>OY754329.1:89099760-91774247 GCA_963573305.1 Pyrrhosoma nymphula | reverse complement strand
CACGGAAAAGGGGGAATCGGACGAGGAGGAAGGGGGGAAGCGGAGGGTCGGGAGGGAAAGGAGGAAAAAGGTGGAGGACGACGAGTATGGCTTTGAAACAATAATGCGTGTCCCGGACGAGGGACCTGGCGACATTATTTTCAAATCTATCCTCTCAATGAAAGTATTGCGTTACGGATGACAATATTGTAGTGGCAATGAATATAAAATTTTCAATGACAACAGAGTGTCAATGAATTCAGTTTTTAAAGTAATCCTCGGTATGAAAATATATCGGTGTGAGTGATGATGTATTTAAACGGTGATTCATATCGGATGCATCAATAGAACGCTTCCTACCTTGTCAAGGGGAGAGATTTGGACAATATATAGGTATCGTGAACGTGGCTTGGAGTTCAGGAGCAACAATGTCCGTCACAGAGGTAGAGCCTTGCGATAATGAATTTTCTAATCGACCCTTGAAGTAAGAAAGTCTCGAGGTGATGACAATATGTCGAAGTGGCAATTGATATCAGATACGTAGATATTTTAAGAGATTGTATATATATATAATATATATATATATATATATATATATATATATATATATATATATATATAATAAAAAACACTTGACAGGGGGTGGGGAAAGAAAAGTAAAAAGAGAGAGAGGACTTACTGGGACGTTTCGGGCATGTAGGCCCTTCTTCAGCTGTAGAAAATTTTCTACAGCTGAAGAAGGGCCTACATGCCCGAAACGTCCCAGTAAGTCCTCTCTCTCTTTTTACTTTTCTTTCCCCACCCCCTGTCAAGTGTTTTTTATTATATTGTGGCCTATTGGCGAAATTTTCGTTTCGTGTGTGTGTATATATATATATATATATATATATATATATATATATATATATATATATATATATATATATGTATATATGTATATATATAGTATATATATAATATAATATATGAGAGATAATATTGTCCTCCCCGGCTCTATATCGATGATAACTCCGTCAGTCTCAAGATGAAGCCCATGTGTAATCGATTAATGGCATGTAATCATGTTCAAAACTGTGATTTATTTTATGAGAATACGTTTTTAATTCGGTGCGCGGTCTGGGGCAATAAAATATATGCATACAAATGTAACCCTGTTTGCGCCCAAAGGGAATTTGGCTGGGGCTAAACGATTCTGTTTTGACGGCGCGCCGCGGCGGCGGCGGTAACCAGGCTGGTAACGCGCTACCCTGGCAGCCTCAGTGTCGCGGTTCGGATTCCTGGATCGGTGGGTATGAATTATGAGCTTTCCTACGGATGAATGTCTTGCATGAGACAATGTGATCCAGCCTCAGCAGCTGATACACCGACAAAACCTCTGTGTTAGTCAAATTCGTAACATTACCGAAATACAGATAATATAATTTTTTGCCTATGTTATTATAAGTGTCATAATTGTATTGGAATAATATGCCAGTCATTTGGAGATAGTTTTGTTAGTATTAGTTAGGGACATTTCAGTCTTTGTGAAGATTTTGCGCATAAATCCTCCCGAAAACAGAATTTAGAGCACATACCTTGACGCTATGCTTGTGTTTTCGATTCCATTTGTGTCGAGTTAATGACCACTTGCGAAAAAAAGATAAGATCTTTGACATCTAAGACAGCTCGCACCGCCAAACATCGCAGTGAGGACTGAAATAGGTGGATTTTTGTCGGAATCTTCGACGAATGACAATGATCACTCATCAGACGACGGAGAACTATTGTACTGAATCTATTTCTTTTATTTTTTGTTGAGTACTAAGTTGAGAATCCTTATTTTACATTTAATATAAGTAGGTAATATATGAGTTAATTTATAGAGGGTTGGACATGTCTTTTTTTTAAATCTCTACTTCCTTTTTTCGCCGGCGTTTTGCCTTTTAATATAAGGCTATAAAGGCTTTTTTTATATTAAATTTAAGGCTCTACTTTATCTTAATACAGCACTCACTGTATCTTGCTAAATAACGCGCCAGTCTTTTTGGATTGGAAAAGTTCTGCATTTGATCAATGAAAACCTGGAAATTTTACCATTTAACAGTTATTCTTAACCACACGCTTTTATCACTGACCTATCTCTCATTCTAAGTCCAAATCCTTTCCATTTCATATTCATAATTTGCAACTTAAAAATCTCCAGGTTAAATAGTTTCTTTTATATTATACACATTACCAGGGGCCAGGGCGGGAAGACGGGGATTTGTAAATAAAATAAGACTTTTATCGCCTCGAAAGTTTTTATGTCGCAAATATATTATTTGCAAGCCCTTTGCCCTTAACGGCCTGAAACGCGTTTGTAACGCACAAATATTTTCAGAAGGGGGGAGGGGGAGTCACAAAAACCGGGCCCCTCTGGACGTGCAGCGGCCCGGGCCCCTGAGCAACCACGCCGCCCCTGCACATTACTCATTATTTTGTCCCCCATCCAGTACGGGGGACAACATTTTATTTTAACAGTTTTGGGTTGTAATTCATAACCAAAGACCACATCATATCCCGGAAATGCATTTTCTTACATATTACCCATATTTTATGATTGCTTAGACCACCATACTGAATCCGCTATTTTCCTTTTTTATTTACTTTATGATATCATATTCGTGATCAGCGTTCTGAAAAACTCCGTTACACGAAATTTCAAACCGATCGAATGACATTTTCATCTTTTGGCCAGCTTTTCAGGATTTGGTCCCACTGTGTGTCAGTTCTTTTATGCCAGCGTCACTGATGGGAGAACGTATCAGCATCGGTTTTCACACAGAGAAAATATTTAACCTGACATTATAAAACCGGACCTCAGAGAAACTTATGCCGTTGGACTTGGGCTTAAATTGCATACAGCTGAAAAAACAAACCACTGGAGTGGAAGATTCTTTCGCGTGATATGAACATGTATGAACGCATGGACGGGAAGCGAACCGCCCTAAAAGGCTAGGTGGGTTATTTGCCGCACACTCTTAGAAGAGTCAACCCTGAAGGTGAAGTGCATGCCCACAGGACAGAGCGGCGCAGTTGTGTGCATCGGAAAAAATCTCGAAAATGTCGGACGGTGAAACAGTTGATTCCTCCTTGACCCCGTATCGCTGCGCGCAACTACTTGGAGCCTCCGAGGATGTCGCACGATTCCAGTACCCACCTACTCTCCGGGTCGATCCACGGGCCATTAATATTAATGAGCGGGGGGAAGTGCTCTCTCCCCCCTACGGATCGCCTTTTTTTTATTCTTTCCGGGCATCAACGTTAGCCCCGCCTGTCCCCCAATGGGATCCCGATAAGCCACTCTTCGCTTGTCATCAGGTATCCCGGAAGCCGAATCTCCGGAGTTATCACCATACCTGGCTGGCATCTGGGGCGCTTTGTTGTGTTCGCAGAAAAGGGTCATAACATCCATGGTCGGAAAGGTTGTACGAACGCCGATGGGTAACTTTTCTTTGAGGTTCTAAGTATCCTAACTCTTTAATTATGGGGAAAAGTTGGGTAGGCGCTGGAGATGGAATAAAAGAATGATAATTTTTTTACGGTAAGAAGGGAGGGAAAAATTTTTAAGATGGGTAAGGGATTTACTGTTGGGTAAGTAATTGTGTGAAGATGAAGTTATATAAATCGATCTATACTGTCATTCTCACGATTTTTCCACTTTTAAATATCTTGCTCACATATGGGGAAACTGAATGCATGTAGCTTTTTTCAAAGCATACATCATTTTTTGTAAAAATTACTAATTATTTGATTTATACGCATCTAGCTTTGACAAAGAGTTTGGTGGAAGGACTAATTGGTCTCAATCTCGCCCCAATGAAGAAGCTCTCCAGGTTTTGGGAGCTATGTGCCTTTCTCAACGTCCAAGCTCAAGGCAGGTCTCGCCTATAAATAAGTCGCTCAACGGACACACGTGCCCATGAGCACAAAGGTTGCTTGCACAAAGCGGACTTCAGTTCAACCTTCCCAAAACACCTAATTGAAGAAAACCACTGGAGTAATTTGTTCTAGAAGTTTTCCGCGTGCAAATAAAAAGTGCTCAACTCGATTCTCTTGATATTTTTTAAATGTACTTACTGTCCGTTCCAGAATCAACGTGAACCTTCTAAATGAAGTTTTTCCTCGCCCCACTCACCTCTGTTTTCCCTAAACCTTCCCCCTCCGTTGTCATCTTCGCGACTTGCGATGATTTGAATTTTATGCAATGTTATAAGCCTGGTGACCAAACAATTCTCCCCCCACCAAATCACCAAAATCTTTATTAACCCCTCTGCATTGTTGTGTCTTTTGTCCTTCCAGCCTCTTACCTATCCTCCTCCATCTCATCTTCTGCCTGTATACATACAACTTGCCTGTATACTCTATCTTGTGCAATTGCCTTGAAAATGACTTTTTAAGTGAAAAACTTGGTCGGCAAGTTAAATAAAAATTATACTGGTCACATAATTTTATGTGATAAAAGGAGTTCCAAAACGTTACGTTCGAAAACTTTAAGTCTCTGAGACGTACCTTAACTTACGCCTTGAGAATGGTCCGCTGCTGCCGAAACTTAGTTGACAGTGTAGAAAGTCACCGGAATTTTCTTTCTGGTGATTATTTGACTTGTTTTCGCAAAATCATGCCTGAGACTTCTGTGTGGAGAAAACTTTTGAAAATCCTCCCCGCGGTTGGAGAAATAATGGATAGGACTGTCTATGAACTTCCATTTGTTTGGTAGAAAGCAATCATAATGTTGCAATGCTCCGTGAGAATCATACCAAATCATTGAATGACCCTCTTGTCAACCACTATAACCTTATATATGCTGATTAGATCCTTCGTATTCCATCTCATACATTTTTGACATCTTTCTCAGCTGTACTTTGGTCGATCAGATAAAATTATTTTAGTTTTAATAGCGGAAAGAGGATCTCCAAGTGACAATTTGGTATTCTAAGTAACATGGTTTAATGTTGTCTATAAAACTTTGCTAGCTGCTAAAATTCGTTATTTTATTTTATCTTTGACTGATGTCAGTCGCCAAAAATTACCGTATGAAATAAAATTTAAAAAAATTCGTGTGGCCGAGTTGAGACTCGAATATTTCGTTTTGTAGTCGGGCGCTGTTTTCATTATCATGACCTTGATGGCCGCTTAAATTATTGCTGGTGCACTTATGGAAATAAGAGTGGCTATGTTCATTCTCCGTCAACCTCGTTAGGGAGAAGTTGTTCATGCGGACTCCTTGGAGTAAGCAAATTTCTGATGCGTCCCTCCGAATTCAGATGGTAAGAATTGTATGTTAAAGACCGCGATAGAAGGAAGAACGCCAGCCAATAGGGGAAGAGGGTAGATGCAGAATAGATGCTTTGGGTGTGTTGAAAAGGACTCTCTTTCTCTCATCCTATGTAGAATAAATCTCACCCTGATGATCTATTCCTCTGAGGCGATAGGAGATATGCCCAATAGAGTAGCTCCAATAGAGTAACCGAGTGGTAAACTCTGCTGATTGCGTTAGTGAAGTCTGTTCGGGTGAAGTGTTTCGATGTTGTTTTCATCGTCATCATGCCACGATGATCGACGACTCGTACATCGAAACTTCGGCTGAAATGCAGGACCCGGTGGAGAACCCGAACAATTTTCACGGAGAGCATACGCCGGGAAAGCGTCTGATCTTTCTGCTGATTGCGATGGCGGTGGAGTTATGATTTCGTCTGCTAATCCTGGAGTCGCGAGTTCGTGTCCAGCCTGGGTGGATTTATCCTATCCGGATCTTGGGTGTGCGTATATCATTGTTGGTTAAATTCACCAATGTGGGAGGCATTTCTGTGTCCTATTTACCGAGAATATTTTAAGCATAGTCGAAGATAAAACATAACAATAATATTTGAGGGCATAGCGAGATTTGTAGAAATACTTGCATGTCCATCTTTGTCTCCCTTTAATCGGTTGAGTGTCAACAGCAATTTTATTCGGCCATTATAAAGGATCAAGGCGGGCCTGCGACAGCGGCGCCAAAGGAGAGATCAATCAACCCATATGGAAATGCATTTGGCGATATTCGTTGTGCATTATCAAGATGAACTTTGAATTATTTTCTTTAATCAATAGTCAGGGTGTTCGAATTTTAATTATTATTCGCGAAACTTATAATGAGATAGCATCTATATCGTTTTAATTTATGGAAACGAGCTAGTATTTTTATCAAAAAACTGGTTGAGGGTGAGTTATTTTTCGAAAAGTGAAAGCTATATAACTTAACGGATAACTCTCTTTTAAGACAAATACTTGCAAATCTCCGAACTTCGAGCTGTTCTAAGATGAATACTTAAGGAACGAATCTAACATTTATTACGATCCATGGCGGAACCGTTGTGGCAAATTTAAAGATATACTATATCAGTTGAGTCGAGTTGGTAGCTTATCCAATTGCAGTCACTAGAAATTTCGATTGTATAAGGAGAGTAAATATATAAAGCCGCGACATTTAATGTCATATTACCGCATTTTACATTATGATTGCAAATATTGCCCTTTCTACATGGCATAAAAAGATATGCAACTGTACTATAAAAGGCTCTTGCAGGTTACATTTAAATTAAATTATGATTATTTATTCAAAAATGGGATGGATGTGGTAAGTAGATGATTCTTACAACTACTGCATCTACATATTACCCTGCAAGCAGCCACAGGGGCATGTGGCAGGGGGTGTTAGGACACCAGCCATGAAAATGGTAGGGAATAGGGAATTGGAAGAAGGAAAGGACGTAATTATGCATCTTTTAGGATCTCGCTGTTTTTTTTCAATCACTGATAGTTTGTGGAAAGAGGGATTTTTACACCGATCAGTTAAGCAGGATATTTATCTTGTTTTTTCGATTCTATCAGTGCGGGGTAGCTCCTCTATTATAATCCCAACAAAAACATCATGCTTTCCTTGATGAAATAGATTCCGGGAGGGGCCTCATGTGTCACAAGTGGAGGAATGGACTCCCAGCTAAGAAGGTGTGATTTTCACTTGTCCTAGGGTTTAGGTCGTCGATGTGTTCACGCCTATCAAAGAGACTGACGGCTCAGAGACGCTACTTCTTAGCTTTGCTCATGTCTTGAAGGATGTTTAGACTTCAAGCTAATGTCATGTTTGGTCTGTATGGTTTTTTCTGTAATTTTCGGTATTTGTTTCTGCTATAGGGAGGAGCGGTCGCAGTGAAAGAATGATTGATTGTCATGAAATTAATGCTTAGGATTTAGGAGACTAAGATAGGATCTTTGCCAGACATTGACGGAAATGTAAACGACGTGATTTCCTTGTTTTGAGAGTTTTTCAGGCTGTACCCCGTAGGGATCTTGGTGATGCTTTTGGGAACTCCCGGGGTCTTTACCTGGGCCATATGATTTTATGTGCTGCAGAGCCTGAAATCCCGGATCCAGGTAGATAATAATTGCATGAGGGAACGGCCTCTTACCCTGAATGTGAGAATGGTGCCCGCAAATACATTAGGCTTGCACTTTGGCTTCGTTTTATTCATTCGACGGCAAGGAAAAGCGAAGACGGCGTATCGATGATCGTATCCACGACTTTCAGTACGAAATTGGACGAATTTGGCCCCTATATCATAATGACTTTCGGGTTTATACATGTTGGGTGTGGTGTCATTGCTATTTCAAAAATTGCTAGTTTGGCGACTTCGAACGGATTATCGCTCACCTAGTGACATCGTCTTCTTAACCCATTTGCTTCAAATAACCTTCAAAATGTTTTTTGTAGGTTTCAGATGTTTGACGAAACCGTACTGAATATGAGCAAAGAATAACTGAACTAATATTTATTTATTATTAATGGCATGCTTTTTTATAATCGAATACGATCGGCCGAATCGCACAATCGACTAATCAAATGGCCGTGGAATATCCCAGCACGTCGCACTAAATGGCCGTAATTTTTTTGTGGGCATCCCCTACTGTTGCTGCGAAAGTGTGAATTCCGAGGTCATGGGAGGGAATCGGGTTGGTGCGGTGGTAAGAACAACTACTTCCCATTCTAAGGGCCTGAGATCAAATCCAGGCATTGCCATTGATTATTTTGTGTAAACCCAATACCCACATGGCTACAATGTGAGCATTTGAAATGCAGCATTCCCTCCACTAGGGCGTTAAGCAGTGAACTCCTCCGCGGCTTTCGGTGATAATAGTCTAATGCCGACGCTGGATTTCTCTCAACCCTTCTTCTACTTCCCCGTAATCCTTCCATTATCAACCTACTCACCTAATTACATCATCATTGGCCGTTCAATCCTACGATTGGTTTACTGCAGCACTCCATCCTTCCCTATCTAATGCTAGTTCCCTTCCACAATGGTAGTTCTTTTAATGTAATCTCCTCTTCTTTGGATCAATGAATTCATCCCTTGGCCTTCCTCTTTAGACTTTTCCCTCTATTTTTCCTTCAGGTATATTTCTCACAAACTCTCTCTGTTCCTCAGAATATGTCCAATCCATCTGGTTCTTATTTTCTGTACAGTGTTCAATATGGTCTGTTCCTCATCTACTCCTCTGTATACTTCTTCATTTTTTATTTGACACCTAATGACATGGGACAAATGACTTCAGTTTTCGGTCGCTTCCCCAAGTAACCAACCTGCCAAGGCCTTGGGATCTAAATCCACCTTGTCGGGCTCATTCTCCACGCCATAGGTACTTAGCTGTTTGTCCTTTTTTCCAGCAATTTTTCGTGTACAGTAATTAGTGAGTTTCCTGGGTGGACCTTTTTCATCATCATTTGGCATTCAATCCAAAGATTGGTTGACTGCAGCCTTCCATTTTACCCTTTCCCTCGCTAACTCCTTAATGCCCTTGTAGTTCCTGTTTCATTTCCCGTTTTAGCTGGCCTATATGTCCCTCGGTCTTTCTCGAGGGGCTTTCCCTTCTAATATGTTCCTTACGAATTTGTTATGCCTTCATGTGTGATTAACCGTTCTGGACCTTGCCTTCCCGATATTTTTCCGTATGGTTTTCTCATCTTCTATTTTTCTGTTTACCTCCTCGTTTTTGACCCCATCCGTCCATTTAATCTTCAGCATCCACCTCCAGAACCAAGTTTCGAAAGCCTCCTATCGTTTCCAGCTTTCAAATAGCCCATACCTTTGAGCCATATATTGCATAACTCAAAAATAAACCGTATATCATTGCCATGTTGGAGGAGTGTAAAAATCAGTTGAAAAAAAGTGTGCAGAGCTAACCAGATCCTGTTTGCTGATATTTATCTACCCAGCGCTAAAATGCACAGATGGCCAATGTGCATAATGAGAATTCGATTGATGGAGTATTGTTTGATCATTTGGCTCTCTGGGCGTGCATCAGGAAATCCCAAATCCTGAGGCCACTGCGTGCGTATAAAAAAATCTGGAAGACCAAATGTCAACTTTTAATTAAAGCAGCCGAATGCCTGGTGTTAAATCGGTTATAAAGGGAGGCTTATTTTTATTCACCGATGATTTTTTCATCCCACATCCTTGATTATGTTTAGAACAAAAGGAGAGGATAACTGGCTTCACTTAAACTTCGATGTTTCTGCCTTAACTTCTTGCCATTCTGTTGGGTCCTCTCTTATTGACTGCACTTGTAACATTGACAGCATGGGAATAATGTGACAGTTTGCATATAACATTTATTTAAACGATGGAAAAAATTTCAGCGTAGTTTTTAAATTTAAAAACTTTGTAGGCGCAGAAATTTGGACGAAATTTGAGATTTATCATTCTGCCGTTAAGAAAGGAAATACCAAAAAAAAGACGGATATTAATATAACTTAGCTTTTGGCCTTCAAATGAGTCTTTTTATACTCCCTTTAATTTATTTTATAATCTTCATAGGCTAAATAATTTTTCGATACTAAACACGGTTATTATTTAATATATTTCAATTCATCAGGAGCCAAATCAGCATCAGAAGTAGAGAGATGGTAGAAGTAATGATGCTAGAAAATTTGGCATGATATCGTTCAAGGTCTGCCAATATATTATTTTTGGATGGATAGGATTTAATTTAAATTTTTTTCTTGGGTCGATTTATTTCAATATGATCTTATCTTTTTATAACCCTCTAGGAGACTGTCGCAAAAGAAACCAGTACGCCAGACTTTTAGTGCATTATAACATGGAAATTTTGGAAAGCTCATAAAATGAAGCAGCTGATGACAACCAGTCCTTGTATCGATTATTGGCTCTGAAAGGGTTGATTACGGCTCGCTGACAGCAATAATCGAATCGCACCGCGAAGCCGACGTCATAAAATGTATTCCGAGACATTACACCGAGGATACCAGAATACGATTTAAACTCTCAACCCTTGGCTAAGAAATTGTACGAATTACTTCCGGATAACCTTGATCGGCTAATTTATCAAAAAAGTTAAGATCCTAATCGTTGGCTTTTTTATAATCGTGCAGGGTGTGAGTGACAATGGTAACTGGAATCTACCATTACTGAAGTCTTCTTTCAATAATTGTTTCTGATCTTACACACTCATGAATCGTGAAGTCCTTAACCACTCATTAGTACTCTAATTGTAGTTTGATTGCCTTGCATATCTCATGCTAAATGTTTTCGAAGTCTTATTTTTTTCATTGCTAGAAAGGCGCCATTCAGATTTTGGGACGTAATTTACCTATAACTTGCACTTGTTGCTCTAGTGATAATTATTCATACATCGACTAAGGTTAAAAGTACGCGATTTCAAACGTAAGCTTATTGTGAATACATGTAGATGAATCATATTTAGTTTGGTCTTGGAATTGAATAAAATATGCACAATGCTTTTTTGTAATATCTTTATTTTATATCATTATTTCTTAACCCCCGGCTACTAGAACTCCTGTTTCACGAATTTGATGCACTACTTTATGCCCCTCGTCTACAGTATTCCAGATATTTTATTGAAAGAATTCTTGTTTTCCCTGGGAGTTGACTCACCACGATTGACGATCTTCACTTTAAATTTGATATTTCAGAGGATTGAGAAAGGTGCATATGTAAATTTTACGAATCCGCCGCAAGTGAGGCGAGTGCGTATCAAAAATTCCATCGAAGTGGCAATAGGTCAAGTTCAAACCAAGGACGCTTTAATAAATGATTTCGTTAACGAGTTCCAGTTCAACTTCTCTCCTCTCAGCCCCGGCCGCGAAGCCGCAAAACATTTCGTTCCCTAATTGGTGGCTCGGGGAATGAAACTCCATAACTTGTCTCTCTCTCTCTCTCTCTCTCTCTCTCTCTCTCTCTCTCTCGCTCTTCCCTCCTCGTCCCCGATGGCATCGCTTGCGAAACAGTCACGAAGGACGGGCACAGACCCAAGTTTTCGCTTCCGTCTCACTCACTCGTCTTTCTCTCCCTGGAATATCTACGCGGGCGTGTACTCCCAAGTTGTAGCGGAGGTCGCGAAGCCGAGGCGATATGCAAGACGACAGCATCTTCTTGCTATGTAGTTCCGTATATGCCCCCAAGGTTTTCAACATTGTCGCCATTTTTAGGAGATTGTCTGAAAATCTCGGTACTGTCTGAGGAATGTGAAAATGAAGATTTTATTTGCCTACATCAACAGTGATGCCAGGACGATTTTAAAGGGGTGATATATCGCCTGCCACTTTAGTGTAATAATAATGAAAAAAGTGCTTGATACATATGCTATTACGACGTATTGTAATTCAATTGGTTTTTTTCTGTGTTTATTTTTAACTATCGATGATACTTACGATGAAAGCGTTTCTTCCGCCTCATAAGAATCGGTAGCAAACAACAGAAGAGCAAAGGCCTTTGACAGCTTATCCACTCCTTGAAATGTTCCTAATATTCATCTACGTAGCGTTCCGCGAGACCCCTGAGGGGCAAGTGGTATGGGTTGTTAAGACCATCCAATTTTTCAATGCAATTGCAGTTAATGAAGTGTTCCAGACTCATGTAATTAGTATGTTGTATTGAAATTAATGGACTCTCTGCCGTGGTTCTATTGTAACCACGAATTGTGCGTAAGGGCAAAGGAGTTGTTCATGCTGTCAGTTCTATTGCATATCCCTTATTATCCAGATGCTCGAATCTACCTATGTAGCGAGAGAACGTAACAATCTCGTCAGTATCATAGTTAATCTTAAGTCTTCCGTACCTTTAAAGAAGTCATAAAGCTTGTTTCTATTCTATTATGCTCATTCTAATTCCTCCATTTACTTAATTACATCTTGCATTTTCTCATTGCAGGTTTTGTCATTCATCCTTGAACTTAATATACTTCATTTAGAGAGGGACCAATCAAGGGAGGTTGGGTATGGGTGGGGTGTGGGAACCAAAAACCGTTAGGACTTTTCCTTTTCTATTTCCCAACCCCCACCACTACCCAACCTGCCCTGATTAGTTCCTGCCTCTACCCTCACCTTCATTTTTCATGTATATATTTGAACCTGTATCTTGAAAGCTTCAATTGAAGTTAAAAGATCTTAGGTTTTCCCGGCGAATAATATTCGTAAAATCTTCTCGGGTTTGGCACCGGGTAAGGCTTTTAAAGGCCAACGTTCCAACACCTGAAGTTGATGTATTAACACAGAAAATAGTCCTATTAATTCTTTTCTTAGTGAAAAATTGCAAGTGTTTGGTTTCTGTAATTATGTTATTTGCTCAACAATGTTCGACAAAAATTCCATCGCGACAAAATTCATAACTTTTATACATGATGCATTAACAAACATATATAAATATTAAAACATCAAGTTCATTATACAAATGGGAACCCTTTTCGAAATCAATTTGGGAATTGCCACTACATCACACCTGAATATGTATTTTATAAATTGGTTAAAGAGATCGAGAGAGCACTTAAGTTGATGTGAACAACAGATTGAGCATGTGAAATTTGGCAGTGAGGGTTTCAGAATTTGACAACCCTAGTATTCAAACGCGGAGGCAACCTTAATTCTTCCGCTCAAATACCACCATGTTTCGCTACCACAATAATAATTTGTTTTCGGCCAAACGTATGGCAAATAACATTTTCTCCAACTTTGCCAATTTCATGGCGTGGGTGGGAGGGAGAGTGAGGGAGTAGAATCTTCCCTCAGTCAAGACGGGAGCAAAGTGGGACAGGAAAGATCAGACGGGGGAGGACAACATGATGCGGGTGAAGATGGCGTTGAGGAACATGGGGTGGGGAAGGGTGAGTGGGCATTTCGGAGTGAACAAGACTACAAGGAAATCCCTCTGCGTGAGGAGGGGTGATTGAGAGGAACGAGGAAAGTTGGATACAAGTTTTAAGTGCGTGTTCAGAAAATTATATTCTGCTCGCAATATTTCGTAAAAATATTTTTCCTTTTTTCGTAATTGTAGATGTTCATGGATACGGGAGATGAAGTGTTTAGAAAGGTTTTCTTCCCGTATTCAAGTTCGAGCAAATTTTCGTGCGTGAGAGGGAAAGAATTACAGCGATGCGAAATCTCTGATCGAATTGTTGAGACTGACGTTAATAACCGTTTGTAAAAGCGTCAACAGCAATAAGTGGCATCGCTTCGTCTCTAAAGATATTTTTTACCTTATATATACTTCATGGACGATGCAATATTTCAGTATTTTTTATTCATGTGTGAGTAGTGAATATTTTTTTATGTTCTTCTATGTTGATTTAACTTAAACTATGTCACATGCCACCTTAAAAAAATTAGTGGATGTAGAGTATGCAGTAGTTTCATGGTCAGTTAAAATTAAACTGTAGTCGCGTTGCCCTGGGAGGAAACAGGTTTCGTACCAAAAATTTCCCATTATAAGGCATAATTGCCCTCAAATGTTTATGGTTATTGGTTACGGTGGATGTAAATATTTCATAAATACCGCAATTTTCGATAGATAGCTAGATACAGAAGCAAGGAGAGAATTTCAAAATGGTTTTCAATTAAATGCTGAATATGATGCTGTAGTAAATTATAATTAGATAAGCAATTAAAAAAAAAATGTTTAGATATTTCCGTTACTTAGATTTGTTGACTCAGCCTTAGAAAGGTGTTTGGAAAATTTAATTTTTCTTCTATTTTTAATGTTAATTCAATTATTCATTTAGAAATAACGGTCGAAAATTTTACGTCAAAATAACAAAATGAGTTTACTTACGTTTGGTCAGATACTCGGAAAAGTGTAGCCAAATTAAAGTCTAAATCCTGAATGTTGCATTTTATACTGCTCTTATTAAATATTTTGAGGTGGCTAGTCTATAAAATCTCGATCTACATAGATATTATCATAAGTCATTCATAGGTATTTTAGCATGTAAATGGTAGGAAGTTCGTGAACTGCCCTGCCTGTTGACTCCCGGCCCCTGGAAAGTTTTCTGTACCGTTTCCTTCATTGATTCTCACATTTTTCCAATATTAAATTCCTTTCACACTCCTCGTATATTTGCCTTAATTATGACTATTAGGGTCGATTACCGGCTAACTTAGATGTATTTAGAAGTAAGTAAAAACCCTCTAGATTTTACATGTGCATTGCGCAGGGCCCTGTCTCCTTACAAAATGTCTTTTCTCATCTCAGCGTACGTCATATTTACATCATACTTCGCCCCGTCCATAAAGCGTTCTTTCATTGTTCCCCTTCTCCGCTAACCCAAAATCCTCCCCTGTATCACGGTGTTGAGTAACCCTTCGCCTCTCATTAACTGTTCCAACCACCTAGTCTGACTCCTCCTAATGCCCTCCAGAAATTTCCTCTCCTCACCCACCATAACAAGCACTTCCTCTTTTGTCTGCCTTTCCGTCTACCGCACTTTCTATATCCTCCTCCTCGCCCACATCTCAAACGCCTGCAGCCTTTTCTCGTCGTCTTTTCTCAAGAGTCCACATTTCTGAACCATATAACGCTAAACTCCATAATTAACTCCCTTCATACAGTACAAAATTCCTGTCCTTCACCTACCTCTCCCACTCCATTCTCCCATCCTCAGTATCCGCCTATCTATCACCCGCTTCAGCGTGTATAATGAAATTCTAAGTATAATACTATTCATATATATTGATAATTAAATATAATATTGACAGTGAAGTATAATATTGACAAACTAAGTATATAGCTACGCACACAAGTGTATACAGGCTTTCATCAGAAATTTATTTAAAATATGCCCAGGATAAATAATTATTAAAATCGGAGTTAACAGGAAAACTAATTCTATATAGGTGAATGCGGGATTTCAGGACGCATTTTACGTTTATATCTCGAATTCAAATTTTGTTGTCATGATCTCATCCCTTTACATCATATCTTTATATTGATGTATTCATTGACAGGATTCTTTCGACTTATTTAATGGGAGATGAGAACGCATGTGTGCACCTCCACCATTTATTATAAACCCTATCAGTTGCAGAATATTGAGTATGAGCTTGTTTTACAATAACAGGCAGTTCATTAACGCTTAGATAATTCTGAATGGCAAATAACGAGGTTGGAAATCTTATAACCCTCAGCGGTGAACCTTGCGCCAGTCACGTACCAACGAGATATTTGCAAAAATGTTATATTTAATCTTTCCGATTAAATTGAAGGAAGAACCGCCGGCCAATCCGCTTGCGCTCATTTAGCTCAATAACCTTCGAGCATCGCAATGACCTTTTCCAGCATTTTAGTTGAAATGGATGCCAATTTGGACTTTTTACAATAAATCTGTTCGCTATGGCGTCATTGTCATTGCACGGTGATGTTAGTGACATTTCCTGATATGATGTTTTACTCTAGTGTTTCACTGAATATTTCTTCATCTTCTTCCTCTTGTTTATCAAATACCTCGCTCACCGTTTTTCTGCCATATGACCATTGCTCTCGATCTCTGCGTTAGGTGCATGTTTTGCCTCTGTACAAACATTCCGCAACCCAAACGAAACCCAAGTTCCTAGCCTTAGGTTATTTTATTTTCACGGAGAAAACGAAATATTTCTCCCTGATGGATAACTTCCACAAAATAAACCCTGAAACCGTTTCCTTAATTTTACTTTCATGTCTATCTTCGAAATCACCGAGAAGAATCATTTTACTGTGATTGAAAAAATTATTTTTTTTACCACGGAAGTGGGAAGAGTTGATGTTTCTCGTGTGAGCATCGAGTATCTTTAATTGGAAGAAGGAAGAAAATATGATCGATGGAGGACGAGAAAGAATGAGTGAAGGGAGAATATGCGATAGAAACGGTGGGAGAAGGAAGCGATGAGGGGAAAACTAAAGACAGAAAAGTGCGTGAAGGTGCGATTTGCTATTTTGAAGGCCATTATTGCTGGTATGCCTGAGAGCTGCGGCCACTTCAAAGTCCCGACTGAGATAGTTATGACAATTTACACTCCCTCCTGGGAGATAAAAAGCCACGGATTCGAATCTTCCTAGGGCATAGACTTTGAAATTATTACGAACGTATGGGAGTCTGCCTTAAAAAAAACATTGGACTTGGCAAGATTTGTACTCTTATATTACGATTACCGGCGTTGTGCGCTAAACACGAATGATTTACGATAGAGTCAAATTTCTAGTAAAGTAAAATTATTTTTTCATTGCCCATGTACTTGCTATGTACATGTTGCTTGCTTGCTTGTATGTGTACATCTTACATCCATGCATGTGACTCCTACGACCTAATTTATGGAGTTTGTGCATTAGATATCGTTTTATGTGTTCTATAATTATGGTCGCAGCTTAGACGTTGCGATATAGCCAAAGCAGTTTGGTCATCTGTAACCCATATGTTTTACTAATAGCATAAACTTATTCTATTGTTAACTAAAACTTAAAAATGAATGACTATATTGATGCAATTTCATTTACTATTGCACATACCATAATAGCTGACAGGATATGCTTGCGGATAAATATCTATTCGCGAAGTGAATAAAATATAAGGGAAAGCAGCACGCTTCGTTAAAAACTGCTTCGGGTGAACAGAAAGTGTCACACAGCTGATGGAAGGATTAGGTTTGGAACCGATAGGGAGGCTTGGAAGCTACACTCTAGGCTTAGCTTACGTGAAAAACTCCGATCAGGCGAGTTTCATTTCGACACGGAGGATATTATTTTAACCCCACGCTCTATCTCTAGAACTGATAGAAGTGAAAAAATAAGTGAGATGCACTGGTGAACTAATAAGTACAAATATTCCTTTTTGCAAGCGATATTAGTGATTATAACGAAAACAGCATTGCAATAACTTAAGACACATCGTTTCCGTGAAATTCACCTCTGTCCTCACCACCTTATTTACCCTATCCCCCTCCCCTTTCATGGCTGGTGTCCTAAAAGCCCCTGCCACACACCTCTGCCGGCGGCGCACGATGAAATAATCACGTAAGTTCACATTCAAATTCAAAGAGCTTTTGAAAGAAGAGTGATATTGAGATGAATGTTTCACCATTTTAAAGCTTAAACTCTGAGTATGGGAAAATACGTAGAAAGTCGTAATTGCTTATCCGAGCTTGCAAAAAGAATGTAAATCAACAAATGTTTATCAAATAAGAAGAAAAACTGCTTTAAATTAGAAATAAAAAGTTTAAATATATTCTGTACATAAAGAAACAAAAAATTATTCTAAAGATTTTCACGTCCAGTCTATAGTTAAGCCATAAATTTAATGGGAAAATAGTGTGTAGCGAGCCGTATTCTTATTTAATTTTAACCATTCACCACGAGCGCCTGCTTATATACAACCCATATTCTTGCTGCTTATATACTGTATCATCAAAAATTAAATTTCTCGGCTCCTATTAAATATATTGAAACGTTTAGATGAGTAAAGTGAAGCTACTTTAGGAACTACTCAAGAAAAATACTAAGATACTTAATACAGTTCTGATACCAAGTATGTTATTCAATTTGTTGTAATAAAATTCTTTAAAATAAATAAACTTCAATTTTGCGCCACCAATTACAATAATATTAGCGATTAGACTAAAACACTGCTATAGACACATTTACATTATTGAAAAAGTTTTTTTGCTAATTGAAAGCAGTTTTTCTTCGTATTCGGTAAAAGGTTGTTCAATTACATTTTTTGCAAGCTCTTAAAAACAATTACGACTTTGTACGTATTTTTTCCATACTTCTCAGAGAGTAAACTTTACAATGGAGAAAAACATCTCAATTTCTCTATTCTATCAAATGTTCTTTTATTTTGTAAGTGAGCTTACCTGAATATTCCACTGTGCGGCGGGTGGCAGGGTAGAATTTACACATATCTATCCTGTGCAATTTTCTTCCTAGAAACGCGACACGGTTAGCCCTTCTAGCCTATTCTCCTCGCAATGGATAACTCAGGAGACTTTAGCCCAACCTCTCTTCCGCTGGCCATTTTTTAAATGGAATTTATTTGAACGCATATTGCAAGCGCGGTAGACGGATATACCTCTTGATGCGAAGCGTTCACGAGGGATCCATACGGGTGTGATAGAGAAGAGACATTTCGGCACTATCAGCCTCGCTCACCGTCACTCGCTCAAGCATTTCCCTCTGCGGTAAATTTTTATTCCGAACCCGCTCCGAACCAGAGAGATGTGCAAAAAGTGGGAAATGAAGAGAATGCCTATGGACGAAGCACCTCTCTCTTATGGCTCCGGAGCAGGAGGATGTCACCTTCGGCAGATGCATTCCCATAGGCTATAACTCAAGCAAGTGCTGATAAATTGAAGGAACTGCATTTTCTCCAATCGACTCCCGTCCTCTCCACCGCTGCATTTTGCTGCTGGTGATGCGTCCGGCGTCCCGTTTGACGTCGACGGTCGAGGCTTCGGCACGATTGGACGAAATTGGACGGCTCAGGAAAGGGTAGTTGCAGTTTGGGACGAGCGGTCGTGTTCCTATCTTTCCCTCTCTCTGTTTTTACATGGCTTTAGGGCGGTGGTGGGGGTTCGGTTGCAAATTCGCCTTGGCCTTTCAAGGCGAAAACTCCCTGCGGGAGGTAAATGTAGTGTGCACGCCTCTCCCGTGTCCGGTGCATTGGATGAGTTCGTTTCGACGGAATGGGTGAAGAGGATTTCGTGGTGCATTCTCCAAGTTGGGTTTCGCGTAGTTTACGCACAGGGCCGCAAGCATATACATTTACCAAAGCCGAGTTGAAGATTTGGAAAAAACGATTTTTCCCTCAGTGGAAATGGTTCAAATTACTCTGAAAAAATACGTAAAATACATTATTTTTTCACCATTGCGTCTCGCGGTAACTTTTTATACCAGTGAAGAAGATTGGCAGAATTTAATTCATATAATTAATAAGTAGAAGGATAATAATATCTGTGAGATTTACAGTATGCTATCGTTTTCTCCATGCAAATATATTAAAGCGTTGGAAAAAAATTATTTAACTCTTGTCCCCTAATATTTCAGACGCATTATTTATGCCAATGAAGGGAACTAAATCGATTGAAGAGATATATCTTCAAAAGAGTAGAAATTTATTTAACTATGACCTGTCTCGGTGGCGGCGGGGTAAAGTCCACGCCTACTAATCCGAGGGTCGCGGGTTCGAGTCCCGCCTGGGTTGGTTTTTCACAGGCTCAGGGCATGGGTGTTTCTGTCAAGTTCTGGTGGTTCGGCCCCTGAGAAATCTGATGAAAATCCAATGGCTTATCCGGATCGCAGAGGCAATTGGACCTTCAGAATCGTCCGAGAGAAAAAATCGTGTATAGCGATCAATATCCAGTTATTTCATGGACTATTTAATTTAAATTTAGTTATTATTTCTGGAAAAGGTCAGGGATGAAAAACAACTTTGATGCAAAAATAAACTTGAATTCAATCAGTTTGCCTTTTGACGGCATTTAGCATTTGATTTTAAAAGTGTTTTTCCATTCCTTTTCTAATGGACTGACACACATTATCCCGGAGGCAGTGGGGGTTATAACTGAAAGATTTAGCGTTTTTTCCCAGCAGGCGAAATAAAACGCTCTGTATTTTTATCGCAAAGCCAGATATATGTTTTTTCCTCAATAGCAGTAGATTACTGGAGCTAGCAAAGATTTGGATATGAAAGTATACCCTAAATAAGAGGTGGTGTAATGAATATAATTAAGTTGACGCTGGATGCTATGGAATTTGGATGACGATTATTATACCGAGCATGTAGATATTATAATCTATGCTAATGCATCCTCAATACAAAATGTGGGCCTCGTTTATATAACTGCGGATTGTATTATCTGTTCCATGGTATTGCTATACAAACTTCATTAACGGGTATAGCTTACTTTTCTGTTGATGAACTGTCAGATAGCCATAGCGCTCAGATTCTTAAAAATCTTTTCGCACTGTTGGTGGATTTTGTGATAGGAGTCCGCATTTCCCAGTGCATGGCCACTGAGAAAATTGAACACCCAAGATGGGAATTAGCCGATCGCCATGAGGCCACTTTATCGGATCAACTGGTGGAATGCGGCATTGACTGTGGACCTCAGCCCCAGCTTAGCGTGGGTCCACTTTTCCTAATTTTGCTGCAGAGCTAGAAACTGGGGTGGAAAGGGTGAGGTAGTTCCCACCATCTCATCACGAAAATCTTTTTGACCCGTGAGCTACGTGCGTGGGTTTTCAGTGGACCTACTTTGTTAGTTTCAGTAGTTAGTTTCAATCAGTTGTTTTCCTTAAGTAATTTTTTTGCTATCGCCCAGTCCAGTTTAAAATTTTAAATTGAGTCACATGATAAAGAATTAAAGCAATTTTTTTGTTTCGATGGTGATACTTTTTAAATGATGCTGTACGATTTTTGGATAAAGAAGACTATCTATCGTAGTTTCATTCAGTAAAAAACATATCATCACACGTGAACACATGATAAGAGCAATACTGGGTCACTGAACTGCGGATTTGGCTTCCAATAAAATTTTTATTGTATTTTCCTGAGCACAATTTTGACCATTAAACTGGTGCATCTGTTGACTTAGTCCTAGGCTCCACGTGGTCTAAAACTTTTGATTTGAAGTAATTAATTCTATTAGAAATTATAAAACCTATAAAATTATTGGAGTTATTTGTACATTTATTCAACATATTCACAGGATGATTGCATTTTGAACTGAAAATATATAATTGATTTGAGCAGTGTACGAGTAAATAATTCTTCCGGGAGATTGCTTGTTATTTTGTATTGATTGCATTGAAAGTATTGCGTTCAAATGCTGCATACCTTACTACAACTCAAATTTATACCTTCAAATTTAAAAATATTATTATTTTTTATCGTAAGTTGGAATTTGGATGAGTTTATCAGGTGGATTAATGGGTTCAGTCATTTAGGTTTAGCATAATTTCCTTTCTTATGGGTTTTAGCATTTCTTTTACTTTCTATCCCATGTCTGAATAACTAATAATGACGAGTCTTATATTTTGGTGTACCCACTTTGGAGGGAGAATGGAGAATAGTGTTCTTGCAAATGCCAGTTCTTCCACGCAGCACGTCGACATCTTGAACTCAGTTTTTCGTCAAGAGCATGGTGTTTACTTCGCGTTTATGTACATTATGAGGTTTCGCCGCAAAATGAAATAAAAGTATTTTTCATATTGTGTTACCTTTAGGAAAAAACGTGTTTCTTGTCTGATAATTTCCATAAAAATTTCTACCATTCCTCAAAAGTTTCTCCACAAATTAAACTGTAATTTACTTGGCCTTAAAGGTGGTGACAGTAGAAACATTGGAAACTAAGGATTTTTCTGCCGAATACAAGGAATTTTTTACCAAATATTTTGTGGAAAAGGCGAATGTTTCCAGGACATTAAATGGTAATAAAATCTCCAACCTTTTTTTTAACGATTGTAGGTAATAATTTTGCCATGTGTGAAATTTAACTTATAGTGCTATATCAGGGGTTATCAATGAGCTTGAGTGTGCCTTGGCAGACTAGTGTGCTGAGATATTGCTGCATTGTGCCACGAAAAAAGTATGTAAGTAAGTATCGGGAAAGTAAGGACACAAAAACAGGCTTGCGTATTAAATATTTTTGCGGTGTTATTCATTGATCTTAAGGAACTGAAGATGCATGCCATAGAAACTAACAAATCAAGAACACTTTCTTATTAATATTACACTATTTTTGCACTTAAGTGCGCTTAGTGTGGTTGCTTCTACATTAGAGATGTGTCACTATATTCCGCACGGTGAAACAGTGTGCCGCGAACCAAATAATTTTGAGAACCCTTTTTCTCTAGGCTCCGAATTCGGAGTGTTTCTTATTTTTCGGGATAGGGATCAAAACTGTTTTCACGAAATATTCAGGTAGTATTTCCTCCTCGTAGATTGAACGAATTTGTTCGATAGAATGGCTGGGGAAATTTAATTATCAGACATATATTTGTCAGTCAATCTGCATATTTTGACCCGGTTTTATTATGTTTAGTTAACGTTTACTGTCAGGTGCCGTAGAATTTTGGTTAACTTGGTGTTTACTGAAAGTCCGGGTTTTACATATTACATCACAATGCCAGTTATTTGAGATGGCTTATGGATGGTAGATCGTTTTAACTCTAGTTTTCATATCCAGAAAATATTGAATCAGAGATTGCAGAACCGGAGCTTAGAATCTTACTTTTGTTTTCCCGTACAAAATATCAGGGAAAGTGGTATTATTTAAGCGACAATTCTGCATTTCTCAATCGTTTTGATTCACGCAGCCTCGACGGAACTTCTTTCATGGGGAATTCTCGATTTGATCAGTCACTTATGAGTGGGTATGTGTGCATCTACACTATTTGTTTCGGCTCCATTCACCTAGAAGGTTTTTTAACTTGGTTTTCCTTACGTTCAGCTCATTATTGCCAAGATAAAGCAGGCACTCTCCAAAGTTTTACGTATTGTGCTCCTGATGGAAAACAAACCTTGTGGTTTGTGGACTGGTTAGGGGAATGAAAATGACCATGCGAGCGCATGTAATTAAATCATGGAAGTGGGAAGGAAATCATTTAAGGAGGCATTGAACTGGATTTGAAGAAACCATGTGTAACAAGGGACGGGGGCAACATGTCTTGAGGTTGAGGTTAGTGAGGAGAGGAGGAGATTCTTGAGTAGCGGCGGTTTGGGAAACCACAAGCACGTCATGGGGCGACGGAGATCGGGTGGAAAGATAAAAAAAAGAGGGCCACCATCTGTAGACGTGAGCTCATGAGCTGTTTTTTGCCTGGTGTAATTTACATAGCTACCGTCACAGTGGTTATTCACGGATTGTATGAAAGAAAGATAACATAATGCAAAATGAAGCTCTACGAGTTCTTATCAAATTGATCTTGTTGTGTAATATATTAATATTTTCAGCCAACCTCTAGACTTCAACATATCTGTGATTATTATTAATAAGTGTGCTGTATAAACTTTGGAAGCTTAATTTCGCTGGTGTTTTTACCATTTATTTTGAAACAATCCATAAAAAGTTGTCGGATTGTTTAATTACTGTAAACTATTGTATATAGTGTATGGAAATCATGGAATGGATATTTTAAAATGCAATTTAGTTTTAAATCGGTGACGATGCGTGAAACGAAATCCTATTATGGAAACACAATTGAAAAAGTAAATTCTATTTTTTAAATCTAGTCCTCCAAAGTGATATTTGGTATCAACGGTTCTTAAATTTGGACAAGTCAAGCTTCTATATTACTAGTAGCCATCTAGAAAGAAACTAGTGAGATCATAGATTTCCTGATTTTATGAACTAACAATTAGTCCTACCCATTTCATGGCAGCCTTGCGTACGAGTAAGTAAGATCTCACGATACAAGTCGAGAGATAAGACTCGAGTAGGGGAAACAAAACCTGACAAATATTGAAACCAGTGCCATCTCGTCTGAAACAGTCGGAAAATCAGAAGATATTGATCCAGGAGCATATATCTTCCAAATATGAAAAATTTAACTCTTTAACTTAGGGTTTGCTACATTGAGTTGATATCGTAAGTTTTACGATTGTCACTTAATCACGACATTCTGAATCATGTCCTTAAATAAAATTACTCATTTTCTCAACAAATTGATATACTTACTTTTCCAGTCACTCAACTTCCTCAATTTTTAAGAAGCTATCATCTCAAAAACAATTCCTTTTTCTGAATGGTTTCACATTGAATTTACAGCGGTGCAATGAAAACTTATGTGGGAACAAAATGGTTCATTAGGATGGGAATAATGGAATTGTAACCACATCCGGCGTTTGTTTTCTTTTATTTCTAAGTCTGCTAGATGTTTGCTCATTTCATTTCTAATGTGCGTTACTAAATACTAATCTAAAATACTATTGGAATAATTACATTTTACAGGTACTTAATGCCAAAAAGGAAACAGCACTTAGCTCCAACACTGATGAATTAGCTAGCATTCTTCTTATGTGTGGATAGTTTATTGGTAGTTATATGACTTGTCAAATTTCCATTTGAATCGTCCGATGATAATTACTTATCGTAGTTAAGTTTGAAAACCAGTTTTTTCACCAATGTTAAAATGAATTTTTCGGACTCAAGTATCTCGAATACTTCCTGAGAGGTGAATTAGCGAAAAAAAACTAGTGTTGAAACACTTCAAAGTGTGATAGAAATGTTATTATCCCGAAGCGGGTGGTAGGAAAACCGCAAGGAGATGGAGCGGAGACTAAGCGCTTGACAGCTTTGGGATTGATGCGCCTCAGTTCTCCGTTATATCCGCTCCAGGGGAAAACCGTCACCGGTGGTATCCACACCTGTCACAACGAGCCGCGCACCCGGTCCGTATTATGTCTTCCTCTTCTTCCTCCTCCTCGGCATTCCCTCCGCATCCCTTCTAGATCTCCCTTTCCACCACGTTTGCCATTAATCAGCCCCTTCCTAAGTTGCACCTCCGCAAATGACTCCATATTCTTGATAAACTCTCAAAATACAAGTCTCTGTTGTTTTCTCTCAAGGCTCCTCATGAGAGTCATCCATTCGGGGCATTTCATCTTCGTCACCTAGCAACACCACCTCGTGAAGAAATCCTTCCATATCCACTCCAAACTTTTTCCTCGTTTTTCACTGCCGTGCGAAGAAATATTTCTGAGTGCTACTATTGTGCGTTTTCCGCTGGGTGCATTTCCACTTTAATGTGCCATGCAATAATATAAGCAAAAGACGAAGGAATGGTTTAGGAATTAGGAAAGCATAGAAAGACAAGAATGCTTATACTTATTTTAATGCGTGCTTGGTGAAAATCATGTTCGCATTTAAAGTTGCAAAAGGCTGGCAGAAGAGCAAGGAAAGTTACTGTGCTTATTTTATAATTAACAGAAGCTTATTGTCATTAATAATTAATCTGATCTTCTTCGTGGTACCTCCTGAGAATGTCTCTGTCTTTTGTAGCACCTTGTTTTCATAAACCTTCATCGGAGATTCTCCTTGAATTAGGATAGCTATTTCGTGTAACTGGCTGGCACACGTAATCGGTATTTAGGAAATCCGTGTTCTAATAGCGGCCTCTTGAAATTATATTTCAGATCAAATTCTTCACTTAGGCGTTATTTCTATTAATTTGTTTCGCTTTCGGGATCATCCTCAGAGAATAGATATACTTACCCAAAATATGCTCCAGGCGAGATTAAAACGCATTTTCCATTCAAAGCGACTCGTAAAAAATGTATTTTCTATCATCACTCACCATTCCTAGGGTCTGGGTCCTAAGGAGCTTAGACCTTTCGGTCCATATAACGCCATCACAAAGAAAACCGGATTAATACTTTACCTATCTTCCAACAAAGCATCTTGACGAAGGTTTTAACCACCTGACTTTCGTTGAAATAATTATTTCTTTGCAGATCGCAAGCACTCGGGTAAGGACCGAGAAAATTATGAGTTTCATAAATGGGAAGCGTGGAAGTTTGGTGGATCGCTCAAAGTTATCCAACAATCAAGAAATTTCCATTCCTTCGCACTTCACGGTTTTAAGATGTCCCAGGATCACGCTTATGTAGAATTAGGTTTTAGTAGTAGATATTATTAAGGCAACAAAAACCAAGGCATTTTCGTCATTATCAATAGGTGTGTAGGAAAGTATAGAAGGAATCGTTGGGGAATTGGAAGAAGGATGGAGAGAAACCCTTGGCCTGGTCTGAACGATTGGCGCTAAGGAGTCCACAATATTATGTCCCATCCATGGGAGCTGCTAGTTAGGTGATCATCATATTGGATCCAAGTTCGGATCATGATTCCGCCGAAATATATCACATACTGCTGAGATTCAAACCTGAGCCCTCCCGATAGGAACTCAATACTATAAAGTCCGTTTCACTCGATACATGATCCAGCACAAGGCCTACCCGGTACCTACTTGATACCGAGGACAAAATCCAGTATGATCGTAGCCGTTCTATAAGGTTTCACTCTTTCATTGAACTTATAGTGGCGAGGAAGTGGCATTTTCATTCATATAGCAGCGCATGTGTGCTATAATTTTAAATTGAACAATCTATGGCTGCAAGTGGCCGAAACAACTACTTATACAACATCTAATGCTGATTTCACGGCCAGATAATTACAAATCGCCACAGAAGGTATAGATGGCGCTGATTTCAGAAAGTGAAGAACGCACGGCGACTGTAAAAGCTAACGTGATTGGTCGATGGCTACTAGAACCTAGTGAGAGCGAGTAGCAAACTATTACCCCATCAATTATGAAATAAAGTACCTCAGTGAGTATCATAGCAATTATTCTTGTTAACCAGTATGCTTGTTCTGTATCACACGTTATTTGAATGCTACCATACTAGCGAGTATCCACTAACTTCTGCTGGATCAAGTATCGTGTTAAACACACTTAACCATCCCACTAACCTCATTTCCCCACTTTTAAATATGTGGTAAGATGGAAAAATATGATATGTCATGTTTTGCAAATTTTGTAGGAGGGCAGTTTTAAAGTTTAGTAGCCTCTGAAAAATCGAATCTCAAGTTTTAGGTCTTACCTTGTCATAATACGAGGGGGTACCCAAAAGAAACCGAACTGATGTTGTGGTGGGCGGAGTTTTTGAAGTACCCTGTTCTGCCGCTAGGGGCATATAGAGCTACCATTTCTGAGTCAGCAAGGCAAGCGTCGTTGCTAAGGAAGGTTCTGTTTTGTTTATAAGCATTTGTTAGCAACAATTGTTTTGTGTGCTCGTCGTTTTTACAATGCCTGATTATCATGAACAGCGGGCGGCCGTAAAGTTTTGCTTCTTGCTCGGAAAAACTGGCACAGAAACACTTGAAATGTTAAACACGGCCTACAAGGATGATGCAATTGGAAAAACTCAAGTGTTTGAGTGGTTTTCCCGTTTCAAAAGAGGTGAAATGTCAATTGATGACAAGCATCGCTCGGGTCGTCCTTCCACGGCCCGAAATGATGAAAATTTGGAAAAAAATTCGCGAAATCGTCCTGGAAGATCGATGAAGAACAATTGAAGAAATTGTGGCGCTGTCCGGAGTGACTTGGAGTTCAGTACAGCGAATTTTAACGGAAGATTTGTAGATGAAAAGGGTGGCTGCCAAATTCGTGCCTCGACTGCTGACTGCTGAACAAAAACAAGATCATGTGGAAGCATGCTGTGCTTTGAAAGAAGAGTTTCGAAATGATCCACACTGTTTTTCCAAGGTTATCACAGGTGGTGAATCATTGTGCTGTGGCTACGATCCTGAAACGAAACAGCAATCAAGCCAGTGGAAGTCTTCAAGCTCCCCACCCTCACCCCAAAAGAGCTCGTCAAGTGAAATCAAATGTCAAAACAATGCTGATTTTTTTTCGATGTGAGAGGAGTCGTCCATTCAGAGTTTGTTCTGCAGGGCCAGACAGTTAACCAGGCTTTCTACCTGGAAGTTTTGAAAAGATTGCGAAACAGTTTGCGGCGGAAGAGGCCTGATTTGTGGCGGTCGGGCGACTGGTTTTTCCACCACGATGACGCCCCTGCTCACACAGCCCTGTCTGTGCGCCAATTTTAAGTAAAAATGGCATGAACCCTGTGCATCACCCCCTCTATTTACCTGATCTTGCCCCCTGTGACTTTTTTATATTTCCCCAAATGAAAAGAGACATGAAAGGAAAGCGTTTTACCGACGTTGCTGAGGTGAAGAAAAAAACGACGGAGGCGCTGTCGGGCATCCAAGAAAATGAATTTTAAAAATTGTTTTGAACAATGGAATAAAAATTGGACAAATGTATTAGTGCCAGTGGAGAGTACTTTGAAGGGGATTGAAAGTATTTTGTTTAAAAAATTAAATTAAAAAAGTTTAAAAAAAAGTTCGGTTTCTTTTGGGTACCCCCTCGTAGATGTATAAATCTGTTGTTATCATATTTTTTTAACTTTACAAATCCAACGGTATTGGCACTACGAATCTAACGGTATGCCTAACTCACTTTTTTTAAAAACGGACATATCATACTTAGCCATCTAACCACAGAAATATCGCGGCGTAATGGCCTCTCTCAGGTTCACTGCGTGCACGTGCACGTGCACCGGTATTCTTTCGCTTTTGACATATTATCAAGCCTCCAATGGTGAAAATCTGTATTAAAAGGTGCCAATGGTCCCGCTGAATATTCAAATTCCTAGTTGACCCACTGCCGCCCTTTAAGGCGGATCAATGTTAGGTTATTAGTACCTGATCTCTCGAACGTGGTGATTTTTATCAACGGAGGAAGATTTGTCTCGCTTCCAGATAGTCTTAACGGATAATTATATTCCTCCTGCCTCACCTTCATTGAAAATCTCTCCTCCTGGGTTGAAGAGGCTACCTATTCAATCGATTCTGCAGAGCTGGTAATTGACGGATATTGGGAGTTTTTTATATTTACCGTTAGGAGACAATAAAATTCGCCTCATAGTTTTTCCGATTTGACAGAGTTAATCTCTTTATGTGAAGCATTGGCCATTTTTTCGGAGAGCTTCTGTGAAAGATAACTCCTCATCAAAGATTATCTGTGAATTATGACGGCATGTTTATTTTTTTACTTTAATTCCATCGTAAACCATCTACCTAAATAGTCACTTGAAATATGTTTGTGGTATTGAAAATTACTTAATACAGGATTATCCAAGTGTGAGCTCATGCTGTTTTCATGGCCCAAAAGACGTTACAATTGGATGAGGAAAATTTGAATTACTATGCAACATAAAATAAATTCATTCATAGTATTTCAATCGAGGTTGATTATTTCTTTGAGAGACAAAAATTATGGCTAAAAGTGTTTCCTTTCCTCTTCGAATTTGCTATAATGTACGCCTCTCAAAGGTTTTTCCTCTGAAAGCCAGATCCACTCATCGAATCAGGGTAATGGAAAGTTTTATGGGAGAAAATTTAATCATTTTCGGGTTAAATTTTAAATCTCCCCATAAAATTTTAATGGAAATGTTTGTTTTTGATGTTGACAGATTTGTTTAAGTATTCAACTGCCAGTTCTTTTAAGCCCATTTAGAGTATTAAATACGCTTACGTTGTAAGATTTTAAGACTGATTCTGATATTTAAATAGCAGCCAAGGCAAGCGGTAATAGGAATTCCTGCAGGAAGCTTAAAGAGAATGGAATAACAATAGTATTGAGTGGAAAGTCGATTGCGTAATCTGTTTATCTCTTGGAAACACGGAATACTTGTGCATTGATTTTCAGGTTTTTCTAAAGAAAGATTGTCAAGACAACTCTATTGGAAACCAACGTTGGTAGCATCCCTGAAACCTTTAAGCTTTTCCCAGCCGTTTGATGTCAAAAGCAGAATACCCCGCCGGAGAGTGGCATTGTCCTAGGCTCGTGTGCTCATTTAACCCGTTAATCGATGCCTTCCATTTTCCTGCCATAATATTTCAACTGGATCTAGCCAGAAGCGAGAATTAATCCAGTGCTCTACTGTTAATTACTCGCCAAAATACGGAGGCAAAATCGAAGCGATGAAACTTAGGGCGAGCCAGTAAAACACTGCTTTTGACGCGATGTCTTTCGGTAATGCCACGTTTCACGAATGAATTATCCAGTGCATCATATTTTGGATGATTTTCATCATTATTTTGCTGGAGAGATCATGGCTTTGGTATACATGCAAATCGCTTTAAAAGCTTTATTTTTAATCTGAATTTTTATTTTTTAATCCATTCCGATCGATAGTTCTCGAGAGATCGCATTAGTTTTATTTACGGAATAACCACGTGAAAATTATGGTCCGATAAAATGACGAATCTTTTCTGTTCTCAAACACTCGAGCTGTGATCATTAGTGAGGGTAAATATCAAAGAATCATCGTTTATTACTGAATTACAATCTAACTTAGGCAGATTAAAGGAGTCGGTGGTTCGATGGCTGTAGTTTGAAATTTGCGGAAATTCATTTTAACTGAAGTAAAAACAAAATATATATCTTGGAGTGTTACGGAAGAGGGAAATAATAATTTTCTCGCCGAAAACGCCCGTCTAGAAACAAACTCTTTCCAAGCTCAGGTGAGACAAATGAGAAAATCAGCTTAAAAACAAATATTATCGATGAACAACTTATAAAAGCAGGTATACTTATCAACAGCAACCAAATTACAAATCAATAATCGAAGGTTCAGCCAACCGTTTTCTAACCTCCACTCCAAAATCAATCACAAATGTGCACAAGTGTGATCTGTCAGGTTCTCTATGTCAAAATTGACTGAATGCTGGGAGCGATGTGTGCACCCCTCACCGGCAAGACCGGAACAGAGAACGATCCTTAGGTGATTCACCTTTCGGAAGGGGAATTTTCGGCAAGTTTGGAATGGAGTGGGTAAGGGTTGATAGCAGCGATTGGTAGCCTTGGAGAGGAGGAAATAAAGGGGTGGGTACATATATGCGGTAGAAGTCTTTAATTGGAGCTTCAGGAACTGGTTTGTGTCTCCGTCCGTGGAATATGAATATGTGTGTCTGAATATATGCCACTGTCAGATGTCCCGGGTTTCTCGGTTTTCTCCTGTGCCGACAATTATAAAAGCGAGAAATTACCTGGTTAGGGGAAGGTTGCGGCCAAAGTTTGCTGACAGAGTTCGCTGGCAGAAGTCACTGGCAAGGAGTAGCCTCTGCATTTTGGAGTTGTAGGCATTTTTGGCGACGTTGGCACTATGTCTTCGCAAGTCGGGAGGCGCCTTAGGCAAGTCCTTCGGATAAGTCCGAAGGGTAAACAGTCCACTGAGGGGAAACATGTCCAAAGAGGGGGAATAGTAACTATAAAAAAAGGGGTGATGCATAAAAAAATGCCATATCCACTGGGGGAAATCAGTAGAGAATTAACTTCAAGCTGGGGGTAAAAGGAAAGCACTTGATGTTGAACGGATGTGGGTCACCTGCTCTGGCTCTACAATGACAATTGAAGACTCACAAGAAAATTAATTCTTCGTCCCAACATGCGCGCAAAGTACTGCAGCTAAGTACGGAGGGTAAACAGTCCGCCGAGGGGAAACGTGTCTAAAGAGGGAGAAATAGTGGAATAAAATGGGGGAATGGATTAAAAAATGCCACTATTTCCATAAAAATTTATTAAGGTACGTATAGTTTCAACGCATCGGCGTTCATCATCTAGTATCTGATGATGACACTGTTGACATTGAAGCTTGTCGTACGCTAATACATTTGGTGTAAATCTACATTGTGTTTTTACTTCCGTAAATTTGTTATTAGTGGCCACTTGATAATTGCATTGCAACCTGGGGTGCTCGCGTTCTTTTGCCTTTGACCTTGGGGTTATATACCTTTGACCTTATAGACCTTTGACCTTAGGGTAATGTCCATGTACGTTACCTGCGATAGAATGGACCATAGTCATATGGCGTTATTCCGCTTTAATTTTTCGTTGGTGTATTCTAAAAGTCTATTGATGTAACGAGTTGTTGCAACATTTCGTGCAATGCTTTTAATGGCAACTCCATGGACATTATTTGGGAAATGGTCATGATTCATGTGAGTGACCTTCGCACGAATGGGTCCACTCAACTAAGGACAACAAAAACAAATCACTGAATGTGTCTATTTTGGTGATTTCTTTTATTCACATGGTGTGTACATATTCAAAATCCCACCATCAGAGGAGGCGTAAAAGTCTTACTTAACGATAACAATAATCAGCACGGCAACAGGCCACACGGGTTGCGGCAAAAAAGAGATTTTTTTAAACTGACCGATTCCGCTTTAACCTGGAATTCCATTAATTGAGAAGGGCTCGTGATCGGTAATAAGCCGATTTTGTGCCACTGCTCGCACTCCGCTACCTTCCATTGTGCGAGGGTTGGATCACGGTTATATAATCCGCTTTAACCCAAGGAAACCTAATATATCCTCGTAGTAGTACATCCACGCTTGTTCAATGGTGGATTTCTCCTTCGCTCTGTTGGCCATACGAGCCAAAACGATGAGGAGTAGCAATTGCATCCCTCGTGAGCTAAATATAGTGCCGTTATATACGAATTTCTTCTTTCTAATGCTATTACGTCGAGGAACTTCCATTGCTGACACATAGAATAAATTAGTGGTTTAAATTTCTTTAAGGGGTTTGGCCCCGGGCACAATTATTGAAAATCAAGCAATGGGGCATCGTAGAATTGGATTGTGTGGAGCTACAGTTTTGGACTTCTGCGCTTCTAAACGTGCAGTGAAAAATCTTTGATCGCAAGATCAATGCAGCTTGAAGAATATTAACAATAAACTTAAAAGACAAAATCCATTTTGAAAATTAAGGTCTAGGACAAAGTGAAAAAATAGGAAAGCTTGATAGCGATTGAAGGAACAGAAATACTCATGTAACACGATATAGACAGGAGTGAGCATTGATGGGTCGATAGCGAGGGAATTCGTTTCGTAATGAATGCGAAACAATTAATTCTTTCTCGTTTTTAGGAGTATATAGATGCCCTTAACCGTGGCTTAAGTTTCTCTATCGTTTATTAAGAAAAATGGCGTTTAAATAATATGTTCAAAGGACTCCCCGGCGTTACAAAACTTCGCTTCTGCCAATTTATCTTTGAGAAAAGGGCTGACGAACGAGTGCCTGCTTCTATACGGTGTTTTTTGGGCTAATATGGCGGTCCATCATTTCTTAAGGTAGGCATACACGAGCGCGGGACGCGAAAGCGGGACGCGGGAGCGAAATACGCGCGGGGCAAAAATACTCGGCGGGATACCACTACGCGCAAACCGACGCGAATCCCGCCCGGCGGAACGCGGAACCGCCGCGCCGCGAATAAAATCCAGTTCGCTGCATACAGCGTTTTCCCGCGTCCCGCGACTCTAGTCTAGAGCGAAGTTGCAGTGAGAAATATCGCCCTGAGATAAAGTAATGACGCCCGCACGCGCCCTATAGTCCCGCAAATGTTTTGCTTTTAGTCTGTGGGACATGAAGTTCGCCCCTTGGCGAATTTCGCTCCCGCGTCGCGCTTTCGCGTCCCGCGCCGGTGTGTGCTGACCTTTATTCGGAGCCATGGATGCCATCCGCAATATTCCGAAGGGTACGAGAAGAAGCGAAGCGTCTATCGAGTGAGCGATACCCAGGCCAGTTTCCTATACACCTCTCCCGGTCGCATTTTATACAAAGAAATAAACTTGAAGCGAAGATGAGTTGAAATTTGAAGGCTCATTCTCAATATTGACATCGTTTTTCACCAATTTCATATGAGTCATCTTGACTTCGAAGTTTTGAATAGCAAATTGAATACAGAAATTGCAAAAACATCTAATTTTTAGCGGCATATATTGAAAATCTGCAAACAGTGGCAATTGGTGCGTGTTATTAATAAATCAACCATTGATGCGGTATAGTACGGAGTATAAAATTTTCGGCCTCATGTACTCTGGTACTCACTCTTTGACTTACGGAAATTAACGTACATACATAATTTTTGCCCTTTATTTCATATTTAAAGCAATTGCCGACTCCGAGCTAACCTACCGGAAGAGTTAACGAAACGTTAGTAGTCCGCTGAGATTGCTAACATCTATTTCAAAGCGATTTCTGAGACACCAAATTAGTAGTGGCATCTCACGTAATTATTCCAGAAATGTGGGTTTTTAAATAGGAAATTACGCTCAAGTTATGTATGAGGCGACTATAATTTGGCATCATATGAATTTACACCCATTGATTTCAGCAGGTTGGTATATTTTACAAGCATTATCAACGCTAATATGCATTATTTGACTCCACATTATTGATACGAGGTGGTATTAGGGTTTATAGAAATCCATCCTCAAAGGGGTTTATTTACTACTCTTAAGGAATTGCATGATCCGAAATAAAAACAATGTTTTATGAAATTAGAGAAAAAAATTATTGAGTGAGCATGATAGGCCATGAATGTCAAATACTAGTTGTTATTTTGTTGCTCTGATTTTTTAGAAATTAAATAATATCAAGAGAAGGATAATCGTTTTATCATTTAAGGAGCCACAACAACCTCGCATGATGCTTCGAAACGCGTTCGCAGAATGCTCATAGCGTGACTAGGAGCTTTCAAATAAGAGAAAATAACTTCCCTAAAGCTGAGACGGACCTACAATATTTATCCCAGAACTATCTCCGCTGAATTCAGATATCCTTCTTGGATGGAAGTTTCCCTTTAGTCTCGCGTGAATTTAAATTTCTATGGCAATAAATCTGGGGGCGGCGCGAGTATTTTCAGGGTTAATGCGGTGAATTTCTTTTTCTTTAATATTGCAATTTATATTCATGTGTGAGGCTTTAATTTTTTTGCGCAAGTAGGTACATTTATTGTGGAGCCGTTGTACGTGCTTTTTATGGGTGCTATTTTCTCGAAGAGAATCGCCACTTTCATCCATTGAAAAAAAAAACCTTTATCCTCCGTAACGCGCCCAAGAGATAATGGGTCGAGTTTTTTGCACGAAAAGCCTTTCGTGTGAATGCACTGCCCTCCTACTCGCTTGTTTTCGACAAAGAAGAGATGAGGTGCGAAAAATTGCCATCGACGCGTTTAACAGACTCTACCCTCTTAACCTATACTTTATTAAGCCTAGTAGCTGTATCTCTTAACCTATTTTTCTCTCACTCTCCTTGATTCGTAAATGCGTCTCTTCGTTCGACATCGTTCCAGTCGAAAGCTTTCTTTTCTTTTCCTACATACCTTCTGGAGACCGCGAAGTCCGTTGTTTAGGGGCTTCGGCTCGGGAGGCGTGCGTAGGACGATCAATACGGCGCGTAATTCGCCCCGACTAGCGATGCCGAATACTCGGACACGGGAGTATGGAACGCTGGTTCTGGAAAAGTAAATATTCAGTGCAAATTAACACAGGCCCTTCTGGATGGGAAGCCAGTTCTCTTGTCAGTACACCCAACCAAATCCCACTAAGTTATTCAAAGGATACCTCTACAAGCCCACATCTCAAATTCCGTAAACCCACGCTCATCTTCTTTTCACTGTGACCAAATTTTTGAAGCTTACCAATCTGTGTGTGTATCTTGGTGAGGGAGGTATATTTGTCGAATTCCGGCACTATTAGTTCCTATGCGTATTGCGTAGAGAGCGGTGGCCAGGAAATGTAGATGCGACATCCCATCGTAGCACCTTTGAGGAGTCTAAAACTTTTTCACGACGCCATTGGTCCTGCATAATACATGAGAGGTCCGCCGGTTGTGTGGACGTTAGCAGCGGGCGCATCCTAGTGAGTTAGCATCCCTAATCTATTATTTTTACATGAATATCAGCCTCCTCTCTTCCGAGAATACGTGACTCAGGGTATAGCCGCACTTGACCAAATGGACACATTTTGAAGAGTTTCCGGAAGGGAAAACCTTTGAAAAACTTCCTCCTGTTTTGCTTTTTTGAGTACTTAGATCTTATGTCTGGTTTCATGATAATTAAAATGAAGCAGAGTTCAGTATAAACTGTAAATACAGCTCATTTAGTATATAATAGCACAGTATTGAAGTAAATGCTCTTCATTCACTGATATTTCAATCCTAAACTGCATTATTTTTTTGTTTTGGCAAGAATAAATATATTTGACTTTGTATGTTTTACGAAACCATACTTTTAAAACCCTTAATAGTGATTTTTAGATTTTTTATGATAAAACTTTTTATTTTTCGCTTTCTTTAGTATTTAAAGGAAAGGACAACATTAGTTGAGCTATGGCAGAGTGTGTAGAGTAGTGATACAATGATAATTTTAGTGAAATTTTAGTTCATCTTGTTTATTACGTTACATGAGTTCTACTCTTTTTGAAATAATTAAAGAAACATCGTTTTAGGTTTATATTTCTTTTCCTGAGAGAGATCAACTATGTCGTGAATTCTCGAGTAAATGATGAACGGCATTGATTGAGATGTGATAGTACTTGTCCATGTCGTAAGCGGCCGTTCGAGTAATAAGTGAGGCGATTTTCGTCACTTTTTAACTTCCTCCTCCCCCCTGTAAGACTATGGAAGATTTTAATGGACCCTCCCCCCTTTTCCTTCCAATAATACGTAAATTTCAATAGATTTTTGGAAACGTGCACGTGAACCTTTCGATGAACGATGTTTTGAACAATTGCGGCTACCCATGAAAATAGTTAATTCAGAATGTTATATTTTATGTATATTATATATATGTTTGTCTTATGAAGCATACGTGTACCATCTCCCGAAATTAAATGCCACTAGCGCACGCATAATTGATTTTTGGGACGATTTTATAAAAAAACTGAAAACTGTCGAATGCTGTCTGTTGCCATAGTACTCAAGCATTGAAAGTATTCTAAATCAAGAAATTCTGAGAATGCACCAGTTCTAATTAATATAAATTATTTCTGCTATCTACACAAAATATTACGTCTGCATTCTACGCTGCGAGCCGCGGGGGTTTCCGGCCATTAGCCGTGAAAATGGGAGATGAAATGCATAGGAAGAGGGAGAGGACGAAAGTGAATTCATTGTATGCAAACCGGAGTACCTTAGTGTCTCGCTCAGTTTTTACGAGTAGTATTCGTTGTATCCGTATTGTAGCCACTAATGGTGTATTGAAAGAAGAAATTTTAAAACCTTCCTATCTGGTCGGCTGAGTATCTCTCTTATTTTATCGCTTTTCATAGTTTTAGAGATATTGGTTCAACAATATCCTTCGTGTGATTCTATAAATCGGTTGATCTGAATTTTTCGAGTAATCTAAGCCTGGCGCGTAGCCTCAAAGTCTCTATCGTCTCACAACCAAGTCAGCTGTTCTCTCTGTTCGCTCGTAGTAGTTTTCAAATTGAACACCGATTCTTGGGGTAAACTGTTTTGTAAGGACACCAGGCACTGTTTTCAGTGCTATAAAATAAGTTATTTCTCTGAGAATAATTCAAAAAGTGATACATATACGATTTCACATGTCGCTAAAATCTTACGTAAGGTGATCTCTGATTCCACCTCCCTCATAAGACAATGTAAGAGGAGCTCAAACCCCACAACCCTGGATAGTCTTTCGTAATACTTGGATGGCCCCTTTAAATAAATCACCTTGGTTCTGTAGAATTAGTTTGACACTTGTGTTCACATAATAACTAGTCCATTACATCAGTGTAGACATTACAAAAAAGATTTTCATTTAGAAATCTTAAGAATTTCCTCAAACAATGAGACCCCTTCCCACTATTACCTTTTTTTTTGACGTTGCGTTTGCGATTCTAAACTCCGTGACCCCGTCATTCGAATAATGCTGAAGTCAATATGCCGAGGTGGATTCCTCTTCAGCATCCCAAAACTCCCTGGATCCCGCCTACTCCTAATTATCCATCCCTCACTAATCCGGCCCCTTGGGAGTCGGAACCCCTTCGTTAATCCGAATCCAGTCAACTGCCGAATGCGTTTTCTGGTTGTCCCAGACAAAATTGGAATTCATTCATCTCTAAATAGCCACCGAACCAGCCAACTCTAGGCAGTGTGGCAGCGGGTCTAGTCATGTGGCAGGGAAAATTGGTTCCATCGGGGTCGAACGAGGTACATTTTGCGTGAAAGGCGAGTGTGAAAACCACTGAACCACATTGAGTAATGGTAATTATTCTTTCTTCAGCTCTTTTCCCAATTTTCAATAAAAACGATGGCCCCATAGTATTTATTCACACTATAATTTATTACCGACCATGGCTTTCGCCAATCACTTCGATTTTTAAGGTTAAAAATGTCAATGATTTGTTGAAATTATGGTCGGTAATAAATAATAGTGTTTATGAGTACTAAGCTATCGTTTTTATTAAAAATGACTTGGGGTTACGAATTTCAAACCGAATCAGTCTCTTTTCCCTATGTTTACCCCATTATGTCAGCCCTGGGGTCATTGGCGAGGAGTAGTTTTTCGTTTGACGTTTAATTGAATTAATCTGCGGCATAATGTTTAAGAGGATGTTAATCCTCGGCGTTAATAAGTAGGAAATGTCGTTGGGAAGAAGTATTCAGTGTTTTCCTATTACCAGGATATTGATTCATATCCCTACAAGGTTAAAAACAACGAATGCGACCTTAAATACTAATTGCGTCTCCAACACCTCGCTCCACTGTCCTTATGACTTAAGTCTACACTCATATTCTATCCAGAAAATATTAAATAACCCGAAGTTCAACTTTCGAAAACATACTTCGGCGTAAAGAGTTTCTGCTTCTTCGATAGTTTCAGGCTCAGGTTCATGAAATCTATTGATGCATGAAGTAAATGAAAATGTGGATTTCACGAATAGAATAGTGAACTAAGTGACCGGTTTTATCAAATAGCCGAACTATTCAAGCAAATAAAGGATATAAAATCCTGTTTATATTTACATCTACATCTACATCTACATACTACCCCGCAAGCCGCCTCAATAGGCGTGTGGCGGGGGGTGTTAGGACACCAGCCGTTTACATATAAAAAGGAAACGCTCTATGAAATTACGCCTTGCATTTATTAAAGTCCCTTATTGTTCGGGGGAAAAACGAATTCCCATACCTATCCGTTCGGCAAAATATCTCTCTTAATTTATCGTTTCTGTCGGACCTGGAAATATAGTGGGGTTCTAATATGATGTTCTCCGTGTCGCTCTGAAAGATATCTATTCTCAATTGCTCAAGTAATCTAAGCCTAGCGCGCAGCCTCCGAGTCTCAAGCGGCTCCCAGCCTAATTCGTTTAACATCTGCGTAATGCTGTCTGTACGCCCGTAGCAGTTTTTGACGAATCGCGCAGCTTTCCTTTGTATTTTATTAAGTTCCCGAATTCCTTGATTCCTTCCCGAAGATTTACTTGATGATGAATATTTATCTGCAACTTCGTTTTTCCATATGAGCCGCCACAAGGGCGATTGGCAGGGAATGATCGAACACCAGCAACTTTTGTGTATTGTGGAGGGAATGAGTGTTTTTAGAACGTGACTTACGTAGAATTGGAATGAGTGGGTGTTTTGCCGCAGTTCTTTTTATGTTGACGTAATGCGCGATGAAAACAGTAGAATTTAAACATACCCTACCAAGTGTCTATCCCACTGTTTTTACTTGGTGGTTGAATTGAGAAAGCCAAATTATTGGATCAGTGTTTAATCTTGCTCTATGAATCTTAATCTCACCATCCTTATGCCTACGTGTTAGTAGGGACTCCAAACCTATTTCTCCCAAACTCAATTGCTCCGTTCTTTTTATCATCACTTTCATTTTTACACTTTCACTTTACTTGTGGATCACCTTTCAAATTCATCTGATTCATTAACCACCTTCTTGTTTTATAGGTCTCAAGCACTGATGCAAACGGTAGTTTGTTTTATGAAATATCCGTTAAATTAAAAAAGATTTTCTTACATGATACAGTTGCTGCTTCATCTATACGAATACAAGCTCAGAATTGAGTGCGTTATTGTGTGTGTGTGTATATGTGTGTTTTGTTGCGTAGTACGGATTCCTATACGCATATCTGTTTCTATTTCCTTTTCCGGGCGCCAGGGGATTCCGTGGGCTGTGCGGGGCACCCTGGGACCTGGAGCAACCTTTGGCGAGTCCGTCCTCCGGGACACGCCGAGGCAATCGACGGTCGTCACGAGGAGTACCGTGGAGCTGCTGAGAGTTGAGCAGAGGGACTTCAGATTGATGTGGGAGGTAAGAGGAGGGATGAGGGAGGGTGTTTGCGTGGTTAGGATATGGGGGAGAGAAGGAAGAGGGGAGAGCAATCTCATATCTGTCTCTTTCTCTCTCCACGGAGTCCCTTGGCTCTCGCGCAAATCGCGAGGGCTGAGTCAAAGGGCATAACGCCAACGCTTGCTTGTTGCTTCCTCTCTTTTAGAGTTGCTTAGTGGTTGGGAGACCAGCACATTCAAAACAGTAATGTAACGATAATACATAATATATTTGATTTCAATGAGAAAATTTTACAATTACAACTAGGATAATATGAATAAATTCGTGGAAGACCTATAGTTACCCCAGAGGAAATCCTGTTTTGGGGATGCCATCAGGATTAAATTTACAAGGGTTGGTGCAAATATATGCTGTTTAATTCAGTTCTTAATTGAGTAACGAAAGGATTTACAATTTTTGTGCGTCCATAGCCTAAAGAAATAAATCATCTTCTAAAAATTTGACAGTGGTCTCGGTTTAACTTTTGTTCATTAACATGCGAACATATTTAGGAATCTTTTGATTAAAACGTCAACATCCCGAGGTCTTTTCTTTTATTAAAATTAGGAAGGGGTCGATGCAAGATATTAATTTCTCCTGTTCTCGTGCTCTTAGCAATATCATTGATAAAACTTAAAACTTAGTCGCCAGATTTAAATTTATTTTCAATTTACCATATACTCATAATAAAGCTCTAAGTGAGAGATTTTGGATGATTTATTTTTACGAATATGATTTACAAATTACACAAATTTGATTATTCAAGTGTCTCAAAACTGATGTTGCAGGGGAGTATCATTTCCACTCCCTTTCAGTGTTAAATGGCATTATATATTGTGATCTGGGACGCATTACCATTTAAATCTAATATTTTACACAATAATTTACTTCGGATACAAAAATTGAATTATGACGTGGTTTCGATAACATGTTGCAAAAGGTTACACATCGGTAAAATATACGGTGGAAGTAAGATAGTAAGCAATCTTTGGTGATTCAATTGTTAACATATATCTAAGAAAGTGACGACTCGTCTTTTTGCAATATTTTGAAATGGCGAGGGATGTGAAATATGAACATATAAAGTGATGAGGAGGATATTTTGGAAGAGCAAGTTAAAGTATAGCCATGAGAGGAATTTTATTTTAGCAGGAAGGCTCCATAAATTATCCATAGATTATGTTTGTTAAAAAAATTGCATGACGAAATTTCACTTATGAAGTTGGTTTTAAGGATTAAAGAAATAAAGTACATCAATATCACTATTAGCGTCAGACGTTTATTATTACTAAAAGTACGTAATTACTAAAAGCTTGCGGTAATAAAATAATTTTCTTAGTTTCCCAGGTTTGTAAAACGTTATCATCGTAAGTTTGTCAAGAACAACCATGGATGTCGAAATCTATAAAAATCCTCCGATTTTCCATTATTGCAGTTCACTGGCTTGGGCATCATTTTAAATCAAAATATTTATCCACCAATTGAAATTGCAAAACAGGCAGCTTCACTCCGAGATTTTCCTTTTCCGTACATTTTTTTCCGGATTATTATTTTATTTTTTCCTCTGCATATATTTGTATCACTAATGCATTTCAATGGAAGCTATGCATTCCAATATTTTTAAGAATTTCAAGCATTGCATTCTATTATTTTAAAATAAGTAGATGCTGTATCTATGCTAAACTTTTTGCAGCTTTTTTAATATTTTATTTGCACGCTCATTTGTCAATTGAAGCTAAATGCTTCAAACATATTCAAATCAAGTTTTCCTAAATTTATTTCTCAAGTGAACGAACATTGATATTTTGCAACATCCTGGTTTAGCATGTTGTATTTTTAGCCCTTATGAGTTTAAAAAATTTAAGATACGTCGTAAATGGTTGCTTGAGCTGTTTTTTATAAAAAAGACCAATACTCCAAAATTATATTGACTGTAATATTATGGTCAAGAAACAGAAGATACGCTGAGTTTCTTTAGTATTTTGTAAATCAACACTAAATTCCTGGGCTCTCCACGACTATAATATTTAAAATATGTAGAAATATAGTCATCACACCCTTTCTCTGCACCCAGTAAATTTATCTCGAATGACCAAACTTATGTGTGATAATCTAATGTCCAAGATCTATCCATGTTTACCGATCCCTTGTCTACTCCAATTATTTGTTCACATTACTAGCTTTTTACCGTGGTAATCCATTTCAAGGATAATAAGAATTAATTATTCGAACTCCCAATTGGCACCAATCGCGGTAACTGTTTTTATCCGGGTAAAATTACCATAGTTATCCATCTGGAATAGTTGTTTTCTGCCAAAGTACGTTAGTTACAAGGGTTTAGTGATTATCGTCGTTGTGATCATATTCATTCGACCGGTAGCTGATGGGAAACAAATGTGGTGCACGTTAAATACCAGTTGCCCCATGGTGATTAAAGACAGGTGGGAATGCGAGTAGAAATTACCAATGTTTTGTACAATGGTAAGAAACTGGTATGTAGTGCGAACGGGGTTTCACCGTTTAGTGACTTACGCTTAAATAATATGCCATATCATGTTGTATCTATAGTTTGTCGAAAGTCTGCTCTTGGTTTCCTGTTTATGATCATATTGTGTTCTTCATAAATGCTGCACGCGCACTCCGCCCCTCACTTTCATAAAATTGTACCCTCTTGTTTCGATCCAATTTGGTCTTTAGTAACTTAACCAAAGATTGAAGAATGGTTCGCCGTTGAGCTTCAATCATGTGGTTATATTCTGTAGCCGAAATAAAATACAGCTACGAAAAATGGCATGCATGCCAAAAAAGTGCTCTTTCCTAAATAAATGAACATATGAATGTCTTTACTCTTCGTAAGGAAATGAATCGAATAAACTGCCGACAGCAGCGAAAAAAGTCATATTAAAATTGAAAAATAGGAATTTACTAAGGCTTTAAAAATGTATGTATGATTTTCGATAACATTTCAAAACCCATTTTCTTCTAAATTGAGATTTTTTCTATATTTATTTATCATTTTCTAAACTGTAAAATATGTATACGTGCATACTTTTCTGCAATTCAAATAGGTACCTCGGTTGACTATGAAAATATCTCGTAGATGGAATGACTTTACGAGTGAGGTAAACTTTTAGTTCTGTTGCTTTTTTTATTGATACTAATTTGAAACATTTCCTCGTGGTAGGTTCATTAATTTGTTGTTCTGTCAGTGGTTCTTTATGCATAACAACACTCTCATTGGATGGTGTGTGAAGGTTAGCTATAGTGGCAGTTATTTATTAGGTCTAGGCGGAATTTATGTAAGCAGTCCGTTCAAATGAATCGAACAACGTGCAATGGGTGTAATAAAAATGAATTAATGTGGAAGAATTCCATTTCCTTATGAATGATAAATGTTACTGCGATTACGTTGTATACTGGACTGACTCCAAAATACAGTGCAGTGCATGATAGTTTTTCTTGCTACGCGCGGCAGCACGAATAACCCTGGCATTGGAGCCCGTACACAAAGCAATAAGTGCAATAAGATTGAATTTACAGGGAACTCAATACTGCTCCGACAGTTGTTAGTCACTATTTTGCTTTATTTTTTCAGATAGCTACAATAATGTTTGTTAAACATAAAGAGGTTTTTGCTGAATTATAGAGTTTTAGGGTGAAAGTCAGTCTTTCTTCTTGCACATGGAGCCGCGTGGAAACGTGGGAGGTCACGAACACATTCTGCAAGGGAAAATATTCGTTACCTCATAACTAAATGAAGTGAATTTTTAATGAGTTCGTGACCCAACTCGTCTCCACGCGGCTCCATGTGCAAGAGGAACGACTGGCTTTCACCCTAAAACCCTATAATTCAGCGAAAACCCCTTTGTTTTCATCACAAGTTATGGTAGTTACTTACCTGAAAAAATAAAGAAAAACAGTGACTAACAACTGTCGGAGTAGTATTGAGTTCCCTATAAATACTATCTTACGATTTTTAAAAATATCTGGTAGAAATTCACTAATATTGACCTCAAAACGGCAATTTTTGCCATCTAAAACTTTAGGAGAGAGGAGTGAGAACCCTAAATCTTAATATTTTTCGTAAAAAAACATTTTTGGTGTATCCGTAGCTATAATCACACATTTTCCCAAAATTTCAAATCGAAAATTAAAAAAAAATGTTTTTTTCGATGTACCCTACTGTCTCAGAACACGTCATTGCTTTAGTTTTCTTGAGATTTATCTTCATTCCGAATTTGGTCGCTCTGAGCTTATGTTACGTCTACCAATCACTAAAATTCTATGAATGTCTGGCTAGCTGACACTAATCAGGTGTCCTACTTTTTTCCTACATCTGAATTTACCCATGCCTCACTTATCATTGGGTCGTCGTAAATGCTGAGAAGACATTAATACATAACGTCACTTTTTATAGCGATGGTAGATTTATGGAAAAAGTAACGCGATTCTAATAACGTCCAAACGTTAAATTTAATCCATCCAATTCCTGGTAAGAGTGACGATAGTAGTCCCTGGGATGTTTGCTCTATGGAAATCCCTTTTCCCATCTGATTCCCATCATGATTTACAGGTTTTAATCCTTTACGAAGAGGAGGCATAGTGAAAACAAAAAGGCGCAAGGGAGCGTCGGAGGGGGCGTGTATCGGGGATCACTCGCACCGTAAACAACCCGGAGGCTGTTTACCGTGCGAGCGATCGCGGTTTCGATAGGTGAGAAGGTTGAGCTCACCTATCGAACTAACTTAAGCCCTCGGGCGTGCGGAGCTCACGCGTTTCTGAGTGCCGGCTCCTTCCCCTTTGTTGTGCGCCACCTGCGTCATCCAATGAAGTCTCGCTGGGATGTTTTTTGCTTGTTCTATCAAGAGGATTTGATATCGGCATCGGTAGGCGAACAACTTATTCACGGAGCAAACGCTTGGATGATGGCTTTCCTTGGAGGAATCTTTGGCTCCCGGTAATGCAGCGCATTCTTCGGATACCTATCATCATCGCAGTCACTAGATCCGAAAATTCGTTTGTCGTAACCCTCCACTCCATTCTCGTTTGAGTCAATCACTTTCTTCCTTCGCAGTAGCTTATTTTAACATCTTTATGCTCCATGCCAATCTTCGTCTTCTTCGCATAGCGATTGCACCGTTCATTCTTGGGGTACAAAGTAATAATAAGGCTATTCATTGGTTCTAAGCCAGTGATTCTCAACATTATTTGTTCAATTGCTCCCTTTCACTATTCTTCATAATATAACTCTCCCTTCCAAGTTTAAATGTTAGATAATTTTTTACAATTAAAATAATCTACAGAGAATCACATTTTGCTGAATAATTGTCCCTTTTCCTCCCTCAACTCCTCTAAAGTCTCCCCAGGGATGAAATTCCCCACTGGTTGAGAACCTCGGCTATAAGCATAGGAAAGTAACTCTTTTTGTTCATTTCATTCATTTGGCTCTGCCATGGGACACTTTTTGCGTTACTGATTTTCATACTACATATGGGAAAAAATGTATTAGAATGAGTGATGTGAGGCTGGAGGGTAGCGGAATACTATTGGAGCGATACCTTGAGAAGTAGGTGTGGAGAGGGATGGAGTGGGTACGATGACGGATTAAAAAGGCACCGAGGAAGTGTGGGTTGCGGTTTATTAATAGAGAAAGTTGCTTGCGGATTTCAGGAGGAAGAGTAGGTAGATGATACTGAAATACGTCGCTGAGTGGAGGGCAGGTGGGGAATGAGGAGATTGAACAGCCTTGCTGGATGGGATGAAAGGAGGTATGAAGTACGCCGAGCTGAAGAAAGAAATCGTGCGAGACAGTGGGTATCAACTGTTGTGAAAATGGTCATATTGTGAAGTGGTTTTGTATCAACCGTTACTTGGATTAATTGGTGTGCTAACTCTGATGACAATTTTCATATTATTCTTCATAAGTTCTCTTCTTTTTCTAAGAATTTTGGTTTTTCCCTTTTTTCGTCAACATTCACCAGTTAGTTTCCCTAATGAATTTTTCTCGGGTTTCCAACCGGTATAGGAAAGCGATTGCTGTCAATGTTTGGACGGATAACTCTGCTATCGCTTTCAGGGCTGATGACGATGACAGCACCATTTTTCATGACCGAGTTGTTGGTAACCCGAGAAAATTTCATCAGCATATTTCCCAGAAAACAACGAATCGTTCATCAATTATTTTCCCGTTTTACCCGTATCATCATTCTATCCTGTACTTTTTTATCATACGCAGTAGTTATTTCTGTTTCATGGGTGAAACACTTTCCATCAGCCTAACCAGTCGAGGCATGTTTTTTTGCCAATCCGAAATATTTTATACTACTCTGTTTGAGCAAAACTCCGTCAGTCAAAATCTCATTGATCAGTATTTCCTTGAATGAGATTTTTGGGAAAATGTATTTATCTCGCCTTCCAAGGAGTGAAATGAGTGTGATTTATATTATGGGCCCAAGATTTGCCAGGTGTGACTGACAGTTGTGATGACAGTGACTCCGGAGCCATGCGCCACCTCTTCACCATATTCAATCACTCTAAGGATTGTTTTTATTGCAGCCTTCTTCATCTCTCCTTGATCCGTTCACCATTAATACTTCCTTGAATTGACGTCTTCCGTCACTTGTATCTAGCAATCAATCCGTACCTTTACTCATTTGTTCTTTCCTTCCCGGGTGACATTAATTACGATATCCAGGAAAGTATGGCACCCCCCAGAGTGAGCATAATTAATTTTCCCGTTGCGCTCGTCATTGCCTTTCCCTCTTCGCCCACTCTCCGAAGAACTTCATCAGTCACTCTGTCAATCCACCTTGGTTTCCTTATTCCTTTAGTTGGTTGCATCACATTTTCGCCGCTCCTAATCTTCTCTTCTGCGCTGCCGCTATCTTACATCCGTCTGCATCCGAAGTAAAGTAAATAAACGTCACTCTTTTAATGTTCCCTCGGGAGTACATCCACTCGTTTGAACTCGTGAACGATCAACAGGAACACTCTAGGAGGCTCTTTCACTGGAACAAGGCAATAAATTCTTCAGCCCAAAGTTGGAGCAAAGTTGCAATGCTACCCAGTTTCCCAGTGTGATTTCCGAGATGAGGTGAGTAAAGGATGGCTCAAACAATAATGGCAGAAGTTGCACAAAAGAAAACAATTCCTGGTTAAATTAACCAAAATAATTTTCTATTTATAATAGTATTACAGGAAAAGATAGGTGTCGTGGTTGAGTCATCAGGATCAGGGTTCCATCTTGTGCGTTGTCGTAATCCAAAACGCAAACCACTCGATACGGGCAATGCTCACATTTATTGTCTAAAGAACTCAGTCAATTAACACTTGATTTAAAGCACCTGACAAAATTTAAAGGATTAATATCACGTTTTACCTCTCATGAGCGCAATTGAAAAATAACGATAACGCGAGCTCACGCGCTATGGAGATCGTGAATTCACTTCGGTTTCCTGTTTCGAGAGCCTGGAGTCGATTTCGACAGTGGTGGAATTGAGTGTATGAAGTGAGCAAAATATAGCGCAAAAAATGGCGGAATTTGTTCAAGGAAAAACAATTCCTGTTTAAATTAACCAAAATGACCTCCTATCCTAAATTGTTTTATAGGAAAAGATTGAGGGAGATTGTCGTGACTAATTCACTAGTTTCCTGTTTCGAGAGCCTTCAGTCAATCTTCGGCAGGTATGGAATTGAGTTTACAGGGCAAGTAGTTTGTGCTTTGATTTGGTCTTTGTCGTCCCAGTCCTTGAGTTTTTAAGGACTAGTGTTCTACTATGGTGAAAAAGTGGAAACCTGACGCAAAATCCCATCCCTAAAGACAGCAGGTTCAACTCTGGAGGATACATCCACTCCCAAAAAGCTACGTCCACAGTGTCTCAATTACATTGGTTTTAAAATTCATGGCTTCCCAAAACATCTTTTGAATTTGGCGTGGATTAGAGCTTTCGTCACTGAGGAAAGCTCTAATCCACGAATTACAGAGTAGTTGAAGATTCTCTGAGACTATCGACCGGAATACGATCAGAGCACTCTCATTATCTCATTACTATTAATTTGTTGATTATTTAGTGAATTGGGGAGGTGAAGCACAACTGATGTGTCACACTCCATCGCGGGAAGATGGGTAGGTTAATAAGGGAAGGATTATTGGTTGGTTGGAATGTTGAAGAGATCCCCGGTGTCGGCATTGGCCCACTATTGATGAATGGCGGCAAGGCCTCAGTTTAGCGTCCGATCCGACGGACGGAGTACTACACTTGAAATGCTGTCTACAAAGCACCCAAATAGGGTTCGGGGGTTCCACGTAAAATTTTCCGCCTCGGCTGGAGTTTGGACTTGGCACCTCGGGATGGGAACACCGTACTACAGACACCACACCAAGCCTATCTTCGCTTAGTGTTAATAAGACTGTACTTTGTGAGAGCATCAGGGAAATGGGATAAGCACCATTTGTGAAAGGTTCATCTTACACGGCGCTAGAACGCTGTATGGAGCCAGGACGTTTAAAGATATGCGGTAATTACTACACCAGTAACGTAAGGGGAAAATATTTGCTGAGAACGGAAAAATGAGACTAATATCGCAGAAAAATCATTCATTTAGCATGATATACACCCTTATCCTGCGGTATCGTTCTTATGAAAAGAGGACTCTTCAGTGCAGTCACCCGTAATGGGCTTCACTTGGAGGAATGGCATTTTCATGTCATGAAAAAAGACCCTGTATGCTTTCCTCTGGCTGTAATTGAAACATTGCGACGCACGTTTCAACGCTTATGCTCCTATATCAGGTAACATCGTTAGTCGTGTACCCCGAGTGACACGTAAGCGTTATCAACGTTATTTGAAACTCTTCAGTGATTGAACTAGCTAAAGAAGTCGGTACCATATCGATGGATGTGGATTCGAATCTTATCAGAGATGACTAATTTTCCCACGGTGAAATCGTCCCGTTTGTTAGCGGTAAAATCTTCGGCGCTCAACTGACCAGGTACAAAAAAATTAGTTGATCCTTGGGCGGGGTGAGTCAATAAACGCAGTCGATTTGGTAATTCGGCCCGAGTTCTTTTGTAGTCCTTCTCCACCCAAATCAATCCACAGGGCGATGAGCAGCAGGTAAACAAAGGAGTTCGACCATACTCCGCGGATTGGCCGCCCGAAAATAATGGAAAGGGAGAGCTGGAGGGAGGCAGGGGAAAAAACTGAACCATCCCTCCACGATCGGCTGGGTACGCACTACATCCAGACCCAACATCCACCCCGACCCCCCCCCCCCCCTCCCCCTTCCCTTCCCCCCCATTTTGCCCCCTTGTCGATGCATAAGGAACACTTGTAGCAGCTCGGTGGAGCGGAAACCGGCGCGAAGTGGAACAGGTGGAGAGGAAATAACTCCATCGCGCGGGGTCGTCAGGCGGGTGGGCCCCACGCCGCCGTCCGAGCGAACGAGTGGCGCAGCGCGCCCTGCGGCGACCCACGTTTCCCCTACCTAACACTCCGCCAACATCGCATGTAGCCCGGTCTAATTATTGTTCTATTCAGTTTGTTTCATTTAAAACGAAATATTTTTAATTGCTGCCAATTATCGTTAAAAATAATGGAAAATTACTTTATTCGTGATTCTGATAGAGACGTTTTCTTTATTAAAATTAACTGCAATAGACAGCATCAATGGAAAAAAAGTATCTCCAATAATTTTAAATACTCATAAATGATAAAGCGTTAACGATAAACTAAATTGAAATAAATTTAAGTTTTTTCGCCTCTTGGAGAATTTACTATTCATTTATATTGCTTGGCCATAAGAGTTCTTCTTCTTCATGTGTCCTACTCTTCCTAGAGCGTAGACGATCACACTGGCTTCAAATATGGTGTTCTCGGGATTTTTTTAGCAGTCCTTGAAATCTTGAATGGATGTTGTACCAGTCTTTAATATTTTGTACCCAATCTGTTCTTCTTCCCGGACTCCTTTTACCCTGGATCTTTCCTTGTGTTATAAGTTGCAGGATCTCATATATTTTTCCCCTCATGATGAGCCCAAAGTATTCTATTTTCATGTCTTTTATTTGCTTGATAATCGTTCTCTCAGACTTGGGCATTTCGAGTACCTCCTTGTTGGACGTTCTTGTGATCCAAGATATCCTAAGCATCCTTCTATGGCACCACATATCCATGGCTTCTAATCTGTCCAACTGCTCTTGTTGAAAGTGGCAGTTTCTAAACCATACCTTAAGATTTAGTAGATGTAGTATTGGATCATACTTTTTCTAATTTACAAACATAGAGACCTGTCGCAGAGCAAGCTTCTCATGTTCTAGAATGCGGCTCGAGCATAGCCACATCTCATTTTTATTTTCTCATCCAGATCAAAGTTTAGTGTGATGTAGCAGCCCAGATATTTACATTTATTAACTCTTTCTATATTTTCATTACTGAGACTAATGGTGGTTTGGTTGAGTTACTTCTTACTAATGACCATCCACTTAGTCTTCTGAACATTGATATTCAAGTTATATGTCACCCCTGCCTCGTTCAGCCTGTCGAGTAAGTGCAGGAAATCCTGCCTACTGTCCTCTATGATAGCCTCCCATTTATCCAGATTCCATAAGGTAGGATAGAGATTGCTGATTTAAAGACCTGATCTGCATAAAGATTGAAAATCAAGGGTGACGGGATACATCCTTGCCTGACTCCACGTTTAACCTCAAATTTTAAGTTTTTATCTCTTCCTTCTAGGACTAGTTCTGCTTCTTGGTTCTAATAGAGGTTCTTTATTATTCATCATTCCTGTCTATTCCAGTGTTGTGCAGAACTTACATATTTCAACTCATCATATTGAACATTGTCAAAGGTCTTTTCGTAATCGATAAAACAGATGAAGGTATCATTTCTCTGTTCTTTCGTAAAAGTACGTTCACTGCAGCCAATGCTTCCCTGGTTCCAAAGCCTGGCCGAAAACCAAATTGTGTACCAGATAACTCGAATTCACACCTATGCCTAACTCATTGATGAATAATTCTCAAGAAAATTTTTAAAAGCCATAAGAGCCACCCTTTAAAAATATGCATTTCTTCGTTTTGTCTGAAAAATAGCTTCAATTTGTATTTACTGATATAAATGCAGCATTTACCCGGGATGGGTCATGGGCGTGGTATAAATTGCTCTTATTATTGTCCATAGAAATACTTTTTACTTATTTTACGTGTTAATTTTCTTGGGTATCTCTGTCCTAACGTGTATCCTCTGTAATGATTGGCTTAATCCTTGCCTGGTTTGTGTTGCTTTATCGTAACCATAAGCCAATATTTCGACTCTTTCATTGGCATCCGGATTAATACTATAGTAGTATAGTAAATATATCTATTCTAATTAAGGTTACCAAATCTATAAATGATACAAAATGGATTTTCTACATTAAAATTTGCAGCATTATCTAATATATAACTATCGTAATACTATGGACTCTCACGATTGACTCTCACTCATTGTTGAATTGAGCCTAAGCCATGATATATATATTACGAATTTTCCAAGAAATTGAGTTTTGCTTTTACCAAATGTATATTTTGGCATCATACTTTACCAATAAAGTGTCAAGTAAAATATGAGAAATAGTCGCATACTTTCTCGGACTTGATTGTTTGCAATAACACCGTATTGGTGGGTACTATTATGCAAAAACTAGTGCTCGAACCCTTAATATTCTCAGCCATTTTCTAAGAGCTATTGCCTAAAATAATGAAATATACAAATATTTGTACTAGTACGTAACCGTATTTGTATGTACCTTTTGAAACTTAAAAAAAAGAGACATCTGAATTGAATGGGTATCATTTTGAAACTATTTTCTCCGGAAAACAGTCGCGGTTGATGCTGATACTTTTGGATTCATAATTCTAGAAATGATAATTTACTTTTATGCAAAGATATTCTTAAAACTTATAGATGTTTTCCTGTCTAAATGAGCATTTTTTCACAGCAAGTTAATTTTGGCTCATAAGAGACCATGTTATAATCTCTAATAAGCATTCGGAAGCCGATATTTAAATGATTTCACCAGATGAGACGCACAGAAAAGCTGTTGAATAGTAATTTTCAGGTTTTTAAAAGGATAATTGACCCAAGGCTTTGGCCATCTGAACTCCCCTTTAGGGGGTCGATTTCGCTTGTCGGTGATGGGAGCGCTTCGATTCGTGAGCGGCAAGCGATCGGGTGAAGAAGTTTGTACCAGAGCAAGTTGGTTGGTTTTTCATTTGGCTCCGGGTATGGAGCCGCCCTATTTCCAGGATCCTCGCCCGGAATGAGGGAAGAAGAGAAGGCTGGCAGCTAGGCAACGATGTTCGGTTTCGCCCTTGATCTTTAATGCATTGAATCGGCCGTCCCACGATAGTGGATAGGAACGGAAACTTTTGATGGGGAGACGCACGCTTGAACATACAGGGGGTGTACGGAATGACCGGAATTCCTTTAGCGGACGGAAGAAAGAAGAGAGTTTACTAAAGCAAAAAATTGAGAACGAAAAAAACTAAGACCGAACGACAAATAATAAGATACCTATTCCATAAATTACGATTTACCAGAAGGAGCTGAATCTTCAGAACTTGTGGATAAGTGCAATTAGGAATAAAAAATGCGGAAGTGGAACGGAATTGTAATTCAATTCGAATGGAGCCGACATCACGTAATGACGGAAAATGCGTTTGAATGCTCGATACCTCGTTATTTATCTATCAGATCAGAAGGTTTAAACAGTCTTTTTAAATTCAAATTTTCAATTAAAAGTGGAAGGCTGCATTCTTTGGGTGTATTTCATTGTATTTCCTATTAACATTTATCAAAGATTAAAGTCACAATATTGCATTCTATTCGCAGTAACAGCGCCAACCTCAGCTGAGCTCTATTTATTTCAGGCTTTATTAATCAGCTATGCTCCATAATACTTCTTCTCTTTGGTTTTGACTAAAGCCTTCAAGATCAAATTTCCTTTAGGAATGAAACCGATGGAATTAAAAACATTAGTGGAGACCTGATAGACCGCATTGAAGCGAGTAGTAATGGTTGATAAGGGATACGGAGAAGTCATTTCATGAGCGGAAGACAGTTGTGGTTGTAAGTACAGTTGCGGTTGATTATTCTATGTTTGAGCCGAGCGTCTTAGATTGGTAATTCCCTGCTCAAATATGGGGCACGTTCAGCCGAGTTATCCCGGATTTGGAAGGAGTTGGGAAACGCATGCGATAGCGACCAATTTTCGTGTTTGCCGCGCGGATTGTATAGGACATCCCTGGGTTTAATGACGTGCGAACCATCAAGGGCGCCAAAGCACACTGACTCTACGTGGTTTGTGTGAGTGAAGGTTGAATCGAATCCCGTGAAATCGAGGACAACGGAGGCACGTCATTCGTCTAATAGTGGAGGCAGAGAAATGTGCGTCTGCGGAACGATCTTCAACCCAATACGATGACGAAACGCATTTCGGTGATTTGAGGTAAAACCCAAATTTCAACCTGTTCTGAATGCGACTTGTGTGTGCCCTTACGGAGGAATGGTGTCGTCCTCTTTTTAATTAATTAATTTCTAAAAATAAGCCCGACTGCTGAAGTTCAAAATCTGATATACGAAGCGTAAAGCATCGGCAACTGGCTTATACTGAAGTTTTACTCTACCGTTACGGAAGTTTAGTTTTTATATGGTTTAGATTTCGCCTTATTATTTGCTCTGAATGCTATAATAGCGCGTTGAAAATTAAAAAAAAAACTTTTTCCGAAGAATATGAAAATATAGATAACCGCCGATTCTGTTAAATATAGTTTCAACAAAGAATATAAAACTATTTATTGTTACTCATGGTATTCGCCCTTTAAAGTAAAAAATGAAATACACTAATATATGAATACATAATAAACAATTACATACCTAAATAATACACAATGACATAAATCACAAATTTAGGAAATAGTTGTAAAATTTAGATTTGTTATTCTCTAGTGAATATGTTTTTTTATATCTGATGGCATAATAGTGTTCCAAAGCGTACGGACTGTTTCTTCGCGTTTAAAATGGTTTTGGTGTATATAGGGCTAACGTAGAAATTGCATTGGAAAATATTTAATGAATTAAGTCTTTCATTGCACGTCTCTCCTCAGCAAGTCGGGCTCCCAATGATTGTTTCCGTCGTTAGCGACTAATTCATAATTACTGCTGTGAAGAAGAATGCCGCAAGTGAAGAAAGCAGTGGAGTTGAGAGCGACACGGGCGATACTCCGCCCTTGACCAAAGGCGCCAAGATCCATAGTTTACCCAGCGTCCCGTCTGGCGGTAATCAGCTTAGTGCCCCAGCACCCCGACCACCGGAAGAATCCGGATCAGCCTCCACTGGCTCAAATGAAAGGAAACCTATACCTAACTACCTACCCACTACTCACACTGCTATATTACACCCAACGCGTGGAAATGCTGCAGATTATGATACCCGACTAATCAGTCGCAAATCAAATTTGAATTAGTTATAATTATGTTTCAGTTTTCCAAGAACCAGTGTAAGAATTACATCGGCATGCACATTGTGTAAATTGTGAAGTAAAGCAGTTCATAAGAGCTGAACGCTTTATACAATTACCGATAAATTTATCTTCATGCATTACATGAGAATTGCCAGAATACAATTTATTACCAAAAATTAACAAACAACAGTTTGTTTGCCCTTCAGTGTGTTCCATGAAGCTTATCTAAGCGGATTAAAGACAGCCAGGCCAGTGAATTTCAAAAAAACTAGGTAAACCTTGGTATTATCGCGTTCGCCAGTGCAACAAAATAAGACAAATGTATATACCAAATAAGTGTCCTGAGGAAGAGGGCCACGATGATACGTCTCTACGTGCCGTAGCTTATTATTTAGAGTATTTCGCCATGTCCCTCCACTGTTGAGGTACGACGTTCATCATCATATATTTTAGATAATCCACCGGTACCAGAGTTTTTGTAGGCTCGGGTGTTTTCAATGCCTCCTTCGCTAATGCGTCGGCCCTCTCATTCCCGGCTATTCCCGCATGCCCAGGAACCCACAAAAATTGAATGTTTACTCCCTTTCTATCAAGGGATATAAGTGCGGAATGTATATCCTGGACGAAGGGTTGCATGGGGAAATGAGAATAAATGCTTTGCAGCGAACTCATGGAGTCCCAGCAATATTCGTTTCTCTCTCTTATGGCTCGAGGAGTTATCCATCCTAATGTCTGTAACAATCGTGTAGCACGCGCGAAGTGTGAAAAGCGTATGTAAATTAAAGCCTGTAGAGCATTACCCAGTGAAGTCTACGGGAGTATTCCTATCGGAGGCCGTGACGTTTGAAATATTGAGTGGATGATGCAAGGCTGTTTTCCTTCATTTCGGTTGCCGGCTGAATCTTTCCACTTCGATGGTCCAGCAGCGCAGTGCACGGGTGCCGTCGCCTCCATTGAAGTTCATATCGAGGTGCCGGAATGACGTTATATTCCCCTTTGCATAACGAGGATGCTGCTCCATTGCAGATATTCAGGGATTTTTTTGCTCAGGGTTCTGCAAAAATTGCGTCCCTTATATTCGGATATTTCACTGAAGGAATGGCAGAAGACTTTTCGTGACTAGCAATGCTAAATAGTGATGACTTTTCTGCTACAAAATACACACACGGTACGCATGTAGATATTTCACGTAGATCAATATTAAGATGAAAATGCATTTTACTCCATTTATAGCATTAAAAAAAAACAATTCACATAAGTGTGTTCGTTTCAACAATAGAACCGCGATAATGGATCATTCCGGAGCATTGTCGCTATCGCTGTCAGTAACGCGCACTTACATTGTTGCTCATCATTCGCAGTCACAGTTCTTGCAACCCGGACTTTTCTATGTGACAGGGGTGATTTTGAGGAAAAGTGTGCAATTTGAAGAAACTTCATCATATTTTCGAAAATTATTATATGATCATTGAAGTTTTTTGCAAAAATTGTGACAATGCGAGCGTGCGCGTAAAAGAAATCCGTGATCACACCCGGGAAATTTTTTTCAGTTCGTTGGTCGGGAGGTTGGTTATTTGGGGAGGCGTCCGACAGCTTAGTTAATTATGCCATTAAGGATTACCGGGTAGGGTGGGAACAAGGGAGGGGTCATCTAGGGAATGGAAGAAGGGAGGACAGAAACCTGGTGTCGGCATTGGTATTATCTCAGCGAAAGGCGCTATGAGGGCCCCACTTTAATGTCCAATCCGAAGGACGGAGTACTAGGCACGCTTGAAAAGCTCTATTCATAGCACCTGAGCAGGAATTGGAATTCCACTTTAAATTTTCCGCCACTGCTAGGATTCTAACTCGTGCCCTCGGGATGAGTAGCTTTTTTTCTAGCCACAAATCCGATTCGCGTTTACTAGGAAGGTCCTTGGATGAAAAACTAAAAGACTTCTCTTTGATTCGCACCGTATTTCCCTTCACTTGTGGTTGTGAGCATTATCAAGTTTATATTTTCATTTTCCAAGATACCTACATCAAAATACTCGTGGATAAATACTGAAAATTTAAAAATTGGAGAAATTGTGATAGTGGAATGTATCACCTTTAAAGTTAAAGGTGTTCAAATTTTTTGTTAATATTTTAGTGCTAGCATTAATCCTTATGCTAATGATCCCCTTAACACCTGCTGGAATAACAAATGGATTTTATAATCTAAATCAGAAAGTAAGTTGAATTTGACATTTTCTCATTTATACATTATCAATATTCAAAATATAAAATTTTTATATCTTTTGATATCTTAAATTAGGGTACTAGATAACATTCATTAATATAAAACATAAATCCTTTAAAAAATGACCAATGACGGTCAAGTACTTAGAGCCGTCACCCATGACACTGGAATCTACTCTGGAGCTTACCAATGTATCCATCCATTCAGATGCCCTCGGAAGCAGAGTTCATTTTTCCACGTCTCGCGGTGTGCAAGTGTGCATTTATTCTGCGTTCTCAAGCCGGATGATGTGCTTCCTTTTTGCAACTGCAGCTGGCATATCGCGTGCCTCCTCTTTTGAAGGGTATTGAGCAGAGACAGATGGATAAATGGAGTGTAATTTTATTTCAAATTTCCAAACGCTGGGCGGTAAAAAAATATGCCTCTTGGAGTGAAGCTATTCATCTGAATGTCGGCGAGCATCAAATATTTCCCAATTCAGCCGTTAACTGGACGCCTGCTAAAGTTTTGATAAAGACAGGTTTTTTTTTACATCGCTCGCGGTTGTTTCATGAAAACTTGGTATTAAAATAGAAGTTTTGTGTGGATTGTATCTTTAACCTCTCTTGATTTAGCCTTTGCCTGCTTCATTGAAAAACTTACCTTTCCGACTTCCCTCAAAGGTTAGAAGAATTTGGGCGTTTGAAATAAGATTTTGTGATTCTATCAGTTCCAGCGGTTTTAGAAAAATGCTTTTTTGGGTGCTCGAGACGTGATCATGTTCCATTTTTTTCAATAACCATGTTTATGAGGTATTCCTGGGTCTCTTGTGAGATAAAATCAGATTTTATTTTAATCATCTTCACCATGAAATAACTGATTTCTCTTCTCTTTAGTTATATAAAAGATAAGAACAATTTTATTTTACTAATCAAGTCAGATATTCGACAGCCTTTCTCTCAAGTCAAGTTTTACCCTAACGAAGTCACGAAATGCATAACGTATTGAAAAATGCGGACACTGATAGAGATTTGCAATGCTTGTATTGCCAGTAGTTCTGCATCATCTGCTTTTCCATGGAGAGAAATCTGATGGCTTTAATTTTCTCATCCAGATGCATAAAGGAACTTTGATCTCTAGGAAATTGAATACTAAATATTTGTTAAATCTACGAATGAGAATTACATTCGATTGACAACAAAATATAGAGAGAATATTCCAGAGTGCAAAAAAGTACCTGTAAAAATGTTCATTTAGTGACTCCGGAACTCAGATTGAAGATCACTGAAAAATGATTTAAAAGGAAAATTTGATACTAAGGATGAAAAAATGTTAAAAAAGAGTATTTAATCGTTTTTAAAGAATTTTTATTCTTTTAAAGATACCTCTTACGCGCTACCATCGCACGCATTTGTTGTGGAAAGTGGTAATAAAACTCGTCCTGAATTTTGCGTGAAGATGCTTTCTTCTATTGACAGAGATGTGACCTATTTGTCCATATGTGGGATTTAATTAAAATAATGCCTATTTTTAATCCAAGGATATGCTGTGAATCCAGTGGTTGTCAAAGGTTACAATCTTGTCCATTTATCTGGACATGTGTTGGGCATAGTCCATAGATCCAGTAAGTCTTTATTAGTCAGGTTTGAAAAAAGTTGAATTAAGAATAGATATCGTATGCTACATTCTTAATCTGAACTACAAAATACACACCAAAGAAATATCTTTCGCGTTTTAAACAAGTAGTTCTTTTTATGCAGCATTTTTCATTTGAAACATTGATTGCCTGTCTCCGTCGCTGCTTGCCAGGCTCAAGAATACAGGAGACATTTATTACTACTCTTTGATTCAAAGGTTGTCTCAGCGTTCTTCTTTGCCTCTACTAGCTTTCTCCCGCCTTTACATGTATTTTCTCCAGTTTTGTTCTCAATTCATTTCAATGTTTACCATTCGCAACTTCTGTTGCTGGTTTTTTTATTCAGCCTATTAAGTTTCTAAACGGAGGAAATCTGCTACTCTGGACCGTTCCTTCTAAATATGTCTCATATTTGTAATCGTATACATTGAGCAGTCTTTTCAAAGAATTAGTAGAATTATTATAATATCATCCTGATGTTGAATTCCTTGTGCATTAAAATCTGTTTACTCTCCTTTTTCTGATAAGTGGAGAAATAATTTTAATAACCCTGTCAAATTTGAAAAATTATGAAAATACCATATTAAATAAAACATTATTAAAAAATAAAAGCTTTAAAATATAAATAGTTGATCAAAGGGAATAAAAAATATGAATATGTCATATCTATATGGCTCAATTTTTCTAAGCCAAATAAGTTAGAATAAAATCTATAAAGGTGAAGATAAAAGCTATTTTATCCTTTCTCTATGATTTTGGAAATTTCAAATGAGCTTGAGTTTAATACCGTATGCTTTTTATTGATTTAATTTGTATCCATTTATGTAAAAGTAGTAGGTGTGATATTCATCTGTATTCGTTTCATAGCTCTTTCACTACGTCGCTTTTTGAGCTTGCTCTTGGACTTTATTCCCAGGGGTCTGAGGTATACTTACGGTGGTAGCTCTCATCTGGAAATTAAAGTGTCTGCAGGATTGGGTACAGCTTCACTATCTGCAGCAGTAGACATAACTGTGTGTCCTAGGCTTTATGTCGGATAATCCTGGATCCCATTTGGCCGTAAATTCAAATGGGAAGCATTTTCCTTTACTGTTATGATAGTTCAGGCTCCTAGCGCTTAAAGGCGGGAGGACTGAGTTTTATTGTGGAGCACAATCAGCTTCTCGAAAGTGGCGCAGATGCACGTAATGTCTTCACCAGGGTCTTAGAGGTGTTATCGACTCAATACTTTAGGAAAATTAGCTCATTAGTAATTGAAGGAAAGAGTTTCATTTTTTATGTCGGTAGGTTGTAATACCTAGGCTGGCGATGTATTTTATTAGAAAGAATGAACGTAAAAATAAGATTATAAAATGATGAACTAAAATTTGGTGTTATTATTTAATTAAATTGACTATTTAGATAACTCATGGCGAAAATTGAAATGTGATTTTTTTAAATTTTCATTCATTGGCAATTCCGAAATGATATGGGTTTTAGCAGAGAACATAATGAAGCATTTCTCTCATTTGATTTCTTAGGGATTTTTTGCATTATTTTTTAAGGAATTTCAAGGAAAATTTTAAAATATCTTGTCTTACAGTCGATTTGTATCTTCTTTATATCTAATTTTGTGAATAAATGTGGCAAATAGGTTAGTAATATATCCATCAGTTTTTTTTTTAAGATTCGTGAGTGAAGCGGTTAGCTATAAAGAGAACGTAGCTCAGACCTGTAACGAATAAATCTCCGAATTGATAACTTCTGATGATCCATTCCATTTTGGCTGCATATTGACAATGGGTTTTATACGACTGGAATCACATTACTATCTTGGAGCGTACCTTAATTTTTAAGACGTTTGGTTGATAGAGCTTCGAGCTTGGGATAGTTTACATGGACTATTTAACATAGAAATTCCCATACATTGCATTTTGTTACGCAGAGGTCAGAAATTTCTGGATAACCCATAATTGTGCCCACAATTTTCTAGCATACCCTTAAGTATCACTCATAAGTCTCCGTCTCACGTTAGATTCTTAAACCTTAAACGTAAAACCTTACCATAATCGTACTCTAACCGTAACGAGCAACATTACCAGGCACTGTGCAACCGGCACTAAGTCAATTGACTAAATAAACAATGCCACATAGAAAAAAGATATTTTTTACGTTGAAATTCACTTTGTGATCCTTTACTCACGATGATGTGACATTCATGACACATCCGACATGTGGAAATTTTGTTTCAAGACAAACCCTGGAGATATTTGAAGTAATTTGGGCTTTGCTGTAAATTTCCACTTAATTTGCTCGATCAGTCGATCATCTTGACGTATAATTTCAAAACCAAGCGGTTCATGCGTGAAACTTGTTGATTTTCTTTCAGTACTCATGAGTAAATTTAAAATTTTAAGATGTTTTTTTTGTTAGTCACACATTTTATGCCTTGGAAGAAATAAATGAGAGATTATTTAAGAAGAATAAGTATGAAGTTAAAAGGAAACTTTCCTAAAAAATTAAAACCCATCTTAAACATTAAAACTTGGCCCTCGTCCGTGAACACCAATAATCCCATTCAACCCGCATTTCAGAGATGTTTAATTCAAAAATGGATTTAAGCACGGTGGAGACGTCTTCGGCAGGTTTAAATTATGTTTCCTTCCTCTTCCAATGGGCAAGTACCTTCACGTAACCCCTTGCAAATCTTTCCAACCTTTCCAGGTGGAGGGTTAAAAAAAAGGAAAATAAATAAAAATTGCGAGAGTTTGCGCGAAAAGCACGGCATATTCCACGAAAAAGGTCGGAACGTGTGAAAGAGGATGAGAGGCGGAGGATGTACGTACTACCTCAGGATGTTCCGCATTGTAGGAGGAGTAGGAGGAGAGGCCTTCAGACGTTATTTTGAAAAGACAGCTAGGAGGGTGGGTCCTCCTCGCGTCCACCGCGCTCCCGAGGCTTTGAATAATAAATACGCCATAATCCATCTGCGTACGGGCAACGAGTCGGCGCTGGAAACAAGGCGAGCCGACCTTGCTACTTAGGAGACGTAAGCTCCAGTTTCCACGCACGGACACCTATGGGTCACTCGTGTCGTTCGTTTTTTTCCTGTGACTATCCCGGTACTATTTTTTTCCAGTTTACCTATATTTTACTTTCCAATTTTTCGAATTTGATTGAAAGAGCATTTACTTCAAAGAAAGCAAAGGAACTAAGGGAAGGATGAATTCGCGAAGTAAAGCTGTTTGAACAATAAAACTTTGAGAAGTAATATAGCTAGCCAACTACACTGATGTGAAAATTATTATATTCGCACATAACTTTCTCTTTGTCTGGCAATATCTTTTTCATATGATCTTCAGCAAGACTTTTCGTGTGGAAGAAAACAAAGCAAGCTTAGAATTGTAAAGTTTCCTTTCACATACAGACAGGTATCATTTTTTTTCTCCCTTATATCACAGTGGCTCTTTTTGCATCAATCACTGTGCATTTGTCATAATTTATTGTCTGTCACTTTGTGATTGTGAGGGTGCTATGATAAGAAAGTCACTTGCTGGAAGGATGTGAAGGGTCTAAATCTTTAAGCTCTCATCTGTGGGTCTTCCAAATCCCGAGGGCTTGCCCAGCACCAGATTTTTCTGATACACTCCGTTGTTTGACTTGTAAATATTCCGATACCGATGATGAGCAAATAAAGATTTTGCATCAGTCATAGACACCTCAGCATAATTTCGTTTTATTTTTCTTTAGGGATATAAATAATGTGTTCAACAATATATATTATCTATACTTACAGTGTATTATATTATATGCATCTTAAGTTCTCTAAACAAGCTTGCTGTCCTTAATTACTCATGTCAAGTTGTAAGCATCATATAGTCCAAGCACACTGCAATACCTACCGAACAGTGAGAATACTTGAGAGGAAAATAAAATCAACAAACAGCTCTGCCGAACGAGAGCCATCTTTGATTGACCATATTTGCTCACGACAGCTGGTTCCTCCAAACATAGTCTTTGGAATCAGGAATCATACGTTGGTAGTTAGGCGTAGTGATCTCATCGATGGCCCAGAAAGCCTAAAATTTCGTCACTTATTCTTAAAATTTCAGAAGGACGTTATTGTTTAGAACTTAATAACCTCTTCCAATCTGCCATTACTGAAGGCCCCCACCTCTTTTATTTCTCAATCTCATCAAGTGTACTCTTCATCCCATCCAGAAAGCCTGTTCTCTCTCTTCCCCTTCCCCGCTTACTCAGCATCTTCCACTCTATAACAGCCTTTAGCATCCTACCCCAATTAATTGCTCCAGTTACTTGCTCTGCCTCCTCCTTAACTTCTCCAGCTGTTTTCTCTCCTTATCCACAATACCGAACACTTCCTCGTTCGTCTTCCTTTCCGTCCACCGCACTTTCTCGATTCTCCTCCAAACCCACATCTCAAACGCCTGCAGCCAATTCTCATCATCTTTTCTCAGTCCTTTTTCCGCAATATGCAGCGCTACACTCCATATTTGATTCTTCGCATATCTTTCCTTAAACATCCTTGTGCAAGATCCCAATCAAGACTTCTCTCCTGGAAGTGAACGCCAACTTCGCTGATGCTACTCCCCTTCTAATATCCTTACGGCTATGCCCATGTTTCACCAAGACACTATCCCAGTAATTACAATAGTCCTACCTGCTCCAATATGTGCCCTCCTACATTTCTAATGAGCCTCAATTTCTTCGTCCTTTGTGACCTCATGACACTAGTTTTCTTTTTCTTTATACATTGGATCGGTCGGTACATTTAATTACCTTTAGTATCGGCATCGGCAGTCATAAAGCGGGCCAGCCCTATTTTTTTCTTCGTCTTCCATTTCTTCCTCGATTGTCCAACCTCCATCGTTCCTTCACTTCCATCCCCCGTTATAAGGGGTGGTGTGAATGAGGGTGGTTGGACCGCTCACTCCCAGAGTTCAGCGGCGCATAATGAGGAGAGAACGGGCCTAGTGAAGTGCTCACACGCCGCACTTCCGGCAAAGGCGTGCGAGTGGTGCTGCCCCGCGCGCAATATCCCTCAACTCTCCTTGCCCGCAGACTTGAATTAAAGTGCGGGCGAGCACCGGTGTCGGTGTGCCCTGACTCCCATTATGGGACGCGCTGTCGGAGGAGCGGTGCTGTACTCCGCCTCCCGTGCACCGTGGCTTGGATGCTAAGGGGATTGGGCTTGCTTAGCAAGGGATGCTGACGTCCAAACTGAACTATCAAAATCTCTGGAGCCTTGTGCACTAAGGAGTTGTAGTACTTGTCAAACCTCTACGACGTTGAGGTTTTGGCTACTAAACGGCTTCTTAAATGAACAGCCTTGACGGATATCTACTCTCGTATACCCTTGTGAGGAGTTTTCGAAGTTGCGGCGTCAACATTTATTGTAGGGGTTCGAAATTTTTTTGTTCTTAATGACTTAAAAATGGAAAATAGGCGAAAATAAGGAAGAAAAAACGGCCCATTAAATACGCAGATACATAAAAATTCTTTTAGAGGACAAAATGAAAATCAGTATATTATATTCTTAGTAGTTAGGATAATTTCGCGGCACTTAAAAGAGTGTCCTTTTCGCTATTTTTGTCGGTGGGATTTTACCTTTCCGCTCTATTTTTTTAAAAATCATATATGAAATTGAAGGGTCTCTAAGGTCACTAGGGTCACTAAAGTTTATGCGCCTCGTCAGCAGTCGTCAGTCCAAAAATTGGTTTGCTACCGTTCTCCACTTCATTCTTTCTAGCTAACCGTTTCATTCGTTCATATTTCCTTATTTTGATATCCTTGATAATTTGCTTCATGTTTTGCATCCATGATATTACATGGTTGTTCAACCCTTTTTTTTACCTCCCATTATTGTTTTCAAGGGGTTCTCATAATGTGTCCAATAAGTTTGTTCCTTCAACTCCAGAGAGCATCATTTCCTCCAGTTCTTCTTCCTTGTAATATTTTTTCTGAAGTGATTTTCTCCGTCCATTCTTCATTATTCTTCCATTATCTGACGTTTCTATTGGTTTCTGTCTTCTTTCTTCCGTTGCTGTAACCATTCCATCTAACCTTCCCGGCCATGGAGGATCATGCTCCATTCATATGATTTAATGACACTCTTCCGTTCTTCCAAGCCCATATTGGCTTCTTTATGTAGTAGACGCGTCTTCTGACAGAACGCCTTCTTTACTTTGAATACACTGCTAATTTTTCCCTTGTATTTTCTTCCGTCACTGGTGATCCGACTTCCCAGAGAGCAAAATTCTTTTCCAGTTCTTGCCTATGACCAATTTTGGTTTCAGTTTTATTTTACCAATCGCTCTGCAATGGTACAACGTTATTTTTCTTTAAATTACTTCTTAAGGTAAGTTTTTTTATGAACTGTCCCCGAAAATATTGTAATTGAATTATAATTGTTGATACAATGTATGCGCACATATCGAAATTTTATTTTATTTCGAGCAATTGATGGTAATTTTATTTCACCAATGCTATTCCACGAAAGTCAGCAGTATCTACTTACTGCCCAGTCCCTCAATTTTTCTATTACCTACTTTTGGGTACGCACATTCAAATTGTTCCCACAATCGGCATTAAATACCCTTCCTTCTGTGCTATGAAATTTTACTTGCAAAAAGGTGATTATGTCGATATTTAGATACTTAGACGAATCGGCACTTCTATGTAAACGTCGAATTCAATAACAAATATTCCAATACGGCTCTTGAGTCCTTAACCCAATCAATTGGTTTTATATCGTTACATATATTTAAAATTTATTGTTTGAATTGATTTTCACTATCCGTTAATTCTGCTCAATGTTAAACTATTGTCGAGTAATAGATGAAAAAGCGATAACAGAGTAGTGCGTTAATATTCGTCGATAATATGTTTTCCAATTATAATAATAGTTCATGAAGATGAGCAAATCTTAATTAAAAAAATTTCGACTCCTTAACTATCTTCTGTTTTATTATATACCATATTTTCCTTATTTCTTAATTAATTACTGAAACAAATTTGACCTGCACCTCAAATTTGTATAATTTATTCCGTCTGTTTTTTCAATGTTTTCTCGACAGAATCAAGGATTCTCCAAAAAAAAGCCATCCAAATGGTGCCCTTTTTGTGAACGTTAAGATGTGACTCTGGAGGTTGGGATTAGGATAATGACGAAAATTGATTGGGCACGCCATGCATAGATTTTTCAATTCACCATTGACAGTGTCGAGTAGGTAAGCGTTGAAACTGTGGTTCGGTTTAATGATAAAAGTGTTTGGGATAGTAGATATTTGTTTAATCAATGGCTTTTAGTAACTTTCACAAAATTAATCCCAGGGGATCAAAAGTAGTTTTCATTTTTAAGTCCTTCGCCGGAGTGACTGCATACGTTTTTCCTTGCGGAAAATCAAGTGCGCGGACGTTTTTTAAAGGAAAGAATTATTTTGTAATTTTCTATGCAGAGAGTGTTTGATCTCAACCGTGGTTACAGAATCTCAGTGTCATTATCGAGGATAAAATACAGTGTAATAAATGTATTTCACCGTGGATGTTGTCATCGGATTGCTGAAGGATTAAGGTTAGGGCAAACAAATCTCAACTTGCATGAAATTATAAAGTAAATCTTTTCTATATAAAATCGAAGTGTTCCGCCAAGTGGAGCCGCTAGACGTTGAAAGGAACATGACATGAGTGGTACATAAATATGTTACCATAGCCATCCTGTCGCTTACTACATCAGAGATATGATTTTCGTTATGAAATGAACATGTTTGACTTATTCCGCTGAAACTGAGCCAGAAAAACAGGAGCAAGGCAAGGGATTTCCCTTGAAAATGCATTTCTACGGAAGACTAGAATGAGAGAAATTTCTACGAATGCCGTAAGGTCATTGAGTCGAATTAAGATGAACTAGTACTAAACCTGCAAGATTTTTTTTCTGATCGTGTGACTAGTCAATGATGGGTAGAAGGCATGTAAACCAACTTTTTAGTCACCTATTCTGTCAACTTTTATTTTATATTGTGTTTTTTAAACTCATTTTCATTTTTTGAGGTTCCTCCGTGAAAAAACTTCAAGCATTATGCTATTGAAAAGTTAGATGCATGCGTCATAACTTGATCAAGGGTGCTCATTTCTCAGTTGTGTGAAGGGATTGGTTTGGTTTGGTGGCTAGAGTTTTGGCTTCCTATACCGAGTGTTCGAGTTCGAATCTCGCTTGAGGAGATGTTTATAGAAATCTCGATTCTTACTTGGGTGCCTTGTTGAGAACACAAAATGCGCAGTATTTCTCCCGTCGGATTGTATGTAAAATGGTATACCCAATGGTAACTTTCGTTAAGGCTAACAACGACGCCGGGATTTCTGTCCGCCATTTATTCATTTCCAAATAAACCTACCGATTCATAGAACTGCGGAACTGGCCGTGCAGTAGGTTAAACGGAGTTGCCCATTAGTGGTCGCGCAAATGTGTGAAATTCACAGCGAAAAAATCTTATCTGGGACTCGAACACATACTCCTTGATATCGCGCTGAGTGCTCTAACCAGTTATGACCAACCAGACTTCCTTAACTGAGTAGAGCACTGGACGCCATATCGAGGGGCTTGGGTTCGAATCCCAGTCCAGGCGAATGATATTTTTAACCGTGAATTTCACATATTTTTGTCATGATATCAAGGCCTTGCCACATGTCCGACGTTGCAAATGGCCCCAGTTTTCTGTCTATTTCACAATTATTAACAGTGTTAACATTACTTTAAGACCGTCTCAGACCTCTCTCACCGTCTATGTGGAATGCCTTCATTATTACGTTACTATTACTGACAATAGAGAACAACCGAGGAAGACAAAAAGAAATTATTTACTCCAAATAGGGAACTAAAGCCTCAATTTAATATTGGTTTATTTTACCCATGCACCCATCCTTAGTGACGTAAAATACCTCAGTTGACCTTAGCCTTCCACATAACCGTACCCGACGGCTGTATGGAAGTCATCCGACCGGTATTGCATTTGGGATTTGATATCCGGTATGAAACGAACTTGTCCGCCAGGCTCCGCTGAAAATGAGTGTTGCACTACGGTGCACCAGGGAAAATGGATTACTCTCAATTTCCCACGTGCGTGCATTTTCGCGGAGGAGTAACAGGGTGAGGGAATATTTAAAAATTTTACCCGGGGGCCCCAGTGAGGATTGAGTCTATGGTTTCGGGAGATCGCCTCATGTCGCGCTGCCTTGCTTTAAACTCCCAGACACGTGCAATCAAAATGCATGGGAAGCAATATCTTAGGGATCGCCGGAAATTACGAGACGGGGGTGGGGGGAGGGGGAGCTTCACCCGCTCGGTCAAGACTTCGGAGAGCGATTAATAACGAAGCTCACGCGTCGTCCCCGGAGTGTGAAAGATGTCCTCGGCGTGGGGAAGGTGAACGAATGATCCTGCTCTTCCACCCGCACCGGATTCAAATTCCAGTGCTGGGAAATCTGAAGGGATTAGAGAAATATGAGTGATAATTTCGAGTTTTTATGTTACGATTCGCTGACCAATGTTTAAACTCATAAAGACGATGTGAAATTAATAATGTTGTCTCAGGATTGATGTGGTGGAACTTGTACATGACAAAAGAAGAAATCTTTGCAGTTTTTCAATGTGATTAATATTAAATGCTACCGGTCTTATCAATCCTGACTAATGAGCTTGTTGGCGATTAAAAAAAAACATCCGAACCGGTAGCATTAAATATTTATCACAGTCTTAACTGCAAAGCGTTTTCTTTCGCTATGTGAAATGTTAGTTTTTTAATCTTGTTTTTTCACTTAGTGTTGTACCGTATCACTGTACGATATTCCTACTCTTCGACTGTGATAGGTGATATTCATGAATGCTATATGATGTAATATTGGATCGGATGATAAGTGTGTTTATATACATATGTATGATTTTAAAGGAGAATTTTTGGGAATCTAACGAAATGTTAGCGCGAAGCTTAACGTAGTAAGTAATGCGTCATGACTTTTCAATTTTTAAAATTAACTAGGGTGATAGATAACTTTCACTTCAGTGCTTTTAGTGGTAAGTTGTGATAGACTTCTGATGTAAATAGATTTTTTATTTAAAACTCCTCCTAAATAATTATAACATGAATAATCGAACAAGTTGTATACCTAAAAGCGTGCATTTTTATAAGCAAACTGAAGAGAGATCTTACGGCGAAGTGATGTAATGAATTGATCTAGCGGCATTTAATATCACGCAATGTGCGATATTATTTGTTATATCGATTTCTCTGCAATGCACGTCTATATCGCCATTTGACATGAAACGTCGAATGTCGTGCGGTTGTAAATTATTCTCGCGACTGCGCCCAACGAAGGCCTCGTCCTAGTGTAATTCTCCTTCCCATTGGGATGACATCCCAAGTGATATCCTCTCTCTCAACTACCAAGAAGCTGAAAAGAGTGACTTTCGCCACATCTGGTGACGTCCAAAACCTGAGCGATGTGACTCCCCAGGGTTGAAAAAATATGAAAGAAAACTAGAAAGATTCGACCTAAATATTTGAATGCTCAACACTCCATAGCCATTTCTCCAGATGAATTGTCATTGATCCCGGACCTATTTCCCTATTTTTTCAATTCAGTGCATTAGACAAATGATATTTGTTTTTTTTAAGTGTCATCACACAGCTTACTCACGCCAATGACTCGTACTATCTTTCTATTCACATTGATACCAATGTAATCCCTTAGGGTGCGTAATTAACCTCGATAGTCATCAGTTTGCGTAATTGTTCTCTCTTAACAGGTTCCTAGCTACCTCTATCTATTAGTCATCATTTTTATTTTTTTTATAAAAGCGTCAATTTAAAATTTTAGTAAAATCGTTTACTGGTGTAGAGGATATATCTGCGAATGGAAAATAAGATAAAAAGATACTATTTCAGTTATCCTGAAATTTTAAAATATCGAACATCGAATCATAATAAAATTTTTAAAATATTCACTTTTTTACTCTAATCCAATTCTCCTGGAATTCATTTTTTTCGCGAGAGAGAGCATGAAAGAGGCCCTGCAGAATACGCAATCTGACCGCAGAGTATATTCGTTTACTTCAACGCTTTTAAATACACAGTTTAAACAATCCTCTCGAAGCCAGAGGACGCTGATTGACATGCATGTAATGAGTTCCTGGGAGCTATCTCTTTTTCTGTGAGTATGACTTATTGGTAAAATACGTCTTGACTTATGAATTAAAGATCTGCTTTGCCTTATACGTGAAGCTATTTGCAATAAAAATGCACCTTAATCTTAATTTACCATTTTTAAAGTATTTTACCAATAAGTCATTTAGAAAATTTATATGTTTAAATTGCTCAATAGTCCCTCAACTCAATGCAATTTCCTCAATTGAAATGCGCTTTAAATACTGTAAAATAAGAAAATGGGTAATTTTATAATTTGGATTTATGTGTTATGAATATCACAAATTGCTTTATTGGCTACCAGTTTTATACATTCCCTGGATCATGTGTGATGCTAATGGTTGAAAGTATTTTTTGTAAATTTTTAAATGTATGGTGAGTTTCTTTTGAAAATAGTGAAAGCAAATGTCTGAATGGAACCGCGACGGAATTAGTATCACGTGCTAAAGAGACTAATTAATGCAGCATTTGTTCTTTATATTGCTTTAAAATTCATATGAAAATTGCAAAAACACTGCATTGTAGACCAGCGCGCAAATGTTTGTAAACTCAAGTATTAGAGTTTAGTTTACTATTAAGTACATAATTTTACTTTGTTTTTACCTGTAATTGCTTATTTGTTCACTTGTATTGTATCCGCATTATTTTCATAATTGCCATATCAATTTCACTCAAGTCCACTTGGTTTGAAAGCGATTGCGGTCTTCATGCATGGACACTGTGACACGATGATGAAGTTAGATCCATTATATATAATCAAACTGCATCATTTATGGTTACTAGACCATGAAAAAACATGAGTGAATCTGCCACCGAAGTCCGACAATGCGCTCATTATCGGCCAAATTTCGTGCTGAAGCGCTGAACCCTGTAAAGTGTGAGAACTCAACCGAAGTTCTCATGTAATTTTCACGTAAGCCGTGATCACAACGGTGCTGATTTTAGCCAAATTTTTATGAAAATGGCGACATGAAGTTAAGGAGGCTAACTCGTCAATGCCTAACTCAAAACAAAAAAGAAACCCTTCCTTTCCCCTTTTGCCTCATTAAAAACTGCTTACATTTATGATATGACTAATCCATTGGAATGAAAAATACTAGATTGCTCTATAAATACACGAGTCTTCCGTTGAACTTACACATTTTGTGACAGTAGAGTAACATTTTTACCTGTACAACACCCATTTTTGCCTTTTTCCTCATGTAACTTCAAGTGTATAGAAGCATAATAATTAAAAGATGTAATACTTTCCGCTATATTTCACCATGAAAATACGTGTTTCGAGATATTACATCACAATCATCAGGTTCCATTCTAAAGTGAAGTATACCAAGAAATGAGTGAGTGCCTGTGTAAGGAAACGAAAATCGCTGTGAATATAAGTGTTCTCCTCCCCACCTTATTTGCATGGCAGTGATTCTTTAGTACTATGCTAGGATAATCATAAGGGTAGGCTAAATGCAGTGAATATGAGCTATCTGAGAAATGTTTACGGTAAAATTCGGTGGGATAGAGTATGAACTTTGTGGGCAATGAAAAAATGTAGAATGGAAGCTCTGGGCGTACATGAAAAGAGCGTACCTACTTCGTTGATTTGACCATGTTGGGAGAATGGATGAGAATGGGATAACCTAACATAAACATAGCAGTAGAGTGGGTGGTTTGAGAGGAAGATATAAACCGAGGAAGTTGCGTGTGAATATGCTGGAAGATTAAGAGGAGGAATATTAGGAGTTTTCCAATCATTTCACCATCTTTGGTGTAAATATTAGGAGTCTTAAGAACAGAAGAGCGTGTATGAAGCAATGCATGAATATGGAAGAAGCAAAGTAGGTTTGCAAGGATAGAGTAGTTTGGAGGAAATTACTGAAATCGAAGCCATTTATTTAGGTCTAACGCCGAGAATCAAACTCTATTTGAATATGCCTACCCCGAAATGTGTATATATATATATATATATATATATATATATATATATATATATATATATATATATATATATATATATATATATATATATATATACTCATCCATTCGAAAATCAGACGCTAAAAGGCGCGAATAAATTCATACAGTCATAGGAAATGGAAAGGGATTGGAACACATAAAAGGACGAACACAGGGTTTGGTGGGGAAGATGAAAATGTGTCAAATCCAGGCAGAAAATATTTCACCTTACCCAGGATTCGAACTTGGATCTCCCAATTGCCGGTTAGGTGTGCTACCAGTTAATATATATAATATGCCAAGAGGGTAGCCGATAAAAATATAGAAACAGAAAAAAAGGACACTCACAAATTGAAACTTCCGATATTTCAGTGGAGACTAGCTCCACCTTTCTCTAGGGTAAGACCTTGGCATAATATATATTTATCACCCGAGTGATTCTCCAAGAAGTTATAAATATATATATGCATGCTACTTCAAGCATAAATTGTTTGTATTAGAAAAGTAGTGTGGTCATGTTGGAGTTTGTTGAGGTTATTAAAAAGAGGACACATTTTTATAAATAAGTTGCTCGGACATGAACAAATAGCAAATTTCATATGCACTGGAGCCTACTCTAGGGAGGTCAACCAAAATGTTACAGGTATAAAAGATTACCACAACGAGCACGATCAAATAAGAATCGTGGAAATCATTTCCGTGCAATATCATCGCTTCGATAGCGTGGTATTACTCTCTCGACCTCATGAGCCCGTCGAATAAATACGATGCTTTGACATCCCGTAATGTCTCCCCCTCTTTCCTTCCTTCCCCCCTCCTCCGCCCCCATCCCCCAAGAACACGGAGCCGAGATAATAGACTGCCACGAGCACCGAGCGTCCTTCGCTCTCCGCATATGCCAAAAGCGTCTGAGCGCGAGTCGGAGAATAAATCTTTCTTCGATTCGCAACAATAAAAAAAATTGAGAACCATGAGGCGAATAATCGACCGTATCCACAACTGCGTGGTGGGCGGCTAAGGGGGGATTTTTTTTATGGGGAATGGAAGTCAGTCATTCGGCCGACATGCATCGGTCTCGCGAACGGGGAGTGGGACGAGATTAAATCCGAGTTTTTGATGGGACGGCGTTCATATTTTCCGATTTGTTGGATAGATAGAGAAGAAAAAAAGCAGCGAGCAAACAGCTCAACAGCAACAGGTAAACATATCTCTCTGTTCCTCTCCAACAACTTCGTGAAATATCGTCCCAATCGGCAGCCTGTGGGAAGTAGAATTTTCTCCATCTTGAGCGGCTTCCTTGTGTTCGGGAGTCTCCATTTGACCCGTCCGTCACACCGCAGCGTTTATCTTGTCTTGGGCACGAGATTATATGGGTGTCACCGGGTAAATCCTTTCGGCTAGTGTATCCGAACGATATGGATTATTAGAAAGTTATTTAGTCCCAATTAATAAAGCAATTTTAACATTTTATATAAGATCTTTTTATATATGAGACCAAAATTGTATAATGAGCGATAAAATAGAGAAAAAAGTAAGATACTGTCATGGTTTCTTAAATTAGTTAAATATTGATTATTGGCGTAGTTAATATTGGAATATTGTTTCATGAGGTATATTTTTCCTCCTTCTGGCTACTATAGTTAAATTGATCCGTCTCTCTTACAAACTCTTTTATTATAGTTCAGAAAATGGCGATTGTGCCACCGAAAATTCTGTTACGCCTAATTGAATAAATACAAATACAAACATATGTATACATAGTATCTTCTGAGAAAACGCACTCGGCGAATAATAACACAAATATAAATATAGTTTTACAACACAGGCACTCGGAAATTAAAAGGACACTCACAAAATAATTTACGGGACGTTTCGACGGTCAGGCCGTCATCGTCGGCGACAAGAGACAAACAAAACAAGGAGATGGGAAGGGGACTGGTGGGGAGCGGGAGCAAGGGGTTGCTATTGGTCAGTGGGCCAAATTTAGCCCGGGCGATTCAAATTCTCTTAAGAACCAGATGAATGCCATCTCACGAGTCCTCAATTCAATATTTGTTGCTGATTCGGGGAGGGCTTCTAATTTAGAGAGAGAGAAACATTTATTAATGGTTTTACGATGGGAAGCGGTATGTTTAGGAATGGGATCCATGAAGGGAGGACATGTGGTGGAGAGGCGGTGCCCATTCATTCGTATGGAAAGCGGGGTAGTATACTCGCCAACGTAAAATGCCGGGCAGAAATTGCACGAGAGATGGTAAACGATATTTGTGGAAGTACAGTTGGCTTCTGAGGAAGATTTATTTGAAGAGGGCGTAGCAGAAGAGCGTAGGAGGGAGCAACATTTGCATCTAGGACGGTTGCAAGTTGAGGAGAGTGGTGGAGAGGGGTCGGTTGAAAGGTGGGTTTCGTAGATTTCGTAGAATTTAATTGATTTTTACGGAGTGCATTCATAGGACAGTAACAGTGAGCATTTCCCTTCTAGAATGGCTTGCGTTTTGGATGTCCATAACGAAAATGTGAAAGAAGGAACCGTGATCTCACCCCGGGTTATTTTACGCGCCGGTCTGGTAAAGGTTCGAATCCCGCATCGTGCATAGATTTTTCGTTTTTCTTAGGCTTTAGGTATTTTTAACGGTGAATTATAAAAAAAGCTGATGCACTATGGTTACTTTGTGTAGCTTAGCAACTTCAATCATGATAAAAATTAACATTTGATATATTTCCACACTTGTTTTCATTGATCCGATCGATTTCGACGTCTACTGTGTCACTCTCAAGGTAACTTCAAGGTGTATTAGCGTTAAAGTTTAACGGTTAAATTTAGCTCTAGCAGGTGGAGCAACTAAAACCAAAGTTTTCTGTTACTTCTACTCGAAGAAATATGATCGCTTCTTCGCTACGATAAGGTACGCAGCAGCACTCTGCTTTCATCGAAGTGATATGAAAAGTTTAACTCATCAGAGCAGCATGTCAGATTTAGCATTCGGCACAGGCGTCTCCGTTCACGAGTGCTATATGGATGGTTCATCTATTCTCGCATTTGATCCGTGCCCAGGCCACTCCACCCTTCCCCCCTCTTCTCGAACACTTCCCATCCACTTGTTGAATTTCCGCGGACGGACCCCTTCCCCCCTCCCCCTTCCCCCCTCCCCCTTCCCCCCACTCCCGGAGTCCGGGAACGCGATCCACGGGATACGGAGTGGGTGGGTGGGTTCATGCGGGCGACCACTATACTCCACCTCCCAACCCTTCCTTTTGTCTTCCTGCTACCCCCCTCCTCCTCACAACCCCTAGTCAACGACCCTCCCTGGGCCAATTCGTGAGAAGGAGAGAGCAGCAGGGGAAACTTCATCACGAGCGAATCCCAGGTTGGATTGCCGAGGGGATCGGGTTTGCATGGTTGCCAGAGTACTAGCTTATCATCCCCAAAAGCCCGGGGTTGAAATCTGGCGGTGGGGGAGATTTTGCAGTGACATTGCTATTCCTACTTCATTTCAACGTGGAGAACACTATGTGCATGCAAGGTGCATGCAGATGTAGACGAAGATAGGTTCATAAAAATGGCTTTGTATGGCAGATTTTCAGCCCTTCTGCTTTTATTACAGGCATTAAACCTCAAGAACATGCGCATAAGGGTGAGTTAAGTAAATTTTTAATAGAAAGGTTAAAACTACTACTACTAAAAAAGAACTTCGACGATTTAGTTTACCTAGTTTGTTAAGTGCTTGCGGTAAAAGTGTGATGGTTTGAGTCATGAACTCGTGGGTCATGAGAGAATGTGGATTGAATGTTCCGGTAATGGACATATATGGAAGTATTTTTGTTAGTTTGGTCATGCCGAGGGAAAGGAAGAGAGTCGAATAACGAATGAGATATCTGATAGCAGAGTGAATAGTGTGAGAGGAAGTGGTGGACCGCGAAGGTCATGGGTGAATGTTGTATAAGAGACTCTAAATAGGAGGAATATTCGGGTTCTAAGAATAGAAGAACACGTCTACAAAAGCATCTACAAAATTCCCTGCAAGCCACCTCAGGGGTGTGTGGCAGGGGAGTGTAAGAGAAGTGGAATTAGTATGCAAGGACAGGGCATTTCGAGGGAATTATTAAAAGAGAGCCAGTTTCATACGCCTCACAGTAATAATTTAGCTCATTGTCCGAATGGGAATAGAATGATGGGTAATTTTTAAAATTAAACTAATCTACTGGGATTTCAACTAGCTGTAACCTAAATGTACCTACTTATCTTTCCTCCCGAGGCAAGGCGCCAATTCGCGCTGGACAGACTTGAATTACGTATGTGAACGAGCACTTCGATGTGTCTCCGGTCGCACCACCCAGAATCCTCCCTCTTTCACTCCCGCTCCCGTCTCCGTCTCTCCTGCTGCGGGTCGTTTGGACGCGAGCCTCAGTTTGCACTGCGATCGCATTACCCGCGTTGGGAGGGAGGGGGGATCCGCTTGAGGGACTGCGTGCCGACCGCCAGCCGTCTATGGGCGGCCCGAGACCGCCCCTGCCTGTGAACCAAGAACGGGTCTATTCTCAGACAAGTGCTCCATCGAGGAGATTCGAATTGTAGTATGTCGCCTTTGGCGTTAGATTTCGGTTTTGGATGCTCCAATATATAAGGGTCACACCGATTTGTCTAACCTCGAGTGTCTATCACACGGCGCTTGGCCCGTGGTCGACTGTACTACAGCTCAACCGTAACGTGTGACACTAGCCAAGAATGTCCATTGACCTTTTCTTATTTACATTTCTAATCAATGAGTGTTTTTATGGTATGTGAAGACAGAGATGGCTGATGTGCTTGGAGATTCTGGAGTTCATGTTAATAGAAATCATGTAGATTTATTTAACTTGGAAGATCAAGACAAAAAACAATATTCTTTCGGAAGAGAATGAATCTCTAACGTGATAGCGTGTTTATTTAAAATAATTAACTTTTGGAAGCACCGATAACTAACGTAACAAACTGCAACAAAAAAATAACAGTCCATGGAACTAAAGGACAGACCCCAGCTTGCATCCTCTTCGGGAGAGAATCACGCCTGCCATGTGACCTGAGGTTTGGCAGCTAACCAGGTGAAGAGCTTATAGCGGGAGAGGATTATGTCAGTCGTTTGAAGGAGATGGACCAAATTCATGATCTAGTCCGTAGAAATATGGAGGAGGCCAGTGACAGAATGAAGCAGAACTACGATGTTCGAGCGCAAGAGGGAGGTTTCTAGGCTAAAGACAAAGTATGGTTCTACAATCCCAAGAGGCGGCGTGGCCTGTCACCTAAACTTCAACGAGCGTGGGAAGGTCCGTATAAAGTCCTGAAGCGAATTTCATTTATCGCATTCGTAAACTCCCTCGAGGAAAACCGAAAGTGGTCCATTTTTATCGACTGGCACCTTACGCAGAGGTGGACGCGCGTTTGGTGGCCGATCAACATGGCCTTAAGGAGGGGGCAGTGTAGCGGAGGAATCATCCAGAGCCTTGGCAACGGTGGTTATTGACGGGAGAGAGGAATCAACAAGAGAGGATTCGGGGGTGACAGTCGAGTTTTATCGAATGACCAATTTTTTTCGGATTTTCACCAAATTTAGGATTTTTCACTTTTTCACATTCTAAACAATACTAGATATGGACGAGATGGTTGCGATAAAAATTAAAACAATTAAAATATGGTCTTTGGTGGCCATATTGGGTATTTTCCGGAAATTTTCCGGAGATGGTGCAGTGATAGAGTGACTTTCACATATCACAGAAAGGCAAGGAAGAAACGAAAAAGCGGGAAATTTTGATATTTTCACCCCCGGTTAACAAGGTTACGGGCCTGTGGAGTGAAACAGGGGTGCTGGGGTGGGACGGTATGCGGCCTCAATATGAGCAATCTTGAACGAGAAAATTACGTTTTTTAGCGTAAATGAAGGAGCAGCAGGCATGTAGAACCGCGTATTTTCTAGAAAAAAATATACCTCGAGCAGAATGGTGATTATAGGCGTAAATGTAGGAGCAGCAGGCAAGTAGAACCGCGTATTTTCTAGAAAAAAATATCCCTCGAGCAGAATGGTGATTATAGGCGTAAATGTAGGAACAGCAGGCATGTAGAACCGCGTATTTTCTAGAAAAAAATATCCCTCGAGCAGAATGGTGATTATAGGCGTAATTGTAGGAACAGCAGGCATGTAGAACCGCGTATTTTCTAGAAAAAAATATCCCTCGAGCAGAATGGTGATTATAGGCGTAAATGTAGGAACAGCAGGCATGTAGAAACGCATATTTTCTAGAAAATCAAGGAATAGAATATTATACAAAATTGAACTGTCCGCTTGTTTATAGTTGGTAGTGCAAGTAACCAATAGATGTCGCCTAGCAGGATGTTGATTTCGATCGTCTTTGGTCATCTGTGATGGTTGCCGTAGCGTAAAAGTTACCCATCCCAAATCAAGATAAGTATCGTATTTATCATATTTTAATTGTTATCGCAACCATCTCGTCCATATCTAGTATTGTTTAGAATATGAAATATGCGATAAATCCTAAATTTGGTGACCATCGGACAAAAATTGGCCATTCGATAATACCCGACTGTTACCGATTCGGGAATTGGTGTGTTTGGGAACGACTTTAATGTTACTGTGTGTACATTTTTAGGGAAATAAATGTGTTTAAAGTGTTACGGAAATAATAATAGTTGTTTTTGCACCCACGCACGTAACAATAATTTACTCCCTGCGCTTTAGGAATTGAACATTTTATGAGACCTGCCCACTCTACTCTTCTTACTTTGCTTTTTTCTACGGCACGGCGATCTCAGAGAAAGATTATTCACGTGACGCGAGGCGTTTTTACCCATCAAAACTACAACATTCCGCTGGAATTATAGTGCTACTGGACTTCTAGTGCGGAGGATTAGGAATCTCTTCTTGGGTAAAGCTTGTTATTCTGTGCGACAATTTGGGCTAAAATACGCTGCCGTTATATCATTCTTTTCTAAATGTCAAATGAAAGCACTCCGCGCATTTGCTCCAAATTTATTTTTCAATTTCTTTCAACTTTATTACCTCAATCTTGATTTTGAAAGACCATTTTCGAAAGCACTCTCTTCAGTGGACTAATTAATTCCTACTATTAAACGGTCTACTTTCTCTGCTACATTAGACTTCAAATGAGGTGATGCCTTTATTGCAGCTGTGGCTGCGCAGTTTTTTTTTGAGTTACCTGCTTGGTTTTTTATGTATTTTAAGGCCCTTGTACACGGGGCCAGTAGTGGCAGCCAGTTGTGGACGCCACTAAATTTACCGGTCACTAAGCTTATACACGAAGCAATTAATGGCTTCCAATAACTTCTTAATACTGGCCGCCAGTGATTCGAGAGACTTTGTAAGAACACAGCGTTGCTTGTGAAAACATGGATGATAATGATAAAGAGTTTAGTGATTATGAGTTCGAGGAGAAATTTGATAAATCAGTAGGTGAAATTGCTGTTAGTTTGAGCGTGGAACTGCAAACCATATTGAATAAACGATAGAGTGTGGGTAAAAGACTTTTTAATGTTCTTCGTGGCTTCTTTATTCTTTATTCACTTTGGAACAAGACATTGCAACACACACAACAGCCAAAACAGCACGACACAACCTCACACTACGACTGCAGGAGCTCTAATGGCGGCCACTGCACTTTGGAACCGTCCATTAATGGCCGCCAGTAGGTCACATGACCTGCTACTGGCCGCTTCACTGGCCACTAAACTCAAACATGTTTGAGTTTAGTGGTCGCCAGTTGAAATGGATCTGGAAGACGCCAGTACCCTTATACACGTGGCCAGTAGGAGGATAATTGGTGGCGGCCATTACTGGCCAGTTCTAGTGGACACTACTACTGGCCTCGTCTACTAGGGCATTTACGCGCTAAAATAAAAAAATTTAAATACCATGAAATCTATTAACGGAAGATGGATGAAATATTTTCCGATCACTTACGTAACCAAACCATCTCCATGTTTAGGAAGAAAGAAAAATGACACGACGGCACAATGGAGCCGTAGAATGTAAATGACGCGCACAGAGATTATGAGAATACAAGTTCAAGAATAAATGTTTATATTCATTTGTAATCGCTGGCCAGTGACATTACCGCAGATTCTAAACTACTAAAATGGGCGCAAGAGAGGGTGGGGAGTAGAAACTGTGTGGTGTCACCTAGTGGGTATATTAATTTTGAGATTCTAGGATTTCTGTTTTTGATAATGCAGGGAATGTGGAAAAGGAAAAATAATAGGCTAAGTGCTTCAGGTGAAGTACTCTGAAGAATATAACTCTGAAAATAATTATAATTTGTGAACGTCCCTGATGCGATGTAATATATCACTTTTGGGTAAAACACATCCTTTATAAATTCTTTCTTCGTGGACTTTAAGACACTTATCGTGTGGATTATATTCGAATAAAGCTAAGATTTAAAAAAATGTTAAAAAAGATATATGCAGACAAGCACGTATATTTTTTATTTCATTAATAAGACCGTACCCTCGAAGACTCCTCATCCTGAAGCACTTATCATTTCCGATTTCCCGTAGTTTATGGCGTCGCTCGCTTAGATGTTTCGTGGGCAACAGCACGAGTAAGAATTCCATGCTGGAAGAACGTGTTGAACTAGATCTGTTAGCAAGTCCTTTACCTATTTCCTACCGAATAGTTATCCTTTCGATGTCTCCCGGACTTGAGGCGAATGCGCGTTGGCGGTGGATGGAACGAGGAGCTAAGCGGAGAACGGCCGTGTATGCCAGCTGTGAACTCGCGACAGATAGAAGTCCCGTGGGAGTCGGAGGTATTATTGATGGGGGCTGTGAAGCCGGATAACCGGGACCTTCCGAAAAGGAAAAAAAATAAATAAGCAACCAGGCCACGATTGAGTTTCGGGCGGGGCCGAATTATTGCTGATGACGATGGAGATAAATTCACTCCCATAAGCGGATCGGTGGCGGCAGGGCACTGCGGGGATTTTGTACAGGGTCGCCCTCTATCGGCAGGGAGCAGGTTTGACTGCAGGTTCACCCGGGCATCATTAGCGACGAGGCGCACGGGGGATTCTTGCTCCAAACTTCGAAACGCTCGCATGTGTGTACACGCATGTGTACAGTATAAGGGGCACATTTGTGTCAAAGCCATCAACGATTTGGCGTCACAATTTGGACGAAAGCTTTACCGGTGAGGTATACATACACTATTTTAAAGTGTTTGACCGTTGATTTTCGCTGCATGCGCCAACATTTGTGGTGTTTTACTAACGTAAGACGCATTTAAAGGAGAGCGACTCCCTCGCTTTCGTGAAATTTTGAATTCCCCCGGCAAAAACATCGTCGCAACATCTTGTCACCAGAAAAAAATATAATCAAAAGATTTATTTTTTTAAACTGAATAGGTGTATTTGAAGAGTCGACATTGCATTCAAAGATATATGTTTCAATAGGCTTAATGAATTGGATGAAGACAAGTTGAACGCACGCCGATCGAAAGAAAGAAATCTTAGAAGGTGATGGAAATCTGTGTCTGTACAAGTAATAGTTTCTCCATCTAAACTTTTCTTACCCGGTCCTACCCTTTAATCATAACATTGTGTTCATACTGTTCTGACGAATATTAATTTCCAAAAAATGACGTTTTAATTGGAAATTTAAAAGAAAACTATTTTCTACCTGTTCAGTAGTTAATTTGCTCCGCCAACTTCCGCAATTTGAAATTTAAAAAAGTGGAGACTTGTGTTAGTTGCCAAAGTATTCCTATCATTCTTTGCCTTGTCAACAAGTAATAACAAGCATCATACATAAACTGTCCTCGATCGCATTGATATGTTAGTTATTGAAATAATTTAACCCAGTCGACGAAAAGTAATATTTAACAACTGCATTATCTTTCAGCTTAAAATGGAAATATTGAAGATATTTTATTACAGAATATGAAAAGCTATAGTAGGTATATCCCGTACTAATCATAATGTATCATATTTCAAGAAGTGAAATAGACCTCAAAGGTTAGGATGTGAAAGCGTGTCTGACGAAGTATCTTTGGATTTTAATCATCCGTAAAATACGCATAAAATTGATTCCATCATAAAAAAATATATCGATCCACGTGGTTTCCTTTCGTTCACGTCGCGGCCATGAACCACCCAAAATGCTCGCATCTCTCACGCATCAATAACCAGCGCGTTTCATATATTTTTTACATCGAGATGTGAAAGCTTTTTTGCGGAGGACAAATCGTTTGAGGAGAGATGTTCCGCTCGCAATATTGGAAGCCACTCTTTGGAGTGAAATACGACGCGGGGAATCCGATGTCTCGGTTTCAAGGGTGTCGGGAGGAAGGAGCGGGACCGTGAACATTCGCCGAACGCCTACGCGAAGAAACTGGTTCTTTCTCTCACCTTAAACGTGGTAATTTGCACGTTCCGTGCAGTATTTTCATTTTAACAGAGTTTTTTGATTTTTTTGGGAGACATATCGATGACTTAAACGCCACGAGTGAGGTGGATAAAATAAATATTCCTATTGTTGGGGACATCATCGTCATACTTTGGTATTCCTCCAATCGTTAGATGACTATTATTAAGGTACTTTACCAATTAAGGTAGGCTTAAAAGAAAGTAAGTCAAGGTCCTGTAGAGTTTTACATGAGCAGGCCCCTAACTACCTATAATATTTCTTTCTTCGTCTCAGCGTACGTCTTACCCTTTCTTCCATAACGTACCAAAACCTGATCTCTTTCTCCCCCTTCCCAGCTTACCCAGTATCCACCCCTCTATTACGGCTCCTCTATTGGTAGATTAAGTTTTGAATAATCCTCTCACAATTTCCCCTATTCTGTATCAACTGGGGACATAAGGACAAGAATTACGCTGTCAAAATTAGAGTTTGAGTATTGGTAGCCTTGGATTGCAAGTGCTCTATATGCTCAGTTAATAATGCACTGTATAAGACGTTTATACTTTAACATACGGCATCCATTTCGAAGGAGGAATTCGAGCAGTCAGCCACATGTATTGCGATGCGAGTGACCGGTCTGGCCACCGAGGCCGGCAAGTGTGTGTTAATAGGAGAGAATTGATGACGGGAATGGTGGGTAAAAAAGTGGAGAAGCTACCTATTATAAAAAATTTGGTCAATCCTATTATACTAACAGCTGCACCGTTTATTTTGAAGTGTGATCTTTGAGGCGAGGGCATAAGAGTAGAGCTTAGTATTTTAAGCTGTGTGTTTAGCGAAAGATAGACGCAATAATCAAGGTAATTGTGGGATGAAAAAAGTTTAGTTGACGATTCAAAACGTATTGTAGGGGATGAAAACAAATTGGAGGGGAAATTTAATGTCAGAAAACATTAATAGAGAGTAAGCTAAGGAGTGGGATGTTTTTGGGAGTATTAGATGGAATAGAGTCTGATAAGAGAAGGAGAGATGAAGAAAAGATCAAGAGGGTAAATAAATATTTCAAAAGCTATATGGGAAATTATGCCGGTTAACAGAAGTGTAATGTGAAAAGTAATTCCGCGGGTACCTCAAGGCAATCCAATAATAGAATGTCTTATCTGAGTTTATAGTCACCGCTCTTTGAGAATGATTCACGTGAACGAATTAGCAGCTTAACCAAGCTTGGGGTGCATTGAAAGGACGAAGGCTGTGAGTGATGTCCACCTTAGAACTTCAATTTTTCGTATGGTTTTGTCTCTAATCACAATCACTGTTAATTTTTTCTCCATCACAAATTAATTGCGACTATATCATTGCATCAGAACTTATGATTAACATTAAAGTCAACTACTAAATTGCAACAGTCAAGTATATATGATTGCATGTTTATGCTTCAGCTTTCGTCATACGTCTCGGAAAATTCATATCTGTACTCTTTTTCAACATTACTTTCTATGGTGAATTTTAGCTTCCGCACACTTTTTTTCGTGGAAGCTTTATAATGAGTCCTGAGATTTTTGGGAATGAAAGCTGTTTTATTATTAATTTATTCTCAGACTGCTCATATCCCTCATCTTTCGAAAGAATACCTTTGATGATACATCTAGGCGGAGGCGAGTTCACTAGGCAAGTTACAAAATAAGCACGATCATTGATTCATTTGCAGTAGGTTCTCACCAAACTACATTTTACCCCATACTATTGTCCAGATCAAAGCAGGAGGGTAATCCGCACCTATGGGTTAAACAGGGGAATGCCATGATAATGCATCACGTTCCAGTTCTCCAGGTCCTGTAATTACACGTTTGTTGAATCCTCAAAATGGCACGTTTTGTTGCGAAGTAAGCGATTATTTGGGCACAATATACGGTAGTATATCATATAATTTCTGATTCAACGAACTTTTGACCATTCCTTGTTGAACTGGAAGTTTAACTCTAATCTATCTTGAAAGATTAATTTCAGGCACGTATGACAATGTTTGTAATACGAAAATACTTTATTTTTCCTGAATGACAACTGCAAAGTCCCTGACTTATGAAGGCGAGTTTATGTTGCCCACTGGGTCAGTATTTGTGAATGCAACGACTTTAATGTAGAGTTTAGGAGATATTGTCCCTCGAGCTCAGATGGGAATTTGGTTGCAAAAAAACGCATAATTTATTCGACTATGCCCTAAACTTCCGCTTCCTCTGTTTTCCAACTAAGCGTTTGACTACGAAATTTTGCTCTCAGCGTCGGGTGACCGAGACTTCCGCTAAAATTTAATTCGAGATTTGGATGTGCGTCCGAATATGTTTTTCTGAAATAAAAATGGAAATAGATGTTGGGAGTTTTCTATGTCTTACGGACCTCACGTATCGCCCTTGTACTCTGTAAGAACTTGTTATCATTTTTTTCGTTTGACACTCCGTTTCCCGAAATGCCCTGGGAAGTTCCCAAGGGAAGGAAGGTGGGAACCCTGGCCCCTGAGAGCCCCAATAGGTGACGAATCGTATAAAAAAATATACAAACGGTAATGAGTCAAATTCACACATTCTTCGGCGAACCTATTGAGTAAGCTAAGTTGTACTGCTCCGTATGAAAACGTGTTAATTATGCTGGGTTCGTTGGTCATGTTTTTTCCAACCAAAGGGGCCTTATCAGCACCAAATTTGTTGATCGGGTCTTTGGGATCGTGGTAGCTTGAACGCGCGAGATTATAACGGCAATAAATGGCCTCGGAAATTACAAAAGGAAAAAGTCAACTGGTTCGGGTATTGAACCATGGACCTTTGGCTTTCCGAGCTGACACGTAGAACACCACATTACTCAGGGTCCCTGATTCCGATGGCAGTTTCAGGAGGATCAATCAGAAATGGGTGTTGCGGACTCCATTGCGGTCCATCATGAAAATTCCTTGTTTGGCACTACCATTGCTCATCTCTAAGTCTAGGAAATTTGTTTTGCGTCAGCGATGTTCTAGGATATTTCATTTTGTACTTTTGGAACTTTGGTAAATTTCCTCTTTCATATGTTTACATTAACCAAGGTTTCAGCACCATTAAACCATTTTTACAGTAATCGGTGATTTATCGCAAATTAGATGCACGCATTGCCGTTTTTTTCATTTGAGCATAAGTTAGTGCCCATAGAATGAGGATTTGTAAACAAAGATTGATAACCCGTTTGTATCCCTTTCCATGTCAATTCTTTCCAATCCCGTGTCACAATTCTTTAAATTTAGCTGTTGAGAAATATTCCCTCTTGGTACGTCACCTTTTTCAATCAGGTCACATTTTGTATATTCTATTATAATTTCCGAAACTATGATTGCCGTTATTAATAAGGGATTGAAATTTACCTGTGTACACGATCTCATAACTACGATATCAAATATTTTGACAGATTTAGCAATGAAATAAGTTTTTTACGTTTCCAACGTCATACATTTCCGTGAAATATGGCAGACTGATGCCTGCTATCGGGTTGCAAATCACGCGTGGTGATGAAGTATATTATATTTTATTGTGGAAATTCACTTCTTTTTAGACCATTTCTGCCTTACAAGTGCTATCCTTGTTGGCTTAAAAGACGTAGTTGCTATCTATCCATTTTCCAAAAATTGTAATCGGGATCTGAAATCCTGGTTAGCGTGGTTCGGTCAGAAATGACTTAATAGTAGGGTAATTTTCGACATTACGTGAGCATTATAAAACAATTTCAAACTTGTATCCCCTGTAATTAACACCGAATAAAGGTGTCTTCACTTCCGCCTTGCTCTTTAATCGAGAACAGCTTTCGCCCGCTATCAGCCTCAAGAATACTACTTGATTTATTTCATTTGGAACGATCCATAGTCGGCATAGGAGGCATGTTCTTACTATCATTAGGTTAGCTACCGGTTTTGTGGGTTTTGGTAGATCATTGCTACTCTCCTATAACGCATGCTAGGGTAGCACTGCTTTCTCACACGAGGTGCCTTCCGTTCAGCACATTTCCATCGTCCAATGACGAAGGAGATTTAAACGATTTACGTTATTAGGATATAATTCAGTGTTACATCTTCCAGCGGCTAACAATAGACCTAGCATATGTAACTGATCGTGAGTGCTATACGTGCCCAATGAGGGGTTCGAACCAGTATGCAATTTCGGATGCCAATAGTCACGTTCTCAATGATGCGAGCTTACAGTCACTTCACTGGGGAATGGTCGGGCTTACGTAAGATCGCATTGGATTCAAAGAATATAGTTTCCCATTTGCATCGGTACAATGGATATTCCTGGAAGTCTCAAAGATAACCCGAAATCTAAATACCTGTCCTGATACTGGATTGAAGGTGAAGGAATGGAAAAGTATTAGTATTGAATATTTGCTTATCTACATGTTTTGGTATGTCTTTGATAGGTCCCTGTTACTCTCCCATTACCCTTACTATGGTTGCACAACTTCCTTGCACGAGGTCTCTCCTCAGCTCGGCGTACTTCCTACATTTCTTCACTGTATATAAAGTGGCTATTATTAGTAGCGAAGAGCACTCTCCTCTTCTCTCCCAGCATTCTACCTTATAAATTCACTTTGAATATCGTATAACAACCAAAGAAAAAAGTCATTGAGGAATTTTTTATACAAATATAATGATGTGCGAATGCATCAGGACCAACATGGGAAACAACTCAGGTGAAGTTCATTACATTCTTGGGAGCGGCTTTGAACTCTAACCTTCTCGTGGGCGGTACGCATTAGAAGAAGAGAACAGACCTTCAATATACCGGCTAAGGGTTTCACGGTTAAAGATTACCTGCTTAGAAAATCGCTATTACATTGAATTCCTAGAAAAAGCTCATTTAAAGACAATGCGCCAGAGCCCTGCTGATGCATAGTTGTCCCCACCCTGTCTTTGAAGGAGATAAATAGGTTTCTAGAACACATCACTTATAGCTAGTCACGCTAGACACTCCCTTAGATGGTGACGGTTGTCAATTTGAAATCTTAGAAGGCGGTCGCTAAAAACAATAGGCAAATCCGCTCGCATCGATATTGTTTCATCCACCTTTCTGCGACAGAAGTTGGTGCATCTGCAAAAAGCAACATATGCTTGTCAGGAGGTGAAATTTCGCCAAAATGCACTACTTTATAGGTATGCCACCATTGTTATAGAAACTATTTGTATTAATATACTTTGAAACTATATAAATGCACAGAAATGCTAGAGCTACACCGGAAACATGCACGACGTGCTGTTAGTACTAACATAAGTAGCAAATAAGGATACAAGCATTAGGGAGCAAATCAACTAATTAGCTACTCTATCTATCGACAAACATAGTTAAAAGTCTCATATGCGACAAGCGGAGACTCGATATCAAGATGTAAAAGAATTACTAACTCTTTATTTGAGATTGGATGTCACACCGTGTTACGCCTTAAACCACAGCAAATATTAAAAACGCTCAAAAAGACATTATCGCCGTCCTATTAGCGTATGATTGACTGGTTGAAACGAGAATATTTTCAGCCCATGGGAGCATCCAAAACAGCATCCAAACCGGGCCATTTTTATTATATAGTATTATTTATTTTTGTATGAGAACATACAAGATGATTCCGGCTCATCATCTGAGATATTATCTTAAATAAATGGTACGTTCATGAACAACCCTGCCCATTACTTATCCCAAAAGCGAGTCTTTCCAAGAATATTTCCTTCATTACAACTGACTTTATTTTTTCTGAAGATGATAAATATTTTTTGAAACCTAGGTCGAGGAATAAAGAAGTTGTAAGTGAATCAACGTTCTGAGTGACGTTTTCACTTTTCTCCATTCATAATGGAGAAATTCCACAGAGTGATGCACAACACCGTGAAATTTATCTGAATTGTTTTTGTTATAGATGGGATCACGAATCTGCATCCAAATCGAGCTATCATATTCTATTTTTTGCACCTGTGTGTTGAGGAAACGTTACGAAATCAGCTCTGCTCTCAATGAAATTTTTATGAAATATTCGTGTCAACCTGATTACCAATCAACGATTGAGATTTCCATTTTTTTTCGAGTACACGAAAACTCTTGAAATCTGTTTCACATGGCAAGTATTCGCAGAAAAGTTTAAATATTTGTGAGGTAAAGGTAATAAAGAGAGAGTAGAGACGCAATAGTTATTTCTAGAGGGAAGCGACCCAAAACGCAGGTTATTTGTATAATTATTTGGGGGAATTATGGCCGTACTAGGATTGATTCGCCTGAATCGCACGCAATTAATGCACTAGAGGTAGTATTTCTACGGTAACCCATTCCCACCATTGCTGAGACCGCTTTATTTCCCATATCACCTACACACTTAGAGCTACTTTTAAAACTTTCGGCAAATGTCACTTTTTTATCTATTTGCGGGTTCTGCGTGTCATAGATAGCGATAATGTTTATAAAGCCTACTTCCTATTTAAGCTACTCTATGTGAGAATTTAGCAAATTAATAGTGTCGTAAGACAAACAATTGATCGTCATCAAGTCGTCAATGATCGTACTGGGGTCCAATTGTTTATAAAGTACTTGTTCCACGGTAATGGTTACATTGTACTATTTGGCGTTAGAGTAACACACGGTATTTTCGACGACGGCATATTAATCCAGCATTCACATTTAAGTCTGTCATATTCATTGTATAACATTGAAAATGATATCTTGCAAGTCAATTGAATTCACAAATAACAAAGTTAATACTGTCGTCATAGTTTTGTGAGCACGAAGGACAATGATATTCACCATCAGCGCCCATATTGGATCGTCAAAAAATGGATGATTACAATTGTGTGAAATTCTTAGCAGAGAAATTATTCTCTAATGACTCATAATGTACTATCATACGCCATACGCCTTCCGCTTGCAAACTGCAAGCACCCATTCACTAGTTTTTATTATTACTTTACTTACTTATATATGAAGCTACAAAACTGACTCACTCATTCATTGATACAAATTCCTGGGCATTTCAAATCAAGCTAGAAGGTTGAAATTTTCAGGGGATGGTTAGAATTTGAAGTCGAGTCAGGAAAAAAATCGTAAATTCCAATATTTTTCGTTCATTTCGAGCCCAGATAGGATTTTCTTTTCCATGGTATTAAATGGGGAAACAAATAATTTTTGTGTAGAGTAATTTTCTTTCATTCATTTAAATGTGAAATAATTGAGATACAAGTTTCATTTTTCGACCAAAATGAGGCCAAAGCATCAAAGCATTTATTTTTTGCAACCGATTTTTCTCTATCGATCGATAAACTGAAACATTTGAAGTTTAAACGCAAAATTTATGCATATTTCAAATTTTTTTCATTTTCGTTGCTAGGCAATTTTTTCAGTTTCCGAGGCTTGCAGTACCTTATACTGGCTATTTTAGGCTGCGTTTAAGGGAATTTAACATTCTCGACGCGTATTTAAATAGCTTTTAACGATATTATGCCTTTGACCTAGATTATTTAATGGACAGGTGCTATCATATCATCGCTCTTAAGCATTGGGCATTTCTTTCACATCTACCTGACCTTTACCGTAACTTGGATACTCTTCTCCATTTGCTCACGCGTACAGCATCCGTTGGGATTGCGCCAGATCCCTCCACCTTATCCTATGTGTCCCTCTCTCTGTTTTCCGTATTCCAATAGCATTTATCGATACTATGCCTTCGACCTACACGGTTTACAATGTTTTATAATGAGAGATATCTATTATGATCATTCATAACCCTGTATTCTTGGAAACTATGAATGAAAGGAATCGAATTATGAATCACATACCAAAAATATTCATAAACGACACTGTCATTACACTCTTACAGCTTTAAACCGTAGTCATGCTGTGATATTATATCCAAATCAAAGAAAAAATCTCCAGCACTGAAACCAAGTTTACCGATAATAACCGATTTTAAAGTATTGGAACATAATATTTCGCATTTTTAGTTAAAACGATAGGTTATAATGAGCAGTAAGACCTTATTGTTATCATTTTTAATGATTAACATTGTTCTATCATACAATTTACCCCTTTCGCTTGCAAACTGCAAGCACCCATTTACTAGTGTATATATATATATATATATATATATATATATATTAATCAGGTGCTATGTCACCCAAAGGTAATTATAAGTACAATTTTCTATATTTTACACGAGCATTGATATGTTTGTGTGTACATATTTTTTTCGTTCACCACAGATCGAGGTCTGTAAATAAGGGAAGGTATGAATATATGTATGAGGAGATACTCTGCAATTGTAAAAAGTAGGCCCTAGAAGGCTCGAGAATCATGCATTTTAGATCATTAAAAAATAATATAGTTTACTATTTTACTGGTAACCCATCCAATCTCGGAGGTTGAACGCTAGACTTTCGCTTTTAAATTGGTACTGGATGCAATAAATTTCTCATGAGGTCGATAGAAATTGGAAGTCTCTCATATTGCTAGGCTTGGCTACATGAAAGAAAAAAATCAACTTCCACGTGGATCGATCAAATGCAAGAAGAGTAATGAAATGTAAAAGCTTCAGCTTCGGCTGCGCTCTTTTCTTCCTTGCCTTCTGAGTGGAATTTCATGATGTACGTTCTTTTCTCCTCTGCAGTTATTCGAATTGAATTCAAATGATATACCAATCGTAGGCAGAACTAGATTGACACGGTAAAAATTATTTATAAATCTGAATTATTTGTTATTTTTAATTATCTATTACCGTGGTCTAACCCATTCCTCAACCCAGGTCTGAGCTAGGTCTAAATCTAAGTCTAAGTCTAGGCCATATTTATCTATTGGCTATTATTAGCTTATTAATTAAGTTATATTAAGCAGTTCATTGTCTAAATCCATCTGCCGCACGTCCTAGCGATGACTTTGCAAATATATGACGTAGATGGAGATGTAATATAAGGGTTGAAGACCTGGCTGATGCGGACGAATATCTTCCCCGCCTGTCATCCTCATTCATTACGTGCCTCAGACCTGCGGAGGAAGGTTTCGCATGACCAAGGAGCTTCCCGAGGGAATTAGCGATTCCCAACGCGCTCACACATGAGTCGAGGACTTTAACGGGCGCTCCGAGGAGAGTGACCGGCCCCGTACCCTCCTCCCGGTGTCGCCCTTCGTCCATTGCTTTCATTGCAAGGAGGGGACATTTCCATTTCGCATTGCAAGGGACTTTCTCTCTCTTGAGGAGCGGTGATCTAGTTAATAGAAGCTGGAGGCTGATCACCACGTCTTTGGAAACTAACTGTGGACGTCCCCAGTGAGGATTTAGAATTCAAAATGGGTCTGGTGGCATTTTGTGGCGCAAGGAGGTTCTTCGCTTCACAATACCTTTGAATACTGTTCAAAACACGAGGTATATCGTGATTGCATTAGATCAGAGTGGAATGTCCAGCTATTGAACCCCTTGAAAGACGTGCCAACTAGATTTACATGATACTTGCTCTACATCTTTTTGCGCCAAGGCTCGCAATAGATTTAAAATGGTGGCTTCACCTTAATTTATCCTTGATAGCGTCAAATGGAGGTAGAATTAGAGAACTAAGCATGCAACTCAGTTTTATTCCAAATAAATCGACGCCTCATACTGCTAAGAATGATGATGGGGCAAGATTGAAAGGCAAGGTAAAATGGGAGAGGGTGTAGGTATCTTAAAAATGTGTGGCAATCGCCAACTATGAGCTTTAGGTCGGGGATCTTAAGCCCATAGCTCGTTCATATTAAGGTATGTCCGATATGACCTCCGCGATTCCGCCACCGATATTCCCTCCGCTTGGTAAGCCAGTACCCTTGCACTAATCCGATGCCTGGAATTAAATTAGCGACCTTCCGCGCATATAAGTACGTGTGAGCTCTCTCAGTTTTTAATGAGTATGTACTCGTTAAACAACGTGTAAAACTCGAAATAGAACATTTTTGTTTTGTATTCCATGCGGATGGGGGACACTAAACTGTTTTACAGCTTGTATGTCCACCACATTCGAATGTAACGTCAGTTTTCGTGATGTGAACTCATCGTTTCCGAATGTTGATAGGAAAGTAAAGAGCTTGCTTTGAACAAAGCTCTAAGGCGTGTGAAATTCGCACATTCTATGTTCGGAGGGGGGGGGGGCTCCTATCCCTGGGCCACCTGACGTTTCTCACGAATTTCAGCTATTCATACAAAAGAAACGCGAGATTTATGGTGCTCAAAAAGCGGTTTTCCTCTTTAAAAAAAGGAAATGGAAACTGCCATAGCGGAGAAGAAACCCGTGAAGAAAGGAGAGTCTTTTAGCGATTGCTTGGAGTGGTTGTGATTCGTGCCACGAACCTGCGTGATGTGCATTCCACCGTAATCGGAAAATCTACTCACCTCACTACAGCAGTGGTAGAGAATTTTCAGTGGAATCCCGATCCTTAGTTGCCCTTCGATTTTCATCCCATCTGGATAGAACTCCGAGTACAGCTCTCCTTCCGTCGGATGGGACGTAAAACTGTGAACCCCTAAGCATCCTTCGTTCAGAGCTGGCTAAAGCCGACTTCAGGCGTCTCTACGCCGTTCATCCATTCAATGAACTGTGAAACTGTCCGCGGAGTAACTTTAATTGTGTCACCATTCTAGTGATTACTCAATTGTGTGACATTTGTGTATTGGGTGAAAGGTGATTTTAAAAACCATTTGCCTAGACTGGGATTCGAGCCGAGACCTCTCGATATCGCGCCGAGTGCAATAATTAGTTCTACGCAGAGGAAGAGGACGCCGCGGCGTCCTCTTCCTCTGCGAATTTCATGGAGGCCTTAAGGAGCGAGGTATCCTCACTGGTACCGTGAAATTGATGCGATGAAATGCCCGCATTCGAGCGCTAAGAGCTACTGTCCACCAGGTAAAGGCCAACTTTAATCACAAGGGAGTTTGAGTTAGTACACCTCGCTCCTTAATGGTCGTGGCTAGTTTTCCTAGGCAACTTGGCGCGATTTCGAGGGGTGTAGAAAAAATCTCAGCCCAGGAGAATAATTTCTCTGCTAAGAATTTCACACAATTGTAATCATCCATTTTTTTACTATCCAATATGGGCGCTGATGGTGAGTATCAATGTCCTTCGTGCTCCCAAAACTATGACGGCAGTATTAACTTTATTATTTTTGCATTCGATTTCCTTGCAAGATATCATTTGCAATGTTGTATAATAAATATGACAGGCTTAAATGTGAATCCTGGATTAATATGCCGTTGTCAAAACTACCGTGTTTTACTCTAACGCCAAATAGTACAATGTAACCATTACCGTGGAACAAGTACTTTATAAACAATTGGACCCCAGTACGATCATTGACGACTTAATGACGATCAATTGTTTGTCTTACGACACTATTAATTTGCTAAATTCTCACATAGAGTAGCTTAAATAGGAAGTAGGCTTTATAAACATTATCGCTATCTATGACACGCAGAACCCGCAAATAGATAAAAAAGTGACATTTGCCGAAAGTTTTAAAAGTAGCTCTAAGTGTGTAGGTGATATGGGAAATAAAGCGGTCTCAGCAATGGTGGGAATGGGTTACCGTAGAAATACTACCTCTAGTGCATTAATTGCGTGCGATTCAGGCGAATCAATCCTAGTACGGCCATAATTCCCCCAAATAATTATACAAATAACCTGCGTTTTGGGTCGCTTCCCTCTAGAAATAACTATTGCGTCTCTACTCTCTCTTTATTACCTTTACCTCACAAATATTTAAACTTTTCTGCGAATACTTGCCATGTGAAACAGATTTCAAGAGTTTTCGTGTACTCGAAAAAAAATGGAAATCTCAATCGTTGATTGGTAATCAGGTTGACACGAATATTTCATAAAAATTTCATTGAGAGCAGAGCTGATTTCGTAACGTTTCCTCAACACACAGGTGCAAAAAATAGAATATGATAGCTCGATTTGGATGCAGATTCGTGATCCCATCTATAACAAAAACAATTCAGATAAATTTCACGGTGTTGTGCATCACTCTGTGGAATTTCTCCATTATGAATGGAGAAAAGTGAAAACGTCACTCAGTACGTTGATTCACTTACAACTTCTTTATTCCTCGACCTAGGTTTCAAAATATATTTATCATCTTCAGAAAAAATAAAGTCAGTTGTAATGAAGGAAATATTCTAGGAAAGTCTCGCTTTTGGGATAAGTAATGGTCAGGGTTGTTCATGAACGTACCATTTATTTAAGATAATATCTCAGATGATGAGCAGGAATCATCTTGTATGTGCTCATACAAAAATAAATAAAACTATATAATAAAAATGGCCCGGTTTGGATGCTGTTTTGGAAGCTCCCATGGGCTGAAAATATTCTCGCTTCAACCAGTCGATCATACACTAATAGGACGGCGATAATGTCTTTTTGAGCGTTTTTAATATTTGCTGTGGTTTAAGACGTAACACGGTGTGACATCCAATCTCAAATAAAGAGTTAGTAATTCTTTTACATCTTTACTTCGACTATCCGCTTGTCGCATGTGAGACTTTAAACTATGTTTGTCGATAGGTAGAGTAGCTAATTAGTTGATTTGCTCCCTAATGCTTGTATCCTTATTTGCTACTTAGCACTAACAGCACGTCGTGCATGTTTCCGGTATAGCTCTAGCATTTCTGTGTATTTACATAGTTGCAAAGTACATTAATACAAATAGTTTCTCTAACAATGGTGGCATACCTATAAAGTAGTGCATGTTGGCGAAATTTCACCTCCTGACAAGCATTTGTTGCTTTTTGCTGATGCACCAACATTCGTAGCTTCATTAACTTTATCAGGGTATAATGCACTTCATGTTAATGATAACTCACCCCTTGTCACACACCCTTGAGGTGGCTTTTAGAGTTTTATGTGTATAGATATGTAAGAATGTCAGCCTCCCGGAAAAAAATTGGAATATTCTACCGTAGACTAGATACCTGACTATCTTGAAAGACTTATGAACATTTTATTGAGACCCTTAATGGTCTCTTAATTTTTCCTTGTCGCATGGGTTCGGCTCGATTAGAAAAAAGTTGCCTGATTTGGACGCAGGTGTGAGATCCCTGCTTCAATGAAAATATTTTGGTATTAACCAGTCGATGGCAAGATTTAAGAACAAAGGTAATGTTTATGCGAGTATTGGAGTGGATATTTTGATCGTGCCATTAAACTGTGTGAAGAACATATTTAGCTCGAATAGCCGCTCGCCACGCTTCGTATAATTGAAAAGTCTTAGACAACAGAAATGGAATATTCAATGGAAGACTAGTTTCCAGATCCAGCTAAGAGATAATCCTGACAATTTCTTTGAAACCCGACGTTATCTCACTACTTTTTCTTGGCGCACAGGTGCCGAAAACAGAATACAATGGCCACATTTGGACGCAAGGTTTGGGAGCCCAACCTAAATGAAAATATTTTATTTTTAATCAATCAATGGCAAGATACTAGTACGGCAATCAGTTAATTCCGAGTATTTGGAGTGGCTTTTTTATTTATGCCATGAAATTGTCTAATGAATATCTTTAACTCGACTAGCCACGCCGATGACATGCCGTGGGTTGTATAAGTTGGAGTGCACGTCCTTGAAAAACATGGAATATTCGATCAGAGACTGAGTAACCATGTCGCAATCAGCCGATCCTGAGAAATCCTTTGATACCCGACGTTATCTCACGGCTTTCCCTCGGTGCACAGGTATCGAAATGTTCAGAATACAATGGCCAGATTCGGACGCAAGGTTTGGGAGCCCCACCTGAATGAAAATATTCTGGTTTTCACCAGTCGATGACACGATTCAAAGCACGACGAGCCCGTGGCATTGCGAGGGTCGACTCCCAAATCACTCCTCAGGTCCCACACACACACACATTAAATTGGGGCTCTGCGCAGCCACCTGTTCGAGAAACCCGGACTCCCGGACAGGGAAGAGACACCGAAGCAGGGCGGAGGCGGGAATAAAAATGTAGATCGGCCTCGGGATCGCTTTCGACCGAACTTGAGAAAGGTATTATATACACCTATGTCGCTTTGCTCTCGTGAGTCTATTTTTAAAATGCCTCAATTTCAAGTTACGAGGAGGTTCGAGTATGAGCGGGCGGCTCGCACGATGGCAGCGAACTGTGGCGGTTGCGGAGGCCAGCCGTTCGGTCCTCTGGGAATGGGAACGGCGGAATTATAAGGTTGTCGACTGACTGCACCTTCTTCTCTCTCTCTCCACTCAACACCACCACCGCGGCAGCGGTCGTCGCGTGGGCGCTGCGGGGAATGTGGGCGGCACAGACGGGGGAGGTGGGTCCCCACTAAGGAAAGCCATCTGGCCGCCGAACAAAAGACGGAGAAGAGAGAATTACATTCACGGAGCGAGTGGTCTTTATTACGAGACGGGTTACCACCGTATGGTAATGTCCTCTATGCACTTTAATCCTCTCCGTCGCGTGTGATAACAGAAACAATCTACTCAAGAATCTCGTATGAAAAAAAAACAAGAAAATCGTGACATGTCTAAAGGCCGGTTTGCAGGAAACGCTTGAAGATGTCTTGACCAAATTTTTTTGGAATTTGTCGAGGGGCTTGGAAGTATTTAGCGTTCAAGCAAACAGAATTTCAGTTTTTAACGCTCAATCAGTTTGAGGACCTAACGTGAAATTAATGACTCTACTTTAGCGCAGTCATGGAAAATTTTAATACTGATTGGACACCATTTGCTCACATTTAATGAACTGATTGCTGGCTCTTGACGTATTTCGTCCGTGTTATTCTGAAAATAGTATGTAGTTGGCGATTGGCTGCGCTGTATTTTGTATTCATTTCATAATTATTCCCTCCGACAATACACACAAGCACTTATCAAATGACAGACAAAAAGCGCTGCAAAGTCGGGTGCAACAATGCGCCCAATGTTCCTTGCTAGCTGAAATTCAAGCGAATGCTTTACTTATTTATTCTGTAACTGGTTGTATCTTAGGTTACTCTATGAATGCCGCCTTTGCCGGCAAAGCACTGGAAATTTACGAGTCTACGCTAATACTTATTTGTCGTTAATTTGTCTGCAAACTGGCCTCAAATTCTCTTAGGTCATCAGTAATGAGAAAAGCATCGCTCATTTGATGTGTATTAGAAAAGTAATCGTAGTAGACTTGGGTTCTAGGTGTTGAAGCTTCCGAAGATATATCGACCCATATGATCTAACGCACAAAAACGTCATATCTGATGTGGAATTCAAAGCCACAGCCTTTAGGTTGCCAGTCCGGGGCGTCAATAACCTGGCCTGCGTGGGTGACTGGTGGGTGTTAAATATTTTGGAATGAATTGAACTGTTAAATTAGAAATAAAAGCAGGAATAACAGATGGCTACCAGAATAAATCAATTTGGCAAACAAAACTTTGAGAGGGTAAATAAAAGCAAGGTTATACAAGGCTACAAAACACCTATTGTTTTAGCCTATCAGAGAAATTGCCTGATATATATCGAAAAAATAATCATAAATAATAATGTGTAAATTATTGTCCTAAGAAGAATCACACGAAGGAGAGGTAGAGATAAAGTAAGATATAAGAGAATAATCCAGGCCTGAAAAGTATAGGCATAGCAAAACTTAGTGGCACTCGCCAGCGGAATGCTGTGGGGACCTTTGACCCTTTTGTCCTACATATCTTGTATGTTTACCTCTCACTGAAGTCGTGCGCTCCACAAGTGACTACCAACAAGTTTTGCTCTACCTTACAACGCACAGAGTTTATTGAAAGAGAAGCAGAAGTCAGTAATAGGACGAGGATGTATTAAGAATAAGTTATGAGAGAATCTAAAAAAAATGCATCAGATGAAAAGCTTACCGGAAACTTGAGTGCAGAGGAATAAGGGGTCGAATGACAGTATTCAATGATCAATATCGTGGAACGTGCAAGACGTCGGTATTATGAGTGTTGTTAGGAATGAAGGCGCCGTATTAGCGGAAGAAGAAGGGGAATGTGAATTGAGAACCTCTTTGTCCTCACCGAGGATCCACTCTGATGTCTCTCTCTCCGTAGTTCTATGACTCCTCCCTCGATTGTGTTATCGCTTCAATTTCTTCATCGTTGGCGAACCCCACTTGGAAACTCTTACATTTTCACCGGCTATTTGAAGAAATTAACTGCAGAAAGTTCTCGATATTCACTGTGCGGGTATTGCGGTTTGTATACAAAATAAATATCTGTTTGTCTGCCTAAAACTAGCGTAAAATGTCTGGATGCGCCCCAAAATGTTCATTAATTCTGTTTGCGCCCCTACAGGATCAGTCGACTTTTGCTGCAGCGTCGCTGGGTTCTCGGTTATGGGTTTCTCCGGTGTCAGCTTTTTTTCTTTACATTGTTGAATGTTTATTTATCTAGTTAAATCTATATTTCTGGAATAATTTTGTATATTTCTTTTTCGGTGGTACTGGAATGTTGAAAGGTTTTTCACGCTTTTGAGGCAAATATTAATTTTATTTTTTTGATACTCCACGACTTGCACAGTACTTCCAATATTCATATTATAGTGAAAGTAAATTAAATAACTTTTTGTAACTCCATGAATTAAGCTTATCTCAGGACTGGTTTAATCGCAGTGCAAGATTTAGAGTTTACTCAAGCTAATATCCGTGCTCTGAAAACTTTTCTAGACTCTATTTTTATTTGTGTGAATTTCAATCGTGAGCTCTTGGTGCCTGATATGTTTTTGAGTGTATTAGTTGAAATTATTGAAGTACCTAGGGTGAGGAATGAACTAGTGGGTAATTAGAGATGTGAGTCGACTTTTTCGGTAATATACATGTATGAAAGAGGTGTCGTTGAATAGAAGTGTTTCATTATGCTGAGATAATTAATTTGATTCGGATCAATAAACTCCGAGAGGCGGAGAATGTTATAGGGTAATATAGGGTTGAAGAATCGCTTAGCCCGACTCTGAGGGATCTCATACTGTGTCAATATGCAAACGTGTTCGATGAATGAAACCAATAAATGAGATTCAGTTTATCAAGCCTCCTGACGGAAATGTGATTTTTTCTGCTACTATCCTGATATGATGTCGAATACAGTCGTTATGTGTACTATGCACCCACTATGCTTAACGTATAAAGTCCTTATGTGTAGCATGTGAGGGAAGTAGATTGTAAAAAAAACTATGCAATATTCCGAGAAGGTGATCGGTGACGCTTTTGAAGGACTCAAGAAAAGTCAAATTGGAAACATCAGGAACCAGAAGCAATGCAAACAGAAACGAAATATGTATTTTGCGATGGTATGAAGATACTATACGTATTCTGACTTTTGGAGTAAATTGGTTTGGTAGAACAGAGGCAGTTTTCAAAGGCTGTCCACAAATGATTCATTCATTTTTTACTTTGCTCTCCCATGAAGAGACTGGCTGGAATGTTATGGATGGATAAAAAGATGATTTTCCTCAAAAAAAGAATTAAAATAAATAATTACTATTCGGATTTCGATGTACTTACTACATCATCATCATTTAAATGTACTATATCATCATTACCTGATGAGGTTGTACTCGTAATACATTGAAACTTGGGTCGTAATTAAAGTTGTTCGTTTATTATTTTAAAATAGCGCATCTTTTTGTACATCCACAATGTTAAAATTCAACGCAACATCGCTTAAATATTCTGAATTTGGCCGAAATATTTTTCATGTGTATAGTTTGTTTAGATAAGTAAGATAAATCGAAAAAAACGGGGAGAAGGCGCCATGGTCTCCTCCACATTCGGGATAATGAAGAAGACTTTCGATCGTCATGCGTTTACATTCTGCCTCCATCCGTTTCCTCTGGCCTGCAGGACTTCTTTTGTTGTTTCGTCCAACACCCTCCCCTTCTTCCTTCAAAACCCTCTCCCCTTTCCCCCGGCGACGGGTCATAGCGACGCCTATATCATCCCTCTCTCTCACTCTCTCCCCACCCTTCCTCATTCCTCCCCTCAGTCTGACACTCCCCTTCCGCCCCCGCTTGGCCCACACACCCCCAAGTCTCTTCCCAGCCCCCACATCAGGCCTCCTCACGGTCGTGGTTGGGTTCTTTCTCCGCCACCGGGAATATTCCCTCGCGCGTGAGCCGAAACGTCGCTGAATCCTTCATCCCCATCCATTCCACTTGGCGATTCGAGGAATGCAAGGCGAGATATGGCGTTTACTTATTTTCCTCCCATCTCTCTCGAGACACCTCCCCCCCCCTCAATTCCCTGAGGGCGTCTAAATGAAATAGTTCGGTGGGAAAACAACGCCCGTAATTTATTCTGCGCGCCGAAATGGATCTCTTCCCCCATTCTCCTTTTCTTTCCGTCCGGACTACAATCGAAAGCACGCTCTCGACGCCTTTTCTTTTTAAAGAGTGTCTCCCACTCTCACCATCTGCTTTATTCATCGACCGATTTTCGCTTAATTCAGCTTCGGATATTTCTGATTTTGCCTGTACCCCACTCATAGTTGTTAGAAGCCGAGGATCTCCGTTAAATCCTGTGCTTCACGAGGGACTAAATCACGAGTTTTACTTTGTTTGATCGGTTGGTTATTTAGGGAGACGACCAAAAGCTGAGGAAATTTGCACCGTTAGGCCCGGGTGTGTTCACTCAAAAGTTTCAGACTGTACTTAGTGAAATTTCAGGCTGGTATTCATAGTCGGAAATTATTTGTCAAATAATCGACGATTCATGAATCTGTGATTATTCTCCAATCTCTGATTATTTTGGCCAAGTATTTATAGACAAAAATAATCATTGATTCTAGAATCAGAGGTTGGTGAATCTCTGATTATTGGCCTGGATATATGATTCGTCAACTAACGATTGAATCTATGATTATTTGTTCGTGCTATGAGAAATTCGGGGTGCCTACGACGTGTGGGCCGAAAACGGATTTATTTTGAAGCTGCAAATATATTTTATGATGTTTACAAGCTCTAAATCATCTTCGAAATTCCTAATTTATGCATTACTTTCAAAATAATTAGCTATTGAATTAAAATTGCAAGTTTTACTCCCTATGGTTTTGTACGCTGAAGTTGCGTCAACAAACGACTGTGGTAACTAGGCCAAACAAGCAACCGTGAATGCCCGCGGCGGGTGTTTTCTTTCTAAACCCTTTTTGTATCTTTTGTCAAATGAGCTGAAACCCTTGGTAGGATGTACTCCGCTATAGCTGTTTTGGTGAACCTGAATCTTTTCTTGAACTCTTCATCGGAATAATATTCGATTGGATTTATTGCATCTTTGATGTATCTTTTTTGAAGAGCATGTTGTTCCACCGCAAACATGTCATCATCCTCATTGAAAACATCAATGATTAACTCTTGAAGAAAATCCATCCCTCTCGAGTAAAACAGTCTAAACAAAACGCGTTTTCAAGTTCACTAACCAAAAACACATGCGTTTGAAACAACAATAGAGGCAAACTCCAATTAATTACGCTCCAGACCGTAGTTCATGGATCGTTGATTATTCACCCAAATAATTAATGATTATTTGACTATGAATACATACAAAATAATAAATGATTTTTTGACGACTATGAATACCTAAAAATCAACGATTGATGAATCTATGATTCATGAAACAGAGATTGGCCAACTGGAGATTTTCGAACGACTATGAATTGAAAACTGTAATTAATAATAATAATAATATAAATAATTAATCAGAGATATAATCAACGATTGAATATAATCTGTGATTATTTGCGACTATGAATACCAGCCTTAGTATCTCAACACGATTGTCCTAACTTCCTGAAGGCCTAAATTCCCCTGACATTATTCCTCAATGACATTACCAATATTAAACCTTTACCTATATTGTCCTTGCTTTTACCACCCAATTCCCAGTCCTTTTGAAAACTCCACCACTTTATTATTTCTCACCTCAATCAGTTCTCCTCACCGCTCTCCTCTCTCCCCTCAAGTTCCGAGTATGTTGTACATGTATGACTGTTGAAAGTGTCGAAAACGCGGTCGACCTAATACACAATCGTTTGGAGAAACGAAGTATTCTTTTTTCATAGGCGTGTGATTTGGTGAGGGAAGGATTATTAGGAAAGTTGAGGAAGGGCAGGGAGAAACCCGGTGTTGGCATAAGCCGACCCTTAATGCAAGCCGACGAGGAGACTACAGATTAACATTTCATCCGACGGACTCCACTGCTCTGCTCTTGAATTTCTCTCCACAAAGCCCCCATGTAAATATCGAGATTCGTCTGGAAAATCTTCGCCGCTGCCGGGACTCAAAGCCAGACCCATGAATTCCTAAACTTGCTCCCAGTGGGCGTTGCCAAACATTCCGCAAGCACCGAAAAATCAGGACCAAGCAGATTGTAGCGCCACCACTCTAGAGAAGGTGATTCTAATTAAGAAAGGCCGTGATTCAAATGGAGATATTGGAAATAAATGTACTGGAATTGGCCTCCTTATTAACACCGGGCATTTTTGGCACAAACAAGCGAACCATGCCGAAGAAAAATCCGTGGTTCAAATGGAGATGCTGGAAATAAAGGTACCGGAATTGGCCTCCCAATTAAACCGGCCATTTTTGACTCATAGAATGGGAACCATGCCGACTGCAGCGCGACCTATCTTTTGCGGAAAGCTAGGCGACAATGTTTCCAGACCCTTTGGGTAGAGTTTTACTTGTTTACATAGTTTTTGAATGTGTGCTCCCGCGATAATGGAGCTAGCTACTTGGAATCGTTTGATAAATCGTCTCCTTTCATCGCAATCGCGGGAGTTTTAAAGTCTCTTCCATGAAAGTACATTGCTCAACGCGTAATCTTACATAACTCTGCGTTTGTTAAGGCATAAGTGTGCGAGTGACCTTCCCGAGCTTTTAGGAAAGGCCGTGTGGCCTTCATGACGTTCAATTTCACTCACCGCTGTCCAAGGTAACGAGCATTTATAGCCATTCATAAACCGGCGTGAATCCTTGAGGTACTTTGTCATCCTTTACGATATTTAAATGGTTTCAGTAATGCTCAACAGCGTGGCTACGGTGCCCGCTTAATACAGAATTCGTATTAACTTTGAGCGCTCATAATTCTTGTCTTTTAAGCATATTTGTTAAGGATGTAAAGTCGCTATGATTCTGATTGAAAGATCACACTCGCTATAATGAGAAACTTACTGATGGAAATCATTAAATGATCTACTATTCTCTGCGTTAACAAGTCACGAACGAATGAAATCAGTCTATTAACCTCCCATTGGGCGTTACTTAGGTTATTATGCATAATTCTCTGAAATTGTCTTGAAGAAATTCGTTGCAAATAACCTTTTTCTACTCTTGTTATTAGGTTAATAGAAAAAATGTAAAATATTCCTTGCCTCATTACACATCAACCTGAAGTGGATCTGTTGTAATTATTTAAGCATAAGTAAAATATTCGATGCGCCAAAATATACGCAAAAATATTTACATTTTCTAAGAAAAGTATCTGAGGAAATTGTGGTACGTAATGAAATATAACCACACTTTTCTGCCTTGCATGTTGACAGCAAACAGCTTTTAGCTTTTGAATGGAAATGTCATTTTTAATAATTCATGGAGAATGTGTATATTTTCCCTCTCTTACAAACGCATCAACATTGGATCAATTTTCAAACTAATTATTTTATAATCCAAATAATGTGGTCATTTCGCATATAATCTTCCAAATGAGGATTGATATTGATAGGAAGTATGTTATCGGCTGATTTTATAGTGGTTTTAGTGGTTGAGAAGACATAGAAAGTGATTAACCACACTGAAACAATTTCCCAAGACGGGGCGGAATAAGGAAAACCTAAGATTAACCTTTAAACGTGGAAAAGCTAAACAAGTTGTTAACCCTAACGGAGGCACATAACTTTCTCCAAGTGGCGAATATTCTTGCTTCTCAATAGAGGTTCTTAGCATTTTTCGCTTCGCCACCGCTTATGGCATTCAGAAATTCTCACGTCCACTTCCTCGTCCTGAGAAACCTTTTTATTTATGCCCTTAAGGCCTTGGCAACCAGCTATCGTGAGTTAATTACCTCTAAAATGACCGCTATCCGTCCCCACTTATAATAATACTCGTACAATTTTTCATTCCACTTTTTTTTTAGGTTAAGATCGATCGGATTTTAACCTGAAAGTTTAACGTAGCTCTTTAAATAGGATTCAAGACACCGGCCTGTATAAAACAGGCATTTTGGTGTGCAATCGTATGGATAGGTAGAAGTGCAGTGAATATTTTGACATGTTAAGCCGAGGAATGCTAGAACTATTGCTTGAATGCATTAGCGGGAGAGAGGAAAATAGCTCAAGCTCTAATTAAACTGCGGAGCGTACTTCATTATCTTCTCTGTTCAAACAAAACGCTCATTCACCGCGCCCTGATATAAGGTCCTCAATGCATGTCTAGTAGCTTATTCACGTGTATGTACTTTGTGAATACGTGGTCCTTGTTTCACCCAGTGCTCGAAATTAAATTTGAAGCAGCGGATTGAAATTACATCAGACTTAACTTTGAAGGTCCTCTATTTAAACCGCCTATTTAGAAAACGTGGTTCATCTACCTCCGCATATTACCCTACAAACCGCCGCAGAAACGTGTGGTTGAGGTGTTAGGGAAAAAGCCATGAAAAAGGTAGGGAATAGAAAAAAGGAGTTGGAAGAGTGAAGCGACGAATGTGTATATATTAATGAGTATGCATTAGTGTCTAGCTTTGTTTGTGTTATAGTCACGGTGGTGCGTGGAAATAGGAATTACTGTATTAACTAACTTTTCGGCAGTGTATCTCTCAAATATTTTCGATTCTATCAGTTCTAGAGTTGTAGTGCTGCGTAAGACCAATATTCCCCGAGTCACCCTGGAACTTACGAGACCTGAATGTTTCAAGGAATCCTCGTCAAGCTTGTAGCCTCCGAGTGTCTAGCGGTTGCCAGCCTAGTCCTTCAAGCAGATGTGTCACGCTCTCTGTTTGCCCGTATTAGTTTTTAATGATGTGTGCGGCTCTCCTTTATGTTTAGTTTATTTCACGTATTAAGTCTTTCTGTGGAGGGTCCCAAAAACTCGCGACGTACTGGAGATGTTTCCTAACTAGAGCTTATGAGAACTGGATGGTTATATGAGTTCCATAGCCTACCAAACGTAGATATTGTAGAAGTGAAAAACAGGCGTCACTATTCCTCCGACGTTCACTAGAATTCTGCTCATATGCCCTATCTTTTCATCTGTTTACGCTCTGCTCTCCCGTGGGACAAAAAGCAGGCAATTTATTACTCTCGGGCCAAACAATCTAACTCCCTAATCTTTTCCTTTATGACCCTCCTTAAACCACCATCTCTCTGTTTCTCAGTCGCTCCTCTTGTGCGACTCCTCCCTGTCAACCTGCTCCTTTCGAATGAACCCCGCCCTCTCCAGCCCCCCTTCTTTCTCCTCCATCATCCGAAACGTCCAAATGGTAGGAAAGAAATGACTGAGGCGGAGAGAAAAAGACTACGGCAAGGCGAAAATGTGTAACTCGGAAGGAGACTGAGAGAAACTTGTCACTGTCTTGGTTTCTCCGGCTGTCAAAGACACCTCCTCGCCTTGCCTCCTACCTCTTGGGTTTCCTCCCTCCGCCCCACCTCGCCACCATACCCCCAACCTCCAGCTCCTCCTCCCACACCTCCTACCTCCTCCTTCCTTCCCTGGCGTTCCTCATTATTATTGCCGCACTCCTCCCTACCTGACTCTCTTTCCCTACACAACGCCCACACTTCCCCCTCCAAGCCCAAGACTACCACTTCCAACCACCAGGTCGCACTTGTCTCTCCATCTCTGACTCACCCGCGCAGACCTCACTCAGTTCTACGCTCTCGCCCTGGAAGGACGACTATCTCTCTCTCTGTCTCACGCTTCTTCCACCTTCCACACACCTCTCCCTTCCCCTCAACGTTCGAACCAGTGTTGACTTCTTGAGAGACGCGACCGGCGGGGCTTTTCAACGGGGCAAGTCCCGCACCTGTTCGCTTGGTCGGATGCCGGGGGGTTACCCCGCGGGGTTCATCGCTTCTTGACTTGTCGAAAACGTTTACGGCGAGGGGATCGCGAACCCCGCTTTTTTCCCCGAAAAATTTAGTGTTTTTATTTCTTTTTGTTATTTTACGACTGTGTGTGTGTGTGTGAGAGAGAGAAAGAGGAGAGTTTCGAAAGCTGTGGTTTCAAGGGGATTGGTTCGTTGTGGCTGCTAGAACCCTTCCATCTCAAGGGCTCTGTGTGCTTAGTTGCTAGTGAGTGCTTCGTTGAGAGGACTTCAAGTACCACTCTCCGTCTTTCGACATAAACTGTGGAAGCGGCTTTCGTCAAAGAGTAGTTGGATTAGCAATGGTGGCTATCCCGAGGGTCCGGGTTCGATCACCAGAAGTGTTGTTTTATCGGTGGAATCCCGTTCCCTGCTTGGGAGCTGCTTTTGGAGCTCTCAATATGCAGTTCTCCGTCAGTTGGAAGGGACGTGAAGAAGTGGAGCCATTGGTGCCTTTCTTTATAGAGTAGGTTTATGCCGTCGCCGATTTTCCCTTCACTCTTTCTCCATTCCCCTAGCAAGCCCCCTCTGTCCGACAGACCCACCTGCCCGCATCGGTGCGAATGACGTCAGTGTTCGTATCCCCTATATAACTAACTAACTAATACGACGCGGTGGGGTCGCCGAAGTTCGCCGCCGATGTGCTCGGTTCTCGCGCCCGGGTGTCCCGGGCATGCCCTCCGGGGTGCGCGCCACCATCCCATTCCTCATCTCCGAAAGCCCATCCCGCGCCGGGCCCCGCCGCACGGGGTCCCACGCGGAGGGGGCGGTACTCAAAGCCGGTCCCTTGGCACGGCGGACGCCGCCTGATGAAGTCTCCGCGGGGCCTTGCGGGGAGGACCACGTGGTATTTGGGCCTAGAAGAGGAGGATAGGGATGCGAAGGTGGAGGATGTGAAGGCGGTGAAGGAGGAGAAGGTGGGTGGTGGCGTAACAGTGAGGAGGGAGTGTAGTGGAGTGGGGTTTGGGAGGAGGGCGCGGTGGTTGCGCCGCCGTGGAGGGCGAGTGAGGGGGGATGGAGTGACAGTGTTCGTGACGGAGGACGGCACGTGGTCAGAGGACGCGTCGGAAGGCGACCTTAACGGGCGGAAGGCGACCTCCTCCTCGGGGGAGGACGAGGAGGACGACGAAGAGGAGGAGGAAGGGTGGGAGTCTCGCTGGTGCCGACAGGGTGTTGGCACTGGGGGACGTGATGCTTCCCTCCCGGGGGATGTCTCCGGGGAGGGCGGGGCCCGCTTCCGGGACCACCCTGACCCGCCCACGGCCGCCCCCCGCGACCCCTCGCACGTCGACATCCTCCTCGGTTACCTCGCGTACGAAGCCCGTCTTCCGGGCGAACGGCGAATCCTCGTCTTCTCTTTGCAGAAGAACCGCGAGGCGATGGCGGAGCTGGCGGTGTCCGCGTCGAGCTCGGCGGCGGTCCAAGGAGTTGTCGGTGGTTCGGAGAGGGGAGCCGTTGGACCAAAAATGCGGAACGGTGAGTTTGTTTTGTATTCATCTTCATCTACACACTATCCTGCGAGCAATGGCGTGTGGCTGGGGTTGTTGGGACGCCGGCCATGGAGAGGGGAGGAAATATGGAAAAGGGAAAGCACGAAGCTTAAAATGTGTTTGACGGATTGTATTTATGTCTCGCTCTGCTTTTGTGGCAGTAATTAATTCTTTCACTGCTATCAAATTCCATTTAGGGTGTGCTAATAACTACGCCCATTTCTGTTGTGCTTTAGTTTTTTATTAGGCAAAAACCTTTTTCATTTTTTGTTCTACTTGTTGTTTGTGAATTTTTTAAATATCAGGTTGGTAATACGCTTGAGAATTTAGTGGTGAAAAGTAATTCCTTTACGTTTCGTTACAAATGTAATTAAAATTAACAAATTAATACTTTTACGCATAACAATGTCGGCCGATATATCGTATGATGATAGTTTTCGCGCATTCTCCGTTGGCGATATAAGGGTCAATAATGTTTGGGAAAAAGGAAAGTTTTACCTACTTATTAGTCCGGCAGTATATCTCTCTTAATTTGTCGTTTCTGCTTGTTTCAAGGGATATAGAGTGGTGTTAAGAAGATATCCTCCGTGTCACCCCGAAATTCGCGTAATCTCTGGATCTTTCAAGTAATATGAGTGATATTTTTGCGTGGGAAGGGGCAAGGGAGGGGATATAAACTTTCGATCGGTCGAAATCGGGCTCCGGAAAGGGCGTGGTCTCCAGGTCTGGTCTCCGATCGCCGGGTGTGACAATCTCGGTCCCACCTGCGAAACTCCGCTTAACACAATAAACAAGAGGAGGGAAGTAACCCCGCTCTCTCGGAAACCTTGCCAAAGTTTGGGGAAATGGCGCAGTAACCAGAGGGGTTTCGTGGCATCTAGAGTCTCATCTGTTTGCTCATCGAAGTTGACCTCATTATGAAAGTATGTGGTATAGCATTCATTTTAATGCGTACATGATTGAAATGGAGAAAATTTTTCTAATCTATGTTGGAATATATTGATTAATTTTTTTAATATCCCTCTGAGGAATGGTTTCTATTGCTGATATAAATAATCACCCTAGTTGGGAAAGATATGGCGTTCAGTATTAATAGTTAGCATTTGTCAATGGAGTTATATAGCACTTCCTCATGACATAAATTGTAAGCATTAAGAAATTTTTTTTTATAGGACAAAGTTGTGTTTCTTATCTCGAGCCAATGGAGCTAAAAAGCCAAACAAGATTCGCTTAAAGATTTGCTTCTCTCTCTTTATTTAAATGTATGTTCTGTACAATTGATTCTTGGTGCTAATAAGTCATATTTTTACCATCTATGCGTATCCGGTGATAGTGAAATTTTATTTCATTGTATTTGATCAAATATTTTTTGCTATAGCACTTTCCTTGTGGTCAGTTTTAGGTATGGTATAATTTTGTGACTGATATACCATGAAAGGAGTAATTGATCCAATTGTCAAAAATCCCGTTTCTAAACTCGTGCATCTTGCTCTCATAAATGTAGTAAAACCGACGTATCTTATCATCAATAAAAATGCTGTTTTGTTTTATGGGTCGTACCTTCTTAATATATAGCAGTAAATGTCGTGGTGATGAAATAATGACTTTAATAATAATACTTGACCTTATGGAACAGACCGCTTTAAACTGACTTATCTTCAGCTACGTAGTGTAACAGCTCTAAGAAAAGTAATTCCGCGATAATATAATTCCCAATTCAATACTAGAACATCAACTTAAACGTTATTCTAAAAATTGACGACATTATCTAAGATACTTACCATGTTGTCATTGATTCGAAAACTGCAGCTCTGATAATCCATTTTATACGGCATCCGTGTTTGCACGGTATAATTAGCCCTTTTAGCGTTTAAGAATTGCTGCGATAATTTAACTATGGTCCATATTTATGAAATCTTCAACTTAACGTAATGACGAGAAAATTAACCATATTTAAGATATTTTAAGTTCGAGGATAACTGGAAGTATTTACGAGAAAATAAACCCCATCTCAGTTATCTAAGTTCTAGCATAGAGTAAAGATAGAAGATAGTAGTATCTTCAATCTATGGTTCTTACAAGGAAGAATTCTATTTTCGTTTGGTTAGAGATGAATTATTGTTTTGATCATCCGAGTAAATTAAGGGATCCATGTGGAAGCGATTAATCAGTTTTGATAAAGTGCATAGATAAAGTGCGGAGAAACAATCAGTGTTGCCTAAATTGCCGGATAATACAGCTCGTTGTAGTTGAGTGTTGCAAATAAAGCGCGTGTGGTCTGTAATTACTCACGATCTCTAAACAGCCATCACGTAAGGAACACCGAGTGCACATCTGGCGAAGAGGCTGCTGTGGTAGAATTGGCTGACTTAGATTAATCTGCTATGAAGTTGTCGGTTTTGACCCCGCTAGATGCTACCGAGGATATAAATTTAGCAGCTGTATTTCTGGGCGAAGTGTATTTCATATAAGTAATTAAAGTAAAATGGCTCTATGTGCATTCTGAGGGCTTAGGTGTACAGTGAGTACTTTTCGCTGACTAGCAACTCTTTAGCATTGTCCTCAGCACCTCAATCCCCTTTCCTCAACAACTCAATTACTTTGAGCAACTGCAATGTATAAAGTTGAGATTAATCCACCAAAGTTTTAAGTGATTTTTTTGTGCCAAAGATTCTGTTCATGAGTACAGTTCATGGGTTCAGTCATATGAGGCAGTTGAATGATGAAAATGTAAGCTGTTAGTAAAAAAAAAACTCATAGCATGGACTAAAGTGGGCAATTAAAAATAAACAAGTGCTATAAACAGACGAGGGATGAACTAAACGTCGTTTGTACATACCTACTTTGTATGACTAGCGACGGCAGGAATAAATTTTATCGGTAGGTACTTCATATATACTTTACAGATATTTTTTTAGATGTTTCTAATGAAATTTTAATGTTGTAAGCTAGAGAAGTAGACAGTAATACTGACCACTAGAAAATATTAATTTGTTGAAATTTGTTCTATTAAAAATTTTTTTTAATGCAGAGATATTACTGGAATAATGCCAAATTCAAGTCCTTTTTTGCGTCAATGTTGGGATTTTCGGCTTCAAACTCATGCTAAATGTAATAATCTTAACGTTCCACGGTGTTTTTTCTACCATTCTAAGCCATAACTATGAAGCAAAAGGTGAGCACAAACATTAAATTGCTGGGAGGTGTTTGAATACAAGCAAAAGTAGTATAAGAAGACTTGTGGCTACAAAAATAACATTAGAGGTGCCGCAAATGATGCATTTCATCTTACTCATAAAAATAACTTCATTTCGGATGAATTTAATAGCTTTGTTTGAGTTTTTTTCGTCGATGATGGTAAATGAGGGCTCATCATGCCGTCTCAAAAAGACGAACTAATTTAAATGTTAGATAATTAAATGTGCGATCATGATATAGCATTCTGAAGTATGAGTCCAGCCGCTCTTCTTCATCATCTTTATTATTGTTTCCTTGCGAGACAGCCTTATACTATTGCTCTTTTAATTTTCTGATACAGTTGATAAATATAGCTTCTATTGTGACATTTTTCTGAATGAGGCCCTTCCATTTCTGATAGGAAATAAAAACCAAGAAAATTAATTAATCTTTGAAGGGAAGTTGTAGCTGAAGCACTTCTTAAGAAGTAGTAGGGTTAAAAAAAATGAGAAGGTGAGTTACTTCCGAATTTAACAGCTGTGTGATAATGTAAAAGGCATATACGCCAGTCCAAGAAATGTAAATGTTTATGGGAGCCATATTGTCCCAGGAGTCAGAATATCATTGGCATAATATGATTGAAAGTCAATACGACGGTTCATTTAAAATTTTAAAAAAATCTTACGTGTTGCACCATTTTTTAGTGGTTAGGTTCAGCCATACCATATGAACAACAAAATGTTTTAGATTAACATTGAAAAGGTTGTGAGAAATCATTAAAACCCGTTGTTTGGGCATATTAGAACATAACTCAGGAAAGAAGGTACCAATAGAATAACTCTTACGTAAAATATTCGGAGAAGACGATGATAGTGATTCTGCATAGAAGTATCCAGAGACCAGTGCGTCAAATATCTGCGCATCTTCTTTCTCCGGTGTTAAGAGATCCAATGGATCCTGATCCATCCAGTTACCGAAAAATAAACCGTCGCACGGTTGCTTAAATCCATGAGTGTGCTTAATTGTGAAATTTATTATGTCAAATAAAAGAGAAAAAGGATTGCACGGAGAGAAAAATACATCTGAAGAAGTTGGTGGAAATATTAGGAATACGAAATAAAATCGTAATATAACGTTATAATTTAAGCTGTATGCATTATTGGTTCGGATTATTAATTGAATTGAAAGTGTTATAGATTTGCTCATATTTCAGTACTACAACATTCAATTCCCTGAATTCAATTCACTTCTAATGTCGCATGCTATGTTAGGATGGAAGTACAGTAGAGTCTCGATTAGCCGAGTCATTGCATTGAGACCAACTCGGATAATCGAAAACTCGGATAATACGGAAGGGTTGTTCCTACAAACTGTTCAATCACATAAAATAAGCGTTAGAAATTCTGAAAAAGCAACCAAAAGTTGAATCACAGTGCTTACGTAACTGGCTTAGCGATGCGGTGATATAACTCAACATATGTGTGCCTCAGGCAATACGGAACCCGAGTCAATCAGGACTATAGTCTACGTATTGATAAAATTCGTTTTTCTTCGTTAATTTTTGGCACATCGCTTTGGAATGTGGAATAAAAAATCCGGAAACTCAAGGGACGTACTTTTTCCATGGTATGGATTACGAATTAAGTAGAAATAGATGGATTTACTCGGAAGTTTAATCGTCTGACCGACGGGTTGAGGGTACGGAAAATGTGATGGAGACAATTCGTTCTGTCTGGACTGCCTTAAGAGAGGCAATGCATCAAGTTGTTACGATTTAGTCCCGGGAATCAAGTGCATGTTGTCCGTAATTTCTCGCGCACTCGAAAAGGCCTTTAGTTAATTAACTCACTGCTGATTGATTGGATAGCTGTTAATGTACTGAGTTGTCAGTATGTGATAAATGAGTCAAAATGTGTGTTACATTGACGTCTACGATTCCAAAATAATAATAATTTTAATGATCTACATCAAACCTCTTCAAAATTCATTAAATAAAGGCTTTTTATTTAATCTCCGGGTTTTTCCGAAAATATTTCTCAATGGAGAATCTTTTACAAGGTTATATTGATGTTTTGCTTAATAATAATAATAATTTATCTACTCCCACAAAATTGGTACAAACTGGTAACAAACAAAAGAGCGGGAGCTTTAGGTGGTCTCCAAGGTCATAATACCAGAATTGAGCCACCAGAAAATTACAAAAAATGCATGCCATTAAAATAAAATCAGTAACTGTTACATATAGCTAACAGGTTTGAAAATGTGAGAGTAATGAAGTAAGCTCCTGTTAACGATTTCACAAAATATTTCATCCGGACCGGCGGAAGATAGGAGTATTTACAATCCGGAAATGCAGCAACTAATAACAGCAATTACCCGTTACGCGTCATAAATCACACATAATAGGGAATACCATATTAAGGACTGCGGATGATAGATACATTTGTGGGAAAAAGATTAAGGATATTACTTTAATCCTTAGCTAGATAGATAGATAGATAGATAGATAGTAATTGGGGGGGCCTTCGTCAGGAGCCCGGGCACTTAGACCTTTCTTGGTCCATTGTGCCAACCCCATGCCTGTCTGCCACTTGCAGACAGGGGACAAGAGCACCTCGGTAGAGGTATGGAGGATTGGCCTCCCCCTGCCTCACCCCAGTACCAGGTATAGAGGATGTCCTCCCTCCAACCGGCCCGGTTTGGCCTGGCCTGGCCTCTCAGGCCTGCCGGTATAGGTATGGAGGGAGTATCATCTCTCCATCCATGCCTGGTTGAGGTATGGAGGAGGGTCACCCATCCAACCACTGTCCGGGCCCAACGTTGCTTAACTTCGGTGTTCTGATGGGAACCGGTGTTTCAACGTGGCTAGGCCCTTGCCCGTCCTTAGCTAAATAACCCTTTGTAGTAAATCCTCCTCAAAGGCGGAAGGGAGAAAGATTAATTAGATGGAAAGGAGCTGAAAGTTAGTGGGGTTAGGAAGACAAATGGCCAGAAAATTTTTAAAAATTGCGATATAATCCTGATAATGACCGTTCTAGTAAAAATTGATTGTGTAAGCTTGAATTCGCTTGGCAATATTTTCGAACGAGGACGTTCACTATATCATAATGAGCGATTTAACATGTACATATTGACGATATCATGGAAGAAATACAGTTCGAAAAATACCAGCAATTATGTCCTGTTCCGTTTTAAGATAGAGTTCTCTGAAGAATCATTGTTTAAATGAGGGGAATACGATTTAAGATATTTCGGCGATTCAATATTTAAAAAAAGTAGGAAAACTTTAATACTTTTAGATCATAATGTCAAAGCTCAAATGAGCTCAACAAACTCTATACTACTCATCGTGAAAATTCGTTAAATGTAATAGTACGCAGTCACGCGAACGGTTACAATGAATCTTGGTGTGACTTGGCGGTGTAACAAATTAACGCGCCTGAAAAGCAATTGAGAAATCCGGGCTTGTATTCCGGGGACGTTAAATGATTTTTTTCACGGTTCATTTTTTACACTCACCTAAAAGTTATTCTTGGTAGTAAAACTAGTTTTTAAAACTGGCTTTTGAATGGTGAGTTTATTCAAGCAAATCTATTTTTTCCCGGCGAATTTCAGAATTTTGGCGATGGCTCAAATTGCGTTCCTCTCCACGTTACGATTTGATGTTGTTGCAAATTGACCACGTTACGATTTGATGTTGTTGCAAATTGACCACGTTTTTCCACAACAACTCTCGCGATCACGTGACCGGTGACTTTATTTGAGTATCAGTTTTTTGTGCCACATTCATCGGAATATCAGCGTTTAATTGTTGTCTTTTTTCTATTGCTTTTTTCCTCCTGCACATGAAGAAAACACGATATAACATTTGTCTCCTCTCTTATCTTCATCAATTAAGGTTTCAACTCGGAGGGCTTGTCGCGGTCCTCACCGCCTCCGCACCAGTCGGCGACGGCGGCGTCCTCATCGGCGCAGACGCGGACTCCGACCCCGCCGTCCCACCAGTCGGCCTCGTCGGCGGCATCGAAGCGGTGCTTCAGCCCCGAGAGTCCAAGTCCCGCCTCGGCGATAACAGATGTAAGTCAATTAACTGGCGGGTGAGACCCCTTGAGAGAGGGGAGTGATGGGGATGGGGGGAGTATTTAAGTGGGCGCCAGACGAATGTTACGCCAAACTTTCCGTAACCGTTAATTGAGCCGAGTTTGAGAGCTCCGCCTTGGACCGCCGTGAGACCCTGACGATCTTCCGTTTTCTGGTTTCACAGGAGCGTCTTGAATTGAAGGGTGATGTCTCACTGTGTAATTACGATTTGTCTTTGGAGCAAATGTAATGTAGACTTAGTGCAACCGATGCGAATACTATGGAAGGCATTCAGTAATATCGTAGTTAATGAGAAAACCTTCAAACCTTAACATCACAATTTAAAAATTTTTATTGCTATATTCGGGATCACTTAGCTGAGTGGCCCAGTATTTCATGGCTAGAGCTGTGTTAATTTTCTATTTAAAGGGATGCCAGCTAGTAAAATTTGTTAACTCTTACCAAATAGAAATGACCCTAGTTATTACGAATTGGTAAAAAATCTCACATCTATTCCGTATGCCATAACAAAGTTCCTTAGTCTTGGCCGCAAATAGAGCAATCCGTATTCAAATAATGATATACCGGTTATTCACTATCAGTTACTAGTCGATGGTGACAGCATATTTTCATAATTCAATGGACAGACTAAATAGGACAAAATACAGAAGAGAGGAAAAGGGGGAACCCATTGCTAGGCCATCTATTTGTTTATAGTACTTTTGGTAAAGTACTATAAACAAATTAAAAAGTACTTTTTTAGTAGGTTTCGACTGAGTTGAGTGCTTTTATAAAATTGGCAGTCAAACAAAACTATTTTCTTTTCAACCAAAAGTACTATAAACAAATAGATGGCCTAGCAATGGGTTCCGCCCTTTCCCCTCTTCAGGCAGAAATTTTCCTTAATTCATTGGAAGAACACCTGTTCATTTCCAACATGAATTACACTAAAATGATTAAATACTGGTTTCGATATGCTGACGATATCATCTGCCACTGGACTGGAAGTGACCGCCAATTGGATTCCTTCCTTTACCATCTAAACTCTCTCCATTCTAACACTTCCTTTACCATGGAAAAATATGTCAGAGGAACATTGAATTTCCTTGATTTATCTATTTCAATTAAAAGGCACAGGCATGAGTTTTCCATCTACAGGAAACCTTCATACACAGACCACACCATTCCTAGCGATTCGATTCATCATTTTTCCCACAAAAATGCTGCTCTAAATTCTATGATTCATCGCCTTTTAAATATTCCCCTTACCCCAATAGGATTTTCAGCTGAACTGGATATTATAATTTCTATAGCCATCAACAATGGCTTTACCCCGGATTTAGTCACCAATTACTTTGTAAAAAACGAAAAATATTCGCTCTAAAACAGATTTCCCCCGCAGAGCCAACTAAACCGACAAATTTTAAGTAGTGCTCTCTTCCTTTCTTGGGAGGCTTTTCACATAAAATTTCGAACCACCTACCAAGCTCTCTGAAAGCCGATTTTTACACACCCCTAACCCTATCCAAAATTCTAGTGAACGTTAAAGAGAAACAGAATAAACTTCTTAAGTCGGGTATACATAAAATTTAATTCATTCGCTGCAATATAGCTTTTATTGGTCAAACCGGTCGAAATTTTAAAACACGCATAAAAGAACATGTCCGTAGTTCAAATAATAGAGATTCTGTCTCTCTTTTTGCTAAACACCTTATAGAGTGCAATCATGTCAGTGACTTTACCCCTGAAAATTTTCATTTCCTTCCCAAAGGTGTAAAAATGGATGCATTAGAACAAATTGAAATTATCAGGCATTCTCCAAATCTATGCAATGAGCAGCTTTTTACACATACCTCCCCACTACTTTCTGGAAAATTTTCGTTAAAAAACGTTGACCTTTCTCATACTACCACCCCTTTATTGCCTTGTTTTTGCCAAGCATTGTATGTAAATGTTTGTTGTTATAATTTTCATGTTAATACTTTTTTTACCCTCTTTTTCATTTTTGTTTCATTTCCTTTTTGAAATTTTTTTTTGGTAAACAATTCTTTAAAATCAAATTTAATGTTCTCTATCTAACAACGACTACAATATCATATGTAAACAAACTACTACACCTGAAGATGCCATAAAATTGGTGAAACGCTTAGTGCGTTTAAAAATAAAAAGTATGGTTTCACACTGTACTATCGTAATACTAAAGTACAAAACTTTATTATAATGAATATTAAAAGTTTCTACAAAGTAGAGCCTGAAGCTGTGGATTTTAAAAATGCGCTAATGTCAAAACAAATTATAATGTGAAAATAAAACTACTACTAAAAGATACACTTAATAGTTTTGAATGCTCTGCAGCACACGAGTTCCTTCCTAATCGTTTAAAATACCTTTGCAATTTAAGAATCAACGATAATATCTCAATTTTAAGAATTAATTGAGTTTCAGGTTTTTACTTGAAATGAAAATTACAAGAAAAAGAAAAGTTCCAAATTGGGGGGAAGGCCTTATTATTTTCTTATTTGAATTGACTTTTAACATGGAGAATCTTATCCAGATATTTCGATGGAGATAAGTAGCATAGCCATTTGCATTTTCGCTAAAATCTAGTAGGTAGCTTATTTTTGTAATAAGGTTGGAGTAATTTTATTCTTTTTTAAGTTCTTCGACATTCGACCAGTTTTATAAATGTCATAGTGTTTGCACTCGTTCCACCAAATCCTGGTAGTGAGGGAAAATAATTCACTTCTGAGATCGAATAAGAGTGGTGGAAAAGATTCTAATTAGTCTTAAGAATATTAAGAGTCTTTGAACAAGATGGCGTGCATGAGTGTAAGAGAGGCCGAATAGGTATGGAAGGAGAGGGTACTATGGAGGAAATTATTAAAAGATTGCCCGTTTTCTAGGCAAAACAGCAATAACTAAGTTCTTTAATTTTACCTTCCCCGAAAGGCAATGGCGAGATGGGTATGTATTTAAGTATGCTTTCTCCCTCTATAACCATTACTACAGCATCCAATGTTGATCTTAAAGTCCGATATCATTTTCCATCTTCTTACCCCTTGTCCTTATTTTCCTGTATCATGTTATTCTATGCGGTATCAAAAAGTTTCTCCTGGTATTCATTCCATCTCTCCGCTTGTTCTTTTGTTGCTTTATGTTATTTTATGTTATAAATCAACTCCTTTCACTCGGAATAGCATCGCCTGTTATACGGCTGTCTTTGAAGTGATGTTGCACTGCTACGTTGACTGCTTATACATTTTCCTGGGATAGATTCCTCTGGTAAATTTTTGCCTTTGCTTTTTGGCCAATCTTATTTCATACTTTTTTATACATATGCTCACCTTCTTCTCTTTTTTAATTATTATATTTTCTCCTTTCCAAAATTAGAGTCAAGAGCTCTTCTGTAGCCCGTGGTATTTTTCTTCTCTGCATTCCTTTATCCGACTTTCTTTGCTGCTTGAAATATACTTTTTTTTTCTTTGCCATCTCTCTTTCTTCGATTTTTTCCATTTTTATTTCACCCATCCACACGTTGCATTAAAAATACTGTGATAATCTTTCTGCCTTTACCTTTGGTATTTCCGCCTTTCGACGCTGCTTTATATATATTTCGAGTGTTTTTAAAATTTTATTTATATTCATCATAGCCAAACTTATAAATGTCAATATCGTAGTACCCCAGGTTGCGAAGGTACCCTTTGACGCGGTAACGAATTCGCTGTTTCTCTTGAATTTAATTTGAAAAATGTTTATTTCTCTAGGCTTATCCATGTCTATTTTCTTTGCCAATGATGGCCAAATATGTGTGTAATCACTGATACATTTTTGACAGCGAACTCGAGCGGTCTTTTTTCTGATATGTTCCTCTTTCCCAAACAATATTTTTCCTGTCTTTCCCCTACCTGGAATTGCATTCTGATTTTCCAGAATTATTAAGATTTTCCCCCCTTTTACCCTCTTTGTCGCTTCTTCTATCTTTTCACTACCACTGAGAGGCCTCAGGTGATGTAACCGTACGAAATTACTATCGTCCGCCGTCGACTCTCTCCAGTTTACTCCTCTGCTGCTTGATGTCATTTACCTCATGTATCTGTGGTACATATTCGCGTGTGGTACCGGTAGTGGCATTTCGTCCCCAAAAAATACTCGTCACCTAGCGACGGATATCGTCCCAAGGTATCGCAGGGATTGTTTTTATTTGTTTTACCTTAATATCGCGGTATGTATTCCAAAAAGTCCTTAAAATATGGGCCCAGAGATCTTCAATGAAGAATTAACAGGCAATTGGTTGATTCGTTGCAATTTATGTGACTAACCAAGTGAGAGTTTTCTAATAAGGCCGAGCATTTATGTTTATAATCCGTATGATTGCTGCTATCCCCATGATTGCATGGATGCTGTCAATGGGAGCAAGATACTTGTTCATTAGCTTACTCTGGCCTCTATCACGGAGGAAGAAAGTTTTGCCTCACATGTCAACATTTCTCAGATTTCCCAAATAGTGATCGAGACATTCAAAATCCACGGTTCTTAAATTGTGGAAATTGAGGCGTCTTTTGATTTAGCCTCATATATCCATTTAATTTAGCTCTTCTAGTGGAAAAGTAAGCGTAAGAGAATATTTTAATATAACCTGAGATTTTATGAAACATTTCGTAAATTCAAGTGCCTACATGAAGTAAATTTTTTTATTATAAACATAATAAAAATTTAGTATTTAGTTATTATAAAAATTTGAATCACTTGCTTTTTTCCTGGGCTTAACTGAAGATTTTATAATCATTTCTCGCGGATAAGACACTCAACGGCAATTCAGCCTGCCAGAAAATATTTCGTTAGCAAATGTCGATGTGCTTCCGAAATGGCCGCTAATTATTTAAATTATTTTTTCTCTCATCCTTGAACGACCTGTTCCTTTTCCACAGGAAATGATAACTGAGGAGGTTTACCGTCCTCTTCCTTCGTAATCACGATAGAATGTGCGCCCCCCGACGTTAGACGCCTTTTTGAAGCGACCTCAGAAGGGAGGATTGCGTTAGCAAAGAAGAATTAACGAAGAGGGTGGAATTTATGAGAGGAAACTTGGACGAAGACATTTTGAAAGGGCAAGTAAAACCTAATTTGGAACGTAGGCTTGCGTGGTACAGAAACTTGGCCGCTACGGAAGCAGATTGATCGTCAACTCGAAGATTGCACGATTTGGTTGCAGAGAAGGATGGATGAAGCAAGCGGGAAGGAGAGGAAAACAAATGAGGAAGTTTTGGGCATAGTATGAGAGGAAAGGAGGTGATGGAAGAAATTGGGAGGATGCAGCATAAGTGGTTCGAGGAAGTACTGAGGAAGTACCGTTGGAAGAGAACGAAGGAGAGAATAATGTTTTTGTCGGCCCTGGTGGCGGCGAGGTAGAGTCCTCGCCAGCTAACAATAGGGTTGCGGGTTCGAGTCTCGTCAGAGTGAGATTTTTCACTACACGGGGTATGGGAGTGTATGTGTGTGTTTCTCCTTTGTTACTTGTTGAATACCCCGATGTAAAAGGCCTATGTAGCTGTTTTCGGTAGTTTTAGAATATAAATAAATATGGTGGACGAGGAAAGTAATCTTGGACAATGTGAAGCGTGGATAAAGATATGAGTAGCATCAAAGGATATAAATTTTGGAAAATATCTTGCAAAGTAATTGCAATGACGATTATCCGTGGTCCGTTTTAAGAAGGACTGCCCTTGTACCTGCCGTTTATTTGGTTGAACACCTTAATTGATTGGTCCTCCAATGAATGTGACTCTTTTCAACTCTCATTGGGCAGCCGACCGCATTTTTAGAGAAATTCTTTTCTGCTCAGTTCATTTTTTACGCCAGCCAATTTTTTCAGGTTTATGTCAGTTTATTCTCTTCTTCTAATCTTTCTTTTCTTAACGTTTCTTCTATAATGTCTTTTTAATCTGCAACTCGTTTCAAATTTCATTCCCTTGTGAAAATGTTCCCCATTCTATATATTACATTTATTTTAATACTTCTCGGAGCAGTTTAACAGATATCGTACAGGAGCTAGAAGTCTTTAAACTAGTGGATTTTGTAACCCTAATCCATTAGCGCGCAATAATTATACTTTCTCTGCCTTCTCTCGGCTACAGGAAATAATTAATCAATCACTCCGACGTATGTCATTGAAGCCCAGATAGCATTCTAAGATATCATAAATCTCACGAATGGTAAAAAACTGCTAGGATTATTCTTTTCTTCTCTCATTTGGTATCCTTCGTCCTCGATACTTCTTTTCAAAGTGCCGTAAAGAAGGTAAATGTAAGTTCTTAAGTAATCTATCCACGTCTGCCGTCGAATTCGTCTCCGTCTCAGCTTATCGGTCGGGGTCAGCTCATTCTTCTTTCTTCGCCAAATTCCCGTCTGAATCTTCTCAGGAAACTCTTGCGTTCTCTCAGGTTCTTCGTTCTTCCCTTGGGCGTTTTTTCCATTTTCTCTGAACGGTGAAGATTGGTCCAATACGCCATTTTTCCCTACCGCACTGGTCTTACAACTGCGTGCTCATGCATCCTTTTTCACTTAACTCAATTCATTCTTGTTTATCCACCGTTACCCCTCCGTTACACCTATACTTAGACCAAATTTGATCGTTGAATATTGATTGGCTTAGAGTACCGATTAATCTGTAGATGGCAATTGGGCAGATGTCCGTGTAGGGGTTTCACAACTGCAGCCTTTCAGGTCTCGAATAATTTTTTTCCAATCTTTTGATGGTTTCTCTATGTGTTTTTGAAAATATATCTCTCTCTACGCTTACATATGGTCATATTCTACTTTCATTCAGTGTCTCTTCTGTTGGTGATTTTTTGTCCATTTATCAGTGTGGTAACATTTGAATCACAGCATCATTGAAAATGTAATATAAAAAATGTACTCTTTACCGTCATAGTTCAGGAGGTATTGGGTTAAATAAAAGAACAAATTATCTGCGTAATTTAGTTGATATTAATACGCAGCTCGTTTTAACCACAAAATAAACGACCTGGTTTGTCAAGTGCACTTTATGAAGTTATTTTCCGATGATTTCATAAATATTTATTCTGGTACGATGATACTTTAACCGCGTAGCAGTCTGAGGTAATGGAGTTTGATGAATATACTACCTGCGCATAAATCATTCCAATGCATGAAATAACGGGGAATTGATTGATATTTCGGAGAAGGATTTGTCAAATTTATAATGCGGTAAGTTCTTCATATAAAAATAATTTACTTCGAAGCCTATGCATAAATATTTATTCAAAATGCAGAAAAGGGTTCTGTTTTGTAAAGTTAATGCCACATTTTAATATTTCAGTTGAATTGTGTGAGTTAACTGCAATCGAACGTCAATTTATATATGGATTTTTCATTTGAGTTAACCAGTCACCACGGCATTTTGAAAAGAGTTGTGTATACATCAGCACTTAAGTATATATCGACGAGGTGAAAATTATGCAACCTACTATTTTGTGGTTCATACGATAAGAGAGTGATAAAACGTGTATCCCTTACTGAAGTGGATGATATAATTCCAAATAAAGCGCCCACTTGAATATTTTTACTGTAAACTCCCCAGAAATCTCGCATTAGGTGCATTTGTAATCACAATTTCAATATCTGTTGGAATAATCTCTTGATTGTATGTCAAATAAATTACAAATTCTTATAGGTATTCCGCTGTTATATCATACTTAATTGACCCTTTTGACACACCTAAAATCAATATTTCAAGGATATTAAAATAGCAATTTAGCTCTAAATTATCTTTTTTGACTTTTCAACTAATTTGATTTTTTAATATTTGGTTGCTATACCTACGTAAAATTAGAATGATATAGCTTAGATGGCCGCGTTATGACTATAATTTTCATTCATACCAGTGCAACCTTTTAATGATCGTGAATCCGGATAAGTTTCCTTCGCGTTATTTTTAGATGAGATTAGAGGGAGTGATATTTCGAAAAAAATATTGTGATAAGGTGCATGCAAAGCATATTGATCGCGGGAAATCCATGCCTAAAATTTCATGTTATATAACAGCCACTACCTATAATTAGTGACTAGCCTAACCGTCTTCGTTGTATAAGTCATTTAATTCATTCGTTGGGAATTTATGTCAAGCTAGCACACACATTTTTTCGTAGCGAATCACGAATGAAACAGAAATGGACGCTAGGTGGCTCACGGCCATGAGTTAAACAAGCCATTAGTCCATAGTTCTTGTAAGTGAGGTGGGTATGGAATAAAAAATATTACCTACCCTGTGTCTGAATATATAACATCTCGCTTAGGGGTGTTAATCCTGACGGACAATCAGTATTCCAATAACGTCGGAACTACTCGAATATTGTTGATTACAATACGTCCAGGGTGAGGTCTACATTCAAATACTACCCGTGCGAGCCGCCGTTAGGGCATGTGACCGGGGTGTTAGGATGTCTTCCACGAAGAAGGGAGAGAAAGGGGAAAATATGTTTCAGGGTTAAAATAATATTTTGCATCACCCTGAAACTCGCCTGATCTGAATTTTTTTTAAGGATTCTTCTCGTGGCGTCTAAAGTCCGGGTATTACTCAGATTATCATCACCAAAACGTCCCCTGCAATTATGATTTTGAACTGCATAGTAACACGAATGATCAGTAAACTGAGGAAAGTTTTCCGATTCTTCTTCTGATTTTGCCCCGATGTTGACCTACTTGAGTGACAAGCTGCTAATGCACTGAATTGATTTGGCCGCCTAGTGGCACCGTATTTTGACGCAACCTTCCGTTTGTCATAGCGATGCTCTGGATTTGTTCACACCTGGATAAAATCGGAAGGTTTATTCTTCGACCACAATGTCAGCCCTCCTGATTGTGTTTTGATCGTCCGCATTCCTATTTGTCGCTGGCTTGCAGATGATCCGATGCGATGAACCGAGTCTCAGATCTCGTAAAAGAAAGTGTGCGTAAGATAGCATCTTGAGGTTTATAACATATGCTTAATTGTTGTGCAGTTCTCCTGCACTTGTTGTAATAAAATTATGTATAATAATATGTAAACGTTCCGAAGTGGCTCGAGAATCAATTAATTTTCTAACGACTATGTTTTTTTCTTGCTCATGAATGGAAATGAGCTTATGGATGTATGACTTTTATTTCATACTTACATCTGCGAACAATTTAAGATACATGTTTCTGTTAATTTTCATTTTATTTCATTGCATATTTTACAAATATTTTTATAGTAACCTTCGGTTTCCAGTTAACAGCGTATTATTTACAAATACGCTTTACGTAAAAACAATTATTAGGAAATAAAGGAACTTTGAAATGAAATAAGTTGAAAAAGCTACATTTCGTCACTCTCAATCAGGCGCTGGAATTTCTACCTTCTCGAAATTGTCATCGTAATATTTTCAACTGTGAAACATCTTTTTGGAACATCAACGACCAAAACTCAAACGGAAATAAAAGTTCGATATAAAAAGAAAGATTTATATTGTGGGTATAAATTTTGATAGGATTTTTTTTACCATTTACTCCAAGGAGGAAGTGAGCTAATACAGGAACCAATGCTTACGAAATGATTACCCCACAAAAATGCGCAGCTGGGTCACCAGGTGATGCAAAGATAGCAAATTGATAGCCCGCCGTTAATTTTTAATGATCTTTTTTTTATTTTTATGTTGGGGTATTTTATGGGTTAATTTGAGTGGGTTGGAGAGCATCATGCTACGGAGTGAAAACGGCTTTCACCTCAGTGCATCATTGATGTCTCTTCGAAAGTTAGCGGAGGCGGGCAATTATTTCAGTGATTTGACGTCTGGAAATAGCATGGTGATAAGCTAAGGAAAAAACATTGTGTAATGGGTGTAAGGGACAAGTTATCCTTATCCCACGCATTGCCTGCCAACCAGACAAATCAATACAACACGGTGCAAGGGCTGCGTTTTTTTTCTTTTAGAGCTACTTACTCGTTATAGTGGGGATTTTTTTCATCATGCATACTGTTACAATGATATTAAATTGTAAAATACCTGAATACTGAAGTATAACTGTGGAATAGTGTTTTATTTATGTATCTTAGTTCGGAAGTTTAATTCATATATTGGTTTAATGATTGACATCGATAAAATATTACTTCGAACACCAGTGAAATGTCCTATTGATGTTGGATCACTAAATACATTAAAAAGCTACTCGGGCACTTTAACGAATACTTTTAAGCACAGGACTCCCTCCGTCAAATGGGGACGTTGAAGGATGAAGCTTGTAAAGGGGTTCTCTCCTCACAGACTAGCCTGTGAAGTAGATATATATCCCATTGGGGGATAACAGTCTCTCGCAATTAAGAAATCGCAAGCTCATGCTTACCAGGTTGCAAATTTAAAACGTTGTTAGGATGGCATATTCAATCGAAAATAATGATATTTATGAAAGCAATTGCAATTTCTTGGAACACAAATAGTGTGCATAGCCCTCCATAAGTCCATTTGTTTCCACCATTTGCAAAGCTCCACAGATGCTTCCATTGACGGTAGAGTTTGGAACTAAAAGCAACGATATTTTGGTTGCCAAACTGTAAAATTGAAGTCACAAAGGTATTTAGAAGTTAAGTGACGTAAATTGAGAAAAACACACTTTTATGTGGTGTGTTACCTCATACTCACTTCAGGTTATTGAGGGTTAGTACAAAAAAACAAGTGAAATATTTTGTCTACGTGACACGCTTTTGTCCATAGAAAAATATATCTCCAAGAATTTCATGCGCCTAAATAAGCTTTCTTCCGAGATTAACTGCTCGCTAAACGCCGACCCTACTCTCGCCCTGTAGATCCCACTTCTATCATAACTCCTTTCCTCTCGATTAAAAGCGCCCATTCGTGAGGGGAAGACATGGCGAGTTGATTACCTATGAAATCGTCCCGTCGTGGATGAGGCAGCATGGTATTATCGAGCAGTGTTAATTACCCAATCCCTCCTACCGATATTCAGCGAGTTGTTTCCTTCGTGTGTTTCCTCCTTCAGCGGCGGCGCCTCGGTTACTCTCGGGGCAATTTCCCGCCGCGGGAGGTCGCCACCGCGGGAACGACGCGTCCTCATTCGCGGCGAGGTGTGCGTGGGCCGGCGGAAGACGTCCTTCATATCGCGCCGCAATCGTGGGCGCGAATCCGCTCTTATTACCTCAATCAACAACTCGAAACATCATTTACCGGTTTGTGCACGTATTCCCGGCACGGGAATGGTTTATTTCCTGCCCCGGCTCCAAATTGTTTCCCACGGAAACGAGATGACTCTGTTGTTGTGCGTTTTACCGCTAAGTGTCGTCCATAGGGCAACCCGAAAACTGTGCTCTTCTCCCCTTAAATACTTATTTTCAGCTCCACCATGCGGAAATTTTAAATCCCTATTACGACTCCACGCGTGACTCTCGTATTTCGTCACTCACAATCCTCAGTTTTCTTATTAGCCTACCTACAATGATCCCAACAACCTAGAAGACGCTTGTTGGGAGTGTAGCAGGTGAACTATCACCGAACATGAATTCATTTCATGCATGAACTTGACAGTGGCAGACTTCACTTCGCAGAAGTTATTTATGTTTGTATTCATGATTAATTAAAATACTTAGTACTATTCTACAAAATTTTATTTTTTCGAGGCGTTTCACCGACTCACAGCATCGTCAGATACAGAAACCTGTTTTCTGTACCTGACGATGCCGTAAATTGGTGAAACGTGTCGTACAAAAAAAATTTAGTAGAAAAGTACTAAATATTTTACTTATTCGTTTCATGCATTTTAAGTTTAGTGAACTACATCGCAGTTAGAGTGTGTAAATCTGTTACGCAAGGACTTGCATACATTCATATAGAGATTAGGACTTGGAAAAGTAAACCATGCATGCAAGACACTCCTTATGCAGCATTTCAGCTACCTTAGCTAATCCGGCCAGTCGTGAATGGCTGTCACAAAAATGTGATTGTTTGCGGAAAAAATATAGAAAGCTGTACACTGGGCAGTTCTCTATAACTTTAATTTTTCTATAATTTATCGAATATTTACAATCCAATCAGCCGTAAAATGTCCGGGTTGGCAAAATTGTTGACGTATTTTGAGGACGGGTTCGCATTTATTAAATGGTTAAGTCTTAATTTCAAAGTAAGGTCTGACTATGATTCCGATATAAGTTATCGTAATATCTGTTTAATGAAGGACTACTATCAAGCCTATCGGCTTATCATTGAAATAAAGAACTTCTACCAAGCACTACCAAGAAGAATGACGCAATTTCCGAATAATAAGGACCTTTAATATTAATTGTAGCCTTAACTTATATAATTAATATCCACGACGATGCTCATTAACACTTGGACACTCCGACAAGGCCTTCCCTCGAGGCTGTGTGAAAGTTAAATTATTCTCGTCTGCCGGTACGCATTTTCCGTAATACATTCCCGTGATGCCCTTCAATGTTCATGACTCACTTTGTTTTCTAATTTGGTCCAACTTGTTATTTCATTTCCCCTCGCGGTAATTGCAATGCGTCATCTAATTGCAACTTCCCACGCGAGATCTGGTGCATACGCTTTTTTGGTTGGAAGCAGTGGCCATATTAATTGTGTTATATCCTTTTGCTCACCTTTCTGAGGTCATGTTCACAACCTACACGTCGAAAAAGTTTTCGCAGCATGTGAATGCAAAAACATAATGCTCTCCACCCAGGAATCCATTTATGGAAGAAGTCCGTACCCAGATACAGTAATGCATTTAGAATAAAAAAGATTTCGTAATGTTCCGAGCTTTATTTAAAAAGTTTGGAGTATTGCGAAGTATATTCTTTTATAAAGCACTGTCATGATGAAACTAGGCCAACAATGCAAATTAAAAAACAATATGAATATATTCACAGACAATGAGCTAATTTAATGCTCGACCACTTTCGTCACATAGGCGACATCAAACCTGATAATGTCCCCTATATGACGAAACCGGTCATGCATTAAACGAAATTAGTGACAATATACATATTTTTTTATTTGTGACTGTGAATAATCACAAATATGAGTCGGAAACAACGAATTTCACCAGGTCAACATGCCTACCGAAATATATTATTTTTACAAATTTCACAGCGTAAAAAGTCTTCTCGGAGATTTGCTTACATGGAGGTAATTAGCATTCAAATTCAGGATCACACTTTAAAAATATTTCATAATATTCCTCTTATATTTTGTAAAAGCATGGATCAATACGGAAATCCTAGTATGTGGAAGAGAGAAGCTGAATGCAGAAATTGCGATACAAGGAGAGGTACTTGAAAAAATTAAATCCTTCACCTACCTTGGAATCTGCATGAAATGGAATGGAAGAAGTTCAACAGACATCACTCGAGGAATAGCTCGAGCCAAGAAATCATTCATGATGAAAAAACAACTCCTTTGATTACATAATATAGGATTACCAATAAGGACGCAGTACCAGAAAACATTCCGGTGGAATGTTACGCGAAGTGACTCAGAGAAATGGACCATTGGAAAGCAGGAACAGAAGTGAATACAGGATTTCAAACCTTTGTGCTGGTGAGGTGGATACAGAAGATCAAATGGACGGAAAGGATCAAAAACGAGGAATTGTATTGAATAATAGAATAAAACCATCTTATGGTGGTTTATCAAAAATACAATGTTCAGATAGATTGGCACACTAAATTTTGAGACGCAACTAATTTATATGGAACATAATTGAAGGGAAAGACCCACGAGGAAGGCCAAGAGACAAATACATAGTTTAGCTAACATGAGACATGAAACAGAGGAGCTACAAAACATGAGTACCTAACTGTAATATGTAGAATATAATAGAAAATTAAATCTATTATTTCGGGGCAAGTGTGTCCCTTAGGAACATATGATTATATATATCTTTAGAGTCAACAAATAGTACAACAGGAAAATATACATGATGCATCAATATCACAGAATCCGACATACTATTTAACAAAACGGCAAATGTATGAATACACGTCAAAATACATCAGATTTTGTACAGTGTAGCACAATACTTAGTTCACTTGTAGTAATATTTCATGGTATTTCTTTTTTAATTCACTTGCATTTTCAGATTTTTTTCCGTCGTCTGACAATTGATTCCATACTTCGCAAGAGGTGACATGGAAAGACCTAGCGTAGACAGATGTTCGATAGTGTGGTATATAAAGTTCTTCCATGCGGCATGTTGGACTTTTATTTGTTCCAGCATTATATTGTACATTTAGGTGTAAATATGTGGGAAGTTCCGTCGTTAATAACTTGTACATGAATGTTGCCTTATAAAGTAAGCACCTATTTTGTATTTTTAGCCATCTGAGTTTTTCAAAATATGGTGTCATATGTTCATAATATGTGATGTCAAAGATATACCTCGCACAGGAGTTCTGAATCCTCTGGAGTTTTCGATTTAGTTCGTTTGCATTAAGGTCAGAGTATAGGTACCACACAGCAATAGTCTGTGTGTGGGAAAACAAGAGTATCCAATAATGTTTGGCGAAGGGAGACAGGGATAAGGTGTCTAAATTGATTAACTGATATAGTCTTAAATACCCTATGCGAAATGGATTTTGTGTTCATTCCATGATAAGGTTTTATTTAGAGTAACTCCTAAGTTAGTTACACCATCAGAATAATCAATTTGGACACCTTTTATATTTATCTTTGGCAGGGAATTAAGTACCATTCTATTAACATAAATATTACTACCAATGATGATAATTTTGGTCGATAATTTTGGTCTTGTTTGGATTTAGTTGTAGACAGTTTTCCAGTGACCACTTACATATATTTCGAATATCGTCATTCACCTTAGTAATGACTTCAGTCACATCAGAAGGGTAACAGTCAATGTAGTTCTGAAGATCATCAGAGTACATGTGGTATTTACAGTTTAAGATAACTTTAGAAAGGTCATTTATATAAATGGAAAACAGAAGGGGGCCAAGGATTGACCCCTATGGCACTCCTTTGGTTACAGGATAATAGTTTGATAGCTCACCTTTCGGTCCTCTAACGGCCTGTTTCTTGTTAGAGAGGTATGACTTGAACCAAAACACGGCTGAATTTGAGAGTCCTCGGACTTCATTCAAGCGGTTTATTAGTATACTGTGATTCACCGAATCGAAATATTTAGTAAAGTCTAATAGGACTAACAAGGTTATCTATTTTTGCTCAATTGAGAGTCTAATATCGTCTGTGACTTTTAAAAGGGCAGACTGAGTACTATGCCCCTTTCTGAATCCTGACTGATATTGATCTAATAGACCATTTCTAGGGAGGCGTTCCAAGGTGGCATCATGTACAAATCGCTCAAGTGGTTTTGACAGTGTACTTAGAAGCGCGATTTGCCGAAAATCTGGCATTACTCCAGGGTGAGCAATTTTAGAAATCGGCTGAATTTGTGCAGACTTCCAGAGAGCCGGGAAAGTTGAGTAATTTAACGATCAGTTGAATATGTCTTGTATCACGGGCATAGCGACAGGGAGTAGAATTTTTTAAATTTTATTATTGATCCCGTCGACACCAGTGGCATTAGTTTTAATCATTTTTAAGTTTCGAAGCAATACTTCCGGCGTATAATGTGGTAGGTAGAGTCTGTTAAAACAATTTTCTGGTGTCAATTCTAGCTCATTATGCAAACCTGCCTCTGTATGGATCCTTGTGTTCACTACAGTCTGGTCTTCGTCAGTAAATGTATTTAGGAAAAACGTATGTATGTAGTACCTAAATTAATTAAAAGGGTAAGTGTAGTTTGGATGGCTGTAGTCAACCAATAACACGATTGTGTGACTAATGATGATGTCTACGAAGTCTTTTTTATTATAAAGCAATGTCATGATTGTAGGAGATCAACTTATAAAGTATTACCATCAAGCAGGCATCAAGCATCACCATCAACGCTGTAACGTATTTTAATGCGAGTAAATAATTTTCTTCTCTCAGTCCTCCATCAACGGAGTAAGTTGGCTAACAGATCCGGTATTGCACTAAGAATTCATAGAACTTTGTAATATTTTTAACGTTTTCTATATAGGTTTGGACTATCACGAAGCCTTTTTAATAATGAAGCAATTTCGGAATTGGACAAGGTCAACATGCTCAAAATCAGTGGGAGGAATTGCGGACCCAGTGCAATTTGCACCGATGAAAGTATTACTTGTAGAAAAGAGGCATTCATTCTAATGAGTTTTTACGCCAGACCAAAGCTGGAAAGGCGTGGAAGCGGACCGGGGATTTCCTCACTTTTGCGTTTCATTAAAATATCGCCACCGTGAGCGCTATGCGGGAAAATTCTGTGCAATATCATTTGACACTACTCTTTAGAATTCTTGAGCATGTTCCGGATAGGTTTCGTGCAACATTTGGTTGAGAATTCTGCAGCGAAATTTATTCATCGCATCTGCAGTCAACCCGAAGGTAGGTTTTTCAGGAAGAGGATTGATCTCATCTCGCGCTAACAATTAGTCCTAAGGTCAGAGAAACTCGCGCATTGAGGGTGGAGATACCCTTTCCCATTACCTCCTGTGATTTATTGCTGTCTTGGTGCATTGAGGATTGCTATGCTCGGAATTGAGCAACGGAATTCGAACTCTGGGCTATGTGAAGGGGCCATGGGCCACCCAGGGGCATCAGTACTCAAAACAATAAGGAGAATCACCCCTTCGGAGTCGAAGAGAGCCCAGTGATGCTTAACTTGACTTTAACATAACTAACTGTGCTCGAGCGGGAAGTGGTTTCTATCGAGACAGAACGTTTCCCACGCAATGCTTTACGAAAGGTTGGTTTTGCTTCGCTGTGGCTTGAGTCACCTTTTATTCGTATGATTAAAAATGGAGTATAGTCATTCCATGATTGACGGAAGGACTGACTGATGAATTTTGTCATTGCAATTTATCGGAGCGATTTGCGCTAAGTTTGCTACCAATGGAGCACTTCTTTAGCTTTGCTCGTTTAATTCATGAGTTAGACACTTTTATTTAATGAAAGTCTTTCAATCATCGATTTCAGCAGAATTCGTTGCTGTGCGAGCCAGCAAACAGGTTGCGAGTGAACCATTTTCAAAATTTCAGGTCCTTTCCATGAGCGTAGATGCCGAAATATTCGCCTTTCTTCTCTCAGAGTTCACATTTTCATGTAACCTCATTACCTATCCTTATGCATTTTACAGCCTAAAGAGGGGTATTACTTAATTTCCTATTTATTGATGGAGTCTAAATAAGGTTCTTATGGCGTGTTTAGATGGTTGGCCTCTAGGAAAAATTATATTAATTGCGATACTATATTCCGAATATTTAAATTTTATGGCGACCATGTCTATCTAATTGTGTCCTTATTTGGTATTATCTTTCAAGTTGTAGTTATTTTATTGCTTACTTAATTAATAATCAATTATGGGAGATAGCCAACTTCTGAGGTAATCTACATCGTTTAGGATGGATTGATAGATTAGTAAAGGTGTAATTATTTGTGAATGGAAGAAGGGTGGAGAGAAAACTTTCAGACTTCCATGTTGCAGTCAATTAGGAATCGGGATTTCGCTGTGAAATATCTCCGTAACAACTGGAATTCAAACGCGTGCCATCGGGATGGGAGGCCACCATGTCAAGCACCCAATCGCAATTTTTAGAAATAGGATTATTGAAATAAAATGGAATAGGGAAAACTGTCTTCTTCTTCTTGTAGGCTTTGAGCCTGTTCTTTGCCAATCCATTATCCTCGCATACATTCTTTCCATCTCTTCCTGGGACGTCCAACATTTCTTTTTCCTTTAGAACACTAATCCCCCGAAATCTTTTATATCCTGTTAGGTATCATCCATTCCGATTATGAGATCATTCCATACATCTATTCGCTCTTTAGCCCATGTGTTTGTCGGTGTTTTTTCATTCTTCTCATATGTTATTATTGCTTATTCTATCTATACTTGTTCTTCCAAGAATTTTTCTGAGGTTCTTCATTTCGTTTTTTTTTCTTGTAATTTATGTGTTTTTGTTGCTCTAGCTTCAATGCCATAAGTTAGAATTGCTCTAATTATAGTTTTATGCATTCTAGTTTTTGTTTCTTTTGCTAAATATTTATTTACCTATATCCTATCGCTTAGAGGACCTGATACTCTGCTGGCCTCATCCATTAGTTAAAATTGAAAGAATCAGGGTTCATTAAAACTAGTTAAATCCCAGTTTTCTCTCTTGAACAACCCCTTAACTCGCACGAAGTTTTACATCCCATCCGACGAAAATGGTACTGCACTTGTGCTATCCACTGCACCCAAGGAGGGATTGGAATGACAATGCCTAATCTCCGCCACATTTAGGATTCAAACCCGGGTCATCGGGATAGGAATCCAATGTTCCTAATATCATCTTGATGTTTTTAAGAGATTTTTAAAAAGCCATTGGTAGCTTCCCTGCTCTTGTCAAATGAAATAAACTTCCGGGCGTTCTCCCATTCCCAATTCGTTTATCACTTCCCTCGCGATATCTCGCCCGTTGAGTAAGGACGAGAGAGGAAAGCGACTAGCTCACTTCCGCGGGCGTGGAATCCGGGCGTCATTCACACCCCCAGAGCCTCTCTCTCTCTCTCAAGACGATAAGATCTCTTCCCCCCACCCCATGAAGTGGCCCATCACGAGTGGAGCACCACTTAAGGGCCATTAAAAAAATATACAGGAATGGTTTTAATCCAAGTTTTTTTACCACATTCCTCCTCTTTAAAACATACTGAAATTCCTAATGTCCCCATCCTGGGTCTTTCGCAATATTATTTTTTGATCGCACGGCATTTTGGCGTTATGTTCCACTTCTCGCCCAGCAGATGGGCTATAGGTTTAAGAATGTCTCGTTCTTTTCAAGTGTTGGCATCTTTTAATCGTAAATGTTACACTACTGTGAAAATACCCCCTGTTCTCTGTTAATGTGTTCTTACTTAAAAGCATGCTAATGATGCCCTTGAGAGTTTTTGCAGATCACAAATTCGGGGACTACGACCAAAAAATGAAGTATCTACTTCCCGGCATAAGCTCGTTTAATTCACCCTATGCAGCTTATTTACTGAATGTCATACTTATACACAGAATTTGGAATAGTAAAAAATTCTGTTGTTATAAATACACACTATGTCTACCCAGTTTTCACCCACTTCTTTTAACCTACCTGCATGGAAAAAAATATAGGTAATGGAATTAGTTCCCTTCCTGAAACTCACCTTTTCAAGTGGTCTGAGGTGAAAATAACCTACATTCTTTCTCGTTTTAGTTCCATTGCTGGCGTATTTTGACGCAACATGTATTGTGAAAAAGTAATAATTACCGATGCCTGCACCGTAGAACTCACTCTCAGGCTCCATGCCTCATGCTAACGCCAGAAGCACAGGCAAAACATCACTCGCTAATATTTTTTCTTATTTCCGCGAGTGTATTTTCACATGCTAGCGAGAAATGATAATTTACGCCTTCAACACCAGAGGTTGCGACTCGCTTTGTCATAAACCTTGCTTCGTCGTTTCGGATTCTCGACGCCAGGGTTTGGAGCTGTAAATTATTTCTATACATCTGTCAAGAAGTAGTTGCGGCACTGTATGCATGAAGGCGAATTTTTCATGGATACCCCGGTAACTATCCATAACCAGTTAACCAGGAAGGTTAAACTAGTCCTTGGGGTACAAGATGGTTGACGAAATTCATGTCGGGTGTGTATGAAGTGCAGTATGAAGGTGTACGCGACTTTACATGCTTATCTGATTATAGTTTGTCTCGAGAGATATGCCTTCGTGTAAGTATTCGCGGTTTTATGTTGCATTTAAACTCGATTTTCAACGCTACAACCCACATAAAATCCTGTTGCAGGTAAATCAGATTAAATTTGCTTTGTACTGTTTTTATACCGTTTTCATCGACGTGAAATACTGAAATGGCATAAGTCAGTGTGTGACGGCAGTTCTCCGAGGCATTTACATTTGATCGAGTTTAATGCGTTATTAGCTCGTGGTTCTCATCGTGGTTTTCAATGCCTGTTTAATGTTTTGTAAGGTCTACTTTTCTTGTTCTTGCCTTTCTCTGAGTCCTCCATGGCTGTTTGTATGAAAGGTTTGTGTAAGCTTTTCGTTTAGCGCAATTTATGATTTATTTTAATGCTACCAACTTAAAAAATTTCAGTACTTTCTCCAAGTAAAAGATAAGTTCAATTACTCTATACCTTAACAAGAAAATCAGAAGCGCACTTATAACGCATTTAGATATCTAGAAATAATCTGTAAACTAGTCAAAAATCTTACTTCTAAGATAACAATTGTTATCATGTTATTCTTTATTTTGTTTGCTATTTTTGACCACTATTGTATCACTAGTATTGACTTCTGCTTTTAAAAAATCGATTTTTGGGATGTGTTTAGCAGTATTTCGGATGTTTTTTTCGAATTGATGAATGAAACCAAAAGTTTTGATAATCGAATTATAAGGAACGAGTTCTAATGGTGAGTATGTTGTAGAATAAATTCAGCGAATCACAATTATTTACATTGAAAAATGAGGCTTCAAAAACTTGCCCCAGGGTTAAAAATTTGTATTAATGTAATCCGAAAACACTCCGCTATGGAATTAAATATTGTTAAAACGTGAAGCGGGCGTAAAAACGATGAGTATGCCATCTACAGCTTCCACTCTTTCCATCACTTGCTCGGAATTTCCGGAGATCCATCCGGGATTCCCAGTTAGCAGTGCTCACGCCTCATCGACGCACCAAGTAAATTCCTGCCTTCGTAAGAATTGAGTGCGTGGGCTAGGAGGAAGTGTAAAGGAAGCTGCACCAGGGAGGCATGAAAGGGTGATATTGCGGTCGGAACCGAGGATTTATGGGGTTTTATGGGAAACTCGTGGGGAATCACACGTGAAAACGCGAGCGGCTGGAATAAAAAATATGGTCTCAAAACTGAATTTATTCGGTCCCTATAGCCAGAATTTCGATGCATTCGGAGTGGCATTCACCCGATAATTCACGGCTGTTTTGAGACTGGCTGAAGACGCAGGGGAAGGGGATAGAGGGGCGTAACCAGCGGCGGCGGTCCTTATTCGTTTCCCTCCAACCGTTTCTGCTTGCGTAATTTATGAGCTCACGTGAATGGCCGACACCTTCATAACACGTGAGTGCATCGCGCCACCTTGGCTGACATCAGCATTGTGGCCTGGTAGGGTGCCCGGATGGCACGTGCGGCATCCGGTACGCAACCACGCGCACTACCACGAGTTCTTCATTCAACCCTCTCACTTACCTAATACCCACACCTGTCCACCGTGCCTTTCTATGGCTCTCATCGTGTCGGTTGCACCTTTTGAATTTCGGCTCTGCGACGAGTAACATCTGAACTTAAAAGGTGATATCTTTTACCTTTCGTATAACCTTCTTGTACAGATTTAACGGATGGAGGCACTGGACACTGTGCGGAATTTTGCTACGTTTAGCGCGGTGAAACGAAACCACTTTGTATTTACTCTTCCACTTTATGTCGTTTATTACCGGTCGATTTCCACGTCTAATCGTCGTTTTTTAAGGTAATGTTGGCACGAACGCTTTTTGAAGTAATTTATAAACGAGTATCATGATGCTTCATCACCAGTCGCGACCATAATTTCCCCGAGCGCTGGGGGTCTTATCTAACGTTTCCTTCAAAACGCCATCTAGTTTTCTGTATTAAATCCATTTTAAGCTTTTCGTACTTCCTCCTCTTTGCACACCATCCAAAATATCCATTCTTCTCGTTACTTCCCCACGCCTACCAAGCATTCCCCCTCGCTCCCCCATCATCAGCAAGTCGTTTCTTCTTAGTACATTCGCCATCCACTTTTTCTGCCTCCTTCAAACTTATCCCAGCAACCCCCTTTCCTATCACATTTAACAACTGATTTATTTTCATCACTTTAATTATTTTTGGCCGTGGTGGCGGGGAAAAGTCGTTACCTACTAATCTAAGGGTCGTGAGAACGAGTCCCACTTGGGTGGATTTTTTTTGCTACTGAACGAGAGAATATTTGTGTGTGTTCGTCCTTCTTGAATTCTTGATCTAAAAGGCCATAGGAGCTGTTTTCGGTGGTTGTGGTAAATAATTGATTACCCCTCCCACCTTCTCCACTCCCATATTTTATAATCCTCCAGACTACGCACGTTCATTAGCCTTCGGTACTACACTTAATACATGTTGTTCTGCATCTGGGCTCTTCCTTGGCGTTCGAAGGAAGGATCTTCTGATATCCAGAGTGCAAATAAGTTGTCAAATAAGGAAAGTTGTCTCTATTCAAGAAAAAGGGCATACAGCTCAACGCACTTTGTTTTACTTCTAGATTCCATTCAAGGGCCTAATCCTCAGACGCCTCCCTACACGTCTCTCCCCAAAACCTATGGGTATCTTTTCTGTATTTCCCCTAAAACATTTGAATGAAACTGTCTCCTTCGTCACAGTTTGGGATTCTTCCTTTTTATGAAAGCGATAAGATGCAATAAAACACATGCGTTTCCACATTTATAGTGGAATTTTTACGACTACGGCTTCGTCGCTGAGTTAAATCTTCGTCTTCCTTGTGAGAAAGGGTAATGGTTTCCATTTCTACTTCCTTACGACACGATAGTCGTAAACATAAATTTATAAATAAGAAACGCTGTTTTAATTGCCCTCTACGGCCTGATTTCTTTGTAGATTCAAAAATACAGGGCATGCCCCTCTGTGCTGGTCTTTCAGGACTCTCTTGAGTTGCGTACGATAAATTAGTTACATTATTTTGATTGCTTTTGCTATTTATGGATACGCTATTTATTTCTGATTTATTATAAAAGTAATTTTTTTGCATGTATCAATTATGATGTTATTTACGCTCCCATAGAAATGGAGGAGTACATTACCATAAAATTTATCAGAGTGAATGGCCCGTATTTTTTTCGGATATAACCTCTTGCGTCACTCACTGAAAGTGTTTTTCATTATAATAATTCAACTTGCAACGCTTTCACGCTATGTTTAAGAGTTTAAATGAACATAGCTCCAATAGCTGGTGGTAATAACCAAGTTTTCTTGAAATTGACTCAATTTGTCGAAATCATAGTCGTTTAAGTTAGTAAATATAGTGCGATCGCATAGAATTTTGGGTTTTTTCTGCTACAGTGCTACTAATTTATTTCTTTTCGAAAACATTTACTGATAAAATTCTTTTTCATTTATCAATTTAACGGGTGCTTGGAACACAAGCATCCTATTTTTTAAAGCTTTAATGGCGGTAAAACGGGTTGAAATGTAGGTCATCTTGTGCGGAAAATATTTAAACACGCTTCGGCTCGTTTTCCTGGTTGATTGCCACCATCACCCCTTCCTATTTTGGAAGTGAACGGTTTTAAAATTTAATCGCCACATCGCTTCGAAAATTGCTCCCGAAATGCCTTAGGTCCATCCCTTCCATCATCAGGTCTTGGCGTAAAAACGGTCGGGAAAGAGCCCCTCCTCTCGAGAGCTTTTAGGCAAATTGCTAACAAAGGGTTAGCCGGGAAATTGGTCGGAGAGAGGAGTAGTTAAGTGTTGGATAGCGGATCCCTTATAGATCAAGAACCCCGAAAGAAGATCCTCCCTCCTGGCACCCATCGGACACTTTGCAATCCGTCTCCTGTTCTCAACCTCCTTCTCCATTATGGCCCGTTTGCATTACTGCGAGTCGAATAATGGTCAGTAAGGTAGCTTTTCGACTTGCGTACACGCCTTTCCTCACTCACTTTCATTAAGAAGTTGGTGACCCTCTGGTGACTTTGAGGAAATGGTCACCATCATCATCTGCAGTTACCAATTCGAAGCTAGGTTATCTTCAGCTCCCCGCCCAATCATCTTCTTAACAAACTATTATATTAACTTAAATGAATAAACAAATGAATGTTTGTCCTCTCCACTGAATGTGTTATTGTACTACTCATTTCAGCGTCTTCACGTCATCCTGAGGTACAATCTCCGTTTGGAACTTCTGTATACTATTGCCTCATTACCAAAAAACCTACTTCCTTTCAGAATCTTCCCTCTCCGTCTCCACCCCCTTCCCCCAATAGTATTTAAAGGCTGTAATTTTTCCAAACGGACGTTGTACCTTAGGATGGCGATGATTGATAAAACAGACACTTTACAACTTTTACAAATTTGGGGCAGTCACAAAGTATCTGTTTTATCAATCACAATATCCTTCCACCGCATAAGAGCTTCAACTTTTGGTTTGATTTATTTATTTAATTTCATTATGCTGTTCCAACGCATTTCTTCAGGAATCTTTGGAGAGATTAATCAGTTTATTCCTTCATAATTCTCAATGTTGACGTCCTGTGTGATTTAATTAATGCGTTATATCTCTAGTTTCCACGAAAAATTCTTCCCATTCATTGTCCATCCCATATTTTTTTTAAGTTGGCTCTTGTCATTGAAAAAGTGGGCTAAACGTTTGTCCCTTCCACTTCGAAGAGCTTCCATTTTCTTCCGAGACTCCAACCACGTGGTTGATTTTGCGGTCAACGTTTTTCCTCTTATCCTGAAGGCTTCTTCTTGTCCGTGATAGGAGGAGAAGCGTTGTCCGCAAAAGCAACCACGCGGCGGGAGCCCTGGAAGAGGATGGACCAATGCAAACACGTCGCAGACAACTTCAAGATAATTTAATTCAGCATCTTTTCTCCCGAGTTCTCCGTTGTACTTCTTCATTGGTGATTCTCTGCGTTCAATTGACCTTCATCATTCATCTAATGTGCCACATTTTCACTGCTTCCAATCTTCATTACAGTAAATATATAATTAAAATAATTAACTAAAAGGAGATACCTACGTTGTAACCTGCGCTAAGCAGAATGCTAGTATTTAGTACATCTTTTTTTCATTCCCGAGTAGCCTCATTGAGGTCTACATCAAGCAGAGCGTCTAATTAATCCTTTGTGTGTTGCTTCTTGTGTTTATCTGTCGCTATTATTTAAAATATCCCATTGTGTTCTACCTTTATTCTGAATAATTTATGTCCTCGCGTTTCACGGGAGCCTGTTACCAACGCCAACGTTTAACTCAATCGTAGATATGCAGGTCGTGAGGAAAAATCGCCCTGGACTGGGAGTTGAATCACAGACCTTTTTCCGTGGAGGGCTGCGCATTGGCTTGCCAGGTCAATGCGCAGAACTCCACGCCACCCAGACTTCCTAATTCTCTTGGCAAGTTTTGGAGGAATCAAGGCAATGTCCCCGCAAACCATAGGTCTGTGGTTCGTTTCCAGGTCCAGGTCGTGTTTTTCTCACGAAACTTCTCGCGTGTTTCATCGCCGTATTTATGAAAGTATGAAAATAATCACAGGTCACTAGGAGTAGCGCAAAGTTTTTAAAATCCCACCATATTTTATGAAGAAACTCTCACCCTGGAAGAATTCAAGGTTAAACAGGTCATTAGGGTTAGCACCAACATTTTTCAAGTCATGGACTCGTTTAAGGAACTTATCAGTAAGAGGACGCCGACTGCGCAGGATTCGGCTCCGATATGAGAAAGGGTCGACTGCCGACGAAAATGTCATCGGCGCCCACATCTACCGTAAACCTCCTCCCCCCTCAGTGACGGAACCCTTCCTCTTGCGGCTCGAAAAGGGGGAGACACTGACCGCCAACTTCGTCTTGTCGGTAATAGCCTCAATTCCAGCGCGCGGTTTCAACACCCCCTCCCCAACCCCCTCACAAAACCCTTCGCATCCAGCCGAGCGCGTAACATACTTTGGTCCCGCACTCCCGGCTCTCGCGCTTTCCCCAGTTGTGGTCGGGTCCTCTCGGCGACCAAGTGCCTCAAGCCTCGGAGAGGTCCTTGGGAAGTGGCCGCAGAAAAAAATAGGGAGGCCGTAGAGGAAGGCATGGTCTCTCTTTCGCTTCCCCTCCTCTCTCGCCTTGAATCCAATTAGGGAGTGTTATCCTTAAGGGTGTGTGTGTTTGGGGGTGAGTGCGTGGCTGAGATAGGGTGGCCAAGGACGGGGTAACTGTGTCGTATCTCGAAGGCGCACACCTCCTTCGCTCAATTTCCCACATGAGTTAACGCCGGCGTGGAGGTGTATGCACAAAAATGCTCGAAAGACCGCTTTCAGTTCCCCAGCATTTTGCAGATGAACGCTGCTCTGAGCCTTAAAAAAAACTGCTTCCCCCCTACGACTCAAAAAAAGGGTTTTGACGATAGAGTATTTTATGAAAGAAAAATAGGAAGGTTGCTGTTAGGAAAAGCGAGTGATTCAATGACGGAAATTGAAAAATTAAAGCTTAAGTTTAAAATAGTGCTTAGAGTCACCACAAACTTATTTTTTTATCAATTACGGAGTAAACTCTGTCAAAGAGCTCAATACTCGGTGTTTGGTCCTGAAAAATGGTTCTGTTTTAATTATTTCTTCCATACTGCCCAGTCCTTGCATGATTCCTTCGGTTTTGAACATTCATGCATTGCTTCTCACTCTTGTTCTTAAGACTCTTAATATTCCTCTTCTATATAGTCCTTTACACCGCATTAACTCACAAATATCTCGATGTACCTCTTCCTCTCACATCATTCCCTCCTCTATCATGTAACTGTTTCGTTATTCGACTCTCATCCGTTCTCTCAACGAGGCCAAACCTATGAAGCACGCTCCTTACATTTACTATGTCCATCACTGGAGCCTCTAGTACACATTTTTTCATTACCCACTCATTCCTTGTCTAACCCTCCCACTTTTACCACAAGCACGTCTCAGGGACCCCAATCCCACTGCATTGAATGTAGTGGATAGCAAGAATGATTGCTTTTGAGATTGACTTGTTAAAAAAAAGTGATGGATTTAGCCGTAAAAACTCTTTGCGTGAATTAACGAAGACTTTGATAAGGAACGTGGATACCAAAACTTGTCCTTTAAGATGAGAGAAAGGACGTGGAATCAAAGGATTTTGAGGAGCGGTTTTAGGATGGCTGAAAAAAGGTGTACAACGTGGGAGACAGAAAGAATTTTTCGGTGATAAGTTTTAGTTGTTGAGGAAAATTAAAAAAATAAGAATGATACGAGGGGCATTATTGAGCTAGAAGAATTTTTGAGGCTGTGATAAAAGGGAATATGCTCGAAAGTGATTTGGAGGAATTTGAAGAATAGTTATTTCGGACGACAAATAGGGGATGAACACAATGAGAAGATGAAGTATGCAATAGTTTTGGGAAAGTCACTGGTAATTCCCAGAAGTTGCCCAGATGTTCTTATGGCTGCTTAATCGTAGGCCATGAATACACCCTTTGGCTCCAGCAACTCTTATACGCCTTTGACTTGACGTTTTAAATCTGTGCAGTGCTGGCCGAAGGCGTGGGCACCGCGGGCATAATCCACTGGCGGCCGGTCGTAGGGGCGGCCATTCTGCGACTAATTGGTGAATGTGAAAAGGTGACGGAAATGATGGAAATTAAAAAATATACCTACTTCCTGCATGTATTTCCATCCAAAATGACAGTCTTCGGTGTGTCGTAAAAGCCACTGAAACTCAAAGGTAACTTAAATAAAAATCACAATGAAGCCTACGAATTAACAGTGTTCTTCACTAGAATTCTTGTCGCAAGCCCATTGAAAGGAACTTTTGTTAAAAGTGCACTACAATTGACGGTTGAAACTACACTCACTCATTAGAAGTAGGAATAATGTAAATAATCCTTATCAACACTTTTCCTCGTATAACTCGAAGCTTGGAGACAAATTATACATAAAAATTGATTCCCTTGTGGGAAAGGAAACTACACTGTTATTAGGACCGCTTTGAAACCCCACAATATTCCGCAAACCAAAGTGGATTTTAAGAAATCACAATTGGCGAATAAATTAAATCGGGGGGGCGGCAAAATACAAATTTTTTGTCCCTTGTAAAACAACTGGAGCCGGAAATGTGTATGTAATGGTATGTAATTTCTTCAGTCGTGATTTGTTTCAGTAAATTCATCATTTGAGTGTTCTACCAGCTGATTGGTAGGTATTTGGGCAGTCCTCATCCTAGCATCCCAAATTCTAATTGTGTTAAATGACTCAACGAAATTAAGTCTATTTTACTTAAAGTATATCATATATGTTCCACCCATAGGCCTAATTGCTTAAAACTTGCGACATTAGTGTTGATGGACTTACTTCCCAGGGTTCTTAAGAGTGTACTCCAGGAACCTTTCTTACTTTCTACTTCTCATATCACCTTAAATTTAAAAATAAAATTCGAATGTTATGTACCCTAAAAATCTTGCCAAAACTACTTCAAATTGATCACTAACGCGTCATCGCCCCTCTTCTCTCTCGTCTCTCTCCAGTCCCCATCGGGTCAAGTGGCGAGGGCGGGCTGGGTCCTGCGAACGCTCCTCCTGGCCCGCTCCCCCGGCCTCCTGCGGGACAGGCGGTCGTCCACGTCGACCAGTGGACCCGTCTCCTCCACGGGGTCGCCCTCGGGCACCGGACACCCGCCCCGGGCCGTGCACAGGCGCTGCGCCTCCGGCTCCGACCTGGTCGACTGGCTGCTGGACCTGGCGGGGGGGCCAGGGGTCGGCAAGAGGACCACCAACCACCACCATCACCACCACAACCGGCGCCACTCAGCCCACTCGCAGCAGCACCAACACCAATACCAGAACCAGCAGAACATGCAGATGCAACAGCAATGCGTGTGCCCCATGGTGGTGTCGCGACAGCAGGCGGCGGCCATGTGGCAGGCACTGTTGGAAGAAGGGGTTATTTCTCATGGTGAGTGCTGCTGTCAGTCGTAGACTGAGGGAATATTTTAATCTTTTCTGGGCCTCTGTGGATGAGCAGACATGATAGTGAAGCTGATGTAGCTCGAGAAATATCCAAACTACTGCTCTGTTCTGTTTAGGATACAATGGAGTATTGAAAAAATAATATGTACAATTACTGAGTCAATACGTTAGTTTTTTACCAACAGAGTATGAAAAGCACAAAATCGTTAATAAAATGAAGCATTAAATCACTATAATAAGCAAACAGTTTTAGATTTATAATACTTTGTCCTGCGCAACTTTGCTGAATGAAACATGAGGCGTCAACAACGAGCCTTGGTAATGTAGTGCAATACAATTCTGATCCACAAGTTTAATTCTACATGAATAAGGCCATACCTTTTGAAGTGTAAACTTCTGTAGGCGCACCACGCACAGAAAATTCTGCAGGCGGTAAATCGGATTCTGGGCGACACGCTTTTTTTCTGCGTCACGCTTAGCATGCCGAATGTAAACTAATGAGAACACATTCTCTATAACAGAGTAAGATGGCGTAGTGGTTAGAGTCATCGTCCCACGTATCGAAGGATCCCAGGATCGATTCCTAGTGGTGGAGTTTTTTATATATTATATTTATCAGAATATCGCCATAGAAGTTTACACTGCTCCCGTGTGGTCTTAAGCACACCACTTCTATTTTTTCAAACTTGACCAATTGTTGTTCCCACCACAATCGCGGTCACGTAACCAGGTCACACACGTTTATTTCGTTAATTTTCTAGTGATTGCCGTAATAGGGTGCATTCAGCCGCACTTCTGCTCACTGAGCGACTGATCATGACGTCATGTTCGCTCACTACGGGCTTACTGAATGAAAACTGATCAGCGATCGAAGACGGTGAAGTAATTTGGGTACATCTGTTGGTAGCTTCAGAAACCACATGTATAAACACCTAGGAGGTTGGAATATATCTCCTTGATAAACAATGATAGTAGTGGATTGAGGGCGTTTGCCGTTTCGTGCGTTTACGTGTAACTTCATTTTTATATCTCTACCTGTGCATTCCCTAGATATTACTCTAGATGTTTGACCATTGGACCTCCTGAATAACTGTACATTTATGTGTATGTATATACATATTACCGAACCTTTGTGGACCTTTTTCCTTCTTCTGAACCTTAATCTCCCATAGTTGATTTGATTGATTAATTTTCTTTGATAAAATTAGGCAACATTTTACGATCTAGAATCAATGAAATCGCAAATTAAGTCCATGAAAAAAAGAATAACAGAAATTCATTGACCCAATACATTATGACAGTAGACACGACTGCATTGAAAAACATGTAAGATTACATGACTGCAACTAATAAATTATTACTCTATCGAAGGTACTTATGTACTTCCGTCGTCTCCGAAATTAAATATGTCACCCCCACCAAGTCGAAGGGACAATCTTAAAACATTTTTCCTTCCAGCACTTGCTCTTTAAAAGTGGCTGCTTTCTTCTGTTTCTCCCTTCGCTCACTAAAATGGTGACCGATCAGGACCGTGACGTCGTATCACTTGGGCCCATGCGCTGCACAGCATTGCGCTCAGTTGCCCAGTCAGCGAAGGTGAGCAATAGTGCGGCTGAATTCATCCATGGACTGACATTTTAGCGATTGTTACTGTATTTCTACTCCTTAATTTCATCGTGGCGATAGGAATATTGTTGTTATCAATATTCTACTGTTCAGCTTAGGTTTTGATGTGCCTTTTCCTCCCTCTTCCCCGCATTTCTGGTATTCTCCGTGCTATCACGACGTAAAACTTTCAGTTGCCTCGTACTTACAATCAGTTCTAGGCAGCGGAAAGCTCCTTCCATCTACTCTCTATGCTTCCCAGTAATGTCCTTTCTTCTCCTAGCATTTCTTGCGTTCTCCTCTCCGTATTTTCTCCATTCTTTTCTTATTTCACATGACAAACCCCTACCATTTTTTCTCCCACTTCGTCGGCATTAAGGTTACACAACGAAGCCCCATAATAATTCTTCCCCAACGAAGCCCCATAATTAAAGTTGAATCGCTTTCCCTTCCTGCTGTTCTATACAGCTACAGCGATTGTACTCCACGTAATCTCTTGTATGTCTATCCATTCAGGCACCATGTTGGAAAAACCCTTGACCTCCTCTGGCTCATCTTTCTCAAGGAGACACTGTTGAACAAAGGTGCCTGTCGCGGTCACGTCTTCCAACGTGAGAGGTTAGTTGAATCCGCCGCGGCGGACGACGCGACGTAAGGAAATGCCTACCTCTCACCTTTCTCTCTCGCGGTATGCATGGAAACCCAAGATTTTTGTTTGAATTTCAGTCTACGTCTCTTTACTACAGTCATCCATTCTTACCAAGCTTCTTTTGCCTGTTCCACATTCATATATATAATGCTTCGTACGTGATTCCTCTTGTTCCTAAGATTCCATTTTTTTGGCCCTGAAACTTGGACCACTGTTGCCCATGGCTTTCTTTGTTGCTGCTTCTCTCTCGCACCACTAAATTTTCTCCACATCATTCCATTTGATGGATCGACTAGTATCCATCTCAACATGATCCAAGCGATGAACCGTACTTCCGTGCTTGTCTCTAAACGGAACTTCAAATTCTTAATAGAGCATCCAATCCTTACCCGACTATTCAGCATTCGTCAATTACTCGCGCAATTGCTCCAGTATATTGATTAATTTTTTACTTCCACTGAGATGTTTGGTTAATCTTCAGTTTTTTCCTTTCCTGTCATTTCTATCTCCAATGCCATTGCGTGCCGCGTAAATATTTTATGGTTATCTGTTTAAGACATTTATGGCAGGAAACAGCGGATGGAAAGCCAGAGACAGAAGGAAAGTCTAATGGAAGACTGCCATAAAAAGACTTTAATGCCATTTTAAGAGCTAGTTTGCAATAGATAGTAATGAATTATCATAATTCAATGGATGGTTCCTTTTACCTTTCCATTACCTACTTTAGACAAATACTAATACATATCGCATATTATTAAAAAAATCGATTCTGAATGGTACTATACTTGTGTTTTATTTCTTGTTATCAAATTCCTCGGTATTGTTAGCGATTGTTTAGGTAGTACACGACTAGTCTTTGCGACTTGGTGACTGAAATAATAAGCCTCAGAAACACAAAGTACTTGGGGCGTGTTATCTTATTTTTCCGTAATATACATATCTGAAAAGGAGCATTCCTATGGCAGAAGGGATACTTCCAAATCTCTTGAATAACGTCGTCTCGAGCTCGTTCTAAGCTACTAGGTTCATAATTCCACTATAAAAAATTCAGAAGTATGGGAAAGTAGGAAGAGCAATAAGTTTTTGTATACACGCCGAGAACATAGGTATTTCTGAAAAAATTGTCGCGATACTTTGGTAATTATTCTCAACGAGTTTGAACAGAAAATAATCTTCTCAGGAACTCTATCAAACGAATGAATGCAAATCATAAGTCCTTGCGCAGTCTAATATTCCATTTCAATAACTTCTCCGTCTTTGGGGATGCCTCTTATAAGTTTCCTCCACAAAAGTACACATCTATTTTCCCAACATGCGTATCCCTTTTCAATCCTTCATACACCTTTTTCTTCCCATCTTTCTCACATGTACTTAACCAACAATGTCCCCAATATCACCCTCTTCAACGTTGTCACTAACCCTAAATACGTCATCCCTCCACTTTTTCAGACGCTTTCGAGCAGAGCCAAAAATAGTTCATGAAAATCATGTAAGTTGTAAAATATTAATGGATATCTTTCGCGCAACAGCCACGTTGGGTAACTCACATTCGGCAAAAAATACACTTCTGAGGGATCGGGCCGTTTTGGTGGCTAGAGTACTGGCTTCCCGACCGTGAGGGCCTGAGTTCAAGTCTGGGCATTGTTCACAACTTTTCATTGGAATGCCGAATGATCCTTGGGTCCTATGTGAAGAGCACCTAAGGTGGCTTGAGCGGTAATCTTAGGTCATCGTGTGCCCATTTTAATAACTTTTCAAGTCGGAAAAAAATTGTAAGACCATATTATTTCATTGAAGTACATCTGTTTATGTGGGTGCACTCATCGTACATGCAGTAATAGAAATGATAGAAGAACTATATTCTATATTTTTGCTTTCATTAAATACTTTTTATGACTTCAGTTTTCGGCGTCTTATTCGATATTTAGGCGAAAATTATATTTAGAAACGTTTTTTCGAATCTTTGACTTGACACCTTGATATTTGTTAGCAATCATTGAAGTATGATATGACAAAAAAATGAAATGTATTATTTCACGTTTAGAAGAAAATCTCTACATCTAAAAATCTGTTCTAATATAGCCGAATTATTACGAAATGTATGTCATGCTTCATTAGGATACGTATTAAAATAATATTGAATTGAATCAAATCGGTAAAATGCTCTTTTTTCACTTTTGTCTACACTTAGATATCACTAAAAAGAACTCGTTTGCCAATTTTCACGCAAATCTGTTAATAGTCTAAAATCGCTCCAACCACCTTAAAGGGCAGTACTCCGTACGTAGGATTTGACGAAGGCCGTGGGTCAATACCGAGTCTTCCTATTTTTTCTAAGAACTGCAGAAGTGGCCGCGCAGTAACTTTAACGGATTCACCATGATGGTCACACAATTGTGTGAAATTCACAGTGAAAAAATCATTCGCATGGACTGGGATTTGAACCCAGACCCCTCAATTTCGTGTTGAGAGCTACCCAGGCTTCCTCTTTCATTGTGCATCTCATGGAAGCGGTAAGAAGGACGAATGGGTAGTTTAACTGGTTAGAGCACTCGGCGCGAAATCGATAGGTTTGGGATCGAATCCCAGTCCATGCCAGTGGCGTATCTAGAATTTGGCTCTGGGGGAATCTGGAATATTTTTGATAGGCGAGTTACGGGGGTCTGAGAAAAGCCAAATTGAGGGCCCCACCCCGGAAAGTTTTTGAAAATTATAATTACAAAACTGCATTTTATAGCCCTTTTTGATGTCAATATTTAAAGGTATTTAGTTATTTCTTTACTTATATAAATGTTGGTACTCTTAACAAAGTTGCCTCTGGGGAGGGTCCGATTCCGTGCGTCCCCCCCGTAAATACTCCAATGGTCCATGCGAATGATTTTTTCACGGTGAAATTCACGCAACTCCTAATATTTCCCGAGCAATCACTCCTTCCCGTAATAACGACCCACCTATTCACAATAGCGCAAATGACCCCAGTTGTTACTCGCCTCCCCTAATGTCTAACCAATATTGATAGTCTTCCCTTTTGTTTCCAACCCTCCGCACTTTTCTTTTTATCTCTTGATCTGGCCTGTCGCCCGGCGCCATCATTCGGAAGCGATCCACGTGCCTCTTCGACGAAACCGCTATTCAGAAAACAATCAGTGAATCAGCGGCGTGGAGTCGGAGCCCCACGTGCTGCAGTCGGGCGTGACAGCTGGACGCTCCGTCGCGTCGCTCTGAGACCACGCCTCGGAACAGCTTGCCTTCTCTCGGCCGTGTCTCCGAAGGCGGTGGCTTCAAATGCCGCAGTGCCTCTTGCTTTGGAATCGGCCGCGGTGCCAATTTAGCATGCGTAAGGCTTGCGCCGCGAGGCGGTGATGCAATTTTGATGTCTCTCGAGCATTGCGTGAACAATGCCTGAAGTCACCACGCATGGAATAATTAAATCCGTGGTCGTATTTGGGTATATCGGGTGCTCCAACTGATGATGTTATATAGTGTCGCTTAACGCGTTGACTGCGGACCACGTCTATCGACGCGGTCTTGCACCTTCGTCAGCGGCGGAACACGCCTATTTCTCGGCATGATAACCGATATGCTCACACACCGATAATATTCGTGTCCACTAGCTGACAGATGTACTGTACAAAACATGATTTCGAAGTTAACGTCACATAAATGTTATTCCCTATATCATGTGGTGCCTATACCATGTGGTGGTTAACGTTAGCCATACATTATAAAACCGGGCCTTCGTAACTTTCCACACTTTTTTATTGTTTCTGACCTGACTGGTTGATGTTTCACATCATTATCCAAGGTAAATTTTGATAATGATATGAAGCATCGAAACCGATCAGGTCATCAGCAATACAAAAGTTAGAAAATAACTAAGTTTTTTATCCTCGTGAATCTTAATACCAAGCCGAATTTCTTCAATATTTCCCTTCCAACTGTAAAGATTGAGCATTAATTTATAGCTTTCATTTGTTGGCATACATACAGTCTTATATATGAATGGACGTGCTGTGAAAATTGCGTCGTGTAAAGCAAGAATGACTGCACGAATGTATGGAGAAGAGACTAGTAACAAGCCTCTGCTCTAATTCCGTGCCCGCGCTCTCGCTATTTCTGTGCATCAAACTGTGCAAATAAGTGCCTCGTGTAAAATTGCCTTTAGAACATGATGCAAATGAAGGGTGCGGACCCTCGATGATGAAGTTGGCTGGAGGAATATAGCTCGGATCGCTCGATGAAATACTACCTCTGAAAAAATTAGAAAACCTTTTTTTTTAGTAAGGGTTTTCCGCAAGGAAGCCTAGCTGAACCCTGTTGATGAAGAATTCAAACTTTACTCTGTTGCGCACTCAACTGAACATTTGAATTAGCGTGCATACCTGAGCTTTGAATTTTCACTGGGGGACGGGTACTCGCGCGGGTACATGTATGAACAGTTGCGAGAGCACATTCATATTGCTGGTTAAGTTTTCTCGGGATTCCCACCATTGCCATAAGGACTGAGGACGACGGCGTGGATAACCGTCGAAATGCTGGCTACAGCAACTTTCCCGACCCGGTGGGAATGCGGAGAAAACTTTACCAGCAATTTTTCGCCGGTGAAACACCAAATCTAGCATTCACATAGCTAAAATGAGATATTTTATGGGAACGTGATCGCGCATTCGCGCAAGTTGAGATGTGTTTACTAGGGTGGTTCGAAAAAAATAAATTATTTTATTTCGGAATGCTATAGCACGCAAAATTTGCCATTGGTATAGACAGGAAAAACAATTTTAAAAATTTTTTATTAATTTATCTTCTTCTAGATTTGTTATAAAATCGTTATAAAATGTAAAACTTTGAAACTTTACTAAAATCGCAATTTTATCACATGTTCCATAGCGATGCGCGACCAAAATATATGATATTAATATAATTTATATAATTTGAAGTCATTTTAAAATACTTGTAAAATCGTTCACGCGATATAGGACTGTAGTCATACCACCCTTACATATGTACTTACAAAATATATTGAATGTTTATGGTTTTTAACGATTTTTATCGAACTTTAACGGCAATGCGCGACCGGAAGATATATAAATATTTTTGTTTTTAATATTATTTTTTCTTGTCTATACCAATGGCAACGTTTGCGCGCTATAGAATTCCGAAATAAAATAATTTATTTTTTTCGAACCACCCTAGTGTTACACGATGCAATTTAGAGGAAACATTAGTCCACGCATCTACTTGCACAAGTTTATGCACTTTGTTAATGGACCTGAACACAAAAGGGAGAAATATAATTTTCTGAAACCCAAGTGACGCAAATAATTCGACATCATCCCTTCTCTAAATTAATTTTCACTTTATGTATTTTTATTTCCGACTATGGTTTCGACAATCATTGTCATTATAATGGTACAATAGCTAGATAGCGTTCGCAGTTCTTATATGCACAACTCAGAGGACTGGGATTGGGGGTGAATTAAAAGGGGGGAAGGAAAGATAGAGAAGAGGGACAGAAGTGGAAGCATTGTGACGTAATTACACAACTGGAGTGGAATACGAGAGGACTGCTTTTTCTATCTTTACCCCCCCCCCCCCTTGTAACACACCAACACCCCCCTCACCCAGTCCTCCGAGTGGTGTTCAATGTACATATATAAGAACTATGAAAGCTTGTTATTATACCTTGATAATGATAATGATTGTCGAAACCATGGTCGGAAATTAAAAAAGAGTGGAATATATCAAGTACAAATTCATTTAGTGACGCGTACCGATTCCATAAAATTACGCCCGAAACCTTTGACTTTTTCAAACAACCCTTCTTTTTCCGAGCAGTTCATCCGTCCCCTCCGAATTTGAATCTCCGGTGTGCACGTCCATCAGGGCGTTCAAACGGCTCGACTGTGTATTTTCACGCTTCTCGGATCACTGGAACACCCCTCTTTTTCTTTTTCCCTCCCAGTCACGCAGGAGCAGCCGTTCAAAGACAAGTTCCTATTCTATCGGTTCTGGCAAGACGCGGAGAGCTCGAGCAGCAACCACGGCAAGGCGTGGGAGGGCGAGGGTTGCGACTGGATGCCCACCAACGAGGACGTCGCCGAAGCGGAGGAGGAGTGCGTCGAGGCCCTTGCCGTCCTCGCGCAGCGCGCCCCCGACGCCGCCATGAGGCTCATCCTTCGGAAACCGTGAGTGGCTCACTTTCATCTCCAAATATTTCCCCCTCCACACTTCGTCTACCGCCTCACCGCCAACAACCATGGACTTTGAAATATTTTATGCTTTCCCGGCGAATAATTGATACAAGTTTTTCTTGGTTTCAAGACTTTTCTATCGAAACGTCGGCAGGGATGGAGAACTGAACCCGGTTGGAAGCCCGATAAGAATTTACATCAAGACTTCGATTGATGCTATTTAATAACTTAATTTAAATTTTCAGTTCCTGAGGCTTCATGAACTAGCCCTTTCAGTCACTGAGGCCCACAGAACTTTCGCTGATAAAGAAAGGAGATTGAATAATTTAATTTAAATGTTCGTTTTATTAAATGACTTGGAAATAAAATTTGAAACTAATGCGCGTAGATAAATTAGATTACAATAAATTTAAGCAGCCTAACGCAATAGTTCATTGCCATACTTTTATAGAATTGAGAGCATGGTAAATCAAGATATACGTAGATTACGCCGGTAGTTATTATTGGATGTTGTTCGAGCGAACCACGTGAAATATAAAAGATCGGGTCTAGGCGAAACTATAAAGGAGGGAAATTAAGCGCTCTTCGCAGTGCTACGGACTAAGACTTCAGAAAGTGATACAAATACAAGCTCACATGTTAATAAAATCTTGCGTGAGGTGATCCTCGGACCCCGCACCCAGGGACAATATAAGTGCAACCCAACATCACACATCCTTGTACAAAACGTCGTGCATAATATTTGAATGCCCCCTAAGGTATATTATGTCCACTCTTGTAACCTTACATCTCTCTTCGTACAGTCCAGCAGATTTTTCAATTTTCCCAATAATCTTTCCGTAATGATTCCAAAACTTCTCGGATGGTCACCTCAATAATAATAGAGACTGCGGCAAATTTAACTTAACTTAGAATATGATATTTTACCTGACACTAGGGTATTTTTTCGCGTCTATCCTCACACTTTGGCCCTACTAGGCATAGGAGAGTATTATTTATCTCATTTTGTAGTTTATCAAAAGAATATGAATTGTACTCGAAACTTGGTTTTACCAGCCCTCATCATCTGTAATTTAGGTGGCTGTTTCTTCTATATTACTTGAAATATTTGCCCAAAAATACCCCCCTTTCAGGTACTGAGGCTCACAGACTTAGTAAGAAGACTCTCCAGTAAGAAACCAAATGGAGTTATTCATTTCATCAATAATAGTTATAAATTTTGCATCTAGTCATGAACATTCCCTACTTCCCTCATTCTGGATATTTTTGGGGCCATCATCTCACCAGAAGGAAGTGTGTCCGAATCCCACGTTAGCGTAAACTCATTACTTGTCCTTTGATTGACTTACTGTATTCCCCTAACTCACCCGTGTTTTCCCTAACTTCACCCCTCTTCAGGGAATGAGGAGCTTGAAAGAGATCTGATGGCAAGCAATTTATATGCGGAGGAGGAGTTTTCAGGGATATATGTAGATATAGCAAGGCCCTTCAGAGTGGCTCATATTATTTTGGACCCCTAATTCATCGCCTATGAAATGCTCTGATTTTGGTTTGTCCCATTTTCTGCAATTTAACCCATTTATATCTCGATTTCAATTTTCACCTCAGTAAGCTATAAATGTAAATATGAGCCTGCGAATAGCTGTAATGAAAAAATCACCAGTGTAAATCATTTTCAATGATTTCTGCCTATTCTTTTTCAGGACACACGAAAGGACAGCCGATGATCTCGAGACTATCTATGAAGAGCTGCAGCATATCAAAGCTCTATCTCACCTCTCGAATTCCGTGAAGAAAGAATTGGCTTCCGTGATAGTCTTCGAAGCTCACCCTCGCGCCGGAACTGTTTGTAAGCATCAGTATAGCTTAAATATTAAAATCATTGTCAATAGGCATGCCTGGGCCACTTATCACCAGCGCCAAGGCTACTCAACATTTCATCATTTTACCGATGTTCCCAGTTTCTTTTCTGTGTCTCTATAATTGGTGGGTAGCTGTAAGGAAAAGAACTCTCCAGACAATCAAATTCGTGTTAAAAATTTCTGTCAATGTTCTATGGCATTCACTTACGTTAGTTTACATTATGTACCAGAGATATTAAAGATGGTGGGAGTTATGACGGTTTTTCGATTTTTTTAAATGCAAAATGTGCAATTTTTAATACCCTAGACCTTGGGTATTTCCTTTTTTCTGTTTTATCGATTTTACATACTAATTTCCCTATTTAATTTTAAACGCATCTTTTACCACATATGTTTTTCGAAGCAGACCGTTTTTAAGGCCCAGAAATATTTATTTGGATCGTCTTCTCAACTCGGGAGTGGTAAACTCATCGTTTCCCTTCGTTGAATAATAAATATTCTATTTATTTCACTTTAGGTCTCTTTTGATGTTTTGTGGAGTTCTCTTCTGTTTTTTATTTCTCTCCCCTGTCGAAATTTGATGTTTTTCTTTACCTCCTCTTTCCTCCGTCAATCGTCCGGGTGGCGGATAAAAAAAGGAAATTCGCCACAGAAGTTGATTGGAGGGATGATTGATGATATCGAAGGGGAGCAGTGGTATATTGTTTCTTCCGGCTTAACAACTTCTCGTGGCCCAATTCACTATCGGTACAGTTCTCCCATGACGAAACCACCCCGTTGAAAAGGGAAGTCAGCAAACTGAATTTTTTGACAAGTTAGCGTAGTTGTTCATATTGTGTTGCATGATATGGACATTAACATCTGTATATCGTTCGTTAGGGAACGGCCTTTCTTAATTTTTTTCGAGTTAAAGAAAAAATGAAGCATGAAAGTCTTCCATCAAATGAATGATCTATTAGAATTCATAACTTATTTTTGGCAATTATTGTCTTGGCAGAGTGTTCTTTTAATCAGTATGTTCTATGCAATCAATTTTCCCCGCTCTTTTATTACATGCTATGACGAGCGGTCTTTCTCATTTCCATGGTGGGTTTGGATTTTTCTGATGGATTTCTCTTCAGTTGAAAGTAATCTTATTTTAAAAGTACAATCCTTGATAAATAGAGAAACTTCGGTCGTTTATCAAATACGAGTGTGGAAAATCGACTTAAAACTGAAATATACTTGTTTTTATCCAGAAACTGTTCTTTGCATCAGTATGTTTTTTGAGGGTTTCAATAATCATTGTCTTCATCAATGCATACCGCCATATGAAATGGTATAAGTAACCTCTCATGTCATACATTTTCTTCCATGTAGGTACCTAGTTGACAGATATTTTTTTGTTCTCACCCTAAAATGTCTGAAAATTCTTCTTCCGTCTTTTTATCGCCACAGTGTTCCAGCAAGGCGACGAGGGCCGCTCTTGGTTCATCATCCTAAAAGGTTCCGTCAACGTGGTCATACACGGGAAGGGTACAGTGACGACGCTCCACGAGGGAGACGACTTCGGCAAACTGGCTCTAATTAATGACGCCCCAAGGTAAACACCAATCCGATAAAACCATATTCATTGCGAGAATGGCACAGCTGGCACGCAGTTACGGCAACGGATGCAAGTGACCAAAGTGGGAAAATACAGCATGATAAAATCTTTTGGAAATCTCGATCGGGAATGGAACCAGGATACCCCGATCTCTGATATAATTCGCTGTCCAGGTGCATCACCCACTATTCTTCATCCATATCGAACTTCCATCGAGGTTTATGCGGGCTAGATGTTTCCATCTTCAGTCCACAATGTAACACATGCGAGGATAAAGCTAACTTACAATATAGAGAGCCTGAAACCAAATTTATTGTAAAAATAAGGAGATACATGTCATGCAGTCACGCGTACGGGTGCCATTAACCCTCTTCGAATTAAGGTGGATGGTGGTGTTTCAGGCCAACACGCCTAACCGGCAGCCGGAATATTAGGGGCTTGAATTCCAGTTAAATTGAATAATTTTTCAACGGTAAATGTCCAAATTGTAATTTCGGGATGAATCTGATTCCCAGAGTGCGTTTCCCTTGATTTTTGGATGAAGATGATTTACACCGAAGAGGGTGAAATTTTCCATGAAAAAAGCATTTTATTTGACCGGACTTCGAACTCAGATCTCCAAATTTCCGCTCAGATGTGTTAGCCAGTTACACTGTGTAATTTTCTAACACACCTGACCAGGAATTGGGAGATCCGGGTTCGAATCCCGGTCAAGTAAAAATGTTTTTTTTATAGCGAATTTCTCTCTCTCTTTGTTGTATATCTTGGCACTCGTGCGCGTGACTGCATACCATATCAATTGTGCCTTTTTCAGTGATTGGAATATTAATGACAGTTTATCCATTATTTGGCCATCTACCAGCTAGGGGTAGGTTTTTCATGGATCATTGCTGCCCTTCTATAGCCCTTCCTAACGTAATGACGCTCTTCAGTTCACCATACGTCCTGCGTCATTACATCGTCCTTCGTTGCATCCTGAATGCCTATCCTTCCCTTCCCTCTTCCTCAGATTTCTGTATATCAATGCGGTTATCACCATCCCATTCCCCTTCATTACGTGCTCCATATTACTTGTGCAGGGTTCAAGTTTTGCTATCATACAGCGTCACGCTCTACATCAGAGTCCACGTTAATCTTTTTTGGTAAATCTCCAACTTAAAGGTAGTTGAAACGAGATATTCCTGCGCCTAAAATTCGAGGAATTTTTCCCTATTGTAAATAAAAAATACCCCATCTCTTAATGTTATCAAAACATCATTAACTTATTTCAAAAATTTTCGAAGCATTTTGAAAAAGTCGAAGCCGTTTACCAAGAGATATGGTATATGGCTCCACAGAGACATGGTTTTAAGAATTGCGAGGCTTGAACATGCAGGTCGCGTCAGGAATGTAACCGTGTGGAGTTAGTATTTTCTTTAAATTATGGTTAAAACCTAAAATCCGTACCTACCGTAATATTTATTATAAAATCGCTAATACCTGTAGTTTTTAAGGCATTTTCTGCATACGATGTGAAAGAAATTAGTCAAATTAAATCCTTAAATATGAACATTTAGTTTTTTGCTGAGAAGCCCAGTCATAAAAACAAGGTTTTTGTGTCATGATTACTACTATGTTCACTTCATGCTTCATACAACTTCTCATATGAAAGTCAAATATAGTCTTTATTATGACTAGAAAGATATCTCGCTTTAAGTACCTTAGCAGGGTTGCCGTCACTAGTTCTCTCCTATTAGTGTGCGCATGTTTTACTAATACAATTGTATTTAAGTATAATATATTTTGTACTTCGCCTATTTTTGTCCCAAATTCTCGCGAGGTAACAATATTGCTGTACTTGTTCTAAAATATGCCCTCCTACTAGAATTTTAATTAGTATGACGATGAGCTCATGATTCTGGTCCCATTGGCAGGGGGTAAAGACCTTTCTTGCTAATCTTGGGGTCGCGAGTTCGAGTTGGGTCAACCACCTGGGTTCGTTTTTCTTCACCCAGAGCTCGGGTTTTTCCGTCAAGTTTTGTTGTTTCGGTCCCTGGGAAACCTGATGACGAGCTAAGAGTGGCTTATTGGGATCTCAGGGACTTCGTCTGGCCATCACAATTGTCCCTAAAGCAAAAAAATGAGAAATTGAATTGCTTCGGCGATTGCCGGACGCTAATTCAACTTACCCATTTGTGTATTTCCCTTTTTCCCGAGGATAGAGCCGCGACGATCGTGCTCCGGGAGGGGAACTGCCACTTCCTGAGGGTCGACAAGGACGACTTCGATCGGATTCTTCGAGACGTCGAGGCCAACACGGTGCGATTAACGGAGCACGGCCACGACGTTCTCGTGCTGGAGAAGATCTCCGCTTCCGCCGCTGTTCCCCGCTCTCATTTCAAGTGAGTGATCGCATTTTACTTTCTTCGCGTCTCCCTCCTCCCTCCCCTACTAAAACCTATATCTCCAAGGTACAAGTCTAAGATTTACCTACGCACTATACAGTGACGTAGCCGCGATTTCGTTTAGGGGAGGTCCATGTTGAGTTTAAGCGTCCATGTTAAGTTAATTTTTATGAGCATATTTATGTGTTAAGGCAATTAATAATGCGGTTCAGGGGCCATTCAAGTATTATATAAGACGTTTGGGGGGGGGGGGCTTTTCTTACGTTGTCTAACGTAGGGGGTGAGGGGATCCGAGAGAATCTTATGTAAGATTTTAGTCACTTCTTAGAAAGTATTTTTATCACTTTTTAAAATTATTGTTGGACGAAAAATCTTACTTTTTAGGTTAACCGTCGCGGTGTACGCCTGAATATATCCTAAAATTAAGAAATATACGTATGATCAATTCTTTGCGTTCATTAGATTAGAGGCATCGCATTATTCCGTGTTTTGCGAATCGGGCATACTGTAAATCGCGAAATCTCGGAAAACTTTATCGGTATCCGACCAAATATTTATATTTCTACAGGTTTCTATATAGGGCATATGATTATGTAAAAAATATTAAAAGACTGAAGGTCCGAAGGGGTTTGGGGTCAGTTTTTGCACACTTGGATATGGCATTGCCCATATGTTTTTATTTATATGTGCATGATTCCAAAAATGTGTAACTAATTACGTAAGATAGGGAGAGAGGAAGCGGGATTCATGAAATCTTACGCTGTCTTACATGGAGGAGGGGGGGGGGGAACTGGCCTATATTGTCGAATGTAATACTTGAATGGTCCCTTAACAGCCGATATTTTAAGATTTTAGCCGTACAAATTTCTGAAAGAATACAAAACCCAAATTATTTTTATATTTTTTAATTACAAATATGCGTGTTGAAAACGTAGCTCCAGACAAATAATAAATTAATCCAACATTATTAGAATAAAACAAATATAACTTTCTCTTTTAGTGCACTTTTGTAAGAGGGGTAATTTTTTTTGCACCAGAATGTTGATGAGAGCAGAAGCAATATGAAAGCAGTATGAAAAGGTTTTTTGAGCAAAAGAAGTTACTTTGGCTTTGCGAGTTTGCATTTCTGAAATCCATTTCGCTTTAAAATTGAGCTATTTGAACAGATATTAACAGATGTTTCTAATTTAAAAATAGTTTTTTGTTCCTCTTTTTTATAATAGCTATTCGTGAACACTTTCGCAAACATGTCGGGAGGGGGGTTACAACCTGCCACCTTGGGAAAAACAGTTTCCGGTCAATCACAGACGTTAAGCATCGTTGGGCTCGGATCAAATTTGTTAAGTTGATCCTCTAATTCATCCGAATGCTGTTGCCCCTGCCTACAAGTGGTAGACCCCAAGTAAAAATTTCTCCCTTGAAACTCAATTGAAACAGGGCTGAAACTCCCTTGAATCACACTGCCTTGCTTCTCCGCTGAAACTGCCTTGAAATTGAAACAAAACCAAGGGAGTTTGGAAGTGGGGTGGCAGCAGGTAAGCTGTGCAATAAAATGCCCTGCAACTGTACTAGCACAGAGGCCACAGACCCTTGTAAATATAATGGGCCGGCACACCCTTGCTGCCTAATGACCTGGCTCTCCATTGAAACTCCCTTGCTTACAACACTGAAACTCCCTTGCCCTCTCTTGCGTCGGTGTTTCATACACCCCAAGCTTCTACTATAACTCAATGTAATGTACTACAATGTTGCAAGTCTTCAAACCATCAAATTGCTAACATTTTAACTTTCTCGCGGGTTAAGGTAGTTTGAGCGAAAAATCACTTAACCTAGAATTTTATAAATTTGGCCTCATTTTAAAATTTAAAAACTCTCATCTTTCCAATGATATCAAAGTATGAACCCCTTGCCAAATTACTCTTCGAGCAATTTGCCTGAAAATGCAAGCTGTTTTACATGGGATAGATTACGGCTGTGTGCGCCAGAGGGAGAATATTAAAAAAAAAAAAAATAGGAACATCTAGCACCTAGATTTCGCCAAAAAAAGCTAATGGTGTATTGTGGTGGTAAAGTAAGTTTGCATGTTTTCTCAACTATTTATAAAAATTAATCTATTTCTCACCAAAGTAATTTTTACAGAATCGCAAAAAAAAACCAGCTGGTTTGAAGGGTTTTCAGTCATACAATGTGAGAAAATGAGTCAAGTCTCCAATGTAGCTTTATTTATATAATTACTGAAAATTTGGTCATACATAACTTTATCTTAGTGCCATTAATATAACAATATTTATTTCATACTTTTTACAGACACTGAAATAAAAAAATAAAATTTGAATATGGTCTCCATTATGACTAGGGAACTATCTCGCTCAAACCACCTTAAAAAGCGACCTCGTGACAACATTTTTCTATCAACCTATCCCTAAAAATAAACTCACTCAATACTTGAGAAAATATTTTTGAATTGAAAGTTTCATTTGTAGAGACAACGTTACATGTCGGGGAGGGGGGGGGGTGTTTACATAAAATACTACGGTTGTCAATGAAGGGGGGTGGGGGAGATGGGTAAAAAATCACCGAAAACGTTAATGTAGTCCATGTACGACCCCTAACTTGCATAAATGTTGAAAGGATAAAATTGCTGAATGTATGTTCCAATAAACACATAGAAATAACATAATGTATAACGGAAATTAATAGTGCAAAGCTCTCAGTGAAGTGTTTACTGGCTGAACTATCTCTATGATTTGTTTGCAGGCTTTCCATTTTTGGCAAAATTTCAGGTGAAGGAGGGACCACGTGCTAAACACACCAGGTAGATGCTTCTTAAATTCTTGTTACGGAATGAATCATTGAGCACAATAGTAAGAAAACCCTTGGCCTGAAAGAACAAAAGGGGATTTCTTCGGGAGGCACTCGAACTCTGAGTCCGAGCCTCGGCGTCGAAGGAGGCTGAACCCTTCGCCACAGGTGGTTCTTGGCATCAATTGACCAGTCGCACTATAGTTAATAACTTCTATAAGTTACATATAAATCAAAGAATTTTGTTCGTCTTTGTGTTGCACTAGTCACGCTGATGAAAATTTTTTTTTAATTGCAGTTTTACGATAGAGATTAACAATTTTACGTGATTTAGTAATGTAATGTACATTAAACTGGCTTGGTTTACTAAAGCGCGTAAAATGGTTAATACCTATCGTACAACTGCGATGAAAAAACATTTTTCATCAGCGTGATTAGTTAAATACAAAGACGAGCATAATTTTTCAATTTATGTTAAACTTTTAGAAGTTATAAACTATAGTGTGACTGGTCAGTTGCTGCCATAAACTGCCCATGCTGAAGGGTTGGGTCACTTTCGACCGCGAGGCTTGGACTCCCAGAGTGGCCTGGCCTGGGCCAGCTGTCCAGTTCAGTGGCAGTGGAGCACTCATGCAGCAAGAGAGAAGCAGTTCAGTTAGGTTGGGAGTGGGGATGCCTAAATACTGCAGCAGCTGCGTGGCAAGGCAATAAAATGACATGACAAGGGAGAAGCAGTGGAGTTTAAAGGATGACATGATCTGGGCCAACTGTTCAGTTCAGTGGCGGTGGAGTACTCATGCAGCAAGAGAGAAGCAGTTCTATTTCAATGGAGTAGCAAGGGAGTGTAGCAGTGGAGTTTCAGTTGACCGCATTTTTCTTGTTGAGGCCAAGGCAGTGTAGTCCAGTTGCAAGGTAGTTTCACGCCAGTTTTCACCCGTTCAGTGGAGTTTCAGTCCAGAATCAGTTGAGTTTCAAGGGAGAAATTTTTACTTGAGACAATATGTGCTAAATGACCTTAGATGATGAAGTACGTTAAACTTAAATACTACTCAGGTAATTGATGGTTGGGGGGCTTCCACATAAAGGTTCCCCAACGGTATTTTTACGTGACACCATTCTGTGAACTACCTTTCGCCTACTTCTACCCTTCGGCCTATTTGGCGGCCCTATCAGGAGCTATCATAACTTTTCCTATTATTTCAGCTCTAAGAACCATTGGAAGGCGTAAGTCCTTCCACTGCATCAAGGTTATAGTCCAAGGGAATGAGCTATAATATTAGTCGTCAATTAATACCATTTTGAAGATCCCTACAATTTACCCGATAGTTCCTCGTATCGCGGTAGTGCACAGCCGGAGTCATCGTCATTACAACCCCTGCCACACTCGTTGTGATGGCGGCTAGCAGGGTAGGTGTCAATAGATGGCAGAGATTCCCATTATCTTTCGACTCCCAAATTGAGTGCAATTGTGACTGAGGTGTAACAGGTTATTGATAAATTTTAGCTTTGCGAACTTCAGAAGGAATACAAAACCCTCAGTTATTTTTATTGCAAACATATTTATTCAAAAAGTTGTTCAGACTGATAAATAATTGAAATCAAAATTCTTAGTTTAAAAAATAAAATAACTTCCTCCTTCAGTGCCACTTTTCAAAAATAATTAAAAAACAATCATAGATTCAAAATTAGGGGGGGGGGGGGCCCGGACCCCCCCCCCCCCCATCCCTGGATACGTCACTGCCTGAATAGTATGTTTTTGTGGATGTACAAATATTTTATATTAAGAAAAATAATTGCGGGAGTTAGTTTGAATTGACAACCGCAGGGTTAATTTTTAGATTTTTCTCTAACTTTAGGGGTACAATTACAGGAAATGGGAATTCCGAGGGTTGCACTAGTCAAAAAAGTTGGGGACCTGGTGACCTAGGGAAAAACAGCTTTGTACTATTTGACTTAATTTAAGAATACCTTTTTCTTATAAGTTTTTCGCAAAAATTACATTTCTGTCAGAGAGAAAAAATTATTCATCCCTTTATGTTTCATTAATTTTTATTATGCACATAGCTTCAAGTCCAATTTGTTAAAAGAATTATGAGCAAAGATGAGACAGGAGAGGATGAAATTTGCCACGAAATAAATGATTTTCATTGACTGGTATTCGAATCTGGGAGATTTGGGTACCGTATCATTAGTGCATTTTGCAGAGATAGGAAATTATGGACAAGGTAGGATTTCATTGACGTTAACAGATGGATGACCTGTCCTTATATATTAGCACAGTTATGCAAAGAATGTAATAAAATTCAAGTTGAAGAGCTGGTGATCTATGGTACAACGGTCATTTCAAGATGTTGTGCATTGGAATCTTACGATGCCTCATCCGCGGGAACTCTAATTGTAAGCGCCCATTCAAATTGTTTCCTGTGACATTCCTTACGATCGCCAACCAGAAATAAGGAAGTAAATTTCCTCTTAAATTTTCCTGTTCCGCGGTTATCGCGCAACGAAAGTTATCACGTGAAAATTATCGTGCCCGAAATTCCTGCTGTGGCAAACATGCCTCGTGAAACATCATGGGAGAAATTACATAGGTATGTGAGAAATGCGGGTTGCAAACAGTGTAGGACAAGGTGCTTTTCTCGTTGTTATCTGACCGACTCTCCTTTTTATATAAGTTTATAAAATAGCTGGAATTGAATTATGCTTATGCATATTTTGTACTGCCATATTTTGTAATTTGTGATTTTTTCGCCAAGGAATGTGAGAAATAGATGTATTTTAGTAATACCCGTGCTATTTTGTCTGGGCAAAACCCATGATATATTTAATTTTTATCCTGTTAGAGTTGTCATTAAGATTTCTTGGTGACCACTAAGAGCCTAAGAGGCAGCTGTGTGGCAAATTTCATTGTAATACATTCATGTGTTCCAGAGATATATATATCAAGATCGATCAGTGAGTGAATCACGGATACTTGCCTATCATTTTAATATATATTCTGAAACCTTTTTCTCTAGAATTTTCCAGCTCATAAGAGAATGTATATTTTTCCGTCTTGCAGGTACACAGTAATGGCCGGTACACCTCAGAAGATGCTGGAGCACTTGCTGGAGACACGTTTGGATGGGCGTGGGGCGAACAAAAGAGGGAGGGGGAGTGCTGGGGGGGATGATGAGGAAGAGGGGGGAGGGGATGACGACGAGGATGGCGAGGATGATGATGACGATGCCAACGATGCCCCCCCACCCTCCCCCATCCACATCTCGGCGGACCCATTCCTTGATGACTTCCTCCTCACCCACATCATATTTATGCCCACCCATCAACTAGTCACCGAGCTTAGCAGACAATATCCTTTTTTTACCTGTTACATGCATGAGTAAAGTCGTGTGGCATTGAGTGGATAGTGGGTAACCCTAAGGTGAAAGAGTGAGATCAATGAAGTTTGAAAAATTGAAAATATCAAGGAAAAAATATTGCAACTTTTATATCCAATTTAGAGTGCAAAGAAAATCTTAGTCATCAGTGAAGTGATAAGAACTGATATTTATCAATCCCAAACATTAGTCTCAAAAATAACTTTGACATCCCTCATCTTAACTAGTAGAATAATTTTCTTCTATATTATGTGTTCACCACTGAAAAGTCTTTTATTTTTCATCATTCCTGTAATGGGAATATTCTTTTAAATAAGGCTGCTAATTTCGGAACTAATTTCTTTTAAGTTATACATGCATACTTTTCTGAGCTACTACTTTCTAAGATGAAATGAATTCCCAAAGATTGAATACATTTTTTGAGATACTACTTTTGTTGCCCTTATTTTAATGCAATAAAGAAATTATATCCTGCAGCAACATTAATGGCCATCAATAATGGTGATTTTGAGCAATAACTTCATCCTCTGGTTATTTTTAAGGCCAGCAAGGCCCTAGTTTAGTATGAGTCTGAGCCTCATCTAAGTCACTTAAAATTTATTTTCTTGCTAAAATCAAGTTCTTCACTTAGATTGAGTCCATCAATTTAATGCCAAAGTTGTGTGATTCTCCTTAACTATATCCTACTTATCATATAGATTCCCCAAACCAGGACAGTGAATTTGTTCTGGCATGCAAGAGAAGAGTTGTCCAATTTGTTCATAGATGGGTTACAACTATAAGAAATCCAGTATTTGATGATCCGGCTGCTCTACAGTTTTTACAGGTGAGTTTAAGAAGGTACCTCATCCTCTAAATAAATTTCTGATAGAACTAGCTAAATCAGGCTTACTTGCATATGAAATCGATATTTTTAAGGCAAGATAATTTCTGCATTATTTTGCTGTATTATAGTATCATTTCTAATTGGAGGCTTTTGAGATGCAGATTTGGAGAAGGGTAGAGGAACTAAGCTGGCTACTCAGAAATTCAAACATGAAAAGTGCCTCACATGGTCTGGGAAGGGGTAATTAGTTCCTAAAACCCATACTTTTCAAATTTGATAGTTATTTATTTTTACAGGGCAGCATGGTCAAATATATGTATTTGGAATATGCATGATGACTGGAGGAGGGCGATACAAACAATTGGGAGGTTACACTTTTGGGGAAAATCATGGAGGCAGGAAAAGTATGAACGTGATGGAAATATATATACAATGGGATGTTGAAGTTAGTGAGAATATAGTTAGGAGAGCAAAGAGTATGAGGGAGAGAATAAGGACAGTGGATGATATGAGGGGAAATGGAAGATGTGTTGAGACTATGAAGGAGGAAATGTGGAGTTCTTGGGGTATTTTATGAGAGAAAAAGATATGGATTACTTTTTTATCTAAGAAGTTTCTAGCTGTTGACTACCCAAGGATACATATACCTGTGAAAAATTTAATGATCTTTTGCTATACAATCATAGTATAAAGTGCATTAATATTTTAAAGTTTATGGTACTTCTTATTGAAAATATGAGTAGTATGTATTCACAAAGTAAAATTATGGCAGAAAAATTGTTCTTCTTTTGTTTCCGAGCAGGCTTGCTAGACTTCTCTGACTCGAAGAGACTTGGTTTCCGGGTCTTCTTCCACATGTATCCATTTTCTTAGGACAATATTTCACTGACATTCCAGCTGGTTTCTTAAGGTCCAATGAAGTTTCGATGCAGTGTTTGGTCCGTCTTGTATTGCTACTCCGTTTTAGTGCCTTTGGGCAGAGGTGTATCCTGATTGGTCCATTCTGCTGAAGACTCATTTCCACACATTGGCGAGAGTGTAGCCATCCTCTCGGTTGATGTTATTAGGTGTTTTTGCAATTTCTATCGAAGTCGCAGAATATCAGCAGAAGGAGCCCACCCACAACATTGACTTCAACAATACCAAATTATGACTAAAGGAGGTCACTATTTCCCTAGAGTAATACAGGAAGCCGGGGAAATATTGTCTTAAGAAAATGGATACACACGGAAGAAGACCCGGAAACCAAGTCTCTTCTTCTTCTTTTCTTGTCTGATAAATTTTTATCATAAGTCTATGAAAGTTTGGCAGAAAAAAAGTGTAATCTCATTGAAATGTTACTTCTTTGAGAGCTTTGAGAGCACATATTCTGGAGTCATCTCTTAACTTTTTTTTAATACATCAACTCATTACCTACTTCACATCATTTTACCTAAATGCCTATTATTACTTTATTCTCAATTTGGCAACCTCATCTCAAGGTTGGTTCACACATCAATGTATCTTTGGTGTTAAGCCTCATCATCGTCTCATTAGTGAAAGAGCAATTCATTATTCATTTTAACTTGTCTTAGGTGATTTCTTTATTGTTTTATTAAAACCTTACTTTCATTCCAAAAGTCCTTTTCATTGCTATTAGGAAGTCCACGAGCTTGTTTTCCCTTGGAAGATATAGAGAGCTAGTTATAACCAGGGTACTTTAATAAAAGAAAATAGGTTGTATTTCAGTACCTAGCTGTTCCAAAGTATATTGTTCCTGAATCTGAGCCAGTAAAAATACATGATCAAAATGTAGACTACGAAGTAGACATTAATTCATGAATTACACATGTGTGTTCACAGGAACTTGCCAAGGAGGTGGAAGAAGAGAGCATGAAGTGGAAGTCTCTGCGGGCAGAGACAAAACTTATGCAGCGTGTGATGTCATGCCTCCGACGCTATGCATCAGAGCGAGATGCAAGAGCTGGGCAGAAGTGGAAGCTTCCGCCTTGTGGTCAGCCAATCAGTCTATTTGGGAAGCCCACTGCAGCCAAAGTCTCATCTGCTCAAGATGATGATGATGACACCTGTGGAGGGATAATCATTCGGCAGAATGATGACAGTAAGATTAAATTAGATTATTCTTAGATATTCATGAAATCACAAAAAACTATTGTCTGGCCTGGACAAAAGTTTCAGTAGGGGTCAGATAGAACTTCTAGCTTGGGCCACCCATTTTTTGAGGCCATATTTCCTCTGGTTTACATAACGGCAGAGGTTGATCTTTTGCTTAATAATATAGTCACAGCAGTTTTAAACTGTGTCTACATTTTTTCTCACATAGCCAAGATCTATTATCAGCTTGCAGTGCCTTGGCATTCATATCACTATGTTATGTTAATTATAGCATTTTGTGAAAATACATTCATATTCCATTGCAAATTTTTATCACCAAGTATTAACTCAGGGTACTTTAATGCCAGAACTACAAACTTCATTTTAATGTGAGGATTTTGCTCAATATTGAACTTAATTTCAAATCTCTATATGCTTCTGAAACCAAGCAGCAGAGGAAGCTCACAGTGCATGACTTACGAAGGGCTAATGGGAAATGAGTGGGCAGAGCGTAACCTCTAATAAGTTCAGTTTCTCTCAAGTCTCAGTCATGTTCAGCTTGTGCTCCTGTGTGCTGTCTTGCCAAATATTATCACTGCCCTTTACTTGACCCAATGGGAACCATGAATTCTCCTTTTCTCCCACTTTCATTCTCCCACTCCTGCCCTTCCCCTCCCACAGCATATCCGGCAACATCAACTGGAGCTTCCACCCCTCCTTGAATCCACCCCACCCATAGGGAGCAGGGGCACTCAGACTTTCACAGGTGTACATAACTTATAGCATTTTGCTTCATATTTGTTACCCTTTTCTGGGATGTACTGACGGAAATGCAACCTGCCCCACCAAGGTACCATTGACACATCTCTTACAGTTGTTTCCCCAGGAGTAATAGTTAACTGAAAACACCTACATGTAACATTAAGCTGTGGTTTTATCTTAGCCAACCTGTTTTCTGTTGTATGAACTGTGCTTTTAATATGTTAGCACTTAAGAATCATTTCCAAGCAGTCAATTTGCATTGCCTTTCTGATAAAGTGGAGAATTTCGACCAATACAGTCGCATTGTTGGCAAATGGTTTATTCTTATTGCAATGAGAACTTAGATGAATATTTTCATTTCTCTTGCCTTGTTCTTGTTTCCTTCTATTTCTTCATCAGAGATCTTCTTTTTGGCTCGGCAGATGCTAGGTGTGGGGCTGCATATCTATTAATTTACAGTATTATTAGTTCCACCACCAATTCAATTAGGAAACAACTGATTTCCTTGCTTGCATAATGCATACTGCTGATTACTTTTCCATTACACACATGAATATATAGGAAGCAAAGCCCTAAAAGTTGGCCAATTGGATGGATTCATCTTAAATATATTTTAGAGTGTACTGCTTCAATGTGTGTATCGCCACATAGAGAAAACAACACCCCTCATATAAAACAAAAAGCCTCTAGCGCATAGTTGATAAAAGTAATGAAATAAGTAGCAATGAGTAATAAACATGAGCTTCCCATGAGCGTTAGCAAAATTTATGCACAGAATTTATCAGAATAGGAGCTGCAAAAGATGAGGAGGGGGAAAGAGTTATCCAAAATGTGTTCCTTAGCTGGGAACTTGAAAGACCACTTTCTCCACTATCCTTCCTCACCTTCTCCCAATAAACTCCCTTGCCAATTTCAAAAGTTTTAGGGTCAACTCAGGTATGGGTTTGATCACGCCTCAGTACCGCATAATATTTTTTTTGCTTTCCTAGGAAGATTATTGGAAGTTCAATGTTCCATCAAGTTTGAATTTTTCCCCTCCGTCTTCTTCATGGGTTTTCTACCCAGAGCAATATCCTCATATATGCATGGGGATTCCCTCCCTACCCACACTCCCAAACAATATGTGACTGGGGACCTCCAGACCTCACACTGAGAGTATCCATTGCTACCTGGCCTCCTGTCCCGATGCCTTCATGGCCAGAATCCTCAGTGCAGCAGGGGTGGTGCCTGAGGGTCTCCTTTGTTCCTAGGTGGTTGCCAACCCCAACACACGGGTCGTCTTTGACTTGGTCAGGAGACCCAACCAGCAGGAAATTCAACTTTTGTTTCCCCAAAATATTAGGCTGCCACCATCCCGGCATTCTCCACTGAGAGTATCCCAGGATTTGTAACTTAAGGATCTGGATGACCGGCAATTAGCTCTAGCGCCAATACCCTGTATTGCGTGCTTGGCGGGGAAGACCGACAAGGGTCTGTTGCAGATTACCTTTGTGTACTTACGGCCTAGGATTTGAAAATGAGAGGAAAACTTTTTGTAATTTTTCCGTGGCCGTGAATAAACGATAGCTGCTGGCGACATAATGCCAAACTCCCAAAAATAGCATACCTGCTTATGGAAAAATATAATGGGCACAAGTAGTGGCGAAGTAACATTGGCAACGGTATTGCTGTCACGGCATCATGGATCGCGTGGTCCTCGAGCATTGCCTACATGCTCAACAAACACGTGGCTGGGAAAGTACAAAGTGAAAACACTCAATAATCCTGAGAACCTTCATGCACAGATAAGGTCAAGTGGAAGGATATTTTCCATTGAAATATTAGAAGCATTAGTCTTTTGCTAATCAGATTCCTAAGTTCGGCATTTGAATTTGTGCTGGACGTGGTTGCATATACCACAGGATAAAAGAATGCTAAATTCGTCCAGTTTATTTTAGTTTTTCTTGGTTGACTTATAGGAATATGACTCGAGAGTATCCAAAAATATTTTTCTACCACATCTACCCATCTCTGATTTTGAAAAACACGTAAAAGAAAAAATTTTCTCTCAAAAGTTATTAACAAAAATGATTGTGTGGTTGCATACCTACATAGGGAATTGTTTGAAAAGTTATTCAATCATTTACAAATGCTTTCTACTCCCCGAAAGTATAAAAATAATAATGCTCTAGTAAATGGGAAACTTCGATTAGTAATTTTAAAAACTGAAAAATCAATTTTAATTTTTCTTGCTAATTTACGTCCCTGGGAATTGTCTGCAAAAACGGCCTACGTTGTGGATGTGTTAATAAGTTTCTTAGATAGTAGATATAACAGTGGTTGGACCTCTATGACTTTTAAGAATTTAAATTTAATCAGAAGTGTTAAATATCCTGTTTATATCAACTCCCAGTCATAATTAATATGTAATTTAATTTCCTTTTTGCTACATGATACATCCTTCTTCACTTTGCAGTTATATTCCGGGTCTATTGTGCTGACCATACGTACTGCACGCTGAGGTTTCCCCTGTCTACCACAGCAGAAACAATTAAATACTCAGCTGCAGATAAACTGGGTCTTCCTCATGATGATCTAGTGCTGGCTGAAGTGAAGTCTTCAGGTAAATGAATTTCTTAATTCATGGCATTTACCAGTGTGTAGAGAAGAAAAATGTTCATGATACAATCTTTTTTTCTCGGTTTTGTTCAAATTTTTATCTTTTCTATCTCCTTTGATGAAGTGAGCAATTATTTTTATGACAAATGTGGTCATTCCAAACAGTGACCAATCATAATGCTGGGCAGATGACTTATTGAAAGTTAGTGTTCTCCACCATTGCCATCTCCAGTTAAAGAAGCTATCTTGATAAGTTATATTGGAAAACCCATCTCCAGTAATAAAAAAAACCAGAAACCCCTGGCAGATGGCCAGTGCCCTGGGTGTATCACTTAAATTTGATATTTGGAATCACACTTCATCACAAGTGATAATTTAACTGGCCATTCATCCTTGTGTTTTGCGCAACTGCATTCATTTACCAACTCACTTAGACAAATTTTTGGCATTATAATTTTTGGGTTAATTATAATTTGCCTAGGATTTCCACTCTGGGTGTAATATCAAGCTGATTTAAAAATGTAGTGAACATTATAATGGCTTGAAAGAATAATGTTTCTATAGCATATCTCTATTGAAATTCTTCTTTACTACATTAAAAAATCTGTACGCAGTGATGTATAATGCAGCAAACCTTGGAAAAATTACAGAACTACCTACACATGACTATTTTTTAAATTCCTAATCACTGCTTTGAATTTTTTTAGCAGTAACAGCCATAAAGTCAATCATTTATATAAAATTCAACTGCTGCTTGGCATTTCGAAAGATGCAATGACAGCTTATCATTCATGTGGCTGTGAAAATAAAAAGCTGAGCTAGCAGTGAAATAAAAGTAAAATGCCCGTACATGTATCACTTCAAAATGCTACCTATAAATGCTAAGTGTAATCCAATGAAAATCTTTATTTTTTGTCTAGTTTTAAATTTAGAAATTATATTTTTCAGGTGAACGGGTATTATTCAAAGATAATGATGTGAGCATTCCAACTGGACTCAGTGTGAATGGACGCATCTTCATTTCTCCAAAGGATCATTTGGATGCCTTAGTAAGTACCTACATTGTCAGATTATTGTACCTAGGCCCTTTTTGTGATTTTAACATGTGCATAGAATCCTTGAAAAGAATTTCAGCAATGTTTTATTCAAGGAATAAGGTCAGGTGCAGCTATGCCAGGGACATAGCCATGAGTTTTGATCATATATGTCTGCCTTGGTGGGTAATGTTTAGAAGCTGTTGTCAAAGCAGATAACCACCTGCTGTATGCACTGTGGTGACATTATGGTTTTCCCAAAGAAGTTTCAACAGTTCTACCAACACCATAGCAATACTGATTTATGGCTAATTAGACTCCTCCCTTTACAATAAGATGTGTTCTCTTGATTTCCTCTCAGATTTTTGGTAAGTATAGGGCGACATATGAAATTTCACTGCCCCTGTATTTTAAATTTGTCACCAACAAATATTCTCCTAACACAATTTTTGGTGTAACTATGTATAGAGATCCAGATGAGATCTTTTTTTGGCACTAAAATCAGTACACTAGCACATCAGGCTCAAGAGATATACTCTGAAAAAAATTATTGCTCATGCCCATAATGGTCACAGGCCTTAACCCTCACTTTGCACAGCATGGTGCTAACTAAAGGTCGTGCTTGCACTCTAATCAATCTTATTCCCAATTGAATTAGAACAATTATTTTAATTTTTCATTTCAATAGTTATATTAGTCATGAATTTATAACACCAGAATAGATCACCCTGCAAATTTTACATCCTCATCACCTCTCTGGTGCCCTATTGTCGGTCTGATTTTAGTGACACATGCATACCAAGAACACCCATAATCATTTGCATTAAATTAAATTTAGTTAAATTAATATTTTTGCATCCCTTATTTTCCAGTGCTGTAATTGATGAGTTACGTTTTGAATTAAAAAAGGATTAAAAGGATGCCCCTCAGGCTCATAGCATTTACAAACTTTACCTTTCTATCATTTTATTTTAGATGACTGTTATGAGTCATCTAAAATAAATAAAAGAAGGGTAAGTGCATCAACGGCATTGCATAAAAGTAATACATACTTCAAGCATACAGATAAGTTCAGAATATCAAACATGAAAAGCCATTCCCATTTTTTTACTTAAATTCCCCTTCATAATGCTTACATTGTGCTGGCTAAAAGTGGAGGTACCAATTCAAGAACCATAAATATTATTATTTTCATTATTCCTCAAGTCTCCTTTAAAAAAAGCTTTCTCTGTCAAGAAATCAAACCAGAGCTGTATCATAGAAAATATATTGTTCTAGCAGTTTAATTTGTTCCCATTCAACAATGCCAACTATGTACTTCAATCGTTCAAGTGAAAGACGGACAATCTATTAATATTTCCCTAATTCTGTAAGTTTTGGAGCAGAGGTTGGAGTGAGCACAAGTGCAACTGTGGATATGTGTGACTTTCCATTCTGGCTTGACTTCATTAACTCCTAGAACACTTCTCCTGAGTGCTCCAGAGCTAGACTCTGGAGAGACATTCGAGATGAATGCCTGGAGGATTACCAATTGAAGGATTACCATTTGAAGGAGAGCTTAGCCATATGCTCATGACAGCACACTTGTGCTCTTCCAAATTTCCAATATTGCTCACCCGATCTAGCACAACCAACAAATGCTCCACTTAGAACTGTTAGAGCTCATTCTCAACCCCATGCTACACTCAAACCAGAGAGCATGATGCTGACGGAAATTGAACACAACACTTTGGAGAGGAGGGAACTGAACTCACTCTCACTCTGGAGCAGACTGTAATCCTCTGAGAAAATACAAGTCACCCAAGAACCACTTGACTCAGACCTGTCTACTCTGATTTTCTGTCATACTGTATCTCTGGTCTTCTGTATCTCTGGTTTAATAGTTTAACCTGGTTTGATGAATTGAGAGAATTGTATACATATATCTCAAAATCCCCTAGTCATAATAACTACTTTATGTGTATTCATTTCAACAGACTTGTCTGCCTGAGCAAGAATGTGCCACAGAGGGAATGCAAGCTGATCTCGAAATGTTTAGCACAAAAGAGCTTGCTTTCCACATGGCAATTTTTGATTGGAATCTTTTCTGCTGTATTCATGAGGTAAGTATTGTGTATTTGTCATCGCCATAGAATAAAAATCTGTGAGATATTTGTTACATTCTAAGAATTGACTTCTTTGTAATCCTTCAAGTACCTACATACTTCAGAACATGATATCAATTTTCATTGATTTGTTGTTATCCCAAGCAAACATCTTTAATTGCTAAGTCATGTCATCATTGGGTATTTTTCCTCCTGATTGATATGTTTATGGATGTTCTCTCACTTCACTTCCTGTTTTTGGGGTCATCCTTAACTTCATTACCCTCGACATTAGAGATATATATGTACTTATAAAAGTAATGGCTGCAGTTCAGATTCAAGAAAATTTGGTAGAATATCAACATCATTTGTTGGGAGAGTATGCATTTTTGTAGCTTTGATGCCCTTTTCCTAATGGTGGCTGGCAGGATAATATGTAGATGTAATCCTTTATGATCATAAAGCCAGTTTCTTCTCCAAATACTGCAAGTGATATTCTTTTTTTTTATGACCGCCATCGCTAATGGAATGGAAATGAAGTACGAGCTTGTTTATCACACATTTGGGAGGCATCATTTTGGTAAAATAACCGCCAACCTTGATGTTTTTCTCCGACGCTTCAATGAGATCCAGTACTGGGTCGTTACTGAGCTTTGTATGACTCCAAGTTTGGGGAAGAGAGTGCAGTTACTGCGCAAGTTTATTAAACTGGCAGCATAGTGAGTATTTGCAAACATATTATTTGTTATCAGTTAGTAGCATCTGTGTTTCTTTTTAAATGAACCTAGTAAGGAAGCTTATGAAGAGTTTACAACATCTCTGTCTTCTGTACCAAGTCTAATAGTGATATAGCTTTAATTTAGGAAATCTATTTCTTTTTTTCTGAGGAAATTAATTTAGGAAAGTAATTTTCTGAGACAGATTAATCTCTGTCTCAATCCAATAGAGTCATACTAATTTATGGATAGCACAATTTATGACATAACTGAAAGGTTATATGCTTTCCCTGTGAATTAAGGATGTAAACTCTTCTTGGGCTTCCCAACAAGTGATGTCCTCTTTATCTGTCAATTTTTCGAAAGGATACTTTCCTTCCATCGCCAAGGCTGTTCATGAAATGAAATTCTCCCTTTGAAACATTGGCAGATATGGAGAACACCATGGCCCATACTGAATGTGGAAGGTGAAGTTCAGAGGCATTAAAATCTTTACAGAAAAGGAGAAAAAGAAAGAGAGGCATGTACTTCCTTATATAATGCCAAATTTTCCACCAAGCTGGTTTGTTACAAAGACAGTTTTTTCACCATTTGACATGTATTAAATGAAGATCATGCATGTGATGAATAATCCCGTCATAGATTTAGTTAGGGAATAAAATATATTTTTCAATGATAGTGAAACACTGTATTTGAACCCCCAAAATACTTTAATTAGTGGGATCACCATACATTACCACAATTCTTAATTACTACTGCACCTAGATATTTGATAGAGGTCTTCATCAGTTAACACGTTGAACGCTGACTGACGACAATTGTCATCCGCCGGGTACTATCCGGTGACTGCGGACGACAATTGTCGTCCAAGCTCGCTTTGCCTTTTTAAAGGCCATTTAAATTTCAGTCACCGGCAAAACTCAAAAAAAATGCCGCTGCATTGAAAGTGTTAAAGTGACTGCAAAGAAATATTTTAAAAACCTTTAATACTTCAGTGGCAGCAATCTGCTTACCTCTAAGTGCAGAATGAAATGAGATGGGATTGGTTCCAATCTTTTGTCGGAAAGGACAACATTTTAAGACCCTTTTTGACCCTTTTTTGTGATCATAATTCTCTTTAAGCAACAAAAGAGTTAAAGAACTTTAAAAAAATTATTAAATTCTTATGTTAATTACAGACCTTATATTGAGATTCATATTTGAACACATCATCAGTTAATTTATATTCAGTAGGTAACACATTTTCCTCAATATGTATTTTGTTGTGTTCCAATGCTGTCAATTTTTTTTAGCATACTCCAGTAACTTTTTTTTACTTTCCATTAGTCATTGGTTTTTTAACTCTTCTAATTCCAGCAGGCTGATACATATATCGGCACACGTTGGATGTGCGAAAATTGCCACGGGCCGATAAATCGGCCCAACTTCAAATACCAGAATATAATAATGGCCTTCCTTTAAAAACCTGAAGAGAGCCTTGGCATTCTTCGCACATCCTACCCAAAATGGGCTGGCAGTAAAAGGGTTAATAAATGCAAGGAAATTCATATATTGTGAAACCTAATAAAATATTTCTAATCAAGCTGCAATATTCTCATTTCAGTTGTAAGGAGTACCAAAATCTCAATGCCTTTTTTGCTGTTGTTATGGGACTGAGTAACATGGCTGTGTCAAGACTTTCCCTCACATGGGAGAAAATACCCTCAAAGTTTAGGAAAATGTTCACCGAATTTGAGGCACTTATTGATCCTAGTCGAAACCACCGTGCCTATCGTCTGTCAGTGGGAAAACTGGCTCCTCCTATCGTCCCTTTTATGCCTCTTCTTCTTAAGGGTGAGAGCAATTTTTCTTGTATGTATCTAAGCATTACAACAGATACGTCTTGGCTGAGTCATTTAGACTCAGTTTCATTATAACTTGTGAAGCATTTTCTCAGCATATATGCTTAGAAAATGCTTCACAATAATTTCACGTTGTTTGTTTATGTTTTTCAAATGTGATAAGAGAGCTTTAATCAATAATTTATCAAATCTACTATAGCCACACCTAAACTACGATCCAAGTGCTTCATTTCTTTTAATTTTCTGAGGGGAGTCCAGTGGACCCCCGTTTAGTTGAGAGATATTGCATACCCCCCAGGTGCCATGAAAAGTTGTGAACCCCCCCCCCCCCCCCCCAAACAACGACCTTAATCTGCCCCTGGGTGAATGATATACATAATATGATGCATGTCTTTTTTATATTTATCCACCAGCAAATTATGACTGATTGCATTCCTGATAGATAAGTAGTCCACCCAAGATTAGCAATCAAAGCCAGGTTTTTTTTCTGGTTGGATGAGAGGATGAATACAGCTTGATTAAAAAATATAATTACCAATTCAGTTCATTTAAGTTTAGCAAAAAAGAAGAAATGTTAAAAAATATGGAGCCAATTTCTCTTCAGTAGGGAAACAAAGCTAGGGGAGAAATGTGACCTCTCAGTCTCCATCAATGTTAAATTCTTACATTGTGCTATTTTTGTTGACAGAGCAATGACATATTAGCTATTTTTTATATTTCTTTTCATTATACATATTGTGACTTTGTGAAAGTAAAACAGAGAAACCTAGTTAATGCTCAACTTTATTATTTTAAAAACTTCTCTTTTCATTTTCCAAATTTCTGTTTCTCTGTTTCTTTACAATGACTGAAATTCTGGCCCTTTTTCATACGTCCCAAATTACTTTGTTGGTAGATATCCTATTAAATGAATTTGAGTAGTTAAGCTTAAGAAAATTACACGTGCATGTTGCTTAAGTCTATAATCTTCATTGATTTTTTACGTTCACTTGGTTTAAAAATTGAAAGTTTGATTAAAAATGAAATACCACTCTCATGAATAATTGCTTGCCACAATATTACAATAGAAGAATGTTAAAGCAGAAAATAGTAATATATATCCGAGCTAGCTTCTGACTTCTCTCATAAATCATCAATTCAGGACAAAGTTGGTTGTGATTGGTTGAAATTTTTATTTTTTGTGAACTCTTGACTTTCTGATTTCAGATATGACTTTTACCCATGAGGGAAATAAAACATGTCTGGGCGGTTTGGTGAATTTTGAAAAAATGCATATGTTGGCTCAAACATTGCGGTCTATTCGTCATTGTCGAACCAGACATTTTGGTAAGTACAACACCGGGTGATTTGATTAAATATTTCAACCATGTGCATTGCTTGTACATATATGTCTTAGATGATTTTCTACTACCAGTAATGTTCAGTTTGCTGGGGAAGCAAAAAAAAATCAAATTTGCATTGGAGCTTACAAAATGAGACTCATGTAGAGGACTGCGCATGATTCTGAGTAAATTGCTGTATGTTTAGCATAGTTGTAGGTTGAGGTTTTCCTGTTGCAGTGAGCATCTTCCGGAGCAAAAATTTAGCTCTCTATCACTTTGCTCTCTATCACAAATTGGGGAGGTCAGTAAGAAGTGGACAAATGTATGGTATGCAAAAGTTGAGGAGTTATTTATATTGGTAAATTGTGGAGAGTTGAGAGAGGTTAAGGCAAGAAGAGGGATTGCTAAGGGCTTATGTTTTGAACAGAAGTCTATGAGAGTAAACATGCACTACACTGTCTCAAATATTCCCCATTTGAGGGAATTTTCATTATAAATTAGTGAGAGTACCCTCAGAAGCTCCTATTATTAATACAATCATCTCGTTAAAAAATTTCAAGAGCTCAGTAAAACACAAGGAATTCATTTCAAAGCTAAATGTGTTTTTGGAGAACATACTTAATATTTGTATAGAAAAGCCACTGCTATTACAATTAGTAGACCATGGATTCATGCTACAAAATGAGCTGCTAATGTGTCACAGAGTAGACCCCAGATGATGATAAAAGGTCCTAAGCTCTCACTGAGTTGGGTCTCAAGGGGTAACAGCATACTTGGGATTATTGCTTCGGCCGTGGTCACTTTCCTTCACCCCACATTGGCTACAGAAGATAATGTGCAGAGAAATCCTCATCAGCTATGGCAGATATACATCCTTTTGCACATGAAAATCCTTATATATTTGCACAGGAAAATCAGCTAGTGCTGACATTCAGCATGAAAGAGTTAAGGAATAAAATGTAAATTCCGCTAATTTTTGTGATAAATACTTCTCATCTAATGGGCCCAATGGCATAGGCTCCTAATCATATCTCTTATATTGGACTTTCTTTTTCTCTCCTTAATAATTAACACGTTCCCTGCCACCGATTTTTTGACGAATTCACCCACTGCGCCAAAGTGTTTTTCTTTTTCCTATCGCAAAACAATCCGCAAAAAAATCCGAAAGTTTTCATGTGCATTCGGCTACGCACGCCGCATCGGTCACATCATATAAGCGGCACCAAAGTAGCTGTGACCAACGGCGTACTGTAAGAGGCCAAATAACTGACTCATTCTTCGGTCATAATGACCGAAGCGGCGTGATGATAAAGTACACGTTTTGGTCATTATGACCGAAGCGGCAGTGAACGTGTTAATAAAATTAAGTTTAGCTGCACATGGTAAGTTATGACTTGAAATTAGTGTTGTTATAATATGTTGAAAAATCTGGTTCACAGAGTTTTGAATTGTTTCTCTCATTAAAAATATCCTATAAAAAAGATTTTTTCAAACCTTCAATGACGAGCAACATAATGACTATGTCGTGGCGATTCAATTTAAATCAATGGAAAACCAGGAATTCCATTTAAATTCCTCCAACCTACAAGATGGGATTCATTTAAATCTTCTCCGGGCTTGATGTGATTAGAACATAAGGATGGAAAGATTAAAATTTATAAACAAATATTAGCATTTTGTGTGAATATTACTCAAATAGTAATGGTTCCAGTTTTTACTGTTAATCCAAAGTTATTATGTATTAAATTGAGATAAGTATTTACACTTAAATCTTTTACAATACTTTTCTTCAATTTTATCTGACGAGCAATTTTTCTTCCAAACTCAACCAACTCCCTTCTGAAGTGGTGGAACCACCGTCTCCCAAGAGTGAGGGAGAAATCCGTTCTTATATTCGTTGCTTAAGGACCATTGACAATCAACGGGTACTCACCAGCTTATCACAAAAATTGGAGCCAAGACGTTCCTAGCGACAGCAGACTTCATTCACCATTTCAGCCTTAGGTCTCAGCTTCTTTCCACCACTACTTAATTCAGTGCTGTCAACAATTGATTTGTCTTCACATTATTTCCTCTTTCTTGATGTATTATACTTTACATCGCCCTTCACAAGAAAATAATTTTAGATAGATTTTTTTTACCTGTTTTCAGATTAGAAGGTAAACGTTAGATTTAGTGCATGTGTATTTATTGAGTATGTTATGCCAAAATTTTTATGATTCAACAATAAAAAGTACTTGGTATCATGACAAAAGTGAAATGTGGAAGAGCTAAGTGAAAAGAATATTAGTGAGAACTGCCAAGGTGAAAATTCAAGAAGTTTCACCAAATGTTGACACCAAAGAGTAAATAAATTCTGAAATATATATATATATACATATAATCAGAAGTGAGGGAATTCCATTTTTTAATTGTGAAGTTATTTGATTAAAATTGTATACATATTTCCTCGTATGTGAGGAAGTGAAACCAGTAGTGTATTTTGATACTCATTTTAGGACCAAAACACAAAGAATTTTTATCGAAAAAATTCTTTTCTTTTTTACCCATCTGTATGAACACTTGTAATGGTAATGTGTAAAGATTCAAAAGATCATCTCATCCATTCCTGTATCCAGTACTATATGAATGTTCAATTTAATTTTTTTGATAATAGCACTATCTGTAAATAGTTGGCCATGAAGTAAGTACATATTGAAAAATATTTTCCTTTGAGTAGGGAATTTTATTTAATAATGTTCAAATGCGAATGATTAACTTTGAATTTGATACTCAAAAACAAAAAACTTGAGCTAGATTTAATTTTGTATATGTGCATTTGAATATTCTCAAAGTAATAGAGTGGCAGATTACCGTTTCATCCCTCAGAAAGTTTTACTTTCAACTTCCTAATCTCTTAAGCTGGTAATTTCAAAAAGCATAATGAACCTCTATTAAAAATCAATCCAATATGAAAGACATCTTCAGGTACTATGGAATTCTATCGGTAAACATATCTTTAAAGCTCACATTCTACTCAGGAAGAATCAGAGAATGCAGATTTGAAAGGTTTCTTCTATGCTGTAAAGAGTTTGGACATATAAATATAAAATAAGTTTAGTTACGAGTTACTTGACATTTATAAATCTACTGCATCTGATAATAAAACAACTAGGACTGAAATCGTTCAATCAGTGGGCTTGTGCCTTAGGAAGAGTGGAGTGCATTGATTCAAAGTTTTTAAAAATCTAAAGTCATAATAATTTAGGATGGATTCATGAAGTCCTTGGAAATCAGGCCTGGAAGTTTTTAAAATTTGATCATTTCCTGTGGAAAGGAATTTCAGCACAGAGCATCTGAGGAAACTGCTAAAATTGAGTAAATATATTATTTCAGTGAAATATGAGAAAATCACAAACTCAGTATTATTTTAATGGTTTCATAAAATTGTTCTCATGCATAAAGTCTCTCATCATATACTATATGCTAACTGAAGTATGTACACATAATATTTGTGACGAGGTCAACTAGAGTTCCAAAACACATTTTTATAAGTATTTCTACCAACAAATCCCTCCTCAGGACATGCCTTTACTATTTTCTTGGAATGTCATTTATGGCCATTGTCATTAAATTACTTGTGTAATTGTATAGTCCTTATTGCATTTGTACATATATTCTTAATGTGCATTGCAACATTTCATTACGAAGTCAAGCAAGAACACGAAAATTTTTAAAGTTTTCACAAGACATCAATTTGTTCCTTTTTGTAATAAGTTCATTTGAATGTTTTGAATGTAAATTTGTAATTCTATTTAGCAGGAAAATGTGTATATTTTTTAAACAACACAGTTCAGCATTAAAAGATACTTATGCACCTAAATGTTTTTAAAAGCAAGGAAAATACAAATGTATAAATTTGTTGAGGTGAAAATCTTTAGGCCATTTAGAAGATTTATGATGTTTGAAAGGCTATAAATAATCTCAGGTTTGTAAGCCGGTGTGAATGGTTAAAATTTATTTTCTGATTCCACATTGCACCAGAAGTCTAATATTTCCTATTGTCTCGCTCATATTCTAATTCCTTGTGAGAAGAGGGATCAAACTTCAGGCATTTCAAGAAATCTACTCTTATTGGAAGCCCTTACTATTTCACATTCTGATGATAAAAATTCTTCTCTGTCGCTGCCTTTTGCCTTTTATAAATATCTATATACTCTTCCTTTATGTGATTTTTCACATCTAAAGAAAAGTAGGGAGGGAGTTCTTAAAATGTTTAAGAGACTAAGAAATGTGTGATATGCTTAAGACACTCATATTAAGGAACCACTTTTTCTAATCCAATTGTGTGGTGTTTTCTAATCTACTGATGTAAATCTATCTGATAAAAAACAATCACAGGTGGCTGATATCCTATTTTGTAGATCCCATTTTCTGTGGTTTTATCTCTGCATTATAATGTAAATATATTCCTTTTATAAATGCTCTCCAACCTATATCATGCAAATAAATACATCTACCTGATATATGAGATGACTGTTTCATTAGCTTATACTAGCATCATATTTCCTAAAACCTCCATTTTGATCCTATCCACTAACTCCATGGTACATGCCAGAATGCAATAAAAGAAACATCCACAGCAATATTAGTTAAAGATACATAATCATTTGACAGATGATTTCCACACAATGTTAGTGGGAGGTTGTTGCACTCCACTAGCATGCTAGTAGAGCACATCCCTTTCTTTTAACTGCCCGAAAAGCATGCCCTCCCACATACCCTTTTTCTCCTCCCTCGGCCCTGTCTCCCCTCCCCCACTTTCTCCTGTCAATCTCAGGGGTAACAGGACGCCTATACTCCTCCCTGATGCCTCGAGCCCCATTGGCCCTGGGAGTCATGTGGACCGACCCTGAAACAGTATAAAAGGAGAGGCTCTGACCACAGAAAGGCAGAAAGGGATGGGCAGAGCGAAGTGATTGAGTGAGGAACTCCTTTTGCTCTCCCGTCCCTTGGGGCCGGCGAACGCCAGAAAGCTTGAGTGGAAACCTCCATCTCCCGTTCCTTGTCGGCCCTCATTTTTTGAGATGGGCACTGATTGAGTGCTCCTTTGCCCTCTCCTCCTGCGGATTGCTGGGAATATTGAGTGAGAACCTCCACTCAGTATTCCTCACCACGGCTCAGCTTGAGGGGCATGACTGCAAATCCTCCATGCACTCCGGGGAATGCTACAGGTGCATCGACCCCGAGGCCTCCAACACCAGTAGCAGTATACGGCCAGACAGGAGGCATGGTTCCGCAAGGTCGCCGAGCTGCCCTCGCCCTTGCTGAGCCCCCTGAAGGAAGACACCCTCATCGGGAACCAGAGGCCATCAGCCAGGACACTAAAGCGGGTAGGAGCACGCCCTGCCCGAGGGCTTACAATGGCCCTTGGGGACCCTCACCCCATTAGCTCCCCTCCCAAAACCCTACCACCAATAAAATAATAATTCAATAAAAATAATAAAAAATACGTATTTTTTTCCCCAATAATAAAGATCAGCCTGGAAATTTCCTTTGCTAACATCCCCCTGCCTTTACCATGAGTATCATGTAGTTGTAGATGAAAACCAGGGAGAGGCCAGTCGACCTCCGTGCCACCACTGTCCAACACAAGCAACCATGGAGGAAGCAACAAGGTAAGGGGATGTGCTATCTGCATTATTTCAACACACCTTGGATAGATCCTATGTTCAAAATTACAGACAAACATCAATCCTGTCACACATTGCAAAAGTATTTGAAAGTGCTGTGCTTGACACATTAGACCTTTGCTTAAAAATGTTATAATTGATGTGCAGCATGGCCGTTCAACAATTACAAATTTGGCCACATTTCAAAGTGATATCCTGAACTCTTTTGACAGAGGACGACAAGTGGATACAATTTACACAGACTTTAAAGCAGCCTTTGATATCATGACCATTAGCCCTCTGATTGCAAAGTTACAATGATATAGTAATGGCATGGGCCTAGCCACGTTGAAATACTGGTTCCCGTCAGATCACTGAAGTTAAGCAACGTTGGGCCCGGACAGGGGTTGAATGGGTCGCCCTCCTCCATACTTCGTGGTGCTCTTGTCCCCTGTCTGAAAGAGGCTGGAAGGTGAAATATGGGTTGGCACAATGGACCAAGAGGTCTGATTGTATGGGAAGGATATGGTATTACAGGGTACCTATGCTTTATTGTGGCTCAAGAGCCACTTGCCTGATAGAAAGCAGAGGGTAAGTCTTGTTTATTATATGAATATGTTGTGACATTGTGTTCCATAAGGGTCTTATTTTGGACTATTTTTGTTTAACTTATTTACAAATGATGTAGTGGAAATCCTAAACCCAGCTAGATGTTTAACTTATGCAGATGACCTAAAAATCTAAGATAACATTGTCTTTGGATGGTTGTGAGAGACTACAGATATATAGTCTCTCACAATCATCCAAAGGCAATGAGCACCATTTATGAAGCTTATAAATGGTAAGAGAGGCATGGGATGAGCTAGACGTGGGAATGAAAGTAGGAGGCCAGTGGATAAAGTCGGTTAGATTTGCAGACGACCAGGCGTTGGTGAGTCGGTCATCGAAAGGACTGCAAACTTTAGTAGATGCACTGGAAAAGCAGTGTGAGAAATACGGAATGAAGATAAATAATAGGAAAACAAAAGTAATGAGATTCTGTAGGACTAAGAAAGCGAAGCTGGTGATAAGAGTAGGAAGTCACAAACTGGAGCAAGTTGAACAATTTAATTACTTGGGTAGTACGCTAGAAGAAAGAGGACATAGTAGCAAAGACATTACGAGGAGAATAGCGCTAGCGAAGGAAGCGTTCAATAATAGAAGGGAGCTGATGACGGGGACCTTAAGTAAGGATGTAAAAAAGAGGCTAGTAAAGAGCTTGATATGGAGTGTGGCGTTGTATGGGGTGGAAACGTGGACCTTGAGAAAGGAAGACGAAAATAGGCTGAAGGCTTTTGAGATGTGGGTGTGGAGGAGGATGGAGAAGGTGCGTTGGACGGAAAGGAAGACAAATGAGGAAGTGCTTGACATGGTGGGCGAGGAGAGGAAACTTATAGATGAGATTAGGGGAAGGCAGGGTAGGTGGCTGGAAGGGGTAATGAGGGACGATGGTTTGCTGAAGGTCGTGATAGAGGGTAGGATGTTGGGTAAGCGGGGAAGGGGAAGGAAGAGAATCGGTTTTATGGACGGGATGAAGAAAGGTAGGACTTATGCTGCGATGAAGAAAGAAATACAAGAGGTAGAAAGGGCACAGCACGTGTAAGAGTTCGTTGGATATTCTCTGACTTTCATCACAACCTACCTCTAACCGGTAGATTACTGTAATGAATGATCCAGACTCCTCGAGGAGTCTGGATAAGCTTCATAAATGGTGCTGTGATAATGCTACATATGTCCTTAAATTTAAGTAAGTGCTTACCTATGTATGACATTTTATCGTTGTAAAGATCCTATTATATTCAATTACAAAATTAACACAGAATATCTGGGCAAAACCTAGGCATGATATTTCATTCTAATAATTTTAATGATCATGTAGATATGATATTTAAAAAGGACTCAGGATGTTAGGCTTTATCAATAGAATTACAAGAGACCATCACAATATTTTTGCTATGAGGTTACTATTTTTTGCTTTGGTTCTGCCAATAATAGAAACATGAATATAGAATAGTGCATCTATATTCATGATTAGAATATTGGTCAGTGATAAGGAGTCCTTGTAATGACTATCATAGGAACAGAATTGAAAAATGCTTGAAATAATTTTGTAATATTACGTGAAAAAAGTATGGTGTTGATGTGACAATTACTTCCTACAGTGATATGTATAATGCACTACACTTTAAGTAATAGGAGAATGCATGCTGATATTCTCTTTTTATATAAAATACTAAATAATAGAATTAATTCAGTACAGCTGTTACAATTGACATATTTTCGTGTTCCTATAGCTAATATATTCTGGGTAAATAATAGTAAGAGAAATTTTTCTCAAGAATTTTTCAGGACAAATTATTTATATAACAGCCCATTGGTATTTATGAGGGTGGCAAATTCCATGCCATTTGAAATTGATTTTTTCAATATCAGTTTATATAGAGTTAAATCTTCTTCCATGGTTAAATGTTTATTAAGAAATCACTTATGAAAATTTCTAACATTATCTAAATCTTTTATATAGGTAAGTACTGTTTGTAACCTGATATGTAATTTAAATTTATTTTGTGTTTTTTTAAATCACGAAGTTTTAATGTTTTTTTATTTTTATATTTGAAAAGGGTAACTGCCCATACTATGTACTTGTTTTTTAAATCCTGTGCAATAAATAAACACTATAGTGGAAGTAGCAATAAAATATATCGATCTGGGCTGCATAAATAACAGAACAAAATAAACTGGCACAGTTGAAAAAGTTTTGATAGCCAGAGGTGAGAGAGCATTAATGCTCTCAATTGAGATAAATGTTCCATGGCTGTCAAAATAATCGCAGAACCCAATACTTTTTGTGAATGGCTTTTGTCAGGGTTCAGCCCGGTATGAAAATTGCTTCCCTTGTTATTTACACACCGCTGTTAAGTTACTTAAGTTAATTAACATTAAATTCATCATCATTGCAAATAACATCACCACCAAATAGTAAGTATACTAAAGTAACATCAGTATTGTAATGTAATTGAATGAAAACTTCAGTGTAAAACGGGCGAAGGTGTGAAAACGGAATTAAAGGGCATTTATATAATAGTTTCTGAGTTTATATACCTACTGACTTACCGGTTGGCAGTACTTGATCCTCACGTTTTGAATCATGATTTAAAATACCGATTCCCAGTTTTATTTCAAAATCTTCCCTCCAAAAGAATGTTTTAATCCTCCTATCAGTATCCAAGTTTTCAACATGAATAGGGACTACAACGACATTCTGACTTTCTAGGTGGTACGTGCGTTGTAAAATGTAAATGGAAAACCACACAACCCAAACATTTCTTCTAGGTTACAATCATAAGCGTACCAAAACGTGTCTAATCATGAACATGTAATGATCACGTCCTCTTATTTCGCTTGGGTAATGACACTTTCGTTTCACGCATATACACACAAAGTACTCGGAACGCAACCATTCAAAAATTGCGCACATCGCTACTCGAGCGTCACGAATCACGAACGAGCGAATATCGAAACACGAAACAACAGAGAGAGCTCATAAATTTCAATGGTTGTTCATCGCGTTTGGGAAGTACGGGAGGTTGGGAGTGTTATCATTCATCAGGATACGTTGTGGTCGATCTTCTGTCATCGGTGTTTTCGGAATTGGGGTGGCAGTTGTCCGTTATGGTTTTCGAAGTTGTTTACAGTTATACCTAATGGTTACCACCTTCTGGAAAAAAATCGGTGGACTTCGATGGACAGTGGCACTCCAAAGCCCGTGTACCTGCTCGATCTGATGTCAACTTGTGATAACAGGTAATGAACATTTAATTTTCTTAATTTCAAAACTAGCAGTGGGTCTGAGCCTTGATCGTGATGCCTCGTGTGACCCTGTTTACCCATTTTAATCAGTTGATATAGCAGATTTCTCACATTTTTCGTGGATAGGAGCATATAGATATGGTATAGTTGCTATCTTGAGGTCGTAAATGGCGAGAAATCTGTTGAGCGACTACTCTTATAAAAGGCAATGGTGATAATGTGCAAAAATTTAGAATTGTTTTAGGAGCAGGGATGTATGTCATGGTGTTGAATGGGGAAGCGCTTTGAATATAACTTGGATCAAATGGAATCTTCACCTTTTCAGCGAGAATCTATTATAAGTACGAATGATAATGATTAGATTGATTTTGGTTAGTTTCTTCGCCACTTAAATTAAAATACGTACCATACTTTAAAAAAAAATTGAAATGTAACAAAAGCCATCGTAAACGGATCCTGTGAGCAGCGTCTTAGTAGGGTCATGAGTGCCCCTGGCAAGATTAGAATTTTGCGCTCCCATGACTTATTTTCTGGGAAGAGAAACAACACAATAACTTTGAAAGTGTATTTTAAGTTATGTATTCATTGAAGCATAAAATTTGCTCTTACTTACTATTATCATAGAGTAAGTATATTACTCTATGATACGAGTGATATGATTACTTACTCTATGCTATTATGTAGGAAGGGAAACAATACAATACGAGTTCGCGTTCATTTATGCATTATAAAATCTCTTCAAAGTTTACTTTTCTGGCTTTTTCTAAGGCCAATTAGTCAATAATATGGTCTACATGAATACTTTTTGCAATGTCATACATTGAGTACATTCAATAGTATAGCGAGATAACTCACGTTCTTGACAAATCTGCAATAGTAAATAAGTTTTTATTAATTATAATTAGCTGAAAGATCTTTCACAGCTGGCAGAAGTCACAGGTAGCGTCAATTCTAGGCGAAGCGCAATTCCTGTATTGGGATAACTTGTCACTGAACCATATTCTTCATGGCAGTTAAGGAGTGCAATGTAATCTGCATTTTGTTAAATCAGGTTATCATGATTTTATTTGGTGTTTGTAGCTTTCAATATCTAAACACAACTCGTTGGCATAAAATCATTTTTGTAATTTAATGCGAAATCAGTTGCGTATTTCTTTAGTTCTTCAGAGGAGGTTTCGTGTAACTCGTTATATTTCGTGTGTTATATATTAATGCATTGAAAAATATAAGAGCGTAATAAATATGCTTACAAAGTCCACGAAAGTTCTCAAAGTAGCGATTAATAAGCAATCTAAAAGAATTGGCGAAACCTAGGCTTGATTGAGTGGACACTTGAAGATGAAAATGACATTGTAATTGAAAATTGCAAGCAAGTTTTAGATATGATGTTTCTCTGTAAAACCTGAAATGCGAGAGCAACATGCTTGTGAACCTCGTCATACTTCTGGTTAGGTTACGTGATAAACCCAAGTTAATAAAATGATCAAGAACTTCTTACCTTGAATGACTAGGTCTTTAAATTAATATGATTAGCAGCTGTAAGCTATGCGGGCCGAATAAATGTTTTTTCTCGGGCCGCATAAAATATTTCGTGGGTAGCAAAACGGCCCGCGGGCTCCGGGGGTCCCTTTATAAATAAAAATGCGAATTATTATGTACCAATACTTTAAAATCGGTGGAAAAGAACTTAAACCTTGGCTAAATGGGCATATTGCTCTCTAAGTTTCATAACGGTAGGGTTTTTTAATATAAATATTCGAGAAAGAACGTTGTTATACATGGAAACTTTTAATTTTACTCTTTTAATGGCATAAAAAATTAAATCCTCTTTGGGCTGGAACTCGGGAAAATACCCGTAGTAATATTTATATTTATGCATTGAAAAAATAAAATAGAGTAATAGATATGCTTTAAAAGTCCACGAAAATTATAAAATATGCGAGTAATAAGCAAGCAAAGAAAATTTGCTAAACCTAATCCTGACCGATTGTCAGTGGACCCTTGAAGATAAAAATGGCATGCCAATTGAAAATTGCGAGCGGGTTTGTAAGTTAGTTTTAAATATGATGTTTCTCTGAAAAGTGTGAAATGCGAGAGCAATATGCTTATGAACCTCATCATACTTCTCACGGATGCGTAAAATGGAGGAATCCCGTTAAATACCTAAAAATATAATAATATTTTCTAATGAGAAATAGTCTCCTTTATTGAAGTGTTAATTAATTCATGGCCTCCTCCAAATACATTTTCTAAGCATCCTTGTGATGAGAGCACTAGTTATTTTTTCCTTTGATTTGAACATAATATCAGAGCATCAGTACGGTTTACATATGTGAGAGTGTAATTACTGTGGCGTTTATGAATATTTCTTTGGAGAGTGATTCATAATTCGATTCCTTTTTCTCATTATTTGCAATAACACAGGGTTGTAAATGACCACAACCCAAGTAGCAAAAGAATGTTGAAAAATGATTTTAAAATCAAAATATCATAAGATGTCTAAAATCATGGCTTTCAAGATTTCAAAATAATTTTAAAATAATGTATGATATTAAAGTTCTGTATCCTGTCATCTCAAATTGTTAATAACATATATCTGCATATGTAGGAAGTACTGAGACATTTATTTGCATGAAAAGTCTTTTTTTTAACATTTCATGTTAAAATAATATGAGAATATTATTTAATATCATTTCAAAATAATTTCAAAATTATTTTAAAATTCTTTTAAAATATTTTTAAAATGATTTTAAAATATTCTTAAAATGATTTTAAAATTATTTTAAACAAATTAAAAATTATTTTGAAATAATTTTAAAATTATAGCTTAAAAATTGATACCTTTTTGTAATTAATTTCCGCTGTACACTAAATTATTGTTATGCTTTTATTGGTACATTCATCAGTTTTCTCATTTCCACATTCGTAACATTGATTATACATGCATATTCACGTTCGTAACATTTCTGCAAGTAGGTTACGTCTTCATTGAAATGTAAATAGTGTGGCAATTGGAAAAAATATTGTTTATTCTCATTAATATTGACTTTATATTCATGTTATGTGGCAACATAGGTTTCAATTAATTAATACCTGAAAACTGTTACCGTGATTGGATGGTACGTTTCCTCAAACTATCACGGCTTTGACATTTAAAAGTTCTCGCAAACACATTTACGCACGGGAATGGCCGTATGTATACAACTTTCTTGGAGCCCATTTTACAGTTGTGAGTAGGATATACCGTAGGTAGTTGCGAGATAGATACACCATAGGTAGATGTGAGGTTGTAGTTGAGTCTATACGGTCCGGAGATAGGTAATATAATATTGTCCATGGGTACACCCTTTTTTTTGCGGTTTGAAGCGATCGTGACACGTTTGTGCAGCGCTCCGGACACCTTGCCGCGCATCCGACTTAAAAAAAATGGAAGTTTAGGAGTGCTAGATGCGCTGCAGCAGAGCCCTCGCGGTAGCTACTGCGCATCCCAACCCAACCTACGGTCGGGTTCTTCATTCAAGTATTCTACCAGCTGATTGGTAGGTTCTTGGACAGTCCCCATTCTGCATCCCAACCTCATAGACATTGTCTCGCTTTCCCTCCTAAGGATGGCCCGTTATTAGGTCCCTCTTCAATTCTTCATATCTTCTACCTCCTCTTATTTCGTCCAGAATTCCTATCCTCTTCCACGCTTCCCCAGTGTTCTCCCCTCTATCACTCTCTTCAACATGCCCTCTCCTCTCAAAACCTCCTCCATCCATCTCTTCTACCGTCTCCGAACCTCTGCCACAAGCTTCCTCTCCTCTCCGACCATATCCAATACCTCCTCGTTCGTCTTTCTCGCCATCCAGCTAACCTTCTCCATCCTTCTCCAAACCCACATCTCAAACGCCTCAAGTCTACGCACATCCTCCCTTCGCAATGACCAAGTTTCCGACCCATATAGCGCCACGCTCCATATTAAAGTTTTCACCAGCCTCTTGTTTACGTCTCTTCTCAGACCACCCCTCATCAATTCCTTCTCTTCGAAAATGCTTCTTTAGCCACGGCAATTCTGCATCTGATGTCCTTACCACTAAACCCATTCTCCTCCAAAATACTACCCAGATACGTAAACTGCTCGGCCTGCTCTATCTTCTGCCCTCCCACCCTTATAATCAGCCCCGCCTTCTTACTTCTAGAAAATCTCATTACTTTCGTTTTCTTGTGATTAATCTTCATCCCATACTTTTCGCACTGCACCTCTAATGCATTCACCGTTGACTGTAACCCCTTGGCAGACTGACTAACAAATGCTTGATCATCTGCAAATCTCAAGACCTCATCCTCCCCCCCATGCCTCCCTTGCCATTTCTTCTGAATACACGTTAAAAAGCAACGGCGATAGTGGGCACCCCTGCCGCACTCCCCGTCCTATCGTGGCCCATCCCGATTCTCCATTGGCTACCCTAACCTGTACCGTCTGGTTCAAATACAAATTTCGAATCATACCCCTGTCCCTCCAATCGACCCCTAATTTCTTCTACACTCCCATTAATTTCGTCCATTCCACCCGATCAAACGCATTCTCAAAATCTACGAAGCATGCAAAAACATCCTGCCCATACTCTTGGTTTCTTTCTACTTGCGTCCTCATCACCGCTATAGCGTCTCGCGTTCCCGTCCCTCTCCTAAACCCGAACTGGTCGTCACCCAGGTATTTATTTGCCTTCTTCTCTAGCCTTCTGTTTATAATTCTCAGAACTACTTTGGTCGCGTGGGATATTAAGTTTATTGTCCTATAGTCTTCGCACCTTTTTACCTTGCTCTTCTTTGGCATAGGAATTAGTACAGTCTTCGCGAAGTCTTTCGGCCACACTCCATCCTCATAAATCCTACGAATAAGCGCAAAAAGTTTTCCTCTTCCGTTCTTCCCCATGCTCTTTAAAAACTCTGCAGGTATGTCATCTTTTCCCACCGCCTTATTCCTTTTCATGTCTCTTAGAGCTCTTTCGATTTCGCTATCTAGGATACTTGGTCCGATGCCATCTCTGTCGATATCGTCTTCCCTTTCTATATCACCCTATTGGGCCTTATTTCTTTACCATACAGTTCTTCAACATACTCCTTCCACCTCTCCTGGATCTCTCTCGGTTCTACGATCACCCCTCCCGTCTTGTCGGTTATCGTTGTAATTCCCCTTCCCTTATTACCACCCGTCAGTTCCTTTACTTTCCTATATAATGCATCTGCTCTTCCCTCTTTTTGGTATTTCTCTAACGAGTCTATCTGTTCTCTCCACCACGCCTCTCTTGCTTTCTTTGTTTCTCTTCTAAGCCTGTTATTTAATTCTCGGTATTTTCTCTTTCCTAGCTCTGAGTTTACGATCTTCCATTTCCTTCTCTCCTCCATCTACCTTATCATCTCCTTCGTGATCCACGGTTTTCTAATTTTAGTTGCACTCACGATCTTTTTACGATCTTCCATTTCCTTCTCTCCTCCATCTCCCTTATCATCTCCTTCGTGATCCACGGTTTTCTAATTTTAGTTGCACTCACTACGCCTACCGTTGCTTTCGCCGCTTCTGCAATTCCATTTTTCAAACTTCCCCATTCATCTTCCACTGATCTAACTCCATGTTCCTCACCCATTATCTCATCCACCTTCTCTCGATACTTCTTCTTCATTGCCCCAGTTAATACCTCCGTATTCGACTTTCGTACCCTCCTTCCCATTCTTATCTTTTTCAGTTTTACCCGACATTTCATGACTAATAAGTTGGTCTGTGTCTGCATCAGCTCCTGGATAAGTATGCGAGTTTTTAACACTATTCATGTATCTGTGACGAACCATGATGTAATCTATCTGGAACCTATCTGTGTCTCTCGGCTTCTTCCAAGTGTACCTACGAGGATGATGTCTGAGCCGTGTATTTGTAATTACTAGGTTATTTATACGGCAAAACTCCACAGCTTTCTCGCCGCGGTCGTTTCTCCTTCCTAGCCCGTAATCGCCCACCTCCCGCCCATCACTTCCTTCGCCCACCACCGCGTTCCAATTACTACGCGTTACATTACTACTAAGTGCTTACTCCCAGGTATCCTACCAATTATTTCCTCTAGCTGATCGTATACCCCATCTACCTCCTCCTCTTTATGATTAGAGGTAGGCATATTAGAGGGGGCGTGTTGTGAGACGGACAACAACACAACAGGGAATATCGTACTGTAGGAGTAAACCTTTTAAAAATAATAATGACTTCCAAATTCAACCCTGCATGGCTTGATGCTATCCTTCACCCTGAGTGGCAAAGCTGGTTGCGGGCAGACGAACGGGATGTGAACTCTGCTAAGTGCATCGTGTGTAAGAAAACTTTTTCGCTGAGTTCAATGGGCAAGTGGGCCGTGACAAGCCATGCTGCAGGGAAGTGGCATCTCAATGCTATCCAGGGTCGTCAACGTCAGGACAACTTGACTAATTTCGTCGTCCAATCACCACTACAGCAGGTATGCAGTATTACTACCCAGACTTTTTGTATGATGGACAGTACCGGTATGGTATTCGTTATTCGATGGGATAGTTTTGTGCCGTTCTTAGCATTTAAAACTTAAGCTTTCATTATGCATGCTGTATGTTTAGGTAGATAAGTTTTTTAGTTGGTCACGGCGTACGCGTGTATGTAGCACCAGCACTCCCTTCACACACCTCTCAACCATGCAGGCAACATGCTAGAAGTTCGGTAAGGGGCGGACCAAGGGGCCTATTCTATAACTCGAAGCTACGGAGGTTTCCGGTGAAAAGATGCTTCAATAAGCTGCTTGCTCTCATCGGTATTCTCTATCATGGAAGCTACAGGAGAAAGAGCTAGCAGAAGTTGTAAATGTCACGAAGCTACTTCTGTAGCCCCAGTAAACTCCCACGGTAGCCTGTGGGATCCTGTGGTCTCCACGTCGTTCATGGTGCCTTTCGGTACGGTTTCGTTAGGTATGGTAGGCAGATGGCAATATTTTTGAAGTTAATCCATAATGTCTTCAAGGATTCTCCCGCGCGCCGTGCAGAATTTACACGTCTTACTGAAAGTGATGAATTTACTCTCAAATTTTGCAATTGCCGATGGCTTGAGAATGGTCCCGTGTGTGCAAGAGTCGTTACAATACTCAAGAATTTGAAGACCTACTTTCCCACAATGAAGGATTTGCCTGACACATGGTCGATTAGGAAGAGTGAAAGAGTGCTTTGCTGACCCTCTTCTGCTGGCGAAACTTCATTTCTTTTGCGACAATAGCATCATCTTTTGAGCCATTTCTCAAAGCGTATCAGACGCTGAAACCAGTCATCCCATTTCTTCATGGTGACATTGAGGATCTTCTCCGAGAGGTGTACGGGCGGTTTGTGAAGCCAGACGTCCTAAACAAAGCAAAGACAGCCTACAAGCTGATCAATATTAATGTAGATGATGTTGCGAATGGTTTGAAACTGTCCCAAATCAATATTGGTGTGGGGGCAACCCTTGCTCTCTGTGATGCAAGAGTGAAGGACATCGAAGAGGACAAATTTAGCCTGGAATGTAAGAAGTACGTGTGGTCTCCATTGAGAAGAAAATAGTTTAGAGAAGCCCAATAAAGTACAAATTTACCAAAGCAGCATCATGTCTGGATCCTAACAAAATTCTTAAAAAACCTGAGTAGTGTAAAACAGACATGGATTCTTGACTTAGGGTCTCGTGTCTGCAAACCACATGACCACTCTGCAGGCAGACCGCGCTGGTATCCAGTTCAAAAGGTTTGTATCCCAGGTGGATAAAGTACAGCTCACGAGCTTTAATAAGGATACGGATAGACTGGACTCTTTCTATGCTTTCGAAACTGCCCAAGCTTTCGTTTGTTAAGTTGGCTTGCATAGAAAGAGTCCAGTCTATCCGTATCCTTATTAAAGCTCGTGAGCTGTACTTTATCCACCTGGGATACAAACCTTTTGAACTGGATACCAGCGCGGTCTGCCTGCAGAGTGGTCGTGTGGTTTGCAGACACGAGACCCTAAGACAAGAATCCATGTCTGTTTTACACTACTCAGGTTTTTTAAGAATTTTGTTAGGATCCAGACATGATGCTGCTTTGGTAAATTTGTACTTTATTGGGCTTCTCTAAACTATTTTCTTCTCAATGGAGACCACACGTACTTCTTACATTCCAGCCTAAATTTGTCCTCTTCGATGTCCTTCACTCTTGCATCACAGAGAGCAAGGGTTGCCCCCACACCAATATTGATTTGGGAACCCCCGCATCGCGTTATTTACAGCCGAAATAACGTAAAAAGCGGGCGTGCGTTGAGGGTTGCCTACTCTCAAGAAAAATTCTATCGCTGCGGCACCGTTAAAAGTATTCCCACCGAAAAATGTCTTTTTTTCCTCTGTTTCTCCGGTAGGACGGGCTACATTTTGCCGTTTGTCGAACTTTGAATTTCGAAAAAGTTGTTCCTTTTCTAAGTATGTTATGGAGTAGAGCCCCTGTATCTGTGGTTCCCGTATCCGATATTTCAATTATTTACGATTCTGTCGGGTGAGATATTAGAAGTGAAAATATCCTGAAATAATCGACCCTAAGTCCATATATGTGTCATTCTGCTATGTGAAACCATAGAGAAAGGCATTTGATGAGCTCAGTTTAGTGCGCGTCGCTTGCTCCACCAGCAATTTGTAATTTATGTAACCGCGGAAGCAGTTGAGCGAGTTGAGCACACTTGAAATGAGCGCATCTCAGTTTAGCTTATCGCTGCTATGCTGAAACTTAGGACGCCATTTATGAAAAACGATATTCCTCTCTGCACAATAAATAGCTCTCTTTCACAAATCTGAGTCTGGGTGAGAATTAAATGGCTCAGGGTCCGAGACTTCTATAAATCCAGTAAGAAAACCTTTCGGTACTCTAAATGGACATTCAGGCTGCCATAAGAAACAGCTGAGACTTTTGCCATTGATGCTGCGAGTCTGCTGCAAGAAAATTTGTTCAATAAATTATCTTTCTGATTGTGATTCATATCTATCTTCGAAGAAAATTATTATACTATACTTCCAATGGAATGGAGGTTGACATAGTTGCACCCTGTCTCTCGTTTACTGCTTAAGTTTGTTTATAATTAGTGTAGAGATGTAGACTTTTTCTGCTGGTATTATTGAGATGTTGGTCATAATTTAAATGAAGTACACCTTACTCCTCTGTAAAGGTTTCGTGTGTATTTATGCTCATAATCAGGGGTTTGAATATAATACACGAGTCAGTGAAGTAGCTATTTGTTTTACAAGTAAACAGATGCCCACATAACAGAAACATCTCTGAGATTATCCGAGATGTCTCAAATGTCTCATTGAATATCTCAGACATTCCGTGACATCTCAGAGACTACTCTGAGATACCTCTGAGAAAGCTCTACTATGTCCGCTTTTGTCGTGGTCTCAGACATCGCATGTTATGTTTCGGAGAGGTCTTAGGGACAACACTGAGAGGTCTCAGTGAGGACTCAAATGGATCTCAGAGACATGACATGTGAAATTCAAAGCTCATCATTTTAAAATTAAACAATTGTTTGCGCAGAAATATATCGCCCATAGAAAATTTTTTCTCATAATCCTTTGCAAGGACAGTTGTGCACTCAAATTCGAGCCTGACATTATCGGTTACTTCAGAGCGAAATTGAGTGATCCAGTTTCGATCCACTTGTCCCCTCTCTGCAAGTGGCGGGCAGATTAAATGTGGGATGGCCCAATGTATCCAAAGGCGTATAAAGTGCCATGAGGGCTCCAGAAGGCCCTCGCCTACCTAATCAATCAGTCAACCTCCAGAGTGGCTTGCAAACCCTGCGGAGTGGCATTTGACCATCGCAACTATCTTGGGTAGAAATATATCTTTCTCAACTGTTTTAATTTGATTTTCAACTCATTGTTTCACTCATTTGGAATTAATTTGTTACTGATTTTTAAAATGAAAATTGTAAAAAATAAATTTTAAATCAGTTTGAATAAGTTAAAAATAAGTTCCTGAAACAGTTGAAAATGAGATTTGAATGGTCGAATATGAGATTTAATCCCTTCTCTATGAACTATGTTTTAAAATTGCTTAAATTTTTCTATGCAAGCGAACAAATGACATTTTAAAACTTCACTGCTGCTAAGCTAGCCCTAAGCAGGCCTAAAAGGTTCTGTGTGTCATAAAAGACTTTGTACGCCTTCTCGGGATGCTGTACCTTTTCTCAGTCCGCGGGAGTAGATAATGTCAACTCTTCGTCGCAGTGAACCCCACAGCATGTGCCCAGGGTCAGCTGCTTGTTAATGCAGTGGAATATGAAACATATACTTTTTTGTTTAATTTGCAAATTGAGCGTTATAAGGATATTCCTTATGTTTAGCTCTACAGTTACAAATTTTAAACAGAGTTCTACAGTTATTTTTAACGTAGTTTGTGTGTAAAGGAATCTCCAAACTAATTTCTTGTGTTATTTAGTTAGTTAGAGAGTAATTTTTGTTAGGTTTTTAGTTAGTTAGGAAGTATTATGTTTTTAGGTAAACAACCAAAATTTATTTTTCCATATGAGTTGATGGCCATATTTTAGTGAGTTTGATTGTTTATTTTTCCCTGTATATACATTACTCATACTAATTTGAGCATGACAGCTGACAATTTTTTACTTCTTTTTTTGTTGCTCAATGGTTTCCACCTGAAGAATACAGTAGAGAATGAACACAAAAAATGTGTAATAGCGTGTACAACGGACAGGTAATGGTGATAGATCACATTAGCAGTAATGGAGGCTGTACAATTAGACTTCTTTTTTTACAAATTATTAAGAGTTTTTGGTAGGTAGTAGCTACTTTTTTTTATTAATTCTCTAATTCATTAGTCTTAACTGCTAAGTAGTACCATAGAGTAACCTCTATGGTAGTACTAAGAACCATATATCTATCATATGCTTTCCGTTTTACTGTATTATCTGTGTACACTTGTGTAGATGTATTCTCGACTGTAGACTCGACTTATTTTTTTACCCTGAGAAAATGCAAACAAATTGATTTTTGTTTCATCCTTCTAGGATAAGTACATTCATAGTTATAAACTTTAACGTAAACCTTTAAAAACGTAAAAATTGGTTTACGCAACATTATAAAAATGGCCGTCCAAGGTAAACTGCATGAGATAGAAATTAGAATAAAATAGTTTTCATGTCTTAAGACCTGAGGGAAACAACTAGGAAAGTTTCAATTTTTAAAATTATACAAGCGACCAACTTATTTATTTTTGGACCAATTCAAATGGATAGATCCCTGGGCAAGTCCTAGCCTATTGAAAGCTCTGTACTGGGAATGCAAAGAAATTTTAGTTGCATTTATGAGGGAAGTAGCATTTTCTGACTTGTAGCCCCATCACAAAGGGTTAAAAGAGTTGAAAATTGCATTTAATACAGCTGAAAATTGGGTTATAAACATTGGCAATGACTTCTAAATGTGCTGAAAAAGTAAATAGTTAGGCCAAATAATGTTTTATTGAAGCAAAGGTTTTCACTAACACCAACAAAAGTTTACATGAAAGTCAACTACATATTTATAATGATTATTAACAAAGTTTATGTATTAGTTAAAAGTAATATTTCCAGTAAGCGGCAACCACAGACTTAGGTTATAAGGCCACAACATACATTTTTGATGTCACAAAAAGATAAATTGATCCTGCTGCTTGGAGGCAATGCCTATCCTTGAGAATGCAGGGACTGCATTAGTCATAATTAAGTGGATTTAAAATAATTGTTAATCTTTATTAAAAATTTACAACTTTTGCTACAATATAGAATAATTTACCTAAAACTAGAATAATATACCTACATAAAAAATTGCAATGTAAAATGGTTATAACCAATGCAGAGTTAAATAATGCACTGCCTTCCTTTATATGCAGCCTGTCGCCATTTCTGAGCCTCCTCTGTTGTGCCTTTCCTTGAATGTCCAGTACCAGGTTTTTTGCTGGAAAAATTTGAACCAGTAGACTGCATCACGGAAGTTTTAGAAAGTATCCATAACTGCCTTAATTATAAACAGGACACTGGTGTAAATGTGGAAATGTTCTGTTATTAATATTAAGTTTTACCTGATAAGTTAAGGCCAGAATTTATATGACACATGCCAAAAGTTCAGGTATTTTTCATCAAGAGTTGATAAAGCAAAGCTTATGAATGCTGTAGGATTTTTCAGGGATTAGTGAAATAAACTAGGATAGTGAAAAATATGTGTATTCGCTATAAGGCGGCAAACAAGACAGCACATACATGTTATACAGGCGTGACAAAACACAAACGATATACCAATATTTATACAAAAATACCCAACATGTGTCCCTACAGCATATTATGAAATCCCACCAACATTCGAACAAAATATGAATATACCAGAGCAATATAAAACTTTAGATTATAACCAACACTCTCCCTTAATCAAATGATCCAAGGATCTGATATTAGTTAAAGTCCTTGCACACAACATTTATGCTTTATACCATGAAGTCCTTCGGTCATGACATCTGCAATCATTTCATTAGTTGGCAAATATCCCAATTTCACCTGAGCATTCGAAATGACCTCTCTCACATAGTGATGTCTCACATCAATATGCTTCGTGTGGTTATGAAACACTGGATTATATGCAATCTTCTGAGCACTTTGATTGTCATTGTACAGTTGGATGACATTACAATTACCCAACAATTCACTCAGCGAACCCCTTAAATACACAGCCTCCTTCACTGCATCTGTAATGGCCATATAGGTACTCTGCTTCAGTGGTAGAGAGGGCCACAGTCCACTGCTTTTTGCACTCCCAAGACACAGCAGCATTTGCATATTTTAAGACATCTCCTGTGTAGGATTTTCGGTCAGCAACGTCATTAGCCCAATCTGCATCCACAGATCCAACAAAGTCACTTCTAACAGGTTTATACACCAAACCCATGCCCATTGTCCCCTTCAGATACCTCCGTACTCTTTTAGCATACTCCCAAAGCTCTTAACCATGGTTAACATTAAACTGGCTCAAAAAATTAACAGCATATATAATATCAGGCCTAGAACACACGGACAAATACAACACAGAACCAATGAGTTTCTGAAATGGGACATTCTCTTTTGACAAATCAGATTCAGATGTATTGATGATTTCTAACTTCAAATTAGCCTCAATTGGAGTACCCACAGGTTTTGCATTCAACATTCCAAATCTATTCAGTAGCTCAAGAATGTATGGCTTTTGGTCAATATTTAATTCATTCTTCCCTCTGTCTCTTTTCACCCTCATTCCCAAATAATGACTTGACTTCCCTAAGGTCTTATCTTGTACAAGGTCATCATTTGTTTCTTAACCCTTCTCTCCTAACCCACCCGAAACCGGCCACAGGAAATTCTCCGCCATGCACGAAATTTAAATACCCTTCTGCCCCAGAGTTAGACCTATTTTTCAGCACGATGAGATGCTTATGAACGTCGGTTCATTAAACCTAAAATAATTCACCATCCAATCAAGTATTTTATTTTTAAATATGTAAATGTATTTGTCATGCATCAATTTATAGAAATTATATTATCTTATCTCAGTGGGTTTTTAATGCCCTACGTCCACTCCGTTTTCTTGGTGATACCTGATAAAGCAATCTAATTTGCTCAGGGGTAAGTCGCAGCTACGGCACTTCCACGATGTTTCAATTCTCCGTCCAGCTGAAGTTCTTCTTTTCTTTGAGCTGCAGTAGGCACAACATTTTTTCTTCCTTCGATCTTTGCAAGAATATGTTACTGTCTATGTGAAAAATTTGCCACAGGAAGGCTTCTTTTACGCCCTAATATTTTGCGGGAGGAGAATTTCCCTATCATTTGTTTATACAGAGCCAAACGGAAATTTTTCTGTGTCACTCCATGTCTAGTACTTGGAGGAGAATTACTTTCCTTGTTCAGAATAAAACTGTTTACTATGGCCGTATTAAAAACAAAGGCAAATAAATACTTCCACCATTTCTTTGTTTTTCTTCCGACACAGTAATAGCACATACTCTGATCAGTTCTGTCAACCCCGCCCATGTATTTTGTATAAGATGTAATTGACTGAGGACACGATACCATAATTTGTTTTTTCCCTTTCCCTATTTTTCTTGGGACCTCTACATTCTTGTTGGGATCAACAATCGTTTGAAGGACATAAATATCCCGATTATCATGCCAAACCGTGGCTGTGACATTCCCACTCTGCAAACTTCTACTTTGACCTCTTTGGAGCTTTAGTTTCTTTGGATATTTTAGTTCTACGGGCCATTCTCTTCGAGAAGGTCTTGTAGTAGCACATGCATAAGTGTTTTTCGTAAGTAACAATTTCATAATTCCCACACTTGAAAAAAAGCTATCAAAATACACATGATGATGTTTTCCAAAATAGTGATCTTGTAAGTTCATCACAACCTGAGTTCCAAGAAACATTTCACGGTTCCTTTTTTCTTTTTTACCCAAGTACACACAGGGGCGGATTAAGGGGGGGGGGGGGCCCGTAATTCCCGGGAAAATAGAAAAGATGGTAATCTTTAAGGTGGTTCTCCGATGCAAGTTTTTATTTCACCAGCTCATTACACAATGTTTAAAGATAATTGGAAAATATCTAAAAGCCAGTTGTCTAAACAGACACAGTATCCTAGATGTTCGCAATTGTACTTTAGTAGGCCTTTTGATGAACAGTGTTGTGAAAGCTTTGGTGCTGTAACGGAATAGTTATAAGATATTATACTATGTATACAGACCTATATACACCTATTTAATATGTATGCAGAGAACAGTGCCGCGAGTTTGGGCAGTTGAGCCGTAGTGCGTCTGCGAGAGGGGAATACAGTCTCAACGCCCTCCTTCAACATTGCCTATTATGCGACACCCTCCGCTCTCGTGCTCGTCGCGACATGTCAGTTGCCCGGCTCTCGCGAGTGTATTGTTTCAGGTGCAGTGAGTGACAAGTTCAAGAGTTCTTCACATGTTTATGACCCTGCGTCCTTTTTCCTTTATTCTGTGATATACCTGACGTGCAGATCAACCTTTCTGCCAGAGATGGTAAGTTCAGTCGGTTAATTACAAAGACATAACTTATTTGCGCTTTCTCGCGCTCGCCATTAGGGTCGGACGGCCGGCTTCAAGCTCGGGCCCACATTAGCCTCCATTGCTATTATCTGCTTTTTGATCAAGGAATTGAACACCCACCTATTTACTGGACTTTCATTTTCATTATGTTATCATAGAAATGCTGTCAGAGGTCCACCCACCGTAGTTTTGTCCCCTCTCCTTTTGATAGCGGTAAAATTGAGGACTCTCTAAGCAAAATAATTTTCAAGTATTACGCTACAGGGTGAGAAAAAGATGTGCTTATAATGTTTTTTGCAACTCGTCGCAGAAGGAAAAACTAAGGTTTACTTATGTTTACAGGCGTCTTCTTCTAGTAGGCCTGGTACTAAGCGGAAAACTAATAGTGCCTCTGCGGACCTTCGAAGCTTTTTCTCTCGCATCCAAAAACAAAAGATGCCAGAAGCAGCAGGAGTAAATGCATAATTTGTTAACACCATGCCTTCATGCTGCACAACTGACAATGAGACTCAAGCTGAGCCCATGGTCCTTTTACAATCCCATTCACTTGGCCACGAAAAATCGACTGAAGCTTCAATTTCTTCACTTCCTTTGGCTGAAAATTTCAACTGTGACGTAGTTCTCTTCATTGTACCAGGAAAGGAAATACCTGATGATAGGAAAAAAGCAGAACTTTTGGAAGGCCCTTGGACATCCACTAGCAACTAAAAGTATCCCTTTTCAACTTATAGGAAGGGAACCGCGGAAGAGCGTCGTTACGTGAGGATAGAACATCTTGAAAAGTACCCTTGGCTTGTGGTTTCTCCCTCAATGAATGGACTTTTTTGTAGGTATTGCCCTTTTTTCCCAATCAACGGCAGCTTGCGGTACAAATTTGCAGTTAAAATCCCTCGTTACAGAGCCGTTAAAGTTTTCAAAACTGCTAGGGAAACTAGATGATCTGGAAAACCACCAACACACAGTCTATCACAAAGGTGCAGTGCCCAGTTTGCCCTGAATTTTCTGGAAAATACAAAAACCTGAAAATCAAAACAAGCCAACTGGACGGCTACATAAGGGAGAAAATCAAGGAAAATAGAGAAAATCTGAAGCTGATACTTAAAAGTGTGATTTTTCTTGGCCGTCAGAACATACCATTCAGAGGTCATCGGGACGACGCGACGGTGCATTATCATTGGAAGAGCCCTTGACGAATGACGGTAACTTCCAAGCATTGCTGCGTTTTCGTTGCTTGGTATTATAAAAAATTATAAAAATATTAAAGGAAAATAGTATTTTCTGAATATGTACAAATCTTTTTATTTCATTCCAACCAATTTTAATTTTGTACGACATTAAAGACGATTTCTTTCAAGGAGTTCGAAATCCTTGTGTAGACTGCCGCGGGTTGATGGATGGGAAGATGCAGGTCTTCCGCATTTTGCACCGTGTTGGTCTATGTTTCCTCGGACGACAGTTCCGTAGGCGTTGCAGTCGGCTTCTTCTGGTCAGTGAAATGAAGGTGCAGCTATTTGTCGTCTAATATATCTCAAGCGTTAGACCTGACTCTAACGGGTGAGATATATAATACGACAAATGGCTGCACCTTCACTCCACCGACCTGAAGAAGCCGACTGAAACGCCGCCGAAACTGTCGTCTGTGGAAACATGGACCAACACTGTGTAATACACGGAAGACACTTCACTTCTTCACAAAAATGACATTCTTTACATCGTTTTTTTACGTTTTTCAAATGTGATTAGATAGATTTACTCAATAATTTATCACATCTCTTATATATAATATAGCCACATCAAAACTACGTTCCAAGCGCTTCATTTCTTTTAATTATCCGAGGGAAGTCCACCCGTACCTCTATTTAGTTGAGATGTATTGCATACCCCCCAAGCGCCGCGGGAAGTAGTGAACCGCCCCCCCCCAAAACAACGACCTTAATCCGCCCCTCAGTACACATTCCCCTGAAGAACAAAACCATGATAAGTAGCTAATACCCATACTTTAAATCCCCACTTCGTTGGCTTTCCCTGAATGTACTGTTTTATGTAATGACGTTCTTTAAAAGCAACCATTGCTTCGTCAACGCTAAACTCTCGACCTGGTTTATACTTCTTGTGGAAAGTGTCCATAACATCAAGAACTGGCCTAATTTTTTGCAACACATCAAAACCCTCCTCTCCTTGCTTTTTTTCCTGAGTTATGTATATCACTTATATGGAAATATTTTGAAATTTATGTGTATCTACCAAAGGTCATACAGTTGTGGACTATTGCACAGTCAATATCTTGACTATGCCAGTAATCCCTGCTTTCTGGCAAATCAAATATTCCCATGTACACAAGTACTCCAATGTAGGTCACCATTTTGTCGTATGTAATGTCTACCCACTCTGTCAACCTATTGGAGATGTTCTGCGTACTTATTCGTATTCTCGACAATTCTAAAAATAAGACCACCTCCACCTAACATGTATTTTAGAAAGGAAAACTCATCACTGCCAACAGCCAAATCATGAGTAGGCCCCATTTCTTCTTTGAAATCACAAGGCTCTTTAAAAATTAAATTATCTCTCCAATTGTCTTGCAGCTGAACCGTAGCTTGGGTATCACTCGTATTCAGGGTAACTTCACCTCACGACCCATATTCACTTGAATCGTCACTATCATTGAACTCTCCCGAACTTAAAAAACTTGAACTATCTGAATCACTTGAAAAATCAACTCTGTTCACCTCCTCTGCAATAGAATCCTCTCTCAAAGAAATCATGGTCAAAACTGAGGGTCTTTGGGAAGATATTTTTTTCCTTTGGGCTGTGCTCAATCTCCTTTCCATAAGGGATAAGAAAGGCTGAGAGAGGTTGTGGTGGAGACCACCGAAGGAAAAATATTCTCACTGTAGATGAGAGTTACTCCTTGGCCAGCCAGAGGTGGTCTGTATTTTTATCTTTCATTTGCGTCCCATGAACTATACCCATTCATTCACTCGAGAATACATCGTTCACCACTTCTCTTTAAACTGGGCCCCAAAACAATAACGACTTCTTGGACAAGTCGAGAATCTTCTCTAATAACCTCCCTGGAGATAATAAGTGAGCCAAGAGACACTTGGGCGCAATTTGAAAGATATATGGGGTTTTACTTTGGTTTATTATGGACCTTCGGCACATGAGAGTATGGTGACAGATATTACGAGGCTCTGCTTCATCGCTGAGGATCGGGAGATAAGAAGGATGCTTGAGTTGGCAAAGATAAACAAGTGGAAGAGGAAGCAGATGCTTAGAAGGCGTAGAAGATCGCCCTTAGCATAGCACGGCAGGTCCGCCGGTTTCGGGTGGGTTATGAGGGAGTGCTTTAAAAACCAGCAGCCGGTTTCAGGCGGGTTAGGAAGGAGTGCTGATCGAGGTATTTAAACTTCAGTTGGGAGAGGGTTAAGATATGCCACTTCATTTGAAGCATTGAAAAATAAAAAGAAATCATCAACATAAACAGCAAATATTACAATAGATTCACCTTTCATTTTAAAGTAAACACAAGCCTCATATTCAGATTTCTTGTAACCCATATTAATAAACGAATCATGAACCTTTGCATTCCTATTTCTTGAGGACTGTTTCAATCCATAAATAGCCTTTCTTAGAAGGCATACCTTGTTCTCATTTCCATTAGAAATATAACTCTCAGGTCTGCACATGTAAAGTTTTTCACTGAGATCCCCATTGAGAAAAGCTGTCACCGCATCTAAGTGATGTATCTCAAGTTGCATCTCAATTGCCATTCCAAACAGTAACCTTACAGTGGAATGTCTAATGACAGGTGAGAAGGTATCATGGTAGTTAAGTCCCTGTTGCTGAGAATAACCTTAAACTACTAACCTAGTCTTATGACGATCAACATTCCCTTCCCAATACCGTCTTTGTCATAAGGGACTACGGGGCCTGAGCCCAGGGCCCCCGACCTCATGGGGGCCCCGAAATGCCGATGTATTTGCTTAGACAAAAAAAAGTTCAATTTTCTTTCGGTTTTCAAGATGATACCTACTAAAATTACTGACAGATTTTCAATTTTTCAGAGAGTGAACAGTGAACATTTTAACAATAATAAATATGTATTATTTACTATTTGGTGAAACTGATTAAATGGCCATAACCATAATAAATATAAATTCATAACAGAAAAATATTTTTTCTTGTCATTCCCTTTTTTTACTTTCCAACAGGGCCCCAAATTTTTGTGTGCCCAGGGGCCCCAGCATGTCCTAAGATGGCTCTGTCCCTTCCCCATCCCTTTTCACTTTTAAAATCCACTGAGATTGGATTAAGTTCTTATCCTGAGGTCTATCTCCAAGGGTCCATGCCTCATTGTCATGAAATGACTGAATTTCTTCCTCCATAGCCTTTCTCCACTCTATTGCACACTCACCTGAAAGTTCTTCACTGACTGTCTCAAGTTCCAGAGGTTCACAAACAGTATGGAATAGCACATACCCCGGAAATTCCTTCTGGTGTCACTCTCGCTGTGGATACATAGGTTCTCCGTCAGATGCTATTTCCTCCATCTACACCTTGGACAAATGGACATTAGGTGGTTGGTCCAACTCAGGCAAGACAATGTCATCAGTGGTCAGCTCGTCTGCTTGAGATACGAACAGTTCTCCCATCGAATGAGTATTATTCATCTCAACTGAATTACGACTAGACCCTTTTTTTAGCAAAACATCATTGTCCTGACACAAAAATTGAGGATTCTCCTCATGGTTCAGCTTTTCCTCAAAAAACACCGCATCACGAGCCCTGCATATTTTCCATGGATTATTAATATCAAAAAGTCTGTACCCCTTTGACTCTTAACAGTATCCCACAAAAATATACATTTAGCTTTGGAATCAAGTTTTCTACGGTTTTCACGTGGCACATGAGTATAAGCCTTACAACCAAAAAATTTAAGGTGTACTACATCCACCTTTTCACCAGACCATTTTTCCTCAGGTGTCATATTAAGGACAGCCTTGTGAGGAGATCTATTTTTGAGGTGCACAGCTGTTTTTGAGCTTCTGCTCACAACCTTTTATTGCATTTTGCATCTTGCATCATGCATCTCACTTTTTCCGCGATTGTCCTATTCACCCTTTCTGCCACTCCGTTTTGTTGTGGATTGTGTAAGGGATTGTGAGCTGATGTTTAATTCCATGTAAATTCAAAAACTTCTTAAAGTCATTGCTCACATACTTGGGCCCATTATCAGTGCGAATACATTTAATTTTAACATTAGTTTCATTTTCTGCAAACATCTTAAATTCCTCAAAGGTTTTCTTTACAAGACCCATAGAGTTTTTAGAAAATGCAACATTTTTCCCGCTGTAATCATTAACAAAAGTCCACATGTAGACTCCACTCCACGATGATACTTGCATGGGACCACACAAATCAGAATGAATCAATTCAAGCCTCTCCCTAGCTCTTTTTTGCTTTGACATTTTAAATGGATTTTTACTCAATTTACCCTCTACGCATGGAACACACTGCATTTGTTTATCATCAACAAAAGAGATACCCATAGCCATCCCATTTCGCAAAAGATTCATGCTAATCCTATTTAACCCTCTCCCTCCTAAGTTGGCCGAAACCGGCCGTACGGTGTTCTCTGGCTGCTCAGCGAATTTAAATGCCCAGTATCACCAGTTTTCAACCTATTAATTCGCAAGTGAGACCAACCGTGTTCGTAAGTTTCCTTTTTAAATTTAACCCTCAAATTGTGAAACAGTTTTGGTAATATCATACAATATTTTTATAATAAATAGTTTATATCTACTTTTAGACCTACCTCCAGGTTTATAGCTCATGCTCGTGAGTAGCCACCATTTCTGCAAATACTTATTTGTGGTACTCGAAGAAACACCCAACTTTACACAATGGTAAATCACTGTCATGGCATTTCCAAGAGGTTTCTACACTCCTTCCAGCAGTTGTCTTCCTTTTTTGGGCACTACAGCAAGCACACACACTTTTTCTTCCATCAGTTTTCACGAGATGGTGGGGGGTGACCGGAAAACTTACGGCACCAGCGTAATGTCTTTTGCGACCTAATATCTTGCGGTAGGAGTAGTTCCCTATCATCTGTCTGTATGGAGCTAGGCGAAAGTCTTTTTGTGTTGTCCCATGCTTCGAGGTTGAGGGAGAATTTGTTTCTTTATTAAGTATGTAACTATTTACAATGGCTGTGTTCATTAAAAACGGGAAAATATATTTCCACCATTTCTTGGTCTTCCTTCCGAAATCATAGTAAGACCTGTTCTGATCGGCTCTATCAACTTCACCCATAAATCTGTTATATCTTACTATTGATTCTGGGCATGGAATGTTAATTTGTTTATTACCCAACCCTGTTTTCTTGGGAATCATCAAACTCACTTTTGGATCGCAGTTTGTCGATAGAACACAAATGTCTCATCTGTCTTGCCAGACAGTTGCCGTCACTTCTGCTAATTGTAAAATTTTACTTTCACCTCGTTTAAGTTTTAGGCTCTTGGGATGTTTAAATTCTACTGGCCATTCTTTACGTGTTGGTCGAGTAGTAGCGCAAGAATAAGATTTACTTTCATAAAGTTTTAGGCTCTTGGGATGTTTAAATTCTACTGGCCATTCTTTACGTGTTGGTCAAGTAGTAGCGCAAGAATAAGTTTTACTTTCATAAAGTTCTTTCATAAGAGAAATGCTTGAAAAAACTGTCGAAATAAACGTGATGGTTCTTACCAAGGTGCTTTTCAGGTAAATTCATCACAACTTGGCTTCCTAACAGCATTTCTTTATTTCTACTTTCTTTCTTGCCCAAATATACATTCCCTTCTAAAACATAACCGCTCGGACTCGCCAATACCCAAATTTTAAAACCCCATTTTGTTGGCTTTGATTGGACGTACTGTTTTATATGGTGGCGTCCTTTAAATGCCACCATCGCTTCATCGACAGCTAAATCACGAGCAGGCTGGTAATTTTCATGGAAAGTATCTAAAGCATCTAGTACTGGTCTCACCTTTTGAAGGATATCAAAACCAACATCACTTTCTTTTTTCTCTTTTCTGATATCACTTACATGAATATATTTTGTTATGTCCGTAAATCATACATTCATACATTTTCGAATCAGAGGGCAGTCTATATCCTCGCTTCTCCAGTAGTCTTCACTTTCAGGCAGATCAAACACCCCCATATATACCGTGACACCCAAATATGCTCTGATTTCCTCATAGGTAACGTTAACCCAATGCCTATCATTCTTTCCTGAACGTCGCTGGAGGTATTCTGCGTATATATTTACATTTTCTACTCTTCTGTGAAAAAACTCCTCACCACTTAACATGCACATTAAATAATCTAATTCACTCGACCCATCGGGCAAGTCGTGCTTTGGTCCCTTTCCTCCATTAAAAATATAAGGAACGTTATAAAGTAATGAATATTCCCATTTAGAGGGGAGTGCACTTTCACCTGTCGCATCACTGACACTGGGAGTATAATCCTCTTCTATGTCACTATCACCTGAACTGGCACTTTCAAGCAATTCGTCCGCGTCATCAGAAGAACTCGAACACCCTGTATCATCAAGGGAATCGTCTCTGTCCACTTCTCTCGCTATAGCGTCCTCACTCAAAGAAGCCATGGTTAGAACTGGGCGGCATTTGGTAAGATATTTTTTTCATTAGGGCTGTGCTTTATCTCATTGTGAAGCATATGAGTTAGTGATGGTGGTCACCCAAGAAGAAAACTCAGTATGTAGATATGAGAGTCACTCGTAAACAAGCCAAGGCAGGTGTGGTGTTTTCATCTTCTTTTTTAGTCCCATGAAGTGTCCCTTACAACCCACTCGTGAAACCATGTGTCATCTGCTCTCTACAACAAGGCCTCTTCTAAAAGGGCTTCAATGATGACTCGAGAATATTCTCTCATCACTTCGCTGGGGAGAATACGCTAGCCCAAATACCCAAATGGATTTCGGGCTCTTTCGGGTTTCGTGGCTGAGACAATGGGTCTCTGTTTCAACTGATAGGAGTTAATGAAAAGGCAGATGCTTGTGTAGGCAACGATAAACATTCTTAAGATAAAACAGATGCCTATGAAGCTCAAAAGAGTGCCCTTGGCCGGTCAAATCACGAGCAGAGCAACACGGGCGGTTACGGCCGAAATAGGAGGAGGAGAGAAAAATATACGGCCGGTTTCAGCCGACTTAAGAGGGAGCGCATTCTTTGTCATTGTCTTTGGGCATTTAAACTTCAGAAGGGAAAGGGTTAAGTGACCCAGTCTTTTGTGCCACAAGGATTGAGAAACATCATTTACAGTGGCATTGGCCTTTTCCTCTATTACATTAAGGTGCTGTATTTCACCAAATTGTGATGCCGTTACTTAAAATTTCCATCAATGGTACAATTAATATATAATTTTTTACAACCATCACAATCAAAAACTACGACTAATACCCTTTCGAGACTAATTTGCTAACAGACAACAAATTAACGTTCAAATCAGGGACATACATCACATCAGAAATTGTTGTAAAATCATTATTGCCATGTAGTTTAACATAAATATCACCAATACCATTGGCAGATACTTTATCATCATTGGCCACAGTCACTTCAAAATTCATGTTGCCTTTAAAATTATACAGCCAATCTTTTCTTGCGGTCATGTGCGTGGTGGCACCAGAATCAACATACCATTCAGTATACTTCGTACCAACCCTAAGAGTAAAGAACAGTGCTCTGTCCTTCGCCTTCCTGTCTGGTTTCAATGACTCAGGCGTTGACTTCTCCGTTGTGTTATCTCTTTGGGCAAGCTGGCTTCACATGCCCAACCTCACCACAACCCCAGCACTTCACTAGCTTAGACCTTGGCTTTTTCTTTCCTCTGATCAGCAAAGCAGACTGACCATGTCGCCCATCACTTCCCCACTTATCATCTTGCAACAACTTCTATTTCACAAAGTCGCTAGATATTTCAGCCCCAGAACTTTCGAGAGCCATGACCATGGGCTCAAATTCCTCAGGAAGCCCCTGCAACTTGATGGCAGCAAGGAATTCATCATCTATCGCTTTGTCCTCGGCAGCTAGCTTTTGGGAAAGAGACATAACCTCATTCTCATAGTTCTCCATTGAACTTAAGTATTCTAGCTTCACAGAGCACAAAGACCGCAATTCAGGCCTTTGTCCTGAGCAAGCAACGATTCAGGCCTTTGTCCTCAAACGCTGCCAATTAGCTCTCCCATGCTTCTAAAGCTGTGGTAGTGGACCTCATGTGAGAGAATGCACACGGTTTGACCATCAAGGAAATTTTGGTGTGTGCCTTTTGGTCTTTCCATACTCTCAATTGTTGACTGCTTTTATCGTCCACCTCGTATCCTTCAATACAACACCATAAGTCTTCATGTATTAGATACATCTTCATAGCAAACTTCCAGTCACTGCAATATTCTCTACCCTCGAGTTTGGAAATAGATGACAAAGATGAATTTGAATTTGCACCATGTGACTCAGCCATTGCGTATTTTGGTCACGCAAAAAAATAAAAAAATAGGTAGTCTTACGGTAAAAAAATAACTAAACCATACTATCAATACTTTACGTAGTAAGTACCTAACTACTAAATATCTGGGCCCATAACAAGTAGGATTTTTCAGGGATTAGTGAAATAAACTCTGATAGTGAAAAATACGTGTATTCACTACAAGGCGGCAAACAAGACAGTACATATTATACAGGCATGACAAAACAGAAACGATAGACCAATATATACATATACAAAAATACCTAACGGTGTCACAATAGCATATTATGAAATCCCACCAATATATGAACATACCAGAGCAATATAAAACATTAGATTGTAATCAACAAATGCCTTGAGAGGAGTGCAGAAAATTTTCCTGTACATTTCATAAATGTCCACATGATGAAGTGAGATGGATAATATGTAGATGTATGTAAATTTATTTCTTTACGGGTTGTTGCCCAATTTACTGAAACACATTAACAACAGTAATAACACAGCACTCATGTGCCAATCATAATTCCAGAGTACAAAAATGAAAAAGGAGAAAAGATATACAGAATAAGAATGGTTAATTATACAAAACAAAAATAATCACACAAATTACCATGATGCATATATAGGCAATAGTTATTAACTGTTTCTTTTTATTGATTGCCTCCACATTTAATTGTCACCATGTGTTCTTCATACAGCCGGTATGTTATTCTTCTGTCATTGAAAGATATTCATATTCTATTTAGGATGCTTAGTATTCTACTGAGGCCTCAGTCAGTAGCGTCCAATGTTTTCTCCACAGATTGTTGAAACCACTGTATGTGGGCTGGTATTTTGCATACTCATCTCTTCAAGAATCACTTCTCCTGTCCACTTATGCAGGTTAATTTTAACATCTTTTTCTCTTCTTCTGAGTATGGTTCTAATTATGATTTTCGACTTGAATGTTAGTTAGATAATTTTCTAAAATCCTCACATCTCTTGAATCTTTGCTTCTTGGGTATAGGAATGAAAAAATTCTCTTCAAAGTCCATTGGTATTTGGTGAGTGTCATAGATTTCCCATATTGGATTGTGTAATCTGCTAAGGGTTCTTGCTCCTGCATTAATTAAAGTGATTTCTGTGGCCTTTCCATACCTACCTTAAGTCCCTCACTGCACCATCATGTATTGTTCTCAACATGGGAGTACGCATCATTGTTCATCTTCATCCAAATTTTTTTCATTCTCCTATACACTCAATCCGATTTTCTAATGCTGTATAGTGTCTCCAGGTACTATTTGGTTTCTTCCTCTGTCTTACCTTCTTGACTTTCTCCTACTACAGAATTCCCATTTCCAAGAATTGACAAGTTGCCCCTTCCTTTTGGCATTATCAGTTGTATTTCATGGTCTGACTTCCAATTTTCTTCTTCATAATCTGATATGGGCACATGCTCCTCAGTTTGGTCCTAAGACTTACTTATTAAATGTTAATGATGTTCACTTCTCAAGTAGTCCCATAATGATCTGAATGGGGAAATATTTTACCTCAGGAATATGGATTTCAAGATGCTTTCATCACCTAAGTTCTTGTAAATGAAATCAAAAGGAAAGCTAGGAAAAGGAAAAAATCAAAAGGAAGAAAAAGAGCTACTGCTATTTGGGATAATACCTAATTTGGTGATTTCTCATTGCCTTCTTCATTTGTACATTGCTGTACTACTGCTGTTTGGGTAAATACCTTTACCAAAACTTTAGTGTAATTAATTACTGCTGCCACTCTGGTCCACACAATTTCCACCTGAACTTGTGGGAAAAAGGAAGTCTCTCCGCTCCTCTGGGTTTTTGGTTGCCATTTGGTGGGCAGTATCTATTTGCCATGTCACAGCATCTTCACTGATTAATGTAGAATTTCTAGGCCATCTTACTCAACGATGGCCCCTTACACTCTACAGGTACCTCTATTTTTTGTCCAACACTGCTTATTCAATCAGTAAATTACCTTATTTTGTAGCTAACCTCAGTATCTAGAGGTTGACCTGCCATCCACAACCCATTTGATGGGCTTGATAACTGTATGATTAGTGGATTAGTATGATTAACCCATTCGGGACCGTAACTTTTTTTTCGATATTTTCGTTCATATTCGTATATATCATGGCCAATGCGTCCTGAATACATCCTATGAAGTCGGTTTGTTGATATGACCCTCTGTTTCCGAAAAAAATAGGGGGCATCAAAATGCCCCTTGGGACCGAATCAGTCTTGTAGCCCCATTAGCGGTAAATTTACTGTTGTGTTCATAAAGTCATTTTAAGACATATCTGTTTTGTAACTTCGTTTAAATTATTTTTGATGTGTATATAGTCATCTTTCTTTGTTCATGGTGTAACTTCATGTACTTTTGTCTAGCAGAGTTGAGAGTACTTCAATGTCAAACCAGCAGCGTATAGAGATAACTTTCGGAAAGGTATATGAAACACATAGTGAATGTTTAGTAATGATAATACAACCTTTTTTATTCATATAATTTTGCACAACTTCCATGCGAATAACACAATATATTTAGTACAAAAATTAAACAAAATTATATCTGATCCACACACACCAGTTGTAATTTGAAGTAAAAGATTATTTACGACATTCGAAAAGTGATATATGCAATAAGAAACAATATCTTAGTGGTACATATAAATAAAAAATTAAAACAAAATTAAATTATTCATATAATAAAACTTTAGGAACACATGCTACAATTTTACAAAAATTACAAATGTTATAATGCCAGTAATTTTATTTCTGGTGGATGTCTTCAACACAATGAGTGTGTATTGGCACATTACATTTTTTACAGGCTCTGGGGGTTTTATTTTGTCTGCAGTGCACACATGTACGGCGAGGATTACCGGCAGAAGTAATGTGTCCACCATGGGATGTTTTTACAGGCTTAGAAGCCCGATCATTGTATCGCATGGGTACGGTACTCAATGCAGACTGGCCGTACTTTCTGAGGAGTGCCTGGACGCATTGTCGCCAAAATTCCAGCTGATCCAATGCACTAAGCCCCTTGCACTTTGCAAAGGCCCATGTATTAGCCATAGACACATCAATCAACCACAGAGCAATCGGCATGTACCACTTCTTTCCCCGAATGCCAAAACTATAATTCGAGATATATATTGCCAAGGAGATCGACTCCTCCCATGTAATTATCTATTATACTTGTGTATTACGTTAGACAGGGTAATCTGTAATTTATTCTTTTCCTTGAGACTGCATTAGTTTACAGATTGAACAGGCTGCACTCCATGTTCATTCGATTATTATCCATCCATGCTACAGCCGAAATTCCTTTTTCTTCCACTGTGAAGGATTCATACTTACATCTAGCCCTTTTCTGCTTTGTATTTTTTTTCCACCAAATGACATTTACCCATTCGGTTCACTATTACAGTCCCTATTCCTTTCATGCCCTTATTGCATAAATTGCAGAGCAATTTGGTGCCCGTGAACAAATTTTTGAAATAAAATGCGGACTAAATCCCGGGAAAATGGTTCACGAGGGAGTCACAGAAAGAGACTACCCCTGATTCCCCCAGTCCCTGATCACCAGGCCTCTCATTGCATGCATTTTTCCTTGATATAGGTATGCTTCAAGACAATATCCTGATTTTTGGGCCATAGCCCAGGCCTAGAATCCAAAACGCACGGGTTACAAACATTCAAACTGCTTGCAACCATGCCTGCCAAAATAGGGGATCATTGCCATATTTTTATTGTTAGGCGCATTTATGATAAACTGTTTGTTAAGAGTATTTAGTAGAGGCCAAAATTTTCCTATTTTATCTTGGTAATCAAGAGTCTCATTATTTGCGAAATGTATACATTTAGTAATTTCAACGAATCTACTTCGGCGCATAGCACTTGATACAAGGATGTTACGTACATCGTCGGCTGTTTCCCAAAACGTTTTCTTGCGGGGAAAGGGGACTATATATCTTGAAATTCTTTATCTAAGTGCCATTATTATTATTATCTGTATCTGCCTGAGAGCTTGAGGGTCGATCTTGCTCCTCTTCATCGTCCATGTTGTAGATTTCAGCCGTAGCACGAAGTTGCTTCAGTGTTAGGGCATCAGGGTTGCTGCAGCATTCATCTCCAGAATCTTCATCCGATTCTCTATCCTCTTGTGGCAAAACTAGTATATCCGTCGGCACGGAACTACTGAATTCGTCTTCAGCTGCATTTTCAAGGAGATGTATGATCTCTGCAAGGGATGGGTTATCCCGTCTGAATGATTAGATGTAATAGCTATAAAAAATAAAAATTAAACCATCATTATCCATTCATGCATGGCACCAGTGTTCTAAACTTATTCATAGGAATTATAACTGGTGACTGTCATAAATATTACTGACGGATATATGAGAAAATGTTGAGAAGGTGAAAGTAATAAGAGATTGCCTCATCTGATACACTTATTGTTCGCATGTGAGATGCCTATCGGACAAAAAAAGAATGTATTGTTAGGTAAGCGTAATATTTGACGGGAGAGACAGCCCCCAGGTCACCATGCCGAACGTGACTGGGTCGGTCCCAAGGGGCATTTTGATGCCCACTTTGTATTCAACTTGCTATAAAATTAAAAAAATATCAGTCACTACATTCGTGGTAATACTAGCATGTTTATTCATATATACTTGTAAATTTAAAACACATGAACCGTATTTTTGTTTATTATAAATAGTCAGTACTTACATTTTTCTTGGAGCGAGTAACTGCTTCCACGCCATGTTATTTTCCATGCTTCACTATGCCACGTGGAAGGATGATTTACGTGATCTATGTGACCTGAGGTGTAGTACAGGGCTTCTTATAATCCCTTATTGCAGAGTTAACAAACCAGTATCCAAAGTATGAGCGGCGCGAATTTTTAAATGAGTGGGCATCAAAATGCCCGTTGGTCCCGAATGGGTTAATGTAAGATACTGTATAAATGAATCTCAAAGTAAATTAGGTGAATAACCCAATATCAAAAAAAGTAATACATAATTATAAAAGCCGTTTCGTGTGTTGACGCTGCAATGCAGCTTTGCTTATCAGGGTATGCCGCCTATGGCCAGCTTTTGCCCTATACCTTTTCTCAGTTTCCCAACTGTATGTTTACAGAAGCTTGGTTTTTAGTTCACCTTGCTCTCAGGTCTCCGATGTTTATCCCAATCCTTTGTTTTTGGGGCTGCCAATTCTTTAATTTCTTTCATATGGCTGGATCTTAGTCTTTCAAAATATTCTGCCTACATGTTTTTTATCATTTGTCGTAATGGTAAAATCCTGTTAATTTGTATAAATATGTTGCTTTGGACCATTTTCTTAATTGGAAGATAGACTGCAGACATTGTCTTTCATTTTTTTCCATTTTTTCAATCCTACCTTTCCGAAGCAGTCCACTCTATGCAGGAGCTGTGTATAGGATAGAGGGCCTAATAAATATTTCATAAATTCTTGTTTTTATGATTTTTGGCATTAATTGGTTATTGATTATATGTGATAGCTGTGCCTTTATTTCAATTGCCTTCCCTATCATCTTTGATAGGTGGTCTTTCATAGTGTGTGTGCTGTCAATTTCTGCCCCCAGATAGGTTGCTTTGTTTTTCCAGTCAATTGGTTGTTGCCCTATCCACACACAGCCACCAGTTTCTAAGGTGGTGTGGGGAAGGTAGAAGGGAACAGCCTGTGTCTTTTTAGAATTCAGTTCAAGGTGCCATTTTTTGTACCACTTCGTGGCAGTGTCATGTGAGTCCTGCCCGTATTCTTTGGCTAGGTTTCATATTTTGCTCCTTGCTGATAGGGCTACGTCATCCACGTAGAGAGCTGTCCCTGTCATCCAGTTATCATTTTTGGGAAAGCCCATCATGTGCAGATTGAATAGGGTCGGACCTAGGACTGATCCCTGGGGGACTCCTGCTCCTATGTACTTGCTGTTGCTTATTTCCTCATTCCACTTTACTCTGAAGGATCGGTCACTTAGATAAGAGTCTATCCAGGTTAATGCCCATCGGGAGGATTTTCTTTCGCCTAATTTGTGCAGTAGGCCATCATGCCATACTCTATCAAATGCCTTTGATACATCTAGAAAGATCCCTACAGCAATTTCTTTCCTATTAAAGGTGTCCGAAATATATTCCAGGACTCTGTGAACCAAGTGAGTTGTGGATCTATCTTTTTGGAATCCGAAGTGTTCCCCTGGTATTAGGTCCATTTCCTTGATTTTTTCGGCCAGATACTTCTCTACCAGTCTTTCAAGAAGCTTCCCCATGTTTGATATATGAGGGATATTGGCCTGTAGTCAGTAGATTTTATTTTCTTTTTTTTTCAGAATGCATTTTATTTATGATGTCTTCCATGCTTTTGGGTGATAGCCAAGTCTCAGTGTGAGGTTTGCTAATTTGACAAACTCTAATTTTGCTGGCTCAGGCATTTTACAGGTTACTTCATTGGGAAGTCTATCTTCACCTGTCGCTTTTCTTTTCGGGAGTTTTTTCAGGATCTCCTCTAGATCTTTTGTCGTAATATTTGGTAGCTGTTCCTTCTTCATGTCTTCCCTCCACCTTGCTCTATTAAGGTTTGGGACAGGAGTCTTTAGTCCAGGTTTCCCTGGAGCAAAGGTTTTTTCAAGCACGTCAGCCACGTGTTTGGCTTTGTCAATAGGTTTGACCAAAATGCTATTGCTCGTATCGATTATTGGGTCCAGCAGTGGGATGCGCCTCTTTCTGTTAGTCAACTTCCAGAGTGACCCGTCTTCAATTTTTAATTCAGCGAGTTGTGACTCCCATTTGCAAATTCTGGCCTTTTTAATTTCAGTTTTGATGCCCCGATTTAAATTCCGGAGCTCATTTTTTAGTGTCCTCGTCCCTATTTGCTGATATTTACACCTTATATAATTACTTCTTTTAATCACTGATTTAACTTCGTCGTTCAATTTTAGATATTCAGCTGGCCTTCTCTTTTTTATCGGTATGGTCTGGTCCATTCCTGGTTTTAGAGCCTTTGTAATAGCTATCTATCGATTGAGGATGCTTTTTAATATATATGTATTACATTTTAGGTAGGTATTGTCTATGTATATATGACCAATTTGAATTCTTCTACTGTCTCCTGGTGTTTTCCATGTGTATCTTCTTTGCAGCTGGTTGCCAAACATAGAGTTTTTGTGATGACAAGTCCATTTTGTATGAAGAATTCGAGTCTCTCCTCCTATAGTTCTATTTTTGCAAACCATACTTCCTACTACTACTACTGTCTTACCCTCTTGGCCATCCACCTCGACCGCATTCCAGTCTCCAAGAATAATTAAGTTTTCATCTCCTTTCACATTCTTTATCGCTTCTTCTATTCTGTCATACATTTCTTCTAATTTGCTATCTTTGTAATCTTATGTGGACATGCATATGTGCACCACCAGTGCATCCTTAGGTTTTGTTTCTAATCTAACCATAATTATTCTATCACTGTATTGGAGATAGTTTCTTTATTCATATACCACTGCTTTTCTTTAGTATTATTCTAAACCTACATTTCCATTCGTACATTCAGAGTGGATAATTAGGTAGCTGCCGATCCAGAAGTCCTCTTCTTTGGGCCATTTCATTTTGCTAATACCTAGAACCAGTGCCGAGTAAAGGTTATAACCTTGAGGGGGGGGCAAAACCTGCTAGCTAACAGCAACCAGCTGTAGTTTAGCTATCCGCGCATGCGCCTCTCGCCGCAGACTTATTTTGGGGGAGGGGGAGCCCTGGGCCCCCCCACTGCCTAGAACATCCAGACCCAATATTCTTATCTCCATTTTATGACTAACTAACTGACTAAAACTATCTGATTAAAGGTCTGTTACTGAATCAGATTTCATACCGTATAGGGAAAACTTCATTAAATCTGCAAAGTCTAACAGCCTGGCAAATTTAAAATGGAGGTTTTGCTTGTGGAGCCTGGCAAAATTAAAATGGAGCACTTATTAAAATGACGGAAATAAGGAGAAGATAATAATATTTTTCAAAATTCTTTATTTAAAAAATGTTTTCTACTATTTCAAAATTCTTGTCCATTCTATAAAATGATTTCTTTCACATAGTGAACACAAATCTTCTATTTGATATAAGTAGTCAAAAGATCCTCTTAAGGGTACAATTTTAATCACATAAAAAAGTTCACATGCATACAGTACATCACATCATACCCCATTCAAACTTGAATCATTGACAACCACTTTGGACAGAGATCATACCTGCACACACTTAATCACTTTTGCCTATTGTATTTAAAAATTTTAATAGGGGAAGGAAGCAAGAATCTATGTCCTATAAAAAGCACAAAATACTTACATAAAGAAATTCCAAATGACCTAATTTTAATTGAAAGCATATAAATCTTGAGTGTAATACATTTTAGTTAACTCTGTGTTACTCCCATAACAATTTTGCCTCCTCTTGCATATGGGTGATGACATTTAATCTCTATAATAGAAAATGCAAATCTTAACCAAAGTGGTGGAATGATTATAGTATTAACATTCGCGTTCATTTACTCACTGATACTTCTGTATTCCAATATTACGGAGCATGATAGACTAAAACAACTTAATTGGAGGATGCCAAAATTTAACTGCAATATTAGTTTCGTAACATTGCATTCTACAAATAAATAACAAGCAACTTTTGAAGTTTTTAATTAATATTATGCATGTAAATGTAAAATCCTTTTCATGGAGGCAAAAAAATGTTCATCAATACAAAAAGGCATGACATGAGTGCCTTATACTTGTCAGCATGTGGGATAGAAACATCAAAATTTATAAATATGTGCTTAAAAAAACTTACAAAAGAGAACACAGTGATATGACTTCTTTATCATCTCTTGGATTTTTAGCCCTACATGAGCAAACTGTAGCATAACATAAATAATAATAACGAAGGTATAATTTAAAAAAAAACAGCCATTGACATAGTTGGCAAATCTATTTTGATAGTAATAAATATATACATTGCCTAATACAAATAAAATGAGTTTAGTGAAAATGATCAGTGTGCCAAAATAAAAAAAAAGAAATTTGAAATTTCCTAATAGCAATAAACAAAACAACATCTGTCCATCAAGGAGATAGATACGAATGAGTTCATTGAAAGGGTAAAAGATGCCCATTTACATGAGTCAGGTATTTCAGCAGATATTATTTCAAGGCAGGTCTAAGTAGCTATTCAAGAAAACGAAGCATAAATAAAATTCTTAAGATGTCGCATGCCACTGCCATGTGTATGGTATTTCATCTCATCCTCAATACCACGGCTGAATTACTTTCCCAAGTTGCCCTTTCATTATAAATTTTAAAACATTTGTTTTTTGAAAGACTAGCAAGTGTTATATGGATTATGATGATGAATGTTGTATATACAACCTTCAATCATTCTCCCTAGAAAGATATTTAAAAAAGGATAAATTTCTCTCTTGATATTTCATGAAAAAGATTCATATAAATAGTTGTACTGTATTACCTGAGAGTTGACCCATGTCACCCATTCCACATACTGAATGAAACAGGTTTCACAGAGCTGTGCGCAAATGTACTTGGAAACCTATTTGTAATACCTATTGCCTTGGGAGATTGCTCCAGGTCTCATGTTCCAATGGAGGCATATCTTTTTTATTATATCCCTTTTTAAGGGATAATGCACATCCATTTTTCATACTGAACTGTCAACTAAGTTTCTACTGTTAAACAATTAAATGAAACTTACTGAGAGTTCTTCTGAAACAATTTTTTCAGGAAAGTGACAAAATTCAGGGTAAAAAAACCTAATTGATTTTCCATCTCAGCCAAGATTCAAAGGTTATTTTTCCTCAATGGTTTTCACATGTGTCCAACTGATTTCCAAGAGAACCTACTCTATTCACTTCACGAGATGCATAAAGTCTCCAGAAAGTTCCCCATAAGGTCTGTGGGTGTCATGAATCTGGGTCATACAGCAAGTATCTTCCTTCACTCCGTCGTAATTCTGGTTCTGGCTCAGGTATAGGTTGAGAAGGTTCTGTTTGTGAAGATGACGATGATGATGAAGGTTCTGTCCCCTGGCTAGATGATGATTCACTTGTCATATCTTGAGAAGATGATGATGATGATGATGATGATGGGTTAGTAGTCACTATTTGGCGCTGCATGTGATCCAAAGTCTTGTCAATAGCACGCAGTCGCTTTTCGAGACTGGTTGTCGCCAAAATCCCAACCTGAGGAATGAAGAAATTTTTAAAATTATTTTTTATTCCATTCATATAAGACGGAAGGAAGCTTCATCTTAGACATACAGATATTATCTTCAAAATATAACATTTGTCTCGGGCATATAAATTAACAAGTATGACATATGCCTATGAAATACGTGATAAAATCAGAAAAAGTGAGGACAAAATAATAAATAATAAAAACACCAGTTTGTACTTTTACAGCAAATTAAATTGCTTATCAGACACCTCTGTGGCATAGGTCAGAGTAGGACTGGATCTATAATTGCTACTCCTTTAGTTCAGCATACTCAGTACCCCTCTTATGACATCCTATATGTCTTTCTCCTCTCTCTGTCTGTCAGCAATCTCCATTCCAAAATGGCCTCCAGTATCCCCTTTCAATTTTTTACTTGCTCCATCCACTAACCTAGCTGACTCTCTACTATTTACTCTCATACCATGCCAATAACTTGTCTTGAATTAGTTCACCTCACTCTCTCCATTTTCCTCTCAGTTAATATTTGAAATAACTCCAGTCTCATTTTATCTTCTCCCCCTCGGGTTGGTTGTACAAGCTTCATCTTTATTTGTTAGTTTTTAATTTAAGCTTGAATGATGATAGCTACAATGAATGGAATTGACACTCTAATTGCCAGGTGTTTATTTAACTTTCCGCATTGTTTACTATCTTTTTGCAGAGGATATCACCATGTCATAACACGGTTATTTACGCAGTCCCATCCAAGCCAATCTGCCTGACCCAGTCAGGGCTACCTAAAAATCATGACCTGTATTGAATGACCATGCTCCTTTGCTCAAATTTCCGTAACTTTGTCTTTTTCTCTTCTATTACCATATCCAACACTCAAGTCACCCATTTCATTAGACATTTGCTGCTACATAATATAAATATCATTTGTCCAATGCCTTTTCTTTTTCTTACTTTGGGATTCAAACTATTTGCATGAAATATTGTGACCAAACTGCTTCCTCACTGATCCTATGAATATGTAACAGTGAAAACCCAAAGAAATATTGCGACCAAACTGCTTCCTCACTGATCCTATGAATATGTAACAGTGAAAACCCAAAAACAGTTAATATCCTCTCTTCTTGCATAAGCATCTTTTGGAAATGCAAGCTTTCTTACAAACACAACATGCAAAACCTTGTCCTTCCATAAATGTGCAGGTCCTCACTTAATAACCTACGAATAGTGATAGAACAAGTGTTGTTTAAACAGTTATATTCCGCATCTCTCATTACATAAAAACTTTCTTTACATATTGCACACCTTGCACACATTACCCACTCAACAACTGCTAGGTTACATACAGTTAGCCCCTAGAGGGCAGCACATTACACATTCATGTGGCGGGGGCGACTCCAGACTAGAGGTTCAGGGGGGCACCAACAGCTTTGGGGTATGGAATACCCCCAGGAAAAGGGGGTTTTGTGGGTCTCGTAACAAACTATGTGCAAAATGGTTTCTGGGGGGGCAATTGCCCCTGCTGATGACCCCCTCCTTGGGACCGCCAATGTCATGTGGCAGGTCATTTGATTTACTTTCGCTACTTATACCAACAACACATTGTTCAGGTTTTGACTGCCCAAACCACTTTTTAACTGATTCACTTTAGACAAAACCAGTTTCAACTAGTTAAAACTGATAACGATTGAAAAAAATAACAATTTTAATAAATTCTATTTTTTCCTAGAACCTATCAGTGAATTCTAGTATTGTCTAGTTTCGACGAATATTAATGAAGGAGCTCTGATAAAACTAGCTCTTAAGTATTTTAGAAGGGTTATTCATTGAAGAAAAGTCCAACGGTGGGCTTTACAGACATTTATTCACTTTCAGCTATCTCAGTACACGTCCTCACTACCATAACCTCTTACACACATACAGCGTCATGCATAGCACACGCCTGCCACCTGACGGGCGTCTTCACACTTACATTTTAGTTCCAACAAGTATGAGATTTGGGTATAAACTGTTTCCAAGTTTTGTCGATACAAAAGCTGAGATACTTCTGCCAGGAGCATAGCTAGTAATATTGAATCCTACTACTAATTGTCATGATAGATTTTTATCAACTCCACTTCCTTAATTTTGCTGTCTAAAATTTAAATTATTCCTAACTTGTTAGTGTCCGAATGCATTGTTAAAGGGAATTGAGAATATTAATCGAACAGTTAAATCATGAGAAAAAATGGGTTATATAACTAGAAATACCAAAAACCCATACTAATCATGTCAAACATGAACACAGTTATAGGTTAACAGTTCAAAGCCTTCAAACCATAAATGCAACTATATTCAATTACCTGTTAAAGTGTCTCAAAATGTTCACAATATCATTCCATTTTTTTGGATTGCAGAGAATTTTGTTGTCATTTTTTCCCTTCCAAAATAATTATTTACTTTTCTTAAAGTAAATTAAAGTGTGATAGCATGTGCAATATAAGAAACATTGTCTTCCACTTCTAAGCTATGGTTAAAATTACAAGCTGCTACTAGCACATCAGGAAATATGTTAATTAATTTTTTGTTAATTAATGAATCGCTATAATAGATAGCTAATATTGCATTGTCTTCCACTTCTGAGCTATGGTTAAAATTTCAAGTCTCTAGCTGATGCGGAAGTTAGTTTAAACTCAGTCGCAATATTCCACCCAGACAGACAGACAGACACAGGACTGAAACCGAACTAATAAAAGCGTGGTAATAAATGATCACCAGTTATCTACAGCATGAGCTAAAATGAGCGGCAGGATAACATTCCCCTGAAAGTTGTGCAACCAACTAATACGTATTTGACTTTTCATGGAATGGTTACCCTGTTTTGCATGTTTTCCTGGTTATCACATTCAGAATCCTGGGTCCCTTCAAGAACATGCTAACGAGAGTTCACTGTATACAACATTTATTCAAATTTCTCATTAAATCTGTGTCATAAAATTAAGGATATTCATAATGTCAACATTTGCAAGATTACTAGATCCCACATCCAATGGTGGTTTTGTAACCATAGTAAAATGATATTCAAATTGTATATCTATATTTTTATGGATAGAATTTGAAATTTATAGGCTTTAATATCTCTTCAAACTCTCAAAATGTCTCAAAATGTTCACAATATAATTCCATTTTTTTGGATTGCAGAAAATTTTGTTGTTGTTTTTTCCCTTCCAAAATAATTATTTACTTTTCTTAAAGTAAATTAAAGTGTGATAGCATGTGCAATATAAACTCCAATGGAGTGAGTGAGTGAGTGGAGGCTTGTAATTTTAACCATAGCTTAGAAGTGGAAGACAATGCATTTTTTAGCTATAGGTTATAACAATTAATTAATTAATTAGCAATTGTTATTTTTTAATTTTCATTTTATTTATCAATTTAATATATTAATGTTCATCATGCCTGAATTTTCATTTTTCACGAACATAGGTGCTTAAAAGCTAGTGACTGTATAGGTCCGTGGGAGTGAAAAAATTGGTCGGGAAGGAAAAGTAATGAACAGGGAGGCGTATTCTAGGATACTCTCTGTCGCGGTCATGAATAGTGGGTGGGAAGAATGAATTCTTATTGAAAATTTGTCTTCGTTTTTAGATTTTGTCTGACTAGCAGATGATAGTGCGGGATTTGAATAAAACCATTCCGGTAAACCTGGTCATTGGGTTCAGGCACTTTAATTTTTTCAATCAATTACTTCTGGATTTTAACCTTCTTGTCTTGGACTTCATCCGACTAGCTTTTGATGCTTCATGGTCGTTCGACGGAGTTTGTATCAATATGCACAGCTTTGCTCAGTATTATTTTCAATTCATGAGTTGATTTTTTCTGGGTCTCATATACTCATGGTGTAGTCGACATGCACCGGCATTAGTGAAGACTAACATATATTTTATTTTTCAATCGCAAATCCTTCCCACAATTTTCCTCGTAAAAACAAATTTCTTTGAGAGTGCTACAACTATGCCATTGGAGCCACGCTGGCGATGAATATAAAACAGTGAAAACGATGGTAGCAGTGCCTTAGTCGAGTACAATAGAATCACTCCGCTATCATTGAGCACAGAACAGATCACTTGGCAAAGATGAAATGGAGATTGAAGAAATAACGAAATATGGCTTATCAGGTAGGTATCACAGCTAAAATACTCTTATCATTCCTAATATTTCGATGGGGAGCAATTGACATTGGTATACACATATTTCACATATTTTACTTCCTTAGCATCTTTCATCCCTTATTGCCATGATTGTCATTCAAGGTTTTTCTGTCATCAAATTAACTGTGGTAGATTAACGATCAGTTCCCACCTAACTCCAAGCTATTAATTCAATGCTCGCTTTAAATCTAATGTTGTCATAAATCACTAGACATATTAAACATTATCCCCATTTGAAAATGTTTCCATTTGCGACCCTCCCTAACATTATCCACCGCCCAACTTTTCTCCTACCTCATCCTCTCTCACCCAACGTTATCACCTTCCCTTTCCATGATGAAGCATAGTAATTAGTTCAGCAAATCATGCATTCTGCAAAGAATAATTTGCGATTTACTTTCGTAATAATACGAGGGAAAAGGATTAATCTTCTTATGAGAATGCAACGTGCAACGTGTTTATGAAAAAAGCATTCAGTACCACAAGAAATCAATGCTGGAAATCAACTTCGCAACAATAATAATTACGGCACTCACTCCTGCAGGGCAATCACGTAACTCATAAAGTCCCAATTTTGGCATTCCGGAACTTCAAATCGCAGCAGAACGCCCCTCGCGATTAAGTATCAGTTGTTTGCACATCGCCAACACTCCGTAACATCTACCCGTATTGTGTCTGTGCTTGAAACGATCATGTAACTGGAAAGGATGCTGCAGAATGCCAAGAACGAGGCATTTCATAAGGACGTGGTCGAAGTAGATCTATCATAACGCCAGTTAAAAGTATATGCAGATAAGAGCCAGTTGCCTAATATATTTCGTCTTTTAATGAAAGCAGTTGGATGCAATAAGAACTCAGGGAGGCTGCCATCCAAGGAATTTCAATGGAAAAATTTTATTTTTGGTTAATGTGACAAGTCTGTTTTAATGTCACGTCAAACGTTCAAGCTCCTGTGTAAATGTTATTTTTGCACTTCATCACATTATTCCTTCACATAAATAATGGCCAGATTTGGCAGTGTGCATGTGTGAAACTTCGTGGAAAGTAGACTTTTTAATGTTCATCAAAAATTTGAGGATGTTGCTAAGGCAGTCAGGCTAAAATTTTCCAGTTTGTCTCTTCGGATGGCAAAAATTGCGCGCCGGAGAGTTTTATTTACGATTGTGCAATGTTGTGTTTTTGTTCTGGAGAGAATCTGTGTGGTACGTGTGATATGATCAATAGCAGTCTGATGCAGGCTCATTATGTGGCATTAGAATTCCTAATTGTGGTGTAAAGTCACATTTACCTCTTAATATACTAGGAGGTGATGAATACTCGAGTGAAGAGCCAAGTGGTTTATTTACATATTTGTGATGTTGTTATACATATATATGTGCCATGCCAAGTGGAAGTTCATTTTACAAGTACATATACAAATATTTCGGGTTTGCGGATTGAAATGTGATTGCCTTTCCTTTCGTGTTCGTGCAAAATACTTCTTGGCTTTAGTGTTTCCGAAGTGACGAAATAGTAATGCCTTCATGAAAGCTTTGAATGATGCTATCATTGCTGGAATTTTGTGAACACCACTTTTTTTTCTTGCAAAACTTTCAAATTATTTTAACCATGAACCCACTGCCCACCCAATTTCAAACTTTGTGTATCATTTAATGATTATATAACCTAATTCTTAGATTAATACTTAAAAAATAGGAGTAGTTTTTTTCGAAAAGTTTAATTAAAATGTTATTTTGGAATTTGAAAAAAAAATTCTTTACAACCCATAGTGTGTTACATATAATAAGAAAGCACATAAAGATAGCAACAAATTGACATCTCTTTCATCTCTCTACCTTAGTTTGGAGATGACCAATTAATATTTTTAATGAATGTTGAGGATCATGCAATTTTGGACTATTTTTGTAAAATTTACATCACCATATTTTCATAATGGGCTGATAAAATGAAATGAAATATGGTATTTTTCTTAACCTATGTAGAGACTACCTACATACCAAATTTAATTAAAAACTGAGAAGGTAAGGTTAAGTAGCTGCGTTGATCTGATATGGAATGATCCTAATTTTCTTATTTCCCTTATCATACCCATATTTCAATTCAGAATTTCATCTCACTCCTTAAACTACATATTTTCTATCCAGTAACCAGTTTGACCTATCTAACATTTGTGTCTCAAACAGGAAACATTCAACTGCACGTATGAGTCGATGTTGGGATCATAGAAATCAACAATGAACTGGGGTGAAAGCTTATTGATCATCTGCTCAGAAATACGTTTTTAACCAATTGGGCTTGGCTGCACTGATATGGGGGTATTGGTGAATGGGGATATTGGTGAATGATATGTATCATCTTCTACCCTGCTCTACTTCTTGATAGATGGTCAGAAAGCTGCTCGATTCGTCAAAAACTGCTACGGGGGTACGGACAGCGTTACACAGATGTTAAATGAATCAGGCTGGGAGCCGCTAGAGACTCGGAGGCTGCGCGCTAGGCTTAGATTGCACGCGACATATTAGAACCCCACTATATATATTTCCAGGTCCGACAGAAACGATCAATTAAGAGAGATATTTTGCCGAACGGATAGGTATGGGACTTAGTTTTTTCCCCCGAACAATAAGGGACTTCAATAAATACTAGGCGTAATTTCATTAGAGCGTTTCCTTTTTATATGTAAACGGCTGGTGTTCTAACACCCCCAGTCACACGCCTATTGAGGCGGCTTGCTGGGTAGTATGTAGATATACTTGTATTTGCTGCCTACCTTACTTCTAACAGTTATTTCTTGAAATATCTGTGGCAAAGAGACAAAAGCTGATATGTCCAAAATATGCATTTTCTGAGTGTTGATCGATATATGATGTTTAATGTAATATTTTTAATGGTCAAAAGCTGACATGCTACCATAAATAATACCATTCACTTTAACTAAACATGGCATGTATCATAATACGTCAATTCAACCAAAACTTTGTGATTTTGAACATATCAGCTTTTGACTCTTTGCCACAGATTTATTTTTTCTTGTATTTTCTTTGTGATGAACCTCTGAAACAGTTCCCTACTAAACCACCCTTGTCTTTGCCTCCTCCATAGGGGATTGACCAGGTGGAGGAGACACCCTCTCACTACACTTGCTACAGTTCTGGGTATTTAAGGGACCAAATGTTTTCAGACCACCTCAATATTTTGCCCACTGGGTTCAGGGTTTGAACACAGAATAATAAGTTACCTGTAGATTTTGTCCCAAAGGAAGAATTGCAAGGATCCACCATGCCCATACTGGACCATCTGGAAGGGTGAGCCAAGAGTCATCAGCTTCCACTTCTGGCATTAATCCAAAAGTTCTTTCAATTTCCATCCTGATGGAATGTCCCACAGTTGCCAACCACTGGCAACTTTTCTTGCGTATTCTGTTGTGAAGCTGCTTGGTGCCTAAAAGTCAAAGTTGTTACTTGTAATACTGTGGATGTATTTTACACAATTTTAGGTATTTTATTATCAAGTACGTATTGTTAAAAAATGGAACAATGTATGTTTTGCGAATGAATCATCAAAGCCCTACAACATCCCAAAAAAAACTTTTTCTCTAAATGCAACTGGCAAAACACATAACGAACATGCAAAGGGGATTTTGCTAATGAATGTGAAGAGAAACATACAACCTTAGCTTGGAATTTTGTGGCCAGCTTTACTTTGAAATCAGTTCTGATGGTTAATGATGCATTTTGATTTTAATGAAACAACATCACAATTTTTGGCTATGACTAAAGACAATCCTTCATTAATGGAATGAACTTCTTCTTACAATGACATTAATAAAATCATTCTGCATTCCTCAACAACTCACTATTGATTTGTTCTGGTAGAATGGGCTGATCCTGGATGAACTGCACTTGTGCAGTGTCATATCCATCTCTTTCTCCTCGGGCTACGACCCGGAAGCGACGAACACCCACAGTCGATAGTATTGAGCAGCCATCTCCCATCAGAACCCAGTCTCTCATTTCCAGCATTGTGCCATAGTCTGCATACCTGCTGTGAAAGTAAGTCAATCTGACACATGTAGCAATAAAAGCAATTGATGCTTACATTAAGCTTAAGAGCTTGTCAAATCTTAAAAGCTTGTCATTTAATGCTCCATGCTCAAAAATGGAGAATCTTTGAGGTAAAAAATGGCAATGAAAACTGTGGAAGAGATAACTGTGGATAAGAGAGGTTATAAAAAAATATTGAAATTGAGCCAGTTTCCTCAGCAATCTACTAAGAATTAGAAATATATTCTTCATTAATCTTACCCCATAAAGGAAAAGAGGGTAGATGTTACTAAGCTAATGAAGTTAACCACATTAAATTGCTTTTATGAGGGATTGGAAGAGGGTATGATTTAAAAAAAATCTTATTTATTGCCTACTAAGAAATAATCTGTAAGGCATGTTTTCAGAGAGCACTCATGAATTGATTTCATCTAAACAATTCTGTAACACAAGGCTCATGCAAATCTATGCCTACCTGCTTACTCCATCACTTCTTCTGGAAGATGAAATGCATGCTGCAATGCCAAATTGTCTACCTCCAGTTTCCACACACCGCCTCACCATGAGCCGATACCGAGGTTCATACACAAAGAGAGGGCATGGGACGTGAGGGAATGCAGCAGTGCACACGAAGACGGGAACTCGTGGTTCAACTCGGAGCCCTTCAGAACCAGTTGAGAGCCCATTGATTCCACCAGATCCTCCTTCTGATAACTCCTGTCTGTGAATCAATTGTCTTGTTTCATATTCTGCTGGAAGATACGTCCACAAGGCCTGCTCAACAAATTCGGTGATACTCCGTGGACTTGTAGCTAGGTACTGTAAGAAGAATAAACAACAAATAATTAAACACCAAATAAATTGATCCATCTCATTCAGTCAAAATAGGGATATCCCATGGTAATCATAAGGCTCAAGTGTGCACTTAAGGTAGTTTGAGTGAGATAGTTCCCTAGTCATAATGGATACCATATTCAAATTTTATTTTTTAATTTAAGTGTCTCAAAGAAGTATGAAGTAAATATTGTAATATTAATGGTGCAAAAATATAGTTATACAAAAATTCTCAGTAATTAAATAAATATAGCCACGTAAGTATCTAGCCTGACTTTTTTCACGTCATACAGTGAAATTGCCTTAACAATGGAAGGTTTTTTTTTGCGATTCTGTAAAAAGTATCCCGTAAAAGTGAGTAATTGATAAATTTTTATAAATAGTTGAGAAAATATATGAACTACATACCATTAGTTTTTTGATGAAATTAAGGTGCTCTAAATTCCTAATTTTTTCAATAGTCTCCCTCAGGAGCACACAGCCGTAATCTATCCCATGTAAAACAGCATATATTTTCACACAAATTGCTCGAAAAGTAGTTCGGCAAGGGGTTAACATTTTGATGACATTAAATTCTAGGTGAAGGCTTTTGTTCCGTAGGAAGAATTAGGTAGTCTAGCTCAAACTACCTTAAATTTTTGAAAAATTTGTCTCCACATTTTGTTGCATGCACATGAAAGTTGGTCGAATGAAAGATTAAATGCCCCCAATTAAGCGCAGGGCATTAATTCCTACAGTGATATATGTCAGTGTTTGGGGGAGGGGTATTCAGGCACCCAATCAAAAATTGTGAATTTATAAAAAAATAGGGCACCAAGGATTTGTTTTTTTTAGCGATAACTATGTTTATTTAATTAATTTTTTCAAAAATAACTTTTTAAATAAATTTATGTGTAGGTTTTCAAACAAAAAAACTTAGGTGCTGTATTTATTCAAAAATAAACACAGCAAAAATCTTTTAAATAAGACTACATATTACATTAGTCTAAATTGTATTATAAATACCTGAAATGAAATCCTGGCTAAATACAGCATTTAATGGATAATAGCCTTTTTATAAATGAGTCTCAAATAAATATTAAAAATTAATTTCACCACTCCAAAAAAAACATTTGACTTACATCAGCTAATGAGGCCATGCAGAGAGGACATGCACAACTGTAGTCTAGACAGCGATCTAGGCAGACCCAACAGTAGGTGTGACCGCAAGGTGTTGTCACTGGGGACCACAATGTTCGGCAGCATAGAACACAGTCAAAATCCACAGGGTCAATGGATTCTGGGTGGGGTGAAGTGAGCAAATTGGGACTGTTGCCGGTAGATTTAAACTCAGCCCCTGGAAAAAAAATAAGAATCAGTCACCCATTATTTGGCATTGAATTTATCCACGTACTCATGAGGTGGAAAATGACATGAAATGAAGAATTAAGAAGTACATCCAGCTAGCGTATATAACGTGCCCTTTATTCAAAATGCATCTTCAAATATAAGAATAATTGCTATAATAATATTTGTCAAAAATGTTGCTATCAATTAATCATTTATTTTAAAATGCTATATAATCAGGATTCTCCCTCCCCTCGTAACATCATGTGAATATTTGAATTTATTAGGTAAATTAAAATAAAAAAATAATATCATTATAGTTATAAAAAATACTCACTTTTAATTTTTTCCATTTCCCTGAACAATTTGTCTAGTATTCCTTGAATATGGGCATTTTCTGCATTCAGAGAAAGCCGTCGGTATGAGTGAGTCTACAAATAAAAAGGGGAAAAATTATTGTGAGTCTTCATTGAATGGAGAGATTGAACTCGAGTTCAAGAAGTTTAGAGGAATGAAACTCCTCACCAGAGGAAACGAGGAACGTTTAGAGGAATGAAACTCCTCACCAGGGACAATTAACCATAGATATTAAGCACAGTATCCATCAGCTGGTGCTTCGGTGGATTTTTATGGAAACTTCTGTATAGTCAACCACTAATAAGTCTCACCACACCTGGGTTTATAGACACTTCAGGGTTCCACACATCCAAGATACGATGAAAGTTTTTAAGAGGAAAAACCCAGTTTTCTGGTAGCAATATGTTAGTATAAGTAGCAAAAGTCTGGTGACTATACTCTCTCTCTCTCTCAAAAAGAACAATGCCGAAAATAGCACACAAATTCACAGCTGTCGGTTGCCTGCCACCACTTGTACTTTAAGATCAATGAATAATTCAAGAACTTAAAAACTGGTGAGGAGAGGTTTTAGGGCCAACTTACGCAGGGCGCATCGTCCTCGCCGCTGGAATTGTCTTCGCAGTCACTGTAGTGCAGGTCCATCTGGTTCCGGGTGGGAGCAACCCCTCCCAACGGTGGCGACGAGGGGTGGTCCGGGGCGCCCACCACGGTGGCGGGGTCCGGGAGACTCGGGGAGGAGGGTGGCGGCGATGGCGGGGAGATCTGCAGGGAGGGCAGGAAGGCGTCGGGCGGCGAGGACGGGCACGACGAGTGGCTGGTGCTGAAGGGCCGCAGGTGCGGGGACCGCAGAGGCGAGTGGCAGCGCTGGCTGTTTCGGACGGTCCGGTGGCGGACGGGCGAACCCAGGGAGTATGGCAGAGAGTACGATCGAGGGAGGCAGAGGGAGTAGAGGGCGGGCGACAGCAGATGGTGGTGATGATGGTGGTGGTGACCGTTGGGCGAGGGGGGACGGGGCGAAGTGGTGTTGCGGCCGCCCCTGCCACAAAGTCCACCTGAGGGGAGCAGGATGCGTAGGAGGACCTGCAAGTGAAGGACACAAATACTTCCGTCCATCATGCAATCACGGCAAGCTCACGTGCAAAAACGCGACGGGTCGATAACGGATACAGTACAAAGAATTGGGTGTCGCTGGAGCTTCGAAGGTAACATATTATGAAAGGTCATTTCAAAGGAAGAACATACGTGAAATTAACTCTTAAGAATAAAGATTTAAGAACGTAGTAAATGTTTTCTGTGCGCCATTCACGATTGCAACAAGAAGAAATCGAGGCACTACATGCGCACACACCACAATTTATCGCCCGCTTTCCTCCCCAATCCTTTTTCCCCTCCTCTGCCCTTCCTATTAACACTCCTAGCCACGCGTTCTTGCGGAGGAATGGACTGCATGAAAGGGGATAATGACTTACTGACTTACTCATAGAAGTGAAAATTATAACCCATCTCTGCCTCAGGGAAACTCATCGGCAGGGTTCCATCAAACTCACTAAATTAATGGGGGATCTTTGTACACTCTTACTTTTAACTTATACGACCGTGAAGAATTTTCTCTGACATATCCTTTCTAAAAATATCAACTTTCCAACAACAAATCCCTTTTAAGCCATGTATCTTTTTCCTTTCTTCTCGTCGTCCCTTACTCCACCCACTCATGGGCGCCCATACAATATTTTCCAGGGGGGGCCAAGACATAGGTGTAAAGACGGGGGTGGGCGTCCAAGGAGCCCTCTCCCGGAAAGTTGAGTAAATTTGAGGCTCAGGAGTACATTTTTGAAACATCTTAGGTGAATGACAATTTTCTAAATTTGTTACTAAAATTTACTTTTCCCGGGAGGCTAGGGGGTGGGGGGGGGGGCGGGCACGGCCCCCCCTTTCCCCCGTGTATGGGCGCCCATGCACCCACTCCTAAGCTTACCCCAAATTCTCTCTTCGTGACTCTCTTCAGCATGCCATTATTACATAAAAAGTTTTCATGTTTTACGAAATACGTTTCAAAAACGATTTTTAGTACTTTCAGTGAAAGATTTTTCAGCAACCAGTTAACTAATGGAAAAGTTTTATTGCTATCATCTTTATGACGAAAGAATACGCCAGTGGGCCGGAGGATGCAGAGGAGGTTACAAAAGACCAAGGAAGCTTGATACCGGAGATCATTGTCTGGATGCAAGGAAGTATAGTAATCACGTAAAAAAAACCCAAGGATGCTTATCTTGTTTACGATGTTATTTAAAAATTTAAAATAAAACATGATTAAAAAGTTAACCAATGAGTTCGTTTTATTTTTTTCACCCCTTTGGCAGAAGACTAACGATTCTCGCTCGCGGTTAAATTTTTCGGGAGAGCTCTATTGGGATTAAAAAAAATTAAATATGCTTTAAAGAAATAAAATCTGCTTCATTTGATAAATTTAGTTTATTTATTAAAAACCCAAGATTTACGGAAAGGTTTGCGAACAAATACAGTTCCATGAAATTAGCAGATTTTCAAATGAACTTTGAAATTATTGCGGACAATAAACGAGACGAACAGCAGTAACGAATATTTTTAAATAGTGAACCCTTAGTACTACTACATATTAAAAAATGGGTAAACATAATAATTTCAGGGATGAATAACCAAAATAAAATATCTGATATGTTTACAAATGTTTAAACAATTTCGATCGTTTACCACTTAAAAAAAGCAGTTTTGAGAATAAGCACTTCATTTGCGGTAAAACGGGCGAATTATTTAAGATAGCACCAAGAAAATACATCATACTTATTAGTAGGGCTTTTATAGGATTCTGACGCTGAGGAGGGAGTCATTCCAGTATTAGTACTCGTTGGAATATACTGAACACCAGTTACGTCACACACAGAGAAGTTATCTCTAGCGTCATACAAGATTCTTAACGGTGGATAAGATAAAGCTGATAAAGAGAGAGAGAAATAAGGCTTTCTTTCACAAATTTACATACTCGTTCTTCCATCGCAAAATTTTGACTACAACAAAACTAAGGTTAAATACTATTTGAATGATGGTACAATGGCCATACAGCTGCGTTGCTAATGCACCTTGCTCTTAAATCCTTCTAAGAGAATTTCTGGTTGATTAACCACTACACACTGGGCACGCGTCTTGCAGTCTGGTGTCTAGCATTCCTTGTCATACGACCATATAGTGAAGCGCAGGGCACTTAAGTCAGAAAATTCACGCGTACTCTGACGGAAATAAACGGTCATTTGTATTTTTGGGTACTTATTAATGATAAGTATTCATTCTTTTTCATATTCCATAGGTAACCGAAACTGTTAATCACGCTCGCGACTTAGGTAAATGGGGAGAGATGAGACATTTCTCTCCCCTATAATTCTCACGTCGGGCTCGCAAATAGAGTGATGTTGCTTGAAATAATACCACTGCCATTGTTAAGGCCAATAGCAAGACCAAGGGAAGAGATACCACCATTCATATTTTCTTAACGGAGAGGACTACCTAAAACTTCTAGAGTATCTGAACTTTCTCACCAGAGCTCTCGATTTCATCGTGCGGGCAGCACTGACCGCTTCAGTTGAGTATGAACTATTTTACATCCACGGTTCTTCTTGGAATCGAAACGAAAACGAGATAATAAGTTAAGCAACAATTTACTTAAACGATGACGAGGCCGCCAAGGAAATGTTGAGAGTCCCAACATCTCGCCTTTAAGCGGGCGAGATAAGATGAACACTGCGATTGGTGAGGGTTATATAAATGAAATAAAAGCTTGTGCGCATCAGGAGTTGCGACGGAATTTAAGCCTCATTGCATAACCTGACCCAAATCAAAAAGCGAAAAACATGAAAAAATATATTTCCGTTCACTCATAATGAGGGAAGCCGTTCAAAGTGCATTTACACATGCAATGGATGCATAATCTTGCAATCAAATGGTGCGTTATATACAAAAAAGTGTAAATAAATACTGCCATTAAGAGGTAAAAGACAATTATGCAACCCATTGTAATACGAATATCCTACCAAAAAGTATGACAAAGCATCGAAATTCCAAGGCTCTGGGAACGTGTTGCGTAACCATACATTCTTATCGGTAGAGAACCAATAAGACGAAGAGTAGCATAAAACCATAACGGAAATTTTCATGTAGTAGTAACGCAGTTTTAAAGGCTAAACCTAACAGTGAAAATAATTCATCTTTGGTAAATGCCAAATGAACCCAACGTGTCTAATTATCAGCGAAGCCAGAGCTTCTTCCTGAAACATACGACACAAGGAACACGGATAAGCCCCACTCCGACCACGACAGGCTAAAATACACCACATTTGGCTAAGCAGATGCCAAACTCTACCCTCTTATCAAGCTAATCTTAAGGTCGATAACTTTTTAGGTTATATTGGATCACTGCACCCAATAAATTACTCCACTGATGAAACTCATCGCCTATCAATCGTGAAGTTTACTAGTGTTGCAACAGACCACGCACCTCAGTAAGCTGCACTTGAAAATTCTCTCTTCTTGAGTCGAATGACTCTTGAGCTCAAAATGCTCCATCATAATTCCAAATGCTTCCAAAATTAAATTACGTCGAGGTCGAAGGCGCATACCGATTTTCCCCCCTCCCCCCACAAATGTCTTTTTTTACCATGCCAGGTCCAAGAAAATAACATCAGTGAAAAGATAAAAAGTATATTGTTCAGAAACTGACAGTGAGGTCCTTGAGAACACCCATTTTGTAAGAGATCTCATCGCTTGAATTTCTGCGACCAAATGTTATGTGATGCCAGCAAAAAATATGCCACGACTAAAATGTAAGCACTAAAACCCAAGGATTATGCGTGCATTCAGCGAATAACACTGCCCCTGGCGTATTCCGCCAGGGACAGTCACCATAAAGCTGATACTGGAAACCCAAGCGGAAAATTAATTCGAGGCCTTCATTGATTCCGGGAAAATGAAACATCAACAAGTTATCTCTTCGTATATCCTTATCAGCATCAACGTCATATGACGCTGGATATAACAAACCGTGGGGCTATTTCATTGTTGTCCGACAAAACGATTTTTTTCCTGGAAACGACGAATAAATGTTTCAGGATTTATGTGAGAATCCCGGGTGTTCCCGGGGTGACGCTGTTTAAATATGGACAGCGTCCACCGTGTCGCGGATGGTCAGTCGACCTCCACATAGATTAGCCGCAAGACTAGGGAGCGAACTAGGGGAATCAACAGTCGCGTGCACTGCGGCGAAGCGCTATGGTGGCGCAACACAGGGTTAAGTTGACACGGCAATTATTCTAATGCGCGCTCTTAAATGTTAAAGCGGGATTTGGATGGAAATTTAAGCACTTTTACTCGCCTAACTACTCCCTTAAATAATGATTCATCAGAGGATTCCGTACTCCAGCATGAGAGTATTTCCTGCCCCTCCTAGTTCCACCCAAAAAGCCTATCCTTTTCCTTAAACTGATGTCCCATGCTCAATATTTTTGACAAAAAAATTGACCCGTCGGATTTCAGTATTGTGCGACAGGCAAAAAATAAGGAAATGCAATCTGATTCTATGCAATTAATTAGCAAAATTTTTGGAAGCAAATTACATTTCTTTGCAATTCTGTCTGTCACACGACACTCAAATCATATAGGTCAAATTTTTGTGTAAAAATATTACCTTGATATTTCGCTTTACTCTTCCACGCTTACCTAACATTACCCGTTCTATCTCATCCTTCAACATATTACGGCCGCATGTTACATGCTCCGTCAACCTACTTAATATTCACCTAATTTTCTCCAGCAACATCTTTTCCTTCCATCCATAGCCGAGGTCATCGTTCGTATTTTTTCCTATCCATCGCATTCAAACGTTCCCACACGTCATCCTGTCTTTTTTATTTCCGCATCTGATAGAGCAACCAAGCTAAATCAAATGTTCATAGCCAAATGTTTCGCGTCAAGAGTTAATTAAGAGTTTCAGGATTATTACTAAAGCACCCATTAGGTGGTCTATGATGGGATTAAGAGAAGCCCTTGGCTGTCCCGAGGGAGAAGGAAGTTGATGGAAGAGTGTTCTTCACCCATACTCACCTGAGATACTTCGGAGCGGAGCGCCTGCGGGTTGCCGTCGATGGCGACGCAGGAGCAGAAAGCGCAGAGGGCGTCCTCGTAGCGACCCAGGGCGAAAAGGGCGACGCCACGGCGGTAGTGACCCTGCGTCCAAATAAAAGGAGAGAGAGAGAATTAGAAGCGATCATAAGGTGGATGATATTCTATCAAATGATCCATATCAAATGAAAAAACAATTGTAATTTTCCACACTCAATATATTTTAATAAGTTGAGTACAATTTAACCGACCATGGTTTCAGCACCTAATGCCATTATCAAGGTACACATTTTCACAGAACTCCACCATATATAACCAGGAATGGAGGCACGGGGGAATGGGAAAACACGAGACGGGGAAAGGCAGGGGAGGGGGGAGTGAAACACAGAACAGTCGTTGGTGGTGAAGGTCAGGCAGCATGGTACTACTAACTAGTAGTACCATGTCAGGCAGCATGATCATGAGGTTGTCGGACGGAAGGGAGAACAAGGTTTAAAATAGGCGATCTATCATTAAAACAACGTCATTACATAACTTAGCTGGGCTATGAGCAATCTCATATTGCTCAAAGAAATCCAAAAACTCGACAACCTCATGCTGCCGGGTTTTAGTTGGGCTTTGTTCATTTTATTTTACCAATCTTTTTTAGTTTAATTAGTTATGTTTTGAGTTAATAAGGTTTTTAACGTTTTATTTTCATTAGATTTTGGCGCTTGCCATTTCGAAATTTTGGATTCAAATTTCCAAGATTCCTATTTGTCTATGCATGCGTAAAAAATTACAGTTATTGGTTTATATATACCAGATGGTTTGCTGCTAACTATTTTGGTTGACTTCATTTGAAAACTTTACCGGAAATTATAGGACTGGACTACTTCTAAATCCAAAATAAATCTCCAAAAACACAAAAAATGTAAGTATATATGAAAAAACAAATAGCTATCGAATAAGTTTATACCCAAAATATTATAAAAATAAGGTTCAGAAGCTATTAAAACACATAAAATGTTAAGATATACCTTCACTCCGAAAATGATAAGAAAAAAAACGAAAAAAGTTTTTGCTTTTCTGAGTGGTTTTTTTGTCTGCATTTTGTGAGTGGGTGGAAAAAATAGATGGATTTTTTTATCGGGTTGGATTGCAACGACGCTGGACCTCAGCGGACGGCTTCTTCAACGGGTGTGACACGTAAAAATATGAAGGCAATGAAAGATCTAAATCACCTTATCCCAAAAAAACATGGACTGCTCTAGCAGGACGATAAATGTAATCGAAGACCTACCATTCCGTTGGTAGAGCAGGTATCAAAACTAACTGCATGTATTTCACTCGTTATTCACGGACTAGAAAGGGAAGTTTGGAGGCGCTCATGGGTTCAAACAACATACATTCACATAAACTAACATATGCGCGCTCTTTTCGACCAAAACGTCACGCTTATGCAACGCCCTGCTGCGCAGTTCTGAGAACAACAGATTCTTTCCTGAAGCGGAGAGTGGCGCACGAATTGCAATTCGAGATGCTATCGCGATTTCTTTCACCCTTGAGTGGAGAAGATTTTAAGCCGCGGAAAAGGGGCAACTCACTCAAGAGGTAATCAACCTGCATTAACTGGTATCTGACATTTTTGACAGTCAAGAAACAGAGCTACAATATTTCAGGAGCAATGGCTGCATTGATAATAGGTAAGCAGGGCTTCCACTCACTTAGTTATGCAGAAAAGTGAGAAAGGGAGCGATTTTTTCCAAAAAAAGTGAGGGGAAAATGTGAAAAAAGTGAGAAAATAATGAGAAAATTGGAGATTTTTACCCCATGTTAGACTTCTGGCAACGACTATAACCCTACATTTTGCAATATTTTAAGATGGAACTCGTTTTTAAAGCAGTAACAACAGGGATAAAAATTACAATACAAATAATTGGACAATGAACACTTGTATTTCGGACTCTAGAAAGCAAAAAGAATAAACAAAAAATAAAGAAATCTTAGCTAGAGATGAAAGGTAAAAAATAGATAAGGGTACGGTAAATAATGTACAATAATATTAGGAAATCAAATGTTAAAAGCAATTATTACAAACAATAATAATTTTAGTCTAGGCAGGGTCTGCCTGTGCCTCGGGATCATCATCCCGGCACTTTTTGTGATTCTTAAAAAGCTGCTCTAGTAGAGACGATGTCCTCTTCTCTACTTTCTTTTGCAAAGGCTCCATTTTCTTCAGCAAGTCATCTGCCCGTGGCCGCAGAGTTTGTGCCCCCCCCCCCCCAAACATACTTGGGGCGATCTTGACTTTCGTCATATCTTTTTGGCAATAGCCTCCTCCAGCTTCTTTTTTGCCTTAGTTCACTAGTTGACTACCCTTACACTCCTCAAACTCCTCACTTGTCGCATGTAGGTGATCCTGCAGCTTGCCCAACGCCTGTCGTGCCTTTAACTGGGTGGCCTCTCGCCTCTCCCTCGCCAGGCGATCAATCTCATCTCTCCCTCTTCTTGCAATCTCATCAGATCGTCGTCTTATAATTTCCGCTGAGGCTCCAGGTACTCTTCATACTCGCTGGATGCCGCTGCTGCATGCTTGAGCAGCTTCGACGTCTAGGCCACATGGTCAGGGATGCCATTGTTGTCTCGAATGCCATCCCTGATGTTGAGCCTGGCATTAAGAGTACACTCCAGCATAGCCAACCTGTCAGCAGGGAGCCGATTTCTGGAAATAGAAAATCCTCGCTCGTCATCAGAACTGCCATGGGCCAAACAGAGGGCAGCTTTCACCACTTTGCTTACCAGTGAATACTTGGGATCACGGGCAACATCTGTCTTGGTAAATATCTGGGTCCAGTAATCGTCAATCCTAGTTCCAGGTTCATACGGCGGAAGGGTTTCCAGCTCCAACAATCTCCACTCGTCTCGAAGGCCATCTTCGTCCATTTCCATCGGTATCTGCAGGATCTTGTAAACGGATACAATGTTCTGCGGGGGCTTTCCTTGATGTTTAAGGCTTCAAGCATTTCAGGTGACGAGTCTCTCTTCCTTTCGCCAGGACTGATTTCTGGAGTGACTCACAGCCACCTGATAACGTTTTAAAGTTTCTCGATAATACTTAAAATTCTGGAGAGGCGAGCATTCCTGTTCGACAAGAAGTTGATCGGCATCCTTACCAATGTCAATTTTTCTCATTTTCATAATATAGTCGGTATGGAGAAAGAAGGCTTATTTCATGTATTCTTGCTTGCTTGTGAGCAGGTCTGGCTTGCAGAACTGACTTAGCAATTGGAAATATATACTCTTAACCTCTTCATCCAAAACATGAATCATCGTGGTTGATCGTGTTGAAAAAGTTTTGAAAATCTTTCAAATATTTTAGCACTATACAGGACTATTTCTGTATGGAAGATTTTATACTTAGGTGCGTTACCAATAGCCTGATAGAACTTGGATGCAAGGAGCTTTTCAAGATCTTTGCCTTTCTGACAGGGTAACACTTTAAGAAAATTGTGTTTGAGAGCCGGCAATTTCTCTTGAAGTCTCTCTGCTGCTGGGGATAGGGTGAGCCACCAGGAAACAACATTCTTAAGAAACTCATGCATGGGCACTTTCTTCTCTGTTCGAGATTTTTCAAACACCTAAAAACGACTTGGACTAGAAAGTCATATACAAGAATAATGACGTCAGATACCTCCATTCCAAAAATGTCAAGCCCTTTCTGAAATTAAGTATGGAGAATGCGCAGGTTGAAGAAACCAATTTAAAGAAGTCCTCTGTCAAAATCAGATATGAGTTTTGGAGAAAAAAAGCCTAACAATGGCTTTGTTTACATTGGGGTCGTCGCAAGAGACCATGAGAATTTTCCCAAAGTACACAGAACAGAAAAGAGCATAACAAATTAACTGAAACAATATTTCAGCAGTGACACTGCCAAAGAATGAAGTCTCTAAGTGACGAAAAACTACCCTTTTTTCAGAGGAGAACCTGATGCCAACCTTCAGTTCCTTAAAGTATTTCTCGTTAGTTGTCTCGTCATAACAAATAGTAAAGCCAACAGCATTTTGAGCATCCTCTAGCAATAGATCCCGGAAGTAAGGGCTGAGGGCTTCAGTCCACAAATAAGCCACCTTTGTCCTTCCTAAAAACATCCCCTTCAGTACGTGACCTTCCCTGAACATTCCTGTGCAGGTGTCCACGATGCCGTCACAGGATGCAGCTGAGAAGCTAGACTGGACACACTTCATTGCTCAAATTAGTTTACAAATTGCGCAAAGGCGACTGATTTCCGCGGAAAGGATGGATTTTGTTATAGGATAAGCTCATATTTGCCAGAAATGTGAGAATTTTTCAAAATAGTGAGAAAAGTGATTTTTTTTTCAAAATAGTGAGAAAAGTGGTTTAAATAGTGAGAAAAGTAGTTTAAATAGTGAAAAAAAGGTTTTCGTGAGTCAAAGTGAGAAAAGTGAGTCAGTGGAAGCCCTGTAGATAAGTGAACGCATCAATGGAAGATGTTAATTCTGCTGCCATAAAGAGCCAATGAAAGCGTCGAGAACTGTCAAATATAAGATGCTCCCAGAACCATTAATCAAACTACAGAGCTTTGGCTTTCCATATTGGGCAAAACAACATGCTACTTATGTAAGATGTATCCCGAGAACACCAGACATGCTACTAAGTTTCCTGATTCCAATGGCAATTTTTTAAAGACTAGTACGAATAGGGAATATATTTCGCAACAGTAATGTCTGTCAGTGATGTGATTCCTGAGGCACATTCAAGCCGCAAAGAGGTTATAGTCTACGAGAATAAAATCCTTTATCTAAAATAACATAAGATAAGCTGACAAAGAGGAGACGTTTATTTTGTCCCGGCTAAGAGCATAGAATGCCTTTAAAATTTCTCCAGAACCGGGAATCTAACCATCTTCGAGCGATGATTTTAGGTGACGAATTCTATGTGTAGCATGAGTTGCATAACGCGGTGTAAAACTTGCACGTATGTCGAAAATTTCATGACACAAAACAATTTGTGTATGAAAGATTTTATATCTGAAACTAAGTGCGATGATATGAACGCTTTTTCCAGAACTGTACGAATAACACAATCGCATTTGCTTGATCACCAGAATATTCGATAACTTTTAATCAAAATTCAATAATGCTGGTGCCATATGCAATGAAAGAAATAGTTGAATGATGAAAGCCACGAACTGAATGACAAATTCATTTTAAATAGTGAACGTGACTCCCGAACACAACGCGCCTCCAATGGCAGGATATGAACCAAGAACAGTGTATCCAGTGTTCATGATATGAACACAGACTCTCGAAGTTGAAGTCAACTAACCAACCATCATACTAACTCCTACTTCAGTCATTTAATTTTTTGTGTCATAATTGCATTTTCTATTTATCTTATTGGTGGTATTTTCGTTGTTTTATGGTGTGCGTCTCTATCACAGAGAAATATCGATAATGAGGCACCTAAAGCAATTGATAAACGATACACATGTAGATCGGAGGAATAGGCACTAGATAAGTTGATTGAAGGAAGTAATAGGCAGCCTGGAAGTAGATCGGAGTGGAGAGGTAAAGTGTTTTGGGCGCTGACTCATCAAGCCAATTAACCGATTGTTAGCAGCAGTTCATGTACCATTACTATCCAAAATGAACTTTCTAGTTTACAAGAATACCTGCTTCTCCTATTACGGCCTATCATGCCCAAAATCATCAATGGAAGTTCAGGGAGGGAGCTCTAAGCGCATGACCACTCCCGCTATTGTGCACGCCTCTCCGCACAACTGGCAAGAAGGCGGTAACATCAGAAGATGAGAGAAGTTAAAGAATCAACGCACGTTTTCCGACACCGCAGAATAGCGATGAAGCAAAGCGGGATCGAAAAAGCAAAAAAAAAACTCTCAGCAACGAATGGGTCAAATATTCAAAGAGGCCGTTTCCAGTAAACTATAGAGAGTTCGTCTCAAAAAAACACAATAAACATGGAAGTAAAGCGATAATCCGGCTGGAGGATTAAGATTCGCGGAAAAATATTTAATAGGAGCAGCACCAATTTATAAACTCTAGAGGTAGACTTGATTAACTCTTCCGATAAAATATATGCTTTCAACTGGTGCTTTGACAGTTTAAAAGTGGCTGAACGGCGACTGAAGATCGAAAAGTGCCATGCTATATATTTATCAGGGCGTAACGAAAACATCTACTGATAAAACACTGATACTAACAAGAAAAAATAAAATACTGCAATACTAAAAGCACTGTTACAATTAGCACGGAAGTATTTATTGCTTGATCTCAACCAAAATGTACTTGATTGGCGCCCAATCAAATCTCGCCTTCTATTGATGCTGGAGTTATTCGTGGTTACCTGTGGTTACCTTAAAGACTTACTCGAAACACAATTCGCAACTGGAGCACGATTCTGAATAAAGAAGTAAACAAAGCGAAAAAATGCGTTTACCACGTGAGAGGAAGACTACTACCTTTTTTTAGTAAGTGAATTGCCGCCCTCAGAATTCATCGCCTGCAAACCAGAGTTCACAGCTTCACATCCTGCAAGTGTTGTTTTTAACTACGTAGCTAGAAAATTGTTTTATGTTTTATTACTATCAACCGCAGCCGGAATCTTTTTGTCATCCCAAAAATCATTCCACACCTAGCTAAGAAACCAGCACCAAGTCCAATATGTTATAATTTTTAGCCACAGAGGAATAAGGGCGAATCATTATACAGCGCCAAATATACCAGTAAGTGAGGCAAATATCAAATAAAATGTCTCCGTACGAAGGGACGTGGGGCCGCATTTAGACTCGTATTGCATTGCGTGTTCTTTTTTTTCTGCAGAGACGGGCTCGGTAAAGAAGAAAACTGCCAGCCGTTAACTCCACTCTGGCAACACTGAAGTTATCTCGCGCGTGGCAAATCAAATGCTTTTATTTTAACGGCTTTTATTTTTTACGACTAATTGTAGCTTTTTCACACCGAAAGGCACTTAAACTTGCAACGTTTGAACGGCTTTTTTTGGTCATCCACTTACCGGGTAACTACATACATCAGGAGATACGATCGGCGTATATGTAACGCCATCGACAATCGACGGAGAGGGATTATATAAAACACTCCAACACCCACCTGCTTTTATTTTTCCTTCATTTCATAATTAAGCATCGATTAGGCACGCATTTTTAACAACCTCCGGCGAACTCCCGAGGCATTAAATGGATAAGTGGACGTTTAACGATCAATGCCGTATTTAATCTAGCACCCCGTTTCACCTCGTCTTCGCCTGCCACGGTTGGTCCCGTGGAACGTGGGGAGGGATAAAAAATTATGGCATTAATTAACGGAGTAGGATTATAAAAATGATCCCTCGACCCCGCGACAACCCCTGCCGTACTCTCCACGGGTGAGCAGACGCAACGACCCGGCATAATCGCGGCCTGCGAGGCGACGCCCCGGTGGAGACGGCATTTACACAAGAAAACCCACGCGGCAGGAGTGAAAATCGACCTCTATATCGACCTCCATTCGCAAATCCTTAATATTCCCCTTGCACTAAATAATCTGTCAAGATTTGCAAGTGAAATTTTGGCCAAAAAATGACGGCGGAAGCGATTTATTCCTGGAAACAAACTGATAGTAAAATATAAGCACTAATCCATTTTAGTTTTATAGTTAGAAGCAAATAATAGCAGCAACTGAAGTGAATATGCGTCAGCTCAACAGTAATGGCACTGCTGTCGGCTTCGCGGACAGAATAAAATCATTCCAAAGTCTATATTCTTCGACCACACTCCAGTATTTAAGGGAAAACAATATATGTACTTTAAACGACAGGGAAAACAGAAACAAGACTACCCTGGCCACTTACAAGTAGGCTACCAGCTCAGCCAGCAGCATTCGGAATTTCCAGCAAGTCGACATGCACATGGGACTTCAAGAAATCCACCAAGGAAAAGGCGTCGTGTGCGTAACCTTCTTCCCTGCCTCCACGCGGAAACTCCCCTTGACCCATGGTTAGTCGAGGGTTACGTCATGGATTCTCTTGATGATGTCATGATTTTTCCCCGTTAATTAAGTGAGAAAATGATGGCGCCTTGGAAGCAGTAATTAATATGGGAGGTGACCAACTCCCGAGGTCATTTACGCCATTAGGGATAGAGGCGGGTGGGACGATAAGAGTGGGATTACTATACAAAGCGGAAGGGGGCAGATAAACTTGGCATTAGCCAGCTCCTAACGGGAAAACGCTAGGGGCCCACGTTGTGAAGTCCCAGCCGACATACGGAGTAGTTTCTTCACTCAGCTCTCCTCACGCAATCGAAGTAGGGATCTGTATTACGATAAAAATATTTTCTATCAAAACCTGGTAACTCGGGATTGGAGGCAAGCACTCTAGCTAACACATCAGCCTGAACTCCATTCTTGGTTTACGATTACCAACCTATATTTTATACAATAGTTATGACTGTTTTGCCATAATTAGAGCGTACATCGTCCCAATGGTGATTCGGAACGGACACGAGTGACGATTAAGTCGGCAATTACACTCCAATTGAATTTCGGAAGAGAAGAATAATTAATAACCCTGCCACAAATTGCCGCATGTGCCCTACATAACCTCACTCTTGCCCTCATCTTTCCTTCAATCATCCTCAAAATCGTGCAAATCCCAATGATTTTCCTACCTTTTCACCTTCAACACAACCTTTTCCTCTCGAACGACAAATTCGCCTTCTGTACAACTTTACAAAACGTGGCAACAAAAATTATAGAGTACTAATTCAACGCTTTGAACACAGTGAATTACTTAGGCTCTCTACGTAATAAAAGAGAATATTATACGGCATCACTAAAGTTGTTTACGCAACATCCCTTTTACTCCATATCAATTGTACACTTTGGCTTGACAATTCAATAGAGTCAGTTGAACTTTCGAAAATGGATTCACATTCTCGCGTGCAATCGCGGCCCTGTATCATATGTGGAGGTGTAATTATTTATTTGAAAGGAGTGTAAGTGTAAGAAATAATATGAAAGAAAACAGAGCTGGTAGAAGAAATCTAAGGAGGCAGCAAAAGTGGGTGGAGGACACATTAATGTGCAACGACATTGTGGATCGGGTGATACAGGGCAGAATGTTGGATATCAGGGAGGAAGGCGAAGAGTAGGAATTTTAGACTGAGGTCTGAGACCTTGAAAGAGGTCAGAACATACGAAGAGTTTAAAGTGATTTAATAATGGAAAGTAGATTTTAGAGATAACTCCTCAAGGTTGGGGAGATTATACGCAGGACTCCAATGATTTATTTGGTAGAAAACATATGATGATGATGATCGTGGCTCCCTCTCTTCTAATTTACAAGCTACGTACTCCCCCAGTATTGAAGAGAAATTGAGGAGAGACTAACTTAAATTATATAGCGGCCAAAAAACTCTGCACACTCATTTCCAACCGGAAGATGCCAGCAGAAATGCCGACGAACTCTTGTCCTCAAGGATGAAAAAACGCGGGGATAACCCGACAACCCTTGAATCGAGAACATGGATGGTTAGCTATCCTTAACGTTTGTTGCTTGGTTATTAGGGGAGGCGACTGATAACAGAACAAATTGGCGCTATTATAGAGAGGTGGGTAGGTTGGCTTAACGTCCTATCCGACGGATGGAGTACAACACTTAAAGTGCTGTCCACACAGCACCCAAGTAGGATCGGGATTCCACAGAAAAATCTCCGCCACTCCTCGGGTTCGAGCCCGAGCATGGGAAGCCGGTAATCTAGCCTCCACACCAACTCAATCCCACCACGTCAGAAAGAGCAATCAGCGCCGTTGCCTCGTTTCGAACCTGGACCCTCGATATGAGAACCCAGCCCTCTAACCACCACACCAACCCGATCCCCACCCTTGCTGTTAAACCGCTTGTTACACAACGACCAAAATGAAACTCACTTCTGTAAACGTAAAGAGAACATTCACTGGTGTTAAAAGAAATTTACATAATGGGTGAAGTCCGCAATTACCTATTCTTAAAGGATGGTTTTACGCGAGGCATGAGCTTGCGCGAGTAGTTGTGAGAACCAATAGAGTATTTGCGTAAGTGAGGTATTTTGTTGAAATTTATTATAGCGAGTAGTGTTTGGTTTCGAAATGCCACGTACGAAATACCAAGGTATAATTCCAACTAATTAATTTAATAAATGGCTTTTAATATGCATTGTTTTAGCATCGAAATTGCCTAGGTCTAAACGCCCAACCATTAGTTCTTCGTAGTGTGACGTCATCTCCCATATTAGCAGAAGCGAAATAGCCTAGCTGTGCGTTGAGAGTGAAATAGTATTTGCCTTTTCGAAGTTATTTCGATATTTGCTAATTAATAGCTAAATTTTCGTCCGCACGCTAAGACTACACAGTCACACAGTCTCCAAATCAACAAATGGTCGACTATGGGAGATGACGTCAGAGCCTACAAAACATGGCGGACCAGTGTTTCGGCGCAATGATAATTTATTAGATTTTATTAGCTAATAAAAAATTAACGAAAAGCCTCTCGAGCGTCAGAATGAAAATTTAGTGTCTGAAGTATCGATAGATATTTTAGATGTCACTTCCCAAAAGTGTGCAAATACTCCATTGTATGAATTAAAAGAAGCCATTCTCGGGACGCATATTAGCGCAATTATTCGTATTTACATGATGTAATTTTGGAGGAGCATCTGATCACGTACTTAATCGCGCATCTACTACATCCATTGTGCAAGATGACCTTTACAATTACTCACCCAGTTTCACAATTGTTGGCGGCCAAAAAGAGGCGCGATAGTCAATATCTCGCTCCACGATTGATATAAAATGTATACTGATTTGAGAAAGATATACAGATTCAGCGATGATTACCGTGTACTAAGAGGAATGTCTACACTATCCTACGTGTTATCCACAGCTATCAAGTACTATCTACAAAGTTATCAATAGCGTCATATCGACTCAAGCTGTAAAATATGTGAAGTCCCTAAGTTTATGATGGCTGGAGCGATAATCGTGAGTCATTGAGAGCACATTTTAACGATTTTTCAAGTCGAAAAAACACCAGGACAACATTTCACTTAAGTACATCTGCTTATGAGATGGAACTCACCATAAATGGGGTAATGGAAATGATATAACACTTATATTTTACATTTTGTCTTAATTAAAGCATGTTATGACGATTTTTCGGCGCGGTATTCGAAATGTAGGCGAACATTACATTTAAATATGTTTATTCGAATCTTTGACTGAAAACTTTATATTTTTCAGAAAACATAATAATAGATATGTATCATTTCGCTTTTAGAAGAAAATCTGTACACACGTATTCGAATTATTAAGAAATATATCTCATGCGCAATAAGTATGCGTGTAAAAATAGCACTGTATTTCCAAAAAATCAAATCGGTAAAATACAATTTTTTTCACTTTTATCTATAGATATCTCTTGTAAGAACACATATGCAAAGTTTCACGCAATTCTGTGCATTGATTGACAAAAATCGCTCCAACCACTTTATTTACATATCGAAGGACAGGGTCAAATGGCGGCTTGACGGCTGGCTTCGCGTTCCGAGGGCCCGGACTCAATCACCGGAAGAGGTGGTTTTTCAGCGAAATGATGGTCCCTACACGAGGATAATGTGGAGAGCCCTGCTGATAACGAGGAGTCTTTCTCCACCCTTTGACTACACCACATTTACCACCCAAATCAACTATCAATAATGGCGCAAGTGGCCTCAGCTGTCGTTCGCCATCCCTAATGGTAACTGCACAGACCTTTATCCGTAGCAGACGCGTTTATATCGCGTAAAAATACCTGCATGGAGTCAATATATCGTCACGTCGCCAGGCCAAAGGCGACGATACATCGAAGCGCTTTTACCGAGGGGTGCAAGCGGATGCTTATCCGGTCACATGAATCTGTCGCCGCCTCCTCGCACGACGCTGCGTCGACCTAGCCTTCCCGAACCATGCCCCCGAAAGGCGAAGTGTCTTGTTGCCCCTTCGTCTCCCCCCCCCCCCCCGCCCGCAAACGAGCCCTTCAAGGAATTTCCCGCGACGCAACAGCCCCATACAATGTGGGCGGTTGGTTTTTGGTGTTTTCATTTCCGTTTCATGAATAAATGGTGGACACTAACAAGGGTGGCCAACTCTTTGGGGTTGGTTTACGTGCGCAAGGGTGGAGCTCACCTAGATATGGGTGGCCCCCCGAGTCATGTGACTTTGCCGGATTCAAGATGAGGGAATGTTACCACTCTTCGGAGAAACTGCGGTGGGCGGAAAGGAAAACAAACGAGGAAGTGCTTGGCATGAGTAGGTTGTTGGAGCAGGTAATGAGAAGCGAAGAGATGCTGAAGGCCGTGATGGACGGGAGGATGAATGGTAAGTGGGGAAGGGAAAGAAGAAGAACAGGCTTTATGGACGGGATGAAAAGAGGTAAGAAGTACGCTAAGATAAGATGAAGGAGGAAATTGCGTAAGGAAAAATTGTGCCCAGCGAATGTAAAAGTTAACAGCATTTTTACTCACTCCCATTTGGATTACTCTACCCGGCAGACTTACCTAAATACGCTAAAGGTGATTTCGATACAAGTTCCGGAATCGAGAGAATCGTTTAGATCGCGAGGGATGCAGGAATCAAAGACTTATAAATAAATACAAATTGTAATAATTAATTATTGTAATTTCTATGCGCTATATTTTTAACTAAATTTAAAGAGGCTATGCCTGGATTTAAACCGAGTGCGGACCTAATTCAGAAAGAATTCGGAATTGTCGAACCTCGACAATATATATGGCGTGACATCAGAGCCTCGATATAGCCACAATTTTTTATGGTAAAATCGAGGTTTTGTGTTCGTGACGTCAATATTTCGTCTCTGTCTGTAGGCCCGGGAAATACGAGTACTTCCTGAAATAGACTCGAGGCCAGAAGTCGAGCGCTGCACCTACTGGGTTAATATGCTGCACCTACGGCAAGGGCGGTCCCAGCCTTAACTTTTGGGGGGTAATGGGGATTGTAACATCATAGGTAAAATTAAAATACTTAGGCATATTTTCAGTCTTTGCTCATTATAGGCCATACATATTCAAGATTTTGGGGGGTCATGACCCCCTTGACCCCCCCCCCCCCCGGGACCGCCCTTGACCTACGGCATTGTTTACGGCAAAAACTCAGTGAAAGCATTAATTATTCATAAACCAGATTTTTGAATGAAAAAGACAACGGGAATCAGAACGAGCGAAGTGAAGCGAATGACAACAAAATCTACCAAAAGAGGAATATTCCGCTCCCATGCCGGATTACTTTATAAAACCACATTTAATACGCTTTAGCAGATTATAACATCAATGGATGTTCTCTAAACGATTATAGGAAAATTTGCCCCCAAAAATAAACTCATTGGGCCCTTGCTGAAACCTAAGATCACGGAAAGGAAGATGAGAAAGTCATATTATCTCCCTCCCCCCATTTTTTTGCAGACAGTTCGAGTTATAGATAGTTCTCCATCCCGTAACCTTCAAAATCCACATCACTCGAATTCCCCAGTGAGTATACTTCTTATCCTTAAAACTTTTCACGCTTTACAAAAACACGCAACTGCACTGAAGTAAGTTCGCGACATGCACGAGCGATGCTCACTGGAGTGGCACAGGCTTACGGCGTTAGTCCATTGACCTTCGCATCGCGTGAGTCAAGCGCACTGGCGACACTTTTTCCATCCTCGGCCCACTAAAATTTCCTTCAGAAGGATTCTCCATCCTTTCCCGCGCCAGCACGCGGCTTACATAAGGCTGTTTACCATTTGACTAATTTTAAAAAGCGACCCATAATAAGTGGGTACAAAGACAATCATTTGGAGAAAGTAGAACCACTGAGGCCCGGCTTAATAATGTCTGATTAACATACCACAAGGTGACGTAGAATTTTCGTTAACTTAATGTTAACTGCGAGTTCAGGTTTTGTATATTGCATCAGACTGTTGGTTAATGGGAGTAAGCGTTATCAATGAGAAAAAGTATCAACTTCGATTTTCATGCCGATAAAATAGCCAGAGATTATAAAACCGAGCCTAAGAGAATTTTAAGAGAGGAAAATAATTCTTAAGACATTAAGAACAATTATGTTTGTTTTCTGCTCGCCAGGAGCAGTATGTTACTTTCCTATGGCATCGCCTCTTTTACCTCCAAGGAGATGTAGCCAGAGGACAGCCTTGCTGCCAAACTACCTTGACATTCCAAACGTACGTGTGTGTAAGTGGACGTGAGAGAGACAAACCAAAACAGAATGTCAAGGAAATTTAGCAACACCGGGAACAAATCCAACGTGGCGACATAGGTTCAGTGAACGAGAGAATGGAGTATACGGTGAGGCATGATGGCAGAGTTCACCAACAGTTTAGCGTCTGATGAAATACCATGCTTCATAGTCACATTTATATGCTGAAAAAATATCTGGTGCTCTCCTGGAGTGTCAGCTGCCCAAATATTCCACCGGGTCAAAGGGTAAATTATGGACGAAGTTGCGACGCTCAACTCGAGTATCGTCTTCAGGGCAGATGAGGCCACTCATTCACTCATCTTCCCTGAAGACGATGAACGGGTTGAACATCGAAACGTTGGCCTAAATGCAACCCGTGACAAGGCCTGAGAAGGATTTATGTATCACACACTGCTGTAATACAGAGACGTCCACCTTACGTATCGAAACATAACAGGCGGCCGTAATGCCACCTCTAGGGCGACGCGTTGCGACGTGGAGTATCTCTCGCGGTGATTTTCGCAATAGCGCTTCTCGCGGGTGTTATTAAATGCGTAACCAGCGCAATAACTCTACAGTGGTATTAATTTTCCTTCCGCTTCCAGCTACGCACGATCCTCTCATCTACACTCTCACTAGGAGAGCAGATCGACACTTACGTCATCATGAAGGTACCACATCATAACGCACACGATGTTGCAAAAATAGCTGAATCATGCGCCACTATTTATTACTGCTCTACAATCGGTGACTAAGTATATATTACGATTGGCTGTGAAGAAATTACCTTCGCTGGTGGTCTTTCTATCATCAACAGTGAAAATAAATCACAAAAAATAACCACGGATCGTGATGGTATGATGAGTTTTTCCCACCCGCGGGTTCGAAAACTAAAACTGGAGATATATATAGTGGGATCCCGATGCTTACTTTGGTTCCATGTTGAGAGCACTTCCAGTGCAGTCCTCCGTCCACTGGGAAGTACGTAAAACAGTGGATCCCTAGGCACCCTTCATTATGAAAAGGCTAATCTCAACGCCGGGCTTCTCTCAACACTTCCGCCCAGTGACGTAGCCAGGATTTTGGTTTGGGGGGGCTTCATCTGAAGCCTGGGGGGTCCTCTCTCGGTACAATTTCATTCGTTATTGCAGTTTATTTATGGAAACTTTTTTTACATGAAACGGCTTTGTTATTTATTTTTCCCCTCTCGAACCCTAGTATGTTTCATCCGAATTAATACTTAGTAAAACTAAACTAACAATATGATTTGAAATTTCAGGGGGGGCTGAAGCCCCTCAAGCTCTCCCCTGGCTACGTGCCTGCTTCCGCTAATCATCAACTAGGTCATTCCTCACCAATCTACCAGTATCCGCCACAATTCAAATTACCATAGTTGCCGGTTTTCTTCCCTTAATAATTAACAGTAAAAAATCCAATTTTGTGATGATAACTGTTAGCATAATGCTGAAAAAAACAGAACTTGTTCAGAAGAAATTTGTTGTTTTTGGATGTTAGCAAATTTTATTTAACAAAAACGTTTTCACAAACCACTAAAACTTTTACACTCGCATACAACCCAGGTTTCAATTAATTATCATCATCACCCACCTGATGTGAAATCCTTAGTGGGTCTTTAGAAGTTCGGAAAATAAAAGTGGTTAATCCTAGAGAAACAATTCGTGATTGCTGTCATTTTTCTTTGACCAAAAAGGCCATCATAGTATAGGGTGGGCCGAAAATAATAAAATAAATCGGATCAAAAACATGTATGTTTTAAAAGTTGTGTAGTAAGTCTAGAATGAACAGCGTAAAATATTAGGCCGGAGGGATAATATCTTTAGACTGCGCAATCAGCTTAAAAAATCATTTTTTGCTGAAAAAGTTGAATTTTGTCGTATTTTGTTAAATATATTAAAATTTTTCCGATCATAAATAAGTATGTCCTAAAAGTTTCATCAAAGGTCTATGATGAATATCGTAAAATATTTGGTCCGAGGGATTATACTGTAAGACTGCACAATCGACTCAAAAATTCATTTTTTACGTAAAATTCGAAATATTTTAATAAACTTACCAAAAGTAATCTTATGCTGAGTTTTCCGGGTAGAGGTCAAAGTTATATTGAAAGGTTCCATAACCACAAAAAAAACAAATTTAGGATGTAATAAGACACTTTTTAATGACACAAAAACGAAAAATTTCAGCATTTTCTTTGAGTTTTGAAAAAGTCAAATTTTATTATTTCGCCCACATTTTTTCTATACTTTTCTCTGTGGTATGAACATTGAACAGTAAACACTATACAACTCTTTGCTAGTTCATACTAAAGAACTACCCAGGACTCACCACGGGTAGTCTAATTAAATCTTTCTTAATTAGTACATTCCCACCCGGCGCCCATTCCACAGCGGACGAAGTATATGCTGACGCGCGACACGTTGCAACTTGCTTGCAAATATAGATTTGTCACTTGTCAGTCAGTTGTTATTCAGTGCTGGTGTAGTGCGCACTCCGCAGTACTTAAGACAATAGTTTTTTTTACAGTTACACGTCCATAGATTGCAGCTATTTTAGTTTTGAGTGAGCCTTTTTGTGTTTAGTGAATTTGGTGTTCTACAGCACAACAATGGCGGGACTGGCGAGCACTCCAAGACATTCGTCATCCAGTGAGTACATAAGTTTTGGTAGCGACAAGCAAATGAGTGAAACGGTGTCGCCGACCATGGGTGATGTAATTAGACAATACAACTTTGAATGGCAATTGCAGAAAAGAAAATATAACGACGAAATATCCGGGTACTATGCGATAGCTAATAGAACTTTAAATTAAGTAAAACTGCAGTGGCAAAGAGCTTCCATTCCAGTCGTGTCCGACCTTACAATTAATGAATTATTGAAGAAAAACGTTGATATCTTCAGAAACCTGAAAAAATCATATGAAAGAGACAAAAATAAAGATGGGTTCAAAAAACGGCTATCAGATTTTCCGGAGAAATCAAACAAACTATTTGATATATGTTATTGTTTATGCATCGATTTAAAATCTTGCGAATGCGTGCTGGGAGAAAAAGTCCCATATTTGGAACAGGAGTTTTTGACAAACCAGAGAACAGCTAGGAAAATTACTATATCTTATGTGGTTGATTCCATAACAACATCACAGATTCGTAAGAGGGAAGCCAGGAAGCAAAAAGAGCTCGCGTGTAAACAAATGACGATGGAAAAAATACTGATTGTGAAAAAGAAAGGTTCTCCGATTTTGATTCAGACGATTGCTATGATGCAGATGTAGATCAAACCAGCAATCCTCAGATCTCTGTACAAACTTCAGCAAACGGGCAAACTAGAATAAAGTTAAATACTTTTACTAGAACTTGTGACAGGTATGGAATTTCAGATAGACCAACATCAGCTCTGGCGTCAGCATTGTTAAAGGACGTAAACACCGATGGATCTGGATCTTGTTCAAATAATACACTGTTTGACAAATATAAAGCAAGGCGTGAAAGGGAAAGAATTCGTAACTTAATGAACTCGGAAGTTGTTCTTTTGAAGTTGCCAACTCATATACAGGCTGTAGAAAGGGCAGTCAAATAAGTGACAAAGGAATCTAAACAAGTTTGTGATGAAAAAAAAGAGATGGAGTAATTGTATCCCGATTAAACGACAGAGCTATAAGACCAACGTTCGAATCTAAGAAAGATTTCAAGGCGTAATGTAATGACCAGAGGTAGCGACCGCGACGGTACCGTGCTCTCATGGTTGGGCGGTTGGGAAGGCACGGGTAGGACTCGACATACAACCACCTCCCCGTGGTGAGTCATGGGTAGTTCTGTAGTATGAACTACCAAAAAGTTGTATAGTGCTTACTACTCAATGTTCATACCACAGAGAAAAGTATACAAAAAAATGTGGGCGAAATAATAAAATTTGACTTTTTCAATACATAAAGAAAGGCTTATATTTTTCGTTTTTGTGTCATCCAAAAATGTCATATTACATCCTAAATTTGTTTTTTTTAGTGGTTATGGAACCTTTTAATATAACTTTGACCTCTACCTGGACAACTCAGCATAAGTTTACTTTTGGTAAGTTTATTAAAATAATTAAGAAATATTTCGAATTATACGCCAAAAATTGAATATTTAAGCCGATTTTGCAGTCTTAAAGTATTATCCCTCGGACCAAATATTTTACGATATTCATTATAAACCTTTATTAAACTTTTAGGACATACATATTTTTTACCGGAAAAAAATTAAATATATTTAACAAAATACGACAAAATTCAACTTTTTCACAAAAAAATGGATTTTTAAGCCGATTGCGCAGTCTAAAGATATTATCTCTCCGGCCTAATATTTACGCTCTTCATTCTGGACCTACTACACAACTTTTAATGCATACATGTTTTTGATACGATTAATTTGATTATTTTCGGCCCACCCTACCATCATACGGTGCGAGACGTGACGAAACGCGTACTCGACTAACTGAACGCCAGATCTTCAAATGCCAAGGGATCATATAATATCCCAGCCCATTCGTCACTCTCATAGTCATTTATTACTACGCGACGTCGCATTCAACCGGGCTCCTGCCTTACCTTACACTCTTTGCCTTCCATCCACTCACCACTTCCTTCCACAAAGAGCTCGACGACCCCCACGCATTTCGAAGAACTCAAAACCCCCCGGATGCAGGTAGAAAGACTCAAAAGGGGAGAATGCGTCTTACGTAACGATCATGGGTCAACGCAAGTGGTGATGCTTAAGCCTAGCATCACACGGGACGATTTGATCCATCACTGCTCCTTGCGTGAATCCCGGCTATATGGTAACTTGGTCCACGCTGCGTTCAACACAGCATGAACTTTCTCAGACGAGTTTCAGAATGATTCCGAGAATATCATTTTGACCGTATGTCAGCGATCTCTCGGGATTTACACCTGGTATTCAGGTCCATGGCGGCTACCACTGGGTTTAAATTTACTTCAACCTCAAGGCACTCACCTCTGCCCTGAGGACGATGCTCGACTCGAGCGTCGAAACGTCGGCCGCCATGGACCTGAATACCCGGTGCAAATCCCGAGAGATCGCTGACATACATCTTCGCCGGGAAAGCCTGAAATCCTACATTATCATTCCGACCCCTCACTATATCCCTAGAAATGATAGAAGCGACAAAATTAGAGAGATACACTGCCGAAATGACAGATACTAAAATTCCTTCTTCCCACTCATCATTAGTGACGATAACAGAACAAGAGCGTGACACTTAACACACTCTGTTTACATGCAATTTACCTTTGTCTTCTTTCCCTCCTTTTTCCTATTCCCTCCCATTAATATGGCTGGTGTCGTAACACCCCTTGCCACACACCACTGGGGCGGCTCGCGGGATGGTATGTACATAAAGATGAACTGCGTCAGACGATACTTTCCCTAATAACTCGATGGTAGGCGATGTAACCTTGTGGAATTTCGACATTGGAATGAAGAATCACTTAGTAATTTCCACACTTTTCCGATACTTTCCCTTCCTGCTCAGGCGCTGTCTAGCGTCTATGCCATCCTGATCTTGAACTTTCGTCCAACTCGTGAAACAGGATACAGCCATGCTGGTCTGGTATTTTTAGTCTTCTTGCAAATTAAACTTTAATATGCCTATCGCAGCACTCATCGCGGTCTATGGTTAAACAATGCTAAACATACATAATTTACTGCCTGGAATTAAGAAATCACGTGACAATAAAATTCACTCCTGAATGGACCACGCCTTTCCGGACGTAAAGAAAATTCGCGCCGGTTCTACTAGTGTCTTCTACTCCAACTTCCCACCAGGTTTATTTCTTCATGATAGTCGACATTTCGACCGGACACTTTACTGTCATATTCTGGCTGTAGATGATTCATTTACACATCCAGACTGTCAATGATATATGTTGAGCATAGTTTAATCTCAGATCTAGATGAGTGCTTCAACAGATTAAGTTTCATAGCCACGAGAGTAAAAATACCCGGCGGTAGGAGACTTTCCGATCATCTTCAGGACTGTATGTGATTCATCTACAGTCCTGAAGATGATAGGAAAGTGACCAGTAGAAACAAAAAGAAGACATTAACCAGGTGGAAAGCCCGAGAGGAAATCACCAGAATAATTTTCCCGGAAAGCCTCACGTCATGCCACGCTTACTACTTTGGACAAACGCGGGGTATCTCAAACTAAGCTAAGCATGTGCGTAATTCCCATATCACGTGACAGGAATAGGGATTCTCAATTGGACCGCGCATCCCCAAATGCAAAGAAAAATCGCACCGGTTCCAACTTAGAAGGAAGCAGAGTTTTCTCGCGATGAAACACGCAAGTGTATCCCAAGGTAGGACGCCAGATACAACGCTAGGACTTGGGAAGACTCCCGTTGGTGACGCCAGCTTTACGTAACGATAACACTCCCAACGCAGGCCGCCGCGCAGATGACGCCAACGGCATGACGCCGCCCGCCTCTTCTTGTAAACCGACGACGCGGCGTAACTAACGTACATACCTACGTAATAACTTTTTCCCACGCGCAGTGCAAGTCGTTAAAAAAACCCACCGGTTCTTTGAAATGGACTCCTAGCACAAACGTACACGCTGTTCCACTATTTTTTTTAACCAACGCATCCGTTATGTAAAGCATTAAAAAAGAAGAAAATAAAAAAGTACCGCGCCGGTCGCATGTGCATGCACACGCACACCAGCAACCTTTTGATTCATAGTAGCAACGCAACAGCTTTGGGGTTATATAAGGGCACTGCAAGAGACCGAGGAGCACGAGGTGACACGGCTTTTGAATACAGCGACGAATCCCAGCCTCAAACTGACATCTCGCCTCTCTCAACGCTGCATTCCTCGCGGGACATTACGTAAGCATTCAGTGAACATTACCCCGCCGAATAATCGATATCTCGGGGAAAGATAAAGCATTCAGGAGGTCCCTCCTACACCGACGTGTCGACAAGAAAATAATGGCAGCCCGAATTTGTTATTACGAATTTACATCGTGCAATTGATTGAATAACTTGCTAAATAAAAGGGGAGTTACGCAATCCACGTTTGAGGACTTGAATTCAAATTATATTTTGGGTGCGGCTCTTCATTAAATTACGACATTATCCAGGAGATAATCATTTATTATCGTCACCGGTGCCCGTTCGAGTAAACACTCACTGCAAAGAAACCGTACGATAAAAAAAATTTTATGACAACAGCATAGGGCATCTTCGCTGTTTGAAAACATGTCTTATATACATGAAAAATGACAGAAAAATCAGGGGAATATCATCACGTGAAATTAAGACAAATGACCAACAGACATTTACGCTGCTGCATTATTATTTATTATGATTCACTAAGCCCAACTACACTGAGAACACACATAAAAATCATAGGAATATATCCTCAAACAATAGATAATGACTTTTTCAATCGGGCAATAATGTTTATAGTAAAGATACCCAATCATTGTCCCAACTAATAGGTGATGTTAACAATCACAATTCTTTATGTGCTAGTGGCTGCCTCCTCTATCATTTACCATGCGTGACCTCCGAAAGCGAATATCCGGGTAGATGTATTATCGTTTTGGACCTCACGCGCAAAAACATAATCATCAAATAGATTGGAGGGACATTTCAAACATCAAGTCCTTTACTCATGGCAATAGCTTACAAACGGTTGACAATTGATGCTACATGCACACCTGTGCCATGTAGACAACCCCACGGAGAACGTCAGAGCGTGAAGGCGCAAAAGGAAATGTTTGAGAGAACGGCAAGCTTTTAAGGGATTGCAGAATGAGTGGGGACCTTCATGTTGCTCATATCACGTGCTACTCGCGGAGAAAAAGGATTCCCTTTTATGGAGCGCAAAATAACCTTTAGAAGAATCGCGCGCGTGGAAGAAAATGACGGCACGTTCAACAAACATCCAATTTCCACCCCATGTGGAGGAGGTCGTTCTTCTACTTATCGTACGAATTTCACGCTTCCAAACTTGCAAGAGGAAATCCTGTTTACTGTCGAGGACAATGGATGAAACTAAAATATATTTTTCATTTTCATATTCGTGTTACTTTCAGGAAAACTTTTTCAAACTGTTATATCCAATAAAATCCTTTGCACACTTATTTTATCACAATTTTGACTTGAAAGAACATTGTCTTTGAGTCGAGAATTGGAGAAAAATTAATAGGATAGTATTTTTATACCATGTGAATGATTCATTTATGAAAAAAGTCGTACAAAAAGCCAATTTTTCCGGGAAACTTTAGTTATGATAAAATGATAGCAACAACTAATCTTAGGTTTTGAGTCAATAGCAAATTGACGCACTCACTGACGTCAGAATGCGTCATTTCAATATAAATACCGCTATAGTCGATGCCTTCTCATGGTGGGAAATTATTTGGAAAAATTATCTCTTTAGGTTAACTTCTCACAACGTAAAACCTTCGTCATTTTACAATTTAAGTTAATCAGGAATAAATTTGGGCCTAAGATATTAACATTTGTATTAAAACTTCAACTTTATGAGCACTAAAATAGGTACTGTGTCCACATTATTACTAAATTAGAGGAATACATATTTAGCTCAACCTCCTGAATTACGACTCTAATTTTTTAAAGATACGATTCACGGCTGTCTTCTTCCTAACACTGTGATAACAAGGACTCAGATGTTTCTTCACATTTATTTATGGCCGGAATTCTGACTCTCCGATCGAATGACGCGAGAATCGCGGCATGAAAATGTAATAACAACTCCGCCGATCTACTTTTAGGGGAACAGGAAGTCACTCCTCACGCTCCGCCACTTTAATTATTTATTTTTTATCTTTCCGGTCCAATTTATCTGCCATAAATTATATTGGAATTTCGAATAAAAAAAGTTGGATAAAATTATATACATGTATCATAAAGTTTGGTGATTCTCGGAGCCTCCGGAAAACGAGGAGGGGGTTTTGCCCAACCGGCTCTTATCACTTCAAGTTCACACCATTCTGGATCCTAATAAACTGGCGAACATCCCTGCCTCTTCCTCAGCTCATCTGCCCAAGTTTACAGCATTCTACTTCTTGGAAGAAGAGATGCATTTTCAAAGGCTTTCGGATTGAAAAAAAATAACCCTGAACAATACGGTTTTCATTATGGAACCGCCCGAACAAGGTAGACCACAACAGTTTATTTCTGCCATTGAACATTACTTCTCGAGCTTACAATGCTTCGGACACAAGTGCAGGTGGGTTGTGGAACCAATAAAACGTCGAGGAGAGAGCTCATAATAAGCCCTCCAATGCCGAGTGGCGCCCACTAGAAAAACGCCACTGCTAAATGGGCCTTATAAAGATAAGTCATAGCCAAAGCGCAGTAATGGCGAATAAAAGCGAACAGGTAGATATCGGTACATCGAAGAAAGAGTGTTATTGATGGCAGAAAAAAATCAATTATCTTCATAGCGGAACTCCGATCACCCTGGTATTAGTTCGTGGCAGCAGTCCAAAGTATGCAGAAACTCTTAAAAGGAAGTGTCTATAGCATGTTACAACAATGTAGAATATTTATGCAATATAAAATGTATTTGCAATAATAAACTAGCAAAAGCGCTTTGCACGTAAGTTAACGTCACTTTTGAAAAATATATGTATCTCATCTCAATGAAGCTGATCAATGATTTCATGATTATTTATAAGATAGATTTAATAAATAAAGCAAAGCATTGCACCAAAATCATAGCTTTTCAAACAACAATCTCTTGAGCTTAATTAATGGTACCCATTGTATTCCATTACTTCTGGTAGTTAATTCTTAGTCTCCCCTAAAGCAGTAATTAGGAGGGGACGACCGACAACTGAGGTTAATTACGCCACAAATAGATTGCTTTCTCTGACTTATCGCAATACTATTTTATGCCCATCGGCGCCGGTATGAATCAATTTCCGTGCGCTTAATTAAGTTTGAATGGAAAATACTGAATGAGGCAGAACAAATGGTGATTGCGACGCGTCGTAATCACCATTTGTCTCGGACGCGACGCCAGCGTTCCATTGAAACACAAGAGAGTGGCTGCGTATTTTCACGTAATTCCTGATTTTAGATCACTTCTCATATTCCCCTGAGTTTTACAGCGTTTTAAAACTTCCTGAGACTTCCCTACATTCTCCATTGGGTCGTCACCATCATCTACTGCCCCTCAGTATGACAGCATTGGTTTATCTGTTTTCTTAAACAATATCTTTCTTAGAGTACACTTACTTACAAGGACTTATTCGTTTAACATTGAGTGTTCTCTTTGTCATCCTATTTTTTATTCCCTGCTACTTAGTTGTTATTTTTTATGCCTCAAAGCTGCAGATATATAAACTCTCCATTTCCATGACCGACCAAGCTGTAGTTTACATTAGCGGTGGTTTCTCTTCATAGAAGGCTATCTTAGATCTGATAATTCTACCACGTAATCATATTTCCGGCTAGTTTACCACCTCACTTGTAATACAGCTGTCACAATATGTTAATGAATACAGTTCATCCACTCACCTCTCTATCTCTACCTTGTTTCTTTAAAAAATAATACGAAGGAGCGTGATGCATTGTACTTGTGTTTCCCTCTCGCTTCTATCATCCCTGGAAATGCAGACAATTCTCCACTCGTCTCTACATCTCTCCTTTGATTCACTGCAACTCGACCTTCCTTTCTTCATCTCCAAAATATTATCTTTATTTTGCATTTATTTACTTCAGGTTACTATTTTTCGGAGTCAATTATAGTTTGAAACAAAATTAGATACTTTTTGTCAAACTTTCTCGGTTAGAGTCGTTATTCCAGTGTGCCTACGTTTTGGATTATTGTAAATTTCAGGGTATTTGTTCTCCCAAAATTAGTTCTTCACATGGGTAAAACCTACCAAGTTCTAAATCTAGCTTAGGTCATGATACAACTCAGTATGCAGAAAAAAATTGTGTTCATAATTACAAAACACACCGATGCTAAAACTCATACATCCTAAACGCAGCATATCATTTTGTATAGAAGACGGAAAAAGACAGGAAGACAGTGATTGAAAGGCGATCCACTAGGCGTCACGTAGTTTCGTCGATAGAAACCACAAAACGTTCATCAATCCAAGCAAAAGATTCTTGATAAGCTCAACTCGTGCTGACTCTTGAGTCGCGCGACTTGAGTCCCTTATCTTTTTGAGTTTTTCACCATGAACACAGTTTTATAATTAACCTTTGTACGTGTTTCCCATTACTCCCGATTGATTTCACATCGCGAAACGCCGGAATCGATGAAGCGTTCAACAGAACTCTTCTCCCCCAAACTTTTCATTTGATTCAGCAACTTAACGCCGCGAGACGTTCCCGACGGTTTAGTAAAAACAAAAGTTCACGAACTTTGAAAACTTTAAATGACGGTAAGCATTAACACCTCAAAATAAATTCAATTTTAAGACCAACGAAAATAAAAATATATATATGTGTAGTCTAATTACTTAATTTTATTCCAACTTCATAGAAACACGATGTAACCACGCATGTAAGACAAATAATGCGAGGAATTAATAGTTAAAATTCTGCCCTTGCCGTTAAATTCAACAAGTTTTAAGATCCCATATAATTATCATAAGAAGTAGGAAATATATAATAGAGATTACCCGAAATAATTATTCGTTAAAACAAAAAACTCTGTAAAAGTAGATATTTATTAGGACTAAGCTCTTATTTACGGAACATGGTTTCAACAGATGACAGTCATTTGGAGTAAATAAAATCTGTCTGGGAAAATACTATTGACGCAAGTTTCTTTAGTTTTTAAGAAGGAAATCTTCCACTAATTGAAGCCTGAGACTATTTTCTTTATTAGAAGTATTACTAAGTCCCATAGTAGCTTTCCGCGGTGTTGAAGTGAGTGTTCCTGCATTCATAGGTGTCCACCGCTTAAGTTTTCATTTTTTTCTGATAAAAGTTTCGCCCGTATTCCAACGGGCGTCTTCAGGCCGAAACGGTTGTCAACAAAAACAACTTAAGCGGTGGATACCCGGTAAACGATACAATTTTAAAGCATTACTCGTAGACTTTACACAAAAAGAGTAGCCGGTGTTATGTTTTCATGGAAGGCATGATTTTAACTTATTTTTAATGAATCACTAGACAAAAAATCGACCCTATAATGCTTTTTTCACGTTAGTATTACCATTAGTGAATTTAATACGATCATATTTCTCCGTTGGTCACTGAGAGACAGAAAATTTCATAGAGTTAAGTCACTAAGAAGGGATAACACGTTTAATTAAATCCATTGGCGTTTCTATCGAATCGAGCCACTCTGTCAAAATACCCATGATCTCATGAGACCAGAGAAAATCTCTCGAGAGAATTAGGATTTAAAGAAATTATTGCGGATAATTAATTACGACGATTGCGACGACGACGATTAAACAGCATTATACAACATTGTTAATATCTTATTGCGTTTGTACTATGGTGATAAACATTTCCTCCGATAGACAAGCTAAACAGGAAACGAAACTTTAGTGCATTGAATCTTATTGGTTCTACTTTATTTGATAAAATCAGGTATTTCAAATATCTTTCAGTTGTTCAAAAATACGCTTCTAATTTACGTTACTCAAACAGGTACCAAATTTGTCTATTTTTCGAAATAATCTTTTTTAATATCTCAGCAAACTTTTGATGAGGTACTCGGGACAAATTATACGAAGTTTAGATCTTCAAAAAGCCACCCGTGTCACAAAATCAACATCAATTGGATCAATTTTCCAATCACCTGATGTTAGGTTATAAATGATACAAGGAGAACGCACACTCATTAAGGCTTTCACTAAAGCATTGCCTTAGAGTCGGAAAAAATAAATCAATTCATGCCCCGTAAAAACGTTTATTTTATTATTTGAAAGTTTTTTACACGTGAACATTTTAAGAGTTGTCTCGGCCCTATTTCAACGTAATCTGCGGAGAATGAAGGACAACTATCACACAGGAGCTTGTATTTCGTCCTCTATAGGTCGTGCGGTAGAGCAGAGGGGAGAGGGAGAGAAAAATTATTGGGGAATATACCACGCATGATGGATAATTACTTCGATGGAGTGTGACGCATTTCAGGGTGTGATACTCTTTGATCTCGAATGATCAAAGCGCACAGGGCGCTCAAAAGAGGTCGGTCACCCACCGCGACGGCACAGTCACAAAGAGAATTGTAAAACGACTGAAACATACCTTCACGTGTGCGAGCGACATCATTTCTCCGTGGATTCAGGTTTAAAAAACAGTTTGCTGCCAACATGAATATCTAGCTAAATTGGAGAAAAATAAGTGTACACAAATTTGTACATTTCACCTTTTCCTTACATAAAGCAGAGGTGGTCGAACGGCCAATGCAGATATTATATGTTGCATGAACGGAGCCATAATGATTTATTTCAAGAAGTGGGCTGATGAAATAAAAAGAACATGGCAGTTTTTAGAAGTTTTTCATTCCCACGGGGTACAGCTGAAGAAGTTGTTCAAGAAATATTGAGTTAACAAAAAGGGCGAGAGACAAACTAATCGTCTTTTTTTAAACATGCCATTGGCGCCAAAAAAGGAATAATAACGCTGTGTCATTTCTGTACGATTTTAAGTACTCAAGTACGACTTCTAAACATGAAAATGAGTCATTCTAGGAGGTAATGCGCAAATAAACAATAACAAACAACTATTTACAGGATGAAACATGGTTACAAAGAATTTTGTGCGCTAAGACTGTAACAAAATTGATTTAACTATTGGTCACAGTAAAAAAGTGAACTACAACTATAATCAATCTTTAGTCTAGTTCCAAAACACTTAGCATCCCACCACATTCCTTTTTATGCTACATTCAGGAATGAATGTGATTCACTGGTTCCATAACGCAGTAACGAAACGTGGATAACATAGATTATTGACCATCAGGTCCATTCGAAAGAATCAGCGTAGTAAAGTGTCATATAAGCCACCATTTTGACACACCGTAATTTGGAAAGCATTATTGAGTAAATCATGCTCTTCAGCACCTCCTTCAAATTGGAATTTAACTTTAAAGAGACTGATTGAGAACACGAAATAAGTTCACCATATATTAGTATTCGACAAATACAACCACGGGACACCTTCAGCACTTCCTTTCCAAACTATTCAACAGCTACAGTCGTTTCGATCGTAAAACCCGTCCATAAAAAGTCCACCTCATTATGCCGCTCTGACGAAGGTCAACAAAGCTACTTTCACATATATCTCCCTTTTTTCGTACAGCAAAGACTTCTCTCTTTAGTTACCTGTTTCAGGTCATTATTTTATACCGAAGCACTACTGACTACTAAAAGAGTCAAGGAAAGACAAGAAAGAAATTCATACCTTAAAATCTTGGTTAGCTACACCATATTTACACTTCTCTTTACACACTGTTATGCCGTATAATGTAACTAGCATATGAATGTCCCAGTCCCACAGACAGGTCACACAGACAAGAGTTTTTGTTTTAGTTTACATTTCTTCCAATCCCAATGGTTAGGACAGTCTCCACATCATGTTATCGTCATCAGCAATCATCCATCCGAATACTGGTTTTCCCCCGCTCTCCATTCCATCCTCCATCCAGCTAACCGCATAAATTATCACAAGTCTTCTTTTTAGCATCCCTTATAATTTGCCTGATGTATTCCTTTGTTTGTCCTCTCGCTACATTCCTCATGGAATAAAACCGCATTTTCACTTCATCTGTCCGCACTAATTTCCATTTATAAATCTAATTAAAAGATAAAATGTGCTGATGATACTATGAATATACATAGTTTTAAAGAATACCTTTTCCTGCTATTAGTACAGACTGCAGCGTCATTTCTACTGAATAACCGCATTTGACTTCAATTACAACAGTAATTCACAAATTACTCAAAAATGAAAAAAACATTATATGGCAAGAAGCTTATATTTTATTACTATTAAATTTCGCGGAGGAATACGCTTCTTTTCCACATCCACGAAAATGGCATTGATATTAGATAGAAAAATACCATTTTCCTCACGTTTCAGCCATTCTCACAGGTAGCACCATGCAATTCAAAGTTCAATTTGCGAAAACATGACAAGGAAAGGCATGATTTTGTTGACCATACCAAACAGAGCACACACTCATATGAAAGAGTATTTGGCACTAACATTGTGCGAACAATTGATATCCATATTCAACACAGATAAACACTGGTATAATTTCCACACTTTTAATGACCAACGACCAAGGTTTCGACACGTTATGCCATCATCAGGGTAATAATAGCATAACCTATCACCCTGATGATGACAAAGTGCTCAAAACCTTAGCCGGAGGTCAATGAAAGTGGGTATTTTTTTGTAGGTAAACAAAACATAAATGAAATGACATTTAATTCATACGGTGGAAACGCCTTAACCTCTGCGTTATCTTTTGCCTCCCTTATTCTTCCCTCCAACGACCTCTTCAACACGTTACTCCACAAGTCCGCTAGTCATTTTTGTGGTCTCATCCTAATAAATGACTACCATCAGCTTCCATTTCTCACCTATTGCAATGAAACTTTTTCATTTGTTTTTTTCACTTCCCACCAGGCTTCCTCTTTCCATCAACCTTCCCCGCATTCGCATATCAAAAGCCTCAAATCGACGCAATTACTATAATTAATTAATTGAAGATACCGTATTTTTCCTCGTTCTGATATTTCCGCAGACATGGAATCCATTCCGCCCGCGGCCTTCGGATCAGAGGAAAAAATCCTTTAGTCCACCGAGCTGCCTGGAACCACCTTTGTTATCCTAAATCCGAACTTCAAGGACGCTAATCCACTTAGCTCGGGGGGCACTTACACGACATCCGTCCGCTCAATTCTGATTTTTCGTCTCTACCGACTCGAATTCCGACAAATTTATGAGCGTGAATCGCCTTCAGAGAGACCAGGATAAACGGCTTCCTTAGGACCGAAAGTAATAAATCGCACACCTACCTTCCCTCAGTTCGGTTTCATAGAGGAAATGTGGAAACTTGGGACCAGAAAATGGAAAAAAATTAACACTAAATTAAATTAAGCCACTCAAGTGAAATTATCGCTCCCTTCCCGTAATCAACTTAACTAAGCAAAATGAATTTTAAATGCGTTAAAGACCAAAATCTGGTTGTCAATGAAATATGCTATTGTTGATTTCTGAGAAAAATACACGTTTTTGCAGCTAAAAACGCGATTTACAGACAAATACGTATTGGGAAAGACAATTGATTGAAAGAATTATAAACTTCATTCCTTCAGACATTTGATTAAAAAAATCCAAATCCTCTTGAGCGAAAGTAATTTTCAAAAGCAAAAAATGAAACCACTGCACAAAACCCAATACGTAGCGTAAACTACCATAGGGCCCCTTTTTGGGACCTGTTGGGGCCCTGAGATCTTTTTAGATAATTATGAAGTATAAAAACCTTCTCCTTGAAAAAATACATAAATGTGCCAACTTTCATAGCGATCGGTGAAACTGCGTCGAAGTCTAATAATCTCGGACATATACAAACATCCATTTTTATATATTATAGATATATATACCACCTTCCTGATAGTAGTATGTATGTATATTGAACTCATTTTATATGAAAACCACAAAGCCTGAGGGATACTATCAGCGTAATCATTTGAGAAGTTCGTAACCTATCTTGTATGTTGTGTTCACTGTAGTAAACAGACTGACCGTTTTCCAGGTGCACGGAGAGTTGGGTGACTGTTGGTCCTCTTTCATGCAAGGAAAACCCAAAAATGGGCTACGCAGACTCATTACTACTTAAATAGCACCCAGGTTGATAGATGGTCACCTCGTCCCTCAAGTTCTCTTGAGCCGTCTTCTGAGTGATTAACAACTTGTTCGATTACCTTGTGTGCATACATATATTTGCATTCAATGACTTGATTGAGTTGCACAATTGAACGCTGATATGTGCGTTGAATATCTTAATCAGGATTGGAGAGTAGGGCACAATCCACCGGTTGACAACGTCAAAAGGCGCATTTGCAGCAGCAGCCATGTTTATTTGTCCTATGGATCCTCAGTCACCCGGACTGCGCCTTCGGCATAAAGGGTAGTCATAATCATTGCTTTCGGTTGCTAAATTAAAAATCTATGTGATTCTTAGTGCACTTGCCTATTTTCATGCACGGGTGTCGTTTATTGCGCAGAATATCCGTTCTTCTTTCGGGTAAGAAACATGTAGTGACATTATTATAATTTTCGCCATCTTAAAACAGAAGTTTCGAAACAGATGGGTCTATATTTGAACCAGATTTATATCCAGTTACCCGTCTGTAGGTTGTGTTAGGATTAAATTTGTGCGATTCTTAGTGTAACCCGAGAAACACCATGGGGATATGCTTATGAGATCGCTGGAGGGCATGCCTGTAAGCATCGAATTCTAACCTTTGTCGTTTTCCTTGCAAGGGCTCATTTTCTCGCAAAGATGAAATTCATCTTGCTTTAGAAGACTTTTTCGAAATGTTACTCTTTTTTATTAGGCATGTCAATGGATATATTTTTAAGTCCAACGAGGGGAACATAGCGGCGAGTGAGAGTCTTGAATAGGCAACTCGATGATTGAGTGAATGTAAGTTAACTGCACTTTAACACTTTTAAACATATATAAATAACTCATACGTTTATGATGTGGGAGTTGGTCTAAAAAACAGTTCGCAATCGTAATGAGAGGCAGACGGTTCCAATACGTGTAATAAATCTGAGTATTTCACGATAATAAACAACACCGTGTTTGTTGTAGCAACAGAGGCATTATTACCAATCCTAATCGCTGCACGTAAATATTCTTGCACATTTAATAGCGTGAGTAGTCTATTTTACTCTTTTATGTGTATCGTTTACTACGAAAGTGTTCTCTCATATACATGCAGTGTCCCTATGAGAGCTACTTTGAGAATACACATCGAAGAGAATATTCGATGTAAATATGCATTGAATATATCGATTACCCCTCGAAGCAATCCATCATCATAATCTATCAATATTATTATATAAATAAATAATTCAGTATGACCTAACTTAAAGCAATAATTTACGATTAAGAAGAGGGGGTAATTCCGATTAAAAGCAAACCTTCAGGCAAATTTGCTTTCCCGGCGGTAATTTTTAACAAAGAGACATGATTCCGTCACGCGAAGAGATTAGAAGCTCAATGGAATTGTGATGTAACCGAAGAATGATTAAGATCAAATGGACGGGGAGAATCACTAATGAAGCGTTGGAGAGAAAAGAATTACAATGAGAACATTGCGAAGAAGGAGACAAACTTATTGCACACATTTTGCGACACGTAAATCTATTGAAGGCTATATTGGAAGGAGAAATGATTGGGAGGAATAACGGATGAAGACCAAGAATGGAATACATCAGGCAAATCATGAAGGCCGCGGACTGAAGCGGTTGGCAGAGAGGAGAGTGGAGTGGAGAGCCGCCGCAAGCCAATCGCCGGATTGATGACTACTGATGGATGTATAATTCCGTACTTCCTAGACTCATCAAAATCAACCATAAAAATTATGCTCACCATTAACATTATTTCCGATTGATCTTTTCTAAAACGGAGGACCAGTTACTCTCATCGTTAGCCAATTCTGAATACCGACTGACCGGGATGGAACTTGCGAATAATAAGGCAAATTGCGCACAAAATAATTACAACACTCTCCGCATTCGGCCCCTATGTATGCACTCCGTGCTTGTGCAGCGGAACGCGCTTACCTTTCCCCAGCTGGGTTTCAGCCTGACCACGCTTTCCGCGTCTGCGAGGGCTTCTTGCAGTCTGTTCAACCGGTAGAAGGCGTGCGACCGATTGCTCAGGAGCAGGTGGTTGTTGGGAGCTGAAAGAAGAGAGAGAGAGGGTATAAGAGTCAAGCAGCAGGAAAAAGATCGACATGCCATCATCAATCAAAAAAAATATATGAGGAGACAAACAAGGGAAGCACGAACTGTGTTCAGATAAAACAGTGAAGGATTATCTTCGTACAAAGGAGTCACTGAAGTTAATAATCTTGCATGGATGTCACGTATGCCGTATTCAGTAATATATTACAGTTATTCACGTCCCAGGCCCAAACATTGACCTGCCTTGGATCAAGGTTTTCTAGACTTAACCCATTAAGGGAGAGTTACCTAAACTTACTACGGGGGAATCTTCCTTTCAGGTTCCGACGTGGATCATCAAAGAAAATAGTTGAAATAGTCGATTCACTGGGCCCAGCAAATGAAAAATCTAACCAAGCGTAAAATATTCCAGCTTTCAATGCGTTTCATTGGCCGGCTAATTGATGAATACATGAACGATTTACACAACACCGAAGAAAAAGTTGCATTTAAATGTATATAAATTATTTGAGTTTATTTGAATGCCGAGCACCCAATCAATAGATCTAACATTCTACATCGCAACGTTTGACAACCAATCAATCTTCATAAACTGTGTCACTTCCCAGACCAAAACGCAATACTATTTCAGAGCATTACCTTATAGAAAAAAAATATTACATAACGAAAGGTACGCCTTCCTAAAGTAACAACCGGGTCACATATTTTTTATCTCGACATATTTAAATGACTAGGAACTAATTGTATGCAATAGTTGTTGCACGAATTAAGCAATTTTGTGTGCCCCATTTCACTCCGAAATCATCATATTTGAGCAAAATTTGGATTTCAAATATTTTCCCACCGAGATTTTCAAATCAGAATATTCGCACGCTCACAACACCACGCGATTACTTTGGATTTTTGCTAGCGTCTCAACAAGTAAATCTGAAACACTTCATAAATAAACATATTAAACTCTTCAACGACTCTGCCGAAACTAGTCTGACACAGTAAATTAAGTCCGAAGTCACGGAAGAGAGGAATATACCACCAAGTATCATTCGAAACCGGTTGGTCCCAATGTGTCTACCCTCATTTTTAACATACTCCCTCCTACTCACTTCTCTTTTGGCCTCTTTCACTTATCCATTTAAATGACACAATTAAAACTGAACAGATTTGAAGAAAAGTCACTGAAGTTCCCATGGCAATACATGTTTATAGAGTTCCTAAAAGAGATACCCATCGCGCGTTTCGAAGGCAGTAGCACCAGAAGCTTAAGAAAATAAGAAAAAAATGAGTCAACATGAAGATCCAACCGGTAGGAAAGAAGGGTGAGAATGGTGGCAGGAAGTGATTCTGTTTGCTTCGCCCTAGGGCAAATAGGCGACCGGTTCAACAGGAGTATCGTCAATGATAAGACATTTCTGTTTGAACGTTCCAGTTACACCTTACTCTGGGGGGATGTAGACGTCAACATTGAACTCCTATTTCATAAAATTACCTCCCCACTACATCATCAAATAAAATTTCTCTCTAAGCACAAATAGCCCCGAAAATTGACATCATTAATCGAAGCGCAAAATTAAACTTTCGCCTTTAAACTGTACATACTTTACGCCTCTCATTAAATTAATCAATGAAACGGGATAATATTCTTCAACGGCATGTCCCACAGATAAGTAGATCAAGATAATTTTTGTCACCCTAATCTTTGTCAAGTTCTCGCAGAATAACTGCTGCTGGGACGTAAGCTGAGCATTACGTTAAACAGCCTTCCTTAAACTGGCATATATCCATAGCATTGTCCATTTCATTGAAGTTTATAATGCATACAATTAAAACGCCTGGCCAATTATTGGAACTCACGTCGGAGCTCTTTGAATGGGATAGTAATTGGAACACTTGCTTGCCTAATTAACGCTTTTAGTGATTTTATCCTTAACGTAAGGAGTTGTACAACCACTTGTGTTACTCTATTTCTTCTAGCAAGTCGAACGTTAAAATTCAATTAAGAAACCACTCGTTCTACATCTGCTGACTAACACCGATTCTCGATAGTTCGTTTGAAAGACATAAGAGGTGAGTTTACTTGTGTTAAAAGGAGAGTTATGTGAAATTAGAAGTGATCGCCTTGATACACTATGCACAAATTGACAATCTAATTGCGATAACAAGTATTTTTAAAGGGATATTAAGACCAATTATCAATAGGATTGGAGACAAATCCACAGTGTTAAAATGAGTATAAGAATGTTCCAAGTCACCTTCCCAGATTCCCCACACTTTGTTCGTCGATAGAGGGAATTCGTGAAATACGGAAGACAATCAGTTAGCAGAAAAGATCTAATATTTCAAATTGAAGGAAATTCCAAGCCCAGTAAAAATGATTGCACTTACATCCCATTTAAATCGCACTCATTCAATTTTACATGACACGTGCCAGATTGGACATAAAAAGGTTCGAGCCTTTATGTGTTAGACAGGTTGATTTGTTGGGGGCGATTGTATCCAATCAAAAAAAAAAAATACCGGCCGTTCTTGGACAGAGTCAAAGAAATGGGTTTCGAGATACGCATCGAGTTTTTTAATGAATTCCGAACCACAAAAATGCCCAAAAACGTAAAATGTGTGGTCGAGACCACAGCTCGCTATGATGGCAGACGTATTTCGCTCTTCAAGAGCAGCGAGCAGTCATAGCTCACTTCCTTTATTGTCCACAAAAATGTTTCCAAGCGTAATCTTTGCAAATGAGATATTAGCCGCTACTATCTTACAACTATAAATAATGATATCATGTTGATAATATTTTTTCGTACCTCTCGCGTAGTTTTTTTGCAACGACGTTTTCGCTGCCGTTAACAGGTGTCCGATTACTTGTGTATTTCCAAAAAATTCACTATAATGTACACTTCTTTATGCGGATGAAACTACACTCGCAAATACTGGTGTGCTCCGATTAGCAGATGCGCCGGAGAAGCTTAGCTTGCAAAGCTAATACGGGAACCATTGATCATCGAAATTAGCTATCAAAAGATGGGCTAGAAAACATTTACCAACATAACCAAATAACTGAGATTAGACACAAAAATTAAGATAAAAAATCCCTTAGAAAAATTAGTATGAATAACATGAGTGAATTCACAGAAGTGACTCGCGATTTTGAGCTTCCTTAATTAAATTCTGTCAGAATTTCAAGAGCTTCCTTTATTCAATTCTGTTTGAATTTCAAGAAGGATAGTTTTCTTTTAAATGCCAAGTCAAGAATATCAAGTCAAGAATTGTCAAGAATGAACATCATACGCACGCACGCACATAGCCGTAAGATTAAAAATCTATGCAGGGAAATTCATCGTGACAACAACTCCAAGTCACATTAGTTCAATACGACTTTCCAAATTCGAAGGCTTCAAGAATTCCTTGGATTAATGGCTACGTTTGATGCAACAATAAAAGCAATTGCTAGTGAGTTAACTCACCATTAATTATAGAGCCTACGCTGTTTCTCATAATAAATCGTTTTTAGTACTTTTCAATGGATTATAAACAAGAATTTAGTAATTTTAAACGTATTCATCCAAAATATATATGAAAGTAATTTTTATGGTAGACTTAAAGAGCTTCTAACAGCGAGCCAATCGATTTGTAACACTATTTCTCTGTCACTGCCTTAATCTAGTAATCTCTATAAAATATGACAGGCGATATATTATAGTTATTTTGAGCAGAATCGCAAATATGCAATTATAAGGAGCATTAACGCATTAACTTTGGAATAGTTATAGACTAAATACGACAAAAATTAACTTGCGTACACCTTAACCGCGGAAAACTTTAATTTTTGCCGTTTTCAAATAGAAATGGCAGAATAAACTGACTATATCCATACAGAATAAGGATACCCAAGGCTTTAAGGAGTTCTTAGGGGATCCTGTCCATTTTCGAGAAGAGAGACCAGTTCGACCCAGCCATACTTTTAGTATAGCATAGAGGAAGTGAAATGAACTACACTGCACATGAACTTGCAAACGTATAGGAACAGAATTCGAAGAAATGCTTGCGTCGCCAGGGCCATTCAAAAAATACCGACCCAAGTCCAAAGCAGCCACTTAAACGGAGTCGAGTCAGTTTCCGAAGATCACAAGAGAGGGGGGATGAGACGCGGAAAAAGGCGAGCAAAGAATGTCACAAACAGTCGACACGCTCGCTACCTTATAAATCAGGATGGAAGGAGGAAAGTTACTACTCCGCGACCTCTGCAGTTATGTAACCGACGGCAGTGCGTGCTCGCTGTTAACAAGCGCGTCGACAGCAGAGGTCATGAGCACCTTCGCGAGACAGAAGGGGAGGAGGAGTCGGAACAGACAATGTTCATTTGCATCCCTACCCTCGATGCACGGCGAGCCAACGGAGACGAGATGCACTCAAGATGGTGGACAAGGCGGAAGCGTGGGGCTGGAGGGTGTCATTCTCTTCAATCATCAGCAAACGACGGCCACAGGGACAAGTCGACCCATTTGAGAATTCTCTCAGACCCGCAGAGCAACTGATTAAAATATTTCATTACTTAATGCCTTCCAATTACTTAAATTAACGCTTTTATAAGGAATTCATGAATTATGAGTTAGGAAATATATGTTTGTGTTTCATATTTGGAAGGGGAATAAGTAATTTTGACAAATTTTGAGGATTCCGCGAACTATCCGTGGTACTAACTTTCACGGCACCACCCATTCCGATCAAGGCGGATTATTTTTTCTCTGTGGAATTTTTGCAAGTCATTTTAGTGTTATACAATCTCCAAAAGTAATATTGTGTGAAATATGACCCACAGGTAAACAAATTTCCGTACCCACGGCAAAGGAATTCTACCCAACGAACGGAGGGTTCGAGGACAGTCCATCGTATCATTTCCATGAGCGCGTGAGGTCTTCGCTGACGAAAGGTGTGGCGCTTTCCCGGCGTTAATTAACCCTTATTTTCTGATTGAACGTTTCTTGGGCTTTTTATCAAGATGTTCACTTCTTCATTGACGAATTTGTCCGGTCTTCATAATCTACGGCGTTTTTCTGGCCAGTTTTTACTCTGCGAATAGTCAAAGAAGCCATTGAATAAAATTGATGGTACCAGGCCTGACTTGATGATATAGGCATCCATATTGAAAAGACCTGGACTTCTTTTTCCCATGATATTTGCTTAAATGGAAACGTTCCACGGTACTTATTGCTTCATTGGTGTCATTGGAACAAAACACAAGTGAAAGAAAAACATTATTGTTGTTTTTTCAACATGAGAAGCCACCAAAATTCGCATCGAACAGAGGAATTTCCGCGGGATCTTATGTAACAACCTTCAATCTACTCCAGGAAATCCTTTCTAAAGCGAATGAAAGAAAACGGATCGATCAGGAGAGACGTAGGTTAGTATCCGAGAGAATAGGCTAAAAAAACGAGAAGAAACGAGCACATCCTTGGAGCTTTAATCAAGACAACCAGCATTTAGTCCATCAAGGTTGGAAAGATCCTGTTTTTAATAAGAGGATCGACCAGACCAGCCGGATCAGAATGTTCTCAATCCTTGCTCAGTAGAGACACGAAAAGTTTGGCCATAAATTTATTACGCCTGTTGCTACATTCGAAACTCAGGGTTTGTCGAGGCAGTGACATCAAAATATGAATACGGTTACGACGATTTCGAATTTTTCCTTAATTAATTTCCTTACTCAACTTAAAAGAATATACTAGAAAGACAGGACCACGGAAGACCGAAAACATGGAAGGTTTCAGAGCTCGAACGCTTCAAAAAATCGAAGGTCAATTTTCAGAGCATCAGATGACAAAGCCGTGACTGACCTTACTTTCAATGCTCAGGAGCATCGGAAAATATCGTGTGCCGACTAGAAGATTCTAAAAAATCATCAGCATCACCTCAAAATCTTTAGCACTCGCAGCCCAAGGTCTAACCTTAAATGCCTCTCATCAAATTATTCAAAATTATCAAAACGCCAATCATTGATTAGTTTATACGCATTAAACAATGAATAGCCCTTGACTACCCCCTCGCCCTGATCATTTTGTTTCTTTGACCGTTCCCTCTCCTCCCAGACAACAACGATTTCTGTGATTCTTTCTTATATAGCGACATTTCATAATCTTGCCCTGATTTGCCCTCAAACTGCGCACCAAGGATGCGAGCATAAATGACAATATACAGGCACCACGTAACTCAATTTGCTTAACTATGCGGAGCCATCCAGCTATAATATCTATGCTTAAAACTTTTGACAGGGGCTCTTTTTTACCGTATTCTCAATAGGAATGGAAAAATGCTGTAGAGATTGCTCTTATGATAAGCTATTCCACAGGTTCATTCGCCGGAGCTTCAAATCAACTTCGCTGGATGGAATGATCAGTGGTAAACATGAATACGAAATAAGGGTTTGCCTTTTTGATCACAAGCCTGGGTCAGGATATTATGAATTACGCTCATTTTCTCAGTATAGATCTGACTCATTCTATAGGATAAGCTGCATGTATACTGAAGAAACGTATACTGAGTAGGTGAGTCACATTAGAATATCGTTAGCGGCTTGCGGCTACCACGAGCGTTCGATTAAAAAATTACCACTTGAAATTCGTTTCTACCATATGACTACTTAAAAATGGCTTCAATATATGGTACATACAGTAAAAATGCATTTTCGTTTCCGTCAACTGTTTATAACGCGTAATATATCGGGGGAACGAGTGAAAATCAGTACTAATACATAAATATTCCGCCGAAAGTGTTTCCAAAGTGGCTTCCACTAATATTCAAATTATTCTCAGTATACGACATCACTGGTCTGGCAAAAAATAATCAGATTAGAAAAACACAGACTGACGTTGCCACGTGACCAATATGGCGAAGGCTGCTCTCAAGGTTGTTTTCCCTTAGGAATTCGTTCGCTGTTTACTGTATGTAGCTCGCACCATTTCATTTTCCAGAAAATTATTATCCTTTTCAAATATCTTGGGGGCAGAGAGGCGGGCCTTTAAATTGTGGGGGCGGGTGCCCTTCGGGAGAGTCCGGAACAGTTCGAAGGTCACCACTACCAGGGGGCGGGGGACTGCTTCCGAGAGGAGCGGCTCAAGCTCAACGTTGCCGAGATTAACCCTAAACCCCTTCAGTTGGAAAATCCGCGTGACCCACAGTGAGAGAGGCCCATGGGGCTTACTAAATTTGGCAACTCAGCAAGCAGATTCACGAAGTGCACCCAACGGAGGTCCTTGAGCGATTTAATTTCTGAGAGGCTACGCCACGCCTACTGCACCCTAGTTGGATCTGGGAAAGTCACGTGACGAGCAACTTACGTTTCGCGCACCCCCATAAATTTTAGTCCTGCCTCTCAGCCAAGGGCGGCTACAGACCAGAGGTTCGGGGGGCAGGAGGGGGGGGGGGACCAGCAGCTCTTGGGGTATGGAATACCCCCAGGAAAAGGGGGGTTCGAGGGTCTCGTCTCGGAAATTTGTTCCAAGCAATGTACAAAATGGCGCGTTGTAAGTGGTTTGGAAGCAAAAGAATGCCTATTAAAATGAGCAAGTTTTTACTAAATGCATATTTCATTTTAAATTACCACCAAGTTTCGACTAATTCAAAAATAATTTTGATTTACATTCGCATTTAACTTGTGGTTTTAAAAACAGTTTTAGTCAACATAAAATTTAACTTGACTTTAAAGTAAAATAACTAAAACTTTCATAACAAAAAAGCAACAAAATAATTTAGGCTTCTAATTTAAAGTCTATGACAAAGAAACACGTCGAGATTTTGGGGGTGGGAAATTGCCCCCCCCCCCTCGTCTTGGGGCCGCCAATGCTCTCAGCCCCCAAGAATAATAGCAAATACAAAGTATTTTTACAGTAATGAAGACAGCTGTCGCACATTCCTCCATATATTTTGAAGACAATTACACCGAATCGTAATTGCAGCAGTTAGCGAATATTTTTCGTACTCTAATGCATATGTATTTGCACGGCTTCCTAAAGAATAGGTACATTTGAATACATTATGAATGCTTAGACATACATCTCAATAAGTAATTTACCGCACTAGAGTTTTTGTGCGTTCCAAAAGACCATTAAGTAGCACTTTCCTTCAATGATTTGCAATTTGTCACAGGTCAATCGGTCATTTCACCTTTTATAACACCCTTCCATCTCAATTAACGTAATTTGAAATATACCAAGACGTCATTTGAAAATATCTGCGTAAGATAGCGCAATTAGGACACCAACCACCCCATGGGTGGTTGGTGTTCTAATTGCGCTTATGTAACCTCCCCATTTTTTACTTTTGCAACACTAATAACATACCTTGCAAAAGAAAAACACTGCTAGGCATTTGGAATACCACTAAAGGTATTAGAACATTTCCCTTTGTAGCCTTGGGTTTTTGGGTTAACGGCAAAGATAGAATCGAACCCACGACTTTTCACAAACAACTTTCCCAGCCGGCTTCAACCTGGCTACCGCGGTCAGCCTTTGTTGCATGTTTTCAAATTAAAATGTGTCTTTAGTGGGAATAAATGGGGAAAAAGTATATAGAAATTGATCCCATTACTCCACCTAGAACATTTCCTTCGAAGCCAAAGTTGAAATTAGTCCACCAGGAGAATTCTTTGATAAATAAACGAATGAAAAACAGTCCACAACCATCATTTCGCAGCAAAAAGAAATGACAGAGTTTTTTTCCAACCTTCACAAGGTAAAACAAATGTATTCGTATGAAGCAGAGAAAATTGGTCGGTAGGTTAAAGCGGGATATGACGATAGCCGCGTTCATACGCTCCAATAAAATAGGAAGATATAATAGCAGAGGAAGGAATAGGAGGGAGGGAGGAGCAGTGGACAGAAAACCGGCGTCAGCATTGGCCTTATCTTCACGAAAGGCACCATAGGGTCCACAATTCAGCGTTCCACCTGACGGACGCACCTACACTTAAAAGTGCTCTCCACACAGCACCGAAGTAGGGATGGGGATTCCATCGAAAAATCTCCTTCGCCGACGAGATCCGAACCCAGGACGTTGAGAAGTGAAGCTAGTACTCCAGTCAACACAACAAAGCAATCCTACCCACTATATGTTCTGCAACAAAAAAATAAATTACGCCCCAAGATTAATACCAGGGTGTCCACCAAACTGAGAAGAAAATATGTCCGCATAATTCCCAGTTCTCCCGGTCCTAAACGAGAGAATTTTCGCACATTTTTTGGCATAAAACTTAAGCTTTTTACAGTAAAGCTATTGGTAGCTTCAAAATTGCGTACTTACGCGCGTACTTACACAATTACGCACTCCACAATATCGCTATTTCGAACTCCATTATTCGAAATTAGCTTATAATTCACGCACTAAAAGATGTAGGCACTGCCAATTGAGCAGGTGAGCCATCCTACGATAAATTTACTACAGGAGATACATATTTTGTAACTTAGACAAATTAGAAAACACTGACAATAACAAAAATATTCTCAATGAACAACATAACTCCCGCAACTTATCCCACTTTTTTCCCGATGGTGGAAATCCTCACTTGATCATTTCCCGTTTTTTCCAGAGTGGCACGCAGAATTGAACAAAGACACAGTCCACTTCAGAGAATAAAGAAAAACAAGATTGAAAGGAGTGTCCGACTTCCACCGGGGGAAAACGTATTCACATGAATGCTATGAGAAATACAATGAATCTCCGGCGTGGTTTTTTTTTTGGCGGAGACGACCATCGGGGAAGACAGCACGACATCTCCGCATCGGCTGAGGAGGAACATTATTTCCACAAAGACGTCTTTTACTACCTTTCGTTTTTAACTCGAGCGCAGATTCACGTCGCCACGAGGCTAGCGAACCCCACGCGCACCAGAGCGCACCTACACGCCACACACGCCGCACAACACGCGCGCAAGGCGGATGCCGTGCGTGCGAAGCTGAGCATCCCCACACCAACTTTGAAAATACGACGCAAATACCCTGGCCATGGGGGATAAAAACACCGCGTCGACAAACGGCGAATTACATAATGGGTCGACGAACCAGCGCTTCTTCCCACCAACGCAACGGGCCTCTGGCAAACGCGAGCGGAGAGGACGCAGCTGGGAAACAAGATGGCGACGCGACGGCGAGATGGGACGCTGGGTGAGGAGTATCAGATGGAAGAGGAAAAAACGAGAAAGGACAAGAAGGAATGGACCTTAATTTGGAAAAAGGATGAGATGAAAGCATGAGACATGATTTAAATCCGCAGAAGAGAATTGAGGAAACAATACGGCTTGATAGCACGCTGGGAATAACGACGCCATTAAAATGATCAATCGATCATGTCAAATGGGTATATTGAGTTTTTCTCTGCTGAATATCTGAGGTACAGGTAGAAAAACTGTCGCGGTAGCGCTGTCATTTTTTTAAAAACACGAAGGAGCCGAAAATAATTCACAAAACAGAGTATTTTACACATAGTTACCGGAAGTATTTCGCGCGATCGCCAAGGTGCGAGGATAGTTTCCAAATAAAACAGGCTCGACTATCGAGCGCCCATAATATTTACTCGTGATGATTTAACGGTTATGTTTCCTTATTTAACGTTTATTTATTTCGGTAGTTGATTTCATTAATTCGAACAGATAATAACAGTACATCAAGGAGACTTTTAGTCCTTGAATTATTTATTTAATAATTAATAAGCGACATGCCGATCAGATTTACGGATGATCACCGAAAATTCTTCATTATGGCTCGGTTTTATGTTTATTTAGCGTTAACTGCAAGATGATGTCTTACGTCAACTTAACGCTAACTGGAATTTTGGGTTTTATATAAACAGTATTACGTCATACTGTTGGTTACTTGACGCGACCTTATCGAAGGGAGAACTAGCGTCAGTTTCGGTTTTATTTCCCAGAAAAAAATAACCAAGGAATATAAAATTGGGCCTACAAAGCTCATAGCGTTCTGAATAACGTCTACAGAACAACTTCCCGCGATAGGAACGCTGCGTAGATATTTTTTTTCCAAAAATAAAAAATAAGTTTTTACAAGACCTCACTCTCGTGCGCCAAGACGCCATCTTTAACCAGTGGTGGCGGGAATACGGGCTGGGGAGGGGGGAGGAGGAGAGAGAGAGAAAGAGACAGTGAGCAGGGTCCACTGTGAGAAATGGACACTGTTGGCGGTGGCGTCGCAATAAGATATCCCCGCACGATAAAACCACCCACGCCCGTTCGCTCGACCGTCCCGGCAACTGCTGCGCACTGCTCTCCTCCACTCGACCAGGCAATACATCGTCCCGAAATTGACCCCCCACCACTCCTTCAGCGACGAGAGAGGAAGTCACCCTGTCCTGCTCCTCCCGGACTCCTGTCCAAAGTTTTTTCCTTCTTATTTTGCCAGTGGTCTACCGTGTGGTGGCTGGTCTTGGGCGACATCCGAAATTTATTCGCACGTCTCAGCGGGCTCCTCAACACGAGACAAGAACATATTTTGCACGACACGCTGAAGCGAGCTTAAAACATTGTGAGTTAGAGGTGGGTCGGTCGCGAACGAACGAATCTAATCGAACGACTCTTTGAGGTGAATTGACGAACTGAATCGTTAATGGTAATGAACCGTCGTTCCTACGACTCGTAACAGAGTCCTCTACATGGCCACCACGACAACTATCAAGATTACTCGGCGCTCTTGCAGATGAAAATGGGCGCACCACTCGGCAAAGATATGCATCAAGAGTCGTCAAAGATTCAGTCTTCTCAGACTTCAGTGAGGAATCATATGAGTCGAGGAACCATATGAGTCGAGGAACCATATGAGTCGAGGAACCAAATGAGTCGAGGAACCAAATGAGTCGAGGAACCAAATGAGTCGAGGAATCATATGAGTCGAGGAATCATATGAGTCGAGAAAATCATCTGTGTCGAGGAATCATATGAGTCGTGGAATAAAATGAGTCGAGGAATCATATTAGTCGAGGCCTCATATGGGGTCCATGTGGGTCGAGGAATCATATGAGTCGAGGAATCACATGAGTCGAGGACTTCAGTGAATCGTTGGGGAATCGGTGATTCTTCACAGAGTAGCAGACCCAAGAATCAATTAATGTTCAAGGAATCGGTTTTCCCAAAGGAAACCAGGATTCCTGACTCATCTACAATGAATCTTGATTCGCACAGGGATATGCGATTTTTCGCGAACTTCCAGAAATAAATTACGGGGTCTTTGTTCTAAAAAATTCAGAATTCCATGGTCTTTGGTGGTTATTAAGAACAAAAATATATTAATGTTACCCGAATTATTCATACGCTTTGGGGTTCGACCAATGAAATACCAAAGGAAACGGTTGTAGGCTTGATTTTGTGGAAGTCATCCATTACGTAAGAATTAAAGTAACTTTGCTAACTCCACTAGTATTTATTATCACGATCCGGGTTTCAACACTTGGTGTCATCTTCAGGTCACCATCAAATGTTCATAAACAACTTTTATCGTATTTTTACCATAACTTTTATAGCACTGGAGAAATGGTCAAAAACATGTTTGCTGCATTGGACGTTGACAACCTCCGATTCCAGTAACCATCGAATAATTCTTCATTAATTGTGCTGGACTTCGTCCACTAAAATTCGCATTGGCAGAGTTTTAAGTTCCTTTATTTTCTGAAATATTTTAATTGTCACTTATACACCCAGAACGATTAACACTTGAAAGACTCAATTTGTCGTAATTTTTGGCGTTTCGTGTCATCTTTTTCAACGAGATATATGAGCCCTTCACTTTTTTAATTTTATTTCATATTTTTTAGGTTTCATACATATATGTTTCAACAAATAACATGATTTTTCTCATCGGCGACAGTTTTAAAAGCATGCTCATAAAACACTATATTTATAGATTTCAGAAGCTCTATGCTAAATGTTTTGAGGCATATTGTTTTCTAAGGCAGAGTTAGGTCGGGTGGTAGTGCCTCGGGGAAAAGGAAAAGCGAAGGGAATATACTCGTAATTAGGGTGTAACTCATAACGGAGATTTGGGTTCGAGGCATATCCAGGGCGATATATCCTCCCCCTAGATACCTTCCATGTCATAAAATGAAAAAAAAAAAAACGTGTCCAGGTTTACCCCCCTAACCCACAAACGATGGATATATCCATTTTCACCTCAAATCATTCAACACTCGCCCGTTCCCTTTCCACTTGCCTCTTGTCGACAAGCGAGACGTCTTCGCCACCCCTAGCCTTAGGGGTCTAATGAGGAGTTTTCCATCGTGTGTGGCTTAGGGGGTTGGGACTGGACATGTTCTTTCATTTTATGGAGCGTTTTAAATGTGTCAACAGTTAAAAAGCGGGATAGTCTTCTGTTGTGTGAGGCCCCAGGAACTCTATGGCACCCTAGGGAAACTGAGGGGTCCAGGGGCCTGGTCTTGGGATTTTAAAAGTCGATCTCTACATTTTTTTTCGCCCGGCGACGACAGGTCGCCCGAAGCTTTCGGGAACCATTGAAGTGTCCGGAGCTCATGGGCACTATTCATCGCTCGAGGGCAGAGTGGGTGAAATTGTAATGTACGTAGGAAAGGAGGCCTTCGTCAAATTTCTAGGCATCCAAATGTAAGAATCAGGAGAGGGGGAAAGGGAAGGGATCTTCCAGTCTGGAGGGTCCACTGTGTGCCTGACAGACAACCGCTTTGTTTCCTTTTTCATGGCATCGCCCCATAGCATTTTTTAATCGAGACATTTAATATAGGAATCAAACTTGCTGTTTAATTTTTCAGCGAATTGCCTTCGATTTAAATTTCTTATCATTTATTGGTGTTATGCATTGATGTAATAATCGTGATTCGAGAAACTTCCAAAACTTTGTGAAAAAACTGTACTCAACTTAAGTCTGGATTTAGTTCCCTTTTGTCAATCAAGACAATATCTAGAAATACATTGCTTGGGTGCACAAGCAGACATACGGATTGCTACGACCAACTGGCCACGTTTTAAAAAAATCATATGTAATTTAAAGAAAAAAAGGTGAATGAGCGAAGTTGACTAGAGGACATTTGAACTTAAGTTTTAAGTTAAAAAAATTAATTTCATGCATAGATGTATTTTTTTGCGTTTACATATAACTTTTAATTTGTTCTTTAATATTTTTTTCTTTTTCATGTTTCAGTTTTGTCTTTATAATATTAATATTGATAATACAAATTTGTTTTGTCCATCTTCACTTTTATTCTTAAATAAATAATTACTATAAGGGGCGCGAGAAAAACTTTTAGGGGTGTGGGACATAAAAAAAAGTTTGGGACCACTGATTTACGAAAAACATTGAACGAGAACGAGTTTCAAGAATCGACTCCTCTTACTGAACGACCGATGGATGAGTCGGTCATCGGAATGAACGATGTTGCCCATCTCTATTGTGAGTCTAGTTCAGCTCGGGGAAAAAAACATCCGGTTGTCGGCCTCGGTGGCGGCGGGGTAGATTCCTATCACTGCCTGCCAAACCTATGGTCGCGGGTTCGAGTCCTGTCCGTGGAATATACACCACCCAGGGCAATGGTGTTTGCTTTTTCTATTGTTGAATTGCGAGGGAAATTTACTAACATGTACGTAAATGGGGCAACATCTGTGCACATTTAATATTGTTATTAATTGTTATTATCTGATACATCTTCGTGAAACCTTTTATTAAAATAATGACAGAAAAAAATGCGACTTTTACCTATCAATGACAATTTTAGTCGAAACCATAACTGGCTAAATTTCTTAACTGTGAAGAGAAAGTATTACAAACCTATATTGAGTTTTATTCAGCGAGTAGAAAACTGAAAATGTCATTATTCGCCATACCATTTACAATCTGTTACATTTCTTAGTAATAATTTGTAACAATTACAAAATATTGAGTTTAATTCCGTAAGTATAGCGCCCAGAAAAAGGCGTAATGCGTAGCAAACGTGGTCGTTTATATTATTCAAATACACAGTGAAAGCATTAAATAATGAGTTTTATTCTTTCTTTGAGATGAGCTCTTTCCGCCAGTTGCGTCGTTGGCTATAAACTATAGAAGTATTAAGCAACACAACTTGTAGAAGTATTGTGGAAGCATAACTCACTATCGTAACTTCCACGAAAACAGCATTGCAAAGAATGGAAGTCTACATCCATTCTTGGAAATGTTATTACCTTCTTCGAGGTAAAAAAGCTTCCCAGGAAGCTTGCTTACCTCAAATTCGCTCAGGCGGAAATGTGCTCACAATGATTTCTGATGTCATTATGAATGGTGCAAATGATAACTTTTTCGACTTTCGGAGAATTCAACAAACACAAAGGAAAACAGATCAAGCTAATTTATCAAAGTTTTCAGGGGAAATATTAATATTTATATGCCCGTCAAAATAAAGTTTTCTATTTCCATTGAAGAATGTAATACTTTAAAAGAATCAAAGGATTAGTTTTTCTAAATTACAAAAATAGTCGTGCACCCGGTAGCTTTTTCTATAGTTTCCATAATGATGCCGTGAGTAAAGACTCGCAAAAAGTTATGTTTTTCCATGCGAAGTACATGTACGTCCCTACAACCAACTCCTTCGGCATGCATTTCAAAATGGCTATTATATGTATGCTACGACTTGACGGTGAGTCATCACCTACTGACTGCAGATTATGCATTGCAGCAGCAATGTCGTATACCAAGAGCGGTGAGTCAGCATATTTCTGGGCTACCACACTTTTTCAAAAATATTTACGCGAATACCCTTCTCGACAATGGTGCTTTTAATTAGCGCGGGAAATAGTGTCTGGGCTCTTATGGCGTTTAAAAAAATGTTAGCTAAGGGCACCCCTTTGAGGTGAGGGATCCATTCGAGAAGCAACCTCCAAACCGCTTACTTAAAATTCAGCTTTCCACTCAGCCTTGAACATCCAGCAAACCCCAACAAATCTCTTCCTCCGTGTCTTTTATGAATGTCTCTAATTAACTGTCCACCGTTCTCGAACCTACTACTTATCTACCTAATTAACAATTCTCTGTTCGTCTCCTCCTTAAATCCACGATACTCCTCCATCCACCTGAGTGTCCCCATCCCAATTGCATTCACAATAACGTTTAAATAGACTCATTAAAATCACAGGGCACTACGCTTCATGACCACACAATCATTCACCTCACTGTTCTTTCATATCTAGAAACGAGACCCGGTAATCAAACATCACCTATTTTTTGAAGGAATTTATTTATTTACAATAATCTTATCTAAACAAAAAAGTTTGGTTTGGATTTGACGTGAATTTTGACGCACAAATAAATCGTTTCTCAAGTACTCGTGTTTCTAAACACTACTTCACCCGCAGACACTGATTCCCTTACATTAATTCCGCTCTACATTTCGTCAAACATCCCCTCACCATTCACCCCATCTACAAGATACCTAGCCCTTGTCTTCTTCCTCCCTGTTCGCCTAGTTTTCTCTTCCCCATCACGGGCTTCAACATCCCAGCACCACGTATCACGTTTTCTATACGCCTATTTTTTTCCACCAACTTCTTCTCCTGCCCTTACACGCCTTACAATTATTCACGCACCTCTTGGAAAAGAAAGTAAAAAAGTTTGCAAAACTGTATCCCTTCCCGTCTATCTCTATCACTTATCCTCCTCCGGAGATATCACATTGCCCCTTTCTCCGCCCTCTCTTGTAGCCATATAATTCGATCAACATTGCCCCATCCAAGGACGCCCATAAATCACGCCAGCTGGCCACTCATGGTCTCCGCCTCACGTGCGACCGATTCTTTGAACTGTAACACTTCCCCTCGAATCTTGCCGAATCCTCTTTCCTCTAACCAAGATGTGAGATTTTCGCAGCACCATATTAATTCACACACGCGGCAAAGAGCAAGGAACTATAATCCCCATACGCCGAAGAATGAATTTCATATACCGTTGCTTCTGGTACTTCGTCAGCTCAAGCCTCACTTTTGAAACCGATCTTTGAATTGAATCTATGTTTTAGTCAATATACAGGATAATAAAAAGTGAAAATGTCCAATAAATAAATACATTTTCATTGGATATATTAGACAATAGATTTATGGATGTGTTTAAAGTCAACGGGTTAAAAATAATCACCAAGAAGTTTCCCCACTGGAACTCATTTTCGGTGAATCAATTCTGATCAACCTATCTGTAGTTTGACGTAGGTATTTGGTTCTGCCGCAAAAATTAGACGAGACCTTAAAATATATTCAAGTCAACATCGATTATGGAGTACAATATAACTATTAATTACACATATTCGTCATCGCGCACCTCAAATAAATAAATCGCAGACTCCATAGCTCGCCGCTACCCACCCGGCGCGCGTGTCAGGCAATACTTGAGATTTCGGATGAGACACTACTTAAAATACCAGAAGAATCCGATCGGAATATCTCATTCGCCTGCTTATATTTCTAGTTCGTTATTTCTGCTAATGTTTACAGAATCTCTTTCGCCTGTTTTTTCTCGTGTTTGCAGCTCGTACACATTAGCTCCTTCTCCTTCCTTTGGAAAAGCTAGATGAGGGCAAACTCCAGTACAAACCCTGCGCATTCTACCGAGCCCTTATCGGTTTACTCTTGCGCGAATCCTAATAACTGCACGCGACGCTAAGAGAGGGGGCATTCCCCTCTCGGACCATCGCACTTTCGCCAACTGCACGGTTGATGAAGACTTGTTGACGAATTATGTAACCATTCTTACCAGACGTGAATCCATACTTTATCCTCAAGTCTTTACGGAGTGCCACGGCGCTTCACGGAGGCGCTGCCTGACGACCTCACCAGAGGAAAAAGAGTTCAACGCCTCCTCGTGTCGGAAAATTGTTTTGAATCTTTTGGGCCAGCACACAGCGTCCCGACTTTCGTTTTTCCTTGCGGTTATTGACATTTTTACTCGTGAAAACATGCGACTTTCGGGTTCTAGCTCTATTCCCTGAAACTATTGCCTAACATTGTTCTTTCGCGGAGAGGATCGGCTCTCGTTAACACTTGGATATAAGACCTCGGATCTTGGAACTACCGCGAATGAGAACGATTTGAAACTCTCGTTCCTCAATTACGTGAATACGATGGAAACCGTAAATAATTAAACCATTTCCGAGCCAGAAACGATACACACCTGAATCGTGAAGTTTTATATTTTGATAAAACGCAGCGCTTCATTTTAAAATGAAACACATCATCTTTTAAACTCTCTCTTCCACGTTTTGGTATGAAGAAAACATATATTCCATAATTAAATAACTCTCATAATGAGGGGAAAAAAGTAACAGACAAGATCATAGCTCGAGCCTGTTGGCACGTCCACCCAATTCGTTCACTATTTTATAAGAAGTATCACAGTATATATTTGCTACTACTGAGAGGATCCAAGGGAAATACAACAATCCATCTAGAAATAATCCGTAGTGTTTTCCCAAAATTGGAAGTTACAAAATCCAATTCATACAATTTATATCCTGATAATAAAGGAGAATTTAATTTAGTAACAGAAACCATAACATGTATCGACGACATGAAACATTTTTCAAGCAAGTAAAACTGCGGATTTTTACTTAAATTAACTTGTATAGCCTTTTCCTGTATATTATAAATGTCATGTTCGCTGTATTTATGCATTTAATAATATTTTAAACGGATTTCTTTCGATTAAAAAAATTATTGATACTCATCAGTATTGCTATTTTTATAAGGGTTAGCCCATCTTCAGGCAAATGACTTAGGGGCCATCTAAAGCTCTTTTTTGTTATCATTAGAAATTTTAATTGTACTTACGTGTGTAAGGGGCAAAAAATATTATTATAATTACCATAAAAATACCCTACCGACTGCAATCTACAAGATAAGTTTGGTGAGTTGGGGAGAGACGGTATGAATAACCCAACCGATTGAGACATACGACTACTATGACACCCAGAGACTCAGCTGCCAAACTTCTGTAGAATAAGAACAGCAATTAATAAATTCACAGAGACCACTGTTTATCATTACTGAAATATCATTACCCACAAAAGAATGCAGGGTAAAAATATACCGGAAAATAATATTTATAATATCACCCGACCTTGCCTCGAGTAATTTACCCTGGAAATGACGTTGATACATAATGGAATAAACAAAGAAAATTATAAGAAAATTTATAAGAATTTATACCTCGTAGCTGCCATTTACGTCAGCCAGTAAAATAAATCATCGACAGTGAAATATACCGCGGGCAGAACCCTGCTCGGAGTGGCATTGCATTTTTTCAGAGATAGAAGGCTAGTAGTTCATTAGTGACAACAACGGAAATGTGGAGAATTCTAACAAAATAACACGCCGATGAAAGCAGATGAGATTATAAATGTCGATATAAGTACGCAAAATAAACTTCGATTTTTCTAGGGAAAAATAATGCCAATGAAATGATGCATTGGTAGTATGACGCGAAGAATAAACACTTTTAGGCTATGTAATGGAGGTGATAGTACTTATTTGCTTTCCGAAAGAAATATATCAAGAATATGGCCAGAAAAGCATAAGAAAACAACACGGGAGGCGTAATGTCCAAGGAAAATGAACAATGCTATCTAAGGGAACACAGCCAGTCGAGTCATAAAAGTGCGATAATCGATCAACAGCACCACGAAAATCTCACGAAGCAAGAAAAATAAAAAAATAATTAAAAATATTCTATTTCACAAATGTTTACTAAGGCTTTCTCCTTGCAATACCTCGCAACATTTTCGAATTTAATTCCCAAGACGGTAAACCGAAGTTAAACGGCGTCATGAAAACGTTCCGACGACGAGAAAAATAATTTATGTTTTCACATGTGTGTTGACGCTTTCGATGAACATCTAAGCAAAAAAAGCATAGGACTCTAGCAAGAAGTTGAAGACGAATAATTTTTTTTAAATTTCTTTGGAGAGGGAAAATCCTTGCAACTGAAGTGCTTATTGTCTTACAATAAGTGACTTTTCGCTATGATATCGCAATTTTCAGAACGGTGCAATTTGAAATAAGTTATTACAAATTTAATACATAAATTGATTCCAATTCCAATGGCACAAATTTGTACTTTTCCATAGTTTATGTATTTCAGCGACCGGTTTCACCTCGATAAGGCATTGAAACCGGTCATAGAGATAAATAAATTGTGGAAAATGAAGAAGTCGTGTAATCAAAAAGGGTATCCATCATTTCCACGTCGTCACGCCTTAAACCATCGATTTTATAAAATTCATTCCGCTCGTAGTTCACGACCGGAATGAACTTGGTTACTCAGGTAAAACATTTGAAGAACATTCAAGCATATTGCATTCGGTACTTTGACAGGCTAAACTAAAGTATTTAAAGCTTTAGATTAGTCACTTTGAAATATACCCTCAAGTTCTCATCGCACTGATTACATACAGAGTAAACAGTCAGGGGAATAATGAATGAAACACCTTCCTCCGGCCGCCGCTAATCAACATTTTGGACTGATGAACTGGCGTATGAACAAAAGAGGTGATTTAAGGGGTATTTAATTGCAACTTAGATTCATTCGGGGAATATTATCAGATTTACTCGTTACCTAAGGGAGGCTCGCGGATAATCCACCTCACCGCCCACGGTGGCGGTGGGGTTAAGTCCTCCCCTGCTAATCCGAGGGTCGCGGGTCCGAGTCCCGCCTGGGTCGGTGTTTCTGTCAAGTTCTGGTGGTTCGGCCCCTGAGAAACATGATGACAAGCCAATGGCTTATTGGCAACTCAGGGGCATGAAGACCACCAGAATCGTCCGAGAGAAAAAAATTACTACTATGTCGCGCCAGTTTTGCTTGGCTAGGACCGTATATCAAGGATGACCCGCGGAACGTCATAGTACGAAAAACTTGAAATTCATGAGTCAAAGGAGGCTACATTGCAACTGTATGAGTCGAAACGAATGAGAAATCCTACATTTACGACGTGTAGTTTAAAACAAAGCTTTCGTATCGTTGATGGCATGCCTTAACTTATTGAAAACACAAGTAAGATGCAGATCAGTGGACGAATATAGTTCTTAACTGATACTTTTTCAGTCTGCGGAGCTGATTGCAATTAGATTTAGGCAGGAATGATCGATGAAAGAAAGCTGAAGGTTTTTGTAATTAACTATTAACTGCAGATGGGTTCATTGATTTATTTTAAAGGCATTTTTCGATCAGAGAATTCACTTCTGAAGGCAAGTTTTCGAAAAAGAGGCATTGCATAGGACCTAAAGAAACAATTATTCTGACGTATCACCCTTTTTATAGCCTGTGAACCCATGCTATCAAAAGTTAAATCAATTGAAAAATAGAGGGGACAAATAGGATTTGTTAACTTATCATATTATGACAAATTTAATTTATTTATTTTCAACAACCACTGAACCAGCCCTTTATTCTATTGCCTTTTTCTTTCTTCCATTGCCTTCTACAGGTTTCTTAACATACAACGAAATGCGCACTCAAATACTGCCCATGCTATAGCCAGTAAAAATTCCACCCTGACGAGACTCGAAACCAAGACCTTATTGTTAGTAGGCGAGGACGTTACATCGCCGCCACCGAGGCCAACATTATCATATTTTCCTTCAAAGCAGCACCAAATTGAAAAAAATAACGTTCTAAGCAATTTATAAGTCGATAAATGAAGCGTAAGTTGGCCTGTCTGCTAAAGAATTGAGCAGGACAGTGACATTTCCTATTTTGAGCCGTTGACATCACCACTCTTTCCCTTCACCCATTTACTTTTTTTTCTGCGCATTTCAGGAGGCCTCGAAATCTTGAACTCGCTCGTCCAGATCCGCCAGATGAGACCAGCCGGCCCCGAGAATTTACAATTCCCTTTAAATTTTCTGCGAATGAGAAAGCGAGGATGTGTAATCCTGATTTAGGCAACTTCGTCCGAAAAAATATCCCGAGATACCGAACGCCCTTGGGATTTCGTGTGAAAGCTCGAGTGTCACAAAATAAAGAGAATCTGACTGTAGACTGAAAGACTGTAGGGCAGGACCTCCTCAGGGACGAGAACTTCAAAATGGAAAGCCGAGCCATGGCAGGAACATATTTCATTTTCAGCGTCCTTGCAGTCTCACGTCAAACTCATGCTCACTTAGTTGAGCTATACATCGCTCATTATACAGATCTTAGCGTAGAACTTCTTCACATTTCGTAAAGAAAATCGTAAATTCTTTTTTGTATTTACTTTCGCAACGCTACTTCACCGAATGAGTAACTCCAGGGGGGAGAGTGGTGAGAAGGAACGGAAGGGAAGGGTAATAAGTCTCAGTTTCTACATAATAGTTAAAATGGCAGGAAAATTGCACCTAGGGTAGTCAAAAGTTAAAGTGACACAGCCACTACATTCCCCCCCCCCACAGAAACCTAGGGAAGACAGTCGACCTTAGAAGTCCCCACTGCCGATCTGCCACGAGCTTTTGAGTGGGCTGTAAATGTACTATTTTCAGAGCCATTGCCAGCCAGTTCTCAAAATCCAGGCCTACTGCAATTGGGGAGAATTGGGACCACTGATCGTGTTTTTTCGGGTGCTGAGCCGCGGTGGGGGTAATCAGACACTCCCCAGCCGGGTCATGAGTAGTGGCACTTGGGAATCATCCGTGGGCATCGCCATCTCTTCTTCTAGGCCGCCGGATCATCAGGTGTCCGGGAGCCATCGCTTCAGCCACGCGCCACGTCGAGAGCGAACCGGGTTGCAGAGGCTTCTGGAACGGGGTGATCGCCGATAGGGACTTGGCTCACACACCACGCTCGCTCTTGAGTGAGGCTGATCCGCTGAGTCTAAGTGGCCGAGCGGGGGAGAGAAACTTGAACGGCGATAGCTTGGAGAAATGTACACCGGCCTCTCTTAAAGGGGAGCATGCCCTCTGCGCCGGGTCACTGGCGACGAAATGCAAGGGGATACAACGACCCAAGTACTTACTACCTTCAAAGAGGCGTACTTTGTCTGTTGATATCCCACCAGCTTATTCGTAGGTCTGCGAACGGTGCCTAACTGCACTTTCCTTTCATGGGACCATTTTTAACTTCTCCATACAAAACTCTTACTAGTCCGCCATCATTTCTTGAGCTCCTCTCATCATCTGCCCCTCCTAATATCGTCCAAAAATCCTATACTCATCCACAATGGCCTTACGTTCTCCCCTGAATCACCCTCCTCAATATGTTCTCTCCTCTCAATACGTCCTTCCATTCGCCTTTTCTGCCTTTTCCGAATCTCCGCCGCTGATATATTACCATCTCCTATCATGACTGACACTTCCTTGTACGTCTTCCTTGCTATCCAGCTCATGCTTTCGATTCTGGCGAAGGTGTACTAGACGGACTTCTACGTGCTCCAACAGCTTAAATTCTATAGCCCCGTCAAGCCGACGGCCTCAATGCTAATACGAACTCACACAACGCTTGAACTCTCGTAATTTTGTGGTTTATGATGGCGAATGAAGAAATTTTCTCCTTTTCAACCATCAAGAAAACCACAATAAAAACACACATGTACCAGGTTTCAAAAGATAAGCATCCTATTAAGATTCCTAAGTGCATTCAGGTCTTGGCTTACCCATTGACACCCGGGCCGAGCTAGTTTTCATTGCATTTCTTCAAGTTAATGACGGATTTCAAATGAATTAAGATAAGCGCAATGTCACTCCCGGAGGCGAGATTCGAACCAGCTAACAATGGGTTGTCAAGCTGTTGAGTTAAGAACCTGAATACCGTGGACAGCACCTATTCCTGGACATCGCTATCATCGCCATTGGTTCGACAGGGACGGTACAATCCCACGATGAGCCCTGTACAATTTATTAAATGACGACACAATATTTATCACCACTTTTGCTTTCTAATCCACCACTTAGCTAAAACCATTCTTTCTATTACATTTACTTCTCTTATTGTATAGAACTTAACAATTGAAATAACTTCAAACAAACAAAATTGATTTTTATTTCCAATAATGCTTGAATCATTTTATTCTATCCACTTTGAGACGTTAAAAACACCTAATTTTCCCGCAGCTAATAATTTTTACTTATGCACGGAATACTACGCATTTTACATGATACGGAATATGATTAAGCATTGACAAAACGATATTGCTTCAGTAACTGTAACTGGGAGCAACAATTCACCTCGTCAAATTTAAAGCATTACCTGCTACACTGCTGTAGTATTAATTATGTCGAAATATGCGAATATGATGCACCCGAGAGATATCAGGGATTTTAATTCATGACAATAAAACCTTAAGACGACGGTAATTGAGCTGGAGCCTAAAAAAATCTTCGATGGACAAAATATATAACAAACAGGTACATTTCGCGTCTATGACATAAAATCATCCCAAGGTTTATTGGTCTGCATAAGCTTAACGAGCCACACCGCTTCTTCAACTCGATCGGTCCACACGCAAATCCATCCCCTTTCTAGTGTGATGGGAGACAATCACGACAATAACGACGACGGACGTATAGATTCTCAGGTGGTTGGGTCTCCCTTACCCTTTAACCAGAAAATCGATTACATCCGGCTCGACAAACGATCCTTTTGAGCAGGCAATATGGATCGACGAGCAATCCGTTCCGAGCGACACCGTGCGGCCGCTACATACTTCCGGCAGCAGCGCGATATTACTCAGGGTCACGCGGCCGACGCCCTCCCCCCCTCGCGCGGGTCCCTCTTAGAAATCCTATCCGACCCCCCCCCCCCCCCCCCCCCCAAGAGATCCAAAGTGATCCGACGCGATAAGCCAGTGAAAGAGAGATCCCTTCCCCCGATGCCTCGCAAGCTTCGTACCCTTTTCAAGGGATGGCGACCTCGAACGTGACATTTTCACTCAAAAGGGCAAGAAATCGCCAAGGACAGTGAGCTGTCAGTCTTTTACATGCGGGTACGAACGTGAGTGACCGTCATTCAAGTAACGAGGGAGCCAAGTAAAATATTGAGACCAAATAAATCTGTTTGAGTCACAAGGAGTCCTAAAAGAATTTTTTTTGTTCGACCGTGGCATGAAATATCTATCACATAGTATTTTAAATCTAACTCTGAAATACCGTTAGTAAAAACGCAATTTCTAAAAATCAGTTGACCAGTACACATGCCGCTTAAAATATAAAAAATATGTTCAATATATGTTTAAATGAGTACAAATATTAATACAATTTCCACCTTAACTATACTTTTGCATCATAAAAGCGAACAAAGGGGATCACGGCAAAATGAAGGCATTCGAGCACTTGTCTGATGGCAAGAATGAGTACGCGGAAAAATATTTTCCCATGAGCGAAAAAAATACACCAATGCATACTACTACTACACTTGGAAAACCAGTGGTCGGTAATAGGAGAATCTACTTTGTATTTGCCGCATATGTAATGGTTATCAGGGTACGACATTTAAATTGCATAATCAAGGACCACATACCACTGGGACATAATTATGTGCCACGTTTGGGTGAAACGGTCGAACCATTTTCTTAATTACAGGCATTCGTAGAAAATACTAAGCTGGTGTTAGTCATTATCGATGTAGGTCCATTGTTTATACCAATTCAAGCCGAATGTTTAATTTTGCGCATTCGGTACACTTTAAAAAAAAGTCTAAACGAACCCCCTACACTTTCTAAGTACCCTTCAAACGCTCGATGTGGTGATTGCCCCCGAGGGTAAGATTAGGTACTGTGGCAAACTTGGGGCGATGGTCGTCAAGCATTATCTTGGACAGAGAGCAAGTGAGCCAGCAGTCATTTAAGGGTGAGCCAATTCGTAATAGATTATAGTCAAATGCGTTATACAATCGGGAGCCTGCGGGCTGAATACAGGAGCCTTAATATGAAGTGTGAATCAGCTGCTCCGTAACTGCACAGCAAAGATTTTGAAAAATTCGATTCTATGGAAGATCTGGTGCTTTCCCGGCGAATTTGTTGAATTAGGGCTTCTCGGGTTTCCAGCCGGGTGAGATGGTCCATAGTCTCCAACGTTTCAAGGTCCGACACGGTCCTCGTCATCAGCATCCCTGATGACGAGGGCCGTGTCGGACCTTGAAACGTTGGAGACTATGGACCATCTCACCCGGCTGGAAACACGAGAAGCCCTAATTCGATTCTACCTTGAGCACTGCTTTTTTGTACTCACTGGTGTAAATAAGCCTCTCTATACTCACTGCTGTTTAAAAACAATCTCCAATCCAACCAAATTATAATACTTACCATTATTAAAATTGGTTAAAACTATTGCCTATTCCTCCAAACACTTTAAAAACTAACAAACAGACCTATTTGAGAATTTTTAATTTGTTGATTTACGTATAACGTCATATTTCCTAAAATCAACTAGTGACAAATATACGGAAGTGTTGTAAAGAGGATATATCCAATGGTTAACTTCTTTACATACCATATGAGTGTGTACACTAAGATAAACCTTAATTTAAATAGAAGATAGCAAAATCATCTACAGGGTGTAAAGCATGTTAACCTTGCCTATTCCATCATGACAGTCATCCAATATCCCATCCCAACTTCTTTAAGAAATGTTTTCGAAACTAAGGCCAAAAATGCTGTTAAAGTCGCTTACTTCTCCACGTTCATCTCCACCAGATTCATTTCCGACATGAAGAGTCGATGCTTTTCTTGCACTTCCAAGTGATTAGGGACAGCTGAGAGCAACCCGATTCGTCATTGAGCTTGTTGCCCTAAAAAAACCGGAAGAGACATCGCTTGAAGGGCTCTCGGCAAGGCATTGAAGCAGCGCAGGGATATCAGCAATCCGATCACGTCCGAGAATCGAATGTTCTCCCTGAAGATCAGCCGACATAACAAATGCATTTACTCATTAACCATTCGGATGTCTTGGGGGCAAGTATTCTCCTAACCGGCGTAGATTGTTTGGAGGAAAGGAAGCAGAACACTGTCCGCACCATGATATAAAACTGTTTAACGGACAGCTAAGTCCATTAAAATGAATTTTCAGACAAAACTCCATAAGAATAGGAACCTTTAACAACTTTTTCGCAACTAACGAGCGATAGATACGAGCTCCGCAATTTTACTCAAAATCCGTGTCATGAATAGACAACGCATATTTAATGAGAACATTACAGTAATTGACGCATTTTATTGCATCAACGCGGCATTTTTATGTTTCCACAGCAAATAAATTCTCGTTATAACTCGTAAAGAGAGACCGTAACTGGACACTGATAATTTTTATATTCATGATGCTTTGCCAATCCATACAACCCATCGAATGGTCCTTAGCGCCATAAGTCATACACCCCAGAGCTTCGGTACAAATTATTCAATTGTTACGCACACTTCGCTCTCTTGAATCAATGCTAGATTTTCATCACGTTTTCAAATCTCTACACACCCCGACTGAGATATCATTTCAATCGAGGAGGGTACTTTGGTGATGAAATGAACGAGAGCTCGCGAATTAACTCACAATTCATTGCTCATAGTTCACTATTCGAATCAAGTTTAAAACAAGGAATGATGAGAAGATAATCTTTTCAAACCAACCACATACTAGTAATATTAAAAATGGTAGACCTCGTTCTTTTAATTATAAATATAAATGTCACCATCAGGGGATGACACGACAAGGACGGCAACAAATCGTCGATAAAATGGCCCTTCCGCCAAAATGCTGCATACTTTTCGACTACAAATATTAATTCAATCACGCAGGGAAAATTAACGAACCGTTCTCTCGGCTTCTAAGTTGTATTTCAAAATTTTTAGGATTGACTGTTCCTCGAAAATGAAAAAGAACACTGTCAAATATTTTCAATGTTACCTCTTATGCGATCAGCATTTGGGATCTTTCTCCTGAAGCAATGCATGCCGATCATATCCATCATAAGACCAGCCGCCCGTCCCAAGGGTTGAGTCACCGCGATGCCTACCAAAGATAGCCGGGGAAAATGATGAGAGCTGCGGGCCCGCGTTTCTGATCCCTTATCTCCATCGGCATCAAGTCTGATGTGTTCGACGTAAATCCTACAAAACCTTCACCACGTAAAATTCAGACTATATAAACTAAAGGACTCTGCTGAGGGCGGTTCAAAGGCATCAGTATTCATTGCGCTATATAGGAGAGGATTTATTTCATGTCATGCGAACATACCTAAGCGAGTCCTTCGTCATTCGCGCAGGGAATTCGTTTGGAATAAAACTGCATTGCAAATGGGTCGGAAATTTATTTCGGCATCAATGCATAGAATTTATTTCTGAGACGCTAAAAGAGTGCAAAATATCTCATACGTGGATATCAATGGAAACCATCAACGTCCAATACTGACTGGTTTGTACCCGTGACGTTTCCCGGCCGATATAAACCTATCACCAAAGAACAAGGTACAAATTCCAAGAATAATGGAGGAAATACCACGAAAATAACTCCGGGAAAGACACTAGTCGTCGTATAGAATGAGGCAAAAAACAATCCATTATTCGCCGCAATCTGGTCAGAAATCAGCTCCACAATTTTCAGCCAAGTAACTTAGCCAACTTCTAAAAAGAGAAGTCCAAGTTTTCAAGCTAAATAAATAACTTAACCTTCTTCCGAGAGACTTCACACTCGCAAGGGATATAAGACGTGAGGGATAATATAAATGATGCATCTAGATGATGCTCGTTAAATTACACCAGATGATTTTTTTGGTCTGACGCGACATAGAATGACAAATAAAATGAATGAGCAAATGTGGCGACGCCTTTTAATTTCCCACTCCCAAGAAAATATCGCATATTCCCTACTGAATCATTTTAATATTTAAAAATATCAATAGAATGCTTCATTGCATGGACTAATGGCTTCAAACGATACGTTATTTAGGATGTTAATGGTTTCAGGCGTAGCTTCATGGAACAACTTCATGACAGTAAAAATCTATTTATGGGGAACTCACTATGTTTCGTCACTGAACGACAGCATCAGGTACCTCATATCACAAAGTTTTCCTTTTCAGTTATTTAGGAACTTCTTGGTCGTTAGTTAAATCGGTAAGATTTGCCCTAAAATACACCCATCAAATGTACACAATAATTTCAGTTTACTTATCTTTTCAGTTTCAGTTGTCCTAGAGTATAATGCCAAATTGCGTCCAGTCTGAACACCAGGCTCTAAAAAATGAGCTGGTACTACATAAACTCGAGTATTTCTCATGTTGTATAACCCGGTGAGAGCTGAGAAATATATATTTAAGTTACTATGAAAGAGAGCATTATTATTTAAGACAAATTTTTTTCTGTATCACTAGGTAACTTCGGTATTAGTCCACAAAATCGACTCTCTGAAAATATAAATCTATCACTCCGCATTTATAATTCTTGATTTGTCACCCCTTACCGGTTCTATTATTCAGCAATTCCGTAAAATAATCAATAAAAAAACTAATTTCACAAAATAAATCCTCGTTCTGCTGCGAAACTCTATTTGTTCGTTGCGTCTACTGCCAGAATTCGCAGAGAACCTGGGTGTTTCGCCCCACACCACATTATAGAGCGCATTGACTTTTTGCAGGGAATCAAGATAAGAATTCTCCCGCGATAATGATTCCAAGAAAATCCTTCCTTAAACATACCTGGGCGACAGAGAAATTACTCTTGCTTTGTCGATTTTGTTTGTAATTCTGAGGTATTGTCTGGTGGTGCGTGAAGAGGAGGTTAGGAAGTATTTTTAAATACTGCTGACGAGTAAATAAATTAAAAACAAACATTTGAAAATTTTTAGGCAGTGGGTATTAATTGAAATTATTAGAATAATGGATGTAATAATTAATGTAAAAAGGTTGGCAAACGCCTTTTTAGACTACGATCACTGTGAATGGCCTGCCGTGAATAGGGTGGTTTCCTATTTTTTTTATTGACTAGATCTGAAGTTTATAACCCCTGGAGTACGTATTTGAAGCCGTTCGATTTAAAAATGGCGTTAAGTATTTTTCCTTATTAATTAAAAAGTGAAAAAATTCAACGGCACGAAAACGCGACTGTAAACTATTGCATGCTGGTTAATCCTACGTGTGACGTCAGAGGTACGTACGCAACTACTCTGCCGCTAGGTGGTTCGCCGTAAGCTGCTTATCTGCAGACGACGTCCGCCGAGAAAGCTTTAATAATAATAATAAATTTATTGTCGGGAAAAAAAACCATTTACAAAAGTAAACTTGGTGTAAAATGGAAATGAGCTTTATTTATTAATTTAGCTTTTGCTTTAGTCGCATAGAGAAACCTCATCAAAATAATGAAACACATTTATGGTTACGGTATGGGGAATGAAAATCGTATAATAATATATTCTCAAATTAATGGTGCTAGCTCCTAATTTTTAGGTAAAGTTAGTATGAAAATCATGAAATAAACCATTTTGTTCGTATTCATTTCGAAATATTTCCCGCAAGCAAGCACGAAATCGTCACTTAATAACTATACGGAGAGCAGGTGCTGCGCCGCAGCTATGATACGAATACACAAAAATTTAATTCATCCACTTTGTCGAGGTGTCATTGCCAGAACATGAAATTAGCAAAAAAGGTTTACCGTTAATAGCATAATGGATGGCAAAATCTTGAAACAAACTATGTATGAGCAAATACTAAAACAACTAAAATACGTTGATCACCCCTCACCGTGATCACAGACCATTGATGGGAACTCGTGATTCACTGCATCAGCTGATCAGCATCATATTCCCCAAGGAGAACCAGTAACATGCCTCCGAGAACATTGCTTTATAAAATTGTTTTGTGTCGCAGTGTCACACAACAACAATTAGCGATAGCAAGAAAGCTTACGTCGCGGTTCTACTAAGCGAGAAGAGGAGAATTTTGTGGTTCAAAGCTGTCAGAAGAGAGTACCTTGCTTTACTCCTCTGATTTCACCTGCACTAAACCGAACATCTTCTCTAAAGAACTCCACCACCATGGCTACATCCACTTTCGGTAGATTGTCCGTACAAAACCATTTTGTAAATGCCATTGAACTTGTTCTCATGAAACCTTGTGGCTTTGTATATCAGCAAAAGGAACTGATGATGAAAGGTAACTAATGGAATATGCAAGGTATTAATGATAGGAATGGTATATGAAAGGAATAGAAGATGAGATAAAGGAAATGCTTGTCAAAACGAAAGTGATCAAAACGTAAACAACTAAGCCGGAACACCACAGAACGCTAAGTCACAGGTACGCAGTTTCTTTATTCATTTCACTGCGCATGCGACGCTTGCCGCGAAGAACGCCTTCGCGGTAGCTCTGTACTAGCAGGGAGCGTAGGAGCTTAGAAAACGTATTTTAATGGCATGCTCAATGGAGGAGACTTTCCGAACTTTGAGCATTTTACTCGAGGTATATCAATACATTTTCACCAGTTTTTAGGGACTCTGAAATACAATAGTAAGTACAGTCGATGATAATTCCACATACCTCGCAATGTTGACTATCTACCTGTTACGTCATCATAAAAGCTGCCGATGTCCCGCCATTTCCGAGCCTTTTCAAATGAACTTAAAATTAACATTCAATTTTCTTGGAAACTAAGACTTTTTAATCCAAATAATTTGCGTGTAATGAATACGTTTATGCTGGGGCACCTGTCACAATTAATGAATTCTGTTTTTTTATGAATGAAACTACCCTATACTCAATGGTTTTGGCAGTCACTTTGTGGAAACCATCGCAGAGACAATTTCAATGGAGAAAGATCAAGTGTTCTTCAGTGCGTCATAAGAAATAAGCCAGTGATTTTGTTGGTAGGATTTCCGATGGAGCTATGATCAATGAATTCGATTATGTATAGCATTATTATGGCAATGTTTTCAGTTTATCTTAAACAGAACTCTGCTCTTTTGGAGACTTGAAAGATTACCACGATTACTAATTGAATGCTATTATCAATCACATTTAATGCACACAATTTCGCACCATCCACTGGATTAGTAACGGCCATGAGAAGCAATACATTTAACGATTCGGCATGAAACAACTTTCCAAGAGGCTGCGCGCAATCCTTTTTTTGAGTCTTCAGTAATACACTAGCCGGCAATCCCAGGACATTTATCTCTAACTCAAACGATAAGGGGCTCGCAATGATTAGTCGAACAAAATCATAGTCATGTTACTTACGAGACACTGACGAACACTTAAATCTTTCCATACAGAGTTCGTTCCATGAAGTTCTTTTCATAAAATATTTCCTCTGTTCTGCATTATCTCTGAGATGGCTTTTATTTTACACTATCTTCGTTTCCACCAAGTGACGACTTACTCCTTTTCTTTTTCTTAGGAGACACGACATTCACAGTTTTCGCAGTTTTAACCAGTGTTTCCCGGCCAACCATTTGGTGCAACTTCCCTTAATTGCAAGCATTTTAAATTAACCAATATCTAACTTTTAAATAGAACTTCTTTCCCTCTTCCTCTTCACCCAGAAAATGAGAAAAATGAAACACATGGTAGGAGAGGAAAGGAGGCTGGTATGATAAATAAGGAGACAATTGAAGTGGCCGGAGGACATATTATGGGGGTACATTTTGAGGAGGGTAGTGAAAGGGACATTGAGTAAGCGTGAGAGAGGTAGTAGTAGTTAAAAATTTGGGCAGTATGAAGGGAGCCAAGAGGTAGTGAGAGTTAAAAGGGGCTTTAATATTGGGAAATACGTAGTTTTAAGTACTAAACGTAAGAGAACACTTCCAGAGTTCGGGAAAATTATAGGCTTCCAACTTCTAAACATTTATTTGGCACAATACCTCTGATGATCACTTCTTTCGTAACTTTTCCCAGAGGAAAAAATCACCCACGTGATGAATACAAAAGCAATAACGTCACAGGCATGACAAGCACAAAAATAGAAACACGTTAAAGGAAAGAAACTCACACAAATATAATACTTCCTAACTTCCTCGTCGCGAGGCACCAAATAATACCTTAAGTACCACTGATGATACGCAGAACAGTGGCTTCAAAGTGGCCCAGGCCACTCGTTGCTATTCCAGGCATACGTGAAGTGCCTTTTCCGTTCACATTCCTTATTTGTCACCCTATGGTCGGACACGCCAAAGTACTCAGGTATTTGGAGCATGTGGACAAGACTGCTTTCGCCCCCACATCCTTCTTCTAAGCTCCAATTCCCCCGCGCTCTTGAGGCAACGTCACGGTTGAGCAACGCATGCAATCTAATTCCCTCAGTACCCGTACATGATGATGATGGTGGAGGTGGGAAAGCACCGAGGTCGCCTGGACGATACAGGCCTGTAAAACGGCGATCACTCCTGGGTACAAAATCCTCCCTGCCCCCCTTGAGAAAGCAATCTCCCTGGTGAATGAGGCACCGGGAGCGCTCTACTCTTAGGAATTTCGTGGAAGGTTCGTGGAAAGCAATTATCATAGTTCGGATTACTTCACGAGAGAAGGAAGGTGCGGCCGGAGGGCGTGGGCTCCACGGAGGGCCTGACCGAAAATTGTCGGCCGGAAGCGCCCGGAGGGAACCCACGATAAAAGCCCATTATATACGTTGGGACGGACCAAGGTTCGTCAGCCAAGGATGAGAGACTCCACGCAATGCGGCGGAGAAATCTTCCAACTCGCGTGAGAGAGTGAGTGTGGAGCCGCAGCAAACTACACCAATCCAGTTCTGTTTTAACAATAACGCTCATGTAAGGGTTTCCCACACAGTCGCAGTCGAGAAGTCATTCCACCGAAGCGTCCCGCCAGTGAAAATTTCGCTGAATTTTTTATAGGATCTGAATTATTTTAGGAATGCGACATGGGATGCCATACAGATGAAGCAGGCTCGATTCTCGCCTATTGTAGGGATTCTCAAGAAGAATCACAAGCCCTACTAGGGTAATAATAATAGTAATAATTTATCTAACTCGCACATGTACAACCCCCATTGCTGTATTTCTCGGCTCGTAAGACGCTTTCTTTAACCAGAAAATTCGTCCTAAAATCGGACTGCGTCTTATGAGCCGAGGACAAAGGTATAAAGTTTTCATGCATACTTTCACCGCACACAGCGTTGCGGCAGCGAGGTAAAGGTGCGTCCCCGTCATTAATTTATTGCGATTATATGGTGAATAACTACAATTCAGCTGTTATTATTGAAAACCAATAACCCAATGATATTGCTACAAATTTTTATCATTAAGACATGCTGATTACCAAATTTTTTCTTAGAAAATCTAACCCGAAAAATCACAGATAATTAACTGTAATAAAATCAATAATGGAACAACACAACCCCGGTTGGCACCCAGGGCGGAGCTCAAACCCGCAACCCTAATTTTGGCAGGCGAGGACTTTACCCTTCCGATACCTAGGCCAGAGTTATGTGCAGAGCACTTAAACTTCAAAGTATTCCGCACGTCTCATGCAATGTTGAACTCTGGACCCTTCGGCGCCTTTCATCAGGAGTAAGCCGAGGACCACGCCAGGTCTCACTGCACCATTCACTCAATTCCCATGTGAACCTTATCTTACCAACCAACCCACCTGTCCTCAATAGCACAAATGGCCTCGGTTGTCGGTCGCCTCTTTAAAATAACCAAACAACAAAGCTTCTGTTTCGCTTTCGTGAGGGTACGTCATTTTTACATTAATATGTCCATTGCCTAAAATGTATGCTAGTTTTGTCTCCCACGTCTACTCTAAGGAAGTCAGTCCTCCGTAGTGTGCTGAATGAGAAATGAACACTGAATTACTGAATAATATGTAGTTTCGACAACACAATTATCAACTGCTAATAATATCACTGCTTGAAATAACCATGTAAATGGAGAAAACACCGGCATCTACCTCCGAAGCCGTGAGATTATAAAAAAACAACTACCAAAGAGAATGAAAGGGCACTCAATGGGTTCGTTTTCCTGCTCAGTGTGTGTTAACTCAGAGCACCTTTTTCTGGTCGAGTGATTCGTACTCTTATATCATGCCGTTATTTCCATGGCATCTACATACACGCCGGGCAACGGATTGACATCAGTATTTCTTTCGCTGTCATCAATGCACATGAAAGATAAAAAGAGTCGTCGGTGAAATTCCCACACCAAGTCAAACATGGAAAACTTCACAACGAAGCAATTTACTTCGAACGAAGCTTCAAAGCAGCAAAAGTAAAAACCTGAAAAGACATATAGGTGCTCAAACGACAAATTAAGGATGGTAAAGCACTGGAAGGGGTATTCAGTGTTACATTGGTAACAAAACGAAGGAGCGACTAGTCTTAAATTGAGCCCACAACGGTAGACAAGTTGTTTGTTACAATGTGAGGGCCAAATAGATAAACGAAAGGTAGGAAGACATTCCTAAAATAATGGCCGAGAGAGGGAAAAAATTATTGCCTATAGCGTTAGAGAACAGGCTTGGATACGAGAGAAGGGAAGGCTGTAGTTAACCAGCCTTCCGATCGAGAGAATATTTAACGATTTATCGAAGATCATCACGTTTGATAGGGCAGTTTGAATGAAATTAAAGTAACACAGCCTGTTTAATATGTCTATAACCAATAATTAAGCCTTCTGATTGAGGCTAGCCCATAAGGAAGAAAGGTTCATGCCTGCTCATATATAAAGCTCGAGGAGCAGGAAAATTACCTATTCCCCCGAGTCCACTTAGAATAAATCCATTATATTCCGTAGGTACCGGGGGAGTTATATATTTACTTCCATCAAGACACGACCTCAGATTAATACAATAATTTATACTAATATTGCGATTAAACAATATCTAAAGCGTAACTGCATGTAAAAAATACATTACCAACTCTCAATAATATAAACGCATACTTATTATTAATAGGAAAACAGACATAAAAGACTTAGACATTCTTTTTTATTCTAATATGACGTTTGTTTGCCACATTTTACACGCATCCATTACAGTATGTAAATGACTTGGTTTTTATGTCGTATTTCAAAGTACTTCAAAAATGGAAGTGTTAACAATATTGCATTATTCTCTTGTATTCTCTTCTCTTGTAGAATATTTTTCGTTGATATGGATCCCATATACTAATAAGTATAGTGAAATAATTGAGAGTCCAGAAAAGGTTTTTGAGGTTTCTGTATTACGTTCGATACCATGTTTACCCCACTTCTGAAAATTATGTGAAGTATGAAGACTTATTGTTCATGTTTACTTTCCATAAGCTTAGCGATAGAAGAACATTCAAATATTTGTTGTTCCTACACAACATAATTAATAAAGGAGAAAGTTCTAACCTGTTATGTAAAATTAATATGATTATTCCAATTAACAAAGGTAGACAAGAGGGCGTTTTACGTAATGAATGTAAATAGTTCATCATTACAGTAATCTACCGGTTAAAGGTAGGTTGTGATGAAAGTCAGAGAATATCCAACGAACTCTTACACGTGCCGTGCCCTTTCTACCTCTAGTATTTCTTTCTTCATCTCAGCATGTCCTACCTTTCTTCATCCCGTCCATAAAACCGAACTATTGTAAAAATACTTCCATCAATTGAATGTGGGCATCATTAAATACTGTTTGCAATGACCTAAATTTATTTTAGGACAGAAAGGATTTTTGTAGAAGAGCTTTTAATAAATTGTCAGCACTCAATTTGTAAGATATAAATCATGATAATGTATATGTATTACGTATTTTTGGTCAGCTTGACTCTTTATTGTATTTATAATTACAGTAAAAATTTGTATTTGTTATTGTTGTTCACCCTTTAATTACATTTATATGCTGGCTGACCGCTAAACTCAATAAATTCAGTTCAACATGCCCAAACCAACAAAGCACGCTCCTTTAATTAATAACCCAATATAAATATGCATGAGGTTTTTTAATCAATCGTGTAAACACAATCTTCTGTGAAAAATAGGATGAGTACCATACACCTTCGGGGGACACGGAAGATAGGAATGTATAATGGCTACCATGAACGATTATATAAGGAAGCATCTTCAGGATGGACACTTTTCAACAACAATGTGTTAGCAAGCTAAACTAAAAAACACGCTTAAAACAATTTAGCATTACCATTCCCGGTCGTCGGGAGGGATGTGATACGAAGATCACTTTCCGCCGAAGACTTCACCGCATTCTAATTGTTTCTTTTTCACCTTCCCCCGCCCGCGGCGGCGGTGGTGGTGGAGGCGAAAGGGGCGGTTGGCCGGGGACATCCGCAGCTCGGGAACCGCACTCTTACGTAAGTGACCGCAAAAACTTGGGACGGGGGTGTAGTCGTGACTGACGGCGGACGAAGTCGATAAAATGAAAAATAAACTCTTACAAGGGATCACGTAGTTCCGATTCGCGTGACGTCACCTTATTGTTCTAATTTAAACAAATCAGCCATGAAGTTTTGCACCTCCGCTGATCATCACAAGTAACGCGAGCGCGCAGTTCGCTTTTAAATCCGATTACGGCCAGTTCGGATTGAACATAAGATCAACACTTAAGAACATGATGCAACTTCAGCTAGGGCTGAAATAACCTGAGTTCAAACCAACCAATAAGAATACTTCTCTCTTCCCTTGAAAGTTGACCAATAGGATTATTTATCTCACAATGCCCAGTCCTTGAATGGTTCCCATTGCGACCCATTTAGTCGTGCAAATTATGCCGCCCGCAAAATATCTCAACGAGAAGAGATTCTATGAAATATTTTTTTGCATTTCAATTTTTCGAGTCTGGAAGCGTATTATCTTCCCAAAGTAGCTTCTAATTGGTCAACTTGATAAATTCCTCTTTACCGTAATTTTCCAAGTTAACGACAGAAATCATGATATGACCCAGAGCCGCCTTCTTTAGGCGTGCCATGAACGCTATCTCTCATACTCTGTCTCACAAACTCAAGATCCACTGTACAAAGTTACGTTCTTTAGTAATGTTTTTATGTTCAAGGTAAGTCGGCCTTTATGATTGGCCGTTCCCTCTACGCCGAGAGCAGCCAAACCCTTTGAAATTGCCTCGTCGAGTTTGTTGAACGCTGCGCGAAAAAAAATACGATGTTCCGAGAATCATTAGCACTCCCATGACTCCTCCCCAATAATTCGATTTATAGCGATCCCATGAAGAAACGAGGCGTTAATGGCTCACTGGGCACATAATAATTCGACCTGTCCTTCACCTGGTGAATGCTTAACGGCATTGCGAGACAATAAAATTGTGATTCTCCCGATGAAAACCATCCCATTTCGTACCAGAGGCGCTCTGGCGAAAAACAAAAGCGGTAATAAGTTCTCTTCGTGGTGTCCACCGATTATGAAGTCTAATGATCCATTTCTCTTAATTTTAGTCTTTCGGAAAGGCTACGTGACACGAGTGCTTCTGGTTAGGCCACACAAGTTAAGCCACTATGAGGCCCTTACAACGTTTTCCGGAGGCCTCACCATCGCTGCTCCTTTTCCAACGCCCTCCGCCCTTCCTCTGAACAGAATAATTTATTGCTGTTTTTTATGCTAATTAACAATATAGGTGACACAAAGCGTGCTTATAAAACGCCTAATATATTTCTTTCTGAGTGGTTGCCCTGAAATAGTCTATAAACTAATCGCTTCTGAGTAAAAAAAAACTTCACTTATCTTCTTTTTAATATTGCTCTAAGCAGCTCCAACTCTTTCAAATCTTGTTACAAACAAATCACGCAAAATCAGGCGTTTTCATTCTTGCGTGGGCACACTAACACAGAAAACTAATGTCACCACCTGTATTGCTTTGAGCGAGCGAAGTTAATTATAAGCGAGAAGGCTCGTAAGGCTCAAAGGTACTTTGCACCACGTACCGCAGTTCGCATTGATTATCAGCCAAAATATCACAACAAAATCTATTTTAAAATTAACTCCATGCCACGCCATTGCGGTGGCTTACAAGAGCATACGCAGATGTAGATATCCGTCGCAACGACGAGACACAAGTCCTCAGTCTAACGAACGCTCATTTCAACGAAAAACGATTCTCAAGGCTTGGAAATCTCCTAAAAAGACGAAGGGACTGCGGATGCGAAACGGAAGCGACCTGAATTAATAAGTCGCAAAAACGGAACACAACAGATGTTCAGGAATCTCACTAAATGTCAATTAAGGAATCCCCACGTGCAGAAGTTTTCCACCCTCGTCGTTAAAGAAGCGTTCGGCGCAACCTTCAGGAGAAAAAGGAGAAGGCAAACTCGGGGGTCCGCATCGCGATTAAATTAGCCACCCAACCCATGCCGCTTTGAAGCGAGGACGAAACAATGCAAAAAAATCTGGAATCGACGGGAGTGGGAATTCCGATGCGAAAATAATGAACGATCAATTTGGGGCCCTGCAGGGATCGCGGGGAGAGAGGGGTGGGGAAAGGCTGGCAGGCCGGCGGGTGCGCACGATTCCCCACCCACCTTTTTCTCCCCCAGTTCGCCACCTGCTCCTCGGAAGGGCACCTCGGGAGAGAGGGAGAATAATGGTGGTCCCTGGGCAAACCACCCGGAGTCGGTTCAGCTGGAGTGCGGCAGAGAGAGAAGGGGGGGAGTCTGGACGCACATGCCCCGGAGGATTGGGTAAGCCAGGGGAAGAGGAGGCAGCAGCTCGCTGACGGAGTGAGTGTGGAGTTTGTAAGAGAGGGAGTATAGATTGTTAGGGTAGAGGGACAGGGAGGAATGGGAGAAGGATTCATTTTATGCGCGGAGGATGAGAGAGTAAGGACGACCAGGGAAGTAGAATATGGGAGGACGCAAGACCATTCGTACTCGTGGGAAACGCTGACGCTAGAACAATGGTGCGTTCAAAGGATTGTGTTGCACACATTACGGTGCTTAGGCAATAAAGAGGAAATAAAACCATCAACATTATTTTCTGAACGGATTTCGAGTCGGATAAGCCATGAAAATTGAAGCACTAATGACGTTACCAAGGAAAAGCAAATGGAATTAGGCCCTTAGAATGGCGTGGGGTGCTACAATGTTATAAAACGCAGATAAAATAGCTATATTTGGCACGAAAGTTTAGAAACGACCATACTAAGTCAGGACTTTTACTAACAACAAGACCTACCAATCACTGGTAGAACACCGCATAAATTAATTAATAACATCCGTCACGGTAAGGCAGGCATTAAGATGTAAATGAAAATGCAAAAAATGCAAATGAAAAAACATCTTAAGCTACGATGGTGCTGACTGCACTGCTGGATCCTAAAGAATCAGGTGGTACATCAACTCCACCCTTTCCTAGCTTAGATAGAGACAATGCGGCTTGCATGCATTTAATATATGTCCCGGGTGATATCGCTTTTGAGACTAAGAGGAATCGTGCTGACAGAAGTGAGTGTGAAGTAGATTTGAACGGAAGAGAGAAGCCTAAAGTCGGCAATAGCCTCTTATTTCGAAAGACAGTAATAAAAACAAAGTTTTAACGTCCCGTCCGACGGACCAGTACTGAACTTGAAGTGCTCTCCTCAGAGTACTCAAATTTTTATCATTTTCTAAAGGATAAGCTTCGCCACTGCCACCTTAGTCCGCCATCCATTGCCACTCTCTTCATTTCTTCGAATCTTTCACAATATTTTTCCTTTCCAGCCCAATAGTTTACCCTCAATTACAGTTTTAAAATTTGCAAGGCACCTTACAGGGTAGTGCAGGCGTAGCAAAACTTAGTGACACTCGCTATCGGAGAGTTTGAGGTAGGTGAGGGTGATCAAGCGTTGATGGGCGATCATAGGTACAGATGAGCGATCATAGGCGAGCATAGGTACCGAAGGACTCTAGCAGGGATCTCTGGAGGGTTCCTCGACTCCTACGCTCAACCTCCTTCTGATGCTAACCTCTCCCTCACGTCATGATCTTCACAAGGGAGTGCCACCAAGTTTCGCTACACCTACATATAGCTCACGAACTTTGCTTTCCTTTGCACCCGTGTGGAATATGATGGTCGGTGAAATTTTTCAACCATCGAACCCGGACCCTCGGCGTGGGAGGCGAGCACATGAGCCTCCACCACCGCACCAAACCGACCCCTGGGACGGAGAGTAGAGGGAGGGTGAGGAGGAGGATCAAATACAGCTCTCTGGGAACAAGGGCGAAAGCGAACCCGCCTCACCTTGCGTCTGTTGCGCCGTCGGGAACTGCGCACGCCTCTTCCTCCCTTCCTCCTCCCATACGCTCTCCCATTCCCTTCTCTTCCCTCTCCTCTTCCTCCCCCTCGCAACGTCCTCCCCCGCCCAGTCCGCCTTTTTACCGCATGTTATGTAACGCCGCAATCGAATAGGACGCACGAAGCGACCGCGGACGCCGCCGCCGCCCGGCCTCCACCCACCGAAGAGGAAGAAGAGCTGCCGGCGGCGGAGGCCACGGGGGGAAGGGTAGTATCTCTCCTCCCGCTCCGTGGACTTTTCTCCAACTCCCCTTCACAGACTTGAGACAGCAAGGGTGAGTGCGGTGGAGTGAGTGACAAGAGCGGGAGGCCGTGACAACTCCTTTCGTCGCAGCAAACGCTTTGGCCGCAGGAAAATACGTTAAACCGCAAGGGCGAGCAGGGATATGGGGGGAGGTGGGGAAGGAGGTGGAGGGAGAGCTTGAGTGAGCGAACAATGAGTCTAGTCGACTTCGCGGATGGGGTTGAGCTGACGTGTAGGATGGAAAAACGCTACGCGTCACACCTCGGGGTCGATCCCTTATCCCTTCCCCTTAGATGCGTGGAAGGGATAACAGTTTCCACTTGATCGACTAGTACGTCTCCGTCGCCTACAGAATTTCAGTATCACTATGCGATGAACAATACATTAAAATATACGCATGGAGAGCTTAACCACCAAGGTTGTGCCCCTAAATAAATGACACGGCGTACTTACTAACGGTGCGCGTACCACCTCAGGTTGGGTTGTGGCACATAATTTCACATATCGTAAATATTGAATATTATCACATGAGATTTTAAGGCGTGGCAGACCGGGGAGAGCGTAGGGCTACTAACAGGAGTAACTAGGTTCATGTCCGGGATAGGATGCATGTCTTAAACCCTAAATTGTACTAAACCCTAATTGTATGACTTCCTATGCACCAGATCTTTCTGGGAAACCACAGGTCGCGTGAGAAAAGGAATGATTTTAGCCGGCGCTAAGGGTCTAAGGCTAAGTATTCTCTACATTCATTGATCAAAATGACCTTGGGGTTATGGTTTGTTTTTTATCGCAAAAGATTAGATATCACAAGAAGGCCATTGCATAGAATAACCTATCTTATGCCATACATTGCATGATAACACTAAGCGATGCATCGACGATTTGCACGACGACGACGATTTCGGAATATACGACGCATTGCATCGTATATCCCGAATGTGCAGATAGAGGCACCGAAGAACACCAGAAGGGGACTGGAGATACCCTCGGTCGCTTCGTTCCATTCGTTTCTCTCCCTGGTGTCACACTCTTCAGAAGGGAGTGACACCAAGTTCTGCTACCACTATGAACAAGACAACTTCCACGAATGCGCTAACATGCCCATAGAGTAAATAGCCCGTTCTTAATTCCGAGCATTCGTTCACGCATGTACTGGCGAAAGCACAATCCTCGCGCGAGAAGGCCTTTAAAAGTGTTTGGAGAGGAAGTGAATGAGCAGGAGTGGGAGAGAGGTGGGAGTAAGAAATTGGCCGGGAAGTGGGGGAATGACGATGAGGGCCCGTGTGAAGTGCAGGGGGGGGGAGAAGAGGGACGATGCGAGAGGGAGTGAGAGAATTCAGAGCGCAGGATTGATTCGAGACTGAGGGAGGGGAAGAAGAGAAGGGAGAGAAGGGGGGGGGGTCTCGGGGATGTTACGTAAACCCCAGGGTCTTGACGGACGCCGCATCACGCGCAGACACCGCCACCACCCCCCGCTCCTCTCTCTCAGCCACCCCTTTCGTCCTCTCTCCTACCCCCCCGCCCTCCGCCTCTCCCTTTTCCGTACCCTAATCCATCCCCGAGAGCGATCGTCCTGACTACTGTTTCGGCTGCGCGTGGATTGGCACGTAATAAAGGTACTTCGGGAAGAATCTCAGTGACTTTTGGAGATGATGGGGCATGTGAAGCACTTCTTGCCTGATCGACAAGGGGTTGCATCAACTTACTCACGGGGCCATGGAAACGCAAACAATATTTAAAAACACAGAGCTATGGCAACATATATACTCGGGAGCTGTAATGAAAATAAGCTGTCGTCAGCATGAGTGACGAAACTGAAAGAACGATACATATCTAATGCACCACAGAGATAAGTTTCTGATATCTTCGATTGGTGCAGAACACCATTATTCGGAACATAATCTGAGGTTTCAGGCGTGATGGAGTGGAAACGGAACATAACTGCAATTAATGAGAAAGCGCAATTTCCACAAGTATGACATTTATTGCACTACCGATTTCGCTTTTTACAGCATCTTCAGGTACATATATCAAGGGTGCACAAGCTTATATAGGGAGGCGGGAGCGGGACCATTATTAGGAGTTTCTGTTCTGGCATACCCAAGTTTCGCTGTCATACAATAAAATGGGAAGGAGAAGAATGGGGGGTCGCCTTCGGGTACGCCTTTGTATACTGAAATTTTTGCTTCCTTAGACCTACATAAATTTCTTGATATACTCCATACATTACACCTACAACTTTCCTTCCAGCATTTGCACGCTCATTGAACTACCCATTATTTTAAAACACTTCGTATCTCTTGTCTCCCTTCTTGCCGCCCCCGATTTCTATTTTCCACCGCCCTCCTCCACGGTTGCCCAACCTTTCTTATTACCCGCAAAACGTATGGCTACTAAATACATTCCTTTATCCAATTTTTCCGATCAGATTCCCTTCGTACCTTATTCCCTTCCTAATTGGTTTTCCCCTCCTCCCAACTCCCAAATTGCTGTTACCCACCTTCTCCGCAACCATATCTAAAATACTTTTATTTTCTAGCAAAAAATAAGTATAGCAGGGGGATATCTTCTCAAATCAATCTGGGGTCACGAATAAGATTCTGACCTCGTCCATTCCCGTCTCAAATATGCAATAATGTAGTAATATATTTGGCCACTGTCCACTCATACCTCTCATCAGCCAGAAATTAAGTTTTATTGCACGCGTTTCATAGGCTGCATTGTACTGGGAGTTATAGCACAGTTTATGCATACGCTGAGAATAGTTTACATACTTGTGGCTCCTTGTAGCGAATTTTAAATGGAATATTTGATTTTCCTGGTGATTCTCACGCCTGATATAACTCGATTTCACATGCCAAACATTCAAGGTTTTTGAACGAAAACACTGGAAGGTATTAGATGCAAGAGTGAGCGCTCTACCACGAAAGGAGTACAGAAAGGGAGAGGGAAAACCTTAGAAGAATGTAGCATAAGAGACATTCAAATGGATGATTATTTGCTGCGAGACGCTGGAAATAGATAGCAGGCACTTGTTAGTTTCAATTTCAAAAGATAAACGGAGTTCAATGTGTTATGTCGAGCGAAGGGATATCAATCCGATCGTCAAATATTATGTCCGTCCGCCAGCGACGTCAAATTGCGAAGGAATACGGGGCGCTTGTTCCTCCTACTTCCAGCAATATCGCCGAAGCAGACGTCCCGCAATTATATGGGCAACGTGTGACCAAGTCTTTCGTTATTCACCGTCAAATGCCAAGTTTCCCGAAGCGGCCGAGTAGTATTTTCATTTTATTTGAAATTGCGAGACCAACCTCCCTCTAATACCCGCGCGATGTGAAGCATGAATGAAACTGGTTTTTCGACCATACCTACTCCACTAGTGTTAGGCGTGAAGGGAATGGCATGCACGAAAACATCTGAAAAGGAGACTTAACTGGGCGGAAATTAACTACACACCGACACTCATCAATTGTAAATTATATAAAACTACCAGTGCAGCATTGCATAAACACCAATCGGCGTTCACTGCGGTTGTGCTTCAAGAATATTGTAGCGATTATGACATGGTGTTTCGTTTTCACGAAATTATGAGATCACTCAAAGTACTAATGCCCAACATTTTTGAACGTGGACACGAGAAAACTCGGGGGAACGTGTAGAGATTTTCAATGTAGCGTGATTTTTGCGAGAAAAATTATCAATTTTCCTTGGTCCGTAGCGCAAAAAAACATTAAATGTTTTATGTGACCTGATTGACTACAAATGACTTAACATACAACTTCGTTGCACATGAATTCGCAGCAATAAAACGTATACATAAGTAATATATAGTACAAGTGTATCGACTGTTTTAAATCCACTCCAGCCGAACGACTTTGCTAGGTCGTTTTAAGCCCATGGGGTTTTCAGCCTGATTACCACTGAACTCGATTATTTTGAAAACGTCAAATTCATCATAATTGTGCTAGATTAGGCCCAGATACCTCATAAATATATAAGGTATTTCAAAAGGAGTTCCACGACTTTCCTGTTTTTTCATTAATATTTATAGGATTGAGAATAAAAATCTCCGACTTTTTCTGGTTCAACTTTATGCCCACGTATATAGCAACGCCAACTGAAAAGCCGTGATTTAACGAACGATACGGGACGGGCTTGCTACAACAAGCAATCTCAGTCGCTTTTTTCGGTCGTAAACTGATACTTGTGTCACAAGTATCGTAAAAAAGTTGTCAACGAAGAATAAAGCGTTTTAAACCATATACTACGACAAGTCGCATATTTCTGCGGAGAGAAAGACACGGAGCAGGGGACCTACAAGGATTTGATAACTGACAAGTTGCCTCTAGAAAAGATTCCCGCGAGTCATCAAGAGCGAGGGGGATATCTCCCAGCGCCGAGGGCTTTAGAGAAAACTTTGTAAATATGTATGCGTCACAAACAAAACGCCGAACCCTGCTTTTCAAATCATACATTCAGCGCTTGAGATATTGCGGGTAAATGGGTGAATGAGTTCAAGCGATAAAAAATTATCGTCCATTGAGAACGGGGCTTCAATCTAAAATAAACGACACTACAAAAAACCTCACCAATCAAATAATTCAGCGCACACGGCCACAAAAATAACAAACGGTTTATAACAATGCATAAGTACGGATGCATTAACAAATTACTCCAAATTATGATATTTCATCATGTGAAAAATCAACTGACGTGATCAAGATTCGAGTCCAGATCTTCCACTGCGCCGCGACTGTGTACCATTTGTGCGCAAAAATAGGGATTAATATAAAATTAAAGAAAAAATATGTTGAGGAGCATTATTTTACTTATAGCTATGCTCTCACAACAAGATAACGCCACACTAAGGCTACAGACAGGATCAAAAATTGAAGGAAAGGCCTTACCACAGGCGGCCAACGTGAAGCAAGTGAGAACAGTTTTCCAGTGTAAAAACTTAATTCATACCATGCACGTTTAGGTGAACTGAATTAACTAACGGAGACTTTCCTGTACGGGTACTTTCCTGTTCCTTCGGGATTTAATTATTTTTTAGAACTGCTTCATGTCAAAAGCTCGATCGCAAGCTTGAAATCGCAAATAATCATTTAATGCCATTACAACGGATGCACGATTAGGATGATACTCGATTTTTTCTCAATTAATCTTAAAGTTTTGATCGATTATCCATGGACCGAATATTTTCGTAATCTATCATTAAGGCCTATTATTGTGACCGATTTTCAACCTATTATCTATCTCTTTCATATAACATATTTTAAAATGCTCCTAATCCAGGGTTGTTACAATATTCGGGAAAAGAAATTCCCTGACAAAAATTGTAATTTTCCCTGACATTTTCCAAAATTTCAAGTGCAAATGAAAGTTGAGAAAAAAAAACCAATGTAAATTTTAATCATCAAATTTATTGACAAATTTATGAAACGAAGACAAAATGAGAAGATGGAATATCAACTCCGGCAACAGCGAACGAACGTATAGTTGGGGTGCGTCAGTCATTGACTAATTTATCGACCTTCGCCCTAATCCAATTTTTCCCTGACAGCTCGACGATTTTCCCTGACATTTCCCTGATTTCCCTGACATTTCCCTGATTTCCCTGACGGGTTTCAAATTCCCTGACATTTCCCTCACTTCCCTAACTTGTAATATCCCTGCAATCACTAAAGAAAACTCAGGCAATAATAAAACAGGTTTTAAAATATCGAAAGACAAACTCTGGAAGAACCGAAAAGAGACTATTTTTACTAAAGCGCATTTTCCGAGCAATGCGAGGCGGTCACAATTTGTAAATATACTAGACAGGTAACATGTTTCATCAAATCAAATTGAAAAAATGAAAGCCAATGGAAACAAAACAAACTGGAATTGAATATACCTGGGTGGGAATGTAAACCGGAATAACACAATAAAAGCACACTGGACTTGATTATATAGACGACCTTCACTGGTTTGGAGTACATCTTCAAGGAAGCTACAAAATCAGACAAATCCGAGACGTTTTCGAAAATGCGAAGAATTTAAATTTCAGAGGAAGCAGGAGTAACTCTTAAGTTGGAAAGCTACACGGGACTGAATCACTTACCCATGAACACTTTTTAAATGAGCTCGACTACTGCATAAAATAATTTGTGCCAATAAAACGTTAATGCATTATTGAAAACACAAGAAGGAAAGAAAGTATAAAATGAAATAACATTTACCTACATAAAACGGAAACTCTGCCACAAAATTGTGAACATAGTTCGTGTGTAACTGTTTTTATCATATGCTTGAATTGAAAAAAAGGTTTACAGATGAACAAAAAATCGGATTTTACTATTTGTGTCACTGGGTAAGAGACAGGAACTGATAAGCGTAATGCCGAGAGAAAATTTACGAGAGCAGTGCGACGCGAAAATGTAGTAAAAGAGATCAAGTTAGAAAGCTACACGGGACTGAAGCACTTAGCCACGCATCTTTGAAAATACTCCTGTCTACTGAGGAAAAAGCATTTGTACGTATAAAACGTGAGTACGTTTTCGAAAACACGAGATGGAATCATAAAATCCGGGAACCGAAACACTGCCACAAAATTCTGAATATACTAAGCATGCAACCATTTTTATCTAGCAACGGAATTTAAAAAAAATATACTTGAAATGATAAATGAAAAGTCAGATTTTACTATTTGTGTCACCGGGAAAGAGATTGAAGACGATAAGCGTATTTCCTATAGAAATTTTACGAGTTGTCTGGCGTGAAAATGTAGTTAAAGAGATCTTCAAGGCAATCCGGTCGTTAAACTCCCAAGTTCAAGGAGGGTGCTGCACGCAAATGTGTGCTTTCTTCAAGACAGGATGAGAAACTTTCAATGATAACTCATTCCATGACACAAATCCTCGTCCAGGAAGCAGCCATTACGGTGGAAATGCAACAACATATGATATAAATCCTAGTTCGGGACATCAATTATGTACAAACAACAACGGAATCACAACCAAGTACTTCGGGATTAATAAAATGTGCTGTCGATTTTTGATAAGCAAAAAAAGGCAAGACCATCAAAAGAAGATTGTTAAAAGCAACAAGCGGGAATAATTGTGGGAATCAACCATTAAAAACATTGAAAGTACCTGTATCTGAATATAAGTTAATATTCATCACTTGCATGCTTCTTTATGAGGCTCATAATAAAATGTGGAATGAAGACTCTTGAAACGAAACCAGTCGCATTCAGCGGTGTAACTGTGTTTTGCATAAGATATTAACTTATTTTTAAAAAAAGTGGAACAATTTACACAGATATTCCTGAAAGATAGTTAAACGAACTTTGCTACTACATACCACAATTTATTTTAGAATGCACAACCGGTTCCGGCAGTTACGCCATCTTCAGGTTCAAAGTTTGTTTTACTATCATGACGACCTTCAACCAAGTTAAATCTTTAACTTTTGAATTTACTCCTGATGGATTTTGTAATACATCTTTCCTAATCACTAATTCAGTACTTCTGATTAACTCATTAATACGAAAAATCTGCCTATATACAGTCGCTCATCTGCGAGGAAAAATAGTTAATTTCCTTCTGAGGAGTGTTTTGATAAAGTGAAATGACCTTGCTATTATATAACATTCACTATGCAATAATCAGATAAGGGCAGCACAAGCTTTCGTCAGCAAAATCAAAACGATTCACTAATTCATGAGGACAGTTGACCCGAATACATCTCTGATTTCCGCATACTTTGACCGTTTGGCCAGTGAACAGCAAGGACGGCAAGGAAGCCTAGTCCTTAGGTCAGTGTTAGTCTTTATATTTCACAGTCTATAGCTCAAGGAGAGATAGGTGTCATCGATTCATAGGATGTTAAGGCTCAAGAAAGGAGTCTAAGAAGGCAGAACATAAAATGGCTGAAATGACTATGATAGATCAAATTAATAATTTCTGACATATGAGGATTACCCCTCCTCGATCAAAAACATGCGTGCTTAAAAATACAGCTGAAAGGATTAAATGCAATAATAATAAGCTCAACCAGGCCCTTTACTCTACAATAACCCGGCTCGAAGTGAAAACATGAGATGCCTACGACAACAACAAAGTTAATTTTAAAAATACTTCCATGGGACGCGATAAAATTTATTTAAGACTCAAACGTTGAAACCCGGGAGGTGGAGCAATTTTATTCTTGATCAAAATTTTTAACGTGACTTATAAAACAGAAACTGAAAAATTGTAGGGTTCGGATACAAAACTTAACAAAAAACAAACTTTTACGACTTAGGAACGCCACGGAACCCGCGGTAAAATGCATTCTTGGGATCTCGTAGAGTACATCTCATTCAATCATCAGCGCAGGGCAGACTAATCGTCGTGCATGGGAATATTGACAGCAACAGACATGTAAACCCCATTCAACTAATTCCCCCAACGTCATTGCAATACACAGCCATTCAAAAACCAATTCCAACGGTTATATGCGAATGAACATACAGTAAAACCACGAATTCCTAAACAGGAAAATTAATCATGAATAAAAAAAGCAGTTTTGACATTTCTGCTGCCTCAAATTCATGTTCAATAAAAATACTTTAAACTCCTTCTTCGTATCAGTGAACGTGATATAACCATATCACTGGCATTCTTCTAAAATTCTTTTATTTATTTTTTTCAAAATAATTATGAAAATTTGCCTCCGTCATGACACTAGCTTTTGGTTTCTTGATTATTTTATTTTTAAGCTAGCGTTTCTTAAACTGATAATGCAAAACGATTTTTCTGCTGCATATGTAAATTGGGTTTCGCGTTCATGCTTCATAAAATATACGAATTATTAAAAGCATATACTAGAAAATACTCGGATTCCATAACTTATAGATGTACTACACTCAGGTAAATCATGAAGGGAAAACTTTCCAACAACCAAAACAGTTTAAATAGATTCGAGGCCTACCCTGTTGCGCTCTAAAGAAGCTCGCAAGGCGGAAAAGTAAAGAGCTCGTAAAAAGCCGTGGCGCACAAGGCTCAAGTGTTCATTGATTGCGCGGAAATTTATGACCGCAACCCGAGACGAAACCTTTTAAAAGGATTCACATAGCGCAGGAAAATGAGAGATCGAAGGGAGGAAGCATATGAGAGGGGTGTACCTCTTCTAATCGAATGACAAGAAAAATATCATCCCACCCTTTTTCTGCTCCTCGTAGCGCGTGCCGTGAAAAATTACGAGCGAGCCATCCACCACTATCTCATAAAAGTACTAATACGTTATCTGAAAATACTTGTCCTGGATAAACAAAAACTCTATCACGTGAGAAAGTTTACATAAAGTCGACAATTCTGCACTGCGTTTACAAATGAGTATCCCCAATAAAATGCAGCATAATCAGCACCCACAAAGATAAGAAGAATAAAAATGAGATAAAATCGTCAGCAAAGTAAAATAACTCTGTGAGCGGCGAACTTCAGTCACTACTAAATCGTTAATACACTCATCGAGCAATAACACTAGTACATATAAAAATTTAATTGATAGCATTGGTTTTAAGGCATCAGTTTCAAATTATATCAGATATAATGGACAATGCCCAGTGAGTTCGACGAGCGCGCCCTAATTAACACAATTAAAATCCAAGTTAACGTTGTCTCAGGACTGATGCGGTGGACCTTTATTGTGACAAATGAAGAACTATTAGTAGTTTTCCACAAACAAATGATTAATGCAACCGGTTTCCATGTTATATGTCACTGTCCAGCCCTTGAGACAGGCTCAAGAGGACACGACAATAATTTAAAACATCTAAACCGGTCGCATCAAACATTTATTAATGGAAAACTGCTAGGAGTTCTTCTATCGTTCCATCCAAGTCTTCGGTAGAGGCTATGTACCTTAAACGACAGGATTATACAAACGCATACCTCCTGTCAATAGGCAGAAGCAATTAGACACATGAGGAAATCAAAATAATACATCAATTCCAATTCAATATTAAATAGCCATTGAAGTTTAAGTGGGATTCTACACTCATTTTGCTTGTCATGGGCCATAAGAATCTCTATGAAAAAAATGTATTCGACCACTGCCAGAACATTTTAACTGCTACATGTTCGAGGTCAACTAAATCCGAAAAGATTTAAGTGTTCAATCTTTGGAAATTTGCACTAAAGGCTCTTTCGTTCTTCCACCGATAATATGGCCTTTTGACAAAGGAAAACACTTAAATTTTAACGACTTGACGAATAATATAAAAAAAAATTACGCCCTTCATTTCGGAAATCCATTGTCCTGCGTCAACCATAAGGCCAAACTCTTACATTTAAAGGTTTAAGTTTCGGTACGCGCGTATGTTTATACAAACAATTTAGCACCCCTTCCTCCACGGCAGCGGTTCCCTACCTGGAGTACTTACTAGTACCGGTAGGTATATGGGGTTCACGTAAATTCCAGAATAATGGATAAAGAGATTTGGATTGCCTCAGGCTATGATTAACGCGAACTACATCCACTAACGACTACTTTTAAATACAAAGGGTACAATCTTGAAGTAAACGGATGACAAGGGTTACAAAATGTGATTAACATTGAGAACCGCTGCTCCATGCCATGCGATTGAATTAAACCTCATAGCCAACACTGGGCTCGAACATGAGCAAAAGTAGACGCGAACCAGCGCCCTAAAAAGCTACTGAGATCTGTACAAAAATCAACAGAGAAAAGTTTATCTCCAGATTACGTAGTATTGAAAGCAAAACCGTATGAAAGTTCATTTTCGACCACATTACCTGTTTCGACGTTACGTAACCAATGAAACCATGGTGGTGCTCACAATGTAAAAAGTTAGGTAACGCTTGAATTATTTAGCAGTTTTTTCTTCTCCCCTCTCCACAGAATTCGCACTCGGCACTCTCGAGTTGGGGGGGGGAGGGGGGGAGGCAGCTTTCCCCGAGGAGCATTACGTAAGAGGAGATTATTCAAAAATCGATGATCGCCCAGCCTCTCGCTGACAAAGAAATGCATTAAGGAAAAAATAAGTCCCAATTCAAGGAACTTGCCTGGGACAGGATTTTAAAAATGGAAAAAAGGAGCATACGTGCTTGGTTTTTCAGCTCGGTTATTTCGGGCGGCGACCGACAACTCGGGTCATTGGCGCCATTTAAGAAGGGTAAGTCGGGAAGGGTTGTAGAATTAAGGAAGGATAGAGTGGCGTGAACCTTAGCCTTATGTCTCATATAAAGGGACAAAACGGTCAACATTTTGAACACATCATCCGATGGCTGTTAAAATATTAAGAACAGTTCGAAGTTTAACTCTGTGGAAGCGCTTTCAAAATGAAACGAAATGCACTGTACTTTTTCACGCACTAATTTAAAAACCGACCACGGTTTCAAGAGCTGACTCTAATAATTAAGAAATATTCTATAGGAATAGTTGATACTCAACTTGTATGAGTTCTTCTAATATTTCAAATCGCTTTAACTTAAAAGCGGAATTACTTGCCGAGTTATTCACAATGATAGGATTCGACACGAGAAACTATGTCGGCTATTTTATCACAAGTGTGTAAAAAAACTGATGTAATTGATACGTAATCGTGCAATTGAAGTGCTCTCCATATAGTACCCAAGCAGGGATAGTAATTGTACAAAGAAAAACTTAAAGGACTTATAGTGATCCAAACCCTTGCTCCAGGGATAAACTGCAGGCACTCTGGCCAACAAACCAACACAATACCACATGCTAATGAAAATTAACAGCATGTTGCATCGAGGCCATCAGGTACAATTTGGGTCTGATGACGGCAATGTAATACGACGGAACACGTGTTCTCGGTGTTAAATAAATTGGACAGTATTACATCTAACAAATTTCCAATTATTGCGGTGTCACACATTACATGGTACGCAGTCACCCGCACGGGTGCAAAGATATACACCAAAGTGGGTGAAATTTGCCACGAAATAAAATTTGACTTGACCGGGATTCAAGCCCGGATCCCCCAATTGGGAGATCCTGGTTCGAATTCCGGTTAAGTCGCATTATTTTTTCATGGCAAATTTCACCCACTTTGGATTACTGCATTGTTAATTTTTAATCTCAAAAAAATGCTGTTCGATCACATCTCGCCGGCTAAGGTTGACACCACATGCGCTGCATCTCCTAGACGAGCCGAGACCGAATTTTCGAACGGCAAGCACGCCGGCAAGTTCCGAGAATCAAAATAACTCGCTGACGGAACATCTAGCAGGGGAGAGAAGACGTTAACCACGGTTTTCACCGCACTGGTGGGTAAGACATATCCACGTCCCGCCGTCGCCGTGGGAAAATGAACACCCTCGCGGGGAGAGGCCGAGCTATAAAATGTCCTCTCTCTCGGGAGTTACGGCTCATAATAAGTATGCGATACAGAAAGCGGTGGCGCGATGCAGGCGGAGGTAACTGTCTGCCTTTTTTTCCTCTAAGCGGTGGAAGAGAAGCGGCGGAGCGGACCTTTCCCCTGCTGCTGATGAATGTCGCAAGAAGACGAGCGGAGTGCAGCGGAGGATAGCAGTACGAAATCACTCCGAAGCCGAAACGAAGTACTGGGAGCAGGATTAAGTTTAGCGCCAACTGGGATGTCAGCGGAGGGAGATTTGGGATACCTGGAGGTGTATATGACACGGCAGAACGGAACGAGCATCCGCGAGTAGGAGTTTCATGCTGTCTGTACAGGAGTGGACGTACGTATTGTGTGTGCCCTGGCCTGGTGAAGAGCATAGCCTTGCCTGCATTTTGTTCTGTCGAAGATAACCGAGTCAATGTGACGCCCAGGGCTGTTAATTGCCTCTTCATCCCATCATTGACAATTACTTAGTATGATTATCCTTTTGAATTCATGCGCTATTCGCATATCAGGTAGCTATATTTACTCCAACGGCAGGTATACTCGTGGTATTGAATATAACTGAGTCTGTTTGACGCTAAGTGGTTTCGATTCTCCACTCATCACATCACTTACTATACGTAGATTGCCAGGAGAAAAATTTCATCTGGACCAAGATTCGAATCGCGGACCTTTGCCCCGACGCGTCGGGCCGATGCATAGAATACAACGCTACGCTGAAATCCTAATTCCAAATGTAATGTTAGGACCGATGCTTGTTTGGGGCCTTGCGGTATATCAAGGACGGCATTCCTCAGTGGAGTCGGTTATCAAAGACGCCGCATCTTATTTTTTTGATGAAGCAGAGGAATCGTCTTCGAGTTCCAGAAGTGTTGGATTTCCGAGTTTCTCTCCATCCTCCATCACACAAATATATTGTTTCCGATTACAAATCTGCCCACATGCCATAGGCATAATTTTTCATGAAAAGATATAATAAAACGATTAAGAAGACCTAAGATGATAGAAGGGCGAGGTTACAGAACAGGTTGAGAGAAGAACTGACATTTATCGCATGAATACGGATCATTAATAAACCGAATATCACATCCGTAGCAATTTGCGCACGCATGATGATCTTATATCACGCAAATATCAATCGATAAATTAGCGAGGAAAAATTCCAGAAAATGCTGCTGTCTCACGCTTCGTTGAGGCCGCAAATGTTATTGAGAAGCTTCCACAAAAGGGAGAAAAAAGTTATAAGCGAATACGCCTGCAGATAATCGGCGAGGAAATTAAATATCTTTGATATCATGCTTGTCCACTAATTACGAGTCATTCATTCTGGAAGGCGCCAACAGATCCACTAGCCTAATGAGTCTGAACTCGGAACTGTTTCTTGGAGACGACGTTCAGTTTCTCAACGTCAATCACACATATGACAACGCCGCTAGCGACTCTCTTAATTCCTTTCACTCTGTGATGGCCTGCTCTTTGCCTTTCAGCTCTGTAAGATTTTGAAAAATGGGACTCGGGTGCGGACTGAGGTAAGGATTACAACTGAGAAGTACGCGGCGTGGAGATGTAATGAGTGCAACAGAAATCTTTTAATTTAGGAGTCTCGGATTTAAATACAGCTTAAGAAGCTTTTCAGTCTAACCTTCCGGGTATTTTAACTCCCTGTTACGTATTATGAAACGGACCATGGATTCGAAGAGGATGACGTGAACTCGACAAACACGACGGCGTTTCTGCGCTGTGGTTGATTCCGAGCCACTAACAATAAGTGACTGCCTGCCAGCGACTCTAAAATTCCGAATATCTTCTTAAGGTGGTGGGAGCGATTTTTCCTTCCTTGCATTTGCGTTATTTGCATTTTTACATTTGCGAAACATTTTTTTCGACATAAAAATTATTACAATTGCCTTCAATGACCCACAATTACCACTCCAGCCACCTTAATGGAAAGCAGACCACGAGAAAAGGCATATTTCCTATCATTTTTCAGTTTCATTTAGAAGCAAATAAGACGAATTTCTAATATGAGCCTGAAATACCAAAGTACAATCCTGGATTAAATTTACCCAACATTTAGCAATACTGTGCCAGCGGCCTATGCGCAAACTTTCATTATGCAGCAATTCAAACCATAGAGTGTACATTCAAAGAACAGCCATAAATCCCAATCTTTATGCAAGCCACTTCATGAAGCAACACAAAACTACGCGTTATTACTCACCGATAAAATCCATCGTCATAGAAACCTTTAACTGACATGCTGAAAAGTTAATTTACTTATACATTGTAAAAGAAAGCTCGGTGGACATAGTGATTGCTTGACGGCAATGCATTCCTAAGGTATAATTATATTGTCAGCAGAGTAGCACAAGGCAAGAAAGCATTTTATCAGATGAAGAGTCCACTAACACCCAGCAATGCAATCTTGGAAGTCACTATGCAACTCATTGAAACATATAATTGGAACTTGCTCTTATACGACAAATTAAAGGATACCGGGACTATCCTCGGTATTACCTTAACGAAATCACCCGCAAGTGCACGTAAGTGCGAAATTCCACGGATGAAAAATCATTCACCTAATCCCCGTCTAGGCGAATGATTTTTCCCCAGCGGAATTTCGCACGTCTGCTCTTATATATGGCAGCAAAGCTAACAGTATAACCTTGCCATGATAAAGAGGGTGGAAAGCAATGGGAATATGGGGTTATCGGAGAATGAAGAAAATTAAATGGATGGAGAGAATTACCGATGAGTAATTCCTTACGAAGAGTTGGGGAGAAAAGATGATTAATGAAATATCTTTGAAGCAGAAGAGACAAACTTATAGGGCACATTCTGGGGCACAAATCCTCTTGAAAACAACATTGGATGGAGCGAGGAACGTTAAGAATTATCAAGGAAGACCAAGGATGAGATACGGGGAGCAAATTATGAGGACGTTAAAATGGCTACTTTGCAAGAATAAAACGGTTAGCTACGATGAGAGTGGAGTGGAGAGCTGTAGCAAATTAATCGTCGAAATGATGACTGCTGACAATAATGAATGAGTTTTAAACCGTCATCTTTGTTTAAAAAATCAATTTAAAAAACAATCAGAGCGGAAATTGAACGAGAGAGATGAGTTCTTCACGGAGGTAACGAATAAAGAACCATATACCTAAAATTCCACTTGAGAAAATATGATTCATTTCGACCTTGGTTTCGGCATTTTATACCATCATCAGGTCCAGGCATAAAATGCCGTAACTTAGGTAGAAAAAAATTATACTTTCTCAAGTGGAGTTTTAAATGTGATGTGATGTGATGGAGAAATTCCACATAATCAACCCTTAGACCGTCCATTTCGTCAAATAAGTTCTTCTTCGAAAGATAAGATCATATCGATGAGAAATAGTTATTTCAGTAACCACAGGCAGGTCACATCAAGTAGTGAAAAATCTTTTATTACAGCTTACTTCGTTACCAAATTCACAGGTGTCCTTCGGCATTCAGTTGATAGAAAATATCTCTTGGAAGAATTACAGCGTTCTGGTCTCGTTAACTTAATGCTATTTGATAGCCGGCGGTGATTTGTTTAAATGCTGACAGTATTTTCTGAACATCTACGGTAGCAAAGCTTATACACGTACCAGGACAGGCCGCCCCCGCCGGTCAGATTAATGATGCGTCGACCTGTAAACCTACCATGAGTTCGAATCCCACCTCCGGCATAGGGGTAATTTTAGTCTTAGGATTACTTCTATATAGTATAAAATTAAAACTAATAGGTTTTACATACCCTTGGCAGATAAAAGAGGACCTAAGAACACAATCGCACTCTACTTTGATTTCTTTAGCCAACCCAAACGAGCATCACTTCAATGCATAAAAAACTAATGGCAGATACTACTGGCGCAGATTTTTGAAAAACTAAATTCCGCTTCTGAAGGAGCGACATTGAATCTCACTAATCTGTTTGGGGGAGATGTGAGTCCAGAGAAAACTTGGGACGACACTTTCCCTTCCCTTTTGGAAACCCACAGTCAAAGATACACAAAAATTGAGCAATCATCTGCTTTCCCCTGCATACGTGCGAACCGCGCAACGGGTGTAGGATGATTGCTAAATGTCGCGAAGTTCAAAGTTATGAGCATCGCGATGCAAGGAGTGAAATGTGAATGATCACTAAAGCGGCATATACGGCAGGAGGTTTGAATGCCTTCCCCGACTGAAAACGACAATGTGACCTTCGGGAAGCTAAACTTGGGTTTCCACGGCATCGATAATTATCTACGTCAACGCGTATCACCGCGAGACGTATCAAGGGCGTACGGCAGGGGGTGTTAAGCCACCATCCATAAAAAGGGTGTAGGAAATGGGAATCATTGCCGATTGCAGAATATAAATATATATATATATATATATATATATATATATATATATATATATATATATATATATATATATATATATATATATATATATATAATATGCCAAGAGGGTGGTCGATAAAAATATAGAAACAAGCGAAAGACACAAATTAAAACTTCCAATATTTCGGTGGCGCTGGCATCCACCTTTCTCAAGGTAAAGAGTAAGAGTAAAGAGTAAAGATTTCTTACTCTTTACCTTGAGAAAGGTGGATGCCAGAACCACCGAAATATTGGAAGTTTTAATTTGTATCTTTCGCTTGTACATGATGCAACGATATCCGCTTTAGAGCAATTTTATATACTTGTTTCCAATAGTCCACGGACTTCCTTTCCAAAACGCGCCGAAAATACTTAATCGATTTTCTTACGATCCATCTTGTTACTAGCCATAAGAGTTGATTATTCATAAATTATAATTAATATATATTCACTGGCGTTCTCATCGATCCTCTCATTCGTCTGAGGAACTGTAACTTACACCATGTTTCGCTGATACTGTATTGTTTCCGCACCACCTGTCCATCCCTATACACCTATCCCCCGCAAATGAAATTACGCCAGTTGTCGGACATCACGCCAAATAGCCAAACAGCTAACCCGAAAAGGAGCTCGCATTCCACCTCCAAGGAAGCCTCTCCCTAGAAAGGCGCATGAGAGTCTCGGGGAGGAGAATGAACTTCCGGAAGACAACAAAAAATATCCTCCATAATTATTCAAAACTCAGCCGCGAGCGAAGTCGGCCCCCATTCGAGAAGGTTCGAATCTTCTCGCTCCATCTTCGGCGGGGCGCGTGTCGTGGGTTACCGACCCATCGACCACCTACCCTCCCTCCATGCCAAGCCTTCGCCGAAGAAAAACGAACAGGTGGCGTCCACGACACTACCTTAAGGTATTCATAGCTTGAAACAACTTCTGGTGAGTCAGGGATTTGCGTGTTTATATCGTCTCAAAATTTTTCTATAGCGATCCGTGGTTGGTACTCAGGGCGTCTTAGCTTCAGAATTCGATGCTCTTTTCATCTTACAACCTATTTCTGTCGGGATCCACTCACTTATTTTGGAGATATTTAGATATTCTCCCAGAGAAGAACAAATTCCTTACTATTTCACAACTTCAAAATCCGAATTTTTTAAAACCAAATTATTTCAGATTGTTTCGTGATTTTATCACTAAGAACGATCTAAACACACTCAAACTCGCTCGCCAACTCAATCGCACGATTTTAAGATAATCTACTCGACTATTACGCTGGCGACGACAATTGATTTTGTACCTATATTTGATAGCCATTGTGACGGCGCCTCGTTCTCCCGACTAGCTCTGGGTGGGGTACGATGTTGTGGGCGACACAGGGCGTAGTGGGTAGGGTAAAAACAAAGAAAAAGGTGTGGGCGCCAGCACAGGTAGAGGTTAGGGAAACGTCCGTCTGGACTCGGACGAGAAAGGTTGGGTTGAAAAGGGCAGGAATTTCCTTGTCGTAATTCTCTCAGCGACTTACACTCATACCAAGTGTCGTGAGTCACGTCTCATCATCGAGAACAACTAACACGAATCTTAGAGTCCAACCAAAAATGCCGCGACCTCACATATGGCAACAGCTCCCAACCCCACGACGTCCAAACAGAAAATCCTCCTCTATCCCGATAAGCCGACGAATAAATACCCTACTAGACTCTAGCGCAACCATGCGGCCGGCACGGCAAATACACAAAAAAAGAACCAACGAAAACTTACGCCAGAACTTGGCGCCAACAATCAAATTTCACAAGCTAATGTTACACCATCTTTGCTTGAAAGATGACGCTACCAATTCTAAAATGGCCGTTTATCTTACAATTTTACGCTGCGACGACGCCAGTCATTGTTACCGATTTATAAGACGTTCCATGTCAAAGTGATGAACCTTGTAACACGTACACACCGTAGGCTTTACAAATAAAATCGCGATAAAAATTTCTCCCGCATTTTTTCCACAATTTGATATCACGATTTGATTCTCGGTGAATTTCACAGATTTGTTTTCACTGAGTATGGATTGCACAGAAAGTGGGAGAAGTCAGAATTAGACATCGACCTGAATGATTATGACGCAGAAGATGTCGTTATCTTCCGGCACACCAAACCGAACTATAGTTCCGCTCGATAATCTTAGGCGTTAAAGAGCTTCATTTAAATCAGCTCGAATACGAACAGTAATCGTCCAATACGTACCGGTTTCTCTTGCCTCTGTCAGTCAAGTGGCATGACCTCAGCCGATGAAGCACGCTGTACTGAACTAAAACTCTAAAACTGTCTTTGGGATAGAAACAAATACTCTAAACAACACACATCAACTGTTGCCCTCAGCTGGAGAGACATAACATATATTTCGATAGCGAGACTCAAAATAGTTGCTCAAATATTTTGCCTTAGGTGTTAACCAAGCTGATGACATACATACATCACATCATTCCCTTTCGGGGTAGGAAAAGTCAAAGATTTAATTACTGCCATTAGCCCTATAAAAATGACTCCCTTTTAATTATTTTCTCCATGACAAACAATTGAATACCCTAAAGCTAGGCTTCACCCGTGGAAATCCATTTACATCACGGAAATACTACTAACAACCTCGCACGATCTAACAAGTGAAAATTATAAACTATCCAACGCACTGAATTCCCCCATTTCTGAGGCACACTAACTCAAATCCACAACTTAACGATCAGTTCATTCCGAGCTCAAATTCAAGCGATGCTGTCAAATTTCACACCTCACCACCTCGGACAATGGTACCCTATGGAAGAAAGTCAAATAAATTTGACAACAATGGAGTCGATTTTTTCTCCATTACTTATAAACGTTTAAGTAGTGGAATAGACAGACCCCCAGGGCTCGTAGATGTGAGCGGGAGAGGAGGACGAATGGAGGGGATGAGAGAGAGAGAGATGTTCGGCGGGCGGGGGTGGAGCCAAAATACCTCGGGGTCGAATACCCCCCTCATCCCATGCTTACGGTGCAACGGAAAGGAAAATGCTCCCACCCCCCTTTGGTTATGTAAGGCTTCTACGAGTCTCTCACACAGCCAGTCTGCCGGCCGACACACCACTCTCATCTCCTCCGGCTTGTCTCCTCGCTCCCCTTATCGCTAGTAGTGATGGGCAAAGTCGGTCTTTTGAGAGATCTCGGTCACGCGTTTTATTCCCGCTAGTGATTTGATCGTGAGTGTAAGGTCATGATTGATTGATGTTCCAGCTAGTGATCTGTTCAAGTTGCCTACGATCAATAATCTCTCAGGAAAGTCGTGATTGATACAAAATCGTAACGAACGCTGCTCTCGCTGGCCATTCGTGATTCATAATACTATACAGCCGCATGCGTGACTCACTCACTCATGTATACAAATTCCCGACCACTTCCAGACGAGCTAGGAGCCTGAACGTTTTCACGGACTTTCCTTGAAAGAATTTATCGGAGGAAAAATCCCAAAATCATGGATTTTTACCGGAAGTGACCCAAAAAATAAAAATGGCGGATTTGTGGACTTTTCGAAAAGTAGACTTTCAGTTCTCGCTTCATATATTTTGAACGGTGGGTCGGATCTGAAATCTGACGACATTTTCACACAGGGAATTGAATTTTCTTGGACATGCAAATAACATTGGTGTTCTACGCTTCGTAGTTTTCTCACCAGGCACAGCATTAAGTGAAAAGTTTCCATTTTTTGCTGTTTTTGGACCATAGCTCCTAAACTAGGATTCTGATTTGTAATCTATTTTTTCCTGGGATTTATATCTCATCGTGACCTACAACTTCATGCTTTTTGTTTTTTCTAACTCTTATACTCTGGTAGCATGGTGCCAAAGTCGAATTTTGGTAAAACTGTCAAATGTTTTAGAAACTTGACTTGGGCATGAGCCTTGACATGCCCTTTGCAAGTAATTAGTAAAACCCTGGACTTTACCAATAGTTGGCTGTTAAGATGGCGCCAAATTCGAATGTTTGTAAATCTTGCTGTGTTGCGCCTGTAGTTTCTATACTAGAAGTCGGATCACGAATCTTTTAGGCGTTTTATTTTTAATCTCATTCAGGTCTACAACTTTATTCTATTCGTTCTTTTCAATTCCTTTTAGTTATCAGGTAACATGATGTCAAAGTCGGATTTTCGTGAAACTCGTGGTTTTTCGACTGTAGCTTCTAAACTAGAAGTCGGATCTCGAATCTGTTGGGCATTTTTTTATATCTCATGCAGTCCTACGATTCTCTGCTATCCGTTTTTTTCCATCCCTCATAGTTCTCTGGGAACATAGTGCCAAATTCGGCTAATTCATGAAACTCAGAAATGTTTCTTTCCCTCACGCCCTCACCAGTGTATGTATGACCTTGAAAGTCGGCAGGGGTATGCGCCTTCACATAATCTTTAAGGATAGTTAGAAAAACACGGATTCCCTCGCAGTTCTATGGCAACATGGAGCCAAAGTGATATTTTGGAATGTTTCTTTCCCTCACGTATCGTGGCTGCTAAACTAAGAGCCTGATCTCGAATCCGTAGGGCGGGTTTTTTAGATCTCATCAAGTCCTAACATTTATGCCAATCATTTCTCTCTAACACTTATAGCTCACTGGAAACATGGCGCCAAATTTGGGGTTTTCAGTTTTTCCACTGTAGCTTCTAAATAAGCAGTCGGGTGTCAAATCTGTTGGGTGTTTTTTTTTAGATCTCATCGAGGCCTACAACTTTAAACTTATCTTTACTCTCTATCACTTATGGTTCGCTGGCAACATGGTGCCAAAGCCAAATTTTATTGAACAAACACTGACGTTGGGGGCGAAGCCCCCAAACGAACAAAGCGAGCATATACTGTAATCATGACCGATGTGTACAGCTACCTCGTTTAGTGCCGGTTTCCGTGGAGTTGTTGGTAGTTCTTCGAAAACAACTGAAGGCACAATTGTGCAATATGTTGTAAGGTTTGTTTTGTTCTTACACAGTGTTCTTAGTTTGTGATTTTAAGCATAATTAAGAAGAATATTAGAAATATCCCTTGCGATTACAAAACTATTCATGACTAACATATTTTATGGGCCACAAATTATTCAAAACTCATTATAAAAACCAATAATAAAAAGTAGCATACAACGCTGCGAAAGTGTATTTTGGAATGTAGTATGAACCGACTAACGTTTTCATTTGGCTGTAATAATTTCAAGCAAACTATCCGACTGTAGCACTTAAATTCAATTTTAAATTACAGTCAGTATCACTTAGTTTCACTTGCGCAAGGGACGTAATATTTGTCGAGATTATTGAAACGAAGGTTCATCGTGTGTTTAAGTGACAATGCAATTATGTAATTTCAGTGATTACAAATGTTTTATGCACTATATGTGATGTGATGTATTGCGTGTGTTCTCGTGGTGATATTTTTACATTTAAAGGCAATTTGTATTAGGTAGACTTACGCTCTTAATGAATTTATTATGACAGGAGATGAGTTTAAAGTGTTGTATAATTTTCGCAGGAGTCGGATAAGACTGATGACTGCAATTAGTTCGTTGTTTCAACTATTATATAAAATTTGGAATCGATGAAAATTGAAATTTAAGCTATTGACTACATGGATGCTCTTGAATTTTAAGTTTGGCAGTTTACATCCTCAGTGAAAGGATAATGATTGATTTGTGTGTTTAAGCAATGTAGGTATTATAAATAGATATTAGTGTATAGTTTTTTATTACACTTCTTTCAATAAATTTTGCCACCTCAGAGTCATCTCTTAATTTTAGGTATCTCATTATTTTTTTTGCCTGTCTCAAATCTCGTGATCGATACTTGAAGTCAAACAATCATTCCTATCGTGATCGGTAAATATGAACTCCTCGGTCATCGGAGAGATCTAGTTCATCGGTCAGTCTTTTAGAGAACTTGATCTCGGGATTCGATCAATCACGACCGACCCATCACTAATCGCTAGCTCTTTCTCTCTCTCTGCGAGCTGAAGAAGAGGGATGGAGAATATGTGAGTGGGAACACTAAAAGTGCTGGCGAGAAGAGGAGAAAGCAAAGCGATAAGGGTGAGGTTTGACCGAAAGAGAGCACTGTATCGCCCGGCTTGGAACGAGAGGAATGGTTGAGAGGGAGGACTTCCTGGGGATCGGGTTCGGTGTTTCTTCATCACGGTATGGTTCGCCCCAAGGAGGTTGGGAAATAAAATGGTGATGACGTTCCGCTTGGTTCTCGAATCCAATTCCGCCATCACAGTGGGCAAGATCCTGGGCTTACTCTGGCTTACGTTTCCAGTGGTCACGTTTGATTTTTGTCAGGCCTTTAAGTTAAAATCCACAACAGTAAAAAAAATATACCGATATCTCCACCGAAATTTATCGTAGTACGACAAGTTTCAAAGCATCGACGTCATCATCAGGTAGCATGATAATAACCCCGATGCGTTGAAACTAGCTGTACTATAACAATGTCAGTGGAAATATATATCGTATATTTAATTCAGTATTAATGAATTTCTACAAATTTCAGCCGGGAAATATCGAATATCACACAACACCAGTTAAAAAATATTCTCAAGCTACAACGAGATGTATTCGCTTCCCATTGACTGCGTAACGTACCATCCAGCCTTCTTCCTAGGTATTTGAAACTTCAGGCATTTCATTTCCCGCTTTAAAATAAAAATAAATAAAAAATTCAAGACGTAACTCTTCAAAACAAGACACTAGAAGAAGTTGAAAAAAATAGAAAGAGAAAGCGGATGATATAAAAAAGGGAAAATTGATGTGGGCGGGTCTATAAACGCAAGCCGTGGTGGGAAGAACGGGATATAATAAGCATTCGGAAGAAAAGGGACACAAAAAGTAGGGGTGAGGAAGGAAATGGGGACGGAGCAAGAGGCGAAAAAGGAACGTGGGAGTGATGTAAGAAGAGCCCAGGGTCGGGAGATGGGGAGCCAAATGGAACGCACCACGATCCCTTTCCCGAGCAATTCTTCGCCCGGCAACACCCGCCGCCCATAGGCCCATCCCCACACAGGATGTCTACTCACCTTGAAGGCTTTACGTAACGCATCCCGCGCACCAAAAAAAAAACGCCCGCCGATAGCGAAGAAGAGGTGAAGGAACTTGAGAACGGTCGTTACTCAGCGCGTTCATATAACATGTGCATTAAACTTCCCTCTCTCTCTGGAGCCAGATAATAAAAAAAAGAGATGCGATGGGCGATGACGATGAGCTAAACGACAAAAACGGTCGCCGAATATTCTTGCATGACGGCAGCGTAATTAAATCGCTATAATGGCACGCGAAGTTCTTCGAACTGTTAGTTACGCAAGATATAACGCATTTAAACGAACGGCAATAAAGAAAAAATTAGCGTTCGCGCCGGAGTCCTAACCGCGAAGTTCTGGTTAACTACCATTGCATTTGTTTTGACTAAAAAAATCCGTTTAGTCATGGTTTTAAATTCAAAAAAATAAAGTCTCCATATAAAATTCACCAGCGCAAAAAAGATTTCGGTGTGAGATTATAAAAGAATAGGAAAGTGTATAATGCAATCTGTGTGGGTTCGAATATGGACATCACTTGTGTCTTCCTTTGGTTAAACGGAGTAATATAAGGTTAGGTTACAAGGAGTAATATAAGCTTAACAGGAGGAATATCTAAAACTCATGTGTAAAAGAGATTATACTGGTCTGTATATTTGTCAACTACACTAAAAAGGATAGTAGTCAACCCGACTACTAAAAATAAGTACCTACACCAGAGCGACAAAAATTAGCCGACTGCATTAATTCAATTCTAATGTTAGATTTCAACAGCCATTTTTCGAGCGAGAGACGTTTGGAGAGAGGAGAGTACCCATCCTTGAGCAAGAAAAGCTGGGTAACTGTTAAACTCAAAAGCTCAATACCGAGAACCACGAAGACGGCATCTCCCTTCCGGAAGAGTTCCACGAAAACCACTTCAACGGCAGGCAAATCAAGAGTGAAGGGGTCGGTAGCCGAGCCGAAATGGGGGGAGGGCTTGGACCAATCAAAAAATCGATCTGGCGAATACGCAGAGACTACTCTCGGAGGAGAAGGGGAGAGAAACTAAAGGGGGATGGTGACAGCCAAGAGGGTAAACATGAACTGGACAAGGGACTGCCGGATTGACGTCTTGATTAGCACGATTTAAGATTGAGATAACTACATCCCTCTCCTCTTCCTGTCTTCCGTGTCGTCTCATTCGAGAGCAGGGGAAGTTGGGGGCGAAGAATTCGGCCGGGCGCAGGAAGTGAGCGATTATTAAAGGGTCCGGCGATGTTGGTTCCAGAGCCCAAAATGAAGGCACAATGAACCTTCGCAAGGGTCCGGTTTTAAACTGCCTGCTTGGCGCTAAGCGTTAGTCGAAATCGAAGTTGATGCCGTGGTTACGCTCCAGTCTTGACTGTAAAAAAAAACTCATCTTACTCTCCTTAAATTAATGTGAGGGTTAATTGGGGAATATTGAATCCGCGAAGAATCTGATACCACAAAAACTTTATACGAAAGATAAAATCTTACTAAAACTTCAGACAGTTTTAATTAATGGCAGGTTCCATCCAACAGTGGACAAAATCAGGTACTTTTTATGGAACAGTTCTCTATTATATATGCATAGTCCAGGTGAGAGACGGGGAGGGGGGTGGGAGGGGGGGGGGGGAGTTTGATTTGGGTTAGAAAGGGGATGGCAGAGGATGAGGTGTCTGTGAAGTTTTACCAAGTTATTATCTTTTGTATTACCATGAGATTTCACAATGCTTATAGCCTGGCTCTATCGGAACCACGAAAACCCTTAATCATACATGATTACCCCGCGGGGTCACTTCACAGAAACCGGTAGGCCTAGTAAGTACATATTTACTACTAAACGACACTAATAACTAAACTACTTAAGATTTACTGGAAGAGTCCACAGTACTTAATAGTTCTAACTGAAACTTCCTACTTTTTCGAACACCACTACACATCGAAGGTGCATTCGACAAATGTTGCCATCTAGAGGTCGAGACATAGAACTAACTCGTCTAAAACATGCTTAGTTATGAAATGGATTGTTAATATTATTTGAGTTGTGGTTCATATTACTTGAGCTACAATTTACATAACTGAATAGTAAAGATATTCACAAAGAGACGCTTGATACCTTTCTTTATAGTGAAAATTCAATGGCAGCGTCGTAATAGCCAGGATGGGCTACGATAATAGATTGGTTCTCTCGCGTTAGGCAACAAAAGCTTTAAAATAAAATAAAAAGATTTTACGCTTTCCCGGCGAATACTCCGCGTGAATTCTTCTCGGGAATTCCACCGTGTTAAATTTGTAAAACATAACTACGTTTCAAAAGACGACTCGTCCATCGTCGTCGGGGTTTGTTGGTGAATCGTTCGTTGAAACGTGGACTTTTATTTGCCAATTTAACCCGGTGGAAATCCCAAGAACTTACTACCGATTTAATACGATTCTTTGACTATATAATATTTTAATTATTCTCCACCCCTTAAGGCTGGAAGACATACAATCTTACTCATCAAATTTTATGATCAAAATGCTCTCTACCGACATGGGTCGCATTTGAAAGGGCGACTTTTAAAAACTAGATATATCCATATCTCTACGGGCTACATATCTACGGGACCTCTATAAAGTCTATAACTAGTTCACAAAAATACTGCGTTTCAACTGATCTTACGAACCACTCTCAAACAACAGAAGCGTCCACATCGAGGAAGCGAATCAATGACGCTAAATTATGTGAAAACACTAACAAAAGACGAATAAAAAATCTTTGTCGTGGAGCGTAGTAGCGTAGTATGGAAATGATTCATGACCATTTGTAAAAGAGGATATGCATGAGTTTTAGGCTTTTAGAAAGCTAGTTTCTGGAAGAATGGAGAGAATTAGGTGGGCAGAGGAGGAAAACAATCGGAGAGATTTTGTACAAGGCCAATAAATAAGGATAATGGTGGGGGAACTCAAAGGAGACGGAAAAAGTGGGCGGTGGACAGATGTGATATACTTAATAACAAAAACGCCATTCCTTCCCACAATATTCCATGCAAATACTACTGATACACAGTTTTCCACTTCATTCACTCTAGGCATGATGCCTGTTGCGCTGAAATCATTAGAACCAGAAGGGGAGCTGAACGCTGCGATGTACAGAGTAAATAAAGGAGAAATAAAGGAGGCATTTAAGACACCAGATATGACAAACAGCTGAGAACGGAAATTATGAGCTGCAAAAGCAGTATGGAACGGGAGGAAGCGTTTCGGGCATCCCCACTCCGTTTTTAGTAGGGCGAAGACAACCCAAAAACTATCGTACGTAGTGTAAATTAAGCAACGTGCTTTTAATACCAACTTGAGCTAACTGGGGCCAAAACGAAGCACGGCACGCCTATAATTTATATCAACTCTTCTACTACTACCTCAAATGTATGTCATCATCTTTACCTTCAGCTTGTTTCAAATTTCAGGGGTCGCAGTTCCTTTTTCTTCTCTTCAATTTCTCCCACCCTCCCCGTAACGTCTCTTTGTTATTGCTCACAATACACACCTTTTCTCCAACTTTTTTTCCAACAACGCTATGGTTACTCCTCAAGAAGTGCCCGTACTATAAGTGCAGTCATCGTCTGTTAAACCTTTCTTGACACATCTTCAACTCCAGACATCGCCTTTTTCTTTTGTACGGCACGTACTGCCTGGTAACACTGCGCTATCGAAATGAGAGTTACCGGCGGTAGCCGATATAACGAGAAGACGCGCTTTCGCTCCCTCTCTACGATTACCGACGGTAGCAGCCACATGCAAATCAAAATAAACATACAAAGTTAATAACAAATTTTTATGACTAACCCTGTGGTTGGTTGTGCAACAATGACGATCATGAGGATTTGAGTACGAAGAAGAGTAAAATACGCTTTTCGGAATGTATTTTATGAATAAAAATGCGCATAAACCCTTATGCATGTACTAAATCAGAAAAATGTCCACTTTTGACTGTGAGCACTTATTTAAATGCCTTTCGAGGGACTAATAACGAAGCCAGAATAACTGCCTTAAGCATCGCACAAGTGAAACTGGGCATCGTAGAACCGGTATCCTATCGGCATCGCCAGTATCTGGCGCCATACAATTATTTCTCATCGTATCGCTCGAACCTCGAAACTACTCAAGTAGTTCAATACACCTTTCCTTTTCCTCTCAGTCCTTTGCTAACTGACATTCTCCCACCCTGAGCTTCGTCATCAGCACTTATTCGCCATTCGATATCTCTCCACCTGCCTCGAAGTCTCCTTATCTCATCCATAGGTCTCCTTTTCCTCCTCCTTGGCCTCATCCGAAGCTTATCGATTTGCCTTCCTCCTCATACAACAACGCACACATCCTTTCCTCCAACCTACGTCCTCCAAAAGACTCCGAATATCCCCTCCTCCTGAGCGCCCACGCCTGTCAGCAGGACGAAGGCGACCATCTGCACCAATATTTTCCCTCATTATATTTATATTATCATTTTCGTTTCACCACTTTGCTCGGGCAAGACAATCCCCGTCATTAACGATCGAAAATCCTCTTTTTGCTTTTACTAGTCTAAGAGTTCTCTTTATAAAATACACTTCCCTTACATCCAATCGAAACGAACAGGACGACACATCGACCGTGTTCTTATAATGCTTGTTCTGAAAACAGTAGGGAATTTGATCGAGCTGGAAAACTCTACAATACTTTAAGAGGATGGATATAACTTTTTACAGTCGTTCTGTCTTCGGGGGAAACTATAAAAACTTTGAATTGCTCAACACTACCAAATCAAACGTAGTGCTACTTACACTGCGTTTTAACGTGATGTCATTTAAGTATAATTGAAATAAATACTTGACAAGGTCCACTGAAGCTTATATAAAATAGTAAAACGCATTTCAACGCTTTAGCGTACATATTTGTACCCGATGATGACGGTTGAAACGCTTTGCACTATTTCATAAAAGTTTCATTGGATATTACCAAGTTCTATCTTCATTTATGCATCCACATGCTGTTCCGCCACACCTCGCCCGACATAATTGAAGGCACAATATCATGGTACCAGTAGTAACACCCTCTCATGCATCAGAGCTAGCTTAATAGAGCCACTGCATTAAAACTCTGAGAGAAATGTAATATCATGTTATACTTGGTAGTGATATTGCTGTTCTCCGGCCAGATTGGTATCGCACCACGCAACCTACCCAAAGGTCGCTCATTCAAATCCCACATCAGGCACAAATGACTTGTTTGTCATGGGTTTAAAGCTGGTACGCTGTAACCTTAGCTGCTGAAATGCCTAAAAATCTCCGTTGAGCATTAATTATACTACTATAAGAGCAGAATCAAATCTAAAAACCTCGTCTCAACCGATGGCAAGGCCATGGTTTATTCACATAAAATAAAGACGCAGCTTAAAGTTGCTTATTATAATAATTCTTATTCTCGACAAGCCTGCACGATACATACTAAAACGCCTGAACACCTTGGTAATCCCGTGTGGTGCTCCATGTGGAAAAAAAATACCGAGTGGTCTGTTGCTCAGCGACGTTCAATCATAGCCATTTGTCCTACACGCGCGTGACTGTGAAAAATAGAGGGTCGTTAACTCGGCTCACCTCCATTACACCGGCCTTGACCCCCGGATCCGTGTCTTATATAAACCCCCGGTCGGGATCCCAAATGAAAAAACGACTACGATGCTCTCTCTCACACACACACGCCTCTGCGTTAACTCCAGAGCCATCGAGGAGGAGGAACAAAAGGACAAAGACAGGGACGCCAGCGGGGGGCTGGCGGGTGGGTTGGGGAATGGGAGGGGGTGGGTAGGAGGACTGCAAAAGGCAAAGAGCGAAAGAAGGCTGGAAAGGGTGGGTATGGAAGCAAATGAAAGTGAGGGACAGAAAGATGAGAGAGAAAAATGGCCAGAGGGGCAAGAATGTTGGCGACATACCTTAGGGTGTGGGAGGAAGAGAGCGGCAAAAGTGAAAAATGACGAGAATGTGGTGAGATAAAAGAGTATTTTTCGCGATCCCAGTAAGAGTAATGGAGAGTAATTTTTTCTAGGGTGTCCTAACTACCAAGGTTACACATCACACAGTCTACCCTGAGACACAGAACATCGTTTCCCAAGGCCATGTGCGAATCCAAGACTTTTTAATAATGGCCCCTTCGACACGTTAACAACCTAACCACTATGGCCGGCCCGATCTACAGCTACAGAAATCAGTATCGAAATAAGGGATCTGTAGTCTGGTTGCGATCTTAGTACTCACTTACTTACTTGAGAACCCAACGACACTACAATAAAAAAAAATATCACAGGATTTTTATTTGGTACGACCGGTTTCATTGAATAGTCGACCTCATCAAAATAGATGGACCTGATGATGCCGACTGTTCGACGAAACCGGTCGAACCTAATAAAATTCTGTGAAAACTACGAAGTTTTTATTTATATTTCCTAGCATGCAGTTTCACAAAGTGGAGCCTGAAACCATTTGACCATAATCCTCTTTTACAACAACAGGAGATGATAACAGCAGAGCTTCCGTAGCCTAGCTTTACCGTTTGCTTTTTCACCGTCCAGTGTAATTAGTCGCCTAGTTACATCTATGTGATTCTCAGAGAGCACTTTACCACAGCTACACTTCATCATAGATATTCTTTTAAATAATTTCAACTCACAGATATGGTTGGACACTCACCGCCGTAAGCAGGGTAGGATCCGCGGTATTCAGGTAGCGTATGACACTCGGGGTAGAGGGAACAAGAAGCATAGAGTCGTAAAAAAATGAATCACTACTAGCAAACAAACAACAACAGAATCGATTGTTATAGGGCAAATATCCATCAACAAACACCGTTGGTAATATAGTACTTACTCTACTACTAGATAAAACAAGTTAATTCTATTAAGAGGAGATATTAGTTTGGGTGAACTATAAAAAAATGTCCCCAGGGGATACACACAAATTATTTTTATAGCAATAATTGTAAATTATTACACATTCTACGGCATAACACATCCATATCCACCTCCTAATTTCGGAATAACCATAAAAGATACAATCACAATACCTGCTCCGACGGCAAGAACGCAGCGTCTAAACGGATTGCATTTCATTTGCAAATCGCGAGCAGTGGGTGGAGCTTTTTAAAACGTAAATTGCCAGTTGCAGACACAGCAAACATCTTCCACTGAAACTTCATTCGCCTCGCCGATGATTCCATCTTCTGTCATCCAAAAAACCGCAGTGCTGCGGGGAGGAAAGCAATTACCGCCCGGAACCCAAACAATTTGACGCCCAAAACTATTCAACCGCCCTCCACAGCTGGAAAAAGCAGTCATGCAATAGGGATGCTCTCCCGACCATTGAAAACGCGCAGCGTCCGACCGTAGGACTCCGCGCAGCATACACCTCGTGTGAGTAATCCTCCACTCTCGTCTTGCGACCGGTGCGCGGACGACGTAGTACCGGCGGGGGATCGGCGCGCCGCGGCGGCTGCTGCAGGCGACAGATATCTATACCGTAGCTTTAAGCACAGGTGTAGCCTGGGTTGCATGCGCACAGGAGAAGTCCACAATTCGACATTTTTTCGGAAAACTACGCGCATCCTACATCCAACACTACTACTGCTCGTGAATATATGAGCTGAAGTAAATTATTGGTCTCCTAACGCGAAAACGATTAAAGCGTTTGAAGTAATACCGTTTCTCCCATGAGTATTTCGAATCGATACTCGCATCTGTCCTGGTTGTAGGACGGAAAGATTACTGACGCTCCATTAATCATGGATGTTTTCTCATGTGCTCATTTCACTTTTGCTTACTGCCTAGTATTATTTTTGTGGAATTTACGTCCACTATAAGTTAAGTATAGTTGTATTTTTGCTATTCACTTTCAGCATAATTAAAACACGTCCCTAGGTAAAGGTATTAACACGGTTTAGCAATGTGGCGGGCACTTTTCAAAGAAAGTACTTCAAATGTATAGGCATTGGTAACACTATAATTTTTTTAAATAAAAACTTAACAAAAATAATTTATAATGTACATCTTAAGCTTTTTCACATCCATCGCATTTCGCTGACTACGCTCTCTCACAGCTAAATAAGAGTAGTTCGGATGCTGGAACTACTTTAACTACAAGGCACCGACTAACGTAAAACGTTATTCCCAAGGCAAAAACACCGCATTCATTCGCAAGCCGGAATGCGAATCAGCGACCTTCATGTTACCAATCCGGAAAATTACTCACAAGAGTTAGACGGCCGGCGCGGAACGCCAAAACACCAATTCTCAGGACTACTGACAATGAGAGACGGGCACATTAACCACCAGTAAATAACAATCGGCACCGTAATTTCAAATACCGGCCGGTAACCCTGAAAAAGGTTTTTAAATGTATCCGGATGCTCCGCATGACAATATTAATTTCCTTTATTACAAGTAGGTAACTATTGCAACTTAAGTTTAATTTTTAATTTATTTAAATTTCAGTTTTAAATTTCAGTACTGGCGAATAATGCCGAAGCAAAAAAGGTACCCGGATTAGACACATGCGTGACATGTTTTTGCTCGTCCGCAGAGTCATAAGGCCGAGCGTGTAATCAAAAATAATTTATCGCCAACAGAGGGAGTTTACTTTGGGGTAATTTATTCGTGGAATTACTTTGGGGTATCACCACTTCACGCAGCCAAGATTCGCCAGTATTCATCTTTCTTCAGTATATGCATGTAACTTTTCTTCAATTCTTCATATCTTCTACGTCCTCTTATTTCGTCCAGAATTTCTATCCTCTTCCGTCCTCTTCCACGTTTCTCCAGTTCTCTTCCCCTCTATCACCCTCTTCAACATGCTCTCTCCTCTCAAAATCTCCTTCATCCATCTCTTCTGCCATCTTCGAACCTCTGCCACAAGCTTCCTCTCCTCTCCAACCATATCCAATGCCTCCTCGTTCATCTTCCTCACCACCCAGCTCACCCTCTCTATCCTCCTCCAAACCCACATCTCAAACGCATTAAGTCTACGCACATCCTCCCTTCGCAATGACCAGGTTTCCGACGCATGTACAGCGCCATGCTCCATATTAGATTTTTCACCAGCCTTTTCTTTACATCTCTTCTCAGACCCCCCCCCCCCCTCTTCAATTCCCCTATCTTCGAGAATGCTTCTTTAGCGAGGGCATTTCTGCATTTGATGTCCCTACTACTAAACCCATTCACCTCCAAAATACTACCCAGATACGTAAACTGCTCAACCCGCTCTATCTTGTACCCTCCCACCCTTATATTCAGCCCCGCCTTTTAACTTCTAGAAAATCTCATCGCTTTCGTTTTCTTGTGGTTTATCTTCATCCCATACCTTTCGCACTGCACCTCTAACGCATTCACCATTGACTGTAACCCATTGGCAGACTGACAATCCAATGATTGATCATCTGCAAATGTATAGTTAATAAATATTAAAAATAATATACACAACATACAGTTACTATGATGACTATTTTTACAATGAAGTTAAACGTCAAAATATCACCACTGAGACATTGACACAATTAGTAGCGAAATGCATTATCAGATGGTACTAAAGTTTCAAATCGTTTCCAGAAACGTCTTATCTACAAAAAAAAACAGTTCCTTCCCCGAATGTAACGCATAACTTGTTTCCTGCAAGTAACTAACAATACGAAACGAAGTTTAGAATTACAGCCGGTAGTGATATTCTCTAACTCATCAAGACTTTGACGAGAGAACATCGGTGCCTAAAATGAACCCCTTTCCGCGGTATCTAATTAACACGCTTCCAAGTAAAAGTAACGAAAGTTGTAAAACAACATGCTGAATACATATTTTCGTCTAATAGTCTTTTCATTAGAATTCGCAAGCATACCTTAACGAGTTACAGGATAGCACAGCTGCGGTTTATTATAGAACTCTTCGATTCTGAATAGGAAAATTTACTCGGTTGCTAAACGAAAGTTTTACGAAAATTTTGAGCGGATTCCGGGGTAAATAATCGGTTTAAAATGAAAAAAACCTCATAGCAATTCCGGACAACCCTCTATACTGTGAGATAGATTCCGATTCGCAAGCTAGAAACGATCTGTGCGAAAGTTACATAACAGATCCTAGCATATTTCCGAAGCAAAGAAAAAAACGTAGGATAGAAGCAAAGAAAAAAACTACCCGGATTTAACGCTTGACAGCATTTTTCTTCCCTAATAGTTATTACGTAACTACCGATATAGAAGATTCCTATTCTGGCTGGTTTTACAAAAGCAAAAAAAAAAGTTAACGGATGCTACGCGCCTGTGATTATTTATTTATTTTTACTCGCCTGCAGAGTCGTAAGCTCCCCACCTAGCGGCCGTGCGCATGATCGACAATAATTTCACGTCAACAGAGAGGGAGAGTAGGGGGGAGGACTATCACTTGACACAGCTCATGCAGCGAAAGGAGGCGAGAGAGAGGATGAGATGGGTTCTTCGGTCGACTGGGGAGCGGGTGATTTGAAGGGCAAAAGAGAGGCCAATGTGCTGGTGGGTGGGTGAGGTGAAAGGGAGTCGGTCGAAGGGGCGGCGCACGAATGTGTGTGTGTGAATGCGTTTGTGTGTGGGAGAAAGACTGGCTTCTTCAAAGAGGGTGGGGTGGAAGGAAGGGGGAGGGGGGAAGGGAGGGGTAGGGTGGAAGGGTGGGGTAGGGTGGAAGGGTGTGGTAGGGTGGAAGGGTGGGGTAGGGTGGAAGGGTGGGGAGGTTAGGAGTGGAGGGTGGCAGAGGATAGGAGGGGGAAGCACGAGCGGGGAATGTAAGGTGGGAGGAGGGGCGAAAACACAAGAGAGGGCAGTGGCCGGGAGAGAATCGAACCTATTACTACTCCCACTCCACCCCCCACCCCCTTCTCCTCTCCCACGCCCCCTCCCGCCACTTCCCCTCCTCCGCCGCAGTCCCCACACCACGACTACATCTTCACGATACTCCGCAGGGCTGCTGCCGCATAAAGGCGTATGGCAGAGGGGGGTATCAAGGCGCCAGCCGATATCCAATGGAAAGAAAAATACTCCATTATGACAAAGAGGAAAGCTTTTCAGGCGAATTTCGGGCTGGTTAAAAACTGAATGAGTCATCAAAATTTCCGAATTTTTCTATAATACGCAGACATGAATCCGACCTTCAACAAATACCGCTGGTGAAGTACGAGGAAAAGAGAACCGTAGACTGCAGCGACGAGGATGCCAATTAAAGTGTTAATAGTTACATATCTCCAGTAGCTGACTCAAGCGACATTTCTTCCACCTACCGAATTTCAGCATTCACAGTAGTAGTAATTCTCTAACAATTCGACTATTACGTATGTGGATTTATTTTCTTAAAAATATAAAATCCCTAATAGAATTATAAATCACCTCTCTTCTCCTGTTACTGCAAATATTTTTGATAAGTTACACCACTTCTCCCACTCTTTAACTACGACTTAATTGAGCCGCGTATATTCTCCGGAGCATTTCATTTTCCAATGCCAGCAATAAATGCGCATGACGCCAGTTCAACGCATATGAGCGATTTGGACCAGAATAGACGAACATAGTAAAAATCACACACCTCCATGCAACCAAGAAAGTAACGTAGCAGTGAAAAAGCCACACAGGCAGCATTTGAAATTACGATCTCACGATCAGTGAGAGCATTGCTCTTCCGCCGAGAAGGTCAAAAGCAACGACAGACATTACGAAGCGACACCGCATGCATCGAAGCGTAGGTTTTCCACACGCTTGATCGCAGGAAAAACTTGAACGCCGCAGGTTGTTAAACCATCCGACGCATCCGCTTGCACGCCCTTCCCGTGCTTCCCCAGGCTCACGCGCGCCCTCTGGTGCGTGAAACGGTCAAGTGGGAGTTATCCAGTCGCTTCTGCGACCGACCCTTTCCCGTGCACTCCCTCCGTCCTCCGCCGCAGCTCCCATAACTCCCAGCCAACCTCCCTTCCCTTCTTCACGTCTGCAGCCCATGGTTCGACCTCACCCTCACACCAACCTTCTCGCCCAACACCCACTCTGGATAGGAGGCAGACGCAAGATCTACCTGTCTTTCTCTTTGCCCCTTCCCATCGCGCCATCGCCGCGTCTAGCGCGCCAAAACTATGGATATCGGTCTCCGTCTGGCGGTGCAGTCGCGAACGCGCGCGCGGCGCCATAACAGCGCCACAGCGGGGTCGCGGCACTAACCGCGGGGCGGCGCGCAAGGAGTTGAATTGCCCAGAATTGAATGTCTCCGCAGTAACATCTCCGTGAGATGCCATGAAAACGGGGCGTGATCACGATTCTCCATAGCGCGCTCGCTGATCGTTATTTTTCAATTGCGCTCATGAGAGCGAAAATGTTAACGTCATTCTTACAATTTTGTCAGATGCTTGAAATGACTAGTTTTCAAAGATGAAGTGCGTTTTTATGACAGTAAATTGTGAACATTGTCCTTCTAGAGCGATTTACTTTTTGGATTACGATAACGAAAACGAGAAAGATTGAAAATTGATTCCACCTCTGAAATTTAATTCCTCCTTGGAATTGGCTTCAATTCCTTCTTAAGCTATGCCAAGCTATTCTTTCCTTCACTTACCTTCCTCCTTGGAATTGGCTTCAATTCCTTCTTATGCTATGCCAAGCTATTCTTTCCTTCACTTATCTTCCTTGAATTAGTGAAATACTTCCATAAAACTGTAACAATCAAAGCATCCTTGCCCGTGTTGGATTCGATGTCGAAATGGTTTGCCAAGCCGGTGCTTTTTCAACCTGCCTTCGGCGGTCTCCTCAATTGCCTCGAGTTGATTTTTTTTATTTTAGACATTTAGGGGATTTAAAATTACTTTCTGGTGCTGGATGAGGGGATCAGGATGTTGAGGCGGGTAGAGAAATAATTTCTCATTCCTAGGGCCCGCGTGCGATTTCGGGCAGAGGAAGATATAATCAGGAGACTCCTTATCCCCACTTGGGTGCTATTTGGAGAGCACGTCAAATGCATTACTACGTCTGACGGAAGGGACATAAAAATGTTGTCTCTTCGTTGCCATTCGTTGGGAGCATGCTACGCATTGTCACACACTGAAACCGGTAAAGTGAGATCAGGTCCTTTCGCTATTCACAATTAAACATTTCCCCCATACGGCTCTTACTTTTTTCCATTTAATCCACGCTCCGTTTTCCCTGGAGGGACAACTTCGATCAGGTACCGGGTCATTGGCGTTTACGTAACCCTCATCCCAAAGTTAGGCCCCGAATCTACGTCCTTGGGATTAGCCTGCCGGCGCTTTACCTCGCCTCACTAGACTAATCAGCGTCCTCCATTTCGACAAAAAATGAGCGCTCGTCAAAACCTATGGCGGCGCTCTAGGCTAAACCAACAATAGGTCTTGAACGAATTTCACTGTTTTTTGTTAACATAAGAAAAATACTCAGAATGCCTCAAGATATTTTTACCCCCTTACTATCAATCTTTAGACAAATCTTTCCCGTTGTGGTTCCTAGCGTCCATTCTCTCCAACCCACCTGCTCACGGACACAGAATTCCCTTCCTCACATTCACGCCACAAGGTCATTTCTCAAATCTCCTCTGTCCACCTTTTGTGCCCTCTCATTTTTTTCACCCGACAACCCCCAAAATCTCTACGCCCCTCACTTGTGTTATTTTCCTTCCCACCCAACCTACCATCTCCACGATCCTCGAACACCACACCTTAAAGGTGTTCGAAGTCATGCATCCGCCTTCCACAACGCCCACGTTTCAAAGGCGTGTGTTGTAAAATAACTCAATGGACGGAGGCGTCCGTATTTCGGGACAATTTGTATGCTAAAGAAGGGGAGGTGCGCCGACAATAAATCTAAACTTGGACTTACTTTCGGATCTGAATCTGGATATCCCATTCTGGCAGCCTAATGTGTTCATCAGATTAAACCGAACTTCCCCAGGAACGAAGGAATTATGAACGGGGTAAGTTACCTAAAGTAAGATACAGATACAATGCTCACGTCGGGACTCTAGGATGTGAATGCGGAATTTCTACATGCAGTGACTAGATTTGTACGTGCAAAAACATTACATAAGCGCCCGTGATGGCTAATAATACTTACGTGATTAACTATGAGGGTTACTTAAAGGCAGGGTTGGTCGATATAGACCCTCAGGGGTCGAAATGACATTAAAGGGAGGCGAGACGAGCTCGGGGATCGATTGGGAATCGATAAAAAAAGATTATTAAAATCATTAATGTAATAAGTAAAATATGAATGAAATATAGTAATGCATTATATCTTACACTACGGCGTGACATATCAATAAACACAATCGTTTGGCTAACAAATACATTTTCATCATTATTTTCCCCTAAGATCAAGTTGCCTATACACCTATTGCTCCATTTTCATATACGACGTACTAGACACTTTGCGATGAATAATAAACAATGTAAAATAAGCAACCTAAAAATCATATAAGCGTTTTTTTGGTAGTCCTATTATAATACCGTAACAGTAAAGATGAGGGGGTTGATACAATGCGGATAAATTCATGAAGGGGTGGCCAAAAATGTTTGGGGACTCCTACTTTAAGGTAATAAATGTGCTAGTACCGAGGAACGAAAAAATCAGATTTGCGTTCCCGGGAGAGTTGAAAACGTTACAAGGAGTTCAAGAAGAGACTTCGCCCCACAAAAATTAAGCGAACCAACTCATAATTTTTATGTGAATTTTTACTTATTAATTATTACGTGTGAATTGAGTATTTGAGTGATACATGGACCATTACCACCAGGAAAATGCGTAATGTAATGTAACTGGTCAATAAATAAATAAATGATGACCATCTCAAATCACGCAACCGATTGGGGTAGCAAGGTTCATAACGCTCCGGGCTGGCAACCCTGTTGATTGAGATATCGAATTCCAACTCTAGCATAGATGCTGAATATGTCTTACAAGAAGACATCGCGTGACTTATGTTCGGGATCCAAACGAGGTAATTATTTTCTGAAACTATAGAGAGAATACGGGAAAAGGGTCACGGCTTTCTTCCACAGAGGCCCGGGTTCGAGAGAAAAACGCTATTAAAGAATCTTTCTCCGTATAAATCGGTTGCGGTATTTTTTTTCTTTCTAATATCTTACAGAATTACTATAAATTGCCCACCTCCATACATTTACGGCAGTAGCAACAATTTTTCAAATTTTCAGCCTATTTGCTGGATTTTCAATCAACCTCCTTGGCAGAATTTCGAAGCTAATTTCGGGATTCTTGTTCAGCCGAAAATAGGCTTCACATGCTGACAGACCTAGCATGTTTAGTTTTGAAAATACAAGGATACTTCCGTGAATAGGATGACTTCGATTGTTCGTGGGCCTTTCTCAAGGCCGTAAACAATAAACGGAATATTACTTTTCAATTAGCAACGATGTACTCACTTAAAATTTCCCAGGAGCCGCGTTCGAATAGTGACTTCTGTAACTCTATTTCTTGTTCAATAGTGAACATGATATAGGTAATAAAGAGATATAGACAATTTTGCTATGATATTTTTGCGGAGCAACATATTATATTGAAGCGAAGCCTGTATCGTGGGGGAGAGAAAGATATTCCAGCACAAAAAATATCACGTAATGATAACACTATTTCTTTTTCCACCTCATGTTTATTTCAATTGAAGGAATTTAACTTTTCATTCATGGCGTGGAATTGCATACTTTCGGATGACAAATTTCATTTATCGAGCGCAGCTCCTGGGAAATTTTAAGTGAGTAAATCGTTGCTAATTAAATCCTAAAAATCCGTTCATTGTTTACGGCCTTGAGAAAGGCCACGATCAATCTATCAAGTCCATCCTATTCACGGAAGTATCATTGTATTTTCAAAATCTAAACATATTAGGACTGTCAGCATGTGTATCCTCTTTTCGGCCAAACAAGAATCCGGAAATTAGCTTCGAAAGTCTCCCATGGGGATTGATTGAAAATCCAGCAAATAGGCTGAAAGTTAAAAAAATTGTTGCTACTGCCGTAAATGTATGGGAGTGGGCAATTTACAGTAATTCCGTAAAGTAGTCTAAAGAAAAAAAATGCCGCTACCTGGGATCAAATCCCAGCCACCATATAGGGATAACCGGCTCAGCGCCTCAACCAAATGGGCTACGACCTCTGTCTAGAGAGGCGTGATCTGTAAAGCATTTATACGGAGGAAGATTCTTTAATAGCGTTTTTCTCTCGAACCCGGGCCTATGTGGAAGAAAGCCGTTACCCTTTTCTCTTATTCTCTCTATAGTTTTAGAAAATAATTGTCTTGTTTGGATCCCGAACAAAGTCACGCGATGTTTCCTTGTTAGAATGAAAGCCTACAGTGGTGGTTCGACATAGCCTTAGCGATTGGAACATCAAAATACCCAAGTCTAATCCCACTACTCGAATCGTGCTAAATTATTTAATCCCCATCTAATTCTTCCGGTGCCCCTTAAGAAGGAGATCAACTATTTCTACGAGTTGAGCCAGGCTACATGCGCACACGCCGTAGAAGCTTCAACTTAAGTTCAAACCGGTCAACTATACGCCGCGGTCAAACGAAACGAATTGGAACCCACGGACTTCCTGCCGAGTCATCATCCTAAACTCGCTTAGTCAAAGCCGAAAAACACGAGACGTGCCTGACCTTCGCACAGCTTCCCTCTTAACTGCTTCTCTTACTCTTACGGTTGCCAAGGCATGAGGTGTGGAACCCGCTCCAACAGCAGTCATAGCATTCGTACGAGTCAGGAAGGGCCACGACCGGCGGATAAGGTCATTGGCGCCACCGAAGCGAGGCCGGTAGCCGGGGAAGTGAGATTTTTTGGGGGGAGTGGAAGAGAGGGGGGTGAGGAACACGACGTCGGAATTCATGCGGTGCGAAAGAAGTTTGCAAAAATTAACATCGCAACCGATCAAGCAAGATATTATAGACATAATTAACTCCAGCGGGTAAGAATAAGGTGTGATTGCCTATTACAGCCAGCGCTCACTAATTAATGCGGAGGAAATTGAAGGAGTAGTAGGAGAGAACTACAGGGAAGAGCACAAGATAGAAGGGGTCCAGATAAAGTCGGTCAGCACATGTATAAGACCCCAGGTTATCAGCCATCGGATGGCAGGTCATTTGAGGAGGGGACATAAGGCTGACGACATATGCGCCAATAAGGATAGGTAAGTACGTCGAAATGATAATTTTGGGAATTAATTAACGGCAGAGAGAAACCCAGCGTCGGCGTTCCCGTAATCAACGAAGGGGATGCAAGAATTGTTACATATATTATAAAACCAGTACATGGTGCAAGAAAATACGATTAATACATTTTAACGGATTTTATGAGATTTTCAAGTTTCATGAGGAGTGCATAAAATAAACAGCATAAATTCATTCCAAAGAAGGTGAAATAACCGACCGCGAATTTCACCCTGTTAGGCGTGTATCGTTGCACCATTTCGCGTGACTGCATAACACGTCATTTGCGCCACCAAAATGATTGTAAATATATGGGCATAAATTATAACGGTTGACGCAATTCAATTACTCGGACAGCATTTTGGACGTCAAACTTATCAGTGGTAAGGGAATCAATAGGAAAAGAATTCCGATGGCAAAAGAGCGAGTTCAGTTGCATGGGGAGAAATGATAAGAGGATCACAGGTGTTACCAGAAAGATTAGAGACAAGTTATACGAGGCGCGTGGTTTAATGTGCAAGCGACCCTAGGGCCTTGATGGGAGAGGATGAGAACAGGTAGGATTTGTAATGAAGTTGGAGAGGAGGGTCCGGAGAAAGATTGAGAAGGCTCGATTCACAGAAATAAATAAGAGGAAGAACTAGGGTATGAGAGGAAAGAAAGTTGCTCGAGGAGCATAGGAAGAGGCAGAACAAGTGGTGGAGACAAGACATAGAGGTAAGGGGATATTAACGACCGTTACTGAAGAAAGAATGCCAGAAAAGTGGGGATGATAAACATGTAAGACGGAGTGAAGAGAGGTTGGTGGCAGTATTAGTATTTTTTGCTTCGACGGCTAAGTCATTTCGTACATCTTGTCTGCCACTTGCAGACAGGGGAAACAGCACTCGAATGAATACGAGGACCACCCCTCCAAAATCAAGCCGAGCCCAACGATGCTTAATTTCGGTGACTGAACGGGAAATGGTGTTTCCATCGTGGCAGGCCGTTGTCCAACAGAGGTCGGGAGTATGCTGATTGGAGAGAGGAGTAAGAGGACAGAGATTTTTTTACGATTGGAAGAGTCAAGTATAAACGTTCGATAAAATCCCACCCTAATCGGAAGGACAATACTCATAATAAAAAAATTCAACGAAGACAACTCCTTGTCACTACGGAACCTTAAGGACACAGCTCATTCCGAGATGGTGGGTCGCTTTTTAACAGCGAGAGATTGATCGTCATAAATTGATTCTCCGTAAACCACACGTCTAAGTTCCAGTTGGTTATATCCGAAAATTCATCTCAGGGTGACTAATCATGTTCGCCAACATTTAATTACAGTTAAATTAAGGCCGAATTTTAATGCAATAGTTTCCATATGAAGTTTTACTCTTTAACGATAAAAGAAGAAACGACATTCGAAGAAACATAATTTAATAAAAGAAAATTCGAAAATTCCAAAAGTTTAAGGTTAATAGCGTCTCCTTTGAATACAAATGTTTATTTCACTCATAAAAGTCGGAGTTTTTCCACATGGGGCATAGAAAGACTTATATTGCATTACGCTTACACAAGAGTGATTTCAAACGTCAAATAAGCGTCGTTAATTGTTTTTCTACAGCTTTGAGAAGGTCAAAAAAATATTCGTGAAATTATACATTTGCTACTAACTACTAATTGTAAGATCCTTACCCCTTTTTAATGATAATCTTCGAAATTACACAGGGGTCCTCCTCCTTTACCAAGAAAATGTTGAGTTCCACGAATTCCCACCACCTTGGATAGCCGCGCCACGATAATAGTATTTTTACTCGTCTCCACCATTACCTACTATACCCGAGCTGAAATTGCGTTTCGTAAAAACGCCATTGGTAATTTCATTTCGTAAAAACGTTTACGACGGCGCGGGATGTGAACTCCCGACAAGACTGAACTAAGATCACCAGAGATTACAAGTCGAACGCCAGAATATACATAATCGATCAAATTCAAATTGAAAAAATCTAAGGCTGACATGAGCTATATTATAGGGACCCAAAATGTCCTTAAAGGTCATCAAAAATGTCATCATTCATATTCTATCAATTGAAAGTCCAAAGTAATTCATGCCTACACTTTAGAAACATGACAAGCGATATACATTTTATTATAAAAAGATAAAGAGTATATACGTAATAAAATACGTTTGATTAAATTTAGAGTCAACTTTTAATCTGCCCTTTGAGTCGATTAGTTCCGGAGATGTTAATTTTTTAAGGAACACATATTTTGCGAGAAGCACCAACTTTATATCACGAATTATAAAATAAACAGTTATCGATATCTGACTACAAATTGGCATTTCTTAGTTTCTATATAAGTTTCATGATAACGCAAAAGCGTTTCTGTGTATTGAAGAGCATGAGGTGATTACCTGTACGATTTAACATGGAAACGCAGTAGTATAAAAGAAACATTTTAAGAAAATGGCTGATGCAACCGGAATATTCTGTAACCTCACATTTATGCCCGGCTATTCCCATAAGTTTGATTTCTACTCGCTTTTTTACCTAGTATTTGAAGAAGCAAGAATACCACGGCATTCTCAAGTAATTACCTACCGAGCGGTCACTGCTGTCGCAGCATGGAGAGGAAAAGCCATTCACTCCCATTAAAATGGACGCGGCAATAAAATTCCCGGACCTTGGCACTGAGCAGCATAGAAATGGTTGCTTTACAGAACACTTATACTACAAGAGTAGAGGAAGAGAGCTGGACTGATTTAAAACGTCTGCGAAAAAAATACCATACAAACATGCATAACGATACGTAGAAAAGTATGAATTTAATAAAGAAATAAATTTAAATTTATTTTTATAGGAAAAACACGACAACAACAACGAAAATTCTTTTAATCAATGGCAATCAAGAGAATAAGCAAAGATTCTTCATGGATAAAATAAATACTTATTTGGCATTAATATTTCAACTAAGCGAGCTTTAAGACATGTATCAAACGACAACGGTACATTTGTGCGCTTGAATTATTCACCAGACATTGGGTGCAGCAAGTTAACACAATTCGACGCCATAAATATTTGATTTCAGATACGATTTTCTCAAGGAAAACGTGTACATGAGGCACATACTCGTCCCGATTAACATCGTATAGTTTTTCAAACTCATCACACTTAAAGTAATGAAAAAGAAAACCCGACACTCTTCATGAATAATGTAATTTGGTGTTGTGTTAACGATTCAATGAAATTGACTCTGGACTTAAGGTGGATTGAGGAAGATATCACTTTCATGAAATTCAATGAATTTGTTCATTATGATGAAAAATATCTCATCTTTCCAATGATATCAAACTATCAGTGACTTCCTGCCCTACTTTTCGAGATATTTCCCAAAAAAATAAAAGCCCCAAAAAAATAAAAATATATACACATACTTAGTATATATTTTTTCACATGATCACAAAAAAGCCTTCGGTTTTGAGGGATTTCAGCGTACGGTGTGAAAAAAGTCAAGTTAAAGCCTTATGAATGTATATTTAGTTAATTACAGAGATTTTCAATCATATTAAACGAAGTTTTTACGTCCTTAATATTATCTACGATATTTATTTAGTTCCTCTAATCTGTTTGAAGAAAAAAATTAAAAATTGAACATGGTCTCTAATATGATAATGAGAAAAATCTCGCTCAAACCACCGTCGTATTTGTGCACCTAGATGATACACCAGCCAATGTTTAAACCGAAATAAAAAAATGTTCACCTTTGATGCGATGAATATTTAATTTCGCACACGATTTCTACTAGATAAAGGAAAATGAGCCACACACATATGCGTGATAAACATCGTGAAATATGGAAAACCCATCTACTCACCCGTTATCTCAGATAGAACCCGAGGAACGAAATGGGAGTGTTCCACACCACGTAAGTTACTGACCCACCAAGAAGGATATATGCTAATGGCTAAACGCCTTACGCGGCGGCATAAGAGATGGTGAAGACACGGGGTGGAAGGCGGACGAAAGTCTTTTTAAGGTGAGGGCAAGGAGAAAATGGCGAGGGAATCTCGGCTTCGTCAGAGACCCAAGTCCGCTCGGGCGAGAGACCGTTGCCTCCCCCCGGAGATGTCAAATAAATTGGAGACGGGTAATGAAATGCACATCGTGCCTGGATTGAAACCCAAGGGCTTCGGGGTATCCGAAGCAACAAAAAGATAGCAAGGAGGTAAATAATTGGCACAATGTGCAAGGAAGAGTTGTCACGCGGTCGGCAGAGTTCTTCATCGATAACTTGAGTGTGAGTAGTTTCGATAATGAGGATACAAACTTGCAAGAAAAAATACACCTTCTTGCAACCAATGGAGAAGAGAATAAATAGTTCTATGATAACCCTATCCTAGTAGTGAGAAAGAGTGCGGCAAGCCAGTTAAAATAGGCTGATTGCACTCAGCGTAAAATGTTGCAAATAACTGAAAAATACAAGTTCATTAGTCGAATTCGAGTTAAAAACGAATATCCACGGAGCTTAAACGTGTATAAGATTGCGCATGATTTCTTAGATTGCATGTGAGGCCTTTAAAATTTTAAAAAACAATACCAATAGATTTACACGTACACACCAGAAGACATTATTAAGCTAAATAAGGTACCATTAAGATAAAGACACCATTAAGAAGAGCCTGTGGGACGAGTAATCCTTTTATTAATGTAAATATTTCCTCAAAAACTGACCATAATTATGAAAAACCTGAGAATATGGGGTGCGAGACAATTATTCAGCTACTAAATGAGGAAATGGGCCACTAAATACAAAGATTGTATCCGGCTACCTCTCTACCGCACCTATACCTCGCTGAGTACTAGAGATTCATTATAACAACTATATTACAACCGCTAATTTTATAATAACTGGGTGTGGTTAATGTACGTCCATCTCTGCGGTGTGTCCGTTTACACCTTACGCTCATGCCACTTTCGTGAAACCAATGCCACTCGACGTGCCATTCACTTAATTATGGTGCGTTCTTTTTCTCTATCTTGGAAACTCAACGCAAAATATTCACTTACAGCCTATACTTGAATATAACGGAAATTTAGGTATTTTTCTTTAAAAAAGGAAAATATCTCCAAGATAAAAGAGCTTTGTCTAAAAGAAACAATGAAACGTACATTTAATTGAAGTTCATGTAATTCACGTTACTGCATCACAATTTTAAAAATCATAAGAAGGCGCAAAAATTATCTCCCACCGGCAGTTAACAGGCAGATGCGGAGGACACTTTAGATATAAAGATATAATACTGCACGTCTCCTCTACCATCGTTATGGTTGGAAACTTTATGTTTCAATGACAAGAAAAGAACGATTTTTTTGCTTTTATGTTAAAAAACAATATTAACAAAATATAATGTAGTTTACATTTGCTTCCATCATGACTTAAATTAGTCTCGGATTTTCCTAAAGAGACAAAATCTCAGGTCTGCTACATGTCAAAATGGTAAAGTAAAATATAGTTTTTCTAGAGCATGGCACGACTATCATCCACTTTTAGTGTATCAAGAGAAACTCGGAATTAACTGCATTTAGTCCTGGCATTTTTCTGACACACTTATCAACCGAAGAGAAAAAATATCCTTCCTTTTCCACCGTAGAAAAAATCTCTAGTGGAATTTATTTGATCCTGAAATATCAACAATGTCGCGGTGTATTGTATACGTGGAGTTTATAACGGCACTGCGAGGAGTAGACTCCTGGTGAACTTCCGACATTAACAACCGGATTGGGGAATATCGAAGTATATAGACTGACCAGCAAGACCGAAATATACCGGAGAAGAAGCGGCCACGAAGACTTGAGGATGCACCATTTGAAACGATTAGATTATGCATTGGGTCAATTCGTTGCGTATGCCGCATAAACTAGGCAAAATGTGAATTCTATGTTTCTTTCCGACTAAACTTCTATTATTTGTGATTGGAAACAATGAAAAGAAAAAGAAAATTTACGTGATAAAACACCATTCTTTCCGACAGTAAAACCATTTTAAATATGAAATCGACATGTATAGTACATCGCAGTTTCTTGCTTTAGATATATCAACTGCGACATTTTGAATTAAGAAGACATTTCCAAGGGGATCGGGGATGCAAATATTTCTCACAAGGTTTTCTCCAAAAAGTGAAAATTAACGGTGAAAACTCGTTCATTAGGTACAATCAGATGCGCAGGCCAAAAAAAGACGACAGACAACTAGCAAAGGGATAAAGTAGCCTGCATAAAATTGCAATCCCTTTTGTGAAAACTAGTTACATTGAGTACGGCATGTTCCTTTATTCTGATAGATAATATAGGTTGGTTACAAATATCTGGAGCATATGGCAAGGAATAACAAGAGAATATTCGGCACCAATTTTCAACAAACAGAAGCATGCATGAAACTTCATGAAAGCGAGTTGACTTACATTTAAACGTCGAAGGACGAATTCACTCTGCAACACAGTGCCTAAACTGTGCATCAGGTATCTGGTACTTACCTAAAAAGAAAAAAATATTCATTAGCCAAAAAAAAAAATAATAGGCAGGTAATGGTGAAGTTGACCTTTAATATTTAGAAAATAAATAAAAAAATTTAAAGCTTTAACATATTGGTCCGTCAGGCGGAAGATATACGAAGCATTTCAACATTACGCCTTGAGACCGGTTACTGGCTTGGAAAGAGCCTATTTTCTATGCAACACAAATGCTAAACACCGATTTTATGTTAAGCTGGGGTCAGCAACCAGAAAGAGAAGAATGTATTCATTACTGTAGCAACAAAATCCGACATGAAATACACAAAGATGAAACATAAAATAGGTTACGCGAGTAAACACTTCCTTATAAATTCAATAAAAATGAAGACTCATAAATATGAAGTTACTCCAAGTATTATTAAAAGATCACTTGTCTCAGAAATAATAAAAGGAGATTTGGTGTTAATAAAAACGAACAACACCCGTAATCTTCACGGTCAAAAAATAGATATTTTGATAATGTGCATGGGACTTCATTTTGAGATTTTAAAAGCTACAAATCAATTATTTGCTAATTTGAATCATCAACAACTAGTAAGTAGCAATCAACACAACAGGAAATAAAAAGACATCGTTCTGGAGAATCAGAGGGGCAATATAATACTGAAGAATAATGAGCCACATTGGAAAATCACTTCAATTACTAGTAAAAATTGTAGATAAATAAGTTGCGATATGACTAAAGGAAACCGGTTGAACAATCGGAGTAAAGAGTAGCTTACCCTTAACTTGCATTATAAAGTATTATAACTACCTTGGAGTTGACTCTCAACTTTTTAAATTATGCGTGAAAAATGAATGACATTAAATTTTCTCGAACCGCGTAGTTACAAAATTAAGAAAAAAATTTCTATTGCGATACACAACCAGAAGACGATAAAGCTCTTTCGACGAGCATAAAAAACAGAATAACTTTCGTCTCGTCATTTTCCAATTCAAGAATAGGACATATTATAAGTACTCTTAATGACAGGCTGGAAACCCAGAATGGCTGCTTATTGAATAGCACTTCAACTGTACATTCTCTTATCGCTCAATATATAATTTTTGCCTAAGTGAAATCTGGAAATGGGAACTCCTCGAAAGAGAAGCAGGTATGAGAATATTACAAAATCATCATTTTGAATCATCATTTGAGAGTATGAAGCGGTAAAAACGACAGTCTGATAGCGGATTTTAGGGTAAAATCCTTGCTGTCAAGGTCATAGAGTCAATTAAATTGAGATAAATAATTGAACAGATTGATTAATAAATGGATAATAGACTAGCATTAATAGGCATAAGAGAAGCCCAAAGATCGAATTTTATCCAACCACGCTGATTAAAATACAGTTCCATTCATTAAAATACATCTATCTATCACGGTAGGATAATAGTAGGCTACGCTCAAATGAGTGGTGCGACTTTATCTGGCAGAAAATCTATGAGAATATAAGTATATTATTATCTCATTGGATCGCGTAAGAGCGTATCAATGATTATAAACGTGAGAATACCTACCTAGGCGATTAACTGTCATTTCTTTGTCACACAAGTAAAGAGTTTTAACCGATTAAAATATAAATCGAAAATGAATCATCATCCAATAATAATTTTCACTCAAAATGGAAATAATAATGTTTGGTGATGGCCGTCACAGGTGGCACGACGAAAAACACATTTGGTCGAAATAAATAAGCAGCCAATTTTTTGGCATGCTGTGCCTAGGACATCGTCCCGTCAATCAAATGCGTTTAGAAGAGCCAGAAAAATCATTTTTCAGACATAGAAAGTCCTGTGATCCCTACATAAGCACCCTTAAGTTCATAGTTAACACAGTTAGTCAAAAAAATTTTCGTAGAACACAAATTATCCTCCTCACTCCTATTACACAACACAGAAGAGTCATTTCCAAAATATAGCTCACCTATTAACCGCTTTATCCTACTTTTCTTTCCCTTTAAATGCACTACAAACATAGTTCGTGACTGATAAATTCTCAGCCGTGAGTCATTTCACACAAATATTTAATCATTTCATTTTCAATTCCAGCAAACTCCATGAAAATTATTATCTACATATATGTATATATCTGTATCTGATATCTGAGTCTGTAATTAAGAAACTGATGAAAAAAGAAATTAGATACGGATGTGGTAAATATTCTTTTAGGTAATTCCAGTCCATTATAAAACCATGATTGGGCCCGAGACTCCATTAGCTGAGACATGAAATCGGAAATACCCTGCCGAATAGTCGACGCCATTCACCGATCACTATCGAGCCAAGAGGTGTATTTCTCCTAACTCTGAGCGTTCTCTGGATCGTTACCAAACATTCACTCCATGGCACTTCGGAAACAAACAATACTATCGTGGAAGGGATTTCAAGACACATGAACACCACAGGAAAGTCTAAAATGACGGAGGCACTGTCCTCATTGCACGCTTACATCGCGTACGTTACCAAAAGATCGATATAAAAAACTACTCACTTAAATCTTATAAACGTACTTCGCCGGCAAAAATTAGCGGTAATTCACAAATAACTTGAAATCACGGTAGGTCAGTGACATTGTTTTGTTGCCATGTTAGCATCCGAAAAAATTACATACTGTCGAGTGCATTACGAAAATAAACGATCGTTAGGCGACGAGCGTTATGAGGCCCAATGTTGTCACAATCCGCACCTGACCGACCGCTAATCAAGGAGCCGGCCCTTATTTTTGGTACATACAAATATACCAATACATATTGGATGCCATATCACTAAATTCCTGCAGATCAAAGAGTTCCGTAATTTTTGACCTGGCATCCTTTATTCAACTGAGAGACAAAACGTAACACTATACAAACTATTCCAAACAAATTATCGGTAGGTACCAAAACAAATAATATTCACGCCCGAGGCGGGATCCGAACCCTAAATATTTAGGTTAAAAAGGTCGACGCGTTACCAACCTGGCAACCGCGGCCGACATTTCTTTCAACGGTTCCCTATCATTAATCTTCCTCCGTCCCAAAAAAATGTCGTTTTCAACGACTGCGGCACGGATGAGCCACAGGTGTGAGCGCTAAGTTCGTAGTGATTACGGGTGGGGAGGGGGGAAACAAGACGACAGCACTGCAGTGGGGTGAAAACGGGAGCGATCCACGGTGAAAGATCTCAAAGCTCTCGCTTCTTCGCGCCATGCGCAACGGACGAATCTCAATTGTTTTCCCGATGCGAGGTCTCTTTCCCGCGCCGCCCGTCAATGGGAGCGTTGCAAAATTTGATCTCGCAACGGGGTCACCCGCGAGCCGGGGAAGAAAGAATGAGCAAGCGAAAACTTCCGTGACGGCGATCCTAAAGTGGGACGCACACGTTCCAACGCTATTTTTTCCGCTCCTCCCAATCTCCTCATTCGAAGAACAACAGAGAGGGACGGCTAAGTTGGCACTAATTCAGTTCAACGACCGTCTAACAGCAGTGAAAAAAAAATGTAATCAATAGACGAATATCCTTTCTCATTTCACATTTGGGACCTAATGCACTTCAACAGGCGGGACTTGATTTAGGAGCTGAAGGAACCGTCCAATGAATGTAAAAATCAATGTTGTTGATAAGAATCAATTTAAATTTTTAACAGGTTGTACTTTCAATTATAAAATTACTCAAATTCGCCAATATAGCTATATTTTTCTGAAGGTGATCATATCTATAGGCAAATGCCTAAGGAATAATCTAAAGCTCCTTTGTATTTTCTGAATTGTTTTCTTTAATTATATTTGTGTATTTAAAGGGAAATAAACATGTATTATTAATATATTGTGATGCCATAGTATCGCCACATTCTCAATCGTCAATACATAATTCTGGATTTTCCGAGGCTAGGTAGTCATAATTTCGCCACTGTAGAGGAGAGTTCCGCAGCATCGAGTCCTTGCACATCAATCCTCTGAATCAGTCGCAAGAAGACATGATTATTTAGTGGTAATACAAAAGGAAATGATGCGTGGGTAAATTGATAAAAAACTGGAATTAAAGAGAGGTAAACCTATAAATGAAAGGTATGCAATTTGATGAAAATTCTGAGCTACGTAACTAAGGGGGAGCTCGAGGAATTTCAGCTCAAGCAAACGAGATTCCATTACCTCACGAAAAATAAAAGCTCCTCATGATTCACTCAAGAGATACATAGTAGAGCGGGAAAGGGACATAAAACGACTGGTTGACCGCCTTATTTCGCCAGAAAGGAGTGAAACTCCCCCTTTGAATTTCACGCGTGCGTAACCGTCACCTCAAACCGCACTACTTTCATAAATTGTCTGGCACTACTTCACCAATCAACGTGATATGTAAACCGCAAATGCGAGGAAAACCGATTAGGCCGCGTAAAGTAATTGTGTGTCACCTGTATGGGGATCAAGGGCTCGGGTATCGCCTCCACGTGCAAAGACAGACCTCCGCAATCGTGAATTAACTATTTCCCAATAGGAAATCGACGGTATTGAGCAAGTATTTCCCTCTGTGCGGTCTTCCCGACAGTACATAGGTGTAAACCTCAACGTGCTAATGCCATCTTTCAAGGCCTGATAGTTTATTCAAGCAGAGTTGAAGGCTGGCGGATAATTAGATTAGTCAGTCGACAGTTTTCCTTGGTGGAAGTTTAAAGTTAAAATTACGTGGATGAAAGGCAAAATTCTAAATATGCTCCTTAGTATGTTACCGGATTACAGACCTCAGAAGATAGCAGCGAAAAAAATTATTTATCAACATACGAGTACTTTTCTACAAATAAAAATATTTGATGATACGACGCGATTCACCTGAGCACAGTATCATCAGGTACAAAGTTAAGATAATGCAGCTGGAGTAAATATAATTAAAGAGTATGTAGGAAGTCGAGGATGACCATGCGGACCATTTTATGACAAGTAGGTATATCCTCCTCGCCAAGTAATTCGTGATTATGTAAATCGGCCAAAATTCATCGCACCATTAAGCAATTTCTGTGGAAGAGTACGATTTTCCCACAGTTAACAGATACCTATTAATTACTTCTATAAATTGTCCTAGGATACATTAAAGACTATTTTTCATCTTAAGTGAAACAGACCACGTCCTGAAGAGGACTAACAGAGGAAAGAGAAGAAGAGGAATTGAAGATACAGTGAGGAAAAAGGTACGAGAAACCGTATTCATGGGTTTTAAGGAAAACGCTGAATTAGGAGGTTTGACATCTCCTTAAAAGTAAAAGGATTCATGCGGGGCTTAAAAGTTATTTGGGTTCACGAGGAGTTTTCACTTTGAACAACTGTAAAGGATGCCTCTGGCAATCTGTTAAATCAAGCTGTCGCGACAGTCAGCGCTAAAATAACTCGGTGAATACTGGTTGAACAAGGGCCGGAAGAACATACCAAAAAACTTAGACTTCATCAAAATCATATCTACGATCAGACACGTTTTTCAGGGATTTAACTCTGGAAAAATAGATAGTTTTGTGAAGGAGAAGTTAAGAGTAGATCTCCCGCGCTCGGGAAAATACGGAATAGGATGGTCCAAGAACCTACTATTGTTATGGTAGACTATCAATGTGGTGTTTACAACACGACAAGCGAATAAGAGGACATCGACAATCCCACTAATCCTCCGATATTCGTTTCCTCGTTTCGGATGGCTTGTCCACACGGAAAACGAGACACGCCACGAATATTTGATTAAGTTCACGGCGGTTCGCACCAAAGAGGCCGGGCACACATCAATCAGGCACGAGTCTAAGCGTTGCGGAAACGTTAAAATCCACCCCTACCACCCCTCCTCCACATATCTCCCCCGACAATACGCGGACCGGAGGAAGGAACATATCTGACGTCACCCGTCGGATGACGTCACGTCGCCCGGCACCCTCACCCATTATACCCCCCCACACACTCGCTATTAGCTTATTCAAGGTGACAAGCAGACCTCTCCCACATGAATCCGATAAGGAATACTGCGGCGACGATCCGTGGAATTAAAGCCGCAACTACTGTCTACGCGCCGAGATCCTGCTCTCCTCGCACAAGCGCAAGGAAGTCCCGAGAGCGCGGAATACGCGAAACTATCGCCCATCGCCGATTTATAATGGAAAGCGTTCGCTTTTTTTCCGTCCCTCTTTCTCTCTCCCCTCTCCGTATTTTCTCGAGTTACATAACACACGATCGCCTGTGTGTGGGTGAGTACACGGAGAGCGCGCGCGTGTGTGTGTGTGGAGTTTTGAAACGCCGCGTTGCCAATTCTACGGCCGTCCTAAATAAAGTCCTCCCTCCTCTTCCCCCTCCCTTACGCCCTCCATCCCCCGCCCTGCGTCTCCAGAGTCATCAGCACCTTCGCCCAGACCATAATCCGAGGACGCCGCTCGGCTTAGCAATGAGCCAGGCGCGAGCGAAAGACGAAGGGGCGCTCCCCCTCGGAGCGAGAGGAGTCAAAATGAGGATGGAACTCAGCCGAATCGGGGAAAACTGTGTGAATAATAGCGTAAGAGCGTTATCGCATCCTTAAACCGTGAGCCAGAGCGGGACAGCGTTTGTTGATGTGCTAACCTGTTATTCAAGCCTTTTCCGCACGAATCGGCGCATTAGACCGGGAAAAGGGTTTCAGGATAGGAGTGTGCGTTAGATAGGGTAAAAGGTAAGTGAGAGGTCCACCGTCGGCAATTACCAGCTCTATCTAAGGCCGTTGTACACGAGACACTAAATTGCGCAGCTAGAGGAACGGAAAATGCGAGTTCTGTTCTTGTTATGATTCCCTCAAAACAGCCTGTCGAAGACCCATGGAAAGATTCTGGCACCGCAAGGAGACGAACATGGGCCCTCTGAGTGGGAAGCTGGCACCCTCGCCAGGTCAGGACAGAAGCCTGGCATCGACATTACCCTGCTTTCTACAATAGTCGCGGAGTGGGTCATGGTTTCACACACAACCTATCTTAAGGAGTACTGAATTACGAGTTCCCTCCTCATAGCACCACCAAAATAAGAGCCACGTAGCCGTAGAAAAATGTCCGCCATCGCCGGGATTCGAAGCCTAGCCCTCCGCGTGGGAATCCATAACCCAAAGCACTACGGCAATCAAAACCTCACCTCCCCCTTCTCACCTCCCCCTTCTCACCCCCCCTCCCCCGGCTTATGGCGATATCGCAAAGATTTTATAGCCCTTTGCAATTATGTCGTCCATGGTGAATGAAAACCACACTAAGGATAGATAGAATGGGTGTCCCTCCGCTGGATGTCACACACGGAGCTCCGCTTAACTTAAACGATTCCATTTAACACACCCCGAGTCCCTACCATAGCGTTTCAATAGCCGATTACGCACTGAGTGACGCGCCGCACAGGTCGGAGACTCGAGCCTTTCCGGGATGAGGATGTGCGACGGCTAGAGGCTTTTTAAGGCAAGGATGTGGCGAAGGATGATGATGATGGTAAAAGGCGGATAGCGAGGAATTGTTAGAGGTATGTTAGGGGAAGATAGAAGACTGGAGGTGGAGATTCGGAGAATGCAGTGATAGTGAATGCATGCAAAGCTTTAGAGGGGCCTAATCCAAGGCAAAAATTACCATCATAAAATTCAAGGCACGAGCACTGTACAGAGTAAGTTAAGGAAGGACATGTCCAAAAAACCTACCACTAAACTGCAATATCACTGGAAAGGAAGTTAAAAAAACCAGGGATATAGGACGACTTTAATTCACGGATTCAGACGGTAATTTGTGGATGTTCTTACTGGAATTAAAGTAAGAATTTCGTACTTTTCCACAGATCTATATTCGAACAACGACGCGTTTCGATATGTTACAACACCATCATCAGGTAATGCATGTCACAGTACTCATAAAGAATTTAAGACGACATATATATATAAAACAAGGTAGATAAAAAAAATAAAAAAAGACAGGCAGGAAAGTAGTTACATGCATGAACTTTTATAGATGACTCCTAAATGTGGTATTCCCGGCAAGGACTGTCCATAACCTTCCAACCAACCGGTTGAATACAAAATCAAAGAGGCGTCCCATTTAAACGGCGACAAGAGTGAGATGACAAGAAGCACACCACGGACGGCAAGTTAAGGCTGTCGAGCATTGATATCCGATGCGAAAACGACATATCTCCCGGGTTTTTTTTCGACGTCTTCTTCGCATTTAAGCGGCGAACGGGAACCGGAAATCTCCGATAATAAGCGAGATATGGTTCACGGAGGGATGCACTTATACGCTCACTCAGTCAGCTCTTGCGCAACCAGCGGAGGAGGAAAATCGTACGCGGGGATACGGTGGCGTAATTTTATTCAAACGAGTTCCAGGAATCCAATCACTCAGCATTTATGTTAAGAAAAACGGTTTGTCGATAAGGTTAATCAAATAGTCGTCACCTTGTCTTGCATTTCATCATGTGTTATCGAAATTCTCCACGTAATGATCTTATATCTATGAGGTCAGAGAATTTGAATCTCTGAAGTGCAATTAAACTAGCAACAAATGCGTACTTATTCACCTACACAAAGGGGTTTAGGGATTTATTCTTTTCTATGTTCATTTCTAGTGGTCCGTGAGTGCCTAGAATCCCTATTAGACGAAACCCCGTAAATTTCAATCGTTTTGGCATGAAAAAATTGGATATAAGCGCAACAACCACTTCCTAATGACATTGGATATCACAGAACTAACGACCCACCGCATAGTAGGCCGGAGAAGTATGACTTTCGGTCGGCAGTCAAAACAGGTTCTTTCCCGCAGTGGAAGTGTTCGCCAAGAAGTGGGCGGACAGAGGTCAGGACAGCTGCTTCTGAAAAGCTCATGAATGGTGATTTAATAGAATATTCAATCATAAATGCGTATTTTTATTCCTCCGCGGGGTATGGCGAGTAGATGAATGCAGAGGAAATACACACGATTCCTACTAAACCAGTAAGCTTCAATGACAAAAGGCGGTAGAAAAAACTATGAAACAATGGAGTGATGCAACATTACTTGACGAGTTAGGTCGAGATTTCATCCTTCAGGATTGAGTGAACTCCTACAAAAATCATGACAGAAGTCCTTGAGAAAATTGTGCGTGACGTCTGACGCAGTAATGCACGCAGTACTTTTGTAAAAATCAAGCAAAAATAATTGTCGCATGTAAAGTTTGAGAACTTTTATTTATTTGTTAACATATGTATTTTTTCAGTCAATTATCATAGAGGTCTTGGTTCCTTAGTGATGTGAATATAAAAAAGACATTTTTTTCAGGAGGAGACATACTGGAGGAGAATTGACGTCCTAGGTTGGAGAAGAATAAAGAAACTAAGACTATTTATCAAAATATAAATATTTACTTCCAGGGATAGATACTTAGAATACATTGCTGGATGACGTAATAATGCAACATCAAAACAGCGTTTCCTTATCATCAAAACAGCGCGACACATTCTAAGGTGGATTCACAAATTATATCTAGAGTGAATTATAATTTAAAAAAAAACGAAAAAAAGACAATTGAAATGTGGCGAAAACGTAGTAACGATCAACACTGTAAGAAAAACCAAGGCCACCAGAGTATTCGACTGCGAAAATATATTTAGCCGCTCGCAAGGTAACGGGAAAATCTTAATCAGGGTTACAAATGACCGCAATGTCGTAAAGCATGACGGAATTCAGGATAGATAAATCAGGAAATCAGATTAGATAAATCACGAAACCAAGCAAAATAGGTTAAAACTAAGGAAAATATGTTAAAAATTACTAACGACTCAAATGCTTCGCTTTTTTTAGCTTACCGATCCGGTTTACATAAAACTAAATAATTTTCAATGTCCTATTAATATTTCATAAGGCGAAATATTTCGAATACATGTCAGTAACATACAAAATGATGGACGCGTGGAAAGCGTATTAATAACGATCATAAAACGGTTCACAAGGAATTGCCAGATATCCTTCTTTACACCGTAGTAGACATCCTCTCACCAGGCACCAACGGACCCGAACGCTTGGCCGGATACAATATAGCTTGTTCCCAAAACATTAATAAGACCATTTCGATAGTCGAAAACTGAAATAAATTAACGCATCAAAAATTTTCACGCAGAAGTACACCTGGAAATTAAACTTTTCACTTTTTAATTATTTTATTAATTTGTTCTTTAATGTCGGAAAAAAGAGGTTTACTGCGGGTTCTACGTTAGCCTCTACCATTGAAATAAGCTGGCGCAGTCGAATTACAAATTGTAATTTACAATTCTTTGGCAGAGACGGTCACTTCAAAGTTTGAAGTGACCCTCTCTGCCTCAAACTGCGCAAAAACATCAATCAGGATATTTTTCAATCAGACCCCCCTGGTTTTGGAGGAGTTTCAGCGTATAAAAGGTATCCCCCATGCCTCGCACAGCCGAAACAATAAAAATATGAAAGCAACTAGTCACTGTTAGTATGCCTTCCCACTTTCCTCATTATATCAGCCTAAGTACACACGGGATAATGAGGAGCATTATTCCCTGGCGAAAAGAAGCCAAATGCCATTGCAGAAATTTGTAACGCGGTCAGCTCGTTCTGAAGCGTGACCCTAGGCTACGAGTTCAGTCATACGTATTTTGAACCTTGTCCAGTTTCTCAAGCTTGCAGAGACTAAACATGACGTCTCAAAGCACGCACAGTTGCTATCTTTTAACTTATCCCCCATCAATTCTTCACCAATCTTAAGTTTCCATGTCGTTATACCTTCCTCCCGAGACAGTCCGCGCCAGACACCAGATGAGTATCACATTTTCCCGCTTCAATGTGACGCGGGCTTCGACCACATATTGCATGCCACGAGGTAAGACCGTAATGAGCCTGACATGCACATAAACATTTCGAAAAGGCGACTTGACTCAGTTCAATCAGTGCAGTAATAACTATTTTGCACATTTGCCTCTGGTTGAAAACGATTCCCTAATATATGGTGTCACTAAGCACCTTCCACGCGGGCAGATTTTTTTCCTTGAGAAAAAACTCTGCAAATACTAAAATAATAGAAGCCGGCTTAAACCGGATTAAACGCTCATTGTCAGTCTAATATCTTATTCTAAGAAGTATCTAAATATTTGTGAATGCATAATGGTCATGAATGGTAAAATCCTATCATAGCCGTTTATAAAACACATGCAGCGAGGACCAAAGATTATAACTGCAAGGCAGTATGGCTGCTTTCGTGCTTAATTGAGACCAATAACAATGGCGAATAGGGAAAAATCATTATTCTCATCCAAGTATTTTATCAATCCTTGAGGTTAGACTACACGAAAATAAAGTCAATTCGGAATCGCATTCAAGATTTCTCATTCAATTTTTCTTGTCGAAGACTCCTTGAACCGCGTGGAGATGGCTATAGCAAATATGCTTCAGGAAGAAGAATAAAAAGAAAAGACGGTAGGTCGTCTTCCTAAAGGAAGACGAGTTTTGAACAAAATCGCTATCTCAAACGATGATGCCCAGATGCCCGTATCATCATTAAATGGACTACCTTTGCGAGCCCAACACTGCATGAAAGAAGAAAAAGACCTGTACGAAGGTTTACGTAAAGGCGGCCACAGCGAGTCAATTAACCGTTAATCGGTCGCACTCAAATGTATACACCTATGGTTGCATCGGATCATGACTAGAGATCGTCAAAATTACAATAATACTAAATATGATATCTTATTTAAAAATTATACATTTAAAATATCTATAATGTTCTTGGTAAATGGCTCAGCTGTAGCTCCATATAATATCTGCCTTCAATGTTCGTCTATGTCTAACTTTTCCACAGACAAAACACTATGCAAATAATTCAAGGCTTTTTATTATTCCACTAATTACGAAATAATTACACTTGGTTGTCTGACTCTTTCTCTCGGGAAAATATGCCCACTCTCTTAGGCGTCCCGCCAGTGAATGATGCCTGAGTTTCTACAGCCAAACCAGACAGCATCTCATCGAATTTCGAAAATTGTAATTTTCCATCTCAAAGTGCCACGTCTGACATGTGAATTTTAACAAAGCTCATAATTCATGTGAATTTCTATACTCTGGTCGAGGAACCAAATGCAAATATATTGCGGAATGTTTTGTAGCCAGTCAGCGCATCAATGTATGAGTCGTGGTGAAAGGTCGAAATAAATATTATGGGAAGTGAAGGAACGTAAAATTCTGATATTTTCTGAAAGATGATCTGCAATAGCTTGTTTGTGTGCATGCATAGATCCCACGACTGTCAAGCATTCATGCAGTGAATCTTTTGCTATTGTCTCTACCTTGGATATTTATGGGCAAAACAACTATGAATTACATTATTCACAAATGTCTATTTTATATCTCATTATACTTAAACAGATGTTTTGAGGCTACATTGAGAAAGGTTCAGGTCAGGTCAAGATGTAAGGTTCAACATTGGTGTTCGTCTCGGGTCGAAATCGCGAAAGACTTGAAACACTCGGCCGTGTCGGGTCACAATGCGAGAATGATGTTAGACTGGTGGTCGCGTCGGGTCAAAATATATCTTCCGAAAAAATCGATAATCATTTTGGAGTAAAACTTTCTGGATCGATAAAGTGAGACACAATAGCAGACTATTCGAAAAAAGCGATATGATAACATTTTCCAAAAAGTATCTTCAACGAAAAAGTCGTCGGGTCAATATGACCCGACGCGACCGATTAAGGGTTATTAAAGAACCATCGGGCCCCGTCGTCTGATCACGTCGCCATTCGATTTCTCGCATCATGGAAAAACTTCATGCCCAAACAAGCTAACCTGGCAACTTTGGCTACTTTCCAAGTGAACAATTTATGAAAGGGTACAAGAAGTATTTATAACTGAATTATGCGCGAAATTCGGATCACGTCGAGGCAATTTGCTACACTTAAAAACATTACGTCAACGACGCACCTGCCAGAACATTTTAAGTTGCGGTCAAAAAGACTATCTAAATTTGGGAGGAAAAATAATTATACGGCATTAAATTCTAAAATAGAATGCGGAGAATTACATAGAAAATGAGAAATATCCTTACGAATTAATTCATAAATTGACTTACAAAACTCCAGGGGAGCATTCACATAAACATTATCAGCGTTGAAACCAAGCATCTCTCTCAGTTTGGCACTATTTCTTTTCTAATAATAACTTTACTTAGAACATAAATGCGCTCGAATGTAGTTGTTTGAAGAGAGAAAGCCTACATCAAAATCGTAGGAAAGTAAGAATCTCTAGACTGGGCTATCGAAAATAAGTAAATGTTCCCCATTGTAAAAGGTCAAATCAATGAAAAATCATACAAACTTCTGGCTGAAGACCTATTTTATGACGAATGTATGTCTTCTGCCAAAGCTAGCGACTGATAAGGACAACTACTCTACTCTGCTTATAAATTGTATGATCCCGTCCCCATACATCAGACTGAATACACCTTATATTTTCTATGACGCTGCTAGATAACCGCATTTCTCTCGACTCCCTTTCGATTCGTTGCCAATATAACATTCCAATGCCCTCCAAGACGGATGTGAAACTAGCACGATAATACTTTCAAGAGTCAGCCACCATTCCTAAGATGACGAATATGAGCCTTGTGAGGGTAAAATCTGAGCCTTTCATTGAATACAACCTTATAATTAAGCAGGGCTCATTCTCTGACCCTGTTCACACACCAACCCCGAACTTTGGCGATGGCAACTCTGTGGACAATAAGTGAAACTACTTATAGAAGTATAAGAGCACCATAAACGATAGATCAAAGCTACTCATCGGGCAGGTTTAGAGGCAACCATAACAAAGAAGTTTTACTTTTATGAATAAGTAACACACATTACACAACAGATGAAGTATTTTTTTCAAACATAGGCTTCTGAAATTTTCACATTCTCGAAAAGATTAAATATTTTCAACCTCCTTTCATTGGTATCTTTCGAGTAAAATGCGATTCGGAGTAATGATCAATACCAATACGGCCTAAAAATTTACATTCCTTACTTGGGACGCCGCAATCGTAGATGCTGACTATTTAATAAATAATAAATAAATATTTATTAGCTCTAGGTACAATACCCCTAAGAGCACCAATATTACAATTACAATTGAGGTGAGCTTAAACAACCAACATAGTATCAAACATAAACAATGAGTACAAAAATATTTGAAAACATATCAATACAAAGATAATACAAAAATTATTATGCATATTCATATCACAAAATAACGAAAAAAAACTAACAATAAAAGATATTTTAATGAAGATTGCACAATAACAAAGTAGGAAGCGGATGGTGATATAGATATAACAATGCGAATTAGAGATTTATGTCTATATGTGAAAGGTAAGAATAAAGTTTCGTTTTGAATGACTGCCTGTTTTTACTGCTCTTTAGGTCTATGGGGAGAAAATTCCATAATTTTGCGGATTTGACTAGGAAAGAGTTGTGGTATTTGGTGGTTCTATGGGCGGGGCAATATAAATCAGATGCTTCACTCCTTGTATTCATATTACGGGACTGAGGTTGGTGTTTAAACATATCCATCAAATATTTAGGTTCTGTAACGGAAAATAAGGAGAACAGGAAGACGCTTAGCAAGTAATTGCGCCTGCCCTTGACAGTTAACCAAGATAGTTTTTCCCTATACGGAGAAACATGTTCATCATATCGAACGATGAATCTGATGCATGAATTTTGAATCCTCTGTAGCTTGTCATTAAGCTCTTCTGATAGGTCACCAAAAACTAGAGAACAGTAATCCAAATGGGGAAATGCTAGAGTTGTAACAAGCAGCTTCCTAGTATGAGTCGGTAAGACGTATTTCTGGGTTTTGAGTTGGTAGAAGAATACAATAGTATTCAAAAAGAAAACTATAACATTTAAAAACAAATCAGAAATATATACACTGCACTCAATCCGATTAATCAACAGGGTGAAAAAATTCAAGGGATTTTCCAGAAGGTACCTACTAACTATTTCAAGGCTAATTGTTTTTTCTATCACCTATAATTTTCCGACGACTACCCTGACGAGACCAAGATTCTCCACATGGAGTGACAGAACCCATTGTTCGAGAACCGTACGAGCTGCATGTCCTGACTGACCAGTGATTGCTATCGTATGGATTCCGTGACAAAAATATCCAAATAGAAATGAAAAAGTAGAATAACTCTTCACACCTTGGCGATAGTATCATCCGCCGGGAAAACTACCATGACGGTATGGATGAACATTATACACCGCACTCACGTCTGTGACGGGGAACTGCTGAGTCATGGACACTGGGGATTCATTCCTTGCCTTGATGACGAATGCTAACCACCACGCAAGCAAAAACCAACATTTAAGCCCAAGCCCTTGACGAGTGCAGACTGTTGTAGCACATTAGACTCAGTAGACTCAGAAGGGACGAGGCTGCAGCACAGGACCTTATAGTGAAAAAAGGCATTTTTCCTACAAACGCAACATCGGGACAAAAAGATCAAATCGAAATCCAGAGATGGGGACAAACAACTTATTGGTTCAAAAATTAAAGCAAAAAATACAAGACAGCCTTTGACACATAAGGCCGGTTTACTGACAAAATCAACCCTAATTTAACTTAAACACTCAACAAGAAATCAACGTAAAAATGGCTAGGGTTAGACGTCATACCTCCGGATTTAATGAAATTATGATTAAACCAAGGCTGATGTCATCAGTGTGAAAAATGAAAATCTTCTGAAATATGTGTTCATGAGTTCATTTCCAACGCGTCTTTCATAGAACTATCACCTCTTCAACATATCGTTACCCCTAAAATCTTCCACCAGCCATATTTTCTGGCCCCTTCCGACTCCCCTTACCATCTTTATTTTTTCTCCCACCATATCTGACACTTCCCCCACATTTGTTTTTCCGCGCTACCCAGCTCACTCTATTAATCCTTTCCCAAATTGCGATATTAACAGTTTCCAGACTACGCTCATCTTCCTTCCGTATCGACAAAGCTTCGGAACCTCATTTCCCCATAGCAGGGTTTAAACTAATCTTCTCTGAATATACCGGCTCAAGTTTCCCATCATCAAATCCCTCCTTTTCGTAAACGCTTCCCTCGCTCATGAAATCCTTCGCTTTTTGTCCTTACTTTTGAACCCACCTTTATCCAAGATACCCCTAATATTAATATACTCAAAGGTTGCAGGTTCTAATTTATGGAAAGTCATTATAAAATGAAAGAAAATACTTTGTATTTCCGCACGATTTCTTAGGTCGTCCGCGGTTTCAACGAATGGGCGTCTTGATATTGACGCCCATGCGCTGAAACAGCGGTCGACCTAATACATCATGAGAAAATAGAAATTGTTTTCCTCTATTCCCTAATATGCGAACTGTTCCACCGTCTCTCATCTACGCCCTCCATACTTCAACATATTCTAGTCTTCCTACTTCGGGAGAATCTCATTACTTTTGTCTTTCTATGGCTTATCTTTATACAAAACCTTTCACACTCTTAACGTGCTCACTATCGACTGCAGTAATTTGGGTGACAGGATCACTAATTCCAGAAGTGTCGGAGAACTAACTCAATTTTTCACGCTGATCTCCGCTTTTCATTCGCTCTCAACACATTTTCTCAAGCTTCTTTAACCATTTCCTACGAGTACCTTTACTCCGTACTCTATCGTTGCTCATTCCGATCCGCTAGCCGCTACCCTAAGCTGTACCATCTGATTCATCAGCAAATTTCTATCAAGCAGTCAATTCATCTACAGTAAAATTCACTTTCATGATAGCTGTATTACCTTGTTCCAATTTCTCTATCAGGTACAGCCACATTAATCGTACTCAGAAACTCGAATTCCACTATTCTACGTTTGTTAGGTCTAACGTGTTTCAGCTAATTAACCCATCAGCATGTACAATAGTTTCACTTCATCAGTAACATAAGTTTCACTCCCTTTACAAATAGGTGGGTAGGAGTGCGGTTTTACGCATAGTGTTTTGCATACCAATATAAAATTAACTTATCAGCATTCTCCGCATTATACCAAGGATCTTTCACCGGTATGTGAACGCATTTCGAGTAGAGTTGAGCAATGTCAACGCGCAATATTTTACTGCCACCAGTAATGAGGACCAATCCATTAGACAACGACGATTAGAGATTTTTATTTGAGAACCAGTATTTAGTAAGCCGTCACTTGTCTAAGAGAACCAAGGTTAAGAGCATAGGAGTTCACGAAGGCAACGCCTTTCACTAAGGACTGTTCAGAAGGCATCCACACTTAGCAAAACCAAGAAACTTCAAAGACAAGGTCGGAATACGACACTCGGCACTTAAATTTTGCACACTTTCACAAAATCATTCGCAACACTTAGCGTAAGATGAGGATCAGTTAAGAGGTAACGACACACCGATCATTTCCATGATAAAATTTAGTATCTACTGCCGACTAATGCTTATGCATGCCGACAAAGTTAAACTGGAATTTATATCCCTTCAATTGTAGAGCAAATTATTACAAGAGCGAAAGAAGAACGAATACGCGTGAGCTTGAGTGTAATTCACCGCGAAGATCGAGTCCGCTGCAACACAAAACGCGGGCTCAGAAATAGCCGAGGTAAGATTTTAAATGTTCAGGAAATAAGTATAACTACTATGTCCGCAGAGTTACAAAAAGCACAGGAAAAGGAAGTTGACAACGTAGAATGTTTTCGTTCGCCTGACATTTAGTCCCAGTGAGCAGAATATTTACTGAATAGATGCAAGTTTTCTTAAACTGTAGCAAAGTGCCTACTGTAAGGCAAACTCTCGCAGAAGAAGGGCTCGTCAACTGAGCAGGGGCGGGAAAAGGGGGAGTGCTGGCAGGGGGGCAGGGGTGGACGTACGCCCCCCTCCTCCGTAATTCCTGGTTAACTAGGAAAATGGTAATGATAAGATGTTTCGTTGCCCCAGACCCCCGGAAAATAGCAGTCCCCCCTTCCATAAAACGACCTCAATCCGTCCCTGCACCTGAGAATGACAATGTAGTAGTAGTAGTATTTATTCCACCATTTATACATACAAAAACACAAGATTACAATTGATTTGTGGAACAACAGTCACCCCTGAGGTAAAAGAAAACCTGTGATGGGGTTGTCATCATTTAAATTTACTAAATATAACTGGTTGGTGTGAGGCCACAACATAAATATATTACAATTCATTTTGCAGTGGAGTCAGCATTTTAAATATTAAATTGCATTTTAAAGTGTTCACACAACCATACGCCAGGAAACAATGGGAAATAAAGTAATACAACAACACTAATTGATCAAATACATTCCATAGTTACAGAAATTATTATAATCTTCAATATTTGTAATGGAGAAAAGCCAAGTTTTTAATTCTTTTAGAAATATTCAAACCGACTTAGATGAGGTAATGTGAGCTGGTAGGCGGTTAAATATGCTGGGAGCACAATAACAAAAGAATCTCCTAAAGGTTTCATTATTAGGTTTGGGAACATTAACTCTATTTCGTGGACTCAATCCTTAAAACGGTACATTCACAAAACCTGTGACATTCCCTCCGCTGACATAAAACAATCGTAATACTCTGAAAATAAATAAGTACCTGAGGGGTAGTATACCCAATGTTTTAAATACAGGAAAGGATGAAACATTTCGTTTTTCACCAATTGCCAATCTAATTTTTTTTGTGCCACTATAACAGGGTACACATTTGAGATGTAGGTTCCACCCCAACAACTAAGCCCATACTACAGCTTAGAATGTACAATAGAATAATACACAATTTTTCGGACAGGTAGATAACATATTTGTCTTAAATGATCGAACTTCCTTAGTAGGTACAATATTCATATATTTTTTTTAGTTTTTGCAAATGAGGCTTCCAACTCAAGTTCTCATCAATAACAAGATCTAACTATGTACTTGATGTTACTGACTTTCTCTATTAAGAGACAATTTTTACACAGGTTATCCTTGGAAGAAAGGCAGCTGACACACAAAAAATACAAGTAATCAATACAGTCTTTCCTGTCTCTTAAACTAAATCGCATAAATTTGGTTTTTTCACTTAAGACAAGTTTATTAGCAGAAAACCAATATTTCAGTTTATCCAGGTCATTTTAAATCTGTTGCTGAATTGTCGGTAGGTCTTTCCCAGAGTAGGACAAAGCAGCGTCGTCAGCAAAATGGGCCAATTCCCTATTGAATATACCATTACATAAATTATTGACATACACTAAAAATAGAATTGGGCCACGAACTGAGCCCTGAAAAACACCAAGAGTGATAGGTTCAGATAAACTGTAGCACCCTTTGACCCTGACACGCTGCGTTCTACCCGTCAAATAGCTATGAAACCAGTTTAGGGCTACGCCTCTGACTCCAGCTTCCCTCAGCCTACTTAACAGAATGGGATGATCCAGGGAATCAAATGCTATTGTAATGTCCACAAAGATACCGGCGACGCACAACCCATTATTTAGCCCCTTAAATATCTCAGTACAAAATTTTAACCAGGAATCTTCAGTGGACTTCCCTTCCGCAAAACCAAATTGGTTACTTGACAAATAACTATTTTTAGAAAAGAAACCTATCAAACGTGTTTCACCCTGGCAAACGTGTGTGAAACCCAGCAATGTTTCGCAGATATCCAGAAACTATCAACTCAAATCCACGTTAACGGCCGCCCTCGTCAAATTATTTCAACGGTTGGCTAAAGGCAAAACCACGACCTCGGAAACCAACTTGGATCGAAGAACACGATACACATGACCGAATGCCCGTGGTTTTTCCCTCCTCCCTCCGAACACACCCCTCTGAACTCTCCATTCACTCTCAATCAGACCACTAGCTAACTCCGCCACGCGATTGGATGGCAAAAAATAACGAATAAATTAATAAAGTGCGTACGCGGCGGACCTGCCAAATAAGTAAACACACACAAATGCACATGTGCAACGCGAAAGTGCAATCGCTGCGCGCGCTCCCCAAGGTTAATGGGCTTGGTGAAAGCGGCCTGAGAGGCAGACGTCAAACATGTCCGCATCGGGTGTTAATGGCATCACTCTTCGCACTTAATTAATTAGACGATAAAATCGCAAGGGTGGTGCTCTAAGAGATAAATATTTTTGATAGACGACTAAATCGACTTTTTCAGCGAAAAAGTGAAGTAGATATGCCGCAAATGCATAGATAGGAGTTGCCCTCGAAAGAAACTTGGGATTAAAGAGTTACAGCTTTCTAAAAACGTAATGAGAGCCATAAGTTCTGAGAGACTTTCTGGTGTTTACCACCACAAACTAACTTTAAAATTCACGTAGAGCTCACTATTATTCAAAAATAAGAACAGCTTGCAGCAATTTCATGATCAAACAGTGAAAGCCGTAGGTATGATTTACGTCAACTCCTTCGGGCTGGACTTCGGGCTGGGGAAAATAAATATGGTACTAAAATAAATAACTACGTGCTATTCCACACACATATCCTATTTTTGCGGAATGATACAAAGTTACTTCTTTAAGTGCCAAAGCCGAATGATAAAATATTATAAGTAATTGGATGAATGCACGCAAATATTTTAGAAAATTCTCCACTTAATGCAGTAATACGTTCTACTTCTTTAGCAGAGTCAGTAAATGTTCTTAGGTTTTCATTACCATGAAATTGTATTTATTCCAACAATGTTTTCAACAAGTTCAACTATAAACCACTACTTCCGATGAAAAAATATGCGCATTCCAACTATGCAACGGAATCAAGAGTTTTGTGAAACAAATTCACAGGAATGCTTCTTGTAACTTGGGAAATTCCTTGAGTATTAAAAAAATTATTTTATTGCGAAGTACTCGGTCTACCAATTACCGTAATTGAACTTCAATCATAAAAACGGTCAAATTCCCTAATTAGGTACATCTACTTCAAGGATAAAAAAAGAAAAATATTTTCTGCCAAATCTTTGGGAAATAGAAAAAAATTAAAAACAAAAATAAATATGTAGGTTTTCCATTCTATCTATACTACTTTCAATTTCCTACACCAGCGGTTCCCAACCTTAGGGACGAGTTATCTACAGGGCACGTATCCGTGGTAATGAGGTACGCGGAAAAAATAAGTTCATGTCAAAACTTTGGTAAACACATGTACACTGAACTGAACCCAGCAGTCAGGAGTACTATATACGGAAATGGGCTGCCAAATAGTTAGGGAGTTTCGTTCCTTTTTCGGACTCGTTCCTTTCGTTCACGTTCACTAAAAGGAACGAGTTTAAAGATTCGTTCATTTTCAAGTTGCGCCTGGGAATTCGGACATTAGGGTACATGTCAATGATATGATTCGTGCTATTTTCTCTCGTCAATTACTCGTTGCTTCAAGTCATTTAAATAATATACGAATATGACACTTTCCAAAGAAATGCAGGGGTGATACTTACTTAACCACGGCGACCACGGCCCACAAAGTATCCCATTATGGGCTAGAATCACGCTACCTACCGAAGATAATGAAGGTAAATCTGGTTTTCCGTCACTCCAGCTAATATCTGTTTTGAGAAACACTCCCGTTAGTGATGAAAATTACAATGTAACCCAGTGAAAGGGCAAGGAATGCGCATTTTAGAAATTTAAGAAACATACCCGTGTGTTGGATAGTTATAGAGAGACTCCCTTTGCTCGCAAGGGGGGTGCGCCCCCAACGTCTTAGTCACTGGAGGCGTGAGAGAAAGAAGCATGCGAGATTTTCACTTTGCCACCATGTTGCCAGAGAACTACGCGGGAGTACGGGTTTTTGCTACTTATCCGTAAAGTTCATGTTATGGCGCATGCGCCTGTCGAGTCTCAAGGTAATATCTTCACTGGTGAAGGCGTGAGGGAAAGATATATTCGAAAGATTCAAGAAAAGCTGACTTTGGCATCATGTTGCCAGAGAACTACGAGAAATGAAGAAAACGATTAGCAGAAAGTTGTAAACCTGAATGAGATCTAGAAAATACCGCCCAACAGATTCGTGATCCAAAGTCTAGTTTAGAAACCACAGTCGAAAATCCGGAAAATCCGATTTTGGCGCCATGTTTCCAGCAAACTATAAGTGTTCGAGAGTAAGAATAGGCATAAAGTTGTTGGCCTCGATGAGATCTAGGTAAAACCACCCAATAGATTTGAGATACGACTTCTAGTTTAGAAGCTACAGTGGAAAAACAGAAAAATCCAAATTTGGCGCCATGTTTCCAGCAAACTATAATTGATAGAGAGGAAGGATTGCCATAAATGTTAGGACTTGATGAGATCTAAAGACCCCGCCCAACAGATTCGAGATCAGACTCTTAGTTTAGCAGCTAGGAGGCGTGAGGGAAAGAAACATTCGAAAATATCACTTTGGCACCATGTTGCAATAGAACTACAAGAGAATCCGGATTTTTGCTAATTATCCGTAAAGATCATGTCAAGGCGCATACCCCTGCCAACTTTCAAGGTCATACCTACACTGGTGAGGGCGTGAGGGAAAGAAACATTAGAGAGTTTCATGAATTAGCCGAATTTGGCACCATGTTCCCAGAGAACTACGAGGGATGAAAAAAACGGAAAGCAGAGAATTGTAGGCCTGGATGAGATCTAAAAAAAAACCGCCCAACAGATTGGAGATCCAACTTTTAGTTTAGAAGCTACAGTCGAAAAACAACGAGTTTTACGAAAATCCGACTTTGAGACCATGTTACCAGAGAACTAAAAGGAATGGAAAACAACGAATAGAATAAAGTTGTAGGCCTGAATGAGATCTTAAAAAAACCGCCCATCAGATTCGAGATCCGACTGAAAGTTTAGAAGCTACAGTCGAAAAATAGCAAGTTTCACAACAATTCCGAATTTGGCGCCATGTTACCAGCCAACTTTTAGTGTTCGAGAAAAAGTAATGGCATACAGTTGTAAACCTCGATGACATCTAAAAAAAAAACGTCAACAAATTTGAGATCCGACATCAAGTTTGGAAGGTTTCCTTGATTTGATTCCTAAGTCCTTCGAATCCTTTCGGTCCTTCGTTCCTATGAATCCTTTCGGTCCTTCGTTCCTATGAATCCTTTCCTTTATTTGATTCCTTTCGGTCCTTCGAATCCTTTGGAACGAATCGGTCCATTCGTTCATTTCGGTCCTTTGGAACGAATCGGTCCATTCGATCCTTTCGGTCCTTTGGAACGAGAATATTTCCACAACCGGATTCGTTCCTTCTCGTTCCATCAGTGGATTCGTTCCAAAGGAACGAATCGTTCCGAAATGGCCCATCACTACAGCCAAAGACTACGTAAGAGAGTTTTTAAAGCTGTCTAAGATAATACCTACCTGATTAACAACCTCGAATACCGTTCAGGAGGGTCGATGCCCCCGAAATTATGGTTCTATGGACAAAATAACACCGGTGATTATATGGGTTTATTATAAGAGTGAGAGCATTATTTATTTTTTAAGATAATAGATTAAAGTATCTTTGGGATTTAAAACAGAAGAATTGCCTTTATTTAAGTGTGGACGAAATATACCGGATGTCCATCAATGCCATTGCTTAATGCCATGAAGGTGACGCTCGCTCAAGTGGACGCCGCAAAGAGTCATCCGAAGGTCAGAGGAACGGATGGTAAATACACTCGAAATACCACAGGCAGAGACGAGTTGAGCAGAATAATTAAGATGCGCGCAAGCAGAAGGGTTTCCATGCTTTACTCAATCACCAATTTCGTCCACTGTGTTTATTTTCTAGAGGACGTTCCACATTTAGTTGAGAGTGTGAGCTCTAATGGCAACTCGTTTCCTGTGTAAATCTCTTTTAGACCGGAGATGCTATGTTGCCAATTAGAGATACAGCGCGGGGTCAAAATAATATAGATATCCTCCGTGTCATGCTGAAACTCGCCTAATCTGAATTTTCCAAGTAGTTTAAGCTTAGTGTGCAGCCTGCGAGTCACATTCGGCTCCCAACTTAGTATTTCATGAGCTGTGTAACACTGTTCGCTCTTGGCCGTTTTTATCTTCGTAAGGATCGAAATTACAATCCAGGATATCAAACCCAGGCCATTATCATTGGAAGTCAGTGCACCAGTCATCACACCAACCCGATCCTATCTTTCAGTGTAGGAAAAATACTTAATTATGGAAGTAGGTACATACCTACACAACAAGTAGTGACACAGTGCAGAAATCCCCCCTTGGCGTGCTCTCAATACTGCATTCCCCACATTTCGAAAACTAATTATTCCTATCATTACGGCATCCTATAATTTATGTGAATAAAAAAAGTTTTCGCAGAGATAGGCTAATGGCTCTTAGGCAATGGGTGGATGACATTGGCATAGACCCAAATCGTGAGCGCTCGAGTTCAGACCAACTGTAGTACTCGCAAAGAGTCTCTCTACGCGGCAAAGGGAAAATTGGCATTTATGGTAAACTCATCAAATGCCAAATTCTAGGCCGGAACCTTCGCCTGCACGGTGGTTCTCGTCTCGAAGCCGCCAACTAATATCCGTCAACCTTTTCGAAAATTCACTTACATTCAAATTATCCATGTGACGCAAGAAAATAAACTACATGCCAGATGACGTCTTGAAATCGATAGCATCCACAATTTTGCTCGGTTCACGCGACTTCACGCCTGGCATACAATTCGCGCGAAAATGCTTTCAATTACCGTTAAATTATTTACTAAGTGTTATTAGATAGTTTTTATACTCATGTCAGTGAAAACTAACTCAGTACAGTCCAATAAATACAAGAATCGATCCCTTGAAGCATAAAACTGCATATTTTTTTCCTTTTCCTGCAAGGTATGATACGTTAGCGCTCTCCTTTTCACTCCTACACAATGCTTTTTGGGGTACAAGTACACGCTAAAATAGCCAAGAGTTAGTTTCCAAAATTTCCACAATCATACTTTAGCCAAAAAACGTATCCTTTCCCGAGGTGAGATGCGAACCCGCGACCAGTAAATAACCAGACCGACGCGCTACCGACTGGCTGCTGCGGCCGGTAGAACAGCAAGTTATTTCCAATCAAAATTAATCAAAATATATACCTACACAAAATAGGAAATATTGAGCAAAAAATTATCCTATGCACATATTATATTTAGCCTCGAAACACCAAAAAATGCTTGAATGACTCAAGGAGCATAAACCTGAACACGTGATCACAATATCCTAATTCTTTTAAATGACATCTTTATTGGTTGAACTCAGCTTACCCAATGAAATAAGATAATACGGACTGAGTATACCTAACGTTAACACGTACTCAAGTTCAGCATGAATAAAGCATACACACTTAGCATATTGTCTCAATTACGACCATTCGATTCTCCCCCAAGTAATGCCTGGGGCTTCTATTATTTTATCTACGCGGAAAAAAGCATGAAATCCGAAATGAAGGTGTGGAATTAAAGAGCTGTTACAGCCAAATGGATACAGCAAATTTGTGACTATTGTGTGTTGACAAATTAATATACATAAATAATTTGAAAATAAGTATTGCAGAATGTGGAAGCTACTTCTCGCAAGTGAAAAGCTTAACCGCGTTAGATAAAATGAAATACGCCTACGATCATCGCCAATAACGCACACATGCGAAGTAGTGATTTAAAAGATTTTATACCAAACTGAGGGAAGCCACTATGTAAAAATCATTTGGCTTGGCAGGTATTCTTAACCATCTCTCGATAGCCCTTCAGGTATATCTCAGTAAGTGTAATTAAATCTATAAAAAAAATAAAATAATTTTAAGCATGCTTTTCTAAAGAAATGAAATTTTATTAAAAATCAATAGAAAAAGAAATATCTTAACATCGTGCCTACTAAAAAAAAAAGAAAAAATAATAGTTTCTCAAGTGAATGAAAGCTTAGCTTAGTACAGGAAATAATTCAATTCAATTCAAGGAAATTAGCCACAGAATGACAAGACCACAACGAAAAGCATGGGGCGCTCTTTCGTACATGATGTATCAACATAAATTCATTAAATATGAAGATTTTGATATTCAATGGTATAGAGAGCTTCAATATACAATTTCTATAAAATCTTTAAATTAACTAAAGTTAAGGTGCGAAATATAAATGAGATCTCGCCCCATGCTTTTCGTTGTGCTCTTGTCATTTTGTGGCTAATTTTCCTGAATTGAATTTTATTATTTCCAGTACTAGGCTAATTTTCATTCACTTAAGAACTTCTTTTCTTACATTCTTTTTAGTACGATGTTAAGATATTTCATTTTTAGATTTTTTAGTAAAATTTTATTTTTTTAGAAAATCATGCTTAAGAATATTTATTCATTTTTTTATTTTTTCCTAGTTAATAAAATGTTTATAAAACAACTAGTGTTTATAGTTTACGCATATATAGACACTAGTTGTTCTTTAAACATTTTATTAACTAGGACTAAAACAACTAGGAATATAAAAAAATCGTCAGGTTGTGGACTTGATGCGACGACTTTCTAATTGTTTCTCGAGACGAGTCGGATGCTTTACCACTATTCCACCTCGAATCTCAATATTGGAAGGGTATTTCAATATGTTAATATTTATTTAGTTATAAAAGAAGTGGTAACCATGCAAGTAACCATGGATCCATAGAAAAGCGAGTTATATGAAAGCATGTAATAAGTCTAGATTAGCTCAACATGTGGGGAAACATTCAATAATGTTATTGGATAAACTCCATACTTACATGAACTCATAACTTATTGAGCCTGATGGGATGGAGTTGAATATTTATGACTTCCATAAGCAACTAAGATGGCTGATGTATAATGAGCCACCTGTAGACTTAATTAAGAGATAACGGAGTCATTATGTGAAAAATGACGAGTTTATGGCGAATGACCTTAGCCGTCGATGCACCCTAACTCAAAACTAATACAACTACTACGAGTTTATTTCCTCATGGTGACTATTAATAATGCGCATAAGTAACTTTATATACTTTAGAAAAACAAACATGACTTTCTTTCATCCATCGGTAGGAGAAGGTAGTAATTATTCGAAGCCATAACACCAATGGAGCACTTGGGGGATGGGTTACGGAAGAGTTCCTGCAACTCAAATTTAGCAACAATTTATGGATACCCTAATTCTCAATCCCAGAGCTAAACATGTATGCAAAGCCGGCCATTAGAGTGGGATTACTATCGACGCTTTCTGAAGTGATGTTTACGGACGTGGTATTCCGTTTTCCGTCGTATTTGATTCAGGGACGAGATAATTAAGACTGACGGGAGTATCAGCGCCAATTGTTTAGCGTTTTTGCAAACGGTTGAGAAGTGACTTTATTTTCATATTACAAAAACAAAATATAGAGAATCCTGTAATTATACTGACAAACTATGCTTCAAGAAGGTTGATTATATTTCATTGTAAAGTTAAATAGTAATATAAACAATCTGGAAATGGTAAAAATGTAAATATTGAAAAATCCTCTGGCCGCCGGTAACGTAGCGTAACGGAAAAGTTAGCCTTTGAAAGGGTTTTCCCATTATCCGTTGACGACCCCGGTCAACGTCCGGCCATCATGTAGGTTCTGCTACGTTACGATGACTGAGCTCCGCGACCGCCACCGTCCGTTTCCGTAACGCCAAAAAACATCGATCGTAATCCAGCCATTACCAAGCTATACCTCTAGATAGCTGTGTGATGTAACTAACTAACACAGCTGACCGGTACTCGGGATATCTGGATTCGCATCCCGGTCAAGTCAAATGACTTTTACCACGGTGAATTTCCTCTGACGAATTGATTGACCTTTGTACCCATGCGAGTGACTGTACAGTGTATACCACATAAATGTATTTTACAATGATTCTGATTTGTTTGAAGTTTTGCAATTCTACATTATATCTACGCACTAACCCGCGAGGTGCCCTAGGAGTGCGCGGCAGTGATTATTACGACACCAGCCATACAAAGGAAGGGTACTGGGAGGAGTGGAAGAGGAAAGGAACGAAAAATGAGAAATGTTCGACGAATAAGGGTATCGTATTGTTTCGTTTTTACAAACATATATGGTGCGCGGGAAGGAAGAATTCTCAAACCTAGCTGTTCAAAAGTGGATTTCTCTTACTTGGTCACGTTTTCCTGAGCATGAGAGGATAAAACAACATTAGAACTGAAACTCGTCAGATATGAATTTTTCTAGTTATCTCAGCCTAGTGAGTCACCTCCGAGTCTCTAAAAACCCCCCAAACATGTCGTCCTCTTAAGTTTTGTCACTTTCCGTTCGCTCGTGACAATGTCAAAAAAACGCGCGGCTTTTTTTGTGTTTTGCTGACCTCAAGCATCAAATATATCTTAGTCCATTAATGACGACGCTCACGTACCAATCATAAAAAATGTATTTGCTGCGCATCAGATTCTTCCGATCAGAGAATCGAGATCTGCTCCTTTCCCTTAGGCACATACGGAAATCATACTAAGTTATCGAATCGAATTCGAAATGTCCAGGACATGGTAATTCCTTGATATAATCGGGGGTAGTCATCGCCCCAGTCTTGAAGCTAAAGGACATCGGTCCACATCTCGATGCAGCAATAAGTGAACTGCCACACCGGTGCCGGTGAAATTAACGCAAATGAATAGGATGAGATTCTTTCTCTCTCGCTACTGTTTAGCATGAGAACCTTTACTGATGGGTGACCTCACAGTGCTGTTCCCTAAGAGCTATGCACTGATAAAATTGAAACACGAATCAACTTCAGCGGCAATATACGTGGTGGGTTGAAAATTCATTAACTCCGTTCGAGATATACTACTTCGCAAAGCAACACACAGTTACACTTTATATATATCCTTAAGATGAGGTAAATTATTGATATGCAAGTAAAAAAGTTTGAAGGCTTTGGCGAAACTAATATTTAAACTGAAAAATACCTCAGAAATGAGTCATTCAGGAATGTCATTCATACGGGTGAGCGTAGGATGACGATGCATAAAATAACCAGTAATAGAATAGAAGACGGTGAACGCACAAAAAAATAATCGCCCAAACGCCTAATAATGGTTTGAGAACGCCAACATTACACATGACCCAATATTACAACCTACCGTGAAATCCTATTCACTAACCGTTGTTCAAGTAACTATTTTTTCCTTAAGTTTCGAAGCTGTTTCAATGCCAAAACGATTAACTCTATGGGAAAATTTCATTCGACTCAGCTGTGATTGAGATTCATTTTCTTCGTTTGTGGAAGAGAAATCGTTCCCGGATCTGACATTAGCCGACTCTCGCGAAGTGTGCCAGCGGGTCAGAAGGCTGAGCAGAGCATTCATCTTGAGCATAAGGCGAATTTCAAAATTTCAAGGCGTTATTCAAGCAAACATTTGGAGGCATAGACACTACCTCGTCGACAATTTTTGCCTTCATTCCGCATTGGCTTTTCTAAATGCAGCTTTTATTCGAACTCATAAGATCAATTCACACTGTCCATCAGGATTCGGAGTATTATCCTTCTACAGGAAAACAGCGTATCTGGATCACGAAAAATAGATAAATTACTGCGACAAAAAGGACAGTAAATTCCACAGGGCATTATTACGTGCCCAAGCCCAGTCCTTAACGAATAGGCATTCGTATCCGTTGGAGCCGTATACTCAACGCTTAGTAGCTCACGCCCGGATAATGCTACCTTCCTAGATCCCTCATGATTTGGTCCGTGCATCTTTGATCTTCCTCACCTTCCCTTCAATTTCGCTCTCTAATTATCGTCTAGCCCCAGCACCAAGTTCGAATAGAGACCACTGGACGCGCAAATAAACACAAGCCCAAATTTATACTCTTTATCTCTCTATCCAATGCTCCACATACCTCATCCCATAGATTTAAGCTTCACACGAATGTCTTAATAGGTACTGATTACTAGTTTTAACTCGCACCCTGAACGGGCGTAGAACTTGTTTCTCGTGAAACAAGAAAGTCATGATAACAAACAGCTAAAGGTAGCAACTAAGTATGGTTTAGACTCATATTTTGCCAAGAATATGTACCTAAAACCCCAGAGAGAATCGACACAAACCTAATATTTAATTCTCTGGAAGCAAGAGCACTATTCACAAGCCAATTGCGCCTACAGTAAACGGTTGATAGGTCTTCGCACCATCATGGATAGGCGGGTAGGGAAAGGTAATGTGGAGTAAGGAAAAGAGCGTAGCAAAACCTAGCGTCGGCAGTAGCCCACACTCAACAATTTGAGCCCAGAAGTCCACAGTTATAAAACCAATTCAACGGACAGGACTCTTGAAACGCTCTCCACGTATAGCACTTAACACTGTCAGCGCAGGATTTTTCGTATACCTTAAAAACGCCGGTAGCGTTCACTTTGATCGCATCTAGTTTTCTTTTTTATGCAACATTTCTGGTAAAATGCATATGAAATCAATAGTAATAATAACAATTTCATTTTTTGTTTATAAAGGCCTTAATATGAAATTGACGAAAGAAATTAGAGTTGCAGTTCCAGAAAATTATAATTTCGTTCCAAATTGCTAACGATTAAATCGTCAAGAGCGCTCAAAATGGCCGCTCCTGCGCTTATAGTGTTACGGAGGAACGGAACACCAGTGAAACATCTTCACCACTGCCGAGAACTCCAATCAGGGCCCGCAGGCAGAAAGACTAGCCACCACCCTGATATGAATTGATGAAATTAAAGTTATTACAATAAAGAAATTCCAAGAACCATTTCCCTTCTCTCGCCCGAAAAAATAAAACATTCCAAGGAATTCATCAGCAAAACAGCTGCTCGAAGCACTCAAAGGAATTTCATTCAGTTAAAAAAAACCTTAGATCACTTCCTAAGCAAATACATATTAATACTTTGATGGATATCAGCACCAAGAGCAAAAAAATCAAAAAATAATAATATTAATAACTTTATTGAGAACCTGGGATCTATGTCCCCTAGGTTCTAATGGAATACATACAACATTTGAATTACAATGTGATGCATTGTATAAGATTTTACAGAGCTTTGGCCCGGAGTAGAACAATAAAAATGTTTCTGTGACAAAAAGCCTCTGAGAGGCTACTGTACCACAGTATCAGTAAAAATCACGATGAATAAAGCGGGAAGTCAAGAGACAGAACCTATTCCCTCTCTTTCTTCCCCGTGAGGCAACCAATTAACAGAAGACGTTAACCACTCCCAGAGTGGACGATCCCGCCCCCAGGTGATTGAGAAACGGCGAAGGAGAGTCGAATTGACAAACGATTTTATTTAGACGGTTCGAGAGATGAAGGTTCCCTTTCCGGAGCGGAGACAACAAAACCCTCTGCGTCGGGGAAATACGAAGAGCTGTCAGAAATGATGGGCGAGATAAATCCGAAGATTACGTAGCTTCAGGTCCGCAGCGAGAATAAGAACAGTAGCATGAATAAAGGGCCACACATAACAAGAAGCAGGACCACTCGGGAGGTAGGCTACCAATCCAGGCCACACACTCATGAAAACTGCGATTCACAGGCAATCGCCAAAAATAATTGTCATACAATTCGCACGCACCAATGTGTGTGTAAACAATAAATTTTAAAGAGTAAACTATAACTAGCATCATTATTAAAATTGCTTGCTTATTTATTTCATTCATTCAATTGTTTGCTATCTGATTAAAAATATTATTGATAATATAAATGTTATAATGTTAATTGTTTCATTTTAAAGAGTTTTATTCTTTTTTGTAATGTTGTTCTTACGGAGCAGTGTTCCAGACAAATAAATTCTGTTCATTCACTCATTTGCCAATAAATTTGTTGACACTATCACACAAGAGTTTTCTCTTTCGGGTATTAACGTCTACTAGTCTAACCATTAAATATCAAGGATAGCTAACATTTTAAGCCTCTGAAAACACCAACACCAGGAGGAGCAATTGGACTTTCGCATTCGGCCAAAATATTTCTGAGCTAGCAAACGAAGTAAGCAGCAATCTACACCCGAAATATGCAATATAAAAGGTCATGCATATATTCATCCTCATCTCGACAGTAACAGAGTTCTAAGGTAAAGTAAGGTTCTAAGGATCTATTCACACTGCTTGAAATGAAACCTACAAGAGATTAAATGCAAAGCCGATAAGGTGGAGCGTGTCTTGAGCGGTCAGCCAACCCCCGCAGGGAAGGGTCGAGCGAGGGCGAGAGAGGGTCCGCGAGTCCGAGGACCGTCGAAATTAGGGTTACAGCTCGTCCTGGGGTTCGTCATGAGTTCCGAGCAGGTAAAAAATTTCGGCGGTCTTCGTTGAGTGCCTTTAAGCCAAACTTTTAAAGGCATAATTATAAAACATTGGTTGCTGATGTAGAGAAACATTTTCTCGGTATTTTAACATAGTTAATATTACACCTAAAACATGATCATGGTGAATTTTGATAGTATTCCTAACAAGTTACACCATTAATCTTTGGATCTGTTCGGCCTGAAATAGAAGAAAATTCGAGTCAATCAAAAGACGCTCGTGAACGTTTTGAGACAAGGGATTCGATGGCGATGCGAAAAAGTTACAAAACTGCAATATTTATAAACTTTATAATTGTACTGCACGGGGTCACTTTCTACCTGCCGGGAAGGGCGACCCTCGTGCGTCCCCAACCTCGAGAGAGGATCCGGATTATCTCGCGAGCGAGCGAGGGCCTTCCTAATGAGGGAGTTGTGGAGACTACCTGGGTCCATCCGCCATGCAGTCCCCCTGAAATCGACATCACCCGAATATTCTTTTCTGTAGTGTTTGGGCTACTTAAAATAAATTTTCATTCAGACAGCATGATACTACAATGGAGAATCGAAAATTGGGAATAAACATCGAGATGAGGATAGTTTAATTGAAGTTGTTACCTTTTGCCGCAAATTTTGGAGATATAAAACGTATAAATTGCCTCAAGATAAACCCACCTGGAATCGAACCACGGACTTTTGGCTAGGCGGGTCCGCATGCTGCTTGGCAAGAATATTCGAGAATCTAAGATCAATAGTATTGAACACCGATAAAATCAATAACTCAAAAGAAGCTGTAAGGCTGACGCAGAACTCAATAATATCAATGGCTAGGCAAAAGATTCGCATCATTGTGCTATTTTCTCTCACCAAAGAAAGGCGGTTACCACTTTACACGATTTAAATCTATACTTAGAATGCACTTACAATCTCCGTGGACTGGAACATGAAACCATGGGGCAATTTCGTTCTCGCTGACCAAACGAGAGTAGGATCCCAAGGAATGTGAAATTTACGCGCGCAAGTTACTTTGACGCTCAAGGCCTCGAAGCTCGAAACCCCGCAGACAATTTATACGACCACTCGCAAAACCTCTCATTCACGCCGTCAAGGAGGGAGTTGGAGGTACAAGGACACGAAAATACATGGCAGACATGCATGGAGTACTTGTACCAAAAGTTATCCTCGGGCTCCGACGCTTTTAAAACGAAATCCGAGGCCACTACAAAAAAGAGGCTGAGTTCCGTCTAAACAACAACAGCAATCGCCTAATGAAACGCAAGGAAAATTTTAATGCAGCACACTAACTCATTTATTTGGCGTCATAAAAGAGAGGTGGGAGCATTGCACCACATGCTACACTGAACTCCACTCTCCACACTAAACTCCACTCTCGACGATCATTTGCAATGGGACGGCCACGGTAATTATCGACGAAAAACCTCATGGCCCTCTCCTAGAAGTAGGAATTACGTTGGGTTCTCGTCGTAATTGAAGTATATGTTACGGGTGGAAGAAAAAAAGAGTTACTTTGCGATTGCAACGATAAAAAGTAATCAATCGTTAATTCCAACAAAGGGATGAGAAAAAGACAACGTAGGAGAAGACAGCAAACGGAAAAAGAAAAATGATTCTAAGGATTTACTTAATTTATTCTCGACGCTCAGTCTCAGACAGTCAAGGACGGAAATAAGGTTTTGCTCTTCTTGTTGTCGACGTATTTTTGTCGACGATGCATATGTACAGAAATTCTTGGTCCCTCCTTATGGATTAAGGGCTATTTAATTCTCACTCAGGACACCCCACGATTAAAAATACCTTCAAGCGATAGGCCCCAATGCATGTTCATGAAATATCGGCACTTCAAATAAAACGAATCACGACCTCCCTAAATAAGTACAGTTCGAAAATAACATACGGTACGACGAAAAAAGCAAGTTGGCTTTTGGCTTAGATAGAGAGGCGTTGAGAATTCCAAGGGTAGGAATGAGAATAAGAGCTGAATGACAAAGTCAGATTCGCCGATGATAAATCTTTCTCCAGTCAGCGGATTGGAGCCATCGCTGAGCCGCAAGAAAACAAAAAATAATCAACGTGAGTTGTATGGGATGAAGATAAATCATTGTGAAGACCGAAGTAATGAGATTTTTTTTACAGAGACAAGGCTATTTTAAAAACACAAAAAGAACGGTATAAATTGCAGCAGGTGGAACAACTCATGTATAAGATATGCATCACGGGTGAATATAGAGACGGAGGACAGGATAGGTAATTGAAGAAAAATTGCTTTTTCAAAGGACTCATCAAACAGAAAGAAGGGGAATAACGACCGGGCAAACCCCATGAAGTCGAAAACAAAAGATGATAAATGGCTTTCACGAGGAGCTAAGAGTTCACGTTTTCCAAACTTTATATTTCAGGCTTGAGCATAAGGGTTTTACTGGATTCTTTGAACAGAAATGAAAAAGGCGCGTATAATGTAAGCTAAAAAACGAGATAGAAAAGAGTGATTTAGAACGTGGAAAGAAAAGGTAGGGTAAAATTAGAAGAGAACAGAAAAAGCGACTGAATGAGATGTGAGTGACAGTATTGTGTTGAGGGAATGCTTTAAAGAATGCCAAAATAAGCACCCATGTAAGGGAACCTTGGTAGAGCAAGAAAAAGGGTGAGTTGGGCTGCAGGAGAGGTAGCAGAACCTACAAGGGGCGAAAGAAAGAGCAAGTCAAGTAAAATGTAACCGAGTATTAACAGAGCAGAAATGATTAATAAATTTACAACGTTCACTAAATATTTTAATAACCGACAAAATCTTTGGAACAAATGAGTAATTGGCATTTCAGAGCAATGATGTAAGTCAAATGAAAGGAGAGACAAAATTATTAATTCCGATGAAGAGCTACAAAGAAAATGCTTTTGGTAGCAACTACTTAAGTATAGAAGGGTCAGACATATTGGTCAAATTCTGAAGTACTTCAACCTACTGAAAATATTTATGACGGACCAACGAATGGGGTGAATTAAAAATAAGACCAAAAGGAACACATGAAGCAAATTAAGCCGGAGGTCAAAATATGGAATTATGAACACAAAGCTGTTAGCTGAAACGAGTTAGGATTATGCCGCACACCAATCTTCGGATTAATGACTGCTGATGAAAACCATAGACCTACTTACTCATGGTAGAGGACTTTATTATGCGATAATTATATGATCGATTAATGACGAGGAAATATTTTTTTACACATAAAACCACGTTCGCGAATTATTTTTCCAAGAGAACCCGAAGGAGGGGAGCAAGACTGAAAGAATATCTTACTTGCAGTAATAATACAATACGACTCGCTATTTCAAAACAAACAAACGGCAAAGAAAACTAAGATAATTCGTTAAACAGAAAGTTGAGCTAATATTTCCATTCAAGCACCAATTGAACAATATTCGTCCCACCATAATCACCGAAAGACATCGCGGAGGATAATAACAAAGAATTTAAAGTCTAACTCTAAATTCCGCCAGTCATTCTTCGCGAAGTATTCATCGCCTGCCACATTGAACGGTTTGGAATGAGGAAGTATTAACCTTTAGAAAGTGATACATCACTAACTTTAAGCATAAAGACAACGCTAAGTCGTTGCAATGACGCCGAGATACACAAGGACTTCGGGAGAAGGGAAACACATTTTCGGCAATGAATGACGACTCGGACTGGTCGAATCGGCCGTCACTATAATCCGGGAGTGGTATTCAACGAGAAGTGCGAGTCATAAAAGGGAAATCAATCAATCATCCAGCCTATAAAAACCGCGAGGTACATTCACGAAACCGGTATTTATTAACCTCGATACATATGTATGTTAATTTTTCGCACGTGTTAGAACAAAACTGGGGGAAAATGAAGTCGTTTAGACATTAGGGCTGACATTAACCGGAAAGTCCCAGCTGTAAAGTTGAAAGCTAGTCCTTTATAATGAACTAATCAACTCCTTAGCATTGTTTACCATCTAGTTATTTCCAAGGAGGTTAAGAGTTAAGACGAAGGCAACATTCCACCTGAGTCTTGTAGCCCATTCCGCCTTTACTGCCGGCACGGTCTGTGGCTTACACCCTGGCTTGCGTTTCCGGTGTTCGCGTTTGATTTCTGTCCAATCTCCGTAAACATTTATATACAATGCGATTTGTTTTGCGCCCGGAAGGCCACGCCTACTCGGCACAAAATCATTCCCGTTCACCCCTGTTCTTCCTTTACCCTCACCCATTAAAGCATTTGGCCATGTCTCCTCCACTTTTTCAATTCTTTGGTTCTTAAGCCCGTTTTACACGGGGCACGAAATTGCACAACTTCAAACTGCATGTTTTTCTCAATCGGGTGTGCAAGCATTTTCGAATCATAGCAGGGGTTATTTTTCTATCTCGCGTTCATACATTCGCGAATGTGTTCTTGCAATTCACGGTTTTACACGATGCAATTTGAAATGCACGTTCGTACGTACATCAGATTGTGCAATTACGAGCCCCATGTAAAACGGGCTTTACAGTTTCTTTAAAATCACTCGCGTTACAATATCGCTGAATTGATAATCAAATTGAACGACCGTCTTTCACAGATTGGCTGATAGATGTATGATATGTGCCGTATCATTGTAACCCAAGCCAAGCAACATTGGAGTAAAAGTCGAAATTGAGAAATTTGAAACGCTTAGAGCGACCGGAATAGCAAGGTTGGAATCCCGCAGGCCCGGCAACCAAAAGCTCGTGAGTTCTAATTCCGCCTCGGGGATGGATATTGTTATCTTTTGCCTGAGGATTGAGATCGTACATTAAAAAATATGCGGTATAACGTAAGCAGTTGGAGCACCTAAATACTTAAGTCTTACATCATTTCGTGTCTTCACAACGTGGCAGGGCAAATAAATATATGTACAGCAAAAAAAAATCAGGGAAAGGAGATACAAAAGAACATTCATGCGGAATCATAGACCCTATAGAATAGTTGGGACAACGAGGAGGGCTCACCGATACGTCTGACCTATAATACATTATTTTATTGACAAAATTAAATGAAATGCAGTCCTTTTTTCCAAGACTCACTCGCAATTACGGGGGTTAATTAGCCGTAACAGGCGAGAAATTGAAATAACATGACAACAAACCCAAAAAGAGACCGGACTACATATAAGGCTAGTGTCCTAATTCCCCACGCCTAGGCAAGCCAGAGGGAAAGTGAGTCAATTCCGGCGGCGGCAAATTTTTCAGCCGTATTTAGTCCATAGGTAGGTACCTCAAGAAGAACGTATCAATCTGCCTCAGATAAAAAGGTGCCCATGTCGACATCAGGCTTCCCTCCACCGTCCATAAAGTCACACTCCGGTACAAACGTTCGTATTCCCAAATTAGAAGTGGAAGAAGTGGCTCACATAAACTAGACAAATACAGGAACAGCTGTTAACCGAGAAGATGAGCAGAATCATGTTTCAGAGCCTGAGCACTGAGCAGAGGTGCGCGATGGGCTTCTCATCCCAAGACCCTGGGTTCGACCCCGGTAGAGGCGAAGTTTCTTCATTGGAATCCCGATCAATACTTATGAGTGCCATGTGGAGAGTACTACAAGTAAAATTCCCCTCCCGTTTAATGCTACGTGTAACTGTCGACCCCCACGGCGGCGTCATTCGTTTAAAGTAGGCCAAGGCCGGACTTCTCTTCAGATTTCTTCATTTCCCCTAAATGTTTCTACCTATACCACCCAACCGCACAATTCAATACATACACATGCACAGTAACACTCACACCTCCATCGCTGTTCCTTCCACAAGTAGGCATGGACAAAAATAGCCCTATTACCTACTAGTGACAGGTCTAGGTACCTGGCGGTTTCCATATCTTCCATAACTGTATATATATACCTTTCATTTGTCACATTCAAGCATTGCTTCATGCACTACCTCGAATTTTCAAGGTTGCTAATATATACCCTTGCGTGAATCTCCTCAACCATATTCGCCCATAACTTTCTCGGCTGTTTCCGTCCTCTCACACAATTCTAACTTCCGTCAAGCATTTAGTTATTCGATCCCATCACAGTCTCCAACCTTGATCACACAAAAAATATGGGACGTTGCGGTTCCTCTGACGTATTCATTTTTTCTTTCTCTTGAAAAAAAAAATTAATGCGTAGCAGGAACCAAAAAGCCTTAATCAAAGAAAAGAAAAAAACCGCCAACTATAAACACTCGTCCGAAACGGAACACCTGAGCCGGACAATACCTGATAGTACATTTTTAGGTTTACATTTTTTTGTGTCCTTTTATTCGCAGGGTCCAACTTTTTGTTCCGCATTTCTCACTGGCCATGAAATATTTTGACTAAATTTTTTTATCTTTTACAACAGGACACACAACAGGCATTCGAAGGGCGGACCATCACCCCTTTCTCCTCCTCCAGGCCTCGCCTACGTGCCCGACTGCAGCAGGAGACTGGTCTTGATAGAAGACGCTCAAGAACAAACGGGCCGCATTCGCATGCCAGTGAGTAGATCGAAAGCCTTTGCGCGTGCTTCCCGCAGCTGCTCCCCTTCCATATTCTCACACCACGCTTATAGCCTCAAACCACAGAGCCACAATCACACGACACGTGATTCAGTGCAAGTAGTAGTAGACGCTAGAGCTTGATACACAGGACGAAGTCTACCATGGCTAGATCCGTCTTTTAAGCTTTCACACGGCCATTTAGCTTACACCAGCGTGCGTGAAGCAATGGCGTCTCCTGAAAATGACAAAAATATAATTACTATTTACTGTTCTACCGATATGGATAGTCTTTGATGGATCATTTCTACTCTTGCATTGGTTACTCTATCTAGGGTGGTACTACTTTCTTACATTATCTCTCTGCTAATTTCAACAGACGTTCTAAGTCTCTTCATCACATCAGCATTACATGCATACCTAAACTTCACACACTTTCCCTGTATTCTGCCTTTCTAAATGTCGTTAAGTATTCTATCTCCCTTCGTTACTTCGTCCACCTACTTCGATTAGATTTCCTCTAGATTTATATTACTCCTCCAGATTTCCGCAAGCAATTTTCTTTCCTTCCCTAACATGCCGAACACAACTTCATTAGTCTTCCAAAGATGGCGTTACTGGAGTAAAATTGGACACGATTGGTCGACAGCAACTTCGTACGGAGTTTAAGTAACTAGGAGCAAGTAAGAAACTAGGACCTCACCCGTTACGAAATCAAGGATTCCACCAATCACAGTATCGATGATTCCTGATACTCAGCATGCTGGTTCCATATCGCACGATACTCCGACGCCATTTATCCAGCTAGCATCCTCTAACTCGTACACAATCAAGCACCGAGTTATACAAGCTTAATTCCCCTTCCAATGCTGGGCGATAACCGTTAAGGCCCAACTATACGGGAATCAAGTTAGTGTGGAAGATAGAGTAATGGCGACCGATTCCGAGGGTCCGGGATCGAGGACCCCGGCAGTGACGGAGAATCATCAGCGCAATTCACTTCCACTCCTCCTGGTCTGAGGTGCCGCGTCGATTCGTTCGGAACATGCTTCATTTACTGCATGACGACCAGCCTGAGAGCAGACGTACTTTACAGTGGAAGTCCTAAAAAACCGTGGGGTTTACGAGAGCAGGCACATTCACCATTCTCTGCTAAATGCTTACTTTCCGAAACTCCTTCAACCTCGCGAACAACTCCCACAAGCCTCATTTCCTGTCACAACGCGGAGCAATAGCAATAAAAGACCCTACTCCCCCCTCTGCACATCTCACCTTCTAGGTATGCTTAGTTTTCATCGAATGCAACTTTTTCCCTTGCGTCCCACACCCGCACCCCCCCCCCCTCTCTCTCCTTGTCACTCGCGAGCCTTGAGCACGTCCTTGCCACACGCCGATGTGCCGTCGCATTCTAACGTGCCCCCCCCCCCACGGGGTTTTCCCTCCGCCCCCCTGCCCCGCCTCTCTCTCCCTATCCCTTTCAGCGGGCCGTGCCGCGCTCCTTGCACCTTCGCACGAGCCGCCTTCGTCGTCGGTCGGGCACACAAGGGATTCGAAACATATTCCTTTTTTCTTCCGCCCCCTCCTCCTCTGCGTGCCACGCGTGCGCTATGACGAAGGAAACTTCGGGACGATTCGACTCGCGAGGGGAAGGACAATCGAAGGGGCCCGCCTCCTCTGTCGTCATACTATACACATCCGCATCCGCCGCCGTCCTCTACGCTCCCCCCCCTCCACCACGGGGGAGGAGCTGGAGGAGGAGGGCGCCTGGGACGACGTCTGCGATGCCGCGCGCTAAAATCGATTGTTTGCTAAATGACGATAAATCGTTCGATTGCGTGAAGGGGGAATTGGGGATGGACCACGACGATAAAGGGGATGCCGTTGGTCTTCGCGATCCGCCAACGAGGGTGCCAGGTGCCTGGCTGGTTAAATTTACTGAAACTGGGAGCTTTCCATTCGCTCTAGTGCGCTGCTCACTTCGAAACACAACGGTGTACTTGCTTTCCATTCGTCCACAGACACTGCGCACTAGGCAGCACACTTCAAAACAGATCGGGAGCTGCGTTGACGTGAGCTAAACAACAAAAGAACATCGATAATCGCATCCGCGACAGTTGTTTTCGTGTTAAAATTCCTTAAAGGCGTCAAGCAAGGCTTTGTTAAGTTTTAATTACTCTGTGGCCAAAAGCTTACGTTTTTAAATGCTTATTTCGAATGAATTTGTTAACTATACGCAAAACATTTGTCTACGGCCGTTGTGCACCTACCGGCAGGTTACCAAGCGCTTGGCAAACGCACATCGTTTCATTCAATGTCGATCGTGAGCGCGTAAGTGCTCTGATAGATTCCGATCTGCGCTAACTTCAGCGTCTGGAATGGAAATCTCCTAATATAACTGGTGGTAGTCTACCGATCAAAGAAGTGTGGATAAGCAAAAAGGTGAATATCTTACAACGAAGGTATTGTAGCATGCAAACAGTAAATCCATAGTAGACCCACCCACATCCATTATTGTCAATCCCTTCCCCCTACCCTCTACTAGTTTCTTGTCTCACAGTCACTAACCCGTGACTTACTGCGGCCATAAACTAACCAATCTGAAACGCGCCGAATACGGCTGACAAGCTGGAAGTGCCAGATCTCTTACTTGACAGCGATAAATTGGCATGGCAAACACAGACGCCTACTTCGTTACAATGTTTCCTTTTTCAGATTTCCTACATCCCTTCATATCATCCACAACGCCAAATATTACTTCTCTTTCATTGATGGATAACATAAACTTTTTAGATAACATAATAAGATTTTAGGTGCTTAGTGAGGGTAGAACTCACCAAGAAGTAGGCCCAACGGCTAGTGAAATTCACATATTCAGCGTGGATGCTAGTTCTTTCCCCAGTACGATATGACAGCCAGAAAATCGATTAGCTTGGATTTAAAAGATGATTAAAACATTTCCACAGATTTATTTAGCTGTCAAGCTGAAGCATTTCAATCAATTATCATGGATTAAGCTGAGGCCTGAATAACTGAAGCTGATTAACTGAGGTCTCTCGTGGATTGGAACCCAGGACGTACAGTCAGTAGTGTAAAGCAATGTTCCCAGAGCTGCCTCGTCGTTACTCCAGAAGTCCATGTAAAGGTTTGAAAAGACATGAAAACCAAAATATTTCCTCACATCAATCATGCAACAGGAGCTAAACACGGGAGCGTTGAACCCTTAACCTGAAAGTAGGCAGTTAATTCCAAAAACGGTATTTCATGACCCAACTTTTATGATAGAAAAATGAAATAAAACCAGTTTTGAGAGGACGGAGAGGAGGGATATAACATAGCCTCGATCGATTCGGCGCCTGCGGCGGGGCCGCTCAATCACGACGACCACCCAATTCAACCACTCGAGAGCTACTACAAAAAGCGTTCCGAGTCAACGCCAGAAACACAGAGATTCGAAGTAAAAGAGCCTTAACGTGCAGCGGACCGTTGGCGCGGGAGATGGACATGGAGATGATTGAACCTTTGAACACCTTACCTGGAGAGTTACTTTCGGCTGCCAAGTTTCTCTAACTAGGATCTGATACCGCAATTATAACTAACACAAATACGTCGAAGACTGCGGTGATGCGTACAAATGGATGGTAATTTCTCGTTTCTCAAAACCACCTTCTACCGTTTATTCATCAGACAATTTTATTTTTCCCGCGTTCAATTAATCCACTCTCTACACTCCCACAGCGGTAATTATCAATTGAAGTGAAACTCAGATTAAAGAAGTTTTACTTAGTCCTGGCCGCACTGAGGATTCGAGTGGTATGTACATACCAAAAGTTGATATTCGGCTTCACCGCGAGATTAAACACAGTACATAGCAAGTAATGGGTTTAACTATCTTAAACCAGGTTTAAAAAGGTTAATCCACCACGACATTGGTCAAACTTTGCCTGGACAAAATGGACTGGACGACATCCAGTGTACCAGTTATTTTCCCGCCGGCAGCATTCCGATGCATCGGATAGAAGAGCGCCTGCAAGAAGCTGGCATAAAATTCAGAGGCATACATTTCACACGTGTGCCCGAGTATTCAGACTATGTTGCAGAACGGCGTTAGTCACATCACAGTTTGTTTCACCGGTAAACAATGGCGAATCATTTATTCTTGGAGCGAGCGCACTGCGCGACGCATACCCTCGGGAATCTTCTCACTCATTGTCAGACACGAGCGCATATTCGGATTAATCGTCCCTCGCATCGTCTTAAGTCTATAAAAAGAAACGAGACGAGAGGAAGCATCATCATCGTCATCTGGAAACTTCAATACAAAGATTGGCTCAATGCAGCTCTCAAATTCATTCTCTTTTCCGCAAACCACTTCATTGCAACATAATTCCTTATTTTGACATCCCTCATACTTTCACGTCTTCTTCGTTAGCTTCACGTATTCTCGTCCTTGGTTTTCCACGGCAATTATTTCCAATCGTTATTTCTTCCATAACCGACTGCAGTAGGTTGTTAAGTCAGATTGTGTCTAATAAGTTTCTCTCTTCTATCCCACAGAGCTTTCAATAAGGTGATTCTCTCAGGCCATTTTATCTTCTATATACTTCGATAACACCACATTTCCATTGCTCGCAATCTTATTTGTTCTGCGTCTGTTCTTGTCCAGGCTTCAGTACCTTATACGAGTACGTCCTAAATACCGTATAAATTCCGGTATAAGTGGAAATATTTCTAATATTTTTCGGAAGATAAAATCCAACCTACTTATTGTCGAGTGACTAAATTTGTGAATTTTTCGGCATTAATATTTCAGCTTATGGCTGGAATAATATTCTGCTTTTGCCTTCTACGCATGGCCCAGGGTGAATATTCACCGATAAATACGCTATATTTATGGTCTAAGTTTTATATTAGGGCCTACCAATGCCTCATACACTTGGTACCCCCGGTTTGCGATAAAAACCCAATCAGGGAGGCCGATTGTATTGTAAAAAGAACCCAAAATTTAAAAAAAATCTTGTATTTCATTCAGCTGATGCTTAGGAAGAAAATTTAGGTAGTATATATATGTATTGATACATCGGGCATAATTTAAAAGCTGGCAGAGAAAATAACTTTGGGTAAATGATAATGAATATGCTGAATGATACACTTTCAATTGACATGAAACGAAAACATTTAGAATTCTCCTAAGTGCCTCCTTTCTTCAAAGCTTGCGTTGCTGTTTTTTCGTCGACTTCTTATGGTGGAATGTTTTCTTCACTTTAACTGCACGCTTCACAATATCTTCCTTGCCCCTTCCCTCATTATTGATCCTACTTCTCATGTTTTTGCACTCACTTCAGTTTTGTTCAGTCCTAGACGGCGACTAGGCGCTCTTGATTTCTTCATAGAACCATTATTTTGGGTTTCTTTAAATTGATCTCATTGTTGTCCTTCAGCTTTTCCATGCATTTCACCCTTCTTGCCACATCATTCTTCTTCTCTTCCAAAATTAGTAAGCCATAACCAAAACGTACCATGCTGATAGTTTCTTCATATATGTGCATTCCTTAAGGACGCATAGCTGGAATATTTGTCACAACATTATCAGACGGCAAGCTTACATTGACATACGGCCAAGCGCTAAATCATTCGTGCTTTCATTGTCCTCAAGTAAGTGGGAATTCCATTCTCTTTCAAAGCAGCAAAATGCCACGCCCTCATTTGTACCAAGTCGTCTGCGGTAAATACGCACAGCCCGACTCTATGAAGCAAAGCTATCGCGATCTAAATGACGCATTCTCAGTTCTCATTCTCCTTTTCCGCACAACTGCATCCGAAGCACCTTTACCATCACTCCTAGGGCATTAGAAGAATATGCGGGGCAGCCATTTCCTAATGCTATGTTACGTGGGTAAGGGCACATTTAAAATCTAAATCAAGTAATTGGGAAAGATCATAAACGATAGAAGCAGATAAAAATAAAATGTAGTTCAATGGAGACCCGAAAGATTGTGAAAAAAAGATATTTTGCTTGGTCTAAGACGCGTCATCATACCGTAGCACTTTAGCTACAGAAAAAAACTGTTTACAAAAATTAAAGGGAGACTTGGTTATTAAATGTATCAGGATGGGAGGTTCTCCCAAAAAAGATGAGAAGAAGTAAAATAAATACTATAAAAGACTCAGCGGAAATGAATAACTTGACTAACGAGTTCAATAAAGCGTTGGTAGATCTCCCTGATAATATTAGGCAGATAACCTCCAGCACTGATCGGTCTAAATATGTGCATACGTATTAAAATGACAGCGTCAGGCCGGACCTGGTGGAAGATGTCGATATTCATGATAAAACAGTAATCATCCACAGATTTATTGAATGGCACGAGGCGTTTCAATAAATCTGTGGAAGATTCATCATGAACGTACACAATTTTCCCTTTATCAGCCACACAATCCGAAACCAATAAAAAGGCGTTTAATTAAAAAAACACTAAAAAATATGTTGGAAGCCTAATACTCCCTGCCGCACATCCTGCGGCGACTCACGGGGTACAACCTACAAATACTACGATGCACCCGTGCGTAGTTGAGTTTCTAATTCCGTTCAATCACCACTGGTCACCATAAAATGTGATTGGATCCGAAATGAGAACAGTAATACTAAGTGGAAGTGATCACATCCAGGTTTAATGAACAAATACCCAAGAGGAACCGGTTAAAAATGAAGAATGATAATATAAACCTGCTTCGCGAGTGCAACAGTCCACTTCAATAGGGTCCCTTTCATTTCCATTCGCGCAGAAAATTAGAATCACTCATGGATATGAATGCTCGCCAGTTCTTGACAACTCTTTTACGAGACTTGCACCTAAGTGCACGCCAAATTTAATTCACAAGATTACATTGACGCACGATGGAGGCCATGTCACTGTGTCTCCGAGGCCCTTCTCTCCACGCTCTCCTTTCCAATTAACTCCTCGAAGGTTGATCTCGATTCTCAATTGTTACTGCACCCAGCCAGGGAAAAATTAAAACCAGAGTTTTCCAGCAAATATGATTCCAGCTTGATGAAAATAATTCAGTAAAATTTAAGCACGTTTGATTTTTGTTAACGAACAAAAAAATGGAGCATTAGTATTAGCGAAAATTTCGTTACTTTCTGAACCTTGACGCTTTTATATCCCGTCACCTCACTAGGAAAAGAGAAATCACACTTTGTGATTCCACAAACCACGACTTTCTGGCGAGTTCTCTCACGGTATTGTTGTGCTTCAATTCTGAGGGACTTTCAGTTATTTCTTGCGTTGGTAGTCCATTGACGGGTACAGTTTCGTACCCATCCCCTTGAACATCTTCCGGTGGAAGTCATTTCAGAGAAATCTTAAGCCTCATAGAGCGCAAAATTTCTTGGAAATAAATTCTACTTGAAGATGTTCACTGGAACTGGTAAGAGACTGCTGTCTTCAATGACTTATTTACCCACCGGTTACGTTACTCCATAGCATAATTAGTTGATGATCCTCGGACAATGCAACGCTGTAACGAAACCTCGGTATTGGTTGGTATATCGGGTCGGTATATCATGGAGGAATTCCGCGGAGTAGAGCCAGAGATGGTAACTCGTTTATTTGCCAACTTCAGCGGCAGTGGGTTAGGGCCCTCGCCTGCCAACCCTAAGGTCGCGGGTTCCAGTCCCACCTGGATGGAATTATCGTCACTCAGGGCATAATTGTGACCGTCCATGGCGGATTTGGTATTACAATTAATTAAAATATACGTAAATGGGTTGGTTGTGTATATGAAATAAATTACTTTTATTATTGGTTAAGGGTGATAACAGCAGCAGAACAAAGAAAATAGGAAGATATGGATGTTGTGTTACTGAATAATGATGAAGAACAAGTGGAGTTCATGGTGTGAGAGGACGGAGTAAACGAAGGAAGTCATGGATTAATGTGGCAGAAGAGACTTTAACGAGGAGAAATATTATAAGCAGGGGGGGGGTGTATGAAGGAATGTATGAGAGTAACTGAAGCTATGGAGGAATGCAATGATAAGGCAGTTAGGAAGAAATTATATGGGTAAGAAGATTCAGCATTACAGGCCAATCACCAAGAATTAAGCTCTCTTGGCTGTGCCGACCCCGAAAGGGAACGGCGAGATGGGCATGCATTTATGATGATCTAATGGACGGAAACAATCACCAATGAAGACAGTATACGTGCTCGTATAGCTGGGGATAAAAGATGCCCGATGAAAACTCCGCGAATTAGAAAAAACAAACAAATGCTGTAACATAACAGCCTCCAGAAAACATTCTGGATGGAAAAACGAATGAGTTAGGAGTACTTACCGAAGAGTTTCAAGGATAAAATACATGACACAAATTATAAATAATGTCAAAGCGAGGAATCGGTCATTTGAAAAGAGAGTGGAGAGGAGAGCTGCAGCGAATAAATCTTCGGATTGATGACTGCTGCTGATGATGACCTATTACGGAAGAATTTGGTGAAGGTCTAAAGAAAAAGATCAAATGGGACATAATACCTGTGTTTACTGTTTCAGCAATCAATTTCTCAAGCTTCCGATGATTTCAATCGAGAATCTGTCGTCATTTTCCCACAAGAGCGGCCTTTGTGAAAGGACTCTTGGAGACTGGGACATAGTTAATTTTTTTCTTTAACTTCTAAGCGACTAACCCAGAGCCGCCACCTGCGATCTTTGGATCAACTCCAACTTTACCGACGACGCCGCCGAAAAAAGAGCAACAGAACAAAGGCCATTTATCAGAGAATTCCCTTTTCAGCAATTCGGGGGTGAATATCAATATAACTATATCTGTCTCAAAATCCTACGGAGAATAATGCATTTTTCACCGATCCGCCTGGACGCTCACGGCATGAGAAACATTGTACATCTCAGATTTGCCCTGGTGATTTATTATTCATGCCATTAAAGAAGGAAAGGAATAATATTTCAGAAGATAGGTTAAATAGTATGAGTATTCTGAGAAGGTTGTTCGCCGTCGTAAAAGGTACGAGAAAAAGATTTAAGACTCATATGGAGCGTAAATCAATGGATTTTAATATCCCCGGCTCTTTTCATTGTTGCATCTTGTCTATTCCCCTTTCCATAATTCATCGCAAGATCTTCCGTTTCCCTTGGGCTCAACACACACCCGGGAAACAATTGGACGCGGTTCGAGCCCCGAGTTACCCAGTTGCAGTTCGACACGCGAGATAGGTAGCGATTACCAGCCCAACCAAAAAAGGAATACGGAGCCAACTTGGCATCGTGAAGGAATCGCTTAAGCGAGTCTGGCGGAGGAGGAGGAATGCTTCCACCGATCTTAAGTGGGCGTGTACCGCATCACGACCGAGTGAACGGAGGTATGCCGGGACTGGGTAATTGCTCGCTCGGTCCCACCAAGGATAAATTCATAACGCAGGTAAAATGCTTACTGCGGCGCTATTAATGGGGGAGAAGAGCAAAACCAAACACATTCAAATTGAAATCATCACTCCTACTTACGCGCATGACATTTCGACAAGCCCACACACACGGGACGAGTGGCAGGTTGTGTTCGGATTCCAACCATTAATGTGTTAAGGGCAAAATAAACCATTAATATCCATTTTCCTGTTTGAGGCTTTCGCAGCGCTGTTGTGCTGGTATCTCCATGTTTTCGGGTAAAGCTGTGTCGGTGTATCTTGACGATGATGTTTCGTTGCCAATGCAGGCCACACCTTCAGATCAAGTTCGAATGCCAAACGGTGGAAGTTGGCTTGTATTTATAACGTCCTCAGGGTGGCCTTCCGTTAGTGCCGCCAATCAGCGTTGAGCACCCTGATTTTGGCGCGTTTCACCTCAGGTGTTGTGGAGTCTATGCCCGTCATCTCTGTTGAAATTTGCCTCTGATTTATCTACCCTCCTCAGCTGACCTACGCCTGAGAACGCCCTCTTTTGCAGTCGAGACGACCGAGAAACATCGTCGTGTGAACCTGCTGATTTTCAGTCAATTGTATGTACTTAGAGAGAAGCTCAACCTCTCGTACTTGTATATCTTAATCATTTTCAGAGCGGAAACTCTCATATCGGTCGCCTGGCACTCGAACTGTTGGTAATTTGTTTTTAATATGGTTAGTTTTGTGTGAAATACATTGATAGTTCAGTTATTGATTGATAATACTTGTGTTTCGTTCAATTTCCTCTTTTGTATCACCCAAGCTTGGAAAGAGTTTGTTTTTACGGGTGTTATCGGCGAGAAAAACTAATTCCCTTCTTCCGATAGCACTTAAATATGATGACGACGACGACAGTAGGATATAAAGTACGTATGCCCGTCTAAATTCCCAAACAGAGGATATTGTCCGACAGCGGAATCGTAAAATAATTGAGAAAAATGTTACATACGAATTTTCTGAGCCAAAATAATGCAAAGGAAAGGCTAAAATATTGTATTGTAAAACAAACGGTCAGTAGGGCTATCGTAAAGCATATACAAAGAATTCCGGGACAAGCCAAGACGGTGCCTTCAGCAGACACAGCAGTTGCGATGACACAAATGTGATGCAATCAGTATGGGAAAAAAGGTACTGTGTGTCACAGTAACCTTAGCAGAGTCACCCTCTTAGGACAACATACATCCGAAGAGCTCGCAATAAAAAATTCACTCTGCGATTCGAAATAAGACTGATTCTAAACCAGATTCACAGAGCCTTCATTGGGATCTGTTTCCCGATTCCAGTCCACGCAAATGAGTCTTTAATTGTGAACTTCTCATCTTCACATTGAATTAAGGCCATAAGAGTCTGAAACAATTTTAAGCATCGACGGAATTTTGTGGATTTGGAGGTTATATTACCCACTGGCTATTCATTCTGATAGCAGTTCGAATCCAGCTTGATCCCTAGTGGCTGTTTATGTGGAGAACAATTGAAGGGAAGTAGGTCCAACGTTAAAGACTAGTATCGTCTGGATCTGTGACAAGAGTATACGTGTTCGTAGCATGTTATACTACTTTTATAATGAATTTATTATATGAAATTATACAAGTTTTTCTGTGAATTGTTCATGTCCGATGTACCAATTCCCTAGTTTAAAAAGCAATGAGAAAGTTTTCAATTCTAGGTAATGTTATTATTTATTTTACGACAAATACGAAAAGTTCAAGTGTTTAAACTCTACTGGCTTCGATGACACGGCTGATACCGATCGGAATCGAGATGCTAGATTCACGCCGTGTGCAGCATGCCTGAAGCATCAGACGTAAGAATCTTTTTCCAAGTAAATTATTATATAATCATGCATAGATTGGAACTAAAAGTCGTTCCTGTAAGGACTGTAACTTCGTGTATGTAACAAGCAGCCTGTAAGCGCTATCCAAAGGAAAGGACTTACACGACACCAATTCCGGCAGGCTCGAGGGGCGCGTGGGGCTTTGTTGGGCGCAGGAGGAAACTGCTGACCGGGACTGCGGCCAGCGCGCACCCTGCACGGCGTTGTGTGTGGGGCGCGCGCCGTTAGGCCTCGTAAACATTTTTATGGAAAACGGTCCTTCATACGTAAAAATGGAGTGAATTTTGGCGATAAAAGAACTGTAACTTGGAACGATGCCCCTTGAAATAATGTTTTTTCCTCCACACGGGAAAATTGAACGCCATCGCAATTATGCCTCGTGAGCGACCTCTAAATGTTAATCAATCAAGCCGAATTTTTTTAAACATCTTTTCTTTACCCCATAGCATAATAGAGGTTGAAATTGAAAATCCGAAAAAAATAAAAAATAAGCTACACCCTAAAGTACTCCCCTAGTACTCCCTAAGGTCCATCGAATAGGACGGAAAACTGCGGATCCCCGTGAGCCTTCCGCTAAAAACCTGCTTACTCAGACGTAAATGATCCCATCATATAAACCATCCTCCATTCCCAATGTCCTACCACTACCAACTTACCCACCTGTTCTCAACGGTGAAAGGAATTCAAACAAATCCTCAAGTCCTTGTCCCACGGTAAATGTTTTCGTAAATTCAATCATGAAATCTATATTCATGAAACAAGTTCCATTAATGCTTCGATGCCACGCGAATCGGAAAAATTCTTGAATTTCGGGCTGATCGCCTGGAGCTTTAAACAGAATTAATTACATGACCAAACATACTGGTTCACGATAATTCACATAGAAATACCAACGTACCAGTTCCCTAGTAATAATGCGTGATTTATTGATCCAATTAGAATATCTGGCTAAACAACAGGGGTTTGCACAAAATATTTCTGCCTCTGTCATACAGCGATCAACATCCCTAATTCCCTCAAATGTACGATGTGTTTAAGAAGTATTTACCTTATCTTATTGCAGAGGATGGCAAAGTTGGCGGACTTCCATCACGTTTTCTTCTCCGGTAGTCTCTGGTAGGGGAATGATTGAAGCGTAAGCGCGCAGAATAACCTACCAGTGGTCTCGTTTCTCGTCAAGAACTTACAGAGTAACCTGATTTACAGAAATTAGAAAAATATTGGCACGCGCAGGCGCAGTCCGATTTTAAGAGTTTGCATGAATTATTCACGAATAAATTTACGAAAAAAAATACCGTGGGACACCGGCTTATTCAATTCTTCTGTTCTATCAAGGTCTTCAACATCCCCTTTATTCCTTCGCCAGCTCCTCCTCGCAGTAACTCAATCGCCGCCAAATTCCCTCCAACAACCTCGATTCCTTTCGGTGGAAATGGGCCTGCGGCACAACACGCGAATGGAGGAAGCAATGGGAGGCAATGGGATGTTGAAGGCCACTATAGAATGGTGAATGCTGGGTGAGCAAGGACGGAAGTGGAAACTGATTGGTTATTATGGATTAGAGGGCAGAACAATTATGACCACAGATCAGCCTACCGCTACGGTTATGAATGGTGCGAAGAGAAAATGATACGTAACTTCGAGCTGTTCTGACCGTCCCTTTATCTCAACTCCTCGCTCTGCTTTCGCCTAAAAATGTAATGGAGCAAACATTATGCCTTTCTTGTAGGCTTCATCATCGTAAGATTTATATCGTCAAAGTAACTTGAGTATTTCTCGGTGAAGTCTCGATCCCTACTCTGGTAAGCACTTATTTTACTGTGAATGATATTTTTTTATATTCTACATTCTATTTGCAACCTACACGGGTTCCAACGCTTTCGCGTCATTCTCAAGGGGATTACGTTTTTACCCATGGTGACCTCTTGTTCATTCTGGTACGAACCTAAAAAATAGGGGGTAGGGAACCAATGGTTGGGGTGAAGGACCTTTAGCCCATTTTATCCTCTTCAACTAAATATTTCCCCTATCTTCACCGTCTTTGTCCTTCACCTCAAAACACTATTTCCCTTACCCCACCCTCTCTTTTTAGGGTTCGAACAAGTATAAATATGAGCTCGCCGCGGGAAAATATGTAATACCCTCGATGCGAAAACATTGAAATCGGTCGGGATTGCTAATAAACTGTGGAATATACAAAATTTATTTCTTTACCAAAAATCCGTCCATCGGAATACCGCGGACCCCAAGGTGCCTTTCGTTAATATTAGGGTAATGCCTACACCTGGTTAACTCTCCAATCTAATCCACTCTCAAAATAATCCCTAACCACTCTGCCCATTTATCCTTCATTCCTTAGCTTAGCAAGCCAATTAAGGTCTCATCTACCTCAAAACTAGCTAACTGAATCATAGGCGTATCTAGAAGCGAGCGCCTGAAGGGGAGGGGTCACCACCTCTGAAGGGGAGGGGTCAACACCTCTGAAGGGGGGGGGGGGTTACCACCACTGAAGGGGGGGTTTTACATGGGGGGTCTGGGGGTATTCAGAACCCCCATGTTAACATTTTTATCAATGGGGTGGGGGGGGTTACAACCCCCAAAAAAACCCCTAGATACGCCTATGAACTGAATTGATTAGCTCCCCACCAACTTTCATTCCCAACAACAGTCCTAGCCGCGTCTTTCCAAATATTCCACGGCGCAAAGGGAAGGAAAACGCGGAAAATTAAGTAAAAATATTTATTTTGTTTTTACCGCTGTACCTATTGTAATGCATTAGGCCTAACTGCAGAGTTAGATTCATCAACCACAGTACATGAAATAGCAATGACGAAAAGTATTGCGTAACTGAATTATCTCAACGACAGAACGATAAAAATCTTCACCGACGAAGATCAAATAACTTCCAGCCAATGATAAAAATCTTCCAGACGTCAATTTTCGGACGACATATTTTCAAAACAAGTATTGCTTAACATATAAATAAAGTTAATAGAGAAAGAAAGAGAGGGGGAGAGAGAGAGAATAATCAAAGCAAATCGGATTTCTCCGTATCTCTACTACTAAATTGCTTGCTGAAACGACTAACTTGCTGAAACTAACATACGGAACTAGAATACATTATAATCTTTAGAGTGCCTGGCAGTGCAATAAAATAGGGATGGAAACGATTAATTTGTTGAAGAACGCAGAGAAATAAAGGTTGCTCTCGACGCCACCATTCGTCAATATCAATGCTAATTGAACGCAATCTCACACTTACGTTACCCGAGAAATGTTTTCGCGATCTTAACCCCCATTTTTCCTTTTATTCCAGGCTTGCAAGAATTCAAGGATGGTTAATCACCAGATGAGTCTAACCACTATCCGGTTTGCCACCATCGGTTACTTCGAAGCTACTATCCACTAGATCATCAAACTCAACTTCCCACATTTCACATTCATGGGTACACAGTTACGTTTCCACGCACATGCATCATTACGCGGACCACCTTAAAGTGGATAATTAATCAACTATAGATCCTTGCAAACAAAACTGATTTCTTTCGAATAAGTCTTTTGAAGCTACTAACACTGCAGTCTTGAAGAGAGAGAGCAGCTCGTCTGTGCCTTCCATAGGGTATACTTATTTTCAAAAAATGAATAATGGTGCACGAGATATGGCCACGCACCAAGCCCACTATGGACGAATGGAACAGGCGACAGCACAAGAAAACTCGAAAGCCATCGTTTTAGATAGATTCCCAAGTTAGAGATTACATACCTACCAAAAAAGCTTTTAGCCCATAGCAAAGCCCAGAGTGAATAATTGACCGCCTGAAAAATTTCTTTAACACGAGATAGGCGTGTGAAGGCAGAAAAGTAAAAAAAAAAAAACATTCTGAAGGTTCCGCCGTTTAACGAAATTTCTCATTATTTTCTCACTTGTGTTACTTTGAAATAAACGTGTCTTTTATTCGATAACGCTAAATAACTCGAACCTTTCCACACTGTTTATCCCATGAACAAAACTTGAAAACGTATGAGATAGAAGGGGAGAATAAGGGAAACATGCAAAAAATAGCAATTTTACTGCATCAAAAATGCCAAAAACATTTACCAAAAAGGTTAAAAAGAAAGAGCATTCTTCTAGGTAATTAATTACCAATAAAATGAAGGCGAGAATCCATCTTAGTGTCTAAGTTATTATAAAATTACAGCAATTCAAGAAAAAGCTTAGTTACATAAAAATAGGGCTATATTCTTTCACCAAAAATGCAGTGATCATAAAAATATTTCTAAAAAAAATATTCCCGTGGATTTAAGAACTGGCGCTGCCATCAGCCGCCAGATAAAGAATTATTAAGCAATAAATTTTTCGACTAATCTGCATATTTTGTTTCTTACTTTTATCTTTGCATTAGATAAGGCTATTCACCACTGAAATCAGTATTTTTTTAAACAGCGCTAACGAAAAAGTTGGATTTTTCATTACGTTGACATCACTCAACTCGACGCATTCTCAAGTGAACCTCGTCAGTCTGTTCGAGGAAGCCGTAAGTCCTTTACCACCAATCCACCGGTCTCGAGAACTAGCGCTATCTATTCGCAGCGGAATTATCTACCGCCGACTGGGTTAATTAAGTACTCCGTTTGCAGCGATTATCAATGCTCCGGCCTTGGCCAGCCGGGCGAAAAGAAAAAAAGCGGCTGCATTTTTCGGCAACTTATATGTCGGCTCCGGATGTTAATTGTGCGGTCATTAGACCCCTCAGGGCCACACAACATCCAAATTAACTCGTGCGAGCCTCGTGCATGGATAGTGCTCATCAAAAGGGATGTGTGATTGAGAATCGTTATCGCTCGGCAAAGGCCACACATTCATAAATATAATGCGTGTGAAAAGAAATTCATGAAAAAAGCCAAGAATGATGCAGTCTTTTATCGAGATTATGGCGACAGTAATATACTGAGAACAACTCAATCGTGCTTTCTTTTGCAGGCCCAATTTCGGAATATAATTTATTTGCAAGGATGTCGCCCAATAAAACCACCATCATCATTAAGATGGAGTGCAATATAAGTTTTTCGAACTTCATCAAGTATATAGTTGATTGCACCACACTAGGGGTACCATATTATGGTGATTTTCCGCTGCTTATGCGAAGGCATGCTACCTCAGTGATCCCTTAGCTTTTATGCAAGCTATAATGATAAACCGTATATGTATATAAGGCTGATCCCATCAATATTTATCACAAATGTACCACTGGTATTATTTATTGTAATAATCTTGGAAAGAGTTGTTAAATTCTCGCGTTTTTTCTTCATAATGCAAATCAAACGAGAAAATGCTTAACACAAGCGACAATCAAAGATGCATTAATTTGTAGAAGTAGTACTTCACCGGGAAGAAATTCAACTCTCGAAAATAAAACTAAGGCTTCTTGGACCAATGCTAACGCCAACACGCTACGTTTTGAACTCCTGATAACTATCGCCTGGTTTCAGATCATTGATCGCTCGTGGGTGTCGCATGGAAATATACTACACCAGGTAAAGTGAACTAATCTCACCCAAAGATCACTCGAATCCACAAAAGGATTACGCCACCGGCATGCGAGCACAGCAGTGACACGAAAATCTAATACACGCCCTTGGGGTTGACTAACCCCGCGGACCTCACGACGGACACATTTTGCCGCCGAGACCACTCCTTCGGTGCGCCCATGACCAGCCCGACCACTTCCGCGAGTACTAGGGACCATTAAGCTGTCACCGACACCGGGACGAAAAAAATATAAAAGAGAAATTAAAACAACGTGAACTGGTACGGCTAAACCGCAGTTAACAGTCAAACAAGCAGGGAATGCAAAAGAAACGACAAGAACAGAGGATATACGCTGGAGGATTTAAAAATAAAAAAGCAGAGACGCAGAAGAGAACCCACAAAGGTTAGGGACTCGTGTGGAGTGGGACCGCACGAGTCAAGTTTAACCGACCACGGTTCCTCCTATTCCGCTGTCCTTTGCCCCCCCCCCCATTTCTCTCTGTTGTGTTCCTACACTCAAACCACCCCTTAGAAACGTATCGAATTCCCCCATTGGTTGGCTTCCAAAGCAGCAACAAGTAAATCATTAGTGTATCGCGGCCAGGGCGATCCCCCCGCATGGATAAACAAATGCCATTTTTCCTAGAATACGAAAGGGAGAGGTCGCGGGAACTTCACCGGTTTCGTACGGGGTTTTTGGAATCACACCGCACACCACCGGTGGATTTCAGGTGTAACCAAAGCCGGAGGGGGAAAGAAAAATTCTGGGTTCCGCCAATAACAATAAGTTTTCAACGACGTAAAAATAAAAATCAAGCCAAAATGAATATCTTAATGCGCGTATCTAATCCTTACTGGAGTTATGGCAATAAGGAACAAGATTTTTCTCTCAGTATGAAGTAGACTGAAGATTTCACTCTCTTCTGCGGCACAAATATTTTAGTTAGTCGAAGTCCGTAGATAATCTTAAGTTTTCAGCTGCATTAAGAAGACATTTTGTGGAAAACAGAGCATGCCAGTTGCTAATCAACAATCACACAAGTCAATCAAATCAATCTAAATTGACTATCTCAAGTCATTGCCATCTCTCAAACTCTTCAACAATAAATTTAATTCAAATTAACAGATTTGACATTTTCAAAATTTACAGCTGAAAGCTCCTAAGCCTAATCCCATGTAACATTTTCACGTAAAACGGGCAGTGTAATATTTATACTAACTTTTTTAACTGCAATGGTTTCTGTCTAACCAACATTAGTACTAAATGTTACAGCATTTGTCTTTCTTTAAATTTAGGATAAAAATATTCTAGTATATCATTGCTACATTCCACATATAAAACTAAAACAATCGATATAGTTAAGCTTTTTTTCAATTCCAGCCCTTCTATGAAAAGTTAGTTGAACGTTTCCTTGTACCAGGAGTTGGCATGGCAAGCCGGTTATGGCGGGCGGGATACATGTTTTGGAGTGAAACAGGAAGTTCCAACGCAGCTCCAGCCCACATTATCTCAAGAGACACCCGAAGATAACGAATCCAGCTCAAGTACGCCGCAATTTGTGTGATAATGATCTTAGGTTGCTATTTATTTGTTTTTCTTAATTTTTGATAACTTTAAGTTCTTTCTAAAATGTAACATGTTATAACATATGAAATTATAATTAGTTTAGTCTGCTTTTTTATTCCAGTTTGTTTCATGTTTGGTAATGTGTACCATTTCCTTAAATAATCTTTTTGACACGTTACGTTCTAAATCTATTATTTTTGTAGGTTTTAAATTTACTATTTTTGTACGTTCTAAATCTATTTTTTTAGGTTCTAAATCTATTATTTTTGTATGTTTGAAATTAAATTTAAGGTTTTTATATTGCGTGATCTGCCAGTGCACATAATTGAATTAGGTATGTTATTGATATTTTGTGTTGAGAGATTATATTATTAAGACGCTGATATGTCTGGCCTACGTAGATACTATCACAATTGATACGTGGGATGGAATAAACGAAGTTGATTTTCAGTTCCTCGGGGGGTTTCAGATTCCGAATATATGAGTTTGTGTTGTGTATTATGGTTTCTATGAGCTATTTTATAATCCGTATTTTTTAAGACTATTTGTACTGATAGACCTTTCCTCCTCCTCCATACTGATTTGTTGTAATATTTGAGAAGTTTATTGATTAATTTTTATTCATTATCCACAAGTAACCGGTGTTTATAAGAAAAGGAAAATATAAAAGTGAAATCGGAGACAGTTGAGAGAAAACATCCACAGGAGTTTGATTGAAGAGCGAAAATATCTCTATCTATATATGAAACGCCAGCGTAGAACACCGACTTTTCAATTAGGCAATAGCTTGAGGAAAATTTACAGTGAAGCTCACGGAATACATTAGATGACGAAGCTCGACTGATTGCTGGCAGAAAATGAGTGAATTTGTAATCAACACCAGACATTACCATAAATTAATATCAAGGCTTTCCTGACACGTAACCATTGCAAAGGAATGCAAAGATGACACAAGCAACGCACTCGAGAATGCCAGCACATTCTTTCGTTTTTCCATTTCATTTTACAGGATCACGGTAAAAGAACGCATCTTCTCGGAATCCCTGTTACGCTCCAACTGATATGTAATAGAAACATTCAATCAGTTAGTCAAACGGAGTTATAACAATTCAACGCGTAAAACTAAGTAATTTGCCATTGTTATTCCTGATGTTCAAGATAAAATTTTCATTAAATTCTTAAATATAGGCATACATTTTTTGCTACCATTACATAAAACTAATTCATGGAAACAGAAACAACAATTTCAACAAAACCTTTAGTAATATCAGGAGATTCAAGGAAATGTTTTACTGTAAGAGTTCAGCATTTCAGGATATTAGCAATGATGACACAACATTCTTCATTATTCTTAAAATCATTCATGGGAAATGTTGCCAAGTGCACTGCGACACATAGCTTTATTATTACGCCTGTGGAGATTCAAGTCACTACCTTAAGTACTTAATAGTATGCTGCTTAATTTATAAACTTACTTTTTCCTGGCAACTATGCATCATGGCGCCATGAGACTAAAACTATAATCTTCCTAAGTAAATTTCCTGAGCGAATCAGATATCACCATTTTGCTGAATTTAGCACCTCATTTTATATGGAATTATATATTTTCTGAAAAATGTAGGAGTTACTAGGAGGAAATAATGGCTAGCCGGTTAAATCTGGCAGGTCACCGGCCGACCTATCGACCGTTCACTAAGCCAAAGGGTGCGGTTTCATGTCACATTTCAGGTATTTGTAATGCATTACACTTGCAGAAAGACTTCTGGGAATCCTGATGAACCACTGAAGACCAGGGTTAACAAAATTATGTAACTCTCTCGATCTAGGAACGACACTAAACTTCTGCTAAAGCGAATTTCCCCTTCTTAAGGGAGATCAAGAAAATCCCTATCTTATCTACCCCGAGCCCACCTTAACGTGGGAAGAGAAATAACTCGTAAGTTTACCAAATTAACAACAAATATAATTGAAAAATGCAAAATAAAGCAAAAATGATGTAGCTCTGAAGTCGTTATTTTGGTATACCCTATTTCCTGGTTAGCTAAAAATAAAAAATGACAGCTTAGGATTTCCTGATCACTTATTAAAACTAAGCTTTAAGTATTTCCAACAATTAATCAAGGCAAAGAATCTTTATTTCAGCATTAGGTTTTAATTCTAAATGAGTACATCTGATGGCATTCAAACTTCAAACACATCCAAGAATGATATGTAAGTTTTTTCCCACTCGCCTGTAACTTGGATTATTTTCTCAATGTAGATCTCCGAGGCATGCTGAATAAAATATCTTTAAAAAAATTTAATTTTCATTCCGATTCTTGATCTTTGCATTAAAAAGTGATAACCAATGGGGTAATAAATTTGACTATATCACGTTATAAAATTAAGGATTTTGAATCTCTAGGAGAACGCCTATTAAATTAACAGGAGTAAAAGAATAATAAAATCCCGCATACCATTCTTCGTGATGTCCGACGAGAAACTATTGGTGTCAGAGCAGCTGCACAATACCCAATGAACACAAGAACTAATTATTTGCTTATGTTAATGACACGACTAACGGATTACGAAAGGGACGGAAGATGCCCAATCCCCGTCTCTTGGATCTTACACAGATTGGGGGATCCAGATATAACTTAATGGTTCGTCGATAGACTTCCGCCGTATGAGTGCTTACGCGCTGTTGCACGAAGAGCGGGTTACTGAACTGAGCCCGTATCCTAATATACGAGTGAATTCTTAAGCCCTTCTAACCAATTGTAATCGAGTTTCAACACTTAAAATATCTCAGACAGGGCAATTTAGAAACGTAGTAATCAATGCGGTGAACCGAATCATTGTCACGGTAAAATTTAAGAGGTAGGACCATAAACGTTAATTAATTAATTCAATGAGTGTCGTTTCTTTACTTGATCGACATCATCAGGTTTAATAATGGCATTTAATCATGAGGTTGAAGCGTTGATACGCACCTTGCATAATACATTACGGGGACAGTGCAAGTAAATCATATCAAAGCCATTTCATTACATCTCGCAGGATAGTTATCAATAATTTCATAAGAAGGCTCTGTATGAGCAAGCTACAAGGACGCACAATTTAATGTGTAGCATAAACGCAGAAGACCCGAGGACAAGGTAACTTTTGGGCACATGCGCTATGCATATGTTCATGCACATTAGCAAGCAGGCTAGCCAAGTGTGATGCGTGAGTTACGTGCAATACCTTTAGATGCCAGATAAAGAGAGAATCACCAAACAAACCATTTTGGTGCACCTAATAAGGGCTGGAGCAACATTCCAACGGACAGATAACGTAGAACGATTGATTATCTGAAACCTAATAGGTCGTTATCATTACTCAACCTCCAAATATAATCCGTTGAAGGGTGGAGAAGACACAGACATGGAAGGTGAGCTCATTCTCTGCTCCCCCACAAGCCTCACAATCCTTAGCCCCACCACTCTCGTCTTCCTACTACAACCCCACCGACTTCTTCACCCCCCTCCCCCTCTCCCTACGCTACCCCTCCACCAACCCTTCCTCGAAAAATCTTGGTGAGGGCGGCACTGGCGCTGTCGCTCACAAATTGTATGGCCGTCTGATAAAGGATTTCAGCGCTTTTTCTCTTCCTCTGAGCATAGGCATATCTAGAAGCGTCTGAAGGGGGGGGGGGGGTTCACCACCACTGAAGAGGGGGGTTACCACCACTGACGGATTTATGGTTTACATGGGGGTATGGTGGGTATTCCATACCCCCCATGTAAACTTTTTTATCAATGTGGGGGGGGGGGTTACAACCCCCAAACCCCCCCCCCCTGGATACGCCTATGCCTCTGAGGACCAATAATACTGATGACTTACTATATTGGTCGCATGTTCAATAGCACTGTGGTTACAGATATTGGATGGTAAATAGCGCGGATATTTTACTTTTCTGCGGAATACGTAAGTTCCTTTTTTTTACTTGAAATTCGGCATCCACTGGACTAACATTTATGTAAAATTTTTCATTTCTCTTACTCACAATCATGACTATGGCAATGCCTAATCACTAAATTTAAAAAAATGTCAAAGGAGACCACAGACATTGATGATCGGCTATTTGGACGAAACTTGCTATAAGGTCGAGAATACTTGATTTACGTTAACTTCAGCAACTTCTCAGTTTTATGGTTTCTAAAATCCCCTTGATATCTTTGGACGTGCATATCCCGACGCTCCGCCATCAGGATTTGCACCGAAATAACAAACGGATAATAATAAATAGATAAAGGAGATCGAGATATGCTGATGATTACGGCAATTCTCCGACTACGCATTCAAACTCGTTTAAAAAAACGACATAAATATCATGAAAATTGCTTCAAAACAAAATATGAAACCGTCTAAGGTCTCATTCATAAAATGATAGTTCATGAAGAGCCCAAATCCTACTACCTTGACAATGACAGAACCTAAATAAAGTAAGAAAGAAAGGCAGAGCTGTATTAGCCTGCGTTCGAAAAACCATCTCAGACAAATAAAGGTACATACATTCAGAATACATACATTCAAACATAAAGTCACCGAAACGAAATAATAACACCTCATTATTTCGGAAACTGTAATAGAAAGACACACAAAACAGCTTTCAAAAACCAAACAAAAGGAGATAAAGCTCTTCATGAATCATATCGAAAAAATACCTCAAGGTGTGATTCATTTTTTAAAAACAAAAATGAAGAGATTTTTGATAAAGAAACCCTCTCAATAATGAATCTGCCGCGACGGAGATATTTTCACACACACATACTCGCCCCGCCCGCGCGCCAAAGCAAATCTAGAAGTACGGCGAAAACCAAACCCGCCGCCCCGGCCTCACTGACTCTTCATGTGGACGGTCACGGGAGAGGGAGGGTAAGAGAGGCACGGAGGAAAAAAATGCCCACGATCGTTAAGCGGAGCACTCGTGTATGCATTTGGGAGGCCATAATTTAACCATTCGCTCCCCTCCGCCCTTAAGAAAAATGCCCCCCTTCCCTCCCTATCCATCTCGTACTCAAAAGGGTTGGGGAAGGGTGGAGAATACAGACATGGAAGGGGAGCTCATTCTCTGCTCCCCCACGAGCCTCACAATCCTTAGCCCCACCACTCTCGTCTTCCTACTACAACCCCACCGACTTCTTAACCCTCCCTCCCCCTCTCCCTACGCTACCCCTCCACCAACCCTTCCTCGAAAAATCTTGGTGAGGGCGGCACTGGCGCTGTCGCTCACAAAGCACGGCGTTGCATTACGAAAACAATGGCGAAGCGAAGCCCACCGTTACGAGACATGAGAAGGGAGAAAAGGGACGCAAGTTGGTCGTTCGGTTATTTGGAGAGGCGAGCGACAACTGAGGGAATTTGCGCCACTGAAAGTCTTAAGAGCTAAAGGAGAGATCACTTTGAAAATGGAGGAAGGGCGGAGAGAAACCCGGTGTTGGCACTAACTACCCAGGAAGGGATTGGGATTCCGCTAGAAAATCTTCACCACAGCCGGGATTCAAACCTGGGTGACAGCACCTACAACAACCCGATCCCCGGAGGAACACACGAAGAAAAAGAAAGACGTAGAGAGAGAGAGAAATGGGAAGTGAAGAAATGAGGTTTTACACGTATGTAAGGGTTGGCCACTTCAACAGGCCGAGCACAATTTACAGCTTTAGGATATTTGAGCCCGCAGCCCGCACGTGCATTGCTAAATAATTATAGGCGTAATATATAATAATTATAACGTGATACTGGGTAAGCGAGGAAAATGGCGAGAGAAAATAGGCTCATGGGTAGAAAGAAGAGAGGACAGAAGCTGAAGAAAGAAATCTTATCGGGGTAGGTTTGGCCAGCTTTAAAAGATTATAAGAAGTAATATTAATTGGAGTGGAGGTATTCTCCCTAAATCGGTAGTCCATCTCTCGTAATGAAGAATTACGTAGTACATGCCTACACATTTCACTCACTAGGAAGTAACTTTGGGAATGTGAGTAGGATAGCCCCGAAGGGCGGGTAGAGAGCTCGCTGAGATGATGAAAGAAATATTTAACGTAGATAGGGTCTTTCACATTAAAAACTGAGTGTTTTTAATACCATCCATTTAAACCCACCTTAACCGGTAACCTTAATAATAATCTGTCCATTTATATTCTTTATTAACAGAACAGTTATATTTAAGAGGTGGTTTTAGAGAAGGATGGAGAGCGTAGAGGGGGATGGCGAGGAAGAGGTGGAATGGATATAATGGAGGAGAAAAAAAGGCGGAGTTTCGAAGGAGGAAGCAAAAATGAACGGAGATTGTATCGAAAGGGAACAAAATGTGGCATAGGGCGATGAAGGGGAGTGCGTGGAGCAAGCGCGGAAGGATGAGGATGGGAAACGAGAAAAAGATGAGGGGAAGAAGAAAGTACGAGAAGCTTAAGGGAAACTTCATTCAAGTCGGTAGTTTATTCCGGAAACATTTATACATACCCCCGCAATGGGTTAAATTATAGGATGGAATATCCAAAACCCATCAATCAATCAATTATTTAAAATACCAAACGACTAACTCCTAAAAACAGAACCTTAGAAAGCTTCCTATATAATCTTTCTTAAATGTTGGCCTAATTGGGGAGATTTCTTCCGAGCAATAACTTCTCCAACCTGATCCCAAAACCTATTTACACTCCCACTTATAGCGTGAGAATAAATTTGAGAGAACAAGGTGCACTGGGCACACCCTGAGGCAAAACAATTCGTTAGAAACATTTTTGATATCAGATGCGGTCTACTGATTACGGTAGATCTAGATTTATTTCACATTATCTTGAAAAGAACCTCAAGGACCTTTCATTTCAGGCATATGAACAGGTAACAACGGACGAACACACATAACCATGCCTTGGGAGATGAAAATTCCGCCCACGAAGGATTCGAACATGTCACCCATGGGTTGGCATGCAAGGACTTCACCCCACCGTCACCGGGGCCGACTAATAATATAAATGATTACAATAGGTGGGAATAAGACAAGAGCTACTAATGATTTCGCAACCAATAGCACCCAAGTTCTTGCGTGTTTTGTTTTCTAATGGTTGGGGAAAAAAAAGGGAAAAGGGGAGGAAGACTAGGACAAACAACGAGGGATACGGTGAAGCAGAAGTATAGGAATGTAAGAGAGTTAGCATGGGATGGAAAGAATGAATTTCTACAGTAAACTAATCATAGGACTGAAAATATGAAGCTGAATAAATGAAAGATGAAGATGCGGTTCGCCCATTTGAGGGTTTTCCGAAATCTACCCCACAACTGCCCCTGGAAACATCATGGGGCTGCGATGGCAGTTATGGTGGTACCGCCGTACTCACAGCACTGCGGCAACACAACGAAAAAACAATGGCGCCGCACCGCCGGTACCGGAGCCGTGAGAAGGGGACGCAAGACGACAGAGAAAGAGGGAGGGAGGGAGAGAGAGAGAGAGAGAGAGAGTAAGGGAGAGAGAGAGAGAGAGAGTAGGAGAGAGAGAGACAAACACGGGTGAGTGGAGCGAGCGAAAGAAAGGGCGGTTTACATAACAGCCGGCGCGGACGCCGCCAACGACACGGTTGCGAAGCTGGGAGATCGCGAACTCGCGAGGAGAGTTTAGCCAGTGAGGCGCTAGAGGGCGGAGAGTGGGCAGAACGAATATGGGGATAGAGTGGGGGGACGTAGAAAAGCAGAAGGGGGAAAGGGATGGGAATGAAGGGATTGGATTGGCCCAGCAGGGGGGAGAGAGCGAGGGGGAGTTGGAGGAATGGGAAAACTAAAAAAGGCAAGCGGACCGTGCAGCCGAAATACGTGACGCGGACAAAACGACACGCGGACGAGGCGTCTCGCGCTCCCGGAGGAGCTAAATGAACCGGGGAAGAACCCTGATAATAAAAAATACTCAAGCAAAAAAATAACATTGAAAACAATAGGAAGATGACACACAGAGAAACGTTACGAAAACGTTCCCCCTCTTCTATCCTTCTCTCTCTCTCTTGCCGCTCTGACGCGCGCGCGGAGACAAAGCGAGATAAGGGAGACTAGGCATTGAGATTAGCCTTTACGTAACGGTGTCAGACGGCGGAAAATGTCTCACAGTACACTGCCGTCCCTTCCCTCCACATTTATATATCTCTCCCTCACTCCATACACCATGGGCGGAAAAAAGAATCGATACGCTATTAGATTCCGGGGCTCCCACCATAGTATTCATTCCTTTCTTCCGAGCTCCTTGTCGCAATGCAATCGTCCTCCCCAAGGCCTTGGACGACGCGAAGGCTTGGTCTAACTAGAGTATACTATGTCGGCGCATACTGTAACTTATATGAGGGGCCCCGAGGCAAGAGCTCATGGGTGCGCGGCTCTCGTGGGAATCACCCGTCTGGAATAGGGACAACAGGCATTATGCTTCATATAATTCCATTATTAACGAAGCATTCAAGCAAGAATGCGTCCCCCGTCCGCCCAAATCAGACGACAGTTGGCTTTTGCTCAGTCTTGTTATTGATCAATGCCTAATCCAGGCCTGTCTTGAGTCAGGAAAAGAGACCAGAAATCGGCGAGGGTTTGTACTCTGCGGCCCGTTGTAATCTACCTCTGCTGTCTGTTCCGTACTATTTTGTCCATACCGAGTTTCGCAAATCTCCACTGTGTATACCATTAAGTGGAAAAGCGAAGTAAATTTTGCTTCAAAAGTCGTTCCGATAGATAATCCGAAGTATTTTGTGAATTCACAAGGCTCCGTGTGCTTTGTGTTTCAGAGGAGACGGACGGGAGTCATCCCACATACACCGTCCAGGAACCGTCCACCACCACCCTGGACCGTCCTTCCGCAACCGTCAAATATTCTCGACCGAGAATTCCGGGCGCAGCGCACGGTGCACCGTGCGCTGCGCCCGGAATTGGCGGTGGCGGAACGACGTTGAGTTCACCAACTTTCGGGATAACCCGATTTTCAGTTAGTCATATATTTTGGGAGGGAAGAAGCGGACGGAGGCGGTAGGACAAGTGCGCGCCAGCGTTAGCATAAGCATTATACGAACTGAATGGTAGAATCACGGAAAATCCTGCCTGTTGTTACCCCTATCGCGGGGAGCTTTCATTACATAGCTATTTTTTCTATACTAAGGGCCATTTAAATTCTTCATGCCTTTTACGTACCTTTAAGCCGTCAAAAATTCCTATTATCCTCTTCCCCTACCACGTTTATCAAATATTATCCCGTATATCACCCTTTTCATCATGTCATTACCTATCAGTATGACTTTTATCCATTTTAGGAAAGTATTTGGGAACCTGCATGGCAAGATTTATTCGTTATCCGAACATAATATAAAAAAGTCGAGCAGCTTGCAAGAAATGCTCCGAACAAATTAACAAGGGAAGTATAAAATGGATGAGTCTAGGATTTTGACGAAATTTGGCTGGTAGGTAGTCCTAGAATAGTGATTCGCAAATCGCAGTCGACTTGCAGGTACTGCTATGGTTCGACGTTCCGATCTCATGTATGGATGATAAGCTTTTGTTATTTGACCAAACCATAAGGTAAATATTTACACTGCTCATCCGAAACTGGTTTAACTGATGAATTAATTTCCAAACATTTCACCTCCGGGAAAACGCACTTATTAATCAAAATTTCAGCAATTGAAAAATGGACAATCAATTAAAAAAGAAAATATTCTCCTTGTCAGGTCACTTCATTCTCAAACGAATCAGAATGTATATTGAATAAATGAATAGTACCTAATATTCTTTTGACTTGGATAGAGGACTGCCTCCAATGGGTGCCGTGACGTGAAAAGTGACTTATTAGTCATTTAAAGATTAAACCATCATTTGGATAGTAAAACTTATCCCGAATGTAATCCTTAGGCTTCCTCAGGCTCTCGACATGAAACATTAACATATTATATGATTTTTTAGTGTAGGTCAAATAAAATTCAATTTTTCATCGCCATCGTTTCGCCAAATTTATTGGCATCCTCAGGGCTATAATACAATATCAAAATTCACAAAGATAAACAACAATTATATTGATTGAGAGACAAAAATATTTTGATATTTTTACAACCAAGTTTTTACACTATGCATATACATATACAAATTCCACTACCCTATGACATTAACCAAACATACACACTAATTGCATTGAACCATCTACCCGTCTCTCTTCAGCAGCCAAAAAATAATCTCTATATTGACAACAGACTTATTGAACTAAAAACAATCAAACATTATAAATAGACAAAACGAACCTCAATTTGTCGATTTTTCTAAATTAATACATGAAACATGATCACAATTATTAACATTATCATTAAACATTATCATAATTCTGAAAGCACAGCGAGAGAAAGTTAGGGTAGTTCTTAGCTAAAAATTATTTGCAGATCGAAAAGGTCTTCGCCTCTTGAAATTATCACTTCTCCGCAGCTGATATCATTTGATCCTTCCTCACCCTCAGAACCAAGCATATTGTTTGTATTATTCTTCGTAATCGCATCCCAAATACCTCCAATATACAGTCATTCTCTTCCTCTCGAAGCCCAGGAGACACACACTTAAAATCATAAGCTCCATACTACATTTTTAGCTTTAAACACGTTTCAATATTCAATTCAACGCCCTCTTCTATGGGAGCGTGTCTTTTGTCCAAGATCATTTCCTCCTGTTAACTTAATTTCCATACCAACATCACCATTATTCTTCCAAAAATAACGGCGACGCTGAAAAAATATGAAATGGGAAAAAGGAGCGTGCACGGAATCTTTTCAGTCGGTAGAAGGGTGATGACCATGCGGAGGCGAATACGGAATGCGCGTAGCGTCTTCCAAATCATCAATACCCTCTTGTTAAAACCGTCACAGCGCATTCAGATACGCATGTGAGTCAGATCAATCACACCGAACCGGAAGGTGAAATCACCCATCGATCGACGGGCTTCGGGACGGACTCAAGTTTCCAGCTTTTTTTTAGATGAAGCTCAACAGGATTCACAGAAAATTATGTTTTCCTCAAGGTAAAGCACTGCTATTCAATTAATTCAGCAAAAAAGCTTAATCCGCGTATCAAAATCTTAAGCACGAATAAAACTGGTAGTCAACAGATTTCCATTCATGCCACCGCTTAGAATGTATTACGATAAATCACAACGGTGGCGAGGTATCAAGTTATTTTTAGAGGCGGGTGCCAACTTTAGGTAATTATTTCACTATCAGAGATTTTTTAGCATGACTCGAGCAGCATCAGTAAGCACGCATAACCAATCTGTTATTTACCAGCAGTGTCAGTTTGTCTACACAATCTCACCAAAAAAACGAGATTACCAGGTATAATTCAGCTGCATTCTTAGACACAATTCGCCAATCCTTAGCGTCGTCAGCGTTGGGCAAAGTTATTCATGAGATTTGAGTGTCAAATTACATCTTTCATTTCTCTGTTTTTTATGACACGAGTAAAGTCCACTATCCTTGTTTCCTCAAAATTTTAATTTTATCATTTACCCATTTTAATATTTAAAAAAAGCAATGAAAATAGAGGAAAATTCATCGGGACAAGGTACTTGAGAATATCTCTTGATATGGTACCTTTAAAGAACATCACACTCCTGCGTCAGCCACAGCACTACGTCAGGCAAACTCCACTATTATATCTGTCTGAATATTTCGAATACGACAGCCACTTCAATGCAAAAAATATGCTGCAATTCAAACCAGCTGGTTGTAAAACCATAAGTCACAAGAATGAATGTGAACCCACGACTCTGGTTTTGCAGCTGTAATGTTTAAGTGAATGAGACATTTAAGTCTCCATCACAATTTGGTTGCTAATATACAAAAACATTGAATGATAACAATCATACAACAGTGGCTTCATAGCTCCTGAACTCCGTGCCCTGTCAGTAAAGGAGAACAGTGGAATGACACGATAAAGAAACCTGGAAATGTACGATTATGAGGGTCTTGATCAGCTCTTGACAAAATATTTTAAGTATACGAAGAATTTCAAAGAGTTATGAACCGGCAGAATAGAGTATTTGCACACTTTTGGGAAGTGACATCTAAAAAATCTATCGATACTTCAGACACTAAATTTTCATTCTGACGCTCGAGAGGCTTTTCGTTAATTTTTTATTAGCTAATAAAATCTAATAAATTATTATTGCGCCGAAACACTGGTCCGCCATGTTTTGTAGGCTCTGACGTCATCTCCCATAGTCGACCATTTGTTGATTTGGAGATTGTGTGACTGTGTAGTCTTAGCGTGCGGACGAAACTTTAGCTATTAATTAGGAAATATCGAAATAACTTCGAAAAGGCAAATACTATTTCACTCTCAACGCACAGCTAGGCTATTTCGCTTCTGCTAATATGGGAGATGACGTCACACTACGAAGAACCAATGGTATAGCGTTTAGACCTAGGCAATTTCGATGCTAAAACAATGCATATAAAAAGCTATTTATTAAATTAATTAGTTGGAATTATACCTTGGTATTTCGTACGAGGCATTTCGAAACCAAACACTACTCGCTATAATAAATTTCAACAAAATACCTCACTTACGCAAATACTCTATTGCTCGAGTGCATTCACGGCGTGACGTGAGATTTCTTGGCGAAGAACACAGAATATCCCCGAGAGGATCGGCCAAAGAGTGTGGTCACCCCAACAGCTATCTTCTTCAGTACTTACCAGTAACAAATATTTACCACTCTGATATGAGATGATTTGTAGGGTAAGTCGACTGCCGTGGGAAATTTAGATACACGACTATATTGTCCCCGGTCTCTTCATCTGCCGAGCTTTTCATCGATTAATATGTTTTCAGTCCGCTAGACCTATAAATCACGAACTGCCACTAATGAATTGCCAACATGATAAAATAAATTTTTTTAACTTTTTAAAAACATGGTTTTACTAAAAATGTATAAAAAGAAGAGATTAATTTTTAGCTGTCATAACTGGCCTACAACAGGCAGAACGTGATTATTAGTGACAAATAATAAAGCCATTGAGGTGCAACCAACATTTGTGATACTAAAGACTTTACCAGTACTATATAGGTAACGTGGTAAAAAGTATTTATTATTCTAAGTTGTGCAGGACCAGGAGTCTCCTGTAATTTGTTGAATTGTACCATTACTCTAATTTGTTGAATAGTCTTTAGTATCACAAGTTGTGATTTGGGTGTTTCCGGTAAAAATTCTTTTGCATCACAGATGTTGGTGGCTTAATATTCAGGCACAAATGATCACGTTCTGCCTGTTGTAGGCCAGTAGTGACAGCTAAGAATTTATTTCTACTTTTTAGAACATTTTTAAAATAAAAGTTTTTTCAAGTTTTTTAATTTATTTTGTTTTTAGTTTTTGATAATTTTGTATCAATGTTTCATTCAACTCTTGTTGTTATTTTATGGAAAAGTTACTGAAAAATTGACAGTGAAATTTTTGATGAGAATGAATGAAATGAATTTTTTTGTTTTATGAGGTTTAAATATTGGGTTAATTTACTTAAACCGAAAACATATTGTATTGTCATCCAAAATACACATGTGGGAAAAGTATCAAGAAAACCCACTTGGTGGAAATGGGAGAAAAATTGATAACAAAATTTGACTCAAACAAAGAGATGCAAAGATAAATAAAACCATGCAAAAATTCTATTGATACCGTTGTACACGTACGGGATCGGGCATTTAATGTTTTTCCGAAACACATGCCACCAAAAAATAAAATTCCGTAAGAGAGCCTCGAACGGAAGACATTAAACTAACGCATTGCTACAACCACCTTAACCCATGCGGCCACAACGGTTCTTAGATAAAGCGGAGTTTAGATAAGTTCATTTATAACCAACACGGCACGAATTTCTATAGTAGCCTACCCGGGCATATGGGAGAGAAATCCGTGACTAGAATTGTATATTGTACTGCCATCTAAGATACACCTGTGCGACAGATTTTAAGGAAATCTGATTAGTGTAAGTGGGTGAAAAATCGATAAACAGATTCCACCCAAACATACGAACAAAACAAGTTGAATAAAACATTGTAAAATCCATGGGACCCACTCGGTGATTCACTTTGTATCAAAACTTTCATAGTTTTTTTTAACATAATTGCTGTAGGGTAAATAGAAGACAGGCACAAGTTTTCAGTTATGAGACAAATAATATCATATCTTAATAAATATAAATCCATAACGCAACTAGAAAAGGAAATTCAATATTTCCATTACTTAAATGATGTCTCGATGATTTAAATTAAATGGTCTACGGGCCCGTCGACCATCTTCTGGGTACAACGCTCGACAATTTTCATACATCCCAATCAATTCTCGGCGCACTTATAGGGGCATTTCCAAAATATTAACAAGTGTAAGTAATTGAAAAAAAATATTGACATCAAAATACAAAAAAACACAGATGGCAATTAGTATAAACCAGTGATTAATGTTACTCCATTAATAATAAATACCCGATGAATGACATATATGTGTAAACAGATTTTGACTTAAACTTGCACAGTGATTAACTAGAACCAAGTGCACAACACACTAATGTATGGCATCCATTAAATGTTATCGTTAAAATAAATACAAAAACATTAAGTATGTTTACAATCGCACCAAACTCTCCGCCATTCATAGGGACCTCACCGTTTTCACCATTCATGCTTACTACGCCCCGTTTGTATCCATTGAGGTGACTAATTGTGAGTTGCAAACTGCATACCCCGACAACAGGTCTACACAAGGCCCACACACATTTTTCTAAGGGCCTTAAGGGTACTACATGGCCGCAACAAAAAAAAGAGGGACTAATACCAGTTTCAAACTCAACTCAAGAGGAAAGGAAACGTACGGAGCTAAACAGCACAATTAGTCCTACAAGCGCAACCAGTGACTGGCGGTCGGACATCAAGCAAACGCTCAAAGGGATGCCGCCGCCGAATCGGTCAAGAGGAGTGTTCGCAAAGGGCTGGGGCGACACTAATCAGGAGAAGCATCGCAGTCGCAAAGGGACTTCGGCATTAGCTTCGATGTGTTTGGCCCTTTTCCCTTTCGTTCCGAGGGCTGGGAGGGATTGCGAAGAGGATAACCCAGCCAAGACTTCCGATGCAGACGGAAAAGGAGCCTCAAGTGAGCTACAAGTGAACCTAATTTTCCTCTTTCCATAACCGATATTGTATCGGGGTCAGTACGGTGGAGCGGCTCCATAACGATGAATTTGAGTTAGGAGTTTTCCACTCGTTGTCAGACAAGTTTAAATGCATAATATAATTTTCAAGTCCTTTAAGTCCTGAAGACTTGAAAGCGATGTAAGGCGTCAAAAATAGCCGTGAAATTATATGATTTACGAATTTGGAAAATTTATTTTAATTCACCATTCATATAAAATGCTTCTACGCATTCAAATAAGGTACGGTGGGTACCCGCGAAGCTATGGGTGTGAGTCACTGAGCCACCCGCTAACAAGTACCTACGCAAATGTGTGAAACTCATGACGAAAAAACCATTCGCCTATACTCTGATATATTCGATTCGCAGCTCGTGCAAATCATTTCTCTGCACGATTTATTCTGCAAATTAGGATTGGTAAGTGTTAGCACCAATTAAGCGGCCACCTTTTTGCAGCCGCCCTATTGTGGAGTGGATTTCGGTGTACAATATTTTGTTTGGTTCCCATCCTTCGATCTCTTGGCGTAATAGGAGCAGTCCAGTTGGAGTCTCAGGAAAACACGAGCCCCTCAGCTATGAAACGGTTACAGTGCATGAGGGAGGAGATAATGACACATTTTATAAACTAAAACAGGCAAACTGAGGACAATGTTTTACGTGAAGGTTGTCAAATATAATGACTGAATAATGACTAAAGAATTAGGGTCAGAACAGAATTGGACATCATGCGTTGAACAACAACGTTTCAGTAAAAAGGAAAAGCCCTGTCGGATTAAAGATGAGAAACGAATTGACATTTCGCGAGCGCATAATTGATTCTGCCTTTTCGCTGTGCGATGTAAATAGCAATTTCGTAATACTTACCATGGCACAACTAACTCATTCATCACACAATAGTCACGAAACAACACTACCCAAACAATGAGTGAAGGAATAACAACAAACCCAATTGTCTGAGACAACGCGATAAACGCAACACATTTCGCCACTGGACCAGGAGCAATGGCAGGACTCTACAGCCCAGAACGCTGCTCCAGCTCAAGTCCACCTCTTCAACGTTAAAGCGGCTTTCGTTCTTAATATGGCTTCGTGGATATACTTACTCCAAGGCGTTTCGTTACCACACAGAGAGGCATTCCCATAAGTAACTCATGCATAGTAATATTTGCATTTCACAGGTACAAACACGAGTGTAGGCAATTTCACGCTTTGCCTTGGATAAATAAAGGCAGCCGTGCAAAACATGATTTTTGGGGAAAAAATACACGGAGGGAATAAATAATAATTGTGAATGAAAACAGTAGAAGGTAGATAGAAACCTCAATGTAACTCCAGTTCTAAAAAATATCTTCGTATTCTCGTCCTGAAATGATTGTAGCTATCACAACACCTATACACGCGAGAAAGACTTATTGAGAGTAATAAAATTAGAGAATGTAAGATAATTAGTAACTTATTGAGAGGGAAATGAGATTAACTTAAAAGGGCCTAAGGAAATGAGAATTACTTGATTCGGGAGCAAAAGAAAAATTTTCAGCGCTCCCTAACAACGACAGGCATCTAATTTTATTACTATAATCAGTTCACTGAAACTGTTCAACCAGTGATAAAGTATTTAACACATATAATGAATACGTGATGAAATACTTCCCCTAACTGTAAAACAACATGTACCAATTCTTTCAAACAAAACACTATCTCGGAAAGAAATAACACGTGACAATTCTTAGATTTATATTCAATACGATTACAGCACGACCACTTTCACTGTCTTTTGAACCACAATTGGTAGAATTGGAAGATAGGAATTTAGGATAGTCCATGTCACCGAAACTTACAGGAGACATTTCACATTTTATTAGCGCAAAATCCTGATAGTTGATCGACTAATTCGACTTCACCGCTGATATAGTCTGAAACGCACATACACCACCTTATAAACTGTGAACAAGAGAACAAGATGTGGATATTATGAATTTAATAGCTATTAAAATCATCAAAAAATATTCTGAGCATACGTATCCATTTTTCAAGTTCCCGAAGGAATACCTTCCCGATACACTGTCCGTTTCCCAAATCATAAATCACGCACCAGCAGCCACATCCTAAACAGCGTCCCCTGATTAACCTTTCCGATGAAGAGTGACTCAATCTGCACCCATTCCCGGCACAAGCACTTACGAAATCCTCCCACGAGCGGGGAGATACGGACTCCTCAAAGGCAGCTCAACACGCTATTGGGAACTACATGCATGCGGACTAAGTCCCCACAAGGACGGAAGAGGGGGGCATCAATAATTGTCCCTAATAGAATCCCACTCGCCTACCCACGAGAACACGCCTCCCAAAAACTTCTATCCTATTGCCGTCTCCCTTTTCAGACGCGAGGTCACTGCCCAAATATCCTTCCGTGGTCACCAAAACCCCAGGGCTATTGAATAATACCGAGTTGATGCAACTAAGACGAAAATTATGCAACTCGAATTCCAAATTTGGAGACGGAATAGTGTGCTCGAATCACGGCTTTGGCATAGTAATACGCTGAAACCACCGTATTGTGTACGCAATGAAGATGGGGCGAATGAATGAAAAATTCATGGCCTGGAGAATGACTATTCCGGATAATTTTACAACTTGCCATCCCTTGACTTTGAACAGGGCACGATTTCTATCCTCGATAATGCTGAATCATTACGAAGGTAAGATAGGGATAGCTAGGACAACCAATTGTGAATGGCAGTGGGGGGCAAACAATAACGATGGGAAATAAATGGGGTATTAGTGAAATATAGAGGTTAGGGATAGAATTTGGAGTACGCGACTGAGTCAACAAATGTATGTGCCAATCATCCATTCATCACAGGAGGGGGGGGGGAACAGAAAATTAGAAGTTTTGGGGTCCAGGCCACTTATTACGATATCTCGTGGTCGAATCGGAAAATACAATTCGAGAAATTATTATCTAATCGCACGTCAAATTCTCCCCGACACTTGTAAACAATATCAGGGGTTACAGAAAATAACCACAGTTATGCCTCAGCTAAACTGTAATCGTCTCTTCGAATGGTAATGAATGAAAAAGTCATGGCCTGGAAAATGACACTCTGGTTAGTTATGACTCCCGAACAAAACCTACAACCATTATCGACGGAAACTAAACCGTTGCAACCACTCTAAAACATTAACCGGGTTGTAATAACAGGATACCCATCCGTTTCAGAAATTCGCCAGAAGGCGGTGAGCTTTCACAGACTTCCACAAAAAGTAACATGAAATAGTTGCGTCAAAGTCACATGCGACTTCGTCATTTTACTCGTAATCGCGGTATAACCAGCATCTAACGTAATTGGGGCTGTTATTATCTGGTAGAATTACAGATTCTTCCCGACACTACAAATTAAGACCAAAAATCACGGATTTCAAAAGGTGGTTAAAAACTCTGCATAAGTCAAACTGTCAGTGACACTTCCATTAGCAATTATTCTGGAACCAGGTTTACGAACATTGTAGGCCATCAATTCAATCATTACAACCCCTCTTGCAATTACTTGAACACGGCTGTACTAACAGAGGACCCCTGTGTTCCAAATATCTGTAAGATAATGGTGGAATTTCGCTTACTTCCTTGGTAAATAGTAAAGTGAAATCCTGTGATATTACAATATAATAGTCGTACTTCGTCATATTCCTGTGTAAATTTGATAAGCAGAGCTACATGACTATTTGCAGTGTCATGCGTCTAAAACGTGAAAAAATTAACTCTATTTAGACCACCATTTCGACCAAAAGGAATAGGAGATAACGCGATGAATGACTCATGCTGCGATGTGCTGGATTTTCTGCCGACATGTGGAGACGAGAAATCGACACATTCGCATTCCATGTGTGTAGAACGGAACGTATTACTCTTGAGGCTTGCGATACGTGACACTTTCATATTCAGTTTATACCATCTTGGAATGAATACGCAAACAGTGTCCAGGCCGGGCGGACATTACCAAATTTCTCCCACTTACAATTTTATAAGGATTAAGGCAGAATATCCATCCCGAATGCCGATTAAACAATTGCTGTCACAAACTTTGCATTAAAAACATCAAAGTATTTTTTAACAAAAATAATTAACTAACTCAGTGTAGTAATATGTTACTTCATGTTTCTACTTTCACGGACGGTGTCAAATTGCACGTAAAATTCAGCGTACGTGTCCACACAAAATTTATTACGTCCGATTCAAACCTATGTACGAAATTTGTAGGCACTTTAAACCCGATACTTATTGGAGTGCAATGAGGTAGGGTACAGTTTTCCGAAAATAATACTAAATCGGGCGATGAAAATAGGGATGAAAATGTCACTCCCAGTGAAAAACTCGAAGGCTGCGTTGTTTAGAGTCGTGCTCTTGTTATTCGGTATCCAAAAGTTATTACTTTACATCCTGAGAAAATTTTAACGTTATAACTGTCGAGGAAATATAAAGCACATAATCTAACTTAACAAAAGTCTAAACGCCTATCGCCAACATGACATCGCCACGGGGTTCTGCCTTGCTGACATATCGCCATGTCGGCAGAACCCCGTCGAAAATGTTGTCAAGACTTTAGGAGACAATATGGAGAGGTTATCGGAAGAAAATCCTGTTTCGCAACAGGGCCGCCGAAATTTCTCGGGCTTCCTACGCACCGCAGCATTCTCCAGACTGCCTGCACTCCTGGCGGATTCGAATAAGGGCAACCGGTTTCGGCATTAAGGTGGGCAGGGCCTCCACCAGATGCCACACAGGACCCTCCCGAATCTCTCCCCCACTCCACCCATCCGCCTTCACAGGGTTCTCCTCCCTCCCTAGATGCGCTTTTGGGAGTATTACGTAATTCCCCGTAGTAGCGTCTGGAGCAGCCGACGCGACGCTACCGCCGCCACAATCGAAACTTTTCTAACGAACGAAATGGAATAATATCCCTCTGGGAAATATTTCTACAACTATGAGGGCTTCATACATGTTACTCACGGATAACATTTTCCGTTTTTTACAATAAAACTAATTTCTGGTTATGGTTATGATCATATTTTTGGTTGAACTATCTCTATTCCATACAACATTTTATAAAACCATGGGGAAACCAATCAGGGAAAAAAACCGGCTAGAATTTTAAAATCCGTAATTTTTCAGCAGGCTTAGCAAAACGTACTAAACATTTTATGCAACACACAAGTATTACTACATCAGGAAAAAAGGATAAAAATCGTTTATATTTAATATAATACATTCCTTTGCTCTTCTACCACTTGATAGAGTTTTTTTTACAGTTTATGCCATCATTCACTCCATTACACGGTCATATCCATCCATTACAAACAAACTTTGCCCTGCATTTAGTATTTCCTTCCCTTCCTCCACAGCACTTACACGAAAGTCTCCCCGCATTCACCCCTTTCAACATGTCCTCGCCTCTGAATACGTCCTCCAACCACTTGTGCTTCCTTCTCCGAATCTTCGTCGCCACTTCCTTTCCTTGCCTTTCACGTACAGCACTTCTTAGTTTTCCTCGCTACCGACTAATCCTCTCCATGTTCTCCGCACCAGGATCGCAAACGTTAGTAATTGTCCAAGTAAATAAAAAATAAATATAAATTATTTACGCATTGAATTTGGAGCACGCACCGTTAAGTACAAACAAGTGGCTGCCTCTACGCGAAAACTTATTTATTACTTTATTGTTAATTCCTTCGTCAGCTCTTCCTACCACCTTTTGTTATAGACGCTCTGCCTCTAATTTTAAATTTTAGGCTTCCAAAAAACATTTCACCGAACTCAATTACTAAGTCATTGCCAATCAATTCCTTAAGACAATGTATCTTGCCCTCATCTGTTGTTGAATTTATGAGATCCACTCGTAGGCAAAATAAGATTTCTGTCAACTGCTTGCACGAGACTTAAATGAGAATCATTCCTTACGCCTATGTCTACCCAAATTTGGGACTACTTCGTAGAATGAAGAATCAACTCTTTATCCAATCACAGACTTAATTCACAAACAAATTCCTAAAGTGATATAAACCCTTCGTGTCACCAAGATAAACTACTAGGCCTTGGAATCAAAAAAGAAATTAGTAATGTCGGTACTTGGAATTCTTGGAATATTTAAGGGATAAGCATTGCTTGAAAGTTGCTGATATTCTTTCAGTTTGCACACGAATTACACGGATGTTCCTCATTGACAACAATTTCAATATATAGCATTGAAATATATGGCAGAGGAGTTCTAAGGAACAAGTCGCGAAAGACGGCTCAAGGGTTATCGCAAAATATAAATGCGATAAAATAATTTAGAAATGTTTTTCGCAAAATTGTTTCATTTCCCAACGCTTTCGGCGAAACACAAACTGGAAAACGGTATCCCTCAGATTAAATATTTTGTTTACAGGTGGCCGGAGTGGTGAACGAGGGTCATTGAGAGCTCATTTTAATAATTTTTCGAGCTATTAAAAAAAAATAGGAACCACATTTCATTTAAGTAAGTACATCGGTTTACGCCGTGGAGCTCACCATACAAGCAGCCATGGAAATGATACAGGAATTATATTTTGCATTTTTGCGATAATTAGAACAAGTTAAGGCTTGGGTTTTCGGCGATGTATTAGTAATTTAAGCGAAAATTATATTTAAATAAGTTTTTTCGAATCTATGAATCGGCGTGACAGCTGGATATTTGTTAGCAACCAGTATAATAATACAAAATATATTATTACGCGTTTAGAAGAAAATCTGTACCTGTGCTACCGAATTATTACGAAATATATCTCATTTTCCATTAGACTACGTATTAAAATAGGATTGAATAATTTAAAAACCAAAACGGTAAAATGCATTTTTTCACTTTTATCTAAATGTAACACTAATAAGAACACGTATGAAATGTTTCACGAAAATCCGCACATAGACACATCGCTTTTAACATCTTAAAATCAAATTTAATAAAATGCAGTGAACGAACACATTTCTACACGCGAACGTACACGTTATTAGACACATTCTTCTATTTACATATATGCCTAAAGAAAAGAAGATTATAACAAATATCCTGAGGAATATATCCTTCATATCATTCTAAGGATAAGGGCTTGTTTGCGGCGCCTAAAGGCAAGTCCTTGGCAAGTTCCATCCTCCCACGGAGAATATTAAAGAACAGTACTTTTGGATTACGACCGGAAAAGGAGGCTCTGATATCCGTGATGTCTCCTGTCGATAGGCGCCCGTTACACCGCCCATACGAAAATTCGACACGAATTGGCGCTAACGACGGCCACCCAGTCGCCTCGTCCTCCCCCTTCCCCTCCTATACACCAACTTCCTGTCGCGAAAATCGGATAATTCCAATTGTTCTCCCGAAGAACTTCGATTACGGATTCAGAGCCGACACCAAAAAAAGAGATAGCGCTCATTTCCCGGAAGGCCAAAGATAAAGCGGCATATAAATTGGACGTCGGTGCTTTCATCAATAATCACCAGCGACGTACCATAAATAATTAACAAGTAATCATATTAAAATATGAAGGAAAAGAAATTAATGGTACGAATAAATATTAGGAGGTCATTTTGCTGGTACAGTATAGGACAGGTTTAATGGCGAATTAAGAAACTGAACGAGTGGCCTGGTAGCCCACTGATTAAACGGTTAAGGACTGGAACGTCATTGATTCAAAATCGGGATAAGTGAACTAAATACGACTTTAGACTTGTACACAGGGACACATTTATCCAAAATCCGTTATGTATGATATCTACGTTATATAAACAAATATTATTCTTAAAATACACGAGGTTGATAGTCTATGCGTTAAAATTTGTGACAATTTCAGCAATTTTTATTTTGCGGTTCCCTCGAGAATGAAATAATACCTACACAAAAATGTCAGGAATAAAGCGAAATTAATACTTTATCAATTGTCAAACGGGGAAACGAAGTGAAATACTACTCTTGTGATGAGGAGGTTTCAGGAAAACTACAGCATAAATTTAACGCCTCTAAAAAGGGGTTTTTCGGGATTGGGCGCCATTTTAAATTTAAAACCTCGCCACAGTCTACAACATTGGGTGATCTTCTAAATCTGCAGATAAGACCGAGCAAGGCTCCTATCGGAATAACTATTTTAAGTTGGTTTTAGTCAGTCATTGAAAATTGCACCCATACAATTTTTAAGGCTGCTTGGGATGAACGTTTCCAGTTTGTACAGGCATTCGTAATTTTAGTATACATTAATAGTATTCCACTGCAGTGTAAAATATAGGGAGAATAACAAGTCATCAGTAGGATTCAGTCAATTAATAAACGCAACTAAGACAGATCTTACAAACATCAATAGCACCATAGAGAAATCGGCAAATAATATAATACTAATGAAACCATGGTCATAAAAAAATCAGATTCTCTAGAAACTAAAAAAGAGGCATTAACTATGGTTGACAATACGCACCTGTTATTTCAAAACAATGATGTCAAAAATAGTATTATCCATAATACGATTGGTTATCTATTCATCAGGTTGTTTGGAATGAGCCGTAGAAATAACCACACAAGATTGAAGACAATATAAATAGGAGTTACATTAAGGAGTATTATAACTCACATCCTGTGCATCCTAACTTGGCAGGAAGATCTCTATACTATTAATAGTTAAGGAGTTTATCAATAAAAATTAGGTCAAAAACAGAGTTGCAGTAGAACATAGCATTGCGATAAGTTTCAAAAAATAAAAAGAATATAAACTCACCCAGGCGGACGGCTTCGTCGTACTTCTGCAGCGCCAACTCAACCTGATTCCTGCCGAAAAGCTCGTTCCCCTCGTCCCTCAGCTGGACCGCCTTCAGCTCCGGAGCCCACCACTTCTCCACCAGGGACTTGATCAACACGTTCGTCTCCTGCGGCCCCGCGACATTCAACCTGTGGCCGCACCGCACGCAGGGCTTCCCGCTCTCTGCGGTCAAGCACTTCCTGCAGAAGGTGTGACCGCAGGGGGCTGTCACGGGCTGGTAGAGTACACCCTCGCAGGACGGGCAAGTGAAACACTCGGGCGCCGACAGGAGTCCGCCCGGCGCCGGAACCCCGCGACCTCCCACTGCAACGGCTCCAGGCTGACCGCCCGGGAGTCTTGAACCCCTGTGGAGAGGAGCCGGCGGCGGCGGGGGCACCTGCTGCTGTTGCCCGGGCACGGGCGAAGCAGCTTGCCGCTTGGGCCCCGCGACGAAGTCGAGTAGCGCGAGGGACAGGTGGCGGAGTCGGTCCGGTGTGGGCACCGCGTCCGCCCTGCGACAACAGTAGGCGTAGACCCCCATGGCCTCTCGGAGCTTCCCGGACCTCGCCAACGAGTCGGCGAAGCCGAAATGCACGTTGACGTTCCCACCGTTGCAGCCACGTGCCGCGCGGTCCTCCAGGTCTTGAAGCCGGAACGTCCTTTTAGCGTACCCCTCGGCCATGGCGAGAAAAAGTCTTGGGCGATGAGTCGATAGGGAGCGGTGGTCACTGAACGCGGGGTGCGTCAAAGGGGATGACTCAAGTGGGGTGACGCAAATGCCTTAAAGGAGTCGAGAGACAGAGAAAGAAAAAATAAAAAACTACAATGCCTCGTGTGAGAGATCCAGCGAACGACCCAGCTGCCGAAATCGAAAACAAAGGAAATAAACTTGTGTGTCAACTATGACTCAAATACGTTTGTACTTGATTTAAAAAAATAGGAATGTTATCACCCGTGAGCGGAGGGTCCTACAGGTGTAAACATTACAGCGTATGATTAGAGCACTTCCCTTGTTTATATCTCCACACCATAAATCACACGACACAAATAAACACGCACGCAACGAGTTCGACGCTCGGCATAACGGGAATACACCAACTGGCAGTCGTTTCCTGGTGCGGATACGCTCACTTCCTTCGACCACAATGAGATAAGCACACCACGGAATCACCACGACAGCACATGTTCGTGTTCAAGGTATTCATGAAAGAAGACACGTCTGTGACAACGATGTTCCACCCTCGGGCAACTGCACTTGGAGAATAACCAGCCCATCATCCTCTCAGATCTCACGAAAGAAAAATAAAGTCTCACCGATCACAATTGCATGCAGCTAAAAGCGCGGGCGATCGCTGCGTAAGGAATCATACGGTATATCCACTTTAAACACGTAGCGATACGGAAACGAGCCGGGCGAGAACCTCAGGAAGCCACCGTCACCTATCCAACAACACCGTTCCTCTGCCCGAGCAACACATCTGACAGCTGAGCAGCGATTACTGCCAAATGCATTACATAAAGGTCACGTGACCGCCAGCCTCTCGGGCCATTGGATCGTTTCAACGCGGGGCTAAAAGGCGCGATCGGCGCGCTTGACGATCCCAGAGCCGCTCGCGGGGAGTAGCGGAAACAACATTCAAGACCGGAGAAAAAAGAGCGCTGCTTTCAAAACCTCGACTCCCTTCACAGAAACCGACATCCGCCGGAATGTGTGATTTTTCCTTTGACCAACGAGGAAACTTTGAGGTCTCGTCACTCGTACATAAAGCAGAACATGAGCAGGCCAGCGATTTTATTCACGAACGTTAGTCATGAATATTCAAAGAAACTTAATATGCTACGCTATTAATTAATAACAAATCCGAAAATCATTAAGTAGATTCATCGCGTCATTTTTTTCAAATAAACACCTAAACATCACTCATTAAAATGTTATGTGAATCATAATTTTGAAACGAATATAATTGTGGCTTAAACACATAATTAAACTATAAGCTCAAAAAATGTCAGCATTATTTATTTTTCAAATTGGAACCATGAACTTATAAATTACGCTTATTGCAACGCATGATAGGAAGGCATTAATTTAATGCATTTGACTATAAATACCGATTTATCTCACTCTAAGTCAGCACCATGAGGTAGAACAACACAGACAAATGCCTCCACCGACAATTGCAGAGGTTTACTACATCTTTTCTTCCTTAATTTCACCTAACCAAATTGTAATTACGCCTAATTTACTCTGCATTGCTAAACTGCGACTCAGATCTAATAGCATAGGAACCATTCGTGAAAAAACAACAGGCATTTTATTATCTGCAGCTTCTAATAACGTTACAGTTCATTAAAACCTTGCATGTGACACAAAAATAAGATCATACAAAGCGTTTTCGTTCAGTACAAGAGCACTTCCCCAATTCTACAAACAGGATATTCTAGGAAATCTTCGTTTATACTGTGAATTTAGCTGCAGTTCTGTCTTAAGAGGTGTTCAAATGCCATTTCTTGAAACAACAAAAATATTCCCGGAAATTATCATTCGTGATGTGGTTTAGCGTCAAGTTCCTACTCACTGGTATTCCTGCAGCTAATTGCTATAAAGCTATTCATAAAATGGGAATATCTATTTCTTCGCTACGTAAACAAAATCTCATTATATTTACGATTGGATAAAATGAAAACCTGAGTATGCCGGTGCCGACGTTTTTTTTACGTTTATTATGATCAACATGGCGTAGAAAAAAAATATAAAATTAAGATTCTCAATGCATGGAATTACTGTGATCAAGAAACAATCCTAAATATATGTTTCATTCGAAGCACTAATGATTCTGATGAACACTAGAGAATTGTCGGCAGCGGAATTATGTGTTTTTCACTAAGATCAACACTTCATAATAATAATACCTCGGCATTACATTATCACGCATTGGCATACATTACAGACAACATCCAAGAACTGCCCTCAAGTTTCGAGAGCTATAAAAAATTCAATCCAAAAATTTAAACGCAGTAATAAGCCTAAACCAATTACTCTAGCCACGGCTATCCTGCGTCCCCGCCCTCAATTCCAAGAAAATAAGCTTCGCTCCATTAGGAGAAATTACAAGGCAGGGGAAGAGTTGATTGAGATCCCACAACCCACCTTCCTGCTGTTTTTACCGATTACACTGATTGATATCATCGCATTTATTTAATTACATTATTTCAGAACTTCTCGCGTATTTAAGTATTTGATATCCCATGCAATTCCTTAAGATAAAAATTAATAGCTCTCTCTCTCGCGAAAATATGATCTAATAATTAAAGTTTTAAAAAAATAATTGCAGTTGAAATAAAATTTACGTATTTATCAAAGATAAAATACAGAGTTGAATAACAAATCCGCAGTTTTGCCTCCTTTATTTGGCTCAAATCTGTTTCCATAGATTATTGGTTGATGATGAAGGAAAAATAGAGATAACATAGTTCGTCCGTTGAGGATTTAAATGTCTTAAAGGGGATTGAGCGCGTCAAATTCCTCAAATTAATCTGAACATGGAGAAATCAAAATAAGTAGTAGCTATCAACAGTTTATTTCACAATTAACATTAGTTTTACCACAACCCACACAACGCAAGTGATTATTGCAGCATGTGATAGCAACCAATCGCGAGTATATCTCCACTGCAAGGGCAAGAAGGGCTGAAACTTTTATATGCAAATTCCAAGATGATATCGACGTTATCTAAGTGTTCGTGCAACTTAGATAAAATATGATAACAAATTATGGGACTAGTTAATGCATTTTGGCGTTTATTTGTTTTTTAAGTATACTGTATAAAGTAGCCTCCTTTAAAAATTACTTCACACCATTGTATAATAGTATCTAAAGATCCCGTCTTCCAGATTTTCACTCTTCGTTAACCCTCCCAACAAGGTTGCGGGGTTATGGAGTGAAACAGGGGTGCTAGGGCGGGACGGTGCGCGGCCTGGTAATGGTCATTTTAAAATGCTAAAAAGGCATTTCGGGGTGTTGAGGAAAGGCAAAATGCAGTTTTCAGAAAACGTGAAGACAGAAATTGACATTTTTCAGTGGTGAAAAACGGGGAAAAGTGAGGAAAGAGGTATAAGGAGGTTAATAGAAATGGCCATATATTTATAAAAAAAATTCCACGAGTGGGTTGGTGATTGGAGGGTGTTGTAGTTGTAGTGTCGTAAATCTTGTAGTGTATTTTTGAAGAAAGAAATCCCCCGAGTGGGTTGGTGATCGGAGGGGGGTTTGGTTACAGTGTGGTCAAAATTGTAGCGTATTCTTTCAAAGGAAAAAATCCCTCGAGAGGTTTGGTGATTGGAACGGGGTGTGGTTGTAGTGTCGTAAATGTTTTAGCGTATTTTTTAAAGAAAAAAATCCCCCGAGTTGGTTGGTGATTGGAGGGTGGCGTAGTTTCAGTGTGTTGAAAGTTGTAGCATATTTTTTTTATAAAAATATCCCCTGAGTGGGTTGGTGATTGGAGGGGAGTGTAGTTGTAGGGTCGTCAATTTTGTAGCGAATTTTCGAATTGAAAAAAATCCACCGAATGGGTTGGTGATAGGAGGGTGGTGTAGTTGTAGTGTGGTGAAAGTTGTAGCGTATATTTAAAAATGAATCCCCCAAGTGGGTTGGTGATTGGAGAGTGGTGTAGTTGTAGTGTGGTGAAATTTGAAGCGTATTCTTTTATAGAAAAAATCCCCCGAGTGGGTTGGTGTATCAGGGGATTGTAGTTGTAGTGTGGTGAACGTTGCAGCTTATTTTTTTAAAGAAAAAATTCCACGAGTGGGTTGGTGAATCTAGGGGGGTGTAGATGAAGTCAAGTCAAAGTTTTAGCGTATTTTTTTTAAAGAAAAATATCCCCTGAGTGAGTTGGTGATTGGAGGGGAGTGTAGTTGTAGTGTCGTTTATGCCTACTCGGGGAAATAGGAGGGAAAGGTTAGATTTTCTAACATGGCGTCGAGAAAGAAATGCACTTCACAGACAGGTCTAAGTGAATGGTATTGGAAAGGAAAAGGGTTAATGAGGAAAATGAAAGGTTAGTATAAATGCGCATATGTAGCATAGCAAAATATGTGAAGTAGGTGGTTGAAGGTGAGCGGAAAGCAGGCGCGGATCCAGCCAGGGGGGATCCAGATCCCCCCCGCACTCAGACTCAGTAAAAATAAAAGAATATTTTGAAAGCTAACAGCTAAGCCAACGTCATTTATTTCTTTTATCCAACTGTTATATTGATGTTCAAGTGCAATGAAATCATCAGTAGTTTAAAACTCTAATATTTGAGTCCATCGTATTGTTTAACACAGCAGACAAATTATCCTTAAAGGCGGCTTTACACATGGAAGTTGACTTCTATGGAAGTGGCGAGTGCAGCGAAGTATCGATTTATATCGCTACTTGCAGGGCATAGCTCTGCTTACACATTACTTCCGGCTTATCAGCAAATAAATGAATAGCAGAACTAAGGAGGCGAAAGTAGGAAAATTAAAAACAACGAATATGGCGTACCAAGTTCAAATGCAAAGAAGAAGACGAGCTCTTTTAGCCGTAGCTCTTTTGGAGTTGGTGAATGGTTGTCGACCGAATAGAAGACGACGTTGTTGGGTGAAGGAGCACCTTGTAAAAAGGGCTGACCTCTCCTTAGAAGATGATCTTTTACTCAAAATATGCCCAGCTTATGTTTTCAAATTATGTCCATCATGATCTCAAAACATCCTCATCAAAAGGTTGTGACGTTTATCCCCCTCATTAAATGCACTCTATTACAATGAATTTGCAATATAACTACTTATGATGTAAAATTACTCTCATTTTAAACTTTCTTGCCTTTCGCTACAGACTTCCTTGCTGCCTAATGAGCTAACACTCACTTGCTCCAGCCACTGAAACTACCTTTCCGTCAATAAAAAAACTCCCACATCACACTTACCAGATTCGATGAACCATTTTAAGCCATATAACGTCCCCGCATTCACATTCGTTGAGCCAGCCAAGCTTGGAGGGCAGGAGGCAATGACAGGGTTAACCTATTTACATACAACCTCATAAAGAATGCCTTCCCCCGAAATGAAATAATTCAGGCTCATTTCAACACTTTTAATAGATAAATTATTATGTACAATGAAACATAGGTATGGGCACACAATGGAAAAATAATAATAAAATCCATCGACAAGGGCATAGCTCTATCCTTTCACAAAACACTATCACAGTCTTTTTATCACAGCCAAATTATGAGTTCCATAAGAGTGATGACATACGTATCTCTCAGCGAAACCACTTAGTTGGTAATTAATCTGGCTATCTTAATTAGTGGAAAACCTCCAGAAAAACTTTGCGTATGCTAAATGGACGACGAGATTATACACAAAGGACTGCACATAAATTGTACATGGAAAATAACGCCACTAGAGCAAAAATAAACCAATTTGTCGCTCACATCACCCGCATTACTTTAAACAACTATTTTAAATTGATATTCAAGTAAATACTTCTGGTTTGTAACTTAATTTATCGTATTTATTTAATGGAACGTAGTTTTTTTTGCATTGCGGAGACTTAAAACGTGGATAAGATCAAGGATGACTGAAGATAGATTGATGGGTTTTACTCTCCTCCATATTCATCGTGACATAGAAATAACATTGATAATGTAATTAATCGATTTGCAAAACCACAAAAAGAAGAATAGAATTTATCTTGTAAAAGGAAAGTTTTACTTGTGATACTTTGAGTTCACTCAATCATTAAAAGATTCAATTTTTTAAACTAAGTGGATTAACTCATTACACTATTAATAATATTGTTCTAGTTGGGAGGAATCTATCTTTACGTAATTGCCACTGAAATAGCTTTGCTTTGCATTCTACATAATAATAGTAAATCAACTAACTTCCCTTGCAAAACTATTTGTCACTTAATTCATTACCCTCTTTGCCTCGATTAGACCTAGCCTAAATGCGTATACCAAGCCTAAAGTCTTATCTTAAACCTAAATTCTTATACCAAAACATTAGAACTAAAGTCACAACAAAGAATAAATATCAGGGTGTTACGAAAAAAATCTTTTCATCACTCCGTGCGTAAAATGCACGTTGTGAAAAATGGAATTCGATACACCAGTGCAAGATGTTTATCGCCTTGTAATTGTCACCCTCGATTCACTTCGCTTTGTTTGGGCAAAAAAACCTACACACGTACCAGCAAAACAATTTACACACTGATATTGAAAAAAAACTATTTCACGGAAATTTTCTACATGTTTGTCACCATATTCTTTAAAAACATTTTTCAAATGCCAAAAATTTGTACTGCAGAAAATATAAATATTTCTGCAGAAATTGCTGCAAACAACTGCAGAATCTACATGCATAAAAATAGTGCCAAATTAAAAAGTGAAAATTTGCAACGGTGTGAAAACGCGACGGCAAACTATTGCATGCCGGGTAAATCTACGTTTGACATACTGATGTGACTCCTCTCCCTGGCGCTAGGTAATGCTGCGAACGCCGCTAACATCTGTAAGCTGTAGACGACGCATTCCGTGAAAGTATATGAACCTGATATGAACGAGTATCGGAGGAACGCTCTTCAAACTAAATGTATTTATGATTTCGTTACGATATATGAGATTCGTATATTAATGTGTATAAAACATAATTCTGCAAGGCTTCGATTTTTTCAAAGTGAAGTTGGTATGGAATGAACTTAAATAAATCATTTATACCACATTCAATTAAAAATATTTCCCGAACTTGCTATCCCATTCCGTATCATGATGAGTCGTATTTTCGCTATATTTTTCTGCTTTGCATATGTGGAGTATATTAAGGACGTAAATAGTATGAAAGTTATTGCACTTTATTCTACGAAACATGGAAGCTTTGTCAAGGCGTCATTACTAGAACATCAAATGAAGCAAAAAGGCTGAGGATCTTCACCACAAAGGATGTCAAATTCTCGAAGCACACTATGTACGAGTACACATTATATATGCGTATACATATCAACCTTCTCCGTAGATGGGCCTTAGACCCGTGATTCCCTGCGACAGCTGATTGGCAGCATATGTCCCTATGACTGATGGTAGCATGCTTCCGGGCAGAAATCAAACTTATAAGTATTGTTTGTGCCGCAATGTCATACAACAACAATCAGTGACAGCAAGAAAACATACGTCGCGGTACCATTGAACGAAAAAAAGAGGATTTTGTGGTTTAAAGTTGCCAGGAGAGAGTACCTCTCCATCAGCAGAAACACTCGCTCCTATTGCTGCTCAGACCATTTTAAAGTTAGTGTTCACATGCGTATTTCATTTAGTGAAATAAAACGGATCTTGATCTAAAGAGAAGGTAACAACGAGAGTGAGCAAAACGAGTTGGAACGAGCCAGAACACGAAGTCAATGACATACGGCTTCGTTATTCATCTTACTGCGCATGACGCGAACGCGATAGACTTGAGAACAGCAGGGCTTCGCGGTAGCCGAAGACTACTAGCAGGTAACGTAGGATGTTAGAAAACGACTGTTAATACCATGTAAAACTGAGAAGACTTTCCCAGCTATGTGAATTTTCATAGGTAATCATTACACATGTTTACCAGAGCTGACGGAATCTGAAACCCAATTGTAAGTTCAGGTGACGAAAATTCCCTATGCCTCGCAATGTATAATACGTAAGTATGACGTCACAGGTAGCTACCGCACAGTCCCGCCATTTCTGGACTTTTTCAAATGAGCTTAAAATTTGCACTTAATTTTCTTGTACACTGCAATTTCTTAATCAAAATTATTTCCGTATAATGAATAAACTGATGCTGGGCAACGAGTCACAGTTAATGAATCCCGTTTTCTTTGATGGAGGAAACTACCCTATTATAAAAAAATTAACGTTTCCCCCCTGAAGAGAGAAAAAAAAGGCTAATTAAAAAGCTGAGCCAAGGAATTCAGCTTGGCTATCAACCTTTTCTAAATTTTCCAGAGGAGGATTCACAGTCCCCGCTTTGCTGGTGGGTGTTCCGGAGCGTCTTCAAAACTTGCACCTTGCGCCCCCCACCCCCCCCCCCCCTCAAGAAAATCCTAGATCCGCTCCTGGCGGAAAGCAGGTGAATTGGAGGAATTCGCAGACTGGACGCCTCGATACACATACCCCTCTCCATTTCAGAAAATAAAAATTACACTTTGTTCCTTCATTCATTAGAGTAATCTACCGGTTAGAGGTAGGTTATGATGAAAGTCAGAATATCCAACAGATTCTTACACGTGCCGTGCCCTATCTACCTCTAGTATGTCTTTCTTCATCTTAGCAGAATTCCTATCTTTCTTCATCCCGTCAATAAGACCTATTCTCTTTCTTCCCCTTCCCCACTTGCCCAACATCCTTCTCTCTATCACGGCCTTCAGCAAACCAACTATCCCACTTACTTTTTAACTTTATACTTAAGCATAATTAACCTTTTAGAAGCAATATTTGCCAATATCTATTCGTATTATTTATATTTTGATGATAAAATATGAAAATTAACGGCTCTTTCTCAACTATTTTGAACTATGTTCGCGAAAAATCTCAACAATTGGAGCTGATACTTCCGTCAGTCGTTTTACATCCCTCCTTGACGGGAATACGACGGAAAACGGCAAGCCTGCGTCCGTTTCCGTCTTGTCAATAAACGTCATAATTCTCCCCATCATTATGAAATTATGACGTTGCAGCCTGAGCAACCATAATCTATGTGAACAACCCCTGATAATTGCATCAAAGAAGAAAATTGAAGATATTTTTGGTATTCCACAATACCCATGAAACTAACTCTACAAGAGAGGTCACGGTGCTCTTTAAACTCTATTGGAAAATTCTCTGAACTCGCAATAACATTTCACGCGACAGGTACATAAGTCGGTAGATGAAACTTCAGCGGACGTGATAGCTTGATGCGTGAAATTTCCGTTAAGCAATGCATCCATGAATGGAAAAAATTATATATGGTTGATTATTTTTTTAATGGTGGCGGAGATGCGGAATCGGCAGCAATAGTGGATGGAGGGTGTAGCGCAAGTGTAGAGGAAATGTTGACGAAGATGACAGAGGTGAAAATGCTGGGCAAGCGTGGGAGAGGGAGGAGAAAAATAAGAATTTTAAGCGTTATGAAACGAGGCAGAGAGTATTAAGAGCTTAATATTAACAGCAAAAGACAAATAAATAGTTATTTCAGGTAAGTTAACAGATAATCCAGATATGGGGCAATAATTAACGTAGGGATAGACCAAAAACCTATCAATGAATTGGCCAAAAAATTAAATACGGATGGTGATTTTCCAACGATGTATTTGTGCGACTGTTAGTCGTAAATGGTAATGTACTGAACTTTAATGGCTTCGCACACATCGGCCCGGTTTTATAAGCTATGGTTAAATATTTTATCGGTATGGAACTGGAATTACGAGACACTAGGTAATTTCCACACTTTTTAATTTTCACTGACCGGTTTCGATGTTTTAGTACACAGATCATCATCAGAGTTATGTCGAAATTCCACAATGTCACTTCGACTACCATCGACTTAGTCGGTATGGAAACCGATGACAATACGTTCTCACATCGATAATGGGAGAACGTATTGTCTTCGGTTAATCCCACGTTGATTAACTGACAAACGATAAACGTCTTGTTTACGTAAAGTTTACTTCATCTTACGGTTAACGTCAACGAGATATTATAAAACAGGGCATAAATAACGAGTGTTTTGGGTAATACCGACATCGGTATCTGGAGCAAATCCGATATTGCACACCACGTGAGATTCTCATACCAAATTCGATGTCTCTGAGCTCGGGATGATATCGTGCCATATCCTTTCATTTAAACAGTCGGTTGAAGAGACTGCAAAGGGCTTATCAGGTTTTTATCCCCATTTCTGAGCACGCGATAACGCCACACAAGACCCATAAACTGCGAAAGTCGGTTTACAAGACTCGTGGGGACGAGATACAGTTTGTCGCGTGTGGTTTACGTTATTCGGGAATGGAAGTGTTAGAGATGAGAGACATTCCGCGGAGGAAGAAATGGAGACGGAGGATGTATTGAGAGTAAAGGGCGTGTTGAAGAGGGCAGTAGAGGGGATAACGTCGGGTAAACGCAGCACAGGGAAAAAGAAAAGTGGAATCTAGAACGACAAAGGCTGAAAGTATTTTTAGGGGTAGATTGATAAGTATTTATGTACTCATAAAAAGTTAAGATTATGCTAACCTGGACTGAAGATTAATAGACTCTGTCCATGAATCACAATCCATTGGTAGAACACTAAATTATGATGAATTTGATCTTGAAAACGGCATCGAACTAAAATGGTTTCGTACACGATAATGAGATAACGGAGCCAAACCGACTTCGTTCTCTGAAGTAGTTCCCCTACGGATCGCCACGGAGCCTTTTACCCACAAAGGGGAGGAGGAGTTAATGAGCTCCTGGAACTACACCACGCGCTACCCTTCAACCCTTGACAGGCCGATCGACAAGATTCCAGTGGAGGAGAAGCATTGTGACGCGTGAAATATCCGTTAATCACGAGATCCAAGCATGAATAATGGGCTTCACAACACAACACAGCCGTTGGGAGTACGTGCTAATACCACTACTACACTCCCGAGGTGACGGGTCGTCCGCCTCCTCCACGCCGACCGGCCAGCCAAGAGCTTCCTTTGCGGCGGTTTTTGCGGGGAAGGCTAGGGGGCAGGGGGGAGTCGTTGCAGGAGGTTTTGCCGCCTTATTCCTCCTCCACCACCGCAGCAGTAGAGGAGGCCAGAAGCAGCCTCTTGGGTTATACCGCCCTCACCAAATGCGGCGGTGGTGGCCGGTCGCCCGCATTCTCTCTCCTCCTCCTCTCCGTCGCTTTCCGCCCCTGCTGGCGTAGGTTTGTGCAGTCGGCAAGACCATCGGCAGTGAACGCGCTCACAGCCAAGGTCAAAACGTCTCGATGCACAAAAGCCCTCCCTCCTCTCGTTCAGTGGAGGTACGTGCCAGAGACGCCTTCCACTCAACCGCCGTCGACCACCGAGATTCAACGACCTGGGAGCAGATGTCATTACGTATTCCTTCGTCCTTTGTCCGAGAGCCGCCCCAACAACGCCGTCGTCGTCCGCATCCAAGTTGGGAGTGAAGTCGCATCCGATATTTTTTCCCTCCTCCCTGCGTTGTCAAACCTCCTGCACCTCCGCCCACTTCAAAATGCAGGCAATAAAAGTTTTGCAACCATGCAAATAATCCACTCTAAATGGTGAATTTACGCTTGCGCCATATACACAGAGTGACCACTAAATTTTAATTTTTAATAGTTAGTATTCCAGGTTTTCCAAGAAGACAATCACGTATTTAAGAGTTATGTAATCCAAGAAGACAATCACGTATTTAAGAGTTATGTAATACATTGTGAAGCCTGTTGCTGACATGTCTAATTGTTTTCTTATTTAATAATTACCTACCAGATACTCTGAGCATGTTGTTCTCTTGCAACTGAAAATAATATGGGTTGGAGATATTAAATCAAGAAAAAAGCAGCATAGTAATCTACATCAGGAAATTAAAAAGAAGTTTTACACAATCTCAAGCGGTTCAAATCCCCCCCTCCCCAAGATATTATTTACTGTCATAATAAAAACAGAAAATCAGGGAGTCACTACCTAATTATTTAAAATTCAAAGAGTATTCCCAAAACTTTCTAGAGAGTAGCAATTTAAAGGAGTTTTTCCGGTTTTTCAGGTTTTCAAGGAGGATTGGCCACCCTCTAATATTTAAAATATATGTAATCATTGATTTTCCACCAATCAGAACACTGGTGGCTAATGTGGTCTACGTCGATCCCTTGAAATTCATAAGTCACCGTAGAAGGTCAATTTCTTATTTTTTTCCTTTCACGACTTTATTATTTAATTGGTATCTACCAGTTACGGTAGGTTTTTGACGGATCATAGATACTCTCATATTACCTTTTCTAGGGTTTCACTATTACCACTCACGTTCTTTCTATTTTGTTTACCATGCTTCCTAAATCTCGTATTAACATTCAAAACACGTATCTTTCTCCTAACCCTTCTCTCTTTCCCGCAGAGGAAAGTCTTTCAAGGCGGCATCAAGTATCCTCTCTCCCGTTGTTACTCGCTGCGTGCAACTACTCTTCTGCTTCTGAATTTCCTCAAGAAACTTTTATCCCTTCCCTAGAAAGCCAAAAACTTCTCTGTTTAAAAAGAATGGAACGATAATATGTCGACTAATCATTAAAATGGTATACAGCTTCGGAGGACTTCCTTGTTAGGACTTACTATGAATGAACTGAAATTATTTATAACGCCGTCTTTTCACTTTAATTTCGTTCTTGCAATTTGTATCCGCAAGTTCGGAGAATATATTTCCGTACACCCGTCGCTAAGAGGTAGGAGGCGCCGGAATTTTTCTTCCTTAAGTGGTTAAACTTCCTTAAGTGGTCAAAAGATTCAGGTTAATTTTGTAAGCTCCTCATCACAAGAGCGCTAAAGTGAAAAGTTCGTCCTAATTTTTAAATTGTGAACACAACCTGGTCAAAAATGTTTAAATTTTGTCGACAAATTTATTTTCATTTCAGATCATGGCTACTATATACCCTCTTCAGTCCCGCCACTTTCTGTATCTCGAAACATTTGCATGGCTGATTAAAATGGACCTTTTAGGACAACAATAAAATGTTTATCACACAAACAAAAAATAATGGAACGAAAACATGCATGCAATGAAATTCGCCAAGTTTAGAGAATACAGTAAAACCGCTCGAATTGAAATCTAAGGTGTAATAGGAGTCCAAAACATTATTACACAATGTAGCACATATGCTACACAAAGACTGAAGAGATTACAAAAGGAAGGCTACCGGAGTATCTCGGGGCCCCTGCTCTGATGAGCAATTAAAAGAAGCTCTCACGAGGATGGAAGCAGGAGAAATCGAAGTGAATGAGGCTGCGAGGTACATACATACTATGGAATCCCCTCTCGGACACTTCGCCGTCGCAGACAGAGCAGCTGTACAAGCAAAATTTCTTTGACCTCAAGGTATTTTTGGAGTGGAACACAAAAAACGAATTGTCAGGCATATTCAAGGTCTGGAAATATATGGGTTTGGACCCAATCGAGAGATGATTAGAACTTTAGCTTATCAATTTGCTGAAAAGCTCGGCCTAGTCCACCACTTCAATCGATAAATGAAGATGGATGGTTATGACTGGGTAAAGTCATTTTTAAGAAGAAATCCTGAACTAAGTGTTAGACAGTCTCAAGGATTGTCAGTAGCTAGAGGTGAAGGATTGAATAGAGAAAGCGTTAGCCACTTTTTTTTAATATTCTCAGAAGTATTTAAGGAACATGATTTCTTTACTAGACCGGCCAATGTCTTTAACATGGACGAGTCTGGTTGTCCACTAAATAACGTCCCAGGGAAGGTTTTAGCCACAAAAGGAAATAAAGACGTCCATGTTTTGACATCTACGGAGAGAGAAGAACTTACGTGCTTCACTCCCCTTCTTAAAGTTGGTTTTTCATCATAAAATTTGCATTTCAATCACATTCATTTTCCATTTATTTAATGGTGAACACAATCATTGAATGCGTTCGTAATTAAATTAAAATTTATAACTAGTAATTCAAAATGATTGTACTGTCAATGGTGCTCTACCATTAGTAGCGGGCTCTAAGCAATTTCTATCGAGCCTCCTTCCCAGTTATACCACCATTTTATTCCGACATTATATTACATATTACATTACGAAATATTCTCTAAATTACTTTCCACGCAGACTCATTGGGTTTCTTTGGCAAATTTCCCTCACTGGCGGAATTCGAGCTGGGGCCCTAAGAATTCCAGTACTATGAATCTATGCAGAAGCCACCACTGTAACACCACGAAAACTCGAACCCAATTCGGCATGTTATGAGGAGTCCAAGGACAACTGTGATGCAATCTCACATCTACATCTACGAAATACCGTGCAAGCCACCTCCACGGTGTGTGGCACGGGGAAATTACAAACCAGATCAAGTGATTCCACACGCAATACTCGTCATAGTTCAAGGTCGAACCGAGTACGCTCCCCTAGCCTCTAGGCACGAACCAAAAAGCAGTCAGGATAGCCCACCAGAAACTAGGAGAGTTGAACGCCGGCGAACTTGCTAACATGCAGTTCACGGGTTAAGATACTATAACAGATTGGTATGAGTAATACAGTCAATTAATGGATACCGCGAGATACATATCACATGGGATGGAAGAAGGAGACTGGAGCCAAGTCTGTAGTAAGAGTTCCGCCGTTGCTAGCATGATTCAGCACATCGTGGAGCGACCTTTCACCTTTTCGAACACACCCATAGGCTTAAGCCGTGGGAGTGAGCGCGTAGCGAATTACAATGGGCTTGGTAGCACACTTCCCGGTGCAAAATCCAGGCGTCACAGCCCAGCGCGCTCGATGATTAGAACGCGAGTGATGGGCGATGAGAGGAGAGAAGAGGGGAAAAGGCCAGGAAAACTTGCAAGGCGCTTGGACAGCCCTGAACCCAATGCTTGATTTACTCATCTCCGTGAAAGGCGCGACGTAATACCATCAAAAGCATCACTTGTCAATGCCGCGTAGAATATTGCTGGAGGAAAAAGGATCCCACTAATGGCAAAACCACTATTTGTGACCAACTAAGGTAAGCGGCTGACTTACGTAAAATATAACAACGTAACGTTTCCACAACGTAACGTTTCTCTCTCCTCTAAATCTACCCTCACCCTCTCCCTACATTCCCACCCCCACTCCAGGAGGATATTTATAGGCATTACAGAGGTGGCTCTCGTCAGCGTGCAGCTGGCAGTCGGGCAGGTTGAAGCGAGCGCGAATGAGCGGCCAGAGGGCTTACAGATACTGCACGATATGATCTGCATTTTATTTCAAAATCAGCAACTATTTTTTACAAACACAGACAGATACGCCATAGATCTACAATAGAATTCACAATAAAACAAGGCTAGAAACCTTAATTTGGTGCTGGGAGGATAATTTGTTGGCGAACGCTAAATTGCAGCCGTCTTCAAAGAAAAACAATGCATGCCCATTGAAATACTTTAATTTCCAAAAAAGAATTGAGTTTTTTCCTCCAAAATCCCTATCCCTATTTCCTCCTTTACACACTCCAAACCAGAGACTAGTAGATAGCAAGGGATAATACAGATGCAGATAACTGCCATCATGACATAAATGCAGTAGTCGCCGGATGTTTACTTGCCGCCCGCAAATGCAAAGGTCATTGTCGCCACTTAGGATAGGTCTTTGATGACACGCTTAATACACCAGACCCAGGTTGGGAGTACGATAAGTACCTACATGTAGATGTGAAAAATGGGAGATTGACGTCTCATAGAAAGTAGTAGCTCGCTAAGATCATTAAATTCTGTTCTATGGGTGGAGCAAATTTTAAGCGTGGGGAAATTTCAGCCTAACTCTTCAGGTCTCGAAAAAAACCCTCATACAATATGTTATTGTCTATTATCATAAAGAATACATGTATTATTAACCCTAGTATATGATATTATTTTTAAATATCTTTGACGGTAGATATTAAATGGAGAGCAAATTTGAGGCTGATCGATCTTAAAATGAAAAAATTGATTTTCCTCAAAACAAATCCAAAAGGAGCACTTGAAATGGACGAAAAATACGACTGAAAACTTGGAATTCATTGAAAAACTGGCTTCTGGTTCGTTAACGCTCGATTTAATGAGATGATTTATGCTTGATGCATCATGACTCACCAATAGCTTTTAAAATAAACAGAAAGTACCACCACAAAAAATCATAATTGGGTTTGAATCGAGAGAGGTCAAAATGAGCAATATGTATTTAATTTACACAGTACAGAAAATTTAAAGTAAGTTAGTACTTTTATCTAAGTTCGAAAAAAATGGTTAAGCTGTACTTTTCTTTCTTTATGCAATTTTAGAAGATAAAAACTAAAGCCCAAGTTTAGAGAAAAAATTGCTTTTCCTTTGCGAGCAAATTAGGGAGATAAGGATTAAAGGCTCCCAAACAAAATCCATTCCCAGTAAATCATTTCCTATTCCCTTTGCCTCCTCTTAGGCGCCATCTCTCAATGCTGAATACCTAAGTGTCGCCTGTAAGATATATGCGGGGATGATGATTCAACTCATCGTCACCCACTGGAATGAAAAAAAATATTCCACAGAAAAGCTTCACAAAGAGTATAATTAGATTGGCGCATTAGTTTCAACCAACGAGTGATACAAAGACAATGCTTGTCAAAGAGAAGGCACTGAGGGAAAGAATAAAAGGATGACATGTAAGATGACCACACGCATTGCTTTTTCTGGGACAGTAGCGGCTTTGAGGTGTTTGTCCCGGTCGATGGAATAAAGAAAACTACTAATATGTACCGGTCTTCAAATTTTCCATTTCCATTAAATAAAAATCTCCTTTAAAATTTGAACTAAAAATATTTATCATTTTAACAAAAAAAGAAGTAATCTTTTCCCTTATTTTTTGATATTTTTAATTCTTATATTGACTCAATATATCGTGAGCTTACTGCAAAAACCTGTTAAGTACACTGTGGTCTTTTTTGAGTTATGCATACAGTTATAATCAGCAAATGAAGCTCTATCGTCTGCGAGAACCCTTAAAGTGCCATTCCCATTACATTAGCTATTAATCACTGTATTAGAAAATTTCTACTCCAGTACTCCGATTTTTAAGGTAAAAAAACCTTAAAAATGCGTTTTTCTTAAAACTTGCTACACTGCACTCACTGGCAGAAAAGCTATAAGAAGTGCATTGTAGTAGTAAAGAAATACTTGGAAAACGATCATGGAGGATCATCATCAGTGATGATCCTCCATGATCGTCCTGCACCGCCCATCTAATTTCATGAATGAGATACTCCTTAATAGCAAGTGAAGGCGGATTAAGACCAGACTGTAGCGTGAAACCGACTCTTATTTTCCTCCTTCATATAGGTAATTACTTTTAAAATACAAAAAAATTGGGGCCCAGATTAGCAGCAACTCCTTAAAACCTCATCTTACAACCACCTCTGATGGCAGGTTAGGCAATTATGTTGGCTGTATACAGTGGTATGGGGCATCTGAGTTGTGTTTGCGGAATGAGGATTGATTAAATGATTCCGTGATCGACAGGTCGACAGATCGACAAGCAGGATGCCTCATCGATCTGTCCGTATTGATAGATTATATGTGAGTCATCAAAAAATAGGCATGAGTTGATGGGGTGTGATTCGTACGACAGGAAGGGGCAGGCCTAAAGAGTGTCAGAGGGGAATCCGGTCGAACGGAGTGAGAAACTAAAAAGGCTATGTGAGAAACCTTAGGAGCCGGGAGATTTGGTGAGCATGCTTATGCGAAGAAACGAATGGCTTAAGCTACTAGTAGGGGCTCGGAGCTAGCTCACAGTAATGAAGCCACTTGAATAATGTTGATCGTTCCTGCTTGAAGCTATGGCTAGATAGAATTTTAGCCTCCGTAGCACACTTTGGAGGTTATTATTCTATCCACACACTATTCATGTAAAGCTGTGAAGTATAAAATATTTACTATAAGCAGTAAATTTGTGTTAAATGGTTGTTAGGACAACGTCTGTCAATAACAGTTTTTGTTGATGGAGATAAAATGTAATGGTTTGGAAGCAAGTTCATAAGGAGAGGTTTATTAAATGCTTGTTCCTCAGTGAATTTAGTTTACTTTCACTATCTCCACAAGATCCATAAAAATTAACATTCATAAATCAACAAAATCAGACAAAAAGGACAGATTAAAAGAGATAGCTAGACGAACGCATATATTCAAGAGTTAACTGCTTCCCACGCATGACCCACGCCACAACCCGAAGCAAACCACTCACTGCATCATACAAAATATCATTTGTTGTTTCATCCCTTTTCCTTCCGGAATTGTAGAAGATAAACTTCTATAGCCCCGTATACAGCACTTAAGAATGGAGAGTAAAACCGATGTCACGAAAATTTCTCGGTCGCCACTTCGGGCGATAGTTTATAGGCCTACAACTACTACACAGCTTTTTTTGACGGTCCCCGAAAAGGAATATCGTATTTTAGCGATACCTATGGGATTTCTTACTACATTTTATGCCAGTATATGTACTACATGTATTAAATTACCGGTCTGCTTTTAAAATTTGGAAATAAATTGTTTCCATGCTTAGTTTTGAACCTGCGAGTAAGATCCGACCAGCAAAAGATTTCAACCACATGCAGGTTGCTCATTTTTTCCACACAACCACAATTTTTCTGCACAAATTTTATAAAAATCAGTTTATAGAAAGATAACCAGCTTTATTTCACAACATTAGTTTATTAAATTAGGTTTACGGAAAAGTTTATACGTGATCAAGTAGAGTACTAGTCGACGGACACCGTCCTAGCTTTGTGGGCATTTTGATTATACACATTATCATACTAACCACTTCGTCCTTTCGAAACAGCGCACCGTTTTGAACGGACAGCAATATAAATGGCAATAAAACATATTTCTTGCGAAACGTAAAAAATGGGCTAAAAAATACCCTACTGACCAATACTATTTTTATTCCATAACTTTTCACCAACGGATTCTGTCTGCTTGACTTCGATGATTTTCAAAGAAAATTGAAGGCGGACAATTTTTGCTAAATGTGTTCAATTTTGAGACCTCGCATATTAATGCCTAAAGGCCGTTAAACACGAGGCACATTATTGCACAATTTGAAGCAGCATCTTTCTTCGCAATGCGAGAATGCAGGCTCGGAATTAGAGCAGGGTCTATTTACCCATCTCTCGTTTATGCAATTGCACATGCATTTTAGCAATTCACCGCTTTACACGACGCATTTTCAATGCACATCATTACGTACACCAGATTGCGGAATTTAGTATCACGTGTAAAACGGCCTTAAGAGTCCAGGTTTCTGATAAAACCGCGCATATCTCTCCCGACCTCTTTTTGGTCCACGTGTAGCGGCCAGGGAAGCGCGCGACGTTTGACCTTCAAATGGTACATGTGTTGCATACCTGATAAGGAATCACCCAATGCCACACACCATGGAGGTGGCTTGCACGGTAATTCGCAGATGTAAGCTAATGTAAACACCGGGGTTTTCTTCAAGCTTCCTCCATCACCCAATTAATCTTTTCCCAACCAATCTGGCTCAAATGACTTCAGTTGTTGGTCGCCACCCACGAGCAACAAACCAACAGAGTGTTGGACAATGCCCTCTTCGATTTATGGAGAAGGGCGACCTTAGCAACGATGGCGAGCTACCTCCACGTGGCCATCTATTACGTAAGAGCAGGAGAAGTCCAGCCGGAGGCAATGCAAATTTCCAAGGCGAACAAAAGAAACTAATTTCGTGAATTCCCAAAAACGGGAATGGAATTGAAAGTGTTTGAAATCACGGCACGAACAGCAGCGCTCAGAGCGATTGGTTTATTACCTTACTTTAAGATGTTTCCACTTTTTCCTCTAGTTGACAGCCAATTGGTAGACGCGTCACGGAATCAATTTGAGAAATAAACTGTTTTGGGCGTAACTCTGTGGAAGTCTTCCATAGTAGGAAAGTGAGATAAATTTTCAACACAGCTTTTTCCACAAGTAGTTTTATTTTTCACGACCATGGTTTCGTTACAGAGTAACATCTTGACCTGAAGATGTTACTCTGTAACGAAACCATGGTCGTGAAAAATAAAACTACATGTGGAAAAAGCTGGGTTGAAAATTCATCTAACTTTCCCCCAGTTTTGAGAAACATGGAAGAGTGGTAATTTAAAAAGACGCAAGCAATGAGGTCTCCCCAAAAAATTAGGGTAGAAGGATGGGGTACATGAGAGCAAGTGCTACAGATTTATTTTGCGATCAGTGTTTTGAAGGAAAATGCCCATCGTCTCCAACACATGAGGGGAACTGCATTAGTAAAATATGCGTCGTTAACAAGGTGATTAATGACAGGAAGCCTCAGTAAAGTTTTAAGAGAAGAAAAGTAATATTTTTGATGCGGAGTGTTGCGGTTTATTGCGCTGGAACCTTGATTTTTTTTTAAATAGAAAGGTAATCCTTCGAAATGAAGTTCAGGGATAGAGAAAGGAAGAATTACCAAAAGACAGCAAAAATACTAGAAATGGTTGAGGTAGACAAGAATGAAGTTAATAGTTGTTAAGGGGGCACCATATGTAAAAATATTTTGTGGAAATTAAATGGAATTTAAGGCGCTGAAAGAGAGCATTAAGTTGGATAAGCGGGAAATACGACAGTATAGGACTGGCATTTTACTATATAGAAGCGGTGGAAAAAATTATTGCGAGAAGGAGAATGAAATTGATCAAATATAAGTATGAGAGATTGAAATTGTTACCATTAGGGTGATTTACCGGTTAAGGTAGGTTAAAATGGAAGAAAGCCAAATTTCTCTGCATTTTCAAAGACGCAGACCCTTATTTGCCCACAAAATTTCTTTCTTCACCTCAGCATGCGCCCTACTTCTCTTCTTCCGTCCATAAAACTCTTTCTTACCATTATCCTCTTGGGCAACATTCTCCCCTCTATCACGTCCTTAATCACCCTTCGCCCCTCATTACTTCTTCCAATCACCTACTCTGCCTCCTTCTAATCTCCTCCAGAAGGTTCCTCTCTTCTCCCACTATGCCAAGAACTTCCTCGTTCGTATTCCTTTCCATCCTCTGCACCTTCTTCATTTTCCTCCAAGCCCACATCTCAAACGCCCACAGCCTTTTCTCGTCATCCTTCTTCAGAGTCCACGTTTCCGAGCCATACAACGCTACATTTCATATTAAACTATTCGCCAGGCTCAGCTTTATTTCCTTACTCAAGTTCCCGTATTCAGATCCCTTCTATTGTGAATGCTTCTTCCGTTAGCGGAATTGTTCTACAAAAGTCTTTGCTCCTGCGCCCATTTTCTTCTTACGTACTACCCTAAGTATAGGGGATCCTCGGGTTGCAACAGTCTCTACCTACGACGTTTCAAGTTTACGACGCTCACTCCCACGAGAACTAAAAAAAAATACAATGTGAATTTTTCGGCTTACACTGTTAGGGGCCATTCAAGTATTACGTTGGGCGATGTTGTCAATCTTTAACACACTACTCCCATATATGTCAACGTTAGATTTCATCTATCCTCTATCCCTCTCTATCCTCTATCTGTTTCCCGTAAGTAGTTATACATTTTTGGAACCATGCACAAGAATGAACTTTTTGATGACCAACGTTTAGATCAAGTGTTCTGTTAGTCTCGTCCACAGTAAACCGTGATCTTTCGAAGATTCTCATTGATATCCGGCTACAAATTGACATTTATACGTTTCTCTATAGGTTCTCTCACTATGCAAAACATAAAAAACGGAGTGTGTGAGGTCGATTCTTACCGCTTAGTACATGAAATCGTCCATGTATTTTTATACGCTAAATGCGATGCTTCAGTTAAAAAAAATCAACTAGATCGTTTATTCTTAGCTTGCTCATTCTTTGATTTCCTCAAGAATGTGCTTTTGAAATTGATTTTTATCTTTAAATTTCTCATTCGCATCACTCCATTCCTAAAATGCATTCGAAATGGCTCTAATAGTCGTCATTCACTCCAGAAGCCGTAAGTTGACCCCTAATGACCGGAACCAGATTGCCTTATCTCCATTATCCTGCCCTGAGATGAATTTTACGAGCTGCAAGCCACAATAATTACAAATATTCATCCACATAACATGAAATAAGTGCATTTCAAATACCATCAATGGTATTGAGTGTCTAATTACTCGTAAAATTATGACTCAATTATCTGACTCCCTCGAAAATAGACGTCAACATTTTACAAATCACACGAACTTAGATGTAGCACCACGATGAATCTATGATGTGCCTTTCATTTTTCAATGTAGCCGTGGTGATATGCCACAAAATTTTTAAATAGTATTTGAAAAATATCAGCGTTATTATCCTGCCTAAAACAAAATTCACATTCAATATGGCTGCCCTCCACCTTGCACATAACTGGCTAGTATGCTACAATTCCAAAACTATCCTTATTGACAAGAAAAAATGTTACCAATATGCATGAAGGCAATATGTTTTTTTCTAGTGGTGTGCAAGCAAGAGATGCACGTGTGGATTTCAGTTCTATTTCGCCCATGGAAAGAAACTTCCGTCTTTTTAATTTCGTTGATCAGCTGCTTTTGTTTTGGGATTTTTCTTGAAAAGATTCTCGCCCGCTGTACATCATTTTCCAGCCACTAACGGATAGATTTTATTTGAATTCGTCAATCTCTCTGTATAAAAATGAGTGGTTCACTAATTTACCTTCTAATTTACCCCATCGTTTTTACATTATAACCTGTCTATATATTATTTCCCGCCAAAATTTTGAAATGATTCCAAGGCACTACCATAATTATTCTTATTTTATTGTGTATACTCATTCCTTTCTACATATTGCACCAATTTCTCCACGGAAAAGTTTGTTGCTATTAAAAAAATATTTATAGCCATTTTGGATTCTTAAAGTAATAGCAGGGTACAAGTTGAGTTATAATGTTTTAGTATGATATTACATAGGTAAGTGCTAGGATAGATAAGTGACTTAGACTAGTGAGTTTCGACTTACACCAAATTTGGGTTAACGTCACTGTCTGAGGAACGGAACTGTGTCAACTCCAGAGCCCCATGTAATTAAAATGCTCTACTTGCCCGTTTAAGTCCTCCTCATTTTATCATCATCCTCGCTTTCATTGTCCCAGAAAACCTCATGACTTTTGTTTTCTTACAATATATCTTCATTGCCATATTTCCCGAACTTATTTTCTGATGTAACTTCCAAAGCTTGAAATCCCTTGGGTGATTACCCTAATGTAAATTGGGTGACTAACCCACGCCAGGTTGTCCGAGAACCAAACCGCTGGCCTTCTACTTTTATTCACACATCTAACTCTTCCTATGCCTCTCTTACCATTTCTTCGGCCAAACAATTATGCAAAACAATTATAAGGGCAGTCGTCTTATCTGGCTCAAAGATATGGGCAATCAGTAAAAAGACGGAGAAGAAACTTATTACTTTTGAGAACAAAAAACTTGGGACAATATATGGACCAATAAAAGAAGAGGAACAGTGGCGAATTAGGAATAACAAGGAGCTAAGAGAACTCTTTAAGGAAGCAGACATCGTGGCAAAAGCAAAATGCAGAAGACTAGGATGGGCGGGTCATGTACATAGAAGAGAGGATGGTTCTTTAGTGAAAACCATAATGAATGGGAGACCAATAGGAAAAAGACCTCCAGGAAGACCAAGACTGAGGTGGACCGACCAGATGCTGAGAGACATGAGGAAAATAGGAGCGGATGAAAACACCATGCAGGACAGGCCGATGTGGAGACAAGTGGTTGACGAGACCTCTTTATAAACCTCTTACGATTTGAATGGCCACCTAAGTAAAGTAAAGTAAAACAGGGCGACAGCGAGCAGTTTTCCTTAACCCCGCCATCTATAACTGCCTACACTGATACTTTGGGATATATATAAGTTTCAGATGAGTCTTCTATCTTGCCAATCTATTCCTATTTTGATCAATATACACATTAGTTTTAACTTTATATTATGTGTCAGATTTTTACCAGGGAGTAATTCCAAACTACTGTACGCGGGAGGAGGGAATCAGGAGTACTCCCCATATGTTTAAGAGGTTTTTGAGAAGGTGTGTCTAAAATTTGGAGCAGGTAGCAGGAAAAGTTTCAAATCAATAACGATGAGTAAGCATGATAATAAATGCATGATTCATGAAGATATCATCATAATATGTCATCATCGTAGGATTAGACAAAGCTTTTTTCTTGACTTACACGGGGTCTACGAGTCTCTTCATGCCTTTTCATCTTTATATCCATCCGTCCAATGGCCTTTTTTACAAATGAAATTTGGAAGTTTCTTCTGCTCCTTTAGGCGCTCAACATTATCTCCTGAAAGCCACCATTATCTCAAACCAAGGAAACTGAAATGTATACTGCTGTAGCTAGTCACACGGTACAATGTCCAAGGCAAACAATAATGTGCGTAAAATTAGTTATAACTTCATGGGCTTGCTGAAAGCGTGCAATTACTGCGAGGCATTGTATGCACCGTACCTCGTTAGAACCTCTCATTCCAATAAAAAACTTTGATGAAATCCACAGTGGAATAGAACGCTTGCATAGCTTAAATAGTTAAAGCACAGGACACGACATCTCGAAATGTCGTTCCGAATTTCATACACGGAAGTTTTATATCCCAAATTTCTCATTTACAAGTTAACCTCGTACGATAAATCCACTAAAGCCACTATCTGAATATACTTTAAATGTGTGGTATCCTATTATATGCGTTATCCTTGATTCACATACTCCCATTCTTCGTACAATTTTGCAAACAGACACATTGAGTTTTCTTGACCTTCATATTCGGGACTTCTTCGAATTAGAACTGCTTTTCAAATTTACAAGAACTATGGTCGTCTCATACATTTGTGCTAATGGCCGAGTTCCCGGGGTAATACAAATAAATTCACTCCCAGATTATATGAATCCGTCAGACTAGCCTCCAACGACTTTAACAACTAGGCCATAACACATTTCTCTGCAAGTAAGTAGCAACCTGAGTCTCTCTTTCTTGCTACTGTTGTTTATCTTAGTTGATGTTTTACATATTTACGTCTCATATTTTATATTTGTGATAAGTGCACTATACATTGGCAGTATTGATGTATTCTTTTAATATTTTTTTCAGTCAATAAACAATCATTGCTTCATTTTAATGAATCATTTGTCTTCCAAGCACCGTTAAATGGAAATTTCGATTTAAGGACTGCATGGAGACTTCCAAGTCCCATAAGTGTAAACGCAGGTCACAGTGAGGTAAATTGTTTATGGAGGCATGCAAAGACATTCTAAGTAAGTCCTATGCTCTAAGTCAGCGAGTGAGCACATGCTTAACAATGCGGCTTACGACACCAAACCTGACATTACGAACGAGGGTCGATTACTTAATCTAAGCGCGCGGGCACGGTTCCAACCATCGAACTGCGGGTAGGCCACAGCTCAACCCGAAAAAAAATGCCTGACATGAATTTTTGGGAGGGAGAATAACCTAGCAATGAACAATTTTCAAATAGACGAAATAAAATGGCCAATGAAAAGGTATGCGTGCGCAAAACCGCCGCCATTTTTACGCGCGAGTCGCCAGTTTCTAGAAATGGCGACTTTCCTGGAAATCGGATTGAGCCGAGGATCATCGTGGGTGATCCAAGACCCATCCTGGGTGGTCCGAATCGCATCCAGACCAAAACTCTCGATCACGTACGAAAAGAGAGACAACAGGAATTTTTCCGGAGGTATCTCGAGTTGCCCATCAACAAACGGCCTCGAACGATGTAGGTACTTCTAATGATCCAACACTACATTCACCAAAAAGAAGTGAAATAGTTGCGTAGGCTATCACATTGACTCGGACAGCTGAAGGTCCGCGATTCGATTCTCCGTTCAGCGATGATACTGTGTAACAGAAACTAGATTCCAGCGTTAGGTACTTGCATGGGGTCATATTTGCGTTTAGAAATTAAGTCGATTATGCTAAAAGAATCTGAGATTTAAGAACTTTAATTAGGGAAAAGGTACCGAATCAAATTGAGGGTGTTGTTGCCAAGGAGGTTAGAAGAAAAATAGAGACGACATTCCACTTGATTCTTGCGGCCAATTCCGCCATTGCCGTCGATACAGTTTTAGACCTTATTCTCGCTTACATTTCCGGAGGTCGCGTTTGACTTTCGTCAAATCTAAGTCAAAATCCACAGGTAAAGCTATGCATTGTGACTGGTAGGCCACGCTTACCAGGCACAAAATCCTTCCCATGCAGCCCCTGTTCTTGCTTAACCTTTGCCCATGAGCGTTCACGGCCACTAGGGACATACAAAACTCGCAAATGCGATAACGCGAATTTTTACACGAATTCTGGGGTTTTTCCGTGAAAACGCGAATTTCGTATACTGTCGCGAATTTCGACATTTCCAACGAGAATTTCCTCATTTTGGTGGTCTCTGTCAATTAACTTGCGAAAGTAAACATTTAGTTAAGCAGTACGTAATTGGAAATGGCCTACTTTCAAGGGGCGCGTGTCATGGCATCAGCTTAGTGATTTTCTTTTGTGACAGTTGTATCACATTCACCAAAACTTATAATGCCGAAGTGGACGGTGCGGTGAAGGCAAAGTAGCGTGCGGCAGCATTTCGAAAACATGGATTATATTGTGCTGATGACAAAATAATTCTTTGTCGTTTTAGCAACACAAATGAGGAAAAGGAAGGACAGCTGCACGAAACACATTTTGAGTGAAAAACATACGGCTAATGTAATAAAAAATGTCACTAGTTCCTTGGTGTTGATAATTCTAATTCTCGACGCGCCCCAATCCCATCATTGGAAAGAGTACGTTTTGGAACGCACCATCTGAGTTCCCAGTAATGGATCCTGCCGATGAATATCGTCATGACAGGTAGTCCAGCGATTAGACGTACGTTTTGGACGGTTTTTGAATACTGTTTAATCTCGCCAAGGACTTACGAAGATTTTCACCACGCCCTGAAAAGCTTTTCTCCACCACCACGGCCTATTTGGATGGCTCAGTGCCATAGGTATCTAAGCGCCAATCGCGGCTCATCGGTATAATGATCAGGAAATATCGTATTCTATTCTATGCCTAACAAGATAAACAGCCTTAATATGACTGCAAAGTGTTGCCACCAACGAAGTTTTAGAAATCTAATATAATTTTTAATTAATAGTTGTCTACACCCTTCATTTATGAAAAGTTAGAAAACGGCGACCGGTCACCTGTAGCATTGCGTCGTCCATTTTGATCGTCAATGTTCCCTCCTCATTCGTTAAGAATTAAATGGCCATTTCATTCCTCCCTCTCCCCCCTCATCCGGTACATTCCAAGCTTCTACATGAAATATCTCCATTCAGTACCCGATGAATACAAGCAAAGTCAAATCTATTGTAAAATTTAAAAATTATCTTAATTTCTCTTGACGGGGACCTAGTATAAGATGGTAAAGAAAAGGTGGCGAAAGAGTTATAATAAGGATTATAGAGTTCAGTAGTACAGAAACGTGGAGTCCGAGAAAAGAAGACAAGAAAGCTGTAGGCGTTGGAGATGTAGGTGTGGAGGAAAATGGAGAATGTGCGGTGGACGGAAAGGAAGACAAACGAGTAATCTTTAATATTTACGCCGAGAAAGGTAAGAAAAAGGTAAAAGACGTATGTGAAGGGCTATATGTAGGAATAAAAGTGGGAGAACAGCCGATAAAGTCGGTAAGCTTCGCGGACTACTCGGCATTGGTTAGTCGATCATCCAAGGGGTTAGGTAGGTAAATGCGTTATAAAATCAATGCGGGAAATACGAGATGAATATGAATCGTTAGAAAACAAAAATAATAAGATATTCTATGACAATGGTATCGAAGCTTACCATATAAAAGAAGAGCATGAATGGTGGGAGAAGAGCAGTTTAATTACTTGGGTAGTACGCTGGAGGAAAAAGGGCAGGGTAACAAAGAGAGACCCAGGCATCTGATGATGATGATAACTCATTGAAACCCGAATCGTGTGGGTGTGAGAAAAATTCTATCGTAAAGTAAAAGTTTGAATAAAAATGTATATTTTACATTAAAAAGAAAATTGCGCCAGCGAAAGACGCGTTAAACAATAGCTGTCCTTGTGTAAGAATGCGAGGAAGAGGCTGGCGACGAGTATTATTAGGTGCAGCGTCGTATGGTGCAGAAACGTGGACTCCGAAAAAAGCGGACGAAAATAGACTGCAGGCGTTTGGGATGTGGGTGAGGAGGAGGATGCAGAAAGTGCGATCAGCGAGGAAGTGCTTGGTATGGTGGGTAGGAAGAAGAAAGTTGTTGAGAAAATTAGGAGAAGACAGAGTAGGTAGTTGGAACAGGAAATGACAAGCTAAGGGTTAGTGAAGGTCATAACAGAGATAATCGTAAAAGGGGAAGAAAGAATAGGCTTGATGGATATGATGAAGTGAGGTAGGATGTACGCTGAGATGAATAACGGAATCGTTTAAGGGCCCGCACCGGTAAAAATCTGGAGGATTTTCAATTTACACCATTCAAGCCAACTTCAACCGGTAGGTAGGTTAACTCTAATAAAATAATTTCTCTTTCAGGGGACATTCAGAAGAAACAATACTCATGACTTCCAGCGTACTTCTAAGTCTCAACTTCCCGGCTTGATAGCTTATGTGTTTGTTATTATGCTACCATGATGAGAATGACAAGCTTCTTCTGAATAATCGGGACGATTGTGAAAGACTATCTCGATATTTTGAGTATTTGCTCCACTGTCCTCCTCCAGCCTCAAAAATGCCCATGTATGACCCAAACTTGGCAGCACCTTCCACCTAAACGAGAAGAGATCGCCAAAATCATCAACTCTCTCCCCAAAAACAAGGCATCGGAAAAGGATTCCATTGTGGCCGATCTTTTGAAGATAACTAGTTCCAATTTTGCAATTCTTCTACGACACCTGTACATTAGAAACAATTTCCAGTGAGTGGCAATCGGCTCTTATCCACCCTCTTGACAAAAATAAGGTGTGGTCGTCGCGGGACGGCCGACAGAAGTGGAACACTAGCATGGGTATGGCTGGTAGTGGGGAGTACACAGTATTATACATATAAATACACATACATTCATTCATTACAGTAATCTACCGATTAGAGGTAGATTGTGATGAAAGTCAGAGAATATCCAACGAACTCTTGCACGTGCCGTGCCCTTTCTACCTCTACTATTTCTTTCTTCATCTCAGCATAAGTCCTAAGACACATAAATAATTATATTAATATTTTTCTGATAACACGAATATAAAATGGTTTACACACAAAAAAAACACGAATATTATAATCGTTTACACTTTCTGACGTAGGTTTTCGCGGGGCTTGGATGGATGATGATTCTTCCGTTTTTCGGGTTTTACGCCACGTCGTTCCATCTTTTGGACGATATTTCGCCGGTTATCCAGCAGACTTCCTAAGGCCCAAGTGACAGGGATGGCCCAACTTATATGGTGGGGTTTTATGGTGGTTTTATGATGAGACTTGGAGTCGGAAAAGGCGCGAAAACCACCCCGGCGCCTCCCGAACATCCCCGTCACTTGGATCTGAGGAAGCCTGCAGGATAGCCGGCGAAATATCGTCCAGAAAATGAAACGACGCGATGGAAAACCCTAAAAACGGAAGAATCAAATTCTATGTTTAAGCATTAATAATAATTATATGAAAAAACATAGGTTTAAAATATTCATATAAAATTATTCTTTCCCTCTAATTGTATCGTGAAATAATTCGAAGCGCTTTTATAGACGTAACCACGCAACGACTCATCAGTTGGATATTTATAGCAACTTCAGCGGGTCAATTATGTAAATGTCATGGGCGTCATAGGAGTCATAGCCATGAAGGGGGTCTTATGACGCCTATGACGTTCGAGCGATTACGTAGGTCCCCGTCATAAGGCCTATGACGCTACGGAGTGAAGGGGAACAAAAATTAACAAAAAGTAGGTTGGTTGCCCTTCATAAACTAGAAGAACCAATGGAAAACACCGACATATCTCTACATCTCTTTATAAAAAAATTACTAGCGGGAACCGCGAAACAACGGAAGTCATAAACTAACAACAAACGCCGTAAACGTGTGTTTCGTGTTTCAAGCATGTAAACAAATATAAGCTTTCTGTTGGCGAGTTCTTTATATTAATTAAGTTTAGGAAATAATACATGTAAATGAATGTACTATATTATCAACAGTTACTATGAAGTGCCCATATTTTGAACAATATCGCATATTGGTGGTAAATTTGTCCAAAATTGGCGTATACGTTGAAGAATTCCGGATCGTAATAAATAGTAGGTTAATATTTGGTGTAAAATTACAGTAATACATATTTTGAAAAAAAGTAGCTGAAGACTTTGATTTATATTTTTGCATGAAGTTTTACCTTATTTGAAAGTTTTCTTTGCAAAATTGTGTTTACAAGTTTGGTATGAAAAGTTTACCATAATCGTCCACACACAATATGTGAAACAGTCTTGAAATAAAGTGAATTTCATACTCTTAAACGAAATGAAAAATCCGTCATGTAATTAGGAAACCAAACATGTGAGGCATTCACTTCATCGTGTAACTCAGAATTTAGTGTTGAAAAAGTACTCATACTCAACATAATATCGTGATTACCCCGAGGAAGTTCCGCCTTTATTCCAACAGTTAAACAATTTAAAAACGTACAGTGATAGATGTCGACAGCCGATGATTTGGTTATGGGCACTTATATGGTATTATTTAAGTTTAAATGTGTTATTGCGCATATCTTCTATTATGTTTAACATGTAAAATTTTATGTACTACCTTTGCAAAATGGATAAGGTGCCAATAACATTAGTATCATATTATCACAACAATTCTAGACTTCCACTTTTATCAGAGTAAATATGATGGTATTTTATTATTTCTGGATGAAAAATAGACAGTAATTGATTTAACATTCTTCGCGATCAACGAAAACAATCCTAAACCGCAACCTTACGACGGGGTTCTTCAAGCGTCATACGCTATGACGGCGGTGACGTAGTTACGATGCCTGTGACATTTACATAATCGCTCCTTTTTGCCACCCGTCATAGATATGATGCCCCGTCATAAGAACAATAGTTATGACGCCTATGACACTTGCAAAATCGACCAGCAGGTCTCCTGATTGCGTTAGGAAAAACAGAAATAAATATGTCTGACCATTATAACTACACCAAACGTTTTCATACCATGTACGGAAATATCAAACAGTGCAGTCACTTCAAGTATCTCGGAGAGATAATTTTCTTCAATTCATCCGAAAAGAAGCTCCAGGATAACAAGCCTGACGCATGGAAACAGCTTTTAACATTTGTAAGTCCACTTATCAATCCAGATCAATCTCATGGCAGGCAAAATATCACCACTGCACCACTGAAATATGGCCTGTGGCCCTGTGGCCCTTTGAGCCGCCGAACGCTTGGCCCTCATCTACTATGGAAAGATTGAGAAGATCATTATATGGAAAGGAATTATTTAGAAAGATTATAATCTCCAACCAAAATTCTAACTGTGAATATCGACTGAGACCAAATTTCGTACTCCACACTAAATTTGAAAAATTGTCGCTTTTTATGAGGAAACGCCGTCTCATGTTTAACTTCCACATTTATATAATGCATAAAGACAGAATGTCTCAGAAATATTCTTAATCTTATCATGTCTTGGATGCTGGCTATGAAAGAGAACCTGGCCGGAGCCTCTAAAAGCGATGGTTAAGGAAAGAAAACAGTTCAGGACCTGGGTACGCGAGATAAAGAATCTCCCAAACAAGGTAAGAAAAAGAACTGGTGCTTAATTGTCTAAAGAGCCGAAAGGTCCCTGCTCAGTAAATACTGGATATCCAGAAAGGCTGCAAAGTGTTAAAAGTGGTACGAAGTAGCCGAAACGACATTGAAAAAACATTCTCTTTCCGGGAGCCTATGATCTGTACTGACCGAAATAAATGAGTACACTTGGTTTTTAGATGTCGCAACTGTTGAGGTTATTAAGTACTGACTAACCAATGATCCAAATTTCGTCTAATTTTCAGGATACCGCGAACTACCCGCGGTACTACCTTTAAAGAGCCACCCGCTTGAACATACCTCGTATTAGTAACTTTCACGAGATTAGCCAATATTAACACCAATATAAAGTAAACATTCACCTTGGGCCGCGAATTCAGCTTTTACAGCGAAAAATAACCAGGCATACGCAGGGCCGGCTAAAGACAAAATTTTCACCCGGGCAAGAGAGTATTCCGGTGCCCTCCCTCCCCCCCCCCCAGCTTATCAAACCTATTCACCAGTTAAATGTAGTAAAAAATGTTTTTTGTTTACAATCACGGCGCCCCTTCCTTTGAGGCGCCCCGGGCAGTCAACCGGGCCTTAATCCGGGTCCGAGCATACGGGTTTTTAACTTTAAAAACTAGTGGAAAGCGACCGCATTGAAATTTCTTATTTTTGCGGGCATTTAAAACGAGCTATTTTCAAGCAGCTAAAAATAACGCAAAGGACACCCAGATGGCATTCTTACACCTTTTTGCGTGTTCGTTTCATGAAGTTTCCTTACACCATCATGAAGTTTCTGCTTATGATCTCAGGAAAAATCATGCGAATATCCCAATGCACATACTTAAGTGCGAAAGTTCCAAAGAGGAAAATATCATCGGCCTTCACTAGGACTCATCTCTCGATATCGTGCCGAGTGCTTCAGCAAGTTTAGCTGTCGAGGCATCCTCCTGATTGAATTTTTATCCCTATTCTTTAAGGCAAGAGCTGAGCGGTATTCATATTTTAATATCGCTTTTCGATATAAATTTTACATGTGATACAGAAAATATGCACCGCAACTTCGTACGATAATGCATGATATTGAAACGGGATGAATAGCATGATAACACAAAACGATGTATAGAATATCCAGTACCATCAGTATCTTAAGACGACATCTCCGTAACACTTCGATAGATGCACTGCAACGCGGCACCGCCGTACCAAAGACAGTAACTTTGTCATGGCAAGATGCGAACCAAATACCTTTTAACATGCCAGTCCGGGAGGGTCACCAACCCGAGCCGTTCTAAATTAAGTAGAACGCGATCGAAATAAAATCACGCTCTCATTTCGCAGAAAAAATTGTCGCACTTCGGGATAGTTGCAGGCGTTTATTTTCTAAGCCTGATATAATCGCGCGCATCCGATATGCCAGGAGTAATCCCCGCTCGCGCGAGACGCGCCAATCCTCTTATAACCCTCGCGCGCACTACGCGAGCAGGCGACTTAAACAAATCCTCTGCCCTCCCTACTCCCCTACCTCCCCTCACCTCCGCCACCACTCCGCACGGCTGTCCGTTGAGCAATTTGCGGAAGGCGGGAGGTGGCCGAGGGCGAGCGGGCGGGTGCCAGCCGTGATCCGAAAACCCAAAAGGCCTTCTCGTGCCTTCCTCCTCGTGCCCCAGCCACTCTTTTTCATATGCATCACGACACGCATCTATCCGCTCCGCGGCTGACGGTGCATTATCCATAAATTACCGAAATAATGAACTCCAGCCTCCATCCCTGATACCAAGGGCGAGACAGTCACCCTAGTCATAAAAATGTGGATTAGAATATTTTTCCTCCAAAGTTGCTGCGACGTTATTAGTTTTTCGCCCGAGGGCATGAAACAATTTCCATACTCCAACACTCTCTGCTGAGATGAAGAAAGAATTTGTTTAGGTAGATAGAGGAGGTCTGCGCCAGTAAAAATGTCGGGGTATATTTTACTCTCTTTCATTTAAACCTACCATAATAGTTAGATTACCCCAATAATAACTCCATGTTTATGCGTTAGAGATTGTAAAGTAGGAGATGTTCTTGGGAAAGTTGCAGTATTCAGTTTCAACTACAGTCAGGGTTGAGAACATCCTGCGTCTTTCTAAAATATTACCAATCCGGGTTTGCTTTTTCTTTATCGTTTCTTGTCTTATTTATTAAATTGGGTTCTTTTAGCTATTTTAGTTCAATTGGTTAAATTGGGGTTTTGTTAGGTTTTAATGTTTTATGTGTCATGTTGGTTTTTAGTACGTAAAAATTTTTGCATAATTGTTCCTAAATTTTTAGTTGTTTATACATGTGTTAATTTGTAGTTTTAACATGCACGAAGGATAGCTGCTCTCTATTTTCATTGACTGGTGAAATTTCGCGGCCGCTTTGATATGCGTGAAATTATGGGATTATAATACATAATAGCAATAATTAAGAGAGAAATAATATATATTACTGATTTTAATTATGTTTTACACGTCGATAATGAGATAGTTAACATACAGAAATTTTACGGCAAAACATCCAAATATTCCAAAGCATTCAAAATTGTTTGTACTTATTACGATAGTTATCCATATTCTAATATGCATATGAACACATACTGTCAAAACTTCGATTACAGAAGGGAGAGTGGAGTGCAAAAAGTATAATACAAACAGTCATAATTAAATATTTTTAGAAACAAATGTGTATTTAAGAAAAACAAAGGTTAGGAGGTGTGTAACAATATTCACTACAAAAATTACCTAACCGATACTGTACGCAATCACGTCACGTGTGTGTGAATTTATTTTATGAAATAATTGGACTTGACTAGGACTCGATCTCGAATCTCTAAGTCTTTGGCCGGTGAGTTATTCAGTTATTTAATGACTGCATGCAGTATGATTTGAGTAAATTATGCAATCAAAGTTGTTTGAAACGTTGGTCAAGCTTGAGCGACAAAGTTGGGATTATCCTATACCCAATGGGCAATTAAGATTGATGACGTATTTTCCCTACAGAGGAAAATGGTGCTACGTCGCTTGAGAAACCAATAGGTCGGTTCGTACACTATGTTTAACCCGATTATCCCACTGGAGGCGTGAGGGAAAAGTGCATAGGAGAGGGGCACACGTTTGACATCCACCGTTGATTTCAATGGCAGGGCATACCGGTGGAAACATGGAATTTGATCACTCACGGCGTGCTAATGCAAGCCCATTGAGCGGGAGCGTCTTTTAGACGCCATAGAACCCGAAACTAGGGATGGGCAAAAAATACCGGTATTCGGTAGTACCGATACTATTCTTTGTTTAACCCGGTAGTACCGACCAGTATTTAAAATCGGTACTACCGATGGTACCGGTACTAAAAAAACCGGTAATTAGACAGCGCTGCCATCTTGCGTCAACTAACGGAACTAGCTACTAAAACAATTAATATGTACGTCAATTGCCGGGGCTACATACAGGCTGACTTTAAGCTTGCTTTTTTTCAAGAGTTGTGAACTCTCAGCATATCATCTGCCAGCGACGCGACGCTTCGAATTTCTTTTCCAAAAAAAATATTAACTTTGCAAATTTCAAGTTATGTGGAAAGAAGTATAGAACAGGAGGAGGAACAACAAATTTGAGGACTCGTCTAAAAAATAATCAATAAGCGTATTATGTCTGTCCTTTTTTCATAATTACATAACCGTGAAGTTGAGATATGTTGGTTATAATTATTGACATAATAGGTACCTAAGTATACATTTTTGACGCATGCCGAACACCAGACAATCAATGATTTTGAATAGTATAAATACACATATTTATTCCCGTAAATTAAATGTTAGTGCGACCGCAAAGATTGATCACTATACTAGGGGATTTTACCCGACCACAACATTAAAACAATACCGATCGTTTTTCATGTGATTTAAAATCATTGCAACAAAAATCGATGAGCGCAAACATACAGCATAAAATAAAATGTATTTACTGAATAGCCGAAGTATATTCCCGATGAATGCTCATTAAAAATGCCGATGGATGAAAATGCCTGTGAAAATCTTTTTCGACTGATAGTCTAATTTGCCGAAATATCGGAAAATAGGGTGAAACTTATGTTAATTTGAAATTAATTAAAATATTTAATCAATCACATAAATACCGGTATACCGACATTTTTTCGTCGGTACTACCGGGCGAGTAGTATTATTGCTTTTTAATACTCATACATAAATACCGGTCCTTTTCTGAGAACCGCCCATGCCTACCCGAAACCATTGTCTCATTGGTCGTCGTACGGTAGATGGGTGGCGGATGGAGGCCGCTATTCCCCCTCTCCTCCCGAGCTCAAGATCCCGCGCCACCTCAAGGCTGAGGTTGGCGGATGCTGGACGCTTACTTCAACTTCCAGCCATCTGCTAGGCGCATCAATCTTCGTCGTAGGATCAGTGAACCCAACTTCTCATACGCTACAGTGAAGAACGAAGGTAAGAACATCTAGTTTGCACAAATTCCTAAGGAAGTTCACCTTAAATTAAGATGACATAATGGAGTAACTGGCTAACAAACATGAACGGCAGTCGAGATCTGTGTTCAAATCCTAGTAAAGTCAAAGCTCTTTTGACCACACCTTGGCGTTATCGATGCAAATTATTCCACCGCAGTGAACAGTTGAGGCCGTCAACTGAAACTTGAAAAGCCCACTAAAGGAATTGTAATGAGAGAAAATATGGAGAATCATATAAAAATGAAGAAAAACGAAGATAAGGAGAGTAACTAAACAAAATTAACAGTGGTAAAGAAATGGATAGCAGGGTCGTGGAGAATGAAGACATACAACGACGGCGGTGAAATTTGCAATGAAAAAATTAACTGACTTAATCGGGATTCGAACCCAGATTTCCCATGTGCCGGTGAGGTGTATTGGCCATTTACACCACCAAGCAATTTAATTCGAAGCACATTTCGTGCAACCGCATGACTGCATACCACATCATTTTTATCAATCGCATTAATTGGAAAATTGTCAAAATGAAGACATTAACTTTTTCATATTTATTCTCCTGATGCCACCTAAATTCCTATGCTCTTCCTTCCTCATCCACGCTTGCCAAACTTTCTCATATCTATCATCATCTTCAGCGAGCCCTAACCTCTTAGTACGTCCTCCATTCATTTTGCTGCCTTCCATGAATCTCCGCCACTAATTTATTTTACTCCCCAACCACAGCCCGCATTTCCTTTTTGGTATTCTTTGCTACTCCACTCAAAGTCTCCATTCACTGCCGCACCCACATCTCAAATTCCTTTAGCTTGTACCTACATATCCTCTTGAATGAAAAAGAATATCCTGAATGAGGAAGACAGAGGATGGAAATACCATTCTAATGAGGGATGATAATGTAAGACATTATGAAAAATGTACTATGATAAAACAATCTGCTAGGTGCAGAATCGAGTGGAAACTCGCAGCTAATTGACTTATAACTACGGACAGCGAGTTACAAGGTAGGTTGTGCAAGAACATCAGTGGAATAAGGAGTTGGAATTAGTATGATTAGAAGTGAAATTCTACCAGGAGAAATGTACATATACCTCTCTATAACATTTCTACATACATATGATATGACCTTTATTTTTAACTCTTAGTTGCCACAATGAGTAAGTGCAACAACACTTGAGATAATTCACTTCAACTAATATTGTATGTATTTAATGCCTCATTATTATTACTTGTAAAATTCTATATAACAATCAGTTACACACGTTACTCTCCTCTTAAATAATACTATTTCAATTACATTTCAATCATCTAGCTTTCGGTAAAGCTATAAAAACCTGTCAACCAAAATAGTTAGCAATGATGCATCAGACGCATCGAATCCCAATAATATGTTTGTATACAGGTTTTAGAAAGTATCTAGGAATAAAATATTTAAGGTTTTCCCCGTGACTCTGAAGCAGAACAAGTATCTGGGAACTTTCTATAAAAATATTGCAAATTTGAGCACTAAATGCCAATAATGCAAATGAAACATTGAAACCTAATCAAACCTCAAAATAATGAATAATACCCAATAAATAACAAATCCCAATTAAACTAATTTTTTGCCGGGTTTCATTGGGTTTTTGAGGGTTTGTTTTATCCGGGTGAGTTTTTTTTGGGTTAGCTTAAATTACAACCACCCTGACCACCTTACACCTTACAACAATCCAGTACAGTTAAATAATTCAGTCTATACTTCGAATATTTTTTCGTGCGTATTCATTGAGACCATTTTTAGGCGAGGTGTTTATAGGCAATTTTTATTTTAGTTGTGAATAGCTACAAGTATGATCAACTGATTTACGCTCAGGAGTATTTATGATGTGCATTTTATTTTTTTTACATTTCCTGACATATAATTGCTTTCCAAGTCTGCTATTTCAAACTGAGGCACGTAAGGCAGGCCTTATAAACATTGGTCAATGGCAACACTGCCGATCATTCGTAGTATCGCCCAATCAGATAGTTTATGAAATATTGAAAGATAGAAAAGACATTTCGTACATTAAGAAAGACGTGAAGGGAGTGATTAGGTACATCGGTTAAAGGACAAAGGATTACTATGTTTTAACTTTGGTGGCCGGCAACGTACAGTTGAAATTTGTATTTGGGTAGGAGATGCTTGCAAGTAAATGTTATGATGAACACAATTTACATCACTATTTCGATAAAAAGCTATTTCCTGACTATCTCACTCACTTAATATACTTTGAGCTCAAATTATTGAAGTTGCAGTTTAGTAAAGTTTTGAGGATACGTTCCTTCTTTAATGTAGATGGTAACTAAGAGTGGATTTTAAGAAATTTAATTTCCAAGCGTACAGATGGGGATAATACGTAACTACACTTTTCGCCATAAAATTTGAACAAATTGACTTGATTTTCATATGCTCATGTCTCTTAAGGTGGTTCCATCATCAAATGACTTAAATTTCACTTCATTCATATTCTGGCTACTTATAGAGAAACGCGTCCTCTATCTGATATGAACTTCAAAATTTCATCTTTTCGTGTTATTTTTCTCGAAAATAGAACTTGAAATTGCATGGTGTTATTTGGGAGAATGGGATAAACACGGGGAAAAATAATACTTGTACGCATAATATAAATGCCATTTTGTAGGAATATTGTTTATAGGAAGGGGAAACTCACGAAAAATTTCATAAAAATATAATATATGCATTTTACCACCTTATTTTGTTCGTTATTATAATAGAGATAATAGAAGTCGAAATTTGGTGATTCCGTTGGAATGGCGCAGCAGTCGGCATTTTTGGCTTGAAAAAAGAGCTCATCAAAAATATATTCGCGGAGTAATCAGCATATTTTGTATCTTAACTTTGGTTCTCAATAAGCAACGCATGTATTCACCGTAAGCAGAGTTTTTAAAACAAATAAGCCAAATGGTGGAAATTAGTATTTGTTTTGACTCACACAGTTGCAGCGGTCTTGCGATTTGTATGCGAAAAAATGAACATATTTCTACTCTATAAAATCTAAAGGATAGAAATAGCTCAGGAAAAGTTTTCCCGGATCTCAAGGCACCGATTTCGAATTGCTGGCTTTGCTTATGGCTGCTACTGGCTACTGATTATACTCTTTCCAGACCCCGAAACATACGACTTATACACTTAAAAAATCTATACATAACTTTTTGTTTCGAAAATTTTACCAGAAGAGAGCCAGTTTCCTGGAAATAATTGAAATAACCAAGTTTATGACTTTGTCTAACCCGAAAGGGAATGGCTTTATGGGTAATTAGGTAGTCAATATTCTAAGTAGAGTTGGGCATTGATTAATAAACGCATACGTTATATGTACCAGTTAACTATTTCATAATAACGCGGGCGAAGCCGCGACTAAGGATGCTAGTGCAATATCAGTATAGATAAATAACAATGAAGCAAAAATGATTTGCCTAATCAAAATAGGACAATGCTCCTATTAAAATGTGCCCCGTTTACATAATTAGCTTTCTATGCTATTAACTCGAATGCTAGAAACCACCATTCAGCCCTAATAACTCTTGTGTGGTAAACAAGCTTACTAGGTTGATTGTAGACGAGTTCACTTTGTGGAAATTCATTGTACTTAAGAATGAGACAGACATTGTAATTTTCCACACTAAAATTTATTCTCTCGACCGGTTTCAACGTTTACACGTCATTTTCAAGATCTGTCTGAATACAGACAGCTCATATTCAGACAGCTCTTGAAAATGACGTGTAAACGTTGAAACCGGTCGAGAGAATAAATTTAAGTGTGGAAAATTACAATGTCTGTCTCATTCTTAAGCTTACTAGGGATTGCACTAACCTGCGTTTACACGGCGCAATTCTTCCTAGCATTCGAGTTACCAGCGTAGAAAGCTAGAACTGTAAACGAGGTAATACTGATCAATGGAGTAAAAATTAGTCTTGGACATCGTCAGTAACGGTTAGATAGTACCGGAGTATTGGTAAGTAAAATATATATATAGAACTAGATTAGAAAAACTGGTATCCAACCGCACTTAGAAATAACTAAGCTTATTCCGGTAAATAATAATATTCTAAAAAACACACGGGGAAAATAGAGCTATTTAAAGAAGTTCCACTACGACTGTGCGACTCAAAACAAATACTGAAGTCCACCTTTTCGTTTTTATCGTTTAAAACATACTGCTTTACCTGATGGCATACATTATATTTTATTGAAAAAATTAAGGTTAAAATATGCATATTAGTAGACATATATATATTTGCTAACTAACACTTTTTCTAGTCCGTGGAACCGATTGCAGCGCCTTATTTTATTAAATTAACGCATTTTGACTTCGATTATCGCAGTTCTATAACAATAACTCAAAATATAAAAAGGGTTGGTGCATAAAATTCTATATTCTCATTCTATTAACTTTAAGAATTTTGAGCTTACAAACAGTTTTTCACGAAAATTACCTTTATATTAGATTTTTTCAAATATTTCTCTACATGTTTCACCCATTCTCGCAGTTAACACCATGTTATTTCAAGTTTAATTTGCCAGAATAATAGCATGGGAAGGTTGTTGATCATATCACACAAAGGACACGTTTGTCTAAATGTTGCCAGGATATGAATACAATGACTATTTTTAGCCATTTTATGCGGAAACCACGTTAAACTTAGTGAGCTAATTGAATCGTCTATGATAGGATCTGCAGCGTCCGGGGAAACTTACGACATGTCGGGCGGACGGCATCACCTCGTAATTCGTCCTGCCTCACTCGAATGCGTGGGGTGAATGCGTAAACGAGACATTGAACGCTATAAATGGCGCACTCACCTCACCTTGGAGACATCGCCAGCGAATGCATTCATTCCCACCTTTGTCTCTAGCTGCATGTCTCAAGGGCGCCGCCCAAAAGTAGCTAACTCACCCAATATCCTCCGCACCATCTCATGAGAGGCGCGCAGAACTAAATAATAAGAGTCCCAGGCATCGCGTCTGTAGCATAGCTAAGGTGACCATTCGCACTGGTGTGGCCGGGACAGTTCTGGTTTTGAGGTGTTTGTCCCGGTGAACTGAAAGTTTGAACAAAACTACTTATACCTATTTACCGTTCATGAAATTTTCTAAGCATATCTATTATTTGAAAAACTTCATTGAAAGCTGAACTAAAAATATTTATCATTAACTTTAAAACGACGCAATCATTTCCCTTATTATTTGGTTTCTCTTAATCTTCTATTGACTCAACAAATGTATATCTTCCTTATTACATTTATAATATCCTAAGCTCTACAGGAAGTTGCATCAATTGAGATTTAGATAAAGTTAGTCTTGTAGGAAGGTGGTTTGAGCGAGATAGTTCCCTAGTCATAATGGAGACCATAATAAAATTTTATTTTTAGATTTCAGCGTCTGTAAGAAGTATGAAATAAATATTGCGATATTTATGGCGCAAAGGTATAGTTATATATGACCAAAATTTTCAGTAATTTAATAAATAAAGCTGCATAAGTCTCTAACTTGACTCATTTTTTCCCGCCGTACGGCTGAAAACTCTTCAAAACAGCAGGTTTTTTTTGCGATTCTGTAAATATTACTGGGGTGAGTAATAGATTATTTTTTATAAATAGTTGATAAACATGGAATCTACACACCGTTAGTTTTTTGACGAAATCTAGGTGCTATAAGTTCCTAATTTGTTTAATATTCTTCCTCTGGAGCACACAGCCATTATCTATCCCATGTAAAACAGCTTATATTCTTAGGCAAATTGTTCAAAAAGTAGTTTTGAAAGGGGTTGATATTTTGATATCATTGGAAAGATGAGAGTTTTTTCCCTTAAAATGAGGCCAAATTCATCAAATTCTAGGTGAAGTAATTTTTCGCTAAAACTACCTTAAAGAAAAAGAAACATGTATGAAAAAATGCCTATGCTACAGGAAAACCGACGGTTTTTTTTCCAGTTTTGTGAATCAGAAAAATGAATTGAAATAAAAAAAAAGGTGGCCTTAATCATAGCAAAAAAAGCTGCGTTCAAACCCTGGAATTAGATACCTAAATCCCAAAATTTAGGGAGAACGCTGCCGTATTTGTGGCGAGAGACGGTGTTCGTCACGCCGTGGTGCTTTCCATTACGGTAGTTTGAGCGATAAATCAATTCACCTAGAATTTGATGAATTTGCCGTCATTTTAAAGAAAAAACTCCCACCTTTTCAATGATATTAAAATTAGTGTTGCCGCAAGACTCGAGACTTTCTCGATCGACGATGCCTGTCAGTGAGTTTTGGAAGCATATTGTCTGATAAATGGTGACCTGGCACTCTTTGCATAATTACTCTACCATTATTTGCAAATATAATTTCCACCAATAGGATTCTGAAAGATATATGGTCGATTTCTTACCAAGGTTTTCGCGATGTGTTATTACAGAAGTTTGCACTAGAATACTTAAAAGTCTGCGGACGATTTTCCTATACCATTTCCTCAGTCACATCCTTTCTATTAGATAGGATTGAAGAAGCTGATCTTATACACCCACTCCCCTCATTTGCTTAGAGTAGTCAACCACGCAAGTGGTAGCGGCTGAAAGACTGTTTTAACGGGTAGCATTGACTTTTAGGAAACACAGAAATCGTTTGAACCACGAATCCGCCATAAGTTTACTCTGTGCAAAGTCGTAGGTAACGTGCAATTTGCTCGGAGATAAAAATCCTAATTTTATTGTTTTAAAACCTAAATAAGTTAGAACAAATCGAAATAAATCTTTTTCTGTTAAATAATTTGATTTTATATTACCTTCACTCTCTTCCTTGAACTACGACTTTGACGTGGTGGAAGGGCTTGTGCGTTCCAATGACCCCTAGAGATGGACTGGCAGGAGCAAGTACTATTGCTCCTGGTAGGACCACCCATGCATAGGTCGAAGGGTAAGAGACAGACGAAAGGTAGTTCCGTGATGGTGTCACTTTAAAATACCGTTGAGTGGCGTGGGAATACCTCTGAACTATCACTTCCTAGAATATGAAAGTCATTCACAGAGAATTGATTCCTGGCAACCACGGGGACGCCGCCCACTAGGGAGGGTGCCGTGCCTGGCAGCGGGGGAGGCAAGGCCTCTGCGGTCGTCATCACTCGAAATCCTTGCTCAGCATCATCATCGGCGGATACAAGGGATAGTAGGGAGAAGAAGAAGAAAAAGAGGAAGAGTAGGAGGAAAACAGTGGTAAAAATAGGAACTTGAAACGTAAGGACCATGATGAGGGCCGGGAAGCTTGAAAATATTAAACAGGAAATGGAAAAAGGAAAAATAGATGCTTTTGGATTGTGCGAGGTGAGATTGAAGGATAGCGGGGACTATTGGAATGATAGCTAAAGGGTAATCTATAGTGGGGGAGATGAGAGTCAACGTGGGGTAGGCATGGTACTGAACACAAAATTGGGACTGAGGGTGGTAAACATTGAACAGGTGAGCGACAGGATACTAGTGGTACAAATAAAAGCACGCCCGACGAATTTCGTACTGGTCCAGGTATACATGCCTACGAGCAACCATAGGGAGGAAGAGGTGAACGAGCAAGTAGAAGAAATAATTAGAGAAGTGCCGGGAAAGAAAAACCTGATAGTGATGGGTGACTGGAATGCAGTGGTGGGGGAAGGGAGGGACGGATTATAAGTAGGAGGGTTTGGGCTAGGAAGAAGAAATGATCGCGGTGAAAAGGCAGTTAAATTTTGTAGAAGAAAGAAATTAGTAGTGACAAACAATTGGTTTAAACATCACCCCAGGCGTAGGTACAAATGGAAAATGCCGGGTGAGACTGGGAGATACCAAATTGATTATATAATGGTAAGGCAGAGATTTAGGAACAGCGTAAAAAACTCGCGTAGCTATCCAGGGGTGGATGCGGACTCAGATCATAACTTGGTGATGATGAAGTGTGAAGATAGATTCAAAAGGCTTTGTAAAGGTAGGAAGATAAGGAGGTGGAACCTTGAAGCATTGAAAGGGCTGAAAAGGAGGGAATAACAAGAGCTGGTAGAAAAGAACATAGGTGAAACATAGCGGATGTGAACAATAGAGAGAAGATGGGAGATTATAAAAACAGGTATTGTAGTAGCGGCAGGGAAAACAATAGGAAGGATGGAAAAGAAGAGGGTTAAGAAGCAGTGGGTTACGGAAGAAATGATTAAGAAAATGGAGGAGAGAAGGATATGGAAAAACGTCAATATCCGAAATAGGCAAGAGGAAGAACAAAGAATTGAATAATAAACTCCGGCGAGTGACCAATCGGGAAAAAGAAAACTGGTGGAAGGGACAATGCGAGGAAATGAAAAAGCTAGAGGAGGAGGGGGAAGTTGGCGCTTTGTACGGCAAGGTGAATATGTTATCGGGTGGTAAGAGAGGTCAAACGATACTAAAGGTTAAGGACAAAACAGGGAAGATATTAATCGAACAGGAAGATATCCAGGAAAGATGGAGAGAATACGTAGAGGAGCTATATGACACCGAGAATAGACCCTTTAGCCTAGATCTAAAGGATGAAGGAACAATAGATAAGGATATCCTCGGACCAGAGTTACTTGACAGCGAAATAGTGGGTATTAAGGGAGATGAAGGGTAGAAAAGCCGTGGGAACCGATAACCTACCTTCGGAGCTACTGAAGAATCTAGGTAGTAGGGGGAGAAAATCGTTTTTCGAACTTATTCGCAGGATCTACGAGGAAGGAGTATGGCCAGAGGATTTCGTGAAAACAGTCCTAATACCTATCCCGAAGAAGAAGAAAGCGTCAGAATGCGAGGAGTATAGAACAATCAGTTTAATTTCGCACGCGGCAAAAGTCTTGCTTAGAATACTAAATAGAAGGTTGGAGAGCAGAGCAAACTACTATTTAGGCGATCACCAATTTGGGTTCAGGAAGGGGAAGGCAATCAGAGACGCGATTGCGGTAATGAGGACACTTATAGATAGAAACATAGAGTATAATCAGGATGTTTTCGCTTGCTTGGTAGATTTTGAAAAGGCGTTTGACAGAGTAAACTGGGAGAAACTAATGCAGATACTGGGGAAAATAGGAATAGATTGGCGTGATATGAGACTCATTCGAAACTTAAATATGGGGCAGAGGGCTCAGGTAAGGGTAGCTGACGGTGAATCAGGGAGGGCAGCTATAGGTCGCGGGGTGCAGCAAGGGTGCCCGTTGTCGCCTTTACTTTTTAACATCTATGCTGAGGAAATGGTAAGAGAGGCATGGGAGGAGCTAGATGTGGGAATGAAAGTAGGAGGCCAGCGGATAAAGTCGGTTAGATTCGCAGACGACCAGGTGTTGGTCAGTCGGTCATCGAAAGGATTGCAAACTTTAGTAGATGCATTGGAAAAGCAGTGCGAGAAATACGGGATGAAGATTAATAATAAGAAAACAAAAGTAATGAGATTCTCTAGGACAAGGAAAGCGAAGCTGGTGATAAGAGTAGGAAGTCACAAACTGGAGCAAGTAGTACAATTTAACTACTTGGGTAGTATGCTATAAGACACAGGGCATAGTAGCAAAGACATTAGGAGGAGAATAGCGCTAGCTAAGGAAGCGTTCAATAATAGAAGGGAGCTGATGACGGGGACCTTAAGTAAGGATGTAGAAAAGAGGCTGGTGAAGAGCTTGATATGGAGTGTGGCGTTGTATGGGGCAGAAACGTGGACCTTGAGAAAGGAAGACGAAAACAGCCTGAAGGCTTTCAAGATGTGGGTGTGGAGGAGGATGGTGAAGGTGCGTTGGACGGAAAGGAAGACAAATGAGGAAGTGCTTGACATGGTGGGCGAGGAGGTGATAGAGGGTAGGATGTTGGGTAAGGGGGAAGGGGAAGGAAGAGAATAGGATTTATGGACGGGATGAAGAAAGGTAGGACTTATGCTGATATGAAGAAAGAAATACTAGAGGTAGAAAGGGCAAGGCACATGTAAGAGTTCGTTGGATATTCTCTGACTTTCATCCAACCTACCTCTAACCGGTAGATTACTGTAATTAATGAATTACTTTCACCACACCAATTTTGAGGCTTTTAGAAAAATATTTCCTCTAGTGTTGTGCTCTATTTTTTAACGTAATTTTCACCGTGCAGCGTCAAAAAACGAGTCAAGTTAGAGACTTCTGTGGTTATATTTATTAAATTACTGAGAGTTCTAGCCATACATAACTATGTTTTCGCACCATTAATATTACAGTATTTACTTCATACTTCTTACAGACGCTAAATTAAAAAAAAATAAAATTCGAATATGGTTATCTCGCTCAAACTACCTTAAGCTGAATAGCCGTCAGTAGGTAGCTGTCGCCTCAGAGGCGAGACGAACAAATTAAGAGCAATATGCGCATTGGTTCAGAGCTATCTGCTTCGGCTTATTTGTTAGTGACACGGACTGCGCATGCGTGAATAGCCGCTTGGAGCTGGTTAATTTTATTTATGGTGCTTTCGATTTGCGGCGATCGCCATATGGTGCTTTCGATTTAATAAAATAGCCTTCTATCGCCGGCTATCGGTGGCTCTTCTCTCCGAGGTGAGCCGAACAATTGAAGAGTTTTAAGCGTATTTCTTCCCAGCTATTCGCTACTCGTGTACGAAAAACGAACTGCGCATGCGTGGATAGTCGCTTTGAGCTGTTTAATTTCATTTGGTCCCCTGGCGATCGACAATCGCTTCCGTCAATAGCCGGCTATCGCCATGCTTTTCATCGAAAGCACCTTTAGCCGCCGGGCGATCGCCAACTGCTGCCGTCGGTAGCCAGCTATCGCTATGCGTAAATCGAAAGCACCCAAAGTGTGCACAAGCTCGTTAAACCCTATTAGGGAGAGGGTTTAGATACTCCAACTTAAAAAAATCGGTCTACACGGCGAGAGCGGCCGTCTCCGTGGTCAGCCGAACTAGAAATTCATAAGTATTCTCTTTAAATAGGCCATCGTTTAATATACCTACTTTTATCGTAGCTATTTTATGTGAATTATGAATAATGTCAAATCCGTATGAAGACCCACAGTTAAATTAAGACTGCGGCGTTGAGAATTGACCTAGTAGGTATTTTATAGCGCTATTAGTCTTGTCCTCGTTATATGCAAAGTTTTTGCTAAGGGTTGATCTATAATATGACGTCTTCTCATCAGCTATAGTTTACGAGAAACAAAATTGAGATTCATAAGACTCTTTCAAAGAGGACTCACCGTCATGAATTTCTTAGGACTTGGGCTCTAATAAGAGGCACGCGTGCGGAACATAACCAAATAGTGCGAGCACTAAATGTTATATCCTTGACATTTTGTGCAAATCAATTATATTGCACGACTCTTCTTAAAATAAAGCATCTACAGTTTGGCATATTTTATCCAAGGCATTTGGGTGAAACTATTAGTAAAGCTACACCACATGGGAAAAGCCTAGAACCTTTCAACTACTTAATTAATCATGAAATAAAATTACGATTATCCATTGAAAGCGTGGTCGGTTAATTATTTGTAAAACAAACATCAGTGTAGAAAGTACTGTGAATTCTTCACCAAGGACCGTTTCCGCGAGGTGTAATCTTCATTCGTGAGTGAGGAATCCGAAGATTGGTTTGCAGCATACATTCCAACCCTGGTCATTCTCGTAATGTCGTCCCATTAGAATCTCCTTCCATTGGTCTTTTCAAGGAGCTATCATATCGCAGAATGCATCAAACAAAGTCAACCTTGCAGGGTTTTCATTAAACATCTTTACTTCCCAGCGTTCTTCGTAGGACTTCTACATTATTGATTCTCTTTATCATTCTCGTACTCCACCACTTTCCATTGCTTATTATATCAGTTCTGGAGATGTAGAGTAAGAGTATCATGGTGTAATAAAAAAATAATTTGCGCTTTCCATTAGCACTAGTGTGCTGTTCAAGTCGCAAAATAACAGAGTACCTACTTGCTTTCCATTCATTAAGGCAACGCGTACAAGGCACCGTACTTCAAAACAGATCGGGAACAGAGTTGATGTGCGCTAGACCATTAAAAACACTTCTATAATCGCATCCTCGACTGTTGTTGATGGGTTTATTTTTATCTAAGGCTTCAATCATGGACTATGTAAAGTTTTTAATTACTCTGTGGTGAAAAGCTTGCCTTATACTTGTATATATTTATATGTACTTATAACGAATTTTTGAACTGTATACAAAATATTCGGTCGTGACTATTATGCACATTGAAAGTGCTACTTACCGGCAGATTACCAAACGTTTCGTCTGCTCACATCGTTCTATTCATCACCGTTCGCGTGCGCTGAAGTGCGCTAACGTGTTCCGATCTGAGCTAGCTTCAACAGCCTTAAATGGAAAGCTCCCAATATCCTCTTAAGTCGTATTGAAACTCGCGTAGTCTGAATTTTTTCAAGGGCACCTTTAAGGCTATTCTGTAACTTTGGTCGCTCATCGATAAATATAGACCATTAAGGGAGCAAGCGGTAGAACGTGAAATAAGCGATTAAAGTCGCCTAGTGGGCGCTTCGGGCGCGGAAAATTTACTGGCTCCGATCAGGTGCTTCGAAGTCGACATCGCCAAAACCTTCGACCGTCGAAAAAGATGAAGACTATAGACTAGCCCATGTCAATAAAGGCCAGAGAGGAGACAGCATTTATAAACGGGAAAAGTTACAGAATAGCTCCCCTGAAATCGAAACGAACAAGCTTCAAGTGCTAGTCAGATTGATTGTAGACGAGTTCACTTTGTGGAAATTCATTGTACTTAAGAATGAGACAGACATTGTAATTTTCCACACTTAAATTTATTCTCTCGACCGGTTTCAACGTTTACACGTCATTTTCAAGAGCTGTCAGCTCTTGAAAATGACGTGTAAACGTAGAAACTTCCAACAAAGACACACATCCCTTATATAAATGCTCTTCAAACCAAAACCACAATCTTCAACCCGAAGGTCGGTTTCATCGGCGATGATTGAGTTCAGCAAGTGCGAAGCCCAATGGCGTGTGAAATTTTCACTTCTGAATAAGGTATAATTTCCTCTCCAGGTGCCGCCTGCGGTGGCTCAGCAAGGTCTGGTATACATAAAGTCACTCAACAGGACGTGCCCAAAGTAACCTAAAATCCTGAGTTCGAACCTGGGATCTCAGACCATACTAGTCTAACGCTCAACGCACTGGTATAGGCAGAGTCACTACGAGAGTGATACTATCAATGGTATCCAACTCAAAAATATATTTTTGGGAATTGAAGGAGATCGGATCGATGTGATGGCTAGAGCAATAGCATCCCATCCAGAAAGGTCTGACAATTTGAGTCTAAGAGTCCCGGAAGATAGAAGGAGATTATCCGTAGGAATTCCGATGCCTACTTTGAGTCCATGAGGAAAGCACTCCAGGCGCAGAGCAGTCGGTCTAATGAGACATTCAACTGCGGACGCCTTTCGTTTATGGTAGCCTAACGACCATTTTACGTGCAGTAATAAATCTTGCGACTGGCCATTCGAGAATTAATTCCCCAACTGATTTAAATGTTGTTCTGAAAAACTTCTGTCCTTCGCGATGAATTAATTCCGTAATGTTTCTGCGCTGAAAGGATGTGCAGTGGTACCCCTATCAATAGTAAGTATCATATCAATTCACGAGAGAATTGCGATCGGCGCAGCTGTTTTTATGATCGGAATGGTTACTTTACATCGTCCAATAGTGCGTGTTTGCGAGAAAAAATCTTTGCAGTGGAATAAATTCACCTCAATCTGAGGACTTAAATCAAACTACAATTACTGTAGTTTGATTTAAGTACTAAAATATTGTTCCACCATATATCGCCCGACACTGTCGAATTTATTCAATCTGAGGAGTAGTTAAGCTGGAAACTGGAGAGATTTTGCACTCTTTAAGTTCAAAAATTCACTTAACCAAGAAACACGGAAATTGAAAATAGAACAATACTCTCAATAGTACCGTTTATTGGATAATATCCATCACTTATTTCAATTTCATCCTCATCAACTTGCAGAAATAATCTAATATTCCAAATTTTGCCAATTCCGTAATACTCGATAATGTTCTGATCGCTGAGATAAGGAATGTAAAATGGGACGTAAACTTAATTATTCTGGAGACAGGCATGCTATTGCAGGGGAAGGCCAGGGCGGTAAGGGAGTAGGGAAGTATGGGTTGGGATTACGTAGCGATAGGTGAGTAGATTACGTAACGATATATTGATTGAGTTCTGCGTACATAATGGCCTTGTCGTTACAAACACACTATTTGGAAACCACCCGTGAAGATGATACACGTGGAAAATGCCAGTATAGAGAACAAAATTTCAAATAGACAACATATTAGTGAAACAGCAACTTAGAAATCGAGTAAAGGACGGCAAGAGCTACTCTAATGCGGATATCGACAATGACCATAATTTGGTTATGATGAAATGTCAGCTTAAGTTTGAAAAACTGAAGAGACCAACGAAGAATCGCTGGCAGGTTGAAAGACTGATGGAAACAGATCACCGATTAGCCTATCAAAGTACCCTCGACCAAGCTGAAGAGGATGGAAACAATTCTGGATCAATCGAAGAGATATGGCAAAAGATCAAGAAAGGCAGCCGAAGAGAAGGTAGGGAGGAGTAAAACAGAGAATCGGAAGCCATGGATAACACAGGGAGTCTTGGACCTAATAAATGAAAGATGAAACTACAAAAACTCGAAAACAGAAGATGGACAGCAGATGTATAAAATAATAAGAAATGCGATCAGCCGTAAATCAAGAAAGGGCAGATTAGAATGGACGAAACTTATGTAAAGAGGTGGAAGGTAATCTCTTACAGGGAAAAGTTAAAGCTGCTTAGAGGATGGTAAGAAGTTAATTTAAAGAACATCTAATCAGGAAAATTGTCATTCGGAGTGAAGGAAATGGAATTCTTATCGAAAGTAAGGACAAAGCGAAGAGATGGAAAGAGTACCTGGAGAAACTACACAGCGGCAAGGCACTGAATCCCAAGATGCTAGAGAATTAAGACACCGTGGATGAAGATGAGAAAGGATAATCCTCATTGAGATCAGAATTTGATGATGCAGTAAAGGATTTGAGAGAGAGAAAGGCGCCAAGAGTTGATGAAATTCCCTCGGAGTTCCGTAAGTGTGCAGGAGTGAGGATCCTGAATAAGCTATACACATTGATAAGTGACATTTATTCAAGTGGGCAAATCCCAACAGACTTTAAATGTAATAATTCCTATCCCTAACAAGAAAAGAGCGGAGAGATACGAAGACTTCAGAACACTTACCCTTGCAGCACATGCATCCAAAATTCTGACCAGAATCATTTAAAGGAGGATGCAACAGAAGATAAAAGAATTCCTGGATGAGGATCAATTAGGTTTAAGGAAAATTATGGGAACGAGGGAAGTTATTTTAGCCCCGAGACTTATCATAGAGAAGAGGATTCAGAAGGACCACCATACATATATTTGCTTCATTGACCTAGAGAAAGCATTTGACAATGTGGACTGGAACAGAATGCTGACCACACTGAAGAGCATAGGAGTGTCATTGAATTACAGAAGAACGATATGCAGGCTGTATGGGGAACAGCTTGCAGTGATTAAATGCGGCGGAAATGCAGACGAAGCAGAAGTGAGGAAAGAATTACGACAAGAATGCACGTTATCGTCAATAATCTTCAATACACACATTGAAAAATCCACAAATGAAATAAAGGACAAATTAAAAACAGGAATACGAGGGCAGGGAGAAAAAATCAGCATGCTACGCTTTGCTGATGACATAGCAATTCTTGCTAAGAAGAAAGAAGATTTGGCGAGAATGCTGAGCTGTATGGAAAAAAAACTCTGAAGAAGTATAACATGAAGATTAATGTTAAGAAAACCAAGGTATGGTTTGCGGAATAAATCAAGAAGATAGAACCACCGTTTTACTTGGGAAGCAAAAACTCGCGCCAGTGGAAGAATTTTGTTATCTGGGATGAAGGTTCACCAGCGAAGGAAAAAGCAAGAAATACATTCTGTGCAGAATAGCTCAAGCAAAGAATGCATTCTACCAGAAAAGGAGTCTGCTGACATCTGGTAACCCAAGCCTGTAAGTTAATACGAATTTTATTAAAACATACATTTGGAGCATGCTGTTATATGGCAGTGAAGACTGGATAATAATAGCAGCAAAGCAAAGGAGATTGTAAGCAATGGAGACGTGGTGTTACCGAAGAATGATGAAGATTAAATGGACGGAGAGAATCACTAAAGAAGAAGTCCTATGAAGAGCTGCAGAGAAAAGAAGCGTAATGAAAACTCTGCGAAGAAGGAGAGACAAACTAATGAGTGGAATTTGGAGCAAAATCAGAATAGAGCACAATTAAAAAATATTCCACGGATCTCACAACTAAAGACTCGGAGGGACGGATATAATGTTAGCGGACCAGGTGAAATGCTTGATTGAGGCATAAATATCATAAAAACTATAGTCATTTATGCGTCAGCCACAGGCTGAGCCATCGAAGAGAAATTTAAAACATGAATTAATGCGCGACGAATTATAATCAAAGGAATACACAAAACCTCCCGCTAAAAGGAGAGCAACTAACCCCGGTGGGATTCGAACTCGCCGATCTTCGATTATTTAGCAAGGATCTAACTCCGCCACGGCGCGGCGGCTATCTAATCTTGTCATGCTGAAATACCTGCGGAACTGTATTTAATGTACTAGATTTCATCACACGAATAGCGGGAATCTTATCCGATGAAACAATCATATATTCAACATTATTTCAACCTGTCGTTTAACACACATACACGCACACACACACACCCAAAAGCCGTCGGGATATAACCTTAATAATTTAGATATCAGATTGGAAAAAAATAAAAAGGAAAGTTCTTTTTACCGAAAATCTGTTATGATCGAAGAAAATGCGTCCAACTATTATTTGAAGGCTGCTACGGCCACGACGATTGATGTTCACATGATAACCCTAGTAATTACCCATGTGATTCATTAAATGAATAATACATTTTGTTCAAAGAGTGACATGGACAATTGCAGTAATTTTGAATCATAATAATACAAAGCAAGCAGTCTGACCCTGGAGGTAAGCATGTTGCAACGAGCAAATCTTAACTTTACTTTCCTCATTATTTTGTGAGATAATAATATTGTGACGATAACGCATTCACCTGACCTTTAAAAACTTCATTCAAACGTTTAGTCAGCAAAATCATTTCCAAATTTTAACAGCCTTTGATCAATAAGTTATTTGATATTACAGCGGAACTAGACACTTCCAAACGACTTGATTTTTCTGTTCCTTGGGGACAGTCGTACAACGCTTTGGTTCCGTACATCACGCTCTTTTTAAATGATGTCCGCGCCTCTTACTAATAGAGGGCCTCTACTTTCTAACTATTACTAAGTAGCTTCCGCGCCACCTGTTGAAACAAAAACGAACTCAGTGAACGTGGTGTTTTTCTACAGGAAAGAGGAGTTACACGAGAAAACCCGGAATAAAATCTAGTATGATATCACGAAAAATTCTGAGAATATTCATTTATAAACTAGTAATTCCTTTCCGATCCAACACAAATAAACAACAATGGAAATACAAAATATTTCTGGCATATCCTCGGCAAATTTAGTCGTAACTCATGAAAAATGATTCCACACAAATTTTCAGGGCAGGGAAGGCTGTCAGATGTTCAGGGCAGGCCAAATCAAAGGCAGGTTCAATTTTGGGAAATATTTTTATGTCGGAAACGTAAGAGAAAACTCCCGGCGGTCTACAAAGCTATGTGCAGGACTCTCCATAGACCCACCATCTATTTCTTAGAAAACCGATGATGATGATCATAAAAAAACCTCAAACTTTAGTAAAAATTCTAATGATTAAAACAGCGCACTTTTATGCATTGTAAATACAGCATTGAGGCTTGAAGGCTTTATAGCGTTCATCCGCGTAAAGATGTACATTGGTGACAACAGCTTCTCCGGCCATCCTGCTGGCGAGAAGATTTCTAACTGAAGACCCCATCAGGGTAGCTAGAGAGGCGGTTGTCGCCTATGGAAATCTTGACGCGTAGGAAAGCATTCCCCCTCGACTGAAACCTCGCAGCACCTTCGTCCATACGCAGCATTGGATTGAATGTTTAGCTCTACAGCTTATTTGAGATAGCACCGAATAAAAAACTAAAACTTATGGGTTGAGAGAAAACAAATAGCAAATTGAATTTTAGGTCACCCTATGACTAGTTTTAACTCAGAGAGCTTAAGGAGATATTTCGGAGGTTTTCTCATTTATTTTTAGAGAATTTATAATAATATGGCCACTACTTCATTAATATTACGAGTACCTAAATCGACTTCACTTTGAATATTCCATTCCATGTTTCTCTGAACAGGATTAAGGCCTCACTATTCAGCTTCTGTATCCGTCATTTCGGCTAAAAAATTAAAAAATGTTCGTAGTCAAAGCACTAATTTAAATATAAATTTATTCTATAATCACAAAAGAATCGCTTTCGACTCGGGGAAAAAGTTTGAATGACGTCTGAAAGTAATGCAAAATTTCTCTGCGACTTAATATAATTCAATACTTTAAATGCAGCGAATTATTTGTTCTTTATTGGTTGCATACTTATTTGTTGTTGTTGTATACACACATTGTTGTTTAAAAAGCCTGCGGTGGCAAATGCAGTCAAAGGAAATTCCCAATAGAAGTGAATAGAGAAGTATCAGCTTTATGAGAGAACATGGAAGTTACATTGGGAAGTAAATGTTTGACAAGTGATGATACACTTGCAGAGGAATGTATAAAAAAGTAAATTAGGGCGAACAACGTTACCTGATGGCAATAAGTTGGCATTCATACGAAACATTAGCTTTAGAGAAAGCCTTAAATAACTGTTCCACTACGAGCGAGAAAGCTTTCTCTGTATTTATGTAATTCAAAAAGCGTATGTATGCAAAATAGCATGAGCAAGCTATCTCATTAACTTAGCGAATACGACGAGAATGATTATTTTATTACTGTCGTGAAAATGGTGTCTGTCGATAGGGAAGCATGTGTTACCATTAATGGACGACTGACGTATTTAGTGATTGGTTCAATGTCGAACAAGGTGTTAGGTAAGGTTTGCGTTGCCCCCGTGGCCGTTCAATGAATTTCTGCTTAAGCGAACGAGGAAAGCATGAGGAATATGATGACTGTTAAGACACAGAATATAAATGAGTATGAATACGACGTCGTTGGCAGCTGTGAGCACAGATTAATCGCTTAAAAATTCGCAGTTTTTTGTTTTTTGTGGCTATGAAATTTTTCATGGACGTACTTAAACGTGACCACAACCACTAGGCATGCAAAATACAATTGATATCATCTATGAAAGAAAAAACGGTGACGAATATTAATATGAATGCAAGAAAAATCATGAAAGTTCATCACAACTAGATGAATATTATCACAAAGAATTATGAATATTAGTTTTTCCAGTACATGACTCAGAAACAAGGGAAAGAAGTTGGACACTAGTAATATTTTCCCTGCACTGCACTGCATGCACTGCAGCGTGCATCATGATAGACGGATACGTTCCAGGTCAATCGTTGCGGCCGTTACACAAGTGGAGAGCATTCTGTGCGCTTCGGAGAAATGGGGAGTGGCGGGGGTGGAGGGTTAGGATTTTCGGTTATGCAACCCGCTGGGCTTAGGTAACACCGGGAGAGCTGGGCGGCGCGGCGCTCTTCACTGCAGCGGCGATCCAGACGAGAATCCCCGTGATCTGCCCACTCCATCCACTCAACCACACTAAAATATGCACTGCAAAGTGTTCGGTTTGGTATGGTGGATAGCGTACTGGTTTCCCATTTTACTGGCAGATTTTTCAACGGAATCTCCCGGTCTCTTGATTTTACCGAACAGCTCGGTCGGCTACTTAGATGAGACGACCGATAACTAGGGTCATTTTCGCCATGGGCGTATACAGCGAGGGGCAAGTTTTATTTGCGGACATCTAGAGATTGCGGACATTCAGCTGCTCCCTCACCCCTCTTAGAAGCTTAAAAATAAAACCTACATAAAGAGAATGAAATGTTAATCGGCCAGGTTAACGCGAATGGTACATGCTGCGTTACATCTTGCCTCCCCCCATTCCCCCGATCTTACATGAGCTGCCTCTCCCTAGCTCAGATCCTGGGTATGCCCTTCTTCTGAGCCATTAAGGATACGTGGGTAGAAAGATAATGGAGGGGTTACTTGGGGGAATGGAGGAAGGTTGGAGAGAAACCCGGCGTCGGCATTAGCATGCTCTTAACAAAAGGCGCCTAGAGGAACACAGTTTAAAGTCACATCCAACGGAAGGAGTACTACACTTGAAGTGCTATCCAGATAGCATCACAAGTAGGGATCGAGATCCCACTGAGAATTTCCACCACAGCCGAGTTTCGAACCTCATGATGGAAACCCATACCTCACACCCAACACATCAACCCGAATCCCGTGCTGTATGGAGAGCACCTGAAGTAAAGTACATTTTTTTCTCTTGTTTATTTTATTTTAATTCAGTTCTCAAAAAGTGCATGGGATAATAATTAGTTTTTTGTCTCATGTGTCTGTAACTTTGCAATAATAATTTAAGCACGTCAGCACGACTGAACTCTAACAAATGGTCCCCGTGATGGATCCACGTCCATCCCACATGAGCTCAATGTTGGAATCTATAACATATAAGAAGTCCCGTCCACTTAAGTTTATTAATTTAACATAAGAGTATATTTATTGAAATGGCTAAAAGCGTGATGCGTCAAAGTGATTAAATTAAATGTTTTATTTCACTTCGCAAGTCTTTATTTTCAGTTCTCTTACGATACACGGAAAAAAAGAATCTTAACATAATGCATAACCGAAAAGTAAACCTAAACAATTTCAATCAACGAACTAAAGTTATTTACACAATCATTGTGGTTGCACAAATGATATGTTACGCAGTCACGCGCACGGGTGCGAAGATTTACACCAAAGACGGTGAAATTCACAATGAAAAAAATCATTTGACTTGACCGGTATTCGAACCCGGATATCCCAATTGCCGGTCAGGTGTGTTAGCCAGTTACACCACCAAGCCATTTTAATTCAAATCAAATGATTTTTTCATGGTGAATTTTACCGTCTCTGGTGTTATTTGCACATTTCAAATCTACGATAAAAATAACCACCCAATTCACAATTTACAAGTTACGATTTTTGTCCTTTTTTATACATTCAAGTTACGAGTGTCTTATCATATATACCATCATTTTATCGTAACAATATTATTGTAACAACATTACGTCAAACAGTATGATAGTGTGTTAGACTGTTAGTGCATGCCTGGTGTAGAATCACCCCTTGCCAAACACCCTCGATGTAGCTTGCAGGGCACCGCGTAGACGTAGATTTAGACGTACTCTGACCGATGTGAATTAAACCTGTGGACCCATTAGCTCCATTCCAAAAACAGGTTTATCTCCACCCGCCCTCCATTACCCAGAAATAATGCTTTCCTCGTCGAAGTACACACGAATCCTTAAAAATACTCAATCCAAAATTACTTCAGCTCCCTAGTTCTGTCTCCCCGAAGTTCTACTCCGACCGTAAGTAATGCGAACTCGCACTGATTCATAGAATTACCTCCAATCTTCATAAAGAAAACCCTCATAACGTTTTTTGCTCTGAGCTAAATGAAAGATTTGAAAATTGGAAATGTGTATAATAAAGCCCGGATTTTTGCCTCCAACTCAGCTAGCTAATGCAGACGCCAAATGTCTCTCTACCTTTCCTCCATTCCCTTAAAAAATCCTACCCATACCAAACAAACTACCCACCCATCCTTCACGGCGCAAATAATCATAGCAATGGGTTGCCTTCTCGAATAACTAATACTTCATGTATCGCAAGCCCTCGAAGAGACGCAACCATGAGTTTTTACCATTCCAAGGAATAAACATACTACGCGATTGTCTTTCGATCAATGAATTAACGGCCACCGAACTTATCGATAAAATCTTTGCGCAACAAGAGTGGCGGCGAATTTCCGATCACCCCCTCCCCCAGCATTCATGAAGGTCTTCGCTCTTTTTTTACCCATCGGTGTCAAAGCTGACGCATGATTAGCAGATGTGTATGCAACCGTCCGTAGGGAATTTTATGAAAGAAACCCTACACTTTCATCTTATCGCCAGAGAAATCAATAAATCATCATATGAATATGGGTGGTCTAGAAATACTAATAGGTTCTTAGGCAGTCAATTCCTACATCTCCCTCCCTCCTCCCACACCCACATTACTGGGTCATCTGCAGCAATAACGTCCCAAATTACGTAAAATACCCAATGTTATTCCCGTTTTATGTGTCAGAAATTTATTTCTTCCTTACAACACATAACGACACATACTGGAATGTCTTGCGCATCAGCCCACGTACTTTCTCCACCATCCACAAAATAACTCAAAAGTCTTAAATCCTTGCTCATGCTCTTTCCTCAGAGACAATTTTAAAGAATTAGATCGCTAAAAAATAAAAGAAATCAAGACCTTCGGCTGAAAGCCTTATTTTTACTCGCTTAGTAAAACCTAGTCTCTTTAATTCAGTACACTAAGGTTTTGATTTGTTTTTCCCCTAAAGTGGGCCTATCGTTATAGTAACTGGTTGGTGATTTAGGGAAGGGAGGTGACCGACATCTGAGGGCATTTGCGCCAATGCGGACAGGTGTGTGGACTGGTTACGGTTGGATAATTAGGGGATTGGAGGAAGGGTGGAGAGAAACCCTAGTTCGGCATTAGCCTTCTCTTAATGAAAGGCGCCAGAGGGATATTCGACCCATCCGACGGACGGAGTGCTACACTTAAAGATTACGGATAGTGCTCTCCACAGGGCACACAAGTAGAGATCGGTATTCTGCTGAACAAATCTCCACCTCTGGCGTGATTCAAAGCTGAGCCCACTGGATGGGAAGCCAGGACTCTAGCCTAGTACCCCGCCAATTTTATTCCCAGTTATGGTGATGCCCAGGCATTTTATTTCATCCCCCACACTTATAAATTTGATTGGGTAAAACTTACAGCCAACGACCAAATTCGGTGTTCAAGTATAACATGTTTATTTCCTCAACAATTATCATGGGGCGTTGATTTGATTTCTTCCGAAGGAAATGTATTTTCCTGTATCCTTTAGGTCCCTCGCACACTTAGCCACTCGCGCCAGCCACAGCTCAGCCACTAGTGGCCGCGACAAGCTGCGGCCGACGCTTTGCGTACATTTACATCAGACCTCCGCACACTCGGCGATTGGTGTCGCCGCGGCTGGCCACAGGCTAGGGCTGTCTCGCTACTTGTGGCGGCCACTAGTCGCCGAATTCAGGCGCATACTTGGCCACTGTCGCCGCTGGCCACTCTGCGTTTCTCTGGTCTGTTCCAGTACTCCGTGGAGCGTGCGTGTGTATTGCTCGACATGGAGACTTTCAATGTGGATGTCTTTATATCCGAAATTGAAGCACCCCCTGCCATTTGGGACCTAAAATCGGACTGGTACAGTGATCGTGTGAAGAAAACCGAGGTCTGGAATGAACTGTACCTGAAATTCATTCCTAATTCTTCCGAAAAAAGCATTCAGGCAATCGAGCGGGGCTTCATATTATCAGACAGTAAACTCGTCTCTATTGAAATTTGTCTACGGAATGGAATCAGTCAGTGAAAAAAGTAGCGGCGACGGGTGGACGGGTTGAGCGTCTAGTGGCAGCCACTAGTGGCCGCGTCTAGGAGCTGATGGTGGCCACTTGTGGCCGCCACTAGTCGCGACCACAAGTGGTCAAGTGTGTGCACGACCTTAGGGTGAAGTTTGAGCCTTAACTCACGACACAAAGAATTTTGTTGATTAAAAGAGAGCGTCTCAAATTCTGATTTTGTGGTAATTCTTCGGAAGTTAAAGACGTTACGGAATATCATATGGAGTCAGAGGGAACCAATATCACCATCCAACACTTGGTCGTTTATTTTACATAATTTCAGCTGTAATGTCAGATTTCTGATTGGAGAATTGTCGAATGCTTTCTTGGAATCAAGAACTTAGATCTACCTGTTCTTTCGATTTGCCTGATTTTAGGAATTGTCGTACCCGGTTTTCGCACGATTATTTTCTGGAAGCCGTGGTAACTGGCATAGAAGAACTTTCAATAGTCCAGAAAGTGATACTCCGCAGCGATCATACCCGGACCGCTATCTTCTGCACGGTATTTCGTACTGGAACCCAGGGACACATAACTCGTAGCAAAGCCTTCAAACCATTATTTATTAATTCTCGCATCTTTGGCCAACGCTATATTCAAAATTTAGTATAAGTTACGGTTGAAATCAGACGATTCGGCCAGGACCCCTTCAGGTGTTGTACTAATATTACGTAAAACTTTGCATAAGGAACTAAGGTGTGCCGTTTCTAGGCCTTTCAGAGAGGGAGGCTATGCGAGGGGTCTTACCGTGAGGATTATTATATCATTCTTTCAACCATTACTAAACATTAATGACTTAGCCGATCGTAGAGGAAATTGAGGTCGCCAAACCAATTTCCCTCTTTTTTTGTAAGAGTTCGATATTTATGACAGCATTTAAAAATTATATAAGAAGATGAAGAGGGGTGGTTAACAAGTTATGAATCCCCTATGTAGGAAGAGAGGAAGGGTGGAAATAGGGTCGATAAATGCCCGGTGTAAAACACCGATGACCTATAACGAGCTCTGTGGAAGATTAGATCCATTTATGCGGTAATTTCGCATTACTCCTGAAGAAGCATTGTTTAAGAAGGCTGAATGGTGACTTCATGATTTGAGACAAATGTGAAATTCCACATTAATACTTTTTTTAAATAATCTCTTCCATTGATATTTACTTAAACCATCGAAAAGTAAAATTAAAACTAATGACTGACTGAAAAATGCATTTCTCATTGAGTGACCTTTGCCACTTGGACAGGAGCCGCGTGTTAATAACTCGAAAAATTAGACAAGTTTGTTCTGTTATTTGGTAATAACTTCATTCTTTGGAAAAATACAGATCTCGCTTCAGTTTTTACTGCAAAATGGTCACGTATGATGATGAATGAAATTACTGCATACAAAACTGTACCAGGCGTCACTTTTTGGAAACTATGGGTATTAATTTTGTAGACAACTCTCTTGGTCAATTTCCACTTTTTGTACTCACCTACCAAGGTTTCCGCACAGAGTGTCATTCTCAAGAATTGATGGCATTTATATTGAATTAATTTTTCTCCGTTACGCCAAGACTCCCCTTAAAGCCCATGTAATTCCAAGCGCGATATGAGGAGAAATAACGGGAGAAGGTAGGAATCCGTTTACACAGTGACAGTGAATTCAATTACTCATTCACCAATTCTCAATTACTCAATTCTTACAAAAGCAGCACACATAAAATATGATGACTTTATGATGACAAAAACTTTTTTCTCTACGGTATGCCCATTTTCACCCTTTAGCTAACGCAAATGTATGCGTAATATGAGGAATAAGTAGAGCGCAAAGTTAGGCTTCTGTTTACAAATTTCACGGAGGACACATTTCTATGCGAGCTGCGCCAGTATAAAAAAATAGACCTTATTAATTTCGCATTCCAGCTTATTTAAAGAGAATCTAATCACGTGGCATGATTCAAATCATATAGGATCGCTACTTGTCTCACAAATATAAGAAGAACATGGTGGCGTACAACTTCGTGGAATACACGTATAACTCGGAATAATGCCGCAAAGAATCGCTACGCTTCACCAAATCAAAATAATCCAAAAATAGGTTGGTTGCATAACCGTAATTTCTGGAGTTATTCGGCAAATAAGGCGCTCGCCGCTACGAAACTCACCTTTGTCCAATGACGAGCGCGAATCGCGCGATAACTTGCAGTGCTCCCATCTCACCTCTCCCACACTCTGACAACAGATTATATAACCAAGAAATCTGATACAGAGTTTTTCATAGGACCTCCACGAGTTTTTTTTCATTCAAGGGGGAGGAGCAATATACACCGTGAGTCCCTCCTACCCGTTTCCCAACCGGGACTCTTCCTCCTCCGGAAAGGTGTTAATTTGGTCCTAAAGAGGACTCGCAAACATTGCCACGGCCCTTCCTCTTTTTTTTAGGTGGGAATTAAATTTCCTCGAATGGTGGGGGGAGGGGGAGGTTGAGGAGGTAGAAGGGTATGGGGAGTCCTTTATGAGAAAAGAACATGTTAACCAATGACGCATGACTTATATAACGGGAAAAGTTCTTTGCCACTCCTCACCCATCAAGCGCCCGAGCGTTGTTTACGGCGAAACTTGACGTGAACGACTGACGCTCGCGAATTTATTACAGATTTCCATTAAGCCCTCAGACCGATTTAATCACGGAACTTGATACAATATCGATGTGATTTTTTGATCGTTTAATCCATAATCTTCCCGCTTTTCTCCTCGTTTGTCATTCTTCGAGATCACTCTCCGTTTCAACCCTCCCGTTGTTTTGCGATGCAGGCATACGACACTGCGTATTCCGAATTGCAGTCCAGAAACGTTACGCTACGCCTAATCTAATGGAGAATGAATTCTCGGCAAGTCGACCTTAAAACCAGTGATGTGGAGGACAGGTGAACGATACAACGAATGGAGTAAAGTCGAGAACCGTGACTTATGCTCTGGCAAACATTCTCCGCTCAAAAAGGCGAGTTACAGAACTATAGTAGCAATGCGAACGCGTTCCATCGAGTGAGTTCGCGAGTATAGGTGTAGCAAAACTTGGTGGCTCTCGACCGTGACGACCACGGAGATGAGAGCATGAAAGAGGAGTGGTGTAAAATGGCCGAGAGTCCCTCGTGAAGTCTCCGCGGGAGTACTTCGGGAGTACCTCAGTATACTCATTCGCGCTTGACTCACCCTCACTGACGTCCGACAACCTACAGGTAAATGCCACCAAGTTTTGCTATGCATATAGTTAAGGATTCAACATTGCAGTTTTCAAGCTTGAAATATTAAATGCACCATCCCGGGCAAATGAGTTCGTATATTAATTGTCTGCAAACTCAAGGTATGACTCTAAGTGAGGGGTCCCCAAACATTTTTGAACGTCAAACCTCTCAAGAATTTCTCCAGCCTCAACCCTCTCATCTTTACTTAAAAGATAATCAAAGGACATGCAAAAAGACGGTTATGTAATTTTTAGATTTTTTCCACGGTGTTAATTATTAATCGAAAAGTATTATGTGAGTAGTGATTTAAAAAAAAAGAGTATTGGCGATCTGACCTTATTTCAAAATATTAATGAAATGAATTATATTTATCAAAGGATCACGTTTATTAAAAAATGATACATCGAAATGAAAAAAATGCAATAATATTTTCCTACTTATTATATTATTGATTTTTAATAAACTTTTTCCATTGACCCCCGAACCCGTATCGACCCCTCTCAATGTCATATCGACCCCAGGGGGTCTACATCGATTACTTTGGGGACTCCTGCTCTAAAAAGTCAAAACAGTTTCTCAATTTTATTCAAGTTCCTCAATGTTAATTAATCCTCCATTAATAGTATTCACGTAAACAGCCAATCGCGGAGAACGAGATAACTTTAATTTATGGGACTCGAAAAACATGCAAGATTTCCGCAGTCAAATATTCCGCAAAAGGTAAAAGGGCGTTTATCCACATGATAAGGGTGAAAAATGAGAGAAAGTTGGCTAAGGATGGGAGAGTAGTGAACAGTAATTTTGGAAGGCATGAAGGAAGGCAACGGACGAAGAGTTTGAAAGGGGTATAGCATTGATAATGTAGTGAGTTAAAGTAGGAGGAGAACGTTATCGAAATCACTCCATTTACTTTATTGCTAAACGTGCATAATTATGACGATTACCAAAGGATTTTTCAGCAGAAATTTTACTTTCCCCGCCTGTTCTATGGAGAAGCTGGCAATTATATGCCAACGTTTCCCAAATCTAATAGCATAAGCATAGTTTAAATGCAAATAAATATTACTGTGGAAATAAAAGCTTCATTATCCGCTCAAAAAATCGGTATTCTTTTAGTTATAGGAGGAGGATAGGAGCTCTCCTCCAGCTGAAGAAGGGCCCTTAGCCCGAAAGCTACCCTAAGCAGTGGACACCGGTGTCGTCATGGATCTTCTGCCAGTGAGTGTCCACTGATTTACTTTCCTATCCTTCCCCAACCTCAACGCCTTGTTCCTAGCTATTATATATATATGTATGTATATATATATATAATAGTAATATATAATATATGATATTAATATATATAATATATAATATATGTATATATATAATAGTAATATATAATATATGATATTAATATATATAATATATAATATATGTATATATATATATATATATATATATATATATATATATATATATATATATATATATATATATATATATATATATATACGAGTTCGTGGAAAATCACACACGCGATAATTTAAATAAAAATAAACTTTGCCACAGGTGGGGCGGAAATAAATATAGAAACACAAAAAGAAGAACACTCACACACTATACGTTCTGATATTTCGACAGCCGAAAAGCTGCCTTTCTCACAGAAGGAAGGATACAGCTGTATCCTTCCTTCTGTGAGAAAGGCAGCTTTTCGGCTGTCGAAATATCAGAACGTATAGTGTGTGAGTGTTCTTCTTTTTGTGTTTCTATATTTATTTCCGCCCCACCTGTGGCAAAGTTTATTTTTATTTTTATATATATATATCGGCATCGGCTTATATGACTATAAACACATGTTCATTAAAAATATACGCTTAGAATAATCTACATATTTTGTACCTTAATTTTGGTTTTCGACAGCTAGCGCACCTCATCATCGAAAATAGAATTTTGAAAACCAATTTAAAAAAAAGTTGGAATTTACTATTTGTACTGACTCACACAGCCGCGGCGGAATCTGCTTAAGATCTGATCACAATAAGTTCAATAATGAAATATTATTCTGTAATGGAGAGAATTATAGAAAAATTATGGTTTATCGCCAAATTAGAACACGAGCATAAAACTAGAGGAGTTGACTCCAGCTCAAATTTATTAAAATACTTGTTATTTCCAGGAAAATTCATTCACCACAAAGAAACCTTGGAACAAGCCAAAAACTGCAACGAAAATACCATGATTTTGTTCTCTATTCCTTTCATGGAGAACTTGTATTGCTAGACCGTGACTCTCGTCGGCTGACCAATAAAAGGGTGGGTCCTGGAATGCCCCTCACCATACGCCCACAACACCTCTCACAGCCGTTACGTAATTCGGTTACGTAGCAGATCACTTAAATAAGCGTCTTTTCCAATGTTATATAAAGACAATTAGGCTGAATCTTCCGTTTATCCTCACTTATCTACATCTATAAAATTTAAATTCTGTTTGTCTGCACGCTATAGACAGCGAATCACCTTGACGGATTCGAACAAAATTTGGCATACTTGTTCTTGAGGACCTGGGAATAATAGGCTAAATTATAGACGCTCAAGGGGCCCCTGTGAGGGGTTAAAAAAGGGGCCCCTGTGAGGCCCCTTTTTTAACCAAATTTTACTTCCATAATAAAAGAATTGTATTCGGTGCAGTTTTATTTTATTTTTTTAATTACTTTCACTCATGTTATAGGCTTGAAATTTTTATAATCAGATGACTAAAGAAACAAAGTTTTTAATTATTGCATTCGATTTTCGAATGCATTTCGTTCTTTTCCTAACATTTTACTTTTGGCCCCAAAATCGTAAATTTTTGCACTAGGTACTTTAGCTTTTTTATTTATCTGAAAACCATAGCGTATACTTGAAATGGGAACTTATGCTTGAGGCACTTACCCCTCGCGGTCAATAACCATCATAACATAATCAAATTAAGATTTTATTGGGGTATTTTTCACCCCACCTTATTCATGTGTGGTTAATTATTGCTGCATGCCACTTGAATGTCACATTGGGAGGAAACTATATTTTTGGAGGTGAAATTAACAAGTAATATGTTAAGCAGTGGGGCAAATGAAAACTTTCAAAAAACCTTTTTAAAAATTAAAACTAGCATATCAAGTAGAAAGAATGTCTGCCAAACTAATGAATAGTGAGTGACTAGACATGATCTCATCGAAAAAAATAACCAAAAGAACTTTTTCTCAAATTTCAGGTTTTTTTCCAATGTTTCAAAACGTTTTATGAGTGGTTCATCCCTAGGTCACTTATTTCTAGAGGATATGGAAACTAAGAATTATTTTTTGTCGTAAATAAGAAGTGTAAATATGAAGACTTAAGCGTCATAAGTTTCGTATTAATGAGTTGGCTACTGTTTGAATTCAAGGTTCTCCAGTAAAAATGCCAGCGAGCTTCCTCTACCCAGGGATTAACATACATACTTCTTATGAAATGATGTACAATGTACCTACCTGAGATAATTTTCATTAATTTTTAGTAATGGCTATTACATTTAAAAGGGATACTTTTAATGATGCCTAAATATTCAAAATTTCGGACAAATATTTGGATGAAGTTTCCGTGTGAACTAAATCAATATTCCTAAATTTTATATATGATGAAGTTAAAATAGATTCCCCCAGTGAATAAAATTGACTAAAATATTAAGCCGTCAAGTGTGACAACTGGTTTTCGAACAACAACAACATTGAACAACACCTTTTCGTTTTTTTTAAATATCTAACTTTAAATGTCACTGTTTGCTACTTCACTGTTGTAGAAACTATAAAAATAAAGTTCAAAAACATACAAAGATACAAATTACCCATATAATTCACATCATACAGATAAATTAAAAAGAGACACAATAGTATGAAAGAAAAATAAGCCGTTCAGTTGAATGGAACTGAATTTAGATGAATGAAAAACAGATTTAAGTTAAACAGACATTTTAAGCCGAAATGAAATACTGCCCAGACGTTATTAATTTTGTTTATTATTAAAATTGATGATAGAACAAACCATGTTTTCAGTTTCGAAGTCTCCATTCAATGGTTCGATAGAAATAAATCGGTTCTTCCGACGGAAAAAAGTGAAAGTTTGACAACCTATTTTATATCAAAATATATTTTAAAGTGAGCAATTTTCACTCTACATTTCCAAATGGATAACAGGGATCAAATTTCAATAATATTGTATACATCCACATAGCTCGTCATAGTTTGAAAGTACTTGTACCTAAAACGATACACCTAAGGATAATACTCTACATTAGATAGCCTTAAATTTCACCTTGGAAGTATCCTTTCGTAAATTCGATTTTCCCGTTCTCCAAATAGTAGTTCATTTAATACATTCACTTCAAAAAGAAGAGTTACGTGTAAATACCGTAAAATTCAATGGGCTAAGTAAAATAAAACGATGAATGAAGTAGCCTTTTCTTCATCCGCCATGGACTCAAACTAAACCCCATGGGTGAAGAAATGCTCATGAAAAATTCATAATCACACCTGAAAGACCTCATATTCAATATTTTAAAATGATGCCCTCGACCGTCTAGTCACGTGCAAGACTCAAAAGATGCATGCTGACGACAGAAGAGAGAAATCGGGTACCTAAAGTATTTCTGAGGAAATTACGGAGAGGCAGACACAGAAACAAATTACGGAAATTGAAACCTAACTAGTACACGGATTTATATTTTTTTTTTACATTCTAAATTATTAAGCAAATACACTTGAATCTATTTAATTGAAATACTGCTCAGAAAGAGCCTGAATCACGTGTGAAAACATAAGACCTATCCCTAAGGCCTTTTAAATGGGATGATTGTGGTCGTGGCGCTGACTTCCCAAGCATGGGTCCTGATTCGTTTTCTTGCAGAGGTACACGTTTTTCTATGGAACCCCAAAACCTAATTGGGAGGCATGTGAACAGTATCTCAGTCTTAGTGTTCCCTCCATCGGATGGGGCGTGTAACTGTGAATGCCTCGGCATATTTCTTTTAAGATGATTGGAGATATTTTTTTCCATGCATAGATTTACCTGAACTATGCATACGTCTTCATATTAGTGATATATATACATATAAGTGAAAAAGATTCATTCTACCAACTTAAGTTACTTAGAAATTCAACGCTATTTTAACACGAAGCCTTATTGCACATTACATATGTATCGTTATAATTCGATTACATATATACATATTTTCTTATAAACGTGACATATTGCATGTTTTATTATTATAATGGTTGCTAAAATATCAAGGTGTCACGACGGGTCAAAGATTTGAAAAAACATATGCATTTAAATACAATAGCCCGCTAATTTTCGAATACCGCGCCTAAAACTCCAAGTCATAACAAGCATTTAATTAAAGCAAAAACATAAAATATAATTTATCTATCATTTCCATTATTGTATATATAGGGTGAGTTTCACCACATAAACAGATGTAAATAAATGAAATTTGGTCCTAGATTTTTTTACGACTTCAAAAATTATTTTAATGTGCGCTCAATGACCCACGATTACCGATCCAGCCACCTTTAATTAAATCAATAAAGATAACGGGCTTCTTGTCACTTTTCTTCGATTCCCTACTACACAACAACGCTCCTAACGCAACAAGAACCCTATGAGGAACCCATACCTTATCGTTAGTCATGTGACATTTTAAAAGCCTTGGCGCTGTTTCGGGGTTATAAAAATAATATATAATAAATATTGCATACATATCCATCACGCCGTTTCTTTTCATAACAAGCATAACAAAAGGTTTAATTCTAGGTGATAGGCCTGTATAGCTTACTTTACTTCAATAATTTCTTATATAATGCCTTATTTCTTATTTATAGCTTTCATCGTTACGTATATTTTAATCATATTATTTTTATTGAAAAAATTATTAATAATTGGTCATTCATTGACTGGGTTTTTAACAACCTATAGGTAAGTTTTTATTCAGGAACTACCTTATATTTACATTCCCATCTTCAAGTTTCAATGGATATTAATACCTACTTCTAAACCAAAAAAGATATCTGTAGTCAAGAGGAAGCTGATTCTGCAATTAAAACTGCTGCTCTATGATGACTCCATCTTGATTCAAATTGTGTGACCTTATCGTAGTCGAAAATTCACTTCAGGTTGTTCCTTCGTAAAAAATAGGTTTACCATTTTCAACCCAACTTACAAGCTACAGAGATATGCCGTCGCACGAAACGAACTCCAGAAAATCAAAGAAGACATATTGCCGTGGATGTCTTCAAATCTGGTGAAAAGAAGTCGATCCGCACTGATTTACTCCTTCATACGGAGCAGAAGATACTTCTACAATGTGAAAATCATTACTCTTTGTTTACAATCGATCATTTTATTCACTGAATGCGCTCATGATTGACGGTAGCAAAATGCGCGAAAAGTATTCGGTAGTGCACATATTTTTCATTTCAGTGATATTAAACCTGTTTCAAAATTATTAAATGTTCCTGGTTTGATGTAAATGATTTAGCTACTCATACATTAACAACTTAATATAGAAACTTAAATTCACACAGCATTTTGCGCAAACAATCTTATCGTGCGACGCAGTAAAAAAACTTTTCTCAAAGCTCTTGAAGAAGAAAAGAGCGCTAGTGACTTTCAGTGTCGATGCTCACTAAAACCAAATCCAATTCTACCCTAAACTTTGCCAAGCGTATCGCTGATTTCCAGTCATCAAAACTCTCGCGAGTTTTCCGTACACTCTGCCTGCCTCCCTACCTTGCTCACATATGCTTACCAAGCGTTCTCCCTTTTACCACCAAATCTTTAAAAAATCGGGACCCTGGTATCCATAAACCATAATTCCATAAAAACTGGGCACGCTATTCTACTAGAAATACTCATTATTTACTATCTTTAATCTTCGGTTAAACCAAACTAGATGAAAAGCACCTTCGAATTCTGAAGGGAAGGTGGTTATCACACTTGAGAAGTTAGGTTATTACACCCTAAAACTCGGGATATTTCATTTTCATCTAATAGCTATTTTGTCCACTACTGCGACAACACATTCAAGAATACAAAACGCGCCGCACAGTTTAAAACTTCACAAAACACCAACGACAACAAGCAGCATCAAGCATTTAACACATACGCCATGAATATCCAAGGCTGAATATTCATGACACGCAAATAAGTACTCGAAGACAAGAAGGGCTGCTAAATGAAAAACAACATGCGAGACGCATACTGTGCATGCGCTGGCGTAAACCATAATACGTGGACGTTTAGACTGGCTGAACTTTGAAGGTGACGGCTTGCATTCACGGTTGACGTTATTCCGCATTCTTAAGGATGACCGAGCGAGTCAAAACAAATTCTAAATTCCATCTTAACGCATGAATTTATTGTTTAAAAAATATTGTTTCCACTGATAACATGCCTTAGGTATTGAATACAATATATGGCACAAAATTAAAAGATTAGCCGAAGAGTATATTTTTAATGGACACTTATTTTTGGCCACAGGACTGTCATTTCCATTGAATTGACGTATTTTGACTTTAATTTTTTATTTAATTTGCTAATAGCTCAAAAAATATGATATTCATGCGCCTATATCAGTCAATACCATGAGCAAATTAGCTTCTGGGAAGCATTGGAAATGGCTTTCATATCGGATAGAAAAACACTATTTTCCCCATGTTTCACCCATTTTCGTGTTTAATACCATGTTATTACGGGGTGAAGACGATGGTAGACTATCGGAAGGTCGGTGGAGATCAAAACCATCACCCATTTGAAAATCCCAGAGCTCTACATCTTAAGCAATCGCCGGGAAAGACTTAAATATTATGTTATTTCAAGTTCAAATTGCAAAATAATAGCGTGGAAAGCTATGATTTTGCTGTTCAAATCAGAAAACAGAAGTTTTCTTATCAGTAGCAAAAAAATAAATTGCATGGAATTATATGGCATAAAAGCTATTTTGCGGTGGAACCACCTTAAACGACTCCATAAGCCCCAATGTACTAAACTCGCGGTTGACGTTGACGTTCATGTAGATTCCGAACGGGAATCAGTTGATAGCTTATCCAAACCTCAATACTAGCGTGTACCAAGCATTCTTCTATCGGGAGCGTTTGCAAGACGAAGCGGTTTCCTCAGAGGTGTAATATCGACGCGTTATTCATTCCGCTGGTAACCACTGTCGCAACAGTGTAGCGCGGCAGACGTAAATCACCCGAGAGAGAAAAGTACCGCCTCGTGCGTGATATGGGTGACGTCATCAATAAGAGCTGTTGACGAGATTAATCTCTCCGGCGATGGGCTCCGACGAGCGAGTTACGAGAGACAGAAATGAGAGGAAAACGGGGATTGATTGGGGCTCGCGTTGGTGCGAACTGGTTGCTCATCCCGAGGGTCCGAGTGCCGAGATTTTTCTGCTGTCCTACCTCAGGCTGCTCAGTATTAAATGTTCGAACCATAAATTAAGTCTTCAAAATCTAGAGTGGCCTTAAAATGGCACAATTTGGAGTAAAGAATGAAAAAATGACCTAACAAAGAATACCTATCTGACCATTTCATTCATTTTAAAGGTAGGTTTCAATGGATGTCAAAAAATCCTCGAGATTTTTACACGTGCTCATACCTATCTACATCTATATTCTAGCATTTTTTTTCTTCATCGTGGCATATTTCCTACCCTTCTTCATCCTGTTTATAAAACTTATTCTCTTTCTTCCTCTTCCCCACTTGCCGACCATCCTTCCCTCTATCATGGCCATAAGTAACCCATCCATAAGTAACACAACATTACCTCTTCCAGCCACCTACCCTGTCTACTCCTAATCTCCTCTAGAAGTTTCCTCTCCTCACTAGTCTCCTCTTCATATTCTTACCCAAGGTCCCCATCATTAGCTCCATTCCATTATTAAACGCTTCCTTCGCTAGCGCTATTCTCTTCCTTATGTTTTTGCTATGATGCCCATTTATTTCTAGCGAACTACCCAAGTAATTAAAATGCTCTACTTGCTCCAGTTTGTGCCCTCCTACTTTTATGAACAGCTTCGTTTTCTTTGTCCTAGAGAATCTCATTATGTACTTTTGTTTCCTCATGATATACATTCATTCCATATTTTCCGCAGTGAAATTCTAATGCATCTACTAAGGCTTGTGAACCCTTCGTTGATAATTGCTGAGTAATGGTCAACTTATAGCTCGGTTGCTTGGTTATTTGGAGAGGCGACCGACTACCACGGTCATTTGTGCCATTGAGGACAAGTGGGTAGGTTGATTAGAGAATGATTATTTGGGGAATGGAGGGTGGAGAGAAAGGGTGGGTCGTCGGCATTAGCCTGCTCTAAACGTAAGGGGCCAAGAAGACCACAGCTTAACGTCCAATCCGACGGACGGAGTACAATTTACCATGGTTGAATACGGGCAGTTGCAGATAAAATCCAACGAAAAAATTCGGGTGCTCTTGTGCTTTCGCCTAATTTTGGCTAATATAAAGGTTCATGCTCCTGTATTTACGCCATTTAGAGCGACATTGAATAAATCAGTGACAATCAAATTATTTGAAAAATATATGTTCTACTTACGTACCAATGCACACGTAAAAGGAAACACTCCTGAATTCAATTAATTCTTTGCAAATTTTTTTCAGATGCATTTAGCTGGTAAATACGCTGAAACATATATATTACTATAAACAAAATTCTGGGTGCTGCATCGGCTGCATCATAAACTTTGTTCACGTCACTTAAGAATTAAACTCTGATATTCTAATGTTCAGTGAACGCTAGCTATTGTCTGACAAAACTAAATTACTGGCCTAATCACTAATTCATAAATAACTTGTCTCTTTGTCTGTCCAATAGTCTAGCTTTAATAAATGCATATGACACTTTCTTGCTTAATTCAGTCGACCATTCACCAAAACTAACTAATTCACTAAATGTTTCTACTCTTGGTATTCAGAAGTGGTGTTCCTATAGTCAACTAGCCACTAATGTTAAAAAATACTACAGTTCCATACAAAACAAAATATCCTACAATATGTAGTCCGTCAATCAGAGTCAATTTATCCAATATCAGAGGTAGTACATACATAATGATCAATTTCTTGGCCCACTAATAAGTAAAGATCTCAGCTGAACTGCCCATATTGAAAGTATAACAAAAACACTATCAACCGGCGTGTTTATGTCACATAGGCACTATACAAACTTATACACCCTAAAACTGCCATAATTTGCAAATACACAAAAGCAAACTTCTATATTTCATATGGAGTCACGTTTTGGGGACAAGGGAGTGGAAATTATTGTTTGCTCCAAAAAGAAGGCAATATGTAGAATATCCACAATAGGAACCAGAAGGAAAATCTTAGTTCATAGGAGCCCTCAGATATCTTGCCTAACCTTAACCAATTGTTTTTTGTTAAATGACTATTTTTTAAATTTTTTTTATAACAAAATATAAATAATTTTTTTTCTTTTTTAAATGAATCATAGTATATGACTGAACTTTTCACTATCGGATGACTGGAAGAACGAAGTATTTAATTCTGCTATTCGATAACGCTTAAAACTTCCTTTTTTACTAAACATTAGGTTTTCCATTAAAAAATTATTGATTTTTTCCCATTTCAACAATGGGAAATTTCCTGGTAACCTGAGCAATGGCTACGCATGGGAAATTTCACCCGGTCCATGTATGGCTTACATTAAATTATATGATCAATGCATATTAGTAAATTTCAGTGAGATTTCAGTGAGGGTATTTTGTACCCCAATATCTCCATTTGCGCTTAACGGCTATCACTTAGTATCTGCATTTAGCACGTCACATTGATTCTTATAATTAGGACCCATCGGTATGCGTAATATTTCGCTTACTACGTAGAATTTTTCACACTGCTAGCGACTAGTGCTACACCTATTAAACCTAAATACAGTCCTAGAACTCAAGAGGGATAGTTGGGGTTCCAATGAGCTCTAAGTCTCCAAATCACTGCTTTCTATTTATCCTCGGAATAAATGAAGTAATGAACCGTTTATCATGAACGTTTGCGCGTAGGTACATGATACTTATGTCAAATAACAATTCAAATATGTTCTCTATCGGTAATGTAAAAAAATTTCACTCAAACTCACTTAAGGGAAAAAATAAACAATTTCAGTAAAATTAATATTATTCATCACTAAGCGACAAAGCGGGAAATTTCCGCTTAGTAAAATAAAATTAATATGAGAAATGAGAAGTCAGATTCTCATCTGTGCGAGTACTCGCACCAACGTACCAACGAGTAACAATAGTATATGCTTTCCTCTCCCTTGCTTCATACTCTTAACAAGCGAGTGCCACCAAGTTTCGCTACACCTATACCTATTCTCATTTCTTACTTATCTCTCCCGTTGAGAATCAACGTTCATTTCTGCTAGTATAAATGCAACACTGTGTAATGTTTGTTAAACTTCAAATTAATATCAATATACTTTAGTCAAACTGTGGAAATGTGGAAGACTAGGTTCCAGTAAATTTATCTCAGCAGTATTTTTACGTTTTTTAAATACTGAAAATACCTCAAATATGTATTAGAAATACAAAATACTTTTTTAAGTGAATTAGAAATACAAAATACTATAAGTATTTCAAATAAATAGTTCAAACACATGTATTTGAAATACTACCCACCCCTGAGTACGAAGACCTTAACCTGAGAGATTACTTGAGGAAAAATAGATAATTGTGTTTATGAACGCTAAAGATCGCCCCGATTTTGGGAAGTTGAGGAAGTAGCTTGCCAAAAGCCTACGAATTAACTGGTAGGGTACAAAAATAGACGTTCTCTCCACCCTTCCTACACACCTATCATTACTGTCCTCCCCACCTATTCTTGATGTTATAAATCACCTCAGTTATAGGATCACCTTCCCTATAAAACTTTTAAAAAAATGGTAATCAAATGATAGTGGTGGGATGAGAGAGAATGGTAACTAGGGAGAAGAAAGGGGCTAACTGAAAAGTTACGCTATAATGTCCGCTTGAAAGGAATAGCTTTTGATTACGAGCAGTTAAATTGGCCAAGTTTAACGGCCATGCTTCGCCCAACGAGAGTTACGACGCCATTAAGTTAGCGTGTGAGACTGGAAATGCATCAAAGGAACCGAAATTACAAGTCCGTAAAGCGCCCTAAAGGGGAACCGGGGTCAGCAACCTGGCGTGTCTGTACCAGTCTGTGACTGAGGGAGGGTCGGACTTTTGGTACTTGGCACGCTTGGCACTTAAACAGTGAAACCGAATCGACCTTTATCGATTAATACGATCACAAATAATTTCAAGCAGATATAATCGGACGGCATAAAAATAACTTTATCAGTTGCTCCATCTACCTACTTTGCTTCCGTTTGGTGCCTTCAATCAACATTATTCCCTACCCCGCCAAGTCTGAGGCTGATTAACTCATTAACATTCGGACCATTGGCCCTCTTCCACGCCCAAAACGCACCAGTCTCATTAGGTACTCTCTTCCCAGGATCCAGTTTTGATGCCATGTAGCTCCACAATCCATTCCGAGCTCTTCACCAACCTTTTCTTACCGTCACCCAGAATTCTTGACACCAGTTCCCTCTAGTATATCACGCTCACTAAGCAAACATTAGGTGACAAGAAACGTATTCCTTTTTCTCTGGAGTAAAGGCTTGTAAAGTGATTTTGTTATACATGATTTCACCTTTACTGAAGAGTGTTCGCAGGTATGAAACAAGCAAAAGTGTACGAGCCAAATGTCAGCTTGACTGATGACCATGGGGCCAACATGTGTCCGGTCCAGCGGTGCATGAAATTCACGTAACAGGTTAGGGAGTCTGGTTCTTTTCTTTTTGCCGCCTAGGCGGTACGGAGAAAAGAACGACCACAAACTGTGGTCTCATATGAAAATATAAAGGAAGGAACACTACTAAAGTTAAGGAGAAGAAGTCAGTCAGAAAATGATTTGCACGAATTCGAGCCCAGCGGTCAGAAGCCAACTATCCAACGACAAATATTTAGTCTCGAAAATTAATCAAAAATCCTATAAGTTGAAGGGGATATCAATTCTTGAAATTCACAAGGAATGATTTATAAATTTGTTATCACAAATAAATATTTGTAAAAAAAAGTTATCCGCTTCTAATCCCTTTCTTTCTCTACGATGGAAAGTAGAAGGCAGCAAAATAATACGCACCGCTGAATGCTTTACGGAAAAACACAAAGCCTACAACAGAGGCCAATTATAGCAACATTTAAAGTTAATAGCCAACTGCATGAACACAAAACCAATGCTCATTGCAGAAAAATTCACTGTAGTTATCGCAAAAAAATAACAGGAGTTATCGCCGCAAAAAATATCTGCAAACAGGCGAAAACATTGAGGGTAACTAATAGTATTACTACATAAGGCCATTTGTGTTGCGCAATATTTTGTGTATAGTTTCACGTAGATATTCACATAGCTTTTTCAATAGAACCTTAAGTAGATAACCCTATAATATTTAATGATGCAATTCATCGAATAACTCTTACAGCTTTCATTTCTACAGTCGGCTCTACATGTGTAAATGAGCGACTGCCAATCATGACTAGATGGTTCGAACCAGAATATGTGTAAACTTTTGATAAACCGTGGAAATAGATATCCTGCAACAGGCCTCAGCCCCATTCACGATTATTTTAAATGTAAATAGACTTTAGGAAATGGACAGGGAGTTATTTATCCGTCACTGACCTAGTAGGTTAGAAGTTTATCTTCATGGGTTTTATCTTTTTTAATGCTTTTTAACTTAAGAATGCATTTTAAGTGGGTTCCTGTAGTGGAGAGATTAGTATATGCACACTGTGTCTTAACCAGCGATGGAGATTTTAAACAACTTGTCGAACTTTTGATTTCAAATATTGTGCTAATGGCAATAGTCCCGAAGATGAAAACGTCGCTTATTGTCTGTAATTCACTTTTAAATCCCCGGTAAATGTTACATTCAGAATTATTATCTTGTACATTGTGTATTTTCAATTCAAACTTTCATTTGATAGAGGAAGGTTTTTTCAATTTCTTTAAATCTTCTTGGTATCTCCGAATATTGGTTTATTACGGGGAATATACACAGAAAATCCCCGCGTGAAGTTTATTAAGACAACAACGCTTTTCTAGCTTTACTGCCTCCGCCTTTAGGTCTGAAGAGATTCTATCTCATTAACTAAAAAACTGTAAGCATTGGTCCACGAAGGTTAGAAATAGTTTCTCAATCCCCTAAACACAGGGAAACAGAGCCCACAGTAACGACAAAAATGCCTCTTTTAATAACTTTATACGTTCTTCACCTGGAGTCTTCTTGTGATTCCTCGTTGTTCCACCAAGACGGAGCTCTAGGGGACCGCCGCGGCGGTCCCCTAGAGCTCCGAGAAAATTTCATTAAATATTAATTTTAATGGCTAAAAATCACTATAATCAATCTTCATTTTATAATAGCTCAATTACGTACTCCATATCCATCAGTAAGCTAAAAATATTCCATTAAATAATTTTTTCCCTTTTTTTTCGATTTCATCCCACTGTGCGCCGGCGACTCTGGACGTCTTTACCATACCACCGGATCCCACGATTCGGCGCAAATGCTCATGCTGACATCCCAGTGAAGTCGTGCTTCCAGTCACGTATCCAACGCACGAATTACGAACAATGGTTCGTCGAGACAAGATTCGCCGAAAAGATATTCGGTGGATAGCACCGGGCCGTTATGAACAATGGAGAAAAACGAACTTCAAGTGCTGATCGCCTCGAGTTCGAAATTATGCATACACTTTGTCAAATTAAAGTTTCAAACAGCGTTCAATTGATTCAAAGTTACTGAATTATAGCAAAAGGTTACCATGAATACGTTCAAACATGGGCATAATCACCTCAGAGCTTCCTTCTGTTTCCGTGTTCTCGTTTGAGGTAGCAGTGAGCCTATTTTTCTTTGAATATAATTTATTTCAATAATTACGATTACTACGAGCTCTATGGCAATTGTTAATCATTTGACAACGGATTCTACAGCATAGCAATATGGCAAGGGGAATGTCTTCAGAATCGCTCAAACTCTGCATGTTGTTAGATTAGATTATTACGCAAAGTTGATCATCATCATACCTATAAAAACTAGTTGAAAAGTCTGCTGAAACAGGCTACAATATTGGCAAAATAATGAATAAATTAAATAATAAAATATAAATGAATATGTTTATTTATTTTTAATGAAAAAAATATATTTTCCTATGGCAAACAATAAATGATATATATTTGTAAACGATTTCTTTGTATACGACATTTTTGGTGAAGAAGGCGGAGCTGTTACTAAGGGGCCGTTCAAGTATTATGTAAGGTGATTTTGGCAACTTTTTGGCCCACCTCCTCCCCCATGTAAGGCAACGTAATATTTTATGAGCCCCTTCCCTCCCAATCTTACGTAAGTTGTCATATATTTTTGGAACCATTCACACAGATAATATATGGACGATTTCACGTCCAAGTGTGCAAAGATTGACCTTACCACCCGCGGTTTTAAAATGTTTTCTTACAAAATCATAGGCCCTTTTGAGAAACGTAGAAGTATGAATTTTTAGTCAGATATCGAAAACTATTTTCGATATTTCGCGATTCACAGTAGACGGGACCCGCAAAACACTAGATCTTCACAAATACGATGTCGCCAGGCGTACTACCGCAGCGATAATCGTACAAAGTAAGATTTTTCGTCGACGATAATTTAACAAGTTGATCAAAATACGATCTCGGAAGTAACTTAAATCTTATGTAAGATTGTATCGGACCCCATCACCCCCTCTATATAAGACAACGCAAGAAAAGCTCAATCCCCCTCCCTCTCCAAAACGTCTTACGTAATACTTGAATGGCCCCTAGGCAGTTTCCCTTGTTTCATTACATCAGGGTTTTCCAACCAGGAGTGCTCACGCCCCTTGGGGTGCGAGATATCATTCCAGGGGATGTGAGATAACATTTCAGTTTTGGGTTTATATTAAGGATACCTTTTATATAGGGCTGATGCAACATTCAATTTGTTGTAATATGATTGGAATGAGAATACTTGGTTGTTCCACATAAAAATTTTACTTCACAACACGACCTAGGTTATCGTCGAAACCTAGGTCGTGTTGTGAAATAAAATTTTTATGTGGAACAACCAAGTATTCTCATTCTAATCATGAATTCAAGGTTCCATAAAGTTACGGCTGATACCATCAGTTGTTGTAATATATTTTCTTTTTTCATATATTTTATTTTTGTATATGTATTATTAAAAATTGATTTCCAAATTTTTTGGAAACTTTCACTTTTATTCTTAAATAAATTATTACTTTATGGGGTACGAGAATATATCAAAATTTTTAGGGGTGTGGGGAATTAAAAGGGTTGGGAACCACTGTATTATATGGACCTTTATATCTGCTGACCTGCGTATACGGGAGAATGTGACACACATATAATTGTCAGTGGTTAAATACTGGTTGTGGGCGATAGATGCCTAACTATTTAAAATATTTATTTCTTTGCAAAATAAGACTTGTAGTTTTTCAAAAATGAATACGCCCGAACCATGTGTCAGCTATTGGAGAATGTACATAGGTGATCGCTTGCCATCTATTGGCGCACATTGGAATCACTACCCCTAGCAACTGATTCATATGTACGTACGCGTAGCCTTTTATATAGTAGATGTGTTGGTTTCAGTGGGTGTCTGTTACTCAATCACGCTAAAACGGCTTAACCGATTACTTTTAAATTTTACATGTTGGCAGCTGAAGTGTAGTGGGACAAACATAGGCTACATCAACATTTCCTCAGGGCCGAAAGTTTCTATGAACAAGATTTTATTCTCATTAGAAATTATAGGAATACGAGCAGAGGTTTGTTTTTTTACTTGTAAAATTGCTTGCACTCATGATATAGGATTGAAATTTTCACTATCAAATCGCTGAAAAAATGATGTATTTAATTCTTGTATTCGATTATTTTACATTTCGTTTTTGCTTAAAAATTAGGTTTGCAATTCCAAAATTATGAATTTTTCTCCCATTTCAGCAATGGAAGATTTCCTTGGCAACCTGATCAATGGCTATGAACGGGAAACTTCATCCGGGTCTTTTATGGTTTACATTATATTACATAAATTATTCAAGCAAATTTCAGCGAGATTTCAGTTGGGTAATTTTTACCCCTACCTCAACGTATGCGTTTAGCGACTTTTACAGAGTGCTATCAGCATTTATCACGACACATTGTTTTTTATAATCATACTAGCTGTACCCGGAATGCGTTGCAATGCCTCTTTTTCTTTCTAGGTAGACACACATATACAAAGCATGCATGTACAAAATAAATAAAGGACAATGTTTTTTTTGTGCATTCGCAAAATAAAATACTCTATATTGAAGTACCCATTGATTTCCATACTTTTCATGGCTTGGCCCACAAATCTTTTCTGGCTTCAAAATCGGTCCCTAAACGAATTTAAAACCTAGTTCAATGGATTCCTCGTACCTACACATGAATTTGTAACCCATAAATGATGGCATGAGTTTCTATTCCATGCCTATGCCGCGGTTTACAAATAAATTAAATACTCTTATGTTAAAGTAGTGCAAAAATGTAAGATTTTCGAGCTTAAAAATTCAATTTCAGGAAAAAGCGAAGCGTATACGAAAAATCGAATGCAAAAATTCAAAACCTTGTTCTTTAACTGATCAAATGATAAGCATTTATAATCTAAAAGCAAACATAGAGACCACAGCACCAAATCTTATTCTACGTACAAATAAATTACGTTCCTTTTAACACAAATTGTCTCACTAATATGATTCTGGTGCACGCGATATTATGTCTCACTGATACGATTGATTAAATCCGTATTTAATAATTCAGAAACCTTCTAAGGCGCGTGAACAAAAACTCACCTAAATTTCCCCGGTATATGTTTTAATGCCTATTTTTCTTTCTAAGTAGGCACAGATATGCAAAGTAGACACATTTACATGCACAAAATAAATGAAAGACAATGATTTTTTGTGTATTAAATTAAAGTTGAAAAAATGTATTCAAGTGCTTTGGGATATACATTATGTGTGGTCTTACCACCCTCTGCAAAAATAAATACATTCTTCGGTTGTCCCACTCATGAGCATATTGTGAAAAGCATGGATTTTCCAGATTTAATCCACACACTTGAAGCTTTTACCTTGTTGATGGTCATTGAAAAGGCAATGCGACCGAGGAACTATAGTCGTTTAGTTACAACTATCAAATGGGCTTTAAATGCGGTAGACGTGAATAACCTTTCATTTGATCACTATCAAAAGGATATCCACGCCTGGTTGCCAAGGAAATTTTTTATTGTTGAAAAGTAAGAAAAATTTATGAATGAATATTGGGGTAAAAACAACCCCAAAAATTACCATTTTTATGAATCAGAAACCTTTATGGGCACGCGCACAACAACTCACCAAAGTTTCAACGCAATCGGATGAATGGTATTGGCGTGCATAAAACACAAACAAAGCAAACATTCTTTTTATGTATAAGAAGAAGATATAAGGGCTCCCATATTTTCTTTCTCCCGCTAAATTTTAACGGGCACCGTCATCTTGCCTTTATTATCATTATTTATGGCTGCAGTATGTAATTACTTATTAAATAGTACATTTGGTATTTTTCTGCTTCTGAAATGTCTATAGAATATACCATAAAATATTCTGGGAATTAGAATGTAAAATCATGTTATGTAGGAACAGTTATTTTGCCGAGAAAATCCAGCGATAAGGGGTCGAATCGGAGATCATTAGTTACATGAAAAGTAGCCAGTTATCAATGCATGGAAGACATTTGATAATCCTTTAAGTTTGAAAGTTAACTACAGACGGTCTTCTACTTTCGTATACTCGACTTTCGTACAATTCGCACCATCCAAATTGATACCTTTTACTTGACTTTCGGACACCAAATTCAGACTTTCGGACATTTGTCGAACAATATTTTTGAATTTCCCGCAATGGTGCATGGCGCATCCCGGCATGCAACTGTTTCATCTGGCGTTCTCGCTCGCTAGTATACGTGACTGTGGGCAGTGTTACCTTAGAGCAAGGTATAACTTGTTTATTTGCTGAGTTTAATTAATGTTGTATGATAAGAATGAGTGGACAACGTAAATATGATGTGACTGAAACCAATGAAAATACGCGTAGGTCGCATAAACGTAATACTGTCTAGCAATAGTTGGGAATTATTAGACGTACTGAACTGGGAGGGTCTTTTGCTGCAATCGGACGATCAATGAACTTAAGCCATTCAACTGTGTGTTCAATAGTAAAGGGGAAAGATAAAATTATAGACCATGTACGAAATGCTGGGAATTGCAATGCTAAATTCACGAAGTTGTGTATGGCATGTACCTAGAAAACGTCATTCTATTTTCGCTTGTCTTTTGTCCAGTTTAGGAATGCGAAATTTTGTTGCTTCTTTAATTGTAACAAATTAAATGACATCGAGTTTAAGGTTCCAAAAATTAAATGTCGTGATGCTTCTTGTTTTGTGTCTTTATAATGATAGTGGACGTTATCAGTGAAATGTTAATTTCTGCTTGGGAAAAATTAGAAATTCGTATGTATATATTGAGTCTAGGTGTTACTCAGTACACAATGGTATTCTTTTAGAACCGTTTATCAAGACTACGTAGTTTTAAAAGTAATTACGTATTGTTTGAAATATAATTAATGTATTTATAAACTTTTGTATTAAAAATAAAATTTCCTTACAATTGATATGAGGTTTTAGTATGCATATTTAACTCTCCGGGAACGTAACCCCTATTTAGTATGGGACTCTATTGTTCGACTTTCGTACATTCGACTTTCGTTCACGTCTTCAGGAACGCATTGTGTACGAAAGTCGAGGACTGCCTGTATATTTCGTTTTTTAGTTTTAGGCCAGTACATCCATACACGTACATACATTGGACATTATTTATAAGATTATCAATACATATAAGTGAATTTCAGTGATAATTCATTTGGGATATTTTTCACCGCGAAGTCCCCACGTGCGGGAAACGGCAGATACATAGTACCGGCATTTAGAACGCCACATTGATTCTTATAATCATACTAGCTGAATTATTTGGCGTTGCTCGGGATCACACTTCCTTCATAACTCGCCATATAAGAGGAGAACCGATTGAAAAAAATGAGAAACTTCATTATTTTGGGTATCCGATTAAATAAATGTTAACTCTCTATCTTGAGTGAAAGTAGTTTAAAAAAGCAAAAAAATAAACCACTGCACAAATCCCAATGCTTAGTATTCCTAATCAGTTTAACTGCTTATCTAAGGAAAGTGAATTTTAAATGCATTTTAGACCAAAATCTGGCTGCCAAGGAAATATGCTATTGTTCATTTCAGAGACAAATGTGCGTTTTTGGAGCTAAAAACGCGGTTTTCTGACAAATACTACTTGAAAAGATAATTGATTGAAATAAATATAAACTTCATTCTTTCAGCCATTTGATAAAAAAATCCCAACCCTCTATCTTGAGTGGAAGTAATTTTAAAAAGCAAAAAATGAAACCATTGCGCAAAACCCAATACGTAGCCCGTAAAACATTAAAGGGCCCCTTTTTGGGACCTTTTGGGGCTCCGAGATCTTTTAAGATAGTATAAAAACCTTCTCCTTGAAAAAATACATGTGCCAACTTTCATGGTGATCGGTGAAACGGTGTCAAAGTCTTTTAATCTCGGAGATTAAAAGACCTCTCTATCTTAGTATAATATATCTTGCGCATAAAACGGAATGTGTACAAACATCCATTTTTAAATATATAGATATACGAGCGGCAGGTACCCGTTGAAATTCAACGGGTGTGAAAAACATTGAACTGATTTTATAAGAAAACCACAAAGCCTGAAGAATACTGTCAGCGTGGTCATTTGAGGCGATCTTAACCTATATTGTATGTTGTGTTCGTTGTAGTAGACATGCTGACAGTTTTCCAGATTCTCTTTCATGCACGGCAAACCCAAAATTAGGCCTCGCAGACTCATTACTACTTAAATAGCACCCAGCTTGATAGATGGTCACCTCGCCCCTCCGGTTCTCATGAGCCATCTTCTGAGTGATTAACAGCTTGATTGATTCCGTTGAGTACATAAATGTATTTGCATTCAATGACTTAATTGAGTTGCACAATTTAACGTTGATATGTGCGTTGATTATCTTAATCAGGATTGGAGATAAGGGTATAATCCAGCAGTTGACAACGTCAAAAGGACCATTTGCAGCAACAGCCATGTTTCTTTGACCTATGATTCCTCCATCAGCCGGACTGCGCCTTCGGCATTAAGGGTAGCCACAATCTTTGGTTTCGGTGGCTAAATAAAAAATCTATGGTGATTCTTTGTGCACTTGCCGATTTTCATGCACGTAAATCGTTCATTGTGCAGGATTCCCGTTCTTCTTTCGGGTAATAAGCATGTAGTGACGTCATTATAATTTCCACCATCTTAATACAGATGGGATGAAGTTTCGAAACAGATGGGATTTGAACCACATTTATAGTTCGTTACACTTGAGTAGTAATGAGATTTTTGCGGTTCTTAGCGTAACCTGAGAAACACACAGGGAGGTGCTCATGAAATCCCTGATAGGAATGTCTTAGAGCATCCAAGTTTAACCTTTGTCGTTTTTCTTAAAATGGTTCATTTTCTCGCAAAAAAGACATTCCTCTTGCTTTAAAAGATTCTTTTGAAAGGATGCCCTTTTTTCTATTCGGCATGTTGGTGGATATATTTTTAAGTCCAAGGAGGGGAACACAGCGGCGAGTGAGAGTATTGAATAAGCAACTCGAAGATTGAGTGAATGTAAGTTAGCTGAACTTTTTACACTTTTAAACATATATAAATAATTCGTAACGTTTATGATGTGGGAAAAGGTATAAAAAACTGTTCGCAATCGTAATGACAGGCAGACGGTTCCACAATGTGTAATACAGCTAAACAACGCTGTGTTTGTTGTAGCAACAGAGGTATTATTACCATTTCTATTCGCTGCACGTAAATATTCATGCACGTTTGATTCCTTTATGTGTATCGCTCACTAAGTTATTGTTCTCTCATATACTCGTACATGCAGTGCCCCTATGAGAGCTACTTTGAGAATAGACAATCAAGATATACTTTTAATTATGCATTGAATTTATCGATTACCGCGCGAATCAACTGGGGCCCTTGGGACTCTGGGCCTGGCCCCTTCTTATACAGATTTTCTTTCAACGTGCTATCATGGGCCTGCAGAAAAACGTGATATTTAAATGCTAGAGGTGTGAATATCCTTTGAAAATCAAATCTATGGTTGTCAAGGAAATATGCTATTGTTGATTTCTGAGAAAAATGCGCGTTTTTGCAGGTAAAAACGCGATATTCAGGCAAATACGAAATGGAAAATATAATTTATAGAAATAATTATAAACTTCATTCTTTCAGCCATTTGATTAAAAAAAATCCCATCCCTCTATTTAGAGCAGAAGTAATTTTGAAAAGCAAAAAAAGGAAACCACTGCACAAAACCCAATACGTAGCCCGTAAAACATTAAAGGTCCCCTTTTTGGGACCTTTTGGGGTCCTGAGGAATTTTTGTATATTTTTTCAATAAAATACATATATAATGTGCCAAATTTCATGGTAATCGGTGAAACGGTGTCGAAGTCTATTAATCTCGAACAGACAGACAGACAAACAGATATACAAACATCCATTTTATATATATATAGACAGGTGAATGACTTCTCCCGCTGAAATTCAGCGGGCATCATCAGCTTGTTCTTACTTATATTACTTAGCTTTATTTCTGGACCCAGATTATAATAATCCTACCAAATAGGTGTTTTTGTGCCATTTTTTATTTAACTGCATCTGAAATATCTATAGAATATACCATTTAAAATATTCTCGAAATTAAACCTCAAATTTAACTTCTGTGCCGTACATAATGACCTTAGCAAGAAACTAAACCATAGGCTGCAGAGGACTTTGAATGAATAAGTTAGGTTCATTTACAACATCCCTATATATAATCATATTAGTATATATTACGAGAAAGCGAAACTACTCAAAGGCAAGACCATACTTCATTGCAAATCTGACCTGTGAAATATTAATTACGAAAACACCCCAATATCTATACACACGATTTAAGTTCTCAGGAAAAACAAAACTAAGAGTTAAACGCGCCCCGCTTGACAACTTGCACTTACCACAACACCGAACTACTTCTTTCAGTAATTAATTCCTGGTACAAGCAACCTGTATCTGGAACGCATTACCATTGGAAATTAGACTCGCACCTAACGGCAGATTCAAAGAACAACTGTACTTGTGTTTGTTAAGTGATTAGAACTGTTGTAAGTAATATATTACCCCTGGCATATTACCAAATGTACGATAAAATATCTCCAATTTGTGTCAATTTAAAAGTTCCATCTAGGAAGTAATACTTACTGGGGTGAAGGTTGGTGAGATGGAGGTAGGTGACGAGGATTGTTACTTTTGGTACCCCGGTGAACCGCTCACCTCAAGCATGTGTTCCGAAGTATATTGGCTGTACATCATATGTCTATTGTTTATATATGTTGCCTGTAATTTTTATTTCTCTGTAACGCAGTATTTGAGAGAGTGTACCTATTTTGTAATCTATCTGAACCTGGAGTCCGAAGGACTAGGTTCTTTAAATAAATTCTATTCTATTATAAACAAATTTAAAGTCACTTCTAAACTTATTTTAGCCGAAAAAAACGTAAATCGCTCAACATAACCTGATTTATTTATGAATAATCTGGGTCCCTTAGCTGGTAATTAATAATAAATTTGACTACAATTAGGTAATGGAAGCGTCTCCCTCTCCAATATTTGTTAAAAAATACTGAATCACAGGCTGCAAACTTTAATATTCCAAAATCACATTTCCTATACTACTTTAGTTTCCAAATTGCCTTCTAAGGCAAATCAGGAGATAGATGCCTCTACGTAACACAATTTATTTTAGGGCCACAGCATGAGGGCTGAATCACAATAATTGTGGGATTTTCATTAAGGTTTTAAATAAATTCAGGAGCAACTTATACAAGGAGCGTAACGAAGACTACTCAGGTAAATACTGCGTAGAAAACTTAGGACTTGCACTACTAACAAAGGAATCTACAGTAGAACCCCGCTTAATCGGAATAATGGGGGGAAGGCCGTTCCGGATAATCAATTTTTCCGGATAATTAATTGTTGGGGATTGTTTGAGTGACGCGGGTGGTCTGAGGTAGTTCGGAGTGGTGGCGCTGTCTACCCATTGCTGGACGAAGTGAACGCACGACCACGCCGTCACTCCGTTCCTGGCTCAGCTGCTGTGCGCACATTGTTTTGCTCTTGCCAATGTGCAAAATAAAGTTTCTTTTTACTCAATTTCCATTTTACTGAACATTAATGGTTTGAAATTTTTAAGGTTAGATTTGAAAAAATACGCATACATATTGGGTTTTCCTAACGTCAATTTAATTAAATATAATACATTCACAAATTTACATTAAAACAGTTATTTCTTGAGATAATCTACAATCTTTTTCTGTACTTTTTCTTCACAACAGTTGCGGGCAGCCTTGTCTCGCCATCTTTTTAGCAGAAGAACATCGGCGGGCGTAGAGTCTTTGTAACAAAATAACACTGAGGCACGAAGTAACCACAAACAGGGACAGGATTAAGTCCCAACATTCACCAACGCGTGTTCACGGTGGACTGAACAGTTGGTACAATATAGGAATGCGGAAAAATGCAGGATGAGTTAACCACCCCCCAACGCGGGTGGATAAGATATGCAGGGTAGGCCGTCAAAACAAACCCAAGTTCAGTGACCACTGGCCGTATTGAACTAGGCGAGTCGTTGGTAAAACGCCCGACGGTGTATTTTGTCTAAATTATTAATTTTTTATTTTCCGTCGACCGTTCCGGTTGATCCGGGTCCGGTTAAACGGGGTTTCCTGTATTTGCAAAACCTTAGTATCTGCAAATACTGATGGAGATATGCAGAAAATTAGGAAAGAGAGTATGTAAATCGAATTAGGGAGGGAGAGAACAGTGGAAAAGAGGAGAGAGCTGGAAAAAGCTATTTAAAAGTGTAATTTTAAGCAGGCAGAAAATAAGTACGGGGGAGTAATAAAAATACAATGGTAGGGTGCAGGCTACTTAGAAGATTGCTAAGTAAAATAGGAGGTTAGAGAGAGAATTGGCACTAACTAATGGCATGAAAGGGACGAGAATATTGGTGGAGGTTATTTTAACAAATATATGACAAAAGTTCTACTCACGCGTTCAGGACCACAGTTTATCGCTGCTTCCCTTTTAGCCATTAGTTCAAAAGGGTAAGTTAGTAGTTTCCACGGAACATTCCACTACCTTAAATTGGCAGGCAATAATAATATACTAAGAGATTAGTAGCCAGCTTTGAAGGTTTTGAGTGGCAGAGAAAGAGTAAGGTAGACAGAGAGACCAATGAAGAAGTGCAAGATGTGAGAGGAGAAAACGAAATCGTTGAAGACAGTTAAGGCGCAGATTATGTAGATGGAGGACGTTATTGGAGAAATGGAGATGCTAAAGGACTTTGCTACCTGGAAACTATTATGAACACAGGGAAGAATGGAGGGATATAAAATTAAATGAAATGGAAGGGAGCAGGTCGAACAGTAAAACAAAATGTTCCCCCCATAGTACGTCACCATAATCATCAATCCGAAGATTGGCTTGCTGAATGTATTCACTTTCCAGCGAAACGTTTGATTCCTTCATTGTTCCAGATCTTGACATCCTTCATAATTTGTTTCATACAATTTACATAATTTGCTTCAAAATCTCATTAAATTATAGGAATAAGATCCACCAGTAAAACAAATTATTCCTATAATAGTACGTCACCATAATCATCAATCCGAAGATTGGTTTGATGAACTCCTACATTTTTCAGCTTAACGTCTGATTTCTTCATAGTTCCTTATTTTGTCATCCTTCGTAATTTTCCTCACATGTTCTTTGCTCTGCCTCGGTAAGCCTTCCAATTCGTTGAATTTTGATTCTGATTCCTTCTTAGTTCCTTATTTTGACATCCTTCATGATTAGGTTCAAACAGTCCATCCTTGGTCTTCCTCGGTAAATCTCCCCATTCGTTGATTTTATATCTCAGAATGTGTACAATAACTTTGTCTTTTCTACTTCGAAGCGTTTAAATCCAGTATAATTCCTCTCCAGTTCTTCAGAGGACTTCTTCGTTGATGATTCTCTCCGTCCATTTCATCTTCATCATTCATCGATAACACCACGCGGTGGTACTTGCTACAAAAAAACGCAGCGATTTGAGGCAATTCGAAGCCCACCAAAACCTACCTTACATATAAAGAATCATTTAACCAATGAGGGAAACTATTGATCTTACATCCTCCCTTTTAATTATGCTTTAAAAGGTCTTCCTAAGCTCCGCACACTTGGACTTGAAATTGATGGTTTGAGAGAGAGGTAAGCGGTCCGTCACCGTCACTTTAAATCCTCCTGACACTCAGCTGGCAAGTTTCCATTTCAATGAATTGGCGAAGACCGCCGCACCATATAGACATAGCACGTAACTAAAGCCGTCATAGACATTTTTTCTCATTACGTCATCTAAACAAATATCACGTCATCGCTTTGAGATGCCTGGTGAGAAAGTTTCCCGCTCAGCAAAAGTAATGACTTGCTATCAGTGCCAGCCAGAATACACAGAGCTGGAGAAAAGGATGATGAGTGCTTTTGATCGTAAAAGATAAGTAGAGATGGTTTTATCTTTATTTAAACTTACCTTAATCGGCATCTTTAATAATAATATTTAGCATCTGGAGCGTGTAAAAACACAAGGCATCGACAATTCTCAGTCGCATTCACAATATCAGACCATCGTGAAACGTTGGCTAAAATTTAGACTTAATCTTGAAAGTAAGTCCCAATAAATTCGACATTCTACGATAGATTAGATCAAGAGACTAACTTTAGGGAATTGCCGCACAAACAGGTTTAAAAATCATTTCCCTGTGAATGATAAGAGGCCATAATAGGTGCCACTGACAAGAGACAAGGTTTTTTATAGGTAGTGTAGCTAATTATTTGACTTGATCTTTGATGCTTGTGTTTTAATTTTCTAAGCACTACTAACAGCAAGTCTCGCATGCTTCTTGTATAATTCTTGTATTTATCTACATTTGTGTAGTTGAAAAATACATTAATACTCATAGTTTCTATGACATGAATAGCATATAGTGAAGTGTATGTTGATGAAATTTCATCTTCTGACAGGTATTAGCAGGTTTCTATTAATGCATTAATAACCTTAGTTTCATTAACTTTTGTAGGATATAATATCGTGCATGTTGGTGACAACACGACCCCCTGCCACACACCCTTGTGATGGCTGGCAGGGTTATCTCTAGATGCAGCTGCATATTCACAATTACGTAGAAAAAACACATCATAAAGTGGCAATTTGTACAAAACATTTGACACAAGCTGTGCCTGCCTGTAATCTCATAAGTGGCAAATACCAAACCAAAACAAATACCAATTGGAACCCAACACCACCCACCAGGGAATCGATATTGTGTTTTTCGTTCGTTAAGTTCTCAACACAGAGAAGCTGATAATATTCTTCAAAATATTAATATAAATAAATTAAGTTCTTGAATTATGATGTTCGAGTTATCCCAAGCAGTAGGAATACCAATAACCCAAGTTGACTATCACTGAAATAGCGTTCCCTGTTGGGAAAAACATTTCCCTTCAAGAGACTTATTGTTAGATGAAAGAGCTAACTGTAGGACTCACCTGATGAAGCTCCGATGAACCATTTGCGAGCGGAAAGACGACCTTCACCGCAGAGTAATGAGGGGCGCCATCGGTGAGGGAACTTTCAATGAACTCGTGAAGAGATGCAGTAACCAAGGTATTCCATAATGCAACACTTGACAAACGCTGACACATCTTCATTCGAGGACCACGATGGATGAATGAAATGCGAGGGAGTGCATGTACAGATGTACAATACAACATGCCTTGGGTAACCTGAAAAAAAACAAGTTGGATAGTGAAACAAACGCTCTATTAAGCTCGTCCGAAATCATTACTAAAGATCCACCCAAGGCCGCACATGTATCCACCGGGGGACGGCGGCCGTCCTAAAGGATGTTCGAGTTCGTTGGGCCTCCTCACAAGGAACCGTGCGGGGAGCATCCATCGAGGATTTGTCGTTCGATAATATACGTTGCTGAATCGCCCTTTTGTAATGTTTCACTCTGGAAATACATTCGGGGGTACGCAGCTCGGTTTGTAATTGTTAAAAATGCCATTTCTAAAGTAGAATATTTTTATCTATATAGATTTTTATCCAGCGGGAACCTCGTCGATGAAATACTAAATTTTCCATTAAAATAAAAGGAGAAACAGATCGCGAAGTTCAATTAATTGGTAATTTTTCTTACTGCTTCTAATGGTGCTACTTATTGTAGGGACAAAGATGACGACGCGTCGTCGCGACGGTTACATTTATTATGCGTAGAGAGGGGGAGAAAACTCTGTTTACAGGAAAAAATCATGCTCGAGAGCACGGACGCAAGAAAAAAGTTTTTGTAAAAAAAATGTCTCCTGAAACATTTATGCATGGAGAAAATCGCAGTGCCATTTTCATTTAAAGAACACAATTCTACTTAAAAAGTAATAGCAATTGTCTAATGACAACACATTTAAATTGGATTGGTCACTTAATTTTATTATGATTTAATTTTACTCCAGGAAAAACTGTTGCTTACATCAGTTGTTCGAAAAATAATAATAATAACAGTCGTCGTGGTAATAATACTTGTAGTGAATAGAGAAAAGATATGAAATTTCCCATTCATTTAATGCTCAAATTCCATGAGATATTGCCCGAATCTTTTGAATTTGAATGTTATTTTAGTTACACAGAAAATTTCAATTTGTACTGGTGCTTCACTCTTTCACGTTCCTTTTCATGTTTTCCTCTTCATTTTGTTTCATCAATGTTTTTCAAAAACTAAACTTGAAGTTACATGGACTTCAAGTTTATTTTTAATAAAAAACTCAGTGAAAACATTCTATCGGCATAATCATATGTACGACACACTGTTTCCGTTATTAGCACGAATGTGCGAAACATGAAATTTAATACGTATTGCAGTGGGACTAACAAAACCTTCTAGAACCCTGAATTACATTCACATATGTCAATTTTATACACGATTTCTGTCTTCAAGTTCTCACACTTTCTACCTCTGTTTATCCCCTAAAATGTTATCCTTATTCTCCCTCTACAGTAGAAACTTGAAATTATATTTTAAACACCATTTTTGAGGTCTGCCCAAGAGTTCTGAGTGTGTATATCAACCTCCTCGGGTCTACCTAAGGCATTATAAGAATAAAAAATACCTGAGGTGTTGAGGTTTTAAGGATGATAATAGGCCAAATCCTAGGCCAAAAATCAAATAATTGTTTCAGGTCTTCTTTCCACCAAAATCAGTTAATGTCATAGGAATTTTAAATGCTTCGGCAATGAAATGAATTTTATGTATTTCATGAATGCTGTTATTTGAGTATTCTTAAGTATCAAGGCCATCTCAGAAACTATCTAACAGGAGGAAATATTTTTAAGATTTTTAATAAAAATTGATATGGGATAAAATTCGCTATCCACTCAGAATTCGGTCCCATAACTCATCCTTACGTAATATAACCTTGTTATTACACCGGCGAAAACTACCGCACAATCGATACCAATCGCATGAAGCTCTTTTTTCACGCCAACAAGTAATGCGATTCCCCTCACAGAATCCACCAGCGGAGAGACGTTTCTGCACGGAAGAGTGGGAGGAGGCCACGAATTCAATTCCATTTCAACGATCAAGTTTTGGTCATTATTTTCGTCACTTTTCGTAGGATGTGGGCGTCCTTCGCAGGGCCCGTCTGGCTCTCGGGAGCACTGTCAAACGCGGGGGCTTTTATAATCCCTTGTTTGGAAGGGATACGACTTATGATATGATGTTAAGCCCAAGATTTTTCGACAGCCTGAATGACTGACAATGAGCGACGACATCCGTAAAGATCGTAAACCCGTGGGCCCAAAAACCAGATTGACAACCAGCTCACGAAAAAATGTCACTCGGAACATGGGTCATATATCGTTGGTGGCTTCCACACATGGCCAAGTTTCTTCGCACAGCTTATTAAGCGCATTTTCTGTCAAATATCCACTTATCCTACATCAACACATGGCAAAATCCAGTAACACCAAGCTGCCTTGCCCAAGTCTGGTTCAACATTTTTTTAGTCCTCGACAACGATATGACTTCACCACTTGAAACTCGATGATCATCCCATTACGGCTGGAATGAAGATTAATTCAACAATATAAATTGTAGTGGATGGGATGACCTATTTTGGTGATGTCTAACCACTCAGGAAATTGAGGGCAGTGGTAGTAAGAGTTGAGTTCTTTGGGTACCTCGACAACATGAGCTATTTCGCCACACAATCAACATAATACTTGAAAATTTTAACACACAATTCCAAAAAATCTTTATCTTAAAATACAAATAAGGTAAAAGCAAGGTTTTTAGGAGAAATGAAATTCGTCAAAATTTACTTAAAAGGCCTGCGGTCCGTAAAAATTTAAGTACTCGGGTGAGACAAACAAGATCTCCTTGGAATAATCCAACATTCCCTGTGGTGTTGAAATAGTCGATTGCGGCTCGTAATTGTATTTTCCGTAAACAAGTGTCTTAAATTCATAAGACAGTCGCATACCTCACCAACTGATGGTACTTTACTCTCAGTAAAAACGTATGAATAAGCCAGGCTAAACAGCCCATTCTTCAAAAGTTTCACTGCGACTTCCACTGTACGAGTGCTCATGATGAAGGAAGTCCACGTCCAAACAACTTGCTTCATTGAATTTTCATTTTCGGGACGGTTTCTCAATTCAAGAGTTCAAGGCAGCGCTTCCCTTGCAGCCGCGTCAGCATTTTCATCCCTAGCTATTCCAAACAGATTATAGAAAAGAATGGTTAGTTAGGTTGGTGGTTTAACTGGCTAACACACCTGACCGGCAATTGAAATATCCAGGTTCGAATCCTGGTCAAGTCTGTAAGTGCTATTGTAAGTGCCTGTATTCGAATTGCGCACCATAACTAGCAGGGTGAAAACTCGTATAGGTGGCACTGGAGGTTACTTCCTTCACTGTGGTGTGCCGTGCTAGGCGGAAGTCAGTCTCGAACGTAACCCTGAGCCGTAAGCATTGTATCTCCAAGTATTGAATAAACCACATTGCATCGAGTACTGATTACCTTTATTTCGCAAAGTATCCATGATCGTAACAAAGTCAAATGATTTTTGAGGGGCCGGGTTGCCACAGGGGTAGCTTTGACTCAATCTGAGGATCGCAGGTTCGAGACCAAGTGATGGCAAATATTTTTATGATTTTGAAAAAAAATATTAATGAGAAAAAATATGGAACAAAATCTGGAGACAGCCATCTCAGCAGAAGGCACTGATGGCGCAGATCAAGAGAAGAAGCACGGTATCAATTTCCACAGCTTCGGGCGAAAGTGAAGTTCACGGAATCGGCCGAAATACTGCGATGTGGAAGGCAACGGAAAACCACCGCATTATTCTCCCTAATATGCAGCTTTGCATTCAAATGACGTGATGGTATTCCTCCCGGCAAAATATTCTGCAGTTAAAATTTTCCCCCAATCTGATCTCCGGGTGGGGACTACTGGGAGGGGACCATCAGTCAGAGTGAAAAAATACAAGTTGAAATGCGAGGAAGATCAACGAGAAAGTGTTGAACCAGGGTTCCCACAAATTTTCCCTTTGCATTTTCCATGACTATCCAAACCAAAATTTAGAAATTTCTATGACTTTTGCCAAATGGTTTAATATGATCAGTACGGCTTAAATCAATAGAAAAACATGTATAATTGAAACTTAAATGTTTATTGCATGAATTCAAAACAAGAATTACAGTCATTAAAACAAAGAAGTTGTAACCCTCCCCCTCCCCCCCCCCCAATTGATAAAAAAATTTAAAAATGATGTGTTTAACACATGCTAATAGTACACCTATAGATCACCTTCCATAGCATAATAGAACACCTTCAAAACGTCATTTTAAGATCCCCACCTTCAGACACTTCTAGATACGCCTATGGCGGCCTGCACTCCACACCACTCACCGTGAGGCGGATCTTGGAGTAGCACGTACATATATATAAATATTGATACTATTATATTTTATTATGTGCACATTAATGCATGTGTTAAAGCGTCATTCCGTTAACTCACATTATTTCGTAAATGTTTCTTAATTTTGTTTCAGAAGAGCGTAATACTATGGGTTCACTGTCCCTATCGGGAAAGGACATTTTCATTTTTATTAAAATTATATTTACACTCTGAAGCGCTTGCAGCATATCGAAAAGTTGCAGATCATTTGTCAAAAAAAATAATGTCCATTCATACTTCCGGAGAGCAAGAAATTGATTATAAGAAGATTGCATAGCGATTTCCATTCATGGCTGAATTTTAATAAAGATTTCACTCGCGGCTCAGTCTTCTAATAGCGATGGTTAATCTACTGAATGTAAAGAAGGAAAAAGGAGTGGTCGACCAGATTTATACAATCAAATGCGAAAAACAGCATGACCATTGAATCATGAAATGTATCCTGCGTACCTTATAGGTTTATTAGATACAGCTAGACGCTATCCCGATATAACGAGCATTAAAATTAGAGGTGAGATTGCTGAAGTTCAACTGGAATCATTGTTGAATCATACGGCTTACAGAATCATGCTATATCAAGAAGAAATTCTAGCTACTTTTCTCGCAGAAGAGCTTGAAAATATGACCTTAATTTGCAAATGGGGCTGTGACGTTAGCTCTGGTCACAGTGAGTACAAGCAGAAATTTTCTGATGTAAACGTTAAAACGGATGCAAATACTTTTTTCACTTCTTTGGTTCCGTTGCTATTGACAGCTGTAAATCCAGCAACTAACATACAAAAAATTGTATGGAAGAATCCTCGACCTTCATCTCCTTGGTTTTGTCGACCAACAAAAATTCAATATCCCTATGAAAATACTGCAAGTACCTACACTCGAAATCATCAACGACATCAAAGATCTGGAAAATAAGTTAATTCCACTCCATTCCGTATGTGAACGTGTATGTGACTAACGAACGTGATTTATGTGAGTATATTACACTGAAAATATTTTAACAGATTTTTGTCAAAAAGTATAAAATTTTCTTGTTGTTAATTAATGTTTTTCTGAGTAAGACCGCCATTTTGGGGCCGCCATTTTGTTTTAAGTGAAAAATAATGTCATATTCGGATTCAGCGACCTCAAAAACACTTTCATATTAAATTTCATTAATATTTCTCAGTACATAATTGGAGCTTTGTCAATCTTTTAGCGATTTTAGACCACTGTGCGGCAGTCGTCGCGCGGCTTCACCGCCACTACCACACTTGCTGGCGAGCGCACCTCTCCTCGACCTCCACCATAGCCCACCGCCCGCGCCGCGCTGTGAGCAGTGCGGCAGCGGGCGGCGCGGCGGTGGATGCGAGCCCAAGGAAGGAAAGAACGACTAGTGAACGGGGATCGTCCCCTACGGCTGGCAGACGAAACGAGAACACTCAATTTTTCCAGGACCAGCCAAATATTTCCAGGACTTTCGATGACCAATTTTTTTCTCCTGACTTTCCAGGTTTTCCAGGCTTGTGGGAACCCTGGTTGAACATGATGGAAGAACATACAAAACTTTTGGCGAAGATTTGGTTCCAAAAGTGGTCGGATGGCGTGCGACGGGTTGAGGATATACTGCAGAGTGTGATAAAGGGGAAAACTTTAGGTAAGCACGAATGAAGAGAGTGGACATTTCGGACGACAAAGAAGTAGGCAGAAGGTGCTAGAATATAAAAAGAGACGTGGTTCGGGGAAAGAGTTCATATTGTCAGAAAAAATGTTTAAAAATGCACACTAAATTAATTATTCGCCTGGACTAAATTTCGAACGCTGACCCCTCAATATCACACAAATTGCTCTCACAAGTTACGCTACCCAGACGTCCTCTTACACTGTTAAAATCATGGATACTTTTAATAGCGAAGTGTTCTTTCGAGGTACGGTGCATATTTTACATGGTCTATACAGTACCCGTACTCGTGTGCATAGACCCACCGTCCTACAGGAAAAGTCAACTTTAAACCCATAGGTGTTTGCGGATGGCAAATTCAAATGACTACGGTAATGGCCATGTAGTAACCTTATCGGAGTCACCCAAAAGTTATTACACTAATGCGTGAAATATACGGTGAAAATATCTTTCACCTGGACTGGGATTTGAACCCGGATTGAGAGGGTTATATTAGAAGTTCCTTGCAATGCAGTAGACAAAAGAAGGGCACGTCCAAAGGCCTATAAGCAACAGGTTAAACACCACAAGAGTATGAGGAATTCAGAGGCCAGAGAACCACGAAAAATATTTTCCTCATGGATCCGAGTCCCGCTTAATTGGGAGATGGATACTATCATCTTTAACCCCAGCATTCGTTATTTAAGGATCCCTGGAAACATATAAACATATGTACCAGCAAAAATACCCGCGTGACGGAAAAAGCGCTGCATATCAAGTCGTTGCTGCTATTGATTATATAAGGGAACAGAAGGTTTCTTTATATAAGAGAGCGCACCTTTTTCCCCATTATCATCAGAAAAACATTGGAACTACATTATGCAAATCCGTTTCAGTAAAGTAACTCTTTATTTGAATCATATGCAAGGACAAAATTCCCATGCTTCATTATGGTGACGTCTTTATATAAGATAGCGACGCTTTTCTTCCCATTGTCGCCTGGAAAAAACTAAACTTGCGATACGCATATATGTAACATACTGTGATACACGCATATAATAATTTAACACACTTTATTTGCATCATACACAAGGACGGAATTCTCGCAATAATACTCGTATTCTTCTTATTGGCACATTGTTAGGGCACATAATAGTGACTTTACTGATACATGTACTCTCTCAGTTGAACATTTTGGTCTCAAGTTTCACCGTGCACTTCCTTACAGAGTGTTTCCATTCTCGCGCTTAATTTATTGATAATTTACTGATATCAATCTCAACGAATAAATACCAACGCCATCTAAAACTAGGAAAAAATTCTAAATACTAAATATAAAAGTGAATCTCCTCATTGCTTTCTTTAGCCATGATTTGAAGTTGAACGAATGCCAAAAAAATTAAACAGCCTATCAATACTTCAGTGGGAAAAATTGTGAGACATTTATGGTACGTAAGCTCAATAGGCCCAGTTCTTGACTGACATAAAAGTAGGTATTTCGACAAATTTCACTGAGCAAATGAGCAGTTTTGAGGTATCCGGCCATTTGCTTTCGGACTTCGCGGTTCGTTGCTGTGAGGTCCTGATGAATCGAAAGGGGCATTTAGCCGGGATTCCTGAGCCTTGGGCTGCTCTTAATGGTAGAAATATTTGGCAACGAAATTTGGAATGTGAAGATAATAATAGCAAGGGGTGGAGGCGTTTGAGATGTGGGGATCGAAAAGGATGGAGGAAGTAAGATGATCAGAAAGGAAGGTCTTGGCAAACGAATAAGGTCTTGGCATGGATGGGAAGGAAAAAAAAGAAACTCGAGGGAATCAAGAGGAGGTAAAAGACGTAGATGGAGCAAGAGATGAATGAGAGGAATGAGGAAATACATATAGAAGATCGTTTTTACAGGCAGAATACCTACTAGGAAAGATTGGAAAAGAAGGATAAGCATTTTGGATATAAAAAGAGAGATAGGAAGTATGCTGGACTGAAGAAAGAGATCATGTGAGAGAATAGATAGATAAACGTATTTTATTTGTGGGGCAATATTGAAACTTTAGAGCAGGGACTCTCAAGCTGTTTTGGTTCACGGCACGCTATGCATTATTTCGCCGTGCGGAATATAGCGGTACATTCATAATGTAGAAGCAGCCACACTAAAAACATCAAACTGCAACAACAACGTTATATTATTCACAGAGCGTTCTTAATTTTTGAGTATGCATTGCATGTTTTTTCAGTTCTCAAATATTAATAAATAACACTACAAAACATTTTCAAACACAATCCTGTTTATATGCGTTCTTACTTTTCTTATACTTTGTTTCGCGGCACAGTCCAGAAATTTCACGATACACTAGAGAGCTAAGGCGCACCCCTGCTTTTAAGTATTCTCTTTCAACTAACCCCTGGTCACAATCAGTGACTGTATATAACAACAAAAACTACTAAATAGAGTATACAGTTTGATTTCCATTGTTGGATCATTGTCAAACAAAAACGAATACAACATGTCAATAAAAATGGATGCACGAATGTACAAATTTTTACATAACTAAATGCAATATAATCCGATGTTTAAGCGAGTGGTCATTGGGATAATAATATTAAAAAATATTTCCGTACTCGTGGGAAAATATCAGGATTATTGGTATGAATCCTTTAAAAAAACCACTGGATGAAAACGTCCGCACAAGAAGGGGGGCATGAAAACCATGCGAAACTAACTGACATAGAAGCTAACAATTACCCCAGAGTATAACCAATGGCTGAACAAAAACAAATATACAATTTACAACATGCACTTATCTATATATATAAAAATGGATGTTTGTATATTTGTTTGTTTGTCCGAGATTAATAGACTTCGACACCGTTCCACCGATCACCATGAAAGTTGGCACACATATTGATTTTTTTAGGAGAAGGTTTTTATGCTATCTAAAAATACCACACGGCCCCAAAAGGTCCCAAAAATTGGGTTAAGTTACGAATTGGGTTTTATGCAGTGGTTTCATTTTAGCATTTTAAAACTACTTTTTTTTTTTTTACTAGGGATTTTCTTTATCAAATGGCTAAAAGAATGAAGTTTATAACTCTTTCAATCAATTATCTTTTCCTATTCGTATTTGTCTGAAAACCGCGTTTTAAGCTGCAAAAACGCACATTTTTATCAGAAATCAACAATAGCATATTTTCTTGACAACCAGATTTTGGTCGATTTAGCTTAGGAATGCTAAGCATTGGGTTTCAAGGAGTGGTTTTTTTTCAGAAATCAACAACAGCATATTTTCTTAACAACCAGCTGTGATTTTTAACGCATTGGAAATTCATTTTTCTCAGTTAACCAGACTAGGAATTCAAAGCATTGGGTTTAGTGCAATGGTTTAAGTTTTTTGCTTTTAAAAAATACTTTCACTCAAGATAGAGAGCTAAAAATTATTTTATCGGATACCCGAAAGTATGAAATTTTTCATTTTCTTCAATCGCGTCTCCTCTTATATGATAATTTACAAAGGAAGTGTTATCGCAAGCTTCGCAGGGGTAATTAAGCTATACATATTTAAAAATGTTATAGTGTCTGTATGTCTGTTGCTCCATCACTCAAAAACTACTGGACCGATTGAGCTGAAATTTGTCATGTAGATAGAAAATATAGGTATCTGGCTGTAACATAGGCTATATTGAAAAGCCCTCGGGGCCCCCAAAGGCCCCCCCTGGTGGTTTGGGTTCGGTGCAGTGGTTTCATTTTTTTATTTTTAAAAGTACTTTCACTCAAGATAGAGAGCCGGGATTTTTTTTATCGGATGGCTGAATAAATAAAGTTTCTTTGTATTGATTTTTTTAGGTTTCATATTTGTCTGAAATTTATTTTTTGGCTGAAAAATCACATATTTTTCTCTAAATTCAGCAATAGCTAATTTCATTGACAACCAGAGATTTTATTTCAAAGGATATTCTTGCCTGTAGCATTTAAATATCATGTTTTCCGGCAGGCCCATCAAATCACGTAGAAAGGAAATTTGTATAAGACGTACCCTGAGTTCCAAGTGCCCCATGATAGATTGCTTCGGGGGGTAATCGATAATTCAATGCACATTTAAATCAAGTTTACTCTTCAAAGTCTATTCTCAAAGTAGCTCTCATAGGGGCACTGCATGTATATGAGAGAAAACTTACGTAGTAAACGATACACATAAAGGAATTAAACGAGCAGGAATATTTATGTGCAGCGAATAGTAATGGTAATAATGCCTCTCTTGCTACAACAAACACAGCTTTGTTTATTATCATTTAATACTCATATGTAATACACGTAGTTGAACCGCCTGCCTCTCATTACGATTGTGAACTTTTTTTAGACTAAATCCCACATCATAAACGTTACAAAATATTTTTTATGTTTACAAGTGTTAATATGCAGTTAACTTACATTCACTCAATCATCGAGTTGCCTATTAAAGAGTCTCACACGCCGCTGTTTTCCCTCTTTGGACTTAAAAATATATCCATAAACATGCCTAATAGAATAAAGGGTAACTTTTCGAAATAATCTTCTGAAGCATGAGGAATGTCTTCTTGGCGAGTAAATGAGTCCTTGCATGAAAAACGACAAAGTTTAGACTTGGATGCTGAAAGCCATGTCCACCAGCGATCGAATGAGTATCTCCCCGTGGTTTTTCTCGAGTTACGCTAAGAACCACACAAATTTCATCCCAACCCAACCTACGGTCGCGTAACCAACTATAAATCTGGTTCTAATATAGATCCATCTGTTTCGAAACTCTACTCTGTTTTTAGATGGCGGAAACTATAATGACGTCACTACATGCTTCTCCCCCGAAAGAAGAGCGGAAATTCTGCACAATGAACGACATCCGTGCATATCAATCGGCAAGTGCACTAAGAATCACCATATATTTTTTATTTAGCAACCGTAACCAATGACTATGGCTATCCTTTATGCCGAGGGCGCAGTGCGGGTGACGGTGGGTCAAATAAACATGGCTGCTGCTGTAAATGCTCCTTTTGATGTTTCAAACCACTGGACTGTACCCTACTCTCCAATCCTGATTACGATACTAAACGCACATATCAAAGTTGAATAGCGCAACTCATTAAAGTAATTGAATGCAAATATATGCGTGTACACAAGGGAAGCGATCAAGCTGTTAATCACTCAGAAGACAGCTCAAGAGAACCGGAGGGACGAGGTGATCATCTATCAACCTGGATGCTATTTAAGTAGTAAATAGTAAGCTGAGTACATTTAGGCACTAAAAATTAAGAAATAGGCAGCCTAAATAGGTACTAAAAATTTCAAAATAGGCACTTAAAATAGGCGCTTAAAATATTTTTTGCATTTCGGAAAATTCTGTCTGTCCTGGAATCCCAAAAGGCTAAGCCTGTAATCAGGTTTTCCAGGGACCAGACAAACAGAACTTGGCATACATATACGCCTTGGGTAGTAAAATACCCGCTCAGGCGGGACTCGAACCCGTAATCCCAAGATTAGCAGGCGAAGACTTTACCTCGCCACCACCGTGGCCGGCTAGAAACATAATGCGGCTTATTGCCACAAAGAAGCATCTGAAATTTAAAGCTTGGGCTGAAATACACGTTTACTTTTCGGTAAAACTGATGGAGAGGAAAGACGATAGAACTACAAATGAAATTAGCGTATAAATTAAAGAAACATAAAATACAAAAGGTTTACTTATTTCAAGTTGCATTACATTTTACAACAATGTATTACTCTAAATCTTTTCCTGTAAACTGATGCCGAGAGTCAGTCAGGATATTTCTATAGTATTAAAATGACCTTCAACCTCACACAAGGTGATAGGGCAATACTTAAATGGTGCAAGTTCTTCTGCTGTCATCTTTAGTCCTGGAGCAACCAAAGTCCCTGATAAAATGTCTGCAATTTTCTGGACATCTTCCCAACCAGGGTACCTTTGCATAATTTTCTTGAATTTTCAAATCAAGGCTTCTCCCACATCAGTTGGTATATTATTAAGTTCACTTTCCACCTTTCTAATTTTTTCCACAGCTGCCACAAGGAGTAGTTCTTTTTCCTCCAGCGATGACATGATTGATGGTAGTTAACCAAAATTGCATCTGATAAACGTAGGATCTGCGTCAACATCGAGATTCAACTCTGCAGCTTTGGATTCAAGAATGCAGTTTGCTTCTTCATCATCCAGATATTCTGTTGCCTATAGAAAACCTACTCATGTACCATGATGGCTTAATTTTCTTATAGACAGAATTGACATGTAGTATAAAAGATGAGCGAAATCGGTTACAATAGTGTACCTTTAAGTGGGTGAAAAAGACGTTCGAACTGATGTATCAGAGGTGCACATTATTCCTGTCACATACCTCACGTATTTCAATAATTTTATCTGCAGAGTATAATGCGGTATTTAGCCATGTTCCCCATAATATCAATACCGGCTGTGAAGGCAGAGCAACTTCGGGCAGTATATCTTTAAACTTAGCAATACTGAGTGGTGCCTTCACAAACAAGTTTTTGGCAATTAAAACCATCGCATGTACGCATTATGTAAAATGACCATAGTTGTTTTTCTACTCTTTATATAATAATACTTTGGATGATTTGCATGTTTAATGACATTATTTCAACCTTGATAGATTAAAAAAGAAACTGAAATAACAAACTAGCTCTGCACTAAGGAGATGTTTGGTGACGTTGAGAAGAATATTACTCCTTTAGGCCCTTAAATAGACGATATTAGCAGAAAAAGGCATAAACAGGTAAAATAGGCATTAACAAATTGCCTTAATTTCGCCATAAATGATCCTAAATGAACTTATAACTTCATAAAATTGGTTTCCTGAGTAAAATAAAAAATAGGCATTTTAGGCAATGTCCTCAGCTTTGTAATGAGTCTGCGTGGCCCATTTTTGGATTCCCCGTGCATGAAAGAGGACCAACATTCACTCATCTCTCCGTGCAACTGGAAAATGGTCAGCGTGTCTAATACAACAAACACAACATAAAAGAAAGGTTACAAACTCCTCAAATGACCACGCTGACACTATTCTTCCGGATTTGTGATTTCTTATAAAATAAGTTCAATGTTTTTCACACCCGTTGAATTTCAACGGGTACCTTCCGCTTTCCACTACGCTTCGGTTAAATTATAAACCATCATCTATGCATTAACAGCATACCAGAATTTGGTTTTCGATTTTTAAACTTTTGATGTAAATTTAAAAGCGATTTCCTATGTTTTTTCTGCTCGAAATCATTTCCCTTTTGTATAAACAGCACTAATACATTATTTTCAAGTTTTTTCTCTCCAGTTGAGAATCAACGGGTATTTTCGCTAGTGTAATATAAAACAAATATATAATGCATATACATAGTGTGATTTTTCAAAGATGTAAAATTAGCGAGTAGATAGCTGCTCCTAAAACCGATGAGTTCGTAGCATAGAGGTAGCAAAACTTAGTGGCAATCGCCTACGTGAAACGTGACGTCAATGAGGGGAAGGCTCACGTGGAAGGGGTTGGCAAAGGAACGGAGAAGAGAGGACAGCAAATGGAAGGCAACACTGTCAACACAACTGCATTTTACTGGAGAGCGCGAGAAAGTGTCAGCACCACCTTTCACGAATATTTTCACGATAAAAATAATGCTTTATTAAAATACTCTGAAATTGTTCACATCCCAACAGAGAAGTCCATCTTAGCAATAGAATTACGAGTCATAGAGAGCTTTAGGTTGATGTGAATAACAGATTGAGCATTTGGTTGTAGGCAACGAAGGTTTGTTAACTGGGTCCTCCTGGTAGTTAAACGCGGAAACGACCTAACTCACCTATATGGAGATAGTTTATAGGCAATAGATTCTGCCAGTGAAAAGTGTTTTTTCCGCAACTTCCACCTAATGTAGCTACCACTATACTACCTCTAGAAAGGGTTATAGGGGAATGGCAATGATCTATGAGTACCTACTCTGATCGGCAGAACACCAAATAATGAAGATTCCTCAGTGACTAATATTTTACCTAAAATATGGGTGGTTCCTGAGGTAATGCAGGAAACTGACTCCTTCCCATAAATGGCAGCAGTTTTGATGAGGTCATCGTTTTGGTATCAACCCCTACCGTCGTCATGCGGAGTTGGCACACGAAGACGTAATTCGATCTCCACGTAATCAACCATTGACCTTATCGATGACATTCATTGATGACATACAGCATGCGAGGCCTTCCTGGTAATCATTAAGGAATTTATTGCTCTACATATCCTTTCTCAAACGCCAGACCCCTTCATTGACACCTAAATATGGTCGTTATTCTTCACGACTTGACCTTTCTTTGCTATTTCTGAGACTTCCGTGGCACGACTCTCACCTAATTACCCATAGTTATTTAACGGGAAAAAAACAACACCTTCAGGGACGGTATGCATCCATCTATATAAGACAAATTGCAAAGGCCTTGAAACTGCACAAGCACATATCGTTTCCAGAAATATTTCCACCTCACACAGATTAAAAAGGAAACAGAGCACACCGGACGCAAGTCAACCGTTATCCAACATATCGGAGAGTGGTCTAGATCGATTAGAACTATTCCCACGGCAAACGAAACTCGGATCGCCTATCCTAGCGTCGAATTAATCGCGGGATATTTAACAAGCGACATGTGGCTCGCGAGAGGACGGGCGATACGCGCACGGATCGCCACTGTCGAGAACGTGGCTCCGAGAGAAGGTGAAGCGTCGCGGAAAATCAAATCAATTACGCCAGTTTCGAAATGCAGAGTCATGAAACGGGTGAGCGGGTGAAAGACGACGCCTTCGTGCAAGGGGAAACTTAACTACCTATCACAGCACCGAGTAATAGGCCAGCCGAAGCATCTTTAACGACACGCATCAGATAGAGATCGGTAACATGGAAAAAGCACAAGTTCTTGACACGCGATAGGGTGAAAACGCGAAAAATGGGATAACATTTTTCATTGCGTGTTAAAGCGCGTAAAACGTGTGAGATAACGCTCCCCCCTCCACAAGATTATTGGCTATATTAATATATTTTTAGTGATGTGGTCAGGATTCGATCGAATCTTATCGATATTATTATTTGAATCCATGGATTCGAGATTCGATCGAATCCTTCCAAATAAGATTCGAACCCTTTTTGTGCTGATGGCATATGTGCCACGTTGCGGTAAACAGTAAATCGCGGTAAAATCTCGCCTCGAAAGTTTAGCATCTCGACGCCATTTGATATAAAAGTGTTGACAATTTTCCAAAAATTCATTAAATCATAAATATGAACTCAAGCGGAGATTTAATGGTTATGAATCATGGAAGATGTCATCATTATAAATTCGGCGCACACCGCCCTCATGACCTATCAATGCGTCATTTTAATTGCCTTCGCGCACGCCGAATTCCATCATGGCTGCCGTTTTAATTATGTGCTCGACGGAAAGGCCGAGTACTTATCTTTTTGTCTTTGAAAAACGACGTTTTAAGCTGAAGAAACATAAAAAACTAGTCTAGAACGCCTTTTAAACCATTGCTTGTCTCACGCCGCAGAAGTTTCGAAATATTCACCTAACCGTTTTTGTTGCACCGTCGGTGTCGTGGCGTGGTTTTGCACCGCAAACTTAACGCCATGCATTTTAGGCAGAGTCCTACGTCATGACTGTTTATTAAAGCATAAGCCTGGTAATTTCTAAGCAACATTAAATGAATTGTTAGGTTTCGAACCTGAATTAAATTGAAAAAAATGGGCAAAATTAAACTGCGCTAAAAGACGGGAATGGATACTAATGTGACCAAATGTTAAAATAAAAGTGAGATTTTCGTTTCCTTGTCACGCCATTACATTCGAAATCCGACCTTTAGCTCGAATTGAAGTCACAGTTTTAAGCTGTATCTTGCCATTTTTCGCTAAATTCAGAAATGTATTCAAATCGCCCTATCGTTTACATTTATTAACATCAATAGCCTTCCTTTACGCCAAAAATCGCGAGAATCGAAATCAGTCGGACCACGTTTACTCGTGTAAGGCCATTTGTTTGGAATAGCTCGCTGGTGAAATTGGATATTACTTTTCACAGAAAAATGCCATTGATAAAGTCGCGATTTTCGTCTCTTACGGCTATATTATATTTCCATCGGTGGCGTCTCTTAAGCCACACACTATAAAAGCACGTAAAAAACCTTCTTCAGCCTGTGAAGACGCAAAAGAATGAAATTTGAACCAAAAATAATCACGGAAAGGCTTTGAAACGCCTTCTACGAAAATACCTTTGGACTGCTCTGGCATCAATATTTTTAAAGTCTTCAGTCATCCCAGCAATTTGGTTAATAATAAAAGAAACATTAGATTCTGAAAGTAAGAATGCTCTATATCATAAGCGAAAATTAACAAGTTACTTGTGCGCACTTAGCTTTCTATAGCACACTTTATTTAAGAATTAATAAATATTCAAATTCGGAATTCCAACGGTATTTTAAAACATTATGGTGTAATACGAAATGTTCTGTAGTTGCGGAAAATCATATGTTGGCCAGACAAAAAGAGCCATAGAATGCAGACTGAAGGAACACGAACGGGCTATTCGGAAGAAAGATTGGTATCACTCTGCCGTGGCTGAGCACACACTTTTAGAAGGTCACAGTATTGACATCAAAAGGGCGAAAGTTTTATCTAAAGAAATTAGCTACTATCCACGGATCATCAGGGAAGCCATTGAAATAGAAAAAAGACCTAACAACCTAAACAGAGAAGATGGCTACAAACTTCCTTAAACGTGGAAAAGACTTTTGAAAAACTAAAGTATTAATTAATCATGCTGTACATAATAACCGCTTAAGTTTGTTTATTTATTTTTTATTGTTGATTTAGAATGCCTGACGAAGCCGGCTATGTAGCCGTCCCAGGAGGAGACGGTGCGGGAAGATTGAGCGTAGGGAGATCTAGCGATTGGAAGCGAGCGAGTCGGATGAGGAAGGGAATCCGAACTCCCATCAATTACTCAGGAACTGGAATCCCACGGAATATAAAATAATCCACGGCTCGCACGGTCGTGCAAGGTGTTGACTTCCCCGGGAGAAGGGCGAGAGAAAAAGTGGGGGTGAAGAGAATGTTCTTACTCGCTGGCGACAGAAACTGGAAATTGATACCCTCCGATATTTCCCTGATTTGCACTACCTTTTTTCACTAAGTTTGTATGTCATCTGTAACATAGTTGCCATCCCATACATCCCATACACGTATTCTTCTTATTTTACTTTCAATATTCTTAATGCACTTTTCGTAAATTGTTTCTGGTGTCCACAAATAGGTAACCTTCTCTGAAAAGCAAACAAATATAAAATTCAAAGTTATTTAAATATCAAATATGTATGTGGAACCTAAAATAAATTAAAATATTGACTGGCTTCATCATATAAACATAACCATAAATTAGTCACATTTATGGTTAATTATGATTACAAAAAACTATGTAAAATAGCGTCCACTGAAACCCCACTAATGGTCTACTATGCTAAGATTCAACCCTCCTAGCTTATGGGACTATATTCTACGGGAACTCTTATGTAGTATATAGACTTCTCTCCGATCAGAAAAAAACTTATTAAATCCATTCATGGCGCTCCTATCAGATCTCTTGGGAAACCAATCTTCAAAACTTTGAGGGACTTGACTCTCTTTCTTTGCATATACTTCACTGTGCCCTATTTCTCAAGAAGCATCCGTACTACATATAAAAAACGCCCTCTGCCACCAGAGAGGGTCTACACTTTCTCTATATACTGTCTGTTTCAAAAGTATATATACCCGAGTTTGAAGTAGCGTAGTTACATAACGACTCGTCCGATTACAATGTAGTTTACATCAAATTGTAGCGTATTTTAATCTGCGTTGAGCATATGTAATGAATATTTTTTATTCAATTTTTTAAGGTATGTTCTTGAGGTGAGAAGAGAAAAAGTACCCGTTTTTCGGCACTCTCCGCGCAATCCCTGATTCGACGGGCTTCTAAAACCAAAACCAATAAATATATCAACGTTATATTTTAACCACGGCTAGATCGTACTTTTATAAATTCTCTAATAGTAGTAGGGAAATGGTAGGGATCTATACACTCTCTCAGGGCCAACGCGCTCCCCCACACCCCGTTTCAAAATAAGCATCCTTTGATGTTCTGAGCATCAACTCGTAGGTTTTTGGACAGTAACCACCTTAAATTCTTCATTCCAAGGAAATATTTAAACGTTCCCACACATGACTATTCATAGACCCACTCTTAAGCCTCTACTACGCTCTTCATACTCCATGTCTCCCCTCATGTCATCCAAAATCCCAGTTTTCCTCCTTCCTCTTCAGCGATTTCACCAGAATTCTTCTCATCATCTATCACTCTCTTAACACCCCCTCACATCTCAGCACATCCCGTCATCCACCTCTGCGGACCTAGTTTCCTTACTTTACCTTCCATATCGGAAATTTCCTCGCTAAACAAATAACCCTCTCCATTCCTCTTGACATTCACATCTCAAAAGCCACCATTCCACTCACATTTTCTTTCCGCAATGACCAAGTCTCCAAATCATTTAACTTCATGTTCTATATTGGAGATCTGACAAATTTATTCGCAATATCTCTTATTTTGGCATTATTGACACATTGCCCGCCAATCGGCGTCAGTAGCAATTTCACATGAGCAATTAGCTTTCAGAAATAAATAAGGTACGAAATAACGGCATTGGTGATCAGCAGGCCGGCGATCCACCGAATATTTCGAGGGTAAACGGTTCTTTTCTTCAGAAGTTCATGATTTTAAGTTCAGTTTCGCAACTACACTGAGGTTTTCCTCTAATTCCACGTTCTGCCGTAGATCTGTTTTATGATGAGTGCTCTCGTAAATGCTGACTTTAACTATAAAATATCCCAAAAACTAAAGAGGAAAAACAGATCAAGAAAAACATCTACTACGACAAATTTTGAGGATACCGGGACAAGCCAAGGTATTACCTTTACGAAGTTACCCGCAAGTGCACATACGTGCACTCCCACTGGGATGAATAGTTTAGCCAGTTAAGCTATCGCGGCGTCCTTCTCCCAGGTGGTTTTTTGAAGGATTGAAAGGAAAAAGTTGTTCATTTAATACCCAAAAAAATCCCCAGGGGAGAAGGACGTCTCGGTAGCCTAACTGGCTGAAGCACTCGGTGTGGTATCGACCCCGGTTCGAGTCCCGGTTAAGGCAAATTATTTTTCCTTTAGGAATCCGCATTGTAAAAGGAATTATTCTCGAATACCAAGCCTAAGGTGAACAACCTCCCGAAGGACGGAAAGGAAAATTGAAGACAACCTCTTGGAAAACAAAATCGGATTTAGAAAGAACAGAAAAACCAGGGAGAACATACTCTGCCGTAAACTCATGGTAAATAAAACGTTACACGTGAACAAGCCACCGTAGATGGCATTCGTGTCGTGTGAAATTGGTATGTAGACTTGGAGAGTCTTTGACATCGTTGAGTGAGCCAAAATATTCAGACTGTAGGAAAAACACGAAATGGATTACGACAGATATAGCTAAACAAGAAGCTCGTGTTAATCTTCAAAGATCACTGAACACAAATACTTCAAGAATATAACATAGATATAAATAGCAACACCAAAACCTTGTACGCGAAAGAGAAAAGCTGAGTGTAGAAGTCACACTAAGAGAAGAGACATTACAGCAAGTGGATTCACATATAAAAGGATTTGTGTTGAAAGCCTCTTGAACCTGTGATGAAGGGCTTTAATCTGTCTTGAAACTGTCTTGAACTGTGTTCGTCTCTCTTGCTCCAAATGCAGGAGCATGTGGTTTTGTTGAAACTGCCTTGATCTTGGTTGAAATTCACTTGACTTCCTCTGATACTTAGTACGTGGAAACTATAATTTCTGTATTTAAACTTATTTGCTTTGAGAACTACAGAAAGGAAATTATTCTTTATTTGTGGTTCATAACCAAGCGCCATTATTAATTGCCAACGAATTATAAGAAGCATCAACCCGGTATGTTTAGCCCGTGGTTCATCCTTCGCCCGAAATTTTGGCAAAAATGGGAAGCTTGTAAACGATTCGGAGAGACTTTAGTTCAGCCAGTAAACACTTCATTGAGAGCTTTGCGTAATTAATTTCCATTACACATTATATTATTCCTATGCGTTTATTGGTGCATTCAGCAATTTTCTCCTTTCAACATTCCGCAAGTTAGTTACGTATTGATTGAAATGTGAGCAAACGTGAGGGAATTGGAAAAATCTTGTTCATTCTCAGTAATATTGCAATTATATTCGTACTGTGGAAATATAAGTTTCAATTAATTAATTCCAAATATCTGTTATCATGATTTGATGGTATTTCCTCAAACTATCACGAAATTGCCGTTTGATAATTAGATTTCGAAGTTACATTAACCCACGGAAGTGGCCAGGCGTATCAGACTTTCTTGACGCTGGTATTTCGATGTCGGGTGCGAGAATATGCGCGTAGAGCCGTAGGGTAGCTGATCATGCGAGATAGATACAATGTCGTTTGGTAGATACAAGGTAGGATAATTTAATATACCAAAGCATTTAATCGCGTAATAGTACATCAATAGTATTTAAATGTAAAATATCATTTTTTAAGAGAGCAGCACACAAGGCAGCAAGGGTGCCTTGGCACCCTTGCTGCCTTGTGTGCTGCTCTCTTAAAAAATGCTGCTGCTGGCACACCCTTGCTGCCTCACAAGGCAGCAAGGGTGTGCCAGCAAGAGACTGTGTTGGAATCATGTTTCCATTTTCAACACAACTTCAAGAGAGATTCAAGGCAACCAATTCAAGATGGTTTCAACATAGATTCTTCCACTAGTGTTCCTTCACCTACCTCGGAAGTATTATCACGTGGGGCGGATTAAGCACAACGGACATGAGTAGAATATCCCAAGCTAAGAATGCGTTTACCATGATAAGACAACTACTATGTTCAAAGAAGATTCAGAGTTCAGGACTAAGAACGAGGAAATAGTACGTGAAAGCATTCGTGTGAAGCGTGGCACTATATAAATCATAAACTGCCCATTGGAAAAGCAAACGATGAAAGATAAGAACCATTCGAAACCTGGTGTTGTAGGAGGATATTAAAGATCAAATGGAGGAATAAAATAAGAAATGAAGAAGTATGCAGAATATTAGAAGAGTAAAGGACCATATGGAACAGTATACAGAAAAGAAAAGCCAGATGGATCGGACACACACTGGGGGTTTGTGAAGAATATGATTGAAGGAAAAATAGAGGGAAAAGTCCCAGGGGAAGGCCAAGGAATAATAAGTACATAAGAAGAACTACCGGGAAGTAAGGGAACTAGCATCAGATAGGGAAGGATGGAGGGCTGTAGTCACAACCAATCCTAGGATTGAACGACCGATGATGAAAGAGTTCTCTACCACTAAAATTCCTTGTTTCATGGTCCTCTGTCAACTTTCCAAAAGTCTGTATACCCTCCGATAGTATTCCGCATTTCTCAGGATTCATCGGACAGAAATTATACCTATTCGTTGTAGTTTGCCCTCTCTCTCCTATCATTCCTTTACTGTATTCGGTTTTCTATTTCCCAGCAACAACAGCTTTGGGCTACTCATTCTAGCATTCTCAAGCTCAAATCCGGTTGAAATCCCTGTACACGTCCAACTTAACTCACGATGTGTGATATTCTGGGCACCAAATCCACTGGGGAGCAGAAGCATAATAGGGTAAGAAATCGCCCCCCCCCTCCCACGCTGAATTTTTTTTATTATTCCTGTACTTCGTCATATAAACCTGCAACCATCGCACCAACCTCGGAGCTCAATCCTGTAGCCCTTCTAGTTATTTTGGTATCCACCACTAATTCACATATTTATAACATGACTAACTTGAAAAAAGAATGAAAAAGTTAATAACTCACGACCCGGATTCCGTATTCGCAAATTTACCGTAATAAAATATACAAGTGATTGTAGAATACCATAATCTTACGGTAGAAAGTTTTGTTTGTTCACCACTGTTTCATTCGCCTCCATTGTCCTTCGGATTAAAGTATTTCCCTTCCTTTACCATTTTTCTCTATTTACCGATCTTTTTCCTGAGATCCACGCCAGAGTTAGATAACTTTTTACGCAGTTTTTTTATCGTCGTACGGGTCTTTGCTCCACTTAGCATAACCCTCATAAAATATTAAAGATTCCATTTCAAGGCGAGTACTCCAAGCGACGCGTTGGAAATGTTTAAAATGTCCTCTCTTCATATAAATATCGATTCCGTTCCGGGAGAGGATAAATAAGCGGCGATGCATAGGCGAATAAAAAAGTAAAAACTGAAGTGTCCCGTTTCTCGCTTCTCGAATTCCATCAGGTTTATGGATCATTAGTGAAATGATTAATTGGCAGCTGAGCAACGCCGGGTCCCAGCATGGTACGACCGCGTTGTCCGGGAGGGAAAAGGAATAAACTTAGCTGGTATGAAGTGAGACATACTTGTAATATCGGGAAGTTGATTTGCTGCAATCGTTCGCGGAGTAAAGGCAAAGCACAGGCATGTTAGACACGACACCGCGTACATGAGTTGATATTGAAACAAGTCAAAAGCTACTTTTACGAGCAAATAGTTTTGTACAGTCGTCATAAAGATAAGTATTCAACATTTACGAGAATATATCCGGTGCTAATACAAATAATTCTGTGTTTTGATCGTTTGAATCGGTTGGTGAGCGATAATAGTTTTCAGCTTTCGGATCCTCAAGTCACTTATGTATATACTTACCGCTCGTATGGAAAGTTTTTAAAGGTTTTCAAATTTGTAAATAATGGGCTCCTAATTTATGGACAAGAGAAAGAATAAATCAATGCACAGATACTGGACATTTTTTTAATTCATCATGACGCTATATTTTTTAGAGCAAGCTTTTTTCCAAATTTAAAGTGATTGAAAGCAATGGGAAATAGTTTTGCAGAACTATAAACGCACAAAGGTGAAAATCGTTGGCCAATCACGTTATATCCCATCTTGCCCTAAATTTCGCAACATAATCCAAAACAAGGAACTTACGAGGAACTTATTTGCACAAAAGCCACTTTCTTCCTCCAGCTTATTGAATAGTAATTTAAATGAGCTAAAAGGCGATATCCTGGTACCAAACATGCACCGAGGGAAATATTAAACCTGAACCAAAATTATAAAATAAATGCATGGAAAAGAAAGTAACTAGTTGATCACCAATCCAGATATTTCAACTTTAATCGATGAAATTCAATGTGACAAACTGACCTTTACCTCAACCATGCCCATGAAAAGAGTAACTTTCTAAAATGGTGAACTCCTATCTGGCCACCGGTCAATTTTCGAAGGATGTGAGATTTCTTTAAACGGGTGCTGATTGGATAACACTTCTAACTCATCGCTCTAGAGCACCGCGAAGCGGGATGACAGGTCCTTGGAGCACGGTGTTACATGGAAGTGAAACGTAATGCGTGGGGAAATAGGATAGAAACAGTTTGCAGATGTTGATCTTTTGGAGGAAGAGGGATTAAGCTCGATGGACCGGAATGAAGTTAAACTAATAATCTTTTCGTAAAGTAGGGGCGAAAATAAGGCTTTTAGTAGGAATTACGAGGAGCCGCAGCAAGCGGAGCTTCCCAACATAATTTACCTAATAATGGTTGTTGAAGTTTACAATAATTCTTACATGTCCTTCACTATTTCGAGGTGAGAGGAGAGAGTGATGAGCAATTACTAATAACACTGCCCAAAAGAATTGAATGTTTCCTGCACTTCATGAGTCAATCATTACTAATTTTGGGTTGAGAAAAAAGTATATGGCAATGAACATTTTTTCTTAGCTCTAGTTTCTGAGATACGCAATAGGTGAAAGTATTTCAGTTTAACGGATTGAGAGGAAACGATACATTTTAATTACATATGCCAACAGCATTAAAAGTGCATTTGAATTTTTTGAAATGGCAGTTACATTCTAAGAGTTCTAAGTTGATGGAAGAATACCTGGCAGATGGTTGAGTCTGAAGAGAATCATGTGGTGGCTTCATGAGATCGTCGTATTTTAGCTTGCCTATTGTAAGAGAGTTCCGGAGCATCCCTACACAAAGTCCAGCAGTAATCCGCAAGCATTGCTTCGTTCCAACTGCCCTGATATCTTTGTTCCATAACAGAAATATTTTTATGGAATATATCTCCGTATTCATCACTGACAGCTCCACAACTAGGAGGGAAAAAGTCTAGATGGGAGTAGAGAAAATGGATTTTAAGGGACATGTTGTATACAAGTTGATGTTATTTTTGCAGGAGCACTGTCATCAACTGAGTGTTCTTATCATCTCTCTCCTTGCCTAAAAATCCATGAATTAACTCCCTTGAAGGCTTCCCAAGCTTCCTTTTCATTCCCCTCCAAAACTTGGTGAAATGTAGGAACCTTTACAAGTTCTCGAATTTGTGGCCCGACAAAAATACCTCCTTAACTTTGGCATCACTTCATTTCGGAAATTTCTCTTTTACGTACTTAAAGGCCTGTCCTTCTTGGTTCATACCTTTGACAAAAATTTTCATCAAACCCAGCTTAATATGCAGGGGTGGACGGAAGACATCTTTTGGGTTCACGAGAGGCTCGGCAACGGCATTTTTCTCGATAGGGCTAAGATTTCTTGCAGTCCCTATTCCTACTGTCCCACATACATAAAAAATTCCCTTTCGGCATTGGCCTACAGGCGCAGGTAGATTCCGAAGTTCATATTTTTAATAAATGCAAGCGAACAACACGAGTAGCTGAATTGTACTAGGATGAAGTATGCACTTAAGTTTCAGCGCAAATCAACTTGATATTGGCGGAGTTGTAGCCAGATATGTATTGCCGCGCGCCACCTGGGTGGTAAAATTGTTTGATTCTGTAACATGATGCATTGGAGGCAAATAAGCACTGTAGTGCATGCATAAGGTTTAGATGGCGGCTGAAATCAGCCAATGAGTACATGTCTTTTGAAATCATGACGTCAGGACGCTGTATGCCGTTGACTAGCGCTGAATCGCAGCAAAATATTCACCCCGACTGAAAGTTCCAAGGGCGGCCGCTTCCTTTCAAAACTGAAACCCCCCTCGGTGACTAGTTTAGGAGACGTTATTTTTTCGTAAAGGCTCCATTTTATCGACACTTATTATTTCGACGATATATTTTAGTTGTATGGAATTTTATTTGTACTGAAACATTAGTTTATTAGCCTGCAATGCGGTAACAATGAAATACATGCGTAACAACGGATATGAAAAAAGTTCTAAAATTGCATAATTTTTACGCGAAAAGTTCAAACTTCTCAGTGTAACGGACGACGAGACAAATCAGTTAAATAAATTATAAACTATAAATTTTTAGCTTCATTTCAGTCCAAAAAGCAAACTCGTAGCTCAATTACTTAATATTTCATTGAGAAAAAGAAAATTGATCTACTCGGAATTTTTTCCTATTTAATGCAGTGCATTAAAATACTAGTGCAAGAGTTGAATATTTTGTAATATACCTATTTTAAAATACAAATAGGTGACATTGACGCCCCTTGCAATAACGGTTGGTCGTACAAAAAAATGTTTCAAACAAAAGTTGTAGATATTGTTTTGACAATTTCAGATAAATTTAAACGGATTTCTTGCAGTTAATAATAAGGGAGTTGATTTTTTTTTCTCTTTCAACCCCTGAAATACAAGTAGATAATATTGCCACCCCTTGAAATAACGGCTGGTTGTATAAAGCAATGTTTCCATCAAAAATTGTAGATATTGTATCGACTATTTCAGATATCTTTAAACGGATTTTGTAATGTAAATAATAAGGGGGTTTAGATTTTTTTTCTCCTTCAACCCCTATTTTTTCAACCCCTTGAGCTAATTTTGGTGCAATCAAAAAGTGTTCGGAACAAAAATCATTAACAATATTCTTAAAAATTATGATACACCTAAAAAAATTCATTATGTTTTAAACTAATGAAGATATGGGGGTTTTTCTGATTAAAAAAAAACCTCCCCATTTCTACCCCCCTTTTGTCCGATTTTGCTCAATAACAAACTTGACCGAGATTTTGCACTTCTAGATTTTATTTATAAGTTTGGAATTTATTACTGATTTTTCATTCATTCATTCACACAAACCGCTAAAAGGTGTAAATAATAAATTTTCGTTCAAACAGAGAGTTAAACAAAGAGGATAGGAAACACACAAAATTGTGAAGTCCAATGGTGATGTGTATATGGTATGATGGCCGATTCACAGTGGAAAAAATTCGACTAGGCCGGGAATCGAACCACGGACCTTTCAATTGCATATTTACAACAAGTATACTCTTCAATGTCTATTCTCAAAGTAGCTCTCATATGGGCACTGCATGTATATGAGAAAACACTTACGTCGTAAACGATATACATAAAGGAATTAAACGAGCAATAAAATTTATGTGCAGCGAATAGTAATGGTAATAATGCCTCTGTTGCTACAACAGACATGGCGTTGTTTATTATCGTTAAATACTCAGATATATTACACGTAGTGGAACCAGCTGCCTCTCATTACGATTACGAACTGCTTTTGAGACCAAGTCCCACATCATAAACGATGCGAGTTATTTATATATGTTTAAAAGACGCAGTAAACGTACATTCACTCAATCATCGGGTTGCCTATTCGAGACTTTCACTTGCCGTTGTGTTTCCCCTCCTTGGACTTAAAAGTATGTCCATCAACATGTCTCATAGAAAAAAGAGTAACCTTTCGAATCAATCTTCTAAAGCAAGAGGAATGTATTCTTTGCGAGAAAATGAGCCCTTGCAATAAAAACGACGACGTTTAGACTTGGATGCTAAAAGGCATGCCCACCAGCGATCTCATGAGAATCTCCCCGTGGTGTTTCTCGGGTTACGCTAAGAACCGCACAAATTTCATCCTAACCCAAACTACTTAAGGGTAACCAGCTATAAATCTGGTTCAAATATAGACCCATATGTTTCGAAACTTCAATCTGTTTTAATATGGCGGAAATTATACTGACGTCACTACATGCTTCTTACCTGAAAGAAGAACGGAAATTATGCGCAATGAGCGACACCCGTGCATGAAAATCGACAAGTGCACTAAGAATCACCATACATTTTGTATTTAACAAATTCAAAGAACTGCGGAACTGGCCGCGCAGTAACTTTTACGGAGTCACCCGCTGATGACCCGCTACTTAACAACCGAAACCAATGATTATGGCTACCCTTTATGCCGAAGGTGCAGTCCGGGTGATGGAGGATTCATAGGTCAAATAAATATAGCCGCTGCTGCTGCAAATACTCCTTTTGACGTTGTCAACCACTGGATTGTACCCCACTCTCCAATCCTGATTACGATACTAATCGGACATATCAACTTTTGCGCAACTAAAGTAAGTCATTGAATGCAATTATATTTATGTACACAAGGGAAGCCATCAAGCTGTTTATCACTCAGAAGACCTCTCAAGAGTACCGGAGGGACGAGGTGAACATCTATCAACCTGGGTGCTATTTAAGTAGTAATGAGTCTGAGTGGCCCATTTTTGGGTTTGTCACGGAAGTGAATACTTGGGGAGCGTAGAGAAAAGTCGAAAAAATCACAAGTAAGGGCTGCGGCTGAGAAGAGCGGAGGAATATTCTAACAAACTCTCGACATCCGAGATAATACGTGACGATGGACTTGTCGGGCGCATTTAATGACAGAACGACTTCCGACGAAGATTGGTGAAGGAAAGGTGAAGAGGGGAAACAAGAAAGGAAGACGCCTAGTGCCATCTACCTAGGATAAGAAACGTGAAATAGGCAGGCGCGAAAGCGAATGACTGTATGAAGATGTGACGAGGTTACCCGATAGGGAGGTTGACTGCACAGCCACTGCTTTGACTGATGCCCTTTGATCATCACGATAACAAATGCATTAATTCACCACCAGTATCATTCCGATAAAGAGAAGTGAAATGAAATTCTCGGACAGAAGACGGCAACTAGGCAACGTTTTCTCTCGCCAATGCGACTCAAACATCACTTTCTGAAAACCAGTTCTCTTGATTCGCTATCTAGCCTCATTCAATGCGGGATATACGCCTTTCACGCTCCCAAACACACCCTAAATCAGTCCCATTTCTGAATTGGCATCTTTAAAAATAAAAATATAAATTAGTGTTAGTAGATGCAGAGTACTTACCCCTTCCATTAATTCCTCCTACACAGCCCTATGCAAACCCTTTCGCTACATTCTTGCATTGAGTCGAATACCTCTCTTGTTGGATACGATGGTTTCTTACCCAACTGAGTGTTTTCACGGAAAAAGCAATAAAACCCACCCAGCTAATTCGAAGTCAAATTAACTAAGATTGGCTAAATTACCCGTGAATCACTAAATTATACATTGTTTTTGTTAAATTAAATACATTTTCACAGTTTATCTTACATTTTTCGGCATTGTAAATGCATAAATAACATTTTTTCGTATTTTTAAAATGATCTCACCATTGGAAAGGATAGCCCGTATGGGAATACATACAGTCATGGATGATATAAAATCGGAAGGGAAACAGATGAGGTCTCCAACCAATTACGCATGGCAGACGAGTGTTAATTATCCTCTTTCGTTCCGGAGAAACGTAATATTCCTGCACTTCCGAGTCTCTCCCACAACATGTACAATAACATTCTTTGTCTTCCTCTCACACTATTCACTTCCCTATTACATACGAATATTTTGTTGATCGACTTCCATCCGTTCTCTAAGCATGGCCAAACCAACTGAAGCACACGCATTCAACACTGGTTCAATACTGTAATCTCCAATAAAAATTCGTTCATGACCCATTTATTCCACACCCTATCTCTCAGAACCTTGCTGCAAGCATTTCAGCGGCACCCCACGCTGACAGTTATTAATGAGGTACCCGAGTTTTTATTCCGTTTAATGAGATGAATAGGTATGAAATCTTATGAACCAGTATATGCTCACTAGAAGAAGAGGCCGATGACTATGTAGTAGGCGAATGTAACCAACCTTTTCTTAGCCCGCCGGCGCAATATTTCAAAATTAAATATTTACATTTCAAAAATAATTAAAATAAACACCCTTCACTGAATATAAACCTCACAGGTGTCTAATTGATCAAAGTGCAACAATGAAGATCTAAATTAATTATTTTTTTAGGTTGACTCGTTATGGCTTACAAGATGACTTATTTTGAAATCCCAGTTTACCTAAGAATCAATATATTCATCATTTGCAAAGCTTCAAGTTCACAGAGAAATAAAACACTATGATAAAAGCAAAGTTTCAGTTTTTGAAGAAGGGTACAAAGGGTAACATACCAGCATTAAAAAGTAATTTATTGAGTTCCTTTGCCAGAGGCTACTGTCACTTTTATTTCTTCTGCTAAAATATTCGTTTTCACTGTAAGAGATTAGAATGCTAAACTTATATCCAGAGATTTATCTAAGAAAGAAAGCATGCAGTTGCTTGCGCATTCGGATTGTTAATGCATTATCTTCATATTATAATTCTTCTGTACGTGTGTATGTCATTGAACTCCTCCTAAACTGCTGGACCGATTTTGATAAAAAATTTTGTGTGTGTTTAAGTGGGTCCCTGGATGGTTTAGATTCACAATTGAACCTGGCAGGTGACGTTGCGATCGGGTTCCAGGAATTTTTTATCTGAGAATAATTTGTAGTTATGGTTGTGTACCATAGGTAGCGCTGATGTCGAATTCTGTGGTATTTTACGTACGCATCAATACATGCGCAAGTCGTCGCACTTGCGTCGTAACTTAGCATTGTTTTGACATTTCAATTTATGTTCGATGTGTTTCGATATTCCATGTATCACAATTGCGTGTATATTGAGTGTATTATTCATCGGCAAAACGCATTGAAATAGCGTTTTAAATCACAAATGAAAAAGTACTTAAACACATACATTGTGCAAATGAGTTAGGGTTTTAATTTGTTGTGAGGCCGCCCTATATATTGTTCATTGTCATATCATGTAATCTCTTACCCTGTAATTCATATTTTCTGCTGTGTATTTACAATATTATTTAGTTATTAGGTTTCCTCTTTCACACAAACACGACATTACACTCTTCTCATCTCAAGTGCGCCACTTGTCAATTGACCGGTAGGGGTGAGTCTCGCTCTCACCGGAACGGTATAATCTACGCGCCTTCGGCACGAGCAGAACTGTGTGTGCAAATGAGTAAGGTTCAGTGTAGAAGTGAATATCTTACATGATTTACCATAAATTTCTATTATATACATGTGCATTAAATGACAATAAATCTAATATGCAACATTTTATTCGCCCAGCAACAGACATCATTAACAGCGATGTTCAGCGCGAACAACATTGTGGTGGACGGAATGCACATTCAGCACTCAAGTTGCCATTGAACGTTCACAAAAATCCAGACGCAATGTGCAACATAAAGGAGCATTTCCGGCATGGCTAAAGTTTTGCAAAATGACCTACTCTACTGCTGCTGTCCGGTGATTTTAGACAGACATTGCCGGTCATTCCACGTGCTACATATGCGGACGAAATTAACGCGTTTGAAACAATAACACCGTTGGTGAAATGTCAATACATTACGCCTTAACATAAATATGCGTGTTCAACTGCAAAACGATCCATTGGCACTGTCATTCTCCGAACAATTTTTCAACATTGGCAATGGAAAAATTCTGTTGCATGGAAATATATAATGCATCAAATTGCCAGACAATTTTTGCAACGTGGTAGCCACGAAAGATGCTTTGATTGAAAGCATATTCCAAGATTTTCGCGCTAATTGATCATGCTGTAAATACATTATGAGCTCACGGACCAACTGAGTTCCACGCAGTCTTCTCCACACAGATAATACATATATTAAACAAAGACATTTACACACATAAAAACAGCAATATCTTTTTTACAATCACACTATTATACTTACCACCAATCTCATGAAAAGTACCGCCTCTTTCGCCAATAGTGTCAATGACAAGCACCAAATATCTTCCGACCATGACAAGAGAATAGAACGGCGCAGGATAACGAGAAATTGAAATAATTTTTTTTATTTTGTTTTGGGCAAAAGCAAATCGCACAATGACGAAACGACAAGATTGAAATGTCAAACTCAATGTCAAATATCACTTAGCATATAGTTTATCGAAAACTCGAATATCGAAAAAACGCTTGCAGAACCCGCTAATAGCAGGCAAGCCAACGTTCAAGCAGGACGTCTGTCGGGTCCGCTAGTATGATAATAAGAATCTAAAAATATAATTGAACTTATTACCTTCCTTTTACATCTGAGGGCAATAAATAAATACCTGAGTTAATAAATATAAAAGCCTGATTTGCATATCTATACTATTTTATGCTTTATTGCTATTTCAATTATATCTGTCTTCAATTAATTTTAAGTTCGCGTGAAATTTATGATTATTATGCTTGAAGAGCTGTCTTTTATTACTGTGACTGGTTTCATAATAATTTGCTCACGACTTATATAAACAGCAAGAGTCAGTGCCGGTTGGAATAGATACAAATGCATATTTCATGTGGCAGCGGGTCCGATAAAATCGCCGGCGTATGCAATACGGGCGCCTTTTCGAGATCCCTGTTCCGATGAGGTAGAACGCTATCATTATAATAATTGCCAAGAACTCGCATTGGGTAAGTAGACGAAGCGGGACGCAAAATTAAACTGCATACTGTCCACTTAAACATCAGAACTGGAAAATTAATTTTTGAACGATAATATCTCTTATGCCCTAGAGCTGCAATTCCTCAAAGATCACAATGTTGTTTTAAATCCTAGAATTAAAAGTTCTTCGGTTAAATATCCATTATCTATTCCTCATCCGGGTTTCTCAAATTTTCCAGAGTTGCAGCACCTGTAATACTCGATTTTGATACTTTATTTCGATAATTACAATCAGGTTCTCTTTTTAACGTCACAACGTAACCATCGAAGTGGTCGGTTTGATACCTAAGGGTGTAAATACTTCACATCAACCCCTTAAGCAAGAGTAGAATTGAGGCGTTTTTGGTTCACAGGGGCACTTATTTCCACTTGTAGTCCTTCTGAAGGTTCTAGAACCTAAAACCTGCTAATATTTAAGATAACGTTTTACTCACGGGGGTGTACCAACAGAAAATTTCGATTTGGACCAGGTAACCCCCAATGGAACATTAACAAAAATATGGAACAAAAGGGTTTTAGAACTCGATGGACAAATTCTATCCCGGGAACATGAGTTCTCTTTGTCTTAGTATAATCATCAAAGTATTAGGCAAGCCAGATATTAGTTGAGTACATGTTGATTCCACAAATCAATTCTATTAACTCCACTAAAGACTCTTTCAGTAGTGGGAGGCTGCATAAAACCAATCTTAGGACGGAATGATGTACTGAATTGTCGATTAACAGGCGGTTCTACTGGATTAAGAGCACATTAGGTCAAAATTTATTCTTTTTAATCATTATTTTTTCAACTAATTACCTGAGAACTACATTTGACGCCAATTATGCCGTTTCAATGCATTAACGGGACATTCTCAACCATGCCCTGGGTAATGAAAACCATCAAAGATAGATACAAATCCATGACCACCAGGGCTGAGAAGCCATCTCAGACTTCTTTACAGCATAAATTCTAAAGCGCGAGACCATATGAGCGCCCGTCACCACCCCTTTGGTGCCGACTGGAACGAAAACCGAGGAACTGAGTATCCTGGTCACGGATACTATATACCTGTATATAGTATCCGTGATCCTGGTTTCCATACCGAAGACTTGAGTAGATGTCGCACTGGCCCACATAGGGGCCATATCCCGCAAAGCTGGCCAAAATATGAAATCCTTATTTGATCGATTTCAAATTTGGTACACAGTGGTATTTTTTCGGCCGCTGATTACGAATCTGAAATCAGGACAAATAAAAAAAGCAAAATGGCGAATTCAAAATGGCGGCCCAAGGGATAAGAAAGTAGTAGTTAGGTTATTTGAAAAACAATGCGTTTCTGGGGCATGATATGGCCTTTTATTATGATTCATACCCCAAATATATATAAACAGAATATTGAATCTAATATGGTGGATATAAAAATGAGTAATTTGTACAACATAAAAAAATAGTTATCCCTGGCGAAGTGGCTAATAACGAAATGAAATGGATTCAATCCTTATTTGATGGGTTTTACATTTGGTACACAGGGTTTTTTTTAGGCCGCCGATTACGAATCTGAAATCAGTACATATAAATAAATAAAGCAAAATGGCGGATTCAAAATGGCGGCCGAAGGGATAAGAAAGATAAAGTAAGATAAGTAAAATTTATCAGTTAGTCATTATTTAAATTTCTCTATAATCTACAATTTGTATCATAATTCATTCGTTTAGTATAAGCATTTGGTATTAAACCAATTTAAGTCGCCACGGGGATTCAAAAATACATTTTCAAACTTGTTGATGATTGTTAACTTGACTGGTCTAATGTTTTACATTATTTTCATGTAAAAATTTATTTTTTAAATCATCGTAATGAGTAAATTCCACAAATGTAAGCCGCCGACAATTGATTCTAACAAATTTAAGGCCTTTTGACATTGTGTGACGAGCGAACACAACCACACCACCTTCGGGTTAAGAGACGAGGGATTTAAACCCAGCCCCAATCGGGTGTGCAGGGAAACTATACCCGACTCCCTTCCAGAAGTCCCGAGGCGCGAGACCGCATGTGCACCCGTGATCAACCCGTCGATACCGCTCCGATCGAAAAACCGAAGAGGCGAGAGAGAGAGTGACGAGAGAGCATCGCGTGAGCGGTGGGAGAAGGCAAGAGAGTCGTCGTCGGTTACAGCGCACTTGCAACCCGCGAGCCGACAACCCCTCAGTGGGAGGCAAGGCGCTCACGTGCGCGGCAATTATTACGCTCGGAGGCTCGGCGCGACCGGACTCGGATGTCTGGACCGACTCCCCACGGGATAGCGACGACGAAGATGATCATGGTCATGGTATTACTAATGTCGTAGGGTCGGTCGTTCCCGTGACCAAAATGAAGCCGTTCTGCGCATGACGTCACGCGAATTGCAGCGGTAGCAGCAGACGACTCGCTAAATGTATGGAGCTAAGAAAACCGTGATTTGTATCTTTATTTTTAGTTAACAGGGACAGTAAAGAATATCATTACCGTAAAGTTTTTGGTTAGGAGAAACATTAAACACTTCTTTAATCTCACATTAGTAATATTTTGACGAAAATCCATGGACTCGATATTAAAGCACCGTTCGTGAACTACTGATATGTAAATGCTACCGAATAAACATTGAAGCCAAGTTCTTGAGGCAGTAAATATAAATGCTACTGATTGTGAACGAGGATTCTCGGTATTGATTAATGCGTAGAGGTAGGGAACAGTAGCAACCTACTTGCGGAATAGAATTTCTTTTTATCCCGACGCAAGTTAGTGAAATCTACTACGTGCAGCCTTACGCTGAGAGGTTACAACCACAGCCGGTTCCTAGCGTTAGCCTTACCCTGGGGACCTGTGGAGGGTTGGAAGGGTAAAAGGTTTTGGGAAAGAGGGAGTTTAAGAATAAGACACCTGAACCCCATAAATAGAGGAGCAGGCATCGTTGCAAAACCCTTCATTGAGACGTCCGAAGCCTCAATTTAGCGAAATTGATCTCCCAAGGGGTGGTGTGGTAAGAGCAATAGTGCAAATTCCACAATTGACCCCTCGAGCCAGAAGCCCTTGCCACCATTGAAGGGTCACTCCGCTACTACGGTGGTTGGCGGATGATAGGCTCTTTGTTCATCAGGATCCAACCGTGAACCCGCCTCCCACGGAGTGCTGGGCCCATCGATCTTCTCCGAAGAACCAGTTGACCTTCCTTTAACGGAAACCCCTCGCCAGTGCCCATTCAGCTACCGTAAAACGGCACCCATCTAACACCACGGGGAGGCTGGGTTGGCTTCTCAGACATAGTAAAGGGCCGAACCGGCGGCCTGGGTCCTACTTAGAGGTCTGAGCTTGTTATATAGCGAAATAGGGAATGTTGCAGTTCAATCGCCAAAATTATCCAGTTCAAAAATGTACCTCTGAATCGTAATGTACGTCATTTCACATTTCTTCGCCATTGCATTAATATTTGACAATCACATAAGCAATTGATTCAAACGTTAAAAACTTAATCCCGATCTCAACTAACCATTAAGAAGTCAACGCGTCGAACGTCTGCAAAAATGTTGTTCTACCCTACCTTCATAATTAACAAATTTTGACAATTTAAAGCCAGTTTATCTCATTTTTACGTAGTTATCAGCAGGGATTAGCAATGATCAACTTTCAGTACCAATTTTTAGGAAATTGTTTCACCAGAAATTACTACATTCTTTAATTTAGTTGAATCTTAAAACCACGAATTTCTGGTCGAATTAGGCGGGGGATGTTTAGTCCCAATAGTCATTTTATTATAGATAGTTGAACGATCTACGGCCATTGAAAGTTGAAGGAAAATAAATTCCCCAAGGCCGTACTCTTTATTGGGCGAAAAAAAGGGGGGGAGGGGGGGGAAAGGGATGGATAGGGTGTTGGAAGGTGAGTAAGGACGTCAACGGAGTAAAAAAATTATGTAAACTAAAAACACAAGAACACACACAAACGTACTAGCTCACTCACCCAGCAGACTCGTCAAGGGGGCAACCTTCCGCGTGGGTCCCAATTACGCACCTACTCAGGCCCGCGAAGTCCTCACTGGCGCCAGTGACCTACTCACACTAGCAGGCTTGTCAGGGGGACAAGTGTTCCTCCCGCCGCAGGTCACAATCATGCACACATTCAGGTTTGGGAGGCCCTCACCCACGCCGGTGGCTCATTCACACCAGCACTACGAAGTCCCCACACACGCCAGTGACCTACTCTGCACTCGCTCACGCACGCTTCTGCAAAATTTCGCGTGGGGTTCAGTCACGCGCACAAACAGTTTACAAGTTTTCACCTACGGCAGTGACCACTCACAGCCAGTGACAGGGTAGAATCACATTTCCCTCAGAATCAAAAAGTTCCAGCACTAATCCCAATACTCATCAAAATTAATAAATTCATTTGTTCATTATAACTTACTGAGCTAGGTGGATAGTCAAAATTTGATTTCCCTGATCTTTGGCCACTCAAGGCTTCAATTTTGTCGTGGTAAATAAAAACGAACACTGAACAAGCTCTGAAAATCATGATACTTGAGCAAGGCAACAAAACATTATCCCTGAGACACAACAAACACTGAGGTATAACATTGCAGGCAACATAATGTTTATTAAATGCGTTGAGGAAGGCATTTTTAACGTGTGGTAAGGAGTAGGTCAGGAGCCACGAAACAAAACAAAAATTACGCTTAGGTTGGCTGGATATATTCCGAATTGAGTCAAAAAGTGATGTTGCTTTATTTAAACTCTGGTAGGTATATTTATTCAATTAAAAACTTAAGAGATAGGAGAGAAATGTAAGTGCAATTCTGAAGTTACATCTTAGCAGTAAAAAGATTACTTCCCAATGTAATACTCCTAAAAAACACTGTTTCTAAACTCTCATAATGACCAGCTCCTTAGAAATGACTTTTTACAACTCAATTAAGAAAATAAGACGGAAAAATGAAATAACTCATTCCTGGAAAGGTGTCCAATGCTATGATTCCAATGGGTCCTTAATGGGTCCAATGCTATGAACGAAATCCGGCAAATTCCAAAAATGGCATACCGTTCAAGATCCAAAATTGTTGGTTGCAGAACAACGTTCAAAATCTGACAGACTATGTTTCACCCTTCCATTAATACGAGTACTCACGGATTCTCTTCTAAAGCATTATTATACTCTAATAAAGTGTCAACTAGTTTTCTCTTCACATCTTTTCCTCATCTTCCTAGAAACCTCTTTTTCCCCCGTTGACAATGGTAAATGGAGCGAGGGCACGGCGTCTGTTTTCAATTTCCTGCAGCTGTTGCGAGAATATACTAGAAGTTACTGCTGCAAACTCTATAAAAAAAGTATCCTCTTCATAATGCACCGAGCAAATCCGTGCTGAAATAATATCAGCATGTATTAGCAAAATAAACCTATTGCCTTAGTTTATGGAAAATCAACTTAAGTTCTAATACAACAGCAAAGCACGTCGATGGAACTTCATTTTCTGGCAAGCTATGGCGAAAAAATGATTTCATGTTACTTAAATATGTAACAAGTAACAGTTAAAATAATTGAAAAATTAAAATTAATGATATTACCGTTATCAGTATTGAAATGGTCTCACCTCCGGCATGCGTTTATCCACTTCGCCCGCAGTGAACTTTCGGCAGGAAATCGAAAAAAACTCAGCTTCCCCTTCCGAATTATTCCTTCCTTACAGAATTATTGCACCCAAATACTGCGCAATAAGACATTGCCAGGGATTCCGGGCACGAGATGTAGATGAACGAGTGTAAACAGTTCTCAAGTTCAATCACTTCAAATACGTTAAAAGCTCACAATGGCTGAAAACAGCTGTGGCATGCAATCCTAGTGACGTCAACGACTTCGACAAAAGCGCATCGGAGTGCGTCGACAGATGCACAACGACCTACCTTTGTATTAGTAATACCATGATCATGGTGATGCTCCGTGGCTATAAATATAGGGAGCTTTCCATTCGATCTAGTGCGCTAATCACCTCGCAACACAAAATCACCAGGCAGAGCACTTAACAACAGATCGGGAGCAAGGTTGGTGTGCGCTAAGCAACAAAATAGCGTCGATAATTGCATCCGCAATTGTTTGTTTTTTATGTTGATTTTCCGTAAAGGCGTCAAACATGGATATTACATAGTTTTTATTTACTTTGTGCTAAAAGCATACGTTTCTAAACTGAAATAATAAAAATTGGTTCTACCCGCCGAATTATTTGTTGTAAAACAAGTTTCAAAGTTAAAGCATCATTTTCAGGTACTGAAATATACCTGAAGAGAAAGACGCTTTGACGTTAATGCGTGTTGTGCAATAAATTATTCAGTGGACAAAACCAAGTTTTATTATTTCAGTTCATAATGATGTTCCACTGTATCTCGCCAGATATCCTTGAATATACTTAAGTTTTTAAATACTTATTTTGAGTGGATTCGATAGCTATACAAAAAGCTTTCGGCCGTGATTGTTGTGAACCCACCGAATCCTACCTACCGACAGGATACCAAACGTTTCGCCAGCCTACATTGTTCAATTCGACGTCGTTCCAGGGTGCTAAAGTGCGCTGATGTGTTCCAATCAGCACTAACTTCAACACCTTGAATATAAAGCTCCCAATGTCTCGTCCAATTCCCCACGGGAGAGCGAAGACGATGAAAATGCTCCGAGGCTATAGATATGGAAAGAAGTATGGAGAGAGAGATAGAGAGAGAAAGAATAAGAGCATCAATGCTCAACGGGGCGTAAAACACATTTCCTCCCCCTCATGCAAACACATCGCCACGTCATGTTCCTCCACCTTCCACTTCATATATACATGCATACATATTTACATGTGTGTATTTTTTTTAACTTAGCGGATTTGAAAATGTGGCAGGTTGGAGAACAGGATGAGGTGAACGGCGAAGAGATTGCGCGCGGAGCTGGTTAGCGAGAGAGGATATTGGAATTGGATTGGCAGGCAGGCGGGAGGGCGAGGAGGGGAGGGAGGGAGGGGGAGAGAGGCTAAGGGAGGATTGGGCGGACGTGGCACGTCGGGACGGGAGAGGTTTTTGCGAAGACAGGTGAGGAGTAGAGAGGGTGACAGTTGAGGAAGAAGGGGTGGAGCGAGGGGTGAACTGATGAGAAGTGATGGGTGGGTTGAGAGAGAGAGGTTGAGAAGGAGGTGCGGAGTATGGTGGGGAGGTGGTGTTGCTGGGAGAGGAGGCGTTACGTAAGCGGTGACGTATCGATCGAATGTGGAGAATGGCGGAATCGGGGAATTTCAAGAGAGAGTGGGTGGAACGAGGAGCTCAGGAACGGAAGAGCGAGCTGGAATGAGATGGTGGTAATGGGTCGCAAAGAGGAGAGTGGCAGAAAAGGGGAGGGTTTCATTTCGCGACCCTTATTGAAAATACAGATCCGGATGTACCCACCGATATATTTCGATCTTAGCGTTAGATAACGATCGTAGAGATAGATATCTATGGTGAGGTTATACACTGATCTTATTGACCGACATAGATAATTAACAGGATTTTCGATGGATATCGATAGTATCGTTTGGGTCTGTATCGCATGCCTACATCTTCGATGTAATACGAAATGCGCGAAATCTTTAGTAATAATATATAATAAAATACTTCAGCTACGAACAGCTAAAATCCCATTCTTCTTTTCTCATCCTGAAGTGCATTATTATTTGATTGTGTGTCGTTCTTGTGCTTTTCTCTCATCCACATCTTGAATCAAGCGATAAGTATGTATTATTTTCCAGCCAAAAATTATCAGACAGTAAAATCGGCAGTATTTGAATCATGGAAAACCTTGACGGTCGCCGGCTTTCAGAAAGCGAAGGAAATATCTAGTTTAATTTGAGATGACATTCTTTTAAATAATCGACCCCATGCCTCTAAAGACATGACAAAAATAAGATAATGTTCAGTTGAAGGAAAAAAGAAGGGAGTAAATTGCTTTACATTTTGGTATTTAACCAATTTAAAGGAGCTCAGGACTAGGAAAGGTGGAAAATAATCACATTTTAGGGAATATCAATAAACGATAGCGAGAAAGACATAATGTTTAGATAAAAACACAAATGTTGGTGATACTTTTTCCAAGGTTACATTAAGTATCAGATTAAAAAACTGCTTTTTTTAAATTGTTCCTAAATTTTAATTTAAAAATATCAATTACGTAACAGTGCATTAAAATACAAACAACTGCAAAATATTAAGAGCAACTTAGGCATAGAAAGTGAAATATTATCCCTTACCTGACTTTACGGATCAGAGTGTCCGTGCATGTTTATGTAAAACATTTCGTAACGAGGTAACTGTCACATAAAATAACATGAGAAATGAATGGGGAACACTCTCATAGGTGCCTAGCATAAAAGTGGAGTGCGGTAAATAATCGTAACACCGAGGTCCAATATCTTTACCCACAAATCGATTTGCTACCTTTCGTTTATTCATGACGAAGACTCTTCATACAGCAGCTGATCCTCTAACATATGCATTATATTATAATTTCACAGGTCTTTCGATTCAGAATTGTTCAATTGATAAAATATCATCAAAATAATCAATGTAAACCATAACCGCCTAAAGAGAAATTTTATTTCCACCGAAAAATGGGTCCCGTTTACCGAATGGAAGCTTAAGGCACCAATTGGTTATCTTACTTTAAATTTGAATACCCGAAAAATTTCCGGCCAGTGGGACTATCAGTAGGAATTGAAATGCCGACTTTTGAAGGTTAATAACGAATTGACACAACCATTGCTATTTTACTTCTAAACTGAGTAATGAATTTTAAATACGAACCAAAGCTGTTCATCCATAGTGAAAACACGTATGCAAGCAAAGGAGCTATTTGGGTCTTCCACGATGCGACCGTTTTTTTCTGCTATGCTTAAGGCCATCCCCCTCATGTGCGAAGAGTTTTGATAAATTTATATGAAAATGCCATCTTCCTATGCCGATGGCCCATTAATGAATACCGACAATGGTGGAGATCTTTCAGAGTAATCCCGATTCCTTATTGGGTGCCCTTTTCAGAGCTTTTATAAAACACTGTATTCGGCTCGTGACATCTACGCAAAAATGCGGACACTCCGGACCCCATAGTTAATAGCAGGTTAATTCCGTATCCTGGTTTCTCTCCAAACTTAATAAATACATCAAATAGCCCCCCTGAAACATGTTCCTGAGCGATGTTTACCTATCGTGTAGGCTCATATCAAGCATGAAAATAAAATTACCAGCGTATTTCGAGAGTATGCGGTGACTTCTCTATGGTTCCTCCTTGAAAGTTAATACATCCAATATCTAGATAATTCTAGGAAAAGTTTGTCTTTTCAGTTCATCAAATAATCCCGTGTCAACCAAACCACCAGTCCTCAGTGGCACATGTGATAGTTGTCAATCGCCTCACTTGATTTCTGCAACATCACAGAAAAAAAAATTTCAAGGTTTTTCGATTATATTTTTGAAGAGCATTTAACCATAAAAGGTATCGAGAAACGTGCTCCTTGCCTTAATAAATGACTTAAGAACGCTTGGGGTCCGAAGAAGAGATTCCGAAAATGGCGAGGCGTCCCTGAAAGTAGTAGTACACCACCGCACGCGAGTCAGAAAAAAACGCGATGCGGCCAGCACATACATTTAACTTTCACCGTTACTTCCCCTCCAAGGAGGCATTTCAGTACGGCACTTGCATAAGTTTTCTCGGTAAAAACAATTCCACATTTAGTCGCGGCTGGGTGGGGTTCACTACAACCGCAATTTAGTCAACTGGTGTTTTTTTACACGTAATAAACGAGGCGTAGCGTAACTTCGCAGAAAGCTGTAGCACTCAATTAATTTAGAATCCATTGGTAAGACTACTCATGTATAATTCAAGTGAGATTGTGAAAATAACCTTCAAAATCAATGGCATTACAAGTTTTTTAAAATAATAATAATAATTATTATTCTCCATAGCACACGCAAAAAGGAGGATTATTACACAATCACAAGCTCGAATGGTCTGATAGAATTTCTTTTAAGGAATGCTTAAGGGTATTCCTATTTGCACAAACATCCGGCCGCATAAAAAACCGCCCTTGCGGCGACCTTTCGTAAAAATGCATAAACACAAGGAAGCTTCATAAATGCGAGAAAATATATCTCATTTCACACAGATGATAGTTTGCACGCCGCGATAAAGGTCAAATCTAAAATTTTAAGACTATTTGGAAATCCGTATCGAAAAAAAACATTTTCAAGGAAAAATAAAAGCGTGGAGGAATTTAATGAGGTGGGGTAACAAAATGATGAAATTGAAAATGAGACGCTTGTTATTAGATTTAATTGAGCAAGAATTCAATAATAGTGAGAGGGAGGAAGATATTCATCAAATTTTATTGGCAGGGCCAGGGTTTTTATGAATCCAGCTAAAGTTCTTGACGCGACACAGGCTTCGGACTTAAGCCCTGCGGGAGGTAGAGACCAGAACTGTGCCATTCACATCAACTAAGTAAAATCAATCACTGGTTTTTCTTTCCATCCTCTTTGACTATCCAGTATTTTTCTGATCATTAATAATAATACCAGCAAACGCTAAATTTGAGCCTACAAGTTTCATGTCTAAACTAAGCCCATTACGGATAAGTAAATTTGAAAATAAAACACGTTCTTCTGAAGCGTTGTGGTATTCCATCACCAAATTTATTTTTACGCGAAAACTTTAACATACCAAAGAAAAAAGCAACTTCGCGTCCCGGGTTTCAATGCGTAAGCACCATCATCAGGTCTAGGCGAAGGTCCCTATTTCTGTGGTTGGTTAAAATGTCCACTGTAAAATTAGTTACGTAACGTTTAAGTCGTGGCCACTAATGAAACCGATACAATTTTTAATGTCATTTTAATGCATACATATTAAATATTTCCGCTGAGACCACGATTAGGGATTGTACACATATCCAAAACTTACCAAGAGCTACACGTACGATAATAGACAAACAATATTTCTTCAATATTTCTTCTGAATCGCCTTAAGTGCAGGACAATTTCCCACTTTCTGTCCACGAGGTAAAGCTAAACTTTAAACACAAAGGTGTTTACTTTGACAAATTCAAAAAACCGCGGAACTGGCCGCGCAGTAACTTTAACGGAGTCATGACTCCGTTAAAGTTACTGCTCAGGTCAGCGGGTGCACCTTAGCCTCAGGTAGCCTCAGGTCAGCGGGTGCATCCGCTAACCTGAGGTTCACTGTGAATTAAACTCAATTGTGTATATTTCACAGTGAAAAAAACATTCCCGTAGACTGGGATTCGAACCCAGACCCCTCGATTTCGAGCCGAGTGCTCTAACCAGTTAAGCTACCCAGGCGTTCTCTCTCACTGTGAATTTCATGTAGGCTTTGAGGAGCGAGTTGTCTTCACAGATACCGTGCATAAAATGCCATGGAGTATTTCCTAAAAATTCTCCAGTATTCGCTCATCTTTCTTCCGCAGTGACCAATTTTCTGATCAATACAAAGGTACGTTTCAAATTAGGGTTTTAACTAATTTTTTTCTTTATGCCTTTGCATAAATATTCTCATCAACTCCCTCCTATTATTGAATGGTTCCGTTGCCGAATCAATTCATCGCCATATGCTCCGTCTATCGTAGAGGCATAATCCAAATTAATCATCGCGTTACGCGGTGTATGACTAAAGGCTTGTCTACGAGGCCGTCCTGATTTCCTACGCACCGAAATTACACTCGGCCTCATTGCACCGTTGGGTTGGGCCCGAGAAGTCATTATTTCCTCGATTCCGCTCAAGAGGGAGGGCAAGCATTACGTAACATGGTTTTTTCGATTCTCACGATGTCCCCTCGGGGCATTGACGCTTTATAATCTCCGATTCAAACTCTGCATTACATAAGGACTCGCGCTTATCGTTATGCGTCACATTTTATTGCTGTGGCTCCCACACTTTTAGCCAGTTATCTATATCTGCATTCCATCCAGCGAGCCCCCGCGAGGGCGCAGGGCAGGAGGTGTTAGGACTCCAGCCAAGAAAAGGGAATCGGAAAAAGAATTCGGGAGAAGAAGGAGATGTGGGGAGTGTCTCGGCAGATTTGTCTCCATCGCGGTGCAGTCATGAATGGTACGCGAGAAGATATTATTCTGATGTCTATATGTTCAATATTGATTCTCTCGTATTTTTCGCATTTTTTGTCCTACAGATGCACTTTGGGGGTGAAATAATATCCTCCGTGTCAACCTGAAACTCGCGTACCTAATCCTAATTTTTCTATTAATTTGCTTGTCGTCTAAAGGTGGTTGGAGCAATTTTTGTTTCTACACAGATTTTCGTGAAACTTTGCATACGTTTTCTCATTAGTGAGTAACATCTCTGCATAACAGTGAAAAAGTGGCATCATATGTACCGATTTGGTTTTTTGGCAATTCCATACTACTTAAACACTTGTCCTTATGGCACACGACAGTAGTATATTTCTTAATAATTCGATTACACATGGACGGAATTTCTTATAAACGCGAAATAATGCATTTATTATTGCTATAATTATTGCTAACCAGTATCAAGGTGTCCCGCTGAGTCCAATATTCGAAACAAAACATATTGTATTATAATTTCGAATGCCGCGCTGAAAACCTAATCATAACATAGTTTCATATAGGAAAAAAATTAAAATATAATTCTTGTATCATTTCCATTAATGCCTGCATGGTGAGTTCCACGGTATGAAGCTCTTTAATGAAATGTGGTTTTCGACCCTATTTAAAAAAATATTTAAATAAGCACTCAATGACCCACGATTACCGCTCTAGCCATCGTAACTTTGACAAATTCAAAGAACTGCGGAAATGGCCGCGCAGTAACTTTAACAGAGTCACCCGCTTATGGACATACAGTCGTGTGAAATTCACAGTTAAAAAATCATTCGCCTTGACTGGTATTCGAACCCAGAGCGCCGAGTGCTCTAACCAGTTAAGCTACCCAGGCGTTCACTCTCACTGTGAATACAATGCCAAGGAGTACCCGTGTGCGAGCGCTCAGCGCTACTGTCCACGAGGTAAAGCCAAACTTAAAACACAAAGGTGTTTATCTAATTTGATAGTTGCATTCAAACGACTACAGTTCCCCGTTCGGCTTGCTTCTCGATGACCATCAACAAGGAAAAATGTCAATCGCTTCAAGTGTGTGGATAAAACCTGGAAAATCCATTCTTTTCATCTGATCAATTATATGTTGCATTCTAACGAATGGGACAGCCGAAAAATTTGTTTTTGCAGAGGGTGAGGTAAGACCAAAAATATTGTATATCCCAAGACACGTGAATACATTTTTTTTACTTTAATTTATTACACAAATAATCATTGTCCTTCATTTATTTTGTGCAAGTAAATGTGTGGGCTTTTTATGTGTGTTCCTAATTAGAAAGAAAAAGAGGCATTACAACGCATGCAGGGCACAGCTGGTAATAAAATAAAATTAAGATAGTTGGAAGGGACGAGTTTTTTTTAAATTTGACTGAATTGAAAATCGTCGGCCTCCGTGACGACGCGACGGGGTAAAGTCCTTGACTGCTTGGTCGCGGGTTCGAGTCCCGCCTGTGTGGGTTTTTCACCAACCAGGATATGGATGTTTGTACATTGTAATAAAATAGTTATTATAAGAAAGGACAGTGAAGTCCTAACTTTTCTCGGTAAATAAGGACGACATTGTAATTATTATCAATAATTAACAAACAATTCCAGCGGGCTCCAAGCAAGAAACTTCACTCAAGAAATTGAAAACATAAAATAATTCCGCGCCATAGCTCATAAGGAATGGGTGGAGCCAATGGTTCTGCAGAGAGTATTCCTTAACGGGGCGAGTGTATGCCTTGTATAGGTCAACTCTACTGAAACTGATATGTATGAAAACAATAACTACTCATCATGGAGGTAATTAAAGCCAAATCAAGGACGGAAGTTTATTTTTTCCTTGACCCGTTTTCTTATGTAAGATTGGATAAATTTTATTGCAGCCCTACGGGCAGGTTTCCTTACATACAGAAGTAAGCACATGCATATTTCACTTATATAGGATGATTTTATGTACCCGCCATTCGTGTTTGATGATTCTAAAGCAAAAAAAGTATCTAAAAAATAATGCATAAAAACGAGTTGTCTACAATTATTTTGAATATTGATTTCAGGTTGAAACTCATGGGAAATGGTTAACACATTTCATTAACTAGGTAAAAGAAATACCGTTCTGATTATTTCTAACACGATTGTGAGCCATTATGATGGCTGCTATAGAGATGGCTGCTATAGAGATGGCTGCTATATGCTATATGCCGGAGATATAATTTCATCGGCCAAGTAATTAACTCGGTGCAACAAGGTATGAATCACTAACTATTAGCTGTTCAGAATCACCGATTTCTCCAAAATCAGGGTCAAAATCAGTGTCCAGCTGTAGATATACTACTTTACTTCATTTAAACGATAGAATGTGAGATTCAAACCGCTTACAGTATTGATAAGAGAAGAAAGTATACTTATTAGAATTAAAAACAGATGGAAGTAAAACAAGGCATGGTAGACAAGGCAATGTCGAGAGAATCATGACCGTTCAATACCTTCTTACGAGAAGGCTCAGGAATAAATTACAAACCTCAGCCCCCCCACGGAGTGCGTCATTCTCCAAGTAACATAACCGTAATTACGACCCAGTGCGTTTCATGGAACCATTAGCTCACTAATAAGAAAAAGAGATGTTGGAATTTCTATCATTGTCAATTTAATTGCTATCCACTCTCATACGTACAAAAATTACCTTGATATATCGAGTTCCTCTAGAATGCCTAAGGCTAGCACGTTCAAGCAGATATGACTCGCTATCGCGATCAAAAATCAGCATGAACGAAAACGTATCATGGTTTGAGATTAATATCATCAATAAACATGCATAATCGTTCCCCTGCTTCAATTGAATCCGCTGAATAATCTCTCCGAAAACATGAACGTAAAACGAACATTGACAGCAATCAATTCCTAGCTATCCGTTCTTAGGATATCGAAATTAGATCCAGAGTTCACAAAGTACAGCGTCATCGACAACGACTTGTGCAGAGTCATACGAGACCGTCAGATTCATCTAACCATTGCCAACTCCACCCACAAACAGTCCAGAATGAATAAATGTAATCACCAAGGTGAGGAGACAAAAACTGCTATATCGTGGGTAGCTAGTCGAACATCCATCACCTTAGTTAAAGAGAATAATGAGAAAAAGCCGCCATGGCTTATCGCAAGGAACAAGAGAAAGTCGGAACGCGATATGCTGAGGAAGCACTTGTTCGTCATTTTTTCTCTCTGAACAAGTGAGATATTTGGTGCATGGAACAAAGAATTCTCCAAAGATTAGCTCAGCTCTTACCAAGAACTCCGTGCTGATAACACTGGCCTACAACAATAAACTGTTTCTTTCACAGGAAATTAAAAAACTGAGAATAAATGTTTTCTTCGTGTCAAATTTGAATATTCTTACAGTTTTATTTCCATCGGGAAGGTTTTTATTAACATGTATTCCTTCCGTTCTGTTTTAAGCATGTTAATAATATTTGATTTAACGTTAAAGAGAACAATAAAAACAAATTCTAATGATCCCAGTAAAACTTAAGGAGGAAAGCTAAAAACTGAAATAAAACTATGCATGATGAAACACTCTAAGCATACACTTGAATTCAGAAGTAATGACTGAACTAGAATCAAGTTTCAAGAGGATAACATCACGTTTACCAGCAACTGCTACGAGTCAGTAATTATCGTATCCCAAAAACGGAATTCAAGAACGGGGGAAACGATAATTCTGGAAAAAAGGTGTCATCTAAAATTAATTATTCTATGAGCAAATCGTAATTACCTTGATATTAGCTAATAAAAGGTAATTATAAAGTATTTTTTCACCAATTTGTATACATAAAAAAGGGTTATACGTAATAACCTCAAATGAATAACTAGGCATCCTCTTGAGCCAGACACTGTGCAAAGTGACACATTATAGTACCATTCAAAATAACATATGTAAATATGAACTTTTCACAGTACAAGATATGTCGAATTGATTGACGTTTGGGAATTTCAATAATATTTAAGTTAGAAATCTCCTCGATATCGTCCAATTAAGTTAGTTTTATTTGATTTTATTTATGGTCCAAAACGTTTCAACGCTAGGCGACATTCTCGCCGCAAACCGCTCTTAACATACCGGAAGTGAAAATACAAAAATAAGTGGCACAATCATCAAAATTTTCAAGTTACATGATAATTTACTCATAATTTACAGAGCCCTTCTGATAGTGAACTCGTAATAAGCCAGATTGGTGAAGCCAATTGTTTAATAATACGGAAATAAAGGCGAATATTGATTATCATTTTCATTATAACTATCACCTGACAAGGCTTAAACCCAAGACTTAAACCCAAGGCTTAAACAAGATTTCCGCTTATGCGTTCACTTACTTTAATTGCTAAGCCGTATCTGACCAAGGTACATTTTCCAGGTTTCTCTCGACGAACTGTTAACGTTCACTCCATTCTAAGTTACGCATTCGTGGTGGGAGTCACTATTTTACGTAACGGAAAAAAACGTGCTCCATTTCCTCGGGCCCTTTTACAAGAGGCATGTGACTACGCGAGAAGATGCATGAGCAGATGGTTTTCTTTAAATAGATTTATCTTATGAAATTTCGAATACGAATGGCCAGAATTAAAAATGTTTGCATATATTCGTGTCGTCACGCAATTTCCCGATCAACGCGATAAAATGTTGAAGGCACATTAGTTCATGCATAAATTTGCACACACTGCCCCAAGGGCCGCCACAAGGGTGTGTTTCTTTGGGTGTAAGTATACTAGCCATAAATAAGAAATTTTATGAAAAACGTAATTGGGGAGGAAATCGATGATTACTGAGGTGTGTTTTTTATATAATTTTTTCTCTTGATCAGCTCGTATTGTAACCGCTAGGGAGCCTTACAACTTTAGCTACGTGGTGAGATATTTGTGGCTCAACGTTTTGTCCCGCATAGCAGCGATCATCTTCAGGAGTGAAGTGAAGACACGTACTGCTACGCGGGACGAAACGTTGAGCTACACAATACTCACCATGCGGCTTTCCTAGGAATCCTCCCTAGCAGTCCCAAATCGCTGCAAAAGTCTTCGATTAACGTGGATGCTCTTGTAGTATTGATGTGCGCAAAGACAAATTCACCAAATCTATCTGTTATTAGGCGAATTTCCCTTATTTTCTCTGTTCTAGCTATGCCTGGTTTTGAAGGTCCTACCGATGAAGCGTTGGAACAGTGAAATAGGAATAATAAAACAAAGTTAATGGCTTACACTATTTATTTAAATATTACTTCACTAATTTTGAATTTCCGCCCTTTGATATCGTATTTGAAAAGATGAATATTTAAAACCATCTACAAATGTGAAAAGTTGTTCAAGATTTTCTCGAGCCAAAACTTCTGACAGGAAGAATAACCATAGTTTATGAAAATATTGCCCAATTACAGAGAAGTTAACTAATACTGCGGATATTCTTTTTATCATATCACTGGAATAAGATGGAAAAGAAGATAACTTAGGTACAACCATTAAAAAATATGTGAAATTGCATGAAAATTAGATAAAAGCCTGTAATTTTAGCGGACCTCTTTAGTAAACTGACCGCTCTCTGAGACATAGGAGGATACTGTAAGAATTAGATATGGTATTCCACCAATGATTATTTTTTCATAGCTCAATTTTCCGCACATTTTACATCAATTCCTGAAGTACGTGAGTATATCGCACGCACATATCTAAGTGACCGAGGCGGAGGAATTTGCAAGAATAGATAAGAGAGGAAAATTAAGTAATGAAGAGCAAAATTTCCGAAATCAACGATCCGATTCCGATTAACGATCAATTAACGGTTGGCTTTCAACTCCGCCTACTACAACAGGGAAAAGATTGATGCTATTTGTGAAAAATTACACAATCTTCATAAACCTAGCGACGGTGAGGTTAAGTTCTTGTCTTCCAAGGTCGCGGATTGAAGTCCCGCCTGGGTGGATTTTTCAACAACAAGACATGGTTGTTTGTGATTAGCCAATATCGTTGGTTAGGAAACGCCCGATGTAAAGACCCAAAAAGCTTTTTTTTGGTAGTTGGTAAATAAATAAATTTTCCATGAGTATGAGAGGACTGGGTACTAGTACCCAGTGGGTGGACCAATATTTCACTTTCTTGAGTGCAGTAGCGTGGCGAGAAAGAGAGAGACTATCAAGAATTAAAACATAAGAGGTTTTGGAAAAAGAGAGACGGTAGTTAACTAAGTACAAGTGTAACAAAGACGAAATGAGGACACAATAATAAGAATCTCCGGACCAAAAAATTAGACTCAATTTCGCACACTGTTGACAAGGGGTATGCGTAACTGGGCCACAAGAGACGACGGCGTTGAGAGAATATACCCGCGAGTGCTTTTTTCATTCCATTTCGCTACGTGCAAATTTATCTCCTCCATGCGCCACTAAACGCAGTTTCCACCTTCCCGCTCAATATTCAACCATCCTCTTGCTTCTTGGACCGTTATTTTTCCTATCTGCACCGTGAACCTTCACAAAAATCTGGGACGCGTTCCACTGTGGTTAGAAAGAAATGACTGTGAAGAATATGGAAGGAAAACAGGGAGTATTTTACGGCTTCGGGTGTTTATTGCCGGTGTCTTTAATGTTTTTTTTTCACTCCACAATCCCTTCTATCCTCCGTTGCATGTACGAAAAGAGAATGATGTAAGAGAGATGCTATTTAAATCTTGGATTCTAGAAGGCTTAATTTCAAACGTGAGAGTGCCGTGGCACCGAGAATGCTCAGCGTAAACAAAACCGAAGAGTTGAGTTTTCCATTCTGGACACAACGTTAATAAATCAGAAAACGTGAGAAACGAAAATATGCAACCAAGAGAAAGAGCCTCGTTATAGCCATCTACTATTTTCAGCTCTTTGGTATATGATGCTTCGAGCCAGAGGTATAGTGATGATTCTTATTTAGTAATATGAACAAACATAATGGTGAATTCTTTCATGAAGTACAGCTTCTCACAGTTACTGTAACTTTCATTACTGCCGGCCATCTTACAGCTAGATTTTTACATGCAAATGATTCCAAAAAATACATGTGTAACAACAACGTAGACTAGTAACACTTTCCTGGCTTAACGAATCATCAGCAGAAAAAACTTGGACCCTTAGTCAATTTTTCATCGTGAGGAAGTAGAGAAACGCCGCTAAAAAAAGAAACGTCATTACTCATACTCCTCGGGTTATGCAACACTTTCGACGAGAAAACCCCAGAGTGCGATTAATACGTCTTCATTTTATGAATGCCTTTGTTTCACAAGCAGTAGCCCAAGCTGAGTAAAAAGTTGAATAACAAATAACGTACACGTGACTAGGTGAAAACAATTCAAATATAAATATATGATGGCCACATTGTGACATGAACAAGTTTTCTAATGTAAGTTTTCTAACCAAACCAATATTTTCGACAAATTTAATACAGGTAATGGCTAAACGCACCACATGGAGTGGTTAACTCGTCACGCCATCATCTAATTAATGATTTGGAAACTAAAAATTCTACACTTTTATTATTATCATGAAATTAGTAGAATTAGCATATGATTAAGACAATTATGAAGTTTTTATTTGCTTTGTGCCTTTGTTTAGGGTCTAGTTCAAATGTGCCAACAATTTCTATCTCTGAATCTAGTTACTTTATGTAGAAGTATGGCTGACAATATAATTCAAACAAATAATTTTTTACATTACTTAAACGATACTGATATTCGAAATATTTTATATTTTTATTAATGGAAAAGAATTACAGTGATGAGCTTAGGCCACGGTATATCTTGCAACGCTGCTGATTAAAATATCCTTTTAGTTATGAGAATCGCTTACGTACTCATCGAATCGCTAACAAGTCAACACTGCACATATTGTCTGGAGGACACCCTTTCATACAGAAAAATACCTGACGAACAATTACAGCAACAAGTTAGTCATCCCGAAAACTTACGGAAGGAAATGGCAAGACACACCACCGTGAAAGATGCAACGCTTGAACCACTAAGTGTAGTCCGTAGAGCCGATTTCCTTATAAGTGTATCTTGAACATCAGTTCCTGTATTAGTAGGTTCATCAGTGAAATCGCGTATAGTTCCATAACTTTGATTTTATTTTATTTTTCAAATTAAAATAGAAATTAGTTTCAATTTGGCAATTGGATTCTTGTTGAAACGTGTTATGATGAAATGTATACATATTATTAACACGAATGAAATAAGTACATATATTATTTACTTCCCTAAGAAAAAAATAGTAAAGCAGATAGGTGTGTAATAATGCACAACTTCCATGTAAAATCTAATTTTCCGCATTTAGCAATGGATTTGATCAGAAAAAATGGTATCGGGACAGATTAGAAACAAAAAAACGAAGAGAAACGAAATTAATCAGACTCTACTTCCATTAAAATATCCATCAGAGATTCTAAAAGAACAATCACAATGTCCTTCACAACCACTTGGAATTGATACACCGAAAATGGTTAAATTCACCATGAAAAAATCATTTGACTTGACCGGTATTCGAACCCGGATCTCTAAATTTCCGGTCAGGTGTGTTAGCCAGTTACACCACCAAGCCATCTTAATTCATAGCGAACTTCAGTTGCGGTGCGCGTCACTGCGTACCACATCATTTGTAAACGCAATGATTGGAAACTTGGAATTCAATTTATTTAACTCGACCTATGGATCGACACTTTACGTAACAATCTCATGTACTTACATTGTTTCATCTTTCACCTGAAGGTGACGTCAGTGATGAACGATTAATTATATCTTGAGCGGCATAAACGATGTGATAATTATTTACATTCCTACAAAGTCGGAGTTTCATTGCGGATATATGAAGTTGATTCATTCTCGAAGAAAACATGCACGGATTTAAGCATATTGTCTAGGGACTCATCATTACGGGTGTTTTCATTACTTCTTCAACCGAAAGGAAGGCAAATGTTCCAAATGTCGGTGCCAGGTTTCTATCCCCCCTTTCACTTCGACCCATCCACCCAGCCTCGCCACTTCACGTACCTCCGCCCTCCCCCTTATCCCGTGACCAACGGCTCGCTGCTCCTCCCATCCGTGACCATAAGCGCCGATGACCTTATCCTCTTGTGACACGCCACCGAACAATGCTACACCGAAACGTTATATAAGGCGCGCGCGAGAGAGAGAGAGGTTTATGTAACTCGAGGAAAGTAGGCAAAAGAGAAAAGGAGAAAGGAGGAGGAGTAGGAGGAGGGGAGTCGAAATCAAGCTCTTCTTACCCAACTGGCCTCACTCAGCCGCCGCTGCCGAGGACGGAGGAACCGTGGGACGTTATGATGGCTGCGGCACACTGGCGGACAACAAAGGCTCAGGGACGCCACCTCCCTCCTGCTGGCATACCTCCGATGCATTCAATTGCTACGGAGAACAATGGCTAATTAATTCCAGTCATCAAATCCTTCCCGCGACAAAGAACAAAATTTAGATTCCGCACGGATTGGGAGCGTTGGAAGAATCCTCCTTCGAACATGATAGTTATGATGTGATTGACTACGATAAATTTCGGCGGTGATGAGCTAGGGAATGTCTTAGAACCTACCTATGTTGATAAAATAGTTATGTTAAGTCCAATGACAAACCCTGTGTATCATAGGATTTAACTATTAAGACCTTACTTTAAGACACTATGGGCACACTCTGAGGTGCAATGGGAAGTTGATGCCTATAATCGAAGGAAACATAGGGAAAAGTCCCAAAGAGGAAGGGCAAGAGGTATACATGGAACAAGTAAAGACGGAAGTACATAAGAAGAACTACCAGGGAGTAAGGGAACTAGCATTGGATATGGAAGGGTGGAGGGCTGCAGTCAAGTAACCTTAGGACTGAACGACCAATGAATGAAGTCATGAGTCGGGGATTGGATTGATGTTGCGGGTAGATTAGTATTTGCGTGCGTAGATCGTTTTTGTTCGCATGTGGATAGATAATTCATTGCTCTACTTTCCTTGCCATCAAACCACCATTTTTAGCAACTCTTTCGCTGTAACATCATCTAAAACGTGGAACGCTGTGTCATCTGATAAAAAGAAAATTAATTCACTAGAGGATTTCAACTCTGAATTCTAAAATAATTTCCTAAACTTGTTATTAGATACACGTTTTGTTTACTATTTTGCGGCGTAGAGACTTTCTGGTTTGTTTTTAAGATACATTAATGAATATAATGTTAAAGAATTATTTCTTTCCGCGCACAAGTCACAATTACAATTATATCTGATTGAGGCACCAATTCTACCGAAACACAAGTCACTGATTATCCCTTTCCTCCCCAATCATTACTCCGACTCTTTTCCTTTCACGTGACGTCTCGTAAGGTAGATGTAGATGTAAATTCCCTGGAGAAGGACCAACTCCATCTTTGTCTGCGCAGTGCAACCTCTGAGCTGCGGGGTCCAAACCATCCATGCAAAGCCTCTTAGAGGCTGTTGGGAGGCGTAACTGCGTAGATGTGGCATTTTCTTTGCATATTACTCGAGCAGTGCCGAAATTTGAGCGCGAATATTGGTAATACTTATGGAAAGTTGGTTTTTCAAATAAAATTTTTAACAATTATAATTTAAAGTGGTAAAGTTAAATATTTACTCAGGAAACGCTTTTATTTCAGAGTAACGCTTGAAACATTCCAATTATTCATGCGGTTATTTACCGGGTATAACTCACCACATTTAGTCACACAGCAAAGATGTTTTCACTCCAAAGGTGCAGAGAAAAGACGTAAGCATTTTATCGCAAACCAATCAGTAATACAACGCAGTATGGCAAATTCCGTAATGAGATTAGCAGACGTGTTGTCTTACAAATGAGAACTGTCTCTCATTCCAAGACTTTCCGCTACCTCTGACGCACTCACTCAATCAACTTGAAGGCGATCAACCAGAGGGTTGGCCAACTCCCTTTAATCTCAGTTGCTTTAGGTTACATCTGCCTCATTTTTCTAGATCTGTCTTTCTCATAGTAGAGTCCGCAGCCCACTCGTGGGCCGCAACTAATCTCTCAACGTATTTCCGGCAGCGTTAGGTTAGGACCTCATACTGGTATACTCAACGCTCGCGGGCTCTAATCCCACATGGGGCATCTATCTCTCAGAATTAAGGTCCAAGAGTAGAAGCTGCGAAACAACCTTATCAAATGGAGAAACTGAATCCTCAATGTCTACTGCTACAAGTAAAGTTTCATAATAAATCCTACCATGATGGTGAGACGCAATCCATGTTCATGGAATTGACTACAAGTTTATACGTTTTATCCAAGCGGCCAGAGATCAGCGTGGTCTGAGAATACATTTCTAAACGATCAACCGCAAGAAAATGGTGGCTTTCTATAGTGGACCACTTCACCATGGCGTTCACCTAGTTCTTGTTTCAAAATATAAATTTACGATTTCTAAAACCATGGATTACCACAATCCCATTTCTTTTTTCGATCATATTATCCACTTAAAGGTGAGTCGAGGAGACATCCTGCTAACCTGAAATAGCCAACATTCAAGCATGGATATTTATGGCGTAATTTGATGAATGGTGACCTAAAATACCGGCCATTTAAAGGTGTAATTAATTCAAAGATTTATTTGCCGCAGACATGCACTCCGTTCACCTCACGTGCTTCTCCAAAGCACCGTATACATCTGCTTAAGGGGGCGCCAACGTAAATCAAAACAAATGTAATTTGTTCTAACCCGTGTTACTAATAGGAAAACATGTTCTCTTTCAGACGCCTATTCTGAAAAACATTCGAAAATATCACACTTTTTTCCATTAATAAAATTTGAAATTGCATGGGATTAAAGGCAGGAATAGGTGAAACGGGAAAAGAAATTTTTTTGCCAAGTGGAATGTATTTTTTGTCGAATAATTAGGAAGTGGTTTTTCCTATAATACATAAATAATGAAGGCTCTAACCCACCTTAGATTTTTATTTTTTATCGAGTTACTGCGAAAATTGAGGGCAGTATGCATCAGTATAATAATAATGGCGCTGTATTCAACTCCTTAGAATAGAAAAAGGCCAACTAAAAATGTACTCGCAAGCAAAATCTGCATTTTTACTGCCTTAATTTTTAGATTTCAATAGTTTAAGCATGTGATCAGTTATTTCAGTTTTTTTTATGGCACAAGTGAAGAGGTGACATTTTATTTTATCTGGATTCACGAAATTGCTGGAGAATTCCATTAAGACTACCTACATCATGTATTTAACGTGCTAAATTCGTGGTTTCCCTTTAAACCCTTTCCCGTCTATATTCACCACGAACTTTGCCTTGAAGAGGCTAGTATGCAATGGGGAATTTCCAATAAACTTGTTTATTTTTCTCAGGAGCATTTGTACCAACTGTCTTTCATCACAGCTCTTGGGACTTTTTCGTTAGTGATTCACTCCACCCACTTTGTCATTCCATTCCAAATATTTGCCTAGCTTTTCATCTTCTCTCCTTTGCCACTGACGCACATCCCTTGAATATCATACACCACAAAACCTCTTTAACGAAGTGTTTCCTCATTGGCAGAGTAATGATGTCAACTGACTTTTCCTCCGTTGAACGCTTTTATTGCCCGGGGTGTTTAGATCACTATATTTTTCTTTTTCTATCCCTGAGAGATATCTCACTTAACAAACATTTCTCCACAAGTTTCAGGTCCTGCTGCCTAAATTGTACTCTCAAGAACTTAAGTGGCCTTTCCATTGCGTCCTTTTTGGTTTGTTCTCGTCAATAAGTATTTTTAACTCTTGCAGTTACTTTCCAGAGGCGGTCACGGTTCACGGCGGTCACGGAGTCGGTCTGTCGATCATTTTTTTCTCTTTTGCCAACATTTATGCAATAAGCAGAGAGCAACCTACAAATTGCTTCCCCTTAGAAATGAATAAAAATTATTTTTACTAATTAAATGCACTCTAATAGTGATAAAGACGAACAGGTGGGAAAGGACGACCTCAGCGTGTTCTTTCCTTCAATTTTCACTGATGAATGAGAGCAGGGGATCAAACTGTTACCTCAAAAGGGCAGGACTTAACTTATCGTTTCAAAGCAAAAGAATTTGAACTGATTGCACTGAAACAATTTTTTTAAATCTTGGCTTCACGCCAAGCAGGTCCATCCGTGAGATCCATTGGCATAATGTTAAAAGGTCAAAATATTTCACGAAACATATAGGAGCGAAACAGTCTAATACCATACAATAAATGTAATCCAAACTAATCTCAAAGTATTAACAGTTTACTTAAGGTGCCTAGAGTGATTTTAGTCTAAGTACAGATATGCGTGATATTTTTATACGTGTTTTTAAAAGTAATATCTATGGATAAAAGTGATAAAAATGCATTTTGCACCGTGGCCGAATTGTTTCATTGATTACGATGGGAATCCCTAACAGACGGAAAAAGTAAGTTGAATCTTGCGCGTGAGTTCCTATCAGACTATTTTTCGGAAGACGTTTAGAATATTTTTCTAAATCCAGCGTATTACGGTAGAAATTGTCAAAAGTATAAGATGAAGGAAATAGGTTGAAGAAAGGATATATCCATAATGCCATTTCTTTGGGGGGCCTAGAAGAACCACAATATGTAGTTGCGACAGATTTTTTCTACGAAATTTCCGCTGTTGCCAGGTAGACTAGACTTGTAACCGGTGTTTAATAACTTATTACAATTACTAACACCACACACTGCGTGAAATGTCACGCATGGTTTTGTTTTTTTGCATGAATAGTATCCGTGGATCATTAGTATCAGTATTCCTAATCATAATTAGTATTTTAATCGGTCTATTGCCTTTAAGCATATTTGTTATCGTAGCACCCACCTGGGTTTAGCCTCCTCAAAAATGTTTTGGGCCCCTGGTGCAAATAGAGGATGGTGGCCAGCCAGCGACACTACCATACCTCAAGCACATATAACTCGTAGTTCTGGAAAATATTAGCATCACACCTTATTTCTAGTATTCATCGTCGCGTAGATATATCATCACCTCAGCAATCTACCGTAAATTTCAGATGTCTTCATCCCCACCTTCTCCGCGGCTTATTCGTTTATTCTCATCTCAACCGCCCCCAAAGGCAGATCCACATGCTGTAGTTTCACGCGAGCAAGGTGTTGAATTCCGCAGGCAGCCAATCAGGTGCCTTGGAATGTTACGCCTCCCTCGCCTGACAACGCGCGGGAGAGGCTGGCAAGATATCAACCTTCTGCGCGAGAAAAGCATGGATTCGTCAAAGATGTCGTTTTGCGCGTAGAGACAATTGAAGAACGAATAATAAACTGAAAAACGGAAGATAGGGCCAAATATGGCGACGAAATTGAATGTTTTTCAATAAATAATTGACAAGCTATCAAAAAATATTTCCTTACCTCAACGATTTCAGAAGTGATCATCACACAACCAGCGATGTAGACATGCTCGCTGGCTGTTGGACAAGCAGACTGCCATCTGCAGGCCACCGCCAAGTTGATGGACGAACAATCTGTGAAATTCATCCGTCAGTTCAGAGGCAATATCAAAATTGGATTTATGACTTATGCACTCAATTAATCAGCATTCATCAGCTTAGGAAATTACACGTCACATGCATCACAATGTCAATTTTTCCAGCATACAGCCTGCATAGGCATGTGTTCGGCGCCATTAGTTTCACTTTTCGAGCTTCACCGAGGGCATTATATGATTAATATTGGTGGCTTTTGATGATTCAAGATGGCTTCCTTCCCTTGAAGTGAAGAATTCGCAATTCAGTAACTTGTGCGCTACATCGGTAAACAGAACACACACAAAAATACTTTAGGCACGTCTAAATCTTCCCCTCGAAAGAGGGGAAGGGAAAGCTAATTTAATAGGCATCAATAGCATTGATTTCAGTCATCTAATGCCCTAACCCTAAGCAAAGGGTGCAACGAGTGTATCCTTCTGCACCACCATTTTAAAATTCAATACTATGAGTTAATACAACTTTTTTCTCGCTCATTTTTAAAGAGTAAAATCACAGCACATGTCTCGTTAATGCTTATAAAAATACCCTAAAACTATGGAAGTAGACGATGAAATTCATTTGACAAAATACGACTGCCATGAGTGAGTTTCATGATTCGTATTTATGAAATATAACATTCATCGCAACAGTTATCGACACGATTCAATTTCCAGTCATCGAGAAATTGAAGCAGATACCTTCGATGACTAATGGAGCATGGCTTATTCCCGATGAAAAAAGGAATTTGGGCACAGCTTAATTATTTAGTTCATAAGATCTACATCGTTCAATGATGAGGGGCATGCGTCAGGAATCGTCGCACATGTCGACAACATCGACGTTTGAATGTGAAACTTTCTTGCGTTAATTACGCTAACTGCGCTCTTGTAACTCCTCAAAGTCTGATTGTTAACCCACCTTTTCTTCTTAACTCTTATTTGGTATCAATGCCAAAAACTCTCTAAGTAATCTGGAGAGATGCCCGCGAAAGTGCATTTAAAATAATTAGGAGTTTTCCTCGCTACGACGTAAGTTCAAACACAAGAGAAAGAGCTACTTATGTAACAAGGCGATAATAAAATCAGTTTCACTGAAAAATCACCCAAGCTAACTGAAAATTAAAACCAATTTGCGAAAGACGCAGACAAATTATTTTAATGATCAATTTTTTTCCAGCTCAAATAGAGTCAAGGCCGACTGCAGCGCCATTACAATCTCACCAGCACATTTCGAGCTCAATAATTGAGGTAATTTGCTAAAAACTCGAATATAACTAACTCTGATGGGCAGGATGCTGAAATTTATTGCCATTGTATATACAGGAAAAATACGCCTTCCATTAGATTTTTAAAAAAATTGCATATTACCAAGCAATAAAATGTTGTTTGTTTCCTTTGAGACGTAAAGCTTGCTCACTCTTATGGGCATTTAGATTCAAATGTGATTGGTGGAAAAAGAACGGGAAATAGATAAAAAATTACTGTTATAAAAGATATTAGAAGGAAACTTCTTTTCATCAACGCCGCCGACATCGTGGGTAAATCACAGTTTCAGACTATAAATTGTGGAAATGTATGATGAAATGAATGATGAAATGAAAGTATAATTTCATATCTTCAGCGCAGATATTCAACCAACCCTAGTAGTATTTTTGAACGGTCCCCAACTTAAGTTCCCCACTTCATCTCCTTTCTTCCGTAGTGGAGTTATCAATATCGCAACCTCTCATAAAATACCTTTTATTCAACCACTCCCTCGAGAGCTCATCATACTTTGACCTCCATTTGGGTCGTCCAAAATATCATTCGACCCTTTTCCCCACTAACCCAAACCAAAATATACTCCCCTTCTGGAACCCATTTCAACACCCCGTTACCTCTCAACATGTCTGCCATAATCTTCCTCCACTTCCAGAAATTTTCCATCAGCCATTTCCTTTCCCACTTTATTTACCACTGCCTTGTATGCCTCCATAATGGTAAATCTAGCTCCCCAACTAGCATAATGTTTCTGTTCCTTACGTCTCTTACATCTCAAAATCATTCGATGTGTGCCAGTATTCCTATCACAAAGAACAAATAAAAGTACCCCAAATGTTTAAAAATTTCATATTTTTCATAAGATCGTTCAACCTTTCCACTAGCCCATATCATTCGGGTCAAGTTTTTGAAAAACCTGCGAGTGAACTTAAATGAAAACCCTGTTCATTCTTGTCAGCTGCAGTAAGGGTACGAAATTTATGAGACGAAATATTCCATCCGATACTCGACATTAAGGATATCGTTCGCTCTATGTACCGGTTCCTAGCGTTATGTCGCCAGTAACACAGCGGTACACACTGCAGAGTTAAAAACATGAAGATATACTCGGCTTCCGATCCGGGCTGTTCCATTCCAAGCCGATTCGAATCAATCCAGTAGGCTCCGTTTCACGACGCTCGTTCACAACGTTCACTTGCAGGTTTTGAAGTTACGCTCGGATCGATTTAAGCATTATGAATGACGCACGTCCCAACACCCACCAGAGGCTACTCAACTCTCGATATTTCAATGAATGATGGGTTACCAGAGTGGCTTTCTCTGGAGGCATTTACATCAATGGAAGTTTACAGTGGCAATGTTCGAATTTTGGAAAAAAAGATAACGGAAGTCTCATCAAGTTTTGTCTAACAATCCAGGTTTCTCGGCTAAAAAATAAAGAGAATATGTAAAATTATTGAGCAACAAATAAAAACGAGGACGGAATACACTAATGAAATAATAAGGGATGTCAAAAAATGTGGATTTATGAAGGAATTAAGCAATAAGCTGGAAAGAGAATGGAATGGAGACCTGCAACAAACCAGTCTTCGGATTGATGTTTTCTGCTGAGAATAAAAGACGGCTATGAAATACAGATATACTCATTGCTTCCAGGCGTGACAAGAGCAATGAACTAAATATTTGGGGCCAAATTGATTAATAAAGAATCCGGAGACGGCTCCCTGCAATTGAGGGAATATTTTAGGCACCTAATATTGGGCGTATTCGGACACACCCTTGACTTGCATTTTGACGTCCTAAAAGAATGGACTTCTTACGTAAGTTCTGTTCATCGGTGATTTGGTCGTTCTAGAAAGAATGGAAAGCATTGCGACACGTTTTCTCCGGAATCCCACCCCACCTTTATCTCCACCCACACAAATGTAGGGCACATACGCCTCCCCCTCCTCGACTCCGTCAACGAAAACACGATTAATAACCACGCACTCAGGTTAATGCTTTAGCAAAAGCGGATAGTGGATTGAAAGTCACAACTAATGCTAAGCCATTCTGATGCGAAGCACACTCTCGCTCATAACTTGGCAACTTGCAGATCTACTGAGTGTACTTTTCTTCAAAACATCTCTCCAAAAAGAAAAATCACCATTACCAGACAATATCTATTGACGCTCATTCAAGCATCTCTCATTCTATTCAAGTAATATTATTTTTTAATAAACTGGAGGCTAGGTGAATGTGTGACCTCGTGGGCTTTAGAGTAAAAGACTAGCTTTTGTAAGTAGACAAGTGGGGTATCGCAAAAGAAGAAGAAAGCCTTTATAAATGCTCTATCGTTGAGATTCTAATAGTTCACTGATAAAATTACGTAAATGGTGACGTTATAGAAGAATTCTGTGGTAAGATGGCAAAATATGATGTCATTTTTTGCTAATTTTATAGGAGGACAGTTTTAAAGTTTAGTAGGTTCTGAAAAATCAGAATTCCAAAGTTTAGGTCTTACCTTTTCGTAATAGATGCATTAAACTGTTGTTATCATATTTTTTTAACTTTCCAAATCCAACGGTATTAGCACTAGGGGCCGTATTCTAAGACGTTCCTAGAGGAACGACTCTTCCTCTATGACGCGTTTGTGGTGACAACTCAACCTCCAAGCGTTTTTTAAACGTACCTCTGAATCTAACGGTATGCATACCTCACTTTCACAAAAAACAGACATCATATTTAGCCATCTTACCACAGAATTATGAATACATTGAGCTTCAAAGTTAATTTTCTGAGCACCTCTCAAGCCGCTTGTCTATAATTCTGTTAGCTTTTTAAACTAACGCGCTGATTTCACTTGAGAATAAAAACATTTTTAAGAGGAAGGCCTTAAATTTCCTCTCCGTGATTTAATTCTTCCAGTGAAAAAGGATCCCCATTAAAATGTTAAGTCACCTATGGAAGGCTCTGCCTTATTTAGAGAGATGTGGCTCTTTGCCAGATTTTGCCTTGATTCATTTTTTCCCAGCGAATGAAAGAATTTTTCAGAAGCTAAAAGAAGCTTTCGTGTGCATAAACATATTTTTTCTATGTTAATAATAAATCATAAACTTAAATTCGGATTGAACTGAACTGAAATCAATTTTATCGGGATTAAAAAAGTAATTTAAGTTAGTAAAAATATAATAATTCACTGGTTAAATTTTACGGTCAACTTTTCCAAATCTGTGCAGTTCAAACAATTAAAAACTCTGCTGACGCAGATTCAAAAGTGTAACTGACCTAATTAAAAGCTTAACGTCAGAAGATGTACCTAAAGATGGTATTATAGGATCATGTTCGTTCATAGATTGTGAATTAAACATATTTTTTTTATAATAAGAATAGGAAATAGAAAGCGATAACTGTCGACAAATGTTGAAATGTCATGCGATAGCGTTTTTTATTAATGAAAAGAGTAGGTATCGACTTCACAACATTTATAAAGCCGTCGATTAAACAAAGTTCTCGTTTTATGAAGTTTCTATCACACTGACATTCATGCGCTTCAGAAGACGTGAACGGACAGAAGGAGTAAATATAATTATCATGAAAAACAGGGAGGTATAAATGGTGAATAAATAACCGCACAGCAGGAGAAATATCATCGCAAAGTAACATGAGTCTGTATAATATTCGTCACATGCAATGGTTTTAAATGTATACTTCCATCGAAAGTTTTTGCAGCGATTTGTAAATTCTGGAGAGGCCTAAAATTTTATCGAGAATAATAAAAAATGTAAAGCAACCCTCGATAACACCGGTCTGCATTTTGAAACGTTTTGTCAGATGATTTATTAAAAATAGGTGTTCTTGAATCAATATTTATGCTGATTCTAAAAATGACTTCAATTTTTTTCTACCACGTCAGGTTTTTACACAAAATAAGAATTATGGTTTCAAGATTTTTACTACTGCAAGCACAGTTATATTAACATTACTTCAGGCAATGACAATTTTTGTAACAAAAATGAATGAAGGATGAATAACACTTCCAAGGTCACACAACAATAGCAGCAGTTGTGCCAACCTAAGGCCTCTATTAGCCGAGGCAACCTGGACACTCCACCGGACGTTCCACCGGTGGAGTGTCTGGTTGCTCGGGTTTACTCCGCCCAGGTCACCGGTGGCGCCACCAGTATCGGTTCAAAAATTACCCAGCCCACAGCAGTAGTTAAAATCGTGTTGTCTATCAATTTTGATAATTCTTTCGATAAATCTCTAGGTTTACTCGGTTGCCCTTTATTACTGTTCTTTAGTAAGTTTTCCTTTCTTTGCGTTACGTCACTTGGACAAGCGACACCTTCACCTTCTTGCAAATTGCGATCACCATCTTCATTCACCACCGCCCCCGGCGAAAACATATTAACACACAGAAATTAAATTCACAAGAGCGAACAACTCACCACTAGTTTGGACTGTGAACTGAGATTGTGTCTGAGAGAACTGAGCCTGGAGCGTCGTGGTCAGGGCAGTATGAGGCGCGCGCATGCAATATTCAGTCACCGGTGGCGCGTCTGGTCGCCTCGGCTAATAGGCTACATATACTCCAATGCCCCGGAACCTTGCTTAGCAACCCAAAGTGGAAGGCGCGGTTGCGGGGCTCAGTCGACTGGTTTCGGTGGCGCGTCTGGTGGCGCGTCTGGTTGCCACGGATAATAGGACTCATTTGATTCTATGCCCCACGACTGACAAGTTCCACCGGTGGAACGTCCGGTGGCGTGTCTGGTTGCCTCGGCTAATAGGCCTCTAAGACTCATTAGCTTGGGCCAGCCTAAGGCTCATTAGTTTGTATTGAGAAATATCCCTCGCACAATAATTACTCACTGACAAATGCACTTATCAATAAATCTTAGAAGTTAAATTGGGTCCATGCTGAAAAAACAGTACGTGATAGAAGAAAACTAAGAACAGTTTTGAAATCAGCATATCATAGTTAGCTATTATCACTTACTAGAATTCAGTTTGATCAGAAGAATCTGAACGCTATGAAAATACCAGCCATCGGGTGAAGAATTTGGTTAGAAGGAAGAAAATAATTCCCGACAGCTGGATCTGTTTGTTGAAGCTTACCAATGATATAACATCCTTTACTCCGAGAGGGTAATGCATGTTGCCCTTGGTTTCAATAGTAATATATGTGAGAAGATTCCGCTTCTAGTTGCCGGCCATTTTTCAATTAAAAGGTTATAATAAATTGTTCTTAGCTGATTTAAATCGATAGAATGGTCCATGAAATTTTTTAAATAAACACAAATGGTGGCATTAAGATTTTTAAACTCGCCTGTCTCAATTTCAGAATGAGACGCTGTCGAGAACCAAAACTAGATTTTGTACAAAATTCCGTAGATTGCCACTTTTCTATAGATAGGTTATACAGCACTATAAAAAAGTTAACCACTCTTCCAAGATTTCAAACCGGGAGTCAGGCCGCAGGGCTCTTTCACGTGTAAATTATCAAGATAAACTTTTAAACATCGAAATTCCCTCCGTTCCACATGCCTTTTTATGGAAAAAGAAAAACTCGTTTTTCGGTTTGAGGCCGTCCTCTTTTCGTGAAATTTTACGTTTTTTCCTCCGATCGGTGAAACGGTGAATTTTACCTCACTTCTAATAAATCTTCTTACTTACTCCATCCTTCAGAATTACCAAGATGTTTTACATTATTACATACCCCTTCGTGATGAATGCTCTATAACCAAATAATATTTCTCATTAAGATTGAAAACTAGTGGAGTACCTATTCATCTTTTTGCTCTAACTCTGGTGGGAAAGTGTAATGTATGAATTCAACTTATTTTTTAGTTTTTCTATAGATAAAGGTACGGTTAGATTTACTAGGCAAGATTATTTCTACAAATCGATTTCTCTAAAAACAAGAAGATGCAGGATGTCATGTATTCGACTTATTGCTTTTAGTCTGACGGGTTGGGAAACAAAGCCTAAGCATTCCATGACTAAATGTAAGATGCTTAAAACGGGAAAAAATAGATTTCACCATGTAGACACCGGGGGAAATATCAGGTTCAGTGACCTGCGGGATGATCAACCCTCCGGGACTCGGACATCATAACAACACCAACCTAGCTGAACATGGACACAGCTCAATTCTAAGATGATTATAGCCAAACTACAGTTCTATCCAAATTCCTGCAACGTATTTCTTGCGATATCTGAATGAGTATTCTTCGAGATTGAAGGTATATATAGAATCCCTCGGACGTTTACCAATACCTACCTGGTTTTCCTTCGGGGAATAACATTTCTAAACACTGATTTTCTTGGAATTCCTTGAAACTAGACTTTAGCTAATTTTCATATTGAGATCAGAATTTGCAGACTTGGAATATAGATTAACAAACATGTCATTAGTATTTCCCCAAATACAACTATAAATTAAACAAGCAATTGTAACTTATTTATAATAAATAAATGAACTGTGACAACGGCAACTAGATATCATATGGTCATTTTGGATAGTTAAAAATCAGAGCTGTTTGGGGGCTCGAAAAACAAAATATACTTGGTCAGCAAATGAATTCTTTACTGAACGTCGAATAGAATAAAAAAAATAAAGAATAGTCGGTTAAATATTGCTTTTTCAGGAAAAGGCTTCCTCAATGCATTCGAAAAACAGAACAGCTGATACTCGTCAATTTTCAGTTTTTACTTGAACATATCCCATGAAAATACACTGCCTCCTGTAAGTTAATTAATTTAAGAAAGCATTTAAAGAAACATCGACACTATAAGTGCTCAATTTTACTGCCTCGCAGGATACGAAACGACTCCGTCAAATCAGATAGCAGAATTGGATTTATGCATGTAAAAATCATTTTGAACATCCATTCTGCTGGAGAACATGGTTTAAACGTCTGAGGTTATGCGAAGAAGCGTGTACAACGTCATACCTGGCGATAGCCTTCACGAGGACGGCCACTTTCCTGTCGCCGCGCCGTCCCGTGACTTGAACAAGTAGCCTTTTCACTTATTTTCACGCCTCCATGCTAAACGTCATGTGTTTATTGGAAAGAACTGACAATATGTTTGTCATTTTATTAGCAATGATTACCACGAATAGGTGGTATTTTCCAACGTTGAGGTGGTACCCCAGGATAAGCGCATGTCTAGGTGGTTAATTCAAACGCTAAGATAGGCAAGGCCTCTCTCTTCTCGTTCTCACATACCGTTCAACAGAGACAAAATAATGAATCTACATACTACTCTGCGGGCCGCTACATGGGCGTGTGGCAGGGGTGTTAGTAAACCAGCCGTGTACAGGTGTAAAGGAAAAGGCAATAGAGGGTTAAAAGGTGAAGTGGATTTTGGAGTGTTTGAGTTGAGCTCAGTATTTATTATGGTCACTTATTGTAAGGGGAGAGACAAGCGGATTCAATCATTTGATTCAGAATATATTTCTTAGAACATAGATCAGAAATAAAATATTTTCATAAAACGTTCCGCGATCGAAAAAAGTAAAATATCTGAAGATTTGTTTACTCAGGTATATATTCCGCGTCGGTCCATTGGCTTCAGCTACTTCTGAGCTGAACAAGGACGTTAAAATTTCAATGGAGCCGAAAATGCATAGCCATGAACACTGATGGGCGAAGGAAAAGCAATAACGGCGGTGCAAGGGAAGAATTTTGTGCCGAATAGGCGTGGCCTACCAGTCACAAAACAGAATTACCTGCGGATTTTAACTAATATTCGACTGAAGCCCAACGGCACCACCGGAAACGTAAGCCAGAGTGAGGCCTAAACTGTGCCGATTATAATGGCTGAATCGGCTTCAAGAGTGAAGTGGAACGTCACCTCCATCTATTTTCTACCTCCTTAGACCTGAAGACACCGACTGCAAAGCCGGGATAACTGATGCTGCCGCGATATAGACATCCCGGACAAAACACATCTTCAACACCAGCTCACTGCAAAAGCCTTCACAAGTTAGTTAAGTGCCTCATCATCATCAGCAGCAGCAATCAATCCGAATATTAGGTTTCTTGCAGCTCTCCCCGCCATTTTATTTTCAGCAAACCGCTTATTTCCTTCTCCTCGATTATTGCCTCTATCATTGGCCTCCCTCGATCATTTCTCCCATTCTTTGAGCCCTCAATTATAATTTTCCGGAGGCGGCTGTCTCAAAATGTGCCCAATACGTTTTATCTTCTGTTGCGCAGTATTCATGAAGCATATTAGCTGTTCATAGTTCCTCATCGGTGATTTTCTCCGTCCATTTTATCTTCATCATTCCTCGATAACACATTTTAATGACTTTCTATTTTCTTTTATCCTCTTCAGACCCAACTTCCTCCGGGAGCATTCGTTCAAGGAAAACGGCATGAATTCTGCAATACCATGCAAGACGATACCAACGACATGGAAATAGGTTCTTACCATTGAAATGGTTTTTCTGACATGTATCGCAAAACGCAAAAACTCTGAAAGGGTAAATCGCTGGTAACACTCATCTGTTTTAAATGGTATTTATTTCTCGACCTCGATTATAATGTTACGAACCTTTACAATGGATTAAATATGTATACACACAAATTTGAATACCGATGAAAAACAACTTTCAACAAACGACTTTTATATTCAACGATTCATGTTTCAATTTTATGATTGCTATCTTGAAAAACCAAGGTCAGAATCCAAATCTGAGAGCAGGGAGCAATACATGGTGTTTTATGCACGTGTGGTTAGGTGAAGCGCGGTCTTTTTTTTATCCAGCTGTAAAATGACTTGCGCTGACGGTCCTAGTACCATTTATCGCGCTAGTGCATTACATTCGCTGCATGAATTTAATAATCCGCGAATAGTTTTGGAAAGAGCTATCTACTGGCCATTGTGCGGAGTTGAGGGCTGTACGGGCAGGGTACGGCCCGCGGCTTTGTTCCGTCCGGACCGTTGGCCGAGCCATGGGTCCGAACTTCATATTCCAATTTTCCAATAATTGCGATTGCGCAAATGATGTGGTACACAGTCATGCGTACGGTGAAATTCACCATGAAAAAAGCATTTGACTTGGCTGGGATTCGAACCCGGATATCCCAATAGACGGTCATGTAGGCCTGTACGATTATTCGATTAATTGAATCGTCGATTCAATTATTTTTACAATTGATCGATTATTTCAGCACATCGATGTCGATTACGGTAATCGATTCGATTTTCAATTTTTTTCAAGTGTCAATTATTGTTTCAATTGTTATTCAATTCATAATTATTGACCGGTAATCGATTAATTGACGATGCAGAATGGGGACTGTCCAATAACCTACCTCTGGTAGAATACTTGAAAAAATTGACGGTGGTGATGGTCATCATCTACCCCTCCCTCCCTACAGAAGTTAGCTAGCTATCCCGGCAACTAGAACTGCGTCCGAGAGGTTCAGTCTCGGCGGGAACATTGCCATCGACACACGCCAGTGTCTGTCGGTTGAACACGCTGAGGATCTCATATGCCTGTCTTCAAATAGCGATCTATTCCTTTAATTAATGAATAAAAGATAACTGATTTAATTATTTTGCTGTTTTTCAAATGAATTCTTTCATTCTTCTCATTGGCAAAGGAAAGCCTTTGAAAATCATGATCCAATTGAGTCCTGTTAATTAATTGGCTGATGCCAATTAATTGAGAAATGACAATTAATTGACACCGATTTAGATGTCAGTTAATCGACCACATTTTAAATTATTCTTATAATTGATCGATATAGATTCTTTTCGATAATCGCACAGGCCTACGGTCAGGTGTGTTAGCCAGTTATGCCACCAAGACATCTTAATTCAAGGCGAATTTCAGCAGAGGTTTACACGAACAATTTGTTCTCGTCTCCAGTCTACATTATAGCAAAGGAGACGTTGTCATGCATGATATGCCACAGTCGCGGAGAATAAACCCAAATTTGTTGCTTTATAACGACTAACTTGACAATTTGCCAATCATTTGACCTATGGACCGAAAGTGATGATTACAGTCAACAGCTTCAGCAGCAGCAGTTGGATGGATTTCTCTGGCCTCTGGCTTCGACTTCGACACTCATCGGGATACAAAGACGACGCGACGTGACGATCGGTCCTTCTACGGCAAAGCTGTGGATACGACTCCATCCTGGAGCTGGAGAAGCGGGTGAAAGCTGGGATACCAACCTGGAATAGGGTGTTTTGGGCAGGAGTCTCAAATTCGAGAATCGCGTGGTACGGGGGGCGAGGGTAACTCAGTACCTCGTTCTCACTCCCGTACGTCGCCTGTGAATTGGCGAATATCCTTTACGGTCGTCTCGTTCGGCAACCCTGGGAAGAGGACCCCCGCAAGGGGTGAACCTCCTTGCACTTCCAGGGAAACCGGACGGGTCCCCTCGGTAGGGAACAGTGTGTAGGATAGGGGAAGACCCGGGTCAGACCAGCTGTACCCGATCGACGGCGTCGACCGGATCGGCTGGGGGGCCCACGTGGGTTTTCCACAGTTTTTCCCCCTCCCCGTAGGGTAGATAGTAGAGAGACTCCTCCTGTACAATGATGACTGAGAGAACCCCGCCATCAAAGGGCACTCAACGACACGGACACCTTACAAGGGATCTTAGAAAGGCCAGAGAAAGAGAGATGGAAATGGAAAGAAAGACAGAGGGGCTCACCCAGAAGCCCCGACCAGCAAATATCACAAACATTCTCTTCGGGAACGGAAATTTAACTTTATCCCAGGCAAACACTGGAGCGGCTGCTGCAAGAGATTATTGGGAAGAGGTAACAGAAGTAGCTATGGACGACACAGCGGAAGTACAGAACGATCCATTCGAGACAGTGGGGACATCCCGCAAGCGGCGACACGTGGATACTACTGCTTTGGAGGCAATCCCCCTCTCCAACAGATATAATGAGCTGAAGGAGATCACTGACGATAAAGTGGAAACGGAAAACCCTAAAGAAGGAGAGGCACCTAAGGGCAAAAAACCACCGGCCGTCGTAATCTATAAAATTACAAATATGACAGGCATGCTTAATACGCTGAAGAATGTGGCTACTGACAAGTCATTTACTATGAAAAAGACTGCTGACGGGAATAGGCTTCAGTTGAAAAGCATGAATGACTACGAAAAAGTGTATAAGTATTTCAAAGACAATAGAGCGTTCACCCATACCTGGGCACCGAAAGGGAAGGGAATGGCCAGATATGTACTGCATGGGCTGGACAAAGACATTGACACGGAATATATTAAAGAGACCTAAATGACCTAAAGATACCATTTGTGGCAGTACGTCCTTTGGGCATAACCAAAAAAGACATATATGTTGTCACATTGCAAAAAGGAAACGGCTTCCAAGTGAAATCAATGGAAAACATCAAGTATGTATGCAACCATCCGGCTACATTTACCCCGTTTCAGTATAAGACGCCCCAGCGCTGTTATAGATGTAATCGTTTTAGCCACGGCTCTCGACTTTGTGAAGACGAACCTAAATGCTATTATTATGGACAGGATCATGAAGGCAAAACATGCCCCAGAACTGCACCAGTTAAATGTTGCAACTGCGGTAAGGACCACCAAGCCAACTCAAGGGAGTGTGAAGCATTTATTAAAGCACAACAACGCACAATGCCTAAGAAAAAGGAGACCGGCAACAGGAAAAAGTTCTTGAACCTGCCCCACAACCGGAAAGAAACATATGGGAAGAGCGCAGGGCGGAAAGACAAAGAGTAATGGCTGAAACTCAACCTACCAGAGAGAAGAGGGACAGCAAATCTGCGAAACATCGGCTAAAAGAACCAGATGACAGGGAACGAGGTGGGTTCCAGTCTCAACGAGATAAGACAGACGTAAGCGACTTTCAGTCAGCTAATGCAGCAACAAATGATGATGTTCCAGCAAATGATGGAAAAAATGACGGGGATATTTGCTCTATTGTCTAATAATGCCATAAAAAAGGAAACTTGGTCATCTCCATTTGAAATTCAAATGGAGACATAATTAACAAGACCCCGGAACTTCTTATGTTCCTCAGAAAATATAAGATAGATAGCGGAAACCCACCTGAGGACAGGTTACAAATGGAATGTACCAGGATTCCATATTTTAAAGAAAGATAACGACAAGCCAGGAAAAAAGGCATCAGGTGGAGTAGCAGTCTTAATACAACGAACGAATAACTATAACGAGATCGAAATAGATCAAGACAAAATGTAAAATCTGGAAGTAGCAGGAGTATCAATTGAAACCGATCTTAGAGAGACAAATGTGTTTGCTTGCCATTTACCGCCTAGGAAGAAATTCTGTATGGAAGAGTTCCAGTTAATAATAATTTATGATATCCCAACGATCCTGGGGGGAGACTTTAATACTAAGTCAATATTCTGGAACTGCCCCCGGGAGAACGCTAATGAGAAAAAAATGCAAGACTGGGTAAATATGAATAAACTTAAAGTCGTAGGTGCGATATTCCACAGAGGAAAAATAATTCGTCTTGACCGGGATCAATTGGCCCTTGGCACATTCCGTACTTCAGGAGTACAGTGTACAGGAGTACAGGAGTTTGGCGGCGGGGTAAATTCCCCGTCTGCCAAACCGAAGGTAGCCGGTTCGAATCCCGCCTGGGTAGGATATTTACACCTCCCAGGGCATGGTTGTTTGTGTTCATCCATTTAATAATAAATATCTAGTAATTGGCGTTTGCTGTTAGATATACAGAAATTATTTCCTTTTATTACAATTGTATTTAGAAGTCTCCAAACATCATTGAAAATGGATGATAAGATAAACCGGGGAAGATATTCAAGGGGGAAAGGAGCTGGTGTAAAATCAAGAAACACGCATGTGTACGGAAATCTGAAATTGCTAATTTTTTTATTTGAAGCATTTATTTTCTCTAGTTTCATTCGAGTAAAGTCAAAAGCTGCAAATAGCAATGCAATCCATCGCCTTCGCAAAAAATATGTTTATCTAACTAAGGGTAAGTGAAATGCTTCGGCTCAAAGGCAAAAGGATTTTCACTTGTATATGTATATAATCTTGACCACTTAATTATGGTTGATGTTATTTCTGGAGCTTTGGTCTATGATTTTTTCAATTAAAAAAACACCAATTTGCCAACGTTTCACCTCTTTATGTAGGCTTCATCAGGGCTAAAAATACATGAACAAACGTACTTGAATATACATAAATATTGTTAGCAGCTATTCAGTATATACCTTAAGGTGACATTTCACGAGGAGAGTCAAAGGTTTATGACAGTTAGTTTCCAAAACATAACAACAATGACCTTCTAAGAAACAAAAATTTTAACATAAACAAATACTTAAACGAACAAATATTTTTTTTATAAAGAACAAAATATTAAATTAATAATATTAAGCAAAAAAAGTGTAAAATAAATATTTAAAAAATAAAAAACAACTAGATATCAGTTTTATATGTCAAATTTGCAAAAAAGGAATAGTCTAATGCTGATGGTTACGTTACCATATTTTTGAAATGTAAGTTATGAATCAGATTATAATATATTTAGCTCAAATTTTGCATGTCCGTTCTATTATTGCATGCATTTGGATTTTGCATTACATGCACCATTTCTTTGAATAGTCTCTTTTGGAGGTTCGGTTCAAAATCAAGTGGTTTAGCATCCGTAAGTTAAAATTATGGCTGTAATCAAGCGCATCTTTAGCCAAGCCACAGGTTCCGATATATGTTTTTATTGACGATTTATGACCATTCAATCTATTTTTAAGATACTGTGCGGTTTGTTCTAAATATGTTTTTTTGCATTCTTGGCAAGCTATGGTATAAATAACATTACTCTTGTAATCCTTTGGAATTTGGCTCTTTAATTTTGAATATACTGTTCTATTTTGTGTTTATCTGGTCTATATGTTATTTTAAAATTAGGATATTTAAATTTTTTGGATATTTGTTCAGATAACCCTTTAACATAAATTATACTCCTATAGTGATTAGAGGTTATTTTTTGTACCGTTATCACTGTGGGGTCTTGAGCTGATGTTTGTTGGGTTAATGGAAATTGGTCGTTCCCTGGGGTGGGTTGAATACTGCTACTGTATAAAAGTGATTTGGCGAGTTTCCTCGGGAAATTGTTCGTTTAAATATTTGTTCATGTTAAAATTTTTGTTTCTAAGAAGATCATTGTTGTTATTTATTGGAATCTAACTGTGATAAACCAAGGGTCTGACGGAATTGCGATATCTCGTATGGATTACTACTATCGCCAATTGTTTCAGGCGCAAATGGAAAAATACGTATGCGTGAAAAAGATAAAGGTTGTTTGTTTTTGCCATAAATCTTTTATTTTTTGTGAAAAAATGCTGTAATTATTCTTTTTGCTGTAAGACGTTTATCCGTTTCCATTTAAAATACGCCTGGGACCATACGAGACATCGCCATGGCAACCGTAAGTAAACAAATAAAATGGCCGAGAAAGTACACTACAAAAACGCCAAGAGACTAGAATGGACGGCATTATTGCGCTGTAATCTAGTTCCGGAATTTTTCAGGATGCAGAATTGATTATACAATTACCTTTTTAAATTTCCCCTGAGAAATAAATAGGTGATTTCCCACTTAAATCTGCCAGATATTCAATTAAAGAGTATACCTGTCGCGCTGATAGTTAGCGCCTGACCGCTAGAGTGCTCTGGGTGAAATGTATAACCATTGGAGTAATGTGAGTGTCAGACTCTTGTGATAAACCTTTGACTCTCCTCGTGAAATGTCACCTAAAAGTATATACTGAATAGCTGTTAACAATATTTATGTATATTCAAGCACGTTTGTTCATGTATGACTTATGTATTGTATTTTTAGCTCTGATGAAGCCTACATAAAGAAATGAAACGTTGGCAAATTGGTGTTTTTTTAATTGGAAAAATAATAGACCAAAGCTCCAGGAATAACATCAACCAAAAGGATTTTCTTCATCCTCTTGGAAAAAATTTTAACAAGATTTCATTACCATGCAAAAGAACATGAAATGCGAACTTATGGATCCATCCATAAAATTTTGCGTTTGGTGTCTCCAAAAGGCCAAGAGAATACTAAAATCGGAGGTTATATTGCTGTGACACGGCGAGAACATAATGTCGAAAGTTCGCTTGCCCGTTACAAAAATGAAGTAATTTCCATTTCCATATTAGCATCGGAAAGGAGCAATGTGATTAGTCAAGATCCACCACATAAAACCAGATTCATTTTTCCATTGAAGAGAGTTTAAATGGAGAAGATGTTCGAAGACGAGCAAAGTCAATGAAAACTGCTGGCCTCCCTCGCAAAATACCTTTCAAGCCTCAAAAACAAAAGAAAATTGTGATTCTCGTTGGTTAAGGCTAAAGATGGAGACTTGAATTCACGAGTCGTAACTTGAAGTGAAATCCAATACCATTCATATTTCATTTCACATCATTGCAATTGGTCAATCAATACATGTACTTTAAGATTAAAGTAAAATTTCCCCTACCACCTCTCGCACACCCGCAGGCAATTACTTCCTCAAACAACGTTTTCCTTTGGATCAGAGTACGCCCACACTCTCTTCACCCCATGCTCACTGGTCGTTCAATCCTTACAATGGTTGACTTCAGCCCTCCATCCTTCCCTATTTAATGCTATTTCCCTTACTCCCTCGTAGTTCTTCTTATGTACTTTCTTCTTTATTCGGTCAATGTATTTATCCCATGGCCTTCCTCTTGGGACTTTTCCTTCCATTTTTCCTTCAATTATATTCCTCACAAACCTATTGTGCCTCAGAGTGAGCCCAATCCATTTGGTTCTTCTTTTGTATAGTGTTTAATGCGGCCCTTTCTTCTTCTACTTTTCTGTGTTCTTCTTCGTTTCTAATTTTATTTGTCCATTTGATCTCCAACATCAGGTTTCGAAAACTCCTAATATTTTCTGGTTAACTTTTCCAATTGTCTATGCTTCCAGTCCTTAGAGCGCCACGCTCCACACGAATGCTTTCACATAATGTTCCCTCTAGCCATCCCTCAATCCTATTCTCTTCCTCCACCTTCCCTACATACCCACATTCTCCCCACTATCACTGCTTTCAGCATCCCTATCTCCCCTTATTACCTGCTTCTTCCATATTCTCTGCCTCCTCTTAAATTCCTCCAACATCCTCATATTCTTACCCGCGAAGCTAGGCACATATTACGTCTTCCTGTCCGTCCGTTGCATATTTTCCATTCTCCTCCTCGCCCACATCTCAAACGCCTCCCATCTATCCTTTTCCCTCAGTGTCGACGTCTCCGAAATGCTCAACGCCACAGTCCGTATTATGCAACTTACCAACCTATTCTTAATCCTTTTGCATCGAAGTTCGTATATATCCGAATGAATATTTTCATCCACTAATTGAGGAGTTCGACTATAACCCACAAGCTCAAAAAATATATTCCATCTACTGCGGATATCGAGGAAATTCCATGAGGTATTGTATCAATAGTGGTAATTATACTATCATGCTAAAACGGTAAAATAATTTTGCAAAGTCTGCGTGAAACAAAGGAAACTTACATTATTCAGTAAAAAAATAGTGAATTTTTTGAGGATACTTGGCATATATATATTGAATGAAACCAGTAATGATTTTACGCGGTGAAAGGTTAAAATCCATAAACCGAAAGTCGCCGACAAAAGTTCTCTCATACTAGTGGACGGCTTTTTTACTATCGCAAAGTCCTCTCTACTCCACTCGTTGTCCTCTAAGATTGTCCTCCAATTAATTAAATTGTTTTACTCTCTCCATTTTTCTTCCTCATAATTTTGAAATTGACTTCACTTTCGTTATCCTGGAAAATCTCATTACTTAAATCTTCGTAAGATCCCACGAGATGGAATTTTCCTATCACCAAAATGGATTGAAATTGTTAAGAGATTTAATCGTTAAAACATCTGGAAGCTTTTAAGGGACAAGACGCACGAAGCGTACATTTTACCGTTCTCGCAAAGACGCAAAAATGAGAGCATTGATCCCAAAAGATGTCCTTCCCCGCTGCTGCTACGCCTTGGCCACAAAAATTTCGGTTATCGTGTGTAAACAGCTCTAGGGGAAGTTGCGTAAGCCACTTCACGGGTTATCGGCCTTTTATATCCCTGAGAGCCCATTTCCTTATTTGGAAGATGAAACGTGGACGTGAACCGGAGGGCTTGGACCAGGAGTTGAGCCTTTCCGGGCAGCAACTGCGGTCTCGGCGGGGATTCGTGCGCAAAAACAATAGGCGATCGTAAATTATTTCGCATGACGAGATATGTGAATATAACCAACGGCGTCGGGCGGGATGAGTTGGAATACCATGTCGAAAGTGCGATGGCACAATTATTCTGGCATACCGAAGCTTGGTGGCACTCGACAGCGGAGAGTGAATTGCCAGTGAATGTGAGTCAAGCGTCAATGAGCAGGCAGAGGTACCGAAGGACTACTATACGGATAGTGTTGCCGCAAAACAAGACGAGACTTGTATCAGTCTCGTTTTCCGACCTCGGGTCTCGTCTCGTTTTCACCAGAAAATAAATTATTACTTATTTATATAGGAACAGGGAGTTTTTAAAATGGATTATGTGATTCGATAAAGAAAAAAGCAATTCGCAATTTCTACATATGCATAGCTTTTAGATAAAATAAAAATTCTAAGAATGTTGAAATTATGCTATGAAAAATAACTAAAATATTCATCAATATTAAAATAAAATAAAATTAAATGAACTTGTAACGTTAGTGCAATGGAACAATTAAAAGTAATGGAGTGAAATAAAAATCATGCCATTATTGGGTGCTTCAAAAATAAAAAAAGTAAGATTAAGAATAAAATTGTCATGGTTTATTAATCAAGTTTGTTAAGGCATCATTTCATTATTTTCAAATCTGAACACTTTTTCCTACTATCCCATCAACACACTCAATAAATATGAAAACCGTTAAAAATCACCACATCGTGCCCATCCTGGGCTATTTATATTTTTGAGTAAATAAGCAGGGACGTTTCCGCTGTTAGAACTTATATTTAAGTACTCCAATTGAAAGCCATCGGTCTTACCATGGGAGCTTACAATTTTGTGTTGAAGTTGGCGCGGATCGGAATTCATCAGTGCAGTAAAGCGCACGCAAACGACAAATAATCAAACGGTGTGTGCAGGCGTAACGTTCGTTAATCTGCCGGTAGGTGTCACTCTGTAGAATCATAATAGTCGTCACCACCGTATTTTTTATGAATAACTATGGAATTAGTCCAAAATGTATGTTACAAATGCAAGCTTTTTATCATAGAGTATTTAAAAATTCCCTTTCCTTGGACTACAACCTTGACGTGGTGGAAGGGCTTGCGCGTTCCAATGACCCCTAGAGCTGGACTCGCAGGAGCATTTAAAATTGCTCCCGGTAAGGCCCCCCATGCCAGATAGGTCGAAGGGTAGGCGCCAGACGAAAGGTATGAATCCCGGCGTGTAGCGATGTTGGTGGCTGTTCGGGTTTCCGATCAGGGTATACTCTCCATTTCTGCCGACGTTTCGATGAACGAGTCGTTCATCATTGCACGACATGCCCTGAGGATGATGAACGACTCGTTCGTCGAAAGGAGATTATGGAGAGGGATTTTGGCAACCCACCTATGATGCAAAGTTTTCTCGTACACAGCGAGCACGTTACCAGAGCAATGCTTACGGATATTTACCTCTTAGGCACAACTGAGTTCCACCACCTTTTTTCCAGAAAAAATGCCCTGGTTACAGGGTAATAAAGAGTTAGGGAGACGAGTCAACGTACAGCAGCTACAGTGCCGAATCCAAACTTGAGGAAGAGAAAAGTAACCATTGAACAGGTGAGCGACTAGATACTTGTGGTAGAAAGGAGGTGTATAATAATAATAATAATAATTGCGTCTTTATTTAATCAAGTGTATTTAGGACCATTGGGTCCTAAATACACTTGAATACACGTATGGGATGTATGAGAAACAAGAAGAGATAATTAAAGAAGTCCCGGGCAAGAAAAACCTGATAGTGATGGGGAACAACTATAGATGAACTGTAGGGGGAAAGGAGGGATGGATTTCGAACGGGATGGCATGGGCTAGGGGCATAAATGAATGCGGTGAGAAGTGGAATTTTGTAAGAGAAATAAATTTTTTCGAACTTATTCGTAGAATCTAAAAGTTCCTATAATTAAGTGCCCAACATCATACAAAAATAATGATCTCTAGCTTGAGCAAGTAGATCAATTTAATTATTAGGGTAGTACGCTAGAAGAGAATGAGCAAAATAGTAAAGACATTAGGCGGAGAATAGCGTTAGCGAAATAAGCGTTTAATAATAAAAGGGAGCTGATGACAGACCCCTTGGGTAAGCATATTAAGAAGAGACTGGTGAGGAGCTTGATGTGGAGGGCAGCGTTGTATGGGGCAGAAACGTGGACTCAGAGAAAGGAGGATGAGAATAGGTTACAGGCGTTCGAGATGTGGGTATGGAGGAGGATGGAGAGGGTGCGGTGAACGGAAAGGAAGACAAATGAGGAAGAGCTTGATATGGTAAATGAGGAGAAGAAACTTCTGAATGTGATTAGGGGGAGGCACGGTAGGTGGCTGGAAGAATTAATAAGAGGCAATACTGCTGAAGGCTGCTGAAGGCCGTGATAGAGGGAAGGATGGTGGGCAAGCAGGGAAGGGGAAGAAGGCGAATAGGTTTTATAGACGGGATGACGATGGGTAGGACCTACGCTGAGATGAATAAATAAATACTAGAGGTAGGTATGGCCTTGCACATGTAACCATCTGATGGTTTTATTTCTGACTTCCATTAAAACCTACCTTTAGCCTATAGATTTCTGTAATGAATGAAAGAATTTAAAATTTTACTTTATCTATTTGCAGCACCTTTCTTGAAAATCAACACAAAAACAAAAATCGTGAATGCGATTGTCAAAGCTCTTTTAATGTCTAGCGCACATTAACTTTGCTCCCGATCTGTTTCGAAGTGCTCTGCCTGGTGCGTAGGGTCTGAAATAAACTGGAAAGCAGGTGAACTGTTTTGATGCGACGAGAGCAGCAGCGAAGAAATCATGTTACAATTTGTGTGCCATGTGATCCCTTTCCTAAGAGTTATGAAGGTTCATCTTCCTTCCATACCTCACAATCTTCATTCGTCAGCATTTTTCCACCCAGCCGGAGAAGAAGGGTGAGTGGGGAAACATTGAGATTACACGGTGATTGGTAGCATTTGTCTTGGCAATTACAGATTCCATTCTGCTCAAAATCACTGTAAGAGGTTTGTGAACGCATTTCAAATTCTAGATTCTTATTTTTTCGACTTTCCCCTGCCTATATAAGGAGAATTAAACAAGTTATTGATAACGAATCTGCGTGGGAAAAAGGCTTTAACTCCATCCCCGTTTCGGAATTGCCCAATCCTAGATTTTTATTTTTATCCCGCAAAAAACTTCATTTTCTCAGCATTTTATTCCTTCAGGCACCATTACTAACTATAGAATAATTAATACTCCTAGTGAGAGGGTAAAAATATCTTAAAACGCTTTTCTTGCGTACGGTTTTATTTTCAAATATTGCTTCACTAAACCATAAGAAACACGTAAAAATAACTCAATATATATAACAATATGCCCAAGGTACTCCTCTTATCGACATCCTTCCAAGTGACCGTATATTTGGAATACTCGGTCCGAAAAACCCTACGAAATTGGCTTAATTATTTATTTATTTATGAAATAGCTAGTTACAATTAAGCAATTGGCCTGGTGGCAACGGTCAAGAATATAACATAAGAAATGAAGTGAATACAATAAAAAATATATATACTCATTGTGAAACTCATGACTTATACACGCAAGCTCTTAGTATGCACCCAGGAGTAATTTAGCTCTTACTTCCTTCCTAAATTGTTTAACAGTGTTAGGAAAGGCCTTAAAAATATCTTCAGGCAACTCATTCCATTCTTTAATTTCGCGGTTTAGGAAGGAATTCTTTAGTACATCCGATTTCTGTGGCCTGTATTTTATTTTGAAAATGTGGTCCTTCCTACCTATATAGTTGGGTTTGTCTCACCTTTTAGTGAATTCCCCCCAAGCCTTTTCTTCCTTTATTGACTTGTAGATCCCACACAAACAATTTACCTTCCTTTACAATTGGAGTGATTCCCACCCCAGTAACCCTAATATTGCTGTAACACTCTCTATCCTTTTGTGATTCCCTAAGACATACCTGGCTGCTTTTCTCTGGACATTCTCAAACTTTTTAATATTCACCTTTTCCTTTGGATCTCATACCGTTGTAGCATATTCCATTGTAGAGCGGACAATTGATTGGTAGGCTAATTCTTTAGTGGCCTTGGAACTCCCCTTTAGATTCCTCATTACCCAGTGCAGGGTTTAAAGGCCTTCCCCGACACCTTGTCAATATGGCGGCCCCAATCTAAATTGTGGGTGATATTTACACCTAGATAAGAGCAGCTTGCACTTCTTAAAATATAATTCCCTAGTAGATGATATTCTCTATATTCTTTGATACTTTTCCTCGTGAACGTTATTAATTTACATTTCTTTGTGTTGACATCCATTTTGTTTTTTATAATCCAGGCAGTTAATTTGTCTAGGTCGTTTTGAAAGATTTCCCTGTCCCTATTATTCTTTATTCTCCTGTAAATAATACAGTCGTCTGCAAAAAGGCGAACTATCGATTCCACTTCTATGCTAATGTCATTAATAAAGACTAAGAACAGCAGGGGGCCCAGGACACTACCTTGGGGAACACCCGACGTGACATGTGTTTCCTTGGAGAATTTCTCTCCCATCTTGACCCTCTGAGATCTCCCTGTAAGGAAATCGTTTATTCATGATTTAACCCTTCTGTCTATGTTTAATTTGTCCACGTTGTCAATCAAACCGTCGCGATCAAAGGCTTTCGACACGGTCCCACATGACGCGTCGTGTGGGACCGTGTCGAAAGCCTTTTTAAAGTCTATTGTAACCGCGTCTATTTCGCTTCCTTCATTTAAGACCTCTGCGATGTCTTGACATAGCCCTAGTAGTTGTGTCTCGCAGGAGTAACCTTTCCTAAACCCGTGTTGGTTACTAATCAATCAGTTATATTTAATCCAAAAGTCGCGCATATAACGGGCAATTATTTTTTCTATTAATTTTCATACTACGGACATTAGGCTGATGGGCCTATAGTTTTCGATTTTTGTTTTCTCGCCCCTTTTGAAGATGGGTATGACGGTTGCTTTTTTATAATCTGTTGGAAGTTTGCTGTTGTTTACTGTTATGTAAAAGAGGGTTCTGATGTAAGGACAATAGCCTCTGAGCCAAGCTTTAACACATCTATTGATATATTGTCGGGCCCCATTGATTTGTTATTCCGTTGATTTTTATAAGCTTATATATTTCCTTATCTGACACTTAAATGTCCTCCGGACTATTATCCTCATAGTTTGTTAATGTCCCTTGTCCGTTGATTACGGTATCAGTCCTCTGTTCGCTTCCAACGCCTTCCTTGTAAACGCAAGCGTACCAGTTGTTTATTTCGTTTGCTTTACCCATGTCATCTACGATAACTTCTCCATTTCCCTTCACAATCATGTCTATGTCTTCTCTATTGTCCTTTTTAATTCTGATGTATTTGAAGAATTTATTTGTATTATTGTTGCCTAAAATATTTTTAAGGTAGTTTTCCAGGGCCGTACTTTTTTCAATGTTTAAATTCCTAGTTAGATTTTTGGACTTTCCTAAATGACCGGGACTTTTATTTCTGAGTTTAAATGCACCCCTCACTTTTCTTTTCAACCTCTTTATTTTAGTGCTATAGAATTGGGGATCGCTATTATGTTTTAGTCTTTTCCGTGGAACAAATTTTTCAAGTCCCTCCCTTAAAATAGTTTTAAATGATTTCCATATATCGTCGAGGTTTGCTCCTTGACCTGCCCCTTTTGGAAAATTATCTCTCAGCATATTCTGGAACCCGTCCAATTACTCTTTTTAAAGTTCCAGCAAAACGTATCAGCTGTTTCCCTCTCGTAGGCCATTATCCATTGATCCTTTTCATAAAAGGACTATTAGGGCCATATTATTCTGATGTATTGGTTTTTCGCCTAAAAGATTGCCACTTAGATAATTCCAATGACTTTCCCGTAGGAGCCGACTTATTTAACAACACATATGACCACCAATATTACTTCATGTGGTCAACGAAAGCGAAATGAAAACTAACTCTAGCCTTCGAGCTGTCTTCAGATACCCATTCCAGCCGAGATGTACGCCAAAAAAGTACGCCGAGATGTACGTTAAAAGTGCATAGGCTAAACGATGTGAAGTCACTATAGTCTCTTCTGACACCAAAGTTCTCAGCGCATTTCCTTCCCAGTTTAACCTATCAATGTATTTTCGAAACGTTGGCAACAGAAAACTGATTTTTTCACAACATGTCAAGAATATAATATCAAGAATGTCATATCCTCAAGATTTATTACTTTTTCCCAAATACGAATCTCAAAAATAGGCCAATAAGCTTAAGTTATTCATGCTCAGAAAAAATTTCCGACTAAGAAGCATATATTGCCTCAAATAATATATTTAATTAAGTGATCAGTGCCATTAAACACTGAGCATGGCAGAATAATAATGAAGCCTTTGCATAAGTGGCAGAAATTTTATTCGTAACACACTGACATGATATATAGCACTATTACACATAAGCACAGAAATTTAGGACCAAGGCACCATCTACGGGCAAGGTGGGTGACAAACTCACGACCTTTGGTTGGCCCAGTAGGCACGCTACGATTCGAATGGTCGAGAGCAGTATTTTTCAGCTTCTTGAATTACTACTCATTAGATATGCCCCTAGAGATCGCAGTAATATCTTCAAACGATCTTATTTAATCACAAACTACGTAAACTTAAACATTTATAACGATGGTGAACAAATAGGGAGCTTATAACTCACGCACTTCCTCACGCAGCTCTGGAAGTCACACTCATGGCATCAGCATTGGTGTCATTGGGCGAGAATTTTAATATTCGCTCGGAGAGTAAAGAATTTGGAAAATCTATCATAACATTATTAATGCCGGCAAGTCCAACTTTAGGTATTTAGTAAATTCCAATACTAGTTATCACGGAGAGCTTTTTGCACTGCTGAGGATTGTTTTATTCATAGCTCTTCACCAATTTCTCACGAGACTTTCGAGAGTCTCGCGGCGGTAGTCTCCTTTCGCCTAATAGCGGTATTGCCTTGAGTCTCGTCTCGAGTTTCCAAGCTCGGTCTAGTATCGATTCTCGTGGCTATACTATTCATAGAAGTGACAAAGACATGTTTTCTGATATTTATAATCTGCCCATTCAAATTCAAAATGAAATAAAGCTATCAAACCTGTTACCCTACAAAATACAATACTTTGAGTTCTACAATATCGGTCATAACGCCTTTTTTATAAGCGAAAATTAAGGATAGCTAATCCCGCTTTTTCAGGACGTATGGCAACCCTATATACAAGTAGCTTTGAAAAATAATTCATGTTCCCCATTTTATGTAGAGTAAGTCACAAATTGAGAGCACTAGTACCTATAAGTGGAGAAACACTGACTTAGGAAAAAGAGTAATGTGAGGAGTCTAGAAGGCTCGTTTTATCCAGGCTTGAGCGCAAGTAAAGAAAGCGTAAAGAAAGCAAAGAACGCTTGAATTTTTTCACGATGCCTTAAGACTTAGCTTCGCTCCTTAAACAGGCACGCACCACTTAAGGCCCACGAGTCTCGTGATTATAAGAATACCAGAAAAATCCTTGACCTATACCTAAATTTAAGACCAAAATGGCGACTTCTGGAACTGAGTAGGAGTTTAAAGGTCGGAAAGATCGTCTGGAAAAACCTGCGAGTTGTGCTTAACGAATTCCAAGGGGCGTTAGAGGAACAGCTGCGTTAATGGAAAATAAGGCCTTAAGTGGATATTAGAGAAAAAACTGAGGGAGGGAAAGAGAGTGAAATTACCTATTGCTGACCTCCGGACAAATATGGCTTCCGAATCGCACGTCAATACATAACATCTTTCCTTACATAATATTCTGTTGCGTAATCGCGGTAAATTATGTAATATTTTCAATGGGACCAGACAATAAAATACGACGAACATTTTTTTTAATCCGTGCATTATAGGGCGACATATGAAATAACCCTCTATTATCTACTTCTTACCCTTGATAGTATTAATAGTAGTACATAGAGTCGCCCAGAATACCTCTAGAATCACATCTGAGGATGTTTCCAACCGCTAGAGATGATCTTATTGCGGAGTCACGTGGCATAGCCACGAACGCTCCGATAAATTTTTGTGTTTGAACCACTTTCAACAATATCAAGCAGTATTTTTATCGAGTTTTTTTTTCTCGTCAGGGAAACTGTGATTGAGTTTCAAACAAAAGCCAATATGGCGTAGGTTGGTGTTATTATCGGTTTTCAAAGCAGATAAGGTACAGAACTAACAATTAGTAATGAGCACGCCTGGAGAGTTAAATGTAAACCTGCCCAGTAATCATTGGCGGCCCCAATGGTGAGGCAGTAGGGGCAATTTCCCCCCCTCCCCCCACAAATCATTTTGGACATAGTTTGTTACGAATTTCCGGGACGAGACCCACGAACCTCCCTTTTCCTGGGGGGTATTCCATACCCCAAGACCAAATGGTGCCCCCCCGAATCTCTGGTTTGGTACCGCCTCTGCCATTAATTACATCATTGACTTCCGTTCAATCATTTGACGCTTAAAGATAATACGTGGCATACACTGACGCAACAAAATGATTATTCCCGAGAAACTCAGTTAACAATGGCCGATATACGCTGACCACCAATCGAGTTACGTAATAGTCCCCCCCCCTACAAATTGGTAGTTGAAGAAACGCTAGGCGTGAGCGATTTTACCGCGACACCTCGGCGGGAAATTTAACCGAGATCCGATTACCCACATCGCCAGAATCCCCCCACCCCCATCGACTCCCACCTCCCCGCTCCTCGACTCTTGGCAGCCGGCCGCCGGGGGACACAAGCGGCAATGCTCGCAGCGACGAACACCGGTAGTCCGAGGGGAAATCCCCACGCATACGAATACACGAACAATGATGATGATTATTCACAAAGCAAGAAGCGTCATTTTCACGACAATAAGGGAATTTAACTTCACCACTTTCCGCTTATATTTCTTTTATTTTAGGTAGTTTGAGCGAGATATTTTCCTAGTCATAATAGAGATCATATTCAAATTTTACTTTAAAATTTAGGCTGTTTTCATAAGCATGAAGTAAATATCGCAAGACTAACGACGCAAAAACTTCACGCAACTACTCATTCATTGGCTAAATATGTATGCATTTTTGAGTATTTAACTTGACTAGTTTTTTACGCTGCATGTACAAAATTGAAAATGCCTTTACAGCAGAAGATTTTTCTTTGCGATTTTAGAAAAGGTAATACGGTGAGTAATGAATACACTCTTGAAAATAAATGAGAAAACAAAACCAACCACTGTTAAATTTCTGACGCAATCTTGACGCTATCACTTCCACATTATATTAATGATGTGTCTCCAGAGCGCACAACCGTATCATATCCTGTGGAAAACAGCCAATATTTTTTGCCAAATATCTCTAAAATAAAGCGGTAAATAGCTGATATTTTTGTACATTAGAAAGAAGATATCTTTTTCTTCAAAATGCGATAGCATTTATTCAACGTTATGTAAGTATTTATCTCGCTCAACTACCTTAATAGATATTCCAAGAGCCATACACACGATTAATGTTTGTTGTAACTTAGTTACCAATCCCAGATTGACACCGTGAGCGACGATAAAGACAACTTTAAATTCTTGGCCCTAAGCAAGAAATTAACGTACAACTACTTCGATAGAAATTCGGGCCTGGAATGCGCCATAATTTCCACAGGGAAAAATCCACCTGGAATCAAACCACGGACATTTAGCTTGCCGGAATAATCCCCAGACCACGACACTACCCAGGCTTTCTAATTCTCGCGGTGATTTTTACAGGGTTCAATCGAACTGGATATTATACCCTTGCGGTCCATAAAGATAGCAGTGTAAGGGAAAAGAGGAGTAATATCATGCCGTACCTGAAGTTTAATCCTCATTCTAAAAAATGAATTAAAGATGCTGATATGCAGGAAAAAAAGCTGTGCGTTTCAGTACGTTCCGAATTAATGCAATGTCAGAGCATAGGGTAAACTTCATGCATAATCAAATGAGTTAAACATGATTTAAGTAATTTAATTTATAACTTAAGTTTAAGATGCCATAATAAACCAGAAAAAGATACAATTTATTAGTCGGATCCTAGCCCAAATATTAAGCGCGAGTTTAGTATAATTCGATGTTTTCTTACGGCAGTGAAAGGGACAGTTCATTCAAATTCGGTGCAAGGTAAAATCTAATTATTAGAAGCTTGCGCCACGTAGATAATCAGGAATTACTTCGTAACTTCGGGCCGCGTTTGAGGATCTACGGCGCCATTGTTTTTTTCTTCTACGGCGGGACTATAAAAACTTCATCCAGGGTATCACAGACGAAATTCTTTTGAATTCTAAAATATTTTGGTCAATTATAAACGCAAGAAGGACCACCGAATACCTGCCTCTCTGTCTTATAATGCATCCAATTTCCTCGGTGCTGGCCGCCCCTCTGCCTTTAACGATTTCTTCTGTTCAAATTTTAACCACGCCTCCCCCACCCTTTCACTCCCCGTGATTCAATCCGTTTGCCACATTCCCTCTCTTCTATTTCAACTACTCCTCAGGAAGTGTTTTAGTACAGTTTAGTTAGTTTAGAAGCCAGCTACCTTGCTCGAAATCCACCGGGTCTGATAATGTGGGGTCTCTCTTTCTCAACCGCACTGCTACCTCACTCAACATTCCAACAATCCTGTTCAATAGATTTTTCACAAGTGGCTGCTTCCCCTCCCAATGGAAATACTCTAATGTCACACCAATTTTTAAATTTGGCGCTAAAGGTGTTGTAGAGAACTTCCGTCATATTTCCTTATTGCCCGTTTCATTAATGATTTTTGAACGCATCATCCATGACCGCCTTCTTCACTTCACTCGCACCTTCATCTCCCCCAGTCAGCATGGCTTCCTCCCAGGTGGATCTTGTCTCATCAACCTCGCCGTTTTACATCACCATATCACACTTGCTTTCGAATCTAACTCAAAACTGGATGTTTTCTACTTAGACTTCTCTAAAGCCTTCGACTCCGTTAACCACACCCTACTCATTCATTAACTTAAGCTCAGGTACAATATCCATGGTTCTCTTTTATCCTTACTCCACAGTTTCCTTAACTCGCGATATCAGCGTGTTTTAATTGATGGAGTGTCGTCCACCCACTTGCCGGTCGCGTCAGGGGTTTCTCAAGGTAGCATCCCGGGTCCCCTACTGTTCTCCCTTTTTGCTGATAATGTCGTAGACTGCGTTCTCCCACTGGGATGTAACATTTTACTGTATGCGGATGACTGCAAGATATTGAGGAAGGTTGATGGCCCCTCCGATTCCAGTTACCTACAATCCGCCCTCTCCTCCGTCCACGCCCTGTGCTCCATCTGGCAGCTTCATATTAACGCCTCGAAGTCAGCTCTACTGACCTTTTCACTAAAGCGCAAACCTTTTAAGTATTCCTATACCCTCTCACCTAATCATATCCCAGGTGTAAATTCCCACAGTGACTTAGGGGTAGTCTTCGACTCTCAACTTACCTTTCGCGAGCATATAAATAACACTACCGGGAAGGCCATGTCAGTTGTCGGCCTTCCGTACCACCACACGGACATTCAAGATCCTTCTGCTCTCAGGATAGTATTTTTTTGTTGTGTCCTTCCTATTTTAGAATACTGCGCTCCAATTTGGTCGACCTCTTGCCCCACAGCCTTGAATACGCTCAATGGCTCTATTAACTTCTTTCCCCCAATTGGCCGCCATCGAATCCCTTCCCTCACATACTTATCAAAAGAATACATCCTTTCTTCCCTTTCAATCACAGACCTCTCTCTCCGTCATGTACTATGCGACATGAAGTTCCTCCATAGCATTTAGAGTGGCTCTCTCCGTACCAACTGCCTCCTTCCTCTTCATGTTCCTCCTCGTTCCCTACGCAATAACTCCCTTCTTGACATTCCCAAATTCAGATTTTAAATATCCCAGCGCTCCCTATTCTACCGTATACCAAAAACTTTCAACTCCCTAGCCTCGCAGTTACCCTCCCTTGACCTCTTCTGCACACCCTCCGTTTTTAAATCAGTCCTCAGAAAACATATTGCCGAGTTGACTCCCTCTATCCCATCTCCTTGTCCATAAATCCCAATTCCAAGCTTTCTTTCCTACGTATTTTTATATTTTTCTGTTATGTTTTACATTTTTAGGGTATGTTTTGTTAAAAATTCTATTTATTTGTTTACTTCTCGACCAATATAATAAGCCTTTGTGCCGTTTTTAGGGACTTTTCAAATAAATAAATAACTTTCTGAAAACATATGAATCGGATACATGGCTCTTTGAATGATTCTCGTAAAGTAAAGAAGTCTATGCACATATTTGTGAAGTTGACTTCTCCATCCGTCGTGAATGTGGTTATTCTCTTTGTAAGATTGTTTAACTACCAGATGTACTCTGCACCTGTACTTGCGGCGGCTCGCGAGGTGTATTAAATGGTGCGTGCAGCTTCACTTCAAATTATTGAGGGGTATATTTCGAACTACTGAACTCTCGTTTTTGTGCCGATGTAAGTAACATCTCCTAGTCTACTAACCAGTTTCTGAGAAAACATTTCTTTAACCGACAAAAAAAGCTACACGTCGTCTATTTGGTCGGTTGCCAATGGAATTTCGTTTTCATGATTGTGGTTTGCCGGAAAATGCTAGCAGGTTTAGCATGTGGTCGAATGAAAAACGAAACATAGACATTATTTCACTCCTGGTTGACCACACCTCAGTAACGCATCAACCATTTGAGGTCCAATGTAGAAAGCTTTGATTTGAACCAAGCAGAATATAAAGCTAAGGGTTTTGTGAAAATAAACCACTACGCACGAACAGGAAGTGCGGCAAAGCTAATCGAAGGACTGGGTTGGGAGCTGCTAGAATCAGAGGTTACACGATAGGCTACGATTACTAGAAAAATCCAGATCAGGCGAGTTTCAGGTCATACGGAGACATCATTTTACCAGCAAACAGCCTCCTAAGGATAGAGAAAAGTGAGGGAAATAAGATATACAGCGCTCAATGGATAGTCACACGAATTCCTTTCTCCCAAGACTACTTCAATAGCAGGGAATCGAGTGGGATCGGTGGCTAGACTACCGGCTTCGTATTTCGAAGGCCCTTGTTCAAACCACAGCAAAGGCGAAAAATTTTCTAGAGAATACCGGACCCTACTTGGGTGCCCTATGGAGAGCACTTCTACAGATGTTCTCCGTCCATCAAATGGGGCATAAAACTGTGAACCCTTGGCCCCTTGGGCTTGTACCGACGCTGGGTTTCTCTCCACTGTTCCTCCTTTCTTCAAATTATCCATCCTTCACCAACCTTTTCAGCTACCCTTAACGACGCAAATGACCTAAGTTTGCGATCACCTCCCCCAGATAACCATCAGCCAACAAAAAACCACATCGAAACACTAATCCGTCGAAACACATCTCACTTGTCATGAATACCCTCTTTCATCCCCTGGATTTCTACACGCGTTGTCGTACAATAACAGGCGGTTACTAGGTGGCTTATCGTGTGATAACTAAAATTCTATTATAGCTGCCATTTGTTTTCCTTCGAAGTCATAACGTACGATTATTTTCGCTGAGATATGGTACGTTATCACCCACTGTTGTGGGAAGTGATGTAAGGACTCGGAAAAAACAGCACATTAAGGAAAAAAACCTGTTTTTTTCAGCCTCGGATAAAAAGGAAATTTTGGGAAAATTTGAACAACAGAACAAAAAATAACATTATTCACTTATAAAGTTATATTAAAGTTATGTTAAATATTCAATTATAATTAACCATAATCACATTAGTAGCGGATTCTACTAATAGGCATAGACACCACTCATCATCATATATATCAAACCACTAATATTTTATTGAAAGTCATTGCAATTAAAATCCCAGAGTTATGATCAGCTACATAGATCAGTTAGAAATTGTGAAGAAGTCAATGCTGGCCTGTTCTACAGATAAATGTGTTTACTCTGTACTTTCATGTTTAAAGCGATGTAATTAACTGTAGTGATAAAAATTACCCGTGCGCTCACTTTACTATTGAGTCCACACAAGGATGATAAAAATCTCAAAAAGGCTGAACCAATGTGTTTACGCTAAAGATATTCTATTTTAATATCATCCATTTCTTTACTTATATATAGGTATTACAAATTACTATTATAAAATTCAGATTAGCAATCAAATTACTATTTAAAAAAGCAGATTAGCAAACTTCTGATCATATTTAGGTATGTCTCACGACATACAGAATACAAGGAACATGACTAATTCGAATGAGTGATTAAATAATTGTGATTATAGTGCATACTGAGGTATTTTTCCCTTTCCATTTTACCCCTTAAAATCCAATGCTAAAGGACCCAATCCAGAATCAAGGGAGTCCATTCCTATAAAATTATCTAACTTGTGTAGTGTATATTTCAATCAGTTTCATTTGCCAAGCTCTGACTTTGACAGAGCAGGTAGATTCCATTGGAAGATTCTGAGTGACATTTTCTAATTGCCACCAACTTCTCAGAATGCTAATTTTTTAATCTTTTTCTATGCTTGTATTGATAGTACTAAAATGTGACCAGATTCTTCCTCAATCTAAAGCAGAAAGTAAAAATGCAAAAGGCATTGCTCAAGGATTCAAAACTTAGCTCCGATAAGGCCTTTCCACCAAATTAATGTTTTGTTACGTTTTTTTAATTCCCAAGCAGACCTCCTTTCCCTTACGCCTAGTGCCCTTGCCCACAAGTATGCATTTATGTAGTTTTAGGTGCTAAGAATCGGGAATCCTGTGCTAAGTTTAGGTAAGAATAGGGAATCCTGTGTAGCAAAATATGTAGTCCGTACGTTTGCCCAGAAAACCAAGATGGTTTAACTCTTTGTCCAGGAAACCTTTTTTCCCCTCGAAACTTTCATTAAATGTCATCACTGAATAGCCAGTAACTTATGTTTAGAGGGTCTGACAACTTCGCTGACATGGATATGGCTTACCAGCATAATTCTTTCCAAAATGCCATTAAAATTTGTTCATCTTCTAGACAATTAAGAGGGCATTCTTATATTTTATCTGACATTTCTTTCTTCTTCGGCCAAAAGCTGAGGAGCATCTTAAATGAGAGCAATGCCTACTTCAGCTTTTACAGCAGAATAATTAGGTTCCAAACTTAGCCAGTTATTTTCAAATTTAGCCAGAAACTATTGTTAATCAATATTACTCGTATAAGATAATAAATGGAATTCGTTAATATTGCAGTCATCTTATAACCTATTAACATGAAGGCAACCAATAAATATAGTTCGCCGTAATATTTCTTTCTCATTTTTAAGACTTCAAAACACAATAAAAAAGCCATTCTATTCTCTTGAATACTACAAGAGTAGCATGAGTTTTTTTCACATTATTGACAGTTTAATTAGCTTGGTGACGTGGCTAGAGCAATGACTCCACATCCCGTGGGTTTTGGGTTCAAATGTTGACAGTAATAAAGATTTTTCAGCGGAATCCCGAACCCTACTCAGGTGTTTTGTTGATGGCACTTCAAATAACACAATCTGACAGTCAGATAAAATGCGAAACTTTGGGCTCCTTGACTGCCACGCCCCCTGAATACGCCCAACTATTCGAGTATGCCAATGCTGATGCCTCGTTTCTCTCCACCCACCTCCCAATCCCCAAATTATATCTGTCTACCCAACCTTCCTTCATTGTGCAAATTCACATCAACCATCGTTTACTATGTCTTTAAATAAGGACTTTGCAATGTCCTTCTATCCTTTAAATAAGTTACGCATTAACGCTAATCCCATCATTTTACTTAACAATAAATTAAGCTCTTCAGCAAAACAACCCCTTGTACTAAATCACAATTCTTGGATACTCGTCAGTTAAAATACTATGAGCTGATTTCACGTTGCTTCGGAGAACAGATTTGGTTGATAACGGATAAGATATTAAAAGTTCGGGAAACTATCGGGAAAAAGTAACATAACAGTACATTTAGGACTTTGCGTTCGACTGTGCCGTGGATCTTGATTTTTAACCTATAAATTATCAGTGCGAAAGCCACATATTAGCCTCTCAGAATAGAAGAGAGGTGCAAAGGCCGGAACTGGCATTAACATGATAAAAAAATGGCAAGTAAACCTCGATCATATGTCGCATCTGACTGGCAAAGCACTGTATACAAAGTGCTCTCCTCATAGCATAGAGTAAGAGTTTCATTGCCCGTACAAATTGTTGCCACTTTTTGTGTAGAATCCAGCACTCGAGTTACCATACCACCTTGAAATCCACTGCATTACATTGTAATAAAATAATTAGGGGCTTGATAGTGCTCCAAGTGTAAAAAGAGCACATGAAATTTTCCAAAAATTTTAACATCTCATTATTATTTGGGATATCTACCAGTTAAGGTAGGTTTAAATGGAAGATTAAAAGTTCATTGGATTATTAAAGATGTAGACCTTTCTCCTTACACAATGTTTTTCTTCATTTCAGCATACGTCCTACCTCTCTTCACCCTATCCATGAAACCCATTTTTCCTCCCCTTCTCTGCTTACTCAACATTTTCCCCTACATCATGGTCTTCAGCATCCCTTCGCCTCTCATCACCAGTTACAACCATCCTCCACAAGTTTACTCTTCTAACCCACCATACCAAGCACGTCCTCGTCTGTCTTCCTTTTCGTCCACCGCACTTTCTCCTTTCCCCTCCACACCCACATCTCACAAACCAGCGGGCTATTCTTTTCCCTTTTTCTCGGAGTCCACGTTTCTGTACCATCCAACGCTACACACCATTTTAAACTATTTTCTAGCCTTTTCTTTGTACCCTTACACAAAGTTCCCATCATCATCTTCCTCCAACCGTTGAACGCTACTTTCGCTAGCGCAATTCTCCTTCTCGTGTCTTTGCTAACATGCCCATTTTCAACCTAAATTTAGTCTATTACTGCCAAGTAAACTATTCATTCATCCATTTTTTGTTTCAATTTTATATGGTTATTCAGGATTGCCTATTTGATTCAATTTAATTTTAATTACCTATTGTGTGTTGGCTGTTTGGCTATGTATCCACTATGGTATTCCTACCAAATTTTGGAACTATTTTTCATGCTTATAATTCAATCAGTACGATTATTATTTCTAGTGGAAATGCTAGGAGTATTTTTCTCAAAATTTCTATTTTTTCCAGGAAAAAAAACTAATAAAACTTTTTCCTGGCCTTCAATATTTCCGGAAATTTTGCATCACTAGTCGCGGGTTGCTATAATGTTTCATCGTGTAACCCGTAGAGAAAAAAGTCTGAGTACACTTAAAGCACACTTTTACCTAGATGGTATGGATTAGATTGGAATTATAACTTCTTAAAATTACCTTACAACTTACTCGAAATTGTTGAGTTTTACGAGCATGACAACATTTGTTTAGTTTATTTCTGTATTTATCGGGTACCTATTGGCAACAAATATATTATCTTGACTTTTATAAGAAGAATGGATTCATTATTTAGATACTCTTCTCCTCAAGGTGAGGTCAACTTCACTGCCTAACCAGTTTCGCTCTTCTTTTGTCTCAGTCTCGCCGTAGCTCTTGCTTCATCTACATACTTCATTTATGTTCACACTTGACGTCACAGATAGGTACACGATATATTCACCAGTTTAGCCGAACTCTATTCAATGATATCATCACGAGATCCGTAATATCATTGTCGACAACCACTACCACTTCATACGATACCGGTCTCGCAGGATATCACCTATCAACTAAAATAGATATCCTGTTCCTTATTCTCTTCCTCCTGCATAGATGGCATTCAAACAACCTTTGTCACACGCCCTTACGGCCGCTCGATGGTTAGCACGTGGGTGTAGATGTAACAGGGGCCTCGGCGGCCTCGTGCGATTTGCGCGTTCGGTCGGTTCATCGCCGAAGAGTAGGGCGGAGGCGCTCATGTGAGAAGGTTTGGGAGTGAGAGGCAGAAAGGAGAAGGGGCAGAGCGGAAGCAAGAATGGAGAGGACAGGAAGGGAGGGGAAGAGAGATGAAAGCGGGAGGGAGGAAGAAAGGGGTGGGTGGGAATTTCCCACGAGCGAAAACGCGATCTAGGAGTGGCCCCAGGGAAGGATTTCAATCCGGATGAATGCGATCCAATTGATTTTCATGTCGCTCGATGCCAACGACACCGCGTTGCTATTTTCGTGCCGACGTGAAAATCAATAAGAAAGGAAACTGAAATTCTCGTACGCGGAATAGAGAAACTGACACGGAGGATTTTACGCCACGGGGTGAGGAGGAAAGTGAAACCTCTGAGAAAATTTCAGCCAGATATCACTTCACATCTAGAATCCAAAGAATTTGTTCCCATTATAGTGAAAAACTTCCCATCTTTCGAATGATATCAAAGTATCAACCGCTTACCACACTACTTTTCGAGATATTTTCTAAAAAGAACAAGCCACTTTCCGCAGGCAATACGCATATATACGGCAATGCGCTCCAGAAAGACTATTTTTTTTAATGGCCGTTATGACGCATGGATCGAGCCAGAAATTTAACGGTGTGTAATTCGTATTCTTTTGAAAAGATTTTGTTTAAATATTTCTCACCGCAAACACTTCACCAAATCATAAAAACTTCAATTTTGAAGGCCTTTTCAAAATTGAAGGCGTACGGCGTGAAACGAATTATTCAAAAGTTAAAAGCCTTGTGTATGCATATTTATTCATTACTAGCTGAAGGTACCCGTTGAACTTCAACGAATGTGAAAAACATTGAACTTATTTTATAAGAAAACCACAAAGCCTGAAGAATACTGTCGGCGTGATCATTTGAGATGCTCGTATCCTATCTTGTTTGTTGTGATCGTTGTAATTCGTTCATTTTCCATTTCGTGCACGGAGAGTTGAGTGATTGTTTGTCCTCTTTAATACACGGGAAAACCCAATAATGGGCCACGAAGACTCATTACTACTTAATAAATAGCACCTAGGTTGATAGATGGTGACCTCGTCCCTCAAGTTCTCTTGAGCCGTCTTCTGAGTGAATAACAGCTTGAGCACTTCCCTTGTGTACATAAATATATTTGCATTCAATGACTTAATTGAGTTCCACCATTCACCGTTGATATGTGCGTTGAGTATCTTAATCAGGATAGGAGAGTAGAGTATAATCCAGCGGTTGACAACGTCAAAAGGAGTATTTTCAATAGCAGCGATGTTTATTTGTCCTATGAATCCTTCAATACCCGGACTATGCCTTTGGCATAAAGGGTGGCTATATTCATTGTTTCCTAAATCATAATCATTGTTTCCTAAATCATAATCATTGGTTACAAAATTAAAAATCTATGGTGATTCTTAGTGCACTTGCCAATTTTCATGCACCAATGACGTCCATTGCGCAGAATATCCGTTCTTCTTATGGGTAAGAAGCATGTAGTGACGCAATTATAATTTCCGCCATCTTAAAACAGATTGAAGTTTCGAAACAAATGGCTCAATATTTGAACCAGATTTTTAGCTGGTTACCCGTCAGTAGGTTTGGTTAGGATGAAACTTGTGCGGTTCTAAGCGTAATCCGAGATCACCACGGTGAGATTATCATGAGATTGCTGGTAGGCATGTCTTTGAGCATCCAAGGCTAACCTTTGTCATTTTTCATACAAGGAGTCATTTTCTCGCAAAGAAGACATTTCTCATGCTTTAGAAGATTTTTTCAAAATGTTACACTTTATTCTATTAGGTATGTTTACGAATACATTTTTAAGTCCAAGGAGGGGAAACACAGAAGCAAGTGAGAGACTCGAATAGGCAACTCGATGATTGAGTCAATGTAAGTAAACTGCATTTTAAAACGTTTAAGTATATATAAATAACTCGTAAAGTTAATGTGGAAATTGGTCTAAAAAACAGTTCGCAATCGTAATGAGAGGCAGACGGTTCCACTACGTGTAATTCATCTGAGTATTAAAATATAATAAACGACGCCGTATTTGTTGTAGCAACGGAGACATTAATAACATTATTATTCGCTGCACGTAAATATTCTTCCACGTTTAATTCCTTTATGTGTATCCTTGTATACATAAATGTTCTCTCGTATGCAGTTCCCTTATGAGAGCTAATTGGAGAATAGACATCGAAGAGTATACCTGTAAATATGCATTGAATTTATCGATTACCCCCCGAAGCAATCTATCATGGGGCCCTTGGGACTCTGGGCCCTTCCTTTACAAATTTTCTTTCTACGTGCTATCATGGGCCGACAGGAAAACTCAAATGCCAGATGCGTGAATATCCTTTGAAATTCAAATCTCTGGTTGTCAAGGAAATATGCTATTGTTGATTAAAGAGAAAAATGTCAATTTTTCAGCGATAAACATGATATTCAGACAATTACGAAGGGTAAAAGAAAATCAATTGAAAGAATTAGAAACTTCGTTTATTCAGCCATCCGATAAAAAAAATCCCAGCCCTCTATCTTGAGTGTAAGTACTTTTAAAAAGCAAAAAATGAAACAACTGCACCGAACCCAATGCTTAGCATGGACCACAAGGGACCCCCAGGGGGGGCTTTTGGGGGCCCTGACGGATTTTTAATATAGCCTATGTTTCATTCCAATACATTTTCTAACTACACAAAAAATTTCAGCTGAATCGGTTCAGTAGTGTTTGCGTGATTGAGCAACAGACAGACAGACAGACAGACACCATTCAATTTTTATATATTAGTATGATAATTACTGAGAATTTCAGTCACACAAAACAAAGGTTTTGCGCATTTCTTGTTACTGTATTTATTTCCTGCCTCTTAAAGCTACTTAAATTGAAAAATAAAATTGTAGTATGGTGTCTTATATGACCAGAGACAAAACCTTTCTCTAAAACCTTAAGTAGGATGAGAGAAGAGAGCGAAATTTTCAGCTATAATCGCAGAAAATAACAACGCCGAATTACCAACCATAAGGACTTCACGTGGTGTTAAATTTTCAATTTAAATGCGTAATTAAAATAATTGCCAGAGCAATGGATGTTACCTGCTCGTCTGTTTCGGATTTTTCGCCATTATGGGAGAAAAGTGATGGTAGAACCTTGTCTAGGTTCACAGAAAAAACGCAAAATTATCTTAAAGACTTTATGCACTAATAACTTTAAAATAAAAAAGCGTTAATGTGAAAATAATAATGTCAACTCAGCGATTTCAGTCTTAATTCTCAAATAATTCAATAAAAAAATTATCTTTCATGAAAAAATATATTTTTTCCGTTTCTACGGTATTATTTTGGGGGTAGGAATACATGATGGGACAAGTGTAAGTCAAGACTTTGTTCTGTTTCAGTTAAAGATGTAATCCGTCTCACCATCTCTGAGTATCATCATTTATAGTGAAATAATTCAATCCTCCATTTTCAGTCCATCAGCTACTAGGGATACTCAACAAAGACCTTACATGAATTCATGTGAAAAAATTGATTTTATTGAAACGAGTAGAATTACTATACCTCTTTTTTCAGACCAGCGAATATACGCAGGAGGAGAATGCTTCTCCATTTCCACCGCGTAGGTTGCTTTTTTTTAGACAACAGTTTCGCCCGTATTCCAACGGGCGTCTTCAGGGTACCGAGGCCCATCTGTGTTTTCAATCAATGATTTCTGTCGTCCATCGTTGAATTTTTCGAACTCCACCTTTTGGTGCTTATCGATGGTGATTCTGATGGTGCAGCCATTCTTCAGGGGCCTTTGTCCCTCTGATTAGGGACTGTATACTTAGGTTGCAGCCCTTGGGTTCGGTCTATCCTCGTCTTCTCCTGTTGCAGCTCTTGGGCGGCAGTTCCGGTCGAACGGCGTAGCCCTTGCGTTCCCAATGCTGCGGATCTCTTCTAGAGATGATGATGCGGCCGCTTCGTAAAATCTCTCTGGTGTCGGAAGATCTCTTCCAATGGGCAGATGTTGACGAGATGGTGAAGTACGTCGTTGGATGTGTTCCATCCCAGGCGGAGTATTATCCTCATGGTCTTCCTGTCGAAGACCTCTAGTCGGGTTTTAGCCGTCTTCGAGGCGAGTCCGATCCACGCTGGTGAGGCATAGGTGTAGATGGGCCGGAGGAGTGTCCTCATCAGAGTCATCCGTCCCCGGAGAGGAATGCCGTCAGTTGTTAGTAGTGGTGCGAGTGCCTGCCTTCTTCCGACTGCCGTTTTGATCAGATGCGTGACATTTTGTTCCATGGTTAGTCTCCTGTCTATTGTGTCTCCCAGGTAGCGGGCCGAATCCTGCCAGGGTACTTCATCTTCACCGACGTTGATGGGGATTGGGAGATTTTTTCCTCATGTGAAGGTGACCGCTTGTGTTTTTCTGATGTTTACGGCAAGTCTCCAGATCTGGTACCACTCCATGAGCTCGTTTATGGAGCGTTGCCGGTAGCGTTCTGCTTGCTGAGGGTTTCGGGATCTCGCGACGAGTGCCGCGTCGTCTGCGTAGTATGCCGCCATGCAGTGTTGTCCTTGGCCGTTGGGCATGTCTGCTGCGAAGACGTTGAATAAAAGGGGGCTCAGCAGACTACACTGCGGGACTCCTGATTTCATCTGGTGGTTAGTTGATGTTGTTGTTTCGTACCAGGGCAACCTTTCGGCCGCCTTCTGTTTCTCTCCGTGCTCTGTGGTTGGCTCTTGTCCTCCCGCCAAATCCTCTTTCGTGCAGTGGGTAGGCGGTAACCATCTTCTCAGTTGAAGTTATCTTTTGTTTCTTTATCTGTTCTCTTTTTGTCAACAAAGATTATGGTTACCGCCTATCCAGTGCATGGAAGAGGATTTGGCGGGAGGACAAGAGCCAACCACAGAGCAAGGAAGGAAACAGAAGGCGGCCGAAATGATGCCCCGGTACTTCGACCTGAAGACGCCCGTTGGAATACGGGCGAAACTGTTGTCTAAAAAAAGCAACCTATGCGGTGGAAACCCGGAAATGGAGATGCATTCATCTGAACGCCGTGGAAACCTACGATGGAATACGTAGGAGGAGAATGTGAACCTGGGAATTGGCTATAATATAAGATTTTTTGACACGCTGATCATACTAAGAACTATGACGATGCAATTTTCCACAGATAAAAATTTTTAATCGACCCGGGTTTTGATGCACTGCATCATCATCAGGTACATACATTTGGAAATCAAGGCATATATACAAGAGAAGGTAGGTGAGGGAGGTTAGGAAAGTGGGGGGAGGGAACGGGGAAGGGGACAAATTTCAAGGGGGGGGAGGGAGTTTTATTTACACAAGAAGATCGTTAACATTTGAAATTTGAAACAACCAAAACCAAACCAAAAGTTCGTTGAGGTGATGTCCCGCGGCGAGTCGAGGGGGAGGAGGGGAAAGGGACAAGCATTGGAAAAATAGACACTTTGTCAGTGGTTACTGGGGAATTTTGGGCGTCTGGTCAGTCTTCGTGATGCCTGGAGCCCGACCAATATGCTCCTATACAACAGCGGGAAAGGGGGGGGGGAGTCAGAGCACAGGGAAGTTTTACTCACTTTGTTGCCGGGTTCACACTCACGCACTAAGGGAAGGTGATTTCTCATTATGTTCATATTCCACAACATCTCGCCTGATTCCTCCCTTTTTGTACGCTGATCATAAGTAATGCAATAGGTATCTATCATGGATAGATATCATAACCAGATAAAGGTTTTGTCTAAAACACGCTCGTAATCTACATTAATCAACCATATTTTCTAAGAATAATTATGTTAGGAATGTTGAATAAACAGCCATTAAATTAAATAGGTTTTAAATCACAATCTTTTAATTTAATCGCTTTCATTTTATATAGTAATAGTTCCAATACATATGACCCTATGTTTCCTAGAGTTTAGATTATTAATTGCTCTAAGGAAAACTAGTTATTTACACCGAGCTCTATTCCAGTCCATTTCCCAAAACTTCCCATGGAGTTCTCGCCAATCCCTGTTTTTGTAGTAATTTATCTCATTTCTATTACAGGAATTTCGATAAATATTGGGTGGAACTCAATGGGTAAAGTACAATATGGTAACAAGAAACCAGAACTTACTTCCTTATAGACTAAAATTAGTAATACTCCGGAAATAAATTAATCACGGGCAGAAATTATCAAAGATTTACACTGGTAGGGCAATTTCTGAGTTTTACAAGGCCAATTTGAATCGTACCGTAATTGATACTGCTCAATTGCAAAGCACGAATCTTTCATTGAGTGCATCTATATTTTGTGTCCTATGAGGTGAAAACATCCATAGTTACGTCACATATAAGGACGCTAGAATTTACTGCTATATGGTCATGACGGTAGGACCCCGTATTCTTGGATACGGTCTACGGTCTTGGATTCTGTGGTCTACGTTCCTCGTGGTTCGCCACTGACCGCAATCGTCGCTAATTCTAATTTTCCACCTCGACGCACTACTTATTTCTGGTGCGACGTATTCAATTTATCGCACCGTATTAGAAAGGTGGGGATGTATTCAGAGTTGGAAGGGTGAACAATTGAGCAGGTGGAGCAGTTCAAATACCTGCGTAACATTGTGGATGAGAATTTGATTGAGAGCAAGGACTTTGAGGAGGTGCAGAATTACATTGGCTAAGTAAGCAAAGCTGAAAGAAGGGAATTCATGAGTGGGACTCTGAAGATGGACGCAAAGAAAAAATACGTCAATATTTAACAATGGAACGCAACGCGATAAGGCTCGGGAATATGTTATTTGCAGAAACAGGATACACATAGACAGGAAGCTTCCGAGATGAGGGTGTGGAGAAGAATGGATAGGGTGAGGCAAGTTAGGTGAATTTTCAGCACAGCTTGTTCCACGTGATGTTTTACCTATCAAAACCATGGTTTCGTTACAGAGTAACATCTTCAGGCGAATAGGGTGAGCTGGGATATAAGGAAAGCGATCGAAGAGTCAGGCCAGAGTCCAACGGTCCAATTACGATTACGTTTTTGCATAAAAGTAGAATACAAAATTGTTGAACTATGTACTTGGTGAATTTGAATCAAAATAGTTTTGTTCCAAACATTTTTATACATTTTCTTTTAGAACAAACAAATACAGCTCTTTAGAGATGGCGAAGGAAGAAAGAAAGTGTGCGGAGAAAGATAGAAAGTGTGCGGCGGAGATTCGGACGCGGCAGGGAAAATAGAACGTAGGATACATCGTGAGGTGACGGTATGATGAAAAGGGTGACAGGAGGAAATATGTGGGATCAGGTTGGTGTGGTGGCTTGAATACTTGCTTCTAAATCCCGAGGGCCCGGGTTTGACTCCCATGCGTGGCTGGTTTTCCTCACCAAATCGCGATCCCTACTAGAGTGGCATGTGGAGGAGAACACTTCAAGTACCTACACCACTTCGTACAATGGATGGGACGTTGGCGCATTTTGCTAAGAGTAGGCTAATGCCGACGACGGTTCTCTCTCTCCCATTACTAATGGCGCAAATCTCCTCAGATGTTGGTCGCATCCCACAAAAAGAAGGGAACTGATGAGGGGGACTTAAAACGATGAAATCAAGAAGTCATTTTAAACGAATGACATCCAGTCGTCGACGGCTACGAATGATTCAGCTCATCCCGCAACTGAATTTTCGCTCCCTTCCAGCACGGCAGCGTCCTCGACCTCCGCATCCACCTCTCAAGCTGCGTCCACCTCGGGCCTTGGTTTCTTACCTGACAGTGATGTTAATGCGGCCGAGCTACTATGGGTTATACATGTCATCAGTACTAAAGAAAGCTTTAGAGCTCAAGATGCTAAAATGTATTGGCCAAAATGTTTAAGGACAGCCGCATCGCCCAAAGTATGCAACTCAGCCATACAAAGATGGCGTATCTGGAGTCATTTGGCATCGCTCCATATTTTCACCACAAGCTTGCAGATGACATGCTGTTCTCGAAGTATTTAGTGGTATGCTTTGATGAATCAATGAATAGAATTACCAAGCTGCAACAAATGGATATTGCAGTAAGGTTTTGGAATAATGAGGTGTCCACACGATACTGGAACTCATTGTTTCTCGGACATACAACCGCAGCGGACCAGTTGCAGGGGTTCAAAGAGAGCCTTGGAGAGGGAATTGTGATAAAGAAGCTGTTGCAGATATCTATGGATGGCCCCAACGTCAATTGGGCTTTCATCAGGCTTTTGAAGGAAGAAATGAAAAAGTTTGATGAAGACCCGGATATAATTGATGCGGGATCATGCGGCCTTCACGTTCTTCATGGAGCATTCCAGCTGGCTTTCAGGAAAACTGGTTGGGACATAGACAAATTTTTGAAGGCAATACACAATGTATTCAAGGAGTCTCCTGCCTGGAGAGCTGACTTTTTTCTTCAACAAAATGTGACACTTTTCCTTTAAAATTTTGCAACTGTCGCTGGCTCGAAACTGCCGCAACATGTGAAAGGGCGCTTAAGATATTCCCTCATCTTAAGAAATATTTCAAAGAAAAGAAATTGGCGTTGCCAGACACTTACTCAGTTAAGAAATCAGTTGAGATCCTTAAAGATCCCCTCCTTCTTCCTAAATTACTTTTTTTATGACTATTGCCGTCTCATTTGAGCCATTCCTGAGAGAATTTCAGACCTCTAAGCCAATGTTTCCTTCTCTGCATGTTGCTGTAGAAGATCTCACCTGGGAACTGATGGGGAGGTTCATCAAACCATCTGTACTTGAAGGTGCGAAGTCTACATACAAGCTCACCTGTATTAATGTAGACACTGCCGATAATTGTGTGAAACTTCAACATGTTAACATTGGAGTCGCAGCGCGACACGTGCTAAGTGAAGCTCGCGTCAAAGACATTGATGCAGAGGTATACTGTTCAGAGGCCAAGAACTGCTTGGCGAAGATTGTTCAAAAAATCATTGAGAGAAGCCCATTGAAGTATAAGATCTTCAAAGCAACTACATCCCTGGACCCCAGCAAAATACCACGAGACCAGAGCAGTGTAAGACTGTTTTCGACACTTGCATGGGGATATTTATCGCGAATCGTCATCTATCCCCCATTACAATCAGATCAATCAGATTGCAGCAGTGTCCAATACAAGTCGTTTGTCTCTCAGGCTAGTAAAACTCAGCTCGCTAAGTTCAGTCGTAGCAAATCGAGGCTTGACCACTTCTTTGCTGGACATCTTAAGGGCAAGGAAGAATTCAAAGATTTGTGGGAAGCTGTGAAAATCCTTCTTTTGTTCCCCACGGAAATGCCTTTGTTGAAGCTGGGTTTTCCATTAATAAGAAAATGCTTGTAGAGAACTTGCACAATGAGACCCTGATAGCCCTCAGAAGAGCAAGGGATGGTGTACAAGATGCAGGGGGTGAGCATGCTATTGTTTTTGACAAAGAAATGGTCCGCTACGCTCGCGGTGCTAGCTCAAAATATAAGGAAGCACTGGAAATGATGAGAAAAAAGGAGAGTGAATTAGAAAAGCTAAGCAGGTATGAGCGAGAGTAGAATAAAAGAAAGAAGGAAAAATTGGAAGACTTTGAGAAGCAAAAGAAAGAGCTCGAAGTGAAACAGCGTGAGTTAGAATCAAAGATTAAGAAACTTGAGAAGAAGTGAGATTCTTAAAATGGTTACTTACCTACCTCGTGCGACTAGGAAATCATAGGGCTAATGTCAAACAGCTTTGATTTGATAGATTTAGAAACCAAAGATGGTAATTATGAGTTTCTTAATGGTTACCAGCAACTTGTTCAGTTTTTAATTATAAGATGTTTTAACCATGATTATAATTTTTTAAATTTCTGTTTTCCTTTAATTATTCTTCCAAAAATGCCTTTCCTTCCTAAAATGATAACCGAAATGTTGCTTTCATACCTAAAAATATCCCAATTTACTATTAACATTGTGAAAAATGGGCTTTAAAAAAGACAGGGAAAGTCAGTCGAAGACAGGGAAAAGTGGAAAAGAGAACTGGTGGGCACCCTGGAATAATATCATGACAACAGTATCTAGGCTGCACTAGTCTACCATAATCCACTGTATCTATGCCATTGCATTCAAACGCTGCCCAAAGTTCTCCGTAATCACTGCGGCCTAACTCTTCTACTGCGCACCAAATCGAATGCAACACGCCTCTGGAACCCGTTTGCAAGACATTTTCTCCTATAAGCAGACCCTTCAGTAATTTAAGGATTGAAATAACGGAAGTTATTCTTTCCACAAATTCCTATTCAGCAGGCCACCAAGAAACTGCAATTTAAAGTTGAACTGCATAATGCGTACGCGCATCGTGTAAGTGCTTGAGGCACCGACTGCAGTAGTATTTACGGATTACGGAGATGAAAAGTCACATTTTGTGAGACCTACCTTTTCGTTTGAATGTATCTCATTCAAGTTGGAATGTATTTCTTGCAAGGTTGCAAAGAAAATATCTTTCATTTGATAGTTATTTCACCTCTCCCACACGATAGTGAAACCTACACTTGGCATTTCACCGATAACAACTGAATTTAATTTTTGTAAGCACTTAATTTGATTAGTGCTTAATCAGAAAGTTACCTTGTTACCTTTTTTGCGTCTTAAGTGCAAGACATTCCTTGTTCAGGTAAAAAGTTCTTGGTTTACCTACCTAAATAGGGTGAGATAACACTTTTTTGGTTTAGCAGTATGAACTTCCACAAGGTTGAGCCTGATGAGACGATGGAGATAGACATTTATTTTCTTTAACTAAAGTTAGTATACATCGTAAAACGGAATAAACTGGTGTAAAATAAAAAATAAAAAATTTTCATAAACTGGTGTGAAATATCTCGTTTCATCTTCATATACTTTGGCCACTCAATCCTCAATACTTTGGCCACTTACTTGATAATCAGTAGCCGTGAACGCAGTGTGTGAAGTTAACTTTTCCACATTTTCCGAGGTCTGACGTCAAAGTATCGTAGCCCGTAACAATTCTATTTCCCGTTAAAATTCCATGAAAATTGGATTTAGGCGGAGATTGTTATCTTAGAGTAGTGACCCTAGTAATTGACTTGAGCAAAAGTCAGCGACGGGTATGAGAAAATGAAGAAAAGAATACACAGGCAGATAATTCGTTGAATGTTGTTTCCTTTCCATTCTGGCGTTCCCTGTACCATTTACAGGAATCACCAGATCGCGGATAGAATTGGTGAAGAGGAGTTAACTAACCCATAGTTAATGATGTTAAATAAATCACCAAATGGCATAGAAAAAATATTCAGGCAGAGCTATGAGTAAATATAACATGTATGACATAAGATTCACTTAAGCACGCAGGCGCAGGAACGACCGTGCGCGCACAGACCCATACTCTCATACAAATTTCCCAAATTTCCCCCTCCCAAGATTGCTCCCTGGATCCGCCCCTGCTTCCACCACACTCGCAAAAGACTTTCTCCTTCTAGTCCACTCCACACAATTCACTCTGTTTTCCCATATTAGTGCGGTGATTTCAATCTCATCAATACGATCAACATGGCCAAACAAAAATTATCATATTCCATTCATCTGATACAACGATCTGAACAGTGGCTGGCATGCTAATGTAACGTAATAGTAAGTCATATTTCCCGAGATAGTCCTTTACTTAGCAATGAATTTTATATGGTAAGTTATACTAAAATAATACGATGAAGGCTGCTTCATTTCTTTTATACTGTTTTTGCTATTATTGTAGGCGACAAACTGTTGAGGTCTTGGCGGAACTGAGGATACATGGGTATGTTGGCATTGGTAGGGTTATTGAAAAATAGAAAAAGAGACCCCGCGTCGGCATTAGCCTATGCTCACGAAATGGCGCCAAAGACTTCACGGTTCGAAGTCTAATTCAACTGCACTTCAAGCGGGCTAATAGTCGAATACCACTGAAAAATCTCAGCCTCTACTGGGATTTGAACCCAGGCCCTCTGGATGAGAAAATAGTACCCACTATAGGACCAGAGACAAAATGTGTCGTAAGATGTTAAACATATTATTAAGCAATTAAGGAGAAAGGTGAAATAAAAGGGTGATATTTGGCTATAAATCGTAGTCTAGCATGAAAGATTTGGTTTAATAAGGGCATGGATATCACAAGGGTTTGAAGTTTAGTGATGGAAAGACATTGAAGCAGGAGAGTAAATGACTGTCATGCTCAAAGAAGATGCACGCTAGTAGTGAGTATGGGAAAAGTAAATTTTACGGAGCACGTTAGGGAAATTAAGGAGTCTTTAAAACGGAAAAGGCATCACGGTGTGAGACAATACAATCTGGGCGAATATTTAGAGGACAACCCAAAGGCGTTTTGGTCATACGTGAGGGAGGTTCAAGGCTGCAAATCAACAGTAACGTCACTAAAGAACAATCTAGGAGAAAGAGCAAACGACAAATTAGATAAAGCAAATATCCTCAACGCCTTTTTTCAAAGCGTCTATGCTCAACAAAAATAATTTTTATTTGCTCATATTATAGACCACCCGATGCAGACTTAAATTCAGTTCTAGAGTTGGATAGACAGGTGAAGCGTCTCACACGTCAAAATAACGAAAATAATATAATTATCGGTGGTGATTTCAACGTTCCCTCGATTGACTGGAAGACATATAGTTTCAAAAATGGCGGCAAAGATAAAGAGTTGTGCGACACTCTACTCCACACATTCACTTCTAATACCTTACATCAATTAGTCACAAAACCGACCAGAGGAAACAACGTTCTAGATCTTTTGGCGACTAACATACCTGAAAGCGTCCTTAACGTAGTAACAGTGAACGGAATTAGCGATCACAGAGCAGTAAAAGCTAGATTCCATATTAGTACTGACAAAAAGGCACCCATAAAGAGGAGGGTATATTTATTTCACAAGGCGGATTTCGAAGGCTTAAAACAAGAACTATTGACCGCGTATAAAAAATTTAGTGATATTAGTGAACACCGTTGTACTGACTATACATGGAATACTTTTCGTAACATCACACAACTAGCCATAACTAGCGCAATACCAAGTAAACTTAAAAAGGTCAATACTGAACCTAGGTGGTATAATGCAGACGTCCGGAAATATCTCAAGCGACAACGAATACGGCACGCAAAAATGAGGAACGCACGTCAGGATCTCCCCGAAGAGGAGTATAAGAAGTTATGCGACAAATACAAGGAAACGAAAACAGCAGCTAAGGCAGCCTTTCAAAATGCATTAACGAATTTCAAAAATAAAATATTGGGCGAATATTTAGAGGACAACCCAAAGGCGTTTTGGTCATACGTGAGGGAGGTTCAAGGCTGCAAATCAACAGTAACGTCACTAAAGAACAATCTAGGAGAAAGAGCAAACGACAAATTAGATAAAGCAAATATCCTCAACGCCTTTTTTCAAAGCATCTATACCAAATGTTCTCCAAACGACACCACTACAATGCCTAGGCTATATAAGCACCCAATGCAGTCTATTAATATCACTAGTCGTGGAATAGAAAGTCATCTGAAATTCATTAATTCCAAGAAATCACCCGGTCCCGATCAAATTCCCGCCCGAGTTTATAAAGAATTAGCAACAGAAATAGCACCATACCTTAAAATAATATTTGAAAAATCTCTAACACAACATCGTGTTCCTTACGATTGGAAAATCGCGAACGTTACACCAATATTTAAAAGTGGCGATAAGGAAGAGCCCAGTAACTATAGACCGATTTCCCTTACGTCTATCTCGTGCAAGATATTGGAACATATAATCGTCAGTTCGATTATGGGGTACTTGGATAGTCAAAACTTGTAATCGCCAAATAAGCAGGGATTCCGGAAAGGCAGGTCATGCGAAACCCAGTTGGCCCTCTTCCTTCACGACATTCATTCCTCGGGAGAAAAGCTTGTCCAAGTAGACGCAATATTTCTAGATTTTAAAAAATCTTTCGATAAGGTCCCTCATTCAAAGTTACTCGTTAAGTTGGAAGCATACGGAATACACCACGACGTAATATGTTGGATAAAAGAGTTCTTAGCCGACCGCGAACAGAGGGTAGTTCTAGATGGCGTTAGCTCAGATGTAGTGAAAGTTACATCAGGTGTACCTAAGGGAAGTGTCATCGGTCCCTTATTGTTCCTTTTGTATATTAATGATATCACTACCGTTGTTATTAGCAAAATTCGCCTCTTCGCAGATGACGCAGTGTTGTACAGGGATCTAGACAATGAGTCCGACAAGATTGCGCTACAAAAAGACCTAGATGCTATAAATGAATGGTGCAATACTTGGCAGTTAGAATTGAATTTTAAAAAGTGCGTTGTTATGAATTTTTGGAAAAAGAATAACTCGGTCAACGATACATACACAATTAATCAAACAGACTTATCAAATGTTGAGTCAGTTAAATACTTAGGTGTGACCCTTACTCAGGACCTGTCTTGGGGGAAACACGTTCGGGAAATCTGCGGACAGGCTAGTCGCAAATTGGGATTTATCAAGAGAATATTAGGAAAATGCGACGAGAAAGTTAAAGAGCGATGTTATTTTTCACTCGTGAGACCTCACTTGGAGTACGCCGCTAGCATATGGGACCCGTACGAAGTAGGACTAATCTCTGAAATAGATAGAATACAACGGAGAGCAGCAAGATTTGTGAAAGGTTGTTAAGATAAACTTAGCAGTGTTACCGAATTGTTGAAGGAATTAGGGTGGGAATCTCTTACTGATCGAAGGGAGAAATATAGATTAAATCTTTTGCGCAAACTCGGAGTAGACAGTTTTTTTGCCGGACGTTCAACACATACTGCTAGAGCCAAGGTACTACGGTAGAAGCGATCACAGGAATAAAATAAAGGAAATTGACTGCAGAACCGATAGATTTAAAATGTCATTTTTCCCACGCACAATAAGGGATCATAATAGTTGCGATAGATCAATCACTTGAAACTCCCACCCTCAATAGGTAGAGTAGAATTTTCACTTGTGCTTAATAACACCACATAATTACTAACTCTTCACACCGGTCGATTAGTCCGGCATTATTTTATTTTGTTCTTTGCATGAGGTAGCATCTCGTAGTTTTAATAATTAACAGTATCAGTAATATTAACCACTAGATGTGTCTATAGCATTTTTATGCATGTTTGTATGTTCATTTACGTATCACTCTCCCAGTTTCCGGTTGGACTGCGCACTGTTCTCCTGACTACCTTTGGCCTGCGCCTAGAGCCAGGGGGAGCGTGCGAGGTTCGGATTTGTTCTGGGACGAGTGCTGCATGCCTGGTGTGGAATCACCCCGTGCCACACACCCTAGTGGTGGCTTGCACGGTACATCGTAGATGTAGATGTACCAAATGCTCTCCAAACGACACCACTACAATGCCTAGGCTATATAAGCACCCAATGCAGTCTATTAATATCACTAGTCATGGAATAGAAAGTCATCTGAAATTCATTAATTCCAAGAAATCACCCGGTCCCGATCAAATTCCCGCCCGAGTTTATAAAGAATTAGCAACAGAAATAGCACCATACCTTAAAATAATATTTGAAAAATCTCTAACACAACATCGTGTTCCTTACGATTGGAAAATCGCGAACGTTACACCAATATTTAAAAGTGGCGATAAGGAAGAGCCCAGTAACTATAGACCGATTTCCCTTACGTCTATCTCGTGCAAGATATTGGAACATATAATCGTCAGTTCGATTATGGGGTACTTGGATAGTCAAAACTTGTTATCGCCAAATCAGCACGGATTCCGGAAAGGCAGGTCATGCGAAACCCAGTTGGCCCTCTTCCTTCACGACATTCTTTCCTCGGGAGAAAAGCTTGTCCAAGTAGACGCAATATTTCTAGATTTCTAAAAAAGCTTTCGATAAGGTCCCTCATTCAAAGTTACTCGTTAAGTTGGAAGCATACGGAATACACCACGACGTAATATGTTGGATAAAAGAGTTCTTAGCCGACCGCGAACAGAGAGTAGTTCTAGATGGCGTTAGCTCAGATGTAGTGAAAGTTACATCAGGTGTACCTCAGGGAAGTGTCATCGGTCCCTTATTGTTCCTTTTGTATATTAATGATATCACTACCGTTGGTATTAGCAAAATTCGCCTCTTCGCAGATGACGCAGTGTTGTACAGGGATCTAGACAATGAGTCCGACAAGATTGCGCTACAAAAAGACCTAGATGCTATAAATGAATGGTGCAATACTTGGCAGATAGAATTGAATTTTAAAAAGTGCGTGGTTATGAAGTGGTGGCTTGCACGGTACATCGTAGATGTAGATGAATTAGCACTGGATGGAGATGAGCAGAGATCCACAGTTCAATACGTGAAGGACGAATATGACGCATAGCAAAGGTTATTGATGGTTGATGAACGCCACGGGATTTAATGATGGCGATTAAAAGTGGTATTTTGCTTACGTTCAGGATCAGAGTATAATCAAAAACTTCTTTTACGCTGAGCATCATCAATTAAGCGTTTAGGTTTTTACCTTGAAAGCAATCGTCGATTCGCCGATTTACGATCGGAAGCAATTTCCGTTTTTACGACAGACGAACATTAATCGGCCGGGGAATTATGAACGAGGATGTTCCGACTCCCATAAATGATCTAAATCCACCGTACGTTTTCGCACGGAAATCCACATTGAGGAGTGAGAATTAACCGCAAGATACGGCACGTGGAGGGCGGGGGCTGAGCAGGCCGATGCTATATAGTGGTGGCGAAACTTGGTGGCATTCGCCTGCAAGAAGCTTGTGTCATGGAGAGGAAGGCTCACGTGGAAGGAGTCAGCAAAGGAGGGGAGAACGGAGACCAGCGCATTATAGGCAACGCTACCAACACAACTCAATTTAACTTGAGAAGGCGGGAAAGTATCAGCAGCGCGTTTCACGACAATGCAATGCTTGCGATCTAAAATGAAGCCTCATCAAAATACGCTGGTAATGTTCGCAACCAATTGGAGAATCCCATCTAAACGATCAGATAGGGAGTCGTATAGTGAATTTTGGTTTATGTGAATAACAGATTGAGCATCTTGTGGTTGGGAACGAAAGTTTTCGACCCTGAGAACCTTAGTAGTCAAACGTGGAAACTAGCTTACCTCCCCGTGTGAAGCAGTTTGTAGGGAAATGTACTCTTCCACTGTAAAGGGCTTTTTCGCAATTGCTACCATGTTTAGCTACCACCATAGTATTTCATACATGGGATGGGACGTTTCAAGTCACGACCACTGGGTGTCTTTCGCTGGCTAATGATGGCGCCAGGGGCGTGATCGTGGTTATCCATAACGCGAGGGCATGCGTTATCGTCATTTTTCAATTTCAATTTCCAACTCGTAACTGATTCAGAAATTTTAACGAAGGAGTTCAACAATTATTTCCTTAGTACATATATTTGAATCGACGGAAATTAAACCTGCTGGAACTCCTAACTCTGTGCATATTAGGTACCTTAAAAACACATCTGAATTGCTCGAACTCATTCTTTGTTGAACCTGTCACGTCACCTGAAATACTGAAAATAGCGCCCTCCCTCTCGAAAATCTGCAAGCTGTGACGGCATTAATGCGGATCTCTTAAAATTAATAATTTTAGATATAGTGGATGTACTTTGTCATATTTATAATTTGAGTCTTACTAAAGGTGTATTCCCTAGCATAATGAAAAGAGCTGTTGTCATTCCTATACACAAAAAAGGATTTTATTGTTAATTAAAGGAAAAGGAGAAGTTTTGCGATAAAAGGATTTTAGAGATTTATACTCATTTTGAATAGTGTCATCTCTCGATGACCGGACAAGAAAGGCGTATTGTTTGAGGTACTACGGATTTCATTAGTGATCCACTCCTGTTTTTGTTTTCTGCTCGTTTTCTTGTAAACTGCGGGAAAGGATATGTTGTAGGAATGTACAAACTTATCATAGAAATGAGTAAATCTAGTTTCAAAATCAGCACTGGAAAAAACAAAGGACCAGTTTTCGGCTTCAAGCAGATTAAAAAAGTATGAAACATTAGTTTTACATTAGGATCTTGCTGGAAACCGTATTGTTGAAGGTATAAAATTACAAGGTATTGTGGCCAGCACAGCAAAGTGGTCGGAAATATCTGATTTTACAACTAATGTGGTTATATCATAGGGTTCAAAATTCGAGGCAATATTATGGAATAGAGACTTGGAGTGACTGGTGACTCCAGTAGGCTCAGACACATGAAATGCTAAATTAAAAGAGTTCAGGGGTCGTATTCTGTAACTCGTATCACTGGTGATGAGCGACTGCCGACGATACCACATCACCCATCACCGCCTTTGCCTTTCTGTATGCTGGCGAGGTGATGTTCTTCACCCAAAACGGGGTGAAACGACATCACTGCCAAAGTAGCCGGTCTTATCCCATCACCTCCCAATATGGCGTCGAAGCGTTGATGTTTTAATCAGCTGATGGCTAATCTTAAGTACGTAATTAGCGTAATATCTGCGCTCGGCAGACTATTTAAGCGTATAAAATTACTATATGTGTAATGAAAAATGACAAATGGAGCTGCCAAGAAAAGTTTTGTTCGAACAGAAAACTTTATTCCATTAGGGGAAGGGTGATTTAGATAACAATTTCCGGGCGCATATGTAATTAGGAAGCCAAACAAATAATCTTTTAAGACGATATCCCTGGGTTAGTGAAGCATGGGTTAGTTAGTTATTATAGTTATTCAAGTGGAAAATAGTTTCACCTGCAACTTTTTGCATATAGGTACTTCTTTTTGTGGTACTACCTACCAAATATGAGTTCACACAGCTCATGAGAATGGGATATAATGATGTTGATGCTTAGGGTTAAAATCTAGCTATATAATTTTAGTACATAATTTTTAATTATGGAAGAATTAGAGATAAGTGAATAGTTGCCATGAAATTATTTTATTATACGTAGGCATAATAAATCACGCTTTTGGGTCCTATACCTCCATTCGTTCGTAGGTTTTCTCGCTCATTAACACTCATAAACCACTGAAATCATGTGAGGGGAGTAAACGAAGAAATCGAAATGAAACTTATGTGGTCGCGTACTCCAATACGTCACGGAAAATATCTAAGCAAATATTCCCGGGTATATATATTGGGAATACACCTACTTCTTTCGGAATTCTGATGAACATTTATGTGGAACACACACTTGTTTCATCGCATTAACTTACTACGATGTCCCCTTTAAATCTACCAGCAATCGCGATATCTAACATAATTGGAGACTTCAATTCCAAAATTATAAATTGTGGGCTGCGGGTTAAGGTAACGGTGTCCGTTAGTGCCTGTGGCATAAGGAGTAAATATATTTATATTCGTGTGGAATAAGTCAAGATATTTACTTATAAATCAGCCATACACCTGATACCTAAATCATTAAACACAACCTAGGAGAAGAACTTGAAATAATGTAAACGCGCAGTTATGCTATTTATATATCCTCAATATATTCACGCGAGATTCGTGTGCAATATACAAGCAGCTTAATTCCCGTATAAAGATAACTAGGTAACCCGTGCGAAAATTTCGCACTTTCACGCTATCAGGGAATAAGTATGTTAAGGAAACGGTTTAATTGGGTTTTAAATAGAGAAGAAGGTGTATCATAAAGTACTTTCTTTATACTTGTTTTCTTGCAAAAATATACAAAACATATGAATACAATACAGGCAAGAGAGTTTATCGAAACTTTTAAGTCAAATTAATGGGTAAATAGTGAAATTTGAGATTGTATTTTTCGTCAGAAGCCGGTGATTCAACGTTTAAAATGATAGGTACCTTATTTATCACTGTAAGTGCAGTATTAACGGAGCATATACGGAATGACAGAAAAAGGCCTTTCTGTAATAATATATGATTCCTCTTAAGATAGAGTGTACTCTTATTCCGAAGGCATTTTTAGAGAATTTCCCCTACATTTCCCAATCGTGAGCTTCACAAACACTATAGTCCGCAGCAGTCCGAGGAGTCCAAGTCAGCTGATTTTTTTTACATTAGATCGTCTTCTGTGTTAGGAGTCCACCGTCATTGGCTACCGAGAATTAGCGAGAATCGTACCAAGATGTTTTCATACATATCACCATTACCTCTTATCACCTTACCATCACCTTCTTCTAACTTCTACCCTCTTCTGCCCTGGTAGAACTTCTACCCCCAGCAACAGAATCGCAAACAGTGATGACGGGTGAAGTTTTTCGGTGATGTTCTTCACAGGCGATAGTCATCACCCGAATTACAGAATACGGCCCCAGGAGGTTAACTAAGTCACGTTGTTTGCTGCAACTGAGCAACAGGTCACAATTAAAATCATTAGTAATCACCAGGCGTTGACTGCGGTATTTGTTACAAATTATATTAAGCAAACGATCAAGATTATCAAGAAAAAGCTGAAAGTCACCAGTTGGAGACCGATATATGGAGACAATACACAATTCAACACCACTCATTGTCAAATTCACAAAAGTACACGCAAAAGTTTTGCCTTCAAAGATATGTTTGAAGGGGTGCTGACAGCTTTTTGGTGCGAGATAATCGCACAGAAAGATAGCCACACCACCGTTTTTGTACGAATTGCTTCAGCAACAGACCGCAACATAATAGCCAGGAATGGCAAAATTAGCTAACTCACCAGTAGTGAGCCAGTGTTTACACAGACATAATATTTCCAGCGTGTGCCTATCTATGAGGATTTCAAATTCATTAAATTTATTTCTAATGCAATGGATATTGAGATGCATGAGAGAAAATTTAGCATTATTGGACCCTAGTCAACTTCTGTAAGTGGTAGGAGCTTCGCCATTAGTGGTTTTCTCCTTGTCGTCTTGATGCACAGCGATAGGTCTTGATATTTTAGATGGGAAAAACTTCCCAAAACAAACATTTTCTCGCCATATATCACTTTTTAAGAGTTTTTCACGCGTGGAAAGTTTTTTTGTACAGTTTTTCAGTACAGTAACAGTTTTTCACTACGCCTACGCGTAGGCTGAGTGGAGCATTAACTTTAAAAGAGCGGTAATGCGCACCAACCTTCAGCTTTCGAATTTAAAGTCACCTTTAAATTGCGACGATAGATGTTTAACGATGTCATCAGGCGTTGTATCCAACTGGGCTCGTCCAACATACAGAAAAGTACGACGAGGGATGCCAGAAAATTTGTAGACATCGCTAGTAGTGGTATTTCTGCCATACATGACCTTCCGCGTACTCTTCTTATGCGTCACATTTACGTAGCCTTCGTCATCTGCACATTCCGAAAGAAGTGATTCCTCTTGGATTGTCGCTCCAGCAGGCTCTTTCTTGTCAACTATTGGCATGGGGGCAGATACTGTTGACTCCGAGCGCGAAGCACCGAGCGCGTATTTGCGCTCAAACCTATTTTCACTTGGGTTGTATTAGAACTACTTTTCTTAACTTGGGTTGTGTTAGAATGAGAATGTACATACATTTTTCAACGGCCTTCTCTTGTGTTTGCCCGAAAAACTTTTCTCCCCCGAATCAACAATATTGGCGAACGATACACTCTCCTTCGTGCCGGACTCATTAAGGGCCTTAAGAGACTTTAATTCCGTTTTGAGGAATTCGATGTCGGTAGCCATATTGGAAATGCCTCTAGGCTTTCACAAGCAACGCGAAAGACACCTCCAAAAAATGTCACGGCAATCGGAAATTGCTTTTAACGATAAATCACTAAAGTACGTACATTTACCGTGATAAGCAGGCGGACATACATCGCAACTCACAGTTTTTTCGCTCATATCGAACAAACGTTTACAGTAGCCACAGTGATGGGCGTCCATTTTAAACGCGTGGAAGGATACGCCCCTTACAGTACTTGAATAGTTCCTAGAGTTTAGGGACTGGAATCGTGCATGCGCTGTAAGAACTCTGATCCCAGGGAATAAACGAGTATAGTTCTAATGGCTATGGCTATATTTCTGTCTGTCTGTCTGTCTGTCTCTCTCTCCGGTGTAAGTAAACAAATCATTTCACTTTAGAGCACAGAATTCGAAGGCGCCTGAATAAAGATGAAGCCACTCGACTTTGTCCACTTCACACGTGGATCTCATTGAATATTAAGGAGAAGAAAGAAATCTGACTCTTTGAGTTGGCGAACAACCGTGGACTACGCTGACGCTACTTCGAGCACGTCCAGCTAAACCTGAGTAATTTCCTGGATACAAGATTTTTCCGAGAAGCAACAGGCGGGACAGGAAAATGAACTGCCCCCGTACATACTGATGCGTGAATTTCACGCACCATTTGGCTTAGTATCTTGTGTGCTTGGCTATAATATCAGCATTCTGGTTGAAGATTGCGGTTTAGAGATCAAAATGCATGGAATGTCTTATGCAAGAAATAACTGTCCATTCCGTTAAATCCATTTAAAGCAATACCGGCGTAAAAAACGGAGTGACAGATACGATAGCATATATAGCGGAGAACTTGGGAATTTAGCTGGAGGACCTAAATATCTAGGGTCTATTGAAAGCCAGTAAAGATTCCAAATCCTTGAAGGAGTCAAGAATGAAGTATTAATAAATCATATATAAAGAAATATAAAAAAAGACTTTAGTTTTGCTTGTTTTCAGCAGCATGAGGTATTATTTGCCACAGAATATCTGAATACAAGATGAAGTTTGAATGTGATTGGTCTGGCTCCTGTGGCGTCCAAGTTTTCGTACGTACTCGTAGTCCAGGTAGACATTTCGATACTACCACAGTTTAATAAGTGACACATCATAGTGAGATTCCATTGGGTATAAATCAGGGTAATTACACAAATGTATTCAATTTCACTTTTTCTTCTTTCTGAAGAGTTTTATTAAGCAACCTGTTTTTAAATGACACTCTCCTAACGTATCAATTCTTAAGAGAGGTCGCCATATCAAGACAAGCGAGACCCTACTGTTACTCAATTTTCTCTTGTTCAAATTCGTGGGTGGATATGCTAATTTACCAATTCTTAGTAAACATCCTGAACACTCACCACTTAAACCAAGCCAAGAATGGGAGCGAGATGATTCCATAGTAGCATGTGTGCAATGACGATTAGAAGCTTTGGAAACTTGGAGCAGGAGTCGGCAACTGAAATATACAAACGGAGGAGTAATTTAAGAAACGAAAAGTTATGCAGAAGAACATAAGAGAAGGCCAAAGGGAACACGTTATGAATATAAGAATCAGATGGATAAGGCATATCTTAGACACAAGAAATTCGTAATAAATATAGCACGAAGGGGAGGTCTGTGGAGGAAGAGCATAGAACGAATACATGGACCATTTCAAGAGGGAATTGGAGAGAAAAAATTAACAGGGGTGGTAGCATGGAACCTTCTTTTGCGTCGTCGTTATCGTTATCCAAAACGCCAACCGCCAAAGAAGGGCAATGCTCCTCTTACTGTCCTAATAACGCACTCCAACAATTAAAACTAGTATTTAAGGCACTTGACAAAATTTGAAGAATGACGATCTCGTTTTCGCTATCATGAACGCAATTGAAAAATAACTATAAATCTAGTGCACGCGTTATGGAGAACCGTTATCGCACCCCAGAATGTAAGAGCTCATTGAATAGTGGGACAGAATGAAGGGGGCAAAGGCCTTCCACGATAGAAACACCGGTTTTCGCTCAAAAACCGAGGGTTAGCTTCGTTGGGCTAGGCTCGAATTTGAACGAGGTGATCCTGTTATCCCCTCCTATACCCCCCAGCTGCCGTTTCCTCTGTCTACAAGTGGCGGACAGTAAGAGTAAAACGACTTTATTCATCGAAGATCGTTAAATCAAAATATTTCTACATTATTAAGATTGGAGGACTGAAATGAACCAATCCTCGGATTGAATAGCTAACGATGATAATAACGACAACTTCTAAGGTAAATATGTCACCATGATTGGTATTCCAAGTCGTTCAAATCAAACTGTCCCAATATTCATACGGAGGAGAAGGAAAACGATTAGGAAAAAGAAGGAGGTAGGGGTGGAACATAACTAATTGAGATTTTCCAAAAACAGAAATGGCCTAAGAGGCATAGTTATATTATTTCTTTATTCGAAGCAGGAGTCATGTTAAGAATTTAATTAATATTTATGTAACTTTTGATGATAACTTTTAATAATTTAATAATTTGAATTGAATTTAACCAAAAAGTTTATTTCATAATGAAATTTAGAGTTTTCATGTAGCAATAGGATTCCGTAAGTTTCCAACATGCATATAGATTAATTTAATGTTTTTGGGGAGCGGCTTTTGGGTCACTCCATGGTTAAACTACGGATCTAAGCAGTAGAGCTTTCATTATTTCTCAGCCGCACATCACTTGGAGTACAGACGCTGAACACAACACCGCCCGTTACGGGACCTGAGATGAGATTAGGAAAAGGAGAGTTGGGTTCTTCGGCCACGTAATGAAGATGGAAAACAGTAGACTTAAAAAACGAAAATTCAATCATGTTTATAAAAGTAAAGACGGCAACCAGTGAGTCCAAGGGATAAAGAAAGACAGAGAAGATATGAGTATAATGGAAAACATTATACAGGATAAGACTAAAAAATGAAGAAGAATGATACGGAACTTCAAGGGTTTCCAGAAGAAGGAAAAGAAAAAAAACAGCTGGACGATAAAGAGGAGGGGAAAGCAAAATGAAAGAAAGAAAAATTATTGGAGAGAATGAAACGAAGCGGAAAATAAATACGAAAATTAATGCATTGGGTTATTTACAAGGTCCTTAGACGGCCAAAGTCGAGAAAAGAAGAATATAATTCCTCATACCATGTAATACTTTACATGGACTATTTAAAAAAATATAACACAGTATACGCTAAAGATCCAAGTTCATCAAATGCTTATTACTAGCTATACTACGTACTAAAAATATTATATGCTGGCCCTCACTCATTACCGTCCAGCCCAAACTATGAAGGTTATAGGTGAAATTTCCTACGTGAAATTTTGAGGATTAACGGATTCCCAACCGAAGTCAGTTACATTTAAAACTTTAACAGTTACGCATAACTCCGCCATTAATTATGATTTGATGGCTCTGTGCCATAGGCAACTAAGTTATATCGCGGTCCATGAGTGAAATGATCGTAAAATATCGCATTTATTTTATTGCAAATATGACTAACAGCCTTAACTGTCTGCAAAGTGTTGCCACATTCGAGGTTTTTGAGAACATAATGTATTGTTGACTTTACCCTTCATTTTTTGAAAACTTAGTAAATATCGCTTGGTCACTGTATCGTCCATTTGGTCTCTATGCTAAACTTCTTAAAATATATTAAATGAGCGTGTTTTACTATTTATATTTTTTCCAAATTTTTGGAAGTCTAAAAAGGGAGAGCATTCATGAGACAAAACATACAAATTCACTCTTTGAAAATGAGGCAGACGAAGTCATGACGGAAGGTGCTGGTTATCACATAAAAAGATTTTGTTCCTTCATGTACTATTTTCAATTAAGTGTACTAACTTCTGGCGCGGCACGAGTAAAATGATGGGATAATTATTCTATAGGTTATTCGTGATATACCGCCGAAGAATATTAATATTGCAAATGTGATTCAGCGATTCTAATGCGAATTTATGCTCCCGAGGAGCTCTTAGCACTGCGAGAAGTGATTGAATTATTCCGGCCTTTGCATAAAGAAGTAATATTCAATTTAAAAACTCGGCGAACCACTTTTAAGGCCTCCGGGTTTCATCGCTGAGATGCGGCTCCACGACAGAAAGCCACTCCCTCTGCCCATTTATAATGTAACTGACACGTTAATTTCACAGGTGACTAGAAACAGAAGATGAGAAAAAGTAAAAGGAGGGAATGTTTAAGAGGGAGCCACGAGCCTTTTCTACTCCACTTTCACACTCGCGGGGCTCTTCCTCCTCAGGGCAGAGTGCCTCGTCTCATCAGCACTGAGCATCGCCAACCCAGCCAGCAATCAGAGGCAGCGGTTCATTTAGGATTATTTAGGCTATGGCCTTTCACGAAAGCTCTTGAATGATCATCAAGGAATCAGGAGGAATTTCTTTTTAATATTCTCAGACGATCATTAAAAATATCTTTTCTTGACAAGAAATATAAATGGCGCAGAACCTATTCCAGAAGGTGAAGTTAGTCAAAAGGGTTATCTTTCACGGGAGTTATTAAGTAACTTTCCAACGAATCGTTTCTCTTTAAAAAAAATCAAGATCTACGTCTCACGACACAGTTTCAGGCAATACTTTGTGGAAGTCAATCATACTGGGAGTAAAGGATTGAACACTGCAGCTTCCACTTAGATATTTATTGACAACATAACAACTCGTCAATGATCATTTGTATCCTCTCGTGAAAGGGTTTTTGAGAATAGAATGACTCCCATTAGGACTGCTCTTAACCTCTTCAGGGGCTCACCCGATCGCGAGTCCTTAGTGACCCGGATCGCTGGGCTTGAGAAGACGGTGGACGAGCTCCGTGCTCTGGTGGAGCGGTTGGTGGAAGGTCCTGGAAGGTCGCGGCGGAATGAGGAGGGCCCTAAGCGCTCCGAACGCGTCAAGGCCAGGGGAAGCCCAGGCTCTGTCGCGGGATGGAGAGTGGAGGACCTTTCTCGGACTTCCGTGCCTCCGGTGTCGTCTCCCTCCGTTGCTTCGGGGACATGGAAAGTGGTCTCGAGGCGTAGCCACGGGGTCACCCTCCGAAAACGAGGATTGGCAGGGGCGGAGGCTGAGTCAATCCCCGTCAGCAATAGGTTCGATGTGCTGGCGGAGGCTGAGCCATCGGAGCTAGAGCTGGGAGGTGGGTGGCCGAGTGGGAGTGGAGAGGGAAGGGAGGGAATTTTAGTAATAGGTAGTCCAATGTCCGGCGTATAGTGTCCCCGATGCGTGAAAAGGCCCGACGGGAAGGAGGAGAACCACGGGTCACCTACTGGTGTATACCGGGAGGAAAGGTGCCACAGGTGACGAAGGCGATGAAGTCGGCGGTCAGGGGCGCGAACTGCTCCAAGTTGCATGTGGTTGCCCATGTTGGGACCAATGATGCCGCGAATATGGGATCCGAGGAAATTTTAGGCTCTGTGAGAGACCTATGCTCCGAGTTCCGCCGTATTCGCAGAATCTGGTACCAACTTGAGGCTTACCATATGCAGCTTGGTACCTAGGACGGATCGGGGTTCGATGGTTTGGAGCCGAGTGGAAGGCATAAACCAGAGACTCAGTGAAGTCTGTGGGAGCGAGGGAGCGGAGTTCTTGGACCTCAGGCCGGTGCTGGATTCGTGTCGGGTGCCTATAAATCGCTCGGGAGTCCACTATACATACGAGGCATCGCAGGATGTAGCGCCCAGGATACTTGAGCACACTCGTCGAGTTTAACATAGACGGTAGGCTACAGGGCAGGTCAATAAGTGGGGTCAATAATTATGTGTTGCCAGTTAGTAATTTAGCTAAGAATACTCCGAATATAGGGTCCAAAAATAGCTTAATTGAAGACAGCAATCATGAAATTACCCCGAATCGCATAAAAAATAATCATGAAGCATTAGTCGTTGCAGTAGTTAACTGCCGTAGTTTAAAAAATAAGATTCCAGAATTTCACCACCTTATTCATAGCACGGAGTGTAACGTCATTATTGGCACAGAAAGTTGGCTGACGGACGATATTTCTGATAGTGAAATTTTTCCTAAATCATTCAAAGTTTACAGAAAAGATAGGTCCAACCGAACCGGAGGCGGAGTATTTATAGCTGTAAAGAATACCACAGTCAGCCGAGCGGAAACCGTCCCAGATACCAGCATAGAATCTGTATGGTGCTCTATTAGATGCCCTAAATCAAAAACAATATTCGTGTGCGCATACAACAGGCCACCTAACACCGACGTCACCTCAATTTTAGAACTCGAAACACAAATAAAGAACATCACATCCAGGAACACCGAAAGAAATTTAATCATAGGTGGAGATTTCAATACGCCCTATATAGATTGGAGGACCTACAGTTACATATCAGGAGGAAGAGACAAAGATATATGCGAGTCCCTGCTGCACACGTTCTCATCAAATGCCCTACATCAGATAGCTACGACGCCTAACAGAGGGGACAACATTCTTGATTTATTGGCAACAAATATACCGCAACAAGTAATTAAGGTAAACACTGTTGAGGGCATTAGTGACCATAGAGTAGTTACCGCAAAGTTCTCATTGAATATCATTAAAAGTTTTAAACAAAGAAGAAAATTCTACATTTTTAAAAAAGCCGATTTCAATGCGTTCAAGAGTCATCTAAAAAATTCTCTTCCCGAATTCCCGGAATCAAGCTTAAAGTTAGACACGGAGGGTAGTTGGAAAGCTTTCCTTTCGATCGTACATTGTGGGATCAGAAAATACATTCCAAGTAAAGTAAAAAAAGAGGGCAGAGAACCAAGATGGTACAATGCAGAAGTGAGAAAATCGTTAAGACGTCAGAGAGTATGCCACGCCAAGATGAAAAAACTCCGTAGAGATTTGTCCACTAGTGATCAAAATTTAATATTTGAAAAATACAAATTGTCTAGAGCCACTACCAAGGAAGCCTTTCGGAATGCATTCATGGATTTTAAAAGAAAAACATTAGGAGAACAATTACAGGACAACCCAAAGGCATTTTGGTCATACGTAAGGGAAGTTCAAGGCAATAGATCAACAGTTATTCCACTACGAAACGAAAATGGCGAATTATTAACAAGCAGCTCGGACAAAGCCAACTTATTAAATTCTTACTTTCAAAGTATGTTCACCAAGTCATCGCAAATTACATCCGTAAAGTTAAATGATCACTTCCAGCAAAAGATGCCGCCTATCGATATTTGCACTCAAGGAATAGAAAACTTGCTAAAATCTTTAAGTCCAAATAAATCCCCAGGTCCTGAAGAAATTCTTGCCCGCGTGTATAGAGAATTAGCACCCTACTTGCAGAATATATTTAGTAAATCAATCAACGAACACAAAGTACCCATGGACTGGAAAATAGCAAATGTCACTCCCATATTCAAAAGCGGTGATAAGGAACAGCCATCGAACTACAGACCGATATCTCTCTCATCTATCTCTTGCAAAGTCCTTGAACATATAATTGTTAGTTCAGTTATGAGACACCTCGATATAGAAAACTTGTTAACAAAAACACAACACGGATTCAGAAAGGGAAGATCTTGCGAAACTCAATTAGCACTTTTTGCCCACGATATTTTAGTCTCGGGTGAACATAACGCTCCAGTTGATGCAATTTTTCTTGACTTTAAAAAGGCATTTGATAAAGTTTCCCACAGTAAGCTACTCATGAAATTAAAATCCTACGGTTTAGATGACGACGTAATTTCCTGGATTAGAGAATTCTTAAGTAATCGCGTGCAAAGGGTTGTATTAGATGGCGCTATCTCTAATGAAGTAAAAGTCACATCGGGTGTCCCACAGGGAAGTGTCATAGGCCCGCTTCTGTTCCTTTTGTACATAAACGACATCGGTGACAAAGTTGACAGTAAGCTTAGATTATTTGCTGACGATGCAGTGGTGTATAGAGAAATTCGTAGCTTTAATGACAAGGAAGCGCTAACTAAGGACCTCGAGGCAATACAAGAGTGGTGCGATGCGTGGCAGCTAGAATTAAACCTGAAAAAATGCGTTGTTGTGAATTTTTGGAAAAGGAAAAACGCTCCTTGTAACAGCTATTGCATAAACAACATAAAATTAGACACCGTAGAATCAGTTAAGTACCTCGGAGTTAAACTGACTAATGATCTATCGTGGAGTAAACATATTCGAGAAATTACCGGTCAAGCTAATCGTAAATTGGGATTTGTTAAAAGAGTACTTGGCAAGTGCGACGATAAAGTTAGGGAAATCAGCTACTTCTCCCTCGTTAGACCCCACTTAGAATATGCCGCCAGTATTTGGGATCCTTATGAGATAGGCTTGGAAACCGAGTTAGAACGCGTGCAGCGAAGATCGGCAAGATATGTTAAAGGCTGTTATGATAATCTCGTTAGTGTTACTGACCTTTTGCAGCAACTGGGATGGGAAAAGCTTTCAGACCGTCGATTAAAATTTAGACTCAATCTATTATGTAAGTTCCAAACCGGTCTATTCTCTGACGACGTTGATAATATTTTACGAAATCCGACATACTACGGTAGATCAGATCATGAGAGTAAAATTAGGGAACTAGACTGCAGAACGGATAGATTTAAGATGTCTTTTTTCCCACGAACGATAAGGGACCATAATAGCTGCCATGAGACTTTTATCTAGGTTTGTCGTTAGGTAGTGTAGCTCTTAGTAGTAGTAGTACTCCTAATACTTGAATCCTTATCTGTTACCTAGTACATACTAACAGCACGCCTAGCATGTTTTCTACATGGGTCTTGAGTCCCTGTCCATCTGTGTAGTTGTAGAATGCATGTATATTGACGGTCACTCTCCATTTTGATGACATCTGTAGTGTAGTGTTGCATGCTTGTGAGGCTTCGCCTCGTGACAAGCATTAGCGATTTATGCTAATGCATAATTAGTCGTAGTTACACTAACTTTAGGGTATAGTGTAATGCATGTTGGTGATTACTCACCCCCTGCCACACACCCCTGAGGTGGCTTGCAGGGTATTTTGTAGATGTAGATGTAGATCCCTCACGCTCTCCCCTCCTGCATTTTCCCTACCTTACCCATTACCCACCCACTGCGACAACCGCTGTCCTACTCCCTTCTCGAGGGGACACAGATTAGACCCCTTGGAAGAGCTGGATTTTCTGAGTCACCTCACCTCCAACAACTACACTCCTCCCCTTCTCCTCCTTTAACCTCTTCCTTTCCACCCCACCCCACTTTTCCCAACGGTTTTGTACTATATATACCACTTATGCTTGACTTACTGTTCACCTGATGATGTAGCACTGCTACGAAACCATGGTCGTGTTAAATAAATATCTAAGTGGAAGCTGCAGTGTTCAATCCTTTACTCCCATCTACGTTATCCCTTCGTTATTTGTGTTCCCATCATCTGCAGAGGATAAAATGGCCGTGAGTTCCACATGAACACCGTTTTTTTCACCAAATTCAGGTCCGGAACAGGATAAACCCGAATTTAATCTATCCTTCCCGTAGAGAAACCCTTCTCGTAATACATACATATCTACGTACTTCCACATGATCTATCGCAAAGGGGTGTAGCAGTGAGTTATACCTCTAACAGGTGGGGTTGAAATACATTAATTTTCACAACTGTCTGTTCCACAGAGTGGGGATAAAAAAGTATATTCAGTAATTATGTATCTACTATCCGCTTGATAATTTTCAACCTCTTAAATGTAGCTCCTAGGATGTATAGAGGGTGTTTCCCCAGGATAGGTAAACATTTATGGTTAAGTGATTAGGGAATAGCTAGGATGAGTAATTCTAAGAATCCGCAAGTGATCAAAAACATTTATATCTAATTATCAACGTCAACCCAAATGATAAATATTTGGAGAGTTCAACTCATGATAAGCAATCGAAAACACGCGAAGTTTCACATTTATCAATCACATACCTCCAAGGTTCCCGATCACGTCAATGCAGTTGACATCGCTCTCCATCTCATCTAACCCCATCACTAAAGAAAGAGCGTTCATTCAAAACCAACACTAAAAAAACTGATTCAAAATGCCACAGCGGGTGCAGTACAAAAACAGAATTACTTAGCTCCACATTAGTTTTCGCCATTATTTAGCAATTTAATATCTGAATTCTCCATCTAATACGCATCAGCAGGAAATTATTCCTTAAATGTTCAATAAAATAAAGGAGGTTATACATTTGTAAAAAGACTACTTTCTCAGTCCTAATATTACACCATTTGCCAGCACTGATGGCGGCAGGGTAAAGTCCTCGACTGCCAAACTAAAGGTCGCGGATTCGAATCCCGACGTAGGATTTTCACCTTCCACAGCTTGGTTGTGAGTGTTCGTCAATATATTAAATGGGTAGTAATTGGCTTCGGCTGTTACCCATGGAGACATTATTATTATTCCCTTCAATTGAAAGTATGGCTTATATTTATTTATAAAATATGTATTTATTATATAAGATGTAGGGCATATCTATGCTCACTTGAAACATGGAAAGCTCACTGAAAGCTTGAAAAATAAGAGAAAAGTAGAAGTGTCCAAAACTCAACTATAACCAGACCAAAATTCAATCATGCTGCAGGCCCAACCACACAGATTTACGAATATCCTTAAGTTCTTGGATGATATGAGAACAGTGGATTTTTGGGAGAAAGCTAACAGTCAAATACTTTTAGCTCTCTACTGCCAATGTGGTCGGGCTCGTCCACTACTACGTAACCACTGTTTATCATATATCCCCGCTTTATCCCCATATTAGCCACCTTTCTCGGTTGTGGGATCATTAAAAACGGTAGAACTTTTAAGTAGATATTTGCTAGGCCATAAAATCCAAAAGAAAGACTTCGGCAATGAAAACATAATGAACTTGCTTAACAAATTGGACAATAAGAGAAAAAAATCCTTGTTCCTTCTGCATGGATGAAATGGGACCCGAACCTGTCCAAGGTGAAATTCACTTCGAATAAATTTGAAGGTGAGGCAGGGATGTGGCTCAAAAAGGAGAACTAAAACTAAAGTATGAAAAAAATTATTACACATGAGCTTGAAGCCCATAACCCCAAGTCAGTTCTCGGAGACCGGTTTCAGAAGGATAATAGTGTATTGTATTCACTTAAATCTAATAATTAACGAGAAAAAGCTAGAAGAGAATCCAAAAAAGTTCGATTAGAGTTCGCATTTGTTGCTCTTACAAATTTCACAAAAAAGATTGCTGATGATGATGCAGAAAACAGCAAGAACGTAGAGCCAAAATACAGATCACGCAAGTTTCAGGATGATACTGAGGTTATTTTACCCCCACATTACATCTGTAGATCTGAGAGAATCGACCCGAAAGAAATTTAAATCACAAGATGAAACAGTTATTTGTGTCAGCATGTCATTACATCGACATTTACTTTGATCTTATGTTCGCCAGCCCAGCGGAATCTAGACCGCAAGCGAAGTTCACCTAATCTGCAAGGTAACTCTAAGAGTGAAAATCAAAGTTATGTTACGTTAATATGAGGGCATTTATATCAGGTTTTTATTGTCCTAAGGCACGCAAAGACAATAAATGATAACAAAGCGATTTGAATTTATTATCAGGAGTATAGATTGCACGTTAATTTGGTGGAAACGTTAGAAAGAAAAAAGAGTCGCCGAAAAGTACACGGGTAAATACGGTAATTCCAACAGAAGAAACTGAGCGCTATAGGAACCCACTGATTTCAAGTTACAAATAATTAGCGTTATAGTAACTTGGACGATTAAACGAGAAGAAATATTGCAATCATACAGATTTTAATAATTTGAAAAGGGAATATAAGAATAGAAAGGGCCATAAAATATTGGGGAAAAATTTTACAAACGCAATAAAAATAGGTTGGATGAACAAAGTATGAATATTTACAGGATGAACGATAATGGCGGTCGACGCTCGTGTTTTAAAGGCAAATAAATAAATACACTGATTAAATGGCAATAAACCAAAGAGAATTGAATCCAGGCAACTACGGGACGCCGGGCCACTAGGGTGGGTGTCGTGCTCGGCAGTGGGGTAGGCATTGCCGACTAGGCTAGGCCTCTGCGGTCGTCACGAAATTCTTGCGCAACAAAGCCATCAGAGGATACAAGGACTACGGAAGAGTAGAAGAAGAAATGGAGGAGGAAAGTGCCGGTGAAAATGGTAACTTGGAACATTAAGACCATGATGAAGGTTGGGAAGCTAGAAAATATTAAACAGAAAATAAAGAGGGGAACATGGATGCTTTGGGGATGTATGAGGTGAGATGGAGGGATAGCGGAGACTATTGGAGTGATAGCTACAGGGTAATCTATACTGGTGGAGATGAGGGTCAATTCGGGGTAGCTATGGTACTGAATGCAAAATTGGGGAGAGGGTAGTAAACATTGAACAGGTGAGCGACAGTATTCGAGGTGAAAACAGGATCACATGGTTGAAATAAAGGCCCGCCCGACGAATCTCGTATTTTTCCAGGTGCACATGCCCTCAATTAACCATAGAGAAGAAGAGGTGGATGGGATGTACAATCAACTAGAAGATATTATAAGACCTACCGGGAAATAGTTGCCTGATAATGATGGGTGACTGGAATGCAGTGGTGGGGAAAGAGGGTTGGATTTGACGTGGGAAGATATGGGTTAGGAAAAAGAAATAACCGCGCTGAGAAAGTAGTTGAGTTTTGTAGAAGAAATAAATTAATAGGAACAAACTCTTGGTTTAAACATCACCCCAGGTGTAGGTACCTACATAGTAGTAGGTAGTAAACATGGAAGAGGCCGGGGGTGAGGGTAGAGGGCTAAGATACATCATGGTAATACAGAGGTTTAGGAACAGTGTCAAAAACTCACGCAGCTATTTCCCTTTGAGTGATCCTGTGAACATGCATCCCTATTTTTATGACTTTTAGAGGCAATGGTTTCTATAATTATATAAAAGAGTTCAAATGTAGCCAATATCACTGTTAATACTTTTCTGTAGATAACTTCACGTGATTTGATTTTAGTATCTACTACCCAATTGTTTTTATTTATTTATTTTCCCTTGGAAAAATATATACACGCATGAGTAAGCAAAATATATAAGGTAATTGTGGGAGGGGAGGGCACAAGGACAAACTTCACCATTAAAAAATCATTTGGCACTCATAAAGTATTCCGAAGTCCTAGTCCGAAGAGAAAAGATAAACGCCAGGCTTATAACGGATAAATATTCATCCAGAGTGTGGTGACTTTGTAGAGGTAAAGTCACATTTGTGTTTCATCATGTGGCAAGTCAACGCCATTGAAGATTTTTATTGTGTTCAGAAAATTATGAGAGATTAAGAGGTGGTGTAACGTACTACAAGGGGAAATTTTGTTTGAAATTTGTCAACTCAGATGGAAAATTTGGACATAAAAAGTAAAAAATTAGTGATACAGCACAGCTTTAATTTTTTTAAATTTTATACTTTAAAGGATTAGCCGTAAGTTGGAGATTTGAACATTAGAACAGGTATATGTGAAGTTCCATCGCAAAAAATTGGTTTGATCTGGAAGCGACTGAGGCATATTAATTACGCATTTTCCGAGACAATAAAACATGAGTATTTCCATGGATGAGGTATAGAGTTCGACTTGTTGTTTCGAAACCTACATACAGCATTACATACCCGGAATTCCTTAGTGACCGCAGACTGACGTAATAGTTGAAAGAGGAGTTCATTAATGTGGTTTATGTTGTTGCTATATGAAACAGCCGGCGTTTTCATAAGCAACCTCGTTTCGTCTGACCCAGTAAACAGTCGGCCGCGTTTTCAATAGTTAATTCGAGATGGGTTGAGTTATGGAATACAAGAAAAAATTTTAATGCCAAATTTCCTGCAAAAATAATAGGTCATACAAAGCACCTTAGCTCTACGTAACTTGGCTTCATCACGCTTCAAACGCACCTACTATGGATGAGATATAGTATCGATTTTTTCATTGGTTCGATTGGAAATTCGAGAGACCACTAGTATTCTGGTCAAGACAGTGAAGCCAATGAAACTAACCCCCCTTAATAATAGTATGTACCTATTGGTAAGTTGGTTGTTTGGGAATGAGGACAACAACTCAGGTCTTTTGCGTCATTATGGCTGGGTGAGCCGGCCGGTCCGTTAAAGATTATGTGGTGAATGGAAAGGGTGTAGAGAAACCAGGAGTCGGAATCACCCTATTCTTAACGAAAGGTGCCAATGAGTCCAAATCATATCGTCGAATTCGGAGGGAGTACAATGGTTGAAGTGCTCTATACGTGGCATTCAACCAGGGACCGTATTGCCATGGAAAAAATTCTCCACCAATACCGAATTTTGGACTCGGGTTCTCATTATGGGAAGACTTAACTCTCACCAACACACCAACTCGATCCCGTCTGTAACTCTTTCCCTTTAGCAGCACAGAAAATAAAATTTTAAATATCTTCTTCCAATAAAATAACAATACATTTTAGAACGTCAAAATTGCAATCTTGTTCCTTAAACGTCATCTGGCCAAGAGCAAGCAAATATCGACTGAGGCAGCTGAATCCTTCTCAATTTCAAGTCAGCACCTGCTACTAGAGAATAATTTAGAGAAGTTGAGTTGAGCTCAACTAAAGACTGCTCCATCCAGCGGCATACTCCTTGGTATGTACAGTAGGGGGTATCGAATTACAAAAATGTTTAGTATTGGAAACGTAATAGGCTGGAAAAGTTGTTTTTTTGGTACAATAATAAGTGTGCAAAAGCACGACTCTGACAAAGTTCTTCTTCAGCCTCACCAAGTAGCTCAAAAATACGAAATTTTAGTGAAAATTGCGTTTCTTTGATGTAAGTTAATTTTTTGAAGGAGCGTACATAAATTTGATTAAATGGCTGTTTTAATGTGTTTGGATTGAGGAACAACTATATCGAGTCCTTGAAACCAATTAGGACAAGATATTGTACTTTTAAATTGTAGGAAACACTGTGAAGGAAACACTATGGAGGAAACACTATGGAATGTAGCAGTTCTATGGTAGTTCATTTGCTGTAAATGACTTGATAGGATGCGTAATTTAGACGGCCAACGGCTCGCCTTTCCCGCATGCTACGGCATCTCCGTTGATGATAGGTGGTGCTGACAATGCTGTAACGAAGAAAATTAGTGCGAAAATAATGAAGAAACCCCAAAGGCAGGAAAATGACTCTAGCTGATCAGAAAGGCATATCAAGGGAAAAGGAGTCTCATGAATCTTAAAAATTCAAGAAGAAGATTCAGAAAACGCTCAAGATCTATCGGAGAACGACGAAGGAGGCGAAGACTTTAGGTGTCGACAGCAGAAGCCTTCAAGAACTCAGACCCGTCTGGCGTTGACTAAATTTTCTCTGGCTGCAGATAGAGCTGGCATCGGTCAAGGATCACCGGCTTTGCTCACTACTTCATAAGCTAGTGATATTCAAGAGTCTACATCTGATAGAGAAAAGTTAAGCATTGTTGTAACTAAGAGCAAAGTTTTCCGAGAAAGGAAAAAAATCCACATCTGCGCTTCAAGAACAAACCGGCAAAGATTTAATAATTCCGGCAGTGTACTTCGATGGTAGACAGGACTTAACTAAGGTTAATGAAGTTTATCAAGATGGATAGAGCCACCAAAAACTGAAAAAAGAAGAGCACATTAGCCTAGTTACTTTCCGCACTTTCACTACTTTCCGCACTTTCACTACTTTCCGCACTTTCACTACTTTCCGCATTATTTTGAGACAGTGAAATGATATGCTGTGTCTCACTAATGCACAGATCTTTTTAGAATACTTTAAATTTAAAAATACTTTTCTATTTATACTCTTCCCTAGGACTACAACCGTGTCGTGGTGGAAGGGCTTGCGTACTCCGATGACCCCTAGAGCTGCACTGGAGGGAGCAATGCTCCTGGTTGGGTCACCCATGCCAGATTGGTCGAAGGTTAGGAGACAGACGAATGGTAGTCCGCGCAGCGTCTGTACCTCAGTGAGGCGGCTGTAAAAGCGTCTGACCCCAGCGGGTCGGCCTCTGAAGTGATGGTGTCACGTAAAAAACACTATTGAGTAAGTTCACGGAATACTATCTCAATTAAAACAAAAACCTTGAAATTATGGATAGTTCTCAAATGATAATGTATCCTGGCAACTACGGGACTCGGCCCAGAGGGCCGGGGGTCGTGCCCGGCAGCGGTGGGAGCAAGGCCCCTGCGGTCGTCATCACATGAAATCCTTGCTCAGACGTAGTAGCAGCAGAGGAAAAGAAGATAAAGAAGAGGAAAGAAACAATCAAAATAGGCACGTGGAATGTCAGGAGTATACGGAGGGCGGGGAGGCTAGAGAACATAAAGCAAGAAATGGATAGGGTGGGTGTAGACATCATGGGTTTAGGTGAAGTAAGATGGAAAGATAGCGGGGACTACTGGGACGATGGCTATAGAGTAATATATAGCGGAGGGAATGAAATCCAGCGCGGAGTTGCATTCATAATGAACAGGAAACTTGGTAGAAAAGTAGCGTAAGCAGAGCTGGTGAGTGATAAGATAATAGTCGTAGAACTAAAGGCAGATCCAACGAATTTAGTTATAATCCAGGTATATATGCTTACCTCTAATCATAGAGGGGAGGAGGTAGATGGTGTATACAATCAGCTAGAGGAAATACTTGGTAGGATACCTGGGAGTAAGCACTTAGTAGTAATGGGGGATTGGAACGCGGTGGTGGGTGAAGGAGGAGATGGGCGGGAGGTGGGCGATTATGGGCTAGGAAAGAGAAACGACCGCGGCGAGAAAGCTGTGGATTTTTGCCGCAGAAATAACCTAGTAATCCAAATACATGGTTCAGACATCATCCTCGACGTAGTTCAAACGTAATTACAAAGTTGGAAGAAGCCGGGAGACACAGATAGGTTCCAGATAGATTATATAATGGTTCGTCACAGATACAGGAATAGTGTTAAAAACTCGCATACTTATCCAGGAGCTGATGCAGACACAGACCACTACTTATTAGTCATGAAATGTCGGGTAAAACTGAAAAAGATAAGGATGGGAAGGAGGGTACGAAATTGGAATACGGAGGCATTAATTGGGGCAATGAAGAAGTATCGACAGAAGGTGGATGAGGTAATGGGTGAGGATCATGGAGTTAGATCAGTGGAAGATGAATGGGGAAGTTTGAAAAATGGAATTGTAGAAGCGGCGAAAGCAACGGTAGGCGTAGTGAGTGCAACTAAAATTAGAAAACCGAGGATCACGAAGGAGATGATAAGGGGGATGGAGGAGAGAAGGAAATAGAAGAGTGTAAACTCAGAGCTAGGTAAGAGAACATACCGAGAATTAAATAACAGGATTATAAGAGAAACAAAGAAAGCAAGAGAGGCGTGGTGGAGAGAACAGATCGACTCGTTAGGAAAATACCAAAAAGAGGGAGGAGCAGATGCATTATATAGGAAAGTAAAGGAAATGACGGGTGGTAATAAGGGAAGGGGAATTACAACGATAACAGACAAGACGGGAAAGGTAATCGTAGAACCGAAAGAGATCCAGAAGAAGTGGAAGGAGTACGTTGAAGATCTGTATGGTAAAGAAATAAGGCCCAATAGGTTAGATATAGAAAGGGAAGACGACATCGACAGAGATGGCATCGGACCAGGTATTCTAGATAGCGAAATCGAAAGAGCTCTACGAGACATGAAAAGGAATAAGGTGGTGGGAACAGATGATATACCTGCAGAGTTTTTAAATAGTATGGGGAAGAACGGAAGAGGAAAACCTTTTGCGCTTATTCGTAGGATTGATGAGGGTGGAGTGTGGCCGGAAGTCTTACGAAGGCTGTACTAATTCCTATATAAAATAAGAGTAGTGCAAAAACGTGCGAAGACTATAGGACAATAAGCTTAATCTCCCATGCGGCCAAAGTAGTTCTGTGAATAATCAAAACAGAAGGCTTGAGAAGAAGGCAAATGAATTCCTGGGTGACTACCAGGGGGTTTATTTTGTAATCTCACTTAAGCGAGAATACGTCATATAATGAGGAAAATTACGTCATTTTTCGTAGTTCAAATCCGCCACCCAGGCGGCGTGACCATCTTCGGCTCTCAAGTAGTGAACTGTCGGTCTATTTATTTGATTCATCCGCTCTTTCTACTCTTGATCCGTTTCATTTGGCTCCGCTTTTCATTAGTTCCATCTCACCTGTCGTTAGGAACGTGAAATGGAGCCACCATCGGACCATGGTCGATCGTGAGCCGATCATTAGGATAGCGAAACGGATCTTCCGCCTTCCCGCAGAGTCATTAGAAAGGTGAGATTAAAAAATAACCTTCCAGTTCGGGTTTAGGAGAGGGACGGGAACGAGAGATGTTATAGCGGTGATGAGGACGCTAGTAGAAAGAAACCTAGAGTATGGGCATGATGTTTTTGCATGCGTCGTAGATTTCGAGAAGGCGTTTGATAGGGTGGACTGGAGGAAATTGATGGGAGTGTTGAAGAAATTAGGGGTCGATTGGAGGGACAGGCGTCTGATTCGGAATTTGTATATGAACCAGACGGCGCAGGTTAAGGTAGCCAATGGAGAATTGGGATGGGCCACGATAGGACGTGGAGTGCGGCAGGGGTTCCCACTATGGCCATTGCTTTTTAGCGTGTATTCAGAAGAAATAGTATTGAAGGCATGGGGGGAGGAGGAGGTAGGAATAAAAGTTGGAGGTGAGCTGATAAAATCAGTGAGACTTGCAGATGATAAAGCATTGGTTAATCAGTCTGCCAGGGGTTTACAGCCAATGGTGAATACGTTAGAGGTGCAGTGCGTTAAGTATGGGATGTAGATCAACCACAAGAAAATGAAAGTGATGAGATTTTCTAGAAGTAAGAAGGCGGGGCTGAATATAAGGTTGGGAGGGCAGACGATAGAGCAGGTGGAGCAGTTTACCTATCTGGGTAGTATTTTGGAGGAGAATGGGTTTAGTGGTAGGGACATCAGATGCAGAATTGCTGTGGCTAAAGAAGCATTTTCGAAGAGAAGGGAATTGATGAGGGGGGGTCTGAGAAGAGACTTAAAGAAAAGGCAGGTGAGAACTCTGATATGGAGCGTTGCGCTATATGGGTTGGAAACTTGGGCATTGCAAAGGGAGGATGTGCATATACTTGAGGTGTTTGAGATGTGGGTTTGGAGAAGGATGGAGAAGGTGAGCTGGATGGCGAGGAAGACGAACGAGGAGGCATTGGATATGGACGGAGAGTAGAGGAAGCTTGTGGAAGAGGTTCGGAGAAGGCAGAAGAGATGGATGGAGGAGGTTTTGAGAGGAGAGGATATATTGAAGAGAGTGATAGAGGGGAGAACCCTGGGGAAGCGTGGAAGAGGAAGGAAGAGGATAGGAATTCTGGACGAAATAAGAGGAGGTAGAAGATGTGAAGAATTGAAGAGGGATCTAATAGCGTGCCATCCTTAGGAGGGAAAGAGAGACAATGTCTATGAGGTTAGGATGGAGAATGGGGACTGTCCAAGAACCTACCAATCAGCTGGTAGAATACTTGAATGAATCTATGCATAGAGTTTGAAATTTTTGACTGGTGCAATAGATTGAATGAATGAAATGGATGAAAGCTGAAGGATGAAATAAGAGCAATTGTGTATCGAAGTAATCTTTAAAATGTGGTACAATGAAGTAGTTTCTACTACTCATCATAAACCATGAAAATAGAATACGCGTAGTAGGGATGATATATTTGACTCGGCATTAAAAAAATATTTGAGGACCAATATTTATCCTTAATGTGACCGAGTGCACGCGAAACACTAACATCCCCTGTTCAACTCAAGTTTGACGAGTTCATAACATTGCTGCACGCTTACCATGACCAATTTGGTAGCCTATAAGCCGTGCTCTTCAATATGTTGAACAGTTTAGGATACGCAATTCCGAAATTGCATGAACAAAGTTGAAAAAATAATAATTTTGGCCAGCTTTATTTCATTTGGAACCACTATATGCAAGAAGACGGCAGAATCCTGTTATAATGTACTTCACACTATTATTGCTCTAGGCTGGTAACTCATACGCGAGAAAGAAAAGTAGAAATTTTGAAAAGTATAGGTGGGATTGCGCTAACTCTGGATACCTTTTAGCCACAATTGAGTTACTACCACCATCGTCGGTCTGCGATACCTATGCGTAAGTTATTTGAAAGAAAGGAATAAAATAAGGAATATTTAATAATTGGTGACGGAAAAATGCAGGAGCTAAACAGAAAGCAGAAAACGGATGTGTAAGTCATTCTTTTTAAAAAATATATATATAACTTATATAATCCATTGCGCTTGTTACTATTTCCTTACTAGCCACCAGAGTTCATTAGATTCTTTGCAAACGAAGCTGGGACTGGCAAGAACGTGAGTCAGTAAAGACTACCATGTTTAGTCATGTTCAACCCCAGTAATATAACCGGGTAATTATTGATTTTTAAAGGTATGTATCTACTTTAGAAAATGAAAATACGGCAAGAGGATGGCGAGCATAAATATGGAAAATCCATTCTCTTATGCACGCTTACTACCAACGCCATCATGCGCCGCGCCGTTTCTCGCCTCCCCTCGCGAGACCGAGAGAAGAGGGTCGTGATCGCCGTGGGGCGGCAAGTTCACTGCTCGTTCGCCCGTGGAGGGGTTTACGTAACGAACTCTCAGCGCTCCCTAGTCCTCCTCCCTCCACTCATCCCCACCCTCTCCATCCCACCTCCAGCTCCCACACGCTTTGGATTTTCCAGAGAGTCAAACCCACCGCCGCCAAGGCCTTCCCACAACACCCACTCCGCAGTCAAAATTTAAAAAAAAAACCTTATACGCACAATTCCACGTGCCTTCTCCCTGCAGCGATGAGCTAATCGAATAAAAAAACCTTTTAAGAGAGATTGAACCAGATTTTTTTCCAGTCACAATAAGATACCATATTCGAATTCAAGCAATTGAGGGCCTGAGAGTCAAAGTAATACAAGTGACATCAACACAAAAAACGATATGAGTGCATATTCTTAGTTGATACCGTCGGGTACCGTCAGGAAGCTACAGGAAAAGGAATACAAGTGTACGAACGTATGGTGTTGCGATCTAGCCGCCGAACACTTAAGCTACTTTGCTTTTTGTCATTTCTTACCGGAGTAAAGTGATACAGGTGACACTGGACGATGTTTGTCACTTGTATTACTTTGCCTCTCAGACCCTCAATTGCAAAGAAGCATGACGCGAATGCAGTGTTATTAATGACGCAAAAACTTTGTATTCAAGGTTGAACAGCCAATCCGCATAACAGAGGGGTTCCATTGAAAGAAAATTTGTAAAAACTGTTAAAACTATAATTCATTTTCTATTTCTGTCCTAAAATCCGTCAATTTAAAATAGCAATTGTGATGCATTTGTAACATCCTTCACTGGGCAAAACGCAGTTTTTACTGATTTTCTGTAAGATCTGAAATTCTAATTTTTACATTAGCGATGAATATATGCGTTGCAGATAGCAAAAATATTTTAATGGTTAATAAATGTTTTAAAGGTTTTTTTCAGATTGTGAGGCAACTACAACAAACATGAGTTCAGAATTGTTTAATAATCGTAACACAGCAACATTATTAAATTCAAGGAAAGAGCAATTGACAAATAAATTTAATTTTAAGATTATTTCAAATTTTAAATGAAAGCACAGGAAATTTGACTCCTATTCATGCATTTCAGTTCCAGCGGGTCGATTCTGTAAATTTCATAGGTGTCATAACCATTGTTCGTATTACGGGGAGTCAAATCTATGATGGGTGGCGAAAAGAAGCGATTATGTAAATGTTATAGGCGTCACAACTACGTCACAGCCATCATAGCGTATGACGCTCGAAAAACCCCGTCATAGCCGTCATAAGGCTGCGGAATAGGAGTATTTTCTCTGATCACGAAGGATATTAAACCAATTATCGTCCATTTACATCTATAAATAATAAAATACCATCTTATTTACTTTGTTGATAAAAGAGGAAGTCTAGAACTGTTGTGATAATATGATACTAATTTTAAGTGCACACGTTACATGATGCGTAGGTAGATAAAATTTTAAATGTTTAACAATTTAGAAGATATACGTAATAACACATTAAAACTTAATAATACCACATTAGTGTCTATAACCAAGTCATCGACTGTCGACTTCTATCACTACGTTTTTGAATTGTTTAACTGTTGGAATACAGGCGGAACTTGCTCAGGGTAATCACGATATTATGTCGTGTATGAGTAGTTATTCAACACTAAATTCTGACTTACACGATGAAGTAAATACCTAACATGTTACAAGGATATTTGTTCTCCTAATTACACGACGGGTCTGTCACTTCGATTAATAGCATACAATTTACTTTATTTCATGGCTGTTTCACATATTGCAAATGGATGATTATGGAAAACTTGTACACTTAAATGATAACTGCATGTGAATGGAAATGGGTCATCACTACTTCCGTTTCATTTTCATTTGCACACAATGTTATGGTGAAAATTTTCAAATAGAGAACAACTTCATGCAAAATACATATCAAAGTCTTCAGGTAATTTTCTTCAAAATATTACCGAAATATTACTCCAAATATTGACCGACTATTTAGTAGGATCCGGGATTCTTCGGCACATATTATATTATTTCGGCGCTTATTTGATATTGTTAATAAAATGGGCTCTTCGTAGTAACTGCTGATTATTCAGTATATTCATTTAAATTGGTATATTCTTTCCTAAACTTACTTAATATAACAAACTAGCCAACCGAAAGCATATATATTTGTTTACATGCTTGAAACACGAAACATACGCTTACGGCGTTTGTTTTTAGGAGATAGTTTCCATGGTTTCGCGGTTACCGCTAGTCAACTTTTAATATGGGGCGTAAAGATGTGTCGGTGATTTCCATTGGTTCTTCTCATTTACGAAGGGCAACCAACTTACTAATCGCTAATTTTTGTTCCCCTTTGCTCCGTATCGTCATAAGCCTTATGACGGGGCCATACAGAATCGCTCGCACGTCATAGGCGTCATAAGACCCCGTCATAGTTATGACTCCTATGAAATGGTGCCTATGGCATTTACAGAATTTACCCGCAGGTGACCATCGACAGGGAGAGTTAAAATCCCGTAAACTAGTGCGTTTACGAGATAATAACTCTCCCTTTCCATGGTCACCTGAATGACCGAGATGCATGCATATAAGTCAAAGTTTCTTCACTTTTATTGACAATTTGAATTAATCTTTAATTAAAAGCAACATTATTCATAGCATATTTAATTTTTCCAATAGACAGACAAGGTTCATTGTACGTAAATAATCTACCATTTTTCTATTTCTGGTTCTTCAATGACTATAATACTGTAAAAGTGAGAAAATATTAATTTAAAAGAGTAAAATGATAACCTCCGTTACATATATGGATTGGCTACGAACTTCTAAACTTAACCAAACATTCATATTTGAGGCTTTAGCTTGACTTACTTGTTCCACGTTGTACGTTGAAAATGCCTTCACAGGCGGAGGTTTCTTTTGTGATTTTATAAATTATATTCAGGTGGGTAACTAATTAATTTTGTTAATTATTGAGAAAAACTAAGAGCCATACTCCGCTACATTTCTGACTGGATCTGTGCCGTAGAAATTCCTAATGATTTAAATAATATTTCTCTGAAGCGCACAGCCGTACCAAATCCAATGGCAAGAGGCTTAAATATTTTGGCCAAAATCTCAAAATCTTAAACTTTGGTATCATTAAAAAGGTGAGACTATTTTTTTGTAATGAAGCAAAATTCATTGAGCTTTATTTACAATGATATCTAGCTTAAACCACCTAAAAACGAATAATCTTTTTAAAAAATGTATGTTATATAATATAACAAAGAAGATAGAAGTAATCCCTTAAGTCATATGACATGATAAGAAATCAGCCCTCCCTTTACACACAAACCCACTCAAGGAATAAAATAAGAAATCGAGATTCGCAAATTCTGGCAAACTGCACTTATGTAAACTGTCTCCAATTGACGCTCAAGTAGAGGAGGAAAATACGTAGATAATAGAAAACGACGCCCTTTCTATTTCGATCATGATGATGATAGTGTCAAGTGGACTGCAGAGGCATTTCGGGGCAGAAGTCAATACCAAGGAGTAAAGAATAGACTCTACATGTGTTCTATTATTACAATCCCAGACATTTTTGGCGAATTTGGTCAGAAGTCTTTCTTGGATCACTTTCATCACGTGATTGCTATGTATATCATGCGTAGCAATCACGCTCTACCGGGGCACAGTCGAAGGGTAGGCACAGTCGAATACCTGTTTAAGGCTCTGTTTTACTAATTTCCTCACTAATGCCTCATCTTTGAATGTCGTTCGCTTCCATTACATCCGTTCATTCAATCTCTCCTATTATTAAGACTACAATTCCTAAGACTCCTCTAAAGAATCTCTTCCACCAAACTCACCCATGGCTTTCTCGATCTACCTATCCTTGATCACTTAAAAGTAATCAAACACTTCCTCTGATCGCTTAAATGTGATAAAAACTCTCACGTGTCGCAAATGCGAAAATTCTAAGTGACTTAAAATCTTTTTTTTATTAACTTTTTGAAACAAAAACTTTGCTTTTGCTATAAACTTGTTTCTCGCAATAATATAATAAAATTGAAAATGGAGAAACCCATTCATGTTGAAAATGAAAACATTTTTCTTGGTACGACGCGCGTTTCGCCATGATGTTGCGTAATCACGCGCCTTTTTAAAAAAACGTTTTTCGCCCATATGTACCTCCCATCCTCCTCAACAGACATTGCCTCTACCGGTGCAGTGGCAGAGGATGAGGCCACCAATTTCCACGAAGACGCAAAGAAGGGCATTGACATGGGGGAACGAAGGCCAGACATCCCCTGGCCGTATTGGCGACTCGCGACTCTTGACCCCCCGCCGAAGTGCGGCACGTGGCAAGAAGGGAGACCTAGGAGGCGGATGGCGATGAGCGTGGGGTGTCTACGAGTCCGGTCCACAAAAAACAGACAACGGCGGATCCACACGTGTCGAACATGCCATTCAAACCTCATTCAAATTGAATTGGGCGTGAGGCATTGGACCTTGAGATTCCAAATATCCAATGAATGTGCCCAAAGTTCTCTAGTAGATTGAATCGTAAAATGTTTGTTAGGTCTTTTTTACACATTCAGGATTCATTAAGAAAATAAAAGTGTCTACCACATAACTACGACGGAAAAAGTTTAGTTCCAAACGCTACTTTTTCCGCAAATTAACATTCGCAAACATTTAATTTTTGATCCACATCCCGAAACAGAAAAGAAGCGTTGCAATGCGAAGCCTAGGACATATAACCCGCACTCAACAATCCAAAGATTGGTTAGCTGCAGCTCTCCATTCCATTCTCCTAACGACTGACCACTAAATTTCTTTATGATTCATCATTTTGTCATCTTTTAAGATAACTAATTTTTTCATGTACTTTTTTGATTCTTTGTTTTTCATTTTTTTTTGTTATTCAACGGTAATTTTTCCTATTCACATATCCTTACGTTATTTTTTTTCATGAGTCTCTAACGTCTTTAAATGTTTTACTATTTGCTGACTCTTCTTCTTCTCAGAGTTTTCACTTTTCCCACAGCTCTTCATGGGACGTCTTCTTTGGTGATTCTATCCGTCCGTTAAGTCTTCATCAGTTTTTATAACACCACATTTCTTCTCCTTTGTTCCGCTGCTGTTAAATTCTAAGCCTACAAGCTGCCACGTTATATCATGCTTCATTAGTATGTTTCCATCAATTGCTGCCATAATACCAAGATTAAGTTGCAAGCTGTTCATACACTTTTCCTGATTATATACAGGATGAATTTACCTAGCTAAAATAGTCTTTCATCTTAATACGACAGCAGGATTTTTGCTATACACACAACTTTGGCCGCAATTTACATATTGTCAATTACATTCAACTTTTTATTTTTATCCCAAAAAAGAAAAATGCATCCGAATGAGAATGTTTGGGGACAATTTGCTTAGTTTCACTCGCAACAAATGCGGCACCTGTAGTCATTATTAGAAGGTTAAAGAATAAGGCGAATGGCATCTTTGGGGAAAGATTAGTTTTAGCCTCGGTGGGGGAGGGCCTATGACGAAATTACGGTGATGCAAACGGCATGTCAATCATAGTCAGAATGCGTTCGCAAGTTTCTTTGATAGTGAAAAGCGTTTGACATAGTGAAGAGAGGAAAGCTATGCAAAATACCGAATAAAAAACGCGTAGATTGAAGAGATAGAAGTCTTTCGAAATGACTGTATAAGGCTTAAATTAGTGTGGGCATTACAGGTTGGGGAGTAACACTAGAGTGTTCTTTCTCGCCATTGACTTTATGCCGAAGAATTGTTAGGTGAGGATTCGAATATCTAGATCTCGGAAGGAAATTAGGATGACAGGTGGTTAAGTCTGTTAGATTTTCCGATGCCCGGTAAGTAAGCCACTCATCAAATCAATTGAACATCATCCCAAGAAATGACGGACTGAAGATAGTTAATCAGAAAGCTTACGTAATTAGATTTTCTATGAGAAATAAAGGGAGCTCATTCATAAAATTAGGAGGGTAAAAACTGGATTAGATAGAACATTTTAATGGCTTGGCTATAACCAGAAGGAAGACACACATGGTAGTATGTATATCATTACGTGGAGAACAGCGTTAGCGAAAAACGGAAAGGGGAGAAAACTAAGAGAACTGTTGTCATGAACTTTATGTTAGTTTATTTCTAAATGACTGGTAGAGTCTGATGTGGAGCATGGAATTGTTTGGGACTATATCGAACACAAGGTTATTGCGGACACTATGTAAAGAGCATGAGAGTAAATTGGAGAAGTTAAAGATTACCACCAATGCCTTCAGCATGCTATCGTCCATTCTTCAAAGGCAGAGAAGGCTGGAAAAATGTTGATGGACGGAGACGAAGACAAATGAGAAACTGCTAGGCATGATAGGTGAAGAAAGGAAGCTTCAGAAGGAAATTAGGAGGCAGAGTTAATGGATGGGACAAGTAACATAAGGGGCGATGGAATGCCGAAGGCCTTCGTAGAGGAGAGGATGTTGGGTAAGTGGGGAAGGGGGGGGGAAGGATAATAGGCTTTATTCATGGGAGGAAGAGATGCAGGTAATTCGTCGAAATAAAGAAGGAAAGAAGGAGGTAGGCACCAGCGATTGTGAAAGAGTAGGTAGAGGAGATTATGTCTCAATTTAAATCAACTTCAATCAAGACACTACCTCTAATAAAATACAGGCATCTGTCACTTACATAACCAATAGCCACTTGAGGTGTTCGAATCCTCATTCGCGCTCGAGGAGTCTGGAGCTTAAATTACAGTATTTTCTGGTAGATAACCCGCGTGTTATCTATACAAAAAATATAGAAAAATGATAAAAATAATAGTGCGTGATATACAACGGAAAATCTAGTTTAATTGAATATTGAACTCGGAAACAAATGACTAAACAATACTCACTTACTAGGGCAATTTTAGTATAACCAACATATTGTAAATGTTAATGTAATTATATAATTAATTTCAAAATAAGAGTAATTATTGCAAAACATTACAGTGGTGAAAAAACATTGTCTGCATAACACAAAGGAGGAAAGCATAAAAAAGGAAACTTAAGTAATTAGTACAAGAATTATATTAAAAATTGCAAACATAAATTTTCTATCAAACTTGCAAACATAAATCTTAGTCGAAACCATAAAATTCATCTCCCGAGTCACATTGGAACGAATCAATAGTTCGCAGTATTTCCACCGGAAGATCAGCAACCTCGCTTTCCTCAGTAGCTTCGTCGTTTTCAGAGTCTGTTGCTTCTGTAACCTGCAAATCCCCAAATGATTTATGAAAACCTCTTTGGACGCAAGTTACTGTCACAGAATTCCAGCTTTCCGATATCTATTTGCATATTTCCTCATAAGATGGTCGCTTCATCTTCCCAGAGTTTGTATATTCATGGAAACCTGCAATCATCCATTCCTCCCACTTAGCTCGAAGTTTTGATTTGAAGGATTTATTCACCGTTAAATCAAGGGGTTGAAGTTTCTTCGTCAGTCCACCAGGTATAATTGCTACCTTGGAGTATTTGTTGACCAATTTATTTACTTCGGGCACTAAATGAGCTCGACATGCATCCATAATTAAAACAGATTTGGGGCTGAAGAAAGCATGTTTACGTTTTTTCCAAACATTATCCAACCAGGTCTTCATCATTTCTTTATTTATCCATCCTTTTTCATTTGCGGTAACAATAAGGTCTTTCGAAAAACGCCCCTTTGGAATGGTTTTCCTCTTAAATATCACCATAGGAGATAGCTTGAAACCATCTGACGTTATGCACAATACAACTGTAAAATTTGACTTTTCGTGTCCTGTCGTAGTAATGGACACTTCCTTTGCACCTTTAAGATTCACAGTCCTTGCAGTTGGAAGGTCAAAACTTACTGGGACCTCATCCATATTACCCACATGCATTTCTTCTACTTCGAAAATGCACTCTTTCACAAACTGTCTAAATTTTATCACCTTGGCCTCCCAATCTACAGGTAGTTTCTGACCAATGCTTGTCGAGGCACGAACACTTAAATTATTTCTCATCATGAACCGGAATCCCCAAGAGGGATATGCTTTGAAGTCAATTATGTTTTTCTCTCGTGCAATTTGCTTTGCTTGAAGTAAAATTCTAGTTGTTGAGAGTCTTATTCCTCTTGATCGTTCACGAATAATCCAGTCGTAAAGTTCTTTTTTTAGTGTTGGCCAAAAACACTTCCTGTAGCGCATGGCTCGTTTTCCACGATGCAGTTTCTTAAAAACCTCCTCATTCTTTCGCCACTCTCTCACACTAGCTTCATTTACATTGAATTTTCTCCCTGCTGCACGATTTCCATTAACTTTTGCAAACTGAATAACTTCCAGCTTAAACTGAGCCGTGTACGATTTGCGTGTTTTTGCTTTTCTTTCTTCCATGGCCTTACAATAATAAATATAATTAGGTACTATTGAAATACCTTCGATACCACTTTCAAAATTGTTTATTTCCTAGTTCATTTGTCCATAGAAAGGTAGTTATAATGATTTCGCTGCGGCTTAATCAGCAACATAACGATCTTTAAAGCGCTTTATGAAAAATAGTACAAATTTTAAATGCGCGTTATCAATACATATATCAGAGAGAAGAAATTTTTGAAATGCGTGTTATCTATACATTTCTCACAGTGAAGAGATTTTTAACATGCGTGTTATCTAGTAGGTGCGTGTTATTTACCAGAAAATACGGTAATAGTTTTAGGCATATGTTATTCCTCATTCAGAATTAATCAAGAATTAGGTGTTCTATCTTCGCATGGGAGAAGAATTTTGATTTTAAGCACCACTTTACCCACAATTAACATTAAAGTAAAATGCACTCAGGCAAGAATAAACTAAATAGTAGTAGAAATAATTATGGGGCAACCTCCGACTGATTGTGAGAACTTGGAGAACATGTTTTCATGAGTTTCATTTTCATTCTTTCATGGAAAATATGGCAAGCAGTATACGAGGATATCACGAGTGAGTACCCAGCCATTACCGATCTATCTGCAGAAAAGTCGATTAAGAAATGGAAAATTTTATATTTCGATAGTATAGCATAGTCAGTCCAGGGTAGGGTTGCCATATGGGTGGCGTAAAAATCCGGAACATCAATACGTCTTCATTTTTGTAATAATGAAAACCATGTTTTTTACATTAATAATTTTCCTATTCAAATACTAAGTAAAACAGATCTGGTATGTTTAATAAAATACTTAAAGTGTAAATTTAAACTGAAAAATATGCATTATTTACGGAATAATTATAATAACTTTTTTAAATCCACTAATTATTAATTAACACGACCCGGGTTTCAACACTTGGTGTCATCGACACCAAGTGTTGAAACCCGGGTTGTGTTAATAAATAATTAGTGGAATTAACAAAGTTATTATAATTATTCCGTAAAGGATCAATTCCACATGGTCAAACCTACAGCCGTTTCCTTTATGCATTATTTACTTGTACACACTTTTTTATGAGCCAAAATTCAGGACAATCCCGCTTTTACAGGACGTAAGGAAACCCTATTACAGTGGCAAGAGCGTTTGGCTACCAACCACAGGTCCAGGATAAGAATCCGAGCGACGATTCCGGGCCCGACCCAAATTGTGTGAGTTTCTGGGCACCGGATGTCTCTGGTAAACCACAAGGCGCCAAACCCTGACGATTGAATTTCACGCACCGCTGGGCTTCGTATTTTGTGAGCTCCACCATTACTGCTCCAACCAATATTTGAGTTGAAGACAGGTTTAAAAGAGGCGAGCGCTCTAAATGGTAGCTTGAGCGAGATTATTCTCTAGTCATAATAGAGGTCGTATTTGAATTATTAATTGAAAATCCAACCACTTGTAAGAAGCATGAATTAACTACAGCAATATTAATGAACATATAACAATGAATACACTGTGAATTTTCCAGAGCGTGAAACCCGCCGCCGCCCAGGCCCTCCCACAACACCCACTCCGGAGTCCGAGGGAAAAAAATAAATCCTGATACGCACAATTCCACATGCGTTCCCCCGTACGGCGATAGGCGGTTTGAAACAACAACCTTTCAAGATTGAACCAGATTCCCTCCAGTCATGACAGCGACCAATGACCACATTCGATTGTTATTTTGAAGTTTAAGCAATTATAAGAAGAATGAAGTGAATAAAGTTATGTCAATGGCGCAAAAACTTTGTTTCTACGGCTGAAATTCCTAGTAATTAACTAAATATACACATATCGAGGCTTAAACTTTACTTGTTTCACGCCGTGAGCTTAAAAAGTCTTCGCGACTGAAATCTCTTTTTTGCGATTTTATAATAAGTATCCAGGTGAAATGTGAATTCATTCTTTAAAATAATTGAGATGACTCACAAACTACATACTATTACATCTCTAACTCGGTTTAAGTGTCGAAACGTCTTCAAACTTTTAGTGATGTGTATTTGGAGATCACAGCTGGGCCATATCCCAAGTAAAACGAGTTATACGTTATAGAAAATATCTCGAAAAGTAGCGCGATATACGGTTGATATCTTGGTGACATTAGAATGTTGATATGTTTTTCTTACCATAGAGGGAATTCATTGAATTTTATGTGTGATGATACCTCGCTCAAAATGTCTGAAAAGAAATACTTTCACGCTCCTATTTTCAAGAAAGGCTCGTAATCCAAATTTTTAATGTGATATGAAATCACTATCCCGGCATAAACTCCAAAAAAAGAGTAAAAACCATCACTAACCCCTGATGAGTTTCTGGTCACTTCTTTCCGGCTACTATTGGCTTCTCAAGTCAGCGACCTGGATTCAACTTCTATTAGTTGCGCATTTTCTGATGATACCCCTATGATGCCGTACAGATAGGGCTTCAGTCCACCCGTTGGGAGAAGGGGGAGTTTGATCGAAGCCCCTTGGACCCGTTCGCAGAGAGTCAGCTTACGTAAACACCGGGTATACCCCCACCATTCCTCCACTCTCTACTACCACACCTACCCCGAAATTATCCAATTACCTCTTGAAGACGCAAATGACCTCGACACTCCGTCACCCTCACCAATTAGTTTCTCTCTATCGTGAGAACGACGAGGGAAGAAAAATGCGTCTCGTAGAAAACTCATGCACAAACACGGTCGTTAGAGATAGTGGAAGTACGCGATAAAGAAATACCCATTGTCTCTGTTAGACATTCCGTTTATCTGCCAGTACACCTCAGAAATAGAACTCTGCCAAAAGTGAGCATGAAATGACGTAATTTTTCAGGATGGCTAAAACTTCTATTTAATGGAAGGAACCATTGAGAACCGTCTAGTATTATCGATATCCGTTACAAAATAATAAATCTATTAGGTATTTTATTGGATAAATTTATTACTTTCCGCCAAACGTACTCCCTTCTATCTCGACCTTCAGATCCCACTGTTACTCATCAAATTCTCAATTCACTAAATCAGTCTTCTTTGGATTTGCACCATAACCTTTCTTTCGGCCGCCATAATAGACACTACCTTATTTGTCTTAATTTTATTTTTTCCTCACCTACCTACAATACCGCATGAATCGAAGCCATTTTTATCCTCTGTCCTTTACTACATCTTTGAACAACATTAATTTTTCATTGAATACATTCATTTAATTCAACTTAGTGTCACAATTTTTCATTTCTCCACAGTAAATTCGTTTAAAACTGAAAGGCTTAAATTAAACTTCAGCGAAGAAGAGCATTAAAACCTGCAAATACATTTCTCAATACGTCTACGAACATAATACGTTTCCAGTGGCTCTGCTAAGGTCAGTTGTTTCGAAGATGAAGTATGCCAAAAGAAAGTCTTATACTATTACATTATAATTCCTAAGCCTGAAAACCAGCGAGTTGGCCAATGTCAAATAGGTTAGTCACCCTTTCATCTTATTTTATTAGCTTAATGTTAGAGTAACGGCGATAATGCAATATCTGTGACGTTGAGTAGAGCAACGCGCCAGGAATAGCGCCCACATTCCTGTCTGCCATATTGACATATATCTACCAAAGCTAACAAACTACCAAAAATAATTTGGAGCAAAACAGAGTCAACACAGGGCCGTAATTCCTGGTAAAATAAAAAAATGTAATCATAAGGTTTTCTATACCCCCAACTCCCCCAAGAGTAGTACCCAATGCTCAAGAGTAGTACCCCCCCCCCCCAAATAACGACATTAATCCGCCCCTGAGTCAGCAATAGTCATCAAACTTTCACCATATTCTACGATAGACTGCTTTCGCGGCGTCTCGACAGCTATCCACACTAATTTCACTAGACCTGAAAAGCACTAATTGTAAGTTTCACCATGCGACAATTAATGCTTTGTTATAACTCCCTTCCATAATTGCTGTGATAACACCACGAGCCTTCAAAATGTAGGTGATTGTAACTCCAAAAAATATCGCAACACAATTCATGGTATCCCCTGCTGAGGCTTGATTTTCATGCATGTATTTTTTCACGCATGAAAACCAAATTCCGCCACATAAAATGCAAGCAACAAAAATCAGCACCAACGGAATTGAGAGAAAGGTAGAATAGATGAAAGGATTAAAACAGGCATATCTGGACATCATACTTGATAATAACGGTTAATAATGGTTACGCGCAAAATAAACACTATAAGAAGGACCATGATTACAACAGAAAACGGGGATAAGGGAGGTAGACCTTTGAAGACAATAGAAACACCGTTATGGGCAAGAATGATAAAGATGCGCTGGAAATAAAGGAAGGAAAATTAGAATGCTCAACAGGAAAAAAAATAACAGAAGTAACTATTAAAAAACAATGGAAAATTTAATTTTGGGTAACATGTATCGACACAATATTATCACTGCTAGTGCTACTTAAAACGGGGATCTCCAAGGAAGAAGAAGGCAAAGCCTGTAGAATAGCGGTGGACCTTGGACTCTGGACCAAGAAAATAAAAAGCCTTCAAATTTTACACGCCATCCCGCAATACAATATCAAATAGCAAGGAAACGCCTTATGCAAAATTTTAGCTCAATATGTCAACAGGCGGCCGTGCGCCACACTTTTTTTATGTTCGGCATGGGTGCCCCTTCATTGTAGGCAACGTGAGCGAATATTGATTTTTTGCATTCTCTTAAGTTCCCTCTGTGAGTTGGGACTCAGTAGAGCAGCTACGAAGACACTTCCTACGCAGCTAAGGAAGGCATTGGTTCCTGGCCTCAGCGATAAGAATCGTCGCTCAGGTGATTTGGAAAATGTATAAAGATACCGTTAGTGTATGTATATGCAAGTCCAGCTCAAGAAGAGGGTGCAGTGCTGAGAGATAAACCCTCAGAGCAAACTAAATTTTTTCACAAAATGTGATGCCCTGGTTATCCTTTGAGGTGGGAATTTGATGGAAGAGGGTAGAGATTAGATCGTCTGCCAACAAGATTGTGGGGCCATGCGAGTACTTCATACATCCAGAGCGGCTCGAGGCACAGGGTACAGCCACAGGACAGTTCGGGCCATAAGATACAGCTAGTTGGTTTGAATATAAAACGTTTTGCATGCAAGCAAATTATAGTAAAAATATAAGAAATAGATTAATTTTAAGCAATAAAAAACAACTCTCCGCAACAAGTCGTTGAAGAAATAAGCGTAAAATTGACACATAAGATAACAGAATCCATTTTTATCTTTATCTAACTAACTTCTCAAAATATACTTCCATCTGCCTTAATATCTTCCGCGGGATAATAACTCTTTACTAACTATCAATCAACCTATCTCCTGCATCTGACTGGTTGAGTGGTCAGGAAATTTATGAAAATTTGAGCATATATTAACGTTGTTCTAAACTCAGTCATTTTGGAATAATATGGAATATATAATTTGTGGAATGTTCCCATTCATCTGCAATCCTGATTATGACAGCAATATAATGCTAATTTTATTAAGTTATAACAAAATATTTCTGAATCTCTATTACAACAAGTACACAATTAGCATGAAGTAACTTATTAACTAATTGTATGTAGCAGAAAGTAAAGACGTCAATTCACGCATCAATAATTTCGTCCGAACTTCTCATACTTCAGAAGTCGAAGACGTCAGGTGTTATTGGATTAATTTCATCCTCAGCGTAAGGTGATGAGCCTTTATCTTTTCAAAGGCCACGCCAAGTCGGAATTAACATCCGTCAAATGGTGTTGCCACCCGGAAAATAAACCCTGCGACTGGAAAACCTACCTGTGGTAAGCCGAAACTCATTTCGGATCCCAGCGAATCGTTCATCTGCCTCCAAATCCCCTACCTTCCTTCATGCTACACTTTATAGGCAGAATTAAAATACTAACGTTGAGGTACTATAGCAACCCTCACAACAATCGGTCCCTAAAGATAGCTAAAGAATTTCAAGATCTTATCGCGGCCAAGACTGAAGGATTCACGTTACGTCACAATTTTTACGGCTTTAGTGACTCCTCAGCACCTCCATACACCATGTTACGTGACAGAGTATCGGATCCCCGCTATTACGTCACATCAAGCCGTAAACCCTGGGAAAGAGTTCTGAAATCTACGTTTTCTGCAGCAGAGCCAACTTTTTACGCGGTGATACACGAAACTTGCTCACTTTACAGTTGAAAGTCGCAATTATTCAATTTCCTAATATTTGTAATTATTTAAATAAAGAGATTGTAAGACTGGGAGAATACATTTGAGGCTATTCGATATTACTGTGACATTACATTTCGAAACGGCCGAATTATTGAACGAGAGAAAATTTACATTGGTGGAAAATCGGGGATGGGATATTAATATATGCTGTGCTTTCGAGGATCTGGTCAGTAATTAGTTTTTTTACTGATCCTACGCCGAAAGACAACAGAGAAATGAGCACGTCTGAACTGAGTATGAGCATATTTATTCCGATTAAAAATCAAAGCACACGATATAAATGTACAACAACATACTATCCATGTGAAAAACGTAATTTGTATACTTAAAAGAATCACGCTGAAATATTTCAGATTTTAGCTAAGAAATGCATCATAATTCCAATTCTCTCATTCTAAAGTCAACTTAAAAATACTCTGGATACAGCACTGAATATTCTCTGAAATATTATAGATCACATTACCAGGGAACGTAGTGCCATTTCCTTTGTATTACCGTATTTTGACTTCAATAATTTCAGTAATTTGCGGATAATATAAAAGACAGGTGCCTATACTTTGTTTTTATTCAATACCCGAGGGGTTTTCGATGTTATAAATAGTTTTTCGCGAAAATAGCATTTATATTAGATAGAAAAATACTACTTTTTCATGTTTTAATTGGGAGCGATGGGCTTCTTAAGGCTGTAATATAGGGGAGAATGTTAGGTAAGCGGGAAAGGGGAAGGAAGAGAATAATTTTACGGACGGGATGACGAAGGGTAGGATGTATGCAGAGATGAAAAAATAAAGATTATTGGTAGATAGGGTCCTGCACTTGTAAAATTTAGAAGATTTTTAATCACTTCCATTTAAAGCTACCTTAACCGGTATATTACTTAATAAACATTCTCGCATTTAACCCTATCTAATTTTAAGATAAATTTTAGAATAAAATAGCATGGCAAGGTAAACTTTTGTTGTTCATATCAAATAGAGGACAAACTTTTCTAGAATTATTTTAAATTTAACGTGTTGCATGATATATTGTAATTCATTTTACTTTGGAACCATCTTAAATAGGAAAGATTTTTACAACACACCAAAAAAATATTTGCATTATCAATGTTTGACGATTTAATTTAAAATCAACACGAAACCAACAACCTCATATGCGATCTTCGACGTTATTTTCTTCTCAAGCACACGCTAACAATCCTTCCGAACCGTTTTGAAGAGCGTTACCTAGTTCGCAGGGTCTTTTAAACGGATGGAAAGCAAGTGCGCTGCTGTACATATTGCGAAGTACGCAGCGAGCTAAACCGAATGGAAAGCGCCCTCAATCTGTCTAAAGAATAGTTTATACTGTCAAGTTTATTGCACAAGTTTCTTGCAGCAAGCGACTTTCGACGTAAATTGAAGGAGTTCGACGGCTCTGCAAGTCCGCTTGCAGAACTTTTAAAAGCTTCGTCAATTCCCTTGCGGAGGCCGGTGAAAACGGTAACCAATCTGGCTCTGCAGTAATTAGTGAAATATTTTTCGTCAGAGTAAAATCCCCCGCAAGCTCTTGCAGAAGAAACTTACGGAAGTATTTTGCCTGCGTAAATCGACCCCAACGCTCCCTGCTCCACTCCTAAACGGCTGCTCGCAGCTCAAAACGTACACATAGATCAAACTGCGTGAAGAAGAGGGGTAGCCTCAAATTCAAATCCAGCTTTCAACTGAAGTTAAAGAGGGGATGGGGGGAGGGCCCAAATTCTCAACTCGCCTCAGCCACCACCACAACCACACTGGGATGTGACGTAACGAGGTGCCAGTTGGATAGCCCTGCGCACACACACACACGAGAGGAGAATACTCGGGGAGGAAGTCCGCGCCGACGTCAAAAGCGCATCGCAACAATCAGAGTGAATCAATTTCTCTCCCTATCTCCTTCTCTCTCTCCGTCTCCCCCTCCACTCCATCCCACTCTCCCTACCTCCCACCCTCGTGGCGTGCAGCTGCGTCGTCGTCGGAGCGAGTCGTGTTGCAAAACAGAGCGGCGGCGAAACGAGAGAAGGCGCTTATATAACAGCAGAGCAGGGCGGATTACTATACGGAGAGCTGATAGGGAAGGGTGGGACAGAAATGGCAATATGGGGAGGAGGAGGAGGAGGCTATCTGGGAATATGCGGGAGGGTGTAAGTGAGGGGATGGAGCGGGGAGGGACCGGAGGATGAGGGTCGAAAGGGTGCAATGGGAGAGCAAGGCTGTGGAGTGGGTGGTGGAGAAGATGAAGGATCCGTTATGTAGTAGTTGTAGAAGTAGACTTCGGTTTTTAAGTGCTCCAACAACTGCTACAGCGACATCCAAAATGACGATAATCCCCAGTTTGAAATGTTGTATCCCAAGAAAGTTCCTGTCCTACCATACAAGTTTCTCTAAGGTGGTTCCACCGTAAAATGAATTAAATGTCATTTTAGGTGGTTCCATACTGCCGAGCCACCTAACCGACCATGCGCTGTGAACCCTATTGAGTGTTGTAAACAAGAAGGGTGGGGAGGCTTAGGGGCAGACGTGGGGGTAGACCAGCGATGGGCTACTTCAGCGACATCCTCGCTCGCTCAGATCACTCGCGCAAAGGGAAATACACACAGGCTTGAACGATTTTCCTCGCTGTTGCCTTGATACGAATACATCTACAATAGCTGTTGATTTTATGCGTTAATGAAGAACCAGTCTTTGCTCTAAGTGGATTGAAAATCCTCGCTCCGAGTTCTAACCTTCGCAATGTCCTCCGGAATATTGCCAAAAATAGCAAATAAATTGTATTTCTTCTCCTTTTCCGGAGTACTCCAGCGGAAGTCTCCAGCAAAGTTGAAGAAACGTTGAATTTTTAAATTTCTGACGCAGGTTTTCCCGAAATAACAGTCCTTTACGAACATAGACCACGAAAGTTTTAATAATTTGATGAAAAAATTGCAAGTTTGGGCATTGGAAAAAAAATCCGCTTTTCGCGAAAATTATTCCGCTCCAAGCAGCAAATTTTTATTCGTCCACAGAGGAAAAAAATACTGCAAGTCTTCCACTAACACGGTAAAGCCACAACCAGGAAAAAGATATACGTCTGAAACGAGATTTTTACCCACGTACAGAACCCCCTTAATTCAGATTCTGGCCACTTATATAAATACGTGTCCGCTCTTTGATTTGAACAGCTAATTTTTACTTTAACCCGCTATTTTCGTCACAAAATGAAATTGAAATTACATGGTGTTAAATGCGAGATTGCGAGAAACATAAGGGAAATAGTATTTCTCTATTATTAATTCCATTTTTAAGAAAAACTGTATATAAGAGGGAAATTCTCCCACTAAATTGAATGGTGATGCAATAAAGGCACCAATCCAACTAAGTTATTGATTCCTTGGCATATAACTATATAACTACTGGAAATTAATTCAAAATACGTGAATTCAAAAGAAATGGTGCTGCGGTCGGCTTCTGCTGCTAAAAAAAGTGTTGTTTTTTTTTCAAAATATGTTCGCGGAGTAATCTGCAAATCCTACGAAAATTCTGCAAAACTAACGAAATGATGGAATTCTCTATTTTCTTTTATTCACACAGTCACGATGCAACCTCCTCAAGCAGAGTTTTATGGCAGATAACCGTTAAACACAAAATGGCGAAATATTTTCGTTAACTTGATGTTAACTAACTAAGAGTTGGGGTTTAGCATATTGGATCACACTATAGGTTAGTAGACGAGAGCATTATCGATAGGAGAATGCATTGCCTCCTATTTTCATGCCGAGAAAATATTTAGCCAGAAATTATGAAGCCGGTAATTATTATTAAAATTATGAGAGTACATGTGAAAATTAAGAGTTTCTCCTTAACGGGGGCCTGCATAAAATACTGTACCTTGTGGTAAAAATCAGACCATTTATCAGGCACAATTGTAAGCAAGTCAGATTTCAGTATCAGCTCGATTTTTTCTAAAGAATTTTTATGCAAATACTAATCGGAAATAAGAAAGGAAACCCAGCGCCAAACCAGGGAAGGAATAGGACTAAAACAAAAGCATATTTATTTAGTAGGCAACTAAATAGCAAATACTATTTTCATCCATTTCACAAATTCTCCTATACGCCTTTACCCCTTAACACTCCTTTTAACACTTTTACTTTTACACTTTACACTCCTTTACACCCATTACACAAATTCACAAATCTCCATTACACTTTTACGCGGCTGGTGTCCTGACACCCCCTGCCACACGCCCATGTGGGCGGCGGCTCGCAGAGTAGTATGTAGATGTAGAATTTTTCTCGTGACTAAGTTCTGATCTCCGTGCTCTTCACTCTACTCTTGACAGTGGCTAAGTCGTCCGAGAATACCCATACAGCAGCAATATTTTGCGGTTCCCTTGGAGGCAGCAGGATGCTGTGACACCAACATTAGCACCCGATTCATTTAAACTTTTTGACATTATCCCATTTGTGTTATTAATGGGTTTATGATAAATTTAAGTTCCTCACGGCACCGAATGAAAGCATATATAGCGGTATAAAAACGGAAACATTTTACATTCGTTTATCTATTCAACAGAGATATTTTGTTCAAGTATGGCGAGCATACCACCATGATTGTAGGACAAGGAAAAGAGGGTGTAAACCGACCAAAGAGGGAACGGCACAATGGATTTACTGTATTTAATAGTACTGGCTTCCGACGACAATAGTCCGGGTTTAAGACCCGGCGCGGCGGTGGTAGAAATTTTTCACGAGAAAATCTTGAGCGCTTCAAGTACATACAATACTCCGTCCGTCGGATGGGACGTTTAGCTTTGGTCCCCTCGGCATCTTTCGTTAATGCTACGAAAGGATTATTTTCTCTCAAATCTAAGAGGGTATCTCCTTGAGTACTGATTTCCGTTGTGAAAGGCCCGGGTTTGATTTCCGGCGTCGGTGGAATATTTTTCCGGTAATCCCACCAATATTTAGGAGTCTTGAGAAGAGAATTTCAAGTGCAATAGTTTATTTCACACTTTAGATGGACTTCGGTCACCTCAACGTCCTTCGATGTGACCTAGCTTAATCCAACGCCTGGCTTCTCTCCTTCAAGCTCACGTTACACTCATATCCTAATACTTTATTTAACAGCAACGCCCGCTTTGGGGCGCCCATTCCTGCGGAACAGGTTGGCATAATTTTGATGATGATATGAGTGTATAGTATATGCGGTAAGAATCCTATTTTTTCGACAATACAAATTCTATATTGTTATAAAATACCTAAAATATCTAATATACCGAATCTCTACAATGCCTCATTTAAGAATAATAATGAGAAAAAAAGCTTTTTATTAAAACAAGCGATTAAATTGAAAAATTTTCAATTAGAGAAAAATCACAAACCTGCGTTCACTGAAAAATTCACATGAAATAGTTTTTTTAATCACACCAACGTTTTTTTAAACATAGACAAGAACTAGTCAAGCAAATAACTACATAATATATTTTTTCTAATCTTTCCATAGTTTTGAGCTCAAACATTTCTTCGTCTCTTATGTTAGGACTCGAAAGATTCTGCCATTAAGAATGGTTAGTCCCTTAACAATTCTCCCTCTAATTACTTCGAGAATTATTTTCTCCACAATGATATCAATTTCTTAAATACTAAGTCCCTATGAAACAAATTGTATCCTCTTCTTCCTTATAAACGTCCAAAATGGCTTTTCTTATCTTTCTCTCGCTTGCTCAACATTATCCCTCCGTCACCCTCTTTAGGATATCGATTACCTTCGGAGATCCCTCGGAGGGCCTCGATAAGGGTCTTTTGTTGTTCGAAAAGGGTCGGATTAAGCTCGGAGTCGAGGAGGAACCGTCATTAAGGGGGTCAATCGTTGGTAGTCCCAACAGGAGCACGTTAAACCGAAAAATAAGTTGGATATATCGGTAGCAAACGGATGGTATTTTGAAAATTAGGATGGAAATGGACGGAAAATGTATACGAAAAGGGTTAAGAAATAGCACAGCTGGGATATTTCGCTCAAATAAGACGAGGATTTCTGGTTTTTCCCAAGAAGCGATCGCTACGAAAGATAAAAAAGTAAACCTCTAGTATATAAATTTCAGCAATAAAATTCCGGGTGTTGTGAAAGAATCGCTACAGGTGTTAGTAAGGGTGGCTGGGCAAATTGAAAACTGATTCAAGTTTGGTTAGAAGGCAACTGAATTGTTTACATTCTATCCTAGGACTCAAGTACTTATTCAAAAGATCAGAAATTTCCACTATCAATATTCAACGTGTTCCCCTTACATAAGGTTTGCAGTGAAATAGTACATTTCTTAATTCAGTAAACACAATGCCAGAAAAAAACATCCAACATTTTCATAATGTAGCAGCCATTCTTTGATTAGTTTTTAATTTACGTTGGCCTAAAATATTCTCAGAAGCTTCAAAACATACAAATTTCTAAGTGGTAACATTCTAAGACATACAAATAATGAATACGAGGGAGCATAAGTCTTTTGACGCTGTAACTCTTATTATTTTTTTCTGCGATATTAGGACATGTTTTAAGGTGTTCATATAAGTACCGCCCCAGAAAAAAATGCCATATGGAATAGACAGGAGCGTGATATATCGTTCTTTTTAACTTAACTGGACATTAAGTACGAATATAATAAAATTCCGATAAAGCAATCCTTAGGCATTTTTTACACTGCTGATATGTTTATCCCAATGTAAGTTATTGTCCAAGATCACTCCCAAATGTTTTATTTCAGGAACACTCTCTGTGACAGGACAGTTACACCCATTTCCAGTTCATGTATGATAAATCAATTTAAAATTGAAGGTAAATGAATTATTTCTACGTGTGTGTTTATATTTAAAACCACATGAGTTTAGTCTTTTCACTCAGTTCCAGTAGATTAAAATCGAACAATAATCTTAAGAATTGTATATCATCATTAGCAAAGGGTTCAACATAATCCCATTTTGGTTCACTGTAACAGATGGCCACATCGCCTGCAAATGCTGTTAATTTACCATGCAGTTTATGTTCACAAAAATCATTGACATAAATAAGGAATAAAATAGGTTCCAAAACAGAACCTTGGGGAACTCCTGTCCCTAGGGCTATAAAATCACTGTGATGCTGAAAACTTATTCGAGTTTTGTTTGAAGGTCACTGACTTTTTAGAATTCAATCCAAGGATTCAAGTACATTTTATTCACAAGATCAGAAATTCTTGATCTCTTTTCTTCACTTATATAAGTTTGAATCCTCTCCATTAAGTCTCGTCACGCAGTTTGGGATTCACGCAGTTTGGGATTCACGCAGTTTGGGATGGGAGACTCGGAGGCCACAAGCTAGGCTTTGATTACTTGAAAATTTCAGAGCAGGCGAGTTTCAGTACGATATTTTAACCCCGGGCTATTTCTCTTGAACTGATAGAAGCGACAAAATAAAGAGGGATACAGTGTCGAACTGAAAGGTACATAAATTCCTTCTTTCCATGCACCATTGGAGAGACTAACAATAACAGACCACGACAACTAGACACTGTATTGCTGCCCTTTCCCACCTCTTTCTCCCTATTCCCTCAACTTTCATGGCTGGTGCTCTAAAATCCCCTGACATACGCCTCAGCGCCGGTTCGCAGGGTAGTATGCATATGAATAGCGAATACGACGCCAAGACCTAACACTAAAAACATATCTGGCATTTGCCTTCCTCGCTACTCCAGATGACACGCTCCATTCTTCTCCTCTCCCATATCTCAAAAGAAGCATTGTAATTTACCACAATGACCTATTTTTTTTAAAAGTAATCACTAAATGCTAACGTTCTCAATATTTTCTTTTTTTACGTCTTTGCTCTGACCCCCCTCATCAATTTCAAGTAGGGATCGGGATTTCACAGAAAACTCTGTCACAGCCGGTATTCGAACCCAAACCGAAACTTCATAGTGGAAAAAAGAACACCACTCACAACACCCTCCGTGAATAATCCATTAATTGTTCACTAGGTAGAGGTCACGAGGAAACTATGATTCCACAGTTAAGGTCCAATAAGTCACAAACGTATAAATGCGTTCTTAGCATACAGGTAAAAGGAATTCTCCAGCTCAATTCAAGGTTTTGCCAACATTAGTGGAATATACTTGATTTGGAAATCACAGAAATGATTTATAATAAAACTATAGTGACTTTAATAGCATTTAAACACACGCATTCACATGTACTACCGCTGCGGAAAACAACTAAGCAAATTACACTGGAGATGAAAGTGATCAACTTGAAAATTTTATAGGGTTCACCTTGTAATCATGTGGAGACATTTATAGCCGGCGATATCGAGAGAAGAGAGCCCACAGAAATCGGTTCTTAGAAATCCTTCTTGGTTCTCAGAACCGGTAAGTTACGTAACAGAAATATCCTGTTCCGAGACATAACCGGATCTTACGACCCCGAGAGAAATGTACTGCCTCCGAAATCTCACGTTAACGTCATCTAATTGTTAAATCACAAAAATCACTGATTTAATGCGCTTCAATCATGCACTTTTGCTCTCAAATTCAGATCATTCCATGACTTCTCCTAGAAGAATTGCCTGTCATAAAATGTCAAGCATTTTCCTGCGGAAACGCCACAATAATGTTCACCGGCTAAGTTCCCACACAGGTATAAACCCAACCTACCGTAAATCATTCACAACGCACCAAACAAAAGATATTAAATTCTATTCTCTCTAACTGTAAGATTTTTTGGAATGGAGAGATTTAGCGACCATCTCTCGATCAATGCAGAGCTACAGACACCGTACGTCGTAATTATTGCTGACTCGGTAAAAGATGTTGTTCATCTCTAATTCCAAAGTAGAAGAATGTCATCAATGCTGAAGAATCATAAATTGGATGAAAAAACCTCTCTAAAAACTGAAATATCAGGAGGAACGTTTAAGAAAGAATTTACTGGTGAGAGCTTCATTTCAGACGCCAACTGCCACATACCCTCCGCATACCACCCGCGCACCCACCTCCGTATTTTCGAGCGCAAATACCTACCTGAATTTGCGATCGCTACACTTCTCTCAAGCATGGCCAACATTCTCCATTCCATATCACACTCTTTAGAAGGTCACTACCTCACAATACATCCTTTATCCATATATTTGCCACCCAATTTCTCTCGTCATCCTCCTTCCCTCCACTATAATATCTAACGATTCCTCATTTGTTTTCTTCTCCAACCAGCTCAACTCTCTTCATCCTTCTCCACACTCACATCTCTGTAGACTCCACTCAACGCCCATCCAACTTCTGGAAGTTTTCAAGTTTTCCAACTTTATCAACCTCATAATGCTACGCTCTCGATAAGGGTTTAAATTAATAAATCATGATGGCCACAGAATTTTGAACTCACAGATTTTAATTGGGATTGTCTAAAGAGCCATCAACCGGTTTTGATCCCAGCACCCCAAGTACTCATAATACTTCAACCAAATGAACGTAATTCCTTATTCTAACCAATTATATTGCAAATCGTACCGCGGTAATTATTGGAGGAGGTCATGATGACCAGTGTTCCTCGTCGTTGCTTGCACTGAAATTACTCCCAAAATATTAACCCTTCCCCAATACATTCATCATTTTTTGTTAGTTATTTGAAGAGGCGACCAACAACTGAGGTCATCTGCGCCATGGATGATGGGAGAGCAGGTTAGTATGGGTAGGATAACTTCGTCAGAGAAGGAACGGTGGAGAGAAACTAGACTTCGACATGGGCTTACTCTCAACAAAAGGTGCCGTGGGGTCCGCAGTTAGGCCTCCCATCCAATGGGCGGAGTACTACACTTTAAGAGCTTTCCGCATAGCACAAAAGAGAAGAATGGCATTCCACAGGAAAACATCCGCAGCAGCTGGGATTCGAACCCAAGCCCTTTGTTAGGGAAGCTTGGGCTCCATCAACTATACCGAACCCATCTCCTTTTCTCATTTTTGCCTACCCTTAACCCTGGAGTGTTACATCTGAAACATAAAGCAAATAAGAGTGACCGACTTCTCGAAACTGTCTTTTCTTCTTTCCTTCTAGCGCTTACCGACCTTTCCTTTTCACCCACAGAATTAGGGCGCTCCTACTCCTGACGTCACTTTTAAATGGCGTATTCACTGGGCCGTTCGGTGGTTCGAATGTGAGATGAGCACTTGCCACAAAGCAGTCTGTCAGGTCAGACGTCCGTCGGATTGTTACAAACACTCCTTCACAGGAATCCCAAGTCGGGTGAGTCCCATTACCCCTTATTTATTACCCCCTATTTACCCCTTATTCCTTCCCCAAGTCATTAGTCGGTTCGCAGTGCACATGAGAACTTTACTTAAGGATGTAACTTGAGACGGTTATGGCTGGTTTGCATTGAATAAGAAAACATGACTTAAGAAAATAACTTTAACTCAAACTTTACACGCCCGTGTCTTCGAACTAACCGATGAGAATGATTCATTCTTACCATAACTTGGGATACAAGGGGATTTTATCATCCATACCGTTCATTGGTCAAATATGGTTCCCTTACTTTAAATTGCTATCCTTGCTCGTAAAAGTAAGACTTGCGAGACGTGTTTTGACGTTCAAGGGTCTATTACTTATCTACCACATAATAAATAAATCACCACTACTCCATCTAAATAGTTTTTCACTTGAAAATTAATGGAGTAGGTTAGATTTGCATTTATCCATCTTATGTTACTGAGTCAGATGGAGAACGCTCAACAACGCACCTACCATAAGAGCATTATAATAATGCAGAAGATCGCTCTCGTTCATCTATTAAATTATGTCGTTAAATTGGCCAATCACGAAGTGGAGAGATATCTTTAGTTGGCCAATCAGGGGCTATCTTGGACGAGGAGCAAGCGTCATCAAGATCAGGAAAGTGGAATGCAAAAGTTAAAATAAGTTACTTAAGATGGAATCGCTTCTCATTGAGATGTCTCGCGAGCGACGACCACATTTGTTGGTTGGTTATCTGGGGAGAGCGACCGACAGCTGAGGTCATTTGTTCCATTGAGGACGGGTGGGTTGGTTGGTAATGGAACAGGAGGAAGAGTGGAGAGTAAAGGTGGAGAAAAATGCGTCGCCATTAGCCTGCTGTTAACGAAAGGCGCCAAGAGGACCTAAGTAATACGTCCCATCTGACAGACGGATTACTGCACTTCAAGTTAGCTATAAAACTATTCGAGAGTATGCCGCATTTTATTCGGTGTTAGCCCTTCCTTTCGACCACTGATTATCACTTCTTCAACGGGAAAAAGTGAAGAAGTGACCATCAGGGGTCACGAAACGTCGGGTTGACACAATAACACGCGGTATACACCCAGATAGTTTTATTGCTCATCATGAGCCGCGAAAGCTTCAATGAACAAATGCACTTTGTGCTCGCCAATTGGCACTCAAGTAGGGATCCGGATTCCGCTGAAAAATCTCCGCCACTGCCGGGATTCTAACCCTAGTCTTTGGGATGGGAAGTCAGTATGTAATCTGGCCACCACATCAACCCGATCCCCGATCACATTGTACGACAAAATCGATTGTATTTTATCATAGGAACAAACTCTCGAAGGTTGGATATTACCGAAGAAAATTCTAGTGCGGCTCTGTCAAGGACACGACCGGGGACTTCAGGTGTTTTGTGTCTGCATTTTCGGATAATTAGCGGCCGTCTACATGCTTCGTCTTCGTTTGCGGCGCGCACCGCGTCGACTTTTGACGTTCCCGTAAACGCAACAGTCTTTCCACCACTGTCTGATCGATGGACAATCGGACACCCTTTCCAATGTAATGCATTTTCTTCTATTTTCAGTGCTTTTCAGTGAATATGGGCCAACATCTGAAATTTTACTTGAATTTAAATTACTGATTTCTGATTCGTCTCCAACGTCCGTCGTCCGTTTCTTTTTTATCTAGACAGATATAGACGAGATCGTTCGGCACAATAATCAGCGCGTTAGGTTATTGGAGTCGCAAGACGTACAGCGCGAAAACGTTTCGCTCACGCCCCCAAAATGACCGCCAGACGTCAGGGGCCACCATCTTCCCGCTTTCTCTTCGCGCATATGCGACGCCAACTGAAGGTTTAACGCCCATCCTGGTCATCATGGTCGTTATAACGCCCATCCTGGTGTATACTTATTGTGTACCTGGTGTAACGGGATAGAATTTATTTTTATCGTGTAATACTCATAAAGTGGATTACCCTGAAAACATTACTTCGCCATATACGTTCAGGTACCCTTTTGTCAGTCATATTGAGCTGTCATCAATCCGTGGAGTGGTTCGATGCAGCTCTCCACTCCACTCTCCTGTCAGCCAACCGCTTCATTCGTGTATATTTTTTCACTTTGATTTACCCCAAAATTAGTCTGATGTATTCCATCTTTGGTCTTCCTCTGTAATTCTACTCATTCATTTCTCCTTCCATCATTGTTTTCAATTGGATATTGAGTGGCAAAATTTTCCCAATAACTTTGCCTCTCAGAGTTTTCATTGTACTTCTTATCTCTTCAACTCTTCAGAAGGTTTCGTCGGTGATTCTTTAGGTCCATTAATCTTCATTATTCTTCGATAACATCACATCTTCATTGCATCCAATCTCATTTTCTCTGCCAGCTATCACTGTCAGGGCATCACTGCTATGTAAGAGCATGCTCCAAATATGTGTCATGACAACGTGCCTCCTTCAAGGCTTCAACTTCAAGGCTTGTGTTACTAATTTTAAATACGAATTCACGTAAAAAAAATTCCATTGGCCTACTTCATGAAAGAGAAAAGTAACCCCATTGGTTGGTTATAAGACACGCACGATTGCAGCCTGAGCTGAGTTATGATATGTTCTTAAATGCAACGTGAAAGGGTCCTTTATCCCTTCTCCATGTTAACCCCGCGTTTGGTGCTTCCTTTCCGCGTACCCGTTTGAGACTATAAGCGGCCCACTCGAGCTCAAAGAGAATAGATGGAACCAAAGAGCTCGTGATTTTACTTCATTAGGGGGCATTAGAGAATTACGTAAGATGCTTTGGGGTTAGTAGGGACGCTGGGCTCTCATACAATGTCTTACGTAGGGGAGGAGTGGGAGCCTGAGATTATCTTACGTAATACATTAGTCACTCGTGAGATCTCTTTGTATATACCACTTTTTGGAATACAGACAGACAAAAATCAGAATTTACTGCACGGCTAACAGTGCAGGAGAAGTTACGGTTTCATGACGGAAAACACTTATTAAATCAGCTCTTAGCACTAACAAAAACCTTCAATTGCTGGTGCTCAAATTTCCTAAGACGAGCAACAGAAATAACAAAAGACGCGTTTATTGAAACGTCACTCTCTCTTCTCTCGACTTTGGCCTTCTAAGGACCGCGCTGAATAACCCAATGCATTCATGTTCGTTGTTTATTTTCCGCTTCTTTTCTTCCTCCTCAATACTTTTTCATCCTTTCGCTTTGCTTTCTCCTTTTCTCTTCCGTCCAGGTGTTTTTTTTTCCTTTCCTTCATTTGGAAACCCTTCAAGTTCCGTATCAATCTTCTACAGTTAGTCTTATCCTATATAATGTCTTTCGTTATCCCCATCACTTTCTTCATCCTTAGACCCACTGGTTCCCATTCTTACTCTTATTTACATTACCGATATTTCGTATTGTAAGTTTACTGTTGTCCATCATTATGTGGCCGAAGAACCCAACTCTACTCTTAATCTCATTTGACTTTTTTTTCATTATTCATTCTTGTAGACGTATTCATTCTTCCTCTGTCTAAACTCGCCTGTCTTTATTTCTAGTTTTTATTGGTCCTAGGATTTTTCTGAGAATCTTTCTTTCCTACTTCTCCATCTCTTCTATTTCTCCTGATCTAATTGAGAACATGCATTCGGTGGCGGAGGGACTTCCTGGTCTGATTAATACATTGTAGAGTCTGATGGCGTCAATCTCTATGTTCAATGACGTTACTCTCTTTTCAATGAAACGTCACATACATTAGTGTTCGTCACATTAATTATATGGGAAGGAGTCCAATCGAGTGGACCAGATATGATATTAACATTACGACCACACAGCAATTACATTTAGAATTGAAACAATACCATGATAATGCCTTTCTCACTTACACAGACCTATAAGGAGTTATTAAAGTATCGTTTAATATTACCCTATAGGGAATTGTACGCTAACAAAAGAGCTAAATTGGCACGCATGTTGCGCCAAAAAATAGTCTTAATCATAGTATGCCAAGTCATCACCTATCCTCTTAATCAATCTGCAGATATTTTTAACACGTTTCTTAGAAGAATAAATGAAATCCTAGAGTTTCAAGTCTTGGCACAGTAGAAAGTTTGATAAATGATTTTTTTTGCCATGGTCGTATTTTTTTTATCACCATGCATGTCATATGATCGGATCACGAACGGTTTCCCGGCAAGACATGGTGAAATTCTTTGTACATCACATTAAAATATTTTAAAGTAATATATTATTACCGATCTGGGTTTCGACTATTTTAAAATTTTATTTTGATGTTTTCCAGGTTAAGTTTCAGGTTATCGACTCGCTTTCTCACGAGCTAACTCAGAGCCTTTAAATATTTTTGAAAAAATGAACAAAACAATTTTTTTAACATAGTTGTATTAAAATATATACTAAAAAGTATAAAATAATTTTTGAGTTGTACAACTGGCCTACAACAGGTAAAACGTGATTACCTGTGACAAAAAATAAAACCATGGGAACGCAACCAACATTTTTGGCACAGAAGGAAGTACCATTACTATATAGGTAACGTGGTAAAAAGTATTTAATATTCCAAGTTATGCAGGACCAGGAATTTCTGGCAAGCGAAGCTTGCCTCAACGTTTACAGTAATATTTTGAAAAGTCTTTAGTATCACAAGTTGTGATTAGGACTTGGGTGTTTCCGGTGAAAAGTCTTTTACATCACAAATGTTGGTTGCCCCCATTGTTTTAATTTTAGTCGTGCATAGGATATCACGTTCTGCCTGTTGTAGGCCAGTTACGACAGCTCAAAAATTAATGTCTACTTTTTAGAATTTTTAAAAATAAAACCATGTTTTTAAATGTTTTTTAATTTATTTTATTTTATAGTTTTTAACTTTTAATAATTTTGCATCAATTTTTCATTCAATTATTGTCCTTGTTCTATGGATAAATTATTTAAAAATTTACAGTGACATTTGACGAGAAAGAATGGGACGAATTTTTTATATTAAATTAAAGTTTAAATTTTGTGTTAATTTGTTTAAATCAATAAAATGTTGCATATTCAATCAAAATAAACATGAGGGAAAAGTTTCAAGAAAGTCGACTAGGTGGAAGTGGGTGTAAAATTGATTACAATATTTGAACTACACGAACAGAGATGTCTAGTTAACTAAAACCAAGTAATAAACGAAGCCAAGTTCGTCCACATTATTGTTTGTATAGCCTCAGCAAAACCATTTTCTGTGTCGGCCGATGTTTTAAAAACCAATCGATTTTCTCACTAGGATAACTTGCCCTTATTTTAAGTCTAATCCCTACGAAGCTGTGGGCGAAGCGAAGGTGGGCTGAACTTGCTCGTCATACGTTGCCAACATACATTTCCGTTCAACCCCTGACATTATGTAAAGGTCACAGAACCTAAGGGTTCATAGGAATAAATTTTGCAAGCCCTAATTTTTTCTTTGACGGAAAATGAAAAAAGGCCATTTACGCTCAGCAATAATTAATTACCTTGAGCCACGATATTTAAAGGAATCTCTTGAAGGAAGATGCATGTCCTAGGGTGTCACACTTCTATTAGGCGGTACAACAATACGACGGCTCATAAAATTATTATACAGCTAAAGAATGCTTTTCACATTTTCCTCAGTTAACATTGGTTTAGCAATAATTAAAAAGGACTTTCAAGGTACAACAAGGTCAAGGCTCTTATGACTAAAATTTCGTGGGTGAGAAGACTAGCATAATATGTACTATTCTAAACAATACTACCGTTGAAGGACAAAACTCTTCTTGAAGATTACACCCATGTAAAACTGGTCAAATTATGATCGTAATCAACACTACAAGGAAGTTAGATGTGGTAGCCAGTTCGGTAACGTACTGGCTACGTAAGACTGAGCATCTGATCCAAAGGATCCGGATTTCGCCTTGAGCATGGATGTTGTGTTTGTCTTAGTATTTACTTTTTATTTAAAAAATACAATTTAGTGGAAGTAGGAAACCAATCTCTGGATTGATGACTGCTGGTGATGATGATAACAGCCGTTATATTACCTAAAACTGAAACTACCGCTGAGATACTACATAAAGGACATTTACTATTTCTTCACGTATCCTTGTTCAAATTATAAAATTTTCAATGTAATTCATACTTGATACTAGCTATTAATAATTGATGGCACAATTTTCCTTAGCAATTTCCATAGTCAAACTCTTTCCTAAATTCGATCCTTTATGAAACATCTTAAATGTCTTGGGTCTCTGAGTACATAGAGATGTTACGAACAATATAAATTTATTCATACTGTAAAAGTCGTTGAGCCCTGTGATAGGCAGCTGGAGAGCAATCAAAAAATAGGTTTAGGAACCACAATTTAGGAGCGACTGGCTACATTCAGCTCCGGTTCTCAAGATTCAGGGCCAGAAGAAAAGTTTAATGATGGTATTCACATATCACAGTGGAGCATCTTAAACTCATTGCCGATTGATATAAAAAAAGGGAAATCTAATAGGATATAATGTCTGGTGTCACTTTGTGAACTTCTTTTACCGTTGACAAAGTGGCAAAATAAAACTCAATCATAATAATTAGGCGCTATATTGAAGAAAACCGACAATTTTTATGAAAACTATAGCCCTTTTCTACATCAAATTGGTCAATTTTTAAAGTTACTGAAGTTTTTCTCCTAATTACGGCAATAAATTTAGACAATGATTCTTGCATCTTTACATAACTGCGTGTATGGTGACTCCCACCGTATGAACAGTAGTGTACTTAGGAGAAATGAGCTCCAAGAATTTTTCTTTTTCTTACTTGAAAATGTATACAAATGTGCACACAATGACTAACGATCACCACTCCAATTACCTAATTATCGTAAAAAAATACACGAAGAGTGAAAATAAACTTGTATTCAATGAAGTTCTGAGAACATTTCTAATACTAGGTAGCCTTAAATGTCGGCGCACTTCGAAGAAATTTGCACATATCATGGATGGGTAAAGGTAAATACATAAAACTACCCGCTTAAAATGTAATTACATAGTGTTTTTTATTGAAAATAGCGCGAGTAAACTGTAGTGCAACATGCCTGTACGCGATGTAAGTAATGCAATAACTAACCCCCATTAAATTCTAGGTCTAATAAAACGAATAGTAGTTTGAAAACATTTTGATGAGCTCTAGTTTTTTTTTCGATAAAATAGTTTGATAAACTGGAACTATTGCAACTTCGAATACCATTAAAACCTTTAAGTATCCATTAAAGGGGTTTTTTCCAAACAAATATATGGATGAGTTTTCACATTCACTTTTTGCGAGTTAAACAAATAATAAATTACTTATTTCTCCAGTGAACCATTTTTTATGTGTGCAATAAGTCTTGAAAGAACTAGAAGGACGAGCACAAAATTAAAGAAGCACGGTTAGGAATAGAGGGGAAAATGGGGCAGAGTCGAAACAATTATCGTCTCGGAGTGAAAAGAAGCACATGCAACACGTAAGCATAACATGTTTATGAAACGTGTTCTATTAGGTGAGTGATGTTGCCCGACGACGAGAGTGTTAAATACGTTACGTCATAAATTGTACTTTGCCCGGTCAGCAACACGGAAATACTCCACGGACAGAATAAATAATGCTCACATTATCATCATTGGTATTCTACCAACTGATTGGAAGGTTTATATGAATATTCTCTATATCAACTACCCTATTTCAGGAAGCGTTTAAACGCTCCTACTTATGACTATTTCATCATCATCATCAGCAGTCATCAATCCGAAGATTTGTTTGCTGCAGCTCTCCACTCCTCGCAGATAGCCGTTTTACTGCGCCGTAAGTTTTCATGTTAACGCCCCTCATAGTTTTCCCGGTATATTACGCTCTAGGTCATCCTCGCCAGTCCTTCCCATTAATGTCTCCTCCAAGAATTTTGTTTAAGAGGCTGTTATGACTCAGGATTGAAGTTCTCCTGAGCTCCTTAAACCCTCCTTTCGAAGATGTTGCGGAAGGCTTCCTGCCTTCCGCAACACCTTCGAAAAGTTCTTCATCATTCTTTTTTTCTCACTTTTACCGAGTATTCTCCCTTCTGTCAGCTTCAACATACCGTTCTCTCTCATTACCTTCTCAATCCCCTTTTTGTGATTTCTCCGTATCTCCACCACCAATCTCCTTTCCTCCTCTACCATTCCTAACACTTCCTCGTTTGTATTCTTCGTTCCCCAGGTTATCCTCTCCATTTTCATTTAGTGCCTCCGTTATCTGTCACGTTTCAGGTTTGGTATTGAATACCATTTCAGCGACCGATATTCCTGCGCGCATCCAAAGAAATTCAAAGTGAAAATCCTTTCAAGATTCACGCATCTTCTAGGGCACTACTCACCTCGATTGGATGCCACGTAAAAGAATATTGCTGCGAGAAATCTACAACATTGGAATGTAATCAAGAGTTGACAGCACAGCGTAGTATATCATTCGTGTGCGAATGGAGCGTTTTGATTTCAAATGGTATATTTCATAACTTAAGCCGTGTCTTACGCTATGTTTTTAGTACAAATTTGATCAAAAGGGTTGGAGTATCCTGTAATATACAGAATTTCAAGAGAATTTAGTTTTTAATGGCAAGTAATCAATCAGTCATATTGTTTTAATCAAATTATTGGAGCACCAATTTTGTTAAAGGCTTGACACAAAATATCGTACGATTGAGAAGTTGAGTTTGATTTTAGTAGCTCCAAATGTTAAGGTGACATCACACCTTATCTCTTTATCCTACAGACAAACACCATTCAGGATCAATCGCAGAATTGAAACCTGTAAACTCTGAGTTATCAGGCCGGTGTGTTACCAACCTGGCTGCTGCGATTGGTTCGCACAATTTTCCTCCTTCGTAAATAAAGAGTCAAATTCTTTATTTTCAGTGGATAAATCCATTATATTATCAGACGACGGTTGACTTGAGTTCCACACGAATTGTCGGGAGCCAAAATGACGGTGACGGAACAGATCACGTGTTAGGGAAGTATTTTAGAATGAAATGGGTAAAATATCGAAGAAATAAAAAGGAATTCGAGTACACGAGTGGAGAAAAGTTCTTAACGATCCACTGTCCCGCAAGTTCGTGCATCAAGGGCGAGGATGAGTAAAAATAGAGAAGTTCGAGTTCCACAGGAGAGTAGAAGAAATAAAGCGAACAGAAAGGAAGGCAGACAAGGAAGTTTTGAAAGAGGTCTGGGAGGAGAGGACGGTGGGAATATAGGAAATACGAAGACAGAATGTGGGAATTGAGCAATCATAGGGAAGAAGTGAAATGATGAACCGGTGGGAAATGTCAGGGATGCGAGGAATGTACTCATATTTACATGTACGCACTACCAGGCGAGCCACCGCAAGGGGGATGTTAGGACGCCAGCTTAGGAAGGGTTTAGGAAGAAGGGAAGGGGAAGAAGGGGCAAAAGGACCAAATGGTTGCTTAGTGAGGCGTATTTTCGTAGATATACCTTGTATTTGGTAGTTTCCAAATGTGTGATAGAGGGTGACACTGGTTCTAAATGTTGAAATATAGATTGTGCAATCAATAAATAAATAAATATTTTTTCAAACAGAACGGGAAATTAAGGGATATAGAGCACATGACATGAAGGTAGAAAATAGCCGTTTCTAAGCGAAAAACGTACGACTGGACCTGGAAAAGAACCTTTTTCGCAATGAATCGGCCATTTTTCCATCTTCACACCACCGTAGTGTTTGTCTATTTTACGTGTTCTCTACCCTTTTCTTTCTCGTTCTATTTTAAAGATATATTTTCGCCACTGAGCGGTTGTATGATGTTGAACCAATAGCATCACACAGTTGGTAACTATGGCCGCGCGCGTTAAATGGTATTGCCACGTGGCAATGCGTTTGTCGGCCCCGGTGGCGACGGGATAACGTCCTCGTCTGCCAATCCGAGGGTCGCGGGTTCGAGTCCCGCCTGGGTGGATTTTTCTCCATCCAGGACATGAATGTTTGTGTTCTTCTATTGTTAATGTTACATCACCCGATGTAGGAGGCCATTGCAAGCTGTTTTCGGGGTAGTTGAAATAAATAAAAAAATCGAAATATAGAACGGATCTGACCTTGGGAATCAGTGAAGTGAGCGCTTAGATCCTTCTAGTCTCCCATGCACTGTCCGCCTCCACCGCTCACCGTGTAAAACCAGCTATCCTCCATCTCCACAGCGACAACGTTTACAACCCGTTACGCAATCAGGAAGTTACCGTCGCAAGTATCAAGAATAATGAGGATGTATACCTTACGAGAACCTCGTGTCAGCGCGTCTGAACCCCGCAAAACTGAACCCGCGATCCTTATGGCACGGAGTCGGGCCGCTTCCATCTAATTGAATCCGTGCAGCCTTGAGCAACGCCGGCGAATGGCACAGTTCTTATTACCCTTGGGGGCAATTCCGTTTAGACAATATGGGTGGAGCGGAATCGGAAATCCTCATGTATGTATGTACTACAAGTTGGTCTGAGAAGGGGAAAGACTATTCCTGGCTCCGTCCAAGTCAAGCGGGCATGACTCAACGGGGAAAACGTCTTAGGGGCATATCCAGAAACCTCGCTATAGCATTATCTCCGCTGTATACGTCATCCACGGCTGCTATAGCGGGTACGGCGCGCTGCAGCATGACCCAAACGCGTGCTGCAAGAAGTAGCGAACCCCAGTACATGGTACTAAATACCATGCACCAAGTAATGCTGTGAGTTGCTGATGCGGGATTTCTGGATACCGTGTAGCGGAGATTCTGCTATAAGTTCAGCGAGGTTTCTGGATACGGTCCTTAGTGGGCGAGTTCAAGTGTTTCCTCTGAGTGACGCTAATAACCACGTACGTGGTTATTAGCGTCACTCAGATAAAATTAGAGGTATTTACTTCCCTGAAATTTTTATTTCTTCACGTCGAGTCAAGATCCCGTTTCTTTCCGCAACATCCATAAGTGCACTTTACGTAGCTTTGGAAATCACTTGTTTCCGAGGAGGAAATCACTTGGTTTCCGTACTTAGCTTGGCAAATTAGCTACAGTTTTCCTTAATATTTTCTACATTGTTGGTTGAGCGAGTATTCTAAGTTGGGAACATTATTTTTGTGACCAGGCATCCTTTTAAATGAATGATCTGAGTTTTTCCCGGTGAATCTTGTAAACGAATGTTTCTCGGGAGTTCCACCGAGTTAGAGGTTCCTTTTAAATGATGGTGCCCCAAATACAGGCTAGCCTTACGGGGAACATAAAGCATCAGGATCTATTATTTTTGTACGCTTTAAGTTTTATTTACCATGCATCACTTTTCCATTATTTGTGGCGAAATTGTGTCACTGCTTAGATCTTTAAATTATGTAATGTTTAAACTTGACAGTGGCAGGCTTCACTTCGTAGAGGTTTATTATATTAGTACTCATGATTAATGGTAATACTTAGTACTTTTCTACAAAATTTAAATTGTGCGAAGCGTTTCACTGACTTACGGCATCGAGAGGCACAGAAGTTCGTTATTTTTGCATTTATTATATTTTTGTCAAAAATAACAAACTTCTGTACCTGACGAAGCCGTAAATCGGTGAAACGCGTCGTACAATTAAAATTTTGTAGAAAAGTACTAAGTATTATCTATAATCATGAGCACTAATATGTAATGTTTCTTGTTGTAATATCAATATTTGAGCAATAAATGTTCATTCATTCAATTTTAATCGCTTGGCTTCCAAGGAGAAGCTTTCACCTTCAATTTCTGATAAGATACCGCACCCAATTTAGGGTGTCCCAAAAAAACGGAAAGTTTGAAAGTTGAGGGGGCATTTCCATTTTCCTATGCGAATGCATGAAAAAACATCCCATAAAAATTTTCAGCTCAATAGGACAATATTTGACCCTGCCGAAACGCATTCAAAGTTTGAATTTTTGAGTTTTCCAAATTTCATGCAATGTTGCCTAGCTCTAAGGGTCTTGGGGGATTTAAAATTAGAAACATCTGAAAGAAAATGCTCTCTTATTATTATACTGTCACAATGCGGATACAAAAGCACTGGGAACAACAAGCAATATGAAAAACTAGAGTTTTTTGCCACTTTTTTCATACATTTCCCTATGCCACTTAACAACTAATAACAGATGTTGCCTCTGAGCCTCATCATTTGTCAATTTTTTCTTGACTAGAAAATCTTTTATCAATTGAACTCCTCTCTCTGCAGTATCATCGACTGCACTCAACTCGAATCTCAACGCGACACGGCGGGGCCATATCAGGAATATGCACTCGACTGGCACCTGGCGGCCGCAACGGCGAGCGGGACTTGTAAACACACCGAGTTGTGGCTATGAAGCTCATTTTGACTCAAGTGTTGCTGTCAACGACTATAGAGCTAGAGGAGATGGTTTGAACTTAAAATTGGTTGTTTTTTAACACTCGAGCCTCCTGCAGGGTAGGCAACATTGCATGAAATTTGGAAAACTCAAAAATTCAAACTTTGAATGCGTTTCGGCAGGGTTAAATATTGTCCGATTGAGCTGAAAATTTTTATGGGATGTTTTTTCATGCATTCGCATAGGAAAATGGAAATGCCCCCTCAACTTTCAAACTTTCGGTTTTTTTGGGACACCCTACGCACCCATCCTCGCAAGGATGACACCAGGGATCGGGTTGGTATGGTGTCGCCAGAGCACTGGCTTCCCATTCAGAGTGACAGGGTTTCAATCCCAGCAGTAAGATTATTTTCCGTTGAAATCCCGATTCCACTTTGGGTGCAGTGAGAAGCTCGATTCGAATGTAATATTCCGTCTGTAAGATGGGACGTAAAAATGTGGACCTCTTGGCACCCATCGTTGAAAGTAGGCTAACGCCGAAGCCAGATTTCTCATCTCCCGTTCTCCACTCATTCATTAGTAATTTGGTGACTGAAGCGGTAATCGGAGGGTCATTTGAGTGCACATTTTAATAATTTTTCAAGTAAGTAGAAATTTCACTTACTTTTACTAGTAATCGTTAAATTTTTACTCTCAATCTACTCCTGAAGTAATTGTTACATTTGTGTAATCGTTGCACTCGGGATTATTTGTAATCGGCACGTAGTCGGTCAGTGATAATGTCGACTATTTCAGGTTCCGATTGTTATTGACTGCGAGAGATTGCAATCGTTAATTTCGACTTCTTGTTTTGGCCATCACCCCCTTTAGCACATTATTGAGCCGGGTCCCCATCTTAAACAATTTGCGCGCAACGTTATGCCACAACGCTGTGTATTTTTCTAATTCAAACGCTCTTAGAATCCAATGCCATGGTAATCCCAGGGATTTCGATTACATATAACGCAATTGTAATCTACTTGTAACTGGAATTGCTTATCCGTATTGGAAGTAATTATTACTTGTTACTGATTTCATTTTTGCTGAAATAATTGCAATCTGCCGCAATCACATTTTTTGAGTAACTTACCCAACACTGCTCACCATACATGCAGTAATGGAAATTATATATGAATGATGTTTTACATTTTTGCCTTAATTAAAGCGTGATATGACTTGAGTTTCCGGAGAGGTATTCGAAATTAAGCCGAAAATTATATTTGAATACGTTTTTTCGAATCTTTAACCTGACGTGACACCTAAATATTTGTTATCAAGCATTATAATCATATGATTTATTTCGCCTTAAGAAGAATATCAGTACATAATTAATCAAATTATAAAGTATATGTGCCATAAGGCTACGTGTTGAAATATTGAATAAAAAACAAATCTGTAAAAGCATTTTTTTCACTTTTATCTATGGATATCACTCATAAGAACACATATGCAAAGTTTCACGCAAGCTGTGCATTTAAAAAATCGCTCCAACCACCACTCTCGTCAACCTATCCAACTGTCCTTTACGAAGCAAGAGACCTCACCTATCGGTCGCCTCACCAAACAACCAGACAAGAATCATACCGTTCAAATGGCTAGTTTGTTGGACACTGGGCATAGAAGCATGGATATTGTGAGTATTACCTATTCGTTATTGAAAGAAGCGTTCACTAATAGGACAGCACTGATTACAGGTAACTTGCGTAACGAGTCAGAGAAAAGTCTGATAGATAGTCTAATATGGAGCACGTCGCTACATGGGTCAAAGACCTGAAAGCTGAGGAATGAGAATGAGAAAATATTTGGAGCGTTTGACATATGGGTGTGGAAAAGAATGGAGAAGGTGCAATAATAATAACTATGCGACTTTACTTGGGCGAGATTGGAATGGACAAATAGGAAGACAAATGAAGAAGTTCTTTAAATCATGGGTGATGAGGAAATTAGCAAGAAGAGTATGTGGTTGGACCAGGTATTAAGAGTCGATAGATTGAAGAACGCAGGCCTCTTACGGGGGATAGTGGGCAAACGGAAAATTGGTGAAGAAGAAAGAGGGTCCCTGGATGAGATAAGGGGAGGAAGGAAATATTCTGAGTAGGAGAAGCAGATAGACTAAAGAAGTAGGCGCCTCCTTCAAAATAAACCCGTTATCATATGGCAGCACGTGTATAACCACCCAATCCAACCTACATCTGAAAATATTCTCTGATAATAATACTTACAATCTTTAACCAACAGGATTTCAGAATGTAGCCCAACAGGAAATCAAAAGAGTTGTTGGCTCAAGACAAGTTTGTGGTCATCTCGATTGGGTGCTCTTATAGGATAATGACACATCTGAGGAATCTGAGATGATGATTTGCATTTCTTCAATTAGGCATGACATTGGAGTAGAATAAATTCTCCTTGAAACAATACAATCTTCATGAGGCTCGCCTTACTCAGTAAAACGTATAATCGACTTACCTGACGACAGCTTACACAGAATCTCACTCATGGTCAATTAAATGCTTAAGAAAATACTATAAACGCCAGCTTAATCTTTCTAACCAGACTCCGGAGAAAAGTACTCCGGAGAAAAAAATTAATAATTGAACCATTCCACAGAAAGGCATTTCAATTCCGTCTTCTATTTTACAACTAGTGAGAATGCCGGAAGCAAAGTTTACCTCAACGGCATGGTGAACACACGGGCTTCGCTCCCAATTTCTCTTTTCCTGAATGAAAACTAGCATACCCATCCTGGCTTTTCACGCTTGAGAATTAAGTGTTAGCCGACATTTTTTTACCAAGAAAATGTTAAATCTTTTATGATTACTGAAATGTTTATAATTTCAATTTTTACTAATCGTTTTTAAAATTTAAAATATTGATAATTTACAATATCATGCGTCATATGTTTACTGTGTCTGAAAAGCCAAAAATTGAGGGGGCGCTCATTTGAATCCGGTCCTTTTAGATGGGGAAAGATTTTTACGATATTTTATCCGATATATTCCTGTTTTTGGAGAATAGAATGAAATGTTTGAAATATGACGCATTTTTTCGCAAAACTTGCATGTTTTTACAGAGGAACATTTGCAAACAATAATATAAATATGTATCTAAAATGCTTCAAAGGTTATCGCAAAAATGGTGAAAATGGATGATTCCTTTTGACCGCCTTTGAAAGTGAATTAAAAAATATTTATTTGATAGGAAAGCACCTTTACCATAAGATGAATATACGAGTATCTTCAGAATCCCACACTCATGTCTTTACTAATTTGGTGGGCATAGATGTGTGGGTCAGTCCGTCAGTCAGTCAGCGAGGCAAAGCCTAATGAAGCAGTGGAGATTTAATGGGTAAGATCACCTCAACAACACACCCTCCTGCGCAACCACGTAGCGGGACACACTATGAAGCGTACTTGTACTACGCACAATAGCATTTATCCATTATACACCTTGAAAGAACAAATATAGCATTTGAGAGGAAATTCGCATTTTCTATCAATTTGAAGAGAGTAGTTGTTTTTAGCCCTAACCAAAAATTGCCACGTATTCGATTAAATAGCAGTTTTCTGAAACTGATGAAAAACCCCATTTCAGTTCTTGGCATTTTTTTTAATATTTTGATTTTGTCACACTGCCTTTTAATTTTATGGAAAGTAAAATGATAATCCACAACTCGTCGTTCATGTCACAAAAAAGTAAATTGAAAGTAACAAAGTATTGCCCTAAGTATTATAACGCCACTTGATTTTTCCTTATAACCCGATTCGAGCTATAGAAGTAAAAATGAAAATAAAATGACATCTGACGATCAAATAGTTATGAATACAAGCCAGTTCACAATTAGGATTACGCCCGATGTTTCAAAAATCAAAGATGTGCATGAAGGTTTATCTTCAGCACCAAACGAGCAAATGCTGCTAATATTTACGTCTGCCAGTTGATGATCCGAATTTGTTGATCTGCATAGCCTTACCAAGATGGTTCAATGCTAGCTAAGGAATGAATCACACATATTATTGGCGTTTTTGTTTATCAAATGCTCGAATTGCAGTCTCATCCCCGAATGGAGGTAAGTTTAGATGGAGAAGAAAATTCCAATAGGAAATCGATGACCAACTTTATTTAATATTATAATGGAGAATAATATAACTCCTCAGAGAATAACAAAATAAATAAACCTTCGGAAATAATATTATTTTTATTTTACTCTCTAATTTCACTGACGCAATAGAAGCTAAACATTTAAGGTGAGACGTCTTCACAAGACACCACTTTCTTCAAAGTACTCATGCTGAGTCGTCATCGTACAAACGAAAACTGTCAAAGGCACTTTCGATTATTATCCCTTTCTGGCTGCTCAACCACGTGGGCAATTTCAGGAGTGATGTCAAACTGCGCCTTTTAGGTCAATGGTATGAAATTGAACGTAAAATCAAACTTCAACCCGACGTCTTATCCAAGTTCCACGTTATCTCTCTCCGGTGATGATATCCACTTTTCCGGACGCATTATAAAAAAAGATTACTTCTACCAAAGTGCCGTGACGTCATCGCTTAGTGTTTCCTCTGAGAGCATTCGAAGTAGGATAGGCAATTCTCATTATTTTCAGGTAGTCGTGATGTTCGCTTCTCCCCCGGTTTTTTGCCAATAGTTTTCCGCTTAGTCTAAATGAGACAATCATTTCACGGGATGATGCCATACTTGTAAGCCGTCATATTTGAAAACTATAAAACCATAAGGGGTAGGCCATAGAGGCTACTGAATAATCCGTTGAGCAATGCATTAACTACACGGATTAAGGGAATATAAATCTTGAAATAATATGTATAAACAAATCTTAAGAAATTACGAGTGCATTCAATAATATCCCGAAAAAATTGAAATATTTTTAATATTAAAGGGATTAAATAACCTAATTAAAATTTTCACAGTAGCAAGACACATTCCCAAGGCGAATTTGGCGAACCATATTTTCACATTATCACCCAGATTCTTACGCAAATAGAGCGGGAATTTTTCGAATTCAAGTCTTCTGAAGTTGGAAATACCTCAGTTCCGAGTCTCACGAATGTTTTGGACAATCCCGAATAATTATCAGTACCTACCAATGCACACATGTATTTCTCAACCTCCAAAAATTAACGCCACCAGTTTTTACCCATCGGACTCATCCCATGAGTTTTTTATGACTCCCTCCTTTAACTATGTAATAGCGGTCAGTCTATTACCTGCTCTCCACTTCCCTGATGCTCGTTCTCCTCTGCTGTATTACACGTGACTATATACACGCGCATAGCAGCGCAGTATTTTGGAATGTCAACGAAAGCGACAAAAAACGCATGGGAAATCTCACAATTGCATACACTATGCGATATATACTATACTTGCGCATTTTTCCTTCATTTAAGTCACAGATGGATTCCAAGCTGCAAATGGAATAATCATTACAGATTTACTACCAAACAAATGGTAGATCCTAGGACAGTCTTGCACAGAATCATCATCAGAAGATACAAGGGAAAGGAGGGAGAAGAAGAAGAAAAAGAGAAAGAGGAGGAGGAAAACAGTGGTAAAAATAGGAACGTGGAACGTAAGGACCATGATGAGGGCCGGGAAGCTTGAAAATATTAAGCAGGAAATGGAAAAAGGAAAAATAGATGCTTTGGGATTGTGCGAGGTTAGATGGAAGGATAGCGGGGACTATTGGAGTGATAACTACAGGGTGATCTATAGTGGGGGAGATGAGAGTCAACGGGGGGTAGGCATGGTACTGAACACAAAGTTGGGACTGAGGGTGGTAAACATTGAACAGGTGAACGACAGGATACTAGTGGTAGAAATAAAAGCACGCCCAACGAATTTCGTACTGGTCCAGGTATACATGCCTACGAGCAACCATAGGGAGGAAGAGGTGTACGAGCAAGTAGAAGAAATAATTAGAGAAGTGCCGGGGAAGAAAAACCTGATAGTGATGGGTGACTGGAATGCAGTGGTGGGAGAAGGGAGGGACGGATTAGAAGTAGGAGGGTTTGGGCTAGGAAGAAGAAATGATCGCGGGGAAAAGGCAGTTGAATTTTGTAGAAGAAATAAATTAGTAGTGACAAACACTTGGTTTAAACATCACCCCAGGCGTAGGTACACATGGAAAATGCCGGGTGACACTGGGAGATACCAAATTGATTATATAATGGTGAGGCAGAGATTTAGGAACAGTGTAAAAAACTGTCGTAGCTATCCAGGGGCGGATGCGGACTCGGATCATAACTTGGTGATGATGAAGTGTGAAGTTAGATTCAAAAGGCTTTATAAAGGTAGGAAGATAAGGAGGTGGAACCTTGAAGCATTGAAAGGGCTGAAAAGGAGGGAATAACAAGAGCTGGTAGAAAAGAACATAGGTGAAACATAGCGGATGTGAACAATAGAGAGAAGATGGGAGATTATAAAAACAGGTATTGTAGTAGCGGCAGGGAAAACAATAGGAAGGATGGAAAAGAAGAGGGTTAAGAAGCAGTGGGTTACGGAAGAAATGATTAAGAAAATGGAGGAGAGAAGGATATGGAAAAACGTCAATATCCGAAATAGGCAAGAGGAAGAACAAGGAATTGAATAATAAACTCAGGCGAGTGACCAATCGGGCAAAAGAAAACTGGTGGAAGGGACAATGTGAGCAAATGGAAAAGATGCAGGAGGAGGGGGAAGTGGGCGCTTTGTACGCCAAGGTGAAAATGTTATCGGGTGGTAAGAGAGGTCAAGCGATACCAAAGGTTAAGGACAAAACAGGAAAGATATTAGTCGAACAGGAAGATATCCAAGAAAGGTGGAGAGAATACGTAGAGGAGCTATATGACAGCGAGAATAGACCCCTTAGCCTAGATCTCGAGGACGAAGGAACAATAGATAAAGATAACCTCGGACCAGAGTTACTTGAGAGTGAAATAGAGAGGGCACTAAGAGAGATGAAGGGTAGAAAAGCCGTGGGAACCGATAACCTACCTTCGGAGCTACTGAAGAATCTAGGTAGTAGGGGGAGAAAATCGTTTTTCGAACTTATTCGCAGGATCTACGAGGAAGGAGTATGGCCAGAGGATTTCGTGAAAACAGTATTAATACCTATCCCGAAGAAGAAGAAAGCGTCAGAATGCGAGGAGTATAGAACAATCAGTTTAATTTCGCACGCAGCAAAAGTGTTGCTTAGAATACTAAATAGAAGGTTGGAGAGCAGAGCAAAGTGCTATTTAGGCGATGACCAATTTGGGTTTAGGAAGGGGAGGGGAACCAGAGATGCGATTGCGGTAATGAGGACACTTATAGATAGAAACATAGAGCATAATCAGGATGTTTTCGCTTGTTTTGTAGATTTCGAAAAGGCGTTTGACAGAGTAAACTGGGAGAAACTAATGCAGATACTGGGGAAAATAGGAATAGACTGGCGCGATAGGAGACTCATCCGAAACTTATATATGGGGCAGAGGGCTCAGGTAAGGGTAGCGGACGGTGAATCAGGGTGGTCAGTTATAGGTCGCGGGGTGCGGCAAGGGTGCCCGTTGTCGCCTTTACTTTTTAACATCTATGCTGAGGAAATGGTAAGAGAGGCATGGGATGAGCTAGACGTGGGAATGAAAGTAGGAGGCCAGTGGATAAAGTCGGTTAGATTCGCAGACGACCAGGCGTTGGTGAGTCGGTCATCGAAAGGACTGCAAACTTTAGTAGATGCACTGGAAAAGCAGTGTGAGAAATACGGAATGAAGATAAATAATAGGAAAACAAAAGTAATGAGATTCTCTAGGACAAAGAAAGCGAAGCTGGTGATAAGAGTAGGAAGTCACAAACTGGAGCAAGTAGAACAATTTAATTACTTGGGTAGTACGCTAGAAGAAAGAGGACATAGTAGTAAAGACATTAGGAGGAGAATAGCGCTAGCGAAGGAAGCGTTCAATAATAGAAGGGAGCTGATGACGGGGACCTTAAGTAGGGATGTAAAAAAGAGGCTAGTAAAGAGCTTGATATGGAGTGTGGCGTTGTATGGGGCAGAAACGTGGACCTTGAGAAAGGAAGACGAAAATAGGCTGAAGGCTTTTGAGATGTGGGTGTGGAGGAGGATGGAGAAGGTGCGTTGGACGGAAAGGAAGACAAATGAGGAAGTGCTTGACATGGTGGGCGAGGAGAGGAAACTTATAGATGAGATTAGGGGAAGGCAGGGTAGGTGGCTGGAAGGGGTAATGAGGGACGATGGTTTGCTGAAGGTCGTGATAGAGGGAAGGATGTTGGGTAAGCGGGGAAGGGGAAGGAAGAGAATCGGTTTTATGGTCGGGATGAAGAAAGGTAGGACTTATGCTGAGATGAAGAAAGAAATACAAGAGGTAGAAAGGGCACAGCACGTGTAAGAGTTCGTTGGATATTCTCTGACTTTCATCACAACCTACCTCTAACCGGTAGATTACTGTAATGAGGACAGTCTTGTCTATAGTTTTGCCACAGAGTAAAGATATACAGAGAGGACAGATGGCGACTATACCATTGTTTTCTTGTAATGGAAATTGCGCACGGCGGCCATATTGAAAATAAGTGAAATATGCGGGAAATTCGAAACAAATCAAGCGCCTACGACTTTATGTACATGAAACATTGGCGTATTAACTCTCAAATTACCGTCATTATACCAGTAGTTTGATAAAATATATCTTTACTCTGTGGTTTTGCCGACCAAGTGAATCTTCTCAAATGTTTCCTTCACAAAACTATCCATATTTCCAATATAAATCTCTTTGCAGCTTCATAAACTCTTGTCTCTCTGCATACAACACTTAGGTCTTATTAACTCCCTCCCTCTTTTACGCTTTGTCAATATTCTTCTCTCTATTATCCTCTTAAGCATATCGTTACCTCAAAGTACATCATCCATTTCCTTTTACTGCCTTATTCGAATTTCTTTCATCAGCCTCCTTTCCTCTCCAACCATATTCAACACCGATTCACTTTGCTAGCAATTTTAAGAAAACTTGCTGTTTCAGGGTGTATTACGTGAAATTTTTCCATGTTAGGAATGATAAAAATTATTCGAATTTCACAATAGATAGTTTATTCACGACCCGGGTTTCAACACATTATGTCATCTTCACCTGAAGATGACATAATGTGTTGAAACCCGGGTCGTGAATAAACTATCTATTGTGAAATTCGCATAATTTTTATCATTCCTAACCGATTCACTTGTCATCCTCTCCACCCACCCTATCCTTTCCATCCTCCTACACAGCCTCACCTCTAAAGCCTCCGGTCCAATGTCATCTTCCGTCCGTAATGACCAAGTTTCTGAATCATACAAATCGATACCACACACCTGGTTTTTAATTCTCCTTTTCACAACATTGCTCAATTTCCCTCATCAATTCCGTTCATTTCGTGAATGCCTCCATTGTTAATGTAAACCTTTGCTTTAAATTGTCGTTATACTGAGCCATTTCCATCAAGAGAATATCCAAACTCATGAAAACTGTTGGATTTGAACTATTTAAGCCCTCCAGTATACTAGCAGATGTTTTCGGTGGGTAGGTCAAAAAAGTTATTGCACTAAGTGTAATTCGGACTACTTAAACATGTAATGAATTCGGCTATGAAGAAACTATACCATGTGATAAGCATCAATATTTGGCCGTCCGAAAAATAAAAAAATTGTAAAAGGAAAATAATTGTTTTCAATCGTCCAAGGATCCAACGCCAAAGAATGCAGACATCAATTAGATGAGAAAAATACAAGTAGTATCGCAACATTATCAGTTTAAATGGGGAACTATCGCCGTAGGGCTCCTCGATTTTCGCGAACGTTTTTTTTACGAATTTCTTTAAATTGTTGGCTAGGCCAAATTTGATTGTAGATATCAACAGCTGGTGCAATTTGTAACTGTTTGACGACCGCGAATTTTCGCGATTTTATGTATGTTTTCAGTTTTTACACGATTTTTAGGGTTTTGGGCGTTATTTACGATTTTTTCCACGATTTTTTAGGTTTTTAGATCATTTCGCCAGTTTTTATATTTCAAACCACCAAAAAGTGCCCTTTTTATATCAACCACCATTTAAATTCAAACTTTCGATTTTTCAAGATGGCCGCCGCGCGTTTGACTTCCTTTCCGGTATTCCGCCATTGCGCATGCAATTTGGTACACGTTTAGTCCTACGCCTATCTCTAGATTTTCTTTGCGATATTGAGGTTGTTAGCACGTGTGTTTCAAGTGAAACTTATATCGCGAAGAGTGATATTTTGGTGACTAATATGCCGAAAATCGTCAATATATTTTCTCGCGTTGCCGAGTATGCTAGCGATGGGTTTTATGTGTTTGACAGACAAAAACAGATTCTCATGTGTAAATTTTGCAACACAAGGATAGACTGGATTCGTAAGGATTCCTGTCAGAAGCACCTAGCCACAGCCCTACACAAAAGCAAAAAAGATTTCCAAGAGGCTGGACCATCCACATGACAGATTTCTCTGAGACTCTTTAGAAAAAAAAAATCAAACTGGATAAAGAACAATTTAACTACGACATAACAGAGGCATTTGTTAAGGCCAATATACCTCTCGAAAAAATAGAAAACCCTGCCTTAAGAGGTTTTCTCAACAAGTATTGCCCAGGTAAGTTTTTTTTCTGGTAAATGTTACATTGTCCTAGGCCTAGGCTAAGCCTAGCTGATGTTACAATCCTGAAATATAATTTAGGCTAGGCCTAGCCTAGAATCAAATTTACCGGCCTAGGCCTAGCCTAGGTAGGTCTAGAATTAAATTGGTCTTTGGAGGGCTACATCTTGAATATGCATTCAAGGGCTTAAGCCTGCTATAGCTAGGCTAAGGCTTGCAGAGGCTTACTAGGCCCAGGCCTATTCCCACCCTAGGCCTAGACTTGGGTCTAGTGGATATAATTAGGCTTGCTTGGTACTAGACTAGGCCTAGGACAGGCTACCTTGGTAGGTACTAAACTATACCTAGGACAGGTTAGCTTGGTATTAGACCAGGCCTACGTTAGGCTTGCTTTATACTAGTCTATGTCTAGGTGCTACACATATTGTTTAAATGCGTTAATGGTTTTAGGCCTATCTGAAGCTTGCTTGTCAGTAATACTGTGAGTTATTTCTTACAGGCGCAGGGGATATGTGTCATGCCGATACCTTGCGTACAAAGTATGTTTTGGCAGTTGGCATGAATCAGGCAAGGATATTAAAAGAAGCAATAAAGGATAAGCCAGTCTGCATCATGAGCGACGAAACTACTGACCGATCTGGAAAATGTGTGTTCATCGTGCTTATAAAGCCACTTACTTGTGCAAGTAAGCAGCACATTTATGTAGGTGGAGTTCGGGTTTTGGAGAATGCGAGTGGTGCAGAGTGTGCCAGGGCAATACTGAAAGTTGTAACAGACTGTGAAATCAAATTTGAAAATGTAGTAGCAATAGCTACAGATTCTGCGAGGTATATGCGTACATGCGTTGACTCTTTAATGATACCATTCAACGAAGACATGGTACATATACAATGTTGGGCCCACAAGCTGAACCTTGTGGCCAGTATATGGTCTACGCAACTACAGGAACTCAACACTTGTATCACACAATGCAAACTTTTGTTCTTGAATACCCGCAAAAGAAAGCATCGATATCTGTCGTACCTGAAATCCAAGTACCCAAATGGAGAAAAAAGTGCCATCCTGTTCCCTATGCCTGTGCTAACCAGATGGACAAGCTGGGACAAGTCAGCAGAATACGTAAAACATTACTGTGAAGACTTAAAAGAATTTTGTTCAACTTTAGATGAAGAGAGTCATGCTGTTACCTATTTTAAACAGCTTACCAGCGTGGATATATCTATAATAAAAGCAATAGCAACATTCCTTTTCGAACATTGCAAACCCATAATTGATATGATTGTTGTTCTGGAGGGAAACTCTTACCCTTATGTCCATCAAGTACATGCACATTTACAGGACCACCTTCGATCTCTGAAAGCCATCAGCAGTGGGGTACTTGGTCACCAAACACTGGAATCTATATCAAAAATCGATACTGGAGGGAAAAGATTCCACTTTCACGAGAAAATCAAAGCTGTTTCACTTCATTGCCACTCTAAGCTGTGCAAGCTTATGAATGAAGATCAGGGAAAAGCATTCATGAGCACTTTGTTTGACACGAGAAATGTTGTGTCCAACAAACTTGATAAAACCTTAGGTACTGTTGCTGCAAAAGTGCCAATTTTGTCACGTGTTCCCCCTAAAGGAGCTGTGCGAGGGATATGGGGCATTCCAAGCCCAAGTATCCAAGCTGCTGGAAGGAGGGTCTCATCAGATTGATACCGTTGCTGTGCTTCTAGGGTTGAAAGGCAGACATTCAAAGTTTGTCGAAGCCAGTGTGCAAGCTCTGTGGATACCTGCTTCAAATGTGGACTGTGAACGAGCATTTTCACAGTATGGAAATGTTTACTCTGATCTACGGACATCTTTGAAGCCAGAAAACTTGGAAATCATGTTGGGAGCATGGTTTGATCAGCAACAAGAATAACATGCCATTGAGTTGCATGTATGTCCAGATTGGTCATAAAATTTTGATGAACAGAAAGTTGCTCAGTTATTTCTGAAGTTTGTTTTATTTTTGAAGTTATTTTTTTAAGCATCCACATTGTTCACTACCTTTGAGATCAGTATTTCTCATTTTGAGTTTGGAGTGCCCAAGTTTATGACTACATACTTGGTTATGTGTGAAGCTAGTCACATTTGGATTGTTAAAATTTTCTTTTTGTACTTCAGCAAAGTTGTTTTATTTAACGATTTTTTTTACCGCTTTTATCACTAAATGGGTCTTTTTATCGACTTTATATACTGATTTTTGGCCTTTTTTATCCCGCAAAGTGAAGTTTTTATTCACCACTATCTAGGAGCCCTAACTATCGGGTGCTCAATGCTCAAATGTGTCGGTATAGAGCTTACTGCAAATCCTTCCGAATCCGAAAAAAGCTATGGAGACTTTATCCGTCATCTTGTGAGGGATTAATCTAGTCTCTCGCATTTCGGTAAGCCATAGTTGAAATGAGTTAATTCATATTTTTAATAAAGGAAGATATCTGCCGCACCAGTTAGAGAAATAATGTAAATACTGTATGGATGGTACCTCAAACGCACAATGAAAACTTAGAATAAAGATGTTCCACAAAATACTAGTCGGACAACCTCATTGTTTTTTTAAATGGCTTTATTTATTGGCATTTATTTACCATAAGTGGCAGTTAATTTGACGATCATGTGTAGGATGTAAAGAGTTAATGGGATGGTTGACGAATGATACGAATAGAACAGTAGGAAAAATTATAAAAGGCCGGAATAAGTGCCAGAGAAAATAAAAAGAATTAAATATAAATAAGAAGTTTAAATTGGAATTATGATTGAGGTAGCCTCCTATACATTAAAAAAATAGATTCCTCGTGGAATAAGCCTCAAAATCAAACGAAGTAGTGTATGGTTATATGGTTCCAAAACTTAGTCTATTAAAAGTCTACATTTTTCATCTAGGTATTGGAATCTACGTCAATGTTGATTCCCGTTTCAACTACATAAATAAAGTGTTTTCTTTTCTTTTGGCCAAGCTGTTTCCAGCCTGTCTACATTCTCGTCCTCTTATGTCCATAACAATCACTCCTTCATTCTTATTCATGACAATATAAAGGAGTGTATGGTTCGCGATTCCGAAACTTGATCAATGAGGAAAGACGATGAGGCTTTGGGGATGTGGGTTAGGAATAGTGCTTAAAAGAAGAAAAAAATCACTCGTGACTAGTCCGCATATCCTCAAAATGTTGCAAATATATAGAACACCTCATTGTGGTCAATATTTGGCTTTAACCCCGTGAAAGGTGGCGCCCACCGCACGCTTTGACTGCTTCTTTACCATTGATTGCACATTTTAATAATTTAAGTAAGTCGAATAAAATTCTTGTACCAAATTTAATTTAAGTACATCTGTTAACGCGTTAGAACTCAACATACACACAAATTTGGAAATAATAATTGGCATTACCCTTTTAAAAAGGTATACACCTCCTCAGGATTTAATCCCCCCCCAAGAGGTATGATAAGATTTACTCCCACCCCACCCAACATTTACATAGTACAGACCATAAAAAACTTATCCTTTTCTAATCTAGTCCTCCGTGCTGAGGGAGTACGTCCAAAAAAAGCACATAACTTATTAAGCACGCTTCAAAATTTCGGTCAAGTTAGTCACGGTACAACCGGTTTCGACGCGAAGGCATCCATGATCAATTACAAAATTATACTTAATGATGAAGCTTATGCACCGACAGCGGTTGTATCGTGAATATACAGCGTGAAACCACGCAGGAGTCCATTTATTAATGTTCAAGATGTAATTTTGCAAATTAACCTTAGACCCATATAACTCATGAATTCATTCTTGACTGAATGAAAATAATGTAATCATCATTCCCAAAAAAAAACATCGAAGGAGAAAAATTTGGAATGTTTCTCGGCAAGTGTCGACTATTTCACTGCTAGGCGATTCCCCCTCACTGAAAACACACTAAATTCTTCACAGTGTACTAGCAATAGGTCACGCTTGATATCACAATATCTTTTCACGATGACTTTTCAATTTCATTATTGTTTAATCTTTTTCTTTATTTGCGCAACTGAAGAGAGTCATTTACTTAATTATTCCTCTGTAATTAACTCCGCCTCCCCTGATGAATGAAGCTTGAGTCTACTCGTGGGAAACATTCTATCGTACATGGATTCTGTCTCTAAGCTAAGGAGAATTTGACCCATGGGGCACTCCTACGAAAGGGTTAGGTTATAAATGGGTGGTGTGAAGGAGGATCAGAGGTGCTCCCCAGCCGTAAATTTCGTTATCTTACACGTCTTTCACGGTTGATTAATTAACTCCGAAGAGGCTGCGACCAAGATACTCAACTCACGATAATGCTGCGAAAACAAACCTCAATGAGACACGTGTAAACGTAGGTGATAAAAACACTGCATTATCTTTCGTCACTACATCTATTCTGCTCGGTTGTGCTTTTGTCTAACTATTTTAGAACTCGTCGTTAGGCCATCGGTAACGGATATCCTTTCGTGTGATGGATTACACCTACCGGCAAAGCCATTCTGTACCCACCACGGCTTAGCAACAATCAATCGTTAGATGTATTTGCTGTTGCAAAATTTCTATCATAACCGACGAAGCGCATTTTTATATGTACTTCACACGGAAGTTAGATTTTAAACCAATCAAATGCAGCTAAAGACAAGCAACCCCATTATAAAATCCTGAATAACATCATGGAATTGATTCCAGTCCAATTAGTTTAATCTCGAATGGAATCGTCGCGTCTCCAGAGGCTTTAACCTCCGATTTTCAAAAAGCTATGTTACGCGTCGCGACGCTTAAAGGTCTCTCAGAGAAATTTCCCCCGAATGCTAGTCTTCCCTATGATTTTTACCCCAAAAATTTCTTTCAACCACTTTAGCTATCCTGCAATGAATTCTGTAGCATTTTGGTATTTAAGGAACGCACTAATAGATGCATGAGTAATAATCAGGGGCATATTTTCACGCGATAACTGTCGGACATGTAAGACAATAAAAGGAGAAAAGAAAGGCTGATACGCATTAAGGACATGGTCGTATTTGACCTGGATCCGATGTACACGATAAAAATGATAAGCTCCGTGAATCAGATTTTACACTTCACAAGCTTACTTTCCAGATTCCCTCAGGAAAATATTTTTCCAATTCCAGAATCAATTTTTGCTCAATTAATAATTATCTTCTGAAGAGTAATCAAATATTTAATGGCCGTTCCACTGAATAAAATTCTTTTTATTTCCGTCAGCACCTACTCCAAAATATAATGTCCTTCAGTCAGCTTCACTCGGGAAACGACTTTAATGATGAAACTGGACCCGTTAGCTTTAGGCTCTAACGACAAACTTTGCCCTTCGATAAATAAAATGCAATACATAAAATGAAAATATTAGATCATAAAAAGCAATTATCCTGTAGTTACCGAGGCGTATGCTGACTAAGGCTGTAATTTAATAAATAAGGACATTGTAAAGCTTCGTGTATTACGCATTGAATGAGGCAAAAAAATAGTTTCATCATTAGCTGGTGCATCGCGTTAATTATCCCATTAGAATTAAATTCCATGTTCCCTTTGATATTTTTGTCACTATTCATATTCAGCCATGAATTCAAGAGAGAGCGTAAGACCTCTACGATTCCGAAATTTTAATAATACACCGTTTAAGAACACATGATTGTTTAACAAAAAACAATATTCATACATGAACGACTCAATATTCAAATATCGGTCCTCCCAGTGGCGTACGGATGGTGGGGGGGGGGGTTGAAACTCCCCCCAAAAACATGTTTACCTGAATTCGTTCGTTCGTTACCTGAATACGTTCGTTTACCTGAACTAGCGTTTAGAATTTTACTTTTTGGGCTGAAAAATATAGTTGAATTGTCTTCACGAAAAGAGAATGTTAATTTAATTATTGTTTTAGTGAATAATAATGTAAATATCATTTTATGATGATGCACATAAATATTAATGAATCCCCCCCTGAGGGAAATCCTGCGTACGCCACTGGGTGCTCCATATCAAATACAAATAGGACCAAGTTCATCGAAGATAATTTCGAGAAAATCGCGTTTAAAGTTCTGTTTATTCCTCCCGTAAATCAGCTGTACTCAGTGCACTCGAGAACTGCGGCCATCTAAAGGCAAACATTCGAACTTCTGATTTGGCTCTCTTGCGCTTTAAAAAAATACCAAAACTCTAGCCATCCTATACAGTTGTTAGTAAAGAGATGGAAAAAATTGACTAGGTTCACTTCAACATAGAGCTCTCCCTATGTTGATAACGTATCAGAGTCCATGAACAGAGTCAAGAACAAGAATCCATGAACTCATGATGAGCGAAGAAATTTGACGTGGTAACGATTGAGTGGCATGAATCGACTTGGCTGTAAGCGTATCGTCTGATATACTCTATTCTCTTTAGCCATTTCAATTGATATTTGAAGTCTAAGTTGATAGAATAAGACCTAAAAGTCTAGGTAATTCTGATAAAATAAGATATTTGGACGTGTAGACGTTCTGATCCTTCGTTCAGTACTTAAAAATATCATCCTACGTAAGTACGAGCGCACCAAACTATCAACTCTTTACCACGGGTGAAAGGAGCTTCTGTTGTCTCCATATACTTGTAACTTCTTTGCCTTTGGCAAGAATCTTTGCCCAAGGGGTTAGGGGAAAAAATTGTCACACCTTGGGCAATTGCTCTGAATGTTAGGCATAACAGATTCAAACTGTGGTGGTTAGAAATGATGCGTCGTTGAAACGAGGATTACCGACGATAGCCGCGATAAAAAACTATATTGAGCGTTTTCTCTTCTCTCGATAAAAGTAACTCGGCGAAGGAAAACGCCAAGCTAAAACCTTGACGTCAATTTTCCACAAAACTTTGAGATCCTGTATTCATCTACGAGAAAATTAGATCGAAAGAGCCACGCACTTGTAGGCCACCAAATTAATCATTTTACGAGATCCATTGAAGATGCAACATCGTGATGCATTCATATTAACTAGAAAATTGAAGGCGCTTAAGACAGATATATCAGTAGTATTCCCTACGTGGAATGAGCGTAATTAAACCATCCAATCAGTGCTTCTCAACCCCCCCTTGCCCCCTTACACAGCATATTTTAGCCTATCATTTCCCCTTCCCAAGATAGTCTAACTCAGAAGATTCATTTCAAATGATATGCACGATTGAAAGTATCGATTTTCATCTATTGCATACAATAAACTTTATTGAACGTCATAGAAAATATTTTTAAAAACAACAATTATACAAAATTTTCGTAATCTACAGAGCATCACATTTTGCTGAGAAGTGATCCTAATTCCCCCTACATCTCCTCCTACCGTGAGGGTAGAATTCCCTCATGGTAGAGAATTCCTGCATGAAATAAATATTTGGAAGGCAATGATGTTCTCTTTGTAGCTTCAAATGCTTAATACAAAGCGACAGCAAAAGGTAAGGACTTGAGCTATGATAACTAAAAAATAAAGTTGATGTTCCAAAAATATTACACCGCTGTCTAACAATTGGGAATCGAGACCGGTAACTGATCGTAATAGCCGACATTTAACGTGATACAATCGTTTCGTTGCGCACCCATCGACACTAAGAGGCAGGCCAGGGAAATACAAAAAATTATTAAGAAAAATAAAGCGTAGAAACAGACGGCACAAATGCCGGACTGATAAGTACATTCCTGCAACACAAAGCATCATATTTAAAGTCAGAGCAAACTGAGATAACACAGAGATATTTGTCATTGATTTCGTCACTCTCGTTACGTAACGTCAAGATCTTCCAATCTCGCCCATAATCTTCCAACCGCGCGTTTGAACTTCGTCAGCGGTTGGGTAGTTAAGGCCGTTTTACACGATGAAAGATTTTGTACAAACGTATGTACGTGAGATTGTACGTTTGTCTCAACGAAATTAGAACAGGTTCTATTTCCCGTGCCGGCATTGAGACATTCGCACAAGCGTTCATACAATTTGCCGCTTTACACGATACATTTTGCCTCATGCAAGAGTTCACGGAAGAGTTTGTACAAACATATGCACCGTGTAAAACGGCCTTTAGAGTCACTGAAAACGGCAGGCAAGGGTGGGTAGATACTCCAAACATCTTTATAGTTCTAGCTTATGTATCGAACGGAGCACAAAACTTGGAAAATTTCGTTTTCAGGCGTAACTTTGTGGTACTCCCTTATTAAATGAAGGAAACTTTGCATTGTCCACGAAACAATTTTATTTCAATTGCTGACTTAGGTTACGACTTACGAAGTTACTATCAAGGCATTTTTTAACAGGTTTGGGCTCACTCACTCAGTGATACAACCCGAAGGTTGGTTTGGATAGTTGAAGGTAGAGCTCAACCCGGACTAAGCCACAGGCATGTGAATATCACACAGTCAGGGTACGGGGGCGAGTTCCTTTCCCCAGGCCACCTCGCACTCTACGTGGCATTTTTCGCTCGGGGGCGTTCAAAGGCTTCACCCGGATTTGAACCCGGGACCCTTCGATCAGTAGCCAAGCGCTCTACCCACTAGGCCACCACGCTCCCTTTCAGGTTTGGGCAATGATAATGAAATGACTTCGTAAGTCGAAACCTTGGTCGGCAAGTGAAATAAAATAGTTACGTATATTTTTCAAAGCTTGCTTTATTGAAAACTTGAAAGCTTCACACATGCCCTATTATCATCCTAGGGCCCACAAATCCCCGTTGTACTCAGTTAATTGCATCAAGAGCAGCCATTTGTAAGACATCACATTTGTGAGTCGGGTACATCCACCCGACTCACTATTCAAATCGGTCATTCGTGATCGTGGAATATTAGCTTGCTCGACACAAAAACAACTTAAGAATTCAATAATGTGGCAGAAGAGGAAGATAAGAAACAATTCATCGTCCATGAGAGGAAATTCCTTATATTAGGTATTTGTCGAAAGTTGATTTCAATCCACCGTGAATAATGTCTAAATTGTTTGATTTATTTAAATATTTTATTGCTCGTAAACAATGTACATTGTTTATGTCCTTAAGGGGTGTAGCCCCAGGGCCATTAATAAATCTTCATTCATTCATTCATAAATGACCAGAACAAAGCAAAATAAATCGCCAGATTGGTATAGAAGTATTAGCGACCACTCCTTGACTATGGTGACCATTAGTCTTTTATTAAGATAGTCCTCAAAGAGCTGCCTTAGTTTAGGTTTTCGCCCAGTGTCTCTGCTTACCCTCCAGTTTCCCCTATGAAAATATGGTTGCCGTTGGCCGTATCCATGACTGAAGGCAATATCCCAGGATTCCGAGAACAAGATAAGACATGAACACAACGGCGGGAGATGAGGACTGGGGAGGGGGAGAGGATGAGGGAACTGCGCCTCCTTCCCAAAGACTCCTTCGGATGAAAATTCCGAAATCCACGCGGGAGAGCGAAGCCACGGCTCACTTTCCAATGTTTTGAGCGGTGAGGTAATTTTATAGGAGGCACTTGCTTGCGCATTTTGATGCATATTTTTAATTACGAGAACGAGGGCAAGGAATTAAGTGCAGGGGATTTTTCTTCCGTCAATTTTGTACAAACAAATATTACAGGGAACTGTTAAAACATTATTCCATAAAATAAATTAAATTTTCAAAATTTACGGCAAAGATTCCTCTCGAGTTTTTGAGGAAAATCAGGACAATAAAATTCGTTAATAAAAGATTAATCTAACAAAATAAGAATTTGCCATTTTCCACTGAAAATTTCAGTTCTTATTTCGTTGTGTGTAAATTCCACCAAAATTTATGAGACCACGTTTTAAGTGATTAATCTATTCGTGTCTCCAAATAAAAGTTAAAAATCAAAAAGTATTCATATGCATTTCCTAAAAAATAAAACTTTGTGTCGCTTTTCTTCAACATTGTCGAAGGTACTAACAACATAAGGGCACTTCTTTCAGGAACTTCCAACAAAATCTTTACAAGAGACGTTTAACTACTCGAAATGTGACATCCGCCAAAGCTAATCAAACACAAAAACAATACTAAGCTTCACATGTAACACTTACACGTCCTTCCTCCACTTCGCAGTCTTACCCACAAAAGGCGAGCAGTTAGTGTTATCCAGTTTTCAGAATCACACTAACGGAGATTTTCCCATAAACATAAACCCGCCGAGAAGTATTTTGACGCAATTAAATGAGAATATATAAACTTTGAAAAAAACAGATTTCACGTGGAGCTTCAAACTGGGTCTCAATGCACGCTTCGGGGTCCCCCACCTATATCTCTCCGAAGTCCAGAGGCGGTGAAAGAGTGGGGGTTCCGGCAAAAGGGACCGTTGGGTGAGGGTCTTCTGGAGCCTTATACGCCCCGGAAGCTGTGGGATGAGGATGCTTCTCGAAGCATCTTTTCCCCCCGGAAGGTTGGGAGGAGAGTGCTTCTAGAATGTTCCTTTCCCCCGGAAGCATCCCCCACTGGGGCCCCTAGAAACCGTACATAAGGCGCGCGTTTCTGGACCAAGAGAGATAGGGAGGCGGACGGGAAACTGACGATTGCGAGGAGTTTCCACCTACCTCTTGGACAGCCAGGCCGTGTATTCAATTCGACCTGAATCCAAGTCCTACCTATCCCATGTAACAGACTACCTCTTGGACAGCCGGGCCGTGTATTCAATTCGACCTGAATCCAAGTAATCCCTATCCCATGGAACAGCCCTACCTATCCCATTGGACATCCGGGTCGTGTATAGAAATCGACTTGAATCCAATTTCCACCTATCACGCTAATTACCCCTACCCCCTCGCCAACTCTGACCTCAGTTCGGCTCCTCCTTCGCTCTCCAAACGGCCTCTCCATGGGACTGGGATCACCATGCAATTGTTTGTAACTAAGTTAGCAATAAAACCACTCAGAAATGAAACCACTGAGCCTTTAGCGAACGCACCCACCCAGTGATGTTGGCGTCAGGACGGCGCGACACCGCATTACACGAAGAATTTCCTTGCGCAATCGCATGCATGTTTATATGTGCACTCAAAATTGCGTCCTTTAGAATAAAGCTTGAATGACTGCGCGGGAAGAGCCCTCTACCTAATTCGCCAGCCTCTACAGCCCATTTAAGCATTGCTACTGCCTATGCTGCAGCATCTATAGTCACTGCCACATTTAAATGCATCTCTCCTAAGGAAATTGAATCGTCTGTTTAACGAGGTAGCAAACGACTTTGCGGAGGAATAGCTAATTCTGTAAAACAAATTACTTGCTTTTTCCGCAATCATTCCACGGATTGAATGCTCAAAAGACTGCTTGTCTAAGAGCACTGGGCTAAGCTGTGTATGCCTGTTTACACCTATGCACCAACTGCGCGAATAGATACGTGAACACTTTGGAGAAGACACACTCAGAATTAGAACCGAGCTATTTGATGGACGTTCGTTTGCGTAAGTTGAAGTGCTTACTAGATGTAATTTTAAAGGAACATTAATTCACGCAACTACTCCCTTAAGTTTATATGCTACGTGTCAACAAGCCTTGAGAATTCCTTCACGCAACACAACATTTGGCATCCATACCGTGCGAACCGATGTTGCTTCTAACTGCGCGTGTTGCCACCGAAACGGCCGCAAACTCAAAGTGCCTCCCTGTTAAGAGGCCTTAAATTAAGATAAAAATGCTTGGGGTCAAAAGGGGTCAGGCGTAAAACTACATCAAATGGGATGAAGCATATGATCCCTTACGACTGCTAATGATGCGTGTGTTTAAAGTTACTGTATAAACTAAGACCAAAAGAAAAACCAGAAAGGCATGCAAACTGTGGAAATGTGCAAACTTTGAATTAGATGCCGACGCGGGTCCTCTTCTCCGAGGTAACTCTCTGAAACTTTTCAACTCCTAAAAGATATCTCACTAACGCGAATATACACGGTGGAAGAGTATGCTCCTACACGACAAAATTTGAATCTGACAGCATTCCGAACATTTGATGTTGTCTCTCTACATGACCGCCGTAGCTTAGTGCAATATGCTCGAGTACTTCCACAGAATGGGGCTGTGCGCCCCATTCTGTGGAAGCACTAGTACTACAACCAACAAATTCTTTTGAAATTTTCATTTTGAAGACCAAACATATCCAAACAAATTTTTGCCGAACTGGAATGCTCGGAAATTATCATAGCGTATCCAACATATGTTTTTGATAAAGGACCACTTTTCATCGTGAGAACAAGGAAATCGCCAAACTTCAAAACAATGTTAAACGCAACCTTCATGGCTTGCGAAAGTGATGGTGCAAAATTCGTTGGTAATTAATAATGGGGCTTGGTTATGATCATAACCAAGCCCCATCATAATGTGGTTCGAACCACTAAAAGAGAATAATTTCCTTTCTCCAGTTTTCAAAGCAAATAAGTTTAAATACAGAAATTATAGTTTCCACACACTAAGTAGCAAAAGAAGTCAAGTGAGTTTCAACCAAGATCAAGGCAACGTCCCAACAAACTTAAAAACTAGGCAGTTCAAGACAGAATTTCAAGTGAGATCAAGACAGAATTCAAGGCACTTTCAACAAAGCCACATGTTCCTGCCTTTGGAACAAGAGAGACCAACACATTTCAAGACAGATAAAAGCCCTTCATCAGAGTTTCATCGCCGGTACAAGAGGCTTTCAACCAATTTCTTTATTAATACTTTATTTGTACACACTTCCTCAGAAATTTCTAAGTTCTTAATATAAATAACGAATACGTCACATAGAAAAGTCTAGAAAAGTTTTAAAAATGGATAAAGCATTCAATTAGCCCTCGATGCCAACAATACTTTGAGAAGTGCGTTTTTCTTTATATAGAGGTACAGTTGACAAATGAACTTACCTGAGTGAGCGACAATCAGTTACCAGCCAAAGGGTATAAAGCATTACAATAGAATCCGATGTTATTTCCACGGTTCATGGTTATTTCAATGGAATCCCCATTTCTTCGATAGTTCAAATCCTTTCTCCTTATACTCTCCAAAAGTAATCAATACCTAGATGTGTATTCAGTCACATGCAAAGTCAAAAACATTCTAGATAATGCTACGAACCATGTGCCATTTGCACTAAGAGAGCAAGTAGAAAATACTGAGCCAACGTCAGCTGATTAATCCGATATTCTTGCTATTCAGATGAGTATTAGTCCGATATTTTTGCTATTTATTAGTCAGCGAATACGTCAATCGTGCAATCGAGTACATGCTAAATAGAACAAACCAGGCAATATAACAAATAAATTGGCATTCAAATGAACCGGAAGTTATGTTAATGCATACTTACAAACATTGACAAAAACCCTGGAGCAGCATCGAGTATTTATTTATTTTTTTAGCTCTTGGTCGACAATAACATGTTCAATAAAAAGACACTTCACACGGATAGCTTAAAAAAAATAATGTGCCTGCTCTGAAAGTGCTTCAGACAGACCGCTACCCGTTAGGTTCTTGAACTTTTCTTCCTTCACTTGCTTCCCAGCCTTCCTTGCGCTTACTTCACTGAACGCTCCAGCCATCTTACGGTGATTAGCAGTACCACAAATGTCAACAATACGATTGTACTCACGCAGTTCTGTCACACAATAGACGTGTCATGTGAAATTAAATTATCCGAACTCTGTCGGCTTACTATCAAATTGAGGCAAATTTTATCGTCAACTTGAAATGAGAATTTTCCAATATTTTCATTCTAAATGATGCTTTCGTTTTGATATACGGAGGAAATGACACAAGCACTGTAGTTATTATCGAGTGTAAAAGAAAGAACTGAGGTGCCGTATCAAATTTTAAAAATATTTAACCTAGTTAAGCCCTTTTCCTGAGTAGCTGTTGCTTCTGTTCGAGGTGTTGTCATGATTTCTCGGGATGGGTAGTCGTGAGGAAACATTTAATGATAAGGCGTCGATAAGTTCGGGTAGCGACCCACGTCATAGCGAAAATACCTAGCATTTAAGATTGAGCGCACTTCAGCGGTTCGCACCCTCCAATTCTACTGTAAACGTGGCTGAAAGAAAATTTTCTCAGGGGTTTCCTAAGATATCCTGAGAGTAAACATTTGTTCACTTCACTGGGCATTAAAAACACCGTCGTGGTATTTTCTCGTTTTACATCATTAATTTTAATCTCTATTATCCCCAGATAAGAATGGATACATCGAAGAAATGTTTGAATGGAGGCGAAATTGCAAAAAATGGTATTTGTAGCGACGAGTATCCACCGGTAAAACAACTTGTCTCCACCGATGATACCTTTCGGCTAAGGACCAATGCACTAAGATACCTCCTGAAGAAAAAGTTTAACAGAGATCCCAGCTTTTACGTGAGAGTACCAGGGAGGTAAGACCAGAGTATGACACTTTTCATTTAAAGTTTCTGTTGATATTAAAATATGGCAATTCGGCCTTCTTTTCAACGTTTTATAGTTTTTAAAAATGCACATTTTAACCTAGTGGTTCTTTACTTTTTCACAGGGTTAATATCATTGGGGAACATATAGATTACTCAGGGTACGGTGTCCTTCCGTCCGCAATTCAGCATGATATGGTACTCTGCGTTGCAGTTGATGAATCGACTACCGGCGGTACATCTCCGTCTATTTACCTTACTAACGTAGATGGGCGTTATCCGGACTTCAAATGCCCAATGGATAAGATAGAGTAAGCGAAAAGAGACCTTACATAAAACCTGTGACCCTAATTATTAAATGTTAGTGGGTATCATCCAGAATAATAATTGCTGGAAATAAAAAAAACCTACAGATGATACACAACATTAAAGCTACTTAAGTGTGGAAACTTAACTAGCTTTGGTGTGTATCACCATCAGCGAGGTTTAAGGTCTTATACCACGCTGAATATTGAATTGACCTCTTCTCCCTTTTGCTGGTGTATCATTCTATTGTATTTTAACTTGATTACCAAGAAGTGCAAAACTTGACAGTTCTAATAATCAATAGAAAAAAGTTAAATGTAAACTAATAACGTTAAAATCTAACAAAATCTTTTAGTACAGAGGCTAATATTTAATAAGAAAAATTGGAGAATCTCCCAAGAATCATCTCTAGCAGTCTTGTTTTTCTGCCACCTTTATGTGGGCTGCGTAGGTTGCTTCTACTTGTAATGATTATGCTGAAAAAATGAGGGAGGTGTGCAACTTGTAATATTTTTACTAATTTGAAGCTTTTTCTGGAATCTCCTTCACATTAGGTATCAGTGCTTTTTTCATGTACCCCCCACATACTAATTGCACATTGTGCATGCATGTGCATACCTATGTATTGAAAAAGCCAATAGTCTCTCAGTTAAATAATAATAATTGCATAGTAAATTCAAGCGTACCAAATGTTTATATTTGAAGCATACAAAAACCACCATCTTGGCATGATTACTTCCTTTGTGGTATACATGGCATACTCCATGACTTAAAAGATGAAGATGTGAAAGAGCATATTGGAAAAAGGACTCTGGGCTCCCTCTTTGTAGCTGTTGATGGCACTATTCCTCCATGTTCTGGTTTGTCAAGCTCCAGTTCCCTTGTCAGTGCAGCTGCCCTTGCCACTGCTCATGCTATGAAGGTGAGTGGGTAAATTTGATAGTAATGATATCAAGGTTGTTTTACATCTGGCACTTTATTGTGCAGTTTTATGTGTAAAAACTGTGATAATACTGGCCTGAAATTAGAGCATGAAAATAGATTCATTCCTTCTATATTTTAAATTCATTCATCCTATTTCTCTCTACCTAGCCTGGGGTATGGATTAAGTGTGAGGTCACTAGTATATATTCCAGTGATGATAAATATTCTACTTCTTTTGAAAACTATAGTTTTATTTTACAAGCTCATGAAACCAGACAAAAATATTAATCTATCATGGTCACAACATTTTTTGTAAGCACGATTTTAGCTCTAGAAAGTATTATGTATCTTCAGTACTGTCTTCATTATTAAGTGTTGGCTTTTTAAGGGATTCATTAATGCTAGGAAGGCTTTCAAGTTAAGTTGGGTAGTGAGCATTTTACTGGCTCAACATTTCATCTCACAATGTAGTGAACGTCTTTTCTTGTGAAGGTGCTCTTTGCATGTGAAGTGGAATATCAAGCCCAGCAAAATGCTCATCATGCAGCCCAACTCATTAGCCTCCCTTGCATCTTTAGTATTTTTCACACTCAAATTTATTGCCAACTATGGTTTCAACAGCTGACTTATTTTCTATGAAAATATAATATGTACTGAAGACAGTATTTCTTTTCAGCTACAGTAATATTCCACCAAGTCAACCCAAATGCATTTATTATAATGATTTTAGCTCTTAAAACTTATTTCAATTCATGCCATCGTATTCCTGGTTTTTTTTACAAATTTTTACTATGCGTGCCAGGGTCCTATCATGTCTGGTGGTTGTCTGGCAGTAGTTTAGCCTGGTTGTTGATCATTGAGTGTGAAGCGATGTTGGTTGTGATTTGAGTAACTTGAATTCTCACCAGATAAAGCTCTTTGTTCTTTGGAGACAAATTTTGAAATAGTGGTATTAGTATTTTTGTTTAACGAGCTTCGACAGCTAAGGTCATTTTGCACATACTGTCTGTCACGTGCAGACAGGGGCAACTGCAATCTAAACTATACCTCAAATTATATTTCATGGACCAGCTGAAGCTCAGCAAACTGACTCTGGCAAGCATTAGTGCAAGGACTGAGAGGAATGTTGGGACTGAAGGTGGAGGAATGGACCAAGCTATAGCATTTTTGGCATCAAAGGGTAATGCATTGTTTCAGTAAAACAAAATCTCATTAATTTAAGAAATATTTAATTGATTCAATAGCAGTATGCCTAAACCTGGGTATTTCTATTCCATTATATTTTCAAAACTCGTTTTGTCATGTATAATTGTTAGTTTGCTAAACATATTTGCAATTTTACAATACATTGAGTATATGAACTTAATAGTGAATGATTCAATAAAATATTACCAGATACATATTAAAGAAGTGCCCTATTTAAGGGCATGACATTATTTCATGACAAAATTTTAAATAATTGGAAGTAAATTGGATTCTTTTTCTCTTTTTTTCATTTGGGTTTGGCTATTTCAATGAATAGGCTGTGCAAAGTTAATAGAGTTCAAACCATTAAGGTGCCATGATGTTAAACTTCCAAAGGATGCTGCTTTGGTTGTAGCTCACAGTTTGGCTACCATCAACAAAGCAGCTGGATCTGAATACAACACCAGGGTTGTGGAATGCCGAATAGCTGCACAAGTAAGCATGCATTTTATTTCAAGGACGTGTTCCCCAATATCCCTGCTTTCTCATCAACTTGGGAAATGACGTAGATTATTCAAAGACAGTGGATGGAACTATATACATGTATACCATATTTGCACGAATCTAAGACGATTTTTTTTCCTTCCGGGCTTCCGAAGAAAAGTGGGTTCGTCTTAAAATTGGAAGCAAAATCCATGAGTTTTTCCCATTTTGGATTTCCAAAAAAGGGGGGTCATCTTTGAATCAGGATCGTCTTAGATTCGTGCAAATACAGCAGTTCAATAATAGAAGCCATTAAAATGCCTAATCAACCTTATTGAGTGAATCGTTAGTGCAGATAGTTTGCTGAAAGTACAGGCATTAGTTGTGGAGTATGTAGTCACAATACCATGATATTTCATTTAAACTCTTTCAAAATGATGGTACCTATGTAGTTGGGGGGATCATCTTCTGCAAAAAAAAAGCAGGCTTCACTTTCATGTATGAACTAGCCATCTAATATCTCCTTTAATATATGATAAACACATTTATAACTCATCAATTAAGTGAAGTGATGAGAGGATTATAGATGGAGTGACTGTGATGATTGATAAGTCTGACATGGACTTCACTCTAAAAACAAAGTTTCATTTGGGTACCATTACGAAATTAAAATAAATATGTTTATATCCAGAGTTGGTTGGATGGTTGGACTATATAACCAACCAATCAAAGGCTGTTTTTTTTCATTACAATCCCGGCACATATTCTGAATGAACTACAGCTGTTACATATTCTGAATGAACTACAGCCTAGGTTATGTTAACCTTTCTTTTCAACCTTCTTTCTTCCTGTTTTCCGTTTTCATAGTTGAATGTCCCAACACTCTTCCCTCACACTCAATGCATGCTTTTAGGATAATGATATGTAAGCATATACCTACGTACACAGTTAACTCTATGTACATACCCTAGAACTGTTCTTTGTATTTTTTGCCCCCTTTCATACCATCCAAATTCCTTTTTTCTCTTTTCTCTCTTACACTTACCCAACACTCTTACCTCTATAACCCTCTATAGTATGCAGTAACCAGCCATATTTGTTCCCTTCTTATTTAGGGTCCAAATTAGTGATTGCTTGAAATCAGAGCTAGCCCATATGGAAGCCTTATAAGATCTGATAGTGTTTTAGTTTGTACTGATTGATGTCATGACTTCAATGATAATATTCAATTAGGAGGGCCTTTAGTTCACTGGTAGGGCAATCTCATTTCTCTCCTTCCATTTGCATTTTGGAGAAGTCCGTCAGAGGTGAACAGTCTTGATACACCTATGTTCACCACATTGAATTTTGCAAATCAGTGGTTGTTTTAGACTGTATCTGGAGTTACGTGGTGGAACAGCATTTCAGTAATTAAATTAAACTGCAGGAGTTGTACTGTCCACTTATTTTGAATGTACAATTTTACACAATACATGGCTCAACGCTTAGGGCATCTCATGCCCTAAGCATTGAAAAAATATAAGTGGACAGTACAACTCCTGCAGTTTAATTTAATTAATGTATATTTTATGGAAGTTTATTTTGATTCCATAATACATATCTGATCCTGGTGCATACCAGTGCTTGTCTATATCTTTCTGTTTGCTTTGATTGTGATCTATCCAGATTATTGCCAAACACCAAAATCTTGTCTGGAAAAAGATAAAAACTCTAGGTGACTTTGAAGAAGCTGTCTCCAAAAATGCTTCAAAGTGTGACAGTTTACAGGCAGCCTCATCCCTAGTGGAGTCTGTGCTTCATGAAGAGCCATACACTAGGGAAGAAGTAAGTTCCTATTGCCATTTTTCTTTCATGTATCATTACCAATAAATATTACGTGAATAAATTCTACTTTAAATAATGAAATTATTTCTGTTCAGGTGCTGAGATTGCTTGACATATCAGAAACAGAATTGATCAAGTTGTCCCTGAATGCAAATACAACTCATCTACAAAGCTTTAAATTGAAGCAGAGAGCCAGTCATGTCTATCAAGGTGAGTGATCTTTGATATTAAAGAATAATACTTCCACTGCACTCCTCTTACTCTCATGTCCCTCAGTAGCTTTTGAGCATTCCCACAAACCTGCATGATATCTTATAATCCATGAGAACCCCCCCCCCCTCCCCCCCACCTTCAACCGACCACCCCCTATCCACCGTTCTACTCAACTTGCAACCACCCTTGGTGTAAATGCTGCTTTCTCCTCCACTCTTCTGCTACACCCTCTTACAACAGACCTTCCTCAATGGTCAACTGTACTTCCACCAATACCCTCTATTGTCTCCCATGCAATTTCTACCTTGCATTCTATATTGGCGAATGCACTACCCCTCTCTCCATATGAATGAATGGGCATCGCCACTCCACCATTTATCCCTTCCTTGATCCCATCCGTACGCATACAGTTTATCATCGCAAAACATTCAACAAGTGTTTCTCTCTTTCCATACCAGAAGCCCTCCCTGAATTAGCCACCAATATTGAAATGAAAACTCGTGAGATGGCATTCATATGGGTGACAAGAGTATTTGAACCACCCAGACTAATATTGGATGGCTTCCAGTGTTCCACCGCGTTGTTTGTCTTCAAATGACAACTGACACCACCAAAACTGCCTATAAACATCCAGCCAAACCTCACTGAATCACTTCGACCTGAAGTTGTCCTCTGGAACGAGGACGAAACTATCATCATTTGAAGACAAACAACGCGGTGGAACACCGGAAGCCATCCAACATTACTTCATCATGAAACACCGCGGAAGCCTGCGTTAGAATTTCACCCAGACTAAATTTGGCCCTCTGAGCAGTAGCCACCTCTTGCTCCCCACCCTTCCCCTCTTCTTTTCTACCGTCCTCCCCCCCACCCCCAGAGGTGTGTGGGTGTTGAAACAATTTTTGTTATGACTAACCATTACTGCAATAACTGATCAAAATGAGTTGAGTCTATTGAAAAACACTGTAGGCCCAGCCTAAAGACACAGTTAGATCTCAAAGGTTTTTAAAATTATTTTGGACAGGTTCATTAATGGGCCAAATTGGACCATAAATCCCTGATGGGAAAGGTTTTTTTAAAAACTGAAATATCACTGTAACTCCCTTAATATGAAATATACTGAAATTATGTAAATGCATTATGCTTCCTAAGATTTAAAACAATCTTCGAAATCTACCTGTGCCTCGAGGTCAAGCCTAAAAAGGTATTATTTTTGTACTAATTTCATTATTTCTCTCAGTTGTCTAACTCACTTGTTCACTGTGGTAGCAGAGGCAAAAACTCTAGACCAAATTTTAAAGACCTAAAAGATATTGTGAAATAGCTGCTGATTGTGTGAGCAAACAATGTCTCTTCATGTTTAAAATGGAGGGATTGGATCCAAATTAGTGACACCCATATAGTCCGTTAAATTATCCCTATTGGATGTTTTCAGATCAATTCGTTAAACCAAAGGCATTAGATCCAACCTAATGCGCCCACCCTTCATGGAACGTTATCGTTGATAACTACAAGTACATGTCCATTTGGTGTTCTACCGACTGAACCATTGATAGGTCCTTACTGTATTTTCAATATTTCCTAGCCCATAAGACACACTGTGATACATTGGGTAAGATTATAGAAGAAAAATATAATAATCAACAGCCGTCAGAGGTAACATTTTAGTGAGCAGAGGTGAAAGTAGAGAGGGGGGAACCTCCAATGGCAATGTGAAATCAAAAGCATGAAAACATTGCTTTACCCTTGGGCCATAAGACAGGCAAATTAGGATGTGTTTTCAATCTTTAAAAAATTGCATCTTATGGGCCAGAAAATAGAGTACTCCATCACAAGGTCATCTCTGCCTCTGACACTATTTTCCCTGGTCTATGTCTATTTTAAGCTCCTCAAACCTCCTGCATATGTCTTATCCTCTTCATTCCTCTTCCATGCTTCCCCCAAATTCTCCCCTCTATCTCTTTGTTAAACATGCTCTCACCTTTTAGTATTTCTTCCATCCATTTTTGCCAGCTCGTCTGTCTCTCTGCTACAAATTTTCTTTCCTCTCCCGACGCCTTCAATGCTTCCTCACTTGTCTTCCTGACTACCCTGCTCACCATCTTTCTTCTTCTCCATGCCTAGATCTCAAAATAAAAATATAGATGTTAGGTACCAATTAATTAGGATCTAATGTTATTGATTAAAAATATTTGCTTGACTTTTTAGAGGCTATCAGGGTGCATGAGTTTGAAAATGAGTGCCTGAAAAATTTGAATGTGACTGCTGGGGGGGATTGCAGTAATGAGAAAATAATGAAAAAATTGGGAGAACTGATGAATTCCAGCCATGCAAGTCTCAAGGACCTTTATGAATGTAGCCATCCTCAATTGGATCAGCTGGTTGATATTTGCCAGAGAAAATGTTTCGGGGCCAGGCTTACAGGTGCAGGGTAAGTTTATTTTCTATCATTTAGTGTTTTATTCATGTCAATGTGTATTTTATAAAAGTGATTCAATAGCTCACACATATTGAAATTAATCCTGATAGAAATAATGGCATTCTTGAGTTACGTTGCATACACTATAGAGTAATTATGCATCTGGAATTATGATCGATTGATTTGGTCAAAAGAAGAAACTACCATAAATAAAATGAGCATACATAACTTGTTTTCCTCAAAATGTCCTAGTTGACTAGTCTTACAGTGTATCTATTTTCCAGTTAAATACCTTGTATGTTTTCAATTTGAATTCTAGATGGGGAGGCTGTGTTGTTGCCCTAACGACTGAGAGTGATGCCGATAATTTTGTGAAGTATTTGAAAGAAAATTATTATGATGGACTCAAGCAGTGCCCAGGAAATGGTGACAAGGAAGCAATAGTCTTCCGCACAAACCTAGAATGTGGTGCAGTTATGTATGGTTGTAATGGAGATTCATCTTGAAAATGTTGGTAAATTTCATCAACACTCTTTAATGATGATCTAAAGTGCAATATGCCTGTAGTAGCTACTCCAAGAAGCATGTTTTATATGTGGTTGGAGACTTTGAAAGTATCACTTGCAGGTAGTAGTAGGAGAATTTGAAGAGTAGCCATTTCATGGGAATGTTCAGTCATGCACAGGGCCCAGTATCTATAAAATATGAATACCATATATTTTTTCAGTACATATTTCATTTAAATGAAAAGATCTCACCGAGTTCTTTGTTTGAATCCAGTACCTCAACTTAGTCATTTTTTGTGTCACATATTATATGCTATACATATCATAATTATATTATCAGCATTTTCTAGCAATACTTATGTTATTTTTAACTACCAGTTTGCAGATATTTCATTATTTTTTCAGCTGGTCAATAGTTAGCCAATACATTCTTAAGCTTTTGTTTAATTATGACCGGTTGACCATAACAACCATATTTTTCCTCTATGATTTTTGAAAGACGATTGTGATGAACTTATACATTTATAAAATATAAACACTTACACATTTATAAAATGTAAATGCTTGTGATAAAAGGCTTTTTTATTACTTTTGGTTCACCTTTGTGTTGTGTAGCAACATTGATGTGTAAAACAGGGCAAGTTGTCATTAAGTGTACATTGGTAGGCAGAGAAATATTTTGTAAGGAGACACTGTCATTAGCAGCAACTTTCTTTCATCCAAAAGCCTTAATGTTCATGTATTATGCTTTGTATTCAAATTTATACATGAATTATGAGTATAAAATGTTTTCCTTTCATGGGAATGTATTTATTGATGTTTCATTGCAATCAAACCTTAAAATTTGGTAGTATTTTCTCTTGAAAATTCTGCTTAAATGTGAGTCAGTCCTGCTATTTGGAAGTAGAGAAGAATTGTTCTTCTCTATACTTACTGTAATTATAATTTTAATTTCCTCCTCAATAGTGAAGTCTCATCACATCCAGTGCCGAATTAACACAATTGGAGGCCTGTAGGCAGTACAAGCGACAGGGACCATGTTAATAAACAAGTCGCAGGAGAAGAACAGGGAAAAAAAATTCTCAAGGCCCCTCGGGAGCCCCCAAAGCCCATAGGCAACTGCCTACTTTGCCTTATTGCCCTTATTGGTAATCCGGCACTGATCACATCACACATGCTAGAAAGAAAACTACTGGGAATCATAATTGGCCAGTGCTAGCCCAAGCTATTTTTACAAGCATGGGCATAATTTTATTTGGCTGTGCCTCACAAAGAACTTTTTTATATATCGGGATTTCTTACACCACACGTTGATTTTAGGAATACTCTGGGGTTATAAAAATATCTTCTCAATGTTGTTGTTTCCTTTCCTCCGAGGAACTCAATTTTAAATCTATAAGTTGCCTCCAAGCTTTGTGTTTCACAAGAAAAAGTGTTTATTGGGATTACATATTTACATTACTCTATCCTATTTCTTGAGGGTGGATGTAATTTCAACCACACATTGCTGTATGACTGCAAGCCCAGTACTTTTCAAAGGGCTGGCGACAAGAATGATAATAAATAAATTGTAAGTCCTTAGGTTTTATTGTGCTCTTTGTTGATATAAGCATGAAATGATTGTCAGTCTCTTTTTACTACATATATGCTAAAGAAGGTCATTCTGGATGGAAATATATACTGGAATTAAGTAACTTCTGATTTTCATCCTTTCTCTCTCATTTTCACATTTATTAATATGCAAGTCTTAAACTGACAGCCCCTACGACCCGCCACATGTGGCTTTTGCCCATGCCTTAGGCTGATTCTGGTGGTGGCTATAGTACAGGTTTCCCATTACAATGACCCAGGTTCGAATCCCACCAATGGTGGAGATTTTTCAGTGGAATCCCTATTCCCACTAGGATGCCACATGGATAGCGCTCAAAGTACATTATCCTGTCTGTCAACTATGTTTAACTGTGGACCCCTTGGTGTCTTTTGCTGATAGTAGGTCAATGGCAGTGCTAGGTTTCTCTCCACCCTTCTTCCATTCCCTAAATAATCCTTCCCTATCCAACCTACCCTCCAAACCATAATTACATGAAAGAAAGTAATCACACCAATGCCATATCTATAAAGAGGTAGGGGTAAATATAATGAAGTCGGATGAATTCAAATACCTTGGAATCACCTTCACTTCAGACCTAGCATGAGGGAAACATACGAAAAATTTGCAGTGCTGCATTTATGAAACTAGGATTTATCAAGTGAATAGTAGGAAGATTCTCTGATAAAAAAGCAAAGGAGATGCTGCCTTTCTCTGGTTAGGCCTCATCTTGAATACACCACGACCATTTTGGACCCTGCAAAGAAAGATTTAATTTGCAAAATAAATAAAATACTAAGTAAAGCCGCACACTTCACCATAAACTACTATAAGCTAAAAACGTGTCACAGCTGATGGAAGGCAGGCACCGATCCAGCCAGAGGGCGCACCCCCTCCCCCCCCTCAGGCTCAAGAAAAATTAAAAAAAATATATTTTGAAAGCTAACATACAAGGCTAAAGCCATGTACTTCATAAATCAAAATGTTGCATTGATGGCCAAGCACGATGTTGTAACAATACCGTTGGTACCCCGTTGGTTATACGCCAAAGGGTTGGCAGTACACCCGGCAAAACAATGGGGACCAACAATGGTGAAGGAACGGCGGGAAGTAGCGAGGAGAAGTGTTGGGGAGTTGTTGTCTGAAGTGAGTGATGAGAGGACGTTTTTCGAAAACGGCAAAGGCGTGAAGAGGAAGAGAGAGTATAAAAAAAAATGTGTACGGCAAGAAGAGGACGAGCGGGGACGCAACGGGGGAAGACGACCCAACCGACAGAGGGGAGAAAGCGACGATCGCCGGGGGAAGACAACCCAATGCCGCCATCCACCACTTGACATCGGCCCCAGCAGTGGACGATCGCCGGATTTGTGATCACCCAAGTGAATTAAAGCAGGACCACGGGTCATAAATAAGAGAAAGGTAGGTTACAATGTAACCCATTTGTAGTTTAAAACTCTAATATTTGAGTGCATCATGCCACTGATTGTTTAACACAGTAGATAAATTATCTTAAACTCTTATGTAGAGATGGGAAAATTACCGAAATTTTCATCTGAGATAATTTACCACAGTAGTGGTAAGCAGTAAGAGGCAGGTAGGGTGAGTCGAAGGAAAGGGTAGGCAAAATAGTGTAGGGGAAGGCCTTGTGTAACACGCAAGAATTTTGAAGTGTTGCAGGCAACACATGAAACAGTTTTAGTACAATGCAAAAACACATAATGCAGGCAACAATGAGGAAGACGGGACAACGGAGTGTATAGCGGCAAACCTCCAAGAGTTGTCTCCGCCTCACTCCAATTAGAAAGAGGCTAAATATTAAACACTTCGTACATTCCTCACTACTTTTTCCAAACCGAGTTTCTCTTATAATGTAACCATTTTCAAGGTCAGAGTTAACGGAAGTTCACTGCTGCACGGGGAATGATACTTTAAACCCAAGTTGGAAAAAAAAGGTTTATTGCAGACTAAAGAAAGTGTTTAATGGTATCCACCTTTTACATATTTCCATTAAGTAATGCTGGTAATGTCTCATATCATCTGGGTTCTTGTTTTGTTCATCATTCTATATATAATGTGCGTCACTTAGCTGACACCTCAATCTTCAGACCGCCACCAACTGTAGACCTTGATTTGGCATACTTAAACAACTAACCATAGTGAAGGTCAAAGACAAACAAAGTGGAAAGGTTGCATAGAGCACGTAAAAAGAGTACTAGCTACTGGGAGTGCCTGGTGCCAATGCAACCTAGTGGCAGGGTGAGGTGAAAAATTCACCGCACTTTGTCTGTCAGACCAATTGCACCCGTCACATTGGAAGGTTATGGGAAAGTTATAGTGCTTAGAGCACCACAAGTTGGGAGAGAGGGAGAGCCTGCTTTAAAAGGAAAGATAATTTTTCTATCATTTTCCATAATTCCAAACCTAATTGCTTCATATTTTATAATTTGGGAATATGCAGATGTGGTTTGTTTTTGACATATTTGTAGTAAATATGTGCCAAAAATAAGCTTAAATATGCTAAATTTAAGAGGTGGGCCACCCTTGAATTGGAAACAAGCCACCAAGTCCAAGTTGTAAACAAGCAAAGCAAGTTTATTTAGCCTGTTATAGATATATCGTGACTGAGGGCCGAACCTTTATAGCAAACACGAGTATTTTTTGTTTTATTTCAGCATAAAATCATGGAAATTAGGTGATTCTTCAAGAGGAAAAATGATGATGTTCCTCCAAAAAGGACACGTCCAGACAATGAAAATACACTAGAAAATAATACTACAAAACCATCATCAATAAAAGATCCTACTACGATTTCTGCTCCACCAACGATAGAGCCAACCCAACGACTGACTCCCCTGAGTGATGCTGCCCTACCCATATGTTCAACGCTGTCTCCTGATGTTGGTGGAAGGTGAATTCCATGATTTAGGGGTATTGATGGGCAACATGGCAAAAATGGATGACCTTACAAAATTCAGGCTACTGACAGACCCATGGGTACCAGGAAAGGATAATATTTTTCCTACATCAAGCCATATAAAACGAGGTCAAGAAGAAAAGAGGAGAGTCAATTTGACCCATTTAGCAAAGCACCATTGGTTGGCATTTTCAGATGAGAAGAAAGGCCTTTGCAAATATTGCTCTGCCTTTGCTCGTCAAAAATTAGCAGGAGGTCTTAAGGCTGTGCCCCTCCAAAAATTAGTCACAGAACCATTGCAAAATTGACCAAGCTAACTGGTAAGTTAGCTCATGCTCCCCATTCATAACATAGGGAAGCAGAAATTGATGCAAAATCATTTCTGTCCTTTTTAATAAATCCTGGCAAAGAAATAACGTATTAGATAAAATTCAAGTACTAGAAAACAGAGCTTGTATTGCCCCAATCATAAAAACAATACTACTGCTTGGTCACCAAAACATACCGTTGAGAGGGCACAGAGATGATGGAAATATAGTTGATGTCGGTGAGGATCCAGTGCAAAATAACGGGAACTTCCTAGCGTCATTGAGATTCAGAGTCGAAAGTGGTGATGCCCCGCTTAAGAACCACCTTACTTCTTCTAAGGCTAATGCTACATGTATTAGCAAGGCAACTACCAATGAATTGATAAAATGCTGTGATGATGAAATTGTTGAAGAATTGACCAGAAGGATAAGAATCGATAGAATTGTACTACTCGATTCTATTTGACGAGACTACAAATATTTCGAATACATCTCAGTTGATTATTTGGCTACGATATGCCTAAAAAGCAATCTCTGATACAAAGTCAACAGTACCTAAGAGAAGATTTTGCAACGGAACTCAATCGGAGTTCATCATCACGATTGAATTGACAAGAGGCAGGAGACGGAGTCGAGACAAAATGAAATAACAACAGCCTTTACCTGGGTTTGACTTCAACAAGAACAATTATATTGCAAAGAATTTTACAAATCAATTAAGTCCGTAGACTAGATACCATGAATTCTTGGTATAGATAGCATGTCTTCAGCAAGATTTCCGCGATGTTGACTTCTCGGCGTTCGGAAGGAAAGAGGGCCAGTCTGCTTGCGGTACACTTTGTCAGTGCAGGAGGGGAATCAGCTGACCAGTGGAGGAGTGGGGAGAGTAGGGGAGGTGCTATCACACTTATGATTGGTGGGAATGTTCACAGGTCGACTTGAAAGTGTAAAAAAAGAGGTCAGCACCAGCGCGGACCGAATAAAAGCACGGTGTTTGCAGGAACCACGATGACCTGAGCGATTGCAGTGACCAGAGCCAGGTCGTAGCACTTGTCTCTTCCGCTCTCTGGCACTCTCTCTCCAAGGATTTTAGAGTCTTGAGGTTTCGAGTGTGCCAAAAATTGGCACAATTTCATAGGGTTTATTGACCTTCATAAAAAAATTATGATTCTAGCAACCCAACTTTTAAACCAAATATCACTGGAGAAGTTCTACGCCAGACTGTTATATGTAAAGGGTATTGAGGGCATTGGATTAGATATAGAAAACTGTGTTGGAAGTGGATGTAACGGCTGCAGTGTCAACATCTCTGATGTTCGTGGTGGTGCTCGGGAAATAAAAACAAGAGCTTTAAATAGTACTCTTTGTGTATGCAAAAACCACACATTAAATTTATCTTTATCAAAAAGTAGCAAATTACAAAAATGTGAGAAATGCCTTTTGCACAATGAAAGAAGTGTGGACGTTTTTTAGTAGGTTATCAGCTAAACGTAATCATGTTCTTAAAAGTGAGTTGGGACATCAAGTCAGGAGCTACTGTGAAACTCTTAAGATTGAAAAGCATGAGATCATATTTGAATTTAAAACAGATTCACCCAAAATACCTGAGGCCCTCCATTTGATCTCCTTTTGGAATGATAGTTCCACGGCCAGCATGGCAAATTGTATATACAATGCAGCAACCAACTGGGCATATTGTCACCAGTCACTGTGTATGTGATGTGTTAAGTAGTACTGTTATCCTAAGTAAGTATCTACAAGTGGAAAACATAGATATCAACCATGCATACGAGAGAGTGAACAAGGCAGTAGATGCACTTAAAGGAAAAAGAACCTCATGTAATGAAATGTTTTCCCTGATTTTCGAGGTTGCAAAAATGACTATGGACCAAATGAATGTTGAGGTATGTCTACCTCGTATAGTAGGGATACAAATTCACCGTCCAAATTATAGCACAACTCCAGACGACCCTTTAATTTACTGGAATAGATCAATAAAAATTCCCATTATTGACCATATTGTTGCTGATTTGGAAACAAGATTCAAGGATGAGCCAATGAAGTGTTTTTCCAAATACATACGTGTTAGTTCCAACCAAGCTAGATAAAATACCTGACTTTTTGACTTAAGGTTGCTGGAACCTATCTGTGAGCAATACTCTGCTCTAATGAAAATTGACTCAGTGATGTTAAAACAAAACTTTTAAATGAAATAATGAAGAGTTATAACTATGAAGAATTCCAGAGACTGAACCGAAGTTAGTTGCATACAATAATTGTGATGAAAAATGCTATTTGATCATGAACTCTTCATTAAGGCTGCTCTCAACACTCTCAATTTCAGTTGCAACAAAGGAACTTAGTTTTTCTGCATTGCAGAGACTTAAAACCTGGATAAGAATAAGGATGGCTTAAGATAGATTGATTGGTCTTGCTCTCCTGATCCATATTCATCAGGACATCAAAGTAAATATTGATAATGTAATCAATCGATTTGCAATAAAATCCTAGATCCGCCCCTGATGGAAGGATTAGGTTGGGAACCATTACAGACTTGGTGGCTTCACGCTAGGCCTAGATTACTTGAAAATTCAGATCAGGTGATTTTCAGCACAACACGGAGAATAATATTTTGACCCGGCTTTATTGTGATTACTGATAAAGTGACAAAATAAGAGAGGCATACGAAGTACACTGCCTACTTGATACACTAAAATTCCTTCTTTGTATGCGCCATAAGTGGTTTTTAACACAAACAGCGTGTTAATTCACATCTGTCCTCTCACCCCTTCTCTTTCCTATTCCCTTCCTATGGCTCGTGTCCTACCAGCCCCTGCAGCAGCTCGCAGGGTAGCATGTAGATTTAGACTCATGACCTCAGTTGTTGGTCACTTCCCCAAAAATCTATTTAAGAAAACTGCCTCTGATGACTAAGTTCAACGCTGCCTAAATAAAAAGTCTTGAAGTGTCCTTTACAGTTGCCCAGCAAGCACGTATGCCACATAACAGACTGGACCAAAGCATCTGTATACCTATTCATATGTTATCATCGTATAAGTTTAGCAGCGAATATCTCCAAATATTCTCCATTGGCCCAAAAAAAATCTCAACCCTGATTTCTCAAGATTTTTTGTTTTATTGCACTAAATTTTTGTATCATTAATAGGAAAATGTTTTGGAGGATGCCCGTATCTATCATCCCAGTTCCAGGATTAAATAGCACACCAGCTAACATTAGAGTTACAGGAGCTTCCTGTTCGGTCAATCAGCGGCATTTTCCAAATGCAATGACATATCAGGAAGTCTGTTTTTGTTTGCAGAAAAGAAAACATTTCCATGTTTTATCCAAGGTGTAGCCGTCCTCAATGTTCAAGTTTTTGTGTTGCTCTGCTGTTTCTGTAGACTCCCATGACAATTGTGGAAAGCATCAAGTTTCCTTAGCCAAGATTTTTTTCAATTTCCATTTCCTAGTTGGTTCTGTAACAGTGATGTTTCAAGGCTGAAGATTGAATGCTATGTTTGTCACTGACTGCTACATGGTATACTGCTACTCCATTACTGGGTAGACGGCAACAGCCTAAAAAAAATCTGTGTTCCAAAAAGCTATGAAAGATTTCCTCTAAGTGAAATTCTTACGCAGGTGCACATTTACCAACAAGTTTAATAAAGTCCTTGGTGAAAGATGTGGAGAGTTTCAGACTTATTCCAGAGTTAGACCAACTCAAAATGCTATTCGATGATCAGCTAATAATTTCTAATACATATATACTTGAGTTTGAGTAATGTTATCAGCATGTACCAGGCAATAACCTGGGAAAATTTTTATCAATTTTTTTCATTTCACCAAACAATTTGTACGAGATAATTCAGCAGAGATAATTTTTTTCATCACTAGATAACAGCCTTCTTTCAAAACATTTTGGATGAACCTATGCTGATAAAACTATGGGGGAAATGACCCATAAACTAATCAGTATGATAACCTTCAGTTCTGTAGTTACCTAATTCTTCAAATGCAATTCATTAAATACTGGCAGGTAAGTTAAACATGGATTTTTCTGAAATTATTCTCTCTTTTTGCATAACAGACACTTTTAAATATTGTCCTGAGTTATTTTTAAAAATAACTTTCTGTTTTATAAGAGAATAAGTTCGCATGAGGGGTTCTTAGAAGTACCCTCTGATTAACTGAGCAGGACATAAATGAGTGCACCTTAATTGAACTCAAGTCTACTGAATATGTACCTTCACCTGAAATAGGCACTTACGGTTTAAAAAAAAGTTATCTCAATTTTAATTTGATAAGATAAAGTTTGAAGAAAAGATTTGAAAAATACCATCATGAAATTAAAATCATTGACCTGCCTCACTCAAAAACCAATGGCTTGGAGGCTAATGAGAGTGAAATCTACACTTTTAAATGACTGCTTCATTGAAAGGATCATTTCATAAGCTTTAAAGTTTTAACCAGATCGCAGAGTAAGTATAACTTGAGATTTATTTGAAAGATTGCCATCAAATTCTACGAGCTACATACTGGTAAACATTGGTTATATGCTCTGACTGTTATGATAGGTTATGCGCATGAAATGTTCTTTCTATTTTCCACATATATTCACCATCACCTCTTTGATACTGCCCTTAGTTACTTTACGCTCAGGTCAGTAGGTATTTCAGGAAGGGACTAAAGGACTCTAGTAAGAATTTTTATTCCACCCAGTGCTGGGCCAAGCTATTTTACAAGGGTGAGAAAAATGTTTTCTGGCCACCCCTAACAAATAATTTATTCACATTTATTCAAATAATGATTTCTTAAACTGGGCATCAATTCGAGAGATACTCTGGGGATACAGTAGTTTCCTTCCCTGCCAGAAACTCAATTTTTGATTTATAAGTTGTCTCCAGCTTTGAGTTTTATGAGGAGAAAGATCCTTTAAATGTTACTACTTCTTAATGGGTGTAATCTCAAGCATAAATTGTTGTACAATTTTAGTCACAATTCCTTTCAATGGCCTGGTGACAAAAATGCTAATGAAAGAAATTGTTTGTCCATAGGTTTTACTGCACCTTTTATTGAAGTTTATTAGGAGTCCAATTTTGAGGATACCAGGACTAGCCACGGTAGTTACCTTTACGGAGTCACCTGCAAGTGCACATAAGTGCAATATTCCTCAGAGGAAAAATCATTTGCCTTGACTGGGATTCGAACCCGGATCCCTCGATTTTGCACCAAGTGCTTAATTCAGTTAAGCTACCGAGGCGTCCTTCTCCCCTGTGGATTTTTGGTGACTTTACCTTGTTCCTATAATCAAGGGATTCAGGTTTGAATCCCGGTCAAGGCAAATGATTTTTCCTCTGTAGAATATCGCATTTATTAAGAGTATTAGTCACTTTTATGATTTACCAAAGAGGTCATTTTGGATGGAAATAGATGGTGGAAGTTATAGTAACAATTTCCGATTTTCATACTTTTCTCATTTTTATGAACATTTATGAGTCGCAGACTTTATGATCAGCTGCCTGTGGTTTTTACTCATGTTGCCCATGCCTTGGGCAGCCCAACATGCCCACTGATTCCACCTACATTTATTTTAATGAAGAAAACCTATTTTTACAGAATGTTTGCAGTATGCTGTGAGGTTTTCAGGTTCATTTTACCCTTTGCCCTCAGATTTCTTTTGCTCCATTCACAGAGAGGCATACAGACTAAAATTCCAAAATAATTTTAAAAATTTTTAACAGTACTTATTTTTAAAAATAATGTCATCATTAAAAAAAATCCAACCACATATTTATGAGTGACACTCTGCACATGAGTTGCTGGTGCACTTGACCAGGCAAATTAAGTGGCAGGTGACCCAAGCAAACACTAAGGGTGCCAAATTGAGGTCTAATGTCTAAAAATATCTCTACATTAACTGTCATTATTTTTTCCAGCTGCATCAAGGAAACTACATAAATTTCATCTAATGAGTACGAGGAACGCTTAAACAGAAAATTGCATAAAATTTGGGAGGGAAGAAGAGGTAATAGTTCACATAAAATTTATACCACCTTGAATATGCATGGATATTATGAAGTCTTGAATGAATTTTATAAAACCAAGAATAAAGACCAGCTGGTGTATTAAAAGTATCTAGTTGCAATTATCCATATACTTGTGGTACACAAATAATTGAAGTTAAGTACCTATTTACTGAGATGAAAAGATAATTTTCATCTGCAATAAACTGTGGTACCTCAGCCTACAACAAATAGGAATAGATAATCTTACCAAGTTATGCGTGTCTAGGTGGCAAGGAGCAGTTGAGTTTGCATAGAAATAGAAATGGCGGGTTTTTTAGTTCCTGGAGCACACATCAACCAAGAATTAAATAAGATATAGCCATTTAGATCACTAAACTACCACTTTTCTTCATATGTACTGATTCAGTCACAAAGCTCCATAAGTTACCCGAGTCTTAAAATCCTTTAAGTACCTACTCAGATCCTTCCAGGATAGATTGTGGATACAGAAAAGACAAAGACACATGCATGAAATTGACATTTTGGAAGAACGCTGAGGAAAAATTTGAAAGGATTTCAAATTGAGATGGTAGGAAAAGGTTCAATTGATTTAAAATTGAGAATTGAATATTTTTTGCAGGAAAAATGAAGACTATCACAGTATGCACTGTCATTTGCTTCATTTGCATCTTATTACCATTTACAACTGGAAACTATATTTCACAGCAGAATGAAGGGGAAAATGAAAGAGTACATCAAGTAAAAAGGAGCACTGCAAAGGAGTTATTAGATGCATTTTACCACTCCATTGAAGCAATAAAAAATGAGGTCTGCTCAAATGACATGAAATTCTACCTTCAAGAATTGAGTACAGTAACACCATGGGCCCTTGAAAGTAAGTTTAATTGTAAGAAACTGTCCAGATGAGTGAATTAGAATGTGGAAGTTGGGAGCAAAGAACCAATACAGTGACCATGAAAGGTGAATAATGATTGGAGACCATAGCACATATTATCTTTAGCTCTTTTACTGTGAGTGGGGGTCTAACAGAGTTTCAATTCTGTGCAAAACCTGCATCCAGCCAATATATTAGCCACAATTTTTCTAAATCCTTGTATTAATTAACCTGTGCCCATCTCAGCTCGATGTAAAAAATTGCAATGATTAAACGAAATACTTGAAATCTACATGTAACACTTGATGTGGAATTTCCTGGTGTTTCATTTAATTTGGGTTGCTTCCACAAAGTTAGGCTGGAAACTACCTTGCATGTATAAACAATGGTAGCCACAACTAATACACAACCTCCACAACAATGGCCAGGAATCCATGCCAGAGTTTTGGTCTTATCCCAGTCTTTAAACAGATAGAAGTTGAGGAAGGTTTTGAGTGACTATGGAGTAAATGAGCAGTTATTGAATGTTATGAAGGTGATGTGTATGATAATGGTAAGGCAATGGTGAGAGTTAATTGGGTCTTGAGTAACTGGTTTGAAATAAAACTGCGTAAAGCATGGATGCTTAATGATATAATGGCTGTTCAATGTTTTTATAGATAAATATGTGAGAGGCATAGGCTTATCTAGAAGCATCTGAAGGGGAGGGGGGGTATGGAATACCTCCCATGTAAAACGGGAGCAGGTAAAACAAATGTCCGGGAATTTTGAAAAATATACCTTAAAATTATGATTTGAAGGTGTTCGAGTATGTTATGGAAGGTGATCTATGGGTGTACTATTAGCATGTGTTAAAAACATCATTTTTACATTTTTTTTATCAATGAGAAGGGGGGGAACAACCCCCAAAACCTCCCCCTGGTATGCCTATGGTGAGGGATGAACGTAAGGATATGAAGATGATGCGATGTTACTGTCTTTGAGCCCACAGGGGTTCCTGGATAACTTTTGTGGATCAGAAAAAATTGCTTTGAGGGTAAATGCGTTAAAGATCAAAGTTTTTTTTAAGGGTGAGAGATAAGAATGATATATAATGAGAGTAAATGATGAAATTACTGAACAAGTGGACGACTTTATATATCTTGGCTGCATGCTCACAAAATATGAAAGGATAGATGAAGAGATTATAAGGCGTGCAAATGACAGTAGGAAAGTTGTAGGTAAAATGTCATTTGTACACTGCGACATTTGCTTCCCTAGACAAACACTCATTTCTTGATACATATGCATATCAAGAAATGAGTGTTTGTCTAGGGAAGCAGATATCACAGTGTACAAAATATTACTCGAGTAATATTTTGTAATATTAGGGTCCTAACGTTGTAATATGGTAGCGAAACTTGGTTAAGCCAGAATAACCGTAAGAGTAGCCTAAAAACAGTGGGTATGGGATTCCTGAGGTGTTTGTGGCAAAAGTAGGATGAATAAGGTTAAGAATGAGTGGGTCATTAAAGAATGAGGGTTGGATGCTCCACTAATGGACTTACATGAAATGAGTATGCTCCATTGGTTTGGCCATGCTGAGAGAATGGATGAGAGTCAAATAATGAAACATATATGATAACAGAGTGAATGGTGTGAGAGGAAGGGGTAAAGCATGAAAGTCATGGGAGAAAGCATGGTGGAAGACAAACTAAAGAGGAGGAATATTAGGAGTCTTAAAATTAAGAGAGTGAGTATCAAGCAACGCATGAGTGCAATAAGAAAAGCAAAATACATACGCAAGAATAGGGTACTATGGAGAAAAATTATTAAATGAGAGCCAGTTTTCTAGGCTTAACAAATAACTGAATGGCGTGATGGGTATGAATGTCATTATTACTGCCCAGGACTACAAAATGACAATATGCACACAAATTTTTACTCTTATTTCCTTCACTTCAAGGTAAGTATGGTGAAGGGGTACAAAATAGGCCATTTCCTGATTGTTTAGCATATTCTTTGAATTTCGTCAATTACCAAGACCTACTTAAGTTGAAGCCATTGTCTCTATTGATGTTATTTTGTTCCACTTCTTTCAGCATGGCTTCATTTTTTATTCTTTCCAAATATTTGGACGCCCGGGAAAGTAGTGTGGAATTACGGATATCGACACAATGACCAAGGGCTAGGCATGCTCTGCTAATGCAGAATTTTCCAATTGGAAAAGCCTAATGCTTCTTTCAAGCTCTTTGATTCTTTTCTCGATGGTCCTTCCTGTCTTGCCAATATACACCCTACCACACTCGCATGGTATGCGGTATACCCCAGTTGTTTCCAGGCCGAGGTTGTCCTTAAGAGGTGACCAGGAAATTTTTGAGTTTAGCATGTAATTTATGTATCGTTTCCACTCTGTGTCGTTTTAATATGCTCCATATCTTGTTAGATATTGATGATATGTAAGGAAGGTAAGCCTTAGCGATGGATTTTTTTTCTCTTCCAACATATCTGCTCCATTGGCGGTGAAAGTTCTTTTTAAGGCCAAATTTATTTCTTGAAGGCTAAAGCCATTCGCATGGAAGGTGTCTTTAAGGTGTATTAATTCCGTCTGAAGGCTGTTGGAGTCAGAAATGGTTTTCGCTCGATGGAAAAGCATAGTGAGAACACTCCTTTTCTGCGCTGGATGATGATGGCTCCTCCCATTGAGGTATAGGTCGGTGTGTGTTGGTTTTCGGTACACAGCATGACCCAACCTTCCATCTCCTTTTCTTTCAACAAGAATATCCAAGAAAGGTAAGCGTTTATTGGCCTCCATCTCCATAGTAAATTGAATACTGTCATGTATGCTATTCATATGACTGAGGAATCCATCAAGGCTGTCACGTCCATGTGGCCACACGATGAATGTGTCATCCACATATCTGAAGAAATGTTTTGGCTTCAATGGGGCCGAAGTCAGGGCTCGATCCTCAAAATCTTCCATGTAAAAATTGGCAATAGCTGGAGATAACGGAGAACCCATAAGGACCCCTTCCATCTGTTCGTAAAATTTCCTGCGATATAGGAAATAGGTCGACGTGAGAATGTGGTGAAATAACTCAATGGTGTTTTGGTTGAATCTCATTCGAAGAAGTTGAATTGTATCCCCGATTGGTATTCTGGTGAATAACGACACGATTTCAAAACTCACCAGTAGATCTCCCTTGTAAAGGCGGATTTCATCCAATATTTGGACAAAATGTGCTGAATTTTTCTATGGGGGGGGTCATGACAGGGGTCATGACCCCCCCCAAATTTTATCAAAAATTTTCAATTTTTATTAGTTTAATAGTTTTTGTATCCTTTTAAAGGAGTAAAGGGAGTGTATATGCAAATGCATGGCTACAAGTCCCAAACGTGAGAGAAGTTTGAGTATGGAATACCCCCCGGGAGAACGCCCCTCTCTCCTGGGGGGTATTCCATACTCCCCGGACCCAGGTCATGACCCCCCCCAAAATTTGATGCTGAATCGGCCCCTGTGCTTGTGGAAGTTTATGGATGGCTCGCTCCACATTTCCCGCTATGTTCATAAGGGGAATGGATTTAGGAGCCGGTGCAAAATTCAATCCTTCGGAAAGAACTGAAAAAAGGGGCTTGTCTATTTCAGTCCCAGTCAGGTTTATAACAACTCAACTTCTATTGAGTGGAGTAGGAATTTTCGGTTGGACATCTAAACAACCAAATATCTGCTTCTGTCTCTGAGTATTTTTGCATAATAACAGCTCGCCCTGGGCAGCAGTGATTCTCTCCACAAACTCCCAGTCCATAGGAGAGACTGCAAGAAGTAGATGGAGATCTATAAGGCATTTTGCGATGTCATGCAGGGTACTTCTGTGATGGGTGTATTCATTCTCACACTAGTGCGAGGCTGGCTCTTCTTAAGATACGTCCGCTGGCAGTTGAATTCACCGGCGATCGAATCCTAGCAAATTTAGGAATTTATTTATTTATTACACTGATACTGCAATTAGACATTGTCTGGTGGCAATATATCACTAGTTTCGGTTGAAAAAAAATTTATAACTAGGTTTAAAAAATACACATACCTACATACAACATCAAACACTCCTCTTGCTTTTTATGAGTAACAATTTTTTTTAAATATTTACATTTCTTGATAAAGGTTTGAGAGTTCTTCTGGTAATTCATTCCATTCCAGGACCCCACGATTTAAGAAGGAGTATTTGGCAGCATTCGTTTTTTGCCTCCTTAATTTTAGTATCAGCAAGTGGTCATTTTTCCCCAAAAAATTTGGTGGTTCCAGCCTCTTCTCCAATTCCAACCAGGCTGGATGTTTTTAGTAGCATTTAAACATTCCCAATAACCTATTTACTTTTCTTCTGTCTTGCAGTGGACTCCACTCTAATTCTTCTAACATGCTGCTAACACTATCGGTAATTTTTTGTCTCCCCAAAACGTACCTTGCTGCCTTCCTTTGGACCTTTTCCAAGCTCTTTCCCTTTCGTTTATCATGGGGATCCCACACAGGTGGAACAAAATAACATCAATAGAGACAACAGCTTCAACTTAAGTAGGACTTGGTAATTGACGAAATTCAAAAAATTTGTAACAGCCCCCACAACAATGGGGCATCTGCGGATATATATAACCATCAGCATCCTCGCTTGACCCATTATCCTGATGATGATGGCTGAATCAACCATCGAAATGTTGATCAATTTCAATAATCTTACCTGGTATCAAACCCGAGAAACCTTCACATACTTGTATAATTAGCCAGGAAAACCTTAAATCCTTAATAATAACATTTTCAGTGTTCGATGCATCAGCAAAGCTGCCATCTGGTCTATTAGATGGGAATTTACGTCACCTGGGAAATTATGATGAATGCTTGAAGATACTGGTAGAAACACAGGAGGAAAATGAAAAAACCACTACCAAAAGATTTGTCGGCCAATACTGCTTGGTCACAGTAAATTTTGACAGGAAAGATGGCTCAACTCCAGCAGAAGCAATTAGGAAAAATTCTTTTGCAACAAATATAGACAGTGCCTTGGAAAAAATGATGCTTGGAAGAAGAAAACTTGAGGACAGAAAAAAGGAGAGGGTGAGTCTAAAAACTTTCATCTGATTGTGAGAGAAAGTTAGATTATTTCAAATGAACAAAATTTATAGTAAATACATATGTAATTCCTCATACTGAAAAATACCTCGGTAATTTTTGTAAATTACCACGAGATTTTTCGTAATTTACCATGATCTTGTAAATTACTGTAATTTTCTAAATAATTCACCTATGTTTAAGATAATTTTTCATACAGATAAATTCCCAACATGTTCTTTTAAGCCAAGTTCACATTTTCTACGTGTTTAATTATAAATTGAGGCATGTGCAACTCATTTTTGGAATATTTTACTTAAATTATAACATTATAAGAGTAATGCATTAGTATATTCTTCTTGAAAATTTCTCATACTTTGACAAAAGAAAGCCAGATTGCATGTTGCTGCCGTAGTTCTTTTTACAATTTAAAAAAATTCTAATAGATTAATGTTGTATTAGGTATGGTTTACACATCGTTATTCCCTTCCTATTGCTATTGACTTCCTTATTTAGCCATACATTTGCTGTTAAATGCTTAAAACTAAAAAAATACTGGAAAATTACGGTAATTTTCAAAAATTACCGTAATTTACCGTGGTAATTTATCTCAGATGAAAATTATGGTAATTTTCCCATCTCTAGTACTGGATGACTACATGAAAATAATAAAAGCATAAATAATGTATATAAAATATTATAATAATAAATAAAGGACCAAAAGTATAACAGAATGGTTCTAATGTATACATAAACTTAAATTAAAATTTCATAACCTCTAAATTAAATATCATCATATTATGGGGCTGTCCATAAACGACGTCCACACGATTGAGGAGGGGGGGGGGTCACCACCTTGTGACAATGTGTGACAGGGAGGAGGAGGGGGGGCTAAGTTTTATGTTACATCCACACTTCCACTGTATATTGTCATAATTTTACTTAGACTGTGGAGGGGCGGTAGAAGTTTTTTATTTATTTTTGTGACATATCATTAAAGGGGGGTGACACTATTTGTGACTCACTGTGACATGGGGGGAAGGGTGTCTAGTTTGGTCCAAAATTGTGTGACATCATTAATGGGTAGCCCCTACTCCAGCTGTCAAATATTTGACATCAGCTGTCAATCAATTGACATATGTCAATCATTCTACACCACACTTCCATTCCTAATTCATTCTATTTTTTCATACAATTTTTTAGCAAGGGGCTAATTAGGCAAACATAAAGACAAGTTGGCAACAAAGTGACATACTTTGTGTGCCATGAAAATTAGTTAAAACTTTAGAATGGAGCATCGCAAAGAGGCTTGCACATGCATCTTTTCTTTTACCCAACACAGCTTTCCGGCAAACCCTAGACCCTAACAAGGCCTCCATTGCAATTATGATGGAAATGCTCTCAGATTCAGACAAGGTTTCCTATTGCTTCCAATGTTTTAACAGGTGACTCGCCCATCATCATCAGGGATCCTGGAATCCAAAGTCATTCTATCGCCTTCGTGACAAAATTACACTAGATTCCAGGATTCCTGATGACAATGGGTGAGTCACCTGTTAAAACATTGAGAGTAGTGCAGAACCTCACCTGGTAGAAAACCCGCGAGTTTTTCAATCATACTGGTAAAGCTTGAAGACATACATCATTTATTACAATACTTTTCAGTTAATATCCAATTATTCAACATTTTGTTATATTCAGTACCTAATATGTACTGAATAATACCTATATATATACATATACACATGCTCTAATTAACTTGCACCAAATCTGCTGACCTGCATGGCACTTGTGTTATCAGGGCATATTGCAGAGGCCTGTACAGACAGAATTGATGAACACCGTCAAGCAAATTATGAATGAAATAAGTGACCATAAGTGTTGTTGACTTTATTAAAGAGTTGATGTTTATTAAAATTCAAATTTTCATATACACTACTATTTAACTTGACCTCTCCAACACTTAAATGTTCATGTGGGATGCATATTTCTAATGAAATTACGCCCTTCCACCATTCCTAAATTGTGCATACTTCGCCATATGTTCTATCCAGTGGAACATCATGAATTCTGCTCCCCTTGGATAACACATAGTCAAGGTTTCATTGTACAGGTATCCCTCATTAATTGTAGGGTGTAAGGCAACCACAAAAAAGTGTATTTCATTCCGTGGTCGCTGGACCTTGGTACAGATTTGAGTGCCTAACTCGTAAATTTGTATCTTAGGGTTGGAAAGCCACGTTCTGTGAAGTTTTGCTGTATTCAAATCGTTTACTGCAGATAATCAATAGAAACCCTCACTGTTGAGAAATCTACGACTCAAAACATAGATCGTGGCTAATCAAGGGTTGAGGAAGGAAATCTGTGATAGTCACTTCTTTGTAATGAGCAAACTAAATCCTTGAGTTTTAGGGAAAGGTTTTTGAAATACATATGATTGATGATGAAATGTGACTTTCATTTTTAATTACAGGATTGGCCCCACTCATTGAGACGATATTCACTAAAATTGCCAAAATTCTACTTTTTTCCAGGAGTCACAGGTTCACATGCCAATCATACCAATATTTTCTCTCAGTCAGTGGGCAGTCTGCATACCATCAACATGTACACATAAAGATGTAGATATATTTATGCAGGAATTAATAAACATTTTGACTGCAATGCTGTTTGAGGAAGATTCCATGTTTAATATCACTATGCACATTGATAATGAAGCGTGTGTCTCTCATTCCCATATTAATTCCACTAATTTGGAACGATGGACTACAGACAACTCCTTCACGTATGTTATAGAAAAACGAATCACCAAATGTATTTTTAATCATAAAATGTCATTAAAGTAATCAACTGTTTAAATGTAGAATAGTCATATTTCAAGTAATTTGCTTCAGAAGCTCACTAATTACTAACTTATCATCAATTTATGTTTCAATTATAAATAATTTACTGAGTAAATAGTTAAATAACTCAACCCCAAGGTACTTCTGAGAAAACTGTGAAGTAATTAAGTAATTAAAATATTCCCAATGCCTCTTCATAATTTTTGAGGTCATTTAAATTATACTTAAGTACCTACCTATGTTCTAAACTTATTGTTTTCCACTCCACGTGATACCTCAGTACATCTGTGTGTACCTTTAATCACTAATGTCCTCCAATGATAGAATTTTTAATGCGTAATTGATATTTTCCTCATTACAGATGGTTTATAATTCTTCTAATAGTGGTTTCAGTTGTTGGAACTTTTTGTGATTTACTCACTCCAAATGAAAATGAAAAAGGTTTGTAATAAACTTAACAGGAGCTAAAGGAATTGTACAACTATATAAGTAACCAAAATAGTAGCACTGAGAATACATTAAAACAACTGACTTGCATAGTTATCAATTTTTTTTTCATGCATTATAACTCTTTTGAAATATCACAGCTACAATGACTCAATGTAATCACAATATAAATGATTGACTGATAACTTTTTTTAACAAAAATCAAATCTCTCTCCAGAAAAATCATGCTGTTTGATTCTGAGTAAGTTTCCAGGAAGGAGTATCCTTCTGACATTTTCAATACCAGCAAACATTAAAAAAATTGTGGGATCTGGATCAGTTGCCTCACGTAGCCCATCGACAACTTTGGATTGCTTGGATGGAGCTCGCTTCCTAAGTACAATATGGGTCACTTTGACTCATAAAGTACTCCTCCTTACACAAGAGCCATTTCTAAACAAAGGATATCTCAAGGAAGTAGGTTGAGACTTTTTCTTATCCCTAAGAGTAGTTTTAACATGAAAATTATTTCACAGTATTAACTTGACACCCTTCATTCCCAATTATCCTTCCCTAGCACATAGTTTATCCACAATTACTTGCCTATGGAGAAACATTTCACATGTATTCATTTTTCCTGCTGAGAATGAGGGAATTTTGCTAAACAAGATAATTTACAAAAATATATATGGATAGAAATGTTTAAAAGAAGGCTTCTGTGGAGAGACATGAATGAGACAGGACTTCAGGGCTCTCTTCCGCCAGGTATCATCCTGGTGGATGACATGTTTCGCAGGCATTCCAGCCTGCTTCTTGAGGTCAATACATATTGTACTTGAAGAAGTAGACTGGAATATCAGTGAAACATGTTGTCCAACAGGAATAGAAACCTGAAGCTTTGTCTCAGATGGATAGAATTTTTTTGCAGCTCCTTTATCTGGGTTACAAGGCACTTAGACAAGTCCTTTGTGCCATCCACCTTATTAAGTGATTATCCCTGGAGCCCTAAAGCCATGCCAAAGGCCAAGATGTCTCCAATCACTAAATCACTCATATCTTTGGGTTCCAAAAAGGGAATACCCAGGTAATTATTTTGAGTCCTTGCAATTGATGGATATTTGTACAGTAGATTAGATTCAGTTTCCTCATCCTCTTTGCAAAATCTGCAACTCAGTTTATCTCCAGTATCCACATTGTTCAGGTGCTTCTTCACTTGGTAGTGGCTAGATGGCAGCCCTAGCATTAGGTCTCTGTGAAAGTGCCAACTGCCTAGTTGCATAGTCCTACCTCTGCTTATTGTGTTACAATACATGGAGGTTTGGCCTCCAGCCAATCAACAAAAAAGACTCGTCAACATTGAGAGCAGGTAGTACGAAGAAGGAGGTTAGAAAGAGGTTAGAGGAGGTACTTTCTTAATGGGATTGAGCTAGCATGTATAGGTGTTGTAATGGAGCCAAGGCAGAAATTACATTTGCCTCGTCCGTCACTTCACAACTTCAGTCACCGACTGGGTTAACAGGGGATACTATTAATTGAACTACACACCAAGTAACAGAATACGTATACTACTCAATAGTACATTCATACAACATAATGACATAGAACTTAGATAGCCAACTGTCAATGTTCATACGGTAAAACGTTAACATTTGCTCCTCGCCGAAGTGTTAGGCAAGGCTGCCAATTTTGGTGTCTCTCTGACAACTGTCAGCATTTGAAAGGGGAGCCTTCCTCTTGCCAATAGGCACCGACACATCCGACTTCCCATTCCTTTCTGCTGCCAAAGGCAATGCACACTTGCTACCTTTTCTTGAGAAGGGTCCTCCATTCCAGGGTAATTTGGGAAGATTAAGCATTCCTCAGAAGAGGTTTATGGCCACATTACTCACTCATCTTATCACTAATGTTGTGGCTAAAAATCTAGAAATTTATGAAGCTAGGTATAAATGAAATCAGAAAATAGTAACTACCTGAGCAATTGATACAATTTCCAGATGGAAATTTTCTGATCAAAAGTTCACTGCAACCCAAGTTTGTACAATGCACCTTGATATACCTACCTTAAGGTCGTTTTACATGATGAAAGATTCTGTACAAACCAATTTATGTGAGATAGTACCTACGTTTGTCTCAAAGAAATTAGAACAGGTTCTATTTTCTGTTCAGGCATTGAGACATTTGCACAAGCGTTCATACAATTTGCCCCTTTACACAATACATTTTGCCTCATGCAAGAGTTCACAGAAGAGTTTGTACAAACAAATGCACCTTGTAAAACGACCTTTAAAATAACAAAAAGCATTCCAACGAGGGTACTACTAAGATCAACTAACTAAGTCATACCTTCTCACTCATTTGGCAGTCACTAGCAAGCCTCTTCTGGATGCCTCTCACAGCTAATATGATGAGTGTGGATTCTTTTTTGCTTATTGGTGGGCTCCTTAGAGGTTACAACTATTCCAATGACCTGGATCAAGGAAAGAGTAACCAAATTTCATCTATTATACAGCGATACTTAAGGTATGTGGTACACTTCATATTAGGTTACTTTCAACTTTACAAAGTGGAGCTACATTTCATGTAGAATTTATCTTATATCAGTTTACATTAGTTGAATCCTGGAGAATGGAATTGGGGCAGCATTGGAATATCAGCATATCTGGGGAAAGTAACCTTATTTCATCACCTATGTAACTTAAGAATTCTACTGCCCACCATTTTGTTTAAAGTTTAGGTGGCACTATCATCAAGAGAAATTTATGGAAAATATGAGACAGTATAATGATGAGTCAAATGGATTGAATCACCACAAATTACATATTCAGTCATGACACATTAAAAGGGAAAGTTCTCGGTTGATGTTCATACTCAACCATCACTATTTGAAAAATAGTTGAATGACAACATAATGTAAGTGAATTTTTTTAACTGTTCACAGCAGAATACTGTATGGAATTGGCTTTTCCTATGGTTTCAATTACATGTGAAGAAGGATTTCTGATTTTTTTTTCAAGGTGGATTCTCATACTATAATATCAACATGTCTCCCCATTTACTGATTTCATATGCACGTCAAGTCCATGCAAATGAAAGAAAGATCAGGTAGCAAGTTTTCTCCTGGTACATATACCGTATTTACTTGTGTAAGCCGCGCCCTCGTGTATCCCGCGCACCCCCATTTTCGGGCAGGCTCGTGAGGAAAAAAAATATTTTTTTCAAAAAATCAATTTTTTTCCCTTGAGCCTGCATCATTTTGTCATAACGTGATTGCACGTTCTTTAATAGAAATTCTGTGCCAATGTTAAGTGTTGAAGTACATCTTTCTCATGAATTTAATGCGTTACGTTTTAATATCGTCACGACACACAGCCCGTTTTATGGTGCATATTTTTCTCCTAACATCACACAATAATCACAGTTGTATACAATCACATCATCCAGCTCTAAAAATGGCATCTGTTCGAAATGAAATATCAAGCTAAAATAATTGCAGAATTATATACAATTTCAACCCATGATCATTCGATTACGGAAATCCATCGGCGAATCAACAAATAAAAGCAGAATGCCGTCCGTAACTGATAGATGCCTGAAATGTGATACGTTTGGTTCGTCGTCATAGCTGATAAGTGACTCCCAGCGGGCAACGCCCCACCCCCTCCCCCCTACTTTTGGAAGCCACCTGCGAAGTTAGGGCGTGGGAAACCGATGAGTGAAATGTGATACTTTTGATGAAATGTGATGCTGACTCGAGAAAAAATATTGCTTTACTCCGACCCCCTAACTATGAGCGCCGAGGCGAGGGTGGGGGGACAGAGAGTGGTGGAGGGAAGAGGAAGAGGCGGGCCAAGGACGCGTAGCCGTTCGCTGGACTGCCGGAAGCGCCAGCGCTCGGCGTGAAGGCCTGTGGAAAAAACCCCTGGACACCCTCTTTGCTTTACACGACTATAGTAATTGTATTAAACTTACGTACTAACTTGAGGAGTATCCGCATTAAAAGATAAACGATGCAGCTAGAACTTATATTAAAGCTCATTTTCGTATCACTTCTCATAGCCGAGTAGCATTTCCGCGAAATGATCGATTTTAGGCAAGTTAACTAATTTTTTCTCCGATGTGGTTGATATCAAGTACGCACAAGTATGTATCAAGCCCTATGAAATAAGTTCTAGCAACATCCTTCCTGCGCCAAACGGTGAAAACAGAATTTCTTTATCTATTAGCATGGCGATGTAAAAGTCAACGGTCTGAAAATGGATTTCCTGGCGTGGTATCCACTTCCATAAGTGAATGATGCTTCCTATAAAAGGAAGTAGAAACAGATTAGAGTTCCGATTCTCTCTTTGCATGCGCCGATGCACTACGTTATTTATCCCATTGATGTGGCGATGCGTTTCAAAGCTCACTCGGGCGCTACGCAACATAATTTCAGGTTGTGGAAAAATCATGAAGGAGTGCGAAGTCAACCTCACAGCTACCACCGGGGTAAGGGTACAATTTGAATCGACCGAAATAACGGCTCCCTCGTTCGAGTATCGGCCGTATCAATCTAGTGTTGGCTGCCGAGGCCCCTGAAAGGCGGTCCAACCCCTCCCCCACTAGTGAAAGCCACCTGGGAAAAAGCGAAATTGGGCGAGGGTAGATAATAACAGATAAGGTGAAGGAGTGATCCTCTCGGGTTACCCCCTTTTCTTTCTCGCTGAATGAGTCCCTCGCAGATGAATGTCGTCGCGCCCAGAAATAAGGAACGAAGAACTTTTTTCTTGAGGGATCTTCTGGGAAAAACCGGTTTGGACACGTCAATTGTTCAGATCTGACTGAGGTATCACCCTAAAATCTGACAGCTTTATTATTTCCGGCTGAGTGATTGAGAGGGATAGCTGGATGGAAGGACTGCCTGTAAGGCAATTTCCACAAACCCTGGGAAGGATATTTAACCATTCGTCACGATAACCTGAATAGAGCCTCGTATTGCAGGTAATAATTATTATCACAAAACGATTTGATGAATGGAATCATGCCTCTATTTGATGCGAAGGCAGCTTGACACATGGAAGTCGATTTCCATTGAAATGTAAAGAGTAGCAATATCTCCAAATACATCACTACTTGCAGGGCATCTTTCGGCTTTCGTCTTACTTCCGAATCATCCGTAAAAATGTATGACGCAAGTAAACAATTAACATTGCAAATTGATATATCGAGATAATATTGTTAAAATTCGTCGCGGCAAAGAGGGGTAGTACCAATCCGCGAGTTTCTGCACGCCACACCGCCAGCTGCAACGGCAAAATAACTTATCCGGTGGCGTCAAATTTGACATTACTTCACACGTTTGAATTTTTTGATTGGATATGTATGTTCGTAAGTCAGATGATCGTAAGGCGAGGACTTACTGTATTCACTTTGGAGAAACTAACGACAGGAGTTTAAGGTAAAATGGTGCGCGGCTTACATGAAAATCTAGAGGATTCGTGTAAGCCGCGCACCCCCATTTTTTCACCGGCATTTTCGGAAAAAAGGTGCGCGGCTTACACGAGTAAATACGGTATCTTGTAAGTCAGCATTTCTTGAGCATCAATGGGTGAAGTTCTAGATTGCTCCCAACACTTCGATGAATTAAGATAACTTGATTGAAACATCAGGAGAAATGGAGAAACTCACCCAGTTGGAAGACTGTGAAACACTGACAACATGCAAATTTCTAGAATGCAAATAAACTATGTACCTAGATAACAAATTTTTTTATATTAAATTTACAGGAAAATATCCCAATTTTCCTAATTTTCACGAATAAAAAAGTAATCATAGAGTGAAAAACATCAGAGAGTATACAAAGAATAAGTTTATTGCATTTCAATTGAATTAAATAGAGTATGAAATAATCTAAAATAAAATAGTACGATAATATAAAGTATAAGACGAAAGACTACAAACAAGTAATTTCAATCAAGATAAAAACATTTTTATGAGGAAATATCTTTTGTCAACAATAAAATAATGAATATAAAATCAGTTAACACAAGGTAATGTTTTTACTTCTTGCAATTTTGAAGGAAGCTCCTGATGCTGAGAATATGTGTATATCAATATAATGAGATGTAGTTTCAGTCTCATAATTCTGCATAATCGCATATAAGTAGTATAGGTGTACCTTTTTTGGATAAAAAAGGATTTTACAAACCTAGTATGATTATTATTTAAATGCTTTAGAAAAAGAAAAACTAGCCAGCAATCATGGCTGAGTTGGTACCCATTGATAGCATGCTGGCCTCATAATGTATATTACGATCACATGTTAAAATATGGACTCCATATATGGATGTTGCGTTTTTCATAAAATTATCAACTTGAGTGGTCGTGTTAGCTGGTGGGAAAAACCCTTAGTTATATATTCAACTACCTAAAACTGAAGTTACTGCAACTATCCATAAAAATCATTCCTTCATAAAAATTAATATTGATTTTAATGAAGGAATAATTATTTCATCCATCATATAAAAAATTTGGATTACTCATTCATATTAGTGCAACCCCATTACTGCCAGCAAATTTAAGGAAGGATGTGGGAAGAATTCCAGGGCCATTTTTGAGTAGTTTTCTATAATGTTCTGGTCTTTAGATATTTTAATTAATTATATTTTTATTCTAAAAAGAGTAAACGTTTAGACATATTTGAAAATTGAATGTTGAAAACTAATACTTTTTATTGCATTTTGAAGGATATCTACAAATTAATAATAATAGATAGATAGTTTTATTGGTCCCGTTGATATGTTGTTACATATATAGGCCCCGTCAAATAATTTATATAAAAATGCTGGCCAATATATCGGCTTTCACTTTTTGCACATTCACCATGGGCTGATAGATCAGCCCTCTGGCACTAAAAAGTGTAAAAGAAGACGGAGATAAATTCAACACATTTATGAAGCAGAAAATGTCAAAAAAATATCTGCAATGAAATTTCCTCTATTCCATACCAACGCTAACAGACTAACACCAGCCCTGGCAGTTATAATTTGGTTTTATGCGACAACATTGCACCACATATACTATGGACCAGAGTGGGATATGTATTGTACCTCTGCATCAGCAGACTGCAAAGAAAGTTGGTTACTGAACTTGCTATACATCAACAACTACCTTGGATTTCCTCGTCTGGTACTTAATATATTTTTTCTATTTCTTAAATTCTAATATACTTAGTGTAGTATCTTCAATATCAATTGAAAATTTTAGGTGAAGAGTGCATTATTCATTTTATAACTGATGATCTTATAACATTTTTTACCTCACTAGTGTGTCATTCAATCATGGTATCTGTCAGCAGATATGCAGCTCTTTATAATATCTCCAATCCTACTCTACCCACTTTGGTACACATACAAGAACAGAGAAGGAAACCAGAAGTACTACGGAGCAATTCCCATGATTTTCACAATAATAGCATGCATGGCATCACAGTTCATCATCACCTACAAAAATGGTTATCCTGCCTTGTATCGAGTTTGGTCTGAGTAAGTGCACCTTAAATTCTGACCTCCAAATTGAGAAAAATTACTGATATCTACATATCTATAAGGTTTCCACATTCACTTTATTACCAGCCTCTTAAATGCCAGCTATACATGCTATCACACCAATGCTGTGCTGGTTCTGGACATCTCGCTTCACACACTAATTTGTACAATAGCAAGATAACTATGGTGAGTTATTTGGTTATCAGGACAACTTAAAATTCTGCAGGCATTATGAAAGCTTCAAGATGAATTCCAAGAACACTGTCAAGGTTCCACAGATATTTATTTGGCAACCGGTTTCGATACAAGGTATCATCATTAAAATATCATCATCCTTGCTGCCAAGTAAATATCTGTGGAACCTTGCCAGTGAATATCCTTTTTGAACAATCATGAAGAAGTTCCATCATGTTTCGCCTAATACCAATGAATTCAAAGGAGTTAAACTTGAGCGAGTCACTTGCCAGGAGAGTCAGGAATGCACAAAATTCAAAGTGGAAAAATCGTTCACCTGGACTGGGATTCTTAATCTAGATATCTCAAATTTGCACAGGTGCATTAACCAAATAAGCTCCCCACTCCCACTAAGATTTCCAATCGAAGAGGACAGGTGTCCTCTTCCACTGGGAATTCCGAAGAGGATTGAAGGAACTAGATGTTCTGACACAGTACAACGCACATACCGTTAATCCGTCTTAAGTCGGACAGGGGGTGTGGAGTCGGACACTGAGCAGAGCTGTCATAAAAATGTTGTGAAATCGTTACAGTTCGTGCCACGTAAACCCGTTGCATAGTATCGCGTAGCATACAATGTAATGTACAACGTATACTATGCGATACTATGCAACGGGTTGACGTGGCACGAACTGTAATGATTTCACAACATTTTTATGACAGCTCTGCTCAGTATCCAACTCCACACCCCCTGTCTGACTTAAGACGGATTGACAGTACCTAGTACCAAAAGCACTTCTCCTCATAAAGCATGCAACATGAATTCAGGGGATCTGGGTTCAAATGCAAGTCTAGACCAATGCTTTTTTCATTGAGAAGCTCACGCATTTGTGTATCTCATAATGGGTGACTCCCACTAAAGTTTAACTGCTTGGAATTTTATCCAAGACCAAGGAAGGTGTTTCAAAGTGGCTCCAAAATCATGGACTGTTGTGCCATGCACAGAAATGTACTGGCATCTGGCGGAAATGTATTGAAATGTCTGGCATCATATGCATAGTAGTATCAAATGCATAGCTTCATCATGAGAAAATCTAGTAATTCTAGTTATTCTCTGTGGAAAAGGGCACCACCTGGGTAGTTTAATATAAATAATAATATAATTTTATATCTGGTGGTTACCAAGTAACATAGAAATCGTCAAATTATACATAGGGACAACAATGAACAAATTAATAAAAAATAAAAAACAGACAGCAAAGGCTAAGAAAAACACAGGACACATGATATACACAATAAAAAATTCATGATTTGCAGCAATTACAGCCGGACTTGATGAACTCAGCAACACAATAGTAAGCTTCATCTAGTAATAGGTGCTTAACACGTTTCTTGAAAACTGATAGGGATTTGATTGATTTTATGTCAGCTGGTAATTTGTTGAAGATTACTGATGCTGCGTGATGAGGACCACGTTGAGAAAGGGAGGTAGAGTTCTGCGAGAAAATTTATGTTTATATTGTTGCGTATATGGTAGGGGTGTACATTATGTTGAGATGAGAAGATTTGGGGGTTTTGTTTAACAAATAAGGCACAGTTAAGTATGTATAGGGATGGAAGTGTGAGGATGGAATGAGTCTTGAATAAAGGTCTGCCTGGGGTACGGAGAGGGAGGTGAAGCATTGCCTTTAGAGCCTGCTTTTGAGGGGAGAAGATCTTGCAGGAAAGGCTGTTGTTTCCCCAGAATAAAATTCCATACACAATATGGGATTGGATTTTTAAATGAAATAGGAGTTTTAAGGTATCCAAAGCAACAATTGATGCTACATAGTTTCCTTAACAGGAATATGCCAAGAGTACTTTTTTTCATGGTGTACTTAATATGGTCATTCCAGTCCAGGTTTCCATTGATTACTACTGGAAGAAGGAGGGTACCTTTTGTGGTGGAACTGCAAATGAAGAGATTTATGAGAGTTTATGGTGAGTCCATTTGATTGGCACCAATGGTTCATATCAGAGATGGAGGTTCCACAGAGGTGCCCAAGTTCTTCTGAATTTTTAGGCTGTAGCAGACAGGAAGTATCATCAGCATAGCGGAGGACCTTTCCTATTGAAATTGAATGAGGAAGGTCAATAATAAAAATTAGAAAAAGCAGAGGCCCAAGTATTGAACCTTGGGGAACACCTTGGCATACTGCAAGTGGCTTGGACAGGATTGCGTTTGAGCCGGTGTCTGTTCGGTAGCCATATTTTACTTGCTGCTGCCGGTTGGGGAGGAAAGATTTGAACCAAAGCAGGGCATTTCTATTTATGCCCAGCCTTGAGAGTTTGAAGAAAAGTATCTTATGATCAATACTATTTAAGGAAATTGGTATATTTTAGAGTTTGGTACAAGTTCAGGGGATCTGGGTTCAAATCCCAGTCAGAAAAAATTATTTTTTACTCATAACTTTCTATTATGCACATTTGAGCTTCCAAACTTGAGGGGTACTAAAAGGTATAACATTGACCAATTAATAAAATATATTTTTTAATTTTTTCATAAGTATAGAAAAATCATGTGAATTGTAATCAGCTATTTCATCAAGATGAATAACATTGCTAAGCGAAAACTGCTAACACAAGGTTGAAATTTTCAGGGATCAAATACTACTTGACTACACCCAATACATTCACATGTCAACACACACCAGGATGGGCCCATATGTTTTAGGACTCATGATTGGATTTGTGCTACACAACCTTAGAGGGAAGAGCCTGACTCTCGCAAAAGTAAGTACTCCAGAACTTATAAGTATATGTACCAATGCTTAACGTAGACAAAATGAGAGGTATCAACAAATCTGTTTCATAATGTCTCTCTATTATTGTCACAACTAATCCCTCTTGTTCAACTGCTTTCTGTATTCTTACTGTACTTCTTTTATGTCTCTGTAACCAGCTGTTTAATTGACGAAACCCATGGACAACTGTATCCCTACGGTGTTAATAAAATATTATTATTATTATTAACTGCTGAGTCAAATTCTTAGTTTTACTCAGCCCACTTGATAGCAAAATTCATTCACTTGTGTGAATTTTTGCTGCCGTTAAACAGTGGTTCTATCTTCTTGATTTATTCCAAAAACTATAACCTTGATTTTCTTAACATTAATCTTCATGTTATATTTCTTCAGTTTTGTCCATACAGTTCAGCATTCTTGCCAAATCTTTCTTATTCTCAACAAGAATTGCTATGTCATCAGCAAAGCGTAACATGCTGATTTTTTCTCCCTGTCCTTGTATTCATATTTCAATGTCTTTTATTTCAATTATGGCTTTTTCAATGTATATATTGAAGATCATTGGCGACAATGCGCATCCTTGTCAACCCCTTTCTTCACTTCTGCTTACAAAGTATTTCCACCACATTTAATTACTGCCAGCCATTCCTCACAAAGCCAGCATATGTATTGCCATATGCCATTAAATGGCACTCCTACGCTCTTCAGTGTAGTCAGTCACAGGTACTTTTAAAGACACTACAGGTCACCTATGAAGTCTAAGAGCAAAACAAGGGAAAATATAATAACTTCTTGAGCTGAGCATGATTTTGCAATGCTTTGCTAAAACATTTACTGAATGGTTCATCCTTGCTGACATAGCATATTCTCCTAACATTATTCATAATGTTCAGATAAATGCTATATAATTTTTATAACTGGGGTAAACTTCACAATAAAAAATACTTTCAATTTTTCTGTGACGTAGGTAATGGGAATGATCATTAAAAAATGAAGAAAGGGGAACTGTCCACAGTCCCTCAGCAACAGAGGTGTGTGTGTGTGCCCATCCAACTTTCATCGGTCTACCAGAATTAATGAGTGCCAATATGCCAAATTAATTAACAGGGCCACAAAACCAAATCTTAATTTCACTCTATCTAATTACATCACTTAATGCATTTCCATTTCAGTCAACCGTCATATTAGGGTGGACCCTGACATTTACTCTCTTCATATTTGTATTATATGGACCATATAATACATTGCAAATTGGGACTCCGCACAAGCCATTTCCAGATAGTATATATGCATCCACTCACCGCATTGCATGGGCCATTGCTTTAGGATGGTTGGTGTTTGCATGTTGCAAAGGTTATGGAGGTATGTAAGATGAAAAACTACCATATGCACACCCATTTAACTCACTCCTTAAGAGGCTTATTCTGAATTGGGGCGAGCTATTCCACACCTCATTACATATATTGAAATTTACCAAGGCTCAATTAAAATTAGCTTTAACTTAACTAAAAATTAAGTAAATGTATGTTAAACCTACTGGGAATTACAATAATCAGATGTTTGAACTTCACCTTGTGCTTTAACATGTATGGTCACATTAATGATTAGAGATAACCTTAAATTCTTTCATTATTCTTCCTCTTTTTCCATACCTGTGCCATGCAAATCAAAACACTTGATGTTGTAGGATTGACAGGTAACAGGTGGAGCAAGGGTAGGTTAAACAAAATAATGCAACAGCCTTGGCAAAGAGTTACTTGACACATAGCTATGCAGTCAATCATAAATAAATATAAATCAGAGCAATCCCATAACCTGTCTATGGCTATACTTGAGCTGACCCAAGAAATTGTATAGAACTGATTGACTTTCTTCCTTCGGTGGTTCTCCAACGTCTATGCTAGCCAGACCGAAAGAGAATGAGGAACTATATATGTCCATTAGCCAGCATATGATGGGGGAAGTAAGGGAAGTGCGTGCTCCACCAATACAGCTTACCTATTCACCAATCAGATGATTGGATAATAGCAAGGGTAGCCTTGCACACAATTTGGACTAATCTTATATGGCAGACCCTCAGATTTGGCAATGAAAGTCGAACTAGTCCACTGCACGGAAGGGCATTGCACGAGATGGGCATGAAATGAGATTGTTTACTTTGGCACAGAACTTCACAGTTTGTCTCTCTTGCACAGTTCATGTCTAACAGCTCCTGAGCGTTCACATGAAGTGGTGTTTGGTGCAGGAATTATGGGCAAAAATTTGGCACTCCTGATTTGCTATTATTTCTCTTTATGTATTTTTTTTATTTTTCTATCCTTATGCCATCATTTTTTTCTACATGACAAACTGCATTCAAGGATGAATTCAAAGTTGAATAACTGTGATGAAAATATATGTCGGAGTGGGAGAAATTGATAGAAAGGTTCCCTTAACCTACAGCCACTAATATAGTTATCATGATGCACCTTCCCTAAAAGAGATTGGTGAAAAGGTTATGTATCCACATGCATAGAATTTTATGATCAACTACAGATATTTTTATATATATGTATTCTCGTTTCAGGGCCAATCAATCAACTCCTTTCAGCTAACATTTTCAAGCAATTGAGCAAAATTGCCTACTGTATGTTTCTTGTACACTTTGCAGTTTTACTAACAAACTTGGGAAGCACAAGATCTGCTGACTACATAGATCAATATAAATTGGTAAGGACAAGATTGAATTTAAAGAAAGTTCTAGCAAATTTGCCAAGAGATTCTTGCCCAAGGAAACATCTTTTAACCACATATTTTCAAGGGGCTGAGGGGATAAATAATTTTACCTAGGATTATACCATTCCAAAATTAACTTTTTCTTTAATAATAAATCTCTTACCACATCTTCCCATTAAAAAGCTAATAAAAATAACTTGCATCTTAGCAAGTAACTAAATGGTTTATTATTGAATCAAGTACTAGTTCTGATGTTTCACTTAAGGATTTTCAACACTTAGGCTCAAAAATCAGAAAATTAATGTCTTCAGATAAAATTCATTAATTTTTTAATCATCCTCAATTTCATGTTAAAATGAACTTCTAACTTTTTGATAATTGTGTTTTACTGAATAGAGATAGTCAAAATGGGGTAAAATAAAACAACGGAACTAAAAATTACATTTCAGAATGGTCCACTAAATTGATTTATTTCTTATGACCCAGGTTTCATCACAAAGTGTCATCTTCAGGTAACAATGATCATTTTACATATGTATATATGTAAATGCAATCCAGGTGCGTAGGGGCAAGAGGGGAAAGGAGGGCTTTAGAATGTGTTGTAGTAGGTAGGGGGCAGAAGGGGAAGGAGTGGGGAGAAAAAGGGCAGCATTACATTGTAGGCTGGGTAGGGAACTTCTAGGCACAATTTTCTATGACTTCTGGTTGGCAACCATTCGCTTTGGCTATTAGTTTGATTGGCAGCATTACATTGTAGGCTGGGTAGGGATTTTCCGGCGTTGATGTGCCTCCGTGCAGCATGGGGTGTAGCGAGTCAGGAAAAAGGGAAGGATTAGTAAGAACACATTGTCACAATATACAGTAAAACCTCTACTAAACGAAATTCAAGGGACCAATGATTTTCCAGTTCGTTCAGTAGGAGTTTGTTCGTCGGAGGTGTTTTACACGTTGCATCCCTCCAGGGGCAACGTAAATAATCCACTTCTTCTACCTTGAATTTCAGGGAATTTGGTTTGCAGAACTCAATTAAAAGTAAAATTTCCACACAGGATCGCATACTTATATCCTTACTGCTCCCTTGCCTTACAAAAACCGTGGAATAACAACGAGCAGGTCTTTCAGCAAGCCCTGCTAATTATACAATTTACTGCGATTTCTAATGGCCGGTTAATGATTGGCGTGAACATCAAACTTTAACTGTGAATTGTTTTCGTGTGGACGGTATCCTGTTACGATCGCCATCAACTGTAATGTGCGTCGGTAACCTTCGGTCGCTTTCATTCATCTTTGCTTGGATGCAGATATTTACAGAACTACGGCAGCAACACGCAATCTGGCTTTCTTTTGTCAAAGTATGAGAAATTTTCAAGAATAATATTCTACACAATACTCTATAATGTTATAATTTTAGTAAAATATTCCAAAAATGAGTTGTACATGCCTCAATTTATTATTAAACACATACAAAATGTGAACTTGGTTTAAAAGAACATTTTAGGAATTTATCTGTATGAAAAATTATCTCAAACATAGGTGAATTATCTAGAAAATTGCGGTTATTTTCAAGGGCCGTGGTAGGCATTTTTTCTCTCAAGAGCAGCCAATGTGATGTGATATATACAGGTAGAACAGAAAGAAGTGTAAAAATTAAAGAGAGTGAGTGCAAAAAATTTTTTCGAAAAGAAGAAAGTGCAGTCTAATTTCGCCAAATACCTTCCGGGCCATAATCATGCGAGTAACTTTAAGCCGGACATTCTACATTCAGAAGGTAATAGGAGGAGACTTGACACCTTGGAGATAATATAGCATTTCAAAAACAACGTGCCCCTGGCAAATGAGCAAGTGCTTCCCTCTAACTCCCCTTATTATCCATCCCACTCAACGAACTGTCTCATGTAACCTCCTTACAACCTCCCCCCCCTCCCCTCTTACTCTGATGGACTCACAAAAATTCCCTCCAAACGACCTGCACTCTCGTACATAGCCTGGACATGCTGATCACCACTGACCATTGTGCATAGAAGTTCCCAAAAATATTGTGACAATGTGTTCTTACTAATCCTTCCCTTTTTCCTGACTCGCTACACCCCATGCTGCACGGAGGCACATCAACGCCGGAAAATCCATACCCAGCCTACAATGTAATGCTGCCAATCAAACAAATAGCCAAAGCGAATGGTTGCCAACCAGAAGTCATAGAAAATTGTGCATAGAAGTTCCCAAATATACTGTGTTCTTACTGATCCTTCCCTTTTTACTCACTGGCTACACCCCATGCTGCCCAGAGGCCCATCAATGCCAAAAAATCCCTACCCAGCATACAATGTAATGCTGCCCTTTGTCTCCCCACTCCTTCCCCTTCTGCCTCCTACCTACTACAACACACTCTAAAGCCCTCCTTTCCCCTCTTACCCCATATGCATCTGGATTGCATTTGCATATATACAGATGTAAAATGATCATTGTTACCTGAATGTCACTTTGTGATGAAACCTGGGTCGTAAGAAATAAATCAATTTAGTGGACCATTATGAAGTGTAATTTTTATTTCCGATATGAAGAGGTTCCACATAGTGAAGCCTGAAGTTATTACTAAAATGAAAAAAAATTGAAACTGACATCAGCATGAATTAAATTTCAGTATGACAATATATTAACCCTTTTGGTGCCAGTGGGCAGATCTATTGGCCCATGGGGAATGTGCGAAAAATGCCACGGGCCGATCTATCGGCCGGGTGTTTAAAATAAATTTTAAAATTTGTTTTTTTTTAATCCTAAATGTATAGAAGAGATAACAACACAAATTAATTTTTAAAATCATATCTGTAAGTATTAAGAGTGTATATAAATAAAATTAGCTTCAACACATTCATATTAGGCTTTATATAAAGTTTTCTGTGCAAACTTACAAATCCGTCAAAAAAACCCCGGAATTTTTCACGTATACCAGGCAAAAGAGGCTGGCACTAAAAGCAAACACATAAGCTTGATGATTAAGGACAAAATGTTTCTCAAGGCAATTTTCACCAGAAGTTTCCCACGCTAAGATTACCTTCAGACCACAGCTGTAAAGTTATAGCTTTGGCATGCTTAGGCATGAGGTGGCACTGAATATATTTGAGCAAGGCAAACCAAGAACAATTTCACTTAAAACCTCTTTTCCAACCTGTGTTGCAACTAGAGATGGGAAAATTACCGTAATTTTCATCTGAGGTAAATTACCACGGTAAATTACGGTAATTTTCAAAAATTACCGTAATTTTCCAGTATTTTTCAGTTTTAAGCATTAAACAGAAAATGTATGGTTAAATAAGAATGCCAATAGCAAAAGGAAGGGGATACACTGTTTAAACCATACCTAATGTAGCATTAATCTGTTATATATTTTTAAAATTGTAAAAAGATATATGGCAGCAACACGCAATCTGGCTTTCTTTTGTCAAAGTATGAGAAATTTCCAAGAAGAATATTATACTAATAATTACTCAATAATGTTATAATTTAAGTAAAATATGCCAAAAATGAGTTGAACATGCCTCAATTTATAATTAAACACGTAGAAAATGTGAACTTGGCTTAAAAGAACATGTTGGGAACTTATCTGTATGAAAAATTATCTCAAACATAGGTGAATTATCTAGAATATTACCGAAAATTACGGTAATTTTCAATGGGCGCGGTAAATTACGAAAAATACCATGGTAATTTACGAAAATTACCGCGGAAATTTTCAAAGTGGCCCATCTCTAGTTGCAACTTCTCTGATAGAGTTTTCTTTTACAGGTACGAGAATTTATTGCTGATGTCGCAGTTACAATGGTGTTCTCAGTTATTTTATACCTCCTTGTGGAAGCCCCATTTTCATCATTGACATCAATGATTTTTAAAAAAGGTAAATGCTTCATTTTACGCTTTTAAAAAAACCTTATCATAAGCTAAGCTAATCATCGACATCAATGATTTTTAAAAAAGGTAAATGCTTCATTTTAAGCTTTTAAAAAAACCTTATCATAAGCTATCCTAAGGCTAGGCAATTTCTAATGATATGCGTGGCATCAATGTTTTATAACAACCAACTTCATAGGGATTATTAAAAGAGATCAATGATCGATATGATGGTGCCCGCCTCCAATATGGTATTAAATATGGATATGATAAGTACAAATGCTATGGTGGGGGTAAAAGAGATGGAACTGTGTGAGAGGATTTACAGAGTATCCCCCCAACCACAAGGGTTGTCCCACTCACATCCATTAGCTATAATCCTCAAAACCTCTTACATCATCCTCATTCTCTTCACTTTCCATTTCTTTTCCTTTCCTTCAACTCCCAAGACTCGACCAAAATCATTTTTCATCTCCCCCTCCTTTTTTAACTCTCATCAAACTCTGCCAATACATTCCCACTCAACCTCCCTTCAAATGCACATGATTATATGCTACAGCGTGATGAAATACACATCATGTCACTGGAACTTTTACACAGAGGAAACAACTAAGTTTGTTCTTTTCATTATGGAAGCCTTTTACAGTTTACTATGCCTGCTTCAAGAGTGATTGATCCATTTATCCAAGACTATATGAATCAAGTTCCCATATTTCAGAGGAAATGGTAGGAAGGGCAGGGGGAGGATGTTGTAGGATTGAGGATGGGAGAAATAGGCTGATAAAGTAAAATATACACATGAGCAAGCATCATTTAGCATTACACTATAGAGGTTCCACATCTAGTTGACAGCATGAGACTTATGGTGAATGATGTTACCACGTTCTTTGTATGGTTCCCTCGATGCCACTTAGGTGAAAATTTATAACACTGCACTAAATTTAAAAGTCATTTTAGGGAATAGGATTTGCACATTGAAAGACTCTTAGATTTGTAGTCAGTACGCTGCACAGCATGATATTAATTTTCCTGGTGGAATTGGCAACATCGCACCTCCTGCACTGTGGAGATTTACAAGGGAAACGAATCCCATACTGTTAACTAAATATGGAATGCCATATAACATTATTTAGAGCACTAGAGGATGTTCGAGACACAGGAGATGATGATCAATGGTAATGCCCAGAAGTAAGGATGTTATGCAAAGCATAAAGGTGGGGCAGCAAAATATTGAGCCAGAGAAACAGCATATATACCAGAGTATTACTGTGAATGAAAAAGGAATCAATATTATGGACCAAAGGGGATAAAGAACACTGGCAAATAGACCATTTACTCAGAGTATTAAGTTGATAACCACCAGGGGAAAGGACAGCTAAGAAAGTCATCACTGGACAGATGGGATGGCAGAGACCAGAGAGATAATCAAGGGCTGGGGGGAAGACAGCACCAACAAGGATTCACAAGAACTACTAGGGGTTAGGAAATTATGAACACTGGCTTAGGACAGAGAGGAATGGAGGAAGAAAAATCGAAGAGGCCAACGCTTGATTTGGGCTGTAGTGCCATCGGAGAAAAAAATAAGTTGATAGCCACGAGCATAGAGTCAGTGACGTAGCCAGAAAAAAAATTAGCTGATAACTAAGTGCACCAAGCATAAAAGCATTGTCAATGATATAGCCAGGATTTTGTTTTAGGGGGGTTCATGTTGAGTACAAGCAGGGGGGAGGAAGGGTTGCGAAAAGTTTGGAAAAACTGGAGAAAAATGTGTATACACAATTAAGAGTGTGATTACAACTGCAGTATAACAGCCAATTTTTAAAGATTTTTCCTGTGCAAATTTCTGAAAGAAAACAATACCCATAGTTTTTTGGTTGAATTTTACAACTACATACATATAAATAGAAAAAGTTGTTCAAATTAAATCAATATTCTTTGTTTACAGAAACAAATATAACTATTCCTTTAGTGCCCTTTTTTTTAATAGATTCAAAATTTTGGGGAGATCTGGATTCTATGGATCTCCCCCCCTGGCCATGTCACTGATAAATTAACGAAAAGACAGTTTGTTATTGATGTGGAACTTAGGGTTGTATAAGAATGCACATAATTCAGAGTGAAAAAATCTTCTACCACAACTCAAGGCAAATGACTTTTTCACCTTGAAATTTGCACATCTGTCTCTCCCCACAGTAGGCGACCTCCATTCAAATTTTAATTATGGTCATGTATCATTCGGAAATATGGCTTCTGAGGAAAGAGGATGAGCATAAATTAAGGGTTTCCTTAACATGGTTTCAGATAAGGATGTAGACGGTAAAATGGACAGCAAAGATGAAAAACTGATATGATACATACCGCAGGGTAAGAGAGGGTTACTGCCTGAAGGAATCAAAGGAGGCAATATAAATGAGTGGGAGATGTATAGCAACATAATGAAATGATGAAGGCTGTGTGAGAGTTTGAGAAGAGATGGGAGAGAAAATTTATATGTCAAGAAAGGGGATGTACAGTACAGAGGGCGGTAAAGTGTTCCGAGTTATTTAGCAGTGAGTCAAAATGAAAAGACAATCCTGGGTTTTTTGCAATAAGGGAGGAAAGACAACATATGCCCTAAATACAATTCAATAGTTTTCCAGGCTAAGACTTTCCAAAAGCCAACCTAAATCTCAGAAAAATCAATGATTGTGCATCAATAAGAACTATTCAATGGTACTTAAAAGGCAATAAACAAACTCCAGCTGCAACTCAAATACAAAGAAGTGCTTTGAATAATTAACTGTTTCATGAAACACACAAATGTTAATGATAGGTTAAGAGACAGTAGAGAAAGAAAGTCACATAACATTTCTTCCACAGAGAAATTGGCTTAAAATTGTTTATTATACCCCAAATTATCAAGCATTATTTTCTATTTTAAACTTGCAGTTACAGTTATAAAATTACTTATCTCATTTCAGGTAAAAAAATTGAGAAACATGGCATAGCAGACATCCCAGGAAAAAGCAAACAACAGTGATATATATTATGGTATTCTTGGCAGAATCCTGAGTGGCACAATAATTTATTACTCTCAGAGTTTTAATATAAACATTTATATGCTCAAAAATATCTTCATCCACAATAATACCCACTTTTTCAAGTATATATTATTCCACTTAATAAAATAATCATTATCCCTGATTATTATTTCATATTCCATTATCCCTTAACCCTTCAACGACGAGCTACGTAGTCACTACGTTGGTCACGAACTTCACATGCCGTCAAGCGACGTAGTGACTACGTAGCTGCGATTCCATTTAAATCAGTGGAAAACCAGCGGTTCCATTTAAATCTCCTCCGACCTACGAGATGGGATTCATTTAATACTCCTACGGGCTTGAAGGGTTAACTAGAATTAGATTAGTTCATCATGCAGAAATTCATTGTTCCATGTAAAATGAACACTGAAATCGAGAAAATTAAAGGAATGTATGTACATACAAATACTATAAAAAATTTCAGCTAGAAATTGGCCACGTCCGGCTGGATTTGCTAGATCTAGGAAGCTAGATCCAGCTAGACTTTCAGGATAAATATAAATGCTTATGATCATTTATCTTTATCATCATATACAGAATTTATATACATCCTGAGAGTCCGCAGTTGCTGCTAATACAGCTGAGAGGGGGAAATTTCTCTCTGGGACTTACACAATTTTTTTAAATTAACTATTTATTACTAAAATAACATCACTTTTGTTGAATGAAATGCCACATGTCAACTGAAGGGTCCCTCGAGTGGGGGCTCTTTAAATCAGGAGATGCATTCAAAAGAGCCTTGGCATCTAATATGCTTACATTATTACGGCTACCAACATGAGTCAAATTTACAGTAGAAACGCCTGAAGTACTATGAGAATTCATTATTTTCTTCCAATGATTATATGCAGACTTGATTACTTTGTGAGCAACCTCATGTCCTTGGATCTCCCCATTAAAACAGAACTTATTCTCTGGTTTGCCCACCACAATTTTAAAGATATCAAACCATTCTTTAGCAGCTTTAAGCATGCCCGGAAAATGATAATCAACATCGCTCAAGCCCTTAACGATGCCAGAGTACTCATCCTTCGTGCTCAATGAAATTAACTTCCAGTCAATTTTATTTCTGTCAATCAAGCCCAGAGCTCCAAGCACCTTAACTTGCAGGACCTCACCACAACTGGGTACACGTTGCCCAATTTCGATGATATCGACAGGATCGCCGTCACCCATCAAGTTAGCCAATTCATCATTGACATTCGGATCTTCCAAAGTTTGAGGGAGGGCACCATAATTCCAGGGTATTCCATGGTATGGGAAGCAGTTGGGCAAATTACGAAGTTTGCCCTCCAGCTCATCTTGCTTAATAGGATTAAGAGGTTCGTTTAGGGATATTTCCATTTTCGCATTGGTCCATCGAGGAATTTCCACTATCATGTTGAACACGCATTCGTCGACATTCACGTACAACGGTATATCATGGAGTGGTGAAACGGGCCCGATGTCGTTTTTAAAATATAGCCTGTAAGTAGAAGTGTTAAGCGATCCACGCTCGATTGTTTCATACATTTCGATGATTTCACATAAGGATATCACAAGGGCTGATCATTCATCTTCTTGCACCACCTATTTCTGCGAACAACTCGTACAATATGCTTTACGGCGACTAAACAGTTATCAACACATTCAACTTGCCGCTAAAAACAGCTGAGCGGGTCTGGTTCGCTCCACTACAAGGGAATAAGAATTATTCCCTGGCTGCATGAATGTGCCTGGTTTCCACCAAAGATTACTTCTGCTTCCACCACCGCCCAAAGATTACATATATACGATGCCGCCCAAAGATTATATACTCATGCCGCCACTCTTCTCCACCTTCAAAATGAAGTTCGGCTGGTTCGGCTAAGACGCATAAGAGGGCATCGTGGCATTAATTGCACTAAAGACAGCTTTAAATCGCACCAATGGCGCCAGTAAGAAGAAGATATGACTGATATGACACTTTCTAATTGGGGCAGTTCAAACCTTTCTAAGCGTGCAGAATTACGTAATACCAAATATGCTAGATCAATCAATGAATTTCTGCTTCGCCGACTGCGTAAAATGTCACACAAAATGCCCCTTAATCATGTGAGAAATGTTTTTAAAAAATTAAAAATATATTCTTAGGTAAATTTAACGCATGGATATAGCAATCGTTTTCCTTTATGCTTAACGGAGCCATAGCTTGTTTCCTTCGCAAGTACCAATGACACGATCCCATGAGAACTCTTCATCGAAGAATGCAGAATAACTAGGGCAACAGTGATGGCCAAATGTTACAATATGGGAAGTAGAAAAGTTTGAAAACCACACGATCAACTACTATAAATGCCAATAATTAGCCTCAGTGCGAATCTCGGATGTTTCCCCCTCTCCTCGAGGTTTATCTAATATTTTAACTCTTTCAGACATGACTGGATATCACTTCCGATTGCCAATGAGCAAATTACTTACCTTCAGTCCTTCAAAATGACATCAAACCAGCATTTTCTCCGTGACATACAGCCCATTACGCAAAACTCATCAACAGTCTACATATTGAAAGAGCAATATATAAACTGCATGCAATGCCTGTGCCATTAATTATTAATGCTCACATTCCAGCCTTGGTGGTGGATACGTATCATCTCACGCCAGCCAACCAAAGGTCACAGGTTTAAATCCTGCCTGGGTGAGCAATGGTTGTCATAATAAACTAAATAGACAATAATAGATACAAATGTGCATTACGAACAAACCATATTAAATGGCATTCCCCCACCATGTCTGAACTAACCTGGGTGTGGATGAGGGTAGAAAGATCAGTTGGTATCCTCCCATTTCAATTATTTAATGTGGACTTGCCTACTCCTAAAAACACAACACTACCATACACTTTGGTGCAGGGCAGGAGAGGTTCAGTTTCCGGGGAAACCATGGCATAGTAGAGGATGAGTGTAGAGCAGTGTCAATATGCAACGTCCAAGGAGGCTGGTCTCAAAAGGCCCCCGTCACTGGCTCAGCACTCTCTACTTAATGGAGGAGACCATTGCACTATTGCCCTCCACTAGTTTCGACAGTACCTGTCCTCCTTAGGTGCTCTCTCACAGGTGCAAGTTCACTTATGGCTAACAGTTGCTCCCTGAATGCCAAGCACTACTCACATTCACGGCTCATCCTCCTTTTGGCATGTGAGGCTCGTATCTGAAGGACAAGACAGAAGACCTGCAAGAAGAACCTCTAATGAAGTCTCAATTAAATAAGCTCTAACCAAAATTGCACTGACATGACGGGTTTGCCAAACCTCAACAAAAAAATTCCAGAGCATGCAGTTCACACTAATTAAAACACATTCCCATCCATGTATTGATGGAAGACTTTACTAATGAAATTACAGTAAATTTATTTAAGTTTTCACACATAATAGCCCTTCCATTGATTCATTACAGGTGGTGATAATTCTATGTGAACTGAATGACAAGAAATATTATGTCATGGGCTTCACAGCCAATAAGATAATCTCTAATCACTTCTCCAAATTAGAGATGGGAAAATTACCGTAACTTTCCAGTATTTTTCAGTTTTAAGCATTAAACAGAAAATGTATGGTTAATAAGAATGCAAATAGCAAAAGGAAGGGGATACGACGTTTAAACCATACCTAATGCAACATTTATCTATTAAATATTTCCAAAATTGTAAAAAGAAATACGGCAGCAACATGCAATCAAGGCTTTCTTTTGTCAAAGTATGAGAAATTTTCAAGAAGAATATTCTTCTAATAATTACTCAATAATGTTATAATTTAAGTAAAATATGCCAAAAATGAGTTGAACATTCCTCAATTTAAAATTAAACACATAGGAAATGTGGACATAGCTTAAAAGAACATGTTGGGAATTTATCTGTTTGAAAAATTAATTCAAACATGGGTGAATTATCTAGAAAATTACCGAAAATTACGGTAATTTTCAGGGGGCGCGGTAAATTACGAAAAATACCATGGTAATTTACGAAAATTACCGTGGTAATTTTCAGAGTGCCCCATCTCTACTCCAAATTCACATAAATCTACTCCGGGAACTACAATTCATCTCACTTTTAGTCCTTCCCCTCTCCTGTACACAACCCTTCTAAAGGCTGGTGTCATAACACAACCACACATGTGGTGGCTCGTAGAGTATTGGGATGGTGTGGATGCTCCTTTCATTACGCCTTCCGCATTTCTAGTGCATGCACAATACACTAAGTAACAATAATTAAACCACAAATTCCTTTAATATATCTTTATTCACATAAGGAATAAATCATGTATGTACGAAACATTCATTTACAATTCTTGTAGTTGACTTATAAAGAATATTACACTACAACATAAGACTCCATTTATTGCTTTATACAAACGATAGCTTTAAAACCTATGGTTAAAACATGATTCTTTTATATATACTCATATTGAGAAATCATTTCTCTGCATAGGATTTTCAAGAAAATATGAGCTTTATAATACATTTTTTATGGTTAGTTGTTTTTAAAGGCGGTAAGTCCCAAGAATTTTTATACAAAAAATCGTTGTATGACAGTTAACTCTTCAATTTTCTTGAAAATCTCATGCTTCTGAATCACTTTCTGATGACTAAAATATTTGATTTAAACTAAATTCTCATCATCAATGTCTTTATACACTCAATTGCACAATTCCATTATGCCTTTTAGCATATTGGAATACCTGCCGTAATCAAGTCCCAATATTGACATGAACTTCCAGCACAGTAGTTTTTTCTACATTACCTCATGTTTGTAGCAAACAGATTTATTTGCTTAACACTTACAGCACTGTTGTAGGCAACATTTCATTTTAATGAAGAGGAAAGTATTCACATTATCACTTTTTTAAATGTTGACAACAAAACATTCAAGTCTGATTCCTCATTTCCAAGTATCACTATTTACAATGCAGCAATTTTGTTGGTAAAAAACTGAAGCTTGCCTCCTCATTTTTCAAAATCTAGGGAGGCATACTGCTGCTCGTTAACTTCAGTCAGCACCACTTGTCCATCAGGTAAAAGAAGGACCACTCTTCTACTTTCACTTCCTACACAAATAAAACTTAAAGTATTAAAAACGAACAACTTTGGCAAAATCAACAATGACATATTACAGCTAGATATCATAGGAGCAAATGAACACTCAGGTTTCTCAAAACAAATTCTCTTTCAATCAAATGATTCATAATAATGTATACCTGCATATAGGATGTACGAAAGGCCTCTCATTTACAGTGAATAACATGATAGAGTGAGTATAGGTGCAGAAGAAGTTGTTGCTTATTTCTTGTTGACTTATGGAAACTATACACTAATATAATAAACTTTGACACACCAACCTTGAGGTATCTTTTTGAGAAGTTTAGTAAACAAGACTGTGCATTTGCCAAAAAAGCTCAAATTTCATTCACGTTATACAGTTTTAACAGAGATGGTATTTTGTTCTGAAATTGAGACGGACAAAACAATAAAACCAGATTCTATTTATGTGTAACAAGAATAACATTAGAACAATGAAGACAATTCAACACGATATCAATAAAATTCATAAAAAAACACTCAACATGCAACTCTGAGACTCTAGAACGTGGATTTAACTATATGTATAGATAATTATCAGCATTATCTAAAGAAGAATCAAAACACAAAACAATACACAACTAGTGTGCTCAAAATAGCATCAAAAATAATTACAAACGAAGTATTGTGGGGGCAAAGACCAAAAGAAATACCATGAGTAGCCAAAATATTTATCAACCATACCAAATCTCCAGCCAGATATCCAAGGATTAAAAGCAACCACAGCATAAATCGTTCACATGCAAGATTGAACCAACCAAACAAAAGGAAGTGTTTGACTTAAAACAAGTAGCCCGAGCAAACAATATTTCTAAGGTGTAGACCACCAACATCTAATGAAGTATACATATTCTCTCCTATCATTTCCTTTAAAAAGAATTCAAAGCATTTAAATCACTGTAATTTGTGTTTCAATCATAGGAAATTAACAGTTTTGCTGCCAACAGGCCTCTCTATCATTCTTTGATGCAGTAGGAAAATTGCCACTTGCCAGTTTCACTGGCTGTCATTTTTTCTAAAAATAGTATACATTGTCAATTATCATTACCTAAAAAATGCAATCTAAATTCATTATTTTTTATCACTCAATTCCCAAATACATACCCATTTTCTAAATACCACCCTAATAGAATATATGTATGAATAGAATAAAATATATGTTCTGATTTTTTTTATTTAAAAACTTAACAAAAATGGAGTTGGCCATTTTAGCACACTCCACCTGGAGGGCAGTGAAAGGGTTGAATCACTTGATAGACTTACGAGACACACTTGTCACATAAACCATGAGTATTCAGAGCACTTGAGCAAAGTAATACAAGACACTGTTTAGCAGTATAAATAAACGAAACTTGCTTATTTCAACTTACTTAGTTTAATAACTCATTTGTCATATAAAAATGCTACCTTAAAAATAACATTCCACTTACATCACAGACTTTATTTTTTAAATCATATGCTTTAACGAGCATTGATTGTATACATGCATGCATGTAAAATTTGTTTCGGAAATAGCTCCAATGATTTTGATGAGACACCATCTTTTGAGGGTTTCAAGTATTAGAAATTCATTGGGCTGCATCCGTTCAGTAAAATGTATTAAGGGAACAAGTCTGAGCCCAGAAAAGATTTCCAGGCCATATCATGAAAAGCAAAGGAACCAATGGGGACTTCAAAGAAGAGTATATATTTTACCTTACAACTTTGAAGTACGATAAAATACACTTGACCTACAGACAACGAGACTTGGACTAAATCAAGAACCAGAGAAGTGAGCAATTGGTGGACCTGTGACAACGTGACTATCAGCAATGCCTCAAAAATTAATTAGCTCAACATGTGTGATTCACTCAAAGGAAAAATACAATCTGATCAAAGATCATTCTCCAGATATTTTTCAACCAATCAAATCCGGTGAACATTAATCGCAATATCAAAAATCCTTTGATGTACACCAACGAACATTGGCTTTGACATAACACAATATTTAGCACGCCCTAAGTCAGGGTTCTAAGGTAACACATGAGCTCTCTGGTTTGGTTTTCAACATTTGAAAATCAAGTATTAATTAACCCTAAGTGATGGGGCATTTGTTTTGGCAGTGGATGAAGAATAAAGCCATGACAAAAAGACTCACTGAAATGAGAAGTGTTGTTTTCAAGGCAAAGATGATATCATATTTTTTCTGTGTTCTCATGGGCATAGCTCAAGATAGAAATTCACAAGAGAGATTTTTGTGGATTTTGTTCAACTTTGAGCAGTTTCTGCTTGTTACCAATTGATAACTGTGGAAAATGGCAGGGATTGTCACATGCACATATCTCTCCAAAGTGACCATGCAAAGTTTCAACTTCAAACTGACAAGGAGACATCGCGTGAGTGATGTTAGGGATCCTAATGACGCAATTATTTTCTGAAACGATAGAGAAAACCACTACGCCACGGCTTCAGTTGGTAGACCTCCGTGTAATAAAGAATTTATACGGAGGGAAATTCTTTAGTTGCGTTTTTTTCTCGAACTAAGGCCCTAATGGAAGAAAGCCGTGACACTTTTCCCGCATTTTCTCTATAGTTTCAGAAAATAATTGCGTCATTTGGATCCCTAACATCACTCACCCGATGTCTCCTTGTGAGAAAAGCACATCAGCTTTTTTGCAAGCTTTTTTTATTTCAGTCTACCGTGCATGGGGTCAAAATTGTAGTAGGACCAAGTTAAATGGTGCAATATCATATCGCGCAAGCCAAAGTGAATCCTGATAGGCCTAGTATGTGTTGGTAGTGAATAAATTTAAGGTTCTTCAAGCAAAGTTTCCCTCATCTCATGCTCAGATCCAGTGGGTGACACTGAATAATGTCACCTAATTATTTCTTAAGTTTATTGAAAAACTTTTCACAGTAGTAAAAAGCACCCATTGCTAACAGGATGAAGAACAAAAAGTAATGTAAGAAATATATCATTTGAAATTTAACTGACGTTGCAGACAATGTATTCCCCATTCACAACTGCTAGTTTATGTGGCTCTCTTTCATTGATGTAAATTAGAATTTTCATCCGTAACATATATTTTTATGTCAAAATATGAATCTCACCCAGCTACCGCTGCAATTTTATCCTTTCTAGTGGGTGCTATTGTAATTAGAGTTCACCACTAGGGAGTACTCGAAAGTACTAGCGAGTACTCAAAAATTCGAGTCGAGTCGTTGGTACGACTCGAGTACTTCAAGTATTTTTATGAAAGTCGAGTCGACGGAGCCACCGAGGCCAATAGGTTCAGAAATCTGCCGACAGGAAGCAATATCATTGTAAACTTGCCTAAAATCGATCATTTCGTGGAAATGTTCCTCAGCTATGAGAAGTGATACGAAAATGAGCTTTGATATAAGTTCTAGCTGCAACCTTTACTTTCAATACAGATACTTCTCAAGTACGTAAGTTTGATAAAAGTACTGTAGTAGTGTAGAGCAAAGAGGATGCCCGGCACTTTTTTCCTCAGGCCATCGCGCAGAGCGCTTTTGGCAGTCCAGCGAACGGCTACGTGTCCTTGGCCTGCCTCTCGCTCTCCCCTCCACCAAGCCGGGTCCTCTCTCCCCCCACCCTTGCCTCGGCGCTCATCAGAGGGTTGGAGTGAAGCGATATTATTTTCTCAAGTCAGCATCACATTTCATCAAAAGTATCACATTTCACTCATCACTTTCCCACGCCCTAACTTCTCAGGTGGCTTCCACTAGTTGAGGGGCAGGGGGGCGTCCTTTCGGGAGGCTCAGCAGCCAACTTCAATGGTTCTAACTAGTTCCAACATTGGCCGCAACACAGGATGATGATTAATTAGGACGATTTGAATGGTATCCACACCGCTCAAGGCGTGAAGCCTGTCGCACTTCATCATTGGCGGTTTGCTGCAATGGTAGCGCCAAGGCCAACCTGGGCCTTCGATTCAGCCGACTTCTTCGTCTTTGCTCTCTCCCCCCACCCCTTCTGACACCAGATACTTTTTGGGTTCGCTTTGGGAGGACGGTAGTAAATCATTGTGATGAGCACAGGCTAACAGTGTCTTCCCCCTCTCGGCTCATATTTCGGCTTGGGTGATTCTTTGACGTCACCCGGGATCATCCGGGGGTTACATGCTGCTCCGAGGCTTGCTGACTCAAAAAGTATTGACAGCTAATTCCCCCGTGTGCCCCTCTCACACCTCCCTAGGCCGCCCTTTAGCTTAGGATGAGAAAACATCAATGCTAATTTTTGTACAAGAAGAAATTTATGAGCGTGGGACACATTCTGCAAAAACAACATGGGATTTATGCCAGAAGATCGCTCCTTCGCCTTACGTAAACAATGAATGTTGCCATTATCAATTTGCATTGTTCATTGTTTACTTGCGTCATAATTTTTACGGATGATTCGGAAGTATGGAGAAAGCCGAAAGCAAACACTGGGTAAATACGGCCGGTGCTCGAATGAATCGAGGGGAGCCGTTATTTCAGTCGATTCAAATTGTAATCTTACCCCGGTGGTAACGGTGAGGTAGATTTCGCACTTCCTCGTGATTTTTCCACAATCTGAAATTATGTTGCGTAGTGCCCGAGAGAGCTTTGAAACACATTGTCACATCAATAGGACAAGTAACGTACCTAGAGCATCGGAGCATGCGAAGTGAGAATTGTAACTCTGATCTCAAATTAGGTGCATTTTCTTTTCAAGGTGATACATTGCCGCAAATAATTTCTTTTTGATTCAACAGATTCAGGCGAGATATCGTGGAAGTTCTTCATAATGTAAGAGAAACAATTGCACTTTTCCACAAAATGGTTTATTGTGTACAACGCGTTTCGGCTCACAGAGCCATCATCAGGTACAAGACACTTGTACCTGATGATGGCTCTGTGAGCCGAAACGCGTTGTACGCAATAAACCATTTTGTGGAAAAGTGCAATTGTTTCTCTTACATTAATTTCTTTTTGAATAACTTTGTCGCTTGTAGCAGAAGGTGCCTGTAAATTATGCAACCTTGATGACATAAACGAAAAATCGTATTCGTTATGGCGATATGAGAGAAATAACCACTCACTACAACCGTCCAACTTCGTATGTTATTACCATGAGACCAACCATTAGTAAAAAAAATCACTCGCTTCAGCCAGATTCTCGCTATATACCACATTCATCATGACGGACTTCTACTGTTTCAGGTATTGATAGTTGGCTTGTTGTCTAACTTCAATTGCTATGACTACTCTAGGCTCTTCCTAGGAATTTTGGATACACAAGTTTTCAACCCAATGCAGTCATTAAATAAAACTGGACAAATAACAAGAGATTAGTTCATTTCAATTGTCCTATTGGAACTGTTCAAGACATATTAATTTTAATTCATCTCCTAATTCTGTCATGATTACAATAGATATTCCTTATCACCTTTTCCCTTCTAAATCACGCCATATGTTCAGAACAGAAAATGCACTAGGGGATTGGGAAAACGAGAATATGTTGGTGCATGCATTATTATATTGCCTGGTTGGGAAATTGCCATAGTTCATACAACTCAACTTGATACTCGCAAGTAACTGCTACTTGATTTGATACTCGACTCGAGATCAAAAAGCACTACCCGCACATCCCTACTCACCGCAATATTGCATACAAATTTTGCTCATGCATTCGGCATTTATGTCCCTCACCAGTGTTTTCCGACTTTTACCATAACATAAAAACATAAAGTGGAAGTTGAAGCGAAGGCTTCCCCAGTGTGTTGAAGTTGAAGGCTGCATTCTTTCAGAGGTTTCAAAGCGTCATTGTTTTTAAGACAACAGTTTCGTCTGCGTTCGAGCAGGCATCTTCAGGTTGATGCAAAGTCATGATTGGTGGTGTCATTTTTTCACGTTGGTGCCAATTTTCCCCGATTGGCAGGATTTGTTCATACACTGTTTTTGCACAAAAAAGTCTCTTCCAAGTGCTGTGGAGGTGATACCCATCCTCCCGGTTGAAATTCTTCGGGTTTTCTGATGTCTCGATAGCTTCCCAAATGATTCTCGGTAGGTATCAAGATTACCTGGCAATCACTGTGGTCCTCCAAGTTGATGATGTGTCCAGGCTCGGAATAAGCATGCTCCACCACAGCGGAGAGGTGGAATTGCCTATTCTTCATTGTCCATCTGTGTTCTTGTAGGCAGCATGTTATAGCTCTTTTTGCTTGCCCGATGTATTCCATTCCAGAGCTTCACTCAAGCTTGTACACTCCTTCGTAGGCATGGGGTGGGATCCAGTCCTTGGTCTGGGCAGCACCCATCTTTTTCACGCAGTTGAAGCGAGTGACAATGTCATATTTTCTCTAAGGCCTGGCAATTTGGTCTGTGATCCCTGCCACAAAGGGAATCGTGGCATAGGCTGCAGGTTTGGGTTTCTCCATCGTCTCAAGGGTCCTATCTGGTGGTAATTCCTGGAGTTACCTTTCTTTCTCCTCAATCCTTTTCAGGACCAAGTTCTGGTGATACCCATTCCTCCCTTGAGTAGTAACCAGGAGCTGTTTCTCTGAGGGGAGTGAGTCTTTGCCCGAAATGGAATATAAATTGGGTCTCTGTGAAAATAAATTTCTAGGTACTCAATTTTAGGGACTATTCAACTATACCAACCCAATACATAGGATCAGAAAATAATTTGGACAATGCGTTAATGATGACATCTCACGACCCCTTGATAGGCCACCCTCAATACATGCTGGAGGCCTATTCAGATTACACAGGGGTCCAGATTAAGGTCTAGATTAGTAAGGGACTACTGTAGTAAAGTGACTTAAATCACACTGAGAATATTAAGCAATTCAAGGTAGGTATTAAATTCCTGATTCTCTCAGGGTGATTTTCCAATGTAGTTTAGTAAGCCAAGGTTAATGGTGGCTTTTTTCGGTTTTCCCAGTTTGTTACTTCTCTGGTTTGAATCTGGAAATATTAAAGGATTTCTAAGATTGTCACAAGAGAAGACAATATCATGAGGATTTGCCAAAATACTGACAGAGACCATAGTATTTTCAATTCATGTGGTAATGCAATAGGAAACTTAGGTGAAGACCATAGAAAATTAGTATCACTTAAAATTGGAAGCTTTTCCTTTAATTTGCTGAGTCAAATGATCACAGAGACAGGAGCCCCAATGAGTATTGAAGACAATAATGATAATTGCTAATCTACAACAGAGAAAAGCTTGTCAATGGGCCAGCAGTGTGATAGTGATAAAAAACATTAAGTTTCAGTCGTATACATATCAACGTGACAATATATTCTCTTTTCCAAGAATATCAGCAATTTCAATTCTAAGTATAAAATCAATTCAACAAGTAAAAACCCTCACAATCAAACATCGCCAGCTGTCTTTAAAGAGAACTACCCAGTGTCCAGGAGAGGCCAGTTATCAAGAGCAAATGTTGCTTAAATGACCCAAGATGGAAACATATTCAGCCAGTTGAAGGGTGAGCAATTTCATTCCCTCCCACCTCCAACATTTCATAATCAATAAGTTGTATTTTCTAAAACAAGTCTAAAAGCATTGTATACACTTGCATGCTATGCAGTTTTCAGCAATAAGTTTTGGCAGCATACATAAGTGGAATAACATTTTATGGCAGAAAAAGAAAATAAAAAGGTACACCTCGTAGACAGCTGTCTTATGAAATCAAGCACACAGGATTTACTCCAAAATAAACTGAAACTTATATTTCAAATGCAACTTCCGTGCTGCCCAATATAACAAAACTTTTTTAGTGATTTCAAACAATACATTTCCCTATTATTTTGGGGTGAAGGGCCAGAGAGTCATACACTAATGTCTTAATTGGTTCCATTTGATAGAGTCACGGGGAAACTTTTGAGTTGGTATCACATATATAATGAAGAAGTCCAACAAAGATCAGGGGAAAAATGTTCAACATAAACTCAAGAGAAGTAGAAGACGCAAATCCAGTGGACACATTCTGATACATAACAGCCTCTTAAAAACAATAATGGCATATGAAATGAACAGAATGAATCACCTAGGAAGACCAAGGGGGAGAGAAAATTATAAGAAATGTTAAAATGAAGACTTATGGAGGAATAAAATAGGTGTCAGAAAGTTGAATCAAGTGGAGAGCTGCAGCAAACCAATCTTTGGATTGATGACAGCTGATAGTGACACATTACACACATACAATGAGTAATTTTATACAAGATAAAATTGTGGACATATGTCAACCTAATTTTTATATGCCAGAATTCATAGTTACAAAAACAATGTGTTTTTGTAACAATGAATTCTATCTTCAATTTCCACAAGGAATCGCCACAATCGATTAATTTGATTTATATGCCAGAGTGCAAAAACTTCACCATATGCAGCAAATATTTGTGGATACATTGAACATAAAAACCCAGTCATTGAGCCACTTTTTCACCATACCTCAAGCAAGATTCCCATAAACACAATCATTCATCCTTTATCTCTGGACATTAAAAAAATCCATCTAAGAGATTGCAGTTTTAGTACAATTATGGTAATTAAAATTGAATCTACATAATAATTTATATATGTACTATGATGTAATGTGTTAGGGTATTAATAACCATCAGTTTATCAATAATAATTCACTGTTTTCCACTTACCAAAGATACAGGTGTTAGTGAATTATAACTTGTTAAAATACGATAATTGCACACTGGATTACTTGCTAATTTTTTTCTATATGTATGACCCAAAAGAGTGCCCCCACAATTACTCTAGAACACATGAAAACATGGATCACGATTCTTAAAAAAGCTGATGAAGAGTTAATGATAAAATTAAAAACACTTTGTGTACTCTCAGGCTTTTATTTACGTATGGCCATGGTTTCGTTGCATTGCAACATCATTAGGTCCATCAGTAAAAGCCTATGGAATAACAAAGTGATCTTTTAACTTTGTCAACATGACGCTCTTCTACTAAGTTAACTAGATATTATCAAATGGTGAATAGTCATAAATAGTTTCAAGCTACATAATCACATAAAAAATACTATGGAATTACTTACCGTTGGCACCTTCAACAGATCCTACAATTTGAGCTTCACTCACTACACTCTCCCCCTCTTTCATGAACAAATCAGTGGCAGTCGGTTCACTGGCTCCCTCAGCATCAGCAGATACAATTTCTCCCACATCATCACCGACTGGACAATCCACTGGTAACATAGACCCCACCTCAGGATTCTCTGCAACTACTCCATCGGCCACATTCAAATGTAACACTTCCTCAACTTTTGTTTCTTCCTTGCCCTCATTACCATTAACTTCTATCTGAATAGATGGCTCATCACCTAAACCAGTTTCTTTCATGTAGCTATCAATCTTTATTGATGAGGGGTCCTCCTCAGAAGACACAGGCATCTGAATAGTAGCCACAGGAATATCCATTGAAGACACTGGAACATCAATTGACGGCATATCTATGGATGTTACTGGTACCTGTATGGAAGCCATTGGTATGTCTAATCCTGATACCGGTATTTCTATTGTGCTCACAAGATGGTCCGTTGATGACGACCCTTCTATTGAAGCAGTAGTATTAATTGTGATAGTATTTCCTTCTCTATTTAACTGGCTAGTGTCAATTGTGATAGTATTATCTTCTCTATTTAATTGGCTAGTATCAATTGTGATAGTATTTTCTTCTTTCAATTGGCTATCTCCAGTGCACTCGTTCACAATTTGCATGAAAACAGAAGACCCATCAGACTCAACTGTGGAAGTTTCTGAGGGAACAGATGACGAATTTAGATTATCAGATTTGTCACTGCTTTTTATGAGCAAAAGATCTGATACAGAGCATTCCAATGAGTCCTTGTCATCTGAGGCTGTTTTCTCTTCTTCATGCTTTTCTACTAATGGAGGAGGCATGGGCTTACCATCATCATCCAAAAGCATTCCAGTTAATGGGCACAAAGTAAGAGGAGGAGGTGGGCTGTCACGTTTAGTAGTGTTTATCTCATCTATAGGGGGCAAGTTATCAAATGGGTCTGCCTCACTATCTGAGCTGCTCGTGCTCCCAGTCTCAGATAACCTCCTCTCTTTGGCAATGGGAGGAGTAGTGGGCCCTTTGGTTGGCGAGGAAGGACCACTTGAGTTTGGTGGGGGGAGAGGGATAGGATCCAATTTCTTAACCACTACGGGCCTGCCCTTGCCTACTACAGGCTTCTGTCTACCCCTGGCACTCTGGGCAGTTCTCAGCACTGACACTTGATTGCCATCCACAGGCACTTGTCCAACCATTTGTATTTTTGGCTTTGGGTTAGATATCACCTTAACAGGGTTTAATTTAATACCTGGGTCCTTAACTGAAACTTGTATAGGATTCCGGGTGATGAAAGTCTTTGTCACAGGAGTTGTGTTGGCTGGCTTTGGAGGCAATGGAGAAGACTCAGCATTCACAAGGACAGGTAGCATTTGAGTTTGAGGAGATTTGACGATAAAATGAGTCAGTGGTTTTGCAACAATTTTTGTTGAATGAGACGCAGACAGAATGTTGGGAGGTTTTTTCCTTGGAACCTCGACGGGTGGATCATTCACAGACATCATTAGCCTGGCAAGGGAACCTCTTTGTTTTCCAATTACCAAGCTTTTACTCCCATCACTTTTACCCGGTGACTTGGCATCCTTAAGGACTTCCTTAAGTTTGGGTAAAATAAATATTTCCTTCTTCTTGCCTCCATTGGGTGATGTGTCACACTGTTTGGGGGATTTTGGATCATCAGAACCCCCTTTTGATTCCGCTGAGGGAGATTCCGATCCGAGCACAAGAGTAAAAGTTCTCTCCTTGACATCCCTCACTGGGCTCATTGGTTGTGGAGGGGGGTCAGTATCCATTGCAACACGTGACTCAATCTTGGTCACAATGGGAGCAAACAAATCTTCTTTAGCTTCACTGACCATGGATACCACAGGCTTCACTTTGGGGATGGCCATTTTCTCCCTGGGCTCCAAACGTGTGGAGGTTCTACACAACTCAATAGTTTTTTCATGGATCACATCATCATCCTCTTCATCATCCTTTTTCGAGTCAGAGTCCCCATCCTTACCATCCAGTATTTCATCCCAGTCAGGCCGGTCAGCTGTTAGTTCCCTCATAAGGGCTATGGCTTTCTCCGCACTTCCCATCATAATTTCCTTCTCCCTTCGCCTCCTTTCCTCCTCAGCCTTGGCAGCAATATCGTTTTTCTCCTCAACTTTGGGAGGAGGAGGTTTCAATGTCTTCACATTCTTCGGAGCTATTACATGTTTTACCAGCTTGATCAGTGGCATTTCTACTTTCTTCCCCTCACCCTTAGAATCTTTTCCTTTTTTTGCACTGTCCAACCCTGATTTCTCTGTACTTGGAGAGGATGTTTTTGAATGACCTACCGACTTCAACTCCTCTTTCACTGCCTTCTTAGAACTGTTCACTTGCTTAGGTGTCTTCTCATTCTCAATGTCCTGAGATTCTACCTTAGACTTTTTAGATGATCCCCCAACATCTGAATTATCATCTTCATCCGTTCTACTTCCTGCTCGTCTTCTCCCTGTTGAAGTGGAAAATTAAAAATTAGAGACACAAGTAACAGATATGCTAAGATCATCCACCGAGAGAAGGGATTTCATTATATTCTACTGAAATTCATTAGTAATGACGTTAATTATATTGTATAAATTAAGAAAAGATGAGCGTAATTGTTTCAGATTTTACATTTTTTAGTGTTCAATGAAGTCATATTTAATGCAGAGTGCTATGACAAGGATAGCTCATGATAGAAATTAAGGTTTTCCAACAATGGAGATGAAAAATTGGGTTCTTATAATCAGAGGGGGAATATATTTGGCCAAATAAAGAAATTTACTTGATGGCATAGGTCCTAGTTTTCATTACTGGGTCTTTAGCATCTTTACAACTCACAAGAGGTTATTTAAAGAAGCAAAAAAAAATAGGTAGAGGATATTTTAAGTAAACTCAAATCAATTTCAGAGTCAAATGAAATTTTGGGACAACATTCTTCAGGAATGAGGAAAACTTCTCAAATTAGCAGTCAGAGCCAATCCGCTGCATACCAAAACCAGTACACCATAGCATCGACCCTTTTATTGGCAGAAGGCCAGTTTCAACCCTTAGTGAATGTGCAATAACTGCCACCAGATGGTGTAACAGCCAGCATTTTTATAAAAACAAATATTGTCAATTTTAATTATCACCATAACGTAATTTAAAGAAATTATTTTTCATAATTTACTTTCCAAATGTACTACGGGGGAAAAAAGTTTCCCAACAAACGGAGCGTCACCACTATCGCGCTCAGGGGAAAATCCATTTCCTTTCTGATGGCATATTATTCTTAGGTGTCAGCCACGACAAGGGAAATTCAAACTTAGTAAGGTGATGGACTAATTGTCCGAATCGGTGATGGATTCCCAGCTGCTCGCATGACCCGAGTGTGTTTTGCACTGGCCCCGAGAACGGAGGCTCATTAGATAACCTTGAATGCATTTGAAAAGTTCCTGAATTCTCTTGTACAGCTCAACAAAAACCAGTTAGTGATAAACAGTTTTCCTTAAGCAAAACTCCGTAGGCAGCTTATCGCTAAAACACTAATGGAAGTTGATCAGTAGGTTATGTGGAACGTGGATTTGAATGAATTTGCTTTTGAAGACACTATTTCTCTGTGATAACTTCCAGGGATATTCAAAACATTTCATTAAGTCCAGGAGAGAGGGGATAAATCGATGAGACAGTTGAGGTAGTCTCAATTTTGCTCAAATATCGAGGGCAATGGATTTGAATAGAAAGACAGTATATTGCTGGCTAAAATACTATAGGGAGGGGATAAGATGATGAGAACATTAAAAAGAAGCGAAGACCAAGATGCACGTCTCGAGATGATGATGGCAGCCAAGGAGGCTACATGAGGAGGCCCCAGAACTCAACGGGAAAGCAGATTTCTCCTGTCACTTCGCACGCATTTTATTCGTTCGCCCAAATCGGCCGCATTGAGGCGCTGATTGTATCGAGCGATCTTGTCATTTTCGACTTCCTCCATTAGCGGTAGTGCAAGTGGTTGTGTTTTGCTCGGCCGAAATCTATTTTACAAAGTGTTTTTGCCAGTGAAAACTGTTTACGTCTTCTTGGCAAGAATTTTACAATGAGGACTAATCGCCGTTGTTGTGTTCCTGGGTGCGACGCTGGGTACGAAAGTGCCAAAAAGCGAAAAAAGGAGTTGGGCTTACGAAACCGAAGCCTGTTCAAGGCGAAGGTAAGTAAGTCCCCTCAGGTGAAGTATGATAAGGTGAAATTGCTTAAATTGTATCATATATTAATTACTCTACGCAAGGTGAATAGTATGAGGTCATTAGATGATTGTACTGGTTAGCTATCGCCAGTGAAAGTAACGCATTGTGTGGGTTGTAAAGGTATTGTGTGTGTAAACAGTGAGATGGTTGCGATGATCCTCGTGGTATTAATATTAAAAAATCAATTTCAAATGGTAGTAAATCAAATGCTTTTCCACATAAAATTATATTTCGGTGTAATCAAGTCTACTAAAATGTGTTCTCCAGTTACGACAAGTTATGATAAGTAGAAGTTATAATGATATACCTTTCTCAGAAATCAGGAAAGAATTATTTGAATTAGTACCCTAAGAAGTGGGTACAGAGAATTGTTAGACTATTGTTAACTGCAAGTGTTTATTCCTTTAAGGCTGATTTGGAAAAAGTCATGCATAAAGATATGTACTATGTATTTCATTGCTGAATACATGGGCAATAAGTCCCTTAATTGTATCTAAAGAATCACATTCTTAGGTTGAATGTACATTTTTTATTATGGCTTCAATATCACAATATTTTATATGTAATATGTATCATACAAAATGCAATTTATCACTTGCATCTTATGTTGATTTTCTGTATTTGATCCACTGGGCAAATAAAAGTTTATAATGTATTTTTTCTGAGTGACAATAGTATGTTATAACATATATGTTGTGTAAAGTTTTGATTTCAAATAAATAAGACCAAATTGTCAGAATGATTACTGTACTGCTTATTTACATCCTATTTCTATGAATTTGTTATTGGAGTTTTCATTGACATCAACTGATCGCCAGTATTGTTGTTGTTAATCTTTGACTTTACATTTCCTGATTTAAGTCCTAAAGTGCCAAGCGTTGCTTATCTCTACCAATTCTTTTATTAGGATTTGCATTTTCGATATTGGATTGGATATTGGAGGATTCAAATTCTTGTGACACCTACATTTCAGTCTAAATGACTTTCGCACAACTTCCATAGAATTTCTATGCATCCACCGAGGGGAATGTTAGAATTATTTCATCTTTGGAAAATATTCTGTTACGGTAATTACTGCGATAAGCAATTTCTTTCCATTGCTGGTAGACATTTGGTATCCAGGATACCAAGCACTTTTTAGGTTGGGACCAGGGCGGCCTAGCTTGGTCAGGGATTGCTGAGGAGCCCGGGCCCTCTTAGCATTCTGTCCTTTTCACCATTCACGAAGGGGCCAAAAATTTGTTTCCAGCCGAGGGCCTCCATCGATATTAAACTGCCCTTGGTTGGGACGACAAAAAAGTTCATGGGACGTCAGTTACTTATATATTATGTGTATTGCTTGCGAGTGCATTAGCGGTGTTTACATCCCAATATATCACTGATTAATGATTCCTCTTTGAGTTTCAGCTGTGAAATTGCATTCTGGTTGATGGCAGTAAAGCTCAGTGTTCCTGCATTGTTGACAATAGTAGCACATGCAGTATGTCTGATTTAGGCTATACATCAGTTCTATTTCCCACTAATGTCATGTTTTCCCCCGTGAAATGCGGATCGCTCGACGACGTTTGACAACTTTTGTAAACTCAATAAAATGCACGGTGGGTGACAGCGCGTCTAGCGGCGGACTCAATAATCCTCTAATGTAATATTCGTGACGGCAGCATTCGTTAGCATCCTGCTGACAACTCTCTTACTGTTGGCGGGGTGGCCGTGATAAAGAGGACATTAAACTTATAAGCACCTGTATCATGAGAACCCGCCTCCATGAAGCCGGTATGAGAAGTTCCAGTCCAGCAAGAAAGCCAGAAATTAGTGAAACTAATAAATCGGCGAGGTTAGAATTCTGTCATTCGTAACGGGATCATATTAGAATATCGTATCTTTCATCAATGAGAAGTGTTGATCATGGACATATTTAGCAATTGATAATATGCAATTGTTGGTAAATATAACTTTATAAATTGATAGTACTTTTTAGAACATTTTCCTATTTAGAAAAAAGTTATATTCCTCCTGTTTGTCACGAATCAGCCAAAAAACAACTACGAAAAATAGATCTGGACATAAATGTCTGCATTTTTGGAGAGCTATTTCTGCAGTCGGGCCGGGACTGCTGTTGAGAATACCACCTCGAGTGACGTCTAGGGATTACCTACTCCCGAATCTTTCGTATTTTCATCACTTCCATACATAAACGACGTAGTACCATAATGCGAAGAAATAATATATGTTCAGGACACCTGTCCCATCCACAGTGCACGAAACTCAAGAGATTTTTCGAGGAGCATTCGCACAGTACAGCGTAACCCTTCCCTCCAAACTCACAGTAACTGAATCCAATACAAAATATTTGCTACCTAATGGTCAAGGAATGGCAGAATGCCAAAGGAAAGAACCAAGAGAAACTGAAAGGTCAAGTCTGGGAGGTATGGGCATCTTTGGGTTGGCGCCTTACATTATTTCATAATAGGGTCAATGAGTCAAAGACTTCAAGGAGACATTGATTGTGATGGGGGTGGAATAAAATATTGTTTAATAGTAAAGTATGAGTTAACCAATTCGTCAGGACTTCTGCTATGTATGTATCTCCATTTTGAGTGGCCATAAAATTTGTTTCCTTAGCATTTCTTTATGAAGTTGACATAATTTGACCAACAGTGAATCTACCAAGAATTTATTTATTCTCTTTGCCTTTATTTAAAATGAGTTACTTAAAAATACTGTAAAAATATTAATTTACGAATACTACAGAATTAAAAAAAAGGAACTTCCATCTTGAATAAATACCATCAATATTTTTTTTAATATGCTGGAATATAATATGATAACTCCAGTTACATAATTGAAAGCAGTTTCGTACTCCACCTAGAAGCTTAAATAGTTCAACATTTCAAAAAGGCAATCAATCATAAGGAAAATGTAATATCTACCTTACTTACTGTTTTATGTCTTTTTTATTTGCGTATTTATTAATTCATTAGTACATATTTGTGCATAAAAAGCTTATTTATTTGGCTATTCATTGAAAATCTACCACCATGCTTGAAATGTGCATTGAACATACGTTTGTATTCATGATTAAAAGAGGAAACTCTTATTCATTGCGGTGCTCTTTAAATATTGGAGGTTATAAGGATAGTAGACAGTGGGTGAATCCCAGGACCTTGCTATAGTGCGAGAATTGGAGCGAAGCCAAGAAAAAAAGGAGAGGAAATAGAAATAATGCAGAGGAAGCTATGGCGATAACGAGAGCGTTTAATGATACGTTTGAAATGCATACATGGCTGTCTAATGTGCCTCAATTTGGAAGCCAGCGCGAATAACACTCGGGGAAGGTAAGCGGCCAGTAATCCGTCACTGGCTTCGACGATGAGTCCATCACCTTACTGTGTTCGAATTTCCCTCGTCATTGCCTTGGAATAGTATGCCATAAGAGAGAAGGCACATTTTTCTCCAGAGCGATAGTGGCAACGCTCCGTTTGTTGGGAAACTTTTTCCCCCATAGTACATCTAATATGTAATGAAAAAAATAACCTTAGTAGGATAAACAAATATATTGCTATTTTATAAAATTGCCTTGACAGTCTCCAGGTACAGTATCTGGAATTGTCAGGCAGGGAAAGAATTAAAAGAGGATTTCTTGGGTAAAAAATTTAAATTTGGGACACACATCTTATAAAGCATACTTGGAAAACACAGGGACAACAGAATAACGAGTGGACACTATCTTTGCGAGCACAAGGACATTCAATTGCACACTCACTTGCAGGTGTTGTCTCTTCTATCTCCATTTTTCTTTTTAAACCACACCAGAGTTTGACCTGACTCAATGCTTTCTGCTTGCTGTTCCTAGATGGGCGTCTGCAAAAAGAAGGACGGAATACATAAGGATATTGAAACAATCAACTGAATTCCGGATAATTTAAAGATGAATGGAGCTGATTTAAGTTATAATTATTCTAGTTGAAGCTTCTTTTGTCCGACTTACATTTAGACAAGTTAATGGTGGCCTCATTTCTTCACCTAAAGGGAACTTTTGTTCCCGCCAAAAAATGGGTCCCTTTTACTGAATAGGAACTTAAGGGAACACTTGGTTTTGTTTAAATTAAGGGAAACAAGGGAAATCCCTCATTTTGTATTTTCTAAACAACGTTCAATAGGGTATTTTGGCGTACATTGATGATTTAGGCATTCCAGTGAAACATTGATACCATTCTTTATATTTATCTAACATTATTTATTCGCTTAGTATAAACAATGTGAAAACTTCCCGGCAAAGAGGACACTGAAACATGTTCCAAATACTCGTCATAATGTTACGATTTCTGTGTCAGTGTCCTCCGAAATTAAGAAGCCTGACTTGATATATGTAATCAATGATAGTTTTCACGTATAAATAAGACCCTCTGGAACATTATGAAGAATCATATGCACCAAAAATAACTCAAATTGGAGGCAAGAATGTAATACCATGCCGTGGGCTCGCCATCATTAGGTTACATAATGCCATATTTCACTAATGTTTTGAGTGTTGTCATATACTAGTGGTTAGCACTCTCGACTTTGGGCAGAAGGTATACCAGTTCATGCCTCACATGGGTGATTTTTTCTTTTTTTTTGTCACATTTTTTTACGCTCTAGACTTGAAATATTTTCAAAAACAGTGTCGGAGAGTCTGACCAAATCTTTATTTATATCAGTTGTTTCGAACATTTTTAAGGTGAAACTTGTCTCGGCGATTCTAAGCGAATGATACGGGATCCCTCGTGTCTGCAGTTCGAGAAAGAACTGAAATTTATATTCCTGATGGCTGCCTTTGTCATTGCCATGACCCGTTTCAAATCCTGCTAAGATTTCTTTTGTAGCCTCTGAATGCAATGCCACCCCATCGAGTACAATGAAAATGCAACACTAGCAATATGCACTTCATCAATACCTTTTTTATTCAAAACAAGAATGTTAAGGACATGTCTTCGCTTTCTTATTTACCTCTTTCGTTTTAGTGAAACTACGTAACCTATTCCCACAGCTAAAATTGTCATTAAACGTAGCTACAGACCACGCTCCCGCCAAATTTTAACTATCTGAATATGACCCACAACCCTCAGGAAACAATTACGTGAACAACAAATGACAGGCAGAAAGCATGGATCCTCCCTCCCTGACGTAGCTGCATCAACGCAGGCTGCGTCAAAAGATAAATTACTTTGGCGTCAACACAATCTGCGCTGATGATCTTGCTTCTGATTGGCAGTGCAGTGTGTGTTAATGCAAAAACGGCCACATGAAAACGTAGCTTCAGTCTTCTTAGATTTTCACGTGATTAATTTAATTTTTCATACATAAAATTGACCAATGAAAAGTTCTTGCTCCAACAGGAACAGGAAAAAATTGTCTTATTTCCATAAATCCAATTAATCAGAGAAGAGTAGAGGTTGGAGCTTTTTATACTTAATCATAGATTTGAGGAATAATGACACAAAGTTTTTCAACTAATTTCAAATGTCCATTTCGTCATTTGACGAATTTTGTCCCATGGGGCAGGTCTTGTTTGGACCAATGAAATGCGTCAAGTCTTCCAAAATTAGGCACATCACATCGAGCGTTGTAGGATGTCTAGTATGCTTCCACGGAAGCAAATCCGTCCAGTGTGTATGTCCCTGTTACATGCACCACTGACTGGGTTGCATCGGCAAGACTACCGCGCGAAGTAGTGGTGGTGCGTGCTAGCTTGGAGGAAAATCAACCTATTGTTTTTTCTTCGATCAAGTTCGTAATCTCCCATTGGTATACTCACACCACTACTGGATCGACCACAATGGCAAAAATACAGCATCAGCAAAATCCACCCGGTGTGTAACGGGCCATATTCGGCTCTTCCATTGAGGGGAGCATTTCCTTCCAATGCAAGGCCATTCAACTTTGAATGAGATTGGACTAGCTCTATGTTAGCTCGGGATGTTCAAATATCGAAGATAACCTACCTATGCATAAGAGGATGAGGAAAAATCACCATTTGACTTTTACAAAAAGATGATTTTTCCAGATTTATTTTTCATTTTCCTTGAGATTCCATGACTTTCCAGACACAATGAAATTCCCTGACTTTCCAGATTTTCCAGAAGTGGCCACCCTGATTTTGTATAGCATCCATAAAATTGTAAGCAGTATAATAAGAGGTTATTGTAATGGCCGTGAGTTTTAACGTTTGCAAGGAATATGAGAAAACAAGTGCTGGAGTAATGCGAGCAATTACCAGTATATTGCAATAATTATCAGCAAAATATCAACCAGACGATGAAAGGAAACAATGAGTTTACCTACTCCAAATTAAAATTAAGTTCATCTAAATGGTAAGAGAATGTAATTGCACGCTACAACCTAGAGAAATGATCTTCACACTGACAAGCTCATTCAAGTTATTCAACTGGTTGAAACCGTAAATACTATTGAAGATGAACTTCACAACACCCAAATAAATAACAGATCACCTGTGACCCCCGTAGCACGCTTGCACTTTTATGATTATCATTTTTTTGTACCACAGCCAGATATAACAATTCAAATCATGTAAAAGCAATTAAGGGCCTGAGAGTCAAAGCAACAAGTGACAAACATCATCCAGTGTCACCTGTATCACTTTACTCCGGTAAGAAATGACAAAAAGCAAAGTAGCTTAAGAGTTAGGCGGCTAGATCGCAGCACCATACATTCAAACGCTTGTATTCTATTTACTGTAGGTACCTGACGGTACCAACTTAGAACATATGCACTTATATAGTTTTTTGTGCTAATGTTTCTTGTATTACTTTGACTCTCAGGCCCTCAATTCATTATAAATCAGCAAGCCATGATCGCTCAATTGAAATAAAATTGGAATCTCTCGAAATTATATGCATACCTTAAATATGATATATAAGCTTGATAGGTGGAAGTAGATGTCCAACTTTAATGACACGAATTTTTCATCCAATAAAATCTATCATAACGCAACAACACTTCCAAACACCTGATTACCTATCCACCATAGTGTATTTTTATGGAACTCAAACTTGTTGAACATTCCTGCAACACTTACTGAATGGTTGCTAGGGCTTACAAGTCTCATAAATTTCTTGAATACATGTGTGTCGTTCCTTCAACCGGCCATGAGTGATATCATAGAGGAAGTATACTTACTCTATGGTGATATGTATTAACTTAGAAATTAATAATGTTGTCTCAGGACATATGTGGTGGAATTTATATGTTACAAAAGAGGAACTCTTTGCAATTTTCCACAGATACATTTTTCATGCGACCGGTTTCAATTGTTTACATCACTAGGGCTTCACAATGATTTTTAACAACAAAACAGGTACCATTACAAATTTAAGTGGGAAATTGAAAAGAGTTCTGCTTTTGTTCACTTAGAAAGTTTTTCACTGATTTTCCTAAACTTTTTTGTTTATGATTCTAACACAACCTTTTTCTCATGATATATTACGAGTACTCATAGTTTTTGAAAACCTCAGCTTATCATTTTTTACTGATTGGGATCAAAACTGAGTTTTCTAAGCCCTGCAGCCAAACAAATTCCTCACAAATCATATGAATAAGTTCAAAATACCTTAATCAGCTACTTCTTCCAAATCGCTATGTAACTCTAGTACCCTTTTCAGGAAGGTATCAGAATTTTTGAGCCTCGACAGTCAGGCAATTTTTACAGGACAACCTTGAAAAATTCAAATAATGCTAGGTATTTAAAAGTCAAGACTGGTCAAGGCTGTGACACCACATCCATGACAGTACTTCCCAAATGAGGCCTCTGAACGGGCATAATCTATTCCCACTGCCTTTAATCCCTATATGACCTGAAATGCATCCTTAATCTAACATGGACACACTTGGATCAAACTAATAACAACCAAGATTTTCTTCAGCAAATTTTACCAGGAATTTATTGGAAAGTATATCGCAATGCATAAGTTCCACCACATCTGTCCTGAGACAACATCATTAATCCTTAATGCTCCCCCAACTCAAATTTTCACTGTGTTATACTCAGAACTTCCATGGAAGAACTATACTAATTCCATTCTCATTTAAGTAAGTACTACACCAACTTATGTATTATTCTTCTATGCTAATGAACTGCATGCTTTAAAAAAACAACCTATAAGATATCAACAATAGCAGACTAAAATCTTGGGCACCCTCTCTTGCCAGAAATAGAACTGTGAATACTGATTAATGATAGAAACAACTAGTAATAAAATACATACCCGCTGGAACTAGGCGGTGTCTCAATTTCTATTTCTTTTGTCTTGTTTTTACTCCCCAACTTTCGCCCACGAGTTACTTTAACAGGTGGAGTATCATTATCACTTGAGTCAGGGCCTGGTGTTGGCTCTTTACCCCGAGAAGTTGAAGCTGAAGACCTCACAGGGGTGGATTTAGCAATACTCTTAGCTTTCTCTGACCGTGTGACAGCAGGCTTCACTTTTTCATGAGCATCAGAATCAGACAAATCCAGATCAATTTCATCTGTAAGAGGCTCCACTTTAATGTCCACCTTGATGTCATCAGAACTGAACTCCATTCTTTCAGCTTTTTCTCTTTCCAGCTCTTTCCTCTCAAATTCTTCCAACAAATCTTGACAAGTAGCAAGGTTCTTAGCTGGTTCCCATGTGTTCTGATCCCTGAAAATTTTGATATTTTAATCATGGCAACAAAAAACTTACAACTAAACGTAGTATGCACTCGTTGCATTTCACCAGCAAATTTAGCCGGATGGGCTAACTTGGAAACCCGACAACAGTAAGATGAGACTCCTAAGCTTCAGAATTTGTCAGAAGATGCCTTACTAAGGTGAAACAGGTTGCAGTTTTAAAATGAAGTAAGGAAGTACAAAGTTTTTAAAATTAAAAATGGATATCTATCACGTCCACGAAGTAAAGCCTGAAACAATCAAATTTACTTTATCAGTCATTTCTATCAAGTCATTGAAGGTTAAAATAATACCCCCTGAGTCAACCTGAAATTTGAGAGAGCTGAGGTCTTCTAATAGCTTTAGCCTAGTGTGTAATTTTTGAGGCTATAGCAGGTCCCAACCTAGTGCTAATATTATTGTCACTCTAAGAGTTAAATCTACAATTTTTCTGCACCACTACTCATTAAATGGGAGTTACAAGAAAAGAATCAGAACACTTTCTTTCATTTTGACCCCACAGACCAAGCAATTTATGCCTTTTAAAGCAAATGCTAGCTGTCATGAAAAGCCATTAAGTTCCCCAAAAGGATCTTGGTAAAAACGTTTCATACTGAATATGAATAGCCAATTGCTAAAATTATTGTTATTCACGAGCAATATGATATAATGAGCTAGAATGTATGAAAATTCTCAGAAAGCCTTCAATTTTCACAACCTCATCTTTTAGGCAAATAAAATCAATGCTTACAATGGCTTTGAGATCCTTTTATAAACTTTGTTTGTGATTATATTGACAATAACATCACTGCTTTACGTAAACACTGTACTGCTATTTGTATTCAAGTCACTGCCATAGAGGCAAGTATGTTATGAAGTATTCAAATAGGAGCCTTCCGAGTTTATAAAGACAAGGCATACAGTTATCCACATCGCTCTAAAATCTTGATCAATCAATAATCTATTTTCAGAACTTACATTGAATAGCCATCCCATTTAATCCAGTATTCATGCCTCTTCCACCTATGATTGAACCTTTTGGCCAAAATTTTCTCAACTGCATACTCCTCCCCTTCAGGAGATAACACCTGCACACCTTTTGGCCTTCCAACATTCCTCATTGGTAACACCAATTGTTTCTTCTCAAATACAGTTTCTTTATCACTATCAGAATCATCATGCTCGGATAATTTCCTTTTACGGGTTTCAGATGCAGCAGAGAAAGCTTTACCCTTATCACTGTCCTTACGCACGATTGTTTTTCTTGCTCTCTCGCCGTCTTTAATCACTGGAGTTTTCTTGACACCGACACCTTTAGAGTCCATGGAGGATTTTTTACCAGTGCCACCACTCACCCCTGCATCTTTTTCATCGTTTTTCTTAGTAACAACCACTTTTCCTTTTTGTTCTGCCACCTTTCCTTGACTGTTGACATTAACATTGGCTTTGGAATCCTCTGTCTTGTTACCTGAAATGTAAATCATGGCTTGCTAGAGTTCATATGCAAAGACAAAAACATAAAATTCCGGTTAAATTACTTACAAATACAATAAAAATAGCCACATGCAACATTGTACACACACCAAGGAAGTAAACTTATCATTATAAATAATAATTTCGTTGATATGCTGTGTTATTCATGGAGGCTTTCTCATCATATGACGGTAATGACTCAATTTACAGAAATGATAAATTTTGTAATGCCAAGAGGTATCAACTTAGCCAACTGTATTAATTGTTTTTTTCATTGAAGTTGGGTTGCGCATTGTTAAACTGCAGATAATAGACAACCATAGCAAATAATGGGGTACTTGAAAATAAAGGGCCAACTAAAATCTTCCTGACCGATAAAATTTCTAAACGATTTAAAAAATAATTGAATAAAATATCCCAGATTGACGTTGAAATATGTATAATTTCACTTTAAATTTTACTGGACAATGTACGATAATATGCCTTACCTATTGCATTGGATACAGATGATCCTACTTCCTTCTTGGGAACCTCTTGCAAAATACCTCTGCCAATGACCTGGCTAGCCTGCATAGCTCTACCAGCTTTAATCCAGGAATTTCTTGATTCAATAGGCGAATTATGCCAAATTTGATATATATCCCAAGATGTTAATTTACACGGCGTACCTATAAAAAAGACGATCAAACGGTCAGACATTTCCAAAATAGTTGTCTGAAAAAGATGTAGAACCAACCTTACCTCTAGACTTCATCTCTTCCAGATAATTGCTTTTCCATAATAGGTAAGCCCACACTGTAGCAGTAGATTCAACTTTGGCGGGTATTCTAGTAGATAGATTACATTGCTTATCGGATTTATGTTCCATAAACTCCTCGATGATGTGGAAAACTGCATGGCATAAGCCACAGACCAAAACATCAACAGAAGCCATTTCCTTTTGAGCAGCTAAAACAAAACAACAGATAAGACATTAAGCTATTATGTAGAGAGCAACCTTAAAATTATAATAAATCATTACAAGGGACTACCTATAATGATGTTTGGATTTTTGTTTATGTTTGCTGGGCTCGATATTTTGCCCGCCATTTTTGGTTCACGATTTAAAATTCATTGAAACCAATCCCTAAAATCGTGAATGACCTGATTATAAATAAAAATAACAATAATTAGATGCATGATCTCGCGGAATAGTATCAACTAATAACACTCAATCGCACAACAACTGGCAACATCAATGCTCCGCGGAGAACAACTAAGAATTTCAAATGCACCACTCCGTGTAATTCATGATGCTTTTCAAATTTATCCGCAAACAGATGGCGTCCATCAATACTGAGACTTCTACTTACGATAGTGAAGGGAATAAAGAGATTCTTTACACACAAACGTTTAAAAATGTGACTAAACCCTAATTTTCCTCGTTTAAGAACGTATTTACTTTGATATTGAATGAGGCTTCACACCATGCGTCGTAAAACATTTCTTACTGCTCCGACGCTTCAGAGCGATAGCAACGCCAATTATGATACTGTAAATTTTATAAAAGTACACCCCCAGAGGAATTGGTTCATTGGATAGTAAATGTTAGATGGTACGACTAAGTTAAAGGGAAATAAAAAATGTACAAATATAAGATTTATTTAGTCAATAATGAGAACAGAATGAATCATTAACTTCCAAAACGTAATGGTGGCAGTTTCTTCAAGTGAAAATGGATGTCTTCTCATACTACCAACATTAAGAATATTTAAAATAAACTATCTTTCAATTGTGAGTATTTTCCGCAAATACATTTTTATCACACTATCTATATTGAATTCGACTTAAATAAATATATTTCAGCGATCATGTAAGCAAATAATTCGTTCACTTACTAATGTCAGGCAAGGGATCACAGCAATAATTGCAGTTCACCGCATTTGCGCGAAGAAATTAGAGTCAAAACAAAACATTTGGCATATGGTACATAGTAGAAGAGTTATTCAATCACATCGGAATCCATAGCAATGTTGGTTGTGCCATTATGACGATTCTAACGAGGAAAGATAGTGTAATTTTGAATGGCATCACTTTTGAGAACATGCATACATTGGCAGCATGTGGCGGGTAAAATATGCGTTGCAATTGTTTCGTGATATTTTTTAAAGCAAAAAAGTGTTATGTTCATGAAAGTGTTAAAGCCGCTATGATGAAGTACTTATGAGCGCAATACACCTACCGTAAAGCGAGATAGGGAATCTAAAGAGATACGCGTCTGTGAAGTTTTCAAGCTGCATTGAATATGGCTGATGAAGAGGACGGGAAGGAGTATCGTTGGGAAACAGGATATGAGAAAACATGGTTAGTATTGAAGACCGGTATTTCTGGGTTGAAAGCAGTGCCTTTCGTTAGGTGCAGATGCATTCAAAATGTAACTGTCAACGAAGTAAGACGTATTTGGTGTACGTTCTTGCAAAATATTTCGGCACCACCGGTCATTATCAACCGTAGGTCTTTCCACCGAAGATACTGCTACTAGAGAACCACAAAAATGCCAATGCTGTGAACGATTGTGAGGTACAGTCACTTTACCTGCACCGAAAACGTATAATAAAGCAGCATAAACTTCGTGTTTTAAGGCCGTTTTACACGGTACATTTGTTGGTACAAACTCTTCCGTGAACTCTTGCATGAGGCAAAATGTATCGTGTAAAGCGGCAAATTGTATGAATGCTTGTGCGAATGTCTCAATGCCTGCACGGGAAATAGAACCTGTTCTAATTTCGTTGAGACAAACGTACAATCTCACGTACATTCGTTTGTACAAAATCTTTCATCGTGTAAAGCGGCCTTTAGGTGCGCGTAGGCTTTTCGCTGAAGCTGCCATATCGAATTCGGTAAGTCTCATGGGGGACACAACACATGTGAAAGTTACTCGACGCAATTTAATTTTATGTATGTTAATGGGTTCTTGTTTGGTTCGCATCAGATGTTCCCACGTGCTAAGGTACCGTTGGAACGTCGTGTAAACAGGACTTAGTAGATATTTAGAAGAAAGAAACGCAGAACCCGATGGCTAAAACACTAGAATAACTAAGTCATTATTCGGTGTACTTAAGTTGAACTCAATAAAAATAATAGAATGGAGTGGGTGTGGTATGATTCAATATTTTTAAAATTCAACTTGAAACCTATCACTTTCTTTTGTATTTGAATGTTTAAGTGCTATAGCTACTATCATCCCAGAATGTATGACATTAGTTTTTGGAATTTGGCTAAGTAAACTCTTCAAATATTGATAGTAGTCCTGGCTCTTAGGAACCTGAGTTGGAACGTCAACCATGATAATTTTGCTTTTAAACTTCAAGGTGTGGGAAGAGATTCATGGGTTTATCCAAAACCACTCCTAGAAAGTCTTATAAATTATTGATACACCTGGGAGATAATATCTTCTAACTATATATTTCTGTATGTCACTTCTATAACTTAATAAAGGATGCAATTAACAACTGTTACCATAACTCAGTACACTACACCAAACATAAAACCAATAACACTTTTCATCAGAAAGAAAGAACATTTCACTCAAAAAAAAATATCAAGAGATAAGATCTTTAAAATCTCTGAAAACCTGCTTTACTCACAAAAACTCTTGTTTTTTGTCCTGACAATATATTAGCGAATATATATGCTAAATTTTCATTTGACTTAAAGTATTCAAGTTTTATATCACCAGACAAAACTTTCTCCCTTAAAACATTATATCTGATGCCAATATGCTTTGTTTTATCAGATACAATCTTGTTACTTGCGACACACATAGCACCTTGATTGCCAACACCTATATTTACTGGTTTTGGAAGGAGTCTGTCTTGGCTTATTGTTAGTTCTCATAAAAAAATTATTCAGCCACATTATCTCCTTTGATGCCTCATGCATTGCTATGTACTCAGCTTCAACAGTTGAACTGGCTACTTTCCTCTGCTTCCTGCTCACCTAAGATACTGGTCCACCAGCTAGGATCACAACAAAATCACTCACACTCTTTCGGTCCACCGTATCACTGGCCCAGTCTGCGTCAGTAAATACTTTTACAGGTTACCCCATTTTTTCATACTTAATACCCAGTTTACTTGGTACCGTGTACCTGTGCGTGTATCTTAGCTAATGCTTCACACAATTTCAATTGCTTCTACAAGGTTATTTGCATTTCTGACTTAACTTACACACAGGAAAAGCTTTGTCTGGTCTAGTACTGTTCGCTAGATATAGCAAACTACCTGTCACCCTTCTGCAGATGTATTCATCGAACCCCTCAGTTGCTTTCCCTGTTCCTCCAACTTCTAAAGGTGTGGAGCAACTCATTGCATCTTTCATCTTTAAGGCCCACTACAATCTTTACATGTACACCTCTTGGTCAATTTTAAATTTACCAGGAGCTTTTTGAGTCACTCTAATCGACTGCAAATGTTTAGCACTGCCTAAGCATTTAATATCCAAAAGTTCTGACAGTTCTCTTTTGAAAGTCTCTGGCCTACATTTATTTCCTAGAGCTATTAAATCATCTACATACATGCCTGTAATCAGAACTACACACACATGGCTCACTAATACATTGGATCAGCCCTAACCTCCTTAAGTGACCAGCTGCTCATATATTCCAATTTCTGCTTGATTGATGGTGTCCATACAAGCTTTTTTCAATTTGTAGACATAATCCTGAGGACCTCTAATTCGGTCTTCAAAACAATCTGGCTGTTCTACGAATACCTCATCACTTATAGGACTTTTAAGATATGCAGAATTCACATCAAAGTGTTGTATGCTCCATTCATTTTCAACAGCTATAGCAAATATTATTCTAAGCACAGGACTATATGTCTCCAGAATTTCAACTCCACGTATTTGGCTAAACCCTTGGGCAACAAGCCTACTTTTGTATTTATCAGCTTTTCGATCTTCCATTTCTTTTTATTTTTTATACCCATTTTGTCCCTATCACATTTCTTCCTTCTGGTCTTTTCACTATGTCCCCGGTATCATTTTCATGCATATTTTTCATCTCTTCTTGCATTGCCTTGTACCACGGTTGTGCCTTCGGTCCTGTTAAAGCTTCCCCTGCAGATCTTGGTTCCTCGTCTGAAGAAGACTCATATTTCACCTGTTTACAACATTTGCAAGGTTCCTTTGGTAAAGATATATATTCTCTCTGACCTCCTTGGATGAACTGATTCCTCTCCGCACTTCCTAAATGATGTCCTTCTGTTGGTCCATGTCTTTGATTCGACTCTTCAAGTATACATGTCCATTTTCTCCAGGATTTCAGCATGTTCATCTTCATAAATATCATCTTCACTACCTCTTGAATACAGATTAGTCTCTTCTTTGCTTCTTATACCTTTATCATCCAAGTCTATTTTCCTATAAGGAAAAACATATTCATTGAAAATTATATCAGGGCATATTATTATTTTTCTTCTGTCAATGCTCCAGAGTCTATAGCCATTGACATCATCTAGAACACCTAGAAAAACATCTCTCAGCCCTCGGCTCCAGTTTTTTGGTTTTAGTCATAACTTTTGCCCATGCTTGTCACCCAAATACCTTCATCTTGCGCTGTTATCTCTCACTTATGTCTCTCCCAGACGATACCTCAATAGGTATCTTGCCATTCAATGCTGATGCTGGACAATGGTTTCTTCTGTAACACTGTATTCAGTGCCTCAGCCCAGAAATTATGTGGTAGGCCAGGTTCTATTGGCGTGCATCTCACCATATTGAACTAAGTGAGTCTCTCTGCCTTCCCGTTCTGCTGGGGGGTGTACGGCACTGTGAATCTATGCCTGATGCCTTCCCTTTTCAGGAAAGTTGTAAATTTCTCTCCTGTGTACTCCCCACCATCATCACTGAGAAAAGCTTTGATTTTCCTCTCTTTTTGGTTTTCTACTCTAGATTTGTATTATATATATTTGTATGTATATCTGAAAATAACGTAGTATTTTCCTCCTCCAAGAGATGTAGGAAAGATCGGTCCTCCATCGTCAGAATGACTAAGTTCTAACACTTGACTACTTCTATTTTCTGTCCTTTGGGTAAACTTCTTCCTTATGAACTTCCCTTGCACACAGATGTCACATTTGGTGCTCACTTTTGTTTCCACTTCAGGTTCCTTCACTCTTAGTACTGGTATCGTCCACAGAAGTTGTTCTCCTCAGTGACTAAAACGCCTATGCCACAAGCCCAAAGATGCATTACTCACTCTACCTTCGACTTCTGTTTCATTTCCTGGCTCTAATTTAAGTTCTGTACACGCAGCCTCAGCTTCACCCTCTTGATCACCGTCTAATGTATGCACATTATATAGGTCATTTTTGCAGAAAGCTCTTATCATGACTTCACCAGTCGCTCTATAAATTACATCAGCTTTACCACAATCAACGACTATTTTCGCACCCCTTTTCTCTAGTTCACTTGCACTATATAAGATTATTCTGCAAGCCTAGCACATTTAAAACCACTTACTCTAATGTCCCGACCACCGCATTCATCAGTCATTCAGAGTAATGATGTTCCTTTGCCTTTCACTTCAGAATTATCACCATTTTCTACATCTATTAGTCCTTCACTCATTATGTATCACGTTTTGCAGCAGTTCAATTGATGGAGACATATGGTTTGTAGCTCCACAATCAAGTATCCATACATTTTTCTTGTGCCTATCATCCTCTTTTGTTGCGCACAAAGCTTTGTACGTTCTCTTCTCATTCACTGTTGCCAGTGACACATTCTTTACCTCTTAATGGTCTCCCTTTGATTCACATTTTCTTACTTGTTTTGTCTCTTCTCTTCTTTGATATGGTCTCTTGGGCTTCTTACAATACAGGGTGATTACAAAAGAATGCGTCAGTTTCAAAGATCTGTACTTTTCAAACTGTACGAGCTACAGAGCTGTGTGATCTCTCAAAATGACCGGTACATTCTCTAGTTTTGTTGGAAAAAAACATCAAAAATGTTCATTATGTCCTTCGTGAGTAACTCGTACTCCATCTTAATGAGACCTACCAACAAAGATGGATTAGCCAATCTGCAAGACAAGTCCCTGCCCTTCATCTGTGGCCTCAGAGGTCACCTGATCTCACACCATGTGATTTTTTTTGTGGGGATATGTCAAGGGTCAAGTCTTTATGCTGCCATTGCCTAATAACAGCGAGGAATTGAAATCATGCATAACTTTGGTTGTGAAGACAGTAACTGCTGACATGCTTCACAGTGTGGAAGGAATTTCAATATCGACTTCACATTGTTCGGGTTACTCAAGGAGGATATATTGAAAATTTGTGATGTTTTTTCCCAACAAAACTAGAGAATGTACCGATCATTTTCAGAGGTCTCACAGCTCTGTTGCTTGTACCATTTGAAAAATACAGATCTTTGAAACCGACACATTCTTTTGTAATCACCCAGTATTTTGCTATAAGGCCTCTGCCACCACAATTGTAACAATAGAAACCTCTATCGGCTATCTCTTGTATCTGTTCTTGATTTCTGAAAGGTGCCCTTGTGTCTTCCCCATGCCATCATCTCTGTTGACCCAGCTTAGTAAAAAGTACCCTTGAAAATTCCTCATTTCTCACATTACATGTTTCTTCTAATAGTAATGCTGATTTCACCTTTCTCGTCGTCAAATTTTCTTAATGCTCGAGGCCTCTAACTAACCCCTCGTATTTGTCTAATAGCAGTCCCATTAGGAAGAACATGGCTATCTGATTGTCATTAAAAGTCACGCCTCCTTTTGCAATCTTTCGGTGCTGCTGTTAAATCTTTGCTGTATACTCCGTCATTGAGATATTTTAAGTTTTCCTAACATTTATCATTTCCTTCTGGTGTATTATCGTGTGCAAATGGCTGTATGTACCATGTATCTCTTCTAATGCTTTCGTCTTGTGCTCTCGTGCAATCTCCGATGTCTTCTAAATATGTATGCAGACTTCATATGTTGGATGATTTAGTTCAGCAACTTTCTGTTTTCCCGATCTTGTTCTTCATTTAGTGTTTCTGCCGTCTCGTACCCTGGGTTCACAGCACACCAACAGTTTTTCTCCACGAAAAGTGATCTACTCTTAAAGTCCACACATAATAATTGTCATTACCTTACTTTGGACACTTTTCTGTTTCTTCATAGTCATCTTCTTTTTACCAGCCATATTTTCCTTTCTATTTTGTCTTACTGTTAATACTCAGAACTCATCAAAATTAATATCGTATCTATATCACGCCTAGACTGCGCATGGATCATACCCTGGGCCCAAAACCTCTTATAAATTTTTGAGACACCGGGGAGATACTATCTTCTAACCATATATTTCTGTATATCACTTCTATGACTTAAAAAAAGGATGCAATAACAACCGTTACCATAACTCAGTACACTACACCAAACATACACCCTAGAGATAATTTTGCCTCAATATTTTTCTTGGTGTCAACATTATGTGGGTTCAACTTAATGACACAAACAATGTTCCATTTCTAACAGAAAGGAGAGACTATTTTCAAAGGAAAAAATAGTGTGTGTATTAGATTTACATTTGGCTGCTAAAGACAGTTGAAGTTTAAGCGAAGTGTTTTGCGGATTTAAAGCTTAAATATTGTTTTGTAGCCAATCTTGTAGATGATTATTTGTTGCGTTCACTTTTTCCTGTAAAGCATGGTGATTTGGGGCTTAAATCAAACCACACGTGTCATTAGCATTAAAAATAGTTTCTACACCTTGAAAATTTCCCGGATGGTCATTAGTGTGATTGATGCTGGAACCCATATGGATTCATGCATGGATCCTTGTACCTTATAAGTTATTATTGTAAACACAACTTGTATGATGTCATTTACAGGAAATGGCCCCTGTTCTGATTCAGTGAATGTGTTCTTGAAGATATTTATGCATAAACAGGTCTTAACAGAATTGTATGACATATGTGGACATGGTATTCCATTTTCTTTCATTCTTATGGGTAACTTCACATTCAACAGATTATATCAATTTTAGATACACTTTGTTCCTTCAGTGAAGTGGTAATATATTTCACTGGTCCATGGATATAAAAGTTACTTTCATGAGAGCAAGGTGGAGGGAAGAAAAAAAAACCCAGCTTCAGCCAAGCTATTAACTGCTATGAGGACATTTTACTGTGGCATGAAATGGCAAAACATTGTTTAATCAAATGAATGTTCTAAATGCATTTGTATTTTGTATTAAATTGATGTGAATGGAATTTATTGATGCACAAATATATTTTTTTTGAAACAATGCATTTAAAGCACTTTTTCTTTGCCAGTTACCCAATATTTCCAGGAAATCAAAACATTAAGTCAAAGGGGTCATTTAGTGTGGGGTCACTTAGGATGCACTGCCCTTTCCTCTTCTACCCTAGTATCTGCTTGTTAGTGTGATGATATGATAAATTAAACTTTTGGAAAAAATTATGTTTGGGTGCCATTCTTCAGCCCAAAAAGGTATTTTGTGTCTTATTTGAAATCTTGTTTGGAAGAGCCATGATGTATGCTGTTGTTTTCAGGGTGGTAGGTGTAATGCTATGGATGAATTAGGATTCTTAGTTGGTAAAGGCAAAGCTTTTCCTCAAGGAATTCTCAAAAGATTAAACCCTTTACTATCCATAATTATGAGAGTCCTAAATCCATGATCTATTTCATTGTTAATGCAAAAAGATGGAAACAAACAATTCATTCGGTCTAATTTGAAGCTAAACTGCTTTCTGATATTTTGGAGTTTACTTCATAGGGATCATGTCCCACGAAAAAGACATGCAAGAAACATATGTATTTGGGTTTAGGAACACCAAGTTTGCTCAAACAAATCAAAGATATAGTGGGGAATCCATGACACTAATTTCAGTGGTGTCACCCCCTTGAAAGAACACAAGTATGAGGATTACATATTGAAAATTAACCATGCTCAGTGCTTGGCTACAGATATTCTAAATTCCAGTCTGCTGTAAAGAAATGGTAATTGATAGTTTAAGGTTTTATTGCCCTTTATCCTCGTATGTCAATAGCCATAGATGAAATTTCTTTTTAAATGTTTCATTATGCAGTGTTACTTTTGAGTAACTTTCATGGAACACATTATATGAAAGATGAAAAGTTTTGTGTCAGTAAATAAAGGTTTGGTAAAGTTTTACATAAATGCCATTAGTGACTTGAATGATTCTAGGCATTCTACCAAATAAATGGTAGCCTTATGGACAGTTCTGCCCGTAATTTCGGAGTTCTCTCATATGTCTCCATCTTAATATATGTTCCTGCATTAAATCCCTTTTTAAACTGCATATCTTTTGCCTTCTTTCATACAGTTCAATATTCCTACCCTCCTTCCTCTCCCATGCTTACCCTGCATTCTTTCCTCACATTTTTCCTATATTATCCTCATCTTGAACTCTTTGTATCTCCTACCCTCTCTCTTGCAATCTAATATTCTTCCTCATATCCTAACTCTAGCCTACCTCTCTACCCTCCATTACCCTCTTTGACCCCTCACTTCGGCCTCCAACCCCTTCTGCTTCAAGAAGAATTTTGAAACTTGTGAAAGTTACTCATTGGTGGTGGGCAAGGGCCTAGCCACATTGAAACACCGGATCCCGTCAGATCACCAAAGTTAAGCAACGTTGGGCCCAGACGGGGGTTGGAGGGGTGGTCCTCCTCCATACCTATACCGGAGAAGATGAAGACTGGAGAAGAAGATGGTGAAATTGTTTTTTTTTGTAAAGTGTGGGGTAAACCTCGGTACATAGATTAAAGTTTGCGGCAGGACCCCTAAAAATGGAATCCTCAGACACTTAGATCTGTCAGTCCATTGTGCCATCTGCAAGACTTAACAACACCCATGGAGTCCTACGGCTAAGCTAAAAGGCCAAAATATCTCTAATGGGGATGTCCCTGATTTCCTTGGGGTCCATGTGTGCAGCCCAAAAACCTCGGTACATACCCTTAACTGTAATTTATGCAAATAAACTGGGGGAGATTCGAATGGATCTCTCCCCTTATTATTATTATACCTCTACCGGGGTGGATGGAGAGATGACACTCCAGACCTATACCGGGAGGCTGGAGGGTAGACCCAGGTGGGGAAGATTGGAGGGAGATGACCCTCTTCCATACCTGTATGGGGAAGGTTTAGGGTGGCCCCTCTTTCATACCTCTACCATGGCTCTCTTGTCCCCTGTCTGCGAGTAGCAGGCAGGTTAAATGTTGGATGGCACAATGGACCAAGAGGTCTGAGTGCCAGGAGGGCTCCAGAAGGCCCTCACCAACCCTTACAATCTACTCATTGGCGACACTAATTGTTCTTGTTTTAGTCGTACGACGTGACTGTAATGTAGTGGCCAGCATTTCCAATTTAGTAGGATATTGCTAAATTTGATACCACTCTCCAAGTGCCACTAACAAGGGGAGACTACGTACCATGCTACGCTTCTGGGAATGTCATATTTTTTATGATGTTCGGAATGCCGAATGCTGCTAGGAATACGTCGTGGTTTGGTTGAATAGGCTTTAGTTTAGCCGTAATAAATTAATTTCAATTCATTATTTTCAGCGCGCTAAACATAACCGAAGGACACCACACCAAAATTAGCGAGCTCAGGTGGTCCAGTGGTTACGGTTGTCGACTCCTGAGTCAAGGGTCGTCGGTTCGAGTCCAATTGACGGAACTTTTTTTTCTTCTCGATTTCCTTTATTTTCAATTTTTCTATTATTTTGCATTGCAACTAGTCTCACCGGACGAAGGAACATTTTTCAACCGTCTCTTCGAAATAATGTATTGACGTCTTATTCCGAACGCTGAAGCATGACATAGAGTAGCAACCCTAGGGTGCGCTCACCAATTTAAGTGTCCATTGCTTATAGTGATCAACTTCCTAATCGCCATGGAACACAACGATTTCATATGGGTGCATTCACATTAATGCTTGAGGTCTGAAGACACCAGCATGCGTAAATTAGATATAGAAGAACGCGTAAAGAATAATAATTACCTTATTATCAACCGCTCTCATTAATATATAACTGAAAAAGAAATAAAATTACTTGGTATGTAAGTACTAAAATAAAAGTGAAGGATACATCTTATATGTCCTATCCACAAAAAATTATGTTATCACACGCAAGTGTCTGAAGGAATAAAAATTACATTTATTTGGGAATATTCCGGCGATGTTGTGTGTCATTTGAACATATTGAAAAGAAACAAAATTTAAAAATTTCCGTAATCGTTTCCTTCTTTTGTTAGATTCATGGGGAGGACAAACAAACCCTTCCATATATGACGAAATATTTACGGACGAAAATGATCTGCCAACATGCCAGTTAAAAATTATTCCCCCAAAGTGCACCCCTATGTGCCAACCCTGCGACGTGTATTTTTACCGCCAAGTGAAGCAGTTCATATCAAGATTGCAAAACTGCACATTTCTACTTCAAGAGAACCGAGAAATAAGTTCCAGGCAAGACGAAATTCGAATTCATTCACTAGTGCACGACCAACTGTCTTCGCCCAAATTTACTAGCATGCTACAGTACGCATGGTATGCGTCAAAGCTAGTAAACACCAGAAGTTTTTTCCAAAATGTTCGCCAGGTCTGTGTCCCAGACGAAGTGCCAAGAACGATTTGTAGGTGTGGTGGGCAGTGTTTCATTAGGTGCTCTTGGTGCGCCATTACGACGCCTTGGTGCGCCGACACCTATCATATGTATTTATGCTAAAGGTGAATAAAGAATATTATTATTATTATTATTATCATGTGCTTTAGCTGTTTTTATGATAAGTACCACCCAAGCACATGTACCCACGAACTTCCTGTGGATGTAAACAACTAAAAAAGTTGTGTCCAAAATGAGACAAAATTTGCGCTATGCAACGATTTGAAGAATTAACTTCATTTTTCTTGGTGTAAATAACAATGGACCACCTTCGGGCGACAAAGGACGCTCATATACACTTGACGCTTGCGCAGGGGGTGAGTAGGGGTGGGAAAGGGAAGGAAGGAGAAGAAAGATGGTCAGCGAACGACCTTTGCTGGCAGGGGAGAGGAAAGCGAATGAACTTCCAGGGTGTCAGGGATTAGGAGAGAGCGGAGGCGGCGGAGGGTTTTAAAACAGCCAACTCTTGGAAAACCCCATCATCCTGAGCTTGGGACACAGCGGGCGGCGGTCTTTTGGTCGCTTGGTGAACGGTGGAAAGTAGCGGAGGGCGGCGGACGCGGGAGTTGGGGACTAACGGAACTTCGTCCTCGGTGAAGGTTCTATTATCTCTAGAGCGTCTTTATCCTTAATTCATGGGATGGAAAGTTTTAAATTTTGTTTCTTTTCAATATGTTCAAATGACACACAACATCGCCGGAATATTCCCAAATAAATGTAATTTTTATTCCTTCAGACACTTGCGTGTGATAACATAATTTTTTGTGGATAGGACATATAAGATGTATCCTTCACTTTTATTTTAGTACTTACATACCAAGTAATTTTATTTCTTTTTCAGTTATATATTAATGAGAGCGGTTGATAATAAGGTAATTATTATTCTTTACGCGTTCTTCTATATCTAATTTACGCATGCTGGTGTCTTCAGACCTCAAGCATTAATGTGAATGCACCCATATGAAATCGTTGTGTTCCATGGCGATTAGGAAGTTGATCACTATAAGCAATGGACACTTAAATTGGTGAGCGCACCCTAGGGTTGCTACTCTATGTCATGCTTCAGCGTTCGGAATAAGACGTCAATACATTATTTCGAAGAGACGGTTGAAAAATGTTCCTTCGTTCGGTGAGACTAGTTGCAATGCAAAATAATAGAAAAATTGAAAATAAAGGAAATCGAGAAGAAAAAAAAGTTCCGTCAATTGGACTCGAACCGACGACCCTTGACTCAGGAGTCGACAACCGTAACCACTGGACCACCTGAGCTCGCTAATTTTGGTGTGGTGTCCTTCGGTTATGTTTAGCGCGCTGAAAATAATGAATTGAAATTAATTTATTACGGCTAAACTAAAGCCTATTCAACCAAACCACGACGTATTCCTAGCAGCATTCGGCATTCCGAACATCATAAAAAATATGACATTCCCACAAGCGTAGCATGGTACGTAGTCTCCCCTTGTAAGTGGGAAATTTCTTTAAATAAAAAATGATTCCTCTTTTAACGACAAGGTGATCATAGTGTCTGAGGAAAAGAAAGAAAAACTCTTGAAAGCTAGTTAATTTTACACTGCCAATTCCTCTAAAACATGCTCTAGTGTGTAACTCATTTTTTTGGGATAATTTGAGGATACTTACAATTCTAGAAAGAGCAAGGGACTAGCCACGTTGACACACTGGTTCCCGTTAGATCACTGAAGTTAAGCACATTGGGCCTGGACGGAGGTTGGATGGGTGGCCCTCCTCCATGCCTCTACCAGGGTGGATGGAGATATACCCAGACCAGGAAGGTAGGAAGGAGGACTCCCTCCATACCTCTGTCATGGTGCTCTTGTCCCCTGTCTGCAAGTGGCAGGTTAAAACATGGGATGGCACCATGGACCAAAAAAAGTGCCAGGAGGGCTCCAGAAGGCCCTCGCCCACCCATACAATCTACAATTGTAGCAAATAACAAAAACAAATGCCTTAGTTAATACGTGAAAGTTATTTAAACACACCATTGAGTAAATAAAGTTTTCTCAATGCATAAGGTGATTTTTTATCATTAAAAATATGACACTCCATCTGCATCCTATGAGAAAAGCCTGAAATTAAACTGAAATGCACCAGAAAGATGCCAGGATTAGTCTATGATGGAAGGAAGGTTTCAATTTTATCATCAATGGAGCATACACAGGCAGTTCCCGAGTTACGTAGGTCTCGACTTACGTAAATCGGTATTTACGTTGGTGGCAACCTTACCCAAAAAAATACGTGAATTACGGAATTGGAAGGATGGTTGCCTACTTTCAAGGAGCACATGTGCCGTAATGTTAGTAAGAGCTGGCCTTCCCTGTATTTCTCCGAATCGACCGTAATCTTGAGAGCACGGACTCAGTTACGGAGTAATTTTCGACTCCTTTTTTTTCGACTTACGCAGTTAGTGTCCGAACGCGTCTATTACGTAACTCGGGACTGCCTGTACCCCTTTAGATATCTTTCCAATCGTCAAGACAGCCTTAGGAGATTTGTGGTTAAAAATATGGTAAAAAAATGCCTTGATGTGATTGCATTAATTTTTAACTTCTTTGAATGGTTATTGACCACTTATTAATACATTTGAAGAAGCCTTGATAAAACAGTGAAACGTTGGCGGAAAAAGGAAGTTGAGTTTTTTAAAAAGACATGACCAAACCTCCATAAATTAACAAGTGTAGTAATTCTTAAGTATTTTTAGACCCCATATGAATGTGAGGCATATCATTTTGCAGTGAAACTTCTAAATTGCAAGCATGCATTCAAAAAAATAATAAAGAACTTAATCTAATGACATTACCTTTGCTCTTGAAGGGAAGCAATAAAGGAGGATGAAGGTGGCCTGCTTGAGGCAGCTGTAGCTGAAGAGATATGTGCTCAGCGAGCAAAACAACGCAGGCTTCTGGCTCAGAGGCAGCATGAATTATGGGGAGGTGTTCGACTGGGAATGATGCGGCACATGTACGTTATTGTGGACTTCTCTGATGCCATGGGTGATCAAGATCTGAAGCCAACCCGATACTTGTGTACTATGAAGGTTAGAATATTCATTATAGTTAGCTAACCGGTTCCATTAATTTGCTTGATGCACTAGTTTTAGAGATTCTTCTACTGCATATTAGGAAGAACTTGCATGGCGAGATTTTAGGGCTGGTAAATTCTTTTGGATTTGGTACTGTTAGATAACATTAAGACTTGATTCATTTCAAATTAATCGATTGTGGCGATACTTTGTGGAAATTTAAGATAGAATTCATTGTTACAAAAACACAGTACTAAATTCCACTAATTATTTTTATGCTGTCGACCCGTTTCAATGACTAAAGTGTCATTTGCAAGACAAAACAGTGTTCTGTCTTGTAAATGATGCTCTAGTCATTGAAACCCGTCGACAGTATTAAAAATAATTATTGGAATTTTGTAATGTGTTTTTGTAACAATGAATTCCATTTCAAAGTTATTAGTTAACTAGCGCAAGTACCCAGCTTTGCCCAGAAAACATAGCATTATTTTTAGTTATTCAGAAAATAAACTACCTGTAAGAAAATTTTAAATTTTCATGACTAATTGATGTCTTACAGGTTACTGCATTGTATAGAACACTGTTACCAGTTGTTTAATTTGTCAAAAGGCATCATTACTTTTGAATATTTAGTTATCCATGTGGATAAAAAATACACTGTAAGGGTGGAAGGACTTCCTTTGTTCACTTTACCCACAGTACGATCAGGGATTACTTGCCATAGTATAATTTAATTTACTGTGGCCTCATTCATCAGATGTGTATGTATATCATTTTACACCTATGTATGCCTTTAGGCAATGCACTACCATTTGCAATTTGTGAAAAATAGTGGGAAAATGTGGTATTTTTTGGCCTTAATCAGATAGAGGACACAATGTTGAATTCAAAGTTAAAAATGATCATGCAACATTTCACAGTTTAATAACTGAAATGTTGCATGATCATTATTATTAGTGCTGATCTACTGGTTTAGGTAGTTCTTAAATTTTTAAGAAAATTGGCAATTTTCCACAATGTAAACTTTAATGTGACCACTTTCGATGCACTGCATCATCATCAGGTAACAAATATCGTAACGTATTAGAAAGTACAAGTTACAAGTATCAAACGTATTTGAAATACTCCATTTTTAAAGAAAATTGGCAATTTTTCACAGTACATATATACTTGAATGCGACTGGTTTTGATGCACTGCATCATCATGAGGTAACAAGTATAAATGGTCGCATTAAAATGTATACTGTGGAAAATTGCCAATTTTCTTTAATTATGATATTCCACCAGATCACGCCTGAAATGACTCTTTCTATAGGTAGTTTTTGATAGCTTTAGGCTCCTTTCTCCTTACATGCTTTCTCTCCTCGTCTCAGCATTCATCCTATGTTTCTTCATCCCATTCCATAAGCCTATTATCTTTCTGATCCTCCCTGCAGATCCAACATCCTCCCTTCTGTTAAATCCATCAGCTCTCCATCACCACTTATTGCCTGAACCATCAACTTCTTTGCCTCCTCCTAATTTCCTCCAGTAGTTTCCTTGCTTCTCTTATCATGCAGTGCCTCATTTTTCTTCCTTTGCATCCGTCACACTTTCATCATTCTCCTTTACAACCATAGGCGTATCCAGGGGGGGTTTTGGGGGTTGTAACCCATTGATAAAAAACGTAAAAATGTGTTCAACACATGCTAATAGTACACCTATAGATCACCTTCCATAACATAATAGAACACCTTCAAAACCTCATTTTAAGATGTATATTTTTCAAAATTCCGGGGCCCCCCGTTTTGACGGGGGGGGGGGGGGGGGGAGGGGGGTATTCCATAGCCCCCCCTTCAGACACTTCTTCTAGCCTATGTCCACAACCACATTATTGCTTGCAGCCTATTCTCATCCTCTTGCCTCCGAGTGATTAGGTACGTAATTACTAGGCATTGCTGTATTAATTTTGTCTCTGCCATTGTAGGTGTATCCATGTCCTTATCCTCTTCAATGAAATTACATATTTTTTGTTTTTAAAGTTAATTTTGTACTAATTAGCAAGTGAAACATTGTGTACTCCATTATTAAAATTAAATTTAGTGGTATGAAGACTTTGAATTGGAGTATTTTCATGTTACAGTTGCTGGAGGGGTTTGTTGAAGAATATTTTGATCAAAATCCAATTAGCCAAATGGGAATTATAATCACCCGCAACAAGAGAGCAGAAAAAATTTGTGACCTGGCTGGGAATCCAAGGAAACATATTAAGGTATGTTTATTTTGTTTTTTAATCCTCATAGTGCCAACTGTTTTCAGTGGAACATTTTTATGAAGGAAATACTTGGGTCTACTGGTAAATAAAATGTAACCTTTTGGGAAATAATGAAATTCAGTAGTTATCTCTTGAAATATTAATCTGCAGTTATCTTTTACCACCCTATACTTTGGTAATTGATGATAATACTCTAATAAGTTGCCTTAGGGAGGTGCTTAACATATATCTTCGAGTTTAAGTTGAAGTCTTCATTTTGGGCTTCAAATATCAACTAATATCCGTGACTAGAGAAAAGTTGAAGTGAAAAAAAAACTTAATCTCCTTGTTTCATGATTAAAAGAGCATATCATTTAGGGTGCATGAACAAATATTGAAGCAAAGAGTGACAAACATAGAAAGAAAGAGACAATTTTTCAATTAATTTATTGATAATTTCTATATCTTCTACAAATTTGTCCGTGTGGATGTCTACAGTGTCCTTCGATGCGAAATTTTTTGAGCGACTTATGCATATGTATTTTAATTTTTTTTGCATTTTTATCAAAAATCTGAGCCTTAAATTATATTATCTCTTATATCTCCACTTGTAATTGTCATGTCATACACGACTGCCCTTAAGGGGTGGATTGTATTTATGTCTGGTGTATGGTATATCTTAGTGAAACCGCCACCCAGCCACCCACGTGACAGACGACATTTATGTCTGAGGGTTCGCATGTCGCAAGTCGGCTGTTCTGTGTATCTTAAAACTGCCCCTTTTTGGTGACAGAAAATGTGGGACGACCCTAACCTAATGCGTCTAGACTGTTTTGAAGGGTCCTATCTGTGAAATGGAAAGGGGAAGATCTTTCTCACCCCACCACGAAACCCTCCTCCATCCTTATCCTCACCCCACCTCCCCGTGAACCAGAAAAGGGTATAAATGCTCAAAGATTTTGTAAGAAGCGGACAATTCTGAAGGCTGTAGCCGGAGGCACTGATCGTCTTCCGGCGGCTGTAAATAAAATATCTTATCCACTGCATTACGTTTGAGTTTCAACTCTTCAAAGCCTAAAGCCCCCTACGATAGCAATCTAGCCACTCGGATTGTTTTTCGTCAGCGTCGCGTTCCGCCATTTGGGACACGACAGTCATACAGCAATGATTAATAGCTCTTATTAAAGCTAAATATTTATTGAATGCAAATATATCAATAAAAAATCATTTTCCTGTATACCCTATTGTTGTTAATTATTAATGTTTAAAAAATTGTTAGTAAACTTTTCTCAAATACTCCTCAGAATCGGCCGAAACGTTTTTTCCGTAATTTAAACATACCCAGCTAACTATTCCAAAAATAAAATTTAGTGGCAATTCATTTATGCATTTCTTATAAATATTTTAACATTTACTATTTTTTCTCGCGCGGCCCGTCGGCTCCCCCATTTGGAATATATGCAGCAGACACGCGATGCAAGCCTAAAAATTTCCTAATTGCTCAATGTCGTGGCTATATGAGATAAAAATATATTATAAATTATAAATGTTAACAACAATTGTTATTTTCATTTGCCGAAAAAAGTAAGAAATTTCTTGACTTATACTCAAGTATATAGGTATGGCAATTAAGGCCTCACATAAAAACATTGGTATCAAATATTTTTATCATATTTGTCAATTAAAGTACTTAATGGCATTTTTAAAAGTTTGGCACTAATATGGTTCATAAGAAAGCCTCAAAAATGTTGGCTGTGAAGATGAATTGAGTGGAGCACAGAAAAGTGAATTTTCCTTAGAGAAAAATTATTATTGAGCTGCCCTTGCTGTTGGTACTTCACATTATTAACCCTTATGTAGGCGCGCTCGGTTTTTATCACACAAGTAGGCGTGTGGGGGTCTGTCTGACTCCCAAAATTTAAATTTATTTACCAATGAGGTAATGTGCATTCTGAAGTTATTTTCTCCGAATATTCTAGATGCATATCATTTTTAAATACATATATTTGTTTTTTATTCAACAATATCTATAAATTTTACAGTAAAAATCAAAATTATCGTAAATGTCCCCATTCCTTCATATAATTTCGTGGAGTTCTAATAACTTGGCTGCATTAATATTTTAAAACATTTTTATTTCTTTTACTCAAAAAATTTTCTTCTAAATATAATAAATGAGAACATTTTTTATTTTGGCTCCCATAAATTATGATGAAAGACGTGATATTTTACTTTGAATATAAGTATTTGTATGATATGTCTAATACATTTATATAATCACATGATTCTAATGGAAGCAAAATATATTTTATTTACATTGTCAGACATAGTACAAGAATGCATATGCAAATGACAAATTTTAGTGTAAATATACAATGAACATGTTTAAAAATATTGCACAAAACTACAAACTTGAAATACCAATTCTTACATATTGGTTGCATAAATCTTTTTTACATGTATTTGTCAAGTGCTTCACACACATACACTCTTTACATTTAATGCTGTAATTTTTTGCATTCACTTCATTTTGTCTCGGACATCTTCTTCATCTCCCTCTTTTCGTTGGTTCCATAAAATTCTTAGGCTCTGTCGTTGGCTGCATTGTCTTAGATATTTCTGTTTTCAAATGCTTTGGCAAATTATTCAGTGCTGCTCTTTATGAAATTTGCAATCCCACTAAATTAAAACCAATATCTAGGGATAGGAAAATTTCGCGATCACGAATTTTGCGAATTTAGACAAAAATGTCCTAGGAGTGGTAATTAGTTACAACATACTCCATACTGACTGGGGAAATGACTTTTGAACTCGCGAAATGTCGCGAATTGTGCCCCAAAATGCGAATTTTCATTTTTTTATGAGAAAATGGTTGGAAGTACATTTCAAACGCAAGAAAAATATTAAAATTGCAAGCAAATGTTCTCAATTCGATTTAAACGAACTCGCGTGCAAACATTCCTGAGGTATGCGGAAGTTTGCAGTTCATCGTAGCGTAACCTGTGTGACGATAACAATCGCGGGAGGATGACATCGGGTGCTTTCGATTTATGGCGATAACCGGCAATATACAGCTCGTCACGCCGCGGTGCTTTCTATTTACAATTAGTGGAATAACCACCTATCGGCATCTATAATCGGTGGCTCTCCGCTCCAAGGTGAGTTGAACAAAGGAAAAGCAATATGTGCATTTATTCTAAGTAACATGCTAAGTAATCTGCTACAGCAGGGTTTCCCAAACTTTTCCTGCGATGGAACACTTCGTAAATCCTGAAATTTTAACGGAACATCTTGTGGACTTCGTATATATTAAACCATTGCGTTTAGGTAGCAGAATATAAAGCCATTATTGGTTACTCGGAACACCCATTAGCCTTCCGCGGAACATAGTTTGGGAATCCCTGTGCTACGGATTTGAAGACGAAACGGACTGCGCATGTGTGAATAGCCGCTTTGAGTTGTTTCATTTCAATGGGCTTGTTCGCCAAGAGTTTTTAATGCCAATTATAGTTTGAAAACTAAAGAGACATGTATTTTTCTGATTTTTTTATTTTGGGTCTGATTTGTTCATAACAGTCTACTACGGATTTGAAGATGAGACAGACTGTGCATGCATGAATAGCCGCTTTGAGTTGTTTCATTTCAATGGGCTTGTACGCCAAGAGTTTTTTTAAATACCAATTCTGATAGTTTGAAAAATAAAGAGACATGTATTTTTCCGTTTTTTGATCTGTGCCTGCTTTTCGAATTATCGGCAGCGAAAAATCGGGGTTCTTAACCCTTTCACGTAAAAGAACCAACATGAAAAGTTTTGAAGTCACTCGCTGCTCCGTCCAATCATGCTGGGTGCTATGCAGCATTCCCCTTCCCTCGCTTTCCAGCGAGCGAAATAGAAACTGAACCATATCTCTGATGACGTCACGAACTTTTTGAGTGGGCGGCAAGTTTCGTGAATTTTTGATTTAAGAGTGAGTGACTGAATATAGAAGAATTTTATCTCCACCGAAAATATATTTTCCAATCCATCTACGGAATTCGTGAATTAAATTGCAATTTCGCATCATAGTGAACGACCTTATTACAATGGTTGCGTAGCAGGCTTTAAAGCACCAATCAAGGCGAACTACGACATCAATATAATTGTCGATATATTTATTTGTTGTGTGGCACCAAGATTGATTTTATTGTTTGAATCTCTAGTTTTTGCCATTTCCGTCAAATGACTTTGTTTTCCAGTGACAATTGTTAAGTATCCTAGTTTCATTCCTGGTTTCTGTGCTTTCAAGTGATTTTGACGAGTTATTGAGATGCTGAATGCAAAATTATGCGCAAGAGACCGGGCTTTCCAGTATCAAAAAGTTGGATTTTATTATATCGATAAAAGTATGGTCATGTACATATTCTACAATTGTCAGGTTGCTTGGGAAAGACTCAATTGGAAAACTTTTAAATCTTTGAAGCTTGTTACTGCAGCAAACTTTCACAAGGATGGAAATTCTCTAAAGTTACATGTCAATACACGAAATGTATTAAATTTTATTTTTTAATTTAGTACCACTTTTCCAGGTTCCGCCACCAACGTGATTGTCTTCAGTCATAACATGGCTGTCGCATAATAACCCAGATCATATTGTGTTAGCTATAGTATAAGTGATCCTTTTCTAGACTTTAAATAATCGGAATTTTATGTCTATATATATAAATTTGTGGTCACTGTGAAACACCGAAATGTCTTGTTGAAAGTACCGAATTCCTAATTTCAAAGTATCGCTTTTCTCCCTCTCAAACCACCGAAAAATTCCTATCCCTACCAATATCCCATTAAAATATCTCTGAACAATTGGAGTGCCTGGACTATTAGAAAGATGTAACATTTGGGCATTTATTCCAGCAATATCCTAAATTCTGAAAAACAGAACTCATGGCCACTGCCTGCACCTTCTTGAACTTGAGTAAGTTCCGCACATTTCATCTAGGGTATCAACGCCTGCCTTAGAGAAGTTATCTGTGGTGATTGTTTCTGCCTTCTGCATTTCTCCAGACCTGTCATCAATTTTTCTATCGAGATCCATTGACGAGACTAAAATTAAATTTAAATTTTTTTTGGGACATGAAACGTGAGTCATGTCCCTGTTGAATGCCCTATTTTTCACATTCACTAGTTACACAGGTATTTCCTTTTTGTTCTTTCTTAAAGTCTCAAGGTAAGTGGTTTTTTACAGCAGTTCCTTTACTAATGGAATGCTGGAATGCCAATTATCTGCAGTCACTATCCTTCCTGTACCTTCAATAGTTCTAACTTAATGCATCAGTACAGAATGTGGCTTATAGGACACTTGAAATGGGCCTTCTGGCTGAATCCCTAAGTACATTTCCATAGTTTTGGTGCACATAATCCTAGCTTCAGTAAAAGCAAAAATGTTTATTCCGTATTTAGCAGGCTTACTGGGTATAAACTGACGAAATGAACACTTTCCTCGAAATGGGACCAGTTGTTTCATCTGTTGTATTCAAGCTTCCTGACTGATAATTTTCCTCACGATTTTGAACGAATAATTCAAAAAACTCCCAAAATGGAGCAAATTTTCCTTACTCATGCCATTGTTGCCTGTCGTTTATATTGTCAAATCGGATGCAACGAAGCAAAAATAAAAATCTTTTTAAGCTTACTGTTGAATAAAATAAAACAATTCCTATACCATTTTGATCCCATAGATCTTGGGACATTTGTGATCCGACCAATATAAGCAACTCAATAAATGACTTTATTTCACACTCATCGCCGACCTTAGCATCTCGATCTCTTGCAAATGACTGAGAGACTTGAATTGAACATATTTGTACACGCTTCTATTGTCCGTAAAATAATGTCATTCACCAACAGCAAAAACTGTCACAATATTTACAGAACGTGTTCTTACTTTTCGTGGGGTAGTAGTTTTCTTCCACAGCGACGTACCGTCCTTACCAGGTACAAATTCCGAGCCGCAACTTGCAGTTGACTGTGGGGATTCATGCAAAAAGTTTCCATTGGTATCTGATAAGTCACTTTGTTCAGATGCAGTGTCATGGTCCGAGATATTGATATAGTCGTCGTCCTCATTAGCAGATAAATTGACTAATTCTTCTTCCAGTAACACGTCTTGGATTAGATGAAGAATCAGACTTCATTCTTCTTCGTCAGTTGTTTTAGACAATTTCAGAGAATAAAATTTTCGTCAATTTCAGAGAATAAAATTTTAGGAATATTTACACTTATTGTGTTACTACAATGTTCATTGCACTAAAAGCGTAACAAATAGTGATTATGCCTGAATTGTTACTTACAGATAGAAATTTACATTGGCCAGAAATACCAAGTCAGTAGATTTTCCACGATCCCAGGAACTGTGGTGATGTGATACTGCAAATAATATTGACACTATTTATTCTGTTTTACATGAACAGAGAAAAAAACAATGCAAATAAAACTTGCAAATTCAAGTTTTCAAATGCAATCTGCATTTCCCTTACCTGATGGAAGATAATGTGGATACTGTGAATTTCCGAAACCTACTGAGATAGGTTGTTTCGTACTCGGCTACTGGATTATAATAATTGGAGAGAATGTCACTTACTCGCGAGTGAGTAAGGAACTGGTTGACCGGAAGAGGAACAGAAGGCGAGAAAATAATATATTAAAAAAATTCCCATTCATTATCTCTCCCACTTACTTCACAAACTCTCGGAACTCATCTTCTAAGTCCTCGTATCCCATACCGATATCCCCGTGCCTACTTAAGGGTTAATATCCCTCACAAAAAGCTATGGCATCTTAGTGATAAAGTATTTCTCAGTCATTTTTCACAACTTCAAAAATAATATATAGTATTATGCTCTTATTTATTTATTCAAGTATTTAATGCATATGTATTTATTAAATTATGTGAACAGTTGATTCAGCAGCTTGCGCAGCAAGCATGGAGTGGGGGTGGAGAGCCTTCATTGCAGAATGCCCTGGAACTTGCTCACTCCTCTCTAAAGCTTCTGCCCTCTCATGCCAGCCGAGAAGTTCTGATTCTGCTAGGAAGCCTAACTACCTGTGATCCAGGAGACATTAATGTCACAATTGAGGTATTCTATGCCACATTATTTATGAAATGCTTAACTTTTCCAGACTCAGTAATACAGTGAGGTATGTAATGCCTGGTGCTGATAGTGTAAATGGAGTTCACAAGTTGGTATATGCTGTCAATGGACAAGTAACAGACTTGCTGTTCAATGAAAATTGAGGGAATTGGTTTGATGTGGTGACTAAGCCTCCCCTTCCAAGGCCTTGAATCCTGGCAGTGGTGAATTTTTTTGCGTTAATCCAGATCCCTACTTATGAATATAGTACCATAATATGTATATGTGAGGATATTTTTGTTTTGGGCTGGGAAAACTGGGAGTTACATGGATTTTCTTCTTCTTGGTTTGATGAACACTGTGTCCTTTCAAGTGAACAAGTTTTCCTAACAGGGGTGTGATAAAATGTAAATTTGCAAAATCCAAAGATTTTATTAAAACCTCTGTTTTTTTTAATGATATGTTAACCCACTACTTCCTTTCTCATAGCTAAGTACATATATCCTCTCTGTATTCAATTAAGTAGTCATAGAAAAAGAGACTATGCTTAGAATACTTCAGTGTAGCAGGAAAATGAAAAAGAAAATAATTTGTATATATGTCAACCATCTACTCTGCTTTTCATTTCAACTGCTTTGAAAATGGCAACTTCAATCCTAGACAATCTGGAATACTCATTGATTTTGAAAATAGAAATCCTGTGGCCACCTTGCTTCATCAAGGTTTTGTTTTATTATAAATGTTGGTTCCCTTTATGACTTATGGTTCTAATTGAGCTCTCTAACTCAGTGTTTTAAAACTACTTAAACATGGCAGTTACTCAGGAAGGTTGGCATTCGATGCTCGGTGATCGGGCTGGCAGCTGAAGTGCACATATGCAAGCTCCTGGCACGGGTTACTGGTGGAGACTTTGGTGTCGCCCTCGATGATTCGCACTTCAGGGAACTATTGCTTCAACACATTCTTCCTCCTCCCTCGGCTACTCCAGTGTCATCCTCCAACTCATCTCCTGCTCCCACTGCCGAGGCATCATTAGTAAAAATGGGATTCCCTCAGCACCACGTATCTGGTCTTCCATCTACTGATGGTGTTACCAAGCAGCCACCGCAGCAAGGAACCCTGACAATGTGCATGTGGTGAGTGTACCTTTGGTATCATTGGTTTTATTACCGGCAAGCAATCATATTAATTAGTAGCATTTGTGGAGGAGATTGTTGTGGTTAATAGGAATTGGCAAAGATAAAAATCAGAACTAACTGGTAACAAAGAGATTTATATGGTGGTAATGTGAACCAACATGCACACAAGGATTACAAATCACTCACTTAGTCCAATTTTGGCACACATTGTCTTAAAAATAATAGGGGTGAGTGGTTTTTGTGAACATATCACCCAGCTGTTCTTGGGATGGAACAAACTCAACATTAATATCACCCTTTTGATAAAGCTCATGGACAAAATAGTATCTCACTTCAATGTGTTTTGAGCGCTTAAGGAAATCATGGTTTTTCTCAAACTTAATTGCACTAGCATTATCAACAAACAGTAATGGCAAGTCCTTCTTCCTTTGACTGATCCCTTGCAACAAGCGAGTAAGCCATACTATCTTTCGCCCCTTCACTGGCAGCAACAAATTCTGCCTCAGTAGTGGACAATGCGACTGACCTTTGCAGGTGAGAAGTCAACGATGCAACTGTACCACCTATAAGTGAGACGATTCCGTTGGTCGAGCATCGGCTCTTGATGTCCCTTGCATAGTCGGCATCAGAGTAGGCACAGAGTTCACCACCAGCTGAGGAGTACTGTAAACCAAAGTTTTTGGCCCCACGGAGGTACCTGAAGATGCACGTAACTGAAGCCCAGTCAAATGAAGTCGGTTTGGTCATTGAGCGAGCATTTTTCGAGATGGCAAAAGCGACGTTTGGGTTTGTAGCACAGGCTAAGTACATCAGGGAACCTACTGCTGAACGATATGGGACTGAGCCATCTAGAGCATCATTGGGCCTAGCTGGTGTTTGTCATCAGGCGTCCTCTTGAGGTTTGTAATCGACCATTTCGAAACGCAAAAGCACTTTTTCTACGTAAATTGACAAAAAAATGAATCAGACTCGCGTTGCTCTATTTGCATGCCTATAAATTAGTCGAGTGAACCCACAGTGATTTTGAACTCTGAAGTCAGCAAATCCAAGAACGAGTCGACCCCGTCTTGCGTCAAGCCTGAGATGAGCCCATCATGGATGTAGGTTGTGACTAAAAGTTTTTGTCTTGTTTAGCCGAACGTAAATGCACAGGTCTGCCGTTGAATGTACAAATTCACTTTTCTCCATGAAAGAGGGAAATACATATGTTATTCCAACAACGAAGTGATTGTTTAAGTCCATAAAGAGATTTCTTAAGACGACAGATGCAACGTGAACCATCATCGAAACCCTGAGGTTGTGTCTTATTAATCTCTGCATCGATATCACCGTACAAGAAAGCTGTTTTCACATCATACTGTCCAAGTATCAAGTTTTCTTTGGCTGCAGTTGCAATTAGAGCATGAATCGTGTCGTAACGAGCAACCGAACTGAAAGTCTCATCATAATCGAGTCCAGCACTTTGAAACACGCAGCGAACAACTTGGCAAGCACTATATTGATCAATAGAGCCATCGGATTTGTACTTTACATGGAGTACCCATAGATTATCTATGGCACGTTTACCTGCCGGCAATGAAACCAAGTCCCATGTTTCACTTTCTTTGAAAGCGTTAATTTTCTCTCTCATTGGAGCTAACCATTTTTCTTAATCGCAGCCCTTCATAGCATCCTCTAAGTTCATTGGTCCGAGTTCCTCATGAGCAGCTTCTGACAAACACGCAAGCGCACTGTTTTGTACTGAACGGTGAGTGTGATAACCCATCTGATAGTCATTGTACTTTACCAGTAGATGAATCTTACGAGCAGGACTTGGGCTTGAACTACTTCTGGTTCATCTGATTGTGAGTTGTTATGGTGATTCTGCGTCATGTCTGATTCCGATTGATCACTTCCTATTTTCTCAGGACTGTGATCGAATTCAAGCTCCATAGAATTGTTTGTCATCAGGGTGTCCGGCGACCTGGAAAACCTTGAAAACCGGGAAAACTCAGGGAAATATTTTGTTCTGGAAAACTCAGGGAATTTTTGTATTTTTCCGAAAAACCCTGGAAAATGCATGGCAGCCGATTTCCATTAAGGCGGAGAGAGAGGTTTAACCTGCGCCTTTGCTTGCATTATACTCGGCTCAGCGTAGCCTTGCGCTCCCTGTTCATTTAATACTCTTTTCATAGCTGTGCGCCCGCTCTCAGCTTGTGCTTCGTCATCCCACCCCACTCTCCCTATGCGCAGTCTAGGAGGCCGATTGCATAACAAGGCAAATTCCACACGGAATAATTCCCATGTAAAATGGCCGCTAAGAATGGAATCGGAATTGATGCCGAAATCTGTCACCGGAAACAGAATTTCACGCGGAAATAAAGATTCTGTTCAAAGAGCCGTACGAATGGAATTCTTGGTGTGGCCAAATTTACGAGAAATCTAAACGTCTGAGCATGCGCAGTGGCATTTCCCGCATTATACGAAAACCATTCGGCTGGCAACCTAAATGGATAATTGGGTATTGTTATATATGTAATTGATAATCCTTTCCAAATAATCTCCACCCTCCTCGTTTTAATGTTTGCAGAATAGTTTTTGAAGGAGCGGAAATACATTTTGCGGTCACTGCGTATGGAAATCATGGCCCTCGGGTTCGTAGTCGACAGGGCCACTGTACAGGGTCAATCCAACCTAATTAAAATTCGTGAATTGTCCAACAAATACAATTTTGTTTTACATAATTGAATGCTTTTGGGCGTTAGATCCGTACCTATTACAAAGCAATTAATTCACAGTTCCCGAAATGTTCATGTAAAGTACAGCGAAGCCTTTTGGGAGAAGAGGAAAGGTACCAAGGCCTCTAGATAAAAAGAATAAGAAAGAGGTACATACTGAAAAAGGTTCAAGAGCTGCAAACCAAAATAACGTAATTTCTTGAAAAGCCGAGAAATTTGTTGCTGAAATTGAATCGGAAATGCACTCATTGAAAAATGTCACACCAGTTTCTTTTATTTACATGTTCTTTATCAAACTAGTCTGAATCTACTTTATTGTGTTCAAATTGCACCTGACTCAGAATTTTGTTGTCAGTTAACCGTTTTTGTTTATTTGTTGGTTGAAATAAAACCCATTAAACTCCACATTCCTTGCATACTCTTACGTTTTTAACTCAAAGTAGGGACCGAAATTTCTCGTTTTTTCATGTTGGCAAAATTATGCCAATTTTATTAGAAATTCATTAAAAATATGTTAGAAACAAAGTGCAGCAAGACCCTGGAAAATGCAAAACATTTGCCTGGAAAACCTGGAAAACTCAGGGAAAAAAGATATTGAGATTCACCGGACACCCTGGTCATGCACAATTTTTCTGGTCAAAAGTCAATGTTCCACGTTTTCATTACACGACCCTTTGACGGCACCCACACCTTATAACCATCTTTGTCAATCACGTATCCCACAAAATGACCAAAAACCACTTTATTGTCGAACTTCGAACGAAATTTCTTAGGCATGATCACATAACACTCCAAACCAAAAATGCACCAGTAATCGAGTCTGTCAAATATTCGACCTGACCACAGTTGTTTTTTTCGGGAACGCTTGATTTTGCAGTACGATTGATCAAGAAAGTGGCTGTATCACACGTGTGACCCATAAACATTGTAGGTAACTTAGCAGCTGAAAGCATTGAACGAGATAGCTCAACCACGTGCCGGTTTGATTGTTCCACGATGCCATTTTGCTCAGGCGTATATGGGCACGTTGGGTGGAATTCGATGACACAATCACAAAGCACTGTTAATAGCTCTGCACAGTTGAACTTACCACCGCTATCAGAGCCAAAGGCGTTCACTTTATGGCCAGCTGTGACACACTTAGGGTGACCAACTCTCCCGTATTTCCCGGGATCTCCCGTATTTGACCCAATTTTTTTCACGATCTCCCGGCTCCCGTATTTTCTGTCTCCTTGGGCGAATTTCTCCCGTATTTTTTCGTCAAGTAAAATCATTCAGTTTCGATCATTTAAATTTTGCGCACACGGTCGAAATTCGTTTAAACGTCCGAGAGCAGACGCAATTGATTCTATATCGAGTTTTTTCTGTCGATTATCTCGTTTAGAAATGACCAACCAATGAGTTTAAATCTCCTTGTCTGTTAAATCAATGAAGGCGTACTTACTTCCTTTTTTTCTTCCATTCTTTGTGTTGCTCAGCTGGTGGTGCTTTGGCGTGATTTAGTTTCAGTGGTTTTATTCTACATCACCTGTGAGCCGTATAAGGGCAAGAGTTTATAATACAATGATGGGCAGTGATGACGGAGCTAAAGCGCCGCCAAAAAAGAAAATGAAGTATATGGGTACATATCTTTCAAAATGGGAAAGTGTATATTCCTGTATTGGATCTACACAGTCTAATGTTTATAAAGCAAAGTGCTCGATCTGCAAACGCGAGTTTAGCATCTCACATGGCGGCAAGAACGACAGTATACAGCACATGGACACTGCAGATAATAAATTAGTATTATTTATTCTGGAATGTTATATCTTGTTCTTCAGTGCGTAAATTGTTCGAATTACGTAAGTTGACCTAAGTTAACTTCTTGTTGTTTCTTGTAGGTTACAAAGACAAAGTAAAAGATGTCCGCACTTCGTCTAAGATTACGACTTTCTTCATTTCTCTCCACCTTAACAGAGTATTTTCTCTTTTGAATACCAAGTGGACAGATGTTAGAAATAGGAGTAGTACAAAGCTGATCAAATCAGAACTGCAAGTTGCCATTAATATAACGTATTCTTGCACTGAATTTTGAGAATCTGCAAAAAGTGATGGCAAGCTATTGTCTGAAGCAAAATTTGTTGCAAAATATATTTAGATCTTCTTAAAGTATAAAATACAGTTATTTTTATTTTTTTACAAACACTGCATTTCGTTTTTCTTTTTTTGTGAAATTTTGCCATATTCTAAATCTCCCTTATTTTTGGTCAAGAATATAGAAATCTCCCTTATTTTCTTCAAAAATAGTTGGTCACTCAGAAATGTTTTCAAGTTTGCAGCCACTTCACATTTATGCTTCATGAATATATATACGAATCGCGAGTAGTCATCTTTAAAAATCACATAGTAGCAAAAACTGTTGAACGAGTTGACAGACATCGGCCCGTTTACGTCAGCATTAATCAGTTCACCAACAGCTTGAGGACAGTCTGAACGTGCACGAAACGGTTTATGATGTGATTTTCCAAGAACACATCCACCACAGAATCTGAACACCTAACCGCTATACCGAAACAAGAGAGCACTCCGTGCTAGTGTTGGGTCGGTCGTGATTGATCGAATTCCAAGATCATGTTCTCTTATAAGATTGATCAATGAACTGGATCTCTCCAATGACCGAGGAGTTCTGTATAATTTTGCCGTCTACTGCGAGTATGCATTAACAGGTGTTTTAGGGGTAGTTGAAGTAGAGACTGTAAATACAATCTACTAATCTTTTGAAAGCTCTTATGTTTTCCGACGAATAATTACAATGAAGAGTTCTTGGGTCTTCCACCGGATGGTGGTGTTACTCAACACTGACGTTTTGATAGCGTAGTTTACTTTTTTCTTCATGGTGAAGAGTCGCGCTGAAGATGATGGCAGACTGCCCTATCGATACTTCAGTGCCGATCAAAACTATTATCCGGTGGTTAACCCAAGAACTTTTCATTCTAATCAATCTGTCGGTAGAACATGAGATGATGACAATCCAGGCCGTGGCAATTTTCCAAAAATTTGTGCTAGTCTAATATCAACATAGTCCATTAACTCTGTGTAAGAGTGTAAAAAAAAGGTTGGTGCAGAGCTTAGTATGGAGTGTAACGTTTTATGGTGCAGAAACTTGGATTCTTATAGAATAGGACTCTTATAAAATAGGACTCTTACAGAATAGGACTCTTATAGAATAGGATGATAATAGGCTGCAGGCATTTGAAATGTGGGTGTGATGGAGAATGTTGTCGGCTACAAAAGAGAAAAGTAGGTGAAGAGTGACAGCTCAACCACAATTTGCTCCAGGAGAAGCAAATACTCGAGCGAATGGCACCCTTTAGAGGCATCAGAGCATCGCCTATAACGATCAGGCACTCCTCGCACCTTGTAGGCCGGCAGGATCGGGGTGCTGTTGCAAGAATTAGTGCTCAGAAAGGTTATACTTGTGTCAAGCACCGAAACAAGTTCTAATAATGCCGTTTCACAGATTAGTAGTCCGGCAAATATCAGTTTAAGGCGAGTTAAGCACATGATGTTGCACTTAATGACCTTCTAATGGACCAGGATCAGAATGGGAGCCCTGGGGGGTACCGGCCACCTTTCACAAATGCAGAGCACTAGAAACAGGAGTACCGTAAAAAAAGAATGCCTCTCTAGCTCTTCTAGTTACCGAACAGCGTGAATTCCAGGAAAACTCCTGTATTTCCAGGTTTTTCCAGGATATTTTCCTTATCCCACCTGGGAGTGCTTGGGACTTTTGATATGTTCATCTCAAAGGGGTCCTGAATACATCTATAAAGGTCTGGCTTTGTTATTAATTATTTCTGGGTTAAAACCTAATTTTCTTACAATACAGGCAGAAATGAGTTTCCTTCTTCATATTGGTATAGGGTGGAGCTGTCTTTGGGGTGGAGGCAGCAGATGTTGTGGATTTGCTGAAATTTTGATGTTGCTCACCTGGCTTCAAATTTGCATAGAAGGTGCCAGCTGTCAGAGACCATGCATCACTAGCAAAGTCTCAATTGAACACAAATTCTATATCAGAAGCCTCGTTGTCTGCTCGGTTTCTGGAACAGGATACTAAGTCGACCGGTAATACTGATACTCAAGACTGAGTTGTTCTGAAGATGTGATGATTAAGCAGTGAGAGTGGGAGCATTGTATTCGGGTTACTTTACTGCAGCTCGGAAAGCAGGTTGTCGAACATATTTGCCAGCTGAGAAGTATGCTTAATGATGGACGTGGCGTCATCTTTGGAGAACTCAAAGAAACTATCAAACAACATGTACAGCCCTTGCAGTGAGGATTGTTCGAACACTGAAATAAGTGTATCCCAAATGTCTTTGGCATCGGTCCTCTTGCGAACATGGATAGAAGGTTCTTCATTAAGTGCAGTACCAATTATGCGAACTGCTTGCGCATTGTCATATTGCCAGGGAGAGTAGGTATCAGACGGTTCTTTGTCATCTATTGGTGGGGCTGGACACTCACGTGTAATGTCGACGATAGAATGAAGGCACTACTCTTTTAAGTACATTTCTATTTGCCACTTCCCCGTTTCCCACTGGTCCTCCCTCAATAACTTGCGAGCACTTGCTGTAATCTGACTGCTTTTGTCTATTGTTTGCTGCACTGGTTTAGCCATCTTGAATTACTTTTTGTCACAACGTGTTTCAATATCTTTGCTAATCAATTAGTCTAAAATCGAAGAAGTTTCACCCAAATGCAGTCTTAAGCATACCTGGGCCCATTACCTGTTGTGGTTAATAGGAATCAGCAAAGATAAAAATTAGAAGTAACTGGCAACAAACATATTTATTTGGTGACGAAGTGAACGAACACGCACACAAGGATTACAAACAACTGACTAAAGGTAGCATGGGGTAACAGGTAGTATTGAGAAAAACACACAGGTGGCAGCAGCACTAAGTTACACACAGGCGTGCTAGATGGCACAGAAGTCCACTCCTATGGTGTAGGTTATTCAAATCTAAATAGAGATGTCAAGTTTCATACATCAGTTGTAATTATAATGAGACATTTTTATTTCTTATTACCTATTATCTTACAATCTCGTTACATTATAATCACAGTGGTATTGCATGTCGTCTCAGGACAAAGAAATGTCTTTTAAGATCAGTGCTACTCACAACCTTGCTCTTGGTGTTGATACCTCAGTTGAGACCCAAACCTTCAAGTATTTCAAGGTACTTAGTCTATTTAACTTTATATGTAGTTCACTTAATGCAAAACATGAACTTTTATTCATTGATATTTTATTTTCTTTCTCATATAGTCAAGGTTATTTCTGGCCATTTAAAACAAGGAAAAACTGCAAAAAATTACATGTAATAGAAAGGACCTCATGTATCCATGTCTGCCATGAACATATATTTTATGTAAAATAGTTTTAAACAAGTGAAAGCATCTGATACCGGTTTATGCTCTTCTGAATTTTTAACAAGTGTTGAAGGCTGTGCTAATAACTCAATTGTTGAATTGCCTCTTAATTCTCATGCATACCTAACCTTACAATGTTGTAGGATAAGTCAATGTAGTAGTACAAATACAGTAAGTCCTTGATTTAATTAACCATAATGGTGAAAAAAATAAACTTTGTACTGTTCTGCACTAAATTATTTCACCAATCGATTTCAATGGTCAAAACATCATTTTCAATGTGAATATGATGTATTAACCATTGAAATCGATCGTTGAAATAAATTTGTATAGAGCTGTAATAAGTTTATTTTTTCACCATTATGGTTATTAGAACTAACTTTCACCAGTACGTAGAAATTGCCATGGGAAAAAATCGGCCTGAACCGGGAATTGAACTACAAACTTTTGGCTTGCCGAGTCATTGCGCTGACCACTATGCTACCCAGGCTTCCTAATTCCCATGGCAATTATGGAGGCTACAAAGGGACTAGACGTGAAACCCCTGCGGTTCATCTGAAATGGCAAGGCAAGGGAGCAGAGGACTTTAAGGAAACCATAACCCAAGCGGTTGCATCCTATATGTACTTGATTCTTAGATGGATGGCTAGGGTTATCACAATGAAAAAAAAAACAGAAAATTCCTTGAATTTTTAACCTCAAAACCTCAGGTTAAAATAGTAAGGAACAGAGTCATAGACCTCATTCAAGGAAGACTACCCTTTCTTGGAAGTTCCCCCTAAAGAAAGACCCCATTCAAGAATAACAAGTATGTGAGCATTTTAACTTTTATTGGGCTGGTCATGGCATAAAATTTGGATAGGGAATAGAATGGGGGAAGGTGATGATCTAATTTGTGAAAATGTTTCCCCACTATTGCCCTTGCATATAATAAAATACATTTCCCCTGGCTAAAGGGTTAATACGAGGCTCTAGAAGTGTTCATGAAGGTTTTTTTGTCAATTTCCATGGTGGTAATTATTGCAATTGTTACTATTTTTATGGCTGCACTGAGAATGTAAAATTAAGTGGTTTAGTGTAAATTGTAATCAGAAAATTTTGCTACTTTTCTCATTCAGTCATTTGGATGCCAAAGAGGAAGACGGTGATGCTGCTGCTTCAAGAACATCAAGTGGAGGCTACTTTTGTCCTCAGTGCTGCAGCAAGTACTGTGAACTCCCTGTGGAATGCAAAGCATGTGGATTGGCTCTAGTGTCTGCTCCACATCTGGCACGTTCATATCATCATTTATTTCCAGTGGCTCCTTTCACTGAACTGCCTGTGACTCAGGATTCTGGGATTATTTCATGTCACTCTTGTCTCTACCGATTCAATCAGCATGATAAAATGGTTGGTAGACTCATTTAAGTGCATATTTTTCACATTTCAGACAACTTACGAGTTTACTTGTATTTTTCATGTCATTTATTATGGATGGGTCACGAATATTCTCATGTTTTGTACGTGAAATATTTAAATACCCAGACATAGGGGAAAGTTGGAAAACAATGTACAGTCTTAAATGTGTTAAGTGGCTAGCTCTCATACTTCAGCAAGATAAAAGGATTGTACCTGGTGTTTTGTACTGGCTAGGGGATGTAACAGTTCATGCTTGCATGACCGATTTTGCTGAAACTTGGGAGTTAGATTCTCCTGAACTCCCCAGAATCAAAAATAGCCCCTTTTGGCATCGATGGCAAATAGTTTATGAGATATTGGCATTAACCCTAAATAGGGCAGTGGTCCCTTGAGGGACCACCAATAAAAAAATGCCCTTAGTGCTTTGGAAGTAGTTCCTAGTGTAACCTCACCCGGTCACGTTTATTTTCCTATTAAAAGAACTTCGATAAACCTCCGCAATTACCGAAACACTTAAAACTTACCTCCTTGATGAAGGGATTAATGGTTTACATTAGACAACATATTAATAAAAACACTTTGCTCAATTGCTTAAATAGTATAATACTTTCTTTTAATAAAAATATTTGACTTGGTTATGACAGCATCAGTATTTGGAGCCTTTGAAATGTATTGGATCCAATTTACAATGTTACTCTTTTCAATTCCTTTTTTACATTTACGTTAATTTAGATAGCAGTACTTTTATAAATGGAGGTAATTGTTTTTTTTTATGACTTTGTTATTCTTATAGTTAGACTTATCAGACGCTGGGGCTACTCATCTCTCTTATGTGGCTGCGGATATGCTTTCATGGTCTTCCTCGTTTCCAGAATTCTGGGCTGTACGGTTTCTATCTTGGGTTTCTTTCCCGATTCCTTCCTGGCCTCTTTATAAATCTCTGGTTTCTCTTTCGTCACCTCTATGCCGCTTTGTATCCGCTCCCTGCCGTTTTTATTCTCCGACTTTCGGACTCTTTCCCCACTTCGCGTCCTTAAGATCTTTACTCCTCCAATTATCTCCGCTGACTCTCCCTGTTAACTCCTCCTCTCTCAAGCGTTCCCCGTTACTTATTGTTGTACTTTTATTATTTTTGCGTCGTCCTGAACCCCCAGATGTAAATATTGATTTATGTTTGGCGTCCCTAGTTATCTATTGTTATGTGCTGTTTTATTATGATTTATGGTAGGATTCTATTTGGTTACACTAGTCTATCTGCTAAGGTCCGTCATCTATCAAAAAATAGCATTTGCCCTTGCGCGAGGAAACTGAGAAGAAAAAGTGAAAATGTGGTCCTTCAAGAGATTGCTGAACGTTATGCACAGTCCCTGCTCAATCACATTCACGGGTGGTTCTATCATTTCTTTGTGGCTCTGAGCATCTGTGGTGAGGTTCTGTCCTTTAAAGGTATGTTTTCTTTTTCCCTAATGAACATGTAGCAAGATTTGAGTGGCTATTTGTTTGCGGAAAAATAAGATGTTGATATATTTTTTTTATTCAATTTTTTTGCACCAATTAACCTATTTTTCAACTTTTACAGTTTTTGTTTATAATTCAACATACATAAATCCTATTCTATGTTTAAAAAAATTCATTTACTACCTTTTCAGGATACTGTGAAACCCGTTTAAAGCGTGGCCCGGATACAGCGGTTTCCCGTTTGTAACGATTCATGGATTGGAATCCCGTTACCACAAAACAAAAAATATGTGCATAATTTCGCATTTAGTATTTCTCATTTGTAATTTATTCCCACTTGTAACGTGGTATTTGTGAGGGAAGTAGCATTTTCTGACTTGGATCCCCATCGGGAAAGGGTTAAAAGATGGGCGGCAGAATTTAAACATGGCCAAACTTCTCTTGAAGATGATCCACCTGAAGAACATACCAAAACTGTAACCACAAATGAAAACGTCGAGAGAGTGCACAATATGGCATTGGACGATTTGCAATTAAAGGTGTATGATGTAGCTGATGCCATAGGCATATCAGAAGAAAGAGTATGGTGCATTTTACATGAAGAATTAAATATGAAAAAACTTTGTGTAAGATGGGTGCCACATTGGTTGAATGCTGACCAAAAACAAGTGCGAAAACGAATTTCTCAGCAATGTTTGGACTGTTTTCAAAAGAATCAAACTGATTTTGTTCGCCAATTTGTTAGTGTTGATGAGAGGTGGGTCCACCACTACACGTCAGAAACTAAACAGCAATGGAAGCAGTGGGTGGAAGCCGGCTTACCTGCCCCAAAAAAGCGAAGTCGATTTCATCTGCCAGAAAGGAGATGGCGTGTTTTCTGGGATGCAAAAGGGATTCTTCTTGTTGATTATCATGCAAAGGGTTAAACAATAAATGGTGAATGCTATGCAAGTCTTCTGGACCAGCTGGATGAGAAAATACATGAGAAGAGGCCTGGATTACAAAAGAAGAAAATCATCTTTCACAAGTACAAGGCACCTGCCCACAAAGGTGCTTTGGCAATGAAGTACAAATTGTTGGAACATCCACCCTATTCACCGAGTTTGGCACCCTCTGACTTCCATCTATTCCCATATCTAAAAAATTTGTGAATGGAAAATGTTTTGAGTCCAGATGTTATGGCAGCCATAGATGGTTATTTTGCAGACCTTCCAGAATCACACTTCTGTCATGGAATCTACTCATCAGAAAAATTTGGAAAAAGTGCATGACCTAAAGGGGGACTTAGTAGAAAAATTAGTGCATTTTTTACCTAAAATTAGCAGTATGTATTTCATTGCCAGGTCAAGAACTTTTCACCTCACCCTCGTATGCACAAAAGGGTAATGTGTTGTGAAATGGAAAGATTGTGGTACCAAGTCTGTAAATGTAATATCCTCTTTTCATAAGCCATCAGATTAAATGAAAGTACATGGGTCAAACAAATCTGGAACCTGTGACAAAGACGACTGCCCAAAAGCCCTTGCAGGGGTACAATTGATATATGGGAGGAGTTTATCTCTTTGACCAACTTCTATCATCTTACCATGTGTCTTGGAAGTTGAGAAAATGGTGACTTAAACTTTTTATTACTATTTTTATGGTTCAATAGTGAACAGCTGCATTGTTGATAATTTGTTAGGACAAGAGTCAATTTATCCTAAAGCAGCTCTTATGAGCCATCTTGAATTTAGATCTGCTCTGGCATCAGAGTTAATTGGGACATATGTACTCAAACCACCCAAAATCTGGTCCATTCCCCAAAGAATGAGCCCGCAATCAGAATGACCCAAAAGGCCAATCAACCAAACAAAATTATTTACACCTAACGAATGTAGGAGAACATATACAAAAAAAAAAGGTAGGTACCTACAAAAGGCATTGCGGACATTGCAGCACAAAACAGAAAGTGAAAAGATCCATCTACTACTGCTCAAAATGCACTCTTGGATTGTGTGTCGAATGCTTTGCTTCATTCCATAGTAAATAAAAATGAACAATGTTTTGTCAAGTTTAAAATGTATTTTCATTGTCCGTTGTCTCAGGCGTAACTTGGCCAAACTGGACGAAAATTCAAAGAGAGAATTAAGGAACATCAAACGTGTGCCAGGAACAAGGACTTGACGTCGCTATTTGCGAAACATCTCATCGAAGAAAACCACAAGAGTGATTTCATACCAGAAATACTGCACCGGGAAAAGAAAGGACAAAGACTAGATGCATTAGAACAATTAGAAATTTTAAAAAGTGTTAAGCGCCAAGAAAATATTGTTTATGAATTTTTGTTCTATTGCCATTCCCCCCTTGTGGACCTTCCTCGCAGCCTCACCTTAACAACTCCTTGTTAACCATCTAATCCCCCCCCCTCCACCACCAGCCTGGGAACTTCTACCCGACCCGTCCTTAAACTTCCTTTCCCGCCCCCCAACCCCAGGTCAGTGAGTCACGAGTGCACTGAGTAACCCAAACTTTCCGTTCCCACCCGAACCCCCCCCCCCCCCCCCCAGGAGGGACAATACCTCTCCCATACCTAACTACCAACAAACTCATCCTCCCCAATCTACGTCACCCTCCCTCTCCCCTCCCCTCCTCTCCCCCCTTCCCCTCCTTATGTTTGTAACTATATATGCTGAGTGTTCTAAGATAATTTTACCTGATGATGACGTGCTACGTCGAAACCCGGGTCGTTTACAATAAATAAATGTGGATTCACAAAGTTACGGCTTTTCATTCAATATATTTTTATTGTGTTTCCTCCACATTTCCCTAATACCTGTAAAATTGAATCTAATTAGGTGTCCATTTATTTTAATTCATTTTAGGTTTATTAAAATTGTAAAATTTTGCAGAAGTATGTATTGTAAACCATGATGCAAACATTTACCATACCAGAAGGTTGCACATTTTTTTTCCTGCAGCAGCTGCCAAGGCTTTTATTCTGATTTATAAAAGTAAGGGGTTGCATTTCATTTGATTCCTACATGCATTCATTGAGAGAACTTGCCAAATTAAATCGATCCTCTTCATATTCAGACATTCTTCATTTTCATTGAGGTAATATTGCTTGATAAAGAAATAGTTGATTATGAGCTATGGGTCAACGGTTGACCTGGAAACCAATGGAAAATTAAAAAATCGCCAAGACTGAAAAAAGCTCGGCAAGTTTGGAAAAACGTCAATGTGATGTAAAATATTTTTCGAGTCACAGTTTTGTTTACTATAAATTTCTACCACATGGAGAAACAATCGACCAAAATTACCTACTATTTGGAAGGGTTGCAAGGAATCCATGAGAGAATTGGGAATCATTAAATCTAGGCCCTGAAACACAGTATCACAGTATTTTGTCTGCATTGGTATTTTAATCAATGCTTTGCTATGTTGGATTTGCTTCACCACCTAGAGCATTCATCACCCCAATTCATGCGAGAAATAAAATGTGATGTAATAGCATGTAGATGAGAAATTAATAGAGATACAGCAATTAAAATGAAAGAAATAAAAATACCTACTATGCAAAGTATGGCACGGAGTAGGCTGTAACCATAATTAAGTTTCGCGTTAAATTTCATAAAAATTAAAAACTTCTAATAAAACAAACAAATATCTCATACAACTACAATGTTACTAGCTGGATGGGAATTATTAAATCCATGCCCTGATCTGCAATACTTTGTCTGAATTGGCATTTTAATAAATGCTTTGCTATGTGTGGTTTGCTTTACCATTGATGCACGCAAGAGAATTTCTTTGCAGAATGAAAGTCTTGTGATTTATCCTAAAAATGTGATAAGAAGCAAATGTAGCCGTGGGAAAGAGTTTTGCAAAATCCCAAATTAATATAACTGATTTGTTTTCATTGCTATTGCAATTATATGAAAATCCTCAAGTATGTACAAAAAGGGATATGAAGTGGAGATGTCACATCGAGGTAACAGAAAAAATGAAAATTGATTGAACAGAAACTTTTAATGCTCCACAGTAGAATTGTTGACAGATGCAAAAATACAAATTTAAAAAAAAATTTGATGCATTGGGATTGAACTCAGGACCTGGGGTCCGACAATATGCCATGCTACCATATCACCAAACACCAAGCATCTGCAGCTATCTTTAAATACCAATATCTCGTAAACTGTTTGCTGTAAATGCCTTAAAGTGGGTATTTTTGATACTGGGGAGCTCAGGAGAGTCTAACTCCCAAGTTTCAGCGAAATCAGCATGCATGAACTGTGACCTCCCCTTGTTAATACAAAACACCAGGTACAATCCTTTTATCTTGCTGAAGTATGAGAGCTAGCAACTTAACACATTAAAGACTGCACATTTTTTCTAACCCTCCCCTATGGCTGGGTATTTTATTTATTTTTACAATTATTTATATAGTTTTAAATAAAGTGTGGAAAAGTACCAAGTCTTTTATAGAAAAATGGGTATCTTTCAAGTCATGCCTGAAACAATCAAATTTGACAATTGTACTAATTGGGGGATTAGATTGAGCTTTAGATCCCCATCAACTGATATTTTCAAGGTTTTATTATTTTATTTATAACTGGTATTTTGTTGGCCTCGGTGGCTGCAGGGTAACGTCCTCGCCTGCTAACCCAAAGGTCGTGGGTTCAAATCCCACCTGGGGAGGATTTTTCACTTCCCAGGACATGGTTGTTTGTGCTTGCCCACTGTTGATGGTTACTACTACCTCGATGTAAAGGCCATAAGTGCTGTTTTCAGTGGTAATTAATAATAATAAAAAAGAAGGTGAATGTCCACTTTTTGATGTTTAATCCTGCACCAGTGCACACTGTAAATAGTTTTCATTTACTTGCTTATGCTATTTTTTTACAGCTAAATGAAATTTCTAATTGTCAAGTGTCAGCTTGGTCTCAATTCAGTTTAACTTTTTTCATCGTGCCATCAATCTCTTAATATTTAATCACTTTAAGGCATAATCTCTTATTAATTGAAATTCCTAATGATGTTTTGTTATTTATTACAGTTCTATCGCTGTGAGACATGCTTTCAAGGTTTCTGTCTGGATTGTGATTTGTTCATCCATGACACTATGCATGTTTGTCCTGGATGTGCCAGTAATAGACAGACCTATGGATTAGCAGGAAGTGCAAGCAGCGAGGTGGCTACAGGGTCTTCCACTGGGAATTTGCCTGGCTTGGGTATTAGCAAGTTAGGTTCAACCATTAGGGGTGCCCATTAAAGTTCTGCATTCTATATTTTTTTGGAGTTAACCTCCTCCACTCTGGATCTTTCAGCAAAAATAAATATGTATTTAATCAGTGGTCATGTGCCTTTCCTTGAAGTTGGATGTAAGGCAAGTTCATATTGAACAATGGTGAAGTATGCCCTGTTATTCATATTCTTCATGATTCATTCTGGGTGAATCAGTTGTTGCATGAATCATTGTGATTCTTATGATGCTATTAAATAAGCCATTGAATACAGTTTGGTGATTGAATCAATCATCTCTGTATTATTGTCCTATCTGTTGTCCTTTTATTATATGACTCTGTGGGGCACATTTTTGTATAAAATGTTTTGTACTGTAAGTTGTTTAATATTTAACTCTTAAATTAAAATACCTTCATGAATCATATAATTTTTTCTGAAACAAATGCATGTAAGTTAATCATATACAAGGCAATAATTAAAATACTAAGATCAAGCCTTATCTTTCCACGAGGAAAGGGCTTAAAGTGACATATACAGGAAACTGGAAATTTTAACTGGAGATTAGAAAACTAGCTCAGGGGAATATAGACTGAACACCGGTAGAGTGGGGTGGGTATGAATCTTTAGCTTTAAATTTTATGGGCGCCAGTTATACTTTTAGATATACCAATAAAGATGTAAACAAGGCTATACTTCAGATCCATTTATCCAATAATCCATTTAATAAAAAAACACTTGCTGGTACACACACATCAAAACCAAATTCACACCAAAAAAACTGAAAGTTACCCTGGATTTGATATTATCGATGGGTCACAGAACACCAATTAGTTCGTGGAAAATGACTACTTTCTTCAGACTTCTGGAACACATCTGATACACGTTAACAATTTAGGCTGAAGCGGCGTGGTCATTTTACTTCGCTATCACTTTGACATATTTCTTCTTACATGACGGGCAGACCCCTTGCCCAAATGATTCTTGGTTTCGGCTGCAACATTTCATCCCCTGGATGGGACACATGGTGGCCTTAGACCCACATGTGGAACATGATCAACTTTAATGTAAAAAGTGGGGGGCACCCAACTTTCAACCCCGACATGAAAACCCGAAAATTCAGGTCTTCCAAGTGCATAGGTGAAAAGGACCTTCGCCCTTAATCACTCAAACGAAAAAGCACTTCTTCCGTACCAAGTGCACGGGAGGAAAACTCGCCGAGAGTTTTTGGGATGGGGAGGAGAGGAGAAGGAAGTACTGGGAGTGGAGGGGTAAACTCTGGAGTTTTTGCGCATGGCGGAGTGCTTTGATGGTAGCGCTCTGGGCCGCGTCTGGAGCAAACATTAACTTCTACAAAATAGGCAGCACTGGCAGGTAACATGCATGAGACCGTTACAATCTGCTCCTGTGATTTATGATTTTTGAAAATGCAGATACGTGAAAGTAATGCATTTCTGCCTGAGCTATTAACAGACACATCTACCATTTTCTTATCTTTACATAAAACAATAACAACAAGGAAGGAACAATATAAAAAAACAGGAAGAAACCTGTGATTTTTCTGTTGCCCATAGGTTTTATATTGAAAAACAATATAAGTTTATGCAAGCTGAGATCATAGAAAGTTTATAGTGTAGAGGATTATTAGCATATGTAATATGCTAATTAGGTATATGTGATATAAATTAAATAAATATTGCTAAATAAGTAAAGCTGTCATATCATATTGGAATCATAATCTTACTGCACCTAGGACAGAACCCTAGCATCTCCAATTGATTCAACATCCTACATACAGGTGATCCTGATTCTTCACCTGGGATATAAGACCATTTATCTCATCTCTACCATGCACATTACAATCTTTCATTTAATGGCCTTAATATGTGAAGTTACTTCTGTCACATTCGGGAGTCGTAATATTAAAAAAAAATTTAAAACTATTTGTGTTAGGTACTTTCATGAATAAAATGTTTCCTCACCTTTTTTGCAGCAGTATTTCTATCAATCTTGGTCTGCTTTTTTCCGATTTTCAAATAATTTGCGCAGGGCCAAAATTCGGGCGGGACGAAATAAAATGGTGCGAAACCAGAGCGTTCAAGTTAAAGTGGATCCCTCTCAGTGATACGCGATGCCACAGCGAACCAATTTCAGTTCACTCCAAGCAGATCTAGCCGCATCCTGCGACTCAGGTCTAGCTAGGCTAATGGCACCATATAACGTTGGATAAGTGTTCTTGAAATGTATTGAAAACTTACAACATATTGCAATAGATCAGCATCCTTCGCTGTTTGGATGAAGTATGAAGAATAATGAAGTGTTACGCCATGCAATATTTGAATGGTGATGTTGCAAAACAGTATTTTTCCCTCGTAACAACTATCAGTTAATGTGGAGGGAGATGCATACCTTCATTGAGGAAAAGTTGTTATTTCCCAACGTGAATAACATTTCTATTTAAGGAAACAAGTTTCGTCCGCTCGCAATTTTATCCTTTATGGTATGCGCGTCTGGAATCGCTCATTTGCGATATCCTGCACCATACCATGTCCTGCAGGAATTACGCTGCCGCGGCCATAACATCGCATTCGCGTCCTTCGAAGGCGATCGCCTGCGTTTGCAGACATTTATCGAAAAAAAACATAAGTATAGGAAAATCCATTCATAGATATTCTATCTTAGCGACAATTCTACCTAAAAAGAAAAATGTTTTCAGGAAATAATTTTCGATGATGCGATAGTAAAGCTACCTCGTGACCACGGTCGTATATACTCGCTCGTGACTTTATAAACCACCCGCACTACACGCCGGGTGGGGAGTGTGGGATTATGCGGCGGTCAGGATTAGCGAGGGTCTACTGTGTATGATTCTTCGGTCGGAAGAGGGACGGAATCATGTATTTGAAATGCTCAAAAGGCCGACCAACATCGGTAAATTACCAACGTAATGATCGAATGGGCCCCATTAATGACAAAATATATCAGTTTTATTTCATTAGAATGCGTATTTTCAAAATTCGATGAATTTAACTGACAAGTTTCAGAAATTCGACAACGGCAAAGAAATTTCGAATGCGAAAGCAACGAATTTTCAAACCATAAAAACCTGTCACCCACAAATTATTTAGTGATAAAATGGCATTGAATGAATGGGAGCGATGATATCAGATACACCAAAATAATCGAGTTAAAACTTAAAAGTAAAATTTCTCATCAGTTGGTAAGAAAATGGTAATATGGTAATGGTAACGAGGGCACTACCAGGTGATTCCACAGGAACCATTTCGGCGTATCAGCTAACATTAGAAAATAGTGTAGGCCTATTGGCGGTGTCACCACGTCACCATATCGACAGAGAGGATTAAAATCCCCTTAATGAATGGCTGTCCAATACGAAATCGGCATTCATTGTCGCCCTGAACGCACGAATCAGGTATTGAAGTTTCTCCATTATTATTCATACTTGTCCAGGGTGGCGATCGTCAGGGGAAACCTGGAATGGTCAGGGAATTTTGAATTTCTGGAAAAGTCTGGGAATTCTCGTTACAGTCAGGGAGAAACTGGAATAGGAAATTCTCGTCATTGCCGCCATCTATTTCACCAAAACTTTTCACCAACTAAAACTTATGTCCGTCGCTGACGTGCTTGGAATAAGCCCCTTCAATTTGTGGAACATTCAGTTGTGAATCTTATTAGTTGTGAATCAGACAGGTTATTCTGAAATTAAGTGGAAATTTGAGTCCTTAACTTTTTTTGACTTTATTTAATTATTGATTTTTTTATTAAAATTTTAATTAATAGCAAAATAGGAATATTAACTAACAAAGTGTCCTAATATACCAAATTTTACATATTTGTAACAAAAAAATTGATTAAGCACCTAAATGTCACCTCCATGGGTGTCCCACGCCGTGTTTTTACTTAAAGAACTGTGAGCAAAACTTTATGTACTGAGGAAATTAATTTATTCAACTATCGCATAATTAACTAGTAACATTGCCTTTAACCATGGGCTAAAAATAGAATATTTTAGTTCTATTTGAGATAAATATAAAGATTGAAAGTTATATCCCCAACGGTTATATCACCTCCATGGGAAAATAGAAAAACTTCTATTAAACTCCACCAGGAAGCAGCACAAGTTTGAATGTTTAACTGCAAGAAAGCCTTAGCGACCATTTTGATTGGAGAATGTTTTTTTTTCTAAACAGTAAGTTCATTTGGTCTCTTTATTTCTGCTTTTAGGTGCAAAAACAGTTATTTTATTGCCTGTCACCTCCATGTAGTCCATAATTTAAAAAAATGATTACCTATTTAAGAATTTCTTTGATTTTATGGCTTGTTTTCATAAAGAAATTACTTAAAATCAGAGCACATTGCTATAAGAGTTTTAAGTGACGGTTAACTGTGGTAAACTCTTGATTTTGTCACCTCCGTGGAAATTTGTGTCACCTCCGTGTTTTGAGATAGTGTAAATTTCAGTTTATTTAGCTATTAACGTGTTCTTGACCTCTGTTTAAATGTTAGATCACTTAAATACATAAAGTACAACACCATTACAAATAAAATTACATCACATCTAATAATTGAAAAAAAAAACATTTTCGTTCGCAAATTTCCACATAATTTCAGAATGACCGAAGACGTACAATGTATCCTTTTGTATATCCGTATTGCGATATTTACCTATTAGTGTTAAAATTCATGATCACAATTTATTACTCTCATCGCAAGGAATCCGAGGCTATATTGTTCGGAAAATTTTACCTCGCGTTTTTTTTAAACTTCCGAGACTCGGATAGAGAGGTAGCTGGAGCAGTGGCGTAGCCAGGTTTTGGGTCTAGGAAGGGAGAAAATTTTTAGGGGGCGCCGACTCATAAATTAACGAGTTTACTCACCTTTACAAATTTTGGTGATGCAATAGGCGGATGGGTTTGTACAAAATATGACAATTGACAACGTATTATACAGATTTATTTACACGTATTTGGGACTTAAGGTGCATTGTCCCTAGAGCGACTCTTGCGATAGTAGCTGAGCGATAGTAGCTCAGCACTGGTAAGCGTTGTTTCAAATGTGACCATTGTCCTTGACGCTACTGGCGCGGCTAGCGATTGTAGTTGGCGACAGTAGCGAGTCTGGTCTGAGGGCAGGCTCAGTCGCAGTCGCGGAGCGATTGGTGTCGTGTGCGCACGTATTTCAAAAACAACTTCTTCTGCCTCGAACTCATGGTACCACTTCACTCGCAAGTCAGCAAGCAAATGAACCAGAATCGCTCTAGAACAATCGCTTCAGCGGCAATGACGTGGTTAGCTACTGTCGCTCAGCTACTATCGCTCAGCTACTATCGCAAGAGTCGCTCCAGGGACAATGCACCTTTAGAGTGGAAAATATACAGACTCAGGGGCGCCAGAACCTGAGTATTATGCGCCGTAAAAGCACCCAAATATCGGCCATAATCTTTTAAACTTATGCATATGACAAGAACAGTACTATTATCCCAGATGGTAATGTTTTTTATTTCATTAAAATCCTTCCACAAATCCACCATCTGCTTAACTTTTAAGATTTTCGAAGAAAAATCATAACAGGTTTTTTTTGGAATGTTGGCCATGTTTGAGCCTCCGTATATAAGTAATGGGTAGGACCTATGAAGAATTACATACTTTTTCATAATAAATAATTGTTTGTGAGTATATATGCCAAGTTTCAAGTCTTTATGTTATAAAAAAGCAAATTTGGACTTCTGTCCGGCTTTTTTCGATTTCCGACTAGTGTGCCGTCACAGCGGCCGTTTTATTGTCTACAAAATTGCAACATTTCCCTACACACAAGGTTTTCCTACAGCAGGTTATTGAATTACGCATACAACAGTGTTGCATTATGGTGAGTCCCCTGAACCATTGCAAGCGATGGGGCGACCCAGGCAAGCGAGCTTATATTGCTTCCGCGGATCGTATTTCCGTGGCCGTATACTATACAGCCACCTTAAGCTCCCTCTTGATGCCATTTAGTCAGGTCGAAAACCACCTCAAATAAGATATTCCGGAATATGATGCTGCCTCCTGTCCTCGCTCGCAGGGGCGCGCTTACGTTTTGTTATTTTTACCAAATATTTTTACATTTTTTTGTTCTCTCTTGCAATCAAGGCCCCAAGCAGCAATTAATATCCCTACAACATCCAGACAACATTGTCGGCGTTAACATATGACTTCCGTGCAATATCCATGTTAATCCAATTAACGTTGTATGGATATCTGTCAAATATCCCAATGACCCGCCAAACAACGTTGCAGCGATGTCCAACAGTGGACACCGAGGTCCACATTACAACATCTCTTAGGTATCTTCACAACATCTAGATAATGGGTGTGCTTATTATGGTTTTTGGTAATCCCCAGACTTACAGGCAAAACATTCGTGCTCTTCAATTCTATACAGAACATATGTTACCCTGGCGAAAATATTGTAGAGGGAAGCGGAGATATAACCGTACACAAAGCGAATCGGAATGTGAGCGAACCGTAACTAAACCGTCTCCGAAGCGAAATGAAACGTAAAATGAGACAAGGAAGCGTACAAACGAAGCGTTTACGAGCCGGAATTCTAGCGGATGAAAACCTTCACGAGCCGGAATATTGTATTACCATTCCACTGACTTCGCTGCTCTCTTAAAATAAAAAAAGTTAATATGTAATGTTTCACTTTGAATGTGTTATTGCGCCATGGCATGATTGATTACGGCCTATTATACTATCTCATATCCACCTAACGTAATTGTATCTGTATAGTAATAATGGAACCTACGACTCAACGCACTTATCTCGCACCCATTACTGAAGTACTGGCGTTGAGAAAGACGTATATGTGTAGTCACTTCTGTGAACAAATGTGACTTCGAGAACTATAATCATTAAATGATAATTCCGTGATAGTTTGAGGAAATACAATAAAGTTATTTGCCATTAATTAATGCCAGATAACTGTTATCCTATATTGCCACATAGTATGCATATAAATGCAATATTACTGCGAATAAACAAGATTTTTCCAATTCCCGCACGTTAGCTTCAGCGTTGTAGCTAGGGGCTGGCCAGGCGGGCGGCTGCCAGGGGCGCAACCCTCAGGGGGTGCACTTTGCATGCCCACAGCCTACCACATAAATCGAGGTAATATTACCTCGATTTATGTGGTATCAACCAGTAACTGTCGTTTTTGGGCAGCTTAAGAAGAATCAATTGATTCTTCTTGAATCTCCTTATCGGAAAGCGGAAAGCACCGCTTCCGGACGTTACGTGCACGCGTGACGCTACTGTGACCGGTCAAGGAAGCGGAACATTTTCGCCAGGGTACCAATGAATACTGTTTGGAATAACAATTTTTTAAGGAAATAAGTGCCACTTCTTGAATTGATGGTAAAGGCGATAAAGAGGAAGGAAGATATATTGATTGTTTGCAACGTGATATACAGGATTCATTTTAAAGATAATATCATATTTTTGAAAATTATTGCATATTTTAAATTTTAAAATAATAATTGGGTATTTTCCAAAATTTTAAATTTAAGTTTACGGATCTTTATATGTTACTTAAACTCGAACAAGCTTGCGGAGTGAAAGTAGTTTTAAAATTGATTCAATATTAATTGAGATATTTAAGATTAAAATAGTGGAAATTTCAAATTTTTTTACGCCGCTGCGAAACGAAATCTGATTGGCTTGACGTCATTTTCGCTGAGCGATAGACAACTGTGAGGGAGAAAGTGAAGGACTGTAGAAGAGACCGTATATTTAAAGAGTTTTCATTGAAAACAAAGACTATGGCGTGCAATGGTTTTATTAAAACCACATAAGATAATTTACCCAAAGTGGATATGTTTATGGTAGGCGTTTTAATGAAGAAGGACGAGCGATTTAATGCTGCGGAAATTCGTTGAGCTTAAAAATTTAAGTCTAAAGTTTGCTTTAAAAATCGTCATTACTGTTTCATATCATTTTTGATACATATAATTATGTATTTGGTGTATGAACTTTATTAACTGTTTTTCCAATACACTCATAATCACTATGATACTTCTTTCTTTATCGAAGTCCATATCAGTCCATGCAACGGTAAACAAACAGTATCTTAGTAACATATCAACATAACACAGTACTTGCCAAATGTTTGTGCTGCCAATACTCGACACACCTAAAACGTTAATTTTTTATTTGCTAATTAGTGATTGTTTGTAGAGGAGGTCTATATAAGTGGATTCTCTGCTATAGAAATGCCTAAAAATAGATTCTCATATCCTAAATGCATATTCAATGTTTAATTTAAGTGTTACTTTATTATAAAGCTTCTCGTGAGACTTATGGTGATAATGCTATAGGATACGTCCAAGTGAAGAGAGATGGACCACTGTGAACAGTCATTGCAAGAATATGTCCAGAACACAAAGTGCGAAGTAAAGCATTCATTGTGCAGGTGGATATTGAGGAATCCAAGGAAGATATTTCAAACATTCAATGTCGTGATTGCGTGAATAAATTTCTTGTTCGGTGTTTCAATCGATGTATTTGTACATTGTGGCACAAAACACCATCTATATCCCTTACTTAGATGCCATTTAAAGGCATATCTAGAAACGCGAACACGTCAGAAACTAATTTTGCCGCATTTGTTTCCACCGTAAGCATAAGGCAACGCCTGGGTCTAAATGTAAACAACGAAAATGACGTCACAGGCCATTCGGTTGTTTTCAGAGTGTGCTCGGGAGCATTCGTAACCTTCGACTTTCGTTAGCTTTTAAAACCGAAATTCATACAATCTGATAAGAAAATTTTTAGCCAATGCAATAAGTTCAAGTAACAGAATCAGAATATCGGTAGTTTGAAGTACGTGGAAAATACCCAAATTGGTAATTATATCTTATATTATTTATAATATCTTTTATTTATCTTTATCAGTTTAATACGTATGGACTATCTATTTAATGTCAATTAATAATATCACGGATATTACAACTTGGATATCTATGTAACGTTATTTTTACAACTCATAGTGGATGTCGTAAATAGGATGTCTATGTAACGTTATTTTTACAACTCATCGTGGATGTTACAAATAGGATATCTATGTAACGTTGTAAAATTATCCATCGTGTATCTAATAACGTCTTTTGGATATATCAACCTTATTTAGATATCCGATGGATATCGTCTGCTGCTTGGGGGGGGGGGTTACAACCACGTTAATCAAATTGTTATTCGCTTATGAAGGTCACTCGCGCCATCCGATTTTGCTCCAGTCCAACAACTTGGTTTTGGTTTGTATTTTTCGCGCACCTTAGTGACACCTGTGCCGGAGTCCGCCTGTAAGTTGGCCATTAACTTTTCCTTCGATGCCTTTTCAGTAATTCTCAACTTCCCAGAACTACCACAACGCGTTACCTCTTTCTTGAAGAATTTGGCATTGTTAATTTGTAATTTTACCGGAAAGGAAAGGAAACATAACACGGCCACGGAAATACGATCCGCGGAAGCACTATAAGCTCGCTTTCCTGGGTCGCCCCATCGCTCGCAATGGTTCAGGGGACTCGCCATAATGCAGCACTGTTGTATGCGTAATTCAATAACCTGCTGTAGGAAAACCTTGTGTGTAGGGAAATGTTGCAATTTTGTAGACAATAAAATGGCCGCTGTGACGGCACACTACTATCGGTACAGAATAGCTAATGCCGACCCCTTTATTCCTTCCAACCTTCCCAAATTCCACTCACCTTCCTTTAATGCTACTATGAACTTCCGTTTAATTAGTCCACAATAATCCGCCTTCTATAACGTGTGATAACGTTCTCGACTAAATTTAATTAAGAATTTTTCCTGCACCACATAGATGATAACCATTTCTGCGATTCATTCGGCATTATTTTCTAGGCCAACATAAGTCGGCAAAAAATATTTCCTCATTATATTCTTCTAAAGCTTTTCCCTGTATACTGTGATAAATTATCATAAACTGAAACAAATCGCGAAAAAAATCAATCGCAACAATATTCTCAAGAGTTCCGTCCTTCGTCAGGCTAGTGAAAAAATATTGATAAATCAAGCATCGGCGTCAGTGATAAAAGCCGAAAAAAGGAAATGACTGATACAAAGGGCGCAATGGATGCAATCTACGACGATTCGACTGGTCTCTGACTGTGGAAAATTAATGGATGATAATGACTAAGAAGAGGAAGATATGACGGGACGTAAGTATGTGTACTTGAAAATAGTCTAATGTTGAACAGAAAGGTTGCCGTAAGTTTATTTTAGATAACTTTCATTCGATCAGCAGGCCGACAAGTTTATATAACATCACTTTCCTTTGGGTATCGGGCTGGTGTGGTGGAGAATGTTAGGTATTCCAATCCCGCAGGCCCGGGTTCAAATCCCGGAAGTGGAGGGGAATATACGATCGAATGGGTGGTGCATGGAGAGTACTTCTATCTACTACTATTGCAACTACTCGTCCGTTGAATGGGACGTAAAATTGGGGATCTTTTTGGCTTACTTCGTTCGGAGCGCTATTGCGTACGCCGGGTTTTCCTCCACCCATTCTTCATTCCCCAAGTAACCCTTAACTTACCATCCTATGAATCAATCCTCTGTGGCTAAAATGACCACAGCTGTCTGTCGCCTCTCCAAATAACGACAAAGACAACGCTGCTAGTCTAGTGGCACTTGTGCTACCTTAAATTAGGATTCATGAGGATTTCGGAAGCGATCGCTCTCCAGCGAGTTTCAAGCACTTCAGCAACGAAACGTCCGCAACTGCCCAGTTTTCAAGATAGTATTCCTAAATTGACATGAACCAGAGGATTTCATAAACTTGACGCTTTGAGGTGTAACTTGGTGGAACTCCATACCTGAATTCATGAAAATTTCGCATGACATGCTTCGTTATGTCCACAAATAATGCAATTTTGACCCCGGTCTGAACTTTACAGTCTTTTTCAAGATCAGTTTCAATGTTGTGCTAACCCAGGTTGTGCTAACTTGTTGTCAGTTAAAAGTTTTTTCACAACTTGGAAAAATTTCGCTAAAATAGTGAGAAATTTGAATGTGAATGCAAGAGGCGAACTCTTTTTAATGGTCATCCAGCACTTCACCTACAAGACATCGAGAAGTATCAGGCTTCAAATTCACCTGGATTTATAGATGGACACATTTGAAGCGAACTGGAGAACTGCGTACTGAAACGCGGAATGATCGCGAATTTTATCTCGGAGGGTGTTAGCTCTCAGCCAACAGAGCCATGCACTCTAATTCACTCCCATTATCACACCAACACCTGTGAGGCGGTGGCATTCCTTATTCCGTTGTGCGACGACTTCGCTCGCTAAATCCGCTGATATCCGGGACCGCGTTTTCCTACAGCGTCAGACGGGCGAACACAAAACGTGTTTATGAACAACCGAGGCCGCACGAGGATGGATAACCCACCATCCATATCTACCCTCCTCCCTCCTCCACCGATGCTATTTCGCCTCCTCCCGCCTTTCCCCCTCTCCCGAGCCTCCCCACCATGACAACTCCCATCTCGCTGAGCCTCCAGTCCGTCTTTCACCGTCCAACACCTCCTCGTCTCTCGCGCGCGCTCATTCACCGGCCCGACACCGACTGTATTCTATCACCTGAGCCCGCCAACAAGAAAGCTCCGATATACCCCACCCGCGAAGAGAGCGGAACGAGCACACGGGATCCATCGCAGTTGCCGCCGTTGGAATCCCCGCAGAGAAGGAAGGACGTACGCAGTTGACCGGTAAATGCCGCAAAGAACAGTCCCCAGTGGAGCCATTTGGCTCAAATGCCTCATCTGGGGACGGTTCCTTTGTCAACAATATTCATGACTTAGGGAGAGGACTCTACATCGTGAAGTTTTCACGTGAATGTTTTTTCCGTTTGCGCAATTGTACCAGTGAAGTGTTTCCGTTAGATGCGTTCCAATACGCAATTTGGAGTGGTTTCGCGAACTCGCAAGGACTTCGCAGCGTAAATATTTACGTGTTAAGTTCCCATTTAGTTTTCTCCAACCAGGAGGATGGGTTAAAAATATTATTATAAGTGGTAACATAAATTCGTTAGTACCTCGCATCACACATTTTCCCGCGGTAATTTTCTCGCATTTACCGTTTCCGTTACTGTAGTGCAATTTGGACTGTTTAGGTCCGTTTCCCCCTACTACGATGTGCTCCAATAAGCAATACGAAGTGTTTTCGTGAATTCTTAAGGTTTACGCTCCGTAAAATTTTACTGGTAAATTTTCGCATGTAGAACAATTTTTCACCAATCAGGGTTTAGAGTTATACAAACTTTGGGTAAACAAATTAACTCTTCTTGAGTTACGCGCAAGGCAACGGTGGGCCGCGAATCAGCCCGCAGAAAGTTAAAAAAGGTTTCGTAGAGAGCATCAATACGAGACGATACGACTAATGAGTAGGTACATTGAAACGCACACCTTGGATATGTATCGCAAGTCAAAATCGTAAGATTTTAATCACTCAAATCCAGCACTGGTAAGATTAACACCTGCAAGGTAGTTGACAGCAACTCTTTATTCTTTTCAAGAACACGCTTTCCCTTTTCAATTTTCGGAAAGCAAGACAGTCCACGGCCTTCAAAACCTGGATCGCAAATCCCAAATTGTGCTTTCCCCAGAGGTTTTCCCTGTTATGATTCTTTTCGCTAGGCTGTCGCTGTCTTATAAAATGTCCAAACTACATGTTTTCTCCTTTTTGTCGTTTTAGGAAGCTTCTGGCTTCTCAGGCTCTGCAAAATAACTCACTCATTAGGTCCTCTACCTAGTACTTATTAAGCATCCTCCTGTGGCACCACAACACCTCGATAGCAAGAAGTTTTCTCTTTTATCTCCCAGCAATTGTATTTGTTTCGTTCCCAAACATCGCTTTCATAGTGTTTACTGCGACGGTGAATTTTGTTCAACGGGTTCGCGAAAGTCGGATTCCACGAAGATAACGACACAGTTTCTGAGTTCTTCAGGTCGTGGGAAGTGGGCGAAAGCCGCTAGAGAGTCGGACGGCACTCGGGATGGGGAGTTGCCGAGAGCCGCACTCATGGATATTCCCCGCAATTTATTAGCTCTTATAATTTAGAAACAGAATTTACTGATATATTATTCATAGATTGTTCAATGATGATCCATACGCATTAATAGGAAATATACTTTTATACAAAAAAATAAACGGCTCATATAAACAGCTAGGTAATAATTCACGCTTCAATAGCTGTGATACATGCTTCTTAAGTGTCCAATAACACCAAATTGCTTTATTTAATTGAATCATTGCATGAAAGGAAAGCATTATTCTAACTTGCTATCGCTAGGAATCACTGCAAGGATCTGACGGTCCACCAGATGGAAACTCTGGATTACAAAAAAGTCATTTGGAATAAATTAGGTTAAAAGTTAGTAGGCACCCAAGTTTCATTTTTGAAAGCTTAATAGAAAGGAAATAACACATTGAATTTGACACTTCGCCGTTTTCAGTATGAAAAATAATTTGAAATAAATGAGCATATTTATGAAAAATCGGTCACTATTTCCCAACTGATGGAATTTTACTACGAATGCTTTTGAAATTTCACCGACGATAACATTCAATTCTACCTGAGCAAGACAGAACTTTCCGAGATAAAGTTGGTTTCAGTCATAAATTTCCATTTCTGGAACAGGTCCATAGCGTCCATAGAGATTAAATGTTTATTTAGTTCGCGAAACGTGTCGCGTTTGTATTGGATGTCTCCACTCTTAGACGTATGAAATCGCTGAGCGGAGTTGGCTGAAATCCAGCAGAGTATGGTGGCTACAGCACAAGCTATAGTTTTCATGAACAGTAAGTATATTTTGCGTTTCCCAAGAGATGGAAGTACGCATAGATAAGTGAGATTAGATAAGGTAGATAGAATAAAATAGGCTTAATTCAAAATGTGAATACCACTTTATCAAGATTGACGAAGTAGGTCAGTAGTACTTTCTCCGAATGCTAAAGAGAAGTTTCCATTATTGACATCGAAATATATATTAGTTGTCAAAAGTGCATCTTATGGAATGCAACAATAGAAGCAGGAGTGGTGCGTAAAAGGTAATTGTTTCAGATTCGTTTCCATTATAATCCCAGCGCACATATTACAATGCCTTAAATCGTAGGGTACTGATATACTTCACGTCAATTCGCTGTTATTTTAACTGTAGAAATTCATCTTCTTAGATTGAGAGCCAGTTTTGGATGATAACCGCTGAAATATAGGAGGGATATTTCGTAGATGCTTCCATATATAAAACGGAGAAAATCTCTACATTACGATGTTAGTTCTTTGATTAATTCGAGGTTTGTTAAAAACAGTCACGGTCGTCTTGTAGCTGACCTGAAGTTCCTGAATTGAAATAATTCAGTGCATCTCTCTAAAAGGTGATACAATATACGTGTTATCTCGCAAATCATTTCTTATTTTGAATTTACTTCAGATACCGACCTCAATTTTCAATTCATTCCTTTAATCCATTGAAACCATTTGAATCGCATTTTATCATGGGTGCAAATATTATTTCTAATTTGTTATAAAATACCGTGCCCCTGATGTAAAGAAAATATCCTCTAATTGCCAGGCGATTTACTTATCGAAAGGGAATCTCACAATTAAATATGGTAAGATTACTGCATATAACAGTTGAACACCGCAAGTTAGGTGAAGAAAGGTCTAAGGCTTTCCCGGCGTATGGTGGTGTTGAAGGTTGTTAGGGATTCCCACCGGGTTAAACTCTCCATCTCTGCCGACTTTTCGATGCACGTGTCATCCATCGTCATCAGGGCATGATGACGATGGACGACACGTACTACATCGAAACGTTGGCAGCGATGGAGAGTTTAACCCGGTGAGAATCCCGAACAACCTTCAACATAACCGCAGGTGAGGCGTTTGCGAAAATGAAAGACGTGAAAGATTATTGGAACTGAAATGACATGACTGAAACGGGTGTTCCAGTAATAGATAAGTATAAACTGGTTGCTCTCCGTTGGTTTGGCAATACTACGAGAATAGTATTAAGACGATTAACGTAACAGTCATCGGATTGGAGGGGGAATTGAGTGAGAGGAAGGTGCAGGAATAGGAAGTCATGGATGAACACGTTGGAGGAGGCTGTTACGTGGAGGAATAAAGAAGAGAACATAAAAGGTCAGGTGAATTTAAAAATAGTGCAGTGTGGAGGTAATTCGTGAAAAAAATCCTGTTTTCTTGGACCAGAACCAATGATAAGGGTTTTTTTTTCTTTTGACTGAGCCCATCCCCCAACGACGGTATGGCGCCAAGGGCATGCGTATATGTGTGTATAAAAATATGCTTACGAAAAAACATCTGAGATAAAGTGACCTCAAATTTTACATAATAGGTGACATTTGAGGTGGCGTCACATTTATGAGATAATGTCACCTTATCTCGGCGAAATAAAAAAAACACCAAAGTTAGCAACGCTCAGGAACCAGGGATTCGAAACCAGTAGCTTTCTGCAAAAACAACAGAAAATACGTGTTTTTGGCGAGGTAATGAGTGTTCGGGACGACGCGTCCGCGACGGCCGGGTGAAATACGCAACCCCATACGGTGAAATACGTAACCCAGGGAGCCTGCAAAGCAGGAAGAAAATTCCGCTGGTCGTTACTTTTACTCCGTACAGTAGTGCGCCGGCTGTAGCGTAGAAAATTGGTTAACTCATCTAATTGTCCACCAGGATGAGGAATAAGTATGTTATCTGGTGCATAAACTGTCCTTGTTTTCTTTCACTATCTTAAAGATTCTTCACAAGAAAATGTTAATTTCTCTGGCCTTCCACACATACTTTTCTCCGTTTAGATGGTAAATATGCGATACGATAATTGGATATTAGGTATATTTTGGCCGGAATCAATCGGATCAACGCAACAATTGGAAAGGAAAAAAAATTATAATAAACAGCCTACACTACTTCTACCTTAACACCCTGCATCTTTACTTTATCTTCATAAAAAGTTACCTTTTATTTTCTTTTCTTATGACAATTTTTATAACAACTCTGTTACAGCACAAATGTCACATTTCTTATATCTTCTTTAAATTCTTATTAATCATCTTTTTTTTAAATTCTCATAGGTATCTCCTTTTACTCCTTAAGATTTCCCTTAAATTCCTATTAATATCCTTTTAACTCCTTTATTTCCTTAAGATTCCCTTCACTCCTCTATTAATATTCCTCTTTTATTGTTGTTCGTTTGTTTTTCTCGTCCCCTGATAATGGTTTATATTTCAGATTTAACATACCTAATAAAATATTTAAACATTTTAACACAAATTAAATTTTAAATTTAAAATAGCAAAAATATTAAAAATGTAAACACAAATTTGAATTTTGCTACATTGGCTGAAATTGTACAGTTACAACCGAAATGGTATCGTAGTTTGTCTCCTGCCATGAACGCGAGGCCTCCTGTCAGAAGACTCCAACGAGTCATCATGGATAAAGATAATTGAGAGATGAGGATAACCGTGAATTCACACAAAAAGGTTAATGTTGCCAGAAAGCTGATTCGAGAAAAACATGAGGAAGAATTTCAAAGATAAAGTGAAAATTTGTCGCACCTGTTCGTGTTTTTAATAGTGCACATTACCGAGACGGAAAATTATATCGTAACAAGCACACTTATAAGGTCTTGCAGCATTATCAAAGGGAAAATGCGTTCTTAGCTAGTTGTATTCCTCAGAAGACTTCGAACTTTAACTCATTGCTTGCCCTCGAAAAGTTGAGAGAAAGAATACGGTACAGTATTTTCGAAGACCTATAGAGCTGAAATTTAACCAGTAGATTTTTTCTGAGCTACTGGCAAATTGTAAAAACAAAATTGATAACACTACTACACGCTGACTTTTACGCATTTCATCATCAGAAACAGAGTTTCTAAAATTGTGTTGATTATGGATGCGTGATCCAAACCTTCGGTGTACCCACATTTTTGAAAATTTAAATGTCGAATCTTAGGTATCAAGTATACGAATTAAAATTGCAGCTTAGCTACTCTTGCTTTCCATCCACCTATTGGTGAAATCGGTGTCACACAAAAATATAATGATATCCGGCTGTTTTTAACTAATTTTCTGTCATTAGAAAGTTTAGATCAATATATGGTGCCAAGTCGTTACGTTATGATTTTTTTTGTATCCTGTTGGCTGCGTCCTACTTCCCTTTGAAAACACGAAATTAATTGGCAACTACTACGTAGGTATAAAGTATTTTCCAGGGATTTTATTGTGATTTTCATCTAATGAAATCGAAGAAAAATTATAATGTTAACTATTATTTTGTCCCCGAGCGATAGGAATTGATTTTTCTTCGCCACCGAGTGATATTAGAAATTTATTAAAAGATGATGGCCAATTCTTTCTGCTCCTGAGCCTCGTTAGCAGGGGAAAGGAACTGCAGTTAAAAATAATTCGACGAATTCTAGGCTCACCTCGTGTTACAAATTTAAAGTAAGGCCTCTGCGATAATGTACATGAGATAGTGCACATAGCCGGTCTGTTGTACACCATTTTCCGCATGATAGAATGGGACTATGCTGACTGTTGAAACGCTAGCAGGCAGATGCTAAAAAGAGGAAGTCTTAAAATGGTTCAAAATACGCCACTGCCCCGGGGAACTTACTACGTTAAGGGTGAATCTGAAGCAAATCGAATTTCTATGCCGGTATGCATGCATTTTTGCTATTACCTGAACCGGCTGAGCGTCAGTTAAAGCTTTCAGAAAGTTTACATGAGTACTCTTACGAAGTTTCAGCAAGTGAATTGGAAATGGCAATTGAGTTACAGTTACTTGATACCATAGAAAGAAGTCCTTTTTTTAGGGGTCTTGGCGTGTCACGATCTTCCGAGATTGCTGAATGATGTTCAAGGATAACCAGAGAGAAAATTCTAACGCAAAAACTGATAATTGTTCGATTGTTTTGGTAGAGTGACGGAGCCACTATTAAAAAAATATTTCTTCGTAAAGATAGAAGAAAAATATTTTAAAACTACGCAGAATTCATGTACTTTGGAGTCTCACCAACACAGTGCATAGGAGATAAAAACAGAACCAAAGAGGGCGTTATAGCTCTTAATATTAGCTAAAGTTCTACTTTTCATCGCAGCATCTCTCTAGCTATGAAAATGTTGACCGACGCCGATGAAACATTTGAGCATGGAATGTCATCGACGGCTATTATTCCACTGCAAAATCATCAAGTGTATCCCCATCAGTTATTTTACAATGAATTTGACTCCTTAGAACATTATACTTCTTAAATGCAATATCTACTAACTATTTGGATCAGAGAAAAAATCGATAATAAGAGAATGATATTTAATACGTTGAACTCCATTTATTGCCCTGGGGAATGCAGTCGGCGATCGTCGCAGGTGTATACCGTGTTGGAATTTCATGTACCCATTGGCTTCACAACCGGGGACGGCCCAAGAAAAAAATTACTTAATGTTAAAACGGGATTTCATAAAAAGTTCCCTCAGCTTGAAAGATTTCATATTTTTAACATGCATTAAAAGGATCAAAATGTTGAATCGAATCGGAAAATCCTGTTTTTCCTTGTGTTATATATCTTTAGATGGACCCAACCAGTTCTGATGATGAAAGTAGTTTAGAGTTCTCAATTGGCTAGTATGAGTAGGAAAGAGGAATGTTTTTTCCGAGACTGTCTGGTGTTCCACTGAGACCGAACACTTTTTTTATGCATTTCATATCTTATCTAGAATACCTTTGGAGGAAAAGAAGTTCAAGAGAGAGACAATAAAATTCAGTCCACCATAACAAGCTTAAGTAACATGGTTTGCCCAAGGATTGCTTGGACAAAAAAATGAAAGAAAAATAACCAAATCTTCACAAAAATAAAATCAGTTCGACGCACAATTTTGGAATGAGCACTGGCGCTAAATAATGCCACTTTTCCATTATCTGCCGGCTATAATGTTGGGAAATACCTTTGTTGAGCACGATTTCCACCCAGTTTTGATGTCCATGGTACACAGTTCAATGCTTACGACGACTTAACATGATTTCACCTAAATTAGTAGAATCAACGAAAGACCTATGCAAGATCACGCTGATAGCTATAGCTGATAGCTATTACCATGATCAAAATGTGAAATATATAAGAAGCTTAGCATTCCTAACAAGTATTATCAACAGTTTTATTGTTTTATTTAAAGTACTAGTAGTTATATTTTCAAGTGGAAACTTTTACAAACCATAGAATGTCAAAAAACTACACGACCCTGGTTTCAGTGCTTCAGTACCATCTGCAGGTGATTTTCAAACGTGCAAATACTCCTGTATAAAATAAACCGTAAGATGGAGAGGGAAGGTAAGGGAAGAAGTATGTGGATGAGAGCGAGTGGGGAAAGCTTATTTAACAACAGCCGAGAGGATGGGGGAAGTGGTGGGGAACAGACATTCATTAATGAGATTAACTCCAGGGTCACAATTTCTTTTTTAACTTTCTAGCTGTTCTTAAGCGTTGAGCTCACGTCGGTCATTGATAAAATTCAACAGATTAACATTGACCACCATTACTCTGGTGGTCACAGTTTAAAACATGTCTCGCGAAGTTGCTCTTATCGTCATTATTGATTTTAAAAGCACTAGAGTGTTCCTTTTTCCTTATGTCAAGACTTCTTGCAGTCTGTCCCACATACACACCGTCACAATCACCACAGGCCAGTTCATATATTCCACTTTTACTCATTCCGTACACCTTACCTTTAAAATGAATTCACAATTTTTTGTAGTGCAAGGTAATTAGTACGAAATATTAAATTTATTTCTAGGAAATATCTTTACAATTCTATAAGTTACCTACCAAAATATCATAATGAACAGCATTTTCACAATCTTTTTCCCTCTACTCCCCCATCCTCTATCTTACTGTTTAGTATATAAGGGAGCTTCTGTACGTTTGCTAATTAAATAAATTCAAGAAGAGAGAAGTTTACAGGTAAAATGTAAATGAAATATTACTCCAAACTGTCAACGAATTTCCGTCATCCAGGTGACCATCGACAGAGAGAGTTAAAATCTTAAAAATAAAAGGTTCACTCGGACTTTAAATCTCGGACAACACGTGCGTGTTTAGGAGATGAACTCTACCTGTCGATGGTCACTTAGATGACCGAAATGCATGCATAGGAGTCAAAATTCCTATTGTTTTCATGGACAATTAATATTAATCTTTAAGTTAAAATCACCTGTAAATGATGCTTAAGAATTGAAACCCGGGTCGCGTAGTTTTTTGACAATATTTGGTATGTAGAAGTTTCCAACCGAAAAATAAATCTAGTTATAGAGTGCCACAAATGTTTAGGAGAACGAGATTTATTTTAAAGTAATAGAAGTAGTATTTCACCTTAAAGTGCTTCAAAAGATAAGGGTTTTCCGACTTGCAGCCTGCTACTTGCAGGCAGGAGCAAAGGCACTCGGGAAGAATTGGACTATCAACCATCAATATTCGAGCCGAGCTCAATGGTAGGGCGGGAACTTGGGTTTCCATTGTATGCGGTTGCCTGTTTTACTGATAAAAAATAAAATATTTGATTCGTCTGAAATGGACAATTTTTCATATTTCCCATTAGAATGGACTGTCACAATTTTCAGACATGGATCAACTAATAACTACAGGGGCACTTAAATACGTTTATGCGAAAAAATTGCTAACTCGATTCTTAAAACTCTGGACTTTCGGGATTATGATGATAGTTTTCTGCACTCGCTGTGTTCAACAAACAAGCTTATAGTTACATTTATCGAGTTACAGCGCCGTTTTATTAGTTTTACTGATATGCAGAACTAATATGTCCTCAGAACATAGTATTAGTGTAACTAATACTATGTTCTTACTAATACTATGTTTAGTGTAACTAATACTATGTTCTTACTAATACTATAACATAATGAATAGGCGTCCATGGATTAATCCTACCGTATTCACTTCGAAAGGACATTCAAATTATTGTTAATATCATTTGTCTGTTTAATGGTTTGAAAGTACTTTTTATACCTGGCCAAGAGTTTTACTTGAAATCTTAAGGTCTGAAAATAAAAAAAACCTTGCTTCAGCAATTTTATTAAGGGATTTTCAAAAAAGCCTCAAAGATATTTAAATCCAAAATAACGGTACGCACTTTGATTTTCAAGACATTTATATAGTCCGCACCTGCCTACTCAAAGCCTAAGAAAGTGAGATCGGTATAATTTATCTGAAAGTAAATATTAATGACCTTTTCAACAGACAAACTTGTATACGCAATCACCATCTTCGTGCCATCGCTTTTCCTGAATCCTCGGGAATAATACGTTTCGGTCGAATGATTTTTGCTGGCACTTACCGTTAGACAGATCAAGAGGAATTATCTACAGTAAATATTTTGAGATATTCTTCTAAATGTTTTTTCTTAGTGTATATGAAAGTTAAATGACGCATAGTTTATCCACTGGAAGCTTGTCAGAGGAAGCGGACTCAATGAAGGGAAAATCCATACTCGACGGAAAAGTGGAACCGCTAACAACTACCAAACGGTCAAAATATTTGCTGTGAGCGGAGGAGAAAATTAGCGCCGGCTTCGCTCAAGAAAGTTACAGGACTTACGGGAGTCGTATGACCTCCAAAACTTGATTAACTCGATCATCTCCTTATGAATCGGAAAATATTGCACTCACTCCTCCAACAGCATATATTTTTTTTAAGCTAGACCCAATATTAATTTATTTCTTAATCTATATAAATATATTAAAATATAATTTTCCCATGCATACTTGGGGAATGCATCGCATCTTCAGGAAATGCGCACTTTCACTCGTAGGGAAAATGTGGACAAGGTCATAAAGTGAACAATAAAAGAAGATGGCATTGGAGAAAAAACGATCTGAAGGAAAGGCGCATATCTTAAGAGGCTTACGATGTCGGAGAAAGATGGGCATAAACAGTGTGAAACATTGCACAAGGTTTAGTCGCTCCACAAAAGATCCAGATCTTTTGACGTGAGAATCGCAACACCTGAGCAAATTTATTCTCGACGCTCGCGTCGGCAGATCGTCTGTTCTCCTGCCTATCTCGCCGCTGGGAGAGGATCACTCGGCTGAGCCTGCCTCACATCCTCGATTGAAACCTTGGCCCCCAAGCAAGAGAAACGCAGCGACTTGATTATATGACTGAAAAAAATCTCTCTCCCTTCCTCAATGAGTGAGTTGCCTATCCCGGACGGCACCGGGACATCAAAGGGGAACGCCAAGGGGGAGAGGGAGACAGTCCTGCCCCACTCTCCCCCTTGTGGGAAGTATAATGATAATTGTTGGAGCACCCGTTTGATATAACCTTCCCGGGGTGCGAATCCCTTCCTTGCATATCCAGTCATACAACTTCCCGAATTGCGATCTTCCGGATTTAACGCCCACTGAATCATAATTGTTTATATTTTATAGTAAAAAAGGAGAGAATATTTTTTCGTCATCATCTATCAGTCATCCATCCAAATATTGGTTTGCTGCCTCCCTCCACTCTCCTATCATCTGAGCGCTATTTTCCTTCCGAATTCCTCATCTTGGAGTCCTTCATACTTCGCTTCATGTATTCCGTCCTTGATCTTCCGCGGCAATTCTTCCCTTCTGCTATATTGTTTTCAGGACACAGTTAAGTCTAAGATTGCTCCTAGTTTGTGTCTAAGAATATTCCTAGTTTGCCTCTAAGAATATTCCTCATTCCAAGTCTGCCTCATTTACTTAACAGTTTTCCTCAAGCATCTTTTCTCATCAGTTCCTCATTGTACCTCTCCATTGGCGATTCTATCACTCTCTTTGATCTCCGTCAGTCTTCGATAACACCACATTTACATTGCCTCCAATCTTCTTTGTTCTACTACTGTTATCATCCAAGCTTCACTGTCTTATTAAAGCATGCCTCATACGCATGTTTTAATGAATTGCCTACTTACTCCCAAGCTTGTGGTTCTAGATGTAAGTAGACGCTTCAGATAGAATGCCTTATTTGTCTGCGCTACTCTGCGCTTCCATATTCCCACGCATCAATGACGACTGCAGGAGAAACATTGAGACTCCACTCCACCAAAACATATCTGTTTTTGTCCATAACCTATCTCTTCCTTATTCCTTACCTCACCTTATTCTTATCCTCTCCCTTTTTCATGGCTGGTGTCTAACCATTCATCAAGCTCTTGCAGCGGCTCTCAGTGTTGTACGTATATGTAAGGTGCTACAGCTACCAAGATTAATCACATGTTTAGCCAAAGGCAGTAGCACACAACAAGCACAAGGAAGAACACAACGTCCGAGGCGGAATCCAAACCTTCGATATATGAATAGCCAGACCGGAACGTTGGCAATCATACTACAGCAGCCAGCTTTGAACGTGTGGTGAAAAAAACGTATTGTAAAAATTCCTAGGTGCTGCAAAAATACTACGGGATGAAATTTATGTCGTTTTTATTGTGGTGAGCCGGTTTACACTTAATACCCATCCCTTGCCACTCTGCAGAGCACATAGATGTGGGATATATCGATATGAAATATGAGAAGGGCATGGTTAGGGTACAAGGGCATCAAAGTGGAGCCCCGAAGGTGGAAAATCCCCTCCTCCCATCCCCACATGGGTGGCCCAATAACTGTTGGACCATCCACTCGTAAACTATTCTCGGGATGCGAACCTTTCCCTCGTATACGTAGTCTTACGACTTCCCGTATTAAAATCTTTCCGATTTCACTCCCACTGAATTCATATCCACTTGTGAAAATGGGGGTTCTCAACCAATAAAATAGCATGAATTTATGTGATGTTAAGTTGGCTGTCGCCAAATTGTAAATTCATCGAACATGCGATGCAAAGGAACAATCTAAGAATTTACGCACACCATAAAAATGGTACTGTACGTAACTATCATTACGTGGCGTTCTAAGGGTCTTGGTAGGCTTATTGGACCATCGCTGCTCTCCTATCATTGAACTATTCCATTACTACTCCTTGTAGGATTGCACTATTTTTTTATTCGATCTCTCCCTTCAGTTCAGCACACATCCTAACTATATTTTTAGCATCCACAATTCCTATCCTTCTCCTCCCTCTCCCTCTCTACCCCAGCATTTTCCCTTTCAAACGCCCTACCCCTCTCCATTCATTACTTGCTCCATTCATCAACTTTTCCTCGTCTTGCTGTCCTCGAGAAACTTTCTTTGCTCCCTTACAATGACAATAACTTAGTCTCCGGTAAATAACTCCTTTCGATCCATCTAACTTTTCCATCCTCGTGTCCAAAATAAATTTTTTGTGCGGTGCATCGGTTTATAACGAATCTCCCTATTCTCTGATTTGAGCTTATCAATGTTGGATTTGACAATAACGATGTGGAAAATGAACTGAAAAAATAATGATACCTGCACTAAATTCTCATTTATTACATATTTGTATGCACCGAGAATAGATGTGTAAAACGAACGAAAAGCGCACAGACGGAACTTCTTAAATTTATATCGCATTGGATATCGCGTGACTTTGGAATACATCCGTCGATACATGGAAATTATGGGCAATCCTAGGAGTTGTGAGCTATTCAAGCCATGCACGGTTAGTAAGCATGGCAGTTTTCCGCCCTTCAATTCATCCAAACCACCGAGGATAACATTATGCCCAAATGGATGATTGCATTTAAGGAAGAAGTCAAAGCAGAGGATAATGAGAGCTTATAGATGGGTACTGAAGAAGCCCAAGAAGTCCCGGTATGACTCTCATACGTTAACTTGCGGTCATCATAATTTCGTCAATTCCACCGCGATCTAGATTGGGGATAGGCATCAGGAGATGGGGACAGCTGTGAAGGCATGACCTAATAGGAAATCCCTATCAATCATTCGTCATCATGCTCACCCCATGGTATGAGGTCACGAGTGGAGAGGTCCTAAAGGAAAGATGCGAGGGTGTGAAGGGCAAAGGTGTTGACGAGGCAAGATATTACAGTTTTACAATTAATGAGATCTATTTTGCAGCTATCTTCGATGCTGTAAACCATTTTCAACTCACTTTCAAGTTTTTGAGGACGCTAAAAATGATGGAAAGCATCGAAACTAGCAGTGAAATAAATGAAATTCGGAGGAAAACTGATATTTCTTTCGTCAATATGGAATATTTCCAGCATACCAGCCTCGATGTAATATTAGTAAAGCGAAGGATTAAGATATTTTCACCAACTCAAGGTAAATACGCTGGTTACTATAAGTACTAAACTAAGTAGATCATAACCGTGGTTAATAAATATTTATTATTATCCAGTAACCCACGAGTTAGAGCAAGTATTTAATGGATCAATGCTACTCTCCTATTACCCCTAACAGGGATGCTGTACTTCCTCATGCGATTTCTCACTCTTCACTGAAGTATAGTCACTACGTCTGTTCATAACATCCAGAATTCCAATCCCGCTCTGTCTTCCCCTCTTCCTCAGCATCCTCCCTTCCAAAGCGGCCTTCAGTATCCCGACTCCTTCTTTCATTACTTGCTCCATCCACCTACTCTGACTCTTTTTGGCTACCCAAGCAGCTTTCTTTCATTCTCTACCATGCCAATAACTTCTTCGTCTGTCTTATAAATTATTCACCTATGAAAAGGTAGTATAAAAAGTAACTTGAATAAAAATATTGGAGGTGTATCATAAGTGGGTTTGATGGATGATATAGAGCGTTGGAAGAGGAGAAAGAAAGACAAACGAAGATTCACTTACGGTAGGAGAAGAAAGGAAGTTGCTGGTGGAGATTAGGAGGTAGAACAGGTGGTTGGAGCGAGTAATTAGAGGCAATGGGATGTGGATTACCACTATTGAGGGTGTAAGTGGGGAAGGAAAAGTATAGGCATATAGACGGGTTGAAGCGAGATGAATAGTTCCACAGCTCTATGATAGTATTGAGCTGAAGTGAGAAATACGTTGAGGAATACATTTTTGAAGATTGATTAGCAGTACGTAAATGGTCCACTGAAAGCTTGCTCTAACCGGTGAATACTACCAAAAATATAACATTGCAATAATTATATATAATAGAGAGTATTACCAACGCAATAAAAATCGATGTCTTTCAGTCGAAACGTCTATATAACTTAAATATTACCGTAACCATTCAAATACTAATTATGCAATGGAAATCACTGAAATCACCAGTCCTAATGAACGTAGCTTGGTAAAAAGTTTGCGGTAAAATTTGTGTTTAGATCTCATTAAATAATGCTTTCGATCACTTAGATAATGGAGATGCTAACCCATTTTTCGATTGATTGATCTGAAAATCTTCGACAGGAAATTCGTAACTTGTAATTTAGGTGTAAACAAAATCATTTTGCCATCGATGCTTTTCGTACATCCACGGAATTCCTGGTACTTTCAACGAGGTTATTGCGTTAGTTTTTCCCAATTATTATTTTGATGCCACCCGAAGCGTTAAATTATACGGAAAAAGAGAAATTAAGGATAATTCTTGAATTGAAACGAATGCTCCAATTCCATGGAGTTTCCAACGGTTGACCGAAAAAAAAGAAACAAAATTGTTCAATTCAGACCTTTAGATCTTAACGTCTACCAAGACTGGATGTATATGTACATACATTTTCTCGCATTAAGGTTCTGCAATATGAAGGAGGGAGATATACATTTCAGATTTGGAATTTATTCGAAATACGGCGGTGCTTTTATCACAGCATCCAGTGTTTATAAACCGCGCAAGAAGCTGAACCTAGAGATAATCTTTCGACTAATTGATAATCATTTCAACATGTTATCATCCTTTAATTCGACTTAATCATATAAAATAATCCAAAATGTGATTTAGAGTGATGAAAACAAGAGAAAAACAAGATAATACCATAGTGGATGGCTGTGCTCCAGGCAAGAGTTAAGAGGGTTCGAATTTCACGCTTGTGGCTAATTTGGTAGCCTTATGTGGCTAATCTGGAATGTCGTGGCTTTTCATGGTTGGTGTGGTGGCTGGAGTAGTAACTTCCCATTCCGAGGGCACTGGTTCAGTGCAGTGGCTAAGATTTTTCAGTGGGATTCAGAAGATACTAGTCGACCCGTGCGAAGCATTCGCACTGTATCCTCCTCAAATCCCACTTAATTGAATTGCACACCGTATACTTAGTACCGTGTAGTTAGTGCGTATTTGATGTAGGTGTGGGTCGAAGTCAGGAATAGATGTGTGTTTAAATTTTAGATTATATATTTTTTGAATCATAAGGTTAAGGTGTTTACATATTTACAGCATATTTACATGTTTACAGGACCTCTTTGAACACTATGTTTGAAGTGATGATATGGTCATCTCTGATTGTTTGTTGGTGGGTCTATTTTACACAGACATAGATGTCACTGAAAGAGCGCACCCTGGAAAACGCCACATACAACTGACCGTGTGACAAAACAGGGTCAGGCAAGTACAATCCTGCCTTTGTTAGCGTCTGTCCCTGTGCCATATTCATAGTCATGGCAAAGGCAACTTTTATGGGAAATTGCTTCCTAGTCAGTTTGAAAGGCACGGTAGGATCAGAAGGTGTGAGGTTATTGCGTGGTATGACGACAGTTTGACCGGAGTCAATCAATTTCGCTGTGATAGTGTAGTTGCCCAAGTGAGTTACAACTAATCTGGCGCCATTAATTAAGCCCTGCTTAGCGTTTAGGTTTCTAATCAACATGATAATAGCGTTCTTTTTTAATATGAGTTTATGAGGTGGCAAACCTGAAGGGCTTAATGAATTCAGAAATTATAATGGATACAACTGAGCGTTTTCCGTCTCTTCGCAGAGAACCGAATCAGAACTGAGATAAACCGTTACCTGTCCAGGTAACAAATTCGAAATAACATAATCATTGATTGTGGTACAACCGTCATTTTTTGAACATAATATGGCTGTTGAATAAATTTGGTTAACATTGAGTTCATTGATTTCTGTGACGTTGAAAACTTTGTAAATGAGGCTGTTGTAGTCACAGTGGCAATGTTTTGGAATTGAGATGGCTTGGTTGGGGTATTCTGGCAAATATCTAAATCACCTTTTCCCAATTTAAGCAACCATTCTGTGAAAACTGGGTCGTCAATTGCTTTCATGTTTTTCGTTAATTTGCGAGTTTGAACATGATCCCACAATGGAGACCATTTAACTGAAGTTCTACAATGGCTGTTCTAGCGCCGTGTCTAAGAACTGGAAAAACTTGTCGGAAATCGCCTCCAAAGACAATAATTTTGCCTCCATAAGGTAGGTTGTTATTCATGATGTCACGTAAGAGTCTGTCAACTACGGCGAGTATCTCTTTCGGAACCATGGACACCTCGTCCCAAATGATGAGGTCCGCATGACGTAGAAGTTGCGCGTCCTGGGTGTGAGTGCGCATCGATGAGACGAAATAGAAAGGCTACAGAATACCTACGGTACTTACTTTTGAGTTGAACTTGTGTAGATTTCTGTAAAGTGAATAATCTGATTTGATCGCCGGGTTTGTTTATCGTAGAGAGCAGAGACGTAGTAAGTTGGTCGTCATGGACTAAGTAAAAACAAATGACTGCGAGCGGTTTGGGGAAGTAAATATAAATTCAAGTTTTGATTAATTTAATTCATTTTATAAATAGATCAGCAGATCGAATACATTAAATCAATATTTTAAGTCGAAATTAAATGCGGAATGAGATAATAGATGCATGAAATCGAAATCGGTTTCATTTCGATATACCTCGATATTCTCGATAGAGGATCGAGGGCGGGATTTCAAAAAACCTCTTTTTTCAATTGTAATTTTTCGAAAAACAACTGAAATATGAGTAATTTGTATATTTTTCCGGTGTAGCGGTTCTGAAAAGCTTTAAAATGATGCCTCATTTATGAAAATTGATGAAGTATTAAGGAAGTTAAGGCGTACCGACAAAAAAAAGCCCTTGAGAAATAATATATACCTATGATGATATGATCTTGGGCGCTATGTAGAGAGCTATTTAAGGGCAAAATTCCGTCAGTCTGATAGGATGATCAAGTGCGCAATACACCGGCTTCTTCAATTCGTGTTAAAACACTAACGGTACCGATATATCGGCTTATCAAAATTTTTTATTAAATTTAGTTAAATAAAAAAATTAATAATGTTTTGTCTCGTGTTCATTTTTTTAATTTGGACAGCGTTTTATTTTGCGCATCTAAAAATGTCCACACAGGTACTAGGTTAAACAGTATACTCATAAATTTAAATATAAATAGTTGAAAATTACGAAAATTAGCTGCGAGCTTTCTGAGAGTGAAAATGGAAAATGTCAAGGGAGCGAAAGTGTTAAGAGTAAGTAAAGAGTACGCTTGGTTTTATCTCCAACCTTGCTCCACTCCCCAAATAATCCTATTTTTACCCATCCTATTCCACCTAACCTCCTACCCTTAATGACCGCAGTTGTCGATTGAATCGATTAATAACCAATGAATGAAGCAGAGTGGTGATGTGGCTAGAGGTAAATAACAAATAAATGGCGTATAACTTCTATATAATCCAAAATTAAACTCAAGGAAGCTTTGGGATTCAGGAGGAAAGATGTCGGGTGTAAGGAAAGGTTAAGGTCAAGCACGAACGTTCAGTGAAAACTTGAGATCAGTCTTACTCCCCTCGTTCGGTGAGAAGGAGGTCAAGGGAGACTGACCGCACTTGATGAAACCAGAATGTGGCACTGCGACATGGTATAGGGGCCATCGCAACGAATGAATTGGGAACATCATTTTTAAGTTTGTTCGTTTGCCCTCGTTCCGTGCGAAAGTCGGTTTTTCTTCCTAGTCTTTTTCCTTAATTATACTTTACTCTCAGAAGAGGTCTCAGAGACCTTATGACCTTTTAATGAGCATATTCCGTAGCAATAGTAATGAAAAAAGAAATCGTTTTTTATTGGAAGTTTATGACTGAGAATACTACAAAAACTTGAAATTTCGGTTTGAAAAACTAGAGCATTAATGTTGAGAAACAAACCCTAGATTACACCAAAGACGGCGCAGCAGAAATGTACCGAATAAAAGTAAAAACGTTTTGAAATGTAAAACGTTAATGGTGTCACAATGTAAAAAGAGGCAAATACATCTGCCTATAAGAAGGGATCATAGGTGACTCCTTTTTCATGAATATGATTACTATCTTTTAAAACGAAATCCACGCCAATATAATAATTTAATGGGAAGCAAGAAGAGACACAATATTACGATGAAATATATTTACGACCGTATTGTACATTCCTGATGTGATTTGGCAAGGCTCTCAAGGGTAAAATAACCATTGGTAATGCAGTGCGCCTAACACGCATAAAATTTTATTTACTAAATAATTTAATAGTCACCCTATTTTGCCCACAATTCTAACAGCATCAGTATAATTCTGATTCATTTAAAGGTACTTCTACAAAACACTGTTTTTTGGTCTAGCCGTATGATAAAATAGCTTGTTTAAATCCGCAAAACTTTTCATTCTTCAGAGAAGTATATCCATAGAGTCAACGGATCGTACCTTTTCTTGTTCCTTTTTTTACCTCTCCGCGTTTTGGGGTAAAGTTTCAATAGACATGCCTTATGCCTCCACATTCCGTAGTATCAACAGAACTCTTACGTAGTGAGTCCTGTCAGCGAACGAGCACATGCAAGCTGCGGATATCGTGTATTTGTTGTTCGCTTTCCGTGTTCGAATCTTCCGCCCGAAGTTACTATGATAGCATACGACCTTGAAAAGAATCTTCCGCGGAGATTACCAGTTCCCAGATTCACCTCCCAGAGACCTTCACCCAAAAACCTAATAAAATGTTCACCTTAAATTTCTATCGGGCACAGGGAAGCGCTCTTCATGATTAATTAGACAGGCCATCTCTAAATATTGTCTTCTCACTCCATAACTTGTTGATTCACCAGTGTTGGCCCCGATATAGTTACCTAACACAGGAACAGGAGAATAATGCTAAAATGGAGGGACAAAGTGAGAAGGAAGAGATATACAAGAGTGCCGAAGAAGAATTGGCTCTTTATGGAGAAAAATACGCAAAAAATAACGTTGGATTATTCACATCCTAAGATACAATGAATTTCTTTAAACCATAATAGAAGGGAAAATAGACAGGGCACTTCTTCGAGGAAGGCCAATGTATACCACGGATGAACGAAAAGGGATCTGGAAAAAAAGAACTTCAGGATATTTTATTATAGGAGTTGTGATGGGACAGGGTAGAATGGAGGGCTGCAATTTACCAATCTTGTTATTGGATAATTAATAATTGAATGGAATGACAGAACTTACTTCATGATTATCTTATCAGTTCTACTCTGATTGTGAGCTGAGATGCGGCTACAATTGTGGAACTAAGAGCGAGCATTTGCCACGTGATAAAATGGCGCAATCAGTTTTCCTCAACGTGGTTCCGTGGAAAAAGGATTAAAAGCTTTTCTTCATCAGATTCATAATTCCGTTGCAAATATTCATTTTGCAACTAAAAATTTCACTCAGTTACAGACCTACAACTCGAACTCTAAACACATTAAGACAGCGCGATTATCAATTTTCCGGTTGAAAAAGGCTTCGTATTGCAAATAAGTCGAACGAAGTGGGAGAGTTCTCGGTTTTCCTACCGGGTCTCAGGGTAGCTTTTCACCAGCATTTCGAAGACTGAGTAGCCACCGTCATCCGAGTACGATTAGGTACTACCCCTACTATCGACATCTGGTATTACTCTGATGACGATGGTAGACCCAGACTTATAAACGTCGCGTCGGTGACAACCTACCCTGAGACCAGAAGGGGAACCCGAGAGCTCTTACTATAATGCATTCGCCAGGAAAACCTGAGAACCTTGACTTCAGAGAAATTCGGTGTAGCCTAGGATAGATTAGAGGGACCAATAACCTAAACCCATCATTCAGGCGCTGTTTAAAAAGTTTAAAAGGGCGTATAGGCAAATATAAGTTTTAAAATGCAAATATAAGGTTTTAAGGGTATATTGGTCAATAACTTGCGAGGTAGACTCAAGAGGATGCTATCCGTTGTCGGGAAAACTACAAGTAAGGACCTGTCATTCATTTGTAAGAACGCCACTGATAATGAGAATTTCTAAGAAAAACAGTATGAGGCCAAGAAAAAGCAATTTACCTCATACACATTCCACAAACTTAGGGTTGACCATTTTCATTGATAGTACTGCTATGAAATCGTATACGCCACATATCTTCATGAATTTCGTATTACATTTTTAATCAAAATGAATATGCAGACAATATATGATGAAATAACGTAATGTTCCACTGGCCCCCATGGTTGGCACGAAAGTGAAAATTGAAGTATAAAACGGAAAGCTTTAATAGCGGACCGACGCTCGTTAAGACGATAGAAGTTCCATTAGTATGTGGCGATTATTTCTATTCAATTGTGCATGGATATGCTTTTTCCACATATAAGCTGGTTATCAGATATATCTCCGTCAATCAAAAGGAAACAGTCTACATATTTTCACTACGGATCATACAGATACCTATATACTTTATTTATCTTTTACGTCTACTACAAAAAAATGGAATGTTACGAAATACCGAATCACATTGGGGTCAATCCAGAATGCAGACCTCATGGACAGTTTCACAACGATGGACCAGAAACAGATGTCACCCGAAGAAGGAGGGTAACCTTAGGCTAAGGTGAAAGTATTTTTTCATCTGCGATCCATGGGGATACACTTCAATAGTCACAAATTACTTTTGTCTTCAGGTTTTCTTCAAAATAGATCCTGACATAACATTCATCAGTTTATAGATTAGCCTTTTGGGTTAGTGGGGCACATTAGGTCCAAATGCGACAAGTTGACACTTTTAAAAAAGTTTTAAGCAAAAATAAATACAGTACAAAATCAAAGGATGTGCCATCAGATCTAATTTTAACCAGTATATTATTAAAAAAACTTGGTACTGTCGAAAACGTTTTGTTTGAACAGCTAGATTTGTCAGGATAGTTAGTCAGATAAATTTGGAGAATATTTTTTTAAGGGCACTAGAGGTATGTCTGTAACGTGAGCCAAAAAATTAATTGAAACTTACGCAATGCGTTAGCAGGATATTAAATGAAATTTACACTGAATCACACTAAAACAGATCCCTAATAACATGTGTAAAAATCGGTACATTGAAAAACTTTCGAACAATACTTTGAGAAAGCAACGACGTTTTCGGTCCTTTTAATATATCCTTTAAAATGTAGTTGAAAACAAAATCTCGAGAAACAACATCCGATTCACTTAATATTGATGCATCAACGCAGAAGAGAATTCACAGAAGAAATCACAATGGGCGTATGTGAAATAACGTCAAAATGTCATCAACTGGCCCCCTATGTTTAAATCTACTCTGTCCATATGCATCCCAATGCCGATGAAAGGATACTTTGGAGTGTTTAAATTTTAGGGGAGTTTCACCTCGCACATCATAGTATCACAAGGTTGACATTCAATGATTTGTAAATATTTAAAAAAACGAAGTCAAATTCAAATTGGGCCCGATACGGTCATTTAGTCGCGTTAGTGAATATTCCGTCCGAGACCGGCCGCACCAAAATTGCCGCTACCTTCATGACTTCGTATTTAAACATATGAGAGAAAATCTCCAAGAAAAAAGCATTATACAAAACCGGGATTCGAACCTAGATACCCCGAATTAGCACCGAGTCCTTCAGGCAAATCATCCCTCAGATCCCCCAATCCACTTAGAAAGTTTTTCGAATTACTGCACCTCAGGCGTCCTCTTCCATCCATAAATGTCATAGGAGATAAACGTTTTTTTTCTAAGAACCGTGGAAATTCCACCAAGTACTATAATTCGTCAATTAGGAAAGCACTCGACATAGATTCCGGGGCTCTGGGTTCGAATACCAGTCATGGTGAATTATGTTTTCCTTGCGAATTTCCCACATTCGTATCTCTCCCTCAGTGGGTGACTTCGGCAAACGTAACTTTTGCGTTATGTCCCGCCGTACTTCGAATGCCCAGTCTCAAGCTATGGATTTTGGACGAGCCGCTTGAATTTACCCCCAGCATTCGCAAACTGCAAATATTTTATCTAATGGCATTTTGGACACTTCAATAAACTCAGTTCCATTGTCGTGATTCGCTTTCCTGGATATCAGATAGGCACGTAATTTCACGCCAACGAATAGATAAGATATTATTATTCTTTGTTTTCACTGAGCCGTTTCGAAATAAAGGACCGACTTTGTTGCGCAAAGGACGCGAATGAGAAAAACAATCATTTTTGAAAGATAAAAGCAGAAAAGTTTTTTTTTCGAAACAAGTAGAAAATCATTGCCTTCACCCAGAAAAATGGTCACGTTCCTAAGATTCATTCAACTCGTCTGTGAAATTTTAGGGATTTCCTGAGAGTATCTTTTAGAAAATAGCGCCCAATTGATGGAAATCGTAACGAAAACTCTTATATGTGGAAAAAATCGCAAATTTTTATAGCATGCCGGCCCTTATCAAGCGGGTTATTGCGAACACAATAATGATGCTTTACTTCATTCCAGCATAAGAAAGAATAGGGAATCTAAGTTTAATTAGATTTATCATCGCATTTTGAAGTATTGAAAGCTGATAGTATGCGGTCATCGAAACGATACGAAAGTTCTTTGAGGAAGAGAAGATATTTACTCTATGACAAAGCTTTTTTTCTCTAAAAACTATTTAAAAGCCATTCATTAATTTATAGAGCTTTAAAGTGTTTTATTAGAATTTTAGCTCAATTATACAGCGTAATTTTTCATGTGTGGTAATAGTTTTGCAAATAAAATCTTCCATATTTTGGAGAAAGTATTCGATGAAATTTTATACGCTATTTTGGATTAATTTTATAAATGAGAAATATGTATATCAAACATGAAAACATTCTGCCAGGAAGCCACATTTCAATTGATGGGAATTTCTGCAATTTTACCCAATCTTTTATCTGAAGCCAAGAATTTCAGCTGCGAATACATAGTATTTAAATATCTATACGCATTAAGTTCCGAGATGAGTGATACATGGTTTGATATGGAAGAATAGAAGTATATTGAAGACGATTATTAATGATATCTCTCAAAAGAAAAGGTTAAAAAAATACCTTCGTAAACATTATTAACAAGAACCTATGGTTCCTAATGATGAATCAACAAGATTTTTTCCTTCGGCGATGTCTTAATACAAATTCCTTCGAATAATTTGGACTTATTCCTGCCGCGAGAAGAAAACATACCCCTTAGTGATTTTGGAGAAGAAAAAGAATTTATGACAAAGATAAAATAGCCACTACTACAAATTAAAATGTTCCGATATATTTCGTCGCTTCGATTATGAATAGAAACTCACATCTTAAGCGAGGAATACTGAATTCGGTTTCGCCTATCTCATCGTGGAGAAAAAATATGATCGATTTTTTTCGTAATGTAAACGGTATAATTAACCTCTGACAGTGCTTTTCTGAGTCAGGCAACTACCGGATAGCCTCAGAGTCTATATAGAAATCCAAAATGCAATGCCACGAAAAATAGAGCCGTCCACTTAGTCGAAGTCAGGTTCAGCAGCATTATCAGCATGGAATAATATTTATTTCGAAATCTCATAACAATGCAAGCTATCATCGTCGTGGAACAATAGCTTCTCTAGTTTATTAAGAACGCAACGATAAAATTAGTTTTAAAATTTAATTTAAAAATTTTTAGTTTATCATTTTAGTATTATAGTCGAGGTCAGAAAATAAGATCACGCTATGGCCAAAACTTTAGTTCGCTCTGCTGCATTACAAAATATAGGGGGCTTTCCAATTGCCTTGCGCAGATTAGCGCACATCGCAACAGATGGGAACACACGAGCGCACGTTGAAACGGACAATTGGAACGCATCTACGCTGAAGTGTTTCCAAGATGGCGGAGCAATCACGGTATATTTGAATTGATTATAGTAAGTGGGCTTAAAATTACAATTAGATGAAATGAGAGGCATTACTGATGAATGAAAACGTGTAAACAATGTATAAATGGCTGGCAGAACATATAATCATGGTATCTTAAGACAGTCCTGTTTCCACTGCAACATTCATTTCCCCGCCATCACAAGTTTCGTCTGCTAGCGCATATGCAACAGAGGTCCCGATGTGTTTCCATCTGCGCTGCGCTAATGACGTCACAGCGACAATTGGAAAGCCCCAAAACCGAAACAGTTTGCAACAGATCAGCGCAGATGCACAATTGGAAAGCCCCCATAGACATCCTGTTCATTTACCAAAGAAATGTGTCGGCAGACAAAATTCAAATTTCTTCTGTAAAATAACTAACTGTTTCACAACTTGACCTTTCTCGATGGACGATGTTTTCTCGAGGGAAGTATAATTTTAGAATGCACCAAGGTAACGAACGTGCTATTGTGCCACGTGTTTTCGGCTATAGTTCTGCCTCGATCGTTACTGCATATAAGTGACACACTTACTAATTTTCCTCTGAAGATCTAAAAGCAGAAAGACCTTCTCCTTCATCATTAAATATACTAACACTTGGACGCACACGTGATCGAGGCACTGAGTCACGACCAAAGCAAATATATTTGTATTACTCCCGGCTCACCTTGGGCTTGAACACAACCACACGGTACTGAACAGCGTAACATTGCTCAGAAGCTGTAGAAACATGCCAAGCTTCTCAACGGGTGCTGCGGCAGGGGTTTTACTAATGAAATGCGGATATTCTAAGCATCAAGGCTCAATATCCTAACGTTATTTAAAATTGATAGCGAAATCAGCTGTCCACAGCCATTAATGAAATAACGGGCGAAGAAATATCCACCGTAAATAATGTCCGTGTAAATTACCTACAGATAATTTTTACATAACTTTGGAGAGTAAAATTCGCCTACATAGGCCCTACGTCGGTATATGTGGCGCTGTTTTATTTTTCTAAGTCTTCATACTTTTCAATCCCAGAATTATTAAGTATGACCTGTTGACTGCTTATTATGATTAAAAATTATATGCTCTTATCTCAAACATTTACATATTATACTAGCGGAAGATACCCGTTGAAATTCAACGGGTGTGAAAAACATTGAACTTATTTTATAAGAAAACCACAAAGCCTGAAGAATACTGTCATCGTGGTTTTTTGAGGAGTTCGTAACCTATCTTGTATGTTGTGTTCGTTGTAGTAGACACGCTGACCGTTTTCAGGTGCACGGAGAGATGAATTACTGCTGGTCCTCTTTCATGCATGGAAACCCCAAAAATGACGGAATGTAAGTTAACTGCACTTTAATACTTATAAACATATATAAAAAACATATAAACCCAGAAAACTAAGGGATACCCTGTTGTACATTAACGATTAAGTAATACTAAACTAATTGCGACTACGAATCTGAGAGTACCTGGATTGAATCCCTACCAGGCGCAGCTAACACCAGCCAAGTAGTATCTTGTTTTGGCAGACAGTATTGTGTAGGGGCCTATCTGGTTGGCATAAAAATATAGAGACAGATAAATATATTTAGAAACACAGGAAAACAATTTATGGAGAAAATCATTTTTACAGAAAATCATTCACCCCTGAATATGTCGGAAATATTCAACCAGCCTATTTTTGGGTAAACACATTTGAATGGAGGTATTGTCCGTAACCTAACTACCAATTACTTTTGATGATCAAAGTCACGTAAAACAACTATGTGATCATTTTGTATCGATATATTCCTCTCAGTTTACATGGGAAAAAGTTCAGAACCATTCTCAAACCATTAAATCAGTTACAAAATTTAAAACACGAATTCATGGAGCTGCTACCATTTGTCCTTGGCCCAAAACCGTGGACCTATTCCAACATGCTGCCACATCACTTCTATTTCACAGCTGATTTGCGCAATCTCTCAGGGTCGGCTTCATTTTACATTTGAAAATTTGTCACACGAGAATAGGGGAGGGAAAATACTAGCACGTCGAATGTGGGACCAAGGGCACCGCTAATCACGTCGACCTAATAGCTCGTAGGGCCGACGGCATGGATGAGTTCGTTTACTGACCACCTCTGAACTAGCATTCTTGAGACCAGCGATACGTGGGAACCGGTCGGACACCTATCGTGAAGATGGAATGATGAGATATGACGATGCATTCCTTGATTTTGAAGTTCAGGCGAGGCTAAATGCCAACATCAAGACTCTGCAATTAGTTGTATCTATTACAATGATTTTTTACAGTGAATTTGCAATTCGTGGTCGCGATTGCCAATTCCTAATATTTTTAATCAAGTCATGCAACTACCATGGTTGTCTAGGTGCATCTTCAATATCATTATTTTTAAAAACTTTACTGATCTACCAAAAGAAATTGGAGGGATGACCAAATCGCTTTAACGTAAAAGCATCGAAAACTGGCACCATAATATGAAATAGTAATACTGATACACTAGCAATAAATGCATGAATACCTTTGTGTAAAAATTAATGAACACATGAAAACACTACTACGAAATGTATGAGAGGAAACTTTATATAGTTATGAAAGGCTAATGGGATTCATTGTGTTGTGTTGTCGTTTTTTCTTAGAAAATACGACACCGATACATTCGCAAACATTCAGTGTTCGTCGCGACGCGTCAACGGTCTGAATGACCTCGTTTGGTTACAGTACTCACACTTAATTGACCTGAATTTTGATGGACGTACCTCGCTGGACCATATATTCCTTGCGAAAAGATTACTTCCCGTGATAAAAGGTAAAAAGTTAAGAAATAATCAATACAAACTTTGTAAATTTCACAATGAACTTTATTTAATACGATCGGTTTCGTCGCATAGGCAACATCTTCAGGTATGTGTGTATTAGGTAAAATTCATTGTGAAATTTACGAAGTTTGTATTGATGCTGTCAATATGGATTTTCACAAATTTACGCCAGAGAATATCGAGTTCATCAAAAGTTGAGGAGCCTTTTGTTAGAAAACAAACTTTACGATAAGACAAAGGTCGTCCGTTTTGCATGAGGTGGCTGGGTACAAATAAATGATACAGAAATGGCATCCGAATGTACTTGTAAACTCGTCATCGGCTGCGGTAAGCGATACCAAACTTTATTTTAGAATATCTTGTTTTGATTTATTACATTGCATTGCATTGATAGTAACTCTAAACTGATTGCAGAGCTAAGCAATGAAGATGGGATCCAACATAAGCGACGTCAGACTGTTCAGTTTTCCTTCGTTGTAAATTTTGAAAGCCAAGAAAAACGATTTTAATCCTTGTCAAAATAATATTGAATGATATCAATGTCCCTATGTTAACTGTTGAGCGTGACGATTTACAATCATATATGAATTCTTGCAGACATCATAAAAATTAACTTTTTTCTCTTCAAGGAATCGGAAAAAGTAAGAGAGATAGCGAAATGAGCTTTGTTCCGAGGCGATAAGAAAACGAGAACAATTTACGCATCCACCAACCTCCGCTAACTTTGATTCATCAGCGGTCCCTCACCTTGACTCGTTATTGAGGCGTCTCTAATCAGTTGCACGCATTCGAATTAGCGATTCTCTTAAGCTGAATAGACGAGAAGTGGGCGGATAAAACAATAATTAGGAAACATCCGGAGTAGTAGGAGAGGAAAGGACCATGCACAGAAGAGAGGACCAGATGGATGATATTCCTCTGTGCAGTTGCAACTATCACGACTAAAATTCCTCCGATTAAACCAACAATCGAATTAGAGCATAGGATTTCCCAGATTCTACCGGACAGTCCAAACCAGATAAAAATGTTTGTGGTAACTTTCCAGTCAAGGTTTTGTAGCAAGCGAAGGTCGTAACGCATCAGCGCGCACGAACGAAAATGAATGGAGCAATGTGCGCAGGGGAAACGTTCGCTAACCAGCCGACACTATTGCTTACCTACCTACCTTCACAATAGTATCGGACGAAAGTTTTGGTATTGGGAAACTGATTCTTTATAACAACATATGTACTTCAAAAGCTAAGCCTTTACCCACAGGGTTATTAAAAACTACATTTTCCATGGTTGACACCTTAATTGAAAATTAATACAGAATCAGCAATCACGAATGTGATAATCGAAATTCTTTTCAAGCACACTCCAAGCGCACATCAACTATGCTGCCGATCTATTTTTAAAGGTGCTGCCCAGCCGTGTGGAGATTATGAAACGAATGGAAAGCCACTGCTTTCTTGTGCAGCGAAGTGAGCAGCGAAGTAAAGGGAACAGAAAGCAGCCATTATTTAAATTGTGTGAAATTAACAGTGAAAAAAATCATTCGCCTGAACTGGGATTCGAACCCAGACCCCTCGATTTCGCGCCGAGTGCTCTAGCCAGTTAAGCTACCCAAGCGTCATCTCTCACTGTGTGAATTTCATCTGCGATCCCAAGTCATTGATTCGATATCAGGTTTCTCAGGGGCCGAACCACCAAAACTTGACAGAAATACCCATGCCCTGGGCAGGGAAAAACCTACCAAGGCGGGACTCGAACCCGCGACCCACGGATTAGCAGGCGAGAACTCTATCCCGCCGCCACCGGGACCGGCAATATTCCCGGTGATTCCGGTACTCCCAGATAGCATATACACTACCTGTATGTGCTTGAGGAGCATTCCCGTCGTCAATGTCCCTTTCTGCAGCGATCCTGCAGATTTCAATCCGTCTGCGGAATACGGCAATCTTTGCGAATGCAATCGATTGCCAGCAGTCAGATGGATTGAAATGTGATAGTAAAACGTATATTCTTTGGAAATAGTCAATGGACAGATAGGTACGTGGTTGAAGTCAAGAAAGACGCAAAAATGAAACCTCATCAGGATGTATAGGCATAGCAAAATTGGGTGGCACTCACCAGCGGAGAATCAGAGGTCAATGAGGGTGAATCAAGCGATCAAGAGGGTGATGAGCGCGAGCAAAGGTACTACGAAAGGACACCCAGAATGACCTCTGGAGGGACTTTCAACTACTCCTCCCTTTTATATTTTCCTCATCCTTGCATCATGCTCTTCGCAAGAATGTGCATATAATTTTCGCTACTCCTATAAGGAAGCAAGCATTGAAGGTGGAATCATACGGGACGATAGCACAGAGGAATATTGATGCCATTAAAATTCGCAATAGGACATACTGCATGGATGCCAAGAAGTTAATACCGCCACACTGCAAATACCGTAGCATTCGCTGACAAATATTCACAATACCATATTAAGCTACCTAAACATACGGGAACCAACAGTTATTGTTTAAAAACATCAGTGTATATAAAATTGCCAGACAAATTCCATGCGATAGCTACTTTAGATTAATCGTTTTTAGCCAAATACACATTTTACAGGCTTAAGTTTCATGCACTTATTCATTTATTCTATTTTATAATCTATGGCGGTAAATACGGAAGGGCCGAACATGCTGAAGAGTTAAGTTTGGATGGAGAATTCATTGCGCGAAGTCCACCGACGTGGATTTTCGTGAGGACGAATACTGAAGCGTAGAAAAGAAGAGGGCCGTATGGAACACTAAGCGGAGAGGAAAAGCCAGATGGATGAGACACAAGAGTAAAAAATTTCGTAAGAAACACAACTGACGGCGAAATACAAGGGAAGGACACACGAGGAAGATACGAGGTAAAACACAATCACCCAAAAAGGTGGAGCTCCGAATCTGCAATTTACAAACTTTTTAGGTGAATTCGAAGGTAAAACTGCGAATATGGCTAAAAATGTAGATTATAATTTTTTCTGCAGTGTATATTTGTAAAAAAAATTAATTATCTTATTTAGAGTAGATTCGTAATTTTGAAGATTCGCAACTTTATCATTATTTTTTACGTCGAGAATCAACTCAAGAGGAATGTGGGAAGGAGAAAAAACACGACCAAGATGCAAGAGAATTAGCGATCAACACACTTGTATTCGGGAAAGCCAAACGTCCAGCATCGCATGAATTGAGCTCTGAAGAAATCTCGAAGTCTAGGGTGGAGGACAGGGACCCAAGCAATCACGTCTCTCAAGTTCTCAAGAGGACAGCTAAAGGGAAGTGCTGTATAAATCACAATGTATCGCGACGCGCAATCCCGCTCCGGTTGCGGTTGGTGAGACAGAGAGAGATGCTCAAGTGGTCAGCCCATTTCCCAGCCAATCACTATAATTGACCACTGGCTCCTCTTCCTTTTTTGCTCCGGCTGCACCGGGGGTGGTGAGGGGGGTAAGAGGATGGTTCATCCCCAAACGCCCCCTCATTGGCATTCACATCCACCCTCGTCCTCAACATGCCCCTCTTGCCGCAATCGTTGGCATATTTATCTCCGCTAGGGACCCTGCGCGGAAAAAGAAGACAGGGAAATTAAAGTCAGATGAACACCCAGTCTGGTCTTCTGGAAGGTGTAGGTAAGTTACGTGCAATGATAAATGAAAAGTGAAAAACTTTGTGTATGTCCACAGTATTCAGCCGCTTGCACACTCATCGGAAAAATGGCTGAGCAAGTTCTGGAACCATCGCCGGCAACGGCTTGGCTCTTTGCACACTGAACGGCAATCCCGAAGCCGTAGTTTAGTTTGATTTAAGCAGTGCAGGAGAACTAATTTTTTAGATGCTTCCCTCTCTTTACCAGGTTGTTTTATCAGCTATAGTTATATTGTCTAAGGTGAAAATGTAGGAAATTTGAATAGCGATAACGTAAGCTTTATTACTGGGTAGATCCTCTGCTTCAAATTAGATACATTGACGGCAGATATTATGCATGAGTATACGAGTTAAGACAAGAGCAGTCTAAAGTCTTTAGTTACTTTGTTACGTCGTATCTTAATTTGCTAATTTACCCCTTACACTCAACCGATTGCCGTTGACCGTTACTTTCGAAGACAGTGAATGACAGGGGAATGGCTCCAAATACAATAGGAACGTTGAGCAGCTGCCAACGCCAAACTGAAGCAAATGCGCAAGTGCAGAAGATGTAGGAAAATATTCATACATTGCTAAGAAGACCGGCTGCCAGGACGCCGTCAGGCGAGGGTAAACCGGAGTGCACTCTCGCAGCCGACGCGACGGTCCGGACCGGAACGGAAAATTATATCGTGCTGAACCCAGTGTGTAAGCGCACCATTAACATTCCGCCCGAAGTCAGTTTTCCCGGTGATTTCGCAAGTGGCCTTGTATTCGGGCAAGCGACCGACAACTGAGTTAATTTTAACCCGCAAAGTTAAATGGTAAGTTAGGTATAGGTAGGATTATTCGATAGATTGAAGAAGAATGGAGAGAACACGGCATCGGCATTAGCCTGTACTAAACGAAAGGAGACCATGAGATCCACATTTTTACACTCCATCGCCTTTGAAGTGTTTTCCACAGCAATCATCAATCCGAAGAAAGGTTTACTGAAGCTCTCCACTACACTCTCCTATCAGCCACCTTTTCATTCCTACGAATGTTTCACTTTGACGCCCGTCATTATTTGCCTTATGTATTTCCGTTCTTTGTCTTCCCCTATAATATTTTCCGTTCATTTATCTTTCCAGTATTGTTTTCAATAGGTTATGTCGCAAAATGTGTCCTAACAGTTTATTTCTTCTTCTTCTCAGAGTTTCCACAATTCTTTTCTCCTCCACTCTTCATGGCATCCAATTAAGGAACGGGACTTCACAGAAAATTTGGCAAATAAGAGGAGACAAACGCCGACGCTAGATTTCTTTCCACCCGTCCTCCACCTCAGAAGTAATTCAACCCCACAAGTCCATAATGACACCAAAGGTCTAAGCCGTCATTCGTCGTCAGTCGCAAAAATGACTACCATCCATGTCAAATCATTGCCTTAACAAATTACTCTCTTCCAAACCTCTTACTCCTTCCTCTCCCATTTTTCCCCCTCCCCACCTCAATATCTGCCCCTCTTCTCATTCGCCTTCTATCCTTTGAGAAAAGTGGATCAACGTGTTATCGAAATATAAAAAGTCTTAACTCGTAAGTTTCTTTCATAAAGTCATCAGTGAAATGATAAAATCAGAAAGCAAAAAATATAAACTGAATGAGCCAAATTGTGACATATATGCTGTTACGGGTAAGTCCAACAAAAAAATCTTCCACCCATCTGCAATTGCATAACAGCGCCACATGGTCAAGCGAAGTACATGTGTGGGTGGGTGAGACTGTTCTCCATTGGGCACTTCACTCCCTCCACAGCATGAATAAATTCACTTGTCAAAGAATGGAACCCGTCCATTGCAAGAGGTTGTGAGGAGAATGAATAAACATATCAGAGAACGAAGCTATGGGGATTCAAAATTGGGATGGGGTGTGGATTTTAACAGAGTTCCGAGAAAAAGATATATTTTGGGCAGGCACTTAGTGCTTCATTTAAACGCATACTTAAAATTTACACTTAATTAAGGGTGAGCCAATCTATCAATGCAATAATACTAATGTTTGAAATCATCAAGTCAATAATTCCAAAATATTTTCTGTATGGTGTCATTTCTTAACGCAATTATAATAAGAAAAATATATATTGGGATATAAAAAATATTACAATCATCGTATTTTCTCACTAATTAACAGATTATTTTACGTTGCATATCTAAATTATATGATGAAAATAATACATTTACTGTCCTCCAGAGCAGAGAAAGCCAAGAAACACAGCCATCAAACAATGGAAATACATGGACGAACCCATTGTTTGGTGAATTTAGCCGATTTAGCCTCACCATCCTCGTGTGTTCACCACTTCACCAACTCTCAATGGATGTCATGCGTTGAATGTCCGATTTAAAAAGTGACAGCGATTTGAGCGATGTTTGGGCCACTTCCAGTGAGTCATGGTGTTCCTTTTATCGAAACCGACGAGGTGACCTTCAGGACGAGCTTCGCCAGCGTGACATTGAACTAAAAACACCTCCATTCGAAACACTCCGCCGACTGAGGTTGCGGACGAATTTCACATCCATTCAGCAGCAAAAGCTTTGATATTCGGAGTTAAAGGGGAGGGTTACCCCTTATTCGAGAGTACACTCCGATGACCGGCTTCCTGGCAGAATCCGGATGCGTCTTCCTCTGATAAAAATAATGAGGTAAAATCGTTTTCTGCGCTTAATTCTTAAATAGTACTTGAGGAACAGAACCAGGAGGGATTCTCTATCTATTGTAATCCAAAGTATACTTGCAACAAACAAAATATTTCGTCTAACGTTGGCAACAATTTTAACTCACAGCTGGGCTACATATAGATTTGCACCCAGCCTCACACCGACCACCAACAAGTACAGACAATATAGCATGTACTCTTCAAGATACGACGAAGGAGTCTAGACTCTTCGTCTACCGCAGAGGTTAAGCATATTTAAACTATAACTCCAGTGATGCTGCAAAGGGTAATTAGTTGCCAAATAGGCGTAAGTAGATTACAATGAAGTAGAACGGAAAATGTTGGAGCACATAAATTTCTCTCGTGCGGTGCCACTGTAAGCGCGGCTTCGAAATTCGGTATCATGCATGATGGAAATAATCAGCAATCCCAACGTAGACATTTAGCTAGCTTCAAACCTAACCACTCTCAAACTATACGAACCAAAAACGGCATGGGGCCAACAAAACACGCTTCCAGGATATGAAGCTATGGAATATGGATTGACGTACCAATTGAAATATTTTACACTGGCGAAAGAAATCCTGAGGAACCAGCTCTTTCTTATGCAAGAATCGACGGAAACTTTCTTCAGCTATTGCTAGATTCACAAAGACCATCGGATAACTCTTTCCTTAAGAATAATTAAAATTGTCACGTGCAACTAGTTGGGTAGGGCCCAAAAATCACGAAACAGCTTAAAAATCTCCATTCATTCAGAAATTCCTATCAATATGATGCTGTGTATCATTCCTCGGCACACAAGATATGAGTTTTATTTGTAGTTTTAGATCGATGAATTCAATTCGCAGTTTTTATTTTTCATCATATTTACATATTTCAAAACTAAATCTAGGAGTGAGCCCTTTAAAAAATCTAATTTTTATAGACCTTTCGATTTTCATTATTCTACATTCATGTCAGTAGCTACTTGTTTCTCTTTAACGGTGCAATGTATGAAAGGATTTCTTTATGATGCCCTCTATCTGAGGTTCCAATCAAAAAGGTTGGGTACTCTTTGATTTACTAGCTAGCGTGAGATTTCTCCGTCGAAAGCCGATATTGAGAACAAAGCAAAGGTGACTTGGCGTGACTACATTTTAGTGAGGCCAACTTCATTCACTCTTAATGATTATTATAACCATGAGAAAACGACTCATGACATCCCAAGCAACTCACTCAGTCTGAATGGAGAAATAGCTTCTCAAATCATACCAGTGTTTCCCAAAATAACTTTTCGCCAAATTTATAATGAAGTCCGTGTTGTAACGTACTCGTGCTCGCATATAAGCAAACTCGCACGTAGAAAACATTTATGTATATTATTAAAACCCCGGCAGCCAAATTGTACAGAAGGTGACGCAGATTATTCTAGTATATTAATTTTGCATAATTAGAACGCCAATATTTCAATTTAACACCTATTTATTCATATTCAAAGAGTTACAATATTGCGCATTCCTCCATATTGAACACCACGTGGCGAGATTTAACGACCACGTGAAAATTACAACAATAGGTAAGAACCGGAACCACGGTAGTTTATAGAAAATTCCAGATAAACGGAAGTACGTCAGTAGCGAGGCTAATAGAAGGACGACAATGCATCAGCGATCTGCTATATAAGCCGAAGAAGTGCCCAGGCATCGCGACGCCAATGTTATAACTGAGTGGCTTTATAACATATGGGTAATATTTTGCACCCCTCTCTCTCTCGGCTTCACTTGGAAGAAATCGATTAGAGCGCTGGAGATATGTTTGCAGATGCAACACCGTATATGCCTGCCATATCCTATTCCATTATTTCTCTCCGTTATCATCAAACTCATCGTTACACAAGTACACCCTAGAACTAAGATTATATTCTTTGCTCTCAAGTCTCTCCAGACTAAAGTGGCGAGTACTAATGCCAGTAGATAAACACTAAAACTATACCACGTGCACTGGTCTAATAGAAACACACAGGCCGGATGAACTTACTTAGACCAGTTTCAAAACCTAGCCAAACAAATTGAATAACACGGTTGCAAATTTTGGCGGTGTTGTTTCGAGTCTGTTCACACAAAGCAGGTACTTCAGACCAAGAGGAAAGGTTTAAGGATGAGAATGGGAGGCGGGCTAGGGATATTCAGGGGTATCAACCAGAGTTAAACTAAAGACCCTGCGTTCATTAGCCAGTTGATCTCGGTAGTTCTACCCCAGTGATTTACCGTAATCACTTCAAAATTTCCAAGCCAACTGATTCAAATAAAGACAATAGCGAAGCAATTTCTCTCCTAAATTTCTACACATTATTATCGGTAATTTTAAGTTGGAGAAAAGGGACATGGGATAAAGATAGCTTAAGTCAAATCGCATGAATCAAATCTTAACATACACTTTGTGATACTCCACGGCCCTAACTCAATACTGAGAAGCGTTTGTAAGGAAAATCGATACTGGAAAACACCCATTTGATGACTACGAAGTAAACAAATAGCGATCAACATGCGTTACAAATAATAATATGATCTTTATCTCTCACAATGGGAAACAAAAAAAAATATATATGATGTCAGAGCAGAACGGAATGCACTGATGTGCAACCAGAAACATACCAAGGATGTAGAGAACGGTATTGGTGTGAGATTCTCTGTGGCTGATGGAAAGGTATTCCGCAGCGTATGACTCATTAACTCCATACTTTGTACAGAAAGGATCGCGAGTTCCATTGTAGGAAAATGAGCGATAATTGAAAGCAATGCCAACCTTCACATAAAAATTCCCTTTCCACAATGAGAATAAATTCTTACCCACTACCAACGCCATCCAGTTACTAATTAAACTAATCAAAACGTAGGCAGAGAAATATAATACAAATATTTACTGTAACTACTTGGAAATGCGAAAGAATTCAGGAAACCCAGAAGCTACACTTGAATGAAGAGACACGGAAATCTGTGAAGAAAAAATATTTACTTTAAATAGTTTGAAAACCGTTTTCCCATTGGATCGGAAAACCGTTTACCCAAGTATTTTAGCTTCGTCAAAGGAAACACAATGGACCCTGCCAAGGCTGTGTTCCGCTACCGCTGATTTTTCCCATTGGCTACTGGGACCACTTGACGGAGGCGATTAAGATCTGGATGGAAACTAGGACTTTAACCGCGACATTGACTACGCCTGAGCGAGGCGTGGAAACCCGCACTCCGCAAGATTAAAGAGGGAAGGGGAAAAATTGGCGCCCGCCAAACAGATTCCACCCGATCCGAGTCGTAGAAGTATATAATGCAGGAATTATATACTTCTACGACTTGGTACTCTGACGTTAGGGTTCCGGACATCCCCTGCTATGATCCCTTATCCCTGAAACATTGTTCATTTCTATGAAATCTGAATCCTTATCGGCGCAAAGAGATCCCCATTGGTAGATTGACGTCACCGATTAATATGATTGTTTTTGTTCCGTCGTGATGCGCAGATGAAAAAATTATAATGTAAATCACCTAAATTAAAATGTAAGTATAAAACGCAGGAATTTCAACTGATATAGCCCTGAAGACGATGGCGGAGGTTGCTGTCGAACTGCCGAAATATCTCACCTGGAAGACCCGAAGACTTCACCATCATTTGGTGGAGTGATTTACATTATAATTTTTTCACCTGTGCATCACGATGGAACAAAAACAATCATTTTAATCGGTGACGTCAATCTACCAATGGGGATCTCTTTGTGCCGATAAGGATTCAGATTTCATAGAAATGAACACTGTTTCAGGGATAAGGATCATTGCAGGGGATGTCCGGAACCCTAACGTCAGAGTACCAAATGAAGATATTGATATGAGGCATACTGTTTATTTAATTTCCTTTTAATTCTTAGCTGCAAATGTATTTCTCTCGGGAAAATAACCAGCTCAAACGTACGTCCTCCATAACCTTCACTTTCCCGTCAATACCGAAAAGCAATGCGCACTTTATTCCTTAATGGGAGGGGAAAGGAGTGAGTCGAAATGACCTTTAAATGTGAGGCAACTTCCCGTATCCCACGCTTTTCATTCATTTTTGATCATCGCTGGATAAAAAAATTAAATAACTTGCGAACTGGTAGAAATGTATGCTAAAAGAATCGAAAAATGCCATGTAATAGACCAAAGCCCGCGGTCTGAAGATCGCAGTGGCTCTAGAGTACGGAAACGAGAATACATCTTGACATTATTAACAAACACCGGAGAAGAGGAGATCAAGGTCTAACTTGAGCTCTCTATATTGCGGCGAGTAGGAATAGCACTCATTCGTTGCCATTGACATTTCAAGAACTCAGTGATTGCCCACGTAGTTGAACAGGGTAGCCACTGTCTTTTTATGTACAAAATCATAGAGATTTACAATTTTTCCGGGGTGTAAAAGTAAGCTTTTGGAGGAGGTTTTGATGTATTTGCGAGGTTGGTTGCTGACACTATTTCTATATAATACATCTATCTGAAAATCGAGGTGGTGTGCCATTTCAGTAAAATGGTAAATGGTAAAGTGATACTTTCACAACAGAAAAGAAAAACTACGTCACTCTATTGCAGAAAATTGAAATCAGTTTTCACTATACCTACCTGAGACTTGTAAAATTCGCATGCTGTTGTGTCATAAATCGCTGCCCAATGAATATGTTTCTGTGAAAATATAACTATCAATCAGCTATCCTTTAACGCAGCTAAGAGGAAAAACAAGGAAAAAAACTGAGTTTAAAGGACATGATCAGCCAAAGTAATGACTTCCTGATTCGATAAGAAACAGTAAATTCAATTTCAAATAAAACAATATTGGTAAATGTCCACACAGTATATTATAAAACACAGTTAAAATACACCACCGACCAAGGTTTCGGCACGTAATGCCACTATCAAGGTACAACTTTCTCAGAAACTCCGCCATATATACCCCGGGATGGAGGCGAGGGGTGGGGGGAGGTATTAAGTCACAGAGGGGGAACACAGGAGGAAAAGAGGGGATAGAACACAGAAAAGCCGTTGGTGGTGAAAGTCAGGAGGCATGGTCATAAGATTTTCGGACGGGAGGGAGAAAAGGTTTAACAGAGGCGATCGGTCATTAAAAACAACATCATTACATAATTTAGCCGGACCATGAGTGATTTCATATTGCTCAAAGAAATCCAGCTTAGCCCCTTTGTCAAAATTTTGTAAAACTTCCATGTCAAAATTACTAAAATGGTTAAAATCACACAAGTGTTTAGCGAGACAAGATTTATCGTCACAATTAATAAAACTAGACCTATGCTCCTTCACTCTGTCCTTAAATCTTGAGATATCGTGTTTTTATAATATACTGTGTGGAAATTTACCAATATTGTTTTATTTTAAATGGACAAAGTATTTCCACAAATTTAAGCCTGATACGCTTTTATAAGTAAATTCAAGGAAAAATTTCCAAAATTAGGAATAATTTCTTTAATTTTCAAAGAATTAGGTATTTCAAGGTGTTGTCCCGGTTTCTAAGGATTTGACGAGGGTTCAACCACCCTGATCACCCTTGAAGTTCGTATATTTTCGAAAAATATTGTTCATCTCAATAAAATAAGTTTAAATACTAAAAATTGATTATAATCATCCTCCCGCTCATCATCATCATCTGAGTAATCTACCGGTTAGATGTAGGTTATGATAAAATTCAGAGAAAATCCAACGGACTCTTACACTTGCAGTGCTCTATCTAGCTCTAGTATTTCTTTCTTCATCTCAGCATAAGTCCTACCTTTCTTCATCCCGTCTATAAAACCTATTCTCATTCTTCCCCTTCCCCGCTTGCCCAACATCCTTCCCTCTATCATGGCCTTCAGCAAACCATCGCCCTTCATTACCGCTTCCAGCCACCTACCCTGCCTTCCATTAATCTCATCTATAAGTTTCCTCTCCTCGCCCACCATGTCAAGCACTTCATCATTTGTTTTCCATTCCGACCAATGCACCTTCTCCATCCTCCTCCACACCCACATCTCGAAAACCTTCAGCCTATTTACGTCTTCCTTTCTCAAGGTCCACGTTTCTGCTCCATACAACGCCACACTCCATATCAAGCTCTTCACCAGCCTCTTTTTTACATCCTTAGTTAAGGTCCCCGTCATAAGCTCCCTTCTATTATTGAACGCTTCCTTCGCCAGCGCTATTCTCCTCGTAATGTTTTGCTACTATGCCCATTTTCTTCTAGCGTACTACCCAAGTAGTTAAATTGTTCTACCTGCTTCAGTTTGTGACTGCTCATCTTATGACGAGCCTCGCTTCTTTTGTACCAGAGAATCTCATTACTTTTGTTTTCTTATTATTAATCTTCATCCCGTATTTATCGCACTGCATTTCCAGTGCATCTACTTAAGTTTGCAATCCTTTCGATGACCGACTGACCAAAGCCGGGTCGTCCGCGAATCTACCCGACTTTAACAGCTGGCCTCCTACTTTGATCCCTACATCTAGCTCTTACCATTTCCTCTACATATATGTTAAAAAGCAAATGCGACAACGGGCATCTTTGTCTTACACCGCGACCTATAACTGCCCACCCTGATTCACCGTCGGCTACCATCACCTTAGCCCTCTGCCCCTTATATAAGTTTCGGATGAGTCTATCTATGAAACGCCAATCTATTCCTATTTTCCCCAGTATCTGCATTAGTTTCTCCCAGTTTACACTGTCAAACGCCTATTCGAAATCCACAAAGCAAGCAAAAACATCTTGATTATACTCTATGTTTCTTTCTATCTGTAAGTGTGCTCATTACCGCAATCGCGTCTCGAGTTACCCTCCCCTTCCTGAAACCAAATTGGTCATCGCCTAAGTAGTAATTTGCTCTGCTCTCCAAATATTCTAAGCAAAACTTTTTCCGCGTGCGAAATTTAACTAATTGTTCTATACTCCTCGCATTCTGACCCTTTCTTCTTCTTCGGGATAGGTATTAGGACTGTTTTCACGATATCCTCGGGCAATACTCCTTCCTCGTAGATCCTGCGAATAAGTTAGAAAAAGAATTGTCCCCCCTTATTACTTAGATTCTTCAGTAACTCCACAGGTAGGTTATCGGTTCCCACGGCTTTTCTACCCTTCATCTCCCTTAATGCCCTCTCTATTTCGCTTTTAAGTAACTACGGTTCGAGGTTATTCTTATCTATTGTTCCTTCATCCTCTAGATCTAGGCTCAAGGGTCTATCCTTGCTGTCATATAGCTCCTCTACGTATTCTCTCCACCTTTCCTGGATATCTTCCTGTTCGATTAATACCTTTGCCGTTTTGTCCTTAACCTTTGGTATCGTTAGCCCTCTCTTACCACCCGATAACATTTTCACTTAAGGCGTACAAAGCGCCCACTTCCCCCTCTTCCTGCAGCTTTTCCATTTCCTCGCATTATCCCTTCCACCAGTTTTCTTTTGCCCGATTGGTCACTCGACAGAGTTAATAATTCAATTCCTTGTACTTCCTCTTGCCTAGGTCGGTGTCGACGTTTTCCCACATCCATCTCACCTCCATTTTCTTAATAATTTCTTGCGTAACCCACTGCTTCTTAACTCTTCTTTTCCACCGTTCCTATTGTTTTCTTTGCCGCTCCTACGATGCCTGTTTTTTGATCTACCATCTTCTCTCTATTGTTCCCATCCGCTTTGCTTCACCTATATTCTTTTTCACCAGCTCTTGTTATTCCCTCCTTTTCAGCCCTTTCAATGCTTCAAGGTTCCACCTCCTTATCATCCTACCTTTACAAAGTCTTTTGAATCTAACTTCACAGTTCATCATCACCAAGTTATGATCTGAGTCCGCATCCGCCCCTGGGTAGCTACGTAAGTCTTTTACACTGTTCCTAAATCTCTGCCTCGCCGTTGTATAATCAATTTGGTATATCCCAGTATCACCCGGTATTTTACATGTGTATCTACGCCTGGGGTGATGCTTAAACCAAGTGTTTGTCGCTACTAATTCATTTATTCTACAAAATTCAGCTGCCTTCTCACCGCAATTTCTTGTTCCTAGCCCAAACCCTCCCACTTCTAATGCGTCCCTCCCTTCCCCCACCACTGCATTCCAGTCACCCATCAATATCAGGTTTTTCATTCCCGGCACTTCTCTATTTATTCCAATTGCTAATACACCTCTTCCTCCCTATGGTTGCTTTTAGGTAGTGGTGAATAAAGATTATAACTTGTGGGCAATGGGGAGGGGGGGGGGGGGTTCAAGACGGGCTAGCTACGTACGTACGAACGTGTTGAGCGCCATGTCAGACATGACCCCCGGTGTAGGCTGGCGCCTCTTCACGGGAGGCTTGCGCCTCGCTAGTAGCACACCTAGCCACCTCAACCGACAAGGACCGAACGCAGCAAGTGATGGATCGGGAAGAGGCAGAGCCAAACCCGCCGCAGGGAACCCAGGCAATCGCGGGAAACAACAAGCCGCCCACCCGCAACCCGGCCCGACGAGGAAGAGGCGGCGACCGGCTGTAGTTTAGGTATCCGCCGCGGCCATATTTGGGGGGCGAAAGGGGGGGGGGCCTGGGCCCCCCATATATACGCCACTGCTTGTAGGCATGAAAAACCTTAACCAGTACGAAATTCGTCGGGAGTGCCTTTATTTCTACCACTAGTATCCAGTCGCTCACCTGTTCAATGTTTACTACCATCAGCCCCAATTTTGTATTCACCTCTCATCCATCATTCAAAAATATGCGGAATCGGAAATTTTAAAAAATTGATAGGGCAGTGACCAATTTCATTTCGTCCGTCCAGGCACGAATTTTTCTTCATCACCGCGTGAATTCGCAACTTTTGGCAGCGGGATTCCCGCTGTATCTTTTGAGTTGCGCAGTGGTCTCTCAAACTCTCCGATTTTGCAATGCTTAATCAGCGAAATATTTAGCCGGCACTGCCAAAGCGTGAGGGCTTTCCCAGTTTTTATCCGTCGGCTTTCAACTACTGCAGCTCGAACTTGTTTTCTTCACTTCGTCATTCACTTATTTCTTCATAGCATCGCTGAAGATGACTTTTTTCTCCAGGACTAAAATGGACCAATTATCTTGCATTCTCCCACCAATATTCTCAGAATCAGCAATGAAAGGGTATGATGGCTGATTGGTTATTGAGGGAGGCGACTGACTGCTGCTGACGTTATCTGCGCCATTAAGGATGTGCGGGTCGGTTTGTAAGGGAATAATTATTTATATATGAGGAGGGTGGAGAGAAACCTAGCGCGGGCATCAGCTTGCTCTTAGTGAATAGTTCCAGTCTGGATTGAAACCCGACCTTTTCGGATTTAATCCGCGTAGTCACAAAGGACAGCCTCACGTTTTGTTAAAAACTGCTACGGGCGACCAAAAAGTGTCACACAGCTGATGGAAGGATTATATTGGTAGCCATTAGAGACTCGGAGGCTACACGCTAGGCTGAAATTACTTGGAAAAAAACTCCTATCAGGCGAGTTTCAGTCGACACTGAGGGTATTATTTTAACCCAGCGCTATATCTCTAGAACTGATAGGAGTGACAAAATAAGAGAGATAGGCACACTGCCGAACTGACAGGTACAAAAATTCCTCCTTTCCACGCATCATTAGAGATTATAGCAAAAACAGTGTGACACTATCTTCAGAACCATTGTTAACAATCAAATCACCTCTGTCCTCTCCCCCCCTCCTTTTCCCTATCCTTCCATTCCATGGCGCTAAAACCCCTGCCACAGGTCTCTGCGGCGGCTCACAGAGTAGTATGTAAATGAAGATGGCAGGCCACGCACATCATTCCATATAATATCAGTAGGTATTATCTTGAGAGAAGAAAGGTAGATTATCTAGTAGCAATGGGGTGCACGTCACAGTCCCGTGTATATTTCAGTCCACATTTATTTCGGTGTTGTACCCTGAGAGCCACCGCAAAAGCGCCTGGCAGAGGGTGTTGAGAGTATCACCTTGAGACACCACCCTCGAAGAAGAGAGGGAATAGGAAAAGGGATTGGGGGAGGGAAATATTGAATAGTGAGAGATGCCTTTAAGAAAATAGTGTCTCCAACTGCTGTTAACATTTCGTGTTGACCTGAAAACTCTGGAGATCTGAAGTTTTCTAGTTGCTTCAGCCAGGCATGCAATCTTTGAGACTCTAACGGCTCCAAACCCAGTCATTGTGTCAGTTTTGCCTAAACTGTAGGTTTGCTCTTAACAGTTTTTAACAAAGCGCGCGGCTTTATTTTTCAACGAATTTTGTCGAGTTTGCGTATAATGGCTTTCTGTGCTCGTCCCCAACGCTTGCGGCGAACTCAAGTGGGGTAACATCTCGCTTTTACCTTTTTCGTCCGAGGCGCGTTCACCACATTCACTTCCTAAGACGTCTCGTATTCTACGTAACTACTTCATTATGAGTAAATTAGGAACAGTTTAACATAAGAAGTGCACTTCTCGCACTTGTCTTAAGCAGTACTACTCAATCGTTTAACTCCTCATGCAAACATTTTTAAACTAAGAGAGGGTGGGGGTGGTGTTTCCAAGTAAATTCATTACCCAACCCTCACTTTAAGACGTACCTGCAACTAAGGAATCAGGTAGTGGCCTTCATCACTATTCAACGATAAAAAAACAATTGCTGGTAAATGGAGAGTGGGAAATGGCGAATGCCTGAGTCAAAACTCGTTGATAAATTTCACTTTTTCATGTGTACACAAGCTGAATAAAATTACTGCTTTCAATATTTTTCAGAAAAGTAAATAAAAAAGTAGGAGTAGGGGAGAGGGAGACACATATTAGTCGCTGAATATTTTTTCTCGTTAATGACCAGCAATAAAAGTTCTCAGTGGATATAGTAAAAGCTGACAGCGGCGCCATTTCAAATACCTCAATAACAATGTCGTCGGCAATAATTCAGGAATTCGCTAAATACAAGTAAGTGAAGTGGGTGAATTTCTTCAGAATTTATTTATTGATTTTCTGAAAATAAATATATTTTTCACAAAAATAACATTTTTGTACGATGTAAAAACTGTAATTTTCTTTCCTGTGGTGATGCCGATTCTCGCCCATCTACACACATAATTATAACCGAGAATTGTTATGAGAGTAGCGAAGAATGGCAGGACTTAGTGACGTAAGTATGTAGAAGTCGCTTCTTTCTACAGATATTAATGTTAGAAAACATTTGACTATTTCATTTAACGACGTAACTTCCTCAAATGGAGAGAGTTGAAAGTAAAAAAGTGATTGCATCATTTGACGTGAAGTTTTTCCACAGCTTGAAGGAGGAGATAATTTTTTAACTGTTTTTGCTTTTCTCTAACACGTGTTTTTTTGTTTCTCGAATAAAACGAAACATGAATCTTGATACATATTTTCGTTACACATTTCAAATAATCTCTCGCAGCTCACTGAGGAAACCAAAGCCATATATAACATAATATGAAGAAAAGAAAACTAGAGTCGTAATACGCTTGTACTCGGTAGTAGACTAGTGGTAAGTCATACGGAGGGAGATACGCTTCAGTCGCTTCCGGATGGGTTGGCTAGCTACAGGTACGCACAAGAAATGATTACATAAAAGATAAGTGAGACCTGGATCGTGTTAATGAGGTGGCTAGAGTATAATGGTAGCGAAAATTGGTGGCAGTTGAGCAGAATGCCCTTTTAAGGGGAGATTCCATTGCCAGGAAACTGGCTCTGCACGGGGGAGTACAGTAAGTATCATCGTTTGACTACCAGTATTCCCAAGATCGCAAACACTCGTGGCCAACTTCAAAATGCTCAATATTTTATTCACATAAACTTGTTATCTCTCTGTGGGTCCTAATTCAATTGTTCATATGGGCTTCTCAGATGGTAGCAAACACTAACAGCGTATTTTGATGCAACTTTGTTTGGATCGTAAACACGATCGTGTCAATGCTCCCTCCCTCTCAATTTGAATGCAGTTTTGTTGGCAGCGTTGCCTACTGTGTTGTCTTTTACCGTCCGCTCCTTAGCAGACCTCTTCCACACAAGAAGTCTTCCTCTCCTTGACGAGTGCTTCGTGCAGGTCACTGCCACCAAGTTTTGCTACCACTCTACAAGCTTCCCATCCCGAATGGCCTGGGTTTCCATTACGGCAGGGGAAGATATTTTTCAGATGAAACCGGAATCCTAATTTAATCCTACGTTGATGGCACTGCAAGTGTAGCACTAGGATCATCGGATGGGACGTTTAACTGTGAACTAGGGATGTGCGGTATATAAAAATATACCGATACATCGGAATCCGATATTTTTAAAATAAACTGATCAGCCGAAACGAGCAATAAATAGGTAATTTAAATTTTTTTATAAATATATATTTATTTAAGAACATTTCCGAGGAAATATTGTTCAATATTTTTGTTCGATTCATTGTGGTTTCCAGCCCAGAGTATGCGGAATAAATGCACAACTGGGATATTCTAAACATGCTTTTATACTCACATTTAAAGTTATTGTTGTATTACGACAATACAAAAAACCGTATCACTTTCGATTAGACAAGTGGTGCCAATGGTGGGAGCTTGAAAAGTTAGCCATAGCCAAAGAGTGCAGCCATAGCAACCTCCATGGCTGCACTCTCTTAAAATATTCCATGGGTTAGGCTATACGTTTCATAAGTGTGTTCTATAAATTCAATTTGTAAGAAATACAAGTTAGGATAAGTATCTGTTTTAATTGCAAATGTATTGCGTGCGGAATGCCGCGGATCGTCTTAATGGATGGTATATAACGGGAGTTCATCATCCTAGATATAATTAGTACACGCAGGGAAAAACAGTGCGTAACCTTTTTTTCCATGACAGTGGTAATTTTAAAATTATTAGATTTTGGGACATTAATTTTGTTCCACCAAATTCGGATTGAATTCTGTAAAGGAAATTAACACCCGGTACCAAGCAAGGCCGTCTCATGGCCTATTTTTAAGACACAGCGCTTTATAGAATACGTAGTAGCAGCACCGAATAGGAGAAAAACTTCATTAAGAGAATTCAAAACTAAGGTAAAAAGAGTTCATCATACTTTTTAAAAATCGTAGTAAAACGGTAAAAACCATGAAATTTGAATTCCCATTGCCCTTTGCTATTGGGAATTTTCATCAACCCCACTCTCTAAAATAATTCCTTAACTTAATTACTGAAGTTCGGTGTGAACATTTTCATTTTGAGAAATATATCGGGTACCGGTATTTAGAAAATAACACCGAATATACCGGTATATTGACTTTATATTGGCAAAAATATACCGGATATACCGGTACATCGATATTTACCGCACATCCCTACTGTGAACCCCTTAACGCCTTTCGATGACAGTAGGTATATAATGACGCCGGGTTTCTCTTTGCCCTTCTTCCATTAATTTCTTACCTACCACCTAACCTTCATACGCAAGTGGCCTCAGCTGTCAGCCGACTAAGCCAACCAAATGACACTAGCTTATTCATTTAATATTCCTCGCTTGAAGCAAAGGGCATGGGTAATACTATCGATTAAATATAATGAGGAGATACCTCAAAATAGAAAATAACAGTGTATATCTCTTCTTCAGAAATTTCAATCATTTTTACCATACCCTTGACTTTGGTAGTTTATTAAAGGTTTTTGTGACACAGAAGGCTGCCTCTGAATGGAAAATGTTTAAATAAATTATCAAACTAGCAGCTGAGATGTTTTGTTTTAAGCTTGAGAATAAAATGAAACCATTGTCTAATACGAAACATATCGGTTCAAAGTACAGATGGTGAAATATCCGCAACAATAATTTATGATTAAAGTTAAGAAGAGTGATGCTTTGGAATTTTACGCAGGCCTAAGTTCCTCAGTTTTCAAAATTACTTCGGGATTGTTCGAAGCCATAAGAATATTCAGGAAAGTGAAAAAGACCAACCGAAATAACGTCAGACTCAAGGAGAGATATTTCATGATGGTAGCAATTATAATTTTCAAGGATTTTTAAAAGTGTGACCATCGTATTTTATCTCCACTGCCCTTCCTCTATCTATTTTATAATGGAATGTGTATGTATGATCGAATACCTGAAAATGTAATGCGGCTAACGGCTATAATTTTATCCCATATTTTCCAGAAATTTCATGGATCCATCCTAAAACGAGATATAATCTGAAATAATGGCGCTACAACTAAGAAGTATCTGGAATGCATTCAGCCGGAAGAGGTTTATGGAAGAGGATAAGAGCAAAACGGCTCTCGCACGAGTCCTGACGGTGTTCGACTTGACCGCCCTCGGCGCGGGCTCCACCCTCGGCCTCGGAGTCTACGTCCTCGCCGGATCTGTGGCCAAAGTCCAAGCCGGCCCTGCCGTCACTCTGGCGTTTCTCATAGCAGCCATAGCCTCAGCCTTCGCAGGTAAGCATCATCACATACTCCTTGATGTAGTTTTAGGGTTGCCATAGAGAGAGGTAAAAATTCAGGACGGTGTGACACGTAATTTCGAAATAATGACATAAATGTGTTTGAAGACATTAATAATTTGCATATTCAAATCAGTACAACGCAAAATAAACTTTACAAACTTGTTATTTTATAGAATATGCAATATATTTTTTAAATTAAAATTACATTGAAAAATATGCATTTTCCGGCTCATGTATTGTAATACCCTATGTTCTTAAAACTCTTCACATTGCTTTGAATATGGCACCTTTTTTAAAATAAATATTACATGTCAATAGAGTAAACTATTCCCCACGCCACGTTCACCACGCTCCCTATGTGACTCAAATGATCCTACCTGTATCTACCGACCCAACTATTCTTCATGGCCCATCGATTGGTCTCCTTCTCAGATAACAAATCAATGACTGAATACATAATGATGATGCCACCCGTACTGGACGCCACGTTTCGGTTAGAGGCAGAATAATTATAGGCAAGTGCATATGGGTTAGAATTGCTCGCCAGACTCGAGACTTTCTCGTCTCGATTCTTGCCATCTATATGTCTCGATAGTTTCTATGTTACCACTTCCTTTTTACTAAGTTACTCAGAGTCAGCACAAGAAGGAAGTGATTTTCATTAAAATTAAAACAAATTGAAAAGGAGACTATACTTGATACTGTGACGAGACTGGGCGTTGCGATACGAGACTGGAGTTAAGGCTGCTTTACACGATGAAAGATTTTGTACGGTTAATGTCGACTGAGCGGGGCCACATCTCAGGTACTCGGACTCTGGATCACAGGTAGCCGGTGTGTGGGTCGACCCTTGCTCGCGAAGGGATAATCCTCGCTCGTGGTGAGACCTCGCTCGGCCTAGGGTCCCCTCACTGCCCCGGCCCCCGCCGCGGGAGGGGAGCCGCACAAAACTGACCGTGTGCAGTACATTTAAATGTTTATAAACTTTAACAGTTTCCTAAAATTAATCTTTTTCGTCGTGTCAATCGTCCGAAGACGTTTGCGAGCGTCTTTTGATCGACTTTCTACGGTGAAAATTAAGGTTTTCCATGCTGCCTTAGGAAATATGACGATGAGACGTGGCAACGCTGCTTGCATGTGGCAGGATTTTGCGGGATTTCCAACAGTTTTTAAGAGTTATTGTTAGCGGTTATGTCAGGGAAACGCAAGGAAATGATGCAGAAGAGTCTTACGCATGTTAGAAAATACGGTGTACAATATTTTACATTTTATACTGAGCATTAGAGAAGCAAATTAGCTTGAGTATCTTTTTCCACGTGTAAGAAAAGGTCTTCTATGCGGGAAGGGTTGTTTTCAGGTTCATTTATGAAAGTATTACATCTAATACTTCATTTTTGGACTGATTTGAGTGGTACTAATACAATCACACGCCTAGGATACTTCATTCTAGAACTGTCTTCAAAATCCCATCACCCGTTTTCAGGCAGTACTCCATGATCGCTTCGCTGACCACAAATGAAGTTACCTCAGGGGCATCCTCGTTTATATATGTATCAGTCCAAAAATGAGGTATTAGATGTAATACTTTCATAAATGAACCTGAAAACCACCCCTCCCGAATAAAAAAACTTTTCTTACACGTGGGAAACGATACTCAAGATAATTTGTAACGTTAGACACGGAGGGTAGATGGAAAGATTTTCTTTCTATTGCGCTTTCAAGGATCAGAAAATACATTCCAAGTAAAGTCAAAAAAGAAGGCAGCGTACCAAGATGGTACAATGCAGAAGTCTGAAAATCGTTAAGACGACAGAGAGTATGCCACGCCAAGATGTAAAAACTCCATACAGATTTGTGCCCTGATGATCACAATTCAGTAAAGAAAAGATACAAATTGTCTAAAGCCAAATCAAAGGAAGCTTTTCGGAATGCATTCAGGGATTTTAGAAGAAAAACATTAGTAGAACAGTTACAGAATAACAGAACATTGCTAATGTCACACCCATATTCAAAAGCGGCGACAAGGAACAGCCATCAAACTACCGACCGATATCGCTCACATCTATCTCTTGCAAATTCCTTGAACATATAATTGTAAGTTCAGTTATGAGACACCTCGATTTGCAGAACTTGTTAAGAAAAACGCAACACGGATTCAGAAAGGGAAGATCTTGCAAAACTCAACTAGCACTTTTTACCCGCGATGTTTTAGTATTGGGTGAACATAACGTTCCAGTTGATGCAATTTATCTTGACTTGAAAAGGGAATTCGATTACGTTTCCCACAGAAAGCTACACATGAAATTAAAATCCTACGGGTTTGATGACGACGTAATTTCCTGGATTAGAGAAGTCTTAAGCAATCGGCGTGCAAAGAGTTGTATTAGACGGCGCTATCTCTAATGAAGAAAATGCCACATCAGGTGTCCCACAAGAGAGTGTCCTAGACCCGCTTCTGATCCTTTTGTACATTAACGATATCGGTGAAGTAGTTAGTTAAATTATTTGCCGACGACGCAGTGGTATATCGGGAAATCCGTAGCCTTAATGATAAGCAAGTGGTAACTAAAGACCCCGAGGCAATACAGGAGTGGTGCGATGCGTGGTGGCCAGAAGAAACCTGAAAAAATGCGTTGTTAGGAAGTTTTGGAAACATAAAAACTATCCTTGTAAAAGTTATTGAATACACAACTGCGAATATTGGGATTTGTTAAAATAGTTCTTGGTAAGAGCAACGATCAAGTTGGGGAAATCAGTTACTTCTCGCTTGTTAGACCCCACGCTGAATACGCTGCAAGTATTGGGGTTCCTTATGAGGCAGGATTAAAAACCTAGTTAGCGCATGTGCAGAGAAGATCGGCAAGATACGTTAAAGGCCGTTATGATAATTTGTTAGTGTTACTGACATTTTGCAACAACTGGGATGGGAGTCACTTTCATACCGACGGTTAAAATTCAGACTTAATCTATCATGTAAGTTCCAGGCCGATTTATTCTCTGACGATGTTAATAATATTTTACGAAATATAACATCAATTAGTCACAACACCGACCAGAGGAAAAAACGTTCTGGAACGTGGAATCACCCCGTGCCACACACACTAGTGGTGGCTTGCTCGGTACTTTGCAGATGTATACAAAAGAAATAGAGGGTAAGAAAACGGGAAAACTAAGAGGGACTGAAAAAATATAATCAATCGAAACTAGAAACATTAAGAAGCAATGGGATACAGAAGAAATTATTAGAAAAATAGAGGAGAGAAGGAAGTGGAAAAATGTCGACACCAAACTAGCCAAGAGATGGAATAAGGAATCAAATAATTAACTCCAGTGGGTACCCAGTCAGACAGATTCGTCCATACTTCAACCTCGAGAAGATAGCCACGAACTATCAGTAACTTGGTTTAAGCTTTCATCTTAAAATTTACTAAATAAACTTCTGAACTCCAGTTTCATCCCGTCCCAATGATCCCTATGCAGCGAATAAATAAATAAGTTATAACTAAGCTGAGGACATTGCCTAAAAGGCCTATTTTTTCTTTAACTCAGGAAACAAATTTTATGAAGTTATATGTTTATTTAGGATCATTTATGGCAAAATTAAGGCAATTTTTTGCTGCCTAAAAATGCCTATTTTACCTGTTTATGCCTTTTCTGCTGATATTGCCTATTTAAGGGCCTAAAAAAGCAATATTCTTTTCAACGTCACAAAACCTCTTAAGTGCGGAGCTAGTCTGTTATTTCAGTTTCTTTTTAAATCTATCAAGGTTAAAATAATGTCATAAAATATTCATAAAGAATAATCATTCATATTATTATATAAAGAGTAGAAAAAACAGCTATGGTAGTATTACGTGATGCGTACATTCGATGGCTTCAATTGCCAAAAACTTGTATTTGAAGGCACTACCCAGTATTGCTAAGTTTAAAGAGATACTGCCCAAAGTTGCTCTGCCTTCGCATCCAGTATTGATATTGTGGGGAAAATGGCAAAATACTGCATTGTACTCTGCAGATAAAATTATTGAAATACGTGAGTTATGTGACAGGAATAATCTGCGCCTCCGATACATCAGTTCTAACGTCTTTTTCACCCACTTACAGGTACGCTATTGCAACCGATTTCGCTCATCTTTTATACTACGTAATAATTCTGTCTATAAGAAATGTAAGCCAACATGGCGCATGAGTAGGTTTTCTATCCTCTATCCTCTCCATCAGAACTGCACTAGACTGCAGAACGGACAGATTTAAGATGTCATTTTTCCCACGAACGATAAGGGACCAAAACAGCTGCAAATAAGACTTTTATCTAGGTTTGTCGTTAGGTAGTGTAGCTCTTAGTAGTAGTAGTACTCCTAATACTTGAATCCTTATCTGTTACCTAGTACATACTAACAGCACGCCTAGCATGTTTTCTACATGAGTCTTGAGTCCCTGTCCATCTGTGTGGTTGTAGAATGCATGTATATTGACGGTCACTCTCCATTTCGATGACATCTGTAGTGTAGTGGTGCATGCTTGTGAGGCTTCGCCTCGTGACAAGCATTAGCGATTTATGCTAATGCATAATTAGTCGTAGTTACACAAACTCTAGGGTATAGTGTAAAGCATGTTGGTGATTACTCACCCCCTGCCACACACCCCTGAGGTGGCTTGCAGGGTATTTTGATGATGTAGATCAGTTACATCAAAAATTAATCGTGTATTTCAGCCCAAGCTTTAAATTTCAGATGCTTCTTTGTGGCAATAAGTCGCATTAAGTTTCTAGCCTACCACGGTGGCGGCGGGATAAAGTCTTCGCGTGCTAATCTTGGGATTACGGGTTCGAGTCCCGTCTGGGTGGGTATTTCACCACCCAAGGTATAGATGTATGTCAAGTTCTGCTTGTCTGGTCCCTGGAAAACCTGATTACAGGCTTAGCCTTTTGGTATTCCAGGACTGACAGAATCGTCCGAAATGAAAAAAATATTTTAAGCGCCTACTTTATGTGCCTATTTCGAAATTTTTATTGCCTATTTCTTCATTTTTATTGCCTAAATGTCTTCAGCTTAGTTATAACTATAAAAATCACACAGCGTGGTGCGGAGACTTGGACCCTGCAATGGACAGAGAGAGAGAGAGAGTGCAATACGAGAGAAATACGAGACTGTGAGTGAGGAAAGGAAGTTGCTGAAGGCTATTGGGAGGGAATAGAACAGGTGGATGTTAGAAGTAAAAACGGGTGATGGGATTTTGAAGACAGTTCTAGAATGAAGTATCCTAGGCGTGTGATTGTATTAGTACCACTCAAATCAGTCCAAAAATGAAGTATTAGATGTAATACTTTCATAAATGAACCTGAAAACAACCCTTCCCGCATAGAAGACCTTTTCTTACACGTGGAAAAAGATACTCAAGCTAATTTGCTTCTCTAATGCTCAGTATAAAATGTAAAATATTGTACACCGTATTTTCTAACATGCGTAAGACTCTTCTGCATCATTTCCTTGCGTTTCCCTGCCATAACCGCTAACAATAACTCTTAAAAACTGTTGGAAATCCCGCAAAATCCTGCCACATGCAAGCAGCGTTGCCACGTCTCATCGTCATATTTCCTAAGGCAGCATGGAAAACCTTAATTTTCACCGTAGAAAGTCGATCAAAAGACGCTCGCAAACGTCTTCGGACGATTGACACGATGAAAAAGATAAATTTAAGGAAACTGTTAAAGTTTATAAACATTTAAATGTACTGCACACGGCCAGTTTTGTGCGACTCCCTTCCCGCGGCGGGGGCCGGGGCAGTGAGGGGACCCTAGGCCGAGCGAGGTCTCACCACGAGCGAGGATTATCCCTTCGCGAGCAAGGGTCGACCCACACACCGGCTACCTGTGATCCAGAGTCCGAGTACCTGAGATGTGGCCCCGCTCAATCGACACTAACCTTTTGTACAAACGAATGTACGTGAGAATGTACGTTTGTCTCAAAGAAATTAGAACAGGTTCTATTTCCCGTGCAGGCATTGAGACATTCGCACAAGCGTTCATACAATTTGCCGCTTTACACGATACATTTTGCCTCATGCAAGAGTTCACGGAAGAGTTTGTACAAACAAATGTACCGTGTAAAACGGCCTTTAGAAAAGCGAGACGAGACCGAGAATGACCCAAGCCACGGCCCCCTAGATACATCTAGATCTATCTCGGTGGTCGTCCCCAAGCCTGGTCTCGCGGCAATGCTAACTGGTGCAAAGCAGCGGCGAAAAGAGAAGAGGGGTGAGTGGCAGGTCAGTTTACGACAAAATAAACCAAGTCAAATGCATAATGAGCATAATAGTGCCAACGGCTTTCCCCGCCCCAGGGAATATCGTGAGAATGGTGGACGTTGCATGTTCTCCGCAGCTTCATCCTTCTTTTTCAATTGGTTTCGATGCCCATGTCACGGTGGTGAAGAACAGGTGATCGCTAAGCTTGATTCCCGACTGCTGAGTCACTTCCACGACAGAAAACAATGCGACCCACGTGGGTGGGGGACAGTGGCGTATACAGGGTGTTTCAGGAGGAAAGCGCAATACTTCTGGAGGAGGATGGTGAAGTGATTTTATGCATTTTTTGTCCTATGAACATGGGGTCGCAAATCCTTAGTTACCGAGCTATGGCAGCGCAAACATTTTGCCACAAGCATTCGACAGTCACCATGAAAACGACGAATATCGATGACTTATACTGGTTGAGGAGATATGAAACTTGTCACAGTGGTGCATAAGATATGTATAGTTCTTTTACTGCTATCATCAATGCTAATATTATTTTATTTTCAAGATGGCTCTCAAATATTCGTAGTACTTTCATACTTCAAAAACATATTTTACGATAGCAATTTTATTTTCGGAGATACGATAAAATGTGTAACTAGCAAACTTATAATAAATTTTGTTGCCTATTTATTGCTTCAAAAATAAATTTTCTATCTTTGTTTATACGGAGGATATCGTACCTTAGTTGATACCATTACCCCGAGGCAACAAATGTCCATGGGGGAAAGAGCTTCAATTTTCTCTAATTACCTAGGTGATTAGCGGCAACAATCAAAACTTTCCTAAGAGAAAAAGAACTGAGGATAATATGAAGCCATGGTCATGGTCAAGTAATTGAAATTACTGTGGTTTACAGTCACAACGGTGACAAAGGCTTTGAGCGGGAATTAATAATATGAATGAAAAGTTTCACCCAATCCCAGATTCATTGTTAGATACACTGATAAGCGGAAACTTTTCCGTCGAACTCGAATGCCTTTATTTCCTCAACAATTCATGAGTGTGGACATACTTAACAAGTGGATTTACCATAGAAAAATAATGTTAGATGAATAAGAGCAGAGCATTTCCGTTTTAGTTACCGGGTGTGTCTGTTGTTAAGGTTGACATTTTCGTTAAATGCGAACTTATTTTCGACATGGACGTTAAATTTCAATTTCAGCAGCATAATTGATATTTTTTATATTATCCTGCGCATTACTTTCCGTGTGTGTACAGTAAGAAAAAATGCAATCTATGTTCACCAATGAAGAATATGCGGATATACATTTCATTTATGGGTATTGCGATGGGAATGCTTTTGCTGATGTCCGTGAGTATCGATGACGATGTCCAATACGTAGAGTTCCCGATAAGAAAGTGTTTACCGGTACCTATAGGCAGCTTCGTGAAACAGGTTCATTCACTGTGACATCAGAACGTCAGCAGGATCTTCATGAAGATGTTGTTTCTGCAATACAACGCAGCCCAGCAGCGAGCACTCGGAGGCTATCTGTGCGCCTTAGAATCCCTCACGGAAGGGTATGGAGGACTCTTCACTCCGAAGGCTCCTATCCCTACCACCCTCAAACTGCGCAACATCTTCAAGAACGTGATTATAATGCAAGATTAAAATTTTGCCAGTGGTTAATCACCAACAATGAACTTAGTGCGCGCATTTTGTTCACAGATGAAGCCACATTTACGAGAGATGGTGTGAGTAATTCTCGTAATAGGCACTACTAGTCCCAGCTTAATCCCCATCAAACACTTGAAAGGAAATTCCAACATCGGTTTTCGTTGAAAATTTGTTGTGTAATTCTCGACAACCAGCTAATTGGACCCCATGTACTCAACTGTCGTCTCACGGGAAGAACTTACTTTCAGTTCCTTAAAGATCAGTTACTGCTCCTCTTGGACGACGTTCCATTAGCAGTAAGAGTCCAGATGTATTTTCAGAATGACGGAGCTCCAGCACATTTCCATCACACTGTGACAGATTATTTGAACAAAAAATATCCCCACCGTTGGATTGGCCGTGGAGGCCCTCATACGTGGCCCGCTTGATCTCCGGATTTAAACCTACTAGATTACTTTCTTTGGGGCCACATGAAGGCACTAGTTTATGCACATAAGGTCGACAGTGTGGATGAACTTTTGGAAAGAATAAACACTGCTGCAAAGTTAATACGTAATGACCAACAAATGTTGCAGAATGCTACTAATTCTCTGCAGAGGCGTGCTGAAATGTGTGTTAATGTCGGTGGTGGACATTTCGAGCAACTGATGTGATCAGTGTGAAAGTAATTAACTAAAAAACTAAAAAACTAAACTATTAAAAAGTAAAACTAAAAAACTATTAGTCACACGGGTATGATTCTCACATTTTTACAAATGCGCAACCTTCCTCTACGCATAGGTATCACATTCAATATCGTCAGTTTCCTAGGTTTTTCAAAAAAAAATGTTGACCGTGCGGGACGAAAGCTCACCTTTACCGTATTTGTTAATATTTTTCAAACAAAGTTACCCATTTTAAATTACGATTAGACTTGAAATAAATTGCTATTTAAGATGTCTGAGGAAAATCCAGTTTGTACGGTGGCTAAAGTACTGGCATCAAATTACAAGGGACAGAGTTCGAATACTGGCAGCAGCGAAGAGTAAGTAGTGGAAATTTTTATTTTTATTTTATTTTAATTGTGTTCACCGTTGGCAAACGTCATGATCCCTATTCGAGTGCCGTGTAGAGAACAAATTAAGCACACTATTCTGTCCGTTAATTGAAACATTACACCGTGTCCCTTGGCGCCTTTCGCTAAGAGCAGGCTAATGCCACCGCCGTGTTTCTCTCCACCATTCCTCCGTTTCCAACGCAATCCTTGCCTTGTCCATCTATCCACCTGCCTGCATTGACGCAGACTTCTGTTTTTGATCGCTTTCCCAAATCAACCGACCACTATGCCTGAGATTCGAATAAAAGTTGAAAGACAAATTATCATTGGCATTGCTTTTATTTGTTACTATTCACAAAATAAATCTACGTAATCAGCGTGACTGTCGACTGCTTGTGACAAAATGTTTGCGTTGCCATAGCCGCCATAGCTCGGTAACTAAGGATGTTCATGGGACAAAAAATACATAAAATCACTTCACCTACCTCCTCCAGAAGTATTGCGCTTTCCTCCTGAAACATCCTGTATATGGGGGGGCAGGGGGCACGCCCCACCCCTCCCGAAATATAAGGCCGCGGCGAGAGGCGCATGCGCGAATACTTCTAAACTACAGCCGGTCGCCGCTAGCTAGCCGGTCTTGGCCTCCCCGCGAAGTTATAACCTATATTTGCCACTGGTGGTGGATAAGTTTCTAAACAAAAGCTCCCTCTCCTGGCGCAGAAAAAGAGCTCGAAACCGATGATAATTGCACTAACCTATGGCATCTGTATAAGCGCTCAGCGCAGTGGCGTTGAACGCCGTTGAGGGGGAAGGGAGGAGGACAGTGGGAGGGTGCTGTGAGACTACGTGCTGTGGTAGCTGTTGCACAATTTTGGAGAGAGAAGTCATATCAACGAAGATGGTGGAGTAGATATAAGCGTCGCCAAATACCAGGGTGTAGCCATAGTTTCGGACTTATCACGGGGAAAATACATTTCAAAACTTAGCGACACTGCTGACTACATCTGCATTCACGTTCTACTCACATCAGTCGCCGTAAAGGCGTGATACATGGGGTGTTAGTTCACATTCCATAAAAAGAAAGGTTACGGGAAAAGGAATTAGGGATGAAAAGAATGAATGATTTGTGTGCTACATTTTCGTAGAATTAATGCTTCAATTTTCTCTAGCTGTAGTCCTGAATGGTGCTCGGAATGAAAATATTCCTGAACCTATATGTTCGACAGTAATTTTCACTCATTTGCTGCCTTTATCTGCCCCAGAGATACAGCGCGGAGGTTGAATAATATCCAGGTATCGACCTGAAACATTTAACGTGCGAATTATTCTAGTAATTTTAGCCAAGCGTGCCTTAGACAACGATACAGCGCTCGAATATCAGGAAAGTCCTCGGAAGATATTTTAAGAGATGTTACTTAGCTCTAGTTAGGCCATGTCTTATGATCAAACATTTGATACGCAGCGCAAGTATTCAATTTGTGAACTCGATCAATTACGAAGGAAAGCCATTTGGTTCAAAATTGCTACGAACAGACAGGAGGTGTAACAGAGATATTTGGAAGGACTGCGTTGGGAATCGCTAGACAAGGCTGAGCTTACACGTGAGGCAAAGGTTACTAGAAAAATTCAGATCACACGAGTTTCAGGTTCTCTCGCAGATTACCCATACCATACAGCTATCGGATAGGCAAACGCTGCAAAATAAGAAAGATACACTGTCGATAGGATTGGAACAAAAATATCTTCTTCAAACGCACTTTTAAAGACTACAACAGAAACAAATCTCAATTTACTTCCCCTTCGTCTTCCAATTACTTTTTCCTATTCCCGGCCTTATTACGGCTGGTGTCCTAGCGCACCACCACCACCACTTGCCCACACAGCAGTTCGCAGGTAGAACGTAGTTGTAAGAGCGGCATATGCTTTTCGATAGTCACCGACCTTGTCTTGCTCCCGAGTTCATGTCAACTCTTCATAATAGATGCGCTGGTTTTTATGCAGTATTTTTAAATAAAGTGTCTTCGTTCCAATCTCCAGGTGCAAACTTCCCCGCAAACGTACATTTTAATTAATCAGCCGATGTATTTCGATCCCAGTGCTTTCCACCCGACTGCAGACAAATTCTTACGATAGTTCAACTATGTCATTATTTTTCTATGCTGCAATGTGATGTCCGTCCCGCATATCTTGTCGTAGTGTCAAAGGTGATCCGCGAACTGAAAGAGAGAATGTTTTCAACAGCGTCGTAATAGCGATCACAACGAGGAACTTTATGGTGAGTAATCCTGGACAGTTACTGATAAAAAATTTGCCGATGGGAATACTTAGGGAAGAGAGATACTTAGGGAATACTTACATCACAGTGTAGTTATCAATCAATTCAGTTTACCATTAAATCAACATCAAACTCGCATCCAAACAGTGTGAGGAAAGGAAAAATAACAAAATGTTTGGACTGTTCAGCTACAGACGGAAACATCCGAGGAAAAAAAGGAGACTTTTTTAAACGGGAAAAGAAATAGTCCAGACTTTCCATGACCAGACATTTCAACATGCGATAGTAGTTTTATCAGTGATGTCCCAGCAAAATTGATGATTTTATGAGTCAACCTTAGGCATTCCCGGAGAGAAGGAATAATAAAATATGGGCATCGATTTCTGAAGATAAGAAAGACAAACACGGCACATAATTAGTTTTGGATAGAAATTATCTGTCCAAAAGTTTTGACAAAGCCTATCTTGATAATTTATTCCATTCATGCATCAAAGAGTTATTCAGATGCAAATACATTAATAAAAGCTGCATAATAAACCACTTTAAATGGTAAACTAGTAACTATTTCCACAGGAATTGACAATTTAAAGCCGAGTTGGACAATAGGGAAACTGCAAATTTAGTAAAACCGTACGAAATACGACGAATAATCCGTAGTTAGGCATATTTCTCCGTATACGTTTGTTCTGTGAACAGACTAGTTTTTGGGGATGACATAAGATTTCAGAATTCAAATGGCACTCAAAGAAGCTTGATAAGTATCGGCTCGAACTACCTTCGTTACTTTGTAGTAGGGAAAGTGCCCCATCTCAATCTATTTTTCACATTAAAATGAAGCAACGTAAGTGACAATTTTGAACATATAATTGGCACGTTTGCTGCCTTTCCAAATGGAAGATTTCCCATCTAAGTTGATCAGGAATAATATAAGTAATAAACATGCAGGGGGATAGCGGTTTGGCGGTGGCAAGGACACAGCCTTCTCAGCTCTTCGTCTTCATTCTGAGGGCTCGGGTTTGGACTCCGGAAGTAGAGATTTTTCAGAGGAATCCTTATCCTAGAGTACCATATGGAGATAACTTCGGATTCGGAGGCCGTCGGATAGGACGGTTAAACTACGAATCCCTCACTGCCGTAAAGATGGCTAATACCGACACCAGGTTTCTCTCTGCTCCTCCTCCATTTCCCAGGAGCCCTTCCCTTTCCAGCGTACCAACAATTCTTCCCGTACCAACCTTATCACCAATTCTTCGTCATCATCATCAGCAGTCATCAATTCGAAGTGGTTAGGCACAGCTCTCCACCCCACTCTCCTCTCAGCTAACCGTTGCATTTTCCCATTATTCTTCATCCTGAAGCGCAGATGACCTCGGTTGTCGGTTGCCTCCCCCAACTAACCATTGCTGACACCTGATTGCTGATGCATAGTGGTGACAACAGATGTTACAAGTTCAGGCAAGAACTTCGTCCGCAACTTGGAGATTTAGGTACGCAAAACTCTGAAGGCCCCAAATTCCAATTCACTAATCCAGGTAAGCAGCGGTCTACAGAAATAATGCTCGAGTTTAAGGAATCACTCTATTTCCTTATTACGTAAAAGAGGAACGAGCTCATTACCTTTCATTCACAAATGATGATATCTAACGACCACTGAACACTCCCTTAAATGAAAATTCATATATTACCCGAACTAATTAGCCTTCGGGACTGTTTGCGTGATAGATAAAATAAATAATGTAATAAATCGGAATCAGTATGACCTGGGATGGATGACGTACCACGGACGAAGCGAAGGGTATGTCTTGCAAAGGTGTTCCCGATGAAAGACACCCACTGTGCTCAAAGAGGGTATGATTTGAGAAGATAAAACAGCATGTGGAAATATTCATGGGATAAGAAACATGAACCACTGGATAAGCGAACCAGAGAATTAAAGCCTGTGAAGCTTGGAGCCGGAGAAGAATTCCAAAGATCGATTGACTAAGAAACGGGGAGCAGTTCTTATAGCATGTAAACTGATATGCAACTTAGTCATGATGCTCCTCGTCACTTGAAATGTATTCAATTGTAGGTGCAATTAGGGGAGGAAGTAGCAGTGCAAGAACATCCTGTGGGAATGGGATCTTTCGCTTTCTTCGGGAGTTTTCGTAAAGAGAATATTAGAGGATCTGATGACTGAAGGAGGATATGTAGTAGATCTTCATTGGTTATCTCCCGGTTACGTATTCTAATTACAAGCATACTCATAGCATAATTTTTTAAGGCTTTGGTCGATTTCAGTATGACTTGAGAGCGTTTAATTTTAAAATTTCATAACAAATCCTTCAACTAAAATATACTGGAGTACACCTTTAGTTAGCAATAAGAGAAGGTAATTTTACAACTTAATATGAAATTTAAAAATTAACTCACTAGGGTGTGACTCACACAAATGACACTTCATAACATAGATTACTTTAATCTGTAAACTCTGTGAATAGCTTGAATATATTAAATATTGAAATAAATATCAGTAAGATAAGAGATATTGTTCTTTTGTTTTAACTAATGGAGAAGTACCCAAAAGTATTAGTATTCTAATTATAAAATTTTTAATAAGCAGAATGGTTGTTGTCATTTTCATAATTTCTCGAATTCTCTCATTTCTTACTCTATCAAGCCTGGATTTTCCGGCTGCCCTTCTGAGGAAGTCCATTTCTGTAGCTAAAAGTTTCTTTTCGTCACTCACATTCATTTGCCATATTTCACTCCCATATGTAAGTATGCTTTTAAATATGGTGTTGTATATGTATCTTTTATTTCTATTTGATATATCTTTGCTCCATAGTATTGAATTTAACATATTAATGGTTGTTCTACCTTTATTAATCCTATCTTTAATCGTTTCTGCGCTCTTTCCACTGCTGTGTATTTTTATGCCTAAATAGTCATATGAATCACAGGCCTCTACTATTTCATTGCTATCCTCTAGCACAATGTCTTCATTTTTTCCTCCAATACACATATACTTAGTTTTGCGCATGTTGATATCCAATCCCTATACGCTTCTTTAAGCTTTCTAAACATAAAGTTAATATCATCTCTGTCTTGCGCTAGAATTACCTGATCATCTGCATAATGTAGTGTGTATATGGTATTGTCTCCTACAGGCAAGCCCATGTTTGCGCATTGTCTTTTCCATTGTTTAAGGGCACCGTCGAGATATATTCTGAATAGGCTAGGTGAAAGACAGCATCCTTGTCTTAGCCCTTTATTTGTTTTAAATGGTTTTCCTAAATTGTTTCCCACTTTCACTTGAGCTTTAGATTCTGTATAAAGTTTCTGTATTGCCCTTATGATAGATTTATTTATGTTTGTTGCCTCGAGTACCTCCCATAGGTTTTTCAAAGGTACGCTGTCATAAGCTTTTGTGATATCAATGAATATGAAGTGCACTTCTCGGTCAGTAGCTCTCTTTTTTTCTATTATTTGCGTCAAACAAAAAGCGTTATCTATTGTTGAGCGTCCTGCCCTGAATCCGGATTGTTCTTCACTTTCAAATTGCCTATACTCCTCATCAATGAGCTGCGTCAATATTCTACCGTATATTCTGCTTAATGTGCTGGTGATTGCTATTCCCCTATAGTTCTTGGGCTGGTCATTTGGGCCTTTTTTATGAATTGATACTATCCATGATTTTTTCCAGTCATTTGGGAGGTTTTCTCCGTTCAAATATTTATTTATTAACGTCGTTAGTAGATACAGTAACTTTTTTGATGGTTCTTTCACCAACTCCATGCAAATATTTTCCGGTCCAGGGGAGGTACCAGTCTTCATTTTTCTGATTGCCTTCAGTACGTCTTCCTCGGAGATTTCTAATTTTTCTTCGTGAGTTTGATAGGTATTTCTTGTTTCCTTGTGTTGTGGTCTATTCTCTTGGAGCAAATCTTGGTAGTAGCTACTTAAACTGTCTGTTGGTATAATACTTAGAAAATGTCCATTCCTCTTCTGTTTTCGCAGGTTTTTTAGTACCTTCCATGCCTCCCTTGATTGTTTCCCTCCTATATAGCTATCTATTCTTTTACATACTTTGTCCCACTTTTCATTCTTATTTCGCAGTACCTGTCTTCTAAATTTTGCCTGGGCTTCCTTATACCGCATTCTATCTTCAGTTCCATTTGAGTTAATCCATTTCTTGTAAAGCTCTTGTTTGGCTTGTTTTAAACTTTATAACTCTTCATTCCACCAGCTTTGGTGATTCATCGTATATTTCACTTTTATTCCCAAAGCTTCTTTAGCTGCCGTGTGAATAGCTTTCACAAGATGACCATGTAACTCTTCTGTGGATTTATTTGTCATATCCATATTTAGTATATTGTCTAATCTGTTTCGGTACAAGTTTCGCACACTTTCTTGATTCAGACTTTCTAAATTATACTGTACTGTCAGAGCTTTATCAGGGGTTTCATGTTTGTGTTTATTACTTCTGTACTTTGCTATCTGTGGACACAAAATTTTTGCTTTCAAAAAATAATGATCACTTCCACAGTCCACACCTCTGTATACTCGAACGTCTTGAGCTTTCAGTCTGGTCTCTTGTTTCATAATAACGTAGTCTATTATGGAATATCGTTGTCGGTTTTCCTCTCGCCATGTGTATTTATGTTTTGATTTGTGTTCAAACCATCCGTTCATAATTTTCAATGCATGTATATCGCAGATGTCGATCAGTCTCTGGCCGTTGTTGTTTATGCGATCCTCTCCATATTTTCCGACTACCGGGTGTTTCTGCTGTCTGCCTATTCTCGCATTCATGTCACCTAGTATAATTATTTCCCGATTTTTTCCCACGTCTCTCAAAAGGTCATTCAAAATTTTCTGAAATTTGTCTTTTTCTTCCACAATTTCGTCTTCATTAGGTGCATAGACTCCTATTATTGTTATTCTATGTCCAAGATGGTTTAGGTTAACTGTAATGATTCTTTCATCTATACTTTGCCAATTTGTAATTTTATCTTTCAGTTTTTTGTTAATTAGAAGAGACACTCCTCTTTTTGCTCGCTCTTGTTTTGGGACTCCACTATATAAATGAATGTAACTTCCTACTCTTTCTGAACCCTCTCGTTTTTTCTTGCTTTCTGCCAGGGCAACCACATCCATCTTTGCTGTTTTCTGTTGCTGTTTTCTTTCTTAAGCACAGAGAAGTACACTGACATACTATTTTAATTTAGATCCTTAAATTATGGTTCATCGATCACTTTTTAAGCATTTAAAGTTATTGTTTGGGAATATTTTAGCTAAGAAAATTGGAGTATTTTAAAAATCTATAAACTTTTCCGGTAAATTTGTGTAAAGCCCTTTACTTTTTGGCTATTTTTTCTCCAATTATTTATTTGCAAATTTAATTTAAATCATACTAATATATAAAAATTGAATGGTGTCTGTCTGTCTGTTGCTCAAGCACACAAAAACCGCTGAACCGATTGAGCTGAAGTTTTGCATGTAGAGATAAAATGTATATGGGTTGAACATAGACTATATTAAAAAGCGCTCAGGGTCCCCAAAGGCCCCCCTGGTGGTCCATGCTAAGCATTGGGTTCGGTGCAGTTGTTTCATTTTTTGCTTTTTAAAAGTACTTACACTCAAGATAGAGGGCTGGGTTTTTTTATCGGATGGCTAAATAAATGAAGTTTCTAACTCTTTCAATCGATTTTCTTTTACGCTTCGTATTTCTCTGAAAATCATGTTTATAGCTGAAAAATCTCACATTTTTCTCTGAAATCAACAATAGCATATTTCCTTGACAACCAGAGATTTGAATTTCAAAGGATATTCACGCATCTGGCATTTAAGTTTTCCTGCCGGCCCATGATAGCACGTAGAAAGAAAATTTGTATAAGAAGGGCCCAGAGTCCCAAGGGCCCCATGATAGATTGCTTCGGAGGGTAATCGATAAATTCAATGCATATTTACAAGTATGTTTCAATGTCTATTTACAATGTCTATGTACAATTTCAATGTATATTCTCAAAGTAGCTCTCATAGGGGAACTGCATACGAGAGAACTCTTATGTAATAAACGATACACAAAGGAATTAAACGTGGAAGAATATTTACGTTCAGCGAATAATAATGTTAATAATGCCTCTGTTGCTACAACAAACACTGCGTCGTTTATTGTAGTTCAATACTCAGATGTATTACACGTGGTGGAACCGTCTGCCTCTCATTACGATTGCGAACAATTTTTAGACAAATCCCCGCATCATAAAAAATACGAGATCTTTACATATGTTTAAAAGTGTTAAAGTGCAGTAAACGTATGTACTGTAACGTTCACTCAATCATCGAGTTGCCTATTCAAGAATCTCACTCGCCCCTGTTTCCCTTCCTTGGACTTAAAAATAGCATGCCTAACAGAAAATAGAGTAATCTTTCGAAAACATTTTCTAAAGCAAGAGGAATGTCTTATTTGCGAAATTATGAGTCCTTGCATGAAAAACGACAAAGGTTAGACTTGGATGCTCAAAGACATGCCCACCAGCGACCTTATGGGAATCTCCCCGTGGTGTTTCTCGGATTAGGCTAAGAACCGCACAAATTTCATCCTAACCAAACCTACTGACGGGTAACCAGCTAAAAATCTGGTTCACATATTTACCCATCTGTTTCGAAACTTCAATCTGTTTTAAGATGGCGGAAATTATAATGACGTCACTACATGCTTCTTACCCGAAAGATGAACGGATATTCTGCGCATTAAACAACATAGGTGCATGAAAATTTACAAGTGCACTAAGACTGATCACCATAGATTTTTAATTTAGTAACCGTTGATTATGATTTAGAAACCAATGATTATGATTTAGAAACAAATGATTATGACTACCCTTCATACCGAAGGCGCAGTCCGGGTAGTGAAGGATTCATAGGACAAATAAACAAGGCTGCAGCTGAAAATGCTCCTTTTGACGGTATCAACCGCTGGATTATACTCTACTCTCCTATCCTGATTAAGATAATCAATATAATATTCTCAATATAAACAACTGTGGCAACAAGTGGATGCATCAGACGAATTATAATTCAAGAGCTCCCTGGTACCTCTTCGTTTGATTAATGTCGCTACAGCTAAAGACTCAAGTTTTTCTAGTTTTCTCTTGGTTAGTTAGGTTTATCTCGAACCTATTAATAAAGAATTTAACTTGTCTCATTGGCACTTTTCATATCTAGGCTCTTAAATTTTAGGTGACATTAACTAGGAAAATCCTCGGCCGTCATCTACATTTAAGGGATATGAAAGGTAGTACAGCTGATATACATACATATTCTTTTGGTTTGTCTACGCTGCACTGCTACATAAGATTTTTAAAATGTATATTACCATAGAGTAAAGATACATTCTTATTAATATATGGTATTACATGTATCGTATCGGCTGGATTTTAAACAGTGGCAGGTGAGAAATAATCAGAATTTAAGTTAAAACATTTATTATTTTGAAAAAGATATTCAGTAAATTATTCAAAAACATCCTTACAAGCACGTGGAAGTTTAAAATCACTACATTATAAGAAAAAGGCATGGGTTCAGAAATTGTTAAGAGAAAAGATGGGCTTAATTGTTGATGTTCCCCGGCCTGGCTCAGGTTATACCAATGATGGAAATACGGCTCGGCATTTTTCGATTAGCAAATTGGCAGCAAGTCATACATAATGTCCCATTTCGCATTATAAGCGCAGTGGAAGCAGTGTTCGAATGTATTTCCCATGAATTGTGTCATACGAGCATTTTTCAAAACTCGATATGGAGTTGGTTCATTAGATTAATAACGCCTGTATCGTAGTTAATTTAATTGTTTTGATTGTGCATTCTAGGAATAGATTCTCAATTATCTTGAAAGCAATATCTAGCGGCCAACAACTCAACGATGTGGCATTTGCTCAGTATTGCCTGAGGACTGCCGAACTATACGCGGATCTGTATCCCTGGTACTAAACATATGCCTCCCACGGTGCATAAGATCCTCCTGCATGGAAGTGAGATTCCAAAAGATTTGATACTTCCGTTAGGTGAGCTTTCGGAAGAGGCACTTGGAGGCCAGAAATAAACTACACTAGAAAATTCCGTGAGCGATTTACTAGGAAGCACTTCAGGGTAGCCACCAAAGAGGACCTTTTCAAGAGGCTATAACTTACATCCGATCCTTTACTTTCCTCCTCTATGCATTTAACGCCGAAGAAAATGAGAATGTCAAAAGAATTGGAAGACTTATTAAAAGTGGACGAAAAAGAAAAAAAACTATTCGCTTCAAAGAGTAGTAGTGATGAACATTCGTCGGCTCCATGATGTCATAAAACGACCATTTTCGCACTAGAATCCTGGGGGTTCAGGATGGGGGAGGAGGGAAGGTATAAGTATCCCAGCTGGGGTCTTTCTGGAAGGTTTTTCTGTGTGGGTCTCAGGAACACTACTCACTTTTTCAAGGTTCGAACGCTTTGAATATAAGGCATAGTTCCCGAACTTATCCAAAGAAAACTAACTTAACTTCGATTACGCGTGCACTTACCTAGGCTGAAAATCCTCCCGTGTCTTCATTATAGACTCCTTAGGGATCGGTGCTCACAAGCACAGCTTAAAAAACGGTGCATGCTGAGCGTTAAAATCGATACCACTTCAATAATCTTTCCGCGTCGCGGCAAATCCAGCTCCCGGCGCGCGGAGCCAAGCCCCGACGCGCGATCGAAAAATCAAATTTATTTCCGGCGTCGCAAACTTTTTTCAAAGTTAACTGCATATAAACCTTAAGAAGTCTTCAAATAATACTCTGATATACGTCACTTTGCGTGACTTTTCCAAAAACCCATTTGAATCTCCTACATAATGTAAAATTTGGTCTAAAAACAGCGTCCGCCATTTTGTTACGGCACAGCAAGATTTTATAGAAACTATTCTAAAAAACTACGGAATTGTAAAGTAAAAATACCATGCTAACAGATAATATTGTTTTTTTATTTCATAAAAATCCTCCTTAAACTTCACTATCAACTTAAGTCGGAAGATTTTCCGAGAAAACTGAAGAAGGGCATTTTTCTGGAAATTTGCTCATGTTTGAGCCTCTGTAGCTCATAAACAGGTAAGAACTAAGCCAAATAAAGTGCTTTTCCAGATACATGAATTAATTTTAAGTTAAGTAAGAATTTTGGCCAGCTTTTTCCGATTTCCGAGCACTGCGACGGTAACCACTATTCCCTAATCTTACAAGGGTATCTCAATGCTAGTAGGACTATCTACTATGGTAGGCGTTTTCGAGCGTTTCCATTAATAGCATTGCGCGGGTAGAGAGTTACCGTAGTAGAAATGTCATTAGTGGAAACGGGGCCTAAGGGACCGGGGAAAGAATGGGCGAAAGCGTTTAGTTTCTCATCAGATTTCTGTGCGTGAACAAGTGGTGTGCAGAATAGTTCAACAGCACTGAAGAGTATCTTCCAGATCAACGTATATCTAACAGTGTGTTATCGCCATGTCCGAAACTAAAAGGAGGAAAGGGGAGAAGTTGAGAAGCCGTGAATGAGAAATGGTGTTTAATGTGTTCAAATATTTCAACAAATCGCTCAATGTCGCTGAAGCCTGCAAAGATACTTCGAAAGACCCTGGGTGCTCACAGTCTACTATCTACAGGATAACAAAAGGAAGCATCCCGCGGTACATCGGTTACTCCTTCGAAAATGAAAAAAAAATAAAAAAAAACAGTAGAAGAATGCGAGATCAGTGATTATGATGATTTCGTAAGATCGGGAGTTCGCAGGAAATGTCATGGATCATTCATGAAAAATATTTCTCCAACTCTAAAAACCATTCTAAACTCCGTAGATATACAAAAGGATCTTCCTAATTTCAAGAGGACCACGTAATACCGTCTTCTTGTTGACATAGGCTTTGTATACAAATGCAGGGGCAGGCAAAGCATGCTTATTGAAAGAGACGATGTTATTCGTTGGCTTCATAATTATTAAGACTGTTGAAAAAATATATGTGAGTATACTGTGAGTGAAGGGAGATTGTGTACACAGACGAGACGTGGTGTTGGACATACGATAAACATGGCTTGGCGCGATAAAAAAATAAAAACACCTAATAAATACGTTTGTTGTTTAATCACTGAATCAAAATAATAAATAAGTTTGTTGATAATGTCACTGAATCGAGAGACAATTACAATTGGTAATAGGTAATTGAGCAAACCCGAAAAGTTTCATGCTGGAATCATTTTCAAGAATGGAATTTTGTAGGTGGGTAGTGGGATATTTTGGCATTTCCTTGTTCGTTTGGATTCCTTGGCGTCATATCCTACTTCCCAGAACTATGGCACCCTCAAATATTTGGGAGGGAGGTTGGGTCTGGGGTAGCCTACGGGGATTTAAGTTGCTGCTCCAGGTCACCCGCAGCGTCTATTCCCATGCAGTTAAATTAAACTGCAGTAGTTGTACTGTGAATTAATATTTAATGTACAATAATACACAACACGTGTTTCAACGCTTAGGGCGACATCACCAGGTATGATGACGTACCTGATGATGACGCCCTAAGCGTTGAAACACGCGTCGTGTATTATTGTACATACATAAAATATTAGTGGACAGTACAACTACTGCAGTTTAATTTAATTACTGAAATGCTGTTCCACCACGTAACGCCAGATACGGTCGAATACATTCCTCCGATTTCCGTATCAGGATCTGAAAGATGGGAGGGTTTAGCCTAAGGCAAGATAAGTAAAAGGACCTTGGCAATTGGCGTCAGGCCCGGGCATAGGCGTATCTAGAAGCTTCTGAAGGGGGGGTGGGGGTTCACCACCACTGAAGGGGGGGTTTTACATTTAGGGTATGGGGGATATTCCTTACTCCCCATGTTACCTTTTTTATCAATAGGGGGAGAGGGTTACAAACTTACAACCCCCAAAAGCCCCCCTGGATACATCTATGGACCCGGGCACTCGTAGGACAATGAATGGGGATGGAGACGGTGCTCAAGATGCTTATGGGGGGGAGGGGGTGCGCAAACAGAAGGGGAACCTTGAAAGGAGGGAAAGACGGCGTCCAGTGATCCAGTCTGGATAAACCATGAAGGGTGATTCGGACATATCGGTTGTGGCAAGGGAACGGGAAGAGTTTACGGGGTGTGGTATATTTTATCATCACATTAAAATTTATGATAATAAGAAAACAGGAAAAAAGATTGGCTCAAATGAGAAGTTTGAAATAATCTACAAAATTTGATGAACAAGCCGCAAAAAGAGATAATTATTTTTTATTTCCCTTACTCAAGGGCCCCAGAAGCGTTGACGTTATAAGTCCCCCACCATGACCCCTTCCCACAATTTAGTGCCTCAGCAAAAAGGGGAGAGTTGACACCACTGGCGACCTTTGACATAAGTTTTTCTCACCCACATATCTCTCGTGGCACTATCGGAAAGTTTTTCCTTATTCAGGCATGGCAATGCCCCATATTTCCTCACATTCTCGAAAAAATCGATCCCTAACCTTCATATTTACGTAAGCATCTGTACTTTCGAAACCCATGGCATTAATAATGCTGTAAATTATCGACACATGAGGTGAATGAAACATATCATGAAGCGTTAAGAATTTAAAAAATTCCTTTTCATTATTCAGCTTATATACGCAACTTACATTTTAAAAATACGATATTTTGAAAACAAAATGTTTACTTTATATTCCGGTAATTCATGTAACCATTACATAGCAAATTTTCAACCCCATGAGTCTTATTATGTGCCAAATTAAATACTTATTTGAAACTAAATATTTTTGGCGCGGTGTTATAAGCGGTTGCCTATGCTGTCAGGATGACGCCCACGGAGCGGAAGCTTGGCAACAGAGTTCTCCATAAGCTCCATACTGTCAACTAAATGTGGAACGCGCTATATTTGTCACCAACTGTGACAGGGGGGATGTCTAGTTTGGTCCAAAATTGTCGCATCATTTATGGACAGCCCCATAGAGGAATGGTATATAAATGTGGTCTACCGCCTACAATGTAAACTCTGGCCGGCTTTTTATATTGGCAAATCTTCGACTCCCCTCAACATACGCATCAATAATCACCGCGCTAATTGTAAGAACCCTTCCCAATTTGCTTCTCTTCCTGTTGCGATATACGCCTCGCATCACAAAAAATCCTTTAACCATTGCTACAATGCTTCAATTCTTTTTTCCCTTCCCCCAAATGTTCCCCCCCTTGAACTGAAAACAGTCGAATTATCATTTATTTGGTAGTATAAATATTTCCACCCACCGGGCATCAAAGTATTTCATAAAACTCCCTTCCCCTCTTCCCCCTCCATTCCCTTCCTTTCTTCCCCTCCTCGCCTGCCCCTCCCTTTCTATTCTCCTAACCTGTCCCTTCATCCATTACTCTGTATAATTCAGAAGATGGCCGTCGTGCTACCGAAATATCAAACAAACGTGTTTCCTTTTTTTGTGTGACTATATTTTTTAGCTGATCACCCCTGACGCCTTAATTGGTATAAATAAATAAATAAATATATAAAAACCATTCATTCATTCACTCAAACCGCTCACAGGCGTAAATAATAAATATTTCGTTCGAACAGGTGGTGAAAGAAAGAGGATAGGAAACACATAAAATGTGATAACACAATGGTGATGTGAAGATGGAATGATGGCCGATTCCAAGTGAAAAAAATTCGACTAGACCGGGAAAGAAGTGGGGTGGAATTGGGTAAATGCAAGGCAGTTAGGGGAATTGATTCTAACGTTGAAGTGATTGCGATTATCAGCTAGCAGAGGTAGTGCCGCTGAAACTAAAAAATAAGTAATTTAAATAAATATTAAAACTGTTTTAAGTGCAAATCAACTCATTTATGTAAATAAAACATACTTAGTATCTTATTAACTTTACAATTTATGTAATTCCAAATCAGATTCTCCTGAATTCCACTCTTTCTCGCATTCACTCGCTGAGTCAGGATATTCTTGCAAGAGCTCACGGACCTCTTTAGGCAGATCTTTTAGGCCACGGTATTTATTTAATTCAGCACCTAATGTACCTACTGACTAATGGATCAGAGGTCAGCATCAGTCTCCGGAAAACGTCCTCAGTCGTGTGGAATCTTGAAATTTTTCTTGCGTGATGCGATAAGTTCTTTCATCTTTATTCCGCGATTCCTGAGCCTCCTCCGAAAGCTCTCCAATTGGAAGAAAAGCTGACTCAATCACATCTGCACCATGCAGCAGAACTTTATGCACTGTGGGTGGCATGTAGAACCACTCATAATATTTAACGTAAAATTTTGCCGTGTCCATAAATTATTCTTTAAATTTTGGGGGTTCAATTAGAAGGCCGCATGACGAAGCTATCAAAATATTTGAAATTTTAATGATAAATTCTTTTTCTACGACTGAAAATCAATTTTATATTTTATTTCATGTGAAAAGCCTTGAAGTAAAAGAAGATTTTTGTGAAATAAATGGATCCTTACCAGTACTTTCAGCTGATAGACGGGCATTTTTGAAGAAGCGCCTAGCTGTGTTGCCATCATTCGATGTGCCATATTTTTTGCTTTGGTAGATCAACTAATAGACCCATTCTACTTTTAAATTTCTCCTGAAGTACTTTCTTCCTTTTCCCTCTTCCACTTTTTCAAAACTCATTTACATACCATATCCGTGTAGGGGGGGGTCATCGTATTAACTAGAGACGCTTCTGCGCGCTATGTCCTCTCTCTCTCTCTCTTAGATTCATGGCAGTAGCAGAAGACAGTTCGGCAGGGAAAGTATTTTCTCTAAGGAATTTAGTTTTCCTTCTTTTTGATCGGATAGTGACATCCGAAAATTGTTTGTTTGGCCTACCCTTTCTTTTATTGTATGTGCTTGATAAAAAGGCTTATTACTTAGACAATAGCCCAAGGGATATCTCGAGTATCAAGGGTGTCTAGTCTCGACGTTCACGTCCGCGGCAGAGAGTCATATAAGTCGTTGTAATTCACTTATTTGCAGCTAAATCCTTTACTAATATCTTTCTAATATAACCCAATCTTGCCACTATAAGAATCTCTGTGTCACTCGGTGGTACTCCTTTTTATAATCCAACGTTTATTCGAAATTTGCGAGAAAAAATGATTCCTCTTGAAGAACTCCTTCAGCGATCATCACAACCACTACAAGATTGAAACCTAGTTTTTCTAGTGGTAGTGTCCATATAATTATAGTCCACACTCATTTTACCAATTTTTAATACAAAATAGACCAAAAAACTTGTTACAAATGTGTATTTTTTCGAAAAAATTTGAAGAGCGCGGTTTAGCTAAAATTAGCTCTACTTTGAAGCAATTTACTAAACTTAACAAAACTTTTTATGCAAAACTAAGTGTGCGGTAGGATTCCCCGGACATTTTGCTACAAGAACTGCATATTTAAAGCCAGTTTCAAGAAAGTCGAAAAAATGACTTTTGTCCGCCTTTTTCCGGATCCGGACCACTGTGCGGCGCGGGTGGCAATGCGAGCGGCCCCGCAAGGGGGGGGCGCGCCCCCCGCATGTATCCGCCACTGGCTTACTTACTACATAAATTACCTTTTTCAGGAAATGCAACCACATATATGGCACGCCAGACACTACATGAAATAAAACGTTAACCTCGTTTCAATCCTGCTGTTATTTTCTTTTGTGGAAACGTTCCGGAATATATCATAGATCACTACGCATCCGTGTTTCCTTTTTAAGATAAAAAAATTTGCTTTCCACACCCTTTCCAATTGCTTTCCGTAGGTTGCTTTCAGATTGCCTGCCAATGGTGCAAAAAGAAAGCAAATTCATACTTTCCGTTTGCTTTCCGAACATTTTCCAAATTTCCGAAAAAAATCCCATAGGAAAGGAACCCTGGCGAAAAATATTGTAGAGGGAAGTGGATACGAACCGTCGACGAAGCAGAGATTTAACGTCGCGAAGCGAATCGGAATGTGAACGAACCGTAACTAAACTGTCTCTGAAGCGAAATGAAACAAAATGAGACAAGGAAGCGTTCACGAGCCGGAATCCTAACGTATGGATGCGTTCCCGAGCCGGAAACCTAGCGTTTGGAAGAGTTTCCGAGTCGGAAACCTAGCGGACGAAAACTTTCACGAGCCGGAATATCGTATTACCTCTCCACTGACTTCGCTGCTCCCTCAAATTAAAAAAAAGATAATTCGCCATTAATCAATTTCAATGTGCTACTGCGCATGTTAATTTACATGTTAAAAATATATACCATGGGGGTCCAACTGAAATTCAAATTTATTTCCAGCTGTTAACAGCGCCACCTATAAGTGGGGCGCGCGATCCGTAACTTTATTAAGTAATACTTTAAAACAATAATGTTAATAGTTTCTTCATTGAATTATTTAAATCCATTCCGCGAACATTAAGGTATTAATATTTTGTTTTAAAATTATTATTTCAAACCATCTATGCCCGCCATGGCCCATCTGCCTCGCCACCTCCAACCTCGTCAAATCATACGCTGCTCGCGGGCTTGGAATGCAATTGACTGACTTGAAATCCTACCCTTTACTTCTCCCAGATGTGCAATTCAGTTCTACCGATCTTAATTATAACCATCGCAGGAATAGTACTACCGACCAGTCGTCTCCTAACCTAAGTCAGACATAATGAAATACTACAAATAACCCTGTGACAGGTCAACTTCTATGAAAGAGCGGTGGCCTCGTGGCAACGTGGATGTTTCGTAATAAGAAGGTCGGAGGTTCGTATCCCTACCCCGGAAGTTTTTTTTATATTTTTTAAATAGTTTTTTTTTCTTTTATATCATTAGAAATTGTGTTTCCATCGTCGTTAATACCATTTAAAATATTTTCACGATACTCCCATTATAAATATTTTCACATTTTAGTAAACCACTTTTCATCAAAAGTTCTTTACTCAGTATTTGTCAGTACTCGCTTCAACAATAGTTTTCAGTGTTCCTATGTAGTCTGATTTTGATGTTTAAGGAAAAATTAAAATTTAACAGTGATAACTTGCTTTGTATTGTGGTATTCTCTACATTTACCATTCGTAGTACCTAAGGAAATTTGTATCGAAAAATCGAATTGCGCGCCGCGACTGGGGCTGCCACCTAGATGTGAGGCATGAAACATTATTGACGTCACATGCTTTTGCAATGAAAAATAACATTGAGTTGGACTCCCATGATATATACATTTCATTGGCCTGTTGAGCCTAACCTTGACCGCGCCCATACCCTCCGTGCGCAGCACGTTGAGGACGGCGTTGGGGAGGGGTGAGGACGGCGTACGTTGTGTTATATTACCTCGTATATACCTAATGTTATGGTACCTGTAACACATGATAACCTAAACTACGATTTAACGCACCTGTGTGACTTCGAGAACTATAATCATTAAATTATAATTCCGTGATAGTTTGCGGAAATACCATAAAATATTGATAAAAGTTATTTGCCATTAATTAATGCCAGATAACTGTTATCCTATGTTGCCACATAGTATGAATTTAATGCAATATTACTGCGAATAAACTAGATGTTTCTAATTCCCGCAAGTTAGCTTCAGCTTCGTAGCTAGGGGCTGGCCAGGCGGGCGGCTGCCTGGGGCGCAACCCTCAGGGGGCGCACTTTGCAGACCGACAACCTGCGGGCCATAAATCGAGGTAATATTACCTCGATTTATGTGGTATCAACCAGTAACTGTCGTTTCTGGGCAGCTTGATTCTTCTTAAATCTCCTTGCCGGCAGGAAGCGGAGACCACTGATTCCGTACGTTTCGTGTACGTTACTTCTACAATCAAAGAATCGTACACGAAGCGGCAGGAAGCGGAGAGCACCGCTTCCGTTCGTTTCGTGTACGCTACTTCAACAGTCAAAGATCCGTACACCAAACGTTGATTCGCTTCCTTAAGCGAATCACCGCTACGTGTCCCCTTCGTGACCGGTCGAGGAAGCGGAACATTTTCGCCAGGGAAACGGAAAGCAATCGGATGGTAATATAATCACATTTATTCTCTGAAATAATTCTAAGTCCATGGGATAGGAAACGGAAAGCAATCGGATGGTAATATAATCACGTTTATTCTATGAAATAATTGTAAGTCCATGGGAAAGGAAACGGAAAGCAATCGGATGGCAACTAGCCACAATGCAAGCCAACGACAAGCATCGGAAGCCAATTGGAAAGCAAAATTGCTTTCCGTTTCCTTTTGCCTGCGGAAAGCAAACATTTTCATCTGGGCTACTACTCCAACCACAAATATTCACATGACAGCCAGGACCGTATTAGGGCATGCCGGGGCCCCTGGGCACACAAAAATTTGGGGCCCCGTTGGAAAGTAAAAAAAAGGAATGACAAGAAAAAATATTTTTCTGTTATGATTTTATATTTATTATGCTTATGGCGCAGTTAATCAGTTTCACAAAATAGCAAATAATACGTATTTATTATTGTTAAAATCTTCACTGTTTAAGTACTCTGGAAAAAATTGAAAATCTGACGGTAATTTTAGTAGGTGTATATACCTACATGAAAACCGCAAAAAAATTGAGCTCCCTTTTTTGTCTAAGCAAATATATCGGCATTTTGGCCCCCCCCCCGTGAGGTCGGGGGCCCTGGGCTCGGGCCCCGTGTGCCCTTATGGTAAAGATCTTCGACGGTATTTATGACAGCGGTGGTCTAGGGTTACAAATCCGACTTCTGACCCCAAGGGACGGATATATTTTTGCTTATAGAAATGAAGATTACTCTACCTATTTTCCGGAACGAGAAAACGAAAATCTTTTTACAGACCTATGTTGCACGAATGTTTTAAGGCAGCAATTTCGCTGGAAGGCATATATTGATGGGCAGATAAAGAAGATCGGTGAGAGATGAACTATGGGAGATCCTCGGGCGGAAGAGACATTCAAGGAAACAGTCGTAGCACTGCGATGTGGAAGGCAACGAGACGCCACCATATTTTCCCTGCAAGTTATGCAGCGTTGCATTTATAGAAATCGAGATGGCATTCCTTCCATTAAAACATCCCGGAGGTAAAATAGTCCCGCAATCAGATCTCCGGGTGGGGGCTACTAGGAACAAAACGTCAGTCAAGGTGAAAAAATTAAAATTTCAACTGCTGTCATTCACCATTGACGCGTTCCATCACAAAACTAATTGGATAAAAAGATCTTGCGGAAATTAAAATTTCCAAAGATTTGTGCGAAACTTAACGAAGTTTGAATGGGAATAGTATAGCGGCTATTTCACGGGCTGACAGATAATTCCATTGTTGAAAGCCTGACCCAGGTACAAATATTTAGTCTGTAACTACAATCTGAAACTGCTCTGAAAGGGCATTTTCTAGTCTGTAAGTGGTCTGTAATCGGACTGGACTGGTTTGGAATTTAAAGAAGTGAAAGGAACTGGTCTGGAACTGCACTGTAGTTATACTCGATGTAGTAACTGGCCTGGATTCTGATTTTAACTTTTTTAGTGAAGCTTTTGCTAAGAAAGATCCTGGGTGATGATTACATCAAAAGGCACTTTGCAACTGGCCAAAGGGGGAAAAATCAAGGAAATCCAGGTGCTGATCCAGAAGTTCTTCTTGATTGACCAGACTAGTCTGGAATGTTGTTTCAATTTATTCCCAGTTACAGACCAGTTTCAGACCTAGATCCACACCAGTTACAGACCACAGTGGAGTTACATACCAAATATTTTTACCTGGGGAGAGACTTAAAAGTGCCTCGTTTCCCTAAGCAATTTTACGTATGTTCACCATGAACGATTCTCTACCTTTGTTTTTTATTTCTGCCGACAAGCAAAAATCCACACTTTGATCAATTGTTCTTCTCATCTGCCATTTCTCTGATCTTGACCACAGTACAAATTTTGCGGCAAGACTCCGACGTCCATCAAGGTGTTCCTACTTATGACTGTTCGGCATGTTTTCATTCCATCAGCCACACATGTTGGATTTGCTACCCACACTGGTGAGGGTGGCCTAAATTATCCACAGGAAGGATCTGAGAGCTATCAAATCCAATGTGGAAATGTACCAATATATTAGAAATACCACTACGCATTAATTAAAAAGGCAGGGAGGGACAAACTGTTAACTTATCAATACATCTGGGTTATAAGGGATTCTACCTTACAATGCACTTATTGTTAGAAGGCGATTACGTATTACAGTAGTATGGAGGATTCACAACATCCCCAAATCCAATCACCATTAAGATGATGCATTGATATGCAATATTCATGCCCTCATCAATCAGCAAAAGGAGAGCATTTTTTTTAAATAAGCATGAAATAGCATACTGTGTGGAATTAGAATCATGAGAATTACCATAATTGATTTGGGTTTATGTGATCGCTGGAGTACTGGCTTCCCATCCCAAAAGGCCTGGTTCGAATTCCAACTGTGGTAGGATTTTTCAGCAGGATTCTTGATCCCTGAAAGGGTGCTTTGTGTACATAAATCACTCCAAGTGCAGTATTCTGTCAGATGGGACGAAAGCTGTGTGTAAATATAGGTGCCTTTCATAAAGAGTAGGCTAATGCTCATGTAGAGTTTCTCTCTACTCTTCTGCCATCCCCTAAATAGTCCTAACCTCATATCCTACCCCATAGATCCTACTCACCTATCCGCTATACTGCATATTACCTCCCAAGTTCAGTACTAGGCTCATGAAATGGTCCATTGAACTGTGGACCTCTAGGCAACTTTTGAAATTGGCCAGGATCCTGTCTACCCTTCCTCCTGATCCAGAACAATCCCTCCCTTTCTGTCCTACTCAATGGCGCAAATAACATCAGTTCTTGGTCACCTCCCCAAATAAATTTTCATACAACACTGAGGCCTTTAGGTAACAAAGGCAGAGGTTACCTCAGGTAGCCATTAAATGGTACATGGCATGACAGCAGCAGAGAGGGATTTATAAAAGATAATTACAAAAAATCTATGAATGGATGATACATATTTACCTTAATACCTACATGTAGATGCTTTATTCATCATCATATTAACTTAGTCACTCACTTGCATTAATGATATTTCCTCTATTTTTAATCAATTTAGCGGTGTGCTATGCTGAATTTGCAGCTCGGGTTCCCAAAGCTGGGTCAGCTTATGTGTATAGCTATGTCAGTGTTGGGGAATTGGTCGCTTTCATCATTGGATGGAACTTGATTCTTGAATACATAATAGGTAATGTATTTCTATACATCTCACTCTATATTTTCTCATTAAGCACATTATCTGTTTAAGTTTTCTTTGCAACTGAAGATTGAGCAAAAGTTCCAGCAATCTTGTTCTGCTTGAGGGTTGGAAGCAAGCATACATAAATTGCCACATCTACGGCTAAAGCCTGACAGCAGGCATGGAAACCATGCAAGAGAAAACTGTGGCTGATAAGCTTGGCAACACAACACTCTGAAGTCAATATGTTTAAAATATTGCCTAAAGAAAGAATGACACTCATGATTAAGGGAACTCCCATCTTGCCTCCTGATGGTTCCTCTTTTTCGTAGCATCTTGGAGCTCTCAATTTTGCCTTGCCTTTAGTTGCAAAGATAAATAAAACATCAGTTGACATAAAGTTTGAACATTAGCACGTAATGCAGATTTTGAGCTATCACAGAATATTTTCCATACACAGTTTATTATGATATCTTTTTAATTACAGGGACAGCAAGTGTGGCTCGAGGGCTCAGCAGTTACATAGATTCACTCGTTAACCATACAATGGAAACAGCTCTGAGAGAAGCCATGCCCATGAATGTTAGTTTCTTGTCCAGTTACCCTGATTTCTTGTCAGTCGGGATAATTTTAATGTTGACGGCACTGCTTGCTTTTGGAGTGAAGGAATCAACAGCAGTCAACAACATTTTCACAGTGCTCAACCTTGCCACTATCTTAATAGTGATTATTGGTGGTAGCATTAAAGGTCAGTGGTAGATGTTTTTTTTTCCTATATCAATGCATAAATTAAATTTCATTATCCTCACAAAAGTGAATGTATTCAAATAACATACATTGCAGCCGGGCTCATGAAATCTGAATGTCTTTTAGCTGACCCATCTAATTGGAAAATAAAAAAAGAGGACATACCTCCAGGGGTGGCTGGAGGTTCTGGAGGTTACATGCCATTTGGATTCTCAGGAGTTATGGCAGGGGCAGCCAAATGCTTTTACGGCTTTGTTGGATTTGACTGCGTAGCAACCACTGGTGAAGAAGCCAAAAACCCTCGTAAATCCATCCCCCTGGCCATTATCCTGTCTCTCATCATTATATTCCTTGCTTACTTTGGAACATCAACAGTTCTCACCATGATCGTGCCATATTATATGCAGGTGAATGGAAAACTCCCTTTTCGAAGTCTTTTATTCAGTTTCAATCATCTGAAATGATAATAATAAATACTTTTAACTGTTCAAGGACACCTGCCTACATATATATATTTACAATCACAAACTGATGATAAATTATTTCAAGTAACTCTTAAAATATTTGGTTACAAAGAGCTATAACAATATTTATTGCAAACATAAGTTTTACTTTGATTCAAATTAATGGAATCAATAATGTTTTCAGGTTTTACATTAAAAATTCTCATAGCAGAATTAGTGGATGATACAAGACTCATTTGATGCCTGGTTGATGAAATGTGTAAATATTAAAGATTGTTGTAAACAATTCCATATCAATGTACCATAAGGCAAATTAAACGAGCTGGTATTACAAAAAAAATTACAGACAGTAAAAAAACCATAAGGAAAACCACAATCATATGTGATCATGACATATTAGTGATCCTTGAGTCATCAATATTGATCACCAGGGATCGATTAGATATTCCTTAGAGTTTATTCTTTATAAGTGTCATTATGAGTTTGCAATGATGAAATTGACGGGGTTGGTGAAATGTTGAGAAATACTAGGTACCTACTTCAAAAGTCATCTCGCATTTCATGAAGATCAAACACTCAATCTAGCAATTTAGAGCAAAGAGTTTTGTGGGATTTAAAAGCACCTGTTGCAAAAATATTCAGTGAACAAACTCTTATCTTGGTAATTGAAATTCAAGATTGATAACTCCTAGAAAGTACCTTCATACACTACCATCCCTCCTCCAGCTCAAACCCAGCAATCATATGAATTACCACAAGCACCGATGAATTCAGTGACATAAACAGGCTACATACAAAGTGTAGTATATTTTAAATATGCAGTTAAGTAGGCCATTACATGAAAAATATTTTATATGTGATAAATTTAGATTGCATGTGTAGAGTTAATTACTTACAATTTAATCTTTAATTATGATGTAGTAGGTACCTAAAATGAAAATAAACTGAAATTTACCCTTTACAAGGATAATACTCACCCAATGAGGGAACATATGTTTCAAATCCAGAATATTAACTCTTTTACTATGGAAAAAGTTTGGACACACAAAAATACAGAAATGTTTCATTACAAACTCACATATGTTCTGCTTAACCCACACTTTAAAATTGCACATTGTACTCTAAAAGTAAGATCTGAGGCTTCCCCGGCGTGAGATGTTGAGAACCTCAATTCGGACAGTTCACCGGGTGAGAGAATCCATTGGTGCCGACGTTTCGATGGTTGAGTTGTCCATCCAAAACATCGGCACCAATGGATTCTCTCACCTGGTGCACTACTCTAAAATTAATGAAACAAGAAAATATTTTTAAGGTACAGTAAGGCTACGCGTATGTTCTTGCACATATTTGTTGATCGAATAGGTACCTATAACTACTGCATACCCAAATGCAGCAACTTTCTTTTCATTAAAAATAATTTTCTAATTAGAATTTAAAATAACTAGCTTAAAGTACATACATCTGTAGAGATAAATATTAACTCCTTGGCATTATATGTATATCAGATTGGTGTGATTAATCGAGTACTGGTACTTATCTCATCCCAAAGGGCCTAGGTTCGAGACTTCAGCGGAGAGCTTATCAAGTTTAGTAATGCAAAAGTCAGACGTGAATTACAAAAATGGATCCCTTAAGGGATTGGCATCTTTTGTTTTGAGTTTGGCATCTTTTGTTTTATGAGTACATATACTATTGCTGATGCATTGTGTCTCTCCAACCTTCCTCCATTCCCCAATTACCCTTCCCTTAATGGAGGAAATGACTTGAGTTGTCGATTGCCTCCCCTAAAAACTAACCTTGGCATTGATGATTGGGAGATTAATCTCTTCTAGAGAATCCATTGTAGATAAACTTATTTTTCAGGATGAAAATGCACCATTCCCATTTGCATTTGAACTAATAGGATGGACCGCTGTGAAATGGATAGTAACAATTGGAGCTATTTTTGCTTTAACAACAAGGTATGACAGTTCCAGGAGAGTGAATAATTATATATGTACAGCTTACTTTATTGCTTTGAGCTTTGGAGGTGCAAACCATCTCATTTTTTTTTTAATATTCTGTGAATAGAGAAAAATTACAGCATTTACTTTGCACTTTGCCTTGATATGATACCTTATACATGTATTTATAGATAAAGCCTGTAAAAATATTAGCTCTCTACCTCCGAGGAAGGAGTCAGGTTTTTTCCGCTATATATATCACCGAACGTGATTGAAATTAGTGTGAAACACTTTCTGATATTCCACACTATATTTATTGGTTCTTAACTGGTTACAAAGTTCTCATATCATCCAGAGGGTTGGCATTACAATTACAGGGACAAGTGGAGACCTTTTCAAGGATAGGATGTGGTGGGAGGGGGCACAGTTTATTCCTTTAAGTATGAAACACAATAATTTCTTATGTGCACTCGGGGATCATTTAAGCTATTGCTTTTCAGGGACAGCAAAAATGACAGCTCAAGCTATCATTTTGCCGATCACATGATCATCCCTTTTCACATCATTGCCACTGACGTGGTATTACGGTTTAAAAACTGATTGATTGAAAGCCATGTTGGGCATTCACTCTGATCGACTAAATGACTGAGTTCAGGATAGAAAAAAGGACATACCTACTCAAATTATGGAAAAAATTATTTTTTTTCTTTAAGGAGATATAGGTCCATTAATTTTTAAACGATTTTATTTCTCTTTACCAATGTTTCACATTTTTATGCATGCCTCTTAAGCATGTATATAAAAATGCAAAACATCGGTAAAGAGAAATAAAAAAATTTAAGAATTGACCTATATCTCCTGAAAGACAAAAATATAATTACATGCATAATAAGAGGTTATAAAAATGAATCATCACAATATTAAATAAAAAGGGATCGAGACCCCTATCATTAGCTGCTATCCCTGAAAGTGATTGTGTCATTAGCTCATTTTTAAGCTATCCCAGAAAAGAAATGGGAAAAATGATCATGAGATTCAGGATTAAGAGCAAAAAGCAAAATGGGTGAGTTATACTGAAGGACAATGAAAATTAGAACATTAAAACAGTTAAACTTTACAGAAAGATGAGGGGACAGAGCTAGTAACAAGGGGAAGAATTAATGTACTGGTGAAATATCACTCAGACGACTAGCTACATTTTTCTACAGCTTGAAAAATTCCAAAAATAGGTACATAATTTTGAAACAAGAATGCAAAGTTAAAGTTTTGAAATTGGAAGAAAATAAATTTTGAGTTAACTATTTATCAAAAACAAAGAGATTATAAAAAAAAATTTAAAACGATAAATTGATGTCTCTAGATATGAATTTCTTCCCCGTGTCTTCAATATGGGACCAATAACAATGTTGAGTATAGCATTTGAGTAAATTTACACATTTTTTCAAGATTATCAGCCAAACTTGTTTCTATGCATATATGCACTCTTGAAATATTGAACTTCTTTGGAAATAAAGATATTTTGAAATTCTCGTTTTCACATTGTTTTAAATTGCATGGTTTTCATTGCAGTCTAATGGGATCCATCTTTCCTCTCCCCCGGATTTTCTATGCAATGGCTAATGATGGTCTCATATTTAAGGGACTTTCAAAAGTTCATCCCAAAACAAAAACACCATTGATAGCCACAATTCTCGCTGGATCTTTGGCAGGTGAGCTTCATTTACCAATGCAGTGATTTCTTTCACCATCTTATTGGGTGGCATACCTATTCTATTTCAATTGCCTACTTTAATGATACGTTTTCAAAGAGTGATTTCATTACCATTTTTTCCAGGGATAATGGCTCTTATTTTTGATCTGCAGCAGCTTATTGACATGCTCTCCATTGGAACTCTTCTAGCATACAGTATTGTAGCCATATGTATCCTAGTACTCAGGTGATTATTACCATTGTTTACCTCCAATATTCTAATGACTGAATTGAAATATACATATCTATAGTAAATATATAAGGCAAAACTATAGACAAATTTTACATTGCCTAAATATTTAATAAACAAATACTTCAAATCATATGAAATAAATAGAAAATATGTGAACAATTAACATTAATTCCAGGTACAAAACTGATGAAAGTTCCCAATATGAGAAGACGCAAGGACAAATGGACTCTCATGAAATTTTTTTTTCATCCCCGATGGAAACGTTTTCAAGCTTATTTAATTTAAAAGGCATTAAACATGCACATCCAACCACCACCCTCATTGTTGACTGCACAGTTGTAGTATTCTGTAAGTACACACCACTAAATGCATCATTGAGCACATTCTGAACTCTTGGAAATGAAGTGTATGAACTCTTATAGCAACATATTTGGAATGATAAACAGATTTATTCTAAGACCTTAAATAATCAACGAATTTAGGATTAGTAGGCTCTAGATAAATTTTAAAGTGCTGTAGAAGCAATTCAAAACAGTTGTACTTTTGAGGGCAGCACTCACTGAAAATGTGTGAAGCTCTCGTGAAAAAAACATTTACCAGTACTGGGACTAAAGACCAGGATCCCGGAATTCATTTAGAATTCTTTATTAACAAGTCGTTTTTTTCCTAACTTTTAAAAGACAGCATTCATAGTCATGGTTTGGCTGGCAGTTTTCCTAGAATTTGAATTCCACTAGTCCCAAAAGTTCCCTTATGTCCAGTAAGACCCATTTTCTGACGGGAACAAAAGCTCCCTTTTGTATGATATAGGTTAAAGCCTCTACAGAATCTACCACAACAATTAGTATCTTTAGAGGCTCAATGGAATTCACATTGGTAGATATGGAGTCTGGGTAGCTTAATTTGTTAAAGCACAAACAATGAGCTTGGGGTTTGAGCCTTAGTCCAGGGAAATGATTTTTTCACTGTGAATTTCACTCATTAGTGAACTGAAATTTATCAAGATCTCTCTACTAATTAAGCCCTAGAAAAAAGAGATTTTTAACAAGAAAATTATATAAGTAAATATATATAAGTGAAATAGAATATATAAATTTTGAAGCCAATAGTTTGTTCAATAAGGCACAAGTGATAGATAATGTTTGGGAGCAAGGAACCCAAGTGCTTCTTAGAAGACACTTGATGTATGTAGCTCCAATATGACAAATTGTGCCGTAATGTTTCAGAATTGTTTACTTTTGTTAATGAAAAGTAACTTTTCAGGAATACTTTACCATCAAAGAGAGACGATTTATATGTTAAAAAGCAATATACACCAAATACTTCAGAATGGTGGGAGCATTTAAGGTAGTTCTAGCGAAAAATCACTTCACCTAGAATTTGGCCTCATTTTAAAGAAAAATCTCTCATATTTCCAATTATACCTATATCATAACATCAACCCCTTGCCAAACTACTTTTAGAGAAATTTGCCTAAAAATATAAGCTGTTTTACATGGGATAGATTATGGCTGTGTGCTCCAGATGGAGAGTATTAAACAAAGTAGGAACTTCTAGCACCTAGATTTTGTCAAAAAACTAATGGTGTGTGGTTTGCATGTTTTTTCAACTATTCATAAAAAATAATCTATTACTCCCCACAGTAATTTTTGCAGAATCGCAAAAAAATGTGATGTTTTGAAGTGTTTTCAGCCGTACGGCGGGAAAAAATGAGTCAATTTAGAGACTTATGTAGCTTAATTTATTTAATAACTGAGAATTTTGCTCAATCTTGGCGCAAGAATATAGTTATATATATATATATTTATATTCTCGCTCAAACCACCTTAAGAATAAAACTGCTTTTTCAAGTCAATTTGGACACTGTGTAGTCCCAAAACCACTTAAAGTCGCATCACTTTTCTCTTGATTTTTAGTCCTTTGGTAAAGTTTGTACAATAGCTAATGCCAGAACATAATAAGAGAACTAAAACAACAAAATTTACTTCACTGTAATTATTTGTAAAAACATGTTCTTAAGCCACCATAAAAGAGACTATAGGTCTAAAAAATCACTCAAGTCTCAGACATCAAATCTCTCAAATGTCTCAAGTTTCTATTTATAAGGAAACCATCCAGTGAAAATTTCAGAACTTTACAGTCTCTTTTTAGATATTCAACCTTAATTATATAGCCATTGAAGTCTGAGGTGCCATGTTTGACAAACCATATAAAATAGAGTACAGTTCTCCAGTTAAAAAATTTTCCTGGGGATAAATTTGCAAAAGAACTGTCACGAAGTGAAGCTCTCAGTGTTTGGTGTTAACTTAAAGCATTTTTTCAATACTTAGCTGAAGTATATCTAAAAAAAATAAAATATAGATCAATTTTTGCTAAATATAATGTTTTTTAAATTATTGCTTACCTTCCAAAATAAAAAAGTTATGAGGTAGGTCCTCAAAATATTTTTTGAAAATCACCCATTATTTAAAAATGCCACTAAAAAAATAATTGAAAATATTTATCATATCTCATTTCAAAATCCCAGAATGCAGGCAAAAAATCAAAACATGTTGAGCAACATGGCCTGAATAATACTTAACAAGGATTGACACAAATGCTAAAGAGTATGTAATATGTTAAGGATACAGAAAATACAAAAAGGAGAGTCATCAGGTTGGGATACAGCTTTCCTTTAAACTGAAAATTTCTATGACAGCAAGTCCAGTGCCACAGTTACTCAAGCTAGGGACCATCCGTTCAGATTTATTCAGGTACACTTTTCAAAAGTATTCCAGTCCATACATAGACTCAGTTGGATAATGTACACATTAAGCATCAAAGTACCAAGTCAGTCCACAGGGCTTGTACAATGCTACTCTTAAAACGCTTCTTAATCATTACCCAGGTTTTTAAAGTTTCCCTCTCAAGCAGAGTACAAATTCTTACAAGGGAGTATAACAGGGGTTCGAATTTCGTCGGATTCTTGTCAACTCATGCCAAGGGAAGGCATTGTTAATAACTAGTAAGAACTAAATGACAGGGAGCAAGGTATGGTCTTCACATTACTAATTTAAAAAGATTATGTAGTAATCACTTTCCCATAAATTCAGAGCAGTTAAACTTAGTGGTGAAAACTTGCTGAAAACACACAAATGTAATTACATAATTGTGTTCACAGGTCTCTTAAGCATAGCTTTTGATGCTATACTAACATTTGCGGACATAACCGGAGCATGGGAAATATCTTTAGTTAGCATAATTGGAGTATCACTGGTTGTGTGCCTCATAATTATAACCAGACAACCAGTATCTCACCTGGACCTGTTTTTTAAGGTTAGTAGCCACCTAAATATATGCATGCATTTCTTTTGCTAGTGAATGGAACAAGTTAACCATCGCAATCAGAGAAATTTGATATTTGTTCGTGACTACAATATTTGAACATTTTGTTATTCATATACATACTTACCAAATGTTTAACCATTACCTTCCCATAGGTCCCTCTTGTACCACTAGTTCCTGGGCTGAGCATCTTAATTAACATCTACTTAATGCTGATGTTAGATGTATTCACATGGATAAGATTTGGGGTATGGATGATAATAGGTAAGGAATACGGATTGTCAGATTTTTGACCTTCAGGTAATTAAAAAAATCCAATACCTATTCCCAACCACTGGATCGATCAATCAACCAGCATCTGGTGACTTCACAAAAACTGCTACAGATTGTTATCAGCCAGAATTTAAAGCATGTCAAATAAATTCCTTTTCACTGCCTATAAAATATAATTTTCAAATGTCTACAGAAATTCGGAAAACAGAAATTCTTACTTCTCACTTTAACAGTTTATCAGCAGTTATTCCTAATTAAATAGACAATTAGCCAATACAATTCAACAATGCCACGGTATTCATCCAAAATTTGTTAAAATCAATGAGTCACTTTACCTTAAAAATAAAATTCAGGGAAAACATTTCCTGTAATGGAAAATTCTGTATATGCTAAAAATAATCTTTACAGGATTCTGCATATACTTCTTCTATGGAGTTAAACACAGCACTGCCAATCCTGAGCAAGTTGAAAATAGATCTAAAACAGATCAAGGGAGTGTGGAAACTTCTCCAATAGATTGAAGTCTTGAAGAATACACCAACATCGTGGAAAGTTTTTCCAGCATGATCGATCATCACCTAGTTAAATGTTACATTCCAGACATAATTCATATTATTTTATTAAGACCTTGATTGATGCAAGGAATAAGATTGTAAAAATTGTAAATATTTATCTAAGGAGAGTAATGAGCGAAGACCAAAGGTATTTTTAGGCTAATTTCCAAAATATTTGACCATGACTAAGTGATAATTAACACCTTCCACTGTCATAACTTTTTAAGACAATAAGATGTGCTGCCTTAGCAGTTACATTGTGTATATGTACAAAATATTACTAATATTAATGTCATGTATTATTAATATATTTTTCAAGGAAAATAATAGCAGCAGCAGAATATTTCTTAGCCTAATGCATATTATTTCTGACCTTCCTTTAACACAAGAACAAGTTCTCTCATAAACACGGGACCTAGTTCAGTCCAAGTGCTGATCGACGAAGAGATCTGGATTGTTTCACATTACTCCATACATAACATTCTATTTCAGTAGCAATGTATAACATGCTGACATCAAACTCCTCGACTAACACGAAATTTCCTGAATCATGCTCTAAGGAGAGCCTTAATAATGGGAACTACCGTATTTGCATGAATCTACGACGAACCAGATTGATTCTAAGATGACCCCCCTTTTTTGGAATTTCCACAACGGGAAAAAAAGTCATGGATTGTTCTTCCGATTGTAAGACAAACCCACTTTTCTTCAGATGCCCGGAAGGGAAAAAAACACCATCTGAAAATTGTGCAAATACAGTAAGTTTCTCCCAGACATCTGTGAGGAAGATATTCATTCACATTATAAACACCTTGAAGAGGGAAAAATCATCCTTGCAACAACAGAAGAGTTAAATCTAGGGAACGCGAGCTCTATGGCCTCTTAAATTGACAAGTTATAAAAACCTCCAATGGCCATAATAAATTGGCACCACTTGTCAAAATTACACCACAAGAGCTGTGTTGGTTTGCAGGAAAAAAGGGGAAAATTCCATGTCAGGACTAGATTCTCCCAGAAGTTGGGCCCGTTTGAGTGTGAGTGATTTCTTGAGTGCTTGTGTTCATAACCCAGGCATCCTTAGCAGGGTCCCATTAGCCCTAGCGAAGGATCCCTATTTGGGTAGTGTGTGTCTGTGGTTGTCACTGGCGAGGAAGTAGCATTCCTGTAAACCACTACAGGGGTTTTCTGGTCAAGAGGTTGTGGTTGGTCACTGGCATGGAATTGCCCCTTTCTCCCTGCAAACCAACACAGCAATTAAGGTGTACTTTTGAGGGGTGGAACAAATTTATTACGGCCATTGGAGATTTTTATAACTTGTCAACAGAAGAGATTATTCTTTCCAATTTATATGAGGCCCTTCTGTTATATCGCAATGGTTGGCATTATTTAGTTGATTGCCTTTTGTTTCTCCTGCCTCCCGGATGTAATGTAAGATGATGTAAGACATGAGTTGTAAGAAAGGAAGTAATAAAGATGGCTGCTGTGCTGAGAAAGAACCTCGGTCATCTCAAAGAGTTTTACTTGAAGTAAAGATGACTTCACAAGAAGCCTCACGAGGGTTTCGCAATGTAACGACGAGAGGTACAGACATATAACAATGGCGACGAGTATTTTGACCAACTTGTGTGTCTGTAAGTGAGCACATTTTTATTCCAAGAGGGACCGTGTACAGCTATTTTTTTCTTCCGAGAGAGAGAGAGTTTGCAGTTATTTTTTCTTCCAAGAGGGACAGTTTGCAAATGATTTTTCTTCCAAGAGGGACTGTTTGCAGTTATTTTTTTCTTCCAAGGGGGACAGTTTGTAACTAAATTTTCTTCCAAGAGATCGTATGCTGTTATTTTTCCTTCAAGAGGTACCCTAAAGTGAAAATGTCTAGGGATGAAGGAAGTCGTGGAGGTGGTTCTGCCACTGGAGGTGATGGTCCTGCTCTTATCAGCATCAGCACGCCAACTTCCATCATCATGCCCGAGTTTACCCAGCAAGTGAAGTGGGACGTTTATATTTCTATCTTGAAAAATAAATTTGGAGTGATGGACATTCCAAATGAGAAACAAGTTCCACTTGTTGAGTGTGGTTGGCTTTCAAAATGCAGCCTTAATCACGAATTTAGCGTACCCTACTAAACCAGAGGAAATGTCTTCAGATGATATTGTGAAACTTGCTGAAGATGCAATTGAACCAAAACCCACAGTAATAGCCGAACGTTTTACAATTTGTGTCCAACTTAAAATCAAAGGCCCACTCATGTCAATTTGGACATGACCTGAGTGATGCATTGAGGGATAGGTTTGTGTGTGGTTTTAAGTCCGAGAGTATTAGCAAGAGACTTTTTGGTGAGGACAATCCATCATTTACGAGGTGTTTAGAGATTGCCCATAGTACGGAGACCGCGGCTAAAGAGGAAGCTGCTATAGATTGTTACATCAGTGAATAAGCTATATGTTTCCACAGATAAGAAGTGTTATTGTTGTGGAAAATCTGATCATTTTAAATCAGATTGTCCCATGAAAAATGCAGTGTGTGTTGTGTGTAAATGCCCAGGGCACATGCCAGCTATGTGCCTTAGCAAGAAATCCAAATCTTCTGGCCCATCAAGCAAGGGAAGGGAAAGACAGAGGAAGGAGCAGAATGCACCTAAGCAGTTCTCAAAGAAGAAAAAGAAGAGAATGCACAGGTTAGTCTCATAAGATTCAGAAGATGGGAGTGAGAGTGAAGAAAATAGTGTGACTGATGAAAGAGTAATGGTAAAAAATGTTGATATCACTATGGAAAATGATGTAGGAAAGGTTTTCATTCACAGTCTACATTGTAAAAAGGATGGTGACATTGTTGATAATGGGAACACCTTTGTTACTAAATTAACAGTAAATAGTAGAGTTATGACATTTGAATTGGATTCTGGAGCTCAATGGCACATGTATATCGATGTCTGAGTGGGTTAAGTATTTTTCCCCAAGTGAATTAAACAGAAGTAGAACTACTTTAATACAGTTTGATAACAAGAAACTTGATGCACAGATATATGCTGTTCAAGTAACTGTTGAGTTGAATGGTAACTTTTATGAACAACCACTGTATGTAGTTGACACTAAATGTTCATATGTGTTGGGTAGAAATTGGATGAGACTGTTGCCACATGATTGGGAAGCAGTTGCTAGTGTTTGTAAAATCCATAAGATTGCTATGCTTAAGCCAGAAATTAATTCTATTGATAAACTCAAAACAAGTTACCCCGAGGTATTCACATTTAAGGCTGGTGTTTTGAACGGTACTAAGGGTACTATATTTCTTAAGGAAGATGTTGTTCCTGTATCTTTGAGAGCAAGGCCTATACCCCTTGCTTACCAACCCCTTGTTGAAAACAAAAGATTTTAGAGATTGTCTGTGATGGTCATCTAATTAAGCTAATAGATGAAGAATTAGCTAAGAATCAGTGGGCGACCCCCATAGTGCCCATTATTACAGTCAATTGGGACCAAGACCAAGGTTAGGATCTGTGGTGATTTTAAAGTAACTCTAAACCAAAGATTAGTTGTTCCGCAGTATCCCAACCACTGCAATGATGTCCATTGGATGTCCCGGCTGACATCCATGGACATCCATTTGATGTACTCTGGACTTCCTATGGATGTCCAAACGTCCCACTTGAGGACATCCATAGGATGTCTATTTCAGGATTTTGAAAGGATTTGGCAATTATTTCAGATTCTTGGTATGTACAGGGTGCAAACCAACTGCAGTATGGTAATAAGTGAGAAAAAGCCTCATTTCCCTAGCGAAAATATTGTAGAGGGAAGCAAATACGAACCGTCGACAAAGCGGAGATTTAAGCATGCACGAAGCGAATCAGAATGTGAACGAACCGTAACTAAACCATCTCCGAAGCCTAGCGTATGGAAGTGTTCCAGAGCCGGAAACCTAGCTGAAGAAAACGTTCACGAGTCAGAATATCATATTGCCTCTCCACTGACTTCGCTGCTCGCTGAAAATAAAAAAAAAATTATCTTTTATCACTTTGAATGTGCTATTGCGTAATGGCATGATGAAGTACGTCATTTTATTCTACCTCAGCTACTGATCGTTGTGGAAACTGTATAGCATGAATACCAAACCTACGACTCGAAGCACCTATTTTCGCACCCGTTATTGTAGATTCAGCGTATATATGTAGTCACATGGATAAATGTGACTTCGAGAACTAAAATTATTAAATGATAATTTCGTGATAGTTTTAAGGAAATACCATAAAATCTTGATAAAAGTTATTTGCCATTAATTAATGCCAGATAACCGTTATCCTATGTTGCCACATAGTATGAATATAAATGCAATATTACTGCGAATAAACAAAGATTTCCCAATTCCAGCACGTTAGCTTCAGCATCGTAGCTAGGGGCTGGCCAGGCGGGCGGCTGCCAGGGGCGCACTTTGCAAACCAACAGCTAATATTACCTCAATTTATACCAACCAGTAACTGTCGTTTCTTTTATTTCTAATAGGAATTTATATTATATATGATTTTACATCATGTCCATTGGATATCATTCTGTGGCCTCCGTATAGATGTCCCTATAGGGACCTTCATAGGATGTCATTTGAATGACATCCAAAGGATCTCCATAAGGGACTTCTGGATGTAAAATGGACATCCATTGGACATCATGCAGCGGCTGGGATCCTTTTCCTAAAATAGATGAAATATTTGCTAAGCTAGGAAAAGGAGTGAAATTTACCAAGCTAGATTTGAACAGTGCATATATGCATTTGGAAATGGATGAGCTTCCTCAAGAACTACAAACAATTGTTACCCCTTGGGGACTATTTAAGTTAACCTGATTAGCTTATGGAGTGGCATCTGCTCCTGCAGTATGGCAATCCAAGATGGATAGTATTCATTCTGGACTGAAGAGAACTTTTTGTTACCTGGATGATACTATAATTACAGGAGTGTTTGACAACGAACATTGGCTAAACGTTATTGTTATTAGGTATAAAGCCGTTGGACTATTAATTTAACAAAGAGCCAATTTTTTCAGAATGAAGTCGAGTATAGTGGTCACATAATTGACAAGTATGGATTGCAAACTACACCTCAAAAAGTAAAAGCAATTTTGAATGCCCCTGAGCCCAAGGATGAAACACAAATAAGATCTTTTTTTGGTATGGTTAATTATTATTCAAAATATATCCACTATATAATTGTTTAAAAAAGCCAAAATTCGAATGGAATGCTAAGTGTAGTAATTCATTAAAGAAGGCTAAAGAATTACTTGCATCATCAAAATTTCTAGCTCATTATAACCCATATTTACCTATAACTTTAGCTTGTGACACCTCAGAAACAGGAGCCTGTTTATCCCATATTTATCCAAACAATGAAGAAAGACCTTTGGCTTTTGCTAACTCAACATGGGCTAAACCAGAAAGGAACTACTGTGTCCTTGATAAAGAAGCAAGGGCAATTGTATGGGCTACAAAGAAATTCAATTTATTCCTAAGAGGTTGTTTCTTTGTAATTGTCACTGACAATAAACCATTCCTTTAGTCCGCATTCTTCATTATCAACCTTGAGTGACAAAAGACGCCAAAGGTGGGCCGAATTCTTGAATGGCTATAATTAATACATTCAATATAGGAAATCGGAGGAGAATGCAAATGCTGATGCATTATCTAGATTACCTATTTCTGAAGGCAAGGAGGAGGAGGTGATCTTGAATGTAAATTTTTTAATGCTTGATAGCGCCCCTGTGACAGCCACTGAAATAGCTAAAGAGACCCAAAAAGACAAGGTGCTAGCTCTAGTATATGAAAATGTGAAAAATAACGAGTGGCCCATCAGTAATAATGAACATTTGAAAGAGTTCACAAAGCATAAGTCAGAGTTCTCTATTGCAAATAATTGCATAATCTTATCCGGTCAAGTCGTGATCCCAATATCATTAAGACCCGTTACTTAGTGAATTGCATTCTGGTCACTTAGGAATCACAAAAATGAAATCACTAGCTAAGAGTTTTATTTGGTGGCCAGGAATGAACAAGGAAATAGTCTAACTTCTTCATGTGAAGGATGTTCTCTAATTAGAAAGGAGTTTGTCAAAGCCCCATATCATCCGTGGGAATGGCCAATAGAGCCTTGGGTGCGTATTCATCTTGATTTTGCTGGTCCATTTTTAGACTCAATGTATCTGATCATTGTAGATTCCCATAGTAAATGGCCAGAGGTAATCAAAATGTCCTCAACCACAAGTAGTGCTTTGATTGATGCCCTGATACCAATTTTTGCAGTTTAGTCTACCAAAGGTAATTGTGAGTGATAATGGTCCTCAATTTGTAAGTGGTGAATTTACATTGTTCCATAAGAAAAATGGTATATTACATGTAACTATTGCACCATACCATCCAAATGCAAATGGATTAGCAGAGAGAGATGTTCAAACATTTAAACGTGCAATGTTGTCAAGCAAATTTGATTCCTCTAGTGATCTCAACAAGTTGTACATCTGGTTATAGTCGTACAGAAATGGTCCTGCTATGCTAATGTTTGGAAGATCACTGAGAACAAGACTTAGTTTAGTAAAATGTTACAGTGTGTATCCTAGAGATGTTACACCTTAATATGATAAAACTAGATCATTTCAAGTTGGTGATCAGGTACTGATAAGAACTTCCACAGATATGAGAGTGGAAAAAGGGTGTGATAACTAAACCACTGGGTAATGTCATGTACCTTGTAAGAGATGAATTTGATGTTGTCAGTAAAAAACTTATTGATCAACTGACACCAAATTTGGTTTCTCCTGCCATCTTACAACCCTATTGTGAGCCGGACAGAAAAGTGGAAATGTCAGCCCGTCGCTGTAAGGGAAAATGTATCTCTCCCAATTGGAAGTCCAGTGACTGATGTTAATATTGATAAGGTTTAGGTGGACAATAAGGAGATGTCTCTGCCCCTAGTGACAAAGATGCTTATATACAACCCAGAATGAGTAATTGGGTAAGGAAGCCAAAACAAGTTTTTTATTTATAAACAAGAAGTTATTTATGTTTTTTTCTTTATCTGTGTATTAAAATCTTAGAGGTAGAATGTTGTTATATCGCAAAGGTTGGCATTATTTAGTTGATTGTCTTTTGTTTCTCCTGCCTCCCAGATGTAATGCAAGACATGAGTTGCAAGAAAGGAAGTAATAAAGAATGGCTGTGCTGAGAAAGAACCTTGGTTGTCTCATGAGTTTTACTTTAAGTAAAGATGACTTCACAAGAAGCCTCACGTGGGTTTTGTGAGGTAACAACGAGAGGTACAGAGATATAACACCTTCTACCTCCAGTCACGAGTTATTGCTCAGATGTGGTTACCCACAGAAAAATTTATAGTTTTCCATGAAATATGACCACTGTACATACAAAAAGCTATAGAAATAAATTATGAAAAATTCATAGCATTATTCACGTATATATTCCAAAATAAAAGCTTCATGGGAGAACACACTGATATTGGCATTGAATTTATAGAAATTGCAAATCCTCAAAATATGCTTCATAATATGTAGGTACTTATAACTGATAAAGATCCTTAAAAATCTCCTCCAGAAGCTCGAGCTCAATACGTACATATCCACTCGTATATTAATATTAAACTAAATAGTCCCTAAAGTAAATAGGAAAACTTATTTTTCATCCCTCATGGCACATGCATTATTTATGGAGGGTGGCCATCAAAACAAACCCATGAAAATTGAGGGGGGAAACAAAAACCACAACAGATGTGTGCAGACCTTTTTATTAGGTGGTGCCTGGAATTGTTTTATCAAAACTAGCAGTTAAAAATGGTAATGAAGAAATATGGAACATAAAAATGATGATATCAGGCCAGACCTTGTGGAACTTATGGATATCCATGATGAGAAAACCATCTTTGTTATTTCCACAAAACTTTATTACGCTGGCATGACGTGCGTTTCACAACACTGTAGCATACTCATGTAGCACATGAGTATGCCACAGTGTGGTGAAACATGAGTCATGCCAGCGTAATAAAGTTTTGTGGAAATAACAAATGTGGTTTTCTCATCATGAATATGGAACATGTTTGCAAATAGTATATGCAATAAAATTTGAACAAATATTAGGGCAAAAAAAAATTTTTGTTTATGCACGAATGTTTTCCAAAATGCATTGTCTTGAAATTTTTGTAAGTATGAAACAAAACACACTATCAATCTATACCTAATTGTTATAAAGTCTAACTCAATGAACTTACTTTAGAGCAACATTCTCTCACCAGGAATAAAAAATTATAGCTCTTCATTGACGTCCATATAGTTAACATTTATTGCAGTTTCTTGCTCTATGAATGATAAAATTAGGCATTCCAGGCAATCTTGAGACATAGTTGTTCTTAATTTTCTCTTGACAAATGATAGTTTTGGAAAAATTCCTTTCACAACTGGCACTGGTTACAGGTATTATTGAGAACATTTTCAAAGCACATTGTAAATTTGAACTGGATTGGAACTTTTTCAATTTTGATCTATTGTCAAGGAGTAACCACTCCAACCACTTATTTAAGGCTGTTCTTGTAGTGCCTAAAAATAAAATCGAGGAATAAACTTATTTCTTCTGCTTCGTTATTGTATAGCCTACGTAAATGTTTCTTAAATACTTAACTCCTAACACGCCATCGTAAATGCACTCTTTAGTTGTTTACTTCTGCTCGTGCTTGGTACAATGTACGAAGCACAAAACGTTATTTGCACTGTCAGTCAGCCAGCTACACTTAATTATAAACGCTGGTTGTCAATAAGACAGAGGGAAAAACATTAAGTATTTGATTTATTTACCAATTTATGGTTCATCTAATTCTCTTGCAAAATTATAAGCATTCATACTACCAATCATTTTCATGAATTGTTCTGTTATTTAATTATTTCTAGGCATTATGTGGTGCCGGGGCACCACCCTTGTGTCCATGCCTACTACAGAGCCTACAAGAAATACCTACCAAGCAGGGTCGTAACTACCATCAGGGCACAGCCCCGGGGCTCCAAAGCCAAAGGGGTCCCACACAGATGGTTTATTTTTTGTATGTAAAGACAGCTAACTCCAAATCCAGCTGAATAGCCAGCTTAGTAATAAAAATACAATTACAAGCACCCGTACACTAGACACTCAGCTGATAGTACAGGTGTACAACTGATAGCTCAATTATCTGCATGTATATATAAAGGGGTCTTGCCATGACGTTTTTCCCTGGGCACCTAAGATTATAGCTACAGTCCTGCTACCAAGTTTAATTCAGACTTCCAAAATTAATTTCCGAAGTGATACCATGGATCTTGTCCATCTTGTCATAAAAAACATGTGAAAAGCTAAAATATGCTGTAGAATGAAAGCAATATTCAAGTGATGGGATTAACTATATGATGCAAAATAGCAGATTTCACAAAACTAAGAAGAATCCTAGATTGGATAAGACATTGAGGTTTTCATAAATCAATAAAGAATTGCCTATTCAAATTTACCACACTGCAGTGATAACTCGATTAATACATAAACAGTGACTTCATAAAAATCATGACCACCTAAACCAGTGATTCATAAATATCAGCACTAAGCTTGAAATGTCGGCCATCCTGAACTGTCTCCTATGACCACATTTTGGAAACACTTCAGTACACACAACCTCACTATCCAGTAGGGGCATAAGCAGCCAGAACTTTCAACTGCTGTGGGCTTAGAACTCAAACGCTTAAATAAACAAAAGGGAGGAAGCAAGGCCAGTCCAAAAGAATCTACTACATAATTCATTTTATCTACCAAACCTCCCACTAAGTCCAAAGCTCAGGCTGAAAGTTCACCTACTTCACTGGAGCAAGACTTAGGCCATATATGACCCATGTACCAGAAAATCCTCTTGGCTATCATGGTCAGCCCAGGTATTTCATGAGGCAATAACATTGCTAATGATGCACCAACAGGCTGGAAATAAAAATAACAAGAGGCATACAATTTATCTCGGCTTTATTTGAATTGCTGGTCACCTTATATCTACAACAATTCAAATTATCAGAACGAACTGTTCTCACCCTGATAGCACCATTTTCCTAAACATGGCTCAGAAATTTTCAGATACCACCAAGCAAAGACCTAACTCCCATTCTTTCTCATAAGTGCAGTATAAATATTTCATTATAGACACCTGGTAGTACAAATTCAATTGTAATGAAAAACAGTCAAGTTTTGTACAGTTATTTCGTGAAAGTAACTGGACACTTGGCATACCCATTTTCAACAATAGATAAACATCCTATTTTTTCATATTAATAATAGCAAAAAATACCTCCCTCACCCTGAATAATATGCTACATCACGCTTAGGAGGGTAAAAAATACAAAACAAAATAATCTATGTTTTGAATCTGTGGTGGGCAAGGAATAAAACTGGTATTTTTCTCCTTCTTTTAGATTCATACTTCAAGATAGAGATAACAAAATGCTAAAGGATAGGGCCAAACATAGTGGGATTTGGAGGAGAGAAAAAGGCACCACCTGCATTTTAGCAGATAAAAACTAGTGGAGTCGATTTCCATTGCCATTGCTGGTTCCTTTGACAGCAAGTAGTAGACTGCAATGCAAATGTTCTCACCATCCATCCAAAACCTGTTCCAGTGGTCAAACACAAGGTTCAAATGATTTTTTCACCATATCTGATCAAACGAAGCATTGCACACATGAACAAACACACAACCATGCACACATCTCAAATCCACACTTTTAAAACGCAGACAGGAAAAAAATCTACAAATGGACATATACACTTTCCTCCCAATGTTTTGGCACAACTTTGGACTTAAAATTGAATGGTTTGCTCGAACTTTCCATCTCGAACTCCATTAACCATTGAAAACGCCACAACTTTCATTTTTTTCCTATTTTCACAAATCACTGGAAAACTGTAACAAGTTGAAATTCTGCATTTTTTTTTACAGGTCAAGGGTTTGGGAGGGGAGGTTATGTAGATTAGCAGAAAATACACATCTCTCATGCAGCATTAATATATTCAGTGCTTGCTGCTCTTTTTCCTTTCTTCACAGCACTTGATTTGAGCCTCCCCTCCCCTAGTATTCACTCAGAACTACCCACAAATTTTTACCTCAATTAACTATATATTTATATATATATATGTTAATGCATGCTTACTGTTTAATGAATGCTGCTTTGACGGTAAAAATTTGTGAAATAATTGCAATTGGGATAGGACTGAACTATACCAATTTTCTAAAATTATGCTTACAGAACCTGACAATCATAGAATCACAGAAATAACTCCACGCCACATCCATCCTCCCTTATATGATGGTAGAAAGCCATAATGAGATGTAATTATTTCCCCCTTTAAGTTATTAAATGCCACACACAAGCATAAAACACATTAAACCTGAATAATTGGGAACACCTAATCAAATTTAAGAACTTTTAACAGAAAATAAATAAAAAAGAGGTACAATGCTGATGCAAAATATAACTTTTTAGGGCACCCAGCAGTTGTGACTGCTGGAAAAATTTTTATAAAATAAAAAAAATAGAACTATGTTTTTAAATTTGTTCCTCGGGTGTTGGTATTACTCTAATCCACAGCAAAGCACAAATAAATTTATAACAGCAGTAGAATGCCATCAAAAAATATACAACACAACTACAAAATTACATCCCATGGCTATATCCCAAAATATTTCTTTAAAACGAACCTCTGATAAGATTAGCCTGGATTCATTCAACCACAGAACAAATTTCAGATTATAATAATAGGATAGTATCAGAGTAAGAAGCTATCAACCAGTATCTAACTACATAAAGAAGAGTATTTACAAAAGTACTTGTTAGGGTGCCACTCTTGAGGGACCTTTACACCATCATGTACACAATCAAATGTTACACAATATTAGTACTACATTATGAAATTGAAGATTAGGTAAGTTGAAAATGCCTAATGGTGCAATAGACACCCCATCAGAATCTTCATTATAATGTTTCCAAGCCCAATAACTATTCATGTCAATAATATAGCCCCCGAATTTAGCCCACAAAATATTTCACTTAAAAATACATTTAAGGAAAAAGCAAAACTTTAAAATGATAGCTTAGATGTCCAAACACGCATTAAAGGAGGGTGCGAGGTGGGTCATGCTGCCCATAACAAAGCTTTCTGGGCTTAAAATAGGATTAGGGAGGGAGCAAGAGTGATGACAAAGAGGAATTAAGTAGGACGGGTAACCATGGCAAGATGGTAAGGGACGAATCATGGCATTGGCTAACTTTAGGATGTGGTATGCTTGCTGAACTGGGCCTTGTGGAGAAAAAACAGTGAGTATACTACTGTCCACATGGAATGAATATGGGAGTGAGGGGAGCAGAAGGGGAGGATGCCACATGGGAAGTTTTGGAGCAAATTAATAGGCCTGATAAGGGTCGTGGAGCAATGGGGCAGAGATATGCCGACAAGGAACCATGAGGCTCTATCGACGTGGTCCCCATGGGCTGGGGGTAACCAAGGGAGAGACAGGACCACCAAAAGAGGGAAACTCCTCAGTGCTGGCTGTATCTGGTGCCTGCATGGCGACTGCTGGCGACTCCTGATTCCCCTTTTGCTGCTCCCAAGGTCCTCCCTTCACAACAAATCCAGCTCCTGGTGCCCCAGTGCCAGTGCTGTTGCCACCGCCTCCCGCATTGACAGTGGCAGTATCACCGCTACTGCCACCACCACCACCACTACTTCCCCCACTGCTCGGCTCCTGAAAGCTCCAACTCGTTGTCTGCTCGCTTCGATTGAACTCCCCAATATCCTGCAACTACATATTAGGAAAACACAGGCATGGATCAACTGATAAGTAATTTCATCAAGAACAGCAGGGCTGCTACAATGCCCATACAAGCAAGAACACATACGACTGCTAGGAAAATGTAAGGCATAAACCCAATTAATTTACTTTAATCAACCAATTTTAATTTACCATCAGTAAATAATTGCTATGAGAAAAAAATCCATCTGGACCAGAAATTAACAACCAACCTATAAATAACTAGCTTTCTCCTGATTAGATGAAAAGCTCTAGTCCCACTAAAAAGCAGTTACATTGCTGATGATATTTAACTATGACCATTGCTCAGGACAAGACTTTCCCTCCCATTAAAATAATATTCCTGTTTGCAATTTCACTACAATTATATTGTGAATGACTTGAAAAGAAAGGCTGTAACGGTAGCTGAAAATATGATACTTACATATTCTACCTCTAAATTAAGCAAATGATCTTTTGCATCCAGGACAGCCTCTTCTGCTCCAGTAATGATGACAATTCCTGCTTCTTCAGCATTATTACTTGGACGAGGAAATTTAATATCAACACCATACATCTCCATGATTTTATGAATGTTTCGACCCCTGGCACCTATGAGTCTTGAGTGTACTCTTGGATCAATATTGACCTCTTCTTTCGCCAACTCATTCTGCAAGACCAATTTCACATTTGTAAAAAAAATTGGAAGCATATGGAACTAGATACATTATTTACTTACAACTCACGTGTCTGCATACAGTCAACTCTCGATCATCTGTGCTAATGGATACACAACGAGGCACGGATAATCGAAAAACACGGATAACCGAAAAACATGGAAAATGCGGTCGTGATATTGACATTTCACTTCGTAGGATGGAAACTATTTCACATAACAGACTGCAGTGGTTACCGCAAGACAACTAATGAAATACTAAATATTTCTATCATTTCGAAATATAATAATATCGTAAACATTTATAAATTTGTAGCTTCTAATGCTTGAAACACAACATAATGGGTACTTAGGTTGACCACGTAGATAATAAAAGCTGACATCTTGCTTATTTTCAGTAAATGTATGACATCGAAGTGATTATATAATACAAAACATTGTTATAATTGTGAGCCTCTGATATATCGCGATATAATATTTAGATTCGGCATTAGGATTTAAAATATTTCGCATTACAATTGACAGCAGGTGTTACGCCAAGAAAACAAGTGAATAACGAAATGTCAATTTTCCAGTTTGATTATTTCGAATATCATGAAATCTTTAATGTTCATCTATAAATATTTTCTAATCTAATAAATAGTTTATAATGCTTGAACTAAAATATAATGGGCACTTAACTTGACCATATCGATAATAAAAACAATAGCATGTCTTGCGTATTTGAAGTCAATGTAAAAATCATTATCAAAGTGAATATCAGAATAGAGCACATTCTTTTATTGTGAATCTCGGAAATAAGTTATTTTTTGCCGACTACTTGATTTCTTCATGTTTTTTTTAATGCAGTTCTTTTTTTTACGTCGCAATAATCGAAATCAAATTGTCGCATGTAATCCAGCTAAATTTCAACACTCGCCATAGCTTCTGTCATCTCTTCTTCTTCCTTTACGTATTTTGTGCCAACTCTTCTTCCTTTACGTATTTTGTGAACTCCAAGCGAAAAGCATCAGCAGCTGAAACATTGCCACTCAATCGCTCTCCCTGAATAGCAATTTCACGAATTTTATGTTGCGGCTTGAATCTCGTCAACCACCCAGAAGAAGCTTTAAAATCTCCTTCTATCCCTAAAGGCTCATGAAAAAGTTTCGCCTGCTGTGCGCACATGGGGCCTGAGACGGGTATACCATGAATTGACTGTTTTCGATTGAACCAAAGAAGCATGGGGGAGTCTGAATCTTTAAAGGTTATCGTTTCATAGTCTTACGCTTTGAGGGTCCCAAACCACTGTCCGAGGTTGCAGCAAACTTCATCAGCTTACTTTTATTCTTAATTATACCGCAAATTGTTTGTAACTCCACATCATATTCTTTTGCCAGTTTAAGCGGAGTCTCTCCTTTTTCATTTATTTTAATCAATTCTAGTTTTTCGCAATGAAAAGGACAATTTTCTTCCGTTTTTCTGCCATTTGCATCAGCTTTGTAGCGGCACTATAGTAATGAATGCAACTTTGAAGTTATTGAGATTTCCACACGAATGAGCTGGCACAATCGTATCTGGGTAAAAACAAAGGACTTTTCAACGGCGAATAATGACCAGGGAGCACTGATACTTTTTTGTATTTATTAATTCAGGCCGAAAAGTAAGAACATAAGGAGCAAAAAGTAGTTATTTTTAAGTATAATATAAGTTAGTTTATTTACAAGTAGTTTATTTGAAATTATTTCCATTGTATATTTACTATTCTGTTCGTTTTAGGAAGATAGAACATTCAGTGGCAAAGGGTAATGGGAAAGAACGGATAAAATAATTTCAGAAGCAGATGTGGCTGAGTTTTCATCATTCTTAAACGAAGCAAACAATTTCCATAATATTGTGATTAAATTAAAAAGTTAAACTAAAAAGAGACTTTTACAAACTTGCAATTCTATTTAGATACATCGAACTTCCAAAGAATTTACTTAATTTTACCATTGGAATATTTTTCAAACTTTGAAGTGTAGGGATGAGAAAATAGCACGGATAATCGGAAGCCGGGTAATCGAGAGTTGACTTTATTGATTTATGCAATGTAGTAAAAATATAAGCATATGGAAAAAAATTAATAAAAGCAGGGGGCTGAAAATAGTATCATTCAGCAAAATAAAAATGAAAGTATCATTCATGATGATAAAAATTCTACATCCAGTTAAATACTAGTCCTCCATGATCCAGAGAATCCATTTTGAAGTTAATTAAAACAAGGTTAGGGCCTCTTTAATATTTTATTTCATAAAATTTATAATTGTGGAAGTCACCAATGTGTTTTTCAGTTATATTATCTAAAATGCCATTAGCTATTAAATTTCTGAGTGATTTGTTCTCTCCTCGTCCTTGAAAATCACAAAAATTTTTGACAACTGACATTTGGCCTGAAGTAGGGGGCGTACCTTTGGACATACATGTAACTGCTGACTTGGCCATAGTCAATTTATTAAATTTGAAGTAGCTAATGCTTAAAGCAAGCAACTATTTTGTCATACAGATAGTTTGAATACATGTGTTAAACCTTTCAAGAAAAATGGAAAATGTGTCCTGAGTGCAATGCAATCTTATACAATAGACTCCCAGTGAACAAGTGAAGGGCAAATCCAGCAATTTTAGAAAACCAAGAAAAAAATCGAAGCACGCAAGCCAATAATGACAGGTGGGACCACTGCTCTCATTTCACTACATTGTGATTAAATATAAACATTTTCTGTACTACATATACTTGGGAAATAAAGAAAAACAATGCATTCATATTGAATTTTGAAGGAGATGAAAGTTAACAAATAAACGTTCATTTGTATGAAAATGCAGGTTGATAACACTGGAATGCATGAAAATTGGCCCTTACACCATTACTGCTGATTCTTATTTAAAATGATCTCCTGAATCCGAATATGACCTATGTTTTTCCCCATCACCCACCATTTTCGGGGGTTTTCCCCATCACCCCCCTCCTATTTTATCACTTTTCGATAATTTGGAGGGATGGAAAGGATTATTTTAGTATTTAATTTCTTTTAAGGGTTTAGTGGGGTGAAAAATTGTAAAACATGAACATTTATGGTAAGGAGGTAAATTTGGGAGGGATTATTCCCCGTAAATTGTACAAAAAAAAATGATCGATTTCGCAGTTTTTTTCGCAATTTTTCACCTATGTATTTTCTAAATTTTCCAGCTTCCATTTCACCCCATCCTCCCTCGAATGATGAAAATATGTATCAACAAGAAATAGCAGTAATAATAAAAATACTTTGCTACATAACATAGCAACAATAATTAAAATATGTAGCAATAGCTCGGAAGATTCACTTTACCACGCTGGTACTCGCAATGCCTTGCCCGCTCAGGCTTGGACAGCAATTCTCATGCTTTCACAGCAAAAGAAGGAAAAAAGAATACTTTGTAATTCCACTAAAAATATAAGATTGAGATCTTATATTCTCATTGAAGTTACAAAATATTCTTTTACCTTCATCATGGAGTTCCACAAAGTATCAGCCTCTCAAATCAAAATATTGCAGCTGTCGTCATCTTCCCTCGGTATACCTCTAGCGATCACAGAGTCAACTTGTCGGTGTTCTAGGCAATGATTCTGTGTTTCCAAGTTGTTTAAATTGTGTAAAACAGAGGAAGTTGTTTTACTCCGGCTTTTTCCAAGTGAAATGCAGTACGTGGGTGTGAGTTGTGATTAGTGATTTAATGTGTAATTATGCAAAGCATTTGTAAAAATCATCCTGATCGCTTCCACTATGTTTGCGGTGAATTGACTTTAAAATCACAACGAAAACCTCTTTCTTTGATTCTTAAAACTGCTTATAAATTTTACTTTGGCCGCCAAGTTGGCGATCAGGACAAGGATTGGGCTCCAAGAGTTTGCTGCACTAATTGTAACAGTAGTTTGACCGAATGGCTCAAAGGTACGTGTAAATCAATGCCATTTGCTGTGCCCATGGTTTGGCGTGAACCTTACTGTCATCTCACGGATTGTTACTTTTGTATGACTTCCACCGTCGGGTTCTCCAGCAAAAATTCAGTATCCTGATATCCCTTAAGCAATAAGAACAATTCCTCATAATGAGTCTTTGCCAATCCCTGAGCCTCCAAAAACCTATACTCTAGAGCCAGAAATTGATTTGAAAGACTTTGAACAACAGCCGGGACCAAGTGATACTTCCACCGATGATGAAGAGTGTTCTGATGATTCAGCTGATCGACAACCTCACCTCGTTACTCAGTCAGAATTGAATGATCTCGTAAGGGATTTGGAGTTGCCTAAGACGAAAACTCAACTTCTTGGATCTCTACTTCAGCAGTGGAATCTCTTAGAAAAGGGTGTAAAAATCTCTTCCTATAGAACCAGAAAGTCAACACTGAAATTACTTTTTACGGAAGATGAAGGCTTTGTGTTTTGCCCAAATTCAAATGCATTGATGATAGAACTGATGATGCCATGTGACCCAGAAAAATGGATACTGTTTAAAGATTCGTCAAAGACAAGTTTGAAAGTGGTCCTGTTGGCCAATGGGAATGAGTTACCTTCAGTCCCGGTTGCATACTCTGATGATATTAAGGAGACATTAGGATATACCAGCCGAACCCTTGAAAAAATTAATTATCATGATTATAATTGGAAAGTTCGTGCTGACCTGAAAGTTGTCGCTCTACTCACGGGACTGCTATCAGGCTTCACGAAATACTGCTGCTTCCTTTGTGAATGGGACAGCCGAGCCCGAGAAAAACATTACATCGTACGGAACTGGCCTCTGCGAGAAAGCTTTACTCCTGGTTATAAAAATGTTGCTCATGATCCTCTGGCCCCGAAAGAAAATATTTACTTGCCACCATTGCACATCAAACTTGGACTGATGAAACAGTTTGTGAAAGCAATAGACAAGACAGGTGATGCATTTCAATTTTTTAAAACTAAATTTCCTCGTCTTAGTGAGGCTAAAATCAAGGAAGGAATATTCGTGGGCCCCCAGATTAGAAAACGTTTCCAAGATTCGATGTTTATGAAACACCTGAATCATAAAGAAAAACGAGCTTGGCTTGGATTCCGAAACGTGTGTGAGAACTTTTTGGGTAACAAAAAAAGTGATGATTATGTCGCTCATGTCGAGGAATTGCTGTCAGCGTATAAGGCCATGGGGTGTAACATGTCACTAAAAGTGCATTTCCTTCATTCACACCCGGACTTTTTCCCAGAAAATTTAGGAGCAGTTTCAGATGAACACAGAACGGTTCCATCAAGACATTAGCAAATTTGAGAGGAGATTTTCAGGGAAGTGGAATGCGGGCATGTTGGCAGAGTACTGCTGGTTTTTGGCTCGAGAAACTTCTACCTCATCGTATAAAAGGAAATAAATACCATATGAAGGTACTTATGTTATTCATCGTTCTTTACATTTATAATTTTACTCTTTATTGATGAGCCCGAGGTATTGAGAGCGCCAGCGTGGTAGCGTATCTTCTGAACTGTTGCTACATATTTTAATTATTGTTGCTATGCAGTGTTCCTAAATATTTTTATTATTTCTGCTATATGTTGTTGATATATACCGTATAAACACGTGTAAGAGGCACACCCGTGTAAAGGCGCACCCCTCTTTTTATGCGTCGAAGTTGAAGAAAAAATTTTGGGGCTTTTTTCCCTCCTATTGCAAGGTTTTGCGGGCCTAACATCGAACTTTCGGCCATTATCAAAGCCTTGTGCTATTCTTGGACTCGCAAGCGCAATATAGCAGAGAATATTGCAAGCGCAAAGCTTTCGCTTGCGATATTCTCTTATAATTTACGTGGCATTTTTCATAGGCATATATGGACCTTGGAGGTAAGTATTCAATTGTAGCCTTAGCCATACAATTCTTACATTGTTTATTGCCCTTTGGAATGAATGGAGTAATTGATATTCATTCAAACAAAACAAATCTGACCTCGCTACAATTCGTGTTTAGCTGGTAAGTGCGAACAGTCGCACCAAGCTCTGATTTTTAAATCCGAATTCACCCACCGTTTTCCTAACGTACAAGTCGTAGTCGCAGTGAGTCGCCTTTTAAATGTGGTTAACTTTTACAAATTATATTTTGCCGTAAATGATGATGAGCGGTAATGTGAACACGTTAAATGCAAAATACCCAAGCGTCAGCCACGTAAAAAACGAACGATAAGGCGTAGATACGACATCAAAATCTGAAAAAAAAATCAAACTTTGAAAGAATCATAACTGTCTATGGAATTTATTTTTTCAATATGGCCCAAAAAAATTTTCAATGAATGACAAAATAAAAAAATTGCATGATTTACATAAAAACAGCTGACTTATTAGTGAGACGGGCGTCGCAGTACGACGCGGCGGCATTCGCGTGCATGTCCTGCCACAGCTCGCAGATTTTCCCCGAAAAAACTTCTGTCCCTATTGGTAAGGAATAGTGCAACCTTATCCTTCCTCCATCTTCTAATGCATGATTCCGGCACATCATGCTTTCGTCCGGCAGCAAGGTTTCCTACTTCCTCAGCATCTTTGATGACTAAGTTTTTCAGCTGTCGTGAAAGACCGCAACTTTTTGCCCTTATTCAGTTTGGGCAACACTGACCTATGGTGGCATATGCACAAATGTTAACATTCACAGAATTCTTTCAGTTGTGCTTAGGGCAGCTGCATACACTTGAGTCACTCAAAGTTGTCCAATGACAGAAAATGAGAAAGTTAGGTTGGTGGAAAATTCCGGTGCATGCACTTATCGCACGGCCATTCGCTGTCCCCCAATTGTACCCCACACCCTCGCCTTGTAATACAACAAGTTTTTACATGTTTTTAGGCGACTGCGTCCCCCGTAAACAAGCGAGCGAACAATCCCCTCCCCCTTGATGACTCACGCTGAGCACCAAGGTCACTCAGCGCTCCAGGGACTTTGAGAGTAAGGCCTTGGCGACGATACGAGCGGCGGGAGGCAGTAGGCGAGCTACAGGACGGCAACGCTGAGTTTCATGTTCCTAATGTTTGACATGGAAAACGCTCAAATCTCCATCTACAAAATACCCTGCAAGCCTCCTCAGGGGTGTATGGCAGGGGGAAAACGTGATAGGGGGATAGACGTGAACGGCATAAGTGCCACTCGCCGCCAATCCTAGACATTTAATTTTTCTTGTGCCGCTCAACTCATTCTGTGGCAAAATTTCGGCAGAGAACGTTTTGTCTGATGACAGTATGTACTGCCATTTCTGATTCTGAACTAATCTTATGTCGAATCACCAGTCGTTTAGTGGCCACTACCACCCTGCCGTGATACTGCTCTGCCGCCCGCCGCCTACCGCACATATCGTGACGAGGCTTAAGGCAGGCAGATAAAAAATTCGTGTAAGAGGCGCACCCTCATTTTCGGCAGCGATTTCTGAGAAAAAAAGGTGAGCCTCTTACACGAGTATATTGGTATTTCTATCATTCTGGGATATTTGGGGAAGGGGAAGATGGAATAGGAGCTGAAATATAAAGAAAATAAGTGAAAAAATTGCAAAAAAAAGAAAAGTTGGTAATTTTTAATGCGTTTTTTTACAATTTACGGAGACTAATCCCTCCAAATCTACCTCCTCACCATAAATGTTCATGTTTTAGAAGTGTTCACCTCTCTAAAACCTGAGAAGAAATATAAATGCTAAAATAATCCTTTCCATCCCTCCAAATTATCGCAAAGTGATAAAAATAAGAGTGGGGCTTCCCCCGAAAATGGTGGGTGATGGAGGAAAACAGATGTCATATTCGGATTCAGGAGGTCATTTAACAAAAGAATCAGCAGGAAATGTATCAGGGCTCGAAAAAAAATTTTTTTTTGCCGACCAGTGTAGGTGGCAGTTTTCACATTTAAGGCTTTAATCTCACAATCTGATACTCACCAAAGTATTCACTATCTTCATAATATCATCACGGGCAGCATTTGCAGCACTTTCATAACCAACGATAGTGATAATATGCTCCTCTGGATCACCCTTTTTAGGGAAGTTAATCTGGACATTGTGCTTTGTCCTAATTTTGTTGATAACAGCACCCTTTTTCCCAATTATTTTTGGATGGTAGTTAGGATCAACCTCAATCTAAGAAGTAGAGGAAATGTAATTAATCCACTGATATAGATCACACCAATAAGGTGAAATATAATTAAACCAAAAATAGTTTAACTCTCTGTAGATTGAGGAATTTAGTTGATAACAAACAAATTTCACTTTCTGGTTTAGGTAACAGCTAAAATCTTTTCATAGTACATACATGACAAAATATTTTTAATTAAGACCTAGCAATGGTTAACATTGACTTCATTCGTTTTTTTACGTAAACAACAAATGATATATATATTTTATTATACACCCACTCCCCGATTAACGCTGTTCCAATTAGCGGTTCCGCATTAGCGCTGAAAATATTTTAAGACCCTGTTCCAATTTAACACTCTCCGGTTCTACATTAACGCTCTTGAAAATCCTGCGATGCGCAGCGATCGCTTCACCCCGTGCGCTAGTCGGAACTATTCTGCTACGCTTTTTTTAAATGGAAGAGAGAATCGTTGACAAAAAACTTTCACTACTGAATATTCTGTATAGTACAGTGTATTAAAGGAAGAAAAATGATTTCATCAAGGCTTTCATCCACCTTTCGTCATTACCGTGTAATGGAATTATTTGATGAATGAACTTTTTGACTGTGCTCTGGGCATGTTTACAAGGAGTTTTTTTAGTGTCTTTTCTAAATTTCAAATATTGTATTTTCCCCGTAAAAATAGGCAATGAGTGAAAATAGGCAGCTGGAGAAGAAGAAAAGAAAAACAATATCACTTGGCGTAAAGTTAGAAATCTTGCGACGTATTGATGCTGGACAGTGGCAACACGAAATTTGCAAGACTTCATTTCTCACTGGTTCCACTGTAAGAACTATGTCCCAGTCCCAGAGTCCCATACTAATTTGGGGTTACGTTCCCGGAGAGTTAAATATACAAAGTAAAACCTCATATCAATTGTAAGGAAATTTTTTTTTAAACAAAAGTTTAAAATACATTAATTATATTTAAAACAATACGTAATTACTTTCAAAACTACGCAGTATTGATACACTGTTCTAAAAGAATACCGTTGTGTACTGAGTAAACATATGCATTTCAAATTTTTCCCAAGCAGAAATTAACATTTCACTTATAATGTCCACTATCACTATGAAAAGACTAAACAAGAATCATCACGACAGTTAATTTTTGGAACCTTAAACTCTATGTCATTTATTACAATTTAAGAAACAACAAAATTTTGCAATTTACTAAACTGGACAAAAGATAAACGAAAATAGAATGATGTTTCCTAGGTACATGACATACACAACTTCGTGAATTTCGCATTGCACTTCCCAGCATTTCGTACATGGTCTATAATTTTATCTTTCCCCTATAGTATTGAACACACAGGTGAACGGCTTAAGTTCAATGATTGTCCGATTGCAGCAAAAGACACTCCCAGTTCAGCACATCTAATAATTCCCAACTTTTGCTCGACAGTATTAAGTTCATGCGACCTACGCGTATTTTTGTTGGTCTCAGTCACATCATATTTACTCATTCTTATCATACAACATTAATTAAATTCAGTAAATAAACAAGCTATACCCTGGTCTAAGTATACACTGCCCATAGTCGCGTATACTAGCGAGCGAGAACGCCAGATGAAACAGTTGAATGCCAGGATGCACCATGCACTATGGCGGGAAATTCAACAATATTGTTCGACAAATGTCCGTAAGTCAGAATTTGGTGTTTGAAAGTCAAGTAGAAGGTATCAATTTGGAGCGTACGAAAGTGCAAATTGTACGAAAGTCGAATGTACGGAAGTCGAGGACCACCTGTAGTAATTTGCTAGATGCACTGGAAAACTGACTTGTCCTATACTTGTACAATATGAGTCCAGGGACTTAAATTAAATAAAAAAAAATTTGACCTTAACTGAGACATTAGGGTAATTTTATACATACCTTCAATTCAAATGATTGCAAAGCTTTTTCCTTTTTCTCTTCGTCCAACTGACGACACTTCTCTTCAATAGCTTCCTTGGCTTGTTGTACCGAAGCTGGAGATCCTGAAATCTGGTGTAACATTTTATTAGAGTGATAATCACAGATAAAGAAATAATATGGCTCACATGTTGCTTACAATTGCTCACATATTCTAGATAGAAAATAAAACTCCCCTCAAGAATTGCTTACAGTAATAATATCCAGCTTCTTCTCTGCAGGTGACAGCACAATATTAACATCATATTTGTCTCTCATTTCTCTCACGGAACGCCCTTTCTGTCCAATTATTAAGCGATGATAATCAAAAGGAACATTGACCTGAAAAACACACACTGAAAATTAGCAAGCGCAATTTTCAGGAAGGGTGGTCACATATAGGGTACACAGGAGACTATTAAGTATGGCCAAAATTTCACTCTCTGGAAGGCATAACTAAACATTTTCAAATGAAATTTTCCGGGTACCATTCTTTCTAAGATATCACATCCAAGTCGTCTTTTTATATGCGGCTCCATGGAGGCCATGATACTACTAAATATTTTGTAGTACCATGTGTGATGTATTTGTCAGTGTTTTCGATGCTCTTTTGAATAAACGGAACTGGCACGCCACCTTTTCCAAACCTTCCCTCTCCCGACTGCTACCCGAGTCCCAGGCACTCGTATCCCGACCGGCAGCCAGTGAGTACCTTTATTAAAGTGGTGTCTTATTTGCGTGCGTACACCACAAATGGCGACGAGGATAAAGTTAGGTAACGTTATGTAACTGATAGATAACGGCTAGATTAATAACTTTCGTAATTGTGTTCGCTTAAAATGGCAGGGGTAATAGGCTCGATTGGCGAGTTCGACAATTCTGTGGAAACGTGGTCGTCCTACGTTGAAAGATTTGAATTATTCGTCGATTGCAATGACGTAAATTCAAGCAAGAAAGTGAGTACTCTCTTAACCGTTGTGGGAGTAAAAACGTATAATTTGCTTCGGGATTTGTGCACGCCGGTTAAACCATCTTCAAAGACGTATAATGAGTTAATAAAGATGGTCGAAGATCATCTTTACCCGGCACCGTCATTCATAGCTGAGCGTTATAAATTCAGCAAGAGAGATCAGCATGAGGGTGAGACGGTAGCTAATTAAGCCTCAAAAAGCTTTCAATTCATTGCCAGTTCGGGTCTTCCTTAAACGACTTTTTAAGGGATCGCCTTGTAAGCGGCATTAGAAACGAGTCGACGAAACAGCGACTACTTGCAGAGTCCAGCTTGAGTTTCGAGCAGGCAGCCAAAATTGCCGGCTCGATGGAGGCAGCGGAGAAGAACGCAGCAGCTTTGGCTGTCAAAGGAGGTGACAACGGCAGCCGAATACAGCACGTGGCATCACGAAGAGCAGTTCAGAGCACCAGCAACTCTACAGCGACCAGGTCAAACTCTGTGTCTAGTGAAGGCAGTGTACAGTGTTTTTGTTGTGGCCAAATCGGGCATGTTAAGAAGCAGTGTAAATTATATGGTGTTATTTGCCATAAGTGTGGGAAGAAAAATCACATTGCCAAGGTTTGTCGAGTGACAAGTGTCGGTAATTTTAGGTCTTGGTTTAAGCCAAAACATAACTTTGTAGGTGTGGAAAGATGTTCCGATACACCTAATCCTCCTTACGAGGAAAACAAGGCTGACGATGTTAATATCGAGGATGTTCAACATTTATTTTCTATGTATGAGAAGCCTGTGGAAAGAGTCAAAGTTGACCCAATAAGGGTAGATATTGTTGTTCAAGGTAAAATGACTACGTTCGAAGTAGACACGGGAGCGAGTGTGACTGTTATTAGTGAAAGTTTTTATAAAAATAATCTAAGTTCTTGTGCTCTACTCCCTAGTGAATTGAAACTATGTTCATACACCAATCAACCGATTGTTCCAATTGGTAAAGTTAAAGTTAAGGTCAGCTATCAGAATGTAAATGAAATACTTGAAATGTATGTTATTCAAGGGGGATCACATCCGTTAATAGGACGTGATTGGCTTAAAATATTGGGCATAGACATTTCTTTCAAAAGTAAATTGGACCTACATGGCATTAGCGATTCAAGAACAACTGTTGATAATTTTGACCTAATGATTAATAATTTAATGAAACAATTTCCTGAAGTTTTTACCGATAAATTAGGCCAGTATAGAGGCGAACCAGTAAAATTGATTCTAAAAGAGAATGCTAAGCCGAAATATTTCAAGCCAAGACCAATACCTTTTTCTTTAAAGGCCAAGGTTGAGACCGAATTGCAACGTCTAGTGGACGAAAGTGTGTTAACTCCTGTACGTAGCTCTGATTGGGGTACGCCTATTGTGCCAGTCTTTAAGGCTAACGGTGACATCAGGATATGTGGAGATTTTAAGGTCACATTAAACCATTATTTAGAAGTTGATAAATACCCCATACCTCGCATTGAGGATTTGTTTGTAAGCTTGCATAAAGGGAGGCATTTTAGCAAAATTGATTTAAGCAATGCATTTATGCAGTTGACCTTAGATTCTGAGTCACAAAAGCTTTGTACTATTAGTACGCACAAAGGTCTCTTTTCTTACCGTAGAGTCCCCTATGGTATTTCTTGTGCTCCGGGAGTATTTGAAAAGGCCATTGAACAAACCTTGTCAGGGTTAGAAGGTACCGTTGTGTTTTTAGATGATATTTTAATTAGTGCACCAGATACTAAAACTCACTATGAGCGATTAGAGGCTGTATGTAAACGTCTTAGAGAATATGGTCTAACTGTAAAAAAAGAAAAATGTAAATTCTTTGCCAGTAAGATTGAATATTTAGGATTCAGTATTGATAAGGAAGGGTTACACACATCACAGGATAAAGTGGCTGCAATTGTGAATGCACCCATACCTAAGTCGGTCAATGAAGTTCGAGCTTTTATTGGTCTTGTAAATTATTATTCAAAGTTTATAAAAAACATGTCAACTATTTTAAATCCTATGTATAAACTTTTGCGTAAGGATGTCCCTTTCAATTTTTGTAAAGAGTGTCATATTGCATTCAATGAAGTTAAGAAAATTTTGACGCATGCACCAGTGTTGGCACACTACGATCCAGCATTGCCTGTAAAAGTGGCAGTTGATGCCAGCTCAACAGGACTAGGTGCTGTTTTAAGCATAGTTACTCATGAAGGTGTTGAGAAGCCGGTGGCTTATCATTCGCGCACTCTATCTTCTGCTGAGCGTCAGTACTCTCAGATAGATAAGGAAGCACTAGCTGTGGTTTTTGGCGTCAAAAAGTTCAACCAATATTTGTATGGACGGAAATTTACCTTATGTACGGATCACAAGCCTTTATTAAGTATTTTTGGTCCAAAAAGGGGATTACCTGTTTTTGCCGCGAGTCGACTACAAAGATATGCTTTATTTTTGTCAGGATATAATTTTGATGTCCAATATGTTAAATCTGAAAAACATGGTAATGCCGACGCTCTTTCACGTTTGCCATTACCCAACATGCTCACTGTAAATGAAGAACCTAAATGGATAGGAACTTATTTGCATTGTATAGTTGAGAGTTCCGTTCCATTAAATTTTGAAAATGTTAAAAACGAAACTCAGAATGATCCTGTTTTAAAGAAAGTGTACAATTATATAATGTATGGATGGCCTAACTTTCTATCAGAGGAAAATAGAGCGTTACAGCCTTATTTCTTAAGGAAGGATGAACTAACTGTTGAGCAAGGTATCATTATGTGGGGATACAAAATTGTTATTCCAAGTAAATTACGTGACTATGTTCTGAATGAATTGCATTCGGGTCACTTAGGTATTGTGAAGATGAAATCTGTGGCTAGAAATTATGTTTGGTTTCCTAATATTGATAGAAGAATAGAAGACCTAACTAACAGTTGCTCGTCCTGCCTAAGGGAACGCTCCAGTCCTTCCAAGAGTGAACTTCATGTATGGCATTATCCAACCTCACCTTGGGAGAGATTACATGTGGATTATTTAGGCCCTTTTAAAGGAAAAATGTATTTAGTGGTGATCGATGCTCACACTAAGTGGCTTGAGGTATTTGAAGTTAGCTCTACCTCAGCAAAATTAGCTATAGAAAAGCTCAGGGAGCTATTCTCAAGGTTTGGACTACCTGTTTCCTTACATTCCGATAACGGTCCTCCTTTCACATCTTTAGAATTTAGAAATTTTATGGTATCAAATGGAGTTAAGCACTCATTTTCACCCCCCTACCATCCTCAATCCAATGGTCAGGCGGAGAGCTCCGTTAAGTATGCTAAGCATAAGCTAAGTTGTGCTTTTCTTGAAAATATTGATGTAAATATTGCTTTAAGTAATATACTGTTCAGTTACAGGAACTCTGTTCATAGTACAACCAATGAAACTCCTGCCAAGCTAATGTTTGGCAGACCCTTAAGATCCAGGTTAGATCTATTAAAGCCTAATATTGTCAAAAGGGTGGAAATTAAACAAGATAAACAAAAAGAGTATTTTGGTGGGAGGAAATCTAGGGTATTATTCGAAAATCAACCTGTCCTAATTAGGGATTATCGCTTCAAAGATAAGTGGGTGGAAGGTATTGTATTAAGACGACTTAGTAGTGTTGTGTATTCAGTAATGTTAAAATCTGGTTTTGTTTGTAACAGACACATTGATCAGCTCGTAGGGCTAAATTCTGACTCTGTCATAGACAATTCAGTAAATGTACCACGTGAGTGTAACGTTAATAGCGAGCTGGTAGCAGAAAGTTTTCCTAAACAATACTACCAATCTCCTCACTCAGTCCGTCTCAGTGATAATGACGTCCCTAGACCAACTGAGAGACCTACCCCTACCACTCCTATTACATCAAGTTTGAGCCACTCACCTCCATCCCTTCAATGTCCAGATATATCTCCACCCAATGCCCAGGGTAATGCTCCTATCTCTGGAACAGCTGATGGTAAGAGATACCCTCAGCGCTTAAGGAGGCCTGTTGATCGCCTTAATTTGTAATGGTAATTTGAGTTTGTTGTATGGTATGGTACATGTTTACTTGTTGTACTTATATGTAAGGAATTGAGAGGGAGGAGTTGTGATGTATTTGTCAGTGTTTTCGATGCTCTTTTGAATAAACGGAACTGGCACGCCACCTTTTCCAAACCTTCCCTCTCCCGACTGCTACCCGAGTCCCAGGCACTCGTATCCCGACCGGCAGCCAGTGAGTACCTTTATTAAAGTGGTGTCTTATTTGCGTGCGTACACCACACCATGATGGAGGCCTATTCTGAATTGGGGCGTGCTATTCTACGATCAAGCTATTCCACACCTCATTGTAGCCCAAGTCCGTATTCTGAATCGAGCCAGGCAATAAACAGCTTGGGAAAACTAGTGTTTGTGATGATTGTAATATGAAATTTCAGCAGCCAATGAGAAGCAAGCTGGCATTCTAGCTTCGATGAAATATTCATTCCCTCATATATTTACCTCTTAAATAGATAAAATTATAAATAAAATACTTTTAATGTATTATAATCTATAAATTTTAACTTACAAGCTCGAAGCAATCTATTCCACATATTCTATAAAATGACTTATGATAATATTATGGCGGAGCGGTGAATGCTAATGTGAGTTTTCTGCTGTAAGAAGACTTTAACATTACATTTTTAAAGTTATCTATGTAAATAATGCCTGTATTAAACAATGTATGGGTTTTCCTCTTTCCCTGTACAAATTTTGTGATAGTAGTGAACCTTATTAGCTATCGGCGAGTCGTATACCTCATGTTGACATTTGTATTTTTGTAACTGGCTGTTTTGACATGCAAGTACCGCATGTAGTCCTTCGGTCAAGAACTATCATTATTGTAATAAATGTTATTCTACTCTGAGATTTCTTATTCAACTGGCAGTAATGGCCTGGGAGCTCCCATTGACTGTTGTTAAAGTTTGTAGTGGCATTGACGCGAACGTAAATGTAAGCGAGAGATGGACATAGAAAAATGTTAATATCGGTCTCATTTGAAATGATACAGAAATAATTTTACTGTCTTTATAATAGTTGAGGATTTGCTACTTAGTAAACACCCAAGGTTTTTGAGGGCAATGAAAAGTTTATGAATTATTTTTTACTGAAGAAGACCCCATTTACGTTATGTTTCACAGGGCGACATTGGAATTGTTGATTTTTACTTAAGTTTACCATTACGATACACGAAAGTGGTGTGCTCTTTTTATTTCAACCCTAGCATATGTATGTTTGTAGATATGCTTGGGAAATTCTAAAATTATAACCAAGATTTTGTAGTGTTCGTCTTCCCTATAACAAGGAATAAGCGATGGGAAACATGCCTTTGTGATGGCAAATTGCGTTACAGAGTATGAAATTATTCTATCGTATATTATAATGTTATTCTGTGGCCAGTAGCAATTATATATTACGTTCAATTCATAATGGGAAATAATGCACCATCGCAAATTAATGCGCTTTATCAACCAAGGAAGAACGAGAGCTTCAATCACAAACGGACGCTAAACACACGAGTCACGCTGGGCACGGTAAGCTTGGTGCGCTTGGTGGCATGTTTCCCACATAGCTGCTGGATCGGTCACGTGACCTTCGCTGTGACATTTATGGGCGGAGCCACGTCCAGTCGTCCATTGTAGTCAATTTCAAAATTTCAAATTAAAAAAAATTTTTTAAATTTTCATTGCTCAAATAAAAATTGCAGAGACTTTCAGTCACCGGCAAAACTTAAAAAAATGCCGCCGCATTGAAAGTGTTAAATGGTAAATTTTCGCAGCCAAATGCGTATGCAAGTCTTTAATAAAAACAGAAAAAAGTATATACAATGGAAATGAATACGGTTGAATGGAAATACGATGCGAGATTTCCCAATTACTTGGGATACATGTACATGTTAACCATGGTTACATATCCAATCCATCACAAATTTTAATATCGTCAAAGACTCTCAGAAATGTATCATTTGCTGTAAACAAAGCGTGGCTGCATCTTTATCTACACCTATTAGGGAAGTCAATGAAGACCCCAAAACATCAAGCTTGGGAAATAATTAGTGTAAAGCTGAATTTTATCCCCCAGGAGCTTCCCCCCCTCCTTCCCCCCCAATACCAATATTTACGGAACACCCACTATCTCTGTTACTAACTATCAGATCAAGTTCAACCTTTTTCTGTTTTGTTTGTTATTAAATAGGTATTCTTCAATATTAATACCTAACGTATTTACATTAAACCTAATATTTCTTGATAAATTTAAGAATATATTAGGAAAAGTAGGTTTTTTACTTTGAAACTTTTTATTTTTGCGCTATAGGTTTTTTACGTGTCATATTATGTAAAAACTCTTCCTTTAAAGTTATAGCCTACATTTTTTTGAATCTATTGATATACAGCTGTTACGCGACAATGTGTCGCGTCGTGTGACGTGCAGCATGACCCATTAGGTGGAATGCGAAAGTGGCAGCCACGGAGGGGAAGCGGTGGACATGGTGGGAGAGGGGCGAGAATGTGGACTTGAGGGGAAGGACGGTGGCGGGGAGGGGACTTGAGGGGAGGGCAGTGTGAGACGGGACATGGTGGAGTAAGGGTGTAGAAAGTGCTAGTGAATAAAGATTGAAGATATAGAGTGTTATTCTTGTGTCTCGTTACACAGCTATATTTATTTTTGTGTGATGCTAACACTGGGGAGGTGGAGAATGCAAGAAGGTTTAGCTCTTTCCCGTTTTCCGTCCCGAAATCATCAAGAAAATTATTTTCCTGTACCATCCTGTTCCGAAACCAGAAATGCCTTTCCCGCTCATCTCTAAATAATGCGACGTAGTAAAGTAATATTTATATTGACCCCCTCAATTACAATTCATGGAAAGATCTCAGATAGTGAACACATTTTTTTTTCTTAATCTTCGAGGGTGAAACAGTTTTCCTATGTTTCTTAAATAAAAACCTGAAGATCCGGGTTGTGTTTTTGTTTTCGGTAGGCAGCTAGGCCCTAGTATAATTTAATAAGATCTAGATAAATTTTTCACCTTGTTAGTTACATGTCATGGATAGCAAATTCATGATCTCAGATAGAGAACATAGGTTTTGGGTTGATCTTTGAGGGTGAAAAACTTATCTTAGGTTTCTTAAATAAAAACATGAAAATCCAGGTTGTGTTTGTTTACATTAGGCGTCTAGGCCCTACTATAATTTCATAAGATCTAGATAAAGTTTTTCTTTTTATCTTGTTAGCTACATGTTGTCGATAGCTAATTCATGATCTCAGGTAGTGAACATACATTTTGTCTTGATCTGTGAGGGTGAAATAGTTGGCTAATGTTTCTGCTAATGTTTTCATGCTGCACCACCAGCTGCAATGGCCAAATAACTTTTAATATAATTTTCGATTGGATATGTATGTTTATATCTTTGAAAGTTCGTAAGTCGGATGTTCGTAAGTCGAGGACTTACTGTACATAAAAAAGAAGCTAAAAATTCAAAAAAATAAGTTCAGTTTCTGAGGTCGATTCACGATTTCAAGTTAGCAGCAAAAGTGTTAAAGCAAATGAGAGTTTTCCGGATGCTCTCATGGATCACCAAGATGCACTCAAGGATCACCATGGAGATGCATTGACTACAACTCTCAAGGATAACACTTCAGAACAAGACAGTTCCCACAAGTGTAGAAATGAAAATAAATAAATATTTATAACCTAACCTCAAAACAAATGAACCATGATAAATACATATTTAGTTTTGAGTGAAGGAGAAATAAAGTTTAAGAAGCATGAATTGAGCATATTATAGATTGATTAGAGTGAAAACTTAAAAATGTTATACTATGACCACGAGCACACTGATAAAAACATTCATAAAGCTATCAGAAGTATGTGATGAAATACAAAGCCCAAATGCCAACTTACCTCAATTGTAATGGGCACAAGAGCAAGCAGAGCTTCCTTGGCTCCTTCACAATTTTCTTTCTTCCCAGTGATTCGAATAATATCACATAACCTAGGACCAGCAGGCTCCTCTGGTGCTTTGGCATCAACTTGATTCATTCCACCATGTGCCTCAGGGACTTGAGAGCCATCATGAGCCTTAACCTGATCCACTCCAGGCAAAACACCTTCACCATTCAGCGGGTTGCTTGGTTCCCAAGCAGCTGTCTGCAGTCCAGTTTGCCATTGATCTTAAAAATAAGTTTCCCCATTATAAAAGTAATACAACAAAAGAATCATTAAAACCATCCATTATTAAATTGACAACATTCCAAAAACCAAAAGAAAGTTACTCACTTCACCCTATTATTCACCCTAGTTTGTCACTCACGGCCAATGGAGTGAAATATGCCTCCTCTCCTCAAAAAATTGCCCTGGGTGTGCCACAAGGATCCATATTAGGACCACTTCTTTTCCTGCTATACATTAATGACCTTCCTCAGGTCGTCAATAACATAAATGGCCTAACCCTAATCCTTTATGCCGATGACACAAATGTCATTAAAGCTGACTCATCATATCCCAAACTTATTAAAAAAGCAAACAGAGCCACAGAGAATATTAGGAAATGGTGCCAAGAAAACGGACTACATGTAAATGAAAATAAAACCCAAATGTCTAAATTTTCCAATTGTAACGATGTTAAAGAGAGCTATCTAGTAAAAATAGGTAATCAGTCTATTGCGCAAACCTCTACGGTAAAATTCCTTGGGATACACGAGACTGCTAATATGACATGGGAAAAGCAGGTTGAGGAATTAAAAAGCAAGCTACATTCAAGCTGCTATTTATTTAGACAACTGAGACACACTACAGGCATTGATGTTTTAATAAAATTATATTTTGCTGAATTCCATGCTAGGGTGTTACAAAGCATATTGTTCTGGAGGGGAATCTTGTTTCCTTGACGAAATATTCATCTTGCAAAAACGAAATCAGAATCATCACTTTCCATCACCTAACATCTCCCGCCAAGCCCATTTTCCATTCCCTGAAAGTTCTTCCACTCCACTGCATATATCTATTTCAACTTATTTTTCATGTAAAAAAAACTTGACTCAGTTCTCCACTAATTCTGATCTTCATGATTACAATACTTTGAGTAAAAACTTCCTTCACTGTTAATCAAAAGGTTTTTCGGGTGTGCCGCGTGATGATCAGGTTTAGCCTGACGTTTCGTGACCTCTACTGGTCACTTCTTCAAGAGGGAATTGATGTCCTCCTTGCCGGTGAGGGATATATATATCTCAGAAGGGTGAGTTGGAGGGGGAAGAGGGATGAGGGGTGGAGGGAGATGTACGTGAAAAATATTTATTAAGTATGGGCATCCAAGTGTGGCTTATTTGGAGGCCACCATCACTGTTGAAATTTTCTTTGTTCTTTTTTATCTCAATGGCCTCACGATACAGCCTGGGTTTGAACCTGTTGACCTTGGCGATTACTTTTGATTTCCCGAAGTCTATCTCATGTCCCAGGGCTGCATGTTCTGCCACTGCCGACTTCGACATCTGTCCCAGTCGAGTGGCCCGTTGATGTTCCTCCAGCCGGGTTTTGACGCTACGTCCCATCTCCCTGATGTATTTTTTCTCACACGTTCCACAGGGGATTTCATAGACTCCCTCAATTTGCAGGGGAGTCCTATCATTCACACCTCTTAAGAGAACCTTCAACTGTTTTGACCCAGGGAACTATCGACCAATTTCATTAACGTCTATTATAGGCAAGATACTCGAACATATCGTCGTTAGCAATATCATGACGTTCCTGGACAGTCGTAACTTCCTTCATGGCTGTCAGCACGGCTTTCGGAAAGGTAGATCATGTGAAACACAGCTCGCGCTCTTTCTTCATGACGTTCTCAAATCTGGTGAATCGAAAACACAAGTGGACGCATTATTCCTAGATTTTAAGAAAGCTTTCGACACGGTACCTCACAACAAACTTTTATACAAATTACAGTCATGCGGCCTAAACGAAACAGTAGTAAACTGGATACGCGACTTTCTGAGTGATCGTAAGCAAAAAGTAGTTCTTGACGGAATTAGCTCTGATGCAGTTAAAGTGACATCAGGTGTCCCACAAGGAAGCGTAATCGGCCCCCTTTTGTTCATTATATACATAAATGATCTATGCTCTCGAATTAGCAGTAAAATACGTTTATTTGCTGACGACGCTGTCATCTATCGCGAAATTAATGATCACTCTGACTTTGAAATTCTATCATCGGATTTAAACAACGTTCATGTGTGGAGCCAAGAGTGGGGACTCGAACTTAATCTGAGCAAATGTGCGGCGGTACATTTCTTGCGGAGGTCGTCCAACTATCCCCGTGTATATGCTGTGGATGGCGTTAAGATAAAGGCGACAGATGAAGTTAAGTATCTGGGAGTTACGATAACCTCAAACCTATCGTGGGGAACACATATAAGAAATATTTGTGGCAGAGCTCTGAAGAAGCTAGGATTCGTCAAGCGTATTGTGGGAAGATTCTCAGATGAAAAAGTAAAAGAGAGGTGCTATTTCGCACTCGTCCGGCCACACCTTGAATATGCAGCAAGCATATGGGATCCGGTGCAGAAAGAATTAATTCGGGAACTTAATAAAATACAAAGGAAAGCTGCGCGATTCGTCAAAAACTGCTACGGGCGTACAGACAGCGTTACGCAGATGTTAAACGAATTAGGCTGGGAGCCGCTAGAGACTCGGAGGCTGCGCGCTAGGCTTAGATTACTTGAGCAATTGAGAATAGATATCTTTCAGAGCGACACGGAGAACATCATATTAGAACCCCACTATATTTCCAGGTCCGACAGAAACGATAAATTAAGAGAGATATTTTGCCGAACGGATAGGTATGGGAATTCGTTTTTCCCCCGAACAATAAGGGACTTTAATAAATGCAAGGCGTAATTTCATAGAGCGTTTCCTTTTTATATGTAAACGGCTGGTGTCCTAACACCCCCCGCCACACGCCTATTGAGGCGGCTTGCGGGGTAGTATGTAGATGTAGATGTTTGTGTGGTCTAAAGGTGGTCTTAATTTCATATCTCCAGAGAAGATTCCCTATCCTGTCCGTCACGCCCTTTATGTAAGGAAGGCAGGCTCTCTTCGGGGTGGCTACCTTCACTACTACAGGCTACCTTCACTGTTACTCTATTAGAACAAAAAGTTAAAATGTGGACCACAGGAGATGGGAGCTGGAGTTTAAAACAAATTGCCTGCAGAATTAAAAAATCTACGAATTGCTAGCCTCTTCAAGGTAAAAAACTGTATTACTCAGTAACTGAGTACATGAGAGATGACTCTCCGGAATATTAAAGAGTGTATTTTTCGTGCACGTTTTTGTCAATAATACAGTTTACATTAATACTTTTTGCAAAGTCATACTCAATCGGTAGTATAATGAGATTACTAAAACATTCTTGACCAATCTGCGATTGTAAATATTTTTTTATCAATTTTCATTTGCTGAAAGATCTTTCACAGCTGGTGGAAGACACAGGTAGCGTCAATGCTTTTGTAGATGAATGCTAGGCGAAGTGCAATCCCTACATTGGCATAAATGGTCACTAAGCCATATTCCTAATGGCTATTTCTGACTTTAAGCTGACTTATTTATGACTGACAAGCTTAAAAAATAAATGACGTATTTGTCACTAGGGCAGCCGACCCTATTCCATCCCAGCGGCAGTACATACGGCGTCATCGGCGACGACGTAATATAATGTTTTTACTTTCCAGGGGCGGATTTCTGTTCTTTCATGAAGACGTAATGCTTGCATATGGCGTAATGAATCAACAGAATTCAATGGAAAATGCAAATAACTAAATGGCAAACGGTAGGCTTTACTGAATGGAACTCCTTCGTGATGAGGGTGAAAGAAAACACTACAATTGGACAGAAAAGTTAACTTTTATTCCTCCCAATGGTGATGCGCAGCATAGAAAATTAGGATACGACGGTTTACATACAATATATCTGGTGGAATTCAACAGACTTGCACCCTCACAGGCATGGCAAAACGCTAAATGGAAAATACTATCGTACTATAATACGATCTATAGATCACTTGAATCTTTGGTAGTGTTGTAATAACTGGGGTCTAAGTCATTGCTTAGAAATAATCATTCATGGACAAGAGGGAAGTATATCATCTTCAGCCTGCAGCCGACCGAGCCAATACGTCGCACTGTGGCATGCAGGAGACGGTGCTCACGTCTAGTACAGATTGATAATCGAATGACGAAAGTCACAAACTCACACATACTGACCAAGGAGGTTTAAAAGAACACCACCTTGATAGACAGATAAACAAAAAGGGAAACAGAAAATCTCATTTTGTAATGTTATGTCTGCCGTTCCAATTTACATAGCGACAATTTGCAAGCAACCATCCTTTTTTCCCCGAATTTTGATTATTTTTAAGCGAATTCCTGACTTTTCCAGATTTTTTCCCGACATTACTAAATTCCTGACTTTTCCCGACTGGTAGACACCCTGTCTAATACGGATCGTGGTGCTGTATAGTTCAGGAACTTGGTCACTGCGAAGGGAGAATGTGTGTAGACTTAAGGCTTTTGAGATGTGGGTTTGGAGAAGGATGGAGAGAGTGAACTGGGTGGAGAAGACGACAAACGAGGAGGTATTGGATATGGTTGGAGAGGAGAGGAAGCTTGTGGCGGAGGTTCAGAGAAGGCAGAAGAGATGAATGGAGGAGGTTTTGAGAGGGGAGGGCATGTTGAATAGCGTGATAAAGGGTGAACACTGGGGAACCGTAGAAGAGGAAGGAAGAGGATACGAATTCTGGACTAAATAATAGGTGATAGAAGATATGATGAATTTAACATGGATGCAATTGCGGGACATCCTTAGGACGGAAAGTGAGACAATGTCTCTGAAATTTGGATGCATGATGGTGACTGTCCAAGAACCAACCAATCAGCTGGTAGAATACGTAAATGAATGAGTAATGATTTTAACAGTTACTAGTAGGGATGGGCAGATCCAGGTTTTTCTTTCGAATCCAAATCCGAAACCGGATCTTTCATTTCGGATCCTGGATCTCAGTTCTTATTTTCAGATCCTATGATTGTCTTCAAGGGTGCAATTCAAAAATGAAAACAAAATTTAAGTCTTGGAGACTTTATTTATTTTTAATTTCATGGCATTCATTAGACCACTTTAGTCATCTTCTGGATTTCTTCTGTTTTCTGCCAGCCCAGTATTTCTTCATTCGCTCAGATTGTAGCTTTCTTTCTTCATCTGAGATTACCCTTCCTATTCTCTGTTTGTTGATCTTGGTTTGCAGTCTGATCTGTTTGTCCTTGAGTTTCATGATAGCATCTGTCTTTTCTTTCAAATCTTCTATTGTAATGTGTAATTCACTCATATCTTCCTTAATTTCTGCTATCCATCTTGCACTGGCCTTACTGTTCCATAACTTTTCTATAATATTTTTGCTTATTCTGTTTTCTGGTGTTTTGATAAGGTGTCCAAAGAATGAGATTTGTTTCTTTCTCAATGTGCTCATTACAGGTTCTATTTCTCTGTAGACTGTTTCATTGGAAGCTAATCTCCAGTGCCCATTTTTTTGTATTTATTATTTTCTTGGAGACTTTATTGAAAATAAACAACTTCAAGTTTTAAAATGTTAAAATTTAATATATAAATAAACGACAATGTCATTGCCACAATAATACTAATCTTTGATTGCCATCAAGTTTTTTTTTAAAAACACCAACATTTTAGCAAGGTCAGGATCTTATCTATTTCACTTGGTATCACATATTAACCCAGCAGTACTGAACACCTGTTCAATAGCAACAGTAGCTGGGGAGATACAGGTGCTTCTTGGAAAACTAAATGGAAGATGAGGAAGAACTCTGGTTTCGGAGTGCAGATGAAACATCAGCAGAAGCATCAAGGTCAGACTCTTCAATACAAATGTTTACAGGCATGTTGTTGAGCCCACATCTTTAGAAGAACATGGCACTGGCACGAAAGGTAAAGTTTTCTGATAAGAAGAAGACTTATCACACACCCAGAATCACACCCCATTCATCCTCAATCAATTAGTACAGCAGAGTGTCGATTATCCATTGTTCAATTATCCATCCGGTGGATTATCCGTTCAACATCCAGCAACAAACCCCTCCCCTACTCTCTTTCCATCCCCTCCCCCTATTCATCCTTTCTGTCCTCCTCATGGGGCTGTTCAATCACGCAGATGAGTCAATGCTCTGCAATCGCACAACTTGGGCTTCCATGGGTGTTTTATATTTGCCAAGTTTTCTTCAGTAATACAACTGGCTGAAAATGTACAATTCTTCAAAAAATAGAATGCGCGTCATTTGAGACATTTTGGAGAAGCTGAAGACAATTGACAGGACATCCAAGGGAGACTCAGTGGCTAATATAGTGGTGGGCTCATGTGTTGGCATCTCCAAAGTGCACGATATATACTGAAAAACCAAGCCAAATTATTGGACTATGCTTCAAAATCTGATAGGGTGAGTGGACTTCAGAAGCTCAAAACAATGAAGGGTTCAAATATAGCCGATGTTGACAGTGCATTATCTGTTTGGGCATAGGGATGGTCAGTGGCATTGACTTGTTTTCTTCGAGATACAGCTGAGTAAGCAGAGAGATAGAGGACTCATGAACTCATGAGGAGTGACCATAAATCGCTACTGGCCAGACACATGACGAGTTGGCAATAGCTTTGGGAGGAGGGATCGGACTTAAAGAGACATGCAGGTGGTCGGAAAACACGGACGACTCAAGCCGGTTTGTTTATTGCCAATGCCTGTGTTCGCGCCCCCCTGAGTGGCGTAGATGCCCGTGTGTGCCCATTTGCACAGTCACCCTTCTTCCAGCTGGATACCCACCTTGCACGCTGAACTTACGAGAGACGGGAAGGGGTGTTCTTTGGAAAATGTTCTGAGTAGTTGACTGCAGGGAAACAGTGGTTTCTGCAATTTGGAACATGGTCAAACATCTAACCACTTAAGGACTGGCTCAAGAGTGGTTTGCGCCCCTTACCCTTTCCACTGCTTGGAAGGGAGATAAGGAAGATAGTGTATATCTTAGCACACCCGGGCGAGGGTAGTTCGGATTCGCCAACCACCTGCAGGTCTCTAAGGACTCCCAGGAGCTGTCGTCATACAAGTGTGCGTCAGCTACCTTAATGTGAGTATCAGAAGTTAAAATACGTGATTTGGCCGATCTCAGATTCTTCACAATGAGTATAACAATTTGCGATCATGAATTCTTATGACTTAAAATCATTTGCATAATGCAACTACATGGTGATACAGTTATTTTAGGTTCCTTTATGACATAAAGTTAATGATATAAAGGCATTTTTTTGCTTTCAGAAAATAACCAAAAATTGTTTTAAACACTGCCAAAGACCACAAAAGTTAGGGGGGGGGGGAAATAACTATAATTGTCACAATTTCTTTAAAAGGTTCAATATTACGAAACTCAATAATACAAAGTGCTGATTTTTCGGTCCCGCTGACTTAGTAATACAGTGTGTCCTCGTTTAACGTTGCCCCGTTTAACGTTGTTTCGCGATAACATTGTCCAACAATTAAAACCCTAAATCGTTCAACGTCGTCAGTGCTTCGCGATAACGTTGTTCAAATTTTGCGCAACAAAAAAAAAAATGAATAACGAATAGGAATTTGGCGCATCTGATGCGCAATTTCCATTCGTCGGAAAAGTTTGACGTTAACTCCTCATAGCGTGTGTCAAAAGTTCACCTGAGTGAATAATTATTACGTTATTTTGTTTCATAACTATATGTTTGCTTATTATTTACTACGCTGTTATTGGGGGGGAAATGCATCGGGTGATTTAAAACTCAAACCAACGTTAGTGTGCCATCTTCAATCGCATGGTATTAATAATACCATGTCCGAATGGTAGATCCAGGGGCAGATATCTACGGGGAAAAATACCTTAAAATCCCATGCCGCCATAAGGTAGATTTACTGCTGTTTGAGGTGTATCGAAAACGTCTTTTTCGTGTTGAATTAGTGTGTATTCTAAACCCTCCATGATACAGTACATCGTCGAGGGTGATACTTTTCCTAAAACTTTGTTACGAAATAACAAAAAATTTGTACACAGCACCGAGTTTCCCTAGTTCACTCACTATTTTAATTGATATCCTACGTCTTCGCGATCGCAGCGAGCGAAATCTTTGCCCTTCACTGCATTCGCATGCGCACGCTCCCGCAGTGAAGGACAAAAATTTCTATTTACTCCGAGGGAAGCCGGTGCTAACAGCACTAAATATCAGAAATATAGGAGGGAAACCTGGTGCTTATTCTTTCAAAAATGCCTTTTCAGTTTGTTTCATCTAAGATATGAAGATCTCTGACTAGTGAAATCATCTGTTCGACTGTCCGCGTAATTAAAATACGCCGTGGTATTGGTATCATAGCGTCCAGTCTGGGAGAAAATTAATTTCACCTGCTTCCCGATCACCTTATACCACCTATTTCACTTACATTGTTACGCTACATATGCGCATTTACCTTTCGTTTGCTTCATAAATCCTTTTTCTTTCGTAAACTATTCACTTAAACCTGTGATGTAAATCTACTTCTGGACGCCATATTGGAAATACTGACCTTTTACTCCTAGTTCCCCCAGATGGTGCAGCGGTCAAGCAGTGTCTTCATTTTCTATACCCACCGCCCATGACCTTTCCCGCCTTCAACTTAAAAGTATTCCCGCTCTTCGACGGCTTTATTACACTCAGGAGGGACGGGTAACCTCTCGGAGCTACCTTATAATCTTTGGAGGTACTTCATTCCACTGCCTCCATACGGAACTTTCATCACCAACTCGCCTCTCGCCGTAATTTTACGCAAACCAATCACCATTGGGGTGGGTTGGTTTAAAAGGGTATTAGTGAAAATAAATCGTAACTATCCGCCAAATAACCTATTTTCCGTTCAGAAATGGCCTTCTCGACGCCGCGTACTGTCCCACCTTAGCACCCCTGTTTCATTCCACAGACACGCAACGTAGTTGGGGGGGGGTTGGGTAAGGCCATATTTCAGACGTGATATTAGTCCGTAACCCTCTACCGGGATTTCCAAAAATCTCGCAATATGGCGTCAAAATATCACAAAAAATACGCGAATTTGGTCATTTTTAAACTTTATTTTCACCAAAACTAAGAATCTTACGCCTTTTTTTCTTACATTTAATAAATGCGCATTCCTTTCACTTTCCTTTACCATTCATCTAATACCCCTTACTTTTCTACTATTCTCACACAAGAAATCGTTATTGTTATGAAATGAAGAATTGGTGAGTTTGGAACCGATTTTAAATTTTTACATTGTTTCTTATGGAAAATACTGCTTCGTTTAACGTTGTTTCGCTTAACGTCTACTTTTTCAGGAACGAGTTAACAACGTTAAACGAGGACACACTGTATTGAGTTTCTACTGCATCAATATTCTCATAACTATTGGGTTACATGAGCAATAATTATGAGAACAGGAAATTGTAAAAATACTTGGGAATTGGCAGGAGGGAATTCTCATCCAGAAACACTACTACAGAAGAAGATTGATACTCCGGAATTCTAAATAACGAAAGATCTAAATAACGGAAGGTTTTCCGGAATTTTGAGAACTTTTGATTTTTTAAGCCATCTGCCAAAAATACGGCTATGTAAGCGTTTAAAGTGGCGCCTCAGAGTCTGTTTGGCTTTCTGTCAACCTCACGAGTGCCAGCCAATGAAATATAGTGAAATAGGACACGTATAATCACGAAACACGGATAATCCAAACTTTCACTTTTATTTCCTATAATTTTCATAATATATGTAGAAAAACAATGAGACATCATTTGCGCATATAGTCTGTTATTTTAGATTGTTTCACGGACTCATTAAGAGTTTTCTTCACCTGACCACTTATCTTTTTAGCAGCGATAATGTCATTGCAGTCTTATTCCCACTGCTCCATTTACTGTATCAAACCATCTACGAAGTTGAGCACCTGGCTGTGACTCATGTGTTCGCTGCTCACCTAGTCTTCACTCCCGCTACTTCCACTCTCCCCACTCCCTTCTTCTCCCCCTTGTCAGATCGGGGCGTAAACAATATCGCTATCAGTCACATGCTGGAAGCCCGGGTCACACCAGGAAATTGAGTGCTGTGATGAATTTTTGGACAATTTCTCCGAAGATTACTCTGAGGAGGAAGAGTATGAAGCTTCTAGAGCTCAATCTGCTAAATCATCTATGTTGGGTGGGAGCTCCTGCTAAAGAAAAATTATTTCCAATTTCACCTTCAGAATCTGAAGATAGCTCAGATGAAGACGATTTACCGCCTTGTATAGGCAGGATAGGTTGATGGATGTGAATATACAGGTCTTCCGGATTTTACTGGCTGGCGGACAACTATTTTGCTGGCGTTGTAGTAGAAATTCAGCATCGAGACAAAAAAGTGCGCTTTATGAGCATTTCAGAAAAAATGGGCCCTGCAAAATATTGATTTTCTCCTCATATTATATTATTAAGAGTCACTTTTTCCCATTTACAGGTGACCTCATCCAGATTGTCTTCACGATTCTTTATTTTCGAATGACAAACTTTGAAATATGTTTTTGTCACAAATTTTATGATAATGTGTTTGTTTTTCTCATTTCATGCCACCTCAATGCTCATATCTGAGGAGCCGCGATTGCTCTCTTTCCGTCACATTGTCGACAGTGTTGCCTATTTACAGGAAAGTGATCTATATACCGGAAATATCCTTACTCCAGAACATGTCTGGTCCAGAGTATTCCGGATTATTGATCTTCTACTGTAGTTGCCTACCTAAAATTCTAGAGACCTTGATGCTACCAACCAGATATCTCGATAAAAAAGCCAGGGCATCTCTTACTTACCAGCATGATGTTGTGTATCTGTGGGCCACTGTTCCTGAGTGGCAGTTGTTCCCCAATCTTCTTGGGGAGCAGGAGCAGCCCACTGATCCTGGGGAATAGCCGTGGCCCATGAATCCTGATTGGCTCCCGATGACCATTGAGGGGATGTTTGCCATTGAGCTGACTGCTGCTGTTGTGGTTGCTGAGTGAACTGCTGGGCAGCATGGTCTGGAGATGACAAAAATGAATGTTACAACATGAAAACTAATACAGTAGAGCCTCCTTTATTCAGTGTTCACTCAGATCTGAAATAAGAAGTGAAAATTTCCTGAAATAATCAACCATAAGTTCACATAAGCTCTAGGTAAAGAGGTGTAACCTCATCTATGAGCCATTCACGCAGGACTCATTGGACTATTCTCCGCTACCATTCTAACCTGTAAAATACACACCAGTATGCCTTGAGTGTTTTCTGTGTCCATATTTGTGGCAGAATCATTATTGCCCTTTAGTAACAGCAAATGCTTATCAATTTTATTATGATTGTTCCTGATCGAAATAATAGTGACTTCAGTTCAGAAAAGCTAATAGAAGGTGACAAGTGTTCACTATCAAGGAAAAAGTGTGAATTCCATATTTAATTCAGAGTAAAAGAAAAACAATAGCTGAAGCCAATTAAATTTAAAACAAAAATGGCAAGATGTTGAAGTACAAAAATATGTTTAACATTTTAATGTAAGAAAAAACCAATGGGTATTTTACAGTATAAGCTTCAGAAATATGCTATCATTTGTCTGTCTTCACTCACGGATAATAGTAATGAATGCTCAAAACAAAAAAACATACTAACTTGCAAATGGGAAGGCTTTGCCAGCAGTGCCAAGCTTGTGGGGCTTTCCGCCCTTCTTGGCACAAATATTTCCAACATAGGGGATAATCTTTTCAATACAATGAGGTTTGCAACAACTTTAATAGTCTATGTTGTTCCCTTTTGCGTGAACCTTGGGTCACCACACTAAAGAGGTTGGTAGGATTAGCTAGAGAGAAGGGTTTATTGAATAATTATCAGACGAATTTTATTACTTATGAGAGGAACTCTTATAGGGATGGGGTATGAAACTATGGACTGGGCAAAGGGCCCATTTTTTTTAGATGAAGGCAAGAATATATTTTTACTGGTCATTCAGCACTCATCAGGAATATCCTGTCTTGACACCCTAGCCTATTGATTCTTGAAAAGCAAAGTGTGCTCAATCTTCCTATTCTATGAGAAGAACGAATAGATGAGAAATGAAAAATAACCTCATAAAAACAAAGTTTTTTTTTTATACTCACTTTATTTTCATATGCATTACGTCACGTTTTAATGTCTCACATTCTCAGTGCATTTTATTTTTTTTCATTGTTTTATGGTATCCCTGTCATTAAATATAGTATTATTACATTGATAATAAATTTAATTTGCGAAAGGAAATCATTCTATCTTCACTGATATGTCAAATTATTCCGACATCCGACAACCATTAGGAACATTAGTAATTCGATATGACTTTTATATTCATTGTTGTACATTCAATAGCAATAATTACAGTTGCTGATCACCACGGCCCATCCCCCACAACATCAAAGGGCTAAGTGCTAGCTTTGATAGCAGTCATTAATGAATAATTAGCGAGTAAAATATTGAAAAAAAAAGTTTAGAGGGTAATGTGATGATGAAAACAAAATTTCTAAAGATGTAAGAGAAAACAGCTATGAAAAAAATAAGAAAAATAATTTTCCCAGCAGGGAATCGAACACCTCACCTTCCGCTCCACAGTCACCCTTACCCCTGGACTACCGGTTGCTTGCAAGGATAGGCAGATAATAGGTCTTAAATGCTCTTTCATTGTCATACAAATACATTTTAATATAATTAAGTCAGTGTGTATGTGTGTGGGTTTGTTAAAATCATTGGTCACAGGGAGTCTATGGAGTAAATTTCAGATCGATTGGATAAGAGGAAATGGATTTGTACATACACAGACAAGCAGACAGACAGTGTGAGCTAATATAAAGGGAGTAAAAAGGAAAATTATGTCCCTTGCCACTGTAATGTTGCGTAGCTTAATTATTTTTGCTGCATTGTTTACAACAGTGCCATGCTAATTCACAGAAAATTTTCATTTTTTCCATAAAAATTAGGTACTCATTATTTAAAAAAAAACTTATATTTTTTAAAAACCAGAAATGAGTATTTGGGGAAGGTATTTCCCTAGTAAGATAATCTATCTGACAGCATTTAAATCTAGGAAAAGTGACATATTCTCTAATGAAAAAAAAATGACTAATCATAGACAACTTTCTCAATTTATCCAAGTAAAATCTCAATATGTCTACCACAAATACAGGGGGGTCCTACTGCATAGAAATCATTAGGGGTGTGCCGATAGCACTTTTTCAATTCGGGTCGGGTTTGGATTCGGGTAGCGAAATATCTGCGGGCATCGGGTAATTTTCGGGTTTGGGAAGTAGAGGTATTCATACTCGTGGATGCTGGATTATTAAGGAAAATGGATGTTTCGATGGCAAGACAAGAATGACAGTAAATTTTTGCCTTGTAAAGACCTGAGAGTGGGAACATCATTGTTTTAGCACAAAGTAGTGCAACCCAAAAGGTTCCAAAGCAAAATTACACCCAGTAGCTTGTGCTTTTTCACAATAAAATATAACTAGGATCGGCAGGTTAGCTGGAACACACCTGTGAACAAGATAATGTAATCTTTAGCTCTTGTGGATTTATAAAGCAAATCCTTACTTTAATATTTTTTTGTTCCACCACTCTAGATCAGAAAGTTAGTCAAATGTTTTATTTTAAGCTTTCCATTGAAATCAATGATCACTTGGAATTTAATATTGATAATTTTCATGAATGAAGAAGTAACATATTTATAACAAATATTAATAGGCTATAGCTTATGAACAAAATTTCAAATGAGACATGAAAGCAATATTATAGGTTTTTTAGTACTGCATTGCAGTAATAGCATGTTGCGTGCAAATTCGGCAATTGGACGAAGTGCACCCGGATAGCTGCCTTACTATTCTGCCATGGTGGATTTCCACGTGACCGCGATTCGTCATTGCAGTCAACATCGCTATCCACACGTCCTACACCTAGAGATGGGAAAATTACCATAATTTTCATCGGAGGTAAATTACCACTGTAAATTACGGTTATTTTCGAAAATTACCGTAATTTTCCAGTGTTTTTCAGTTTTAAGCATTAAACAGAAAATGTATGGTTAAATAAGAATGCAAATAGCAAAAGGAAGGGGATAAGGATGTTTAAACCATATCTAATGCAACATTAATCTGTTATATATTTATAAAATTGCAAAAAGAAATACGGCAGCAACACGCAATCTGGCATTCTTTTGTCAAAGTATGAGAAATTTTCAAGAAGAATATTTTAACACATTACTCCTTACTGTTATAATTTAAGTAAAATATGCCAAATATGAGTTGGACGTTCCTCAATTTATAATTAGACACATCAGAAATGTGGACTTAGCTTAAAAGAACATGTTGGCAATTTATCTGTATGCAAAACTATCTCAAACATGGGTGAATTATCTAGAAAATTACGCAAAATTAAGGGATTAATTTCAAAGGACACAGTCAATTACGAAAAATACCATGGTAATTTACGAAAATTACTGTGGTAATTTTCAAAGTGGCCCATCTCTACCTAACCTAGGCCAGCTTGTACCATTTTCACGTCACGAAAATAGAGACGAAATTGTCAACAAATAAAATCGGTAAATATCACTTAAAGAGAGCAAGTGGATTATCTGACTGACAGGCCTACCGGAAGATCGACAGTCGATAATCTATTTTTTCTAATCGATAATGATAGATGTTTCATTTTGGGTGTTTTCAATTTGCGGCGATAAACAGCGATTGCCACGCTGTGGTGCTTTCGATTTAGCTGAATCGCCGGCTTTTGGTGACTCTCTTGTTCCGAGGTGAGCCGGCGATCGACGGCACCTGCATCCGATAATCGGCTATTGCCATACTCAAATGTAAAGCACTGATAGTATTTTCATTAATCAGAAACTTCGGCTTCGTTGCAAGTGCCCCGATCTATTAGTGCCCCCTTCACTCAAAAAACCAACTAACCTAACGAACTTCGTCCTTACCGTTGTAGGCGCTAAAAACCGTGTGAATGTGCATTGGTTAACGATGGGCAAGTAGTTCCAGACGCTACCACTTAACAGTTGTCAACGCTCGTGAAGATGGCGGAATTCGGAATAGATGAAGCACTATTACCAAATAAGGCAATCAAAATGGAGAAGGGTGAAGTATTATTTTCATAAATAAGCTAAAATGAGTGTTATGTGATTTTAAATTCCTATAAAAAGTGTTAAAATGTCATATACATCAAAGTAGCACCATATGCTTCACTATTTTGATTGATTTTTTTGGTTATCGTCCTTAATCATTTCCGGTTTCCGCTCACGACACCAGCGCCTGACCACTGTTTAGTAGCAACGTTAAGAACTACTACTCTATTGGTAACCAACGCACGTTCACACAGTGGTTAGCGCCTACAACAGTACGAACCACGGTCGCTACGTTAGTAGTGTAAATGCATGTAAGGTTGTTACGGTGGTACGTACATTAGTTGTCTGTATGGGTGCATAGCCGATTTCAAACTGGAATTTCACGATGGATGTCTATTAAATTCAAATTCTAGCACCAAATACCCGACCCGAATTTTTTGGAAGACGATCGAGTGTTCGGTTTAGACACTAAATACCCGACCCGAATTTTTCGGGAGACGATCGAGTGTTCGGATCGGACACTAAATACCCGACCCGAAATTTCGGGTACCCGCACACCCCTAGAAATCATGACACTAATCTGCCCATGGTCACTGATTTTTATGAGAAGAGGAAAACAAATGATCTTATGAATTTCATGCTTTTATTGATTTGTGTATGGGAGTCGCAGCAGCCACTTGTGGAACAAAAAAACCTGTAAAATGTTTAAGGCAAATGTAGCCAATAATTATCAACCTATACTTCCTCTTATACTTACTCTAACCTACCCGCCTCTAGTATGACATTAAATTGAATCAACAATCAGAATTTTATTGGCATTTAAGAGCTCAGCAATAAACATTACCAACACCAATGCATGATAACTTTTCAGGTTTAGCTCCAAAATAATTTCTTGTTATAATACAGCATAAAAGAAGCTTTGCACCAAGAGTATGTGAAAAAACATTTGAGTATTAAAAATGACAGCAAGTAATAAAATTACCTTATCAAATTTAGTTAAAAACATTCAATGGGAAGTACAAAATACATTAACAACTCTTAATGGCTGGTCTTCTCATGTCACCCCACATAAGTATGACAACTAGCAATCTACAATTTCCATTTGGTCAAAGCATTTTACACCACTATTTTCTGATAAATACACACTGTTCAAAGGATTACTCTCTACCCAAAAAATGGCAGAGACCAAGACTAACAGTTGACTACAAAAGCATGGTTAAAAATTATATGAATAGGTGGTTAAACTTAAGCATTCCCCAAACGTTCACACAATGCCAATGCAGCAACAAGCTGAAAGGCATGATTAAAATAGAATTAACAGTGATGATAAGTTAACCATAATATTGTTCCTAAAGATTATTGATTGAAAAGTTAAAATACAGTACATAATTAGCAGCATTTTTAGTGTTTTACTCTCCTACAGCAACTAACAACAGTAAAAAGAAGTATCGGAGCAGCTTACCTTGTGTATCACGGTCAGGGAATTTGATCTGCACCTCAAATTCAGATGTTATATTTTGAACATGGCGCCCTTTAGCACCCATCACAGAGCGATGGTGTTTCTGAGGTATGACACATTCTATTGTCACCATTGAGTCCTGAAGTAATTGAAAATACAATATAGGTTTTAGAAAAAAGCTAAATGGATAGATTTTGGGAGTATAATTGAAATATTTACTAAGGCTTCGAGAATTAATGCTCTTATAACAATTGTTTCTACAACCAATGCTCACCAGTTCATCAACAATTTCTTGAATGCGAGCTTTGGCACCTTCAATGCATTCCTTAGCACCTTTCAGAGTAACTTTATCTGACATGTTACCAGATCGAGGAAAGGAAATTCGAACATCCCCAAACTGCTCTGATATTTGGCTTAGCACCTCTCCACGCCTTGCCACAAAATGACGGTGATGCTTCGGGTCCACCTTCATTTCAACTTCAACAATATTATCCTAAAAAATATATAAACAAAAGGATGAGTCATTAAGACTCCTCCGTACAGCTCAAGAGATAATGCAGAGTGATAGCAAATCATTATGTTCATATTTAGTTGTTTGCTTTGTAATTTTAAGCCTAAGTTAAGTTTTATTTAAATTGTTATTAAACTGCATTTAAGTTTTTTTTTAAATCTTGATACTTCTTCCAACAAGATCAATTTTTTCACTTCCAAGTAGCCACAAAATATATACATAACTCACCATGTCAGCTATGGTGGCTTCAAGCTCAGCCTTGGCTTTCTCCACTGCCTCCTTAGTACCAAGGATAGTAATTATTTCTTTGTCCTCATCCTTCTCGGTTGGAAATACAATTCTAGCACCAGTAGAGTCTCTGAGCTATGATGAAGAGCAACAATTAAAAATACAAACATAATACAATGACACACAAAGGAAAAAAAAATGGGAAGCAGGAATCAATCACCACAAAAATAGTATTAACTTTAAATTTACCTCCAAGACATAATTTTTGAGAGTATTTGAAAGCTCAAATTAACAAAATAAGAACACAAGAGCTTTACATAACCAATAACAGCCTCAAACAAGTCATTACAGGGGCCCAAGTCTGTAACTTGGGGCGCCTCAGATGCGAGGAGTTCTCTCCCGAAAGTTTCTCCAATCCCAAGTCTGAAGCTAGGAAGAGAAAACTCAGTCACCCGAAACGGACGGAGAAAAGTGAGGGTTTGAAAAATTCTGAAGCCAAAGCTGATAATAGGATGAATTTCAGAGACCTACTTTTGAGAACCAATGGTATCGACTATACCTTTTCACGTCTGTGGTAGCGGAGGATTGTTCTGCTTTGTTTACAAAATTTCGGAAGACAAATATTCACGATATTGCTTAATTTCCACTATTGCAATGTATGTACCAGTCAGATAATTAATACCATTGTACCCTCGAGTTTCCGTTACACTTCATCCTAGTTTAAATCACTCCGAAAATGCAAAATATATTATTAAATCATCTTAGCAGAAAGACATCATGTATTAGCAGAATCACATTGGCTGGGCAAACTTCATTGGAATTACATTTGTTGAAACAGCGATACATTGATATTAACCTGAATAATTATCTAATATGTAATTTAATTAATGAGCACATTGATTTAATGGGCTACTTACATGACGAATGGATGATTGACAAGATTGAAAACAGAGTAATAGCCTTCAGTTTCACAACGTTTCACTGACATTATCAATCAGCTTAACCACTCGACAACACACACTAGTATTACAAGGTATTTAAAAAGCAGCATCCAAAGTTCGAGTAAATACCAAATATGCCACACAATTTGTATGAAATATCCAATGCTTGGCCTCAGTAAATAAGTGAAACAGCTTTTTTTAAAGGAAAGTTGCCGATGATTTTCACTTCTATTTTTAGGATTACACATCACAGTAGCATTACCCCTTAAGTAAAATATCGACATATCACACACCAAGGATGACTTCCTTAACCCTCTCCTTTCTAACTCGGCCGAAACCGGCCCTATGGCATTCTCTGGCTGCTCGGCGAATTTAAATGCCCAGTATCCAGTGAGAAGAATCTACGGTCGGTTTAGGCCGACTAAAGAGGTCTTTCTTCAGAAGGGAAAGGGTTAAAGGTGGGGAAACGTTTCAGCATAATTTTGACCATTCATTGAGTGTATATATTCAAGTCGTTCTGATCGATACAGTGAAGATTGGGATTATATCAGCATCACAAATACTTATGTTGCTGCGATCAACCTGAAATTTGAGTTTCAAATCTGAGATCAAAATAAAGATTGGAAAATAAGTGTGACAAGAACAGCTACGAAAATCTTCTCTTTCTCAGTGGAGCAAGTTAACGGGTGACTTTTTACCCTTGTATCATTGGTGTAAAATAATATGAGAAGCAGTCATACACACATGGATTAATTAAAATATTCGAACAAATACATGACAGAATATATTTCGTAAAACCCCTTTTTGCGTTTGTCAAGGGACCTTAAAAAAAGTGTAAAAATCAGGAAAGTGTAAAATGTGGGAAAAGGCAAAGTAAGTCCCTTTCACTCATTTAAACACTAAAGAAAGAGTAAAAATAATACCAGGAATGGATTGGAAGCGAATAGACATTTTTATAACAAAAGGAAATGATATTATCTATCTCAAATAAATCAAAAAATACAGGATGACTTTAAGAAAAAGTCTTTTTTGTTTTTTGTCTTTAAGAAAAAGTCTCTGGTTTTCCATTTCCGTGTGCGATAAAAGCAAAGTTGCGATTAATGAATGTGTTACTTCAGAGCATGGTCGTGTATACATTGTAACCGGTCCCGTTTGGACGCGGTTACCTGCTAAGAAATGTGATCGGGAAAGATCATTGTTGTTCATGTTGGTTTATGCTTGTGTTAGATTTAGTTAGATGTTTAATGGGGTGAATGCGATGTCATATGAGTGCATGAGTGATATTCCCATCCTTCCCCCCCTTTTTCCTCAGTTTTTTCCCTACCCCCCTTCATCAACCGGCGAGCAACCCCGGCGTTTGGAGAAGGCTGGCTAAGTGCTTTTACCCCCCCCCCCATTCCCCTTCTGCCCCCGAAGTCACCGGCATAAGCTGCGTCGGGACCGGGGTCAAGTGCGCCCAGTACACCTTTGATTCCTGGGTGAAGCTACTTCCCCTCACCCCCCTCATTGCCTCCCCCCTTTCTCACCCCAACCGGGGCGATAGCTTAAATACGGCGGCCGCCTCGAGTCTGGGCGAATAAATTCTGACAGCTGATTCTTGGGAGGACGTCTAGAGGCTGATTCTCGCGAGGTGAAGACATGTGAAAAGGCGAGTGACGAACAGGCAGACGACGCAGAGAGGGGGATCCCCTGCAAGAATAGAAGGCTGGACCCGAGGATTTACGGAAGGAGCCACAGCGTAGGTGAATAGACGAAAAAGCGTCGCGGCCAATGAAGAAAGAGGTTCCGTATCCCGATCCGGCATCCTGGTCGGGAGAGCTGCAGGAAGCAAAATCGTCGGGAAAGCTGCGGAGGAGAGTTTGTGCCGACAAAGCCGATAAGTACTGTCCAAATTTGTGACCATTCCCCAACATAGAAGAGCCCGCCATTCCTCATAGAACGAATCACTATTCCCCAACCTAGAAGAGCCCGCCATTCCTCATAGAACGAATCGCCATTCCCAAACCTAGAAGATCCCAAAAATAGAAGAAGATACCGAGTGAAACCCCGTTAATCGTATCATTTGCTTATACACCCTTTTCCCTATCCCATACCTGAGTGAGTGTGAATGTGTAAATTGAGATAAATGTTGTTGCAACTAAATGAAGAGAATACGAAGAGTACAGACAATTAGAAGCTGCACTCAAACAAAATTGTCTTAATTGTCGATTGAATCAAAAAGGGAGTTTCATGTTTTTCCCACCGTCCAACAACGAATTATTTTGTCAGTTATTTCTATTTTCTGTGTTTTTTTTCATAAAATTTGATATCTCTTGTTCTAAGATTAGCACCCCCTTTCCCCCCCTTAGTGTTATCTACAATTGATCATTGGTTTTTTTGGTGCCTTTTGTAAACGAATAAATTGTAAAAGTGTTAATCCTGTGTTCGAGATTTACTTGTCAAATCGTGCTACCTCTCCGCCATGTCATCCCGCCCAAGGTAAAAAGGGAGATCGTGAACCCGCGTCGTATTTCACCCACCCTCATAATCGTGGCCGCGCGCCCATTGAGAATCCACCCCACCCCAAATGCTCCGACGACCTTAGCCAGCATCCTTACCTTCCCAATTTCCCCTTCACTGAATTTCTCCTTCTCCCCCCCCAGCTCTCCTCCCATCATTACCCCCCCATACTCTTTGATAACCTCCGAACGGAGGAGTAGGAGGTTACAATATACATGCTTCAGAGCATCTAAACAATAGAAGAACAGTGTAGTTCCGTTTTCAAAATCACAGGCAAGTGCAATGCAAAATTAAAATTCTTTTAAAAACTAACAAATTTCGTAGCATTGTGGTTAAGAGGTATGATGAATTAAATTCACGCTTATTGAAACTACAGTAGAATATAGATTATCCATCGTTTGGTTATCTGTCTGGTGGATTATCCGTGCATCATCCCAGAACAACTTCTTCGCATACACTCTCTTTCCATCCCCTCCCCTTCCGACGTCCTCAGCAGGCTGTTCTATCACGCAGATGAGTGTTGTATTACCCTGAGCCCCCTGAATTACTGCTCTGCATTTGCGTGACTTGGGCTTCTGCGGGCGTATTATGATTGCCAAGTATTCTTCAGCAATACAACAAGTTGAAACTGTCCAATTCTTCAAAAAATTGAAATACACATTTTGGAGAAGCTGAAGATTATTGAAAGGACATCCAAGGGAGACCCAGTGGCTAATATAGCAGCGGGCTCTGGTGTTGGCATCTCCACAGTGCGCGATATAATGAAAAACCAAGCCAAATTATTGGATTATGCTTCAAAATCAGAGAGCATGAGTGAACTTCAGAGGATGAAAAAAATGAAGAGTTCGACTCTATCTGATGTTGACAGTACGTCATCTGTTCGCTCATTGGGATAGATCGTGACCTTGCCTTGTTTTCTTCGAGACAAGGCTAAGTAAGCAGGGAGATAGGGGACTTGCAAGTCGAAGGCGAGGGAAGACCATCAATCGCTGCAGACCAGACACATACTGAGTTGGCTCTAGCTTGGGGTGGAGGGATCGAACTTAGGAGACATGCAGGCGGTCGGTAAACCCAGGCGACTCCAGCCCGTTTATTGACGTGTTCACACCCGCCTGAGTGGCATAGATTCCTGTGCATGCCGGTTCGCAAGGTCACCCGTCCTCCAGCCAGGCACCCACCTCGCATGTAATGCGAGGTGGGTGCCAGGGTAATGGCTTGTTGTACGATTAATCATCATAATATAAACGAAAATATCACATTTCATTGAAGTATTACCCTGGTGAGATACAGTACGGTACATATAAGGTAACTGAAAACTCAAATACCCTTAAGTGTCCATCAACGTGAAGTTTATAAAAATAATGGAAAAAAATTTGTATATGTAACTTATGATATATTATGCGGGACTCAAAGCTTTAATTCAACGTGTGCTTTGAGTATGGCACATTATTGCTCGTCCAACTCTTCTTTAATGTAATTAGAGCAGATTTTAATTTCTCGTGAACTATATACTCATAATTATGGTGGTAAATAATATTTGTTATAGAGTGTCTTTGCGAAGTCAAAAGTTGTTCCCACTTGTAAATGAAAGGTGGAAGTTAAACTCTAAACATCAAATTTGAAGACTCCGCTTCTCATTCTAACACTTTAAATGAGTTTTACGTAGACTAAAATTGAGATTTCATGGAAGTAATTGATAAACTCTTTGTTTATAATAATTAACGTGGATAAGGTCTATGCTAATGTGCCGGCCCTCATTGCTCTTTCAATTCGAAACTGACAGAATGCAGATACTGTACTCTAGTGCGTGAATATACACGAAAAGTACTGACTTTAATCATATGGACGGTGGATTTGTTTTCCAAGCAGAAATAAATCAACCTGAATTTTCTTATGCCATTGGTCGAAACATAAAATCACTGTCGTAATGCGTACTTTTTTCCTACGGAGAAAACTTATGTCGGCCAAGTAAGGGGGATGTTTCAGTCTCCTATCTGGGGTGCCGGAAGGCACTTCGCCGGGTTACAGACTTGGGTCGGGCGACTCGTACTCTCAGGGCGCTTTATGTTTCTCTTTTCTCTCAGCGAAACTCATTACAGACTATTGATGGGAGAAAAGGCTTGTTCGGGCACCCCACGAAGCTCTTTTCTCCTGTTTTCGGGAGAAAACAAAGTTACAAACTTGGGCTCAAGCAATTTAATTGACAATAAAGCTAGGATGAGGAGCATATTGAGATAAACATAACTTCGTATATTGAGAGATTAAAGGAATAAATTGACAAGAATTACTCTGCTATCTACAATATAACAACGAACACAGCTATTATTGCATAATTAGTATTAAAATAAAATATGCTTCACATTCAATTCATACCTTGTATACTAATGAGCCACATATACAGCCATAATGAAGTAAATAAAAAACACTTGGTAGATGACAATACATGATAGCTTTGGACAATTGAGTTAAAATCCTAAACTCTCCAAAACCTGAGGACAACACCAAATCTTTCTTCAATTTAAACAACCATCATCCTGCAGAGGAATTATGCTCTTGTTCAGAAACTTTAAATAAAGCTGAAAACTAAAGCATATTACAATGAAAGTAGGTATTTAGATAATTTTAAACATTAGAGATACTGATCAGCCAGCCAGGGTTAACATCTAACACCAAAGCACAAGAGCCTCATAGCAAAATACTTGCTACTAGCAAAGCACTCTGATATCAGTCTCGTCATCGAATCATCACTTCAGTATAAAAAGCCAGGGTTCGTAATTTGATAACTGTATGTTATTCACTACCAGAACATTATTTACGCAATTCATCACTAAGTATGAATGGTCACACATCTACTGATCTACTGAAGTGAATCTACTATTGTGACAGTTTCAGTTTACCTTCTTGATCTTGGCACCATTTCTACCGATGAGGTAGCGATGGTGCTTCGCCTTGGCTCGCACTTCAGCACAATTGCACGTCTGCTGTCTTTCATTGCTCATTTCCTTGAGGAGTTGCTTTGCTTTCTCCACATCTTCTTTAGGACCCCGAATAACCACCTGAAAATCAGAGAGACATATGATGTTAAAAATACGAGATTGAGGACAAAACAAAAGTAAAAAATAAAATAACCATGTAAATACTCAGTCAATGATTTTCACCATGCATTTAAGCAAACAAGACATTACCAAAATACTTGATAACTTCTTAGTCACTAAATGCCTGTCTCGTCATCAATTCATCACATAAAAAAGTTAAGAAATTCTCTATAAAACCTTTCAATAGAGAGTTATTTTCCCAAGTGTTTCACTGTGGGTGGAATTACCAAAGGGCATCGTTTACCATTATAACACTTACTCATGCTGTGAGTCACCCACCCCTGTAAAGCTTGCACCCATGACTCATATGTGTGAGTCATCCTAACCTAAAGAGTTAAGAGAGATTCATATGGGCTCACATGCAAGGTTTAGCAAAGAAATATAAAAGGAAAAAAATTAACATTGCACTACAGCTTAACTTACGTTGTCATTATTGCTCTCTGATGATGGGAATTTGATGGTTACACCACCACAATCTTCCATTATGGAATTGATCAATTTTCCTCTGGGGCCAATGATAGAATGGTAATACCTTGGTGGTATTGATATTTCCTCTGTAACTATATTTGCCTGGAAAGGAATAAGAACAAGCACATCATACATGATAGTCAGAGCAAATATAAGATTTCATATTTAACCCTTTGCCCTCAAGAGTTTTTCAGTCTCAATTCAAGTAGCCCACTCCGAATTTACCTCGGGGCCTGTCACGACCAAGATTTCTCGTAGGTGATGCTCTAAATAAATTAAATGATGTGAAATATATTATATTTTCTGCACATATAAACAAATCAAATTGTAGATAAAAAAATGTATATATGTGCAGTAAAACTCCAATTATCCAAACTCCAACTAACTGGATCGCCAATTATGCAGATCGGGGAAAAATCCTCGAAAATTGGCTTTTTACAGTCAACAGCATATCAAGTTCTGCCGAGCAACAGGCACCCGTGTGCTTGCGTTGGACCTAAAAGCCAGCATAATTTCACCACACTGATGGGGTTCCAATCTCAAGGTCATACACACAAAGCAGCTTTGCGTGAGCATTCTGCCACAGCTGTCAAAACATAAACAAATAAACTTCACCTTGAACCCATGACTTATCAGGCTGAAAGATGGGAAAGTAAGATAATAAAATACCATTAAAATACCACATATTAATAAATTACAGTTGAATTTCACAATATTATGACATTAAATAGAAGATTTTCATTAAAGATGGGCAATAATCTGTTCCATTTTGCTGGAGTTTCTTAAGTTCTGTTAATTTGTTTCATAAAATTGAATTGATACATCCACTGGGGACCATAATAGCCTTACGTAAAATCAATACATCGAATTTACGTAAATTCAAATAGTGATTCCATAAGAATACTTAAGGAATCATTCAGGACTGCTTATTCACCTGTGTAAAATCAAATTTTACGTAAAATCGAATTATGGAAAAGCGAGATTCTACTGTATCACACACATTCAAACCATTTCATTACAAATCTAAGAAAAACTACATTCATTTATTCATGTTTTCTGCTCCAGATGGCAGGTATCCTCATGAGCTCCTCCACTCCATCTTTCCTTTGTGTCCACATACCTTCCGCCTATCTTTATGTTGTCTAACACTTGCTTCCTTCTCCTTTCCCCACTTTCCTTCCACCATTCCTTCTATTCCAATTGTCAGCAGACTTGTCTTATCAGGGAATGTCCAATCCAACTCCTGTTTCTTCTACTAATTGTTTCCGTCGGAGTGCTTTCCTCACCCACTCTCCTTAGTACCTCCTCGTTTCTCACCCTATCCTTCCAACTCACTTTTTGCATTTTCATCCATATCCAAATCTCTAGGGCTTCCAGTCTTTTTTCATCTTCCTTCTTAACTGCCCAAGTATCCACCTCATATAGTGCCACCCTCCATAAACAAACTCAATAATACAAAGTCAGTGGGACTGAAGAATAATCACTTCATATTATCGAGTTTCATAACATCGAACCTTTTAAAGAAATCATGAAAAAATAGTTATTTTCCCCCCCCTAACTTTTGTAGTCTTTAGCAACGTTTAAAAACCATATTTGGGCCGAATTAATCAAAGCATTCTTAAAACAATGCCTTTACAGGCAGTCCTCGACTTTCGTACACAATGCATTACTGAAGACGTGTATGAAAGTCGAATGTATGAAAGTTGAACAATAGAGTCCCATACTAATTTGGGGTTACGTTCCCGGAGAGTTAAATATACATAGTAAAACCTCATATCAATTGTAAGGAAATTTTTTTTTTAAACAAAAGTTTAAAATACATTAATTATATTTAAAACAATACGTAATGACTTTCAAAACTATCCAGTCTTGATAAACGGTTCTAAAAGAATACCGTTGTGTACTGAGTAAACATATGCATTTCTAATTTTTCCCAAGCAGAAATTAACATTTCACTGATAACGTCCACTATCACTACAAAGACACAAAACAAGAAGCATCACAACAGTTAATTTTTGGAACCTTAAACTCGGATGTCATTTATTACAATTTAAGAAACAACAAAATTTTGCAATTTACTAAACTGGACAAAAGATAAACGAAAATAGAATGATGTTTCCTAGGTACATGCCATACACAACTTCGTGAATTTCGCATTGCACTTCCCAGCATTTCGTACATGGTCTATAATTTTATCTTTCCCCTATAGTATTGAACACACAGGTGAACGGCTTAAGTTCAATGATTGTCCGATTGCAGCAAAAGACACTCCCAGTTCAGCACATCTAATAATTCCCAACTTTTGCTCGACAGTATTAAGTTTATAGGACCTACGCGTATTTTCGTTGGTCTCAGTCACATCACATTTACGTTTTCCATTCATTCTTATCATACGGCATTAATTAAATTCAGTAAATAAACAAGCTATACCCTGGTCTGAGTATACACTGCCCATAGTCGCGTATACTAGCGAGCGAGAACGCCAGATGAAACAGTTGAACGCGGAGATGTGCCATGCACTCTCATGGGAAATTCAAAAATATTGTTCGACAAATGTCCGAAAGTCAGAATTTGGTGTCCGAAAGTCAAGTAAAAGGTATCAATTTGGAGCGTACGAAAGTGCAAATTGTACGAAAGTAGAGGACCGCCTGTAAATCAGAAAATTTAATTCATAAAGGATGGTAAAACAACTATCACCTCATAGTTTCTCTATACAAATATTTGACACCTGCGAGTAAGAATTTAAATTCATGATCGCAACACGTTACTATCATAGTGAAGAATCTGAGATTGGCCAAATCATGTAATTGAACTTCTGAGACTCACGTCAATGTAGCTGATGCACACTTGTACAACGAATGCTCCTGGTACTCCGTAGAGACCTGCAGGGGGTTGGCAAATATGAACTACCCTCGCCTGGCTGTGTGCGAGAGATAGTGAGTTCCCTCTCCCCCTTCCAAGTGGTGGAAAGGGCAAAAGGGGAAGGGGCACGCACTGCTCTTGAGCCGATCCTTCAGTGGGTGGGTCTACCAAATACTAGAAATCACTGTTTTCCTGAGGCCAACTATGCAGACCTTTTTCTGAAGGATACCCCTTCCTTTCTCTCGCAGGTTCAGCGCACGAGGCGGGCACCTGGCTGGAGGACGGTTGACCATGCAAACAGGCACGCATGGGCATCTACGCCACTAGAGCGGGCACGAACACGGGCAATAAACACACAGGCTGGAATCGCCCGAATTTTCTGACCCCCTGCGTGCCTTTGATATCCCTCCACCCCAAGCTATAGCCAACTCATCACGTGTATGGTCTGTAGCGATTTATGGCCACCCCTTGGGAGTTCATGAGTCCCCTATCTCCCTGCTCACTCAGCCCTCTCTCAAAGAAAACGAGGCAAGGTCACCGATCACCCCAATAGCCGAACAGATGATACTTGCCTCATCTACGCTTGCAGTGGCATGCTTACCGATGAATTCTTCCGATTTTGAAGCATACTCTAATAACTTGGCTTGGTTTTGCATTATATCGCACACTGTGTAGATGCCAACACCAGATCTCACCTCTATATTAGCCACTGGTTCTCCCTTGGATGCCCTTTCAATAATCTTCAGCTTCTACGAAATGACTAACACGACGTGCTTCCTATTTTTTGAAGAATTGGACATTTTCTACCAGTTGTATTAATAAAGAAAACTAAGCGAATATAAAATACCCGCGGAAGCCCAGGTCGGGTGAACACAGAAGTGATTCAGGGTGCTCAGGGTAATTGATTGACGACGAATGGGCTGTGATTTGCCATATTTTCCATATCGCAGTCAGTTCGCGATTTACTAAGCTTTCAGTTCTAAAGAGCAATATTTTTTTGTCAGGTGGAGTAATAATGGGGAGGTCGTGGAGAATGATACTGAAGAAAATAGTACCGCCGTTAACGATTATCTATATCAATCCTTTAGTTTACGAGGATGATGATTAACCTCCCCCCAAGGAAATGCCTTTGCTTTCAATGACGGCAATCCGCCTATCCAGTTCTTAGTGATGATTCATTGCTCATTGAAGTACGTGAATGAATCACTAACTCATTCCCATATCTCTTTTCACTTTGATGATTTGTGCTTAAAGAGCTCTGTTCCGCAAAAAATTACTCAAGTTTGAAATAAAATTATTATTTTTTACCTATCTATACGTAATCTTTTCGCAGTCATTCCGCGTCGTGGGTGTTGTGACTATAAATGGCTAACACATTGGAAACCAGAAAAAATTTCATGCTTCTACCTCTCTAAAAAGTGTATTGAAACAGATATATGGTTCGGAGAAAGTCCTATTACCGTATTTTTTGGTAGATAACACGCACCTATTGTATTACGCGCACTAACTTTTTCGGCATTCTTTTTTATGTATAGATAACGCGCGAAAGCAACTTGTGAAATTAGGTACCAAAAATTAATTTAGTGTTATGAATAATGTGGTAGGTACACATAATTATACAGCCTCTTACTAGAGTGGTAACTTAGCATAACACTGCCATGTATAATAATTGTCGGGAAATATAATTTGTTGCATAAATTTAATTGTTAGGGTAAATATTCTGCGATGCAATCCTCAACAACCCGTATATTTACCTAATTTTCGATATCGTCTTAGGAAACGCTTCGTACGACTGACCATGAAGAAAATCCAGGGCTCTCTATAGATCTCTCTCACTCTCTTCTCTATAGATCTCTCTCACTTTCTCATATCAAGCCTATAGCATCTCTGGTTCCTACTCATTTCCCAAATCCATACTGTTCCTCTTTGATTGCTCTTCTCATCATTCCATAGAGCCTTCTGTTAATTGTCCTAAGTAGTACTTTTGCTGTGTGAGATAATAAGCTTAATGTCCTATGTCCTTTGCATTTCTTGCTGTTTTTCCTCTTTCCTAAGGGTATCATCACTACTTCTTCAAACATTTTCGGCCACTTGCCACCTTCATATATTTCTTTGTGCAGCATGAGTATCTCTTCCTTTCCTTCTTAATCCAGTGCTTTTACCAATTTCATTGGGATATCATCAATACCAGTTGCTTTTCCAGTTTTTATTTCTTTCATTGATTTTTCTCTTTCACCAATTAATAGATGGTATCCTCTATCATCTTCTGTTACTCCACTTTCCTCCTAAAGTTGTAGATCTTCTCTTTCAGGTCAACCCTCCCTATCATATAGCCACTCTATATACTCTTTCTGTCTTTCCAGCACCTCTTCAGGCTCACTAATCTTCCATCAGCTGTTTCTATTTCTGCTTCCTCCTTTTTCCTTAAATATTAACTCTTTAGCCTCCTTATAAATTCGATCATGTCTCCCATCATTTTATGATGTTTTCATTTCCTTGCAATTTTCCCAAACCCATTTTTCTTTATCTATAGCCTTGTCAAAACTCCAAATTTACGATTAAAAACTACAAAACATTCTATGAGAAAAAGATAAGGGTGAGTTCAGCTCTTCAGTGTTACAGTTTTTGGATAGAGTACAGTGTGTCCTCGTTTAACATTGTTAACTCGTTCCTGAAAAAGTGGACGTTAAGCGAAACAACGTTAAACGATGCAGTATTTTCCATAAGAAACAATGTAAAAAATTAAAATCAGTTCCAAACTCACCAATGGTAAAGGTATCATAGGGTCCAGTCTGGGAGAAATTCTTGTGTGAGAATAGTAGAAAAGTAAGGGATATTCGATGAATGGGAAAGGAATGCGCATTTATTAAATGTAAGAAAAAAAGGCGTGAGATTCTCAGTTTTGGAGAAAATAAAGTTTGAAAATTACCAAATTCGCATATTTTTTGTGATATTTTGACGCCATATGCCGAGATTTTCGGAAGTCCCGCTAGAGGGATACGGACTAATTTCACATCTGACCTTACCCAACCCCCCCCCCCCCCCAAACAACGTTGCGGGTCTGTGGAGTGAAACAGGGGTGCTAAGGTGGGAAGCACGCGGCGTCGAGAAGGCCATTTATGAACGGAAAAATAGGTTATTTGGCGGATAGTTACGTTTTATTTTTACGAATATCCTTGTAAACCAACCCACCCCAATGGTTATTGGTTTGCGTAAAATTAGGGCGAGAGGCGAGTTGGTGATGAAAGTTCCGTATGGAGGCAGTGGAATGAAGTACCTCCAAAGATCATAGGGTAGCTCCGAGAGGTTACCCGTCCCTCCTGAGTGTCATAAAGCCGTCGAAAAGCGGAAAATAGTTTTGAGTTGAAGGCGGGAAAAGTCATGGGCGGTGGTTATAGAAAATGAAGACACTGCTCGACCGCTGCGCCATCTGAGGGAACTAGGAGGAAAAGGTCAGTATTTCCAATATGGCGTCCAGAAGTAGATTCACATCACAGGTTTAAGTGAATAGTTTACGAAAGAAAAAGGATTTATGAAGCAAACGAAAGGTTAGTATACATTCGCATATGTAGTGTAGCAATATAATTGAAATAGGTGGTATAAGGTGATTGGGAAGCAGGTGAAATTAATTTTCTCCCAGACTGGACGCTATGACACAAATACCACGGCGTATTTTAATTACGCGGGCAGTCGAACTGATGTTTTGACTAGTCAGAGATCTTCATATCTTAGATGAAACAAACTGAAAAGGTATTTTTAAAACAATAAGCACCAGGTTTCCCTCCTATATTTCTGATATTTAGTGCTGTTAGCACCGGCTTCCCTCGGAGTAAATAGAAATTTTTGTCCTTAACTGCGGGATCGTGCGCATGCGAATGCAGTGAAGGGCAAAAATTTCGCTCGCTGCGATCGCGAAGACGTAGGAAATCAATTAAAATAGTGAGTGAACTAGGGAAACTCGGTGCTGTGTAAAAAATTTTTGTTATTTCGTAACAATGTTTTAGGAACAGTAGGTATCACCCTCGAAGATTTACTGCATCATGGAGGGTTTAGAAAACTTCCTCTTACACACTAATTCAACACGAAAAACACGTTTTCGATTCACCTCAAACAGCAGTAAATCAACTTTTTCTTCCACCAGTTCCACCTTACGGCGGCAAGGGATTTTCAGGTATTTTTTCCCGTAGATATCTGCCCCTGGATCTACAATTCGGACATGGTATTATTAATACCATGCGATTCATGATGATACACTAACGTTGGTTTGAGTTTTAAATCACCCGATGCATTGCCCCCCAATAACAGCGTAGTAAATAATAAGCAAACATACAGTTATGAAACAAAATAACGCAATAATTATTCGCTCAGGTGAACTTTTGACACACTCTATGAGGAGTTAACGTCAAACTTTTCCGCCGAATGAAATTACGCATCAGACGCGCCAAATTCCTATTCTTTATTCATTTTCTTTGGTTGCGCAAAATTTGAACAACGTTATCGCGAAGCATTGACGACGTTGAACGATTAAGGGTTTTAATTGTTGGACAACGTTATCGCGAAACAACGTTAAACGGGACAACGTTAAACGAGGACACACTGTATTAAAAATACAGTAGAAACTCGATAATACAAAATTTTTACTATAGGAAGCCAAACTGTTCATACTGATCAAAAGCCTATACTAAATACTATTAAAAAATACAAATTTTATGAAATTATGAATCTCCTGCCTGGTCTCCAGGGAAAAACAGCATTTGGTTTTACGAACCATGACAAAAAACTAGTCAGCCTAAGGGGTTGTGCGTTAACTACGTTACCAACTTAGGGGGGAGGGGGATGCCTAATAACCTACGGCGGGTAACGAGGGGGAGGTTCACTCAAAGTAACTCAGCTGTTACAATGTGCCTGTATACATTTCTTACTCGTCAACATCGCGTCGACAATACTACAGAGTATAACATGAGGAATGGCACGCCTTACACCCCAGGCTTCTACTTTAACTCAATGTAACTGAACCATTGCCTCTACTAAGTAGCAAGTCTTCATACTCAAATAACTATAATCCATGATATTAGCTAATGGAGGGATAAGGGAACATTGTTTATTGAGAATCAGTAGAAATTCTAGTTTTTTTTTAAACTTCATGTGAATCATGGTTGAATTTTAGAATTTAAAAATGAATATTAGTTGTTCCAACTGAGATTAGATAGTTCTATTATATCTTGTTTGGCTACTTCATTTGTCTTATTTCAACCTATGGTTGTCAATGAATAGGGGGAGGAGGGGTAAAAAAAATCACAGAAAACTGTAACGTAGTTTATGCATGGCCCCTTACCTCATAGGAGACATCAGGATAGTATATCATTGATAATAAGGTCATATTCATGAGGGAATTGAAAATGTAGGTATGTTTAATATGTCACTTTCAGTCTACAGATTGTATCCCTAACCATTTACAATGGGATGTCCTTCATTTCTTCATCTATGTTTGAAGACAATATGAAAAAGATGCTGGACTACAACAACAAATTTACAACACTTACCAACTCATTTTGTATCTTCTGAATTCTTTTACGTGCCTCTTCAACATTTTCCTTCTTCCCAGTTATAGTAATTACATCATTCTCTACTCCTTCAGCAGGCAATTCAATTTTGGTGTGGGTTTCATCTCTTATCTGGAAAACATAAATACCTAATGTTCACCAGGTGATTTTTGATTGATAAGTTTACAGCAACATTTAAAAAAATGCAGTAACCTGTCTAAAAGTCAAATATGATGAGAGCCAAGAATTCACATTTTTAGCAATAACTTAAAGAAACATAATCACAATCATTATGCAATCACATGAGCCAGGGCAATATAAAAACAAAATTGAGGAAAATTAATCAAATCAGCACTATATCATTACACTACAGTAGGCAAAATGAAGACTGGGTTGACTTCTTAAGAATTCAAACCAGGATTCCCCAAATTACACGCAAGTACATTTGCCAGTTACACCACCAAGCCATCTTAACAAATTTTAGAGCCAGAAAAGTACAGGTGTTAAGACTACCTCAGTCATTTAAATGATATTTTTAAAGTTTTTTGTTTCCATATTTTTTCAATTGTTACACTATATAACTATGGTCACAAACTTGAAGGAAACACTTTATTGAAACACATGTATGGAACATACTCTTACAAGGCACTGAAGCTTGGACAATAACAGAAGCAGAGCACAGGAGATTGGAAGCAACAGGAATGTGTTGCTGTCGCAAAATGATGAAAACCAATAAGACAGAGAAACTCACCAAGAAAGAAGACTGTTAGGACTGTGACATTAAGACTTAAGAAGTTAAATTTGAACAAGGAGTTCTCCTCTACATTAGACTGAAAACATCTTGTTTGCATAAAACCTCAGAAATCCACTCATAGTCAAGATGGCTTTGTATTGTTACCGGAAAACGCACCTGAACACCACCTTTAAAGCCTATTTAAGTGATTTATTTATGGTGAATTCCCATATACTATTGTTGCAACATTTTCAGCAACATGGATAAAAATGTCTATGATAAATCACCATATTTGTAAGTAAGCCTAAGATCAAGGGAAGCATTCACATATTACACCAACCACCAAGATTGGTACACTATTTGAATGCAGAACTGTGTACCACAATGCATCTCTCAAAAATTGTCATCAAGGGTGCAGTCCAGTGAAAGCTACTGAGAGCTACAAATGCCTTCCCTACAAATATAATAAAAGAGTGGTCCACTTGTGCTATGACTGCTGTGAGAACTTCACAAATGGACTGCTTTCGAAACGTTTGTGGCTAAGTGTATTGGCCACCATTTGTTCTTGTTTGGAAAGAAGGAATCACCAGCTATTTGCATCGTAATGTATTTACTATGTGACAGATACTTGTTTCCCAAGATGATAAAGTATTCAGTTTTATGATAAGGTTGCATTTTGTTCTTGTTTGGAAAGAATGAATCACCTGCTATTTGCATCATAATGTATTTGCTTTGTGACAGATACTGGTTTCCCAAGATGATAAAGTATTCAGTTTTATGATAAGGTTGCATTTTGTTCTTGTCGTAATGTATTTGCTTTGTGACAGATAGTTGTTTCCCAAGATGATCAAGTATTCAGTTTTATGATAAGGTTGCATTTCTGGTGATTTTGAAGGTAATGTCTGAGAGAATGGCTAACATTTTTATGATAACGAGGAGAGAAAATCAGGGAGTTACTGTGTTCAAGCTGGCCATTCGCACTCAAGTTTTTGAAATGGAAGCCATAAATTTGGCTATCTATTTACAAATTGTGACTACATTACTTTTAAAATAATTATAAAGTACGTTAATGCCATACACTCTAATTTAAATTATCTGAAATTTGCTGTTAAAGTGATCATTTTCTGAATGTGATTTGCTACAAGAAGATTTTGATAACCATACCATAATGGTAGAGAATCAACCTGAAATGTTGAATTATAATAATTGAGAAAATACTCAAGATTTACAATCATGTCAAAATATTCAAGGACTACTATTGGTCTGGAATAATTTGACTTTCATTCAGACTGTTCAAGAAGTACGGCAATCACATACACATGGAAACCTATGTTCACACTGTGCTGTCTCTAAAAAAGACCAAGGCAATCTTTCTGTTGAATCTGCTTCATCACCACATTAGAAATCAAATTAATTATTTAAATTCCACTCCCAATAGATAACTATAGTTTTATTAAATTTAAGAACACGAGAAATGTTTTACTCCAATAGCCACGTAAATGAAAAGAAAATTTAAAGTTGACTTACATTAATAAATTAGGAGCATACCAAATATCATAAATATTGAAAATGAAATAACAATTAACGTGTAATAATAAAGAACATGAGAAGTGTTTTACTCAAACTTTCCATTGGAGTATAAAATTTGTCTTGTTCTTACATTTGAGGATGTAGAGTTCCGCAACCTCATATTAATGAGAACTTTATCCTAATAAACAGTATTCAGAAATATGTACCTAACATTCTAGTAGGCTGATCACTATTTCAAATAGTCAGAGCACTAATTACATTGAGTGGACCTAATCCTTGAATAAATCCACAAACAATGTTCCAAACTGTCCACATTGAAATTCCACTCTAACTATGGCCTGCTCCAGCTGCCCCTTGTTTTCAGTGGAGCAACTGGAGTGAGGTGGAAGCAAATATATATGAAGTTGTCCGTGACCTCACAACAACTGCTGTGGCTCTCATGGCCACTCCAGAGCGACCAACAGACTGATCGGAATCTTGCTACAAATGCTATGGAGCATTCACTGGACTGCACCTTAAGTACAATGATAGCCATTCTCAAAGTATAATTTTTAAAACATAGTTGCTTGTCACCATAAACACACAATACCAGGGGCCTGTTTTCTCAAAGCTACAAGTCCACAAGTTACAAGTGTAAAAGTTACAAGTCGGATCTTACAAGTGTTTCTCAAACGAAAACGGAGGACTAGTGAATTCTCAAAGATTTTACAAGTGAAAGTGGTGGGCATCTAGTCCATATTTTGCTATTATTTAAAACTTTCAATATATTTCACGAGTTTCTCCAGCCATCTTCAATAACCAAGAGTCAGTGCTATGTTGCTCAGTGTCTATAAATGCATGAATACAAGATAAACGGAATTTTTGGTTTACAGTTTACCTTAAAATATATCAAGCGAGGACAAATCATCTGCAAAACTTAAACATCATGAAGAAAAGTCGTATATTCCATCGCATGAAGGGAAAGATGAACACGAAATGAAGGTTATTCAAAGTTCTTGCATGCCAAGACATCATCTTGTGCAGTGTTTATCTTTCATAGATACGAATAAATAGCGGAATAGGGTTTTATCGTCAGACAAGCAAAGATTACGAGTTCAGTCATTGTGCATGTTGATTATTAATACCCAAAGGGAACACTTACTTTCAAGAAGTCAGTTGGTGTAGTGGTAGCGTGCGACTCTGATGCCGAAGGATACGAGATCAATCCCCATAGATGTCAGTTTTTTTTTCTCTTTTATTTTGATGGGCTAAGGAGATATTTAACCACCGATTTATATATCTTCGTACTAGGACTTATGCACAATTTATTTTTAATTTCACTTGTCCTTGTGCCCCAAGTTGCACCAAGGATATCGGACATATGACTACGGCGTATTAGGAAAAACCACAGCACATTAGCGTAGCATTTGCATCTCTTGAATCACATAAAAATGATGACTTTAAATACATATGGAGTTTCCTATTGAACTTTCACGACTGAATATTTCACAGCAATTTGTAATTTTAGTACGGGAACTTATGCTCTACATTTTTACCTCTCAATGTATAAACATAATGACGTGACATGAGAAGTAGGTATATATTGTTAAATAGTAATAAATAATAAGTAAATTATTGCGTAACTTTTGCATTTTCAACCATTCCTATCTCCCCAAAATGATTTATTCTTCATCAAATGAAATCATTTATAAATTGCACGATTTAAAGCAACATGCATGTCTCCTGTCGGAAATAAATCTTTCTTCTTCGTTGTTTATTCACAAAGAGTCCGTGGGGGTGTTCTAGTATCATTACATTTTAGTCTAAAAGACTTCTTTTAACTTTAAATTATAAACAAACAATGTGTTTTAACGTAAACTGAGAATGTTATGTCAAAAGTTGGTAAATAATCCTATCTACTGATACTGTCTTTGTCGCTATCGCCTCCGTAACAGTTGAGAAAAAGAGATCGCAAGTCGCTTTTCATTTGTTTTCCCAGTTATTCTTTACAATTTACTACGATTTACTCGCCTCGGAGGACTAGTAGAAATTTTCTTACAAGTTACAAGGTCTTGTAATTCACAAGTCTGTTTGAGAAACAGAATGTGTCGTAACCATGAAAACACTTGTGAGTAAACACTTGTAACTTGTGAAATGGACTTGTAACTTGTGAACTTGTAATAAGTGGACTTGTACGTTTGAGAAACAGAATTTCACAAGTTACAAGTGAATAGACTTGTAACTTGTATACTTGCTTTGAGAAACAGGCCCCAGAAAGAGGGAATGATTTGTAAGAGAACTTCAAAACATCTTTAATTCGACTGAATACTGATCAGTGAGCCATATTAAACATCAGACCACTAAAGACTTCAGCACATAGCAAAACACTTGCTACCAGCTTAAGTACTCAGGGTCAGTCTCGTCATCGAATCATCATTTCAGTATTTACTAGCCACACTTATCAGCAAAATGGAAAAAATACCAGTGCAAGAAATGCTCATACACAAAACATAGGCAAAATCACAGCATGAAAGCCAAATTTTCCGACTATTTTTCAGAGTAATTAAAGTTTGGACAAATAAAGCCACTAGCAGCTCAGGACATTTTGCATAACGTATTTTCCAACAATTTATATAATTTTTTGGAAGCTAGCATGAACTTCATTGTAAATAAAATCACTTTGTGCTTAACTCAAGACTCAATGCCAGTAAAATGAACACATTCAGTTTAAGTTTGCCTTGTTTATTACTCAAGTTTCTAATTTTTAAGAACATGAAAAATGGATTCAGTTATAATATATCCAGAGTGATGTGGCCACAATTTTAGTAAACTGTATTATTGTACAACAGTTGCTTTCTTCATCCCCTCAAAATTCTGTTTACACTCAGAACTGTGTGTAAATTTACTAACACCTAATTAGTCATTACACTAATCTGGCCTTGACTATATTTGCTAACATAAGAATGACATTAGTAAAAGCCTTGAGAGCCAGAATTATACAGGCGATTAATAAAATGAACAATCTTTTAATTACATACCTTCTGGATGTTAGCACCACGTTTTCCGATGATAAACTTGTGAAACTGCTTATAAATGGGAACATCCTGGGTATAGCTGTTTTCACTCAGTTCTTTCACCAGTTTCATGAGATGTTGAGAGCATTTGTCCACATCCTCTCGAGGACCACGAATAGTCACTACATCTCTTTTGTCCCCTAAATGGTGAAGTAAAATTAAGGTTGTTAAACGCATAAAATTATTGAATCAAAAACAAAATAAAAACTTGATAGAAAAGAACAAAAAATAAGAAAGAAAAATTAATTTTTGCAACTTTTAATACATGAAAGAAAGTGTGCACATGACTTAACAACCTCAGTGGTAGTGACGAATGAGAAGGGATCACAGAAATTCACATTTCTTATATTATGCATCATAGGAAGTCAAGTCAAATGTCATCATTGAAGGAGATGAACAAGCATAGGAGAAATGTAAGCTAATCATTAGTCCACCACCACCAAATCAAAGAGGATACAAAAATCAAGCCCAAAACTAAGTTGATCAACTGACTGCGGAGCTATGAAGGGTAGGGTGTTGCTTATTTTTTCTCTGATTTTCAATGTCAACCTCTCAAATTATGCTATGGGGTAAAGAAAGAATATCCTAAAAAATTCGGCTCGATTAGTTAACATTTAGAGGTCCCTCAAGAGGCATTAATGTAGTGACATTCAATTTTCCCAATTGGAGGAATAAAATATGATTTATAGGGGTAACATGCCAAGTTACAGCCCTTAAGGGCCAAAATTCACGCCGGGTGTGCATGGGCCGCAGTCAGCAGTCATTTTATATAGATTTATATTCAATTTTTCAAAAAACAAGCCACACCCTAATGGAGGGGCTGCAGCTACTATTGGGGAAAAGAGTATAGTGTCGAGTTTAGATGTTAATAAAACATTTAACCGTAGAAGTACATAAAAATGAGCTACATCAAAATTTAAGCTTACTTTATTCTGCATTCAGTGATATGAAAAAAAAAATTTTATTTTCCCTCAGTAAAATTTTACCTCAGTTGAACAAAAAAGGAGCCAGTTTTTTTTTTAACTATTTCCAACTGAGTGCCAAATTAGAAAACTCACTACTTTAAAACTATTGATTTGATGGTAACAAAACTTACATCTTACAAAAACATTTTGTTTATGGGTATACTAATTTTTAATCTTATTTAATAGTTAGTTTATAAGCTGTTGTACATTTTGTAGTGCTTTTTCCCAGTGCTGGGTGGTCGTAGCAGTACAACATTTGCTTTGCTATGAAGCTCATGGGGATGTTATGCTAAACTTTAAATAATGTTTTGCCGACTTGCAATTGTTGATTTTATATAGATTTATATTCAATCGGGTGGTTATGCGAGGAGAAAGTAGCCCAGCAGGCAAGGATAACAATGCGCTGTGCTGAGAGAACTCGTGCGACGTTGCTGACTTCACGCTAATTGTGTGTTCATCACCTTCAGGGTTGTTACAAGATACTGGAAAAGATACCAAGCCTAATCACAGTGCAACTAAAATATACTCCCTTTCAACTGACCCCTGACAAACTTATTGGAATAACAGACTTAATCAAAACTGTAGTGATAACATGAAGGTGTTATTCTTAACTTGCTACAGCAGACTGAATTAGCATTATAACAATGCAGTGACAATAAAAATAAATATAAATTTTTTAGTCAGGACCTGGTGGAAGTTGTCGATATTCAGAATGAATAAAAACACTTAGTTGTCTTCCACAGATTTATTCATTGAGGACAATATTAATCCCCAGAAAGTGAACAATGGATTATCACGATCAACAGCAAACGTTGGCATCATATATCTCCAATCATAGGTACAGTTCTGTTCAAAAAAATCTTACCACCGAAAATTTCTAAGTCCCCAGTTTTTGATGATTTGGCATCGTGGCTGAACCACGCCCCCCTGTGACGGAGAATAACAAACTTTCCAAGCGGAACAAGAGCCCTCCCTCCTCGTAGCTGGGGGAGTTGAACCATCCACGGAAGGAAAATTTTGACCTGGGAAAAGGATTATTTCCGAGGGGAGGGGTAAGGTTTCTTTTCTTGTGATGTGTGAGTAAGAAGAAAAGGGAGATGTGCGGGGGAGCAATAAACTCTCCGAGTGAACGGCGGCCCTCCTTCCGAACTCGCTTGCCGAGAGGGAACCTCCACCCGAATGACGATTTTGACCTGCTAAGGGATTTCTGAGGAGATGGGTTGGATTTCGGACTCCCGTTTGGTTAGGCGTGAGCGAAAATGAGTAGATGAACGATCGGTGTGTCGGCCAAAGTCACCAGATATCTCTCGTAATAGAAAGCTACCATGTAGAAGCCAGGACTCAAATATCCATTGAAAGTCTTTATCAGAGTACGGGGAATAATTCCGCTGCAAATGACATATCTTCCATTATTTTTCCTCCAGAAAAGGCTATTACCGCGAATCGTCGCTCGAAGAGATCGAATCGTGTCCCCGGAGCTCCTTTAGTTTTCAATAAGTATTTTTCATTTATACGCGTATTCATTGACGTAGAAACTTGTCAAAAGTTTGACGTATTTTCGCAATCGCTGTCTGGAATTATATGGCTGCGCTTCTTTGGTTTGAATTTTTTCCATCGATAATAAATAAGAATCAGTATGCATGTCAATTTTCTTAGGATGCAAATAGACCAATGCCATTTAATTATAATGCTGGAATGCCGTGGAAACCAGCTAGGAAATAAGCTCAAAGCCTGCCTTCATTCAACTATTACTAACTGAATAAAAATGGATGGTTGCTACGCACTGACGAATCGTCATACGGATTCAGCATTTACTTGATTGGTCTGCGGCAGTTTTACCCACCTTTTTATATCAACTAACCACTTTCTGCAGTAAAAAGGTTCACGACTTAAAAAAATAAATACAGGAAACGTCCTAAACGTTAAAGTCGCCCGAACCGCCGTCCCATATCCAACCGCCGTCAACCAGCATCAGCTGAAAAGACATAGGAAGATGCGTATGCGCGCAGTGAAATGTGCCAGCCTGCCTTCACAATACCCCATTTCCTTATAGCATACGTAATTTTTATAGAACAATACATTGAATAATCACAACTAACAGCATGAAATAAGTTAAAAAAGGATGGCAAAAAATGCGTCAAAGAATGAATACTAACACTGCCTGAGTAAATTTCCCCAAACTTAATTCCAGAAACAGTAAATGATTGCAAGGAAAAAACTGAACCTATATCGGGTAAAATGACAAGAATTAATTATGGCATCTTGGAAATGATATGGTTTCGTTTTTATTGTTTAAATTTATTTAAATTTGCGAGCGTATTCATTAACGTTAATAATTATCGCAATTTCGACTTAATTGTGTTATCTCATATATTTGTGGCAGTGCAATCCCTTTTGTATTTGAACTTTCGTAAATTGTTTTTAGTGCTTTACTTCTTTTCGGAATTTTGTTTAATTTTTCCTTATGGCTGCTAATTCTTTCCGAAAGTAAGCCAGGAAACGCATGCGTCTTTCAGAAGAGCGCTTACAACTTTTTCTTTGATTTAATTAGGTGCGTAGATAAATTTGCTGTGGGTGGAATTACAATACACAACTAGCTACAAGAATGTGCGATATTAACAATAAAAGAATAATAGTTTGGATAAGGGATTTAAAACTGGATCACTCAAATTCGCTCTGTAGTAACCCATAATGTCAGGCTCAAATTTTAGCGCACACCTATCTTCGCAAAGTATTCTGGGAAAGAGAATTTCAGGGGTGATGTATTTATGCGCAAACTATTACTAATTAATGTTATAATTTTAAAGTAGTGAGCTTTCTAAAGTATCCAATATCATATCAAGTTCTTTCGCTATGCTTGGAACTATATGTCTGCGCTTTTTTGATTTTCCATGTTTTTCTCGAGAGGCAAGGGAAGCCGTATCCACTTCAAATATCTTCGGATGTAAGTAGCTCGATACTATTTTATTCCAATATTGGAATGCCTAGGAAAAAAAAACTTTTCAATCCACTCAATCGTGAACTTCAGCCAGTACTCAATTATTGTTTCGCGTTGGATATGGATTAAATTTCCTTGTTACCATTTAAGTAACATGACGCAAATAATTTCTTCTTTCATCCCTCTCAAATGCCTCTTTCGATATACTCCGTTCTGTGTGTATAATCTTTGCTACTCAGTTAGTGAGTTAACTGTATTAGCGAAGATCTTTGCATAGAGGCACCACCCCTTTGGTCCTTCTAATCTTTCCTGAGAGAGCAATAAACATTCCTTACCAAAGGAAGCCCCTTCCATCACCCTCGCTTGAAGAAAGGCACGAAACTGCCAAAAAGTGACAATGGAAGGGAGCAGCGGCTTCTTATTCTACTATGAGAGAAGAAGCAACGTTGTGGTCGGTCAAGCTGTATCCGCACATTATGTGGATGCGTGGAAGCGGCCCATGCATGTGAAAACTTACATGATCTCTCGTTCACAGCAGCTGGGAAGTGCGGAAACGAAACGCCCACTTCATTGGCTAATATCCCCCTTACTCGTTTCATTTTTTATTAGTTTCCTACTCGTATTAATTATCGTTATTAGCTTACAACAGGTTGATCAAAAATATATAGCATTTATATTTTCTGTCTGGGAGTCCTTGCGGTATCAAAACTCCTATTACTTTCAAAACGTCGTAATTAATTCTGCACGTTTTACAGGACATTGGTTCAATTTTCTATACTTCGCCATAAAATATGTGCTGCTTAGGTAATAAGGTTAGGAAAAAAGCCACAAAACGCATAGTATAAAGTGCTATTTCGAATGTTTTTCTATGAATCTCGCATGAGAAAAATCTGACCTATGGCGAATAGAAAACGCAGTAATGGCGGTGAAGCAAGAGGGTGACGAATTGAACCTGATACAACCACTAAGATCAGCCAGCTCAAGTCATTCATATGCGGTATAATGTCATTAGTGAACACATAATATACGCGTATTTGAAGTTCTGCATTGGATAATAAAACGACTGAATTCACAAGAAGGATGACATGAGTGCGAAAGGTGCATTTTTCAATCTGCACGTCCTTCTTTCTGAGCCGCGATTTATCACGTAATTATTTGCTAAAAGAATTTGAAATTAAAAGCTCATCGTTTTAAAATTAAACAATTGTTTGCGCAGAAATACATCGTCCATAGAAAATGTTTTCCCTTAATGCTTTGCAAGGACAGTTGTGCGCTCAAATTCGAGCCTGACATTATCGGTTACTTCAGAGCAAAATTGAGTGATCAAGTTTCGATCCACAAAAATATCACCATTTCAAATATAATATAGATTGCGATATCACAAGGACTTCCAGGTAACGAAAATGCGTCAAAAATTTGAATTTTTTTACATTAATGAATACGCGTATAAATTAAAATGCTCATAAGAAACGAAAGGAACTCCGGTGATTGAGACCTAAGATTGGCTCTTGTTTTCCGTGGCTGCTTGCATCTGTCGTGTGCGAGGGATCTTGGCGCGCCTGAACTTCGCAGATCTCCGTCTTCCTTTTTACTCACACATCACAGCAAAAGAAACCCTAGCCCTCCCCTCGAAAATAATCCTTTTCACTGGTTAAAATTTTCCTTCTGGGGGTGGTTCAACCCGCCCAGTTACGGGCAGGAAGGGCCGCTTGGAGAGGTTAATGCTCTATGAGGGGGGCGTGGTTCTGCCATGTTGCCACTTAGTCATAAAAATCGGACTCAGAAATATTCAGCGGTAAGATTTTTTTGAACAGAACTGTACTTCGACAAAAGAATGCACCATCGCTGGAATTCACCGTCGATCACATTTTCATGTATGGAACTTCCAGCCAAATGTGATGAAGGAAACCCTGACTGACTATGTTAAGGATGGAATTACTATGACTGATGGACCTGTAGACATGGAAATCAAGCCAGTAGAGGTAACATGTGGAAACTATAAATCATTCCGTATTTCAATCCATCAAGACTATCGTGAGACACTCATTAGCCCAACCTTTTGGCCTAAACATGTTGGAGTGTGTAAATATTTTTTCCTTAAGAAATGCCCTCTGCAGTCTGCTCTTCAGTCCACAGGACTAGCGCCCTGCCCAGTCAAATAGAGATAACCTGCTTCCACATACTGATCTCCAAGTGATGCACTTAATTATTCAGTGCCTCAGGAAAAAATACTACAACTCCAAGTAATGTTATCATTGCATCAACCGAAAATTGTATGTATTTGTGAACACTGGATGAAAGAAGACAGGTAAACTAATTTAACATTCCCTGGATATTGTGTTGGTGATTTCTTTGCTAGGTCAAAGATAAAAAATGGTGGTGTCATTATACTTGTAAAAAAAAAAAGGCTAAAAAATGGTTCATTCCTTTCTGGGGTTCTTCATCTCTAGTCCATAGAATATTTGTTATTCAAAAAAGGGTTATAAGAATCATGGCTGAGAAACCTCCATGCTCTCCCTGTCGACCAATTTTTTATGACCTGAAAATACTGCCTCTTCCATGTGTATATACAGTAGAAGCCCTATTTAGTGAGAGCTCTTGGAATCTGAAAAATCACTCGCTAAATGGAACTCTCGTTCATACCGAAGATGATTAATAATCACTCCACAGTCAATTCCTAAACTGTAAGCCTAATTTAGCCATTATTGAGGGAATTTTTGGTGAGTGTCGAAAGCATTCTATTGAGATAGCTATTAAAAATTACATTTTCGAACACTCCAATTACTTATGATCGTATTAACTTTCGATGACATCAAATTCCATGTTAGATGTCATACACAGGAATATTAAACGTTGAATTTTGACGCTTCAGGACACGTGCACTGTACTGCACATTGCTGTATTGTTATTCCCTGATTGTTTTGGGTGCGCCAAATATGACACGGCTGCAAGTAATAGCAATTCAACGGACTATATACGGCAAACACTTTGGAAATGAGAAAAAAATTTCATGCCTCCCACCTCTCTAAATAGTGTATAAAAAAGGATGTATGGTTCGGAGAAAGTTCTATTAATTGAAATCTGCAAATATGCTAGATAACTTAATGACCAAATAATAACCTACGGGGATTTTGTTCCAAATAAGCACCGGCTGACTGCTATCTTCTCCAGTTAAATACTGGAAGTAAAGGAGTCCTCAAGGACTTCAACCTCTGTAAGATCGCCTCAGAAAACAGCTGACTTCGGCTTTTCGAAATCATTGAGCCCAATATCACCAGTATTTATGATTAGCCCTTAACAGTATAGTCATTTGTGTTATTATTACAATAATTATGCGTGGATTACTCTCTTGAATTTTTGCGGAAACATAATTGTTACAAGCAAGTCCACAAATGATAGTTGTAAGCATGGAGCAGGAACAAAACGTGGACTTTCAATGGTCGACTGCATTTAGATAAGATGTGAAACTTTCAGCCACTAGCAAATACGGTATCGGCTCCTGCGAAACACGTATTTTTCAAGCAATAGTGCACGTTTCGGCCACTAGGTGGCAGGGCACATCAATATTTTCAAGTCTTGCTATTGCTTAGATATTCCATGGTACATATACATGATTTGCTGTGAGTTTCGAGCGCGAGTCAGAAAGTTCCGAAGGTTGTAAGTTCTGAAATGTATTCCATCACGATACACATAATATCTTCTGCCGTACTGACATCTAGCGGGAACTTGTTGATAATAAATTCTGACTACACTCCCTGCAGCGAGATAGACGTATAATTTATAGTACATACCTTCCACATATCGAAATGAATCATTCTTGGCCTGTTTTCAATATTTATAACCATTGAAACAATTACGAAAGACAATACAATACGTGGACAACTTAAAAAATAGAGAATCCAAATTCATAACAATTTACGTATTTAAAATAGGAACATTTAAACTTGTCAATACTGAGCCTCTCACTTAGATACTCCGCTTTTGCCTTCATCAATGGGCCATTATCGGAATTCAGGCTGCTCTCTGCTGGCAAAACCACGATAAAAGGCCAGATTCCTACTGCATATATTCTCCAGGCCGCTTGGACATCCTTCTTGAATCACTGCCGCACGAATGTTTTCCTTATTCTTCAGAAATGTGAATAACGTCGAGGAAGATATGCTAAGTCGCATTCATTAATAATTCGTATTTTAGTTTTCAGATCCAACAACTTTCATTTCCTAGTCATGATATTGTATCAGTCGGACTGAACTTGATAAAAAAGCGGGAGGATGACAAAAGAACATTGAAATGCACGGACTTACAAGGAATTTGTTAGTGTGAATACGGGCGGCATGTCTGAATGTCATTTGTCAATGTCCGAAATGTGCATTTGAACGTCAAATTGTGTGGAAAAAATACTGCTAGACATTTAATTTCAATGACAGAGGACATGAGCACAAGCTTGTGCACGTTTGCAGAGATTGAAGCAGACATTTGCCACTCGTAATAGTAAAAGACCCCAGTGGAGGCTGGTTGTTGTCCTCGATAGTACAGATTTATTCTACATGTAAATCATAGGGTTTTATATCGTTCTTTGGCCATCTCTTGCAAATTCAAGATTTTCGTTATTTGCCCTACACGTTATTTGGGGCTTCTACTGTATCATGTTTAATGTGTTATGTAATTGGGAAAACAGAGATTCAATGTTTAAAAATATCATTTCCACAAATACTCCTTGAGAAGAAAAAATGATATCTTTTCTCAATCAGCCAAAAAAAAGACTGCGGAAGGGCCTAAGGAAATGGGTGTATGGCTATACAACAAACTTCCCATGAATTAAAAAGGTGCAAGCAGTACTGCTTCCTTTAGGCAGAAGCTGAAAGCATTTTTACTGGACAAATGGTATTATTCGGTCAATAAATTCCTAATGGACTAAGAGTTGTAATTGAAAATTTTTCGAACCAACATTGTACTTAACTGATTTATCCTATTCAACATGTATTTGTTGGTACAGGATTAAATAAATAAATAAATCTACAAGATAAGATTCCATGCTAACTTCTTACCAAGGCTAGGAAACATAATTTGCACTTGGTTGAACTTTTCTCGAACTTCTCTAATTTTTTCTCCTTTTGTACCAATAATGCTCTTGTAATACCGTTGGTCAATGATCAAATCTTTCTCCTTTTCATTTTCCAGTTTGTGCACCATATCTTCTAGTTCCTAAAAAATGGATCCATGTTATTGCTTCCACAATAAAAAAATGTATGATCAATTCAAATGTAAACAGTAAAAGGAATTAAGGCACTGCACCCCTCACCCTCATGGATCCCAAAATTAACAGAAACACACTATCACCTCAAATTACATTTTCAATTTGTGGTTGACACAAGGTGTAGAGAAACTTCATCACTTGCTCCCCAGACAAAAATGTTATACCACTCCCCATGAAATAACTAATCAAGTTTTCGTAAACAATTTCTTTTATTAAATACATTACCCTCCCATTAAAAAAAGTTCTACACATCCAAAGAAGTCAACTTGGGTGGTGCTCACCAAAATAAACTGGCCTATGGAAGTTTACTTATTTATTATCTCACACAACCAAAAAAAGACACAATGGCTAATTACAATGGTCGATGCAACAAAATAAATAAACAGAACAATAATGAAAAACATGAAGAATGAAATAAAAAATAAAAACAACACAAAAACAAAATTAAATCAAATTTTGGGGTTCCATACCCAAGTGCTGTTTGATAAATGATTAGAATATGTTAGGCGAGGAGAAGTGGTCAACAGTCAACTCTCGATTATCCGTGCTAATGGATGGACGACGAGGCACAGAAAATTGAAAAATACGGATAACCGAAAAACATGGAAAATGTGGTCATGATATCAACATTTCACTTCGTAGGATGGAAACTATTTCACATAACAACAGACTGCAGTGGTTATCGCAAGACAAAAAATGAAATACTAAATGTTACAATTATTTTGAAATACATACAATGAAATCGTAAACATTTATAAATTTCCAGCTTCTAATGCTTGAAACAACATAATGGGTACATACTTAGCTTGACCAAGTAGATAATAAAAAACTGATATCTTGCTTATTTTCAGTAAATGTAGACATTGACATCGAAGTAATTATATAATACAAAACATGCTTATATTGTGAGCCTCTGAAAAATATTTCACATTACAATGTACTGCAGGTGTTACGCCAAGAAAAAGAATGAATAACAAAATATGAATTTTCCAGTTAGTTTGTTATGAATATCATGAAATTTTCAACATTCATCAATAAATATTCTCAAATGCTAGAAACAAAAGATTATGGGTGCTTAACTTACATACAATTACTCAGGTGTACGAACAAAGACAGAGTTCCATTTACGAATGCACAATGAAACAAGGAATGCACATTCAAGCTTATATTATCTGATTATGCTCAAACGACTTTTTAAATTAATCCAATGCCTAAAGAACTAGCTGAGCGCAGACTAATTCGATGAAGACAGTTGGCACAGCCGAAGGGTCGGGATTACCTCCACCCAGTGGTCTGCATTGAACATATTAGTGAACTGGCTGAATCTAAGAATTTAATTCTAGGAAAGAAATTTTTGAAATTGTGACAAAAATCTATGACTGGATATTCCCCAAGCCCACGTCCACTGAGTTTTTTTTTCGATGAACCCCTTGGAAAATATTTACCCTCCCTTTTGAGTCCTACCTCTATGAATTTTATGTATCCATTGCCAGTCTAGCAGATAAGCTAAAATTTGGTATGTCTCCCAATTCTAAGGGTTAAATTTATTTGAGAGCACCGGTAACCTTGACATTACCCATACAGCGTCAACGGCAAGATACACAGAAGTGCAAAAATTCCACAGAGGAAAACTCACCCGCCTTGACTGGGACTCAAAATCGGGTATCTTTAAATTCTCGCTTCCTCGTCTTTACTCTAAGTCCATCATGAAATCCATCCTTGTCTGAACTCAAAGTTAGAATGCACAGAGCAGATGTAGGATGAAAGTTGGAATTATGTACCACTGAACCGTGACCATGTCATGGAGGGCGCGTAAACAACAACTTATATTTGTGTTGGTGGTTGACAGTCAAATCTTGCCTGAAGAATCTCTGAGGTGAAGTGAAACCAGTGGCTAAGATCAGAGAGTCATTTTTATTAGGTTTCAGTCTTACCAGGTAAAAACGGCCTCCTATGGAAACGGCATAAATTATAATCAACAATGAGGGAAGCCATGTTTGGGGAATTTTCACTGTACTTCAAGTAAACACGACTGAATTCAATGCAGAAAAATTAACCTCTAAGATTGTGTATTTCTAGGTTTATTGATGTGCATAAGAAATTGTTGCCCAAGTGCATCTATATTAATTGTTTTTTTAGGTCCCAGTTTTCGGCACGTAACATCTAATCGTCCATGTTTGAAAACATGGTATTACAGTAGAAGCCCTATTTAGCGTGAGCTCTAGGGACCTGAAAAATCACTCGCTAAATGGTACTCTCGTTAATACCGAAATTGATTAACAATAACACCACAGCCAATTCCTACAACTGTAAGCCGGTTTCCGGTTGGACTGCGCACTGTACTCCTGACTGCTTTTGGCCTGCGGCTAGCGCCAGGGGGAGCGTGCGAGGTTCTGATTTGTTCTGGGACGAGTGCTGCATGCCTGGTGTAGAATCACCCCGTGCCACACACCATAGTGGTGGCTTGCACGGTACATCGTAGATGAAGCCTAATTTAGCTAATTATTGGGGGAATTTTAGGTGAGAGGTGAAAACATTCATTTGAGATCGCTATTAAAAATCATATTTTCGAATACTTCAATTACTAATGATCATATTCACTTTCGATGACATCAAATTCCATGTTAGATGTCATACACTGGAATATTAAACGTCAAATTTTGACACTTCAGGACACGTGTACTGTACTGCATATTGTTATTGCCCCGATGTTTTGGGTGCACCAAATATTTCGTGGCTGCAAGCATTAGCAATGCTATATACTATAAACGGCAAAAAATTTGGAAACGAGAGAAAATTACATACCTCCTCCCTCTCTAAAAAGTGTATAAAAACGGATAGTTCTATTAATTGGAATTTGCAAAAATGCTAAATAACTTAATTACCAAGATATGACCTAGGGGGATTTTTTTCCACACAGCAATGGGCTGCTATCTTCTCCAGTTAAATAGTGGAAATAAAGGAGAGGACTCAACGTCTTGTAAGATCGCCTCAGTAAACAGCTGACTTCAGCTTATTGGAATCCTAGAGCCCAATATCACCAGCATCTACGATTAGCCCTTAACAGTTTACTGTCGTTTGTGTTATTATTACGATAATTATGCGTGGAATACTCTCTTGAATTTATGGAAACAATTGTTACAAGAGGGTCCATATACGAGTTGCAAGCATGGAGCGGGAACACAACGCGGGCTTTCATGAATCGACTGCGTTTAGATAAAACTTTGTATTGTAAAACTTTTAACCACTAGCGCATACAGTATCGGTTCCCGTGGACACGTATTTTTCAACCGAGAGTGAATGTTGCGGTCACTAGGTGGCAGGACCCCAATATTTCTATGGTTCACTATTTTTTGGTATTCCATGGTACAGTTCTGTTAAAAAAAATCGTACCGCTGAAAATTTCTAAGTCCAATTTTTATGACAAAGTGGCAACATGGCAGAACCACACCCCCCTGCCGGACGTTCGCCACTTAGGCTTCATTCACGTACCCTTTCTGACGCTCCTTGTCTTTGGTTCTCCGAGGGGTCCTTTGGTATTTCCCAAAATTCCCCTCCCCAACCCTGACGTCTGGCATGTGTCACCGTACTGGCTTGTCAGCCAGCAAGACACTGTCGGGCACGGACGAAAAAGATCACGTGCAAGGGCAATAAACAGGCGGTCGGAAGACTTTCGTATTTTCCGACCGTCTGCAGGTCTCTCATTGAACATCCTCCACAATTTTCTGCTAATCTTCTGTTACTCAGTCTATTTTTCCTCTTTCCCCGGGTTATTCACCTTTCAGACCCCTCATGCTCTTTTCCCCCATCCTATTCTCTTCACAAGTTAGTCTGTTTGCTGCATGAACGCGTTCTTTTTTTTTTACTGTGATGTAGAACAGGCGTCATCTATGGAGTAGATAATTAACTACGCGGGAAGGTCAAATTACACCGAAAAAAGACGTTGATGCCGTGTAAAGGCCGAATCACCCTAGCGTTCATCTGAACATTTAGCGGGAGCGGGTGTTGGTTTGTCCAATCACATTGCGCGATGTGGTTGTCGGTGCCGCTCCCGTGTACTGCCTAGTACTCCTCTCGGAGAACGTTCTGATAGAAGGCGTGAACGTTTCGAGTCTGTTTGTGAAAGGCAGTTTTCACTTGAAATAGACAATGGAGAGGTTATGGCTTAATCGAAGGAATCAACGAAGGAGAAGGCTGAAGTTGGCTGCTTTGCTTGTAATGGTTGCAGAATATTATGACAGCATAAACGACAGCAGGATCTGGGTGCATCACTGGGCGAAAAGAACAAGGCTGTGATCACAATTTATTCAACCATCAAACATACTTTTTCAAGATAAAACAAACCTTTGTCCTTTTCCAGCTCCATATTCTGATTCACCCTTGACCTATAGAAGCGAGCCAGGAGGCGATTTTTGATAAGACAAAAACGCGCGCAACGGCAGCAGACACATGGTCACATGGTTAAATCAGAGTCCGTAATTGGCTGCGGTTGCGATTCTCGGTCGGAAAAATAGAAAGTCTGCTATTCTCACAACCGCACCTGCACACGCCAACTGCTGCCTTCCAATTGGTTGAAGAGTTAACCGCTCTGACGAACGCTAGTGTGATTCGGCCTTAAGGCTGGTGGCAGGCTTACGTTTTCTTCCCGTTTCTGTCGCCGCGACAGCGAATAAAAGGTAAAACACATGGATTCTCATGGAGCCGGCCAGGCTTGCGACGAGCGACAGATTTGAAAGCGCTGCATGTCATGTTTATGGCGCGATACGACAAATAGCAGATGTACGCTTCCAATACCGAGGACTGGCGGACTAGTCACTGCTTATCGCGCTGTTATTGTGCGCTTGACAATGAGTCGTGGATCGTCACCCGGTGTATCTGTCGCGGCAACAGAAACGCGGAGAAAATTCAAGCATGTCACCGACCTAACTGAATATCCACGTAACTACGGATCCGTGTAACTCGGATCCGATCAAGATTATTTTGCTCTAAGGGACTGATGTTATACTGCGTCAAATCAAAAAACTGCATAAAACCAAGAAACTACGTGAAATCAAGTTTTTACCATTGAAATTCCCTATGCTCCCGGCCGGTAGCATATCGCTACGTAAAAACAAGAACAATATAAAATCGAAGTGAGCAAAACTGAACAGTTACTGTATTTATCTATCTGGAATCGATGGAATCTGAATAGACTTTAGGCTATCGATTCTCGATAACAATTCTAAGCCTGAGAATCTGTGGAATAGAGAATCGACATTTGGAATCGACTCATCCTTAATATTTACTATTCTGTTTGTTTTAGGAAGATAGAATATTTAGTGCCAATGGGTAATGGGAAAGAACAGATAAAATAATTTCGGAAGCAGATGCAGCTGAGTTTTCAACATTCTTAAGAGTTGCAAACAATTTCCTTAATATTGTGGTTAAATTAAAAAGTTAACCTAAGAAGAGACATTTATAAACTTGCAATTCTTTTTAGATACCTCAAACTTTCAAAGAATTTACTTATCTTTACCATTGGAATATTTTTCAAACTTTTAAGTGTAGGGATGACAAAATAGCACAGATAATCCTCAAACCGGATAATCAAGAGTTGACTGTAGTAAGGTAAATATGCACATATAACATATTCAGATTATATGAACAATGTAACCTAAAATTTCCATGGCACAGTTACAGAAAACTACAGATACAAAAATAAGAAGTTTACTAACTTTCTTAGCCTTAGCAACACCATCCTTGTCCCCCTCAATTCGTATAAAATTGTTGCCATTCTTTTCACCAATGTTGATTGTGACACCAGTTTCCTCCTTCATACGATTCACTAGAATGATCATGAAGAAAAATTAAATACCATAGCCTATTATCAAGTAACAAATTTCAATGATTGAAGAAATAAGGTCTTTAGTATTTACCATTTGCACCACTCTTTCCAATGATGTGCTTATAAAACTTGGGATCAACAGTGATTTCATCAAAGACCAGCCGTGTAACAAGTTCATTAACTTTGACTTCCAGTGCCTTCTGTGCTTCATCTACTTCCTCAGGTGGACCTTCTATTTTAATCCTCTCATCCTTCTCCGTGAATTCCACATGTACCTGAAATTTCAGAATTGATACCACCATTAGGAACATATTATTGCCATTGTCCTACATGAATAAAGCTTTAACACTGATTGCTATGGATGTAATGCTATGTCCTCTATTTATTTTTCGAAATGGACAATAGATGTAAGGGTATGACTGCAGGCTTGGGCAAAGGCCTAGCCACGTTGAAACACCAGTTACCATCAGAACACCGAAGTTAAGCAACGTTGGGCCCGGACGGTGGTTGGTTGGGTGACCCTCTTCCATACCTGCACCAGGCGTGGATGGAGAGGCAATACTCCCTCCAGACCACCGGGAGGCCGGTGGGAGTAATACCCAGACCGGGAGTGTTAGAGGGAGGACACCCTCCATACCTGGTACTGGGGTGAGGCAGGGGGAGGCCAACCCTCCATACCTCTACCGTGGTGCTCTTGTCCCCTGTCTGCAAGTGGCAGACAGGCATGGGGTTGGCACAATGGACCAAGAAAGGTCTAAGTGCCTGGGCTCCTGACGAAGGCCCCCCCAACAACAATCTAATCTAATGACTGCAGGCTTTCTGGTAGACCATATGACCATGCAGAGCCTAAATAATCCACTAGATGGCAAAGAAAGCCCAAAATTGAAGAGAGACTTCTTACAACCTAGATTAAAGTGAGTCATCTTAAAATAATTCCGCAAGTGCTCAAAAATTGTCCGTTTTTCTGGTATTAAAAAATGTGTTGGTACCAGAGTGGTGATAAGTGGATAAGTGTTTCCACTAGCAGAGGTGGCAACACTGTAGGACTTACAGTAGAGAGAGGTTCCGTATGTTGTTCCCATGGCCATGGAATTTAAAAAGTATCTGTATGCATCTTGTGTATTAATTATTTTGAGACTGTTATAACCTTAGACCCCCAGAGGTAAAATTAGCAATAAGAAATTTGAGTTACATAGCAAATAATGATACTATGCCATGACAATTTTTTTAGTATACACAACTGCTAAAATGACCAATTTTTGAGCATACTTCCAATTTCATTCAGCCAAAGTCAAAGGCACCTATGAATACACCAACTGCCACAAGAATGTGCATGGCCACAACAGAGGTAGGTAAATGCATAATGAATTCTAATTCCAAGTATCAACGATTTTAATGGCTTCACTAGCTGAAAATTGGAATCCTAAGAGGTGTATCACATTAAACATCAATAAAGACATAAGTAAGATCTGACAGGAAGGCTTAAGTGCATGAAAGAAACTAAGTAAATGAGACTTGAAGAATAACACAAAAATAACAAAACAATCATTCATAAAGAACAGAAGAATAGTCATCCTTACACTAGCACAAGATAAACCAGTACAAGGAGAATTTAGCTACTGTGAGCAAAGGGAATTCTATCATAATAGCTCATAATCTAAATAATAAATTCTATCATAAATAAATAATAAATTCTATCATAAATGCCCATAAAACAACATAATCTAAGAAGTAAGGAAGCACTTGGCTATCTGTATGAAGGGCGCTCTCACATTGTCAGGAACAATGGACTAAACAGTAGCAGGAAAACAAATAGTGGAATCAATGGAAATGTGGCTTTTAAAGTATGAAGTAAACCAAATGGATGGAGAGTATCATCGATAAATTTTTTTTTACAAAAAGCTGGGGAGAAAAAGAAGTTTAATGAAAACTTGGGGCAGAAGAGGAGACAAGCTTACTGGACACATTCCGACACAAGAGCCACAAGAAAACAATAGAAGGAACGACAAATGGAAATAATTACAGAGGATCACAAAGTATCGAAGTATCGTAAATTGATTACATGAAGTAATAATGAGGGAATGACAATGAAGAATACGAAGGAATGAATTGGTTAGTAGAAAAAAATTAAGAGCAGCAGTTAAAAAACCTTCTGATTGACAACAGCTGATGATTATAAAAACGAAAGGGCATGCAAGACAATTTCAACAAATAAGACCCAAGTATGGCTACTAGGCCCTTTTTTTTGGAGGGCATGTTATATATATATATATATATATATATATATATAAGTCATTTACTTAGTTTCTTTCATGCACTTAAGCCTTCCTGTCAGATATATATACAGTTCAATGGAGCCATAACCAGCACTACTTGCATAACAAAGATAGTAGTCATGGAATATTTCTACTTAGATAAAAAACAAAAGATAAAAAAATTAATTTCAAAAATTATTTTTTGGGGAATATACCTTATGCAACAAGCAGACAATACCATTCAACAACAGCATCCTCAGTGGTAGTGACGAACATGGTATATCACGTAATCAAAATAATGTTTATACATCATTGGATGCTGTAGAATGATTTATGCTATCATGATTACCACACAATTCCAGACCCCAGCAACAGAATATGTAGCAATAAATGTATAACTTTAATAGTTGCAGGAGACTCGTGATAAAAAATTATAAGCAACATAAAAAAATGAGATGTACTGGCATTGAAGCACAAAACGGGCTGTCTTAGAATGAAAGCATAATAAGCTATTTACTATACAAAAACATAGAACGTCAGCCATTCTACAGCCAACAATTAACAGGGAGAAAAATATATGCAGACCCCATCAATGGTAGACGTCAGTACTGACACACTTGCAAATGAATTGTGCCAAGAATGATCTTTTCTATTTAAGTTCTTTTGTTTCTCCCCTGCTCCTGACAACCAGTATATTAATCTAGGGAACGTGAGCTCTATGGCCTCTTTAAGTGACAAGTTCTAAAAATCTCTTTAATACTGCCATTGGAGATTTTTATAACTTGTCAACCAGTATATGGGTACATTGATATTGTAGGTTCATCATTGTGATTATTTATTGGATCCACACAGATATCCATAATTTTGACCATCCACATAATGGAAAGCACAAAAGAGTATTACCTTAGGAAAATTCTGAGTGATCCTGCGGATTTCTTCTCCTTTACGGCCAATTATGTATTTATGTATCCAGGCTGGGGCATTGACATAGACTGATCGAACACTGTTTGCTTTTTCATACACCATGCAGAGAGCTATAACAAAAAAATTAAAAGCATATAAACCACAGTCCCACAAAAAGACCTTTCCAGGTAAAATAAAATAATAGCCAAAATCACAAACTCCCAATTAAGGCGCTCAACACAAAAGATGCACAATCCAAGCACAATCAATATTAGTACTTCATGGAAAATATAAAATTCTACTAGCTTCACTTCCAGTACAGCTGCAAAAGAGTCTTGTTTTGATACTACAAAGTCAACATCACCAAAAAAATTGGTGCTTCAAAATTTTGAGTTTCGTATGATAGTGACTTTTGTCAAAATTGCAGCATTATTTTTGTTTCCCTGAACTAAATGTCCCTTGACTACATTTTAGCATAATTTTCAGAGTATAAACAGTGAAAGCATTCTTGAAAATTGTGTTCACGTTATAAGGGATGATAGAGTAAAAATAAACACCTTATGGTTCTTCCTATACATGATTAAGAGTGAGCGAACGAAGTACTAGTGGAATTCCTGCCCATTTTAGAGAAAGTCTACGAATCCTAAGTGGCACACTTCCTACATTAATTTTAATATGACACAGTCAGCACGAGCTGCAAATATGGAGACTAAAGATGGGCACTTGGTTTCTCTGCCTTTTACACAGTTACAGGATGCATTGGCCCGACTAAACTTCAGATCACCATCTCATTTTCGTTCATTCATGAATACACTAACCTAACCCTTCAAAATCCCTTCACAGGTCACTGTCCCTTCCCTCTTGCCAGATGAAGATACAAACATGGAGGAAGGATTCCTTTGCACCAATAGTTACATAGTTGCTTTACAACCACAGGGGCATGATTCAGGAGTTTTGTCACAATATGGATTTAGAAAAGTTTCAATTCTACATGATAAGACTTTTTGGACAGAATATTAAATATGTGGACGCCTAGGTGAAAGATACTGGAGTAAACCACCACTGACAGTTTTGGAGATTTATGGCATCAATGTTAACCCTACTGTCTAAGAGGATGACGATACACCTGCCATGCAGAAAATGCCTTTGCTAACTAAGACAGTGATTTGCTGGTCCAGTTCTTTAAATTTTTTATTTCCTGCTTAAGTATGTACTTAACCTCTTCCCTGACGCACCCGAGTATACTCAGGCACCGAAAATGCGCAAATTCTGACGCGCCCAAGTATACTCCGGCAAGTCCAAAAAATTTCATCCCTTTCTTCTCATGCCCGAATATTCTCGCCAGCTGCTAGTAGTTCATTTTTCTACCGTCAGAGGAACAGGTTAGGCCCGTAGCTCACTCTAGCCGAGCGGCGCTCTTTTAAAATGTTGATTTCTGATGTTGAAACAATGGTAATAATTCTAGCAATTCGAGGGTCATAATTTTTTTTCTCACTGAAAAGTTATCCTCTTATGGAATTTCATTCACCTTTATTGTCATTGGTAACCATCCATTTATTAACTTCATGCATGGAGTCTCTTTTGCGATCTTTTCACAAAACTTACAACTTCAATTTTTGTCATTTATCGATAATTTTTGCAAATTTATAATGTAAAACTTATGTTTTCACAAGTAAATAATTTTTAAGTTAATAATTTTCATTCATATTTCCTCATTCACTCTTCATGAGCATTTAGTTGAATTTTTCTTCAACAGTTTAGTCGTCATTATAAAAATTGCAATATTTAATTTTATGCTAATTTTCACTGCTACGATGAGTTGCACAGTAATTGGAATAAAATATTTCTCTAGAATATTTCCTTGCCTTATTTGTTACTGTATATATTTGTTACCATATATGTTTGTTACTATATATATTTGTTGCTACATATACTTGTTACTACACATATATTTGTTACTACATTAAGTCCTCGACATACGCGGATCCGAGTTACACAGATCCGGAGTTACGCGGATGTTCAGGTAAGCAGGAATCACATGGACGGAAAACATCGTGGAAACGCAGAGACGGAAAAGTGGAAAGCCAATCACGAGTTGGCCGAGTTAAAAGGGGCGGAGCTAAAGCCTGCAGCTGGATTCCAACGGACGGAAAACGACACGGAAAGTGGAATACGGCCAAGCGGATAGCCAATCTCAGGCCGCCGGAATGCGGAGAGGCGCAGCTTGGGCCCGCAGATCGGGCGGATAGAATTTTTTTTTGATATTTTCCACGTTCCGCTCACGAAATGTGCTACTCATTTAACTTTGTCTCCGTTGAGTTATTTCACACCGAAGTAAATGAATTAATTGGACCCAAAAATACGACGAGCTATTGTAGTTAATTTTTCCGCGTAGTTAATTATCTACTCCATAGATGATGCCTGTTGTCCATCACAGCAAAAAAAGAACACGTTCGTGCAGCAGACAGACGAACTTGTGTTTACGTTGTGATTTCATCATTGGGATCGTTATTTATTAAGTCAAAAGATGGCGTTTTCTGTAATCATCGCCGATTGCCGGTAAACGTAGTAAAAGTGGCCCCGCTAATGGTTCAAAATGGATAGGTAAGGTTTGTCTTACGATTTACGCGTATTTCGACTTACGCAGAAATTTTTGGGATGAATTAACCGCATAAGTCGAGGACATACTGTATATATATATACCATCTAATTCTATATTATTCGTCCGCACATTTTTCTTCTGATAATTTTTATATATGTTGGAAATGCCTATTGAACCATTCTCTTTAGATAAAATGGCGAAAGCGTAAATGTTCAGATATGTTACGAATGTTATATCATCAGCCCCTTTCATTTTTATACTTCGAATACTGGCGGAAGTGGTGAAACATTTACGAAAACAGCTATACGATGAAGACGTCTAAAGGTCGTACGTTCTCAATAGAAACCAACACAAGTGCCCTGTGTATGTGCTACCCTAGCCCAGATGAGTACGAGAAAACATGTGTAATGCCTTCTATCGTCATGTTTGACACTTTTCTTCAGGTCAAAAAATACCCGCTCGAGAGCCGATGGCCCGCTAAGCAACCTGGCGCCTGGTTTCATGTCGTGCTAATATGCCTAGTGATGGGCAAAGTCTGTCTTTTGAGAGATCTCAGTCACGCCTATCACTCCCACTTGCGATTCGATCGTGAGTGTAAGGTCATGATTGATTGATTTTACGGCTAGTGATCTGTTCAAGTTGCCTACAATCAAATATCTCTCAGGAAAGTCGTGATTGATACAAAATCGTAATGATCGCTGCTCTCGCTGGCCGTTCATGATTATACACTGTAATCATGACCGATGTGTACAGCTACCTCGTTTAGAGCCGGTTTCCATGGAGTTGTGGGTAATTCTTCAAAAACAATTGAAGGTACAACTGTGCAATACGTTCGAAGGTTTGTTTTAGTCTTACACAGTGTTCTTGGTTTGTGATTTTAAGCATAATTAAGAAGAATATTAGAAATATCCCTTAATAATAGAATACAAAACTATTGAAGAGTGACATTTTATGGAACACAAATTATTCAAAACTTATTATAAAAACCAATGATAAATAGTAGCATAGAACGCTGCGAAAGTTTATTTTGGAATGTAGTTTGAAGCAATCAAATTTTTCTTTTGGCTGTAAGAATTTAAAGCAAATTATCCGAATGCAGCACTTAAACTTAATTTTCAATTACAGACGGTATCACTAGTTTCACTGGTGCAAGACACATAATATTTATCGAGAATATTGAAACGAAGGTTTATCGTGTGTGTGGAAATCAGCATGACTCTCACGGCTACGAGCGAGGGGGAAGCCTGGGAGAAAGACCAGCTGATTATCGGTGAAACCGACACGACATATATATAGTAGTTATATATTATCCATGGTAGTTACCGTGAGTTGTTAGTGTGTGCCAACTTCATGTTGCCTAATTAATCCTATTTTGGGTCAGTAATGACTAATTGGTAGCATCATATATTATGATTTGTCCTTGGCAGGGAATTAAATTTTAAATGAATATGGTCTAAGCTCCTCACTGTACAAGCCATGTCGGAATACACATTTTAATGGATATGATGATTTTGTTGATAACAGATTGCCAGCGCTATTTTATAACAGATGACTCTCTCTACTATGGTATACTCAGAAAATTATGGTACCGGTGGTATGAAGTCATAAATTGCCTTCCTAAACATGTTAGTACATACCTACCTTGTCATTATTTCCCTTTTTGATTGAAATAACTCCTTGCCGATTTCAATGGGATCACCTAAGGCTGATGTAATGACCCACTCATGTAATTCATTTTTAACTTACAACCAATTACAGTATTGCGATACTTAAATTGTACTGTTTATTGAAGCTGCACTCTTTGCAAATGCAAACGAAATTGAGTCCCGTTACCTTGGCCCACAGCCAAGCGAAGCAGCCCAAATATAGTAAGCATAGCAATTAAATAACAATCCACAAACTGATGGGTGGTCCGCGTTCCGAGAACTTGTTCGTAAGTTGAAAAACGTTAGCCAGGCATCGAAAATTGTAGTTACTGTTTTTCCTGGCCCATAAGACGCAATTTGTTTGCTCCAAAATGTGCTCTTAAATTGTTCTTTCGTCCTCTAAGACACAAGCTGATTTGCCGGGAAAATACTATTTAAGGATGGTCAGATCGGATCTAAAAATCTGCGGGTATTACGTTTCTCCGGATACTGAAATCGGATCCTAATTCATTTTAAAAATCGGATCAGGATCAGATAAAAAAATTCACTCTGGGGAGTGGATACCATTTAAAATCGCCCTAAATAACGCTCATCCTGTGTTGCGGCCGATGTAGGAACTAGTTGGAACCATGGAAGTTGGCTGCTGATGCTCTCGAAAGGATGTCTATAGGATGTCCTCGACAGGATATCCCAACTAGTGGAAACCACCTGAGAAGTTAGGGCGGGTATGCGATGAGTGAAATGTGATACGTTTGGTTCGCGGTCATAGCTGATAAGGGACTACCAACGGGCAACGCCCCCGCCCCCCCAACTTTTGGAAGCCACCTGTGAAGTTAGGGCGTGGGAAAGCGATGAGTGAAATGTGATACTTATGATGAAATGTGATGCGGACTCGAGAAAAAATATCACTTTACTCTGACCCCCTAACTATGAGTGCTGAGCCGAGGGTGGGGGGAGAGAGAGAGGCAGGCCTAGGACGTGTAGCTGTTCGCTGGACTGCCGGAAGCGCCAATGCTCGGCACGAATGCCTCTGGAAAAAAGTGCTGGACATCTTTGCTTTACACGACTACAGTAATTGTATTAAACTTGCATACAAACTTGAGGAGTATCCGCATTGAAAGATAAACGATGCAGCTAGAACTTATATCAAAGCTCATTTTCGTATCACATCTAATATTCGAGTAGCATTTCTGTGAAATGATCGATTTTAGGCAAGTTAACTAATTTTTTCTCTGATGTGGTTGATAAAAAGTACGCACAAGTATGTATCAAGCCCTATGAAATAAGTTCTAACAACATCCTTCCTGCGCGAAACGGTGAAAATAGAATTTCTTTATCTATTAGCATGGCGATGTAAAAAAGTCAAAGGTCTAAAAATGGATTTCCTGGCGTGGTATCCACTTCCAAAAGTGAATGATGTATCCTATAAAAGGAAGTAAAAACAGATTAGAGTTCCGATTCTCTCTTTGCATGCGCCGATGCACTACGTTATTTATCCCATTGATGTGATGATGCGTTTCAAAGCTCTCTCGGGTGCTACGCAACATAATTTCAGGTTGTGGAAAAATCATGGAGTGCGAAGTCAACCTCACAGCTACCACCGGGATATGGTTACAATTTGAATCGACCGAAATAATGGCTCCCTCGTTTGATCATCGGCCGTATCAACCTAGTGTTGGCTGCCGAGGCCGCTGAAAGGAGGCCCAACCCCTCCCCCACTAGTGAAAGCCACCTGGGTAAAAGCAAAACTGGGTAGGGTAGATAATAACAGATAAGGTGAAGGAGTGATCTTCTCGGGTTACCCCCTTCTCTTTCTCGCTGAATGAGTCCCTCGCAGATGAATGTCGTCGTGCCTAGGAATAAGGAACGAAGAACTTTTTTCTTGAAGGGTCTTCTGGGAAAAACCGGTTTAGATGTGCCAATTGTTCAGATCCGACTGAGGTATCACCCTAAAATCTGACAGCTTTAATGTTTCCGGCTGAGTGATTGAGAGGGATAGCTGGATGGAAGGACTGCTCGTCAGGCAATTTCCAAATACCCTGGAAAGGATATTTTACCATTCATCACGATAACCCGAATCGAGCCTCGTATTGCCGGTAATAATCATTTGTCATCACAAAACGAATGAGTGAACGGAATAATGCATCAATTTGATGCGAAGGTAGCTTGACACACGGAAGTCGATTTCCATTGAAACGCGGCTTTCGTCTTACTTCCGAACCATCCGTAAAAATGTATGACGCAAGTAAACAATGAACATTGCAAATTGATATATCCAGATAACATTGTTAAAATTCATCACGGCAAAGAGGGGTAGTACCAATCCGCGAGTTGCTGCACGCCGCACCGCCAGCTGCAACGGTAAAATAACTTATCCGGTGGCGCCAAATTTGAAATTCCCGAAAATAGGAATAATAAAACTCCGACAAATAAGTTGTGTTCAACTGACAATGAGTGCACCCTGTGGTCATGAATACACATTTAAAATATCCTTTCATGAATTATAACTTCGTAAATCATGCAAGTACATCGCGAGAGTACATCTTAATCTAAGGAAACAAAAAAGAGTTTCATCGCAATGTTTTTGAAAGATACTCGTTCATACGAAATTTGATATTATGAAGTGCCGATTTTTCCGGCCCCGTCGACTTCGTAATTTCGAGTTTCTACTGTATTTTCTTTCGGATTTTATGGAACTAACGAACACAATTTATTGTTTTTACGTAGGAGATGCACAAATTTATGTCTTAGAAAAAAAATACTAATATGATACGTAAAATAGGCTTATTGAATACATTAAAAGTAAAATTTGGGTAAAAATTTATTTAAAAATTCAAAAATTGGTGTTGAAAAACACTAGATGCAAAAAATTGTCAATTTTAGCAATCTTTAACCGTGAAAATAAATATTAAAACAAAGAATTTCAGCAAAATCGACTAATTTCCTTTTTTCAATTATATTGAAGGCTAAGAAAATGTAATTAAAAAATGTGACATTTTTGGAAGAGAATTCACGAAATAACACATTTTTTTATAACTTTTTCTTAACCTTCAATATAATTGAAAAAAGGAAAAATAGTCGCCACATAAAATTCCACCAAATATCGCCCTAATCTTCAGAACAATCACAATTCTTCATTGAAACCAGAATTTTTAAATTGTATCACCTCATTTCACAACTCAATCAAAAGAAGGAAAACACATAGACAAAGAGTACTATAAATCAATTAACAAATTACCTAGTCCAAGCTTCTCTTGTGGCCCTCTCAAAATGATGGTTCCAACGCTTGAATCTGAAGGAGGCATCTCCACACTAACCCCCGTTTCCTGCAATATCTCCGCAATTGTGTTCCCTTTCGGCCCAATGACATACCTATGCTGGGCCTTTGCCACTTCCAAAGAGATAGTAGTGCACTTCTTTTCCTAGAGTGATAAGACCACAAACATTTTGTTCAATGAATATAAAAATGCAGCAGCTAGCATCACTTATGTTCACCTCTCCATCACCAAATATGTTCACCTCTCATGGAGTTAAATAAGTAACATTCACTTTGATATCTACCCACCATTTCCTGATAAATAGCCAAAATTCTCTCCTTGGCCACAAGAACACCTTCTTTCTCCCCAGCAACGGTGAGTTCATCTTTTTGAACAGTGAGTGGAGGTATATTCACTCTAACTCCCGTTTCAGCCATTAAAGAATTAACTTTTTCATTGTGAGCACCAGCAATGAATGGATGATATTTTTTAGGAACACTGATCCTTTCATATGCTTGCTTTGACTAACAAAAAAAATAATTCAATTGTAAATAAAAGGGAATTCAACAAAACAGTACAAAATATAGAAAATTTGAAACAATTTCTTTGTATCTCATGGTAGACTCACCTGTTCGTCTGAAATAACTTTTATTTCATGTATAGCCTTGTCAATCCCCTCACGAGTGCCAGTAACAGTTATAAGATCTGAAGGGTCAGCAATACTGGGTACATTAATCTTTGTGGCAGTGTTTTTCTCCAGCTCTTTCAGTCGAACTCCTTTAGCACCCAATATGCATCTATGATGTTCTTTCGGAACTGTAACTTCTCCAACCATCTGTAAACATATAAATATTTGCAATTGTCACAAATGGAAAAAAAATTTCACTAAGCACTACAGTGGATCCAAGATAATAGTGCAATTGACAAAAATGCAGCCACTTCGTAAGCACATTCAATCCTATTTGGGGAAGGGAATCACAAGACCAAAGAATCCATGATGGTGGCCTTTGTGGTGAATCATATGATCGTGAAAAAATTGTTTACTTTTAATTTCTTTCTTAAACAAATCTGTAATTTCAATTGTGCCATATCTTGGACCGACTCTATACCGGTATTACAGGGTGCCCACAACTTTTTCAGAATCATTTCCCTGTGTTTTCCCTAGCAGGTTTCTCCATAATATCCTAAGAAATGTGCTAACCATAGGGTTTCAATACGTCCCAAAAGTGCACCTAAAAAAATTTGCGTAAATGGGAGCAGATATCAACACACTTCACATCATAATACACTTTTATTTTAATTAAAAAATATTATGATAAGAATTAACAATAAAAAATGAGACACTACAGGCAGCAAAAAAATAAACTTGTCAAGCGATTCTCTAACTTGAAAGATCAAACAAAACTAATAAAATAATCAGGAACTTTCTGTGAAAATATTGCTGTCTTACATTAAATGACCAGAAATTAATTATTCAGGTAACACCTGACAATTAAACTAAAAAAAGCAAATATTTTCATTTCTTCATCTTCTTAATTTTTTCTCTACTTCCTTTTTTTCTTTCAGGGCTTGATTCTCTGCTTTAAACTTATCTATCCTTTTCTCTTCTTCTATCTGTAATCTACTCTTCTTCGCCATTTCAGTTTCTTGACTCTTCTGAAGCGCATCTCTGCACTTGGCGCTTGCTCCACGCACATATCTGATCAACTCCCAATCGACTTCCACTGACGCCTCGCCTCCCGCATGAAAAATCCCATCCCAAACTCTTCTCAGAGCAATGAGAGTCTTCATGTAGGTTAAATCAAGGTAGATGAGCTCTACGGCCTCTATAGATTAAACAGATAAAATATTTCTCCAATGGCCGTAAAATATATGCACCACTCGTCAAAAAATTAAATACTTACTGTGTTGGTTTGCGGGAATGAGGTTCCACAACAGGGACCAACCACAGCCTCTCCACCAGAATACCCTCCTGTGGTAGTTTACGGGAAAAAAATTTCCTCGCCAGGGACTACCACAGACACACACACAAATGAGTGTTTTTTGTGTGATTGCGTGTGTGGTTGTGTAAATAACTTGGCAGCCTTAGTAGAGTCACTACAGCTCTCCGAAGGATCCCAGGTTATAACCCAGGAATCCTGAGCTAGGTCTCATTAGCCTACAAAGGATTCCAATTGGGTTGTGTGTGTGTGTCTGTGGTAGTCCCTGGCGAGGAAATTTTTTTCCCGTAAACTACCACAGGAGGGTATTCTGGTGGAGAGGCTGTGGTTGGTCCCTGTTGTGGAACCTCATTCCCGCAAACCAACACAGTAAGTATTTAATTTTTTGACGAGTGGTGCATATATTTTACGGCCATTGGAGAAATATTTTATCTGTTTAATTCATGTAGGTTCTCAACTAACATGTCTTTGTTCACAGAGAACCCACTCTCGACAAAGGCGTTACCGTGCGAGAACAGCAGGATAATTTAAACATCTGCCCAACAATCCCTTAAGTCCTCTCGTTTGTTAAGTTGGCTTGCATAGAATGAGTCCAATCTATCCGTATCACTATTAAAGCCCATGAGCTGTACTTTATCCACCTGGGATACAAACCTTTTGAATTGGATACCAGCGCGGTCTGCCTGCAGAGTGGTCATGTGGTTTGCAGACACGAGAACACTAAGACAATAATCCATGTCTGTTTTACACTACTCAGGTTTTTTAAAAATTTTGTTAGGATCCATTCATGATGCTGCTTTGGTAAATTTGTACTTTATTGGGATTCTCTTAACTACAGTGAAACCCCGTATTTGCGTTATCGGAAATTACGTTTTCCCGCAATTTACACCACTTTTACGAAGTCCCATTCCATTTCCTATGTTTCCAATGTATGCAGAACCCCGAATTTAGACTGTACATTTTTCAGTTTTCCCGCAATTTGCACCACAACGCGCTCAATCAAAATAAAATTTAACTTTCAAAGTCCATTACTCATGCATATAATCCTTTTTTAAACACTTTTTGACTTTGTCTTGCTCATATTTGCGGAAAAAATACGAAAGAGAGCAGTAATAGGACCTGTTTGAAGAAAGAATTTGAATTTGGCGGGGATAGTTTACAGCGCCACTCGTAGCAGAAATTGGAACTACGTCAACTCGTCAATCTGCCAGGAAATGATTCAAGCTATGAAATGAATACATTGAGAGGCTAGGAGCTAACTACGTAATTTATACAATGTAATTAAACCTGCGGAGGAGTATTCATTTTTTACCGAAGTAGAAACTTTGGAGAATGAAAATGGATTCTTATCCAGACATGATGAAAAATGAAAGAACTCGTAGTAGTGGACAACAGATCATTTGCACTGCCTCGATTCCCGAGTTATAACTACGATAGGCTACAAATGAATTAAACTTATCGAAACTTGCGTTATCGTACCTTAATTAGACCGAATCATAAAGTTTATTTTTTAGTTGAACAATTGTTTGGACTAGTCAAACATCACGGCTGATCAGATTCTCATGTGTTGTTAAGTCATCCTCAACTAAACTGGGGAGTAATTTTATCCTGCTTGGCAATGGAAAGGCGAGGAGGAAAAAGGACTTTTTCAATCAAGGAGACAATTGACATTTTAGAACAAGTCGATTCTCATGGTGGAACTCGAATTTTTAGACGCGATCGCGTCGATCTAGCGAAACTGCTACGATTGCCTATCTCTACACTAAATACTATAATTGTGAGAAATCGCGATGGGATTCTGAAACAAGCCAACCAGTGCGGTAATTTGTCTAAAAAGAGAAAATATGTTAAGAACTCTATGTATGGAGAAATGGAAGGGTTACTTAAAGAGCGGTTTTTGAGTGCTAGGTCTTCAAATATCCCTATATATGCGGTGTCATCATACAAGAAAAAGCTCCGCCTATCACCACAAGATTGGGAATTGAAAATTTCACAGCATCCAATGGTTGGTTGGATAGATTCAAAAATATTATTTTCTGAAGTTAATATATGTATTATTATTATTTATGGGTAGGGTCCACAGTTACCATGGTAACTGTGGACATGCATGCATGAGTGAAGTGAATTTTTAAGAAGCTGTTTCTGTAACTTTTATTTATTAATTTGATCTTGATTTTGTGCGATATGTAGTAATCCCTTATTTTCTGTATTAATAATGAAGGAGAAAAATAATTTTCACATTTCTATTCATCTAAGGTGTTCAATTACTTTTTTTTTCATCGTATATAAATTAATGAGAAGAGCTAGTTCAAAGAATAAATTATGACACTGCTCTTTTTCAGTTTATCAGTCTATTTCTTATTTTTACCCTTACTCCAGTGAAGGAACATGGCTGTAGAAGTGAAAATTCTACTTTTCCCGCAATTTGCACTTTCCCGCAATTTGAACCTTTTTTTTAGGGTCCCTACAAAAGTGCAATTTAGGGGTTTTACTGTATTTTCTTCTCAATGGAGACCAAATACTTCTTACATTCCAACCTAAATTTGTCCCCTTCGATGTCCTTCACTCTTGCATCACGGAGACCAAGGGTTGCCCCCACACCAATATTGATTTTGGACAGTTTCAAACTATTCGCAACATAACCTACATTAATATTGTCAGCTCAGCTTGTAGGCTGTCTTCGCTTTGTTTAGGACGTCTGGCTTCACAAACCGCCCGTACACCTCTCGGAGAAGATCCTCAATGTCACCATGAAGAAATGGGATGACTGGTTTCAGCGTCTGATATGCTTTGAGAAATGGCTCAAAAGATAATGCTCTTGTCGCAAAGAAATGAAGTTTCACCAGCAGAAGAGGGTCAGCAAAGCACTCTTTCACCTTCCTAATCGACCATGTGTCAGGCAAATCCTTCATAGTGGGAAAGTAGGTCTTCAAATTCTTGAGTATTGTAATGACTCTTGCACACACGGGACCATTCTCAAGCCATCGGAAATTGCAAAATTTGAGAGTAAATTCATCACTTTCAGTTTGACGTGTAAAGTATGCACGGCACGCCGGAGAACCCTTGAAGACATTATGGATTAACTTAAAAAATATTGCAACCTGCCAACCATACTTAACGAAACTGTACTGAAAGGCACCATGAACGACGTGGAGACCACAGAATCCCACAGGCTACCGTGGGAGCTTACTGGGGCTACAGAAGTAGCTTCGTGACATTTACAGAATATGGGTGGGAGCCTAATATGCTACCAGTAGCTCCTGCTTGCTCTTTCTCCGGTAGCTTCCATGATAGAGAAAACCGATGGGAGCAAGTAGCTTATTGAAACATCTTTTCACCGGAAAACTCTGTAGCTTCAAGTTATAGAATAGGCCCCTTGGTCCACCCCTTACCGTAATGCTAGCATGTGTGTGTGAAGGGAGTGCTGGTGCTACATACACATGTACGCCGTGACCAACTAAAAAAACTTATCTACCTAAACATACATCATACATAGTAAAAGCTAAAGTGTTAAATGCTATGAATGGCACAAAACTATCCCATCAAATAACGAAAACCATACCGGTACTGTTCATCATGCAAAAAGTCTGGGTAGTAATACTGCATACCTGCAGTAGTGGTGTTCGGACGACGAAATTAGTCAAGTTGTCCTGACGTTGATGACCCTGGATAGCATTGAGATGCCACTTCCCTGCAGCATGGCTTGTCACAGCCCGCTTGCCCATTGAACTCAGCGAAAAAGTTTTCTTACACATGATGCACTTAGCAGAGTTCACATCCCGTTCGTCTGCCCGCAACCAGCTTTTCCACACAAGGTGAAGGATAGCATCAAGCCATGCAGGGTTGAATTTGGAAGTCATTATTATTTTGAAAAGGTTTACTCCTACAGTATGATATTCCCTGTTGTGTTGTTGTCTGTCTCACAACACGCCCCCTCCGTGCAGCCGAGTCCAGCCAAACCGACGCTAGCCGAGGGGAGAGGGCGAAGTAAGAGGAAAGGGAAGGGGCTACTTCGGCAGCCGAGCCAGTCCGATGCAAGCCCATGCACGAGTGAGCGCACCAGCTGGATGGAGCGAGAGCATAGACCAAGGACGCACTGTGCTGCATGGTATATGGCGCTAACTAATTATTAATTCCCACATTTCGAAAAAGATTCAGAGATCCCAGACGTTTCCCTGTCCAATTCCGTCGCATTTCATTTCCCTGTTTTCCCTGTTTGCGGGCACCGTGTATTAACCTTCTTCAATAAGGTCAATTACAAGGCCGAGACAGGTCTTATTAATTAAATAATGTCATACAAGACCCTGTAGACTTCAAAGGAGACCCTTGCCATGGGGCCAAGCACAGCAAATGTCACCTTACTGTTTCATTAGGAGCTAATCCAGATGGCAGTGAGAGACTGAAGCCCTTTGTTTTAGGTAAGTCCAAAAATCCATGTTGCTTTAAAAACATGGAGACCTTGTCTACAACCTATGCAGACAACAGAAAGGCACGGATGACATAGACTATTGCTGAAGAACAAATGCATGCCCTTGATGCAAAGATAAGACTAAATATGTGGGTACACACCACCTCAAATCAAGTTGAGTTAAAATATAATACTTTTATTTTTGGTTAACTTTTGTTTATTCATTTATTTGTCTCTATTTGGTGATCCATCAAATATTAAACATCACCTGTTAAATAAAATAAAATAATTTAACATCAGGCTATTATTTTGCTTCTATTTCCAACAAACTAAGATTTCCCTCAATTTACATTTTTAGTAAGCTAAAGGTAAGCTTTTAGTTTTTCGTGAGGTCCTACTTTTATAACTTTTTGACTTATTGTCAGATGAAAAATCTTAGTTTGCAGCACTGCAAAAAGCACATTATTTCCATCCCAATTCTCGGTGCAAAAATTATGCAACCCTGAGTTTGAGGCCGAATATTTAGAGAATGCCGGGGCCGATTGTAATGAAACAAACACTGACACATATCCTGTTTTATTTTCCGTTGAATGGTTGTAAAAACTATTTTGATCATTTTTTCCGAAATGCTCTTTCTCGTGCGAGATGAATAAAGTGTCCTGTTTCTTTGAGCCTCTAGCAGGAATGTCGAACTTGGCTGGATTACTGTAGAATTACTCTTGGTTCAATCGTTGTCAGATTTTAACACAATATTTCCTCAACCTTTGTTAGTGTTTTTTGAAAGTTTCTGTTTGAAACTGTATTTGTTATAGTGCTGTAGTTAATTTTGCGGAACAAATTTATCTCCGTTAGTACGGGTCGCAGGGACATGGACACGATAGACTTTGTCTTGAATTCAGTATTACGCTCCTAGTAGTTTTGAAAACATTACCAAAGGAATAGTTCATAGAAATTTTTATTCAGATCACATTATAACAAGGCTTGCTTGCCTTCAGCCAGCAACGCGGACTTGCAGAGTGCACTTTTTTATGCCTTCTTCCTGCTGTTAGACAACTAAAGAGTTGAGCATCCATAGAAAAACCTTTCACGACTGCATTCTCAGGTTGGCAACACTTGTCTCTCCTCACTCGTTTTTTCTCGATGGAATGAAATGTCATCAGAGGCCTCCCCGCGGAGGGAGGGATTTCCATTGTTAGATCACTAACTACGTATTGCAGGCTTGCACCTATCCAGGCACACGAACCCCATGGGGTAGAAATTTTGAGACTGAGTGAAGTAGCTTTCAAGAGGGGTGAGAGTCCACCTGCTTCTGTTTGCGTTCAAAACAAGTGGCATCTGTAACGAGAATGATTCCTCATTCGCTTTTTTAAACCTCTGGGGTACCATTGTAACCAAATCGAGAAATAACTCACGTAATAGGTTTAACAAATCTAGGGGAGCCTTTTCTGCCACTCCATTCCATGAATATTTATACTACCGTCTCAGTACAACTCTGGGATGCAGTTCAGTTGCCCTGGAGGGAAGGAGGGGTGGAAGAGAAGCATTTTCTTGGTTGGGGGAAGGGGATCCCCTGTCGCATGGTGTGCATGAGGGAAGAGAAAAGGGGAGGACCCCCATAGTTCTGAAGGAGTGTGAGCGAGGGGGGAGGGTCCATGACAACATTGTAGTTGAGGAGGAGGATTAAGAGGTGGAGTTTTTCCCCCGTAAGCGGTCGGTTAATTAGAAATGGGTGTTTTGGGATGGAAGGTTTAGGAGGGGGGAGGTCGAAAGATACAAAAAATCGTTAACCACATCTTCATCTGACCATACGCATTGTAATATTTCCACATGCTCCCAACACGTTACATCCCTATCCTTTATTTTTAAACCTTTCGCTACGAACGAAGTTTTAAAATGGCGTAAATGCCCATGTGTCCACGGTCAGTCACTTGTTGATGCAGTGGAATAACAAATATAAGTCTGTGTAATTCGCAAATTGAGGGTTGCAGTATGTTGCCTTATATTTAGCTCTACAATTACAAATTTTAAACGGAGCTCTACCATTATTATTAACGTAGTACTTGTGCAAAGGAATCTCCGAACTAATTTTTTGTCAGTTATTTAGTTTATTTAAGGAGTAATTTTTTGTTAGGTTTTTAGATAGTTAGCGAGTTATTATGTTTTTAGGTAAACAACTAAAAGTTATTTTTTCATATGAGTTGACGGCCTTATTAGTAGCGAATTTAATTGTTTATTTTTCCCTGTAAAGGTTTTCCCATTAAATTTAAAATGTCATTTTTCCTGCGAACGATAAGGAACAGCTGCCTATGAGACTTTAAACTAGGGTTGTTGATAGGTAGTATAATTAATAAGTTGATTTGATTCCTAATGATTGTATCCTAATCTGTTAACTAGCACTAAAAGATCGTCTTGTATTTTTTCAGCATAACTCTTGAGTCTCTGTCTATTTGTGTAATTGCAAATTACCTATATACTAACGGTCCCTCTCCATTGGGAGCATATCTGTAGTGTAGTGCATGCTTGTGAGGCCTCACCTCGTGACACGCATTAGCGATTTATGCTAATGCATAATTAGCTGCAGTTACACTAACTTTAGGGTAGAGTGTAATGCATATTGGTGGCTACTCAACCCCTGCCACACACCCTTGATGTGGGTTACAGGGTATTTTTTAGATGTAGAAGATGATCTTTGCATAGATTTCAAGATGTCGATTCTCGAACATTTACAAGACACTGATGATCACATGTTGTACTTCAACACAAGGGATTTCCAGTTTTGGAATTTAAAAGAATGTGATAGCCAAATTAAAAGGATCAAAAAACAAAAGTTCCCTAGAACGCACATCTCATGAATTAACAGAGTGAAAATTACTAAGTACAGATTCTTTAATTCGCGTTCTGTTGATGCCAATAGCCCGACTAAGGAATTTTAAAATTTTAAATAATTTCTATTGTTGAGTAATGGAGAAAATCATTTACAAGTGGAAAATACAGTAACAAAATTATTTGTTTAACCATTGATATGATTTTGTTTGCTAGAGAGCATAATATTAATGGTAGAATTCCGTTTAAAAGCTATGAAGGGACTACAAAATTAAAAGAATTCTTTTCTGATTAAATATATCTCGAGGCTGCAGCAACAATGTTTTTCGCAAAACCATTGCATAAACAAATAGTTGACCGTGACCGCATGCCGTAATGGGCTTCTCAAGTGGAAAGGGGCCAGGATTATCTCCACCTGGTGGCCTAGAAAAAAGGTCTGGCACCCCGCTGGGCCCGGCCCTAAGTTGAGGAAACACTTACCTGAGCAATCCTAGCTGAGTGAAAGCTCCGTTCTGGGAATACAAAATCTTAGTAGCATTTGTGAGGGAAGTAGCATTTTCCAACTTGTGGCCCCTTCGCGAAAGGGTTAACATGCAAGATTACAAGCTTATTGTTAGTCAAAACTTTTCGGAATAAGTGCGGTCGGTGACCTTGACTTGACAAAGCAAACAGCTTTGATAGCGGGCGGAGTAAGGGGTCATTCAATAATACAGCAAGATGAGAAAGGGGGAGGGGATTTACACTCTTCTTACATTTTCTTACGTAGAGTGTTTTCGGGACCCTAGATAATCCTAATTTAGATTTTGTTTACTCATGAGATCGTGGCTTAATCACTAATAATTGCAGTTCGTAGTTTTAATACTGCAAACAGCACACTGTAGTATTTGCACCTGGGTAAAAAGGATACATTTATTGTTTATGTACTGAAAAGTGTACTGAAAGGGAAAACAAACAGTGGTTGTTAAGTATTCAATTATTGCTTAAATACTGGCTTTTCATCGGGTTATCGGGGTGTTAAATCCCTCCGCCAGGGTCCAAAAAATCCCATGTTATATTTTTCGCAGTGAGCATTAAAAATATCCAAAAATATTAACTGGCGTATTCTCAACAAGTGCGGATTGTGCATTATTTTGGTACCTACGTGAAAACTATGGCACTCAAAAGCTTATGATTGTTTTCAGTTTATTTTTAAACCGTTGCCAAGACTAAATTTTGTCTGGTCACCGCCATTTGCATGAGTTGACTCCTGGTCCTCCTGGTTGCAGCTTCGTTACATGTCAACAGGTGATAAACTTTGTTTCCATTGCTGTGCCATCAATATGCTGAGCCGCAGCATCCTTGGCCGTAGCAAAATTCTAGTATCCATGGCCATAGCCATGGATAGCCGTAGCCACTGAGATATACAGGCCTGAACACCCGAATTACGATCGCCATCTGTTTTCCAAAAGTAAGCTTAAAATCGTGTGTTCTTACGGAGATAAGTGAACAAATTCTAATATAAGGTTATTATGGCAGATAATACTTTGTTTGTACTGTAAATATTTGTTAAATGAGATAATGCATCATAGGCAATAGACGCAGAAATTCATAAATCGTTGCAATGTGATTTTATCACAACAGAAGTTCACGAAATTTAAAGAGGCTTATAGAAAGTGATCAGATTTTTATTTGCCATTTATTGGATTTTATGTCCCTTAAGCAAGTAATACTTTGCGTACCATGAGAACATAAGTTGGTTATGTAACTAAGGGGAGCGTCAAATGACTATCTGCAGTATATGACGTCTTCATCCTCCATTGAGATTTTGCATCGCATGACACTCAATCAAATTTAAGCCATCAGGATTCGTTTGTGCTTATATTATCTGCATAAAATTGAATCAAATTGTCTCCTTAATCTACCCAATTTGGTTTCAAGTTTCACGATCAAGAATGTGAGGGAAATATATTCACTGCAATCGCAGTAGAATTAAAATTCGCATCAACAATTTTCCTTGCTGGTTTTCGAATAATAATTGTCTTAAAAGCCCAGCTAAAATAAGACAAATGCTTTTCGAAGTGCTTAAATATTTTTATTGAAACTAAAGTGACCCTTGAAATGTGGCATATGACAAGAAATACCTAGGAAGCGTATTTCCCGCGCTTTTCGTAGATCTACTAAATAAAAGTGGGGGGGAAGGGTAGTGTTACGGCCTATATTTCTCTGAGGCTACGCCTGAGTGCAGTATTCCGATGAGAAGCCAATACTGCATAACATATAGTCACCTTAACAGGTAATCTATGCTCAATCTTCCAAAAATAAAAAAAAAACTGTCAGTCAAATACAGTAAGTAGAAAAAAGAATACAATTTCGGATCCCATCTGAATCATCCATCAATTTCAGATCAACCGATTTTATCCTATTGGGCTTCACCATCAATCACCCCAATTATTTGCCGGTATACTGCATTACAGTAATCATTTTTATTTCCGTCGAAACAAGCTTGCAAAATTAATGTGAGTTGCGTGGGAAAGCAGCACGAAATCTCGGCGGCCCCTGAGACTACGCAACCCGCATATAACCTCCTTACATACGAACCTCCGTACATCAAAGTCTTTTTTCCGGTCCCAGCGAATTAGTTTTTGGGAGGTTTTACTGTATTACTATTTGCAGGGTTGGAAGAGTAAAAAGACATTTATCATCCAAACCAAATAGACTTCATAAAATAAAATATAAAAAGCCCTCTTGATGCATTGGAAGTTACATTACCAGTTGAACTAGTGGTTTTATTTCTTCACCGAAGCATAATACAAGGTGTGATCAAAAAATGACAGTAATTTTCATTATTCTTAAAGAATATTTATTTATTAATCAATATCAATTTTGTCCCCTTCAAAGTAGTCCTCCTTAGATATAATACACTTGTGCCAGCGGGTCTTCCAATCTTGGAAGCATTTCTGGAACTCATTTTTCGGTATACAGTTCATCTCCTTCAGCAATTCTGTTTTTATCTAATCAATGGTGGCAAAACATCATCCTTTTATGGTTCTCTTCAGCCTCGAGAATAGAAAAAAATTACAGGGGGGCCTGGCGAATACAGTGACTGAGGCAAAATAACGGATTGTTAAGTTTAACAAAAAATCACGAATAAGGTGTGAGGTGTGAGTAAGAGCAATATCGTGGTGCAAATTCCACGAATTGTTTTTCCACAATTCTGGTCATTTTTGTTGGATTGCTTCACGCAAACAGCACATAACTTCCAGGGGCCCGTTTCTCAAAGCTACAAGTCCACAGGTTACAAGTCTACAAGTGAAAATGGCGGGCAGCTAGTCCATATTTAGCTATTATTTCAAGCTTTCAATATATTTCACGAGTTTCTCCAGCCATCTTTTATAACCAAGAGTCAGTGCTATGTCGCTCAGTGTCTATAAATGCATGAAAACAAGATAAACGGAATTTTTAGTTCACAGTTTACCTTAAAATATCTCAAGTGAGGACGAATCGTCAGCAAAACTTGAACATCATGAGGAAAAGTCGTTTATTCCATCGCATGAATGGAAAAATGAACTCGAAATGAAGGTTATTCATAATTCTAGCATGTCAAGACATCATCTTGTGCTGTGTTTATCTTTCAAAGATACGAATGAAGAGCGGAATAGCGTTTTATCATCAGACAAGCGAAGACTATTTCAGCCATTTTGAATGTTTATTATTAATACCCAAAGGGAACCCTTGTAATGCAAGAAGTCAGTTGGTGTAGTGGTAGCGTGTGGGATTCACGATACGAAAGATACGAGGTCGATCCCCTCTGGCGTTATTTTTTTTCTCTTTCACTTTGATGGGCTAAGGAGATATTTTACCACCGATTTATGTAACTTTGTACTAGGATTTATTTTTATTTTCACTTGTCCTTGAGCTCCAAGTTACACCAAGGGTATCGGACACATGCCTACGACGTATTAGGAAAAACCACAGCACATTAGCGTAGCATTTGCGAGATGTCACATAAAAATGTCGACTTTAATTATGTATGGAGTTTCCTATTGAACTTTCAAGACTTAATATTTCATAGCGATTTATCATTTTAGTACGGGAACTTACCTCTCAATGTATAAACAGTAAAAGTAGGTATATATTGATAATTAGTAATGAATAATACTAGCAAACTAGCGCTTAACTTTCGCATTTTCAACCATTACCACATCCCCAAAATAATGTCTTCTATATCAAATGAGATCATTTATAAATTGCACGATTAAAAGCAACATTCATGTCTTGGTTGGAAATAAATCTTTCTTCTTCTTTGTTTATTCACAAACTCTCCGTGGGGGTGTTCTTGTCTCATTACGCTTCAGTCTAAAAGACTTTTCTTTTAACTTTAAATTATAAACAAACAATGTGTTTTAACGTCCACTGAGCATGTTATGTCAAAAGTCAGTAAAAAAAATCCTATCTACTGATACCTTGTTCGTCGCTTGTACGTTTGAGAAACAGAATTTCACAAGTGTGTTCACAAGTTCACAATTCCACAAGTGGGGGTGTTCTTGTATCATTACATTTTAGTCTAAAAGACTTCTTTTAACTTTAAATTATAAACAAACAATGTGTTTTAACGTAAACTGAGAATGTTATGTCAAAAGTTGGTAAATAATCCTATCTACTGATACATTCTTTGTCCCTATCGCCTTCGTAACAGTTGAGAAAAAGAGATCGCTAGTCGCTTTTCTTTTGTTTCCCCAGTTATTCTTTCCAATTTACTGCGATTTACTCACCTCGGAGGACTTGTAGAAACTTCCTTACAAGTTACAAGGACTTGTTATTCACAAGTCTGTTTGAGAAACAGAATGTGTTGTAACCATGAAAACACTTGTAACTTGTGAAATGGACTTGTAACTTGTATACTTGCTTTGAGAAACAGGCCCCAGAAAGAGGGAATGATTTGTAAGAGAACTTCAAAACATCTTTAATTCGACTGAATACTGATCAGTGAGCCATATTAAACATCAGACCACTAAAGACTTCAGCACATAGCAAAACACTTGCTACCAGCTTAAGTACTCAGGGTCAGTCTCGTCATCGAATCATCATTTCAGTATTCACTAGCCACATTGTACGTTTGAAAAACAGAATTTCACAAGTTACAAGTGAATAGACTTTTAACTTGTAGCTTGTAGACTTGTAGCTTTGAGAAACGGGCCCCAGATAGTATTCCTTATTGACCATACCACCATATGGCAGAAACTCTGAATTAATAGAAATCAGAATTATAAAGCCAACGAAATTTAAAAATTCCCGTTATTTATAAATCACACCACATATATTCAATGCAAAATGGTCTTTTGATGGAAATGTTAACTAAGGAAAACATTCTAGTTTTCCTAGGAATTTAAATAATATCTGGATATAATAAACTTCCACATTGGTGACACTACTAGAGTACATGACCGGATGTACATAGTCCTCTAGTGTCCAAGTCTATGCGATGGAATAGCTGTGATGACATATTGAGGCGTCTTCACTTTACAGACTACATGGGTATCAATGATGATTGATATTAAAAAGTGAAGTCAATTTTCGAAATTTTAAACAAGGTATTCAAAGTTGGAAATAGACCTGCATATCTAAGCATTGATGAGACAATTGTGTCCTATTATGGTAGGCATGGGACAAAACAGTTCATTCGTGGCAAACCTATAAAGCCTCGTTCACAATAACTTAAATCGGCGTAACTTGGCTTAACTCAGCGCAACTTTGTAGTTGAGACCTTCAGAACAGCGTCTGCCAGTTCACAACGACTTAAAGTGGCGTAACTTGACTCGACGTAACCTTAGAGTTGAGCTCGGCTCAACTTTCTCTTAATTCCAGCCAATAGCAAGGCCTGTTGCACTTTGATATCCGGGAAGCAATCGATTGCTTAACTCGATATTTCGTGTAGCGGTGCAGCCATATTGGGAACTAGGTATTGTTGTTTGGAAGTGAAAGGAGAAGAAAATATGGATACAGAGAAGTTGGTTGAGTTAGTGAGGAACAACCTTCACCTGTACAACAAGGCGAAAGAATATTTTAAAGATGTGATTAAAAAAATAATACATTGAGGTCCAATTCAGAGGAGTTGGGAACCTAAGGTGTGTATACAAATATTTTAAAATCAATGTTTATATTTGTATCAATATAAATGAAGTCATTTGTTCCCGAGCTCAGACCGCCTTTGATTGATGGGACGGACCCACCACCAACGTTTTCTCAACTTCTTCTTCGTTAGGTTTAACGTCAGGACTGCAGTCATTCCCAGTAATAGAACTGCTTCTTCCATTTTAAAACGGCTACAGATTCACGCACTTATAAATTCCACGGAGATTTTTGGGGAAGGGGAAATCTCATGCACTCATGCTATCGACAGGCACTATCAATCGATTGTGCGGTCGACTTTGGAAGTGGTGTGCTGTGATTGGTTAGAAATTTCACCCATTGGTTCTTGGTTGCACCGAGTTAAGCCAAGTTACGCCGAGTTAAGTTGTTGTGGACGAGGCTTAAGGTTTGGTTTCAAACTGGGGTCACTTTGCCGATCCGATGGATTCCTACTCACTTTCTTCCTATGCTTCCACTCACTTTTTGATACAGAAAAGTTAAGAGTGTGAATGATTTTTGCCAAAAAAGTGAGGGGAAAATGTGAAAAAAAAGTGAAAAAATAATGAGAAAATTGGCAATTTTTAACCCCTGTCAGACTTCTGGCAATGACTAAAACCCTAAATTTTGCAATATTTTAAGCTGGAACTCATTTATAAAGCAGAAGCAAAAGGAATAAAAATTACAATACAAAGAATAGAAATATGAAAACTTGAATTTCTGACTCTAGAAAGCAAAAAGAATAAACAAAAAAATGAATAAATCTCGACAAGAGATGAATGGTACAAAATAGATAAGAATAGGGTACATAATGTACCATAGACTAGGCGAACGAATGTTAAAAGCAATTATTGCAAAGAATAATAATTTTAGTCTAGGCAGGGCCCATCTACGCCTCGGGATCATCATCCCACCGCTTTTTGTGAATCTTAAAAAGCTGCTCAAGTAGAGATGATGTCCTCTTCTCTACTTTATTTTTCGAATGCTATTTTTTCTGCAGCAAGTCATCTGCCTGTGACCGCAGTGTTTGTGCTCCCACCAACATACCTTGGGCAATCTTGACTTTTGTCATATATTTTTTGGCAATAGCCTCCTCCAGCTTCTTTTTCGCCTCATTGAATAGTCAAGCCTTATGCTATTCAATCTCCTCCAATTTTGAGGATACCAGACTAGCCACGGTAGTTACTTTCACAGAGTCACCCACAAGTGCACATAAGTGCGATATTCCACAGAGGAAAAATAATTCGCCTTGACCAGGATCTCTTACATAAAATAAATCTTTCAAATACTTTTACACTATTAGAATTATTATAAAAATATTTTGCTTGGTTAACATATTGCCTTTGGTCAATAATAAATGTTTTATAGAACCTTGTTTTCTGTGTTAAAATATTTTATATAGGATATAATAAAAATAATAGTGTATAGAGACTTTTGATATCTCCGAGGATATTACTCAATTTAATTCTGAAATCCTCAGTGTCTCTATGATAAAACTGCAAATTTTCATAAGAATTGGTTGAGAAATAAGACTGAGACAATTTTTTCCTCTGGAGGTACAAGTGCCCTTGGAGACCTTGGCCATAGAAAAACTGCAGTTTCACCTAAACTTCAAATGGCTGTGAAAAAAACTAGTAGAGATAGACAAGAAAAACTTCACATGGTTTCATGTCTACATGAAAGGATGTAACATACTAAGATTCATCAAAATCTGATGGTGGGTGTCAAATCTGAATATTTCTAGATGAATTGACATGGAATGACCAACTATCCTTGCATACCACTTTTGCTACAGTTACCCTCGTACGTTGCTTCATACACACCCTCCCGTTCTCAAGACTTTTAGCATTCCTCCTCCATATTCACCAATGATGTTTTAAGTGTTCCCCTTCCTCTCACACCACTTTGCTATCGTACATGTTTCATTCACTCAAATTGACCAAACCAAGGAAGCAAACTCCTTTCATTCATGTCCATTACTTGGCATCCCTTCCAAATTCTTTCACGATCCACTACTTCCGAGCCCCATCCATCCTACATCTGCTGTGAACAATTCTCAGGTACCCCATCCCCACATCACTTAGCCTCCTCTATACTTATCTTGCCATACCCAGGATATTTTGTCCTCAATACTCAGCGAAAAGATTATCCCAAAATTGTATAACTTTTTCCAAAAGTTATCTTTTACACAGGCCTCTTTTACAGGCGTTTCAGGCCTTGAGTGGAACACCATGATAAAGGCAAAGGGAACAAGAGTAACTGTGAGTTTTTTTCAAAGGGGAAAAGACTTGCAAATTACTATAGCTCAGTCCTAAAAAAATACATGAAAAATCAAAAGCAAGGGAGATACTTCTATTCATTGCTCAAGAGTTTTCCATGCTGTACCAAAAATAACTATGCACCTATCATACGGCCTAATATTGTTTTAACTACTAAATATAGCCTGAATACAACCCCTTAACTAATCCCATTGAAGGGGGAACTACATACAAACTCAGAAAAAAAAAACAAGCAAGATACATAAGTGAATGAATTATGAATCAAGATAAAATTTTACACAGAACAATGGAGGAAAAAAGGCTGTTACCAAGATTTAAAAAAACTTCAACTGGAGCTTGGAGAGGTCAACTACAATTATTTCAAATCTATAACAGCATCCTCTTTCCATTTCAACATGATCATACTTTCCAAGTTCTGTTCTGTTATATTAGTGTGCTATTTGTACCTATCCCTTTGTGTTTTCCTTACCACCAAATGACACATTTTATGAAGTATATTATACTAAGACAAGCTAATTAACTACTTCATTGGCAAATCCTTAACATAAATCTGTTGTCTTCCTCATCAAATAAAAGAAAGTAAACAAAGACTACTTCATAAGTTACCTGCATTTGAAAGTTGGCAAGGATCTTTCTTCTGGCCTCCAATACTTCATTTTGCTTTCCAGTGACCAGGAACGTCAGAGAGTGATCTTTCCCTGAAGAAGTTTCAATAACGGCTCCAGTTTCACGCATTATGTCAAGGCATATGCGCACACCATTGCCTTCTCCAAATCCTTCGTTTGAGTACATCTTCCTTTCATTGTACGGCACCATGAACACCTACACCACAATTATACAAAAAATATGAAATTAATGGCTTGACTAAATACTTAAGGTTCTGCCCAGGGCACCTAAAGTTAGTTGTTTCTTATCTTAGAGCGTAGAAATGAAAACTTAAGATTTTCCATGAGACTTGAGGCAGGATTCCAAATCTCGATTGAAATTAGAACCTTACGAACCTGTGTCACCACAGACGTCCCAATACGCATCGCCCCAGCACCTCCACCATTGGCCTCAGGTAATCCAGCAGATTCCGGTAGTGCTGGGAAAACTTCATCGTAGCTGAAGGTTTGAGGTTCATATGCAGCTTCACCTTCACCACCTGCCACCCCAGTTTTCATTGAAATAGCCGCCATGGGTTCCTGCATTTTTCCAAGGATGTCCTTAACCGCGCCAAGTCGTTACAGTAACACTGAAATATAATGTTGCCAAGCTACAATGCGAAATGGTAGGATACAAAAGTTTTTTTTTTATTTCGCGTAGCCACTAAAACATTTTTACCGGAGCGATCAATAACTAAAATTAAAAGCAATTGCTAAAAATCTCTTTGTCTTAAATTTGCTTAAAAAGGCTCAGACTGTTAAAAATTTATGACCTAGACCAACGTGATGATATAGTCATCACTGATCAACAATTTCAAGCACCAATTCCTTGCCACAATAAATCTGCGGATATTAAAGAACATTTAATAGTTCCCGATTAAATAAATTGCCAAAAGAAAAACTTAGGCGCAACTAGATATTAAGTAAAATACAACCAATTTAGAACGCGGTATTGAGGAACAGGACCGAATATGACCTTACACACACCGTATGGCCGATATGACACGTTGTCGGCTTTAATACATGTAATCCCCAGAAATACGTAGACAATTATCAGAACTGGTGGAATTATAGTGACTTTTGTGAATTTGTATACAGTAGCCTAAACATTTTCCACGTTGCACTTCCGCGCAAAGCATCATTTCGGATAATTCGCAGCGAGAGTCGACGTGTCACTGATACTCAAATATTGACGTGTTGTCGGAAACTTAAAATAAAATTTAAATTTAGGGATGCTCACAGTACTGCTGTCCAGATTAGCCGTCCTGGGTCGATTTTTTTCGCATTCCTTGCTGTCGATGTAACCGCCAAATATTACAACAAAATTATTGTAGATAACCCTTCATTATGAATGTACTTCCCTGCTCCCCTGAGCAAGATATGGAAGAGGACTCGATCGACTGAACTACATCGTCATCCGCAGAGTCCGAAGTCGTGAATCAGGCTTTTACATTTTAACTCTGGAAATGTTTAGTCTAAATGTGTATACTTTTATAACTATTAAAAGTTTAAATTTGCAATTTTATGCAAAATTCAAGACTTATGAAATAACTTAACGGACATTTTTGTACGAACTATTTGAGAGGAAGAATACATATTTTTGCGGTTGAGGAAAGTATGAGAAATTTACAGTTAAGACTTCAAGATAAGTTGTCTTAATCTATGGTGCCGGAGATTAAATTTGCCTATTGTGTCTATTGATTTGAATTTTCCAAATGTCAATGATGTTTGTTTAAGGTGGATGAATGAGCGAATATTACGAATAATCTTATATTGCCTGATTCTAAGGCTCTTTTCAGAATTTCCAGCTCAATGTTCAGGTACAAACATTTACTCTTTGAACATTCTTAGCTTGTGACTTAATATTACGTATGTATCTTGAAGTAATTATCGTATAGTTTGAGTAAATTCATGGTTTAATAGACGCAAAACAATTAATTGAACTAAAATCATCCCTCGCACAAAGGCGGAAGTAGCACACACACATGCATGTGTTGAGCGATTTTCTGGTTTTAAATTCGTAATAGTGGTAATAGAGTCAAAGTGTGGTGGAACAAGTGGAACTTCCTATTTCAGTTAACAATTATAATTTTGCCTTGCGTCAGTTTAATGCCACGAATAGCAACTAATTATGCGTAAAAGAAGGATTTAGATTCAGGAACAAATCAGTGTGAGAAAATCGTAAAGGTAGCGTAAACGTGCTCGATATATAATGTGGAAATTTTGTTGTTAGTGAATATTACTCCCTTAGAGTGCGGTATTGTTGAAAATAAAATTGTCTAGTAAGTTTTCTTATTATATTTAATCGAAGAGTGAACCCTTAAACTCATCTTAATTCGCCACTAATGCTTAATCCATTGTGCGGTATATCGGAAGTTGACGTGTACAAATGAAGTAGTGCGGCGAAGTGTGTCATTTTAAATCAGTGATGTCCCAAAATTTGATTAATACGTAATTTTTATTTCGCTCTTAATGAAAGTCATATTTGTGGAGCTAGTTTGTATCGGTTAAGCTTCGTTGTTTTACTGGAGACCAAAGAAAACTTGTTTGGTGGTTGCAGGTTATCATCATGATGCCAGGATCTGGAGACGATAATTTGACAAGTTCTAAAGGAAGTGTTATTGTTCAAGCATGGAAGCGGTTAGGGCAAATATATCAAACTTATTTAGATATGTGGACTCCTCATTTAGTGTCACGGTGGATTTCTTGTTGTCTGCTACTCTTAGCATTCTCTCTTAGGATATTTTTACAGCAGGTAAGATATTTTATATTGCCATTATTTAAGGAAAATAAGTGGGGATATGCTCCTTTAATGCAATTTCATTTCAGGGGTGGTACATAGTCGCATATGCCCTTGGCATATATCATCTTAATTTGTTCATAGCGTTCCTCTCACCAAAGATTGATCCGGCTTTGGAATTCGACGGTAATATTTAATGTAAAAAGCATGATATGCTATTTAATCTCAAAGCATTTTTAACTACCCTTTATGCGTTAAATTTCAGAGGATGGACCAGAGCTACCCACTAAAGCAAATGAAGAATTCCGTCCGTTTATCCGACGGTTACCTGAGTTCAAGTTTTGGTATTCAGTGACTAAGTCAACGTTGATCGCAATCATTTGCACATTTTTTGAGTGCTTTAACATCCCTGTGTTCTGGCCAATCTTAGTCATGTATTTCATCACTCTATTTTGCATTACAATGAAGAGGCAAATTAAGGTAAGATGCTTACTTTTCTTTCTTTTTAAGCTGCGTTCGCTAGTGTGTCTATAGTAGTTCTAATTGACTGTTTATGCTCTTCCAGCATATGTTAAAATACAGATACCTGCCTTTCACACATGGGAAGCCCAAGTATGTCGGGCACGAAGACACTGGAAAGGTGATTACCACTAAGTGACACATTGCGTTATGAATCATGTAAGTTGTAAGGTGTTGAAATGTTAGGTGATTTAAAAAAATGAAGCAGAAACCCCTGAAACGCCAACATAGATCGTCATCTTCTAAAGGTTCTTAATAAGAATCAAAATGGAATTCTTGATGACTGATGACACAAGGGAAATGATTTCCTAGGTTTGTGTCCCCATTTTAATGTGTTAATAATGTGAGTATTAACGATTTAGTCGACTCATTGTTATAATCCAGTTTTCTAGTAAGTGAAATGGTTCTTAATCACAGTGCCTCTGTTGAGTTTTTTCGTTAATCTGTGATAATTCTTTATACCTTTGGTAAGGTACATTTGTTCCCTAAGTAATGATAAATGTAATTATTTGTGTTGTATTTTTTGTCTTTATCATGTTCTTGTTCATTTTATCGCGAATCTCTGCCCCTAAAAAGATCAGCATTTGTACTTACTATTCGTCTTAATTGAAAATCGCTTGTTTTTTTCTAAAGCCGTCAGCTCGTCCTCTAGTGATGCAATACCTAGGTTATTACTCATTATAAAAACATTGAATTTCTGTGAAATTGGTGTAAAATTTCTCACTCTTGAGTTAAGTCATTTTTTTTAGACTAACCTGGTGGGTGATCATGTTAAGCAAGTTTCATTTAATTTTGGTGGCACTCATTAAAATGAAAGTGTGGTTTGTTGTGTTGCATTATGTCTCTCTCCTCCATGATTTTCCATAAGTCAGTGTGAAAGGCTTTTTCACTTCCAGTGTACGTTTCACGTACTGCCATGTATTGTCTAAGCATGAAATTTGTGATTTGAAAGAACATGTTAATGTTTATTTTTAGAAGGATTATATCTTTATTAGTATGCATATTGTGGGAATGTGAAGATTTTCATTGATGGTAAACACATCTGTTGGGCATTCATGAGTGATACTTATGAAATTAGTTGTTTTGTAAATATGAAACATTTTCTGTAATTAAAGTTTCCCATTAAATCATGAGTCAGTTTTCATAAACATTTGCAATTTCTGTTTTAGTTCTTCATTTTTATTCGTAATATGTTTTATCATCTCTTTTTGGAATGTTTTTCATCGGCAATTTCTTTAGAGCATAGCTTCATTTATATTTTATGACTGGTGATTTGTCTTAGCATTGTTGTTTATGATATATATTATGCAGCATTTATAATGAATAACAATGAAATATGGTATGGTGACCACATTGAAAAATGTACCATTTTTAATGAACTTGCTTGATATTCTAATCATTTAATTTTTCAATGCTGAAGCTGAAAAAAATAAGTGGAAATACATTCTGTTGTTTTAGCTGGTCATTAAAAGTATGAATGATCCATTCTTAAGGGAAGTCATAGATCATGCTTTTTTAAGCCTATTGGAATTTGTATAAAAATAATTATAAAACCCATATTCAAAGACTCACAGGATTATATAACTACTGGGTATTTTTTGCTATGTTCAACCATCCATAACATTTCATCACTAAAACCATCACTTCTGATGCTAATGCATTCTTGCAAAACATGAGGTTTTTGCCAGAGAAATATGTAGCAACACAGTTGGCAGTTCCCCATCATGACCTTTAATTGGAATTTTTGGTTCGTCCATGATAGTCTTAATGCCTGTTATGATGATGCAAGCACTCAGGTTCATGCATGATTTTTTTATCCATTTGCCGTTCATTTTATTCATTTCATTCAAGGATCAGTTACAGAAAGAAATAACTATAACAGGTATAAGCAAGTTAACATAATGATACTCAAGATAAACAGGTATCAAGATAACACAACAAGTTCATACAATACTACTCATACCCATGCAGTATACCATGGACAATAACAAATTGCAAAAAATAAGACAAAATGGTATGAAAGATTCACAAAAATGAAACTGTTGAAGTTTCTTGGTGGTATTGTCACTCATGTATTCTATAACAATAATATTGCTTTTGCAATAAAAACTATTTTACCTTGGTCTTAAGGATGTTGCTACTTTTTACTTTTTTAAATTCAGTAGGCAATTTATTGAAAACTTATTCCCATCTCCTGGGGGCCTGATTTCATCCTCTCAGTTCTTATGCATGAACAATGAAGATCATTTTCAAAAATCCATTGTATGAACATAACATGCAACAGATGTACAGAACGTAGCCCATTCTAAACAGCAAATGTGTTTGAACCCATGTGGGTACTTGCATCTTGTAAACAAGCCTTAATATGTATGTGATTATCCTGAGTTGTTGCATACATGCCAAATGTAAAGAAAGGACAGTGGCAGTTGGTTGGAAAGTGTTTCAACTCATTGGAAATTATCGCAATTAGTTTTGCCAAATCTTACTCCTTATTCTCTTTTATCAGAAATATCATTGGTAGTTCTTCTATTTCTACTATTTACATTCATTTAAATGTAAAAGGTCAATGAATAACTTTGATTGTAAACCATCTTGTGTGCCGTACACCTTTTGCATAAGAGTTAATTCTAAAAGTAGTTTGAACTTCATGTGCTAGGGGTTAAAGTATCTGCATCCATTATTAACATAATTCCTAACCTATACTGCCATATATCTTCATACAAAACTTAGCATTAAATTATTAAAGCTAAAAAAAGGGTCTTAAGTGATATATATATGTCATTTGAGACCCTTATAAATACGTATATCGCTTGTCATGGCAGTATAAGATATTTCTCCGGAGCAGAACCGGACGTGTAGCCTTAATATTCCAAGTGCCAAGTCATTTAATTCTGTGGGCTCTATAATTTTATTGGAGCTATGTCCTGACTCTGAAGTCAAATTTGAAATGAATTCAGCACTTTCAGCCATAGCTTATTTTCACTTCATTTTAATTGATTCATCCTCCACTAGAATGTATGGATGCAAAATATGGTACATATAACTCAGTTAAGGCTTCATGATTTTTAGTGATATGTATTTCTCTTGCAGAATGCTTTAGCTTTGAGTCAGCCTAACTCTTGTAAGGGATATGATCAACATACTCCTGAAAAAAAGTTTAGTTTTAACCCTGGAGCTGATTGAAGTCTTTTTCTTGAACAAATTTATTTTTGACTGTTAAGCTATCGTCTAAATTTAAAATTCAAGTGACAATATTTTATTTGAGATTATTAAAGGTTATGTCGAGGTTCTCAGTAAAAACTTCCTTGCTGCTGCATAGCCCAGATCTCCAAAAATGTTGGAAAAAGTCAAGGTATTAATTTATTTGGTGAATATCCATTTCAATTATATTTTGTACTTTTCTACACTTTTTATTTTTTAAATACACAATGTGTTTCGCCAAATTTTGGCATTACCAGGTGTTGATGCCAAAAGTTGGTGAAACGCGTTGTTGATTTTAAAAATAAAAAGTGTAGAAAAGTACAAAACATTATTGAAATGGATATAAAAAGATGCTACGAAGTTAGCCTGTAACTGTGGATTTAATTATTTGATGAAGTTGGCTTTCATGGGAATGATTCAAATTTTGTTGGTAAAATCTTAAATCCTCTATGCAGTTCCATTAACTTTAATCTGGGAACCTCTGGAACATACATATTTGATATCAGATTCCCCATTTTTTCAGCTAATACAATATTCACTTATTATATACAAAGAGTATCATTTGTTGGTCAGAGAACATGATCTCTTCCACAAAATAGGGAAGGGAAATTTCTCTGCCTAAACTTGTTTACCAACCAATTTTTATACTCAGAAGAAAACTCTACTCTGTAATTTGAAAATATTGGTTGTGTTTAAACTAGCTTATTTTCAAATTACTAATTGGTTGGAAAAGGTTGTTTTCATATTCAATGGTATATAGGCTATGTAATTCAAGCTCTTGGCTGCTGACCCAGTGTTCTGGGTCCAAATTTGGGAGCTTAGTTGCCAAATTATGCTATACCCAAGCAGTGTTTTTCTGGGTACCATGTCTTGCTGGATAATCGCAGGCACCACAGAGAATGAAACAGGTCTCCCTACCCTGATGTGTAAATTTTGCATGACTCAATACTGAGGTTCTCCATCAAACCCACTATTGGGTTGAAAACAGGCATGCGCCCAAGATCTCCCACTGTGAGGGCATGTTCATGTGTGGTTGGTCTGGTTTCTTTGTAGAAATGAATAACTGAGGGAGTGAGTGATATTTATTTCAATAATTATCAATGCTTAACAGATAATGGATATTGTTGATTTCTGGTAGAATTTGCAGTAATAGTATGCAGATATTTTGGGGAAAGTTATATTCTACCCGTACATTTCAGTTGTTCCATGCAGTAATATATTTTCTTAAAAGCACATTGGTTAAGATCAGTGGAGGATTATGGTCGTTGTTTTGGGTGATGGCATTTTGCTACTTTACGAGGCTCAGGGGAATCGAATGTGTACCTTATGACCACCATTTTTCTGATTTTTGAGGAATTACAGGAGATGGCTGCCCCTCCCCCTACACCCCTCTTAATCCACCCCTGTTTAATATGCACAGATTCTAGTAATTCATGTAACTGATAATTTGTCATGAAACATAACTGGTTAAACATTGGACAATTTTATTTCACCTATGGCATCGTTAGCAAGATTCCCCGTATGCATTTATTAAATGTATGTGCATGTATAAAATTGCTCAGGAAAATATTTTATCCAAGACTTCCAATTTTATCCACTAATTATAATTTGCATTTATCAGAATGTGTTAGTGGCTGTTTATCAACAATCCTATTAAATACATTTGAGGACACTCATTGTTTATTAAATCGATAACATTCAATTCTCCTTATTCTGTGAAATTTAATTTCTAGTGCATTGATCCTAGCCAATTTTAACCATTGCAACAGCCATGTAGTGCTTAAATGTACCAGCATTTTAATGCATATTTGTTGCTTTTCGAAGTTATGTCTTGAAAGAAAAACTATTTTTTTTATATGTACCATATTATCATGAACTAACATCCTCTTCTTTTAAATGACACATTTTGCCCAACATAATTTTGTATTATGTTCTGTTTATCAGATAGGAAAGCAATAGGTGAAAACCAATTTAAACTTAAATGGTATAACATTCTATTAATAGTTTTATCAACTATACAATTAGCTCAAGTCACCACATATTCTTTCTTGCTTAATGGAGGCATTTCAAAAGTGTACTTCTATGAGCAGAAAACTGTAATTTTGAAGTCATTGGAATGGGAAGAAGAATTAAAAGGTGGTACTGAAGTAATTTTTGTTATAGCTAGCGTTACTCTAAATTCTTAGAATGCTCGTGTTCGACTGAGTAACTGGATTGCCTGTCGCAATATCCTAATTCATGCTGGTATTTTTACTGCCAAATGAAAGTAACTTCAATGATTGCTAAAACAATGAGCAATTTTGCCTTCTTAACTCTATCCATATCATGAAATTCTTACATAATTAGTCTATGTAAATTTTCATTCTTGTTGTACAATTTACTTTGGAACTTGCTGTTATAGCTGATGTTGTTTCATTTTCCCACAGTCCGAAGGGGTAACGCGGGTGCCAGGCCCTGTACTTGAGGCGTGATAACAAGGACGCTAATGGAAATGGGCAACTTTTGTCACTCATTGCCCTTATTAGGGATTTTTAGTAAACTTGCTATTCACCTCGCTGTAATATTTATATGAACCGAAAAGAAAGATCATTTATTTCTTTGTAAATTTCATGACTTTGTGATCATGTATATTCATCAGTCATTACATTGCAATAATTGAGTTTTTTGTTGGTGTCTATTAATATGTTTTAATGTATATTACTTTTTGATTTATAAAATTTGATTATAACTATTTTTTTATTTATTTTCATGCTCTCTCACCTAAACTCTTGCGGTAGCTATGCTTATTCATAAACTACCAATATCCTGTTTTCTTAGTCCTTTCGATGTAAAATATTAGCAAGTTTCACTCCCGGAAACAGATTACTTGAAATTCTTCAAATTAAATCATTCTGGTGACTACTCGTTTCACTCAATTGAAGCTATGAGATTCCCTAGGGAATATGCTTGGGTAATATGAAAATTGCTTTAATTAATTTACTAAATGCTAATTAATTCAACCCATCTCACCGTGGTTCCTCGAATGCTTATTAAGATTATTAGTTCAACCTGTTGCCAAATCATCCCTCAAGGTTCCGAGCTTGAATTTAACTCATTCTTTTTTTAGCATTTCGATGTCTGTTTAATATGATAATCCTTCACACATGTATGGTTATATTTCTTTCCTTGAACAAAGATTGCTCACACCACAACTCCTGAAGTAAAATGCTCATACCCTTGACCCACACACTCAATTTAAAAAAATAAAATACACAAACTAATATAATCACTTTTTAACATTATCAAAATCTTTTCCATTTATAAAATTGCTTCATAACTGTGGATGGCACTGTAAAGATTTCACCAAAGATAATGATAGTTATAAAAATTATTCATGTCTATGTATTATGTGCATGTAAGTGTGTATACTTAAGCATGTTTCTTCCATTTTATTTCACAACAAGCAGAAATGCCTGTTGATTCCTAATGCGGGAGATGAAAGTAAGAAATAATAAGCATAGTAGTTCTATTCACACAGAAGAGAATCTGACTTTTCATTTCTGATCTTATATACTCTTAAAGAGGAAATTTGCCAGTTTTGTCCCATAATGATGCAAATTAAAACATCGAGTGTGTGGTACTGCTCTGTATGAACACACTCAGCACGCCTTCACAGAGCTACGGCAATACGCAAAGACTCTCATCCATAGTGACCAGAAGGAATATGTACGTGGTTTGTGCTCATCTATTACCACCACCCTGAAAAAATTCTGGACTTCTGAAAATCGACGCTGCAATCACTGGCTCCTTACGTCCGGAAATTCGGGGACAAGGAAGACGACCTAGGCTGGCGATGGCAGGAACAGAAGACGTCCACCAGGGCAGTGACGGGCGACCGAGGGCGTAGGCACCAGTGAATCCGAACCCAGAAAGAGAGTGGTCAGTCCTCGCGCCTCTCCTTTTAAGCCCTGCCGGCTTGGGAACAAAGCCGCCGCCAACGGTAACGACTGGACGTGGTGCTGGCATCAGACCCCCAGTCAAGTGACCGGGGTTCGGGTTGATTAAGACCCGAGCTGCCCTATTCGACACGACAGATGGCTCACTGGGACCATTCCCTCACATCTAGCTGTACGCACTGTCTATCCCGCATAGAGACCAATCCACGGGAGGCATTTCAGTATCTTTCCTAAATTCCTCTGCACCATTCCCCAGGTCCTGATGGTCTCAGTCCTATCTTTGTCCATAACTATGCCTCCTCCCTCACGATTATACTGAGTCTCCTGTAGAATTGCTGTTTCATACTCTGCGTCTTTCCGCTCCAATGGAAAGTGACAAACATTCATTTTCATAAAACTGGTTCTAAATGTGAAGTTGCTAACTATTGCCCGATTTCATTGCTGCCAGTCCCAGCCTCTGTCTCCGAGAGGATTATCCTCCACAGATTATACTAATTTACATCTCTCCTGTCGAATAATCAACACTGCTTCCTTCCAAGTCGTTCATGTCTGACTAACCTAGCTATCCTTCTACACCAAGCTGTCAACTCAATAGCAAAAAATACGCAATTTGATGCCATCTTTCTTGGTTTCTCAAATGCCAGCTTTTGACTCTCTCGACCGTACCCTCCTCTTTCACAAGCTTAGTCAATGGTTCAACATTCACGGAAGTTTACTTGATCTCATTAAATCTTTTCTCATCGATAGAACTCAGCGGCATATACTTTCAGCCACCTCTTCTCAATGGTCCCCGGCAACAACTGGTGTTCCTCAGGGTAATGTCTTCATCTATTTAACCTCTTCATTGATGAACTGGCCTTCCTTGTTTCTCCCTCTCAAGCTAATACTCAGGGTGGCGATCGTCAGGGAAAACCTGGAATTGTCAGGGATTTTCGAATTTCTGGAAAAGTCAGGGAATTCTCGTAACAGTTGGGAAGAAACTGGGATAGGAACTTCTCGTTATTTTTCTACCATTACGTTTATCGGCCATTCTTTCTCACCCTTTATTTCACCAACTTAAATGAATGTCCATCGCTGACGTACATGGAATCAATTAGTGGAATATTCAGTTATGAATCTTATTAGTTGTGAATCTTAAATATTTAGTTGTGAATCAGACGTACAATGCATCCCTTTTGTATATCCTTATTACGATATTTGCCTAGTAGTGTTAAAATTCCTGATCACGTTCGGAAAATGTTACCCTGCATTTCTTTTTTTAACTTTTGAGAGTCAGGTCAAGAGATAGCTGGAGCACACTAGCTCGTAGTAAATACATGCTTGTAGTTCCAAAAATATGAGACGATGATTATTAAAATTGTAATACAAGTATGATCTCACATGTAAACAAAATCTTACGCAATATCATCTTCGATTCCCATACCCCCTCCCCTTTGTGAGACAGTAAGTAGAGCCCTCCCCACCCTTTATGCACGACATAATTGTTGAATGGCCCCCTTAGCTTCCTCTCCAAGCTATTTAGTTAGGTCACAAAGCACCTCAAATATGATATTCCTGAATACGATGCTGCCGTTGCTAATTGTCCTGTCTTCGCTCGCAGTGGTGAGCGCTCGTTTTGTTTATCTAAATATTTTTACATTTTTTTGGTTCCCTCTTGCTGACTGCCACGGTTATAACCACGTTAGCAGGGGTTATAACCACGTTAATCAAATTGTTATTTGCTTCTGAAGGTCACTCGCGCCATCCGATTTTGATCCAGTCCAACAACTTTGCTTTGGTTTGTATTTTTCGCGCACCTTAGTCATACCTGTGCCCAAGTCCGCCAGTAAATTGGCCAACTTTCCCTTTGATGCCTTTTCAGTAATCCTCAACTTCCCCGAACTACCACAACTATAATTTATATGAGAGTTTAACTTATGAAGGTTTAATATATTTTTTCATTATTATGTAAAAAGCAGTACTTGTTGCTTTTAATGTATTGATTTCAATTTCAAACATTTTCTGAGTTTTGACGAAAATTTAATTTGACAGAAATAAAATATTTCAATAATTGATGACCTTTTGCTAATCATTCAGGGAAATTGGTAAATCCATCAAGGAATTTAAGAATTGGATATCAGTAGCCACCCTGATACTCTATGCTGACAACTGCATAATTTTTAAGCAAATTCACTCTACCTTGGACGGCCAAGACCTTCAGAATGCCCTAGATTTTACTGCTAAATGGTGCAATACCTGGAAGCTTAACTTGAATTCCAGGAAATGCAATTCTATTTCTATCTTTCTAAAAAAAATCCCCCATTAAATTCTACCCCAGTAAACACAAAATGCTCCAGATGCGCATTTGATGCGCTGTGCGGTAGCGCTGCAGCTACCACGAAGGCGCTTCTGCAGCACGCCTAGCACTCCTAAACTTCCCTTTTTTGAATGTCGAATGCGCTGCAAACGGGTGTCAAGAGCGCTGCACAAGCGCGTCAGGAGCGCTGCACAAGCGTGTCACGATCGCTTCAAACTGCAAAAAATAGTTTACTCAAGGACTGAAGGTAGAAGGTGTCTGCGGACTGAATAGTCTCAACTTCATTTTCGCATCTACCTACGGTCAACCTCACATCTATCTAACTATCTATCTTAAGCCTATCACGCAACTACTTACGCCATATCCAACTCTCAACTGCTTGATGTGTTTCTTGAAAGTTGTATATATACGGCCATTCCTGTGCGTAAATGTGTTTACGAGAACTAACTTTTAAATATCAATGCCGTGATAGTTTATGGAAACGTACCATCCAATCACGACAACAGTTTTCAGGCATTAATTATATGAAACCTATTATGCCACATTAAATGAAAATAAAGCCAATATTAATGAGAATTAACAAGATGTTTTCCAATTGCATACGTTTGTTTACATTTCAATGAAGACATAACTTACTCGCGCAAATGTAACGAACGTGAATATGCATGTATATGGGTCAATCCATATATAGTGGTCCAGAGGTGGTTGCTTGATGATTTTTAATATTTTTTTATATTTTTACCATACAAATTACCATTTATTGTGAATACAAATATGTCATTATTTTATTTTTTTTAATTTTATTTTCCTGATAGTGGCCATTTTTATGTTAATGAAACACCGATTTTAGGCGATTTCAGTGTTCTGCAGTTAAAGCAAATATATCCAATTCTGTGTATCCTAGAACAATCAAACAAAAACCAATCGATTCAATAAATAATGAACTTAAATAAAGAAAGGGTGATGTATCGACCTAAAATTAAGTACAAGGGTCCAAATATTGCTTCCAAGTTTTCATCACTTAACTAAAAAAATCAATTTTTACAATTTTTTTATATAGGAAGACAAGATACTTAATGTTTGTAATTTTTTTATGTGAAAGGTATAAAGCCATGCTTCAAGTTTGCAGAATTTTAAGCTATGGACTTCAGTGGTTTTTTTTATTAAATATTTTTAAAGTTCTTGATTTTTCAAATTTTTCAAAGTTTAATGCCCATTATCTTTGTTGGGCATAAAAATAAAAATTTGAAATTTGGTCCTTTAGATGAGGAATAACCAGTAAAAATTTTGTTTTGTGGACTCAACTATTTATAAAGATATTAAACATTGAAAAGTACCAAAATATCGACGAAGTCGACATCAACACGGCACCATTTAGTACCCTCTTTAGTAATGTTTGATACTTTTAAAATCATTATCATAACTCATTAATCAGTTTTTCACCTCATTTTACAAGTTATTCAAAATAAAGTAAACATTTGGTATTGTAAACTTAAGCTAAAATGTAAATGCAGGCCTTAGAATACAAAGAATATTTGGGAATTCAAAGAAACCTACCCATATATTAAAATTGGTCATTCCATAACTAAACCAAATGTTTACTGCAAAAATGAATACCATACAATTGTATGGTAAAAATATTAGAAATCACCAAGCGACAAATTTAACTTTTTCTGGACCACTTAATATGGATTGACCCATACTCAATGTTACGAATGTGGAAATGAGAAAACTGATGAATGTACCAATAAAAGCATAACAATAATTTAGTGTAAAACAGAAATTAATTACACAAAGCTATCAATGAAGTGTTGTTACTGGCAGAACCCTCAAGTCTTTCCGATTCGAGTCAAAGCTTTCCCATTTATGCCAAATTTTCGGTCGAAGAATAAACCACAGGCTATATATGTTACCATATATCAAGGATATATTTCATTAAATAAAAAAACAAAGGATACACATTGTAAATGTTTAAAGAATGAGTATTCATATCTTCCTCTTTCGATTGAAACTTTCAACATCTCCCCTTATTCAAAAGACTACCTGCAGCGTCCGCAACTTGCGGCTGCTGCACTTCAAACACGAGCAGCGAATGCACATTAGATGCGTTTCTCGATAATTCGCTCTACGAGAGCGCTGCTGACGCGCTTCAGTTGACATGTGCTGCACTTGCAGCGCTGACATCCTTGTGAAGCGCTGCTGCAGCCATGTGTGTTTACTGGGACTGTTCATTTACTTCTGAGCCTCTTCAACATGGTGCGGCTGTGAAGGATTTAGGTGTCTCAACAGACAGTAAACTGAACTTTTAATTCAATCAAGAGCAAAGCCATGTCTCTATTATGTCTTCTCTACCGCTACACAGAAATAATCCCCAAGCTCTGAAATCATTCTTCACAGCATTTGTCCTTCTAATCACTGGATATTGCTCTCCCATATGGTCCGTTGCAGCTCCAACCAATCTCGCTTCTCTTAACAGTATCACTAGCTTCTTCGCCAGAATTGTAAAACACAGGGTTGCACAGTTCCACAAAATGCCTACTTGTTCGATCCTAATTTCTCTGTAAATCCCTGATATCTCCAATCAAAGAATGAAAACCAATTTAAAATATAATTACAATATTCTAAACTCAAGCATTGATTGTCCTGAATTGCCTTCCTCCATTAACTTCAGAGTCCCTTGTCGATCCACACATTCACATTCCTTACTCCATATGCCTAACCCCAGACTATTCCCTTTTCAAGCACTCACTTCACAACTGCCTCTCCTCCCTACTGAATTCTTTGTCTAATAATATTGATCTGCATTTTCTCTCTTCAGACTCATTTATCAATCTTGCCATGTCCCATTTTCCTATAAATAAATAATACCTCTCCCATTAACTCCCTTTTCACCAACGTTTTATTTTTTATTAGGTACTTTCACCTTGTACCAATGGTTTTGATTGATTGTTTTTGTCTTTATATAAAGTTAGTTACTGTGTCACTGTAAATTGGCAGAAATGCTGTATGTGAGCAATTAATTAAAGAAATATTATTAACTGTTTTACTGAAAATGTTTATTTTTAAAATGGTAGTACATACTAAAAAAGTATTCAAGTTTTTCGAGGGGGGTTGTGGGGAAGATAGCAGTAAATTTAAAAGTACATTTTCCCTTAAGTGAGTTAGAGCGAGATTTTTTCCAGTACCATAGAGACCATATTCAAATTTTTATTTTAAACAACTATCATGTTCCTGTGAGCAAAATTTAATGATAAACAGCTTAAGCTTAATAATTATTACCTACTTCATTTATTCCAAGGCTAAATAGAAAAAACAAGCAATTCCGACTATCCGCCATTGCCGAACATGCGTGGTCAGAATCCGACCATGATATTAAATTTGAGGAGACGAAACTTTTAATGAAGGAGTCCTCGGCAAATCAGGGAGGCCATAGAAATTCATAAAACACCGCTGAATGTCAACAGAGAGGACGGATATCTCCTTCACAGCGCCTGGAAAAGACTCATCCAAGAAACAGCCAATCAGAGAGCAGCACCCAGCCAGCCTATGGTATATAAGCAAGGCAGAAACCACATGCCAACACCTTCGACCTGAAAATGCTGGCAGGAGAGCCAGCGAAACTGTTGTCCACCAGCCAACTGATGCAGAAGAAAACCCGGAAAAAATGCAGAGATCAAACCATCACCGCGGGAAACCTTCACTCTGACATTATAACAAAATTAATTGCAAGAATTAAATACTTCATTCTTTTGGCCATACGATAGTGAATATTTCAACCCTAAATTTTGATCGCAAGTATTTTAAAAAAGCAAAAAAAGAAACCTCTGCACTGATTCCAATTCCTTTCTCATGGGAGTAAATAATGTCCTTACCAGTGCACTCAATTACCCACATGCAAAATTTCAGGTCAATCAGTTCAGTAGTTTTCGATGAGTAATGAATATACAGACATCATTACATTTTTTAAACGTTTTTATTAGGTTGAGTTCTTGTCTGCTTAGTACAAATTTTGCAATCGGTCTTAAACTAACTTCCTCAGGAGCTAGAGACTTGAAACTTTACCTTATGGATCAGAACTGGAAGACAATGCAATAATATATATTAAATATTACAATATAATATACATTATAAATGATATATACACCATATAAAAATTAATAAAAAAATATTATTAAATAATAAGTTGTAATCCTTATCCTTACTAATATATAAAAATGTAATGTGTCTGTCTGTTGCTCAATCATGCATAACTACTGAACCGATTGAGAGCTGAAATTTAGTATGTAGAGAGAAAATATATCAGGGAGTAACATAAGGGTATATTAAAACGCCCCTGAAGACCTCGTACTATAATAAATACGTCGTACTATAATAAATACTGTGGACATACACTAAGTTTTTCACTTTTCATTACAACATACAAGATAGGTCACTAACTCCTCAAATGATCACGCTGACAGTATTCGTCAGGCTTTTATTATTCCCTTATAAAATAAGTTCAATGTTTTTCACACCCGTTGAAATTCAACAGGTATCTTCTGCGAGTATTGATATAAAAATTTTATAAAATTAATTTTGCATGCTTATGTAATTTAATTTTCAGGAAAATAACAATTAATTGGATTGATATATTTTTGGTAGATAAGTGTAACAATTTTCTATTTCAAATATAATAACACAAGACTTTGGTCCATTTTAAAAATGTGGTTTTTTTAAATTTAAATAATTATCATATATGTATTAGTATAATGGCTATATCTAATGTCTAATAACACAACACCATCCACCGTGCAGTGTATGATCCTTATAGTTCAGGGATTTACCAGAATAGGTTGGGATGGGCACCAACTTCTTCACACATCCATCCATTAGCCTGACAACTTACCTCTCCATCTAATTAAAAATCCTTTTTTTTCTTTTTTCAACCCTCTGCTTACCCAATTTCCTCATTTCTACCTACTTACCTGTTTTATCCAATTAGCTTCTTGGTTTCCTCCAACAACGTCCTTTCCTCACCTACTCTGCTCAGCACAGTGTTGAAGTACTAAATTAGTGTACAAAATTGTAATGTACTCGTACTTACAGATAAGCAAACTCGCACATAGAAAAACATTCATGTAGGTATATTTTTGAAACCCCGGCAGCCAAATTGTAAAGAAGGTGATGCAGATTATTCTATTATATTAATTTTGCATAATTGAAACACCAATATTTCAATTTCAGACCTATTTATTTATATTCAAAGAGTTACAATATTGCGCATTCCTCCATATTGAACACCACATGGCGGGATTTAATGACCACGTGAAAATTACAACAATAGGTTACAACCGGAGCCACGCTAGTTTTTAGAACATTCCAGATAAATGGAAGTACGTCAGTATGGAAGCTTCTAGAAGGACGACAATGCATCAGCGCTCAGGTATAAAATCCGACGCATGTTAACAGTCGAGGCTGTCTCAAAAATCCAGGTACTGCAGGTGCTAATGCTGGAGAGCGGACTCACATTGATACTGTACGATTTTCACGACTGAACGCGGTCCCAACTAAGCCCATACTACCTTATATAATTGGTGCGAAATAAAGATGGAGGAGTTAATAATATTGTGAAACGTGAGAAGTGAGATCCGGAAGTTCGAGCCTTGACGTCAACCAGGAGAAGCCGAGGTTATTACCGCTGGAGAGACGCGGGAATGGAAGAAACCAAGCATTGGGGTGAGCCAGGAGAAGCCGAGGTTATTACCGCTAGAGAGACGCAGTAAAGGAAGAAACCATGAGTTGGATGTGGTGTCGGGGATAAAGACAAGACCATACAACTTACGGCACCTGAAGCAAGGTATTTTGAAGGGAGCAATTATCCCGATATTTTAAAGGATTTGATTTATGTTGTGTTATGCCCGTATTGAGTGTATTTATGAGCTGGGCAAGTGATTGATTCATGAGTGAAAAGCATACGCAAGGAAGTTAATCGTCGGTGAGGGATTATTTATATGTTTTATTTGAGTTTATGTTTTATAAGTGTTTATTAATTTGTTTTTGGTGTACAAAACAGTGTAATCACATGTGCAGTCAGGGCAACAAAAAATAAATAGATCTTTTAATAGCAAGCACGATTGTTATAATTATATTAAGTATAACCTAAAATTTCCTGTAGCGGAGCAGATCCAGTGAAAGAAAAGGTTAGTGACATTATTGTGTTAAAGGGTGATGTTACAAAATGATAATGTAAATTAATATTTGAAAAGAATTAGAGTTGTCATGGAGGGCAAGTTTGTTTTACTAACAATTGGAATGCTCACAAAAAACCAGACACTAACAAGATGTGTTAGTGTTTTGAACTATATCACTTTTTATATGAATCGGTGTCTGTGAGTTGATTTTATTAGGTTAGATTAATAAAACTCAATAGGTTATGGGACCAGACACCCAATAATTAGTGGGGAGGCGTCCAATTGAGAATTGCCAAAGATTAAGTCAAGATGGATCTGGCAAAGCACATTAAAACCCTCACCGGTGAAGCAGATTGGCCGTTGTGGAAAAGGAAAATTAGTGATTTACTTGATTACCACGAAGGTGCTCTAGACGTCATTGATAAGAGGTTAGTCAAACCAGCCACATTACATGATGGAGATTCAGATGCAAAAACTATGGCACACAAGGTGAATAGCAATTTTTTTTGCAAGGCAAATAGTTACGCCAAATCCATGATCGCAAGCTCTGCGACAGAGTCAGTGTACCAGAAGATCATGGAGAAGGAAACTGCTTACGAGGCCTGGGAAGCACTGAAGCTACTCTTCGAAGCAACCAGTAAGGATCAGTTGCTTAAGCTTTGCACTGATTCCTTTGGTTTTAATTGGAATGCAGGAGATGTCTCCATGCACGTTTCCAAATTGAAGAGCAGGTGGAACGAAATGAACATGGGTCTCAAAGCCAAGGGTGAGAATGAGATGCCTTATTTAATTTAAATATGTAAAGTTTTACACATTTTACCAAGCATTTTTGAGACACTCAAATCAAGTTGGATGTTGTTGACCAAGGACAAGGTGAAGACTTTTGACGAATTGACTACGCAGCTTTGTATGTTCGCGAGGAACTTCCGGAAGAATGCGGATAGTGAGAAATTCGCTCAAGAGGCCCTCGTAGTCAAACCAGACAAGCAGAAGAGTGAAAGTTCCTTAAATTTGGGTGTTAAAACTTCAAGGAAAGGATATGTATGCAATTATCGCAATAAAAGAGGCCATTGGGTGAAAGATTGCAGAAAATGGATTGCAGATAGAAAACCAATGAAGAAGAGTGCCGCAAATGTTGCACACGGAAATGAAGTCAATGCCGTTGGGGCTCTGAGTCTGGAATGCAGTGAAGCATTTGCAATAGAGAAGCATTCATTGGATTGGTGGATTGACAATGGAGCAACAGAGCATGTAACGAATTCCTTTGCGTATTTTACCGAATTTCAGGTATTTGGGCATCCAAGTTCCATCAAGGCTGCGGGCAAGGAGAAGCTTGTTGCAGTTGGAAAAGGGACAATTAGGATTTTGTCTAAAGTTAATGACAGAACTCTGCAGCTGGAACTACGAGATGTTTGGTATGTTCCATATATTTTAATAAATTTACTTTCTGTTCTTGCAGGTCATGACAAAAATGAGAAAAGCCAGTTCTACACAACAGTAAAGAATTGTTGGTTCAAAGTCAAAAATCAAACCGTAATTTATGGAAGTTGTGCAGTTGGACTTTACAAGGCGGACATAAAAGTGATACTTCCAGAGAATGAGCAAGGAGTAAATGTAGAGGTGGCTTAGTTCAGTCTTGCAGCTGTACCATGAGAGTTGGGGTCATCAGGACAAGAGACACGTCAAGGAGATGCTTGAGAGAGAGTTGGGCATCAAAGTGTCGATGAACATGGAGCTATGCGAGCCTTGCACCTCCTGCAAAGCTCATAGGCTACCGTTTGGGATGAGGAAGAAAACATCAGAACAAGTAGAGTTGATGTCGGATGATGTTTGAGGTCCATTTAATTTTTCGTTCCAGAAAGGATGATATGTAGTCGTCTTCAAGGACAGCTACACTAAGTATCATTACGGATACATCTTCAAGGAGAAGTCAGACGTAAAAGAAGTGCTGAAAACAATGATTTTGCAAGCGAAAAATCAAGGACATAATATCAAGGAATTTTTGAGTGACAATGGAAGAGAGTTCGACAATGCAGACGTCAGGAGAATTCTTCGAGAGCACGGGATCACACAGAGGCTGACAGCACCGTATACGCCAGAACAAAACAGTAGCAGCGAACGTGAAAACCGAAGAATAGTGGAGATGGCACGGACGTTCAATATTCCAATTCAGAAGTTGTTTCCAGCAGCAATATGGGCTGAACTTTTAAGTACTGCAGTTTATGTACTTAATAGTACTGGTAAATCTTCAGTTAAAAGTTGCAGTCCACATGAGTTGTGGATCGGAGAGAAGCCAAGGATAAAATACCTTCGCATCACCGGATCGACGTTTTTCACTCACATTCCCATTCAGAAGAGAAAGAAGATGGATGTGAAAGCTGTAAAGTTACCTTGTTGGTTACCACGGAGAAGAGAGGTACAGAGTCTACGTACCTGAAGAGTACAACATTATCCTTTCGAGAGATGTCAAGTTTCAAGAGAAGTTCACTGAAAGTGCAGAGAGAGTGAAGCTGCCACTTAAAGACATCAAGATGGATGAAAAAAGGATTGAACAAGAGCAAGTTCAAGATCAAGCCAAATAACAGCAACAGGACCGAGACAACGAGGAAGAACAAGATTTGGAAAAGGCTTCAATGAACAACAGCCGAGGTGAAGAGGCTCACATCTACTTCAATCAAAAGAAGTCAATTCTGGGGAGATTGAAGAATTGTTTGACATTGAAGAAACCAATAACATACAGCGAGTGTATCATGGTTGCTGAAGCATTCGTCAAAAGAAGCGTTAAACAGAACCAATAGGATTCAATGGGGAAAGGCCATGGACAGTGAAATGGCATCACTCAAGAAGAATCAGACGTGAGAGTTAAAGAATTTGCCGAAAGGAGCAAAAGTGATGCCTTGCAAGTGGTTGTTTCATTTAAAGACGAATCCAGATGGAAACATTGACAAATACCAGGCAAGACTTGTTGCCAAGGGCTACAGTCAACGACTAGGAGTCGACTATAGTCAAACCATGGGGGTCCAACTGGAATTCAAAGTTATTTCCACCTGTTAACAGCGCCACCTATAAGTGGGGCGCGCGACCCGAAACTTTATTAAGTAATACTTTCAAACAATAATGTTAATAGTTTCTTCATTGAATTATTTAAATCCATTTCGTGAACATTAAGGTATTAATATTTTGTTTTAAAATTATTATTTCAAACCATCTATGCCCGCCATGGCCCATCTGCCTCGCCACCTCCAACCTCGCCAAATCATACGTTGCTCGCGGGCTTGGAATGCAATTGGCTGACTTGAAATACTACCCTTTACTTCTCCCCAGATGTGCATTTCAGTTCTACAGATCTTAATTATAACCATCGCAGAAATAGTACTACCGACCAGTCGTCTCCTATCCTAAGTCAGACATAATGAAAAACTACAAAAAACCCTGTGACAGGTCAACTGCTATAAGAGAGCGGTGGCCTCGTGGCAACGTGGAGGTTTCATAATAGGAAGGTCGGAGGTTCGATTCCCTGCCCTGGAGGTTTTTTTTATATTTTTTAAATAGTTTTTTTTTCTTTTATATCATTAGAAATTTGTTTCCATCGTCGTTAATGCCATTTAAAATATTTTCACGATACTCCCATTATAAATATTTTCACATTTTAGTAAACCACTTTTCATCTAAAGTTCTTTACTCAGTATTTGTCAGTACTCGCTTCAACAATAGTTTTCAGTGTTCCTATGTAGCCTGATTTTGATGTTTAAGGAAAAATTAAAATTTAACAGTGATAACTTGCTTTGTGTTGTGGTATTCACCACATTTACCATTCGTAGTACCTAAGGAAATTTGTATCGAAAAATCGAATTGCGCGCCGCGACTGGGGCGTGCCTTAGCTGCCACCTAGATGTGAGGCATGAAACATTATTGACGTCACATGCTTTTGCAATGAAAAATAACATTGAGTTGGACTCCCATGAGTCAAACTTATAGTCCAGTAGCCAGAATGGGGACTATAAGATAGATTCTCAGCATTGCTGCGAGTGAAGAGATGAAGTTAGCACAATTCGATGTCTCAACAGCATTCTTATACAGCGAATTAGAAGAAGAGATATTCATGCATCAACCAGAGGGGTACAATGTCAATAGTGTAGATGGCGGCAAAAACAAATCACAAAAAATCAATACAATGTTCAAAGTAAAGACTTATTTTGGTAACCATTGGCATTATATAAAACTTTCAAGTTCAGATCACAAAAAAAAGTTTCGGATTTCAACAAATTTAAAATTTTAAACTTTGGGCTGAAAGTGTTAACTCAACTTGATGAGGTGGTGTCTACCTACATATATTTATCTTTGCATCAAGGGCAGGCATTTGTTCTTCAACAATAGTCTATGTCATCCGTGCCTTTGTGTTGGCTGCATAGGTTATAGACAAGGTCTTAATGTTTTTAAAACAACATGGATTTTATGACTTCCAAAAAACAAAGGGCTTCAGTCTCTCACTACCATCTGGATTAGCTACGAATAAAACAGTAAGCCGACCTTTGCTGTGCTTGGCCCCATGGCAAGGGTCCCCTTTGAATTCTTAGGGTCTTGTGTGGCATTAATTAAAAAAATACGTCTCGTCCACATTAAAAATGTCTTTAAGCGCATAGGTATAGCCATCAACATGATTATGCTAAGTTGTGCACTTCCAGTGAGAAACTGTTTCAGGATCAATGTAGTGTACACTTTCAAATTCACCATAAATGGTTTTATAGACAATATTTATATCAACTTTTGAAACGGTCAATCCAGACAGACAGACAGCGTTACACAGATGTTAAACGAATTAGGCTGGGAGCCGCTAGAGACTCGGAGGCTACGCGCTAGGCTTAGATTGCTTGAACAATTGAGAATAGATATCTTTAAAAGCGACACGGAGAAAATCATATTAGAACCCCACTATATTTCCAGGTCCGACAGAAACGATAAATTAAGAGAGATATTTTGCCGAACGGATAGGTATGGGAATTCGTTTTTCCCCGAACAATAAGGGACTATAATAAAAGCTAGGCGTAATTTCATTTGAGCGTTTCCTTTTTATATGTAAATGGCTGGTGTCCTAACACCCCCCGCCACACGCCTATTGAGGCGGCTTGCGGGGTAGTATGTAGATGTAGATATGTCGTAAATGGCGGGATTTGAGTGTAAATAGTGGGATGACAATACATTGGAATGATTCAAACATTTTTGGGACCGGAAGAAAATGTTGTAAATCATGGCAAAACGTAAAATCAAGGTTTCACTGTATATTATTTATATTGATCATTCAAATTTTTGTTGGTCATCTTCACTTTTATTCTTAAATAAATTAATAATTACAGGGGCGCGAGAAAAAATTAAATTTTTTAAGAGGCCTGGAACATAAATGGTTGGGAACCACTAATTAAGAAAAAAAAGTTGAACGAGAACGAGGTCCAAGAATTGATTCCTTTTACTGAACGACTGATAAGTGAGTCGGTCATAGGAATTAACGATGTTGCCTATCTCTAATACTTAATGGTTGGGAGTGAACCACGTTTTTAAATGGTCAATAGTAAACTGAAAAAAATAAACCTTTAAATTACCAGATTTATTTGTTGAACTAAAACCTTTCACCTCCACACATTGTTTGCATACCTCAGGTAAACTGTACAAAGAAGTTAGTAAATAAGCATGAAAATGAAAACGCAAGGTGCAGGTGTTTATGTACAATGTTAAAATACTGAAGACGTAATCATCATTATATAAATAGATGAGATAAATTAAGTCACAGACAAAATGTGGTGAGATTTATTGCACATGTACATACTCATGTCTAAGGTAAGGGCTATTTACCAAAATAGTTAATTTTGCAATGCAGCGGTATCCAAACCAGGAGCTTCTTTCTTGCTGATGCCAGCCAAAAGCTTCTTTATCTCAGCAATAGCCTTTCCTGGGTTGAGGCCCTGTTCAAAGTATGGATGTATTCACAAAAATCATGACTTACTTGGAATTAATTCTTTCGGCTTGGTAATGAAATAAGATTGAAAAACTTCTAAATTAAAATTACCTTAGGGCAGGTCTTTGTGCAATTCATTATCGTGTGGCATCGATATACAGAATATGGATCCTTCAACTTGTCAAGGCGCTTGTCTGTTGCTTCATCCCTTGAGTCAATAATCCACCGGTAAGCCTAAGGAAGTTTTTTCAACATTGAATCATGAAAATATAGTGATAAATTGACTTCATATGCAGAAGAATGGTGTTAAACAAATTTATTGACAGGCTGGCAATGTATTGGCCTTGGGTGCTAGTGGGAACACTGCCACTATAGCCAATACATGTATAGGCTGGTACTTTCATACATACAAGTGAATAAAATTTTATTTTTGATAACCATGAAAATGCATTCTTTTCTCCATCTAATTCCCAATTGAAACTTAATCTTAGATAAAATAACCTTAGCAGAATAAAAAATACTAAAGGATTAGCTCGTAGGCTTCCGCGGACATAGTGTTGACTGTTTCTTTTTTCGGGATTCATTCCACGATATTACAATTTTAAAAAACAATATTTCGCTGGTCCTCCTGCCAGCTTCATCTGGTTAACTGAACTGATTCCTTAGTTTCGCTCGTCTTTATAAATATGAGTGAGGACTCCCATTGTTGCGAATGGAGGACCAGCAAAATATTGTTTTTTACAATTTTAGCATCGCAGAATCAATCCTGAAAAAAGAAAGTCAATACTAAAGTGCTAGGAAGGGTAATGCCTGTAGTAATAAGGTGAATTGTGATAATTATGACGGCATTAACTTTATCCATATTATCATCATGAGGTCAAGTCAGCTAAAGAGCTCCATGTAGAGTATTCATTTATAGACTAAGAGGTCCTTGGCAGGGATGTGAAACGTAACGAAATTTCGTTCCATGAACCGCTTCTGGAAGGGTTCGGTCCAAAGAAACGGTTCATGAAACCAAACCTCTTCTGTAACAAAAGCGCTTGGAACGAAAATCGGTTCGTAACAAACGTGGAACCAAACCGTTTTTGAGAATCTTGTTTCAGAAACGAAAAAATCGTTTCGGTTCCGGTTCCAAACTAGGAAAAACGGTTCGGTACGGAGTAAAATTTACCAAAAGAAGGTTGGGTGCATTTTGCCGCTCTGAGCGATAACCTTGGTATACTGATCAAGTGAGCGCTGTGACGTCTTGGGACTGAATGAAACGACGTCACGGCTGTGATCGGTCGCCAATTGGCGAGTGGAGAAAAACACTGATCACCATGATGATCTCTTGTGAGCAGAAGGGAGGAAAACAAGTGAGAGTCTCGCGGCACACCCATATCGGCGCTCTCACATTAAGTGATTATGACGTCATGATCAAGTGATCACTGAGCAAAGTGTAACTGAATGGAGCCTATGATAAGCAACCAACTGAGATCCAAACCAAACACGATGCGCTGTTATCATCTGCCTATTGAATATTTTGTGGCCCTATCAGGGATGGTCATTTTATGAGCCTCAGGGGTGGGACGGTCACGACCACGTGTTAGGAGGGTCCCCGACCCTTCCACCCACCTTACCGTTATACTCAGGCTGGGAATCCCAGGTCGCACACAGCACATACTCAAGACTCATGCTATGAACGCGGTGGAGTTGACCCTACAGAAGGACATCCCTCTTTTGTTGCAAAAGCGTATTCTTCGGAATTCTCTCTGGGTTTCCCTGATCCTACTTACTGCTCGTTCCTATGGTTATAAACCGTGTCATCAAAATCTTATGGAAGCAACAAGGTTTTCTCATTGACAGCTCATTATTCTGATGAGGTCAACATTAAAGGACGTGGCAGAACATACGCGACTAATTTTTTTATACAAGTATGGACATCAAAGGGTGTTATAATAGGTATTTGGAAAGGTGATGAGATCAATGAAACATTTACAAAAACTTTATGCCAGAAATGTAATTTAGTGACTTACAAATCTTGATTTTCTTCTTTTCTTTTGAATATTCTATTACATCTAACCAATTGAATGTCGTTGACGATTTTTAAACGTAATCTGCTTATTATTGATTGCAGTATAAACTTTGTGTGTGAAAAAAGCCTTTCAACGCTTACTTGCGAGGTAGGAGCTGCAAGGTCGGCACTGACTAGTTCATATCGTTCTGGATCACTATATTTTCTTTGGCACCAATTTGGCACTAAAATTCAAACTACCAGTAAAAAATTAAACTAACTTGAGCATTTGGTAGAATATTCTTCTCAAGATCTGCAATAAGTGGCGTGAATGAACCCTGTCAAGCTAACTAAAATTTGTTTTCGGCTTCAGTTCGGAAGCGAGTAATGACAAACCTCACCCCTCACACCCATGTTTATGACATGCCGAAGGCACTTCCGAGAAATCTGTCCTCAATGTACACACAAACATACCGACTAAATCTTGCCACTTACAGCGTGCTATTATACTTCCTCACCCTCTTACCTCTTCTCGCCCCCCCCCCCCTCCGACCTTAGCGAGCCGGACTGAGTGGTGCACACCAAGGGACACCCTAATCCACCATCGTAAATAAACAAAGAGAAATCTTGAAAGGGAAATACTGCCCAACACATGCAGCTGCAGCAAAATCGCCGATGCTATGTGGAACCCTTAGTTGTTTTGTTTAGAGTTGCTTACGCTTACGAGTGGTCGTCTTAGAGTAAAAGTTTCGGAGGGAGCGGAAAATATGAAAGGAGTAAAACACCCAACGATCAAAATAGTGGTTTGAGAAGGAAAATAACAAATATTATTCAATATTCTAAGATAGCACCCTTATACTCAAACGCAGCAGCGAGCAGCAGCATTTACGTGTCATATTACATATCTCAGTTTTCACAGTCCCTGCCAAAGGGATTGCTCCCCTTCCCCTTGCGCCCCTGTACCGCCACTGTACCAAAAAAAACCGCTCCAAAAGCGGTTCAAATTGTTACGGCCGGTTCCGCTTCAGCTTGAACCGAACCTCTTCTCTTTCGCAGACACGGTTCGGTTCGGACCGAACCGCTCTCTTACCGAGAAAAAGGTTTGGTTTCACGTGGAACCGTACCGCTTCAGAGGTTCGGTTACGTTTCACATCCCTGGTCCTTGGTTCAACTCCTGATGAGTCCTTAATGCAAAACCCAACAGAATATAATCGGGGGATTACCAGTGTTCCAAAATTTGCAGATAACAAAAGGTGGCCAAAGAAAACAAATGGCCCTCTACCCCAGAATTAGTTAATATGCATCATATGCCTGTTGGCTGCAAACAAGATGAGACTTAACCATCCTAAATTTAAACCTAAATATTTGATCACAAATGAAGTAATATAATCAATTTACATGCATATAAATGAAATTCAGGAATGACTTTGATAAAATCAAAGTGATCAAAATAAGAAAAATTTAAGTATGTATTGAGGATTTTTAAAAATATTTTACATTTCTAAAAATGTTTACCTCAGCTTCTAAAATTGGGACTAATAAAGACTTCAAAGCCAGTACACATTTTTTTAAAGAGTAAAATAGTTTCAGTTATGACTTTGAGGGCACTTGTTTTGTCCATCTAAATAAAAAATCTCTTTCCACTCATTATTTTATAAACCAACCTAAGTTTCAGTGCCATTCTCAATGTCAAGTTTGGAAAACCTTATATTTAGATTGGTTCAAACAATATAAGTGAGTGGTAGCCCAGATAGCACAGGAACATTTGTACAGTGTGTCCTCATTTAACGTTGTTAACTCGTTCCTGAAAAACTCAACGTTAAGCGAAACAACGTTAAACGATGCAATATTTCCCATAAGAAAAAAAAGGGCAAGGGCCTAGCCACGTTGAAACACCGGTTCCCGTCAGAACACCGAAGTTAAGCAACGTTGGGCCCGGACGGTGGTTGGATGGGTGACCTTCCTCCATACCTCAACCAAGCATAGATGGAGAGATGATAATCCCTCCAGACCTATACCGGGAGGCCGAAGGGAGACCCAGACCGGGCCGATTGTAGAGAGGACATCCTCTATACGTGGTACTGGGGTGAGGCAGGGGGAGGCCAATCCTCCATACCTCTACCAAGGTGCTCTTGTCCCCTGTCTGCAAGTGGCAGACAGGCATGAGGTTTGCACAATGGACCAAGAAAGGTCTAAGTGCCCGGGCTCCTGACGTAGGCCCCCCAACAACAATCTAATCTAATCCCATAAGAAACAATGTAAAAAATTAAAATCAGTTCCAAACTTACCAATTCTTCATTTCAGCACAATAGCGATTTCTGCACAGCACAGCGATTAAAGGCTGGATATATGGCATTATTGAATGAAATGTTCAAACTAAATTTCTAAAACATTTAAATGGCGAAGCTTTGATATTTTCACTCACAAAAGTTATTTTGAAATTATTCTCTATCCTGACGGCACGGAAACTAAGGTGATAGGAACTTGCTGTTGATAATTAAAATTACAGGGGACCTAGTTGAAAGGCGTTATGAATGGAATAAGGCTCAAAAATGGTCCATTTCCTAAAAAAATAGATGTGTTTTTATGGACTACTTTGCGTCATCCTCCGCTGATTTACGACAATTTTAGTTATGCGATAATTTTAGTTTAGTATATCTTATAGGTAGATGAAACAAACTAAAAAGGCATTTTTAAAACAACAAGTGCCGGGTTTCCCCCCTATATTTCTGATATTTAGTGCTGTTAGCACCAGTTTCCCTCCGAGTAAATAGGAATTTTTGTCCATCACTGTGAGAGTGTGAACGTTTTCAATTACCATCAAAAAAACACGTTTTCGATTCACCTCAAACAGCAGTCAGTGAATCGACTTTTTCTACCACCAATTCTATTTTCCAGCAGCACGGGATTTTCAGGTATTTTTTTCATGTATATATCTACCCCTGGATCTACCATTCAGAATGGTACAGTAACATTGAGTCTTAAATTACCCGATGCATTGCCCCTAAATAACAGCGTCATGCGACCTTTGGCCATCTTAAACCCAAAAATGGACCTCTCTTCTATCGAAATGTATGTTCTTGTAGGCATGTGCTTCCAAAATATTTTTGCGTTATAAATGTGCTGCACTTAGAGGAGTAGCAACTTTCCCAAATTCCTCAATTTTTTCTTTGTCCTTTAAAATGCTCCTTATCGTCGTCGCCTTAATACCTATTAACTCGGCTTATTTCCACGGCAGTTGTATGGTACAACTTGTACTTTGTTCACTTTGTCTGTTTAAAACTGTTTAATAATGTCAAGTTTTTGTTCTAACGTTTTCCGTTTTTTTCACCTCCGATGATATGCTAGGACCACCACTTCTCATTGTAGACATAGTTTTTATTTAGAAACTGCAAATATAGCAATTATAAAACAAATAACTCGATAATTATTCACACAGGTGAACCTTTTACATGCTATGGAGAATAACGCGGTAGGTAATGCCAACTTTTCCGCTGAATAGAAATTACGTATCAGACACACCAAAGTCGTATTCGTTATTCGTTTTTTTCTGTCGCACTAAATTTGAGCAATATTATTGTGAAGCACTGATGACATTGAACGATCTATGGTTTTAATTTTTGGACAACATTGTTGCGAAACAACGTTAAACGGGACAACGTTAAACGAGGACACACTGTACATAGATAAGAGGGTGTACAAATAGGATACAAAATTATCTGTATGGAATGTTAGCAAAACATTTTTAAGGATACTATGGCATTAGTTCTGGTAAGGATGAGCATGAATTTGAAGTCGACCCTTGCACATTACATGTACTCTTACACACTAAACACACATGCATATTTCGTTGCAAGGGGCTTAAATAATTTTATGAGATACTATGAATCCCCTGGCATTCACATAATTGTATCCACATCGTACAGGATAAAAAATATCCCGATTAGGCACGGATTGTACACAACCAGCTATTTGACGTTAGTATAGTTTTCTTTTTATTTAATGCTAGTTTTCCTTGGTTGATTCTGCATATTATATCTCTTGTACTTCTTCCATCCAACGTAATTTTACTTCCCACATAGTTAAATTCTTTAACTTAAATACAATAACTTTTGACGAAAATTAAGGGGTTTTTGCTGAATTATAGGGTTTTGGGGCAAAGCCAGTAGTTCCTCTTGAACATGGAGCCGTATGGAGACTTAGGGGGTCACGGACACATTCTGCAAGGGAAAATATTCATTACCACATAGCTAAAGGCAGTACATTGTTAACGTGAACTCTAGTTAACATTAAAGTACATAAAGTTTGGTTGGGAAGACGAGAACTTAGAAGTCCATTTTTGACCTGAAATCTGGCACAGCATGTTGTGACTCAATTTTGGCCACATTGGATCCATGCCACTCATTCTGTAAGTCCATGCCGTAAATTCTTCAACTCTAACACAATAAATATGAAAATGCTGATATCTTGTTAATTATAAACTGAAGATTGATGGGCAAGCAGTCTTCACAGCATTATGTATCACATAAGCAGGACAACCAATGTCAATTAAATTATTCACAGTTTTTTATTGCATTTTAGAATACAAATTATTCTTTCCCTTCCTCTTCTTACAACCAAAATTTGTATTTGTGTTGCCAGCTGAAGTAGCAGTAACCTTTTCGAGGAGATTTACTTTCTTAACACCTCAAAAACGTAAGAAAAAAGAATTTCTGAAGTTTCACCACCTAAATTTACTAATTCTAAACCGTCACTCTCACAACTTTTTCTGGATAATAATATCTCACCACATAGATACTCTACATGTAGACTACATTTATGTCTAAATGGTTGGACGAGTCAATTAACACTGATATGAAGCATGTTTATTTTAGCTTTCCATTGATCTGATCTGCTGCAAATGGAGCAATAATATTTGTGATTGTCGCTTTGTACTATGTTTGAGAACATTTAAAGTTATCGTTGAAAAGTTTTTTCAACGATAGTCCATGGACTTAAAGCTGTGATTGTGCACAGCAGTATGATAAGCAAAGGTTGCTTCCTGTGCTGCCAGCGATAACTGTTTTTCCACTTCACTTCAGTTTCAGCAATCAGTTATTAAATAATGCTGCAGTTGGAAGCTTTATTTTGAACAGCACTTTTGTGTTTTTTCGTTCCCACATGGTTGACTACATCTGACCGACCTATATGTGAAATGCAAAACTTAGCACTGCATAATGTTCATTCCATGCTGTCATCAAATCCTTTCATGAAGGGAAATTCTCTTCTAATACTATCGTTATATCTGCACTTATGTTTCAGCATGATACAAAATATGTGCAATGCTGAATAGCAACCAATTTACAATCTAGCAATGCCAACTGGACTGACGTTGCGTCATGTGCAACCTCAAACAACATTCATAGCTCGGTGGCGGAGGCACAGTGGCAGAACTCAGCCAATGAGAAAACATCTTTATAAATCATGGCATCTGGTCACTCCGTGCCACTGACTAGCGCTGACTCGCTACCAAATAGGGGTCATGCATAAACTATGTTTTTTCCTATTTTCAGTGATTTTTTTACCCCCCACCCCCTTCATTGACAACCATAGTATGCTTCCCAACCCCCCCTCCCCGATATGTAACGCTGTCTCTACAAATGAAACTTTCAATTAAAAAATGTTTTCTCAATTATTGAGTGAGTTAATTTTTATCGATAGGTTGAAATTCGACAAAGAAGCCGAAATAGATATAATAGAACAATCTGATCTCAATTTGAACAAGTAATATTAATTTTCAAATTCTAAAAATCAACCATGAATCATGGCACAAGGCGCTGTGCTCATCTACTTTGTTCTCTCCCCTCCCAACAGTTCTGACTGCTGCCTTGAAAAGTGTTACCATGAGGTCTCTATTTAATCCACGAGAAGTTTAAAATGCAAGCAATCTCATGGTATAAATACCTGGAACATTGTAGAGGCAATGGTTCATTTACAACGAGTTAAATTAGAAGCTTCAGGGTGTCCGGTGAATCTCAATTCCTTTTTTCCCTGAGTTTTCCAAGCAAATTTTTGCATTTTCCAGGGTCTTATTGCACTACATCTCTAACATTTTTAATGAATTTCTAATAAAATCGGCATATTTTGCCAACATTAAATACGAGAAATTTCGGTCCTACTTTGAGTAGGACCATAATAGGTATACAAGGAATAGGTTTTATTTCAACCAACAAATAAACAAAAATGGTTAACTGACGACAAAATTTTGAGTCAGGTGCAATTTGAACACAATAAACTAGAATCAGACTATATGGCAAATATGATGCCTATTACTAGGTGGAATACCCATTCAAAATGTATATATGTATCAGATACACTGAGAAAATCTTAGATCATTCAGAATTAGACTAGTTTGATAAAGAACTTATAAATAAAAGAATACACAGTTGTGAAACGTTTTTTCAATGAATGCATTTCTGATTTAGCTTCAGCAACAAATTTCTCGGCTTTTCAAGAAATTAAGTTTTTTGGTTAGCAGGTTTGGAACCTTTTACAGTACCTCTTTCATATACTTTTTCTCTTGAGGTCTTGGTACCTTTCCTTTCTTCAGCTAAGACTTCACTGTACTTTGCATAAGCATTTCCGAAACTGTGAATTAATTGCTTTGTAATAGGTACGGATCTAACACCCCCTGCCACCCTGATCGCATCGTGAATGGTACGAAGGAAACTAGAGAGATTTCAGTTAAATTTTCAACAAAAATAAAGGAGAAATGGAGAAACCTCTCTCAAGGCTGGCATTGCAATGGAATAGAATAAAGACAAGCCTGATAAATCTCTTTTAATTGTCATATCCACTTTTATATCCAATAGAGTTTGACATCCAGAATTGGTAAAGACTATCATGATCTCCATCAAACTCTTTGAGCATGTGCTTCACTGACCTAATCTCCAAAAGATTCTTTAATTCTTTATCAATAGCATCAGCCTCATAGCCCTTGGTTCAATGGTTCAATTATGTAAGATAAAGCAATGCTGAGCCTAAATGTCCCTTGGCAACTTCAGAGTCGATTGCCACTTTTGGATCCAAACATGCAATAGACTTTGTGAAGGAATAAGCCAGGGGAATTTTATTAAGAATTTTTGACACCATGTTCTTAAAAAATGTTTGGCATTCATGCCGGAACCCTAAGATATCCTTCTTGGACACCTTACATTGACCCAGAGCTTTCTTGGTTCCGTAACCAATGTCAACTTTCTGAGGTAGCAGCAGATTACCATCGGCAGTCAGACCTATTTGGAAGATAGACTCTTCATGACTTCAGGTACCACTAATTTACTCATCAAATCTCTAATAAGAGATTGGAGGGAAGTATAAAGAAAAGGAACAAATGGGACATCTGACTGAAATTTAATTAGAAACGGCTCAACTATAGCAGCCATAGTCTCAAAGAAGGCGAGACGAGCTCTCAGAATCTTGTACCTCAAACACTCATGCCTGGCAGCTGTTACTATCAGGAATTCCAATTGTTAGGTTTGGTTTTGGTTTTACCTCCCTTTGTTGCTTCTTTACCCTTTCCACTTTCTCCACATATGCTTCAACAGCTGGTAAGATTTGTTGTGCCCTGGCTGCCACTATTTTATTTTCGACCCACCGAATCGCACAAAACTTCACCGGGAAAACGGAGGTACCCGTAATGTTGGCAAAATCAGCTCGCCGAGAAGTAACATTTTTTGATACATTACATACAGCTCTCAGATATTGGACTAGGTTACAACCAGCACTAATACAACCTGTCTTGAAAGGTATGTAAGCCACATGTCCCTAAGTCCAGAACAGGATCCCCTGAGTCACACTCGACTTTCAGCTGACTTTTTAGATTCTTTAAGAATGCCTTATTTACTTTAGGGTGGTCCAAGGAGACCTTAAAAACTTGCCCTTTCAGCTTTACTTTGGACTGGGATGCACGTGCTTCAAATGCTGATAGCACATCTTTTGCAGCACTTTCGCCAAAAAACACTGATGTAACACTGCTACACTGACTTGGAAGTGTCTGTTCCGATATCATAGCACAGCATGTCCTCTGATATCAGGGTGCCTAGATGTCCAGTGCAATTCTGAAATTAATTAAAGGAGGGAGGAAGAAGGGGATACACGAATGTGGCCCGCGAGGCTAGTCGTCTTCCCGACGTTACTGTAATTCACATCATTAGTCTTTTTCAAATATCTCCAACGAACTCACTGAAATAATTCTTCCATCTCTAGTTAATTTCGCAAGCAACATTTATAAATCATTTCACCATTGTCAAAAGCAATCGGGAAAGTCATTTTCCAATTAGCCAAAATTTCGTGGAAGAATTCAATTAGAACAAAATTATATTTGTTGGACAAAAGGGATTGATATCTACGTGAAAAAAATATCTGAAAATCCCGTGCCGCCATATAATAGAATTGGAGGTAGAAAAAGTCGATTCACTGACCGTTATTGAAAGTTCACTGACTGTTGTTTGAGGTGAATCGAAAACGTGTTTTTTATGGTGATCGAAAAGGTTCGCGCTTGAGCAGTGAAGGGCAAAAATTTCTATTTACTCGGAGGGAAACTGGTGCAACAACACTAAATATCGGAAATACAGGAGGGAAACCCGGCACTTATTGTTTTAAAAATGCCTTTTTAGTTTGTTTCATCTACCTATAATATATACTAAACTATAATTAACACGTAACTAAAATTGCCGTAAATCGGCAGAGGATGATGCGAAGTGGTCAATAAAAACATCATTTTTTTAGGAAATGGACCATTTTTGAGAATTATTCCATTGATAACGACTTTCAACCAGGTCCCCTGTAATTTTAAATATCAGCAGTAAGTTCCTATCACCTTAGTTTCCGTGCCCCCAGGATAGAGAATAATTCCAAAATGACTTTTATGAGTGAAAATATCACAGCTTTGCCATTAAAATGTTTCAGAAATATAGTTTGAACATTTCATTCAATAATGCCATATATCCAGCCTCATATTGCTGTGCTGTGCAGAAATCGCTATTGTGCTGAAATGAAGAATTGGTAAGTTTGGAACAGATTTTAATTTTTTACATTGTTTCTTATGGGAAATATTGCATCGTTTAACGTTGTTTCGCTGAACGTTGAGTTTTTCAGGAACAAGTTAACAACGTTAAACGAGGACACACTGTAGTCTCTTGTATTCCTCACGTTACCGTATAGCAAGGCATAGTTGATGCTGATGATTACCAATGTATCCAATGCAGACCTCTTAATATTTTACAGATTTTGGTTTTTCTTCTGTATGTGATGTAAATTTCTTTGATATGATCTTTGGAAGTATGTATTACTGAATTCAAGTACTCATGAGTTATACTCATTACCCATACTGTGACAGTAACGGTTTTACCGTCGCGTATTAGTTTTGGGTCCCCTCGCGTCCTTGTGCGTTTTGCGCTTTTCTTCTGTTTGTTTTTTTTTTCTTTTCACCCCCCACCCCCTTTTTACTGGGGAGACAAACTACGCATGATGCTCCGGCAGGCGAGTTCAGTGATATAACTGGTGGCGGGAGGGTATGTTTCCCCTCTCCCCCGACGTCGTCAGCGTCAAGTGGCGAGTCGCGTTTTACCCCAATGCGTGGGGATTCCCCAGTTTCCCCACCCCCCATTTCTCGTGTGGTGTGCCCACGGACGCACCTCCCCACCATTTGTGGGTATTTAAGGGCGGTGAGCGCTCTGCACCGAGGGAGAATAAACTTGTAACTGGTGGCGGGAGGCTATGCCAGTGGAGATACTGAAACGACACTGGGTTGGAGACAAGATCCGAGAGAGAGCCGCTACACTTCCACCCGCTTGTAAATGGGCGTAAGCGTGTAAGTACGTTTGCGAGCTGCCGGGTCTTCCGATCGACGCACGACAGCATCATTCTTCGCGGGACACGAGAGCAGCGAAGCCACTTTTGGTGGCCGTGCATCCATCCCACAGGAGAAGTCGGTGCGTCGATGGTCGCAGCTCAACTTTGTCATCGCTTCATCCCGGATCTCCACGTAAGCCATCAACGAACCGCCATACCCCTTTCCCCCCCTTCGTGGGAAAGCCGCTTCATGTAAAGGAAATCCAGGTGTTGTGGGACTCTTGAAGGCAACCCTAAGCTCCATCACCATAAATTCATCTATTAGTGTAGTGTATTTGGCCTCCGGGCATAAGTTTGTTCACTTCGCTGTAGGAATCGCTGCTTTATATGGCCTGTGCCGTGCGATCCGATTCAGTGTACCTATTTATTTTTTGCTTTATTATGTCATTGTAGGGTTTCGCCTTCATCCGTGTCATTTGTGATAATTATCAACATTTCATCTCATGCCCATCAGGGAATTTGTCAGCTTTTTTTTTCAGTGTTATATAAAGATCTTACACGTGTTATTTATGTTATGCCAAGTGCCCCAATAAATTGGTGTAAAAAAAGAGTTGTCTGTGGTTCGTCTCAGTCCCTGGGTTGTGCCCCCCCCCTTTACATTTCCCTGGTGAAGAAATTATAGTGCGCTACGCACAAGACGCCTCGGAACGATCCTCATTCTATTCAATTAATTTCGCGGAGTATGCTCTGTGCGAGCAGAAACGTGTTTCATAAATGTGTGCGGCTTTCCTCCCTAGTAATTGCGGGCTGTGGGGGCGTGATCTGTCACAATACCGACGCTAATGATTTTGTTTTGTAGTTATGATTGTTCTAACATTTCATGGTTTATAGCTTATTTATTAGACATTGTTTAGTTTAAGGCTTATAGGCTATTGAAGGGATTTTCTGTTATTATACTCATATCATATGTGGTTAACATTATTATTTGACAGACAGAACCATTAGTTGCTTTCTAACTAGCCGTAATATACCTCCGCTCAAAATCGAAGAAAAGCGAAAAAACGTTTGATTACATAGGGATGATAGGGATTATTTGATTCCATGCCTCAATTAGGACAGTGGCGCCACATTTGGCGGCTTCAAAAAAGGCATCATGCTGAAGTTGGGAGTCTGTTATCCTTATTTTAGTATCCAAGGCAAAGTTATCCAATTTTGATCCCACAATTACGGTGTGGAAATTTTCATATCATGGCTATTGTTTATTTCATGTTCAACAAGTGGAGCTGCTAATGTACGTGTACTTACGTTAGTGCCAATATAACCTTATCTGGTAATTTTAATAAAAACCAAATTATTTTATTCACACAAATATTACGCTTTCAGCACCATCTAATGCTGGAATCCAGTCGTGCGACTTACGTTTCAACTTATTTCAATTATGTTATGATAATGATGGAGAAGTGCGTTGCACGTTCGGTTCATATATCGTTAAAGCAAAACTATTACTATCAAATTAGCATTAATAAATAATTATTTTATAACCAATTCATTCATTTGATCGCCGTAATTGAACTCAACAAAATAATATTGATTTTCCCATGATATGAAAGTACTGCAGTGCCAATGTTATTGTGATGCCCACCACCTTTCATTTGATTTTTGGCCGCCAAGTTGTGAAGGGATACATGTTCCGACCGTGGTGATTGCCTGTCTATGAAGTCCTTGAATTACCGACCTGATCAAAGTTTCAGGAATTTGCCACCTGGAGTGCTGCTTATTTAAAATAGAAAGCTTAATGTACTGCTTTTAGAAAGGATACTTACAAGAGAAAAAAATGGGACATTTGGAAAAAAGATGGGACACCAGGACTGTCTATCAAAGAGCGGGACTGTCCTGGAAACAACTGGACGAATGGGTACCCTACTCTAGACAAATCGTCCATTATTGTCGAACCACTGAACAAACTAGGGAACAAGCTAATCAAATGTAACAAAATCCTAGAGCGAGCTCTCAATTTCCATTGTGTGTAGATTATGTGTTTAAGAAAAAGTCAAGTAAAACTAGGGACAAAGCCAAGTCAAGGGTGAATTAGTCCCCTTAGTTAGAAGTGTTTAAGTATAGGTGCAGTCAAGCTAAACATGGTAGTATATTTGTAAGTGACAATACTGATGTGTTTAAGGGATATGGTAGGTCTCCAGATAAGTATGTGAAATTCCTACTGTACAGATTAATGAACCTATTTGCCACCCTCCAAACAAGTTAGCTCACAGTCTTCTTCCCACCCTAAAACTTGAGCTTGAGAGATTAATCGCCAGAAATGCTATTGCTAAAAAATGGTGGTGTAGTTATATTCGCCCACAACAGATTACAAGGTGACATTAAGGTCTTTAAATGTGTCTATGCATGTTGAAGAAAAACACTTTGAGTGTGCAGTGTGTTTACTCACAACAACATCAGGAACCTTGGTCCTTATTTCTCTATATCAGTCTCCTACAAGTGATTTTCATGTTTTTAAGAACAAAATTGATAAACTATTGGAAATACTTTATAGTAACCTGAGAACGCTAGTGATAACAGGGGATTTAAATTGTGAATAATTAGTGCATTCGACTCAACGGATGCAATTGTTGAATACTATTAATTCATATGGTCCAACATGTCTAGAGATGGGCCACTTTGAAAATTACTGCCGTATTTTTCGTAAATTACCATGGTATTTTTCGTAATTTACCACACCCCTTGAAAATTACCGTAATTTTTCGTGATTTTCTAGATAACTCACCTATGTTTGAGATAATTTTTCATACAGATAAATTTCCAACATTTTCTTTTAAGCAAAGTCCACATTTCCAACGTGTTTAATTATAATTTGAGGCATGTACAACTCTTTTTTGGCATATTTTACTTAAATTATAACATTGTTGAGTAATTATTAGTAGAATATTCGTATTGAAAATTTCTCATACTTTGACAAAAGAAAGCCAGATTCCGTGTTGCTGCTGTATTTCTTTTTACAATTTTTAAAATTTATAATAGTTTAATGTTGCATTAGGTATGGTTCAAACATTGTATCTCCTTCCTTTTGCTATAGGCATTCTTATTTAACCAAAAATTTTGTTTAATGCTTAAAACTGAAAACTACTGGAAAATTACGGTAATTTTCGAATAATTACCATAATTTACCACGGTAATTAACCTCAGATGAAAATTACGGCAATTTTCCCATGTCTAACAGTTTGCAAATTATTCGGGGTCTTCAAGTGGTAAATAATTGTGCAGAGAGAGGGGTGAAACTAATTCAAGATTTTAAGTCAGTTACGAAGAAGGAAGAGAGCTTTCAAAATTTAGTTCTAAGTGTAAATTTTCATCGTAGCACAACCCCTAACGTGCGCAAAGACAATTTAACTGCCAAATACGGTCTGTCAGTGGAAGATTAGAAATATACCGAAAATATATTTTATTTTGGTTAATATGTACTTAAATTCATGGACAGAGTGAAAATAAATTGATCACTTTTGATTGGAAATTTTGTCATGTCAATTAAATCCTTTCTAACGTAAGCACATTTCTTCAGAGGCTAGATCTTGCCAGCAGGACCAAAGACTTTGCCGAGGGTGGGGAGAAGTTGGAGGGGAACTCTAGCAAGTGGTGCGGGCCGTACCTCAGCGGCGCGGCGGGATAGCGCCCTGGGGGGTGGATCGCATTACGACGGACGATATCTCGTAAACGCTCAGAGATAGGTCATAACAAACAGAAATTCGGCCCTTAGGGGCTCTACTTTCACGTATTTCATACGGGTACTGCTTTTTCAGCCCCAAAAAACTCAATTGAAGGTCCTCAGTAATTAGGGCCCTTGGGGCACGGGTTCCCGTTATTTTAAGTAACCAAATTTTAGCATGTGAATATAAACCTCAATTGGATCATTTTGAGACTAGGAAAACATAACTTCTCTAAATTCTGAAAAATAAGGGCCGGCCTAATGTCCAGTCAGGGCTGTTGTATTTAGGTCCTAAAATTGTGGTACCTTTAACTCTGAGATCTTGTTTTGGATCTCATCCACAAGGGTCATTTTGGAGTAAACAAATGTGTAAATAGGGCTAGAGAATTGTTTTACTGCCCACAGCTTTATACTGAGATTGTTGCAAAGTGTAGAGTATGCGAAAAATATTGACCTCTTAGTCATAAACAACCCCTATTGCCCCACTCTGTCACACACCTTAGATATGAAAAAGTGGCTACTGACATTCTTGAGTTTGGGGGCAAGTATTATTTGGTACTCATTCATTGTCTAGAGATCATACCGTTACTGAGGAAAACTTCAGCTGCTGTCATGAATGCTATGCAGGAAGTGTTTACTAGATTGGGTTACCCTTTAAAAAATTTAGCTGACAATAACCCATTGCCATCTTTTGAATGTTTGTAGTATTATGATAGGCATTGTAGGATCTTGGGCTGCCTCATTTGTCGGTCATTAATAGAGACAAGGATGTTTTGTTTGCTGAAAGTAACTAGGAACTGTTGTTGAATACATATGAGAATAAAGATAAGATCTCATGATTTAATTCTGGAGATAAATCAGTATATACTATTTGATTTCAATACGACAGGCATGACATTACACTGATTACTTGTAGCACTGTGTATCATTGTAGCAATGGAATGGCTGAAAAGGCAGAAGACATAAGCAAGCAAATACTTCGTAAAAGCTTAGAGGATGGAATAGACTTCAGGGAATCTCTGTTGTAACATAATAATAGCTTTCTAACAGGATTGTGCATGTCTCCTAGCCAAATCCTATATAGCAAAAGGTTAAGAACTGCCCTTCCAGTTACTATGAGTTGTTGCAACCAAAGATTGAAAAGAATGTGAGGAAACTACTACTCCTTAGGCAAGCAGTTAGCAAGTCAAAGTATGATGAACATGCCACAGGTAAAGATGTAAAGTATAAGGCAGGCGAATGAGTTGTAACTAGAACATCTTGTGACAAATATTGGCAAAATGCTAAAGTTAAATGCAAGGCTGATGAGCCCAGATCTTATTGGGTCTTTAAGGATTGTAGTAAAAATCCTGTAAGACGTAACACCATACATATTCGTTAGTCATTTGCTAAGTCCCAGCAAAGTGACCAAAGTATTCATCCTGATTTTATTTTATAGATGAGAATATTGATGTAAATGGGAATGTTGATGTAAATGAGAATGTTCGATTGAGTGATGATCCCCATGTTGAACAAGCTGTAAATGTACCAAGTCAAGATGTTCAAAATGTACCAAGGCAAAATGTAACTATAACTGGACAAGTATCTAAGCCCCTTAGCCCCCACGAAGACTTGACCTCTAAAGGGGGGGGTGGGGTTGTATTTCATATGATTTTGTAAGTTGGTATACCTGTAATGAATTGGATGTCATGTGACCTGTTGTTGGAATGCGGTGGTTGCCTCTCATGTAAACATTATGTATGTATGATCCTGTTAAATACATTTGTGATAAAAAAATATGTAACAGTTAATAAGTGTATTGAGACAGCAGATCTCCCAGATGTTTACCGAATATTAATGATCACTTATATCATTATTTAGGGCAAGGGCCTAGCCATGTTGAAACACCGGTTCCCATCAGAACACCGAAGTTAAGCAACGTTGGGCCCGGACAGTGGTTGGATGGGTGACCCTCCTCCATACCTGCACCAGGCGTGGATGGAGAGGCGATACTCCCTCCAGACCACCGGGAGGCCGGTGGGAGTAATACCCAGACCGGGAGTGTTAGAGGGAGGACACCCTCCATACCTGGTACTGGGGTGAGGCAGGGGGAGGCCAACCCTCCATACCTCTACCGTGGTGCTCTTGTCCCCTGTCTGCAAGTGGCAGACAGGCATGGGGTTGGCACAATGGACCAAGAAAGGTCTAAGTGCCCGGGCTCCTGACGAAGGCCCCCCCAATAACAATCTAAACAATCTATCTATATCATTATTTAAAGTGGACCTTGTTGGGATGCAAGCAATATCTCTATTACACCATATTATATTGTTCAGAAACTTAAAATTTGAAGATTAATTCAGATTTGAGACTTTTAGGATGTTGGAGTTGAAGGGGGGTTTCCATTTGAAACGAAAAATCATTACATTTAAAGAAGAAATTATAAAGTTGGAACAAGGAATCCAATAATGATCTAAGCTTAAGATGATGAAGAACATTTGAAAATAAATGTAACGTATTAAGTCACGATCACATAAAATGTAGGTTAAGCTTAAGGATCATTGAATATTTTGAAAATAACTGAAATATGGGCATTAACACATACCTGCATTAGTACTGCAGGCCCCAAATATTTATCTCCGTTCCACCAATAGGAGGGACAGGAGGTGCTACAGCAAGCACACAAAATACATTCGTAGAGACCATCCTGAGGAAATGAATATTCATTAATGGCGTCTTAAACATTACAGTACGATATGCATGTGAAATTACTAAGCTTACCAATTTCTTTCGATCTTCAACACTTTGGAGGAGCTGCTGCGTTCCTGCAGCCTTTTCATTATTTCTTTGAAGCCACGGCTGTATTGACTTATACTGAGAGAAGAAATTATTCATATCAGGGACAAGGTCCTTGATGACGTACATGTGCGGCAGAGGATAAATCTTTGTTGGCTTACTCACGTTAGTATCAATATTTCTGCAAAATAACATAAGAAATGATTGCATGAATCTTCATCATTATAAGTACTGGTGCTTAGAGGAGAACTACCCCTTACGTGATGCAGGCCAACGTATTGACTCCACCAATATTCATGGCACACGAACCACATATTCCCTCGCGACAAGATCTTCTAAACGTTAGCGTGCTATCTATTTCATTTTTTATTTTAATCAATGCATCCAGCACCATGGGTCCACACCTAAGTAGAAACAAGGAAGATAATTGGCTTTAATGTGACTCCATTGCAGTGAGAAGAAGACATTTTAAAAATCTCAAGGTAACAAACGCACATACTCATTTAAATTAACATTATATTCTTGCATTTGCGGCTTATCGGAGGTCTTATCGGGGTTCCATCGATAAACCTGAAATTTTTTTATCCTTGGCTCAGTCTTCGATGCAACAGCAGCAGAAACATGAATATTTCGTGCCTGAAATTAGAACCATACACCAATACATTAGTGGAAGGGATCTAAAATATACCGATGCCCTTATTGGAAACTACTGCGCTTGAAAATTGAAAGAACTTTCTTCATCGTTGAATGCACTAACTGTCAATTTCATTTCCTCACCTGTCTGAAAGATTCTCTGCAGACTCTGAGCAACAAAAGCTCGCTAGCCATTTTCACAATAAATTACCTCGGGCACACGGAAATAGCAAATTATCTAGACTTGGCTTATGTTACGTAAAAGAAAACACTGCCGCCAACCAGGGAACAGCTGGAATTTACATACTCTACCAAGTATGGCGCTGATAACGGGCAACACTTGCAGTGCCAAAAGCCAACAGATGCCAACACTACAAAAATAAATTACAGTCAAATTCGCACTGAAAAATCCAACCACTTCATCTCTAAAATTACTAACTAATGGTAATATTGAATATCTGACTACTTACGCAAGGCTCGCTTTTTACTTTCTTCCTTGAGTTTACAATTTTTATGAACACGAATTTCGCTTTCGAAGTTTGCTGTGACCGCAGTGAAACAACAAGTTTTTTTATTCTTACAAGGCTTCCTAGTCATAAACTTGACTCATGAATACAGCCTTAAGAGGCACAGAGGTTTATATATACCATCTTTACAATACATAATGATCTTCGAATTTCGCTGAATGGGAGCTATAAGCGATGGGGTGCGACAACCCCGAGGACAACCTGAGGCCCCGTTTCCACTACTGGCATATCTACTACGGTAACTCTCTACTCTTGGTAGCAATGGAAACGCTCGAAAACGCCTACCATAGTAGATAGTCCTACTAGCATTTAGTTACCCTAGTAAGATCAGAGCATGAATATGGGATAAGAGAACAGTGGTTACCGTCGTGTCTTTTTTGTAATTGGAACGCAAATTAGAAAAAACTAGTAAGAATCATGGGAAAACAGTTGAATCACGGAAAGCGTGGTGGGATCACGATTTCACCGTCTGCACCACGGTCGTAGGTCTGCACACATTATTAAAGAATAATTTAAATACGACCGATATGGTTAGGTACCGGCCAAGAACATGTGTGCAAGTCGAACGTAACTTCGAATCGCATGATCATCAACGGCATGCTGAAATATCTTTGAAACTCTTTATCTGCGACATGACAAACTTGCAACCAGTTTGCGTCAATTTAAGTCTGATGCGACTAAGTTGCACTCAGGTGCGGGCGGTTTAACAGCAGAATTTGGAACATAATCGTTTCAAACTTCCATTTAAAATATTGACACCGCCAGTTTAATGTAAGAAATGTCATCACAAATTTGTTGCAGCAAACCTGCTTCAGAGTTGTTGCAAACTGCAGTCCATGCAGCTCCAGCTGGACCAAAGCAAAGATGCAAAGTTTGTCTTAAACTTGCATGATATCTGGGTATATAGTCTATAGATATATCTGATAAAGCTGAATTTGCCTGTGGTTACAAACACGCCTCAAAAGAGAATACTACTTTTATATTAAAAATGAGAATAAATTGTTGAACGCAGTTAGTTACTCTCAAGAGAGACCAGGAGGACTCTCCAAATAATTATACCCCAAACCAAGGATACTAGAATTCCCACAACAAAAAAGTCTGCGAGATGCAAATGACTCGTACGATACGTACGTTCGTATTTCGTTGGCTTGGTTGGCTTCCATTCGCTTCTCGATGCTCTGATGTTTTCTGAGTTTCGGGCAAAGATCGTGGATATTTTATGTGTGTAATGTTTATTACACATTAAAAATGTCTTCGATCGAGAATTATTTCAAATGTGAAATATCTGAAGATAAAGTTATACAGTGTATACAAGCAGTTTTCAAGCACAAAGGTTTTAAAAGCAAGACTCAGCAAGAAGCCACTGAAGCAGTTTTGAAAAGTCAGTTTGAAGAATTTGAACGTTATTACATTCATACTATGTCTTCTAATATTGGCTCAACTTTTAATCTTACCATTTTGCCTTTTAGGGAAAAATGACGTTTTCATATCTATGCCAACTGGAGCCGGCAAATCTGTTTGCTACCAATTGCCCGCTGTGATGTGTAACTCAAAAGTGACGATAGTTTTTTCGCCCTTGTTAGCACTGATCAAAGTGAGATTTTTTTACTAATTGGATTGTAATCATATATGATATTATTACTTGATTGCAAACAAACTTCCATTTTTTATTTAGGATCAAGTTGATCAACTGAATAAATTAAAAATTAGAGCTGAGACTATAAATTCCAAAACCTTGACAGGAGATCGAACTCGGATTGTCAATGACTTGCGTTCGAAAAGACCTGATATTCGCCTACTGTATGTTACCCCAGAGCAGGCAAATACTGATTTTTTTAAGGTGAGGACATGCTCACAGGTTTCTGTGTTAAATGTTTTTTTCTGTTTGAATTTCGTTAATTTGTTTTCGCATTTTTTGTTTGCAACAGAGGCTCCTAAATGGGTTGCATAAATATGAGCAGCTGGCTTATTTCGTTGTCGATGAAGCACATTGTGTTAGTCAGTGGGGTCATGACTTCAGGCCTGACTACCTGAAGCTTGGAGCGATAAGAGCCGAGTATCCCAGTGTTCCGTGGGTAGCATTGACAGCGACGGCGAACTCTGCTGTGAGCCTTTTTTTCTATTTTCGCTATTGATTTGGACACGTATGCATCCCAAAACGTTACTGAGTATATATGACCTTGTTTTGTGTTATTCTCTGGAGAATGGTGCAATTAACTGTTTAAGTTGTGTGGATTTTTCTTCCCAGGTGGAGAAGGATATTCATTCACAGCTCAAACTTCACAAACCAGTGGAGACATTTAAAGACAGTTGTTTTAGGGCTAATTTATTTTATGACGTTGTGTTTAGTAATAGCATGGAGAACCCAATTTTAGATCTAAAAATATTTATCAATAAAATTTTAACGAAAGACCGTGGCATTGACAGCGATAAGGTAAATTTTATTGATAATTTTATAGACATGTGGATTCATGCAAACCGTCACACCTACAAGTGTTTTCTTTTCATTAATAATGGCCATGGTTATGTATTATCCTTCATTTATGTATAATGGGTTTGATTGTTGCAGAAAGAAAGTGAAGTTGGTTGTGGGATAGTATACTGCAGGACACGAGAAGCAACAGAAGAGATTGCAAATGATCTCTCCAAAGTCGGAATTCCTGCTAAAGCCTACCATGCAGGTTATCTATTATTATATGTTACCTATTTAAATATACCTATATTTATTCTAATACTATTGGTATCCTCCACTATTAATGCCTTATTGGTAATTTTTTTGCTGCTGAGTAGCTGTTTGTTATCCTCTTGGGGGAAAGTGAGTTGTCCTCCCATATTTCAGGGAGAGGATTGCTTTGATGTAATTATTAAGGCTGTTTCACACGGGGAACGTAATTGCACAATCTGATTTATGTATGAACGTGTATTTAAAATTGCATCGTGTAAAGACGTGAAATGCAAGAATGCATGTGTGAATACATGAATGCGAGATGGTAAAATAGCCCCTGCTATAATTCGAAAATCATTGCACGACCGATTGAGTAAAATATGCAGTTTGAAGTTGTGAAATTTCGTGCCCGATGTAAAACAGCCTTTAGACTTAGCATTTAACGCAAACTGAACAGTCACTTCCATTTGCTTTTACAGGCCTTAAAGATAAAGAAAGAGCAGCTTTGCAAGAAGAGTGGATGGCAGGGAAATATCCAGTGATATGTGCAACAGTCAGCTTTGGAATGGGAGTGGATAAGGCATCTGTTAGGTGAGAAAATGTATTGCTTCACTCAAAGTTTACATGGACCCCATCCTGAAGCTTTATTTTATTGCTAACCAATATTTACATTACCTTGTTTTTGTATAGGTTTGTTGTCCATTGGTGCATGCCGCAGAGTGTGGCTGGTTATTATCAAGAATCCGGTAGAGCAGGGCGTGATGGCCTTGCCTCATCATGTCGTATTTATTATTCTAAAAGAGAACGTGATGCTGTTGCTTTCCTGTTGAAACAGGAAATCGGAAAAGCACAAACGGATCATCGAAAGGAGGCAGCTGAATCAGCTTTCCATTCTTATGAAAGAATGGTGCGGTACTGTGAAGAAGCAAAGTGAGTATACATGCTGCCAGGCATTTGAAATGAGATCATTGTCATTAGAGATCGTCTACTAATTAAATTTGTTTTAAATGTTGATGAGATTACCTTTACTAATCTTTTGTAACTGTTGATACTTACCTCCTTTAATGGTATCTGTCTTTAACTCTGTATCCATTCTACCCCTTTATCATTCCATCCTTTCATATCCTCCTGCTTATCACATACATCAGCATCTCCTCCTTTGTTCCCTGTTCCATCCACACACTCTGCATCTTCCTAATTTCCTTGATTTCCTTCAGCAGCTTCCTATATTAGCCCTTGATACCTATAACATCTCCCTTTGTCTTCCTATATGTTCATATCTTGTTTTACATTCTCCTACACACACATCACAATTACCTCCTAAAAACATATCTGTCTTCCTCAATGCCCAGTTTTTTGCATCATACAGTGCTTCACTCAATGTCAGAGACTTCACCAGTGTTTCATTAATATCCTTACACTAATATCTGGTCATTTGTTATGTCCTATGAGAGAATGTCTATTTACATTAAGCGATTCTCCTCCTAGTAACCTCACTACTATGCCCATTTTCCATCTATATGCAACCCAAATGATGAAATAAGTTGTTTAACCTGCTCCAATTTTTGCCCTTTTAACTTTTATGATCAAATTCAAACTAAATATTTAATTTAAAAAGTGAAGCAGTGTGTTTGTTCATAAACATTTTTGTCTTTAGATTTTTAAGGGCTTCTAGGCAAGCTAGGGCTTTGAAACTCCACACGAAAGAGGTTGTAACCCATTAACTCTTGGGAAAAAGTAAAATTGGCAAAAAAACCATTTTGGAAGTTTTTTTTACCCCATTGTTGTAAACCTTTACTCCTATGAAAATAGAACTAAATTCATTTTAGATGTCTTCCTTTCATGGGACAGAATAAAAAAATTTTGCTCTTTGTGGACTATTAGAAGGAAGTAACTGATGCTGGTACCTTTCCTGGTACTTTTCATCATTAGAATGTATGATGTGGGTGTTGCCCCATTGCTGCAAATCTCTGTTCACGACTCTTACTACTTAATACCTGTACAGTAGGTTGACACTTAATTTTTTGGACTTGAGAAAAGTAATTTGTTGTAGACTGTTAATTAACGTGTTAAAGTTTCATCACTCTAAAGGTGGGTTAACACGTAGCAGTCATTTGATACATGATACATTGCTACTGCTACCACCACGAAATATCCACACCAACTTCTACAACTATCACAATGTGTTGCCAGCAGTAGGCACTTCAAATTCCATTTTGCAAGGAAGGCGACGAACTCTTCCCAACACCTCCTTGTTAGAGAGCTGCAGAAGCAGGATAGGAAATAAAAGAGGATTGACCTAAGTTTTGAATAAACTCTCCTCAAAGACCTACTCCTTGGTGACAGCGAGGAATATTGGAATATTTTATGTGATGACCATGAATAATTACTTCGATTACATGCTATGGTTAGTTTTTAAAGTTTTCTGATGGATAATCCTTACTCCAACAATAATGAGAATCGGTTAAAAAGTTCATGAATTAACATACATTAATATGTATTCTCTGCTTAACAGACTGGTCCAAGACTGGAAAGAATCAGTAATGGAACGAGAGACTTAACATCATATGTATAAGTTTCTTGGCCACTGGACATTCCTATAGGTCTCTTGTGGCGCATTTTTGGCATCAATATTTTTATACTCCCCGCTCCTTGCGTTCCATAAGCATTCATGTTCCCTATATCCTTTGATAAATCTGAAGATATCACTTCCTGGCAGAGAAATCCTCGCCAACTTCTTCAAATTCCCGGTGTCTTCCATAGCACTTCTACAACCACTAGTGTCCTAACACTCCCCGCCACACGCCTATTGAGGCGACTTGCGGGGTAGTATGTAGATGTAGTGAGTGTTGTGATAAATTTCACTTCACTGTGGTGAAAAGTAGAATAACTTCTGCTTTCACAATAGCTTGAATCCAGATCAATCACGTTCGACCTAGTCCTCAATCGAATCTTACTCGCATCGCAGTTCGCTTTCACATGTACGAGTTGACCTTCTCAGTCAACTGTCATAGCAGTCGTCTGCTACATGTAAACCCACCTTTTGTTATTGGGAACTTGTGCCTATATATATATATATATATATATATATATATATATATATATATATATATATATATATATATATATAATGTACCCACGTATGCACAAGTATGTATGCACAAGTATGTATGTATGCACAAGTTCCCAATAACAAAAGGTGGGTTTACATGTAGCAGACGACTGCTATGACAGTTGACTGAGAAGGTCAACTCGTACATGTACTCGTACAACGATATATATATATATATCGTTCACTCACTCACACACCGCCTTAGGCGAATGAATATATAATAATTTGAACAGAAGGTGAAAGAAAGAGATAGGAAACATGTAACTAAAATTGGACGAAGACACTGGTGATGTGGAAGATGGTAAAGCCGAGAAATCAGAGGGTAAAAATGTGCCGTGGCCGGGACTCGAACCCGGAACCTCCCCATGTCGCGCCGAGTGCTCTACCAGTTGAGCTACCAGGACACTTAGGTTTACCATGATTTCGGCTGGGGCTTATAACAGGCTGGGGCTTATATATATATAAATACTTTGAAACTAAATATAAATTTTTCGGGTGGGAAAAGTATTCTACCAAGGTAAAATGCAATAGTAAAGTTCTCAAGGGCCAAAATGTTGTCGGTTTTGATGTATCTTTTTGCGCTTCTGAGATATAGTCCCACGCATTTTGAGCCACTCCCCAGGGTGCCACCCAGCACTGTTGCACCGCTGAGGTAAAGCCCGCATCATGTCTTTCCCCTCCAAGACTGGACCCCTCTATCCCCTCCATGCACTGACGCATGGTGTGGCACCCTCCTTCCTCCATCCATAGGAATGAGAGTCTACGCATTTACTCTCGAACAAAGGTATGAAGTCATTTTCTGGGAAATTTTTAATGATAATCAGATATTCACAATTATGCACACTCACTCTTTATTTGATATACCGTATAAACTCGTGTAAGAGGCGCACCTTTTTTCCCAGAAATCGCAGTTGAAAATGAGGGTGCGCCTCTTACACGAATCTGTCCGTTGCAAAATTCCGTCACCCGAGTTTGAAGACTAATATCTCAGAGATGGCTCAATCGATTTTAAAATGAAGTACATCAAATTAAAGCTTGTTTATTTCTGCGTTTATTGATGGTGTACAAAACATTTTACCGTTTATATCGATTTCAGTGTGTGCTTAAAAACAGAATTTTAGCGTATTTTCCCAGGTACCGGACGGATGCATCACATTTACGGCTTCGTATTAACAACACGGATCAAGATATCGAAATTTCCTTTACAATTATTGTAGCAAAGATCTTTCCTAACAGCTATACGAAGTTTCATATTATTTAATGCATCAGTATTTTAGCTATAAATGCAAATGCACGGATCCGTTATTTTCCGTTCCGCGCATCCCTGAAAACCGCCGTTTAGACCTTCAAGCTCTCGAGTTCATCATCATGAATCCACTTATAAAATCTTAAAGGAATTCGTTGGTTAATCTATATAGATTAACATTTATTTTGGAAAAAGAGCGCGTTCAACTGCTAGGAGCATGCACGGAAGAGAAAGGGAGAGGCGCGCGCTGTTGCCCAGTCAGAGGGCTATCCGTAAGGCGCGCGAGGGAGTCTACTACAGGCATTACCTGCGGGGGGAAACCAGTTTTCTTTTCTCTGTGCATGAGTCATTTGGACTCGGTAAATAGTGGCATAAAGTGTGACGCGGCGTTCGGGCACGCGGGCGTTCCTCCGCGTTGTCTAGTAGAGGAACACCCGAAAGCCGTTACCAATATGGAGAAACGCCGCGGAAACCTCAGATCCAAGTGAATACTTACCTCCGGGGATTATATATATGCCTATGAAAAATGCCGCGTAAATTATAAGAGAATATCACAAGCGGAAGGCTTTGAAAATGGCCGAAAGTTCGCAGTTAGGCCCGCAAAACCTCGCAATAGAAGAAAAAAAACTCAAAATTTTTTCTTCAACTTCGACGCACAAAAAGAGGGGTGCGCCTCTTACACGCGTTTATACGGTACTGTTCGTTTTCAAATTCCAGGGCAGCAAGGCTGCTTTACCCATGGAAATTGACTAAAATAGTAGTGGAAAGTTAACAATATCTGGATGTGAATTGCTTTTTGTGGGACATCATTCTGCTTACTCAAATTCATTATTTATCAAACTCATTATTTTTTTTCCTCAAAGAAATCCATAATTGGCTATAAATGAAATATTTATATAAATTGCAATGTGTCTTTATCTGGCAAACTAACATGTTGTTAAAATTTTTAATACATATGTACCCGCATCCAGTCATGAGATCAGGAATTTATCGGATAAAATGCAATTTTATCACAGAATCAAAATGCTACCTGCAGAATTAATTTGGGCCCTTGGGGCACGGGTTCCCAATAACTAGGAGTGATGAAACTTCAAATGGTTAATTTACACTCCAAAACGATCATTTTTAGAGGTGGAAAACATTAATTTTCTCAATTTTGAAAAATATGTGTCACCCTACTGTACGGCCAACCTTTCCAATTAAAAATTATTAATCCCTCTTTGGTGGCTTTTATAATAAAAGAACCTTAATGGTCAAGTGGGCCATTGGCTACAACTGCTACAGGCATTACATGGAGCATAAATGAGGATGCCTTTGTGGCAATGTGAATGCCTTATGTAGGAGACTCTGCTGTCCTGATTGAAAGAATTGCTGCAAAATGAAAGGAGCTGACAGAAATGTATTATTTATTGATCAAACTTGGTGCCATATGTTGGAAACGATTCCACAAACCATAGCAGAGGGGTAATGTTAAGTCACTGACATATGGTCTATTCTGAAATTGAAGTTAAGAGGAAGGTTATAACCTCCAGGGAGAAGTGTCTTTGGGTAACAGGCCCATTCTGAAGAGCTAATGGACTCAAATGGAATATTGATGCAAATATGAGATTTTCCTTTGGAAAGCTTTGTCTCCAATAAACCAAGTGAACTAACTGCCAAGATCATGAGTCCCAGTGGTATTGCAGGAGATTCATGGTGGAGTGGGTGGAGGACATTAGAAGTAAACAAGACCCTGGCTAAAGTGACAGGAAGGTTATTGGTTAGGGTGCCAAGGCAGATTTGAAGACTGGTGTATGAGATATGAGGAGAGCAGTACTAGCATCCCTGGAGGAGTAGCTGTGGGAGGATGAATCAGTAGATGTTACGCTGTGTGAAATTTGCACTGTCTTATGAAGCAATAATTGTCTTTCATCCATCCTTTCTTGCTTTGCGAACCTTTTTTTATATTGACAAAATTAACTGTCTCTAAATTTGAATCCTGTCGGCACAAGATGCCCTTAAGGTACTCCCCAAAACAGGGTTTGAAACAAAGGGGTGGGAAACCCTCATAGTCGGGACAAAAAAATGTGGTATCCCTCCTGAGCCCTCTAAATGAGCAAAGTGTGCACCATCGTTGAGGGGCACGTTTCCAGCCTTTGCCAGCATCATGTGTCTCAAGGTAGTGCTTTGATAATCCAAGGGACCTGGAGGGCAGGCTGGGAGAGGAACAAGAGATTGGTTGTGAGTATAAAAGAGTCAGGAGAGTTTTTATAATGGACAGGTGGAAATCGTGCAGAGAGGCTTTAGGATGGGTTTTACGGTAGAGGAAATAGCTATTAACCGAACAAGGTGAAGTACCTTGTACCATTTCATAGTCTTACGCTCAATCAGGTAATACAACGTCATTTGATCTTAGTGATCGATGACGCTCATTGATTCATTGTACCAAGCAATGGCCTCCGGCTTGAGAGTGACACCACCACCTTGCCGACGATGGATATCTACCAAATAGCTACCAAATTCGGAGCTGATCATCAATGCGTACAGCTTATCCTTCCACTTCATAATGCATACTCCGTTGGTACTGAATACATCCACTACCTCACCCCATTTCAGTTTTTTTTGCTATGAGGTGAGGTGGAGTACCCTTCCGATTAGCTCTAAGAGTTCCTCTATAATAGGTCCTTCGCTCAAGTAAGCAGTGAGCCAAGTGAAGTAAGTCAGCACATACAATTTGATTCCATACCTATGTCTCTTACTTTTCATGTAAATACGAAAGATAAGACAACTGCTCCGGAGAACCATGGATTCATCTATTCACAGTCTTTGTGTCGGGATCACAATGTCATCCATTGTGCGATGAAAAATCTCAATAAGGGGTCTTATTTTATACAGTCGATCAGAGGGTTGCGGTTCGCCATAATCTGGATTTCTCGAAAAATGCAGAGCTTGCATGATCGCGGAAAACCTGTCCCGACTAATGCATTTCCTAAAGCAAGGAAAATTAAATAAAGGGTCTGCACTCTAAAAGTCTGATACTCAACTCATTTGGCATGTGCCCATATGTTATAAAACCCCCGGTTCCACCGAAATAAAAAAATCCACCGATGTTAGCAGCTTCTATTTAGTAATTCTTGCTTTAGGCAATACATTAGCCGAGAGTAAAAAGTCTGCTTGTCTATTAGTCTTTGTCACTATCAAGTCTACTAGATTATCAGTCAGTTGGTAATGGATCAAAATATTTTCTGGGCTTTTCTCCTGGGTTTAGTACATTCAGGCCTGGGGTGTCAGTACACAGAAAATTAGAGGCGGTTGGTCTTTTGTCGATCCATGTATGAATACGTCTTCGTTGCAGTCATTGTCATAAGTGGGAATTCCTATCCCTGGAAGTCCCTTTCCTTTTCCTCCACATTCCTAGCTGCTGCCTGCCCGAGTTTTCACCTTGAAGACAATGTTACTAGTTAAAAATGTAAATCTTTTTACTAGCGACAAGGCACATTTATGCATAAATGGAGAAAAAAGAATTCGATAAATAATAGGACAACTAAGCACAGTACTTACTGGACAGCATTCACACTTTTATTCACTCACTAGTCAATGTGATAATTATGATTTTTTCTTGCTGCTACATAAAAAATGAAAATTAGTAGATAATAGTGGCTAATTTAGTAGATATTCACAGGAAGTACTGACATAATTTTGGTAAAATTACCATACTACTTAGTATGGACTGAAAAAGCCAATGACTATAAATACCAAGGATGTTTTTGTAATATATATACATAAGGAAAACTAAGTCACGTAAAATGGCAGCTAATTCAAATGAAAATTAACAATAAGAAATAGTTATAATCTAGTGATACATAACACCAGAAGAAGTATGTCCTACATGGCTATATATTAAATTGAAAACTCTTGTCAAAATACTAAAAAAGGAATTAAGATACAAGAAAAAAGTAATCAATTGCAGTTTGTGAAAATTGGGGGGGGGGGGGGGTGGGGGGAAGGGTAATTTTTTTTCAAATAATTAAATATGCATCAAGATGGAAATAGAAACAAAAAGAAACTCAAGAAAAAGGTGAAAATTAAAAAAAAACGCATTCTAATGCACTTTTTAAGGAATGGGGGTGGGGGGGGTTAAAACTGCAATACAATCTAAGTCTACTTTCACTTGACATTGAGTGGTCATCATTGTGGCTTTAACTAGTCTTACTAGTTTTGGGGGTATGTGGAAGGCGAGCATGATAGTGAGAGTAGCTTATTCATATCAATACTTTCATAGGCTTGTTTAAAGTCTACAAAGAGTTGGTATAGATCCAAGTTAAACCTCCCAAAATTTCTCTGTTATTTGCCTTACCGTATAAGGTTGATCTACCAGGTCTTAAACCTGCCTGGTATTCCCCTATGACATTTTCAGAAAATACTTCCAGTTTATCCATCATAATCGATGTAAAAATCTTGTAAGCTGTGCAGAGTAGGGAGATCCCTCTGTAGTTTGCATATTCAAGCTTATCTCCTTTCTTATGGACTAGGCAGATTATGCTTGTGAGCAATTCCTTGGTGTTTTTTTCTGTGCTCCACATTTGTAATATGAGCTTATGGAGCATGTCTTCTAGTTGTTCCCCACCATATTTGAATAGTTCTCCAGGGAGGATATCTATCCCTGGTACTTTATTGTTTTTAGCTTTTTTATGGCTCTCATTGTGTCCATTATAGATGGTGGTTCAATTGTATCTTCTCCATCTGTCTTTGATTCTGGTCTTGGCTCTGGTGAGGCACTTTGTATGTTTGAGCTTGGATTGAGTAGCTCGTCGAAATATTGCTTCCATCTAGTCATTACACATCCATTGCACAAAAAGAAGGAGTTCCGCAGGCAATGCTCCACTAGTTCAGGGAAATCCTCTGGGTTTCCGGAGGTAGTGAGTGATCTGACAATCTCCACTGATTCCTGGATCGGGACGTTAGTGAAGAGTGACACAACATCAAAGCTGACCATGATGTCCTCCTTTTGGCTGACATTCCCTTCAGGATTTCAACGAAATAAGCAGTGTTCTTGACATAAGAAGGAGTTTTTCCAGCATGGAGCTGTAGAGTTTGAGCCAGGTATTTGGCGAGGTGATAGGTCGGGGCGTCAATTTGGCTTACGATAGGTCTCAAATGTACACCCTCCTTGTGTACTTTGGGTAAGTCATACAGGGGTGGTCCATGTTCGTTTGTGGATGTCTTTCCTAGGGAATTGCCGACATATCTCTGGATCTACCACCATGCCTCTGGATCTAGCAAATTAAATGTTGAGCATTCCATTGTCGTTACTTTTAGTGGGAAGGCTATGTTTCCCTACTATATCTTGATAAATTCCCTCTCTTCCGATTTTTGTGTTGTAGTCTCCTATCACTATCTTGATATCATTTGTTGAAATAGTGTTAAATACTTATTCTAGCTTTAGAAAGAAAGTTTCTTTGGTGATTTCATCTTTATCCTCCGTTTCCGCAAGGACATTTATAATTGATAAGTTAAAGAATTTTGTTTTGAATCTCAGGAGGCAGATTCTTTCGTTTATTAGTTTAAAATTAAGGACACATTCCTTTAATCTTTTATCAAAAATAAAAGCAACTCTGCACTCATGTTTACTGTCATCTTTCCCAATATAGAAAATAGTGTGGTTTTCGTGCCGAATGTACCACTACCCTTCCATCTTGTCTCTTGAACAACAAGAATGCCTATGTTATATCTTTCAATTTCTGCTAGAAGATTCTTTAGGGCACCACTTTTGTATAAACTTCTAGTGTTCCACGTTCCAAAAATTATATCCATCTGTTTGCTTGGTCCATATCTGATAAATTATTCCTGTTTCCGAGGCTTCAATTGATGTTTCGAAACAATGATTTTTTTCCAGGGTTTGGTTTTATTTATTTATTAGTCCCAGGACTTCACATTGTAAAATATAGGATACGTCAAAAACAAGAAATACATACACATTCAAAATCATACACTTCCGTGGTAAGCAAATTCCTCCAGAAACTGATTTGTGCTATAATAGCCTTTGTTTATCAGAAAGAGTCAGATTAAACTTGAAATTTGCCCTCGTAGGAGCATTTTTTAAGCTTGGAGGCAGAGCGTTATAAACCTTGGTAGCCATGTGAAAGGGGCTCTATGGTTGTCAGCCATACGCCCAGCCCCCTTTTCGGAGGACCATTTCTCCCTTCCTTGTCAGCCCTGACCCTGCTTCCCACTGGGGTTGGTTACCCAATCTTCATCAGGGTTACTTAGGTTACGGGGGTCCACCACGTGGAGGTGAGGATAGAGATTGGGTAGGAGAGGCTAAGCGACGCTATCTGGAATCAGCATCATGTGGTACGCATGCACTACCACATTTGGACCCCGTCTAATGAGTACCATACCCATCAAGATAGCAATGAGAATTTCTCTTGTTTTTTCAAGCACTTTATGTTGTTCTTTGAGCACTGCTTCCCCCAAAAAATAGTCTTTAAAACTAATAGTAAAAACCGAGCTAACAAGTTTACTCTAGAATTAACACACCTACGGTCTGAAGTAATTCTGTTGCATTCAATATATGTATAATCGCTCTGGCAGCATTGAGGATAAAGATGTATGGCTCCAACTTGCTTGCTTATGAAAATAGCTTCATAAATCCTAAAACCATGATTGATGTTAAAAATAAAAGTCTGATAATTTACTAATCTTCTCCTTCTAACAGAAGGATATTTAATGTGAGTTTTAAAATTTACTTAACAGAAAATACTAATTTCAAAGTTCATCGTACCTACTTATGTGTGTATGTATTGTTTGTTTGCAGGTGCCGACATTCTGTTTTTGCAGAATTTTTTGGGGAAGATGCTCCTGAATGTAAAGGGAGGTGTGATGTTTGTCGTGGGGGTGTTAAAGCAGCTGAGAAAAGAGTTGAAGAGTTTTACACTGCAATTGTTCGTCACTCATTTTTTACAAATCCTGTGAGTGCTTCAGATACCTACGAAGACATTGAGCTTTATGGTGGTGGCAGAAGAGGGCAAAGAAGGTAATCATCTGTGAACAATTTAATCTTACATCTCTCATTTGGCATACATATTTATCTGCATGCATATCATTGTCACTTAGGTATATTGAAGAAAAAAAGAAATCTTTAACCTTGGCTATTATGGTATTGGTATTAGTTTTATTTATTCTGAGCGAGATGATAATATTGATTATAATAAGAATTTTTTATTGGTCACAGAGGATATATATTTACATATATTGGCAAATACCCCCCTCTTCCCCTAACTCTGTGCTATAACTGGTATACAGGTGAACATATATGATTTCTAATAAAAATTTTAAACAATTATATTATGTATAAGCTGTGAATCTTGTCAATCAATACAAAATACCATGTAGCTTTGTAAATGGATCGAAGTGTTCTTTTCAGCCTAAATTATGAGCAAAATCTGTGACTTTAGTATGAGTGGAAATGATTGCTTAACTTCTTATTCTTGTGATTAAAAAAGGGTACCACTTAAGGCACATGTATAATTAGACAAATATTGGAAAAACCAGTATTAAACTTTCTGTTAAAATCATCATAATGCTTTGTAGGCTGCTGCATAATGGCCTTGTAGATGTGGAAAGTATTTTTTTGAGATGGCATGATGTAATTTCAAATACTCACTGAGTAACTTATGAATATAAAGAAACCTTAATGCGCTGTGGCTATCAGATGGAGCCATGTAAAACAATTAAGGGACAGTTTCTTCACTGGGCATTCCCATAATCCCTTAATCCTTATTTTTTACGTAATCCGGCCATTTTGCTGAAATTAGTAACAGTAATCTGGATTTTGGTGTATGATTTGTAATCTACATTTTGTATTCTTCCACTTCCTAACTAGTAGAAATGTCTGAGTCAACATGAAAAACTAATTTTCAAAAAAGTAGTTGCTGACTTTTCAGCTAGGGTTGAACATCTTCAGTACATATGTAATTGATTGGTTATTTGAGGAGGTGACCGATGCTGAGGTCATTTGTGCCATAGGATAGGTGGGTAAGATGTTAAGGGAAGGATTATTTGGGGAAATGGAGGATGAGTGGAGCAAAAACCAGAATCATCCTTAGCCTACTCTTAATGAAAGGTTCCAAGGGGTCAGCCACCGTAATGCCCCACCCAATGGACAGTTCTACCTATGAATTGCCCTCTACATATTAGAAACTCAAGTAGGGCTCAGGAGTCTGCTGGAAAATTTTTGCTTTTACCAGGATCCAAATGTGAGCCCATGAGATGGTAAGTCAGCACTCTAGCCACCACATTAAACAGATTCCCTTCAGTGTGTGTTGGTGTTCCTTGTGCCTCTTCTCTATTGAGACCAGGTTGGCATTGAGCTAGCAGAAATGTTTGGTCAGTTGATGCTCATGGAAGTGAACAGAAAAGCTGTCCTTCCATCCACTGGATACAGTAGAACCTTGTTCTAACGTTACTTGATGTAACATAAAATTTGATATAACGTCAGCTGAAGGAAGGAACCAACGAAACCCCTATATTTGCCAGTGTAAAAATCTTGATGTAACAAAATTTGATATGACGTCATAACGTAAAGCCGTCGAGGCACCACCAGACATCGTTATTTCGTTATTACGCAAACATGATTAGTTCCCGCATTGAGTGTGGATGGCGCTGAAGCAGTGAGGCACGGGGAATACCGCCCGATTCAAATCTGCGTAATCTTTAATTGAATTTTGGATTAATAGAGAACACTGAACCCTTTGAATGCGAAAAGAGTTTTTAAAATAACATAACCAGGGGTAACAGGACCTTGCACAGCACCAAGGTGGTGTCCCGGGCATGCTCGGGTGCGAAAGCAAGTGCGGCGGCCTTGGGGAAGACGGTGCAATCTTCGGGTCTGGGGATGACTCACAGCCTGAGGCCCGAGTGGGTGGTTGTGCCCCAAGGGCGGGGGGCGGTGGCTCGACCGAGACGGGGAGTGGGGGATGCGGAGGCTAATCCCATCCCCGTTCGCAACAGCTTCGCGGTTTTGTCGGAGGACAATTCTGGGGAGCCAGTTAGCGAGGTCGTGAACGAACCCCCCGTTGCAAGGGACTCAACTTCGAACGGCAGCCGGGCTGGGAGGGCAGGAATAGTATTGTTAGGGAGTTCGAACGTCCGGCGGATTTTCCCCCAGTTGGAGAAGAGGGCAAGGAGAGAAGGAGCGGACCAACGGGTCACCTCCTGGTGTACACCAGGGGGAATCGTACCAAATTCTACGGCGGTGGTAAAAGCGGCGGTGAAGTACACGGGCTGCTCTAGACTGCGGGTGGTGGCCCATGTTGGCACCAATGATGCTTCCGAGCGTAGAGCCGATGAGATCTTGGATTCCTTTAGGGATCTAAACTCGGAGGTGGAACGCGTTCGGAGGGGCACTGGTGTCGATCTGCGACTATCCATCTGCAGCATTGTTCCACGGACTGACTGCGGCCCTCGAGTTTGGGACAGGATTGCCTGGATCAACAAGAGGCTGTGGAAATTCTGTGCGAGCATTGGGGCAGAGTTCGTGGATCTTCGGCCGGTGCTTAGATCATGCCGGGCTCCCCTCAACTCGTCTGGGGTGCATTATTCCAAAGAGGCGTCTGAACGGGTGGCTCGTAGGATTTTTGAGCACTGTAGATATTTTTTAGACTAGAGGATAGGTCATATAGTGGGATTTTTAAATATTTAACCAAACGCAGCCTCCGAGGAAATCCGCATTGCGAAAATGTTCACACCCAAGTAAACTTAGGAGCGCTAAAGCCGGTAAATAGTGGCAATTTTCCCAAAACTCGTACTCCAGTGAAAGAAATGATATCAAATGTAATAAGCACTTCCAGTGAAATTCGCCCACCTAATACCCATAAGCGTGGAAAAGAACCAACCGACACTCAATCGACAAAATATGACATTAACTTTATAGTAGTTAATTGCCGTAGCGTTAAAAACAAGCGCGCTGAAATCGAGCATATATTTCAGGACGCAGACGTGGTCATAGGAACGGAGAGCTGGCTTACTGAGGATTTAAGCGACAGCGAAGTTTTTCCTCCAGGATATAAAATCTACAGATGCGATCGAAGCGATAGGGCAGGTGGCGGAGTTTTTCTAGCAGTTAAATCACATTTACACAGCACTGCCCACGAAATAACTGACAATGAAATAGAAAGCGTGTGGTGTACAATTAAACAACGAAACAAAAGGAGTATACATGTTTGCTCTTTCTATAGACCTCCAAACTCCAAAATTGATGTTATTTACCAATTAGATAATCAAATATCCGCATTTACTGTGAGAGACAGTAAAAGTGTAATAATTATTGGGGGAGATTTTAATCTGCCATATATAAATTGGGATTCTTACACTGTAAAACCGAATTCTAGGAATAGGGAAATCAGCGAGATCTTACTCAACACACTTGCTAATCACTCACTTTCCCAAGTAGTTGACAAGCCTACGAGAGGAAATAAATTATTAGACCTTTTTGCAGTAAGCCATCCTAAGTTGATAAAACAGCTCGATATTATTGACGGCATAAGTGATCACAGAGTAATTTTTGCAACCTTAAAAATTGAAGTAGAGTCAGCTGTAAAACCGAAACGCAATATTTATTTATTTGATAAATGCAACTTCATCAAATTTGGCGAGATGCTTAATGATTCGTACACGGATTTCGTAGCTAAAACTGAGGATAAAAGCACTGATGAATCATGGAAATATTTCTTAAAAATTCTACGACGGGGAATCAACGAATATATTCCGCAAAAATTGAAATGCGACAGTAAAGAACCTCGCTGGTATAACAACGATGTTAGGAGGGACCTTAAGAGACAGAGAAAATTGTACAACTTGGTTAAAAAGTTCACTACGGTAGGTGACAAATCGAAGGAACTTGAAGCAAAAGAAAGTTACGCTGCGCAACGCTCAAAAACTAAGAAATCAATGCGTTCTGCATTGCTAAATTTCAAGAAAAAAGTACTTGGTGAATTACTCGAAGAAAATCCGAAATCTTTTTGGTCATATGCGAGAGAGGTTCAGGGAAAATCTTCAACCGTAGATTCGTTATTTGATAATGATGGCAAACTTGTCACCGAAAATATTGACAAAGCTAACACGTTAAATTCCCACTTCAAAAGTGTATTCACCACAGACGATACTGCATGTAATTTTGAAATACAATTCACTGAGGAACCGATGAAAGAAATCACTATTCAACGTGATGGGATAACTAAACAGCTACAGTCGATAAAAAATAGTAAATCTCCGGGTCCGGAGGGAATACCCGCGCGTGTCCTCAAGGAGTTAGCGCCACAGATCGCACCGTTCTTAGACATAATATTCAAGAAGTCATTGTCTGAAGGAAAGATACCATTAGACTGGAAAATTGCAAACGTTACACCGATATTCAAAAAGGGAAACAGACACGACCCAGGGAACTATCGACCAATTTCATTAACGTCGATTATAGGCAAGATACTCGAACATATCGTCGTTAGCAATATCATGACGTTCCTGGACAGTCGTAACGTCCTCCATGGCTGTCAGCACGGCTTCCGGAAAGGTAGATCATGTGAAACACAACTCGCGCTCTTTCTTCATGACGTTCTCAAATCTGGCGAATCGAAAAGACAAGTTGACGCATTATTTCTAGATTTTAAGAAAGCTTTCGACACGGTACCTCATAACAAACTTTTATACAAATTACAGTCATGCGGCCTAAACGAAACAGTAGTAAACTGGATACGCGACTTTCTGAGTGATCGTAAGCAAAAGGTAGTTCTTGACGGAATTAGCTCTGATGTCGTTAAAGTGACATCAGGTGTCCCGCAAGGAAGCGTGATCGGACCCCTTTTGTTCATTATATACATAAATGATCTATGCTCTCGAATTAGCAGTAAAATACGTCTATTCGCCGACGACGCTGTCATCTATCGTGAAATTAGTGATCACTCTGACTTTGAAACTCTATCATCGGATTTAAATAACGTTCATGTGTGGAGCCAAGAGTGGGGACTCGAACTTAATCTGAGCAAATGCACGGCGGTACATTTCTTGCGGAAGTCGTCCAACTATTCCCATGTATATGCTGTGGATGGTGTTAACATAAAGGCGACAGATGAAGTTAAGTATCTGGGAGTTACGATTACCTCAAACCTATCGTGGGGAACACATATAAGAAATATTTGTGGCAGAGCTCTGAAGAAGCTAGGATTCGTCAAGCGTATTGTGGGAAGATTTTCGGATGAAAAAGTAAAAGAGAGGTGCTATTTCGCACTCGTCCGGCCACACCTTGAATATGCAGCGAGCATATGGGATCCGGTGCAGAAAGACTTAGTCCGGGAACTTAATAAAATACAAAGGAAAGCTGCGCGATTCGTCAAAAACAGCTACGGGCGTACTGACAGCGTTACACAGATGTTAAACGAATTAGGCTGGGAACCGCTAGAGACTCGGAGGCTGCGCGCTAGGCTTAGATTGCTTGAACAATTGAGAATAGATATCTTTCAGAGCGACACGGAGAACATCATATTAGAACCCCACTATATTTCCAGGTCCGATAGAAACGATAAATTAAGAGAGATATTTTGCCGAACGGATAGGTATGGGAATTCGTTTTTCCCCCGAACAATAAGGGACTTCAATAAATGCTAGGCGTAATTTCATTAGAGCGTTTCCTTTTTATCTTTAAGCGGCTGGTGTCCTAACACCCCCCGCCACACGCCTATTGAGGCGGCTTGCGGGGTAATATGTAGATGTAGATGTAGATGAACTGTGACAAGTAGAAGACATTTTAGAGGTTAACTCAATTTATCATGTAAACAAGAACACTTGCATGGCAAAGAAAGACTCGTTTTCAAGCAAAACACTGGTGGAGGGAAATACCATGGGGTCTTTCTCTATCTCGAAGCTACCGATGCGGTAGCTTCGTATAAGCTACAGGAATTGTCTACCAACCGTATTCTCTTACTCGATGGAATTTTCTCAAGAACGTAACAGAAAGTTGAGAGAGGTTTGGCGAAAGGCGGGTACAAGAATATTTTAAAAGCAAATTCATGGAAACTCCATTTCTGGCGACGTCATTCTTAGAACCAATAGAGTAGCTCGTATTAATGTTTTTTCCGTGGTTAAAACTGGTGAAACCTGTTTTATGGCCGTTTTAGATGGTGAAGATGTTTGTGCATCGTGTTTAGTGAAATATTCCACGCATTAAAAAATGCGAGCAAAATTAGATCATGTTCTATTTTGCTCACATAATCTCATGAACAATTGCACAATACGAACGCATGACGTCCATCTTGGCTGTTTTGGTCCATTGAAATAAGATTGTTTGAAACTATATTCGGGAATAGGATTCATGTCAATGACATGATTTGTGCTATTTGCTCTCGTCAATTACCCGTTGCTTCAAATCATTTAAATAATATACAAAGATGATGGTTTCAAAAGAAATGCTAAGGTGATACTTACGTAACCACGGCCCACAAAGTATTCCATAATGGGCTAGAATCACGCTACCTACCGAAGATAAAGAAGGTAAATCTTGCTTTCCATCAATCCAGCTAATACCCTTTTTGTGAAAAACTCCTGTAAGTGGTGGAAATGACAACGTAACCCAGTGAAAGTGCAAGGAATTCACATTTAAGAAATGTAAGAAACATACCCATGTGCTGGATAGTAAAAAAGAGATAAGCGTTAAAAAATGACCAATATTTAAGCAGGGTATTCGGAGGCCGCGCTTCGTGAGGCTACCGTGGTAGCTTATTGGGGCTATGGAAGTACCTTCATGACAGTTGCAGAATACTGGTAGGAGCCTAATAAGCTACCAGTAGCTTTCTGCTAGCTCTTTCTCTGGTAGCTGCCATGAGAATAGATAGATAGATAGATAGTTTTATTGGTCCCCCGATTGGAGCAATTAGCTTATTGAAGTATATTTTCACCAGAAAGCTCCGTAGCTTAGAATCTAGAGAATAGACCCCATGAAGCCGTTAAGCTAGACAGATATTCAAATTACACCATTCACAAGGCATATTGCCAGTACAGATATGCATTAACGATGCCCTAGGAGAAGTGATTTTTGTTTCATGATGATGGAAGTTTCTTAAATAATAACACTTTTATTCTTCTAAGTATTTTCGACTCAAAAGTCATAACAAATCTTTTAGGTGCAGCACAATCTATTACTTTGAGAAAACCTCGTTATAAATAATAGGTAGGTAAATACTCTGACTGCTGATCATTGCCATCATGGATGTTTCACAGCTATTGTGGGCGAACACGAAGAAATGAACTCAAAGAAGCAATTCACGAGTGCACAGTCCGTCATGCATATAGATAAGCCATACAAAATAGCCGTGGACACATGCAGGTTTTTCTTCATTTCTTCATCTCGGAGAGGAAAGCTCACAAAAAGCAATATGCCAGCAATAGGCTTGGAGGTCGCTGCAAATCGAGAGAGCCTCATCACTCCATCTGGAACACTTTCACATCGTTTTCAGCAGATTCAAGTTTTACGTGCATCAACTTTTTAATTAGCCCCATCACCAACATTTTTGCACGGCTACGCAACGAAACTTGCGGAATGCACATATTCCTTGTGAAACACCAATTCATCCCCCTAATTGTAGAAAAGTAGTACTACGAACTACAAATGTCAATTTTTCACATATTTTTCAATTTTTTAAATGGACTTTAGGATTCTTTTCCTTTGATCAATCGTACTTTATATGTGTTTCTAAGGTTTTATGCAATGAAACTAGGGCCAACAAATACCATTCAGGGCCGACTAGAATCATTCAAGGCTGGCAAAAATCATTCATGACCGGCAAAAATAATTCAGGCTGGAAAAAATTATTAATAGCTAGAAAAAAATCATTCAGGGTCGGCCACAATCATTTATAGCCGGCAAAATCATTCAGTGTTGGCTAAAATCGTTCGGAAATCATTTAGGGCCAGCAAAAATCATTCATGGCCAGCAAAAATAATTAATAATTGGGCCGACTACAGTAATTCTGGGCTGTCAAATTCAATAAATGATTATTAAAAATACTTTTTTTGCAAGCTCAACGCATGATAACCATGATATCATTCATGGCCAGGAAATGGAATAGATAGTATTTAATTAGCCTGCCTCGGTGGTGGTGGGGTAAGTCCTTGTCTGCTAATCTGAAGGTCATGGGTTCGAGTCCCGCTTGGGTGGGTTTTCTTCCACTCAGGGCATGGGTGTAAATGTAAGGTAATGTCTAGGGTTAAATGTAAGAGAGGGCTGCATAGCCCTAATTTCACCCTAAACAAAGGCAATAAATAAAATAAATAATTAGACTTAACTTGAAAGTTATACGTTATGAAACCCTAAAATCATTCACGACTGGAAAATTTTAATAAAAGAACAACCAAAAAAATTATTCAGGGCCGAGAAATAGAACTGAAGACGGATAAAATGGACAGATGGATGAAAGATGGATACTGAAGACCATGATATAAAGGGAAAACCTTGGGTAAGCTTGGAGGTTGTAAGAACTGGATGAGTAACATAGATGCCATGAAAGTGAAAGGAAGTATGTATGGTAAAGGAATGAACAGAGTAAGACAAAAAGTTTTTTAGTTGAGTCTATTCATTGATAAATGGTTTATTGATATTCGATTCTAACCTTTCTTAACCAGTAGGATACTTCCAGGGCTTCAAAATTTACTGAATAAAAATTATGTTGAAATCTTGTTATAGTATAATTTGTTATAGTGTAAAGGCACATTTCATACCCCCTTGCCTTTACGTTATAACAAGGTTCTACTGTATGACCATCCTGAGTTGTTGCATCTTCTTAAAAATTTGTATGGAAAGATGTCTGACTGACATTTAGAGATAGGGAGAATGTATGTACATAGCATTACTTACTGTGTGTGCTCAGTGCAAAGTGAAGATGCAAACTTCAAGCACTGGTGTTAAAGCTGTGATATGGGGCTCTGCATTGTGACATACTTTGAGGAATACAATACGTTGGTTTTCTTGTTATATTTTATCAAATTCAACAATTTCATGTATTTTACATTATGTCCTCTGCAATTACAAACATTATGAGATAGATATTTTTTTCAATTGCAGTAGTAATAATAATAATAGCCTTTATTCATCATACACAGAGTAACACATTCTTTGATAGATGTCATCAATATATATTACACACAAACATTACATGCATAAAAATTACATTAAACACAAACTACAAATTTATCCGTGAAAAGTTAAGTTCAAAATATTCCTTCGGTTAGTACACTGGTTTTGAAATTAGCCTAGTTCAGCTGCTTGTAACTCCAGGTTTTTGTGGAAGTTTGTTAGCAAGTTTTATTGATAGGTAGTCCAACTGGTTGAAGGTTTTTGTCAGTCTGCACTGAGTAATATCTACACTTGGTCATGAACTTGTGTTCTAAATATAAATTATTTATAGCGTAAATTAGACACTGAAAAATGTACCAATCTGTCTTGTCAAATTTTACTGAATCATTTTTTAGCTTGCAAAATAGTTAACCAGAAGCAGTAGAATTTGATTTGATATATTATAAAATCTCTATAGTGTTAATACAAAGCAAAAGGTCAATAAATGTAAACTTATGCGTGTACAATGGGACTATATTGACTTTATTCTTTTCAAATTATTGATAACAATATTGGTCTTCAATTCTTTGCTGCCTTTCCACCAGCTTAAACACCAAAATGAAACCCAACTGGCAGCACCTACTTAGGTAATTTAAATTTTTTACAATAAGGGTTAATTGACATAATGTCACTTTAAAGGTTGTGCAATAATAAACTATGCATTTTGCTCACTGGGGTCAATTCTATCTTTCAATAGAGAGTATGTTTACATGATATTTTATTAAAATTAAATTAACTCATGTTTAAAATATTACCATACATACTTGTGTGTAGGTCAATCACGTCTATAGTTTGACCTTAGGTTTTTCTATACTCAGGGACAAGGAATTTGCTGGAATTGGATCTGTCAGGATTCATATTTTTATTATGATATCTCAGAGCTAGAAACCAATGTAAATTGAATGATCTTAGTTTTCAACATCATATTGTATTTTTTTAAATTTTATGGCTTATAAGATGCATGGGAAATTAGGAGGTTTAAACTTAAAATTAAACTCCAGTTTTGTCACAGAATCCAAAAAACCAAATAAACATTTCTATTGCCCTTCAATATTGTTTACAATGAAAAAAACAATATTTTACTGAATACCGAAATGAATATGCATGCATAGTCATGTGGCATGATCTGGAATGCTATTTTGCTCATTTTTATGTGTTTCATTGTGATATTTTTTATCATGCAGATTTCAACAAATTTTCTTCAAAAATAAGATTACTTGTTTGTATTGCTGCTATGGATTGTAACCCCTGATACTTGTGGAAAAGATATATCAATAGATTTGACATCCCCCCCTATAATACAGCCTCCGGCATCCCTTCACCTCTCATTACCTGTTCCAACCACCGACTCTGCCTCCTCCTAATCTTCTCCAGAAGTTTCTTCTCTTCACCCACAATAATCAAGTACATATTTCCACTTCCCATCCACCACACTTTCTCCATGCTCCTCCACACCCTTATCTCAAAAGCCTGCTGTCTATTCTCATCTACTTTTCTCAGAGCCCACATTTCTGCACCATACAAGGCTACAATCCATAACATCAAATATGAAGGACTTAATAACTATTAGCTTAACTATTTTCATTAAAAATTTCAGCTCTGGTTACAAAATTTATCTGCCGAGAATAAGGTGGTAGCATTCATGAATTACTTGGTGTCTCCATTCAATATCTATTTCGGTAAAGGTGAGCTTTTGTCTTGCCAGCAAAAACGTAATTTTCACCCACTTCCAACGGAGGTATTGCAACAAAATTCATTTCAATTATCATGCAAAGCTTGTGCATTTATGCAATAGTTATAACATAGCAATTCTACATTTATTCTAGGAATGGCTGTGTCAAACCTGAGAAATGTTTTTTTCTCTCCGTATTATTAGAAAAAAATAGTTTCATCTTCTACACCATAGATGGCGCAGCGATCGAGCAGTTGCTTTTCTTACCTAAACACTATCCTCCACCTCATTTTCTTCTCATTTTATGCAGTCCAAACACCAACAGGTGGGTTGTTTAATCACTAACTCGCCATAATTTTACGCAAACCAATCACCAAAGGGGTGGGTCGGGTAATCACCAATGGGGTGGCTTGGAGGGCTGCCTCTTTGTTTTAAAAGGGTGTTCGTGAAAAAAAAACATAACTATCCGCCAAATAACCCCCTCCAGCAAACCAATCACCAACGCGTTATTCACTTACAGTGCACTTTCACACCTTCCGTCACAGAAATTCTCATTTCACGGGAAATAGTTGAGTGAGGTCAGTACTTATGTAGCGAACAAAAGCAACTGCTTGATAGCTGCGTCATCTAGGGGGAGTGTTAGTTCCTATAACTTTCAAATATGGTGGTGAAATCACGGGAAAAATTGATCATCTTCAAACTCAATTTCCTCGATAATTACTGGTCTCACGGGTATGTTTATGTTTCATATATTTTACAAATGCACATTCTTTACTCTACCCCTTTGTATAATTGTCAATTTCTCCAATTACGGACTTTTTTTGCAAAAAGAAACTTAGCTGGCGAGACAAAAGCTCACCTTTACCTATATTTTATTAAAATTGAATTTTTTAAGTAAGTCCTCTAAAATCTATTCTATTATCAGTGAATCTCAAGAGTATTCTGAAAACTCGGCTGATGATGAAAGTGAAAGAAGAGCCAAGAGGGAATTATCAGAATTTATCAAAAAACAGTTTTCTACAAGAAGAAAATTAAGTGGAAGTGATACAACAGACTTCATTTCGGATAGAACATGCGATCCCGATGAAGAAGAGAAAGAAAAAGCAAAATATGCCAGAGTGAAGTCTGCAGTTAATACAAAAACCAAAGTAAATGGACTCACAATTGAGGTGAGGAGTTATTTTAAGCTGTAAATTTGGCTTTATATGCTATTGCAGAGATGGTATGTGGTCCAGGTAGAATGAACTGCATAATGTCAGAAGACTAGCATGCATTAATTTTCAGTTGTGTTTTCCCCTCCGTCCCCAAAAAAAAGCAATATCTTTTTCTCTGTCTACTGCATTATCTCCAAACTAGTTGAAAATTCTGCTGAAACAGACTAAAAGATTGTTGAAATAGCATAAAAGTAATGATTAAAGTAAATAATTAGATAAAAAATTTGTGGTTGTTTATTTTTAATGAAAGCAATATATGTAACTGTGGTAAATAATATATATCTAATATCTAAATGTCAGATTTCTTTGTGTACAACATTTTTTGTGAAGCAGGCGAAACTGTTTCAAAGTAGTTTCCCTTGTGTGTATTTTGAAAAATGAATACGCCTATACCATATGTCACTTGGTGGAGAACATATATGGGAGATTGCTTGCCATCTATTGGCATACATATGAATTACTATGCCTAGCAATTGAATCATGCATATTTACGCATAGCCTTGTAACATCACCCTTTAACTCAATAATGTCACTAACCTTTTCTTTCTGCTCCGCTATGGGAAATTTTAGGTAGCCCTCGTAAATATAATTATAACAATCGTGCTTGCTATTAAATAGTCTATTTATTTTTTTGTTGCCCTGACTGCACATGTGATTACATGGTATTGTACCCCACAAACAAATTAATAAACACTTCACTCAAATAACACATATAAATCATTCCTCACCAACACAGATTAACTTCCTTGCGTATGCTTTTCACTCATGAATTAATCATTTGCGCAACACAAAAAAAATACTCAATACGGGCATAACACAACATAAATCAAATCCTTTACAATATCGGGATAATTGCCCCCTTCAAAATACCTCGCTTCAGGTGTCGTAAGTTGTATGGTCTCATCTTTATCCCCGACACCATATCCAATGCTTGATTCATTCCTTTACCATGTCTCTCTAGTGGTAATAACCTCGGCTTCTCCCAGCTGCTCCTGGTTGACGTCAAGGCTCGAACTTCTGGATCTCACTTCTCACGTTTCACAATATTATTGACTCCCTCCGTCTTTATTTCGCACCAATTACGTAAGGTAAACTTCTTCTTTAACCGTATGGGTTTAGTTGGGACTGCTTTTGGTTGTGAAAATCATACAGTATCAATGTGAGTTCGCTCTCCAGCATTAGGACCTGCAGCACCTGGATTTTTGAAACAGCCTCGACTGTTAACGTGCGTCGGCTTTTATACCTGATCTCTGATGCATTGTCGTCCTTCTAGAAGCTTCGCTACTGACGTACTTCCATTTCTTTGGAATGTTCTAAAAACTAGTGTGGTTCCAGTCCTTACCTATTGTTGTAATTTTCACGTGGTCGTTAAATACCGCCAAGTGGTGTTCAATATGGAGGGATGCGCAATATTGTAACTCTTTGAATATGAATACATAGGTCTTAAATTGAAATATTGGCATTCTAATTATGCAAAATTAATGATGAGAAAACCACCTTTGTTATTTCCACAAAACTTTATTACGCTTTTTTTGTGTATTATTTTCTGTATTTATTTTGTGTATTAGTGTCCTGCACCAACGCCTGTTACCACTCTGGAAAACGCGCTTTGTTCTGACCTCAGACAAGCGGTCAGTTTCCACAGAGTTGGTAACATACCACCGTTGTATTTTTCAAGGTGACAGCTTGAGCCCCTAACTGTTTTGTATTTCCCTCCTACCCCTTTCCCTTAGGCTGCGACGAGGTAGAGGAAACATGTGCGGTTTCTAGGTGACAGGAAGCTTAAGGTCAACCATTTGTTCTACATGGATGACCTGAAGCTCTATGCTTCTAATGCGAAAGACCTTCGCACTACCCTGGACACTGTACTGGAATACAGTGAGGCTATAGGGATGGAGTTCGGATTGGACAAGTGTGCATCCATCCACCTGGCGAGAGGAAGATTTTCTGAGATCAAGGAAGACGTGCAACTTGTTGACGGGAGCGTTATTCGTCACCTTGAGGACGATGATAGCTATGAATACCTCGGCGTCCTTCAACGCCAAATGCAGGAGGTTTCAGCAGTGAAGGAAAGGCTCACCACCAAATACAGACAGACTCTCAGGAACATCTGGAGTTCTGAGCTGTCAGGCAAGAACAAGGTTCTTGCTACGAACATGTTAGCGGTTCCTACACTGCTGTATACCTTCGGATGCATGAAATGGAACTTCAACGAGTTCCAGATCCTCGATAGGGGAACGAGGAAGATGATGACCATCTATAGAAGTCTTCATCCGAAATCTTCTGTCGCCAGATTGTATCTCCCTCGCAATGTAGGTGGTAGAGGACTATTGAGTCTAGAGTGTCTCTACAACAGAGTTGTCCTGGGTACGGCATGCCGAGTGTTGAAAAGCAGGGACCCCCTGCTCTATCTCGTGAGAGAGCATGAGAGTGCAGGAGCAGGGGAGTTTCCCTTCCAGGCGGCAAAGAGGTCAGCGGACGAAACCGGTCTGGACTTCGACCCGTTATCCGACGAAAGCGACAATGACACGACTATCTCGTCGTTGAAGGCAGACGTCCTCAAGCTCAAAATAAAAAAAATAAAAAAAGTCGAGCAGAAGGCCTTGCTCAAGGCGCACACTGATAAGCCCATGCATGGATGTTTCTATTGAAACATCGAAAAGCATGGGTTATCGAAGGAGCTGATGTTTGCCTTCCTACGCTCCACCAGTCTGAAGTCTGAGTTCTCAGGTGCCAGGATGGTGTCATAAACACCCTCGTGTACCGCCAATTTATATTCAAGGAGGAGTGTGAAATTCACAGTGAAAAAATTATTCTCCTGAACTGGGATTCAAACCCAGACCCCCCAATTTCGCGCCGAGTGCTCTACCAGTTAAGCTACCCAGGCGTCATCTCTCACTGTGAATTTTATGGCTATGGATATTTTATTGAAATTTATTTTATTTGAATCCTAGTCCAGGCAAATGATTTTTTCACTGTGAATTTCCAGGGTGTCCGGCGACCTGGAAAACCTTGAAAACCTGGAAAACTCAGGGAAATATTTGTCATGGAAAACTCAGGGAATACTCAGGGAATTTTTGTATTTTTCCAAAAAACCCTGGAAAACACACTGCAGCCGATTTCCATTAAGGCAGAGAGAGAGGTTTAACCTGTGCCTTTGCTTGCATTATGCTCTCGGCTCAGTGTAGCCTTGTGCTCCCTGTTCATTTCATACTCTTTTCATAGCTGTGCGCCTGCTCGCAGCTTTTGCTCCATCACCCCACCACTTCCACACGGAATAATTCCCATGTAAAATGGCTGTCATGAATGGAATCGGAATTGATTCCGAAATGCGATTGTATATCTCCATCAGCGGAAACAGAATTCCACAGGGAAGTCTTGATTCCGTTCGAAGAGCCGTACTAATGGAATTCTTAGTGTTGCCAATTTACGAGAATTCTAAAAGTCTGAGCATGCACAGTAACATTGCCTGCAATTATACGAAAACCATTTGGCCGGATACCTAAATTTCGTGAATTGGTGCATTGTTATATAATTGATAATCCTCTCCCAATAATCTCCACCCTCCTTGTTTTAATGCTTGCAGAAATGTTTTTGAAGTAGCGGAAATACATTTTACGGTCACTGTGTATGGAAATCACGGCCCCCAGGTTCCAAGTCGACAGGGCCACGGTACAGGGGCAATCCAGACTGATTAAAATTCATGTATTGTCCAACAAATACAATTTTGTTCTACATAATTGAATGTTTTCGGGTGTCAGATACGTACCTATCACAAAGCAATTAATTCACAGTTTCCGAAATGCTCATGTAAAGTGCAGTGAAGCCTTTGGGGAGAAGAGGAAAGGTACCAAGGCCTCAAAAGAAAAAGAATAAGAAAGAGGTACTTACTGCAAAAGATTCAACTGCTGTAAACCAAAATAAAGCAATTTCTTGCAAAGCCGAGAAATTCGTAAATAAAATACTAACTTTGTTTCCTTCTACAGATTTATTTTCTTGGTACAACATGTTTCGACACATCGGTGTCATCACCAGGTACAAATTCAAACATAGTTTTCACGTGTATATATATCATGAGGGTAGTGGGTTATCGGGAGGGGAAAAAAACCCAGCCGAGAAATTTGTTGCTGAAGTTGAATCGGAAATGCACTACTGGAAAAATGTCACACCAGTTTCTTTTATTTGCATATTCTTTATCAAACTAGTCTGAATCTAGTTTATTGTGTTCAAATTGCACCCGACTCAAAATTTTGCTGTCAGTTAATCATTTTTGTTTATTTGTTGGTTGGAATAAAACCCGTAATACTCCACATTCTTTGTTTACTCTTACATATTTAACTCAAAGTAGGGACTGAAATTTCTCCTATTTTTCATGTTGGCAAAATTATGCCAATTTATTAGAAATTCATTAAAAATATGTTAGAAACAAAGTGCAGCAAGACCCTGGAAAAAGCAAAAATTTACCTGGAAAAATCAGGGAAAAAAGAAATTGAGATTCACCGGACACCCTGATTTCACACAATTGTGTGACCACCAGCGGGTGACTCCGTTAAAGTTACTGCGTGGCCAGTTCCGCAGTTCTTTGAATTCAAGGCGGAGGTCGTGGACACGAGATTCAAGGCGTGCCGAGCCCAGCGGGAGACTTTGAGTCACCTTCTCTCCGGCTGTAGTTATTACGCAAGATCGGCGTATTTAGCTCGTCACAACGCGGCCCTACAGGTGTTATACTTTCACCTTCGACACCATTATGACATTGACAAAACACCAGTGCTACCCTATGCCCCTGGAGATATTGAGTCCGTTGTGGAGAACGATAAATGCACCATCTGGTGGAATTACTCCTCCACCACTAGGCAATTGGAGGTGACCCAGCCTGATACCATTCTCCTAGACCACCTCACACGCTCCATGTTCATGATTGAGTTTTCGGCTCTGGCTGAAACTAACATGGATGCAAAGGAGGTGAAAAAACGGATGAAATATCAAGACCTGCTTTTCGAACTTTGACAAATGTACTCCGGACACTCTGTGAAACTGGTGGTCCTCATCATAGGTATGCTCGGTGGAGTTAAGGGCTTGCTGCTAAATAACATCAAGTGCATTCCATCCTGCGTGGCACAGGCGGAATCACTAGTTGCACGCATGCAGAAGGCCGTCAGCTTTGGGTCACTCCGTCTACTGCGTACGCATGACCTGACAGCAGCGTAGCCACTCATCCGATGGGCGTCGGACGTGGCTGCGATTACTGCCCAACCCCTCTCGAGTCTCTGGCCATTATGACGGCAATGAAACCTGATGCTTGCCGGGGACTTGGAGGGGATGTTACAACTGTAACAATTAAATAATAATAAACTTAAAAAACTACCAACTTAATTCCCAATAAGATATTAATGCAGGATTAACTAGTCGTTGACACCTGACTTAATGACCATGCCTGCGCTGCACTTTTCAAAATTAAAAAAAGCTATTAAACTCTACTTTTTAATTTGTTGGGAAAATTATGAATGTAATTAATAGATCTTGAATGAAAAAAATCACTATTTACTGGTTGATGGTGCAGCTGTATGGCATATCTGACCGGCAATACGGAGGTCTGGGTTCGAATTCCTTCCAAGTTAAATGAGTTTTAATGCCAATATTCTCACATTTGGGGCAATTAATACATGTAGGGTGTAGTTGCAGTGACTGGCAGATGATCTCAGGTTGTGTAATTACGAAAGGAATAAAACTTGCCGTGAATACGTTATTTTATTGTATGAATTCGCATATCCTAATGGTCGGTCAAGTGCGTTAGCCAGTTTCACCAGCTCACCATTTCAATTTTTGGTAAATTTTAGCGGTGACTTATATCTCTTTGCACCCGTGCATATGGCAACAAACCGAATAATTTGTGCATCTCGCTGTGATATGAGAATTTGCCAGTTTACGCTGGTTGGAAATGCAGGTAAGAGGAAAAAGCAAGCGATTTTCGCCGACATCAAAGCGGAAAGCTGTGGTGTGCAGAATATGGTGTTGTCAGACGCAATAACTCTTCTGCCAAAGATCAGGATTAGAAGCCCCGTCGTTCAGCTCACTGGAAGGAAGTGGCTTTTGACTTACTCTTTCAACCCTCAAGAATTTGTATGCGACCTCCACATTTCTCTAAGCACGATGAGTCTCTCCTCTCCAGTGCAACGGACTATTCAGAATCATATGCATCATTCACAAGAGCAGAACACTCCAACCCATTGGAAGTTCATTCACTGTCAGACTTATTGGTGACTACTACCACTTTGAGGCCCACATCGATAGACAGACAAGCAGAGATTTATTTCTCCATTTACGGCGAGTTATCGCATTTTCTGAGAGTTAATATGACCAAATTGGATTATGATAGAATTCATCTTCTTTTCAACATGGGCTGTGTGATTTTTTATCCTATTTGTTTAGTGTTGGTATGTAAAAAGGAATTTACATTAGTAAATACCTTATTAAAAAATAGGAAAATCGCTTGTGAAAGAGCGATGATTGTGTAATGATCTTATTAGCCCGTCATTCAGTGTTTTGAAAATAAAACTGTGCAACTTGTGTCTTGAATCAAAGTGTAGTAGTAGTTGAAAATAATATTTGGCGGGTATTTGTGGTAAAATATTTCAATGTCTACCTAAATGATATTTTATAAGCAAGTATAACCCAGCATTGCCGAAGCAGTAAACTTGAAATGTTGAACAACACAAACTCCACACTACACACAGGAAAACTGGAGATTAACGAAGGAAAAACTGAATGAAAACCGATGAAAAGACATTGTGAATAGCCTTTTACCATTCTTTGGGTCCCTCACTCAGATACCAAATTGTTATTAATGTTACGGATTTGGCAGATGGACCCGAAAACTGATTTCTTTTAAAAATTATTTTCTCCTACACTTAGTCATTCAAATGTGAAATAATAGTGGAAATAACAACAAATTAGTTAACTAAATCGAGAGATTCACGTAATCAGAGATATGGCCAGCTACCTGATTCAGGAATAGCGGTTCATGGATAGCTGAAATAGCGAGTGAGTGGATATGAAAATCAGATGACCAGAAGGAATATTTGGTAATAATAAAGTCACATAGCAAAGATTAAGTGAGACGGCATTCAAAGAGGCCTCACCCAGATTTGAACCTCAGACCTTCTGGGCCACAGATGAACGCTCTTCTCTTTGGGCTTCTGCGTCGACTTAGAATATTCAGTATTTCAGAATTTCAGCAAAAAAGTGCTTGCCCATGAAACCGGGCACCAGGTTGCTTAGTGGGCCATCGGTCCTCGAGCGGGTGTTTTCTGACCTCAGGAAAGCGTCAAACATGACAATATAAGGCATTTCGCATTTGGGATTTATCTATATATCTCCTTTTTTCTCGTACTCATATGGGCTAGGGTAGAACATATACAGGGCACTTGTGTTGGTTTCTATTAAGAACGTACGACTATTAGATGTCTTCATTGTATAGCTGTTTTCGTAAATATGTTTCACCACTTCCACCAGTATTTGAAATAGAAAAATGGAAGGGACTGGTGAATTAACATTCGCAACATATCTAAACATTTCCCTGTCGTCGCGTTGCATAACATTTTCATCCTCACTAACGTCTGAATCAATGTTCGTATGCTCAGAGAGGCTTGACTCAGAGCCAGAGTGTTCAACATCCTCCAATTCCTCATCAGAAACATCAACGGTCGAATCAAAATCGGATCCACTCTCCATAACGGTAAGATTCGTACACCAAAGAAAAACAAACTTCTGAAGCAACGAAATGATATCACCAGTTCAAGGGAAACTTCGAGATGTGCACACTACAACATACGATGAATAACTAACGCATCCTAAAATTTTGCAACAGCTAGAAAGAGGCCGATGGCAGGAGAACCGAAAAAATATTCGCCGAAAGCGAAGTATCCGTAAATGAAAGAAAAACCTTCGTCCCTTTTACCTACTGTAATCCGCTTTCCTAGAGGTACCGTCATAAAAATCCATTTTCACAAGTGAAGAGAATAGGATGGGAGAAAAGTGTATGAGGGGTCTGAGAGGTGAATAACTCTGGGAAAAGGAAAAATAGACTGAGTAACAGAAGATTAGCAGAAAATTGTAGAGGACGTTCAATGATAGACCTGCAGATGTTAGGAAAATCTGAAAGACTTCCGACCACCTGTTTATTGCCCTTGCACGTGATCTTTCTCGCCCGAGTGACATTAATGCCCTTCCGTGCCCGACCGTGTCTTGCTGGGTGACCACCCAGTACGGTGACACACGCCAAATGTCAGGGTAGGGGAGGGGAATTTTGGGAAATACTAAAGGAAGGGTGTTAGAGACCCCTCGGAGAACCAAAGACAAGGAGCATCCAGAAAGAGTACGTGAATGAAGCCTAAGCGGCAGGGGTCGGTCCTCCCTCCCTCCGAGCTATTGATGCTAGAGCCTCCCACCCTTCATATTCTCACCCCCTCTCCTGCTGAGAAGTGAGGGAGGGAAGTCTTTTTCTCTCCCTTTCCTTTGCACGCAGCCGGGCGAGGGACTTTCGGATTTTGCGCCTGCCTGCAGGTCTAATGTTCATGAAAGGACGACAATAGAAAACAGAGAGAAGGATGTATGGGCCGAGGGTTGAGGAAAGGAGGAGGGGATGAGGAAGAAGCATCGGGTGATGGGTGGAATCGATTTTCCTTTCCTGCGAACGAAAGTCACTGTTCTTGCCAATGACCCTCTCTTAGATCAAGACAAAATTCCAAAACTTCCAAAAACACTGACAGTTCAATGTATTGAAGCATACACGGATACCTAAACTACAGCGTAAATAAGTAAACAATACACAACTAATAGGTAAATATGTATTACAAAGTAAACATAATAAAAAAATCGGGAACGCATTGTTGGCCATATTATAACAGATAAAGATTTACTGAGTAACAATTGTTTCTTGAGTCTTCTAGATCGAATGCAATTTAGCGATAATGCAGAGAAGAACTTATGACCCCATAGGAAGATTTCACTTCCAGGGAGCGTAATTCCACTAGTATTCCGGTAGGATAGATAAATAAAATAGATGAGTTTTGTGAGAACTGATAAAATATAATTCTCATAAGTAGATAGGGAATAATAAGTAATCGTGCTTAAAAATTCCCTAGATTGTAGTTTGGGATGTATTAAAATGACCTTCATCCACAGTTATTTCCTGCACACGAAAAACTTTATCTTTGAGGTAGATATAATATGTAGCGAGAAAACAACTGTTTATCCTTAGGAATAATTCCTTTCTCGTGTAGTTTCTTAAGTTTCAATCGAGATAAATATGTCTAAGGCATCACAGTACTAAAAATATGGCCAAAGAAATTACAGAATTCACTACGACTTCGAAACCTCAATTGGCTGTGGGGAGAAGAAAACTGTCATCTCGTTAATAACTCCAAGGCGATGTTGCGAACATGAACCCTATTAGTACCCCTATTTTGCAATGCGTAAAATCTATTTAAATTCATATGGAGTTTGAATATTCCTGCAAATTGCAACTGGCTTTCTCAGTGTTGTCAAGTTGTCGAAGGAAGAGCGACTTCCATAAGTTCCGGCGTACGCCGCATCCAGATGCCAATGAGTTTTGCGTTAATTTTTTCCACCACTGTACATTCCGATCATAGCTCGTACTCCACCAATCTTAATGCGCCATATAAAATGGCCTAAAAAATTTACAACAAACTGGCTACTCAACTGAAAACAATTCCTTTTCCCTCATTATTCCAAAAAAAAATATTTTGTTGTTAAGTAATTGTTACTATAGTGTCAACAGATTCTTTGAGGAAAAACTATTTTAAGACTTGAGTATCTAAGCTCATTTGTATTATATGTTGCTTTTTTCCCCCATTGGGATTGTAATGTGTTAATTGTAATATGTAACTTGTCTTATATCATGTACATATATGATCAGCGGACGGAAATAAATTCAATTTTATAAATTATCTTTCTATATGAAGTACCCTTTGCATTGGCCTTGTTTTTATATCAAAATGTGTCTTTTCAAGGTTATTAATGAAAATGCATTTCTGACAGGGTCAGAATTGCTCGATTTAAGAGTGACTTCCTATTAATTTTTTTACTGGCTCATGAACATTTTTGCATCTTTGAGAGGATTTTGAATTTGAGTCATGCCCTAATATGTTAGTGAACACTCCTCTATTCTCAAAAGGGACTGATTCTGCATCAATGTCATTTAAAAGAATGTTTTACAATTGCTGTGTAAAAAATTAAGATAGAGGAATTATATTTGAGCTCTTGAAAACTTCTTTGTGTGTCACATTCTTTTACAGATTAGAGAGTCGTACTTGGGCCTTTTATCAGTGTGCCTCAAGAAAAATTTGGAGAGGGCCCAGCTGATGGAGACATTGGAAAAACCTATTTCTGCTAAAGATGTGGAAGATTGTGCTATAGAAGTTGAATATAGAGCCTTCCGAGGGAGTTCTGCTGTTTCCTTGTATAGGCGCACCTTGGCAAAGAAAGTTAGTATTGTTTAGCTTGGCTTGGCACATAACTAGAAGCTGTTAGAAATTTACAATGATTTTAAGGTAAACCTTTTCTTGTAGAGAATAAAAAGATTTACTAAAACATTTAACCATGACATAAAACCTTCCATGGCAAGATTTGAAGTAAGATTAGATCGCTGAGTTTTGAATGGCATTTAACTTTCTTTTTCAACTTGATACTTATGTACAGTCAATGACAAAAGTAAAAAAAAAAAGAATCTGCAAATATATGGCTCCAGAATGTATACATAAATACTTTTGCTTAATGTCTTGAATTGATAACTAGTGGTGTGGTCAGTCAGAGTGAGACCGTATAATTAGTGAGGTGGTCAGGATTCAAGGATTTGATCAAATCTTATCGAAGCCGTAGATTCGATAACGTAGCACGTAAATCGGGGTACAATCTTGCCTCACCTTTCAAGTCTCAACGTCATTTTACTATGTATGTACTATGAAAGCATTGGTAATTAGCATGAAAATTCATTATGCCATAAATATGTACATAAAGAGGAGATTGCAGTGGACCCCCGCTTTACTGATGGGTTCACTTTACGATGGATTCTCTTATACGATCTGCATGCTGAGAATTTTAAAGGGCACTGATTTTGCATGCACCCTTAAAATTTTCCATTCCGACGATCTTTATAATTTGTTATCCATTCAGCATTCTAAGCTTTATATGTTAACTTACTTCATTTTTTATCATAGCAACATTTACATGTTTAATGATGCATATATTTAATTATGAGGTGTTCATGGGATTAAAGAAAATCAAGCAAATGTTACAGTGATTAATGCTGCCACCAATCAGTGCCAAAGAGATAATGCAACATTCCTTATGTAGTCAGGATCACGTCTATGATAATTCAGATTAAGGCTTTCATTAGCCATTATAGAGATATCATTTTGTGTACCAACTTGTAAAAATATGAGAACTTTAGCAGAATAGTACTTTATTGTGCATTACCTACCAACGTAGTGGTATGATTCCCTAATGGATTAAGCTGATGTGAGATGATAAATCACATCAATGAAATGAGCTGAATTATATGGTGAAATTTCTAGGTGAATGATAGGGACGTACTGTAATGACTCATATAAAAAATTACAGCGAAATTAATGCCCCTAATGACTTCGCACCGAGACACTGAGAGAATCTGTGCCACCACACTGCCATCCACCTAGATGATGTGCTCTACTGGTGTGTGAATATCAGTCTTCCGTGCGGAGTAATATTGTTAATGAATGGCGTAGTTCACACTTTGAACCCTCTCTTTTCCAAACACATTAATCATTTGATGAAAAAACTTGCCTGAAGTAGTTGATTTACTGTGGAAAGTTTCTGTAGTGACCATGCCCCCTAAAGTGCAGCTCAAGCAGAAAATAACAAATAAAATCAAGCAGGAGATAGTGGAGAAAAATGATTAGGGTGGTTGAGTTAGCACTTTGTCCTCAGTGTTCTTCTTGCATGTTTTGCATTCTCTTTCTCGATGTATGGATGCCTCTAAGAAGGTTGTGGGTCACTAAAGAAAACAACCAACCCCCAATTACTCTCCCAGCCTTGAAGAGTCAGGTCAGCTGTTCCGAGAAAAGGGCTATGAGTGAAGGTTCTCCCCTCTGCTACTATGTATATTTTTATTGGGCTATTTAATCTCCAAGGGATGACCTTGACTGGGAGAGCAATATCAATACTGCTTGTTTGGCATAAGAAAGAAGAAAATCTTCGGAAGTGGAAGACAGGAGTGCAACGACAGCGATGCGCACGTAAATTATTATTAGTGGAAAGGTTACTGACTGATCCATCTGTCATCTGTATATGTATTACTATGAGCTACTTCTTTCTCATACTTAGCATATTTCTATCATAACTCAATGCCTAATTTTGCGTACATATTTTTAATAAGCTTGCAATGCCACTTTCTACTTATGCATTTCTTCAGGTATAGTTGAGGTAACTGTGATGTAGAGATGATGGCATGAGACCAAAATGAAGATGCCTAATCACTGATGCCCAGTAGTAAGCAGAGGTATAATGAGAGTTGAGTAATAATGAGGGTTGAATAATTTCTATTCTAGGTTCTCTTCCCATTGCTTGAAAATGCTGTTAAATATTAAGTCGTAGAGATTGGCTTGTAGTTAGATGGCAAGTATGGGGGTGAGGTGCATCTTGTGTATTCATGCAATGAAATTCAATGTGTTGACAATTTATGTACAACATCTTATTAAAGTTTAAATATTGCTCAAATAACATGTTAAATAATTTATTCCAGTAAATTTCTTACCTATTCTCTATAGTGTACCACTGAATGCACTGGTGTTGATGTAGTCAATGTGATCCCTCTTCCGGTAATAAATTGGTTAAATTTAGGATGGAATTCACATTATGAACAATCCTATGGAACAGATTGCCATCGTAACACGAGGGTCTACTATATTTTGTTATTAGTCACAGAAAGTTTAATTTAAAATTCGGCGCATGAGGAATGTGCATACCGCCCAATACATCATTTTGAAAGCCCACGTGTGTGCAATAGACCATTATGCTTGCTGTTTTTATTGTGTTCGACCAAAAGGCTGAGAAATATTTGTTTTGGCTTGAAAAATGAAGTTTTGAGCAGCAGAAAAACATACTCCTCACCTAGAATGCCTTGTCGCTTTTTTCACGCCACAAAAGTTGCAAAATATTTATCTATTTGTTGCTCCGTCATGCTATGATTTTGTGCAGCAAATATAAGGCCATGAATTTTAAGCAGTCCTGCATCATTACTGTTTGATAATATTAGGCCTGGTTCTTTCTAAGCATTAGTAATTGATTTATCTAGTTACAAACTTGGATTAAATAAAAAATGGTTCTAAAAGACAAGAATAGATGTTGATGCGACCAAATGTTAAGAGAGAAGTGAGGTTGTCTCCTTATCACATCATTACATTCAAAATCCGACCTTAAGATTGACAATTATTTGAGGCATAGCTTCAAATTGTGTCATGCCATTTTGTGCTAAATTCAGATATATATTCAAATCGCCCAGTCATTAACATTTATGAATATTGAGTAATATTTTACTCTTCCTATGTGGCAAAAATCACAAGAATCAGTTGGGCCAGGAGAACTCGTATAATAAAATTTGTGTGGAATTGCCCAATAGTGAAATAAGGTCTACTAACCCTTTGATAGAATTGACCCTTTGGGTCATTCCATGCCAAGTGGTCTGGTGGTCCCTGCTCGACCATCACGGATTTCAATGACATTTTATATGTACATTCACATATTCCTCCAACGAACATTTGTAAATTTTTTCGTTCGCCGATGGTATACTTGTTGAGATATAGTATGTACTTTGTTTGACCCCGTGTCGCAGCCTTCTTCAGTATGACTATGAGATTTTGGTAACTTAGAGGCATAGTATTTCAGAGGATATTTTGATGAGAGAAACAAAAATTGGCTATATTGTACAACTCTTTTCACTCTATTAAACAAAATAATAAAAATACAGTAGAAACTCGAAAATACGAACTTCGAAATTACGAAATTTTGATTTTACAAAGCAAAATCTTTGGTCCCGACCAAAAGGGTATCTAAGTGTATGTAACAGTACGCGATATTACGAAATAACGAAGTTTTAAAATTACGAACCTCGGATCTTGGTCCCGACGTGAAAAAGTTACTCCTTTATGCGAATAGTGATGGATTACAGTTACGTTTCGGCACTCCTTTTCAGAGTTAAACATCTATTAAATGATCGTCGCCGAATACATTATGCACTGAATGTATCACCTGAACGATATCTCAGTTTTCAATGCTTCAATAGTAAAGGTGTGGTTTCGCTGGGGCGTCCACGACCAGCAGTCGGAAGTCACTGCCGTACTCATCCAATGTACATAAGTCCTCGACATACGAACGAGATGCGTTCCGAGAACTTGTCCGTAAGTTGAAAAACGTTAGCCAGGCATCAAAAATTGTAGTTACCGTATTTCCTGGCCCATAAGACGCACTTTTTTGCTCCAAGATGGGCTCTTTAAATTGTTCGTTCGTCCTCTAAGACACAAGCTGATTTGCCGGGAAAATACTACATATTCAGCGATGGTCAGATCGGACCTAAAGATCCACGGGTATTACGTTTCTCGGGATACTGAAATCGGATCCTAATTCATTTACAAAAATCGGATCGGGATCAGATAAAAAAACTCACACTTGGAAGTGGATACCATTAAAATCGCCCTAAATAACGGTCATTCTATGTTGCGTCCGATGTAGGAACTAGTTGGAACCATGGAAATTGGCTGCTGATGCTCTCGAAAGGATGTCTATAGGATGTCCTCGAAAGGATGTCCCAACTAGTGGAAACCACGTGAGAAGTTAGGGCGGGTATGCGATGAGTGAAATGTGATACGTTTGGTTCGCGGTCATAGCTGATAAGGGACTCCCAACGGGCAACGCCCCCCCCCCCCCACCCAACTTTTGGAAGCCACCTTTGAAGTTAGGGCGTGGGAAAGCGATGAGTGAAATGTGATGCGGACTCGAGAAAAAATATCACTTTACTCCGACCCCCTAACTATGAGCGCCGAACCGAGGGTGGGGGAGAGAGAGAGGTGGAGGGGAGAGCAAGAGGCAGGCCAAGGACGCGTAGCCGTTCGCTGGACTGCCGGAAGCGCCAATGCTCGGCACGAATGCCTCTGAAAAAAGTGCTGAACATCTTTGCATTACACGACTACAGTAATTTTATTAAACTTGCGTACCAACTTGAGGAGTATCCGCATTGAAAGATAAACAATGCAGCTAGAACTTATATCAAAGCTCATTTTCGTATCACTTCTCTTAGCCGAGTAGCATTTCCGCAAAATAATCGATTTTAGGCAAGTTAACTAATTTTTTCTCCGATGTGGTTGATATCAAGTACGCACAAGTATGTATCAAGTCCTATGAAATCAGTCTAGCAACATCCTTCCTGCGCCAAACGGTGAAAACAGAATTTCTTTATCTATTAGCATGGCGATGTAAAAATCAACAGTCTGAAATGGATTTCCTGGCGTGGTATCCACTTTCAAAAGTGAATGATGCTTCCTATAAAAGGAAGTAAAAACAGATTAGAGTTCCGATTCTCTCTTCGCATGCGCCGATGCACTACAAGTACGTTATTTATCCCATTGATGTGACGATGCGTTTCAAAGCTCTCTCGGGCGCTACGCAACAATTTCAGGTTGTGGAAAAATCATGGAGTGCGAAGTCAACCTCACAGCTACCACCGGGATAAGGTTACAATTTGAGTCGACCGAAATAACGGCTCCCTCGTTCGATCATCGGCCGTATCAACCTAGTTTTGGCTGCCGAGGCCGCTGAAAGGAGGCCCAACCCCTTCCCCACTAGTGAAAGCCACCTGGGTAAAAGCGAAACTGGGTGAGGGTAGATAATAACAGATAAGGTGAAGGAGTGATCCTCTCGGGTTAACCCCTTCTCTTTCTTGCTGAATGAGTCCCTCGCAGATGAATGTCGTCGCGCCTAGGAATAAGGAACGAAGAACTTTTTTCTTGAAGGGTCTTCTGGAAAAAATCGGTTTACATGCGCCAATTGTTCAGATCCGACTGAGGTATCACCCTAAAATCTGACAGCTTTAATGTTTCCGGCTGAGTGATTGAGAGGGATAGCTGGATGGAAGCACTGCTCGTCAGGCAATTTCCAAATACCCTGGAAAGGATATTTTACCATTCATCACGATAACCCGAATCGAGCCTCTTATTGCCGGTAATAATCATTTGTCATCACAAAACGAATGAGTGAACGGAATAACGCCTCTATTCGATGCGAAGGTAGCTTGACACATGGAAGTCGATTTCCATTGAAATGTCAAGAGTAGCAATATCTCCAAATATATCACTACTTGCAGGGCATCTTTCGGCTTTCATCTTACTTCCGTATCATCCGTAAAAATGTATGATGCAAGTAAACAATAAACATTGCAAATTGATATATCGAGATAATATTTTTAAAATTCGTCACGGCAAAGAGGGGTGGTACCAATCCGCGAGTTGCTGCACGCCACACCGCCAGCTGCAACGGCAAAATAACTTATCCGGTGGCACCAAATTTGAAATTCCCGAAAATAGGAATAATCAAACTCCGACAAATAAGTTGTGTTCAACTGACAATGAGTGCACCCTGTGGGCATGAATACACATTTAAATATACTTTCATGAATTATAACTTTGTAAATCATGCAAGTACATCGTGAGAGTACATCTTAATCTAAGGAAACAAAAAAAGAGCTTCATCGTGATGTTTTTGAAAGATACTCGTTCATACGAAATTTGATATTACGAAGTGCCGATTTTTCCGGTCCCATCAACTTCGTAACTTCGAGTTTCTACTGTAACTGTAAGAGCGACCTCCTTGAGCCGTATAAGATACCCACTGTAGGCTTGGGAACCTAGGATAAGCTGCCCAACCTTTGGCTTGGGAACCAGACAAATACCCACTCAAGGATTTGGAACCTTGTCGAAGAAACCAAATTTGCCGGCTTGGGATCCTCAACCAAGCAACCCATCCATGGCTGATATGCACGGCTATCGGGCGTGACCCCTAGATGGTGTTACTGGTTCAAATGCCTAAACTGGTAGTGACAATGTTACCATGGACCAACGCAATATAGTAAAAATGTCTACATAAAACAAACAGGACGATACACAACAGAATACATGTGGCGCAACCATAGCAATATTCTCAACGTTGTTCATATTTTTAGGGCCGTATGTGCTCGCGATGAAAAACCAAGTCTACTATTTTAAGAGGTTTGAAACATGCTCTTTCAAATAAAAATGATTCAAAAGAGTATCCAGAAGGTCTTTCTTTTGTAATAGCGGGCAGAAAATAAACTATTTTTGTCGTTTTTACAAATGTCATCCTCAAAGTTGTCCCTATTTTTAGGGTGTTATATGCCCACGATGAAAAACGAGATATACTTTTTTATAGGGTTGAAATCTATGTATTTCTAATGAAAATGATCCAAATGAAATTCCGAAGGGTCTTTTTTTGTAAAAGCGGGGTGAAAATACCCTATTTCTGACATTTTTACAAAAATTGCCAAACTTTCACTCAATTTTTAAACTATTGGAAAGCACTAGGAAGATGAAATTTTATATTTATTAACCATGTGTTGATATGTTATTACGCACAAAGTTTCACGTGGATTATGTCTTTACTTCCTGAAATATAAAAAGCCAAAATTTGAATTTTTTTTCGAACCGCAATTTTTCGGGCCAGTTTCGCCCTGAATTTTCTGCAAGGAGGTCGCTCTGACAGTTATTTTTATTATTTTGTTTAATAGAGCACAAAAAGTTGTACAATATAGCCAATTTTTGTTTCTCGCATCAAAATATCCTCTGTGATACTATGCCTCAAAGTTACCGAAATCTCATTGTCATACTGAAGAAGGCTGTGACACGGGGTCAAACAAAGTACTTTATCTCAGCAAGTATACCATCGGCGAACGTAAAAATTTACAAATGTTCGTTGGAGGTATATGTGAATGTCCATATAAAATGTCATTGAAATCCATATTGGTCGAGCTAAAATCAGACGACTTGGCATGGAATGACCCCTTTCACAGAAAAATGCCGCTGATCAAGTCATGATTTTTGTCTCTTTCGGAATTTTAATTTCTCCCACAACTGTGCACCCGGTGGAATTTGGATCTTTTTTATGTGAAAACCTAATAACTGGTTGAAATAGCATTATGAAGATGATGTATTGCAGATTCTCCAAAAAATAAAGTGACTTTCTAATACATATTGAACTTTTTGAAAATGAAGGTCAAATCATTGAATTTTGGAAAAATGGTAGTTTATATAAGTTTATTATAGTTCAAGACAAAGGTTATGTGAAGGTCAAATGCTCAAATCTAAATCTTTATTCTTGAATAAGTGGCAGGATAGAACAATAACTTGAAAGAAAATTTTCAAAATGGTATTAAGGAAAATTTGGAGTAAAAAATTTAAATTTAGAGGTAGATAAATACAACCTATAAGTTATTTATATGGTTAAATTTGGAATTTACCATAGTTTTGTTGCCACTATGTGAAATATGTATCCCTATGCTTGCTATTAATAAAACTTACATAAATTACTTATTTTACATAATACGATGATTTGACCTTAATTTTCAGGGTCAAAAGTTCAATATCAGTAAGTCACTTATTTTGTCTAAGATTCTGCATTATATCATCTTCATAAAGCTTTTTGCATCATCATCCTATCTCATTTCTAACAACAGTAATTAGGTTTTGACACCAAAAAAGATCCAAATACCACACCGTGTGGCATCTCTAAAGCCACTAATGCACTACGTAAGCTAGTAAAAAAAAACTTAAAATCAGTTCCAACCTGTGAAACAGCAAAATCCTGAAATTTGAACCAAAAACTTTCACAGAAAGGTTTTGAAACGCCTTCTTAGAAAATTGGACTGCTCTATCATTAGTGATTTTCAAAAGAGCTATCCCAGCAATTTGATTAGAGTAAAAAAACAGATTAGATCATGACAGGTTAAGAATGCTCCATAAGCAAAAATTAATAAGTTACTTGCGCTCAGTTAGCTTTCTTTAGCATTCTTAATTTAAGAAATAATAAATGCCATTGTGAAACAAATTTCTGTTCAATTTTATTTCTCCTTTGTGAAATTATTAGATTTTGCTTGATGGAAATCATAGATTAACTTATGGGTACATATTTTTACAAAAAAATTAAAACTGGATTAGGGTTTTTTATACACACATGTATAGGTAATGAAAAGGAACTGATATTCATAATTTGGTGATTGCAGGATTTGAATTTGAGATTCGATAAAAAAAGGGATATGATAAATTTTGGATTCGACCCATAACTTCATATAACTATGCTTACTCTATGATAATGTATAATTAACTTGAAAGTACTTTCATATTTTAGAATACGAAATATAATTTGAATTTAATTTAAGAACGTGATGTGATGTGTTTTGTAAAGCAGCCAGTGACAGATCTTTGGAGAGCAGGCTCACTCTGTTTAAGAGTTCAAAGATTTATAGCTATCAGAAGTTCATCTACAAGTTTGAAAATTTCAACAAGACAACGTATTTTAAAAAACACCAAGACGCTTTACAAACCCGAATATTTCTTTTTTTTAAGTTACTGTATAGAATGTGTCGTAGAGTAGGGATTTGCAGTATATAAAAACATACCGATATAACGGAATCCGATATTTTTAAAATATACTGATTTTCCGATAGGTATATTGTTAAAAATATATCCCGGTGTACTGGTATATCGGCACTATTTGTATAATATATAATTATGCTACTATTTTTGCTGATATTTGCTATCTACTTGTACCTACTATCTTCCGCTAGTCTTATTTAGTTCTCAGAATACTAGAAAGAAAAGTAGAATCGTGTAAACTATTAAGGATATTGAGGAAACGAGCTATAAATAGGTAATTTCCATTTTTTATTAAAATATATATATTTATTTGAAAATATTTTTGAGGAAATATTTTTCATTATATTTGTTCGATTCATTGTAGTTTCCAGTCCAAGAATATGCCGAATAAATGCACAGCTGGTATATGCTAAACATGCTGGTATCAGATAAGTACAATTTTTAAAAGATATTTTTTATGCACATTCTGATAATTACCAAATACCATTTTCATGATTCTCAGTTAGGGCAGTTTTCCACGCGTGATAGCTTCTTAAAAAATCACAAAAATATGCTTTGGAGTAAGCCTAAAACAACTTCATCATCGTATTATAACAGATTATGAATGTATTAGATGTTATCAAGGTAAAGACATACAGTGCACTGGTCTCAACAAAGTATTCAGAATTCAAGTACCATGTAACCAAGTACATAATATCTCCAGGAGTGTGGTTATGGTTTTACATATTCCTAGCTTGGCTGATTATGTAGTGACAAGGCAAATGCAATTGATCTCCAATGGCAATCATGGAAACCAATATTTTTCCAATTGATCTCAAAAACACCAGCTGGTTAATCTGATCACCAGTCAATCTGCTCTGATTATCAGATGCAACATTTTTTGACCAATAGTACAGTGCGCTCAGATGGTACTGAAAATCCCAGAACAACCATGTATTAAAGGGTCACTCCGGCTAAATCAGGGAAACCCGTTCTACTGTTCTGCCAAAACTTAATCAGAGGAGGTTCATTGCTCTGAGTGATAACGCCTGGCTGAGATATAATTGCAGCTCATTCGGTATTGAATGTGACGTTCTATATTCGCTCTCTTGCCCTAGTACCCGAGCTGCTTCATCATAATTCATGCCGAAATTGGTTTAGAGGCTTCTTCATCACTTATATCTGAGTATTCATGAAGACTCTGTGGTGGTGATGAGAGTTGACCAAGGCGATGAAGGTCAGCGTTTATTTCTATTCTTATGTCAGCTATGACGTTAGATACAACTGAAGGAATGGAGAAATATATATAATATATTATTATTCTGTGAACATATTTATCTGGAATGATTAAGGAAATATGATTCCAGTAAGTGATTGTATGATTAATAATCAAGGATAAATCAGAGTGAGATAATGAGTCATACACAGAACCGCTTGTGAAAGGTTTCAATAAGGCTCCCCCACAGAAGCAAGAAGAATAATATCGTGCCGCGTCGCAATGCAGAATCATGATATAAAAGTTTTAATTGTGTTCATTGCTTGCGTTTACACGTGGACAATTAGGTATTACCCCAAGCATTATTTTTGTAGGAATTTGTTCGTGGCAAATCCTAATTTTGAGATTTAAGTGAAATGCAATATTTTTTGAGAGAAAAGTTATTATTTTATCTGACCAAGAGCAACGACTAGAAAAAACAACGACATCAAATCAATCTACATAATATATTAAAATTGAATTAGAAGAATAATTTATCCTCACTTGTAATCACATAAATCACATTTAAAGTTATTGTTGTATTAAGACAATACAAAAACAGTACAACTTTTGATAAGACACGTGATGCCAATGGTGTAAGCTTGAAAGGATAGCCATAGGAACTTACATGGCTGTAGTCTCATCAAATATAGGCTATGACGTTTCATAAGTGTGTTCTATAAATTCATTTTGGAATAAATTCAAGTTAGGGTAAATATCTGTTTTCATTGCAAATGTATTGCGTGCTGGATGCTGGGGATCGTCTTTATGAATGGCATAAAATGGAGGTCTTCATCCTAGATATAATTAGTACACACAGGGAAAAACAGTGCGTAACCTTATTTCCATGGCTAAGATATCTTTTTTAATTATTGAACTTGGGAACATTAATTTTGTTCCACCAAATTCAGATTGAATTTTTAAAGAAAATTGACATCTGGTTCAAAGCAAGGCCCTCTCATGGCTTATTTATAAAGCACAGCGCTTTGCAGAATACGCAGTAGCAGCGCCGAATAGGAGAAACATTTCATTAAGAATATTCAAAACCAAGGCAAAAAGAGTTTATCATACTTTTACAAAAATTTAGTTGTTTAACGATAAAAACCATGACATTTTACTTTCCATTTTACATTGCTTATAGGGTATTTTCAACATTCTCACTCTCTAAAATCATTTCCCTAACTTAATAACTGGACTTTGGCATTACAATTTTCATTTTGAGCAATATATCGGGTACCAGTATTTAGAAAATAACACCGAATATACCGGTTATCGACTTTAAAAAATATACCGGTATGTATCAATATATCAGCATAAATATATTGGTATATACCGCACATCCCTATCGTAGAGTTCACCGCTTTCCCTACTGAGGTCAGCAAATCAAAATTAACAAATTGATTAATCACTCATAGTAATTCTTTGTCACTAAATATCAGGGTTGGGTCATTTCATGTAAAATATTATTTTTCTACATACTGGTAGAAAATATTGTAGATTATGTAGAATATTATGTAGATTATATTGATTTTTACTTTTTTGCTAAATAATTGTTTGTGAAAGAAAATGTAGGCCATTATAATTTTATATAATAGGCAATGATTTGGTATGGATTATATTATTTATTTTTAAAAACTGATATTGCTAATGCTTTATTCATGTAAATATTGATGGAAAATGATACTGTTTGTTGCTGCATTGACTATTCTACTATGCAGGTAAATTTTTTAACCATGTAGTATGCACCTGTTTATTTTTTTTTTGACATGCCATATATCGGTTATAGATAGTTTTTACTGTATCTGATCTATAATGTCAAATATGCTATTATTATTATTCCTTTTACGAAACCCAGCAGCCCAGTCATCGTCAGCCATTTTGGTATCATTATTAAAATTATGCTTAATGTTTAACCCTTTATAGCTTGCTGGTCGCCTGAGCGACCGCCTCGATCCTGGAGGTCTCTATGATTTTTTGTGTGAGTTTTCCACAGCATACGATTTATTGTGTTGACTTGATGACCGACATATGTCAGATTCCCCTTCTAGTCATTTGAGACACTTGTTCTCAGGAACGTGGTCGCTCAGTCTACCGCTGAGCGTGTAGTGACCTGAGTGAATCAGCGTGGAGAAGTGGACTGTTATTATGTTATATTGTTTTTCACTTGGATTGGGTTTTATCTGGGTGAGATATTGTAAGTATTTTCTTCTTTAATATCTATTCAATCACGTTCTGCAAAAGTTTTGTATTATTTCATCATGGCTAACTTCTTAGAGGTGTTACTCGTATAGGTGGTCGTTCAGTCAACCGCTGAGCGTGTAGTGTGCAGGTTCATTCCACTTGGTGGTTGCTCAAATGACCTCTGTCCATTCTCACTATTGTCCTTAAGATCTGAGAACTGTTGCGTGGAATGCACATTTATCGATTAGGCGACCACCGATTTATGATGTAGACGAATATTGTTGTTGTAAATTATTGACATAAAACTATTAACTGGATGCCCTATAACATGTATCAATTAAAAAAAGTAATAAAAAAGCTCTAGAGACTTCTGCCCTATAAAGGGTGAACTTTTCAGCTGGATCATACGAAAATCGCCATAAATCAGTCAAAGTAATACCATAGAACTGATGTGATAAATGCTTAATATGATTAGCTAATACATATAGCTTCTTGGTCAGGTGTGAAGTATGATTTTCTCCACTAGGCTGGTTTGGCTGTAGAATTTGATCTTAGATGGTCATGAAGGGTTATTCTTGGAATATCTAATTCAGCCGCCACTTTTTTAACACTAGAAGAACCAGGGTTGGATATATACCTAGAAGGACCATCACCGGTCAATTTGCCGGGTATTAAATATTTTAAATTTTTTCGATTTTTTGCACATAGCCAATAATTAATTCGTGCATTATTATGATCTGCTTTATTTTCAAACTTAGTAGAGCGGATTAACAATGATTTAATTGTACACTTTTGAAAAATTTTAGAATAACCACTTGGCTATTTTTTCAAACGGCAGTTATATCCTTTGCTGGTGATATTTTACTCCTACTTTTATGTAATTGTTTACTAGATTACTCATACATTATTATTCCCATACACCCCATATATATTCCAGCATAATTATGTAATTACAACTTTAACATTATCATAAACCAGTGCAACATAATCATAAACATATCTGTGACAACTACTCAGGAATTACTCATGTTCATCATCACTGCATCTGACACAAATGTACTGAACATTGCCTGAACAGGGACCACACACATACTTTTTGCATTGTACACATAAATTCCTGCTTTTATTTTTCCCCCTGCATACTCCTATCTGACAAGTCTTGCGCACATCACTCTTGTGAGTTTCTTCAAGTGGAATTTTGTCACAGGGGTCGACGACATAGTGGGTATGATTTTATGCAATAATGACAAGGCCGAGTCATAAATAAGACTGTTTCAATTTAATTGATAAATTCATTGCTTTTACATTATGACTTGATCAATTATATTGATACTGTCTTATTTCTGACTCGGCCTTGTCATTATTGCATAGAATCATACCCACTATGTCATCGACCCCTGCGAAAATTGGCACTGGTCTCCTAAACTCTACAAATGGAGCTGCTAACTCCTCTGCTAATTTGAAAATAAATTTCCAACGAGATATTGTCTCCCCAGTGACCTCTTGGTAGAGGATCCAAGCATTGATTGTGGCAGTATCCAGTACATTGCACAATACATGCATTGTCCATCTGCAGCATCCATATTTTACTGTATACATTCTAATCATTTGTTCTAGTATGTTGACTCCATACTTGGTGGCATTATAGAAAGCTACGGTCTCTGGGAGCTTCTTTGGGCTTTGCTCATCGATAGTCACTGATTGGTGTAACGTACTGAGAAGTAGGATGTTTTTTTCACCTTGCCCTGATAGGATGTAAGTATGGTGTCATCCAACTTGTAAAGAACCGTGGCATATAATGACCCTGTGCTTTTCTTAGAAGATGTAGAAACCTCACGTCAGATTTTATTGACGGTGCCAACCAAACTCGTTCCTTTCCATTTCAATGAATCTCCTAGTTTCTTAGATGTGTAAAAATTGTCACAGATCACATTCCTCCCTTTTGAAGTGAAGGGCTGCATGAGACGTGATACAACGTACTCTGAAAGAGTTTTGTCCATAGGCCACGACTCATCTTTCCCTAGAGATGGAAATCCATTCAGCATTTGTCTTTACATCTGCAGTGAGCCAAACTTTAATGCCAAACTTACATGGTTTATTCTTCATGTATTGAATAAATCTACATTGAGCCTTACACGGAAGTATTTGTTTGTCTACTGTGATGTTTTCACTTGCCTTGTAATTCATGATGCAATTAGCAACAAAGGGATTCCATATTGGGGATGCTGCTGCGAATTGGTCACTTTGCAGTCGCTGCAATCGTGTCATTTTTTCATCCAAGCAAAGGAACGGTAATATCTCAATAAACTTGTTTCCAGCCATGGTTCTGCTGAAAAATGGTGAACCCCAGGTCTGTGACGACAAAATTTTTGTAGGAAAATGTTTTGCACCATATAATCCACGGACATACATAATGACAAGTGCTGCTTCTAGTGCCTCAGATTTCAAGCTCCAACTATCGTTTAGTAGAACCTCTAGAGCTGTATTTTCAAAGCATATTTTTATATTTTGCAACATACTGCTGTTAATCAAAAGTCGCCATGAACTCGAATAGCACCCGTTTACAATATAACGCTTAGCAGTCGCCGTGGGTCCCGGCTTTTCTCTCAAAATATTCTGATAGCTGCACTGGCCAGATACGTTTCCCGGTGCAATGCGAGTCCATGTTGTTCCATCTGCTGCAGCCTCACTAACATCTGTGCTAAGAACTTGTGGTACTCCACATCATTTAGCTTGACCACGACTGAGAGCACGCTTTGGAGCAGCAATTCTCCCATTACCCTGACTTAAAGAACCTGAAACCCGGGAGGGAAACAGGAGATTTACAAATGCAGAATTTTGAGTGATTTATTGTAAAAAACAAAGAATTATGAATAATAATAATATAAATATTTAAATAAATTTAATATATATATAATAAATATTTATTTGCCCAGTGGATCAAGTTACAAAGTTTGCACACAATATAAGGCACGTCAGGAATTAATGAAAGTAGTAAACTATACATAAAATGGGTAACACTGCCAAAAAAAAAGTTAACATTGCACAGCACTATAAATATTAATTCATAAGTGATCAATAAAAAATGGTTGACTTACAAGGGATCTGCCATAAACTCATTGACATCATAATAGAGCTTTTCTCTAAGAAGAGCTTTCAGTTGTCTTTTAAAAGCATCACCACTCATGCATTTTATGGAAATGGGCAAATGATTATATAGCTGAAGTCCCATCCTCCGCAAACCGTGTAAATATTTTGTGGTCCTGGCATATGTTTCATGTAAGTCATTATAGCTTCTCGTGAAGTGATGGTGAATGTCTTGGTTTTTAGAAAAAGATGATAGGTTACTATGGGTGTACATGACAGCAGATAGAATGTAGATGCAAGGAATGGGGAGAATATTTAGCTTCCTGAAAATAGGACGGCATGAGGCATTGTAGGGCTCTTTAGCCATTAGACGAACTACTCTTTGTTGAATTTAAAAAATATTCTTTGCATGATGGGAAGAGCCCCAGAAAAGGATGCTAAATAGTACATTGGAATAGAATTTCCCATAGTACAAAGTAGTGAGGACATTTGGTGAAACAGTATCTCTTATAAATCTACTTAAGTAGCAGGTGGAACTTAATTTACTTAACAAGTGATTAACATGTATCTCCCAGCTCATGCATGCATCAAGACGAGTACCAAGAAATTTTACATTGCTAACTTAGGGTATAACTGAGCCATTCACATCAATTAAAATGTTATTGCAAGCTTTCATCTTATACCCAAACTGAACAACCTGAGACTTGCTGATGTTCAAGGTTAATTGGTTCTGCGCACACCATTCAGATAAGTGAAGGGAGATAAGTTTACCATTGGAAATAGCGTAATCAAGGTTACTTGCAGGCACAATAATGTTAGTATCGTCTGCATAAAGGATTGGTGTAGCCCCTTGTACTTTACTTGCCTGTTAGGGAGGTCATTAATATAAATAACAAAAAGAATAAGGCCAAGGATTGATCCTTGGGGTATGCCACAAGAAACCTTATTCATTTCAGATCTGCATTGGACACCATGATGGGACACTACAACAGACTGTCCTGAAGATATGATTTTACCCACTGGTTTGCTATTACTCTAACAACAAGGTGATTAAGTTCAAATAAGAGCAGATCATGTTTGACATTGTCGAAAGCTTTACTAAAATCGAACATCAAACCAATTGTTGCTAACCCTTTATCAAGGGTCAATTACATCAGTAGTGGCTGAGGTAGTAGATCTGTGCCGATGATAGCTGTGTTGACTATTGGATAAAAGCTTTATTGCCTCTAGAAATGTAATTAAACGTTTGTAAAATATCTTTTCAAACAGCCTAGAGAATTGATTTTGAATGCTGATTGGGCGATAAGAATTAATATCTTGAGGATTTCCTTTTTTCTTGTACAGAGGAATTAGGTACTTTAGAGATTTTTAAGGGACTTGGAAAAATTCCTAGATGTAAAGAATCATTAATTAAGTGGAGAAGAAGGACTTTGAAAGCATCAATACATATATTTAGAATCCAATTGGGAATTTTGTCAAAGCCACAGCTGCTTTTAGAACCAGATTCAGTGCATGGCATTAAGAAGAGTGACTTTGTTGCAGGAGGAAAACCAGAGTAATCGTAATTATCAGACAGTTTTGGGTGTAGGGTGTGATTTGTGAAATAATCATTAATGAAACAGGCTAAAGAATGTGAACTTGAGAAGGGAACACCTGACGGATCAACAATTTGAGGAACTGAAATTGGAGGGGTGCTGCCCTTGGATGAGTTAATAATCTTCCAGACTTCTTTAGATTTGTTATTGGCATTAATAATCCTTCTTTCATTAAAAGAATGCTTTGCTGCAATTAAAGTTATGCGAAAAAGAATAGATCATTATCAGATACTTTCAGCGATCCCGGCAAGAGATTTTGTCAAAATTATTTGGTTTAGTAATTTTTTAAATGTAAAATATTGCTTATGCACAACGAAATTTATTAGTCATTATACATGTACAAAGAGTCAAATAATGCAGTTATATTTATTTCTTATGGCCGAAAGTTGAGGGAGGATATAACATTCAAGAGATATATTGAACCTAGACCTACTGAATAAGGATTTTCTCACCTGGCACCACTAATGTGTCAAGTTGATTTACTCCAACTCAGCTGCCACACTCTCTTCTAATGCAAGCAACATTGTGTGCTTCTTCTCCTGGAGACAGCTGATCATCAGATGTATAGTTGGGGTCTACCGAAGGAACATGCTCATCCTCATTATCATCGCAACTCACTTTTCCCCAAAAGTTTTCAGGATTTTCTCCTTCAGATTCTCCTTCTGATATATCTTTCAAGTATCTCAATATATCACTTTCTGATATACCACGGAGACTAGCCATGGCGGAGTTCCAAGAAATTATGAGAACTTTAGGAACAAACGAGGAGTCACGGGCTAGTAAAATTATTTCCTTCGATTAGTGTACCGCTAAGATGGAAGCGCTGATTCAGTTAGAGAGACACAGACAAGTGCAGTCCAGTGGGTGCTATGCTATCATATTTGTAATGTGGGAACACTGAGCATTTAGCGACATTGCTGTCGAGAGAGAAGAGAACAAATCAAATTATTTCTGCACAACAATGTAATTTAAAGTGAATTATGCTGAACTGGAGAAATGTGAAACCAATCTGGTAGGTATGGCAGATGAGCAGGTTCTTTCCATTCTAAAATGTAATGAGAAGCAAAAAATGATATGATAGACAGCCGGAAACATTGTAATGTTAGGGAGGGAGGATGATCTGTGATCAACATTCGAAGAAACCCGAGGAGTGGCAGCGAATAAATGCATAACACTCTACCCATCATTTTGACAGGTTGTGGTCTTTGTAGGTAAAAAGTTTTATAGTTACATTTCTATTTGCAAAAATAATTTATTTTTTCACATACTATATATCACCCAATATTAGTAAAAATAGAAAAAAATTGAAACTGTAAAATAAGAAATGTAGGAATTGTGGTCGTGTGAGTAGGGCTTAACTGTCAGAATGACGGGTTCGGTCCTAGTGTTAACAGAGCTTCCACTTAGAACCAACTCAAATGCATTTTTAAAGGTCTCTTCATTCCATTTACCCCTCTATGTAGTCCATTTTCTCGCTCTCACCATCTGGACGTTATTAAAATTAAACAATATGACACTAAAAATCCCATGTAAAATTATAGGATGAGGAAATACCGACACCCTGTCGATATTTCCCTGGGGTGGTATGTCAGCATTACCCCGGGACAAGATGGTGGTTACTTAACCCTGTAGACTATTCTATATATGTTAACAATATCTGAATTAACAACATCTGTACTAAAATGTTTGTTATAATATGTACTTTATAGTGCAATATTCCACAGAGGTAAAATAATTTGCCTTGACAGGGATTCAAACCTGGATCCCTCAAGTCCACACCAAGTGCTTTAGCCAGTTAAGCTACCGAGGCATCCTCCTCCCCTGTGAAAACATACAGCCATGGCTGATTTAGGTCCTGTTGCCTAAATGTCTGGTTACTGCAACAGCAAGTAACACAGTAACTGGGTGTTGTACAACCAGCCCTTATCCAGCCAGTACAACCAGCCTTTATCATGGCATGAATTTGTGAGTTGTTTAGAGATTAGCACCATAGGCTGGTAGAAAAGCCTTGAAGAAGTCTTTAGTAACATCACTGAGTAGCTCTGTTATGACAGGACTGTGGAAGTTCTTGCTACAATTATAACATATAATAATCATAATTTATTTGCCCAAGGATCAGATACATAAATATTGCATATGATGTAAGGCACGTCAAAAAATAAATATACACAACTATAATTACTCATGTTCAGATACAAATATACAATTATGTAATTTATTAATACACAGAATTGTTCTAATAATTATCACTGAGGTATTCTTCAATGGAATAATACATCTTGGTCAGGAGATGTCTTTTCAGTTTCACCTTGAATGAGTTAATATTGTTAACAGTTTTTATACAAGATGGCAGTTTATTATAAAACCTTATTCCCATTTCTTTGGGTCCCATTTTAGCAACTTTAGTGCGTAAAAAATTATAATGAATATATATGAAATGAATATATATATGTATATATATATATATATATATATATATATATATATATATATATATATATATATATGCATGGAATATATACATATATGCATGGAATGGGAAGAATGTTCAACTCCTCAAATATCGGTTTGCTAGGAGATCTGTTCCCTTTCCGGACTATGATTCTCACTGCCCTTTTTTGGAGACGAAATATTTTGGTACACAGATGGGTAGATCCCCAAAGGATTATGCTATACAGTACATGCGAATAAAAATCACTATAATAAAGGCTTAATAAAGTTTCCCTTTCCACAGTTAAACTAAGCTGTATCAGAATGTAGCAGCTGGAACTTAGCTTACTGCTAAGATAATTAATGTGTTCTGCCCAGGACGTTTTATAGTTTAAAAGTACTCTTAAAAATTTACAAGTATCAACTTGTGCAATTGATTTGCGGTCCATTCTTACAAGGATGCTTTCCATTGGCAGGCCACAGGACATGAAGTATATTAAATTACTTTTATGGGGGTTAACAATTAGGAAATTATCCTGTGCCCATTTGCTAATCTTATCGGTAACTATTTGAGCTTGGTCGATTATGGATTGGTGGGAATTAGTTGAAACTATTACTGTTGTGTCATCTGCATATATGAAATTGGTGAAATAGTGTCATATACAGATAAAGAGATAGGTAAGTCATTAATATACAACAAAAATAGAAATGGGCCTAGAGTAGATCCCTGAGGAACACCCACTTCAGAATTAAGAGTGGTAGAAGAATGCTTAATGCCATTAATGGTTAATGTTACCACCTGCGATCTATTGTGAAGGTATGAATTGATCCACTGAAGTGGTAAGCCCCTAATTCTCAGTCTATTAAGTTTAAATAATAGATGGTTATGATTTACATGGTCAAAGGCCTTAGTAAAATCGTAAAATAATGCAAAGTTCTCCAGAAGTATTCCATCCTAAATTGGAATGCATGCATAGTTCCTTATATTTTTGTTTTGAACATGATATATATGGGTCATTTTCAAAAATATTGACTATATGAAAATATGTAATTTTTGAAATCAACATTTTCAGTTAGGACTTATTATATCATAAAAGGGTCTATACATGCATTAGCTGCAATAATGAGAAGTGGTACAAGTTGACAATAAGATTTATGCATTTTATTCAAGATATAATGCTCACATACGCTCCACCAGTACACCTCTGTTACCAAACAAAAGTATTACAAAAAACATAAAATGCTATTGAAATAGTCATGTTACTAAATACCAACCGAACATATAACTCACATCCATTAAAATAAGCAAAAAGTTCGATACATTTAAATTATTTTAGTAATTTTTATTGTCCGACTTAGAAAAAAATGCGATTTTCCACAAAAAACACAATATAAAGTTGCAATTATTGTCATAGAAATTAAAAATGACAGTGTATTTTTGTGTGAGCATATTCAAGACAATGTTCTTCATACTGCTATGTGCTTGACAATCAATATGTTCTTAAGATATGACACTTTATTCACAAAAAAGGAATAGTAACAGAGGGGTAAAATAGTAACAGAGTGGTAGCATTTTACAAATGCATAAAATCATCCTCCCACTCTGTCAAATAAGTAAGGCACATGTCCTCATTTACTTGAGGCAACTTACTATTTAGTAGTGTTGTCAAAACAATTCTTAAATCTGAATGTTTCCCTACAACCCGGGATGGGGTTAGGTAATGAACGTACGATCCAGGTTTTATCAATACATTCAAAGTCAGCCGTTTCTGGCCAAATGAATTTACTGCCAGCTCCGACCCATTTCATAAACTCCACTCTAAGTTTTCCTATGTCTACATTTTCCAACACCTTCCCAACATAGGTTATTCTTGAATTTTTCGGAAACTTGGAAAGAATGAAGTCCCCAATATCAAGGCGTATGCTGGTACTGCTTAGTTCTTCGGATACCGTGTCCGGTGGGACTAATAGTTCATCATCACTGGATGTGGCATCAGCTTCAGCTTCATCCATAATGATTTGCAGCGCAGACTTCTTACCCTCTATCGTCACTTCTTTGGGATTGAAATGACATTTTCCCTTCCAACCAGGAGTTTTTGCCGCAAAAACATGAAACATACTTGAATGAAGCGTGACCTCTTCTGTGAGTTGCCATTTGGCGTATCATATGTGTGCCATGTATAGTCTTAAGGTTGGTGGGGATGATTCCATACACTCGGTGTACTTCTTATTCTGAAACGTAAAACATGGTTATTGATGCCTCTCTCTTCACCAACTCATACATGGTTTTGGCATTTGGTACATCAGTTTGGTGAGTAACAAGAGAGTCGGCAGATGGCTTTATAGCAGCACCATAGGCTGCTCCCTTGCCATGGCTGCTCTTAAAGAAGTTCCATGTACCACATGTGAATCCATTGCCAAACAGCCTTGTGGTAAAAAAGTGAAAGTTCTTTTTTTGTCTGCATTGAGACGACGGACCGTCAGAAAAAAGTGGATAGTATCGACTTCCGAAGCTTCTTGATGAATGAGATCAAAAACTGGCTGTAAATGAACCCATATTGCTGCAGGGCCATGCTCAAGACTTGGTGATATGGAACAGAATGTCACGGGCATCAGTTTATTCACCAAGTGTAAAATGCCCGTATGTAGTTGCCTGCTTACGGGATGATCCAAAATGAAAACTGTGCACTTCCTGTGCTAACTCCTTCAAGTCATCCTTGACACATCATCTGGATTGAAGAATGACACAATTTTGTCCTTCAATAGTTGCCTCTTCTTTATTTTTAATGCTGCAACGGATTTTCGTTTACGTTGAGCTAGACCCAACAATGAAGTAGCTTTGGTCTTCAACCGGCACACTTTCAGGGCATCTTTATTGCAACATTGCTAATAACATGTTTATCAGCCCTTCCAACACTCTTTCTATATATTTCGACCATTCGCTCGCTGACTGCATTATACATAGTCAGTTTTCTTCTTATCATATGCATGCGGTTACCTACAATGTGCTTAAGGCCAGATTGCAATAAGTGCTTGTCTGCTTTTGACCTTGGGGTCAACTGATGATCAGGTGTTTTCTTTAGGATTTTTTCTTTTTGTGACTTATTACATTGCAATCTTTATTTATACCGCATCACACTCTAACGCAATTTTGCATTTTCTTCTCGAAGAGCTATGTTTTCCCAAACACATTTAGTTTTACGTAGAAGAACAGCTTTCCGTCCTCTTCTATTGGCTGGCAGAATCCCTTCAGGAATGGGTTGCAAAGCTGCCATAGAACTCTCGCTCTTCTTTTTAATGCTTCTAATTTCGTTGCATTTATGCCAATCTTTTCGTTTCGCCCTCTGTTCTCTGGCTGACAATTCTCTGACTAACTTTTTATTCTTATGATACCTAAAAATAAAAAAAAACATTATAATATACAGGCCAAATGTATATTGCCTATAGGATACCCAACTCAAGATTCAGTGTATATTTACCGTTCCCTATCCTTCTCCCTGGTATCCCTGTCTTTTTCCGGATTGTTTATCCTCCTCCGTTCTCGGTATTGTTTTTGATTTTCAGCAGGTGTCAGTGGCATGATTCAATTTGGGCTGTTTCACTAAAATAGATAGAGACACTAGTAGATGTGTACAATTCATGTAAGGCCTAATTGAAAACATTACACTAGGCTTTACCCAGTCTAAGGTTTAAACATACTAAGGTTAGCACAATCAAAAGCATGAAAATGCAGTTTTATCTTAATATTCTAGGGTAACTTAAAAAAGTTAAGTATCCTGATATACCTAGACCAACTATCTAATAAAATTAATTTTTTGTGAGAACAAATATCTAAAAAATGCAAGCAGAATGATCCTCCTTATAACTCTGTTACGATACTAACACCTCTGTTACTTTTCTGAAGTAACAGAGGTGTTGAGTAACAGAGTGGTAGAATTATAACCTCGAAGAGCCCTTGCACTACAATATAGATAATGTGTTAAAATTACTTTCATAATGCACAGTAGTTTACATTAGATTCATAAATAAGAAGTATTATTTCTTTAAAATATCAATATTTTTCTCATAAAATAGAGTAACAGAGTGGTAAATGAATAAAAATACTCACCACTAGTCAGCATGAGACACTCAGCAACATGTGTTCTAAAGAGGCCACGTGTTCACTCATAAACAGGAAGTGACATCACATGATGGACTACCCTAATCAAATGTATGCCATTCACAACCTTCTAAAAAAACCTGTTTAAAAATTATATTTGGAAAAGGTAACAGAGGTGTATGTGAGTTGTAGACAAAACCGGGTGCTATTACAATTATTAAAACATTACTCTTCGTTAATTTTATTCATTAAATAATTGGAGTGTAAAATGCAAAGTACTTAAATTAATACTGGAAATAGCATTTGTTAGATTTATATCACACATAAATCAAACTTTAAGACCTACAGACGTGGCTGTAGACAAGGCATTTTTCGTGTTTCTGCTGTTTTATTCCTATAAATCGCGGTGTAAATGGTGGTTCACACAGAATTTTATGATTTTAATTAAATTAAGATAGTCTGAACTTCATGTTAATAGACAATTATTTGGAAAAGTCATCGCATTTCAGAAGAAAAGCAAGAAAATAACTGAATACATGAAATAGTCATATTTTTTGAAAATGACCCATATGCATTTAAGAAGATAATACTTTTTAGTTTCTTTGAATAATTTCTTAGATCATGTATTTGCATTTTTTTCAGATGGCAGTTATAAAAAAGTGCACTGAGTCATTGGATTTGTGCCAGGAATTGAAAGATTATGAGCCCAAAAAGAAAGAAACTCTTCTTTCAGCTCTGAAGGAAGAAAAAAGTAAAGAGAGTTCTGTGTCTTGCCTTGATTCATGGTTATCATCTGCAACATGTAATGGTTCCAAAGGAGCTAGGAAAGATGATTCACGAGGTGGCATCGATTTAGAAAGTGGGAAGGAGAGACGGAAATCAGTAAAGTCATCAAAAGACAGCAAAGTTAAAGATAAGAGACATTGTGATGTGTTCAAAACTGCAAGAGAAGTCGAAATGTCTGCCATGGAAAGCCCAGAAATAGGTAGGAGAGGTAAGAAAAGGACCAGTGATACTAAATTGGCTGATGAATCTGTGGCTAAAAGGAGTTGTGCAAGTGAAAGTGGCTCTAAAAGTGATGACTCTCATAGTAGTAGCAGTTCTCATTCTGATAGAAAGTCTCAGTCAACTGAAACAAGTCGGCCAAAAAGTCACGAACTTTTTGCTTCATCCAATCACAAAAGGCGAATTGCACACAAGTCGAAGGCTGAAAGGTTGTCTGAAATGGCAAAGATGGCAGAGGAGATCCCAGTGCCTGAAAGCATCACTAAAGACAACAATACATTGAATGATGAGTGTGACATTTCTGTGGATAGGGCCTCTGAAGATTTTGATGTTGACACTGATCCAATTGAATCGAAAGAAAATCCTTCAGTAGAAGATAATCCTCCTGCAGCAGAAGCTAATCCTCCTGCAGCAGAAGATAATCCTCCAGCAGGATATAATCCTCCAGCAGAAGATAATCATCCTCCAGCAGAAGATAATAATCCTCCAGCAGAAGATAATCATCCTCTATCAGAAGATAATCATCCTCCAGCAGAAGATAATCATCCCCCAGAAAAGATTATTCGAGTGGAAACAGATAAGGTTGTTGTAATGGAGACAGAAAAGATTGTTGCAGTGGAAAATAAGTCAGAAGTGAGCAGCAACAAGACACAACCAAGTAAAGTCGCTGAGAGTAATTCAAATAAAAAGAAAGTTGCTGACTGGGTTGTAAAGTACCTGATGCCTTTTTATACTCAGCAGAAAATAACATCACGAGATCTCTTCAAACTTCTTGCCAGAAAAATGTCTCATCATGTTCTTCTTTGTGCAGATTCAGTGTCTGGTGAGCATTTTTTAAGCTAATATCTAGTTTGAGCATAGTCTAACATAAAGATAATTCAGTAGAAATTACAAAATTTTTCTGCATGATGCTTTGTCTTTTACCTTTAAAAGAATGTTGTTCTTGCTTACAACGTTTCTTTTGTGGCATTTGCTGATTGGGTGGCTTGCTTTTGATGAACTTTTTACCAGCATTTATGATCAAACTCAGCAGAGAAAACAAAAATATCTTATAGAAATTAAACTATTATCTGTATCTATGTAAAGAGCTTATCTAAAAGGACGTAGTTTGCTAAGTAAACTAATTACTTACTTACTTACTTTACTTCCTCGGCACTACAGCCCGGTATGGGCTTTGGCCTCCCTCAAGACGCCTGTCCATTCTCTCCTGTTCTGCACTTTCTCCCACCATCTGACAATCCTCATAGCCTTTGTCTTCTTCCACATCCTGCATCCATCTTTTCCTTGGTCTTCCTCTTTTTCTCTTTCCATCCATATTTCCATGTAGAAGCTTCTTAGGCATCCTTTCTTCACTTATTCTTTTTATATGACCTAGCCAAGCTAACTGTTGGGTCTTCACAAATCTCACTATGTCTTCGCCTCGGATAATATTTTCTATATCCCTGTTTGTTCTTATCCTCCAAGTTACCCCATCTGTCACGGGGCCATATATCCTTTGCAAAACCTTCCGTTCAAATATCCGCAGAGCTTGCTCATTTCCAGCGGAGATGGTCCACGTTTCTGCTCCGTATGTCACGACCGGTCTGATAAGTGTCTTATAGATCTTGACTTTCATCTCCTTAGATAGAAGAGTTGACTTCAGGAGCTTAATATTAGCAAAGTAAGCCCTATTTCCAGCCATTATCCTCTTGTTGATCTCTTCTGTCATTGAGTTCTTACAGTTTAAATTAGTACCGAGGTAACTGAAATATTTTACATTTTCAAAGTTGTACTGCCCAAATGTAACGTTTTCAGTCCATCTTCTGTCTTCCGTGGCCGACATTTTCATGTATTTCGTTTTTCTCTCATTGATTCTGAGCCCTATATTCTTACTCTTCTGTTCTAAAATTTTGAATATTTCTTTCAGAGAATCCATACTCCGTGCCATTAGAACTATGTCGTCGGCATAGGCATAGGCCTGAGTAGATTTATGCACAATTGTTCCCTCTAACCTCAATTCTTTCATGGCTTCATGTAAACACAGATTAAATAGTACTGCAGATAGAGAATCACCTTGTCTTACTCCAGTTGTTATCTTAAAGGCTTCACTAGTCTTGCCCCCGATATAAGCCTTAGCTTGAGATCCTTCCATAGTCATATTTACCAACTTAATTAGTTTTTTTGGTATTCCAAATCCCTCCAATGCATTCAACATTTTTCGTCTATTGACACTATCAAAAGCTTGCTGGAAATCAATGAAAAGCATATGTAGGTCAATGTTGTACTCATAACATTTCTCCATGCATTGTCTCATTACAAAGATTTGGTCGGTTGTTCCTCTTCCTGGACTGAAGCCACATTGGTTTTCACCAAGGATTTCTTCAGCATACTTGTTAAGCCTCCTCTGCAGTATACAAGAAAGTATCTTATAAGTGACATTTAGTAATGTGATTCCCCTATAGTTGCTGCATTGCAACTTATCTCCCTTCTTGAAGATAGGGCAAATAAAACCAATCTTCCATTCCTCAGGCATCTCTTCTTTCTCCCAGATTTCACATATCAGTCTGTGTAGGTTCTTTATTAAATTTTTTCCTCCATACTTGATTAACTCCGGTACAATTTGATCTTCCCCTGGAGCTCTCCCATTCTGCTGCCGCTTTACCAATCCTCCACCTCCTCTGTTCCTACCAACCTCCCATTCTTATCCTTACATGCGTTTTTTCTTGGTTGAAATTTGTTTGTCATCCGTTTGATTGCCTGGTATAACTTTCTACTTTCATTTTCTGTGTTCAGTTCCTCTATCTTTTCCATATACCCCTTTAAGAATTGTTTTTTCTTTTTTCATAGTATTTTATTTGCTTGTCTTCTGCTTTCTTTATATCTTTCGACATTTTGTCTTGTCTCTTTCTGGATAGTGTTCCTTCGATCTATATTCTTCCTTTCTATAGCTTTTCTGCACTCATTATCAAACCATTCTTCATTCCTTGCTCTCTTTCTTTCTCCCATAGTCTCCTTTGCAGCCTCTTCCATAGCCTTCTTTATATTAAGCCATTTTATCTGTACTGAGTTAGTTACAGTCAGTTAGTAAACTAATGCTGTTGCTTAATGTATATTTTATATTTATATTTCAAACTATCTTCCTAATAACAAACCCTAGAAAATGGGTGCTAAAGTGAGAATTTGCCGGAGGAACAGAAGAGAAAGTCTGTTACACTGGAAAAGTCCAGCAATGTGACAACTGATATGACAACTTACCATCAGTATAATAGCATAAATATATGAATAGAATCCGAAAAAAATCAAGGATAGGATAAGGGTAAAAAAGATAATTACAATGTGAAATGCATCACTGTATTTTATTTGGCATTTGTAATGAAATAAGGAATTCATTCATTGAATTAAAGCAGTAGTCTGAAAGATATTGATTTGATTTGGCTTTAAACGTGATTAATATTTTCATATTTTTGTGGGTGTGATAATTAGTTGTATATACACTCTTACAACTCATTGCCACAGGCCCATTACTTAAGTAAGTTTAGCTACTTCACTTGCTGTACAAGTCAGGCATAGTTTTTTATAGTTATGCTGCCTATCAAATATGTATCAGGTACATTTTACTGGTCTAGTTGACCTCCATGTGAACTCTGGGCATGTTGAAAGGTATTGAATGATGGGCGAAAGACTATTTAATGTACGTTATATAATCAGTTATCTACATTCAAATCAAGTGATAAGACATGTTGTACTCATTCATGCATCACTACATTAACAATAATAATGAATGTAATTATAGCGCATTCCACATTTAGTCAACAGTATGGAGCTTATGGAGAACGCTGTTGCCAAACCTCTGCTCCGTGGGAGGCATCCTGACAACATAGGCAACCTCTAATAACTCCAATCCAAAATTATTTAGTTTCAAAGAAGTGTGAAATTTTCCACATAATAAGACGAATAGGGATGACATTTTGCGATGTAAAGGTTACATGAATTACCGGAATATAAAGAAAACATATTGTTTTCAAAATCTCATGTTTTTTAAATGTAAGTTACGTACATAAGCTGAATAATGAAATGGAAATTTTTTAAATCTTAACGCTTCATTATAAGTTTTATTCACCTCGTGTGTTGATAATTTACAGCATTATTAATGCCATGGGTTTTGAAAGTACAGACGTTTACGTAAATATGAACTTATTCTTAAAGTAGAAACGTAATTAACATACCGACAGCGGAATGATAATAAACATACAGAAAAATGTTTGCTACCTGCTCCAAGACTGCAACTAATAATTAATTATACGTTTTCTGTCAACAGCAGCAAAGAATTTTTATATTCATTTCAGGGTATCCTTTTATATGGTGGATAAGCAAGTAGAGAATAATGCTAAGGATTTTATAACGCAAAGACTCAAGGCAATTGTTCTGGTAACGTTTGAAAAAAATTCACTGACCCGACACAATATACACACACAGTCATCTACTTAGTAGTACCCTCCAAGCCACCTCAAGAGTGTATGGCAGGTGGTGAGTACTCACGGACAAAGTTCTTGAGTTTGTTGACTCATTTGGGAAGAGCTGTTGAAGTTGAAATGCTAGATGCCGTAAATAAATTTACAAAAATAATAAATATACCTTCTGAAATACAAGTCTGCATATTCAATGTCAAAATATAACTTTTCTGAGCTGTGAAATCTTAGCAACATACCAATCCGTGGAAACATTTTCCTCAAAATAATATTAAAATATACAATATAATGTAATAATAAAATTCCTCCATACCTTTCCACTCATGAATCCGATAGACTTTCAACTCCCATCATGTCACGCGATGTGCTGGGCTGTGACTCTGGCTCGTCTTCCACTGAGGGTGATGTCAATTAATGATGACGTCGATTAAGATAGTGATGATGACATCAGGTGAATTATTAACTCTTCAATGTCATCCTGCAAATTGTCTGCATGCCACGTCTTCCACTTTCTTGACGTGCTCAACATAGTTTTTTCAATTTTCTTTCAAAGTATCAAAACTTTTGCCTATGAGTCTTTCCACCTCTTTCTTCTTAAATGTCAAATTCCTCATTCCCACATAGTGCTTTACTTGGGCCCAAACCATTTCAATCGGATTCAACTCACAATGATATGGTGGTAGTCTTTGAATTGTGCAACCATATGACTTTGCTATTTCCTCAATCCTACATTTTTCAAAATTGGTTGAAATATTTTAACACATTAAACACCATCTCTCTTTCACGGATTCTTAACTTCTCTCCTTTCCTCCTCCTCTTCGTTTTGGACATGTCAATAGCACACTGTTGGAAACAAATTGATCTGGAAAATACTCCACAGCACTGTTGAACTATTCTGCTCACCACACACCACTTGTTCACGCACAAAAATCTTATGAGAAACTAAACGTCTTTGCCCTTTCTTTCCCTGGTCCCTTACACCGAAGGGTCGCTTCTCATGCAGATGTTTTATGGCACCTTCTTAACGGAACTTCTGGAAATACCCATTATACATTCAGGCAAAGGCCATGCACTGGATAAGAATATCCCTCGTACGAATTCATTCGCATTTTCTTCCGAAAGGCACGTATGACGTTTACCTGTTCATTCTTGGCTGTCAAAAATTTTTGTTGAATGCTTCTGTGTTTATGTATATTCATCTGTCAGGTTCTTGAAACTAATATATTTCTAATGAAATATATTGTGACGGTCCCAACCCGCTACCTGGATGAAAAGGGGGATGGTCGCAACATTACCTCCGTGGATGAGACAAAATTGTCTGCCCTGCGGGAAAGCATTGTGTGGGAACTCTGATGCCTCTTGGCTATTCTCAGCATGTGGTGGGGGTAGAGAAACGGGAGCAGAGGGGATTTATACCCGTCTCGGCAAAATTCCTCCCTCCAGAATAAGACAAGCCGCATTCGCGGATTGTAATTTTTACATAGGTTTTTAATGATTCAAGTAGCGAGTGCATGTTACACACGACATAGCAGAATGCACATGTCCCAACTAGATACTCCCTCCCACACAGAGACATATCAAAATTTTAAATACCTTTCAAACAACAAAAAAAATAAATGAATATGAATTGGGTGAATGATGTGGGATGATGACACAAGCAATATGGATGAGGGTGAAGCAACGAAAGAAAGTTATTTAAAAAAAAATGGCACACTTTACAATTATTCCTAAATCAGAAAATTGTCGACAATGGGAAAGTGAATACAGAGTTTACATTTACTAGTGGTTCTTAATTCCTTTTGCATAAATACTTGGCAAGTTCAAAATTTAGGGTGAGCCAAGATCGCTGTTTATCAAAAGTCCCACAGCATCAAGCGATTCACTTCTACGTGAAAATTGGTCACGAAACACCAGGAAACAGGCTTAGGAAAGGGGGCGGGCAGTACAGGATGGGTGATGGCTTACATGACGTCGGAGCGCTAGTGATGATCGATGAATGTGGGGGGGAATGGTAAATGTGATGATGGCGTCCAGGGCGTCGCAACAGCGGGAGGCCAGCATAGTCCCTATTAGGCAGCGGAGGAATCCTACGTCTCCTGCGGCCAGGGATACAACAGTTGCCTGTGGCTGCGATCGTCCTCACGGAGCTCTCCTCATGACGAGGTGATGAATCAACATCTGCTGGTTTTAGGATGTCGTGGATGAAACTTATTGTTGTCACCGGTTGGCTTCGTCTGCATCTTGGCGTCGCACTGCTCTGTTATTCTCTCGCACTTTCGTACTTAAATAATTACTTGTACATGCGAGGAGCTTCGCGTGGATGAGCCTTTTATATCCCTCCCCAGCTGGGCAGTGGGATATTCATTCGTCACTTGGAGGGGTGGGGGTTTGAGGGGTGTTGAGTTGAAGGGGGGCCACTCCCACCACCTGTCTGTGAACACTCTTGCACGTTATGTTGGTGCCATTTTATCCTTAAATTAACACCTAGAAACACACACATATTAATGACCAAAACAACCCAACCTCATGATCTCGCGAGCCACACACTCTGAAGCGTGGCTCATCTTATTCATGGGAGGCAACACAAAAGAAAGATGGGGGGGAGTCCAATACCAATGACTGGGATATCTCTTGGACGGGACTTGGATCGTGACTGTTACAATATTATTACTGACTTTACTAAATGTCACACAAAAATGATATCTTTGTTACCAAAGAGGCAAGAGTAATTCAAGTATCAAGTTCATTCTCTGACCAAGAATCTCCCTTCCACACTATAGTTTACCTAGTAGGACAGAGTGAGCAGTGGAATTACGGCACGTCGTAAATATTTGGGGATATAAAAAAATCATAACTCCCTTTTTAATCGAGATAGAATTACGATTCTTTCACCAAAAACAAATATAAAGTTTTATCTGAATTTCATATATTGATCTATATCGTGAGATATGAAAGGAAGCAGGCGACCGCTTTTTACCTTGCAAAATTCATAATTTTTTGTCTGAAAGATATTAAAATCAATATAACAATGTTGAAACTCAGTTCAAAACAAATTAAAACTCACCAATATGGAGGGAAACGTATTTGAAACTTTTTTTTTTAAGTTTTAACTTAATATAGTGAACCAGTTTTTCCGTAACTGGATGAGGAAGATGAAATCAGAAGCACTCCGTTACTAACGGAAATTCAAGGAAATATTTTTCATAACATTTATTTTAAACTAAATCGATTAACTATTGCCTCCACTAAATGTAGCTTCTTTTTCTGCTTCAGGACATGTTTTTTATATTGCATAGCATCACATTAATTTTCCTGCTATCATTGGCAATGTCGCACCTCTGGCCTTATAGAGATTTACATGGGAATCGAATCTCCATAAGAGCCGATACTGTTAACTAAATGTGGAACGCTCTATATCCAACGTTCTTTACAAAAAGATGATTTAGGACATGTCAAAGTACTACACATGTATTAGTTAAACATAGAATGATTAACGTAGTTGTATCAAGTAGATATTCGTTCACCGTGTAGTACAGCTTACCTTGCAAAACGTTTTTACCTTTTTTTAAATAAGTTAAATGATTTTATGACTCACATTTTTAGGAAGTTTATTATATTGTCTGAGACCCATTTCCTGAGGACACCTCTTTGAACCACTAGTCCTCACAGCATTATAGTGGAGACTGTTTAAGCCACTTAGTATTGTGATTATGAAGGTCTGAATTAACAGAAAACAAATTGATATTCTGTTACATAAGTGTCAAAATTGATTTCAAGTATTGTGACAGTCCAGCTTCTGACTGTTCTTATGTCTTAGACCAGCCACATGAATTAATTTCTTTCTAGCTCCATTAGACTTTAATCTAAGGTCGCTGTGGGGCCTTGCTCATGTACACGTCCAGCGTGCTCTGGTTTCAACATTCTGCACACATGCTGTTTCTTGGGGGTATTCCGTTTTTGAAAAACAAAGAAATGAAATGAAGTCTTTTGCAAAGTCGTCTACAAAGTACTCACTAGGAAAAGAAAGGGCTGCGTTTATGGGATCCACTCTTCCTTTCAATTTATTTAACATATCATAATTAACCCATAAAGAATACTTTACACATTTTTAAATTGCCTGAAGGGCATAAATCCACCACATTCCAAACCAATTCCTAAAATAACCCTTCTAAACTGTACCGTTTTACACTTATTATTTTTATTACCCCACTAAAAAAACACAATTTATAATATTATCATTTTTCAAAAAAAACAATGGCAGGAAAAATTATCACAGCACTTAGTAGTCAAATGATCAATCAGGAGATAGGCATAGATATAAAGCTCTTATGGTTCTGAATTCTCAGTGCATTCATCAAATTGATACCACACATTAATGGTCACAACTAGGCTAATTAATACCAATTGTGGGGTGGGTTTAATGACCTTGTGCCCAAAAAATAAAAGAGCCCTCAAAGACAGGAAATTCCTGCACCGGGTCTGCTTAGAAATGCTTTCAGAGTACCTGTTTTCTTCCTTCTGAGACATCTTTTTCTCCCTGTGAGTTGCCTAGATTCACTAAAAAATGGGGGGGCCTTGCATTGTCATGTGTAACACCATGCGTAGCGATGAACTGTGGTTGCAACAGCTCCCTCTTCTGGGCTCATTCTTCTTTTCTGCGCAATTGCCTCATCTGCAGGTGCGGCGTCTTTCTGTTGGAATCTTCAGTTTTAAGGTGGTGAGTAGCAGGTTCGCGTCTTCCACAAGAACTCTTATGACAAGTCCCAGTGAGTGGCCATGTTTCTTGGCCACACACACACTAATTGAAATCGGGACAACTATCAATTGGTTTCACGGGAGTTTTCGAGTACAGGAGAGCTGGTAGGCAAGGGATCGCAAGTGTTACAGAGAGAGAGAGCTTGCTAGTCCTCTCACCTCCCCTTTTATTCCTTTATTGTGGAATTTTCATCATTCACTTCACTTCCCGTGATTCACCAGATTGTGTCTGCTGACGTCACTGCGGCACGGCACACACAAATTCAGCGCACAGTTAGACACAAAAGTACGCAAGCAATGCAATGCAATTTTTCCCTTGCATAGAATAAAATAAACTCAACCCACATTCCCTTTTTGCGAGTGGATCACATAAAATAAACATGGCTTTAACAAGTAAAACAAGTAAACATAAAGGGAAAAACAGAGATTGCCGAACTTTGTTCAAGGAAAAAATATGAGACAAAACCTGACCGTCACAGTATACACATGATGATATTAGGGAATGCAAGTGATTTAAAATAGTCCTGTGGGTAGGATCGTAAGGTATTTATGTCATTATTCGAATTGCTCATTTTGGAATACATATTTTATGTACATAGTAGCATGAGGTATTGAGTCCCAAAATGACCTGAATAAGAAACACCACAATATAAGGTTATTAAAGTATTCATGTATATCAGCATTTTTGCAACAAGCAAGCATCAACCAGAATTTTAAAAGGAGATTTCTTTCCTTTTATATGTAAATACATGCTGGTATTGGGTTTGAGGGGCCTGGAGATTAAAAAATAACTGAACAACTAATCCCAACTGAAATAGGCTGAGTGCCTCTGAACAGTGCCTTGCTGTTCTTTTGTTTGCTCATATTATTAGCTATGTTATTCAATAGCCAAACTCACCAATGCAATGCAGATTAAAGGTTTCGTATTTCTTTTATTTTTTACAGATGAGAATGTCGTCAAGAAAAGAATAAAAGAATTTTTCAAGAATCATGAAGTTGTTACATCTGAAGCTGATATTACATTTTAGTTGCAATATTTATCATGAGAGCCTCAGGGTGGAATGGTATAATGTGTGTTTAATATTTCAAAATATAACATTATAAATGGTATGTATTTGATTGTGATTAGTTTTCCTTCTAAGTTGAAGTGATCATCCTGTAAAAATATATTTAAAACATAGTCTGTCCTTAAAATTTCTTTCTGTGTACATAAAGGCATATTTCATATTAGGTTACCTCTCCCATGACAGTCTTATCATTGCAAATGCTCCTCTAGTATTTTCGTATATGTATAGTCTTGTGTATTTTTCACACTTGAAATAATTCTTATACTAATCTTTGAAGCATTTCATTTCTCTCCGGACTGGTAACTTTTATCTTAAGAAAAGAATGCCAGATTTTAAATTGCATTTTCTACTTAACCAATAAATTGAAACTCCAGTGGATGATATTTTTATTCCAGCATTGTTTTGTACAGTTTTTATAGATAATTTAAGCAGTCAATATGAAGCTGATGCAAATTATTTACTGCATGACTAACCACATGTTCACTTGTGATCTTGCACAAGCACTTATAAGAAAGAATGTTATGGGGGAAAATATCTTAATGGCAAGCTGTCTTGGACAGAGTAGACTTCAGTTCTTAAAGTAAGCCTTTCATTATGTGTCTAAATCCATGCTTGTAACTTAATAGTTAAGTAGCTTGGAGAAAAATTCATTGACCTTCCAATGATAGTGCCTAGGTTTGAAAACAGTGAGTCACAACTCATATCATTTGTCTTGTAAACCCTGTGATTGGATTTTTTGCAATAATAATTTGTAGTGTGACACACTTGAGGGGATATTGCATAATATGCAACCCATGATCCCCTTTTTTAGCATTGGCTAACTCTGGTACCTGGTGGTTTTCCACCCTTGTCTATTCTCTAAACTGTACATAACTTTATTGACCAAGTAATCCTTAAACCATAAATAACCTCAATCATTAAGTATTTCCCATCATAATTGACTTGCTACTTCACATGGTTTAAAAATAATTTATACACATGCTTTGAACATTATGTATCTCTGTTTAAAGTATGTCTATACTTACGTATGTTCTCCACCGTTCCTTGGGAAATATATGTGACTATTCAGTAACAGCTGATTAATCAATTGGTGGGAGTAGAAATATTTACTATTCTTTGAAGATTCTGGGAGCTCAGGTAAAAATTTATTCCTTGAAACCCAAATAAATACAACTGAACATCACTGCTCTGCAACTGCTCTGAAACCACCTTGAAATAGAAACAAAACCAAGGGAGTGTAAAAATTAAATATTTAAATTTCAATGTATAATATTTAATCCTTTAAAACCAAGGGAGTTTGGATGTTGGGTTCTTGCAGAGAAGCAGCATAATATCTTTTATCTGCACTGGTACTGGATAACCATTCACCTTTGCTCCCTAATGAGCTGGCGCTGCTTCAGACCCTTATGAGCTAGCTCTGCCTTGCCACCACCACTGAAATTCCCTTGCATTGGAACTGATTCTCCCTTGCCAGCCCCATTTATACTACCTCGTGTTTGAGCTCACTCTCTTGTGCCACATCCATTGAAACCCCCTTGCATTTGAGCTGAATTCCTGCAGTCATTGATAGACACACCCAAAATAAAATAACCCTTTTAAAAAATGTGTGGTAATCAATGCATAACTTTTTTCATCAAGAGCAATTCTGTGTATGTTACTGATAATTTAAGACACTTAATTGGTTCTGATTGGTAGAAAAAATATACTCAGAAAACTTTTGAACTTGTGAATATGCATGAAGTATCGATGTAGAGTAAGTAACCTGCCTACATTCTGAACTTACCCAGTGAGAAATGGGTGGTGGCATCAACGTGGGTTCCACGTTGATGCTTCGTTGATATATGGAAATATAGTGATGGTGGATATTGAGTGGCTGAACCAACGTTGATTTTAAGTGGATCTAAGGTGATGGTGAATAATGTTAAATATTCAACGTAATTTCTGCTTCGTGGAAAATAACTTTGGTGACATTTCATAGATTATCTGGTTTATCATCCTGAAACAGTGCCAGTTATGTAAAAATGCATCGGAAATTGTATTTTGCAATTATATATGTTTTTCGTGGAACTGGATTAGATTTATGTATAATAGAATAAACGATTACGAAGAGGTATCTCTGTTATAACATATGTTATATACCTATGCATGTAACATATATTATTTCAAGATGCAAGCATGCAAGGCCGTTTTACACGGTACATTTGTTTGTACAAACTCTTCCGTGAACTCTTGCATGAGGCAAAAGGTATCGTGTAACGTGGCAAATTGTATGAAGGCTTGTGCGAATGTCTCGAATGCCTGAATGGAAAATAGAACCTGTACTAATTTTGTTGAGACAAACGTACAATCTCACGTACATTCATTTGTACTACATCTTTCATAGTGTAAAATGGCCTTTAATATGAATTTTAGTACAATTGTAATGAACTAGAATTAATATTATGCTCAACGATAATATTACCTGCTTTTGTATGCTTAAAACAGCCATTTCCAAGCACTTGTGAACAACTGCATTAATATCTTGGTACAAAATATTTGTAAACAGTTCACTCTAGACCAAGCACGAATACACAGAATAATTTAAATTCCCAGCCATGTTGGCCATGAATGCGCTGGAAATAAGTTATTTGCGTAACCCATGATATTTCAAGAAGTGCCGTGGCCGAGTGGGTTGAGGGGCTTGGATGTATGCATATGAATTAGCAATATGAGTTCGTGCCCGGGCCAAGGCGTTTTTTTTTCGGTTGATTCTCAATGCAAATCAGCCGCGAATTTTGCAAGCAATGCTATCTAGTGGTCATAATAATAATATTTTATTATCCGTTGGAAAACATAATATTCCTTAACATATCCACCTAATTTCCTCTTGCGTTCCACGTTGATCCCATAACCAAAATCACGTGGTATCCCCATTTTATTTCCACTTACTCTCCACCGGAATTTCCACGTTGGTCCCACGTTGATTCCACCACCTATTTCTCACTGGGCTATGATAACGTAACAGACCTATCATTTAATGTGTACATTCTATTCTTCAATATCAAGAGAGAATGGAAAGTGGGAAATATGTATCTGTTCACTGTTCTGCACCATTTTAATATGATAGTTTGCTGGCTTATTATCCATTTTCAATATTAGTTCTGTGGATTTAATAAATTACTGCCTATATTGTGACATAAAATAGATGTGCTTTCTTTATCATGTGAGATTAGCTAGATTTTTTACTGACATTACTTTGAATTACATTTTGAGACTTAAAAACAGCTAACTGGAGTAGGCTCAATAGACAGGCTTTATAATTAATGACAGTCACTTTATCATCATCAGCAGTCATCAATGTAAAGATTGGTTTGCGGCAGCTCTCTGCTCCACTCCCCTCCCTGCCCACCGCTTCATTCATACATTATTATTTCCTTTGACTTCCTTTATGATTTGGTTGATTTAGTCCATTCTTGGTCTTCCTCTTTAATTCTTGCCATTTACTTCTCCTTACAAATTGTTTTTATTAGGCTGTTGTGTCACAAAATGTGTCCAATAAGTTTGTATCTCCTTCTTCACATTATGCTTCTTTTCTCTCCAGCTCTTTGTAGGACTTCTTCGTTTATGATTCCCTCCATCCAATTAATCTTCATTATTCTTCGGTAAAATCACGGATCCATTGCTTCTAATCTCATTTGTTCTGCTGCTGTTATAGTCCAGGAGAGTCACTTGTGGGTATATTAAGAAAGTTGAAAGGAGCAAACAGCTGAATATAGTGCTTAGCTTAATGAAAAGTGTTTTTACATTACAAAAATATTCTTTTTGGTGTTCTTCTCATCTTCAAGAACTTTCAGGCGAGGAGTGGACCGTGAGTAGAATAAATATCTTAAGTAAATACATACAATTCTCATACTTTGCTATATATCAAGAATTTACTCAGAGTTCATTTAGGAATGGTGCCAGGTAAATATGATGTATTAGCGATTGTGAAGTAGTGTACTAATTCATCCATGTCAGCCGTAGAGGGTTAGTATGGAAACCGCAAGACCTCGATAACTAATCATGGTTTTAAACCACGTGTAAAGATCAATTTTTGTGGAGAGATCTAGCTGCAAGGTAGAAGCAATCCTAGATGAAGAGGATAGGTCTACTTATAAATACTGCAGCTGTATAGTAGTTAGGCAATAAAATCATCTAACTAGGGAGAAGCAGTGATGCATTAATCAGAGCTTGATATGGGACATCCGTTAAGTAACTCTGGTCGTAAGGGAGAAATTTTAGATGTAGAGAATGGCGTTACTTCAAAATTCTGCAGCAGCTCATTAGCAAGGCAATAAAAGTTTCTGACATGGCAGAAGTGGTGAAGTTTTTAATGAGGGATCCTCCTGCACCAGTAGTTCAGTTTCAGTGGAGCTGTATATCAGGAAGGCAGAAGCAGTTGTGCTTCAAGGAGTAGCTAGGTAATGTAGCAGTGGAGTTTCATATGACCAGCCTTTCATGTTTAAAAAAAAAAGAGCCTGTGAAAGGCATTTGAAAGCATGTCATGCCAGTTTGGACTAGTTTAGCAGAGTTTCTGCGAGGAAACATCTTGGTTTCAAGGGAAAAATTTTACCTGAGAGTTTCTGATGGACGTATTATCCCTCAATGTGCCTTAGAAATTGCACACATATGTATGTACAAAATGTATTTCTTCTGTTTGAGATCATTCAAGAGAAAAATTTTAGAATACCTATAATAGGCTTTTGAGTATTTTAGCCAAAACATGAGTCATCCTTCATGGATGTCTCTTCTCACCCTCTGAATTTCAGAGGCTCACAAGTAAACTCCAAGGAATATTGTCATTGAAATTTTTTTGTGATATCAGTTACTTTTCTATACAATTCCTTAGTTAGTGACTCTTTTTTATTTATGTTTGCCTTGTCATAAATTGGGATAGTTTACCTTCATTTACAGAAAATCCCCTGTTATAAAGATAGAATACAGATTAATTGTATTTTTTGAGGGTATTGTGTATAATGTAGCAGTTATGCATATTCCATCAATGTGTACCTATTAATGTGAGTCTATTGACATAACAGCTTTATGAGGGTCTTGATAGCTTGACTCATCTGCTTTTATGGGGAACCACATTTGCTGTAATAAGGTAAGGTTACTCACCAAAATGAGTTCCTTGTTGAAAATAGAGTTATTTGAATCAATTCCAGGATTTCATTAATTCCTTCATCTCGCCATAGTTTACCATCAACAGTGACAGAGCTCTTAGGGAATTTTCATGTTCGTCAAGGGCCCACTCACTCCAGTTACTTCACTTGTGCAGTGAATATTCTCATTGAAGTTCTCTTAAGGAGATCTGACATTTCATGTGAACCATTATGTTTATTCTTTGGCTTTGAAATCAAATTTTTGGCACCTCTCAGTAATTAATGATTAAATGGTTGATCACTCTGTGTAAAATCACCACAGCAGACGAAGTCCAATGGCTGCTCCTAAAGGGCTAGGGAAGTGCATACTGTATCTCACATGTCCTAGAGCCAATATATGAGCTCCTTAAGCCCCATCCGATTGTCACATAATGCTAGTCTCTCCCTCAGTCTTCATTTATGCTTTTCTTTTTGGAGACTAGTGCCTCAGTTTTTTAGTGTGACCTGGAAACTATGCTTCCTCCTCCTTACTCAGCCCTTCTAACTGTCATCAGACATCCGTTCACCATGGTGACTGTAGAGTGGAATGTGATTATTTAGAAAAAAAATCTCTAAGTTGGTCTAAAAAGGAAAGGTGTTTGGGACGCGTGGCAAAACGAAGGACTTTGAATAAAAAATATGTCATATTGTTGGAATGAAAATCATATGAACTCTAGTGCAAGTACTGGTAATAGGTATAATAATGCTTTAGAGCTGGACTTCTTTGCAAGGTTATGTTTATGTTTATCGCATGACTTTGCCATCTGTGGAAGAGTGAGAAGTAAAATTGCTATTAATATCTATTAATTATCATTTTTCTTTTCATTTGGAGTATAGCTTGGAGTTTCTCTTAGAGTTACATAAGGTATTCTTTTTTTTAAATAAGCCTTCACAAAATTCAATATTTTCCTTTCATTTGTCTGTCAATTTATTCCTTGAAAATCATTCAATGCTCCTTATTTGGAAAATTGACTTCTGTTGATTATTTTGTTTTCTGTCCACTTGATTTGATCTCTTTTAGGATCAAATAAGTGCTGAAAAATAATCACATTCTTTTTCCTTAGTGCACAGTGGGGACATGTGTCTTGAGATTCGACATTTTTTTTAGCATGGAAGGATAACATCTAAGTATTGTAAAATTCAAGTCTCTTAAATTGAATTTATATTTTACTTGAACTATAACATTCTATTGCCTCGAGTGAATTCTCAACTTACACAATCTCTATCACTCTTGATTTTTTTCTCTTCAGCAAATCTAACATAAGACATGATCCCATCACATCAGCATTGGTTCTCCTCAAGATGGTAGATCTTATAAGAGTGATTTATCAAGATGTTATCTTCCATCTAGGAAGACAAGTGGCCCACCAGATTTTTTAATCCAGGTAGAACTATTTGAAAAGGAATAATAGGTGAAATACTGATTTGATGACTATGACTGATTTGATGTGTTTTACATGTCGCTGCGTTAATATCAGGGTTGCTACAGTTATCGTGGAAATTTGCTTTTCCAAGTCAAAAGATGATTATTATTAATTAGTGAGGAGTACCTACCTACCATTTTTGGTGTGACTTTAGTTTTTAATACCTGGCTGGAATTAGGAGGTGTGCGAACTCTTATTGGATGTTTAGGAATTCATTATCCTTAAGTACTAGGATAAAGGACAGACTAGCATCCAGTGATCTGTCACAGACTTGGAGGACAAGTCCACAACCTTACTTTGTATAATTTTTATTTGAATTTACCTTTTCAAGGATGAGACCTAAGAATGATGTACCATCAGAAACAAAGCTGATTTTCCCCCAGTGCAATAGCTCCATTTTTTTGGGTTACTTTGTTCTACCATAGTATATGCATTAATGTGTTGTGCTCCTATTCTTGTGTCTTCTTTAAAGTATACACAGTACAGATAATTTCACCTGTACGAAGGAAAATTTTGTCCCAGAAAACCTGAACAAGACCAGGGATTTCATTATCTCTAATCTGTAGCAACCCTGTTTGATGCATCAAATTTGTGATTTTTTAATTTTATTTTTTAGCAAGACTTGTGCTTAACACTTTCAGGACCGCCCTGAATATGGATACCTATCCCCAGGGGCCAAAAAAAGAAAAAATTTAATACGGCATTTAAACACACTTCAGGACGCACACGCTGCGTCCTGAAGGCGGGCGCACGCCAGGACGCAGCGTGTGCGTCCTCGGTCCTGAACGTGTTAAGCATATATTTAATTTCTTTATCTTTTATGCATTGATGCTTTTTATGGGAAAATTGATAATTGTGTAATGTTTCATTACATGTGTTCCAAATAGTTTTCGATAGTATAGGGAGTAAGGGAGAAATAGACATTTTGGGAGAATTTAAAGGATCAATGTCTTCACAAAATTCATGAATGAAAGAGAACATGATTCTTAATTGTAATTGAATTACTATTGTCTTTATTCTCAAGAAAATTTCACTTCCAATTGTTGACACAGGAGCGTGATGCAATAAGAAATTAGTGGTCTGTATGATTTATGATGTTTTAATAGGCGGATTCAATCTCTGGATTCTACACACAAGTAATACAATTAGTAGGACCATTGGCCACACAGCACAACCGCTAGCACCGAGCGCAAGGGAGTGTGTCCAGTTCACCTTATGTTACCGGAGCCAAGCCCATCTGGAAGGTTCCACAAGCCAGTGGAAGGGGGGCGAACTGCGTTGCAGATCTGAGAACTGCTGAGTCACCCTTGTGGAACTACGCAGTTCTATGCCGCGACTACCTCCCCTCACTCCTCCCAAGGGCACAGTCCATGACGTCACACGAGGGACATCTGTTTACACACAAACCCTCAGTCCAAACACCAATGTTTCACCTTATCACATGCACACTGGTTTAAATAAATCATTAGTATGCCGACATTCAGAAAGAAGTAACGTAATAAGTTCACTGTGGTTCTGGCACATGGTTTTTTTATTGGCAAATGTATTCAAATAAGTGTCTTTAGGATGATCTGATAATGGCTTTTCACGTGATAAGAGTATGCCTGATGGCCATTTCTGTGTGACTGCAGTATTTAGTTCTCTTTTCCATCTCTGGTTTTTTTCAATTTTGCGTCCATAATGTTGTTTGGTAAAAGTGTTAATTTATATAGGCATGTAATGCTTCAACAGTAAGGATTATTTTGGATTACTTGCTTGATTAGGGTAATTTTACCATTCATTTCCTGACTGGTTGGTGGTGACAGATTTAGTAGGTACGGAGGTGAAAGAAAAGCTTGAGAGTTGCTTCAGTGTGGGAATGAAGTACATGTGCATAACTTGAGCTCAATGGCTTCTTGCAAGGAGTGACCTGGAGACGAGAGTGTAAAATTATTATTGCTCCCACCAGTCCAGCTCCAGGGGTCATAAGAACACACAAGCCCAACACCCTCCACATCTAGCTTGTTCTTCGTACACTTCGAATGTATCCAGTGAAAATCACTCCTGATATAAGACCCAGTGGGGCAAGCCTAGCCACGTAGAAATACCGGTTCCCGTCAGATCACCAAAGTTGAGACCGGATGGGGGTTGGAGGGGTGGCCCTCCTCCATACCTATACCGGGGAGGATGAAGAGGTGACACTCCTCCAGACCTCTACCGGGAGGTCAGAGGGAAGCCCCAGACTGGGAATGCTGGAGGTAAGTGACCCTCTTCCATTCCTGTACCGGGAAGGTTGGGGGTGTCACTCCTCCATCCCTCCACCATAGTGCTCTTGTCCACTGTCTGAAAGTGGCAGGCAGGAAAAATGTGGGACAGCACAGTGGACCAAGAAGTCTGAGTGCCAGGAAGGCTCCAGAAGGCCCTCACCCACCCATACAATCTACAAGAGTACCTAGTGGAGATGTAAAATTTGGCAACTGCTGAGCTCACATACTTGGAGGGTTCACATGGGTATGAATTCAAATATTTATGATCAATACATTACACCTAAGTGGTACAGATAGCATGGTGGTAAAAATTTAAATTTTTATTAATTTAATATAAAAATGGAAAATCATTACATAATGGAAGACAGCAAAGACCTTGAAAATAATTTCATGCACAATGCAGCTGATGCCCCAAAAAATGCAAGAGCCCTCGAAGAATGGCAAACCACTAAAAAAGAGGAAAGGACAATTAATATTATGCCAGTCACTTGAACATTATTGGGTAAAAAAGTAATATAGTTTCTATTAAACACCATGGCAAATATTATTTACATTACCTGAAAGTGCCTGAATCTGTGATAAGAAAATATAAGTTAACACGAATAGCATGGGATCAGTGGATTCTGGTGTTCCCCAGGTCATATGAAGGATCAACATAAATGTTCCAAAATTTGATAGAACTAATGACTTCCACAAATCTGTAGAAAAGCACCTTGGCTTATTTAAGGGGCCAATTGACCATATTAAGTATGTACTAGCATATATTGTACAGAAGACAACAGCCATATCTGTAAAAAAAAATAACTACCTCATATGATTTGAAAGTAGTAAAAACAACAAGTGTCTAAATTTCCAAGCTATTCTCACCAATGACAGACTTCCCGAATATTGCGTAAAAGTTATTTTCTCCTTGGAAAAATGCAGAATGTATCCCACTTATGTCTTTAGACACTGAAACGTCGTTTAGTTTGGACCAATTATAATAAGCTTCTACAATCAGCATTATAATGGCTAATTTCCAATGATTCTAGAAAGCAGGGAAACAAAATTGTTGGTTAGATAAGGACCACAGGTTGCAATCAGCATAAAATAAGTGGGTTCACGAACTACCAACAAATTTTTATCCACGACCCTTTGAAATGAACAGCAGTACTGGAACGCTCATTTCCTACCTTGAAAGATGTATTAAAAATGACATGCCTGTAGGCCTGTCTGTTCAGCAAAGCGATATCAATGATGACAATAACAGGGTCATATTCTATGTACTTATCGGCTATTTGGTGGCAGTGACCCTGCAATATTAAACTTATTATATTCATGGACCATTAAGGAGACTACCGTTGAGATACGGTACTTACACAATTACTCATTTTCAGGACTGAAGGGCTATACTCTTTGAATAGTTCTCCTACTGGGTTACCACAGTTTATGCAAGCATATACTTCCCTAGAGTTGGAGATGATCTCCATAATGAATACTGCTAAGTTACAACACGGTGCACTCCTCAGTTATATACCAGTCATTTCCCGTTAAAGAGGCTGATATAACAAACTGGATGAATGGAATACGGCAGAAAGAGTGTTAACAGTTAATAAATAAACCAGGGTAAAATAATATAGTAACTCAAACGCTAGTAATAACTTCAACCGCTTCAGTTTCCAAGCCGGCAAGAACACAACGTTCGCCTTATTAACTTATCTTGCCTCATTTGTTTCTAGATTTTAAATGAGCCTAGCCGCCTCATTCCCCAAGCGCTCATTTCAAAAGTTTCCACCACATTCCCTCTGCGCCGACTTAAGAGCCTCTGTCACCGACGTTATAAATACCCCTATTGGTGAACATGTTAGCTCAATTGTAGGAAAATTTACTGCTGCAGTAAAGTTGAGTTTTCAGTTTCTCTCTAATTCTCAAGTTTTTAGAGTAAAATGCATTTTTTTGTCTTTCTTTCCCTCCATCGGTCTACATTCTCAGGTAAAGATATCTCCTTTTCAACGGTTTTTTCCACTAATTTTCTCCACTCATTTGGAATTCATTTACAATTCCTTGGCAATTTGAAACACGGGAAAATCTGTTGAAAATGAGTTCCTGAAACTGTTGAAAATGAGATTCAAGAGAGTTGAAAATTACTTCTAAAAATGCTGAAAAAGCGAATACTTAGGCCAAATAATGTTTGATTGAAGCTCAGATTTCACTCCCACCAGCAAAAGTAGATATCACTAGCATCAGCAAAAGTTGACATGAAACTCCGCCGTTTTTTTTTTTAAGTTAACCTTGCGAGACGAGAGCTCACCTTTACCCTCCGCCATAACTATAATTAACAAACATGACATCTTAGTTGGCTATATTTCCAGTCAGCCACCATATTTTACTATGTAACAAAAAGCATAATCGGTTCTGTTGCGGAGGCAATGGCTATCCTTGAGAATGCAGAGACTGCATTGGTGAACTTAAAAGAACTGTAAAACTTAATTAAAAATTTACAAATTTTATTGCTCTTATCGCTAGAAAAGCGTACATAAAAATCACAAATGTAAAATAGGCACTTAAAAAGTTGAATTATATAATGCTTCTTTAAAATGCTGCCAGTCACCATCTGATTTACTGCCTCATTTACCATGCTTTTCCTTGATTGTTCTGTATTAGTTCAGTTCAGTTTTTTGCTGGAAAGAAATTAGAATCAATAGACTGCTTCATCAAAGTCCTAAAGTCAGAAATATAGGAGCTACAAACACCATGTGAATGAGAACAGTTAATTTTGCTGATTTCACAGCATATTCAAGGGTAACTTGTTTACACTCTTACCTCTTGAAATGAAGTTGTAATAGGTTTTTATGGTACTGCAAGTTCTCTCTTTTCATCTCCCAAGTTATAAAAAGGATTCCTACTGCGGTTCTATCCTCATAGTCGTGAGCCTCGCTTCAGCACTTCTGAAAAGTAGGAGTGCGATGAGGATGTAGGTAACGATTTCATATACACAGAATCCCGCATGAATTTTCTATACAAAACAATGCTTACAAGTTCAACTAACGACGCTTAAAAGAACAGGAGAGGATTGATTACTTTATCTTATCAGAAATCGGCGACGTCCGTCTTTCTAGGCTTCGCTCACACTTTTCGTAGCTAACGTACGCAAGGATTCACCCTTGTTCCACTGATTACATCTTTGGCTTCCCACGAAATTTCCGATTGAAATAGCTCATCATAAGATGGAAAAACATCGACCTTCTGCTCCTAGAAGTATTCCAAAACTTCCATGGAGTATCATGACCAGTGTATGTTTGTTTTTTTCGGGTATACCCCGCGTACTATGACCAGGTGTGAAACCTGACGTTTCGTATGACGAAAGGGAATGAGATACCTCATTCCCTTTGATAAAGTGGCCAGCAACGGCCACGAAACGTCAGGTTTCACACCTGGTCATAGTACGCGGGGTACACCAAAAAAACAAACATACAGTGATAATGACCCGCGAAAGTTTTAACCAAGAATTATCATGACCAGGTTCAGTGACTAATTTGATAGTTGTAGTCAAACGACTACTGTTCGCCTTGCCTTCTCAATCACCACCAACAAGGTCAATCGCTTCAAGTGTGTGGATTAAATCTGGAAAATATATGCTTTTCACATGGCCAATTATATGTGTGTTGCATGCTCAGGAGTGAGATAACGAACTTACGTTATTGCAGAGGGCGGTAAGACCAAAAATAGTGTTTATCCCAAAGCACTTTAATAATTTTTTCAACTTTAATTTAATACAAAAATAATCATTGTCTTTCATTTATTTTTTTACATGCAAATGTGTCTGCTTTCGTTCACAATCGTTAAATCATACCTGTGAATTTCTTTCCTTCCTTCCATTCATTCTTGCTGCAAACAAATTTACGTAATATACAGTACTCCAACTAATACACAGTTGTAAATATCACACGTAAAGAAACGGCACAAATAACACAAACGACCTAATCGACCTAATGCACAAAAAACTGAACATTGAAATGCAACCGCCTTCACTGCCAAATTCAATCATGAGGAGATTATTCACTTGAAAATCAGCGCAAACCAGTCCAAGTAAAATGAGTTGAAAAACAGATTGAAAATGGGATGCAAAATTGAATGAAAATCAGTTCCAAAAGAGTGCATCTAGAAAAATGAGGATGGAAATCAGTACAAATGAGTTTAAAATCAGATGAAAATGAGAAAAACCCTATAAAATGTGTTTCAAAACTGTTTAAAATCAGTTGCAAAAGAGAAATTTTTACCTGAGTTGTCATCCACACCTCAAACCCCTCCTGTCTATTTTTGTTATCTCCTCCCGATTCAAAGTTCGCTGCCATACGGCCATACAGTCCGTGTTTCGATATTCCCATACAGCTCTAAAACCAGTATAAAGGGTAAAAAGTTTTTTTACGCGTTAAGGTTAATTATGTCTAATAAAAAAATACTACTATGTCTACCTTGGGTAAAGCCCCATCAACAAATTTCAAAGAACTGCGGAGCTGGCCGCGCAGTAACTTTAACGGAGTCACCCGCTCATGGTCACACAATTGTGTGAAATTCACAGTGAAAAAATCATTCCCCTGGATTGGGACTCGAACCCAGACCCTTCGATTCCGCGCTGAGTGCTCTTCCCAGTTTAGCTACCCAGGCGTCCTCTCTCACTGTGAATTTCATGGAGGCTTTGAGGATCGAGTTGTCCTCACAGGCATCGTGCATACAATGCTATGGAAGAGATTTTTTGTGAGTGGTGGGAAATAAGTTTGGAGAAGGATATTCAATCTAACACGTCGAAACATGCAGTGCTGACCCAAGGGATGGGCAACGTGGCCAGAAGCTATAGGCGGTCGGTCGTTAATTAATGAATGAGCGAAGGGGACAGAAAGAATAAAAATGGGATGTCACTTCCCACATTCATTTCCATCAAAGATTACCTCCTTTAGCACATTATAAAAGTGACTGACACTCGTAACTAATTGCATTTAAGAGCACAATGAAATCTGCTAACTAAAAATTCACTTTTATTAGAGTTCTTGTCGCAACCCCATTCAGAGGAGCTGTTGCTATAATAATTGCACTAAAATAAGTAATTACGCGGCAGGAATAATGTAAATTATCTCTTGAAGCTCTTTTCCTCGTTAATTTTGAATTTTGGAGAGGATGAACAATCTAGTTCCTAGCGGGAAAGGAAAATACCATGAGGAGGGAATCGTTCTGCCACCCCAGAGTAACACATCAATTAAAGCGTAGTTTAATAAATCACAGTTGGTAAATAAATTCTTCATTAGATATAGCCAAATAAAATATTTTCATGATTATTGGAACTGAAGTTGTGAAAACATAATATATATATTTTGAAGAAAGAGATAAACACTGGTTTAAATTTACTCACTTTTAACTACCAGCTACCAAGTTAATGGTTCGTTGCGTAACTTTATGGAACTCCTTCATAATTGAAAAGAAAAAACTTTGATCGTTCCACATAAATAATTTTATTGCCAACGTAGGTTTCTTCGCTGGGCGACATTATCAGGTAATTTACAGAAAACTTTTTTCACACAAAATATAGGTACACTGGGGGGAAGCGGGTGGAAAGGTTTGGAAGAGGAGGGAGAGAGTTCGGCTGGGGGAGGGAGGGGGGAGGTTGAATGAGTAAGGAAAGAGAGAAGTTAAGGAAGAAGGGCATTGTGGGGGAGGCCGTAGGTCACTGTTGTTTGAGAGGGTTAGGCTGGGGAAGGGTGGTAAGTTTGATGAGTAAGGAAAGGGAGGAGAGAAGATAAGGAAGAAGGGCACTGTGGGGGGGAGTCCGTAGGCTTCTGTGGTCAGGAGGGAGTGGGGGAAAGAGTGGTTGTGCGACCGTAAGTCACGATCGTGTTGCAAGGTGGGGGGAAGGGGGAGGTTTTGGAGGGTGGACGGGGACTTCAGGTAGTGAAAGGTTAAGCAGAGGGGAATGGGATTGAAAAAGAATATCATTGATAATAATGCATTCGTCAGGTTTTACGTATTTCCGAATTTCCACTTGTTCAAGTGCGTCCAACTTGGCACCCTTCTTTTCCACAAGGAGGATTTCCAGTTGAAAACTTGTGGTTGTGTTCTAATAAGTGCTTGGCAAAAAGAGAAGAATGATTATTGTTTCTAAAGCATGCCTCATGCTCTTTTACCCTTATTTTGAAACTTCTCTCAGTCTGCCCGACGTAAACTTTTTTGCACACATCACAACGTCAGTTTACACACTCCACTCGCATTTAAAGGGTCTACCTTGTCTTTAGTAAAACTAATTAAGTTTTTAAAATTTCTTTTGTTGTAAAAGGCCGGTTTTAACTTATCTTTGGGCAGCAACTTACTCACTTCGGAAGAAATATTTCCCAAGAATGGAATCCTACGCCACTTGATGCATTGGTCTCCTGTGAGGAGAGTGGGAAAAATACTTTTCATAGCTAACTTCATGCGTTTTCTGTTGTAAAGGGTATCAATTATTTTGGGAGAATAACCGTTGTTGGTGGCTATTTGTTTTATTATGTTGAGTTCTTTAGATTGGCTGGCCTCTAACATAGGGATGTTTATCAATCTGTGCAAAAGAGAATGGAATGCAGCAAGTTTTTGAGAAAAATGATGCCTGGATGAGGAGCGAATGACTTGATCCATGTAGGAATACTTCCTAAAAATTGAGAAGTCCAGTTTTTTGAGATCAAGATATCCAAAAAGTTTAGCGTACCGTTAAGTTCGGTCTCCTTCGTGAATTTCAGGCACTTGTCCACACTATTGAGCCTATGAGTGAACATCTCTAGTTGCCTCATGGTGCCTGACCATGAGATACAAAAGATGTCATCTACATTTCTGTACCAAAAAAACACATTTTTTACAAGTTCCCGGTCTTGAGACAGCAAAACTCTTTCAAAGTTGTCAATATATATTTCTACCAGAAGTGGGGATAATGGGGAGCCCATTGCCAGTCCTTCGGATTGTTTATAAACTTTGCCATTGAATTTAAAATAGTTTTGGTTTACACACAATTTGGTCAAGGAATATAACTCACTTATCACTGGAGAGGGAGCACCAGCCTTGATGAGTACGACTTCCACCAGATTCACAGCTTCCTGTGCAGGGACACTTGTGAACAAATTACTCACATCGAAGGAAACGAGCGCAGGCAAACGCGAAACGAGGCAAAACTTGTTGCGAAAATTCAAAGTGTTCTTTTGTTACAATTTTATGTATAATTTCTCTGTTATGGATGCGGAGGTGTAGGATATATGAGAAGAGGGAGTTGATAACGGATGTAGATAATAATTCCTTTTCTTGATTATAATTTCAGTGTAGCAGGTGTAATTGAGGGAGATGCTCGTCGTTGAGATCCAGGACGACCGCTGCCGAAAGCTGATGATAACATTGGATGCAAGTGTTGAGGGTCAAAAGTGACATAAAGTGACATGTACAGTCATTTGTAAAAGTCTGTGGGCAAAATCTGCAGAGCCTCTTTCGGCCAAGTAGTTAAGTTAAAATTTATGTTGGCTAAACCTGACTGATAGAGACTTGAAAGGTATGTGACAGTTAGGGAAAATTTCACGTTAATACGTGAAGGAATGGAACGGACCGCAGGGTATGGACCAATGGGTCTATAACCTGCGGTCGTCACACTTGATTTTAACAGGTAGGGTTTTAAAAAAACATTTAAATGCTGGAAATGATCAAATTCCAGGGTCAATTGAAGCAAAATATTTCGTAAGGCAACTGAGAATCAACGAAAATGGTAAGGACGGGAAATTGACGGCGTTCGTAAAAACAATTCGTAAAAAATTCACCTGGTCTAGTTTCGAGGCCCTGTCCCTGCAGTCTACAACGCTTTTAGTATTTTATGCAGCTAATTAATAAACAATTAGTTTTTTGATCCGATAAATACACTTTAGGACCATTTGGTACCATTTTTCTTTACAATGAGAAGGGAGTATATTGAATGGTCGAACTAATATTGTGGTAGAAATTAATGATAAACTATTTCTAATGATGAAAGGTAGAGTTACCCTCGGTCGAATTATCAAAATAATTTTCAATAAGGCATTTAGGCGTAAAATGGTGATATATATAAATCAATGACACCGTGCTTCATATATATCAAGCGTCAAGCATTCGGAAATTAAGAACCATTGGACAAAATACCCTTTATTTCCTAGCGAGAATAGATCATCTTGTAAGTAACTATCAAAATTCTCTACCTCCGCGCTAGCTGCCTCTCTGACTCCTCCTGCATGACTCGAGTTGGAGTTTAGTAAATAGTGGTAGCTTTCGTGGAAAAACAAGATCCTTAGGATGAATAAACTGAATAATATGCGCGAAATCTATTCACACCGACGTCTCGCACTCGTACCTATGCCATTAGCTTGCCACATCTAGCTATGCTTTCCTTCACCGTTAATGTGGAGGCTTGTGGAGGCTTAATGTGGTCTGTTGTGGTCTGTTGTGTAGAGTGTAAGATCGAAGGCACGAAGGTCGCAGGTTCGAGACTCGAGGGTGAAAAATATTTTCTGCTTTTTTTGTTACTGCCATTTTTACGCATGTAATCATTGCTTTTAAACATCAAGTCAGTTTGAATATTAAAAGTGAACACATTTTTTGTCCCCAATTTCCGACTTTTAAAAAGTTACCTTGTCTTCGTCTTCGAGTAACGGATTCGGAATCACTCGCCTGCAGTTCGAAAATTAATTTCTGTCTTTCGCCACGAATTCTTAATCATCATATTATACAGTCCCCTACCTCCTTCCCTCTTCCATGTGGATTCCAGAGTACAAATTTCCCTGCGTCTTCTTATCGACTCTGCAGTTCCTAAAATAATCCATATCAATAAACACCGATCGCTTTCGTAATCTACGACGGAATGTCTTGAGGAGCTGCTAATATGCTTGTACCGAGAAAATCTGTTGGCTGTCATTGTTGTAGTAAACTCTGGTAAACATAGTTAACTTCCGAGTTATATTCGTTAGCTTTCTTTTTCTTCGAAAGTTAACCACATCGGAAATGTAAATGAATGAATACCTTTAATAAGCATGACTCCTTGTTATACAATAAAGCTAGATATGGTAACGGCAATTCATATCCTGGGGCTTTTCTCCCAGTTCTTCGTCATATCTTAAAAATATTCCCTGACTATCGTTGCATTAGGAGTTGCATTGCGTTGCTCTTTGGAGAATGCGTTCACCCATAAACTGCGACAGACCGTCGCTGAGTTCTGAGAGATGATGAGTTAAACTCCTTGTTTCTTTATGTGAAAGTAAAATGGGGCGGGTTTCTCAAGCGCTTCGCAGTAGGAACAGAAAATAATCATCGAGTTTGTATGCTCGAGTCATGCCTCCTTGCCATGATGTCATGTGCTGTGTGCACGAGCGAGCTCTCTGTCCATATGCAGGCCTCTGGCAGCGGGGAATCGCAAATCCGCAAGCAAAATAATCTACATGGCGCTAAGTTTTAAGTGCCATATGTGTGCATCACAAGCGTGTTCATTATTTTTATCATCAAATACAGTGAACTTAACTCCTGGTACCCACCCACGAAGTAGAGTCAGTGATGACAAAAATCGATCATCTCATATTTGTTACATGCTAAGTTATAGTAGGTTGAGAGCCAAAAATAACTGTAACGGGGTATCGATGAGTAAATTAATCAATTTGTTTGTTCACGTGCAAAATGTTCATGAGTAAGAGTAAATAGTATCACGCTGATATGGAAGACTTGAGAGCCTTTAATGGCTCATCATCATGGAAGGAATGAAGAAAGGAATCACTCTGAGAATCAATCTTATTATTTGAGTTGACGCCGTTATTTTTCTTTTAACTATAATATATTCAGAGAATCCCAGCATATTAGGGTTTTACGGATAATGCAACGAGCGTTCTGCGGGACCTGTGATTTTAATTAGCGATTTGCTACGCAGCGAGCGAGCGAGCTCTCGCGAGCATCGCTCACCCCTTAGCGTGCATCCTCGGGATTTTTGAAGGATGTTTTTTATTTCGCTTTCTTCTTATGTTAATTATATGCTAATGCTTTATTTTATTTTGTCATTCAACTAAATCCTTTTCAAATCAATAGATAATTTTACATACCTTATGTTCCCGAAATTATTGATTTATGTCCTAAAATCGGTATTTTACTTACAAGTAAATCACATTGAGAAAAACATGTGGATTTCAGTCGTATCGCTTTCTACCTTCCAATTCTGTACTCCGCAATGTGAATAACTGATTTTTCAGAATTACCCCTTACCAACCCTGACGTCCCTAGTTCACGAACTAAACAGTCATAATATGCTGGAATCGTCCTTTTATGTCTGACAGAAATATTATTCTTGGAATATTTTTCTAGTTAATGTCATTTAAAGCTATAATAAACCCAATTTCGAATACTTCTGGACCGTGTTTTCCTGTATTGAAGTCTTCTTCAGTTCTTTCCCTCTAAATCTTTTCCACAGTATCGGTCAAGATTTTGACTGATTCTTACCGTTCACCCATGATAATTATAGTTTAGTGGGAATAAAGGAATAGGGATGAGAAAACTTCGCCTGGTTTTTTTTCCAGATTGAGGAGACAAGGATGTCCTTTTTCTTGATTCCCTCGGTGACTTTCACTCATTATGAGTCCAGAAAGTCGGATATCATCATCGGGAATCGCCAAAAGAAAAAGACGAAAGGTGAAGGTAGATATGGATCAAGGGAAAAATGGAGGGACATAACTAAAGGCACGAATAAATAAAACTCTCGTGGTAATGGAGGACGGGGACAATTGTGAAAATAAAGGCACGAAAATAACGAGCACTCCTCGTACCTGGTGCTTCTTTGCTACAAACAAAAAAAACTTCATATCAACATAAAATAAGTTTTGCACTCAGCGCTGTCATCAAAAATTGCAGGCAGAGAGAGGGGGAATTAATATTCTGTGGCATCTCCCTCCAATTCTATTGCCCGCGTTAGTCTCGATCTCATGGAATTTATTAAATTCTTACACAAGTCTGGGCGTCGGGAAAGGGAAGCCCACACCTCTCTGACATGATCCTCAAGATGTTGAACGGTCCTCAAGCGGTCTGCAGACCACTCCCGAGATATTATCCTCCACAGATTTTCAATGGGATTGAAATCGGGCGATCGCGCCGGCCAATCTATGGGACAAAGTTTTGGATTTTGTGCCAGGAAATCTTTGACAACTCGCCCTGTATGAACTGGACAGTTGTCCTAGACAAAAATTACTTCTTCTTCTCCAAGGACTATCTCGGAAGCGTACGGAATTAGGTTTTCCCTTAGAATACCGACATACTCCACAGATGTCATTCTTATAGGTGTTCTAACGAGGGGACCAGGCCCAGCTGCCGTCATTGCACCCCAAAACCCGATGGTTACGCGGCCAGACCTATTGTTTCTCACAATGTAGGCGGGATCATACCTGTTGAGAAAGTAATTAATGAAAAGAGACGACTTTTCAGAATAAGGAAGAAACACAATACTGAAAACAATTTCATTTATGATTACCTTTTCCCTCGCGGGCGCCATAGTTGAATGGTACCATCCTCATTGATCTGAAATCTCACAATATCGTTGAGCAAATGTGAATCTGGACTGTTTATGAGCCGGCGTTAAAAATGGCTTTTGGCACGGTTTATAATTTCTCAGGCCTACTTCTTGAACCCTACTTCGATACGTAGAGTAGCTGCAGCCAAACCCCATCTCTTGCGGCAAGGACGCTAATCTTCCCCTTGAAACGGGGTGCTGCTGGTCATACTCTATAATGGAGCGATTTTGTTCCTCGGTCGTACACCACGGTCTTCCGGGACGAGCTACACTCTTTAGCAGGGACGGATTAAGGGGGGGGGGGCGTAATTCCCGGGAAAATAGAAAAGACGGTAATCATTAAGGTGGTTCTCCAATGCAAGTTTTTATTTCACCAGCTCAATACAGAATGTTTAAAGATAATTGGAAAATATCTAAAAGCTACTTTTCTAAACAGAACAGTATCCTCGATGTTCGCAATTGTACTTTTGTAGGCCTTTTGATGAACAGTGTTGTGAAAGCTTTGGTGCCGTAACGGAATAGTTATAAGATATTATACTATGTATGCAGACCTATATACACCTATTTACTATGTATGCAGAGAATCGGGCCGCGATTTTGGGCAGTTGAGCCGTAGTGCGTCTGCGAGAGAGGATTACAGTCTCCACGCCCTCCTTCAGCATTGCCTACTATGCGACACCCTCCACTCTCGTGCTCGTCGCGACATGTCAGTTGCCCGGCTCTAGCGAGTGTATTTTTTCAGTTGTAGTGAGTGGCAAGTTCAAGAGTTCTTCACATGTTTAGGACCCTGCGTCCTTTTTCCTTTATTCTGTGATATACCTGACGTGCAGATCAACCTTTCAGCCAGAGATGGTAAGTTCAGTCAGTTAATTACAACGAACTTATTTGCGCTTTCTCGCGCTCGCCATTATGGTCGGACGGCCGGCTTCAAGCTCGGGCCCACATTAGCCTCCATTGCTATTTATCTGCTTTTTGATCAAGGAATTGAACACCCACCTATTTACTGGACTTTCATTTTCATTGTGTTGTAATAGAAATGCTGTAAGAGGTCCACCCACATTAGTTTTGTCCCCTCTCCTTTTGATAGCAGTAAAATTGAGGACTCTCTAAGTAAAGCAAAATAATTTTCAAGTATTACGCTATAGGGTGAGAAAAGATATGCTTATAATGTTTTTTGCTACTCGTCGCAGAAGGAATAGCTAAGGTTTACTTTTGTTTACAGGCGTCTTCTTCTAGTAGGCCTGGTACAAGGCGGAAAACTAATAGTGCTTCTGCGGACCTTCGAAGCTTTTTCTCTCGCGTCCAAAAACAAAAGACGCCAGAAGCAGCAGGAGGAAATAAACAATTTGCTAACATCATGCCTTCATGCTGCACAACTGACAATGAGACTCAAGCTGAGTCCATGGTCCTTTTACAATCACCTCCACGTAGCCACGAAACATCGACTGAAGCTTCAATTTATTCACTTCCTTTGGCTGAAAATGTCAACTGTGACGTAGGTCTCTTCATTGTACCAGGAAAGGAAAGACCTGATGATAAGAAAATAGCAGAACTTTTGGAAAGCCCTTGGACATCCACAAGCCACTACAAGTATCCCTTTTCAACTCATAGGAAGGGAACCGCGGAAGAGCGTCGTTACGTGAGGATAGAACATCTTGAAAAGTACCCTTGGCTTGTGGTTTCTCCCTCAATGAATGGATGTTTTTGTAGGTATTGCCATTTTTTCCCAATCAACGGCAGCTTACGGTACAACTTTGCAGTTAAAAATCCCTCGTTACAGAGCCGTTAAAGTTTTCAAAACTGCTAGGGAAACTAGATGATCTGGAAAACCACCAACACACAGTCTATCACAAAGGTGCAGTGCCCAGTTGGCCCTAAATTTTCTGGAAAAATACAAAAAACCTGAAAATCAAAACACAAGCCAACTGGACGGCTACAGAAGGGAGAAAATCAAGGAAAATAGAGAAAATCTGAAGCTAATACTTAAAAATGTGACTTTTCTTGGCCATCAGAACATACCATTCTGAAGGTGCGACGCGACGGTGCATTATCATTGGAAGAGCCCTTGACGAATTACGGTAACTTCCGAGCATTACTGCCTTTTCGTTGCTAGGTATTATAAAAAATTATAAAAATATTTAAGGAAAATAGTATTTTCTGGATATGTACTTATATTTTTATTTCATTCCAACCAATTTTCATTTTGTACGGCATTAAAGAAGATTTATTTCAAGTTCGAAATCCTTGTGCACCTTCACTTCACCGACCTGAAGAAGCTGACTGAAGCGCCGCCGAAACTCTCGTCCGAGGAAACATGGACCAACGAGGAGTAAAACCCGGAAGACACTTCACTTCTTCACAAGAATGGCATTCTTTACGTCGTTTTTTTACGTTTTTCAAATGTGATTAGATAGATTTACTCAATAATTTATCACATCTCTTATATCTAATATAGCCACACCAAAACTACGTTGCAAGCGCTTCATTTCTTTTAATTTTCCGAGGGAAGTCCACCCGGACCTCCATTTAGTTGAGATTATTGTATTCCCCCCAGGCGCCGCGGGAAGTAGTGAACCGCCCCCCCCCCCAAAACAACGACCTTAATCCGCCCCTGCTCTTTAGCTCCGTGTCCCCTTCTCTGCTTCTCTTCAACCACCTATATACACAATTTCGGTGGACACCAAAATGTCTTGCCACTTCTGCCACTGATCGGCCAGCAGCAACCATTCCAACCATTTCCCCTCTTACTGCGGGAGAGGTTTCCATGACGGAGCGCGTTCCATGTCGACTGATCTGTATACTGCGACAAGCTGCACAGATCAAGCGTCGCAGGTAATATGAGTCCCTGCCGCGATCAACTACGCTTGGTTTGGTATATTTGTTGAACTTCAATAGTGGCGCTGCTATAGTTCATAATCGCCAGGTCTATTTATATTTATCATTGATGGTGTAAATTAAATCAAGAATTGAAACATTTATTCGTTTTATTCCATTTTTTTAAATAATTATTAGTTATTGGAAATAATCAGCCTTTCACGGGAGAAAAATACCACGATATTGAACTGTGTTTTGAAGGGGCGAAGAGCTGAGGCCGAGAAACACCTCCTTGGCATTCGAACGAATTCATTGGAGGTCAAGGCATCAGAGTTGTCAGGCTATTTTGCTTCCTCCAGAAATACTATAAACAGAGAGCTCGCTCGTGCACACAACACATGACTTCATGGCAAGGAGGCATGACTCAAGCATACAAACTCCATGATTATTTTCGATTCCTTACTGCGAAGCGCTTGAGAATCCCGCCCCATTTTACTTTCACATAAAGAATAGATGTCTCTTTAGTAGTGTACAGCTCTCGCTGAAGCTTATGGCGTTCGGATACGCTGAAGAATACGTCGTGGAGGGGTAAAGTTTGGTGGAAGGGGTAGGTAAAAGGAACGTAGGGGAAAGCGAAGACATGGCATTTGTGCCATGCATGAATGCATTTAAAAAAATGGAATTTGTATGACGCGGACAACACAAACGCCGCGCATCCGAAAGCCATAAGCTTTCGCGAGAGCTGTACTGCAGGTTCGCATGTAGCACTCTCCCAGTTTCTAATTTGATAGCTCACACTTCTCCTGACTGCTTTTTGGTCTGTGCCCAGCGGCCGGGGGAACGTTCGAGGTCCCGATTTGTACAGGGACGAGTGCTGCAAGCCTGGTGTGGAATCACCCCGTGCCACACACCCTAGAGGTGGTTTGCACGGTATTTCGTAGATGTAGATGTAGTGATCGATGGCAATGTATTCCATTTAGCATAAGACCAGATTAGACCGCATTAAACAAGGCTTTTAAGTTTTATTTAACTATAGTATAATGAAATTTTTCTATGATTTAGTGCTCTGATATCTGGATCACGTTGAGAATGTCTTAGGTTTTTCAGGCAAGAAGAAAATTTCGAAATTACATTTGGCATTCAGCGACCGTTTAAAATCCCGATATTTAAATAAAATTGATTTTGAGTGTGAATATGCTATATAGACACAATAAAAGGAAAATTTGTGGTTATTTTATGCGTTTTTAATATAAGAAGACCGAAATAACGTGGGATCAATTTAAAATACAGCGGCTGATTTTCTGTCATCTACAACTACAAAATACCCTGCAAGCCACCTCAAGGGTGTGTGACATGGAATGTGTAGTCACCAACATGCATTACACTATACCCATGAACTTAGAAGGTAACACTATACCCTAAAGTTAGTGTAACTAAGACTCATATGGGTTCGTCCTGGTGTCGCTTAGGCCAAAGGACATAAAATATGGCGGGTGGTTTGCTCCTCTATTCTTACCCTAGCACATTGTGTGGATTCAATTTTAACTGCTAACAGTGGACGTTTTTCGAGAAGTCGGTGCTTCATTGCTTCAAATTGGCATCAACGAATGAACACAGTGGCTGGAGCGGTAATCGCGTGTCAATGAGAGCACATTTAAAGTGGTTGGAGCTATTTTTGTTCATGTACGGACTTGCGCGAAACTTTGCATGTACGTGTCCTTTGTAGGTAACATCTATAGATTAAAGTGAAAAATTTAGCATTTTACCGATTTGGTTTCTTGGCAATTCAATGCTATTTTACATGTAGCCTTAGGGTGCATGACATGTACATCGAAATAATTCGATTACATATGTGCAGATTTTGCCTCAAACGCGAAATAATTCGTTTCATATCATTATAATTGTTGTTAGCAAAATATCAAGGTATCATGACGAGCAAAAAAAAACATATTATAACATTTAATTTTTGCTGGAATTTCGAATGCCGAGCCGAAAACCCAAGTCATAACAATGTTTTAATTAAGGCGAATAAGTGCGATATTCCACAGAGGAAAAATCATTCGCCTTGACCGGGATTCGAACCCGGATCCCTCGATTTCGCGCCGAGTGCTTTAACCAGTTAAGCTACCGAGGCGTCCTTAACTGGTTAAAGCACTCGGCGCGAAATCGAGGGTTCCGGGTTCGAATCCCGGTCAAGGCGAATGATTTTTCCTCTGTGGAATATCGCACTTATGTGCACTTGCGGGTGACTCCGTAAAAGTAACTACCGTGGCTAGTCCCGGTATCCTTAAAATTAGTTAAGGCGAATACTTTAAAATATAATTCTTGTATAATTTCCATTTCCACTGCATAAACAGACTTGCTTAAATGAAATGTAGTTCAAGAATTTTTTTCGCCTTGAAAAGCTAATAATATGTGCGCTCAATGACTCACGATTACCACTCCAGCCACCTTAACGTATTGGTATTATGTACCCCGCATCAAATATACAATTTATATATAATTCAAAGATGAGCAATTTTTTATTTCATATAATTCATAGGAAAAAAGTCATACATTGTCTCCAAGTTATGGAATATTTTATGTGGATGCCCACGATAATGATGTTATTGCACACGACTCCTTTCATGCCTTCTTGCACTCCTATGCTGGTTGAAATGCAAATTTATAACATTTTACGCCTAGTTTCCTTCCAAGGTATTTCGCCACTATGATTACGATTCAAAAATAATTCCTGTTCTCATTGACCTTAAACTGATTAGCTTTAACTTTATCGTGTACGTGGCGTGGTGGTTTTGTCGATTTGACTCATGATAATCTTTTTAACGACATAGTAATATTTTACCAAATATTTAGAAAATCTTATTGAGTGAAGAAAACTCTTAAATAAAAGTTGAAAATATTGATACGTGAATATGGACATCACCCTATGTATCGGTCTGACAACCGATATATCGGGCGATACGCTCCAAAGGGATGTATTAAACCTCTACGCGGTACCGGTATATTGTACCAGTAGGTATATCGGCCGCGACAGCAGACTTTTATGTGGTCTGGTATATATGCTTGTTTTCCCCCTGTAGTTCCCTTTGTCAAAAAACAAATTAAAACTTTCGGGAGGGGGGTGGAGGGTTTCGCATCCCATGAACCCCTTTGGCTAGGTTGCTGGTTGTTGGAGCATTGGAATACTCAAGTCAACCACGGCTGAATGAGCTGTCGCAATTGCTTATATGTTGGAGGGGGGGGGGGTTGTTATGACACCAGAAGTGAATGACGGAAGTGTAGAAGAAAAAGAATTTGGGAGTGGAGAGCGATGATCCGTGAGGAGTGTTTAGGTCGAATTGGAATCTTTTTCAACCGGCAATACCAATTTGATCGCGGCCATTTTCAAGAGAGTTCGCCCTAACCGATACCAGAAAATACTATCTCCCTCCAGCGAATTCCGTCATTCCCCTCGACAACACAGCCCATTCCAATTCAGCAGATCCCAATATCCACAATATGCACCAAAATATCGCTCGCTGAATGACGAACGTATCGTCGACGACGTCATACGCGCGACCAATCATACCCTCCGTTACAGAGAGTATCCAACCAATGGATGCTATCCGTTTGAATCGTTGCTTCACTCCCACAGCTCCCCTCTATGCTCTTGGTCATTTCAGGTTCAGACAACGATGAGTTGGGACGGACAACGTTGGTACGGACCCAGCAATCGCTTCACTTCGCGAAGAACTTGGAGACGGCGTGTCATTCATTGGGGGCCACCTGTTTAGAATCTATGTACGTAAGAGCATATTGAAGTTTAACCCCTCCTGATGTTTATATTTAGCATAATTTTAAAAAAAACTTAATTACTTACTAATATCTTGCCAAAGTGGAGTAACTGGAATGATTTAGGACCCCGAGGTAATAGTGTTCAACTCCCTCTATTATTATGACCATAAGTACGTGAGCCCTGTTCTGCCCCGGTATTGTATTCCGGGAAATTTTATTCTTATTGCGTCTTATCGTCGTCTTAATATTTCCAGCGTTGGCTGTTTGATGGTATTGACTCGCAATGCTCTCTCGTCAAGTGGGGATCGGGACAGAGTGGTGGCTGTAGCACAGGCTTTCCATTTCGATGGCCCGGGGTCGAATATATTAAGCAGCAAAGATATTTTAGTACCATCCCGATCCTTGGCTGGGTGCTTTAGAAAATGAGCACTTTAAGTGAAGTACCCTAGACCGTTGGATGGGAATTCAATCTGTGCAACCCTTGCACCATTTGTTAACAGCAGGCTAATTCCGACGCCAGGTTTCTCTCATCCTAAAAATCCGAAATATTCTGTCCCCTATTACAACCTATCCACCAATCCTGAAGGAAACAGATCGCAAGTAATTTTGCTGAAGCCAGGATGCATTGTCGGGAATTAAATAATTTTGCAATTCATTTGTCCGTATGTTTGCAGCGTATGTTTGACATCTGTTTTAGTAACAGTATCTGATGGTTTGAAGTTAGTTTCATGACTAAAATTACTTATCTTCACTTGTCTAATATTGTGGTTAGCATTTAATTTTTTTCTGCCATGCTTTCAACCAGTTTTCGCGAGATTTTGAAATTCATCACATTTGAAAGGTCTTATTCTGATTTATATAAGTTTCTAGCTCTATTTATATCCTTTGCGGGGTTAGCCCCGAGTATTCACCTCGGGAGGAATCTTAATATAGCTTTTAAAGATGAAACATTTGTCTTACTTAGCTACTCTGCCACATATCGTCTTCCATACTATAATTCGTAAATATTTTTAACCCTCTTTTCATCTCTCTTTCGCAGTCGCGGCAAGTGAATGGAAACAACCACAGTCGCCGCAAGCGGAATTGAAGACCAGAAAGTGTTAGTCAGAGATTGCAGTTCCCATGGATTGCATGAGAATTCATGAAGTAGTCAATTTTTAAATACGGCCAGTGCAGTGGTGAAACATCTGCCACCTGATAAGCAGAGAGATGATCCGCTGTTACAGCGTTGATCCCGTCAAGTTGACAAACCCATGAGACTGCACAGATTTTCCAGCAGATTGATTGGGTAAGTAGCTGGTTAAATTTCAAATTGCATGAATGATTATCAGCAGTTTTTTCAGTGTTATGGAATAACGTCACGCTTCTGAAACGTAATCGAATGGTGTCACGGATTTCTGCGGTACTAAATCTTGCTCATATATTCTCACTTTAGTTGCAACGTAGGCATCTGCAATGGGTTGAAGAACCGGATTCCATGTTTCAAGGTTGAATCACGTGCGTCAACGTTATGATTACAAAAATTTTCTGTTGCAGGAGGCGTCTTCATGTCGAACTGTAGGGGTTGTTTGTTGGATCGTAGCCGGATTTTAATTGAGTTAGTGGCGCCAAAATACCTGCTCATGTTTCCATTGGTTTAGGGGTTGAATAGCCTTTTCCATGTTGTTGCCCGTGAATACAAATCCTCGCCGTAGAAGTTTCTGGATTCTTCATAATTTCAATGGCCTCGCAATCAATCTCATATCCTCTTATTCTTGGAAAGTATCAGTTCGACCTGAAGACGCCTCCTGTAACGGAGGAGAAAACTTTTATCATTTCGCTGACTGACGCACCCACTGAACCTGAAAACATGGGATTCAGTTATTCTTACTTATTTTCCTACTTCGCAAGAAAGGTGTTTGGCGCAGTGATTTTTTAAAACCATATAAACGCAATCTCATGCTATGCAAATGTTATGAACTTTATTATGGTGTCAATTTTTAATAAAATACTTAGTACTCTTTCACACTTTATTTAAAAACTGCGACCGTTTTCACCTGAATACGGCATCTTCTGCCAGAAATTGCCTTAAGGTGAAACCGGTCGCAGTTTTTTTTAAATATTGTGTGGAAAAGTAAAGTTCTTTTTTATGAAAAATAGATATCTATCACTTCCACTAAGTCAAGCCTGATACAAAAAAAATTATATTATGGTGGTTAGGCTGGTAGATAGTCCCACGATAGGGGTTTACTATTTTTTCTGTGTTGAAAAACTATAGAATTGCATCATCGCTGATATGAACAAGCATTTAAGGGGTAAAGTGTAGTGTCTGTGCTATGGTTCTAGGCTTAAGTTCCCGGGATGGACATTAGGTTTTTTTTCTTTCACTGTTTTTTTACTTGACTTACTCGAGCGGTAAATATTTTTCACCTGTTTATCCGATATTTTTAATGCGTTAAAACTGTTCAATATTATTTTGCAAACAGAAGCTGAAATTTAATATCTGGCGCCGCGAATACCTCTATTCCAACTATTCTTTAATTCCAGCTAATTCTAATATTGTTTTATAATAGCTGATGTAATAATCCGGCTCTCATATGGAATGAAAGTGATTCTCGGCAAGATAGTCGTACATACTTGGACGCTGCAAGTGAACCTTGCGTGCGGAGTGTGATAAAGAAACCCTTTTATAATTCAGCCCACCGCGCGTCTGTTTTCCGTAAATGTTATCACCTCTCAACCTTAGTGTTTAAATTTAATTTTTCTTTATGAAGGGAAGGAAAGATTCGTAAAGGGTATTATTACTATAAAAATTCCTTGGGTCTTACTCAGATGAAAAGTTAAAACTATCCATGTATTACATAGACTAAAGTTACTGCACCTCTTCGAAACAAAGAATTACAAATATTCGCCTGATTATCATCGTAATAGCTATTGGCAGCGTGGAAATAGAGCTATATTGTCGAGGGTTATTTGCATTATACCCTTATCGAAAATAGATAGCGGATGGACGTCACAGAGCGAGTAGCGTCAAGGGCCTTTGTCCTTCCATCTCAGTTTCTGGCGCCCACTCTGGCTCCGCCACTCTTCTGTTTATAATGGAAGTGCGATCCAGATGAGTTTTTAGGTACCAGTGATTTTGAATGTGAATAATCATTCATTGTGTAAAAGAATCTTGAAGGTACAATTGAAATAATTTAGTTGTGAATTCAAGCAAAACGTATATTGAAAAAATCTAAGCCTACAAAAATCTAGAACCTATCACTCCTTTAGTCTTGGGATTCCATGTTCATAGGAACGCAAAACGGAATTGTAAATTTTACAATTTCAGCAAAGCAATTAAACTTCGTGTTTTATGTTTAAGCTATTGGGTATGTAACCCCAGAATTGTCGCGATTCGTAAATTATCCACGGACTGGCTGCCAGCTAACTTTCGTTAAAATTCTATACCCGGCTATTGGGTACTCCCCTTGCTAGTCTCAGGTTTAGGCTAATGTTTTTAATATAATAAATTAAAGCAACTTTGAAGTTACTTAATAAATTTGTATTTATTTTATACCAATGGTGTGATAGTGATTCAATTTTTTGTCTGAACTATTTGCTATGATCTTGACCCTAATATAATTATCGCGACACTTTTCATGATAAATTGAATTTTGCTGAACTTGTTAATTTTTTAATTTTCAATAATTTGTAGGAAAATACTTATATTCATTCACATGTTTCATAGTATTTTATGCTGATTTGCATAATTAAAAACTTAGGTGAGACATTTACATGCTGCGGTGATGGTTTCTTTAGGCTTGCTCAGTTATTGTGACTTAAGTTATTTAACAGTAATTCAGCGACATTTTATAAAAGTAACTTTTTGATTTCTAATCTAACTTATTTGTATTGTGTAAGATATTTCACTTTCGTTCATTTAAATATTAGTCACTAGTGTATTTATCTGGTGGATTGTATTATTTTTCAGCATTTCGTTGAGCTTGGACCTGAGGATATTTCTGTGAACTAATTTGAATTTGATTGGAATATTATTAACACACATCTACTGGTGATTAGTCAAATCAAAGCAGTAGTAAAACGGCAGGGCTTCTTAGATATACCTTCACTCTTTCTTAGACTTACACCAGCATCGTAGTATTTAATGGCAATCGCTCGTTTTCTTGATGCTGTAGGGGTCATAATATATGCCGCATTTCTTTTCAGTTACTTTCTCAAAATTCTCTGCAGGCAAAAATATTTCTCCCTCACTTCTCGTGGATAATCTTGGAACTTAAGTTTCTACTTCTTTCATCACACTGGTTATTAATTTTTGAACATCTACTCGCTACTCTTACTCGGTGGTCTGCTGTCCTTAAAACTAGTTAGTTCAGCAATTTGTTAATAGAAAACCAGGTCTTTATCCAGCCAATCTGAATTAAAGTTCTCGCTACCACTGCTCGTTAAGGTTGGTCGGGGTCAAGGTGTTCCATCACCTTGGGTCGGGGTAATACCTTGTACAGTGGTGATTTTGGAAAACTGACTTATTTGGAGATTAATCTGTGCTCTGCAGTTTAAGGCAAGGCCAAGTAAATGATCCCGATCAAGAAATTTCTAAGTGATAGATAAGAAAAAAAGTGATGGTATTTTTTCTTTCAAATGTTACCCGGTTAATACTAGCATCCCTGTTTATCTGCAGATTGAGTACGATTTTATCTCAAATCATTCTCAAATAGAATCATTCATTCACGCCCAGTTATTTTCTGCCACTATTATCGTCTGTTTCCATATGACAATGAAGTTCTATCAGAAGAGTTCTTTCGTGGATCGTAACTTACGCTGTTGGCTCTTTGTAGACTTCTTCGGATGAACGCTTTCGCTTCGGTTTTGGCTTGGGTGGGATACTTACAGCTTCTCGCTTACTAAATCAATCTTTCTTCCAAAATTGCTCCTCCTCCACTCGTTAAGAGTATTTGCTTAAGTCTCACGGTGAATTAATCTTTTATCCACATAACAAGACTATTCTTTACGTTGACCTTGTTCTATTTCTTCGTAATTTTTACAGCGGTTCTCAATCTCGTCAATCGTTCTTCACTGCCAAAATTATTATTATTTCAGCACAGCGCGGCATGCCAAATATTTAATTTTTGGATTTCACCCCTCGCTTTTTCAATGTAAACATTGAAGCTCTCCTTTCATTATTTTCCTTCGCATTTATTTACATCAAACTGGTCTAAAAAAAACTTGCCTGTTTTATTCAATTCATTGAAAGACACTCCTTTCATGTAGTCGGCTAGTCTACTTCAATTCATCATACGTTGTAAAATGACAGTTTGTCCAATTTTTCCTGAAAATTAATTTCTCCATCATAGTCCACAGATTGCTTGATCTATAGTTTCCCAAAATTGTTTCACGCATGAAAATGATGAATCATAATAAAATTCGAATATGGCCTTTATTATGAATAGAGAATGTCTCGCTCAAACTATCTTAAATCCACACACTACTCAAAAGGCATAGTCCAGCAGTTCCGAGGCAACTACAACAACAAGCGTCAGGCACTTTAGTTCCTCTATTCCTTAACTGATGCATAAAGTTTTGATATTTACAAAATCAGTTTAAATCTACATTCTACCCTGCAAGACATCACAAGAGCGTGTGGTGGGATGTGCTAAGAAAAAAAACCGGCCATGAAAAGGGGAGGGAATAGGTAAATGGACAGAACGAAAGTGATTTGTTAGTGGAAGTGGTGCCTCAGCTGTTTTTGCCATGGTTATTAATGGTGCGCTGGATGATGAAATTTTCGTTCCTATCAGTTGGGTAGCCTTTCATTCCGTCCCTTATATCGTATATAGAGATGAAGTGCGAGGTAAAAATATACTGTCCTGAAACTCGCATGATCTGACTTAAAGTAATCTGTCTGGCGTGCAGCCTCAGTCTCCAGTGACTCTTATCTAGTCCCTCCATTCTCTGCGTTTACACTTTTCGATCGGAGCAGTTTTGTTTAAGAAACGCGGGTTTTCCTTGTTTTGAATTTCGCGAATTTGATATTTGGTCATGGGTCACAAATGCTCGCGGCGCATTAATCTTCATGCAGTGTTTTTTTTCGGAGTGATGTGCACTCATTGTGACGCTCATGCCCTGTACGTGTGAATCTTAGAATTCGCCTTAAGTGCAATTCTCTGAGTCGAGCCGGCACTACCCGGATGTTATGTTTTTCGCTACGATCCTTAGGAATTGAATTTCAATACGCAGAATGAGGTTAAATTCACTGTGGGAACACAACCAGTCATTCTCCAATACCCCGGTGTTACACGACTCAGCATTAAAACGGTTAATTGGTACTATTAGCGGGACTGTTCTGTAGGCAGCTCCAACATTTCCCTGCTGTAATTGTGAAGGCCCTACTCAGGGACTTAAATTTTATCCATGCCTCCCTGGATGTCACTTGCGTTGCAATTATAATATCTTTATTTGTACACTTGCTTCGCTTATGCTCGAATGCTTGTATTTAGTTCTGCATATAGGTCTCTGCAATACCTCCTAATGGGTTTCCTATTTTTTTCCTATTTTCTGTCTTCAACCCAAGTATCTCTCTGAGATATGTTAATGTTTTTAAAATCAGGGGCCAATGTTTAAAATGCGCATTGCGAGAATAAGCACCTTATATTATTTATCCTAATTTTCTGAACTTTGACAAAGGACGTTAGCGTTGGCTTGGTTTGATTTATTACGAACAAAAGGTGATCGGTCAGCTCGAGCAATCATACATTCTTAACAGTTAGTGCCTTTTATAGGTCTTAAAATTAATATTATTATTTAAGCTTATACAGCAAATGATTTACTCGTTGTGTAAATATTTCCAGCTTTAATTTTAAAGTTAATCCGAAATTGAATTGCTTGGAGCGGAAGCTTCTTTATGTTGTTAAATATTGGGCAACTACGAGACTAGGAGAGAACACTTACTAGACGGTTAATAAGGATGAGCGTGGTTCACCTTGTTATTTCACTATAAATATTAAAGCAATCTTTTATTTCATCTACATCTACATACTACCCCGAAATCCGCCTCAATAGGCGTGTGGCGGGGGGTGTTAGGACACCTGCCGTTTACATATAAAAGGAAACGCTCTAATGAAATTACGCCTAGCATTTATTAAAGTCCCTTATTGTTCGGGGGAAAAACGAATTCCCATACCTATCCGTTCGGCAAAATATCTCTCTTAATTTATCGTTTCTGTCGGACCTGGAAATATAGTGGGGTTCTAATATGATGTTCTCCGTGTCGCTCTTAAAGATATTTTTTCTCAATTGCACAAGTAATCTAAGCCTAGCGCGCAGCCTGAGAGTCTCAAGCGGCTTCCAGCCTAATTCGTTTAACATCTGTGTAACGCTGTCTGTACGCCCGTAGCAGTTTTTGACGCGCAGCTTTCCTTTGTATTTTATTAAGTTCCCGGATTAAGTCTTTCTGCACCGGATCCCATATGCTCGCTGCATATTCAAGGTGTGGCCGGACGATTGCGAAATAGCACCTCTTTTACTTTTTTATCCGAAAATCTTCCCACAATACGCTTGACGAATCCTAGCTTCTTCAGAGCTCTGCCACAAATATTTCTTGTGTGTTTTCCCCACGATAGGTTCGAAGTTATCGTAACTCCTAGATACTTCACTTCATCTGTCGCCTTTATGTTAACACCATCCACAACATATACATGGGGATAGTTGGACGACCTCCGCAAGAAATGTACTGCCGTGCATTTGCTCAGATTAAGTTCGAGTCCCCACATGAGCGTTGTTTAAATCCGATGATAGAATTTCAAAGTCAGAGTGATCACTAATTTCGCGATAATGACAGCGTCGTCGGCAAATAAACGTATTTTACTGCTAATTCGAGAGCATAGGTCATCTATGTATATAATGAACAAAAGCGGGCCGATTACGCTTCCTTGTGGGACATCTGATGTCACTTTAACTACATCAGAGCTGATTCCGTCAAGAATTACTTTTTGCCTACGATCACTCAGTAAGTCTCGTATCCAGTTTACTACTGTTTCGTTTAGCCCGCATTTCTGTAATTTGTACCAAAGTTAGTTGTGAGGTACCGTGTCGAAAGCTTTCTTAAAATCTAGAAATAATGCGTCCACTTGTCTTTTCGATTTACCAGATTTGAGAAAGTCATGAAGAAAGAGCGTGAGTTGTTTCACATGATCTACCTTTCCGAAAACCGTGCTGACAGCTATGGAGGAAGTTACGACTGTCCGGGAACGTCATGATATTGCTAACGACGATATGTTAAGAGTATCTTCCCTATAATCGACGTTAATGAAATTGGTCGATAGTTCCCTGGGTCGTGTCTGTTTCCCTTTTTGAATAGCGGTGTAACGTTTGCAATTTTCCAGTCTATTGGTATCTTTCCTTCAGACAATGGCTTCTTGAATATTATGTCTAAGAACGGTGCGATCTGTGGCGTTAACTTCTTGAGGACATGCGTGGGTATTCCCTCCAGACCCGGAGATTTACTATTTTTTATCGACTGTAGCTGTTTAGTTATCCCATCGCGTTGAATAGTGATTTCTTTCATCGGTTCCTCAGTGAATGAAATGTCAAAATTACATGCAGTATCGTCTGTAATGTATACACTTTCGAAGTGGGAATTTAACGTGTTAGCTTTGTCAATATTTTCGGTGACAAGTTTGCCATCTTTATCAAATAACGAATCTACGGTTGAAGATTTTCCCTGAAGCTCTCTCGCATATGACCAAAAAGATTTCGGATTTTCTTCGAGTAATTCACCAAGTACTTTTTTCTTGAAATTTCGCAATGCAGTACGCATTGATTTCTTGGTTTTTGAGCGTTGTGCAGCGTAACTTTCTTTTGCTTCAAGTTCCTTCGATTTGTCACCTAACGTAATGGACTTTTTGAATAAGTTGTACAGTTTTGTCTCTTAAGGTCCCTCCTAACATCATTGTTATACCAGCGAGGTTCTTTGCTATCACATTTCAATTTTCGCGGAATATATTCGTTGATTCCCTGGCGTAGAATTTCTAAGAAATATTTCCATGATGCATCAGTGCTTTTGTCCTCTGTTTTAGCTACGAAGTCAGTGTACGAATCATTAAGCATCTCGCCAAATTTTATGAAGTTGCATTTATCAAATAAATAAATATTGCGTTTCGGTTTTACAGCTGACTCTACTTCAAGTTTTAAGGCTGCAAAAATTACTCTGTGATCACTTATGCCATCAATAATATCGAGTTGTTTTATCAACCTAGGATGGCTTACTGCAAAAAGGTCTAATATTTTATTTCCTCTCGTAGGCTTGTCAACTACTTGGGCGAGTGAGTGCTTAGTAAGTGTGTTGAGTAAGATCTCGCTGATTTCCCTATTCCTTGAATTTGGCTTTACAGTGTAAGAATCCCAATTTATAGATGGCAGATTAAAATCTCCCCCAATAATGATTACACTTTTACTGTCTCTCAAAGTAAATGCGGATATTTGATTTTCTAATTGGTAAATAATATCAGCTTCGGAGTTTGGAGGTCTATAAAAAGAGCAAACATGTATACTCCTTTTGTTTCGTTGTTTAATTGTACACCATACGCTTTCTATTTCATTATCAGTTATTTCATGGGCGGTGCTGTGTAAATGTGATTTAACTGCTAGAAAAACACTGCCACCTGTCCTATCGCTTCGATCGCATCTGTAGATTTTATATCCTGGAGGAAAAACTTCGCTGTCGCTTATATCCTCTGTAAGCCAGCTCTCCGTTCCTATGACCACGTCTGCGTCCTGAAATATATGCTCGATTTCAGCGCGCTTGTTTTTAACGCTACGGCAATTAACTACCACAAAGTTAATGTCATATTTTGTAGATTGAGTGTCGGTGTACTTCACCTTCCTGCGCATTACAACCTTTTTTAATCGCATCCAAATCTTCTTCATACATTTACTTCTTATTGTATACATTAAATGATGCTCATTTCCTTTGTTTAGACGTGTTCAATTCAAGAAACGTAAAGAGAATTCTCGTTTCCCAACTTTTTCTGGAATAGTATGACCTTATCTTAGGCAACATTTTGTTCCATTCATCCGTCGATAATTCTTGAAATATTTCATTTAGATACACAAAAAATACTTCTAAAATGTTTGCGTCATTAAGCTCTTCTTTTTCATACGGATAATGGCATAAATCTCTCATACTAAAGTTATTCAATGCCGTCGCCATTAGGTAGTTCTGATGAAACTTTTTCGATGCATCCTGGGGAGCTGTAATTTCTCAAACCATTCTCTCTTCTTGGTGCCTGAGCGTGCTTTGTTGGTTTTGGCCTCTTCCACAAGTAACCTCAAATATTTCATATCTTTAATTCTTCTCCAGAAATATGAATCAAGTAGTGAATAGCAGTAACATTCATCCAAGTGTTGCCCTAAACTTTCTTTTTGAGTAGTGAAACTTTATCCTCCGCATTCTTCTGGGGAGAAGTTCTTCGTCATTGTACAGTCAGTACTACGCTTCGTTCCAGAGATAAATGCTTCTAGTTCTGAATGCATTTTGTAAAATAATTAACGACTCATGCCAGGAATTTGTCCCAATGTCCCGATTCTTTTATTAGTGGTATCAATAGCTCTAAACAGGGTGTTATTCTGGGAACGCTTCTTTGGATTGTTCAATAAAAGGCAAAAGACGAAATTTCGGTGAAGTAGCTTTCTAAATATTCAAGAAAAGATTGTCAACCTAGACTATTTTCCTTCGGTAAAATAATGTTCAGTGAAGAATAGAATATTAATTGGCAACCAATAGTGTATTGTTCATGGTACTACTATTAATACTTCGTAAAAATCGTTGAAAGTTACGAATGTAAATACGAAGCTGTTGTCAAACCCATTATTGGTTTGCTGCAGATCTCCCTTTGAAAAATTTTTTCATTTATTTCACCATTCATTATTTTACCCCCGTTCATTCTTTGCTTGAAATGACTGTTTGCATGGCTGACATACTTTAGCTTCAGTAATTTTCCCCGTTCATCCTTCCGTCCATTGCTATGAGGCAGCGGTGATGCCTCTATACACGAAATTATTTCCTCTAGATTTCGTCAAAATTTTTGTCTCCTGCTCTTCGTAGGACTTTGTCTCATCTCCGTCCATTTGACAGTTATTCATTCTTCTAAAACTCCATATATCCCCATTCTCCTCTCTTCGACTGCCGTTATCGTCAAAGGATCACTGCAATTCACCCTTTCAGTTTATACATTTTAAAAGTTCTTTCGTACTTCTAAGAATTTATTTTCTTGAGCTTCTGCTCTGTTCATAGTTCTTATTCCTTTCATCGCCAGTGATCCTGAATCCCAAAAAATTCAAATTCTTCCACTAGGTCCAGTAGTTTCGACTTTTTGAGACATTCTTGATCTCTACAGGAATCATGTTATTCCTTCTAACTTATTTTTTATAGTATTTTCACCTTTTATGCTAACATTGTTAAATTGCAAATAGTTTCGGAATGATCTTCATATTCTTTTCATCTCGTTCGATTTTCCGTGAAGACTCCTTCCTCTATACTCAGAACTGCAATAAGTTGAGTGTGAACGGACACCTTACAAATTAATAGCCTAATTTCGTGAAGATAAGAGTTAATGGCACCTCTAATGTAATCTTTCCTGGAATATCCTGTCTAATGACTTATATTTTATGAATTTACCGTTGCTTGTAACTCCTGCTTTTATTTCTAATGATTCAAATATCCATTCCTTGCCAGCTTTCTCCGGTTGATCTTTTAGCGCTTTTATCCTTCGTCTGGAATATTAGGAAAATCATTGTTCGGTCTCGAATACCTTTTATACCTCCCGACCAACTAAGAGCATGTTGTCCTTGCTATGGTAGTATTTTTTTAACCGAGTGATACTTTAGTAATCAGTAAGTAATTATCACATTTATAAATCTCTTCAGGTTTAGCACTTTGTGTATTAAAATAGAATTCTATATCAATATCACAAAAGAATATCAAATTGCTGGCCAATTTTTCCACTTGACATTTCGTTTACTACGCGGGCTAATGCCAAGACTTATAAGCACTAGTCCTTAAGCTAAGTAGTTCAAGCTCTTCGTCTATTCCATTCTGGTTCTTATGGAATTACTAAGTTTGTCTTTCATGCTGTAGTCATTATACCATCAAGTAAATCTCGATATTAAAATCAAATTACTACTTGTTGTAACGGGTTTGTAACCTTTATATCCTGTTAAACATACTTTGTTTCTAGTTTAACGAAATAAAAAAATCTATAATTAGAAAATGAATATAAAACATTTTGTTGACACAATTGTAACTCTATTTTTCTCTTGTTTCAGATACTTGACTAACGCACCACGTTCTGCAACTTCTCCTGCTTCGATGCGTGAATCGACTGATGATCACTGCACAAAGAACTCGAGTTTATCTACAACTGGAAAGAACAAGTCGCCGAGACGACAGTTGGCGTTTGGATTAATACTTAATGCTACATGGCGGAATAGCTCAGATGATTCCACTGCCAACTCTTTAAAAAGATTAATTTTTTCTTGTTTCTGTACTGCATGCAGTCACGTTAATAAAATACAATTAAGCGTGGCTGCATGCATTTTTCAATGGCAACATTTGTAACATTTTGCTGATTGTAACAATTTCTTTAGTTAAGCAAGCGTTGTTACTTGATAAAATCTCATATATGCACTTGTGTTTACAGTGATAATAAAACTTGTTAACCTTTCATATCTTTTTCAATCGAATATTTTGACCCTCAACTGTTTCTCTCGATTTGTACTTCCCCTTTCAACTATAGACTCATTCGCTGCTGTTTACATTTTGGACTTAGAATAGTTTCGCGACTTCACTAAAAACAAAAAAGAAAAGGAAAATAAAATTACAAAACTATCGGTTTGGCAGCAGATTTTTGGCAATTTTCAACAATTTTTTCTGAAAAAATACCTTAAATTACTACTATAAGTCCAACGTGATTTTTAGGGTCTTCTGTCCAGCGTCGAGACTTTAGTAAATAAAATTTTGGTAGGGTCAATTTAAAAATTTTATTTTTTCAAGAAAATACAGACTTACTCACAATCACATTCGACGACTAATGGGAGACTATCTCCCAGAGTTCATGTCCCGACTCCCAGCAGCTGAGAATCAGGACTTTAACTCCATAATACACCACAGAGTCCCAAGAGTCGCCGTATGTGAGGGGTTCTGACGATGATATGCGTCAAAGATTAGATGATGTCAGCAGAGTCATTCCAGATGATCCACAATTTTGCTTCTGGTCGGAGTTCTCGATCCCTATCACTGCGCGTTGGTTTATCAGCGAGGAATGTCTCACGAACTAGACGAGTGATGCCCTCATCATGGGAACGGCTCCAAGTAACGACTATTCCTCTGAATTCGAGAAAATTTGAAAGTAGATCAATTCCTTCAATCTGCATAGTGCTATAAACAGTATCAGGTTAGACAATTAAAAAATATTAGCAGTGTCCTTAAATAAATAAAATTAAACTGGTGCCAAGGAAGGAAATTATAGAATGTAAATTTTACGGCTAGGACACTAAAAGAGTAAAAAACCTTGGCTTATAACCTAAACGCATACAGAAAAAGGTAAAAAGTATAGTAAAAAGAACTAACTGGGAGATTAAACATCAGAAAGTGACCTGAGAATATGGATCTTAAGACTTAAGTTCGATACGGTAAGAGTGGCTCCGACAAACAGCCTAGAATTTGGAGTTGGAATGATCACGGCAGCAGAGCATAGAAGATTGAAAGCAATGGGAATGAGGCGTTATCGAATAACTGAATGATCGTATGGTTAGACATAATCACCAAAAATAAATATTACGAAGAAGAGAGAGAATGTATGTTTAATGAAAATTATGTACATTAGAAGAGATGAGCTTATAGGGCACATCCAGGATATAAAATTATCATTGAAAGAGAAACTAATCAGTAATTTAAGGAGAAACTAATGCGAAGAGTTTTCGTGGACGACCATGGATAGAGTAAATTAAACAAATCATGGGGGACTTGAGTATGAAGACTAATAAGTAAAAAAACTATTTAACTACAAGGAGACTGGAGGGGAGCAAACCATCCTTCGAATGGATGACTACTGATGATGATGAACATTTTTCAAAAGTAAAAAAGATATTTTGAGACTGACAGATTAAAAAGACAATGAATGGAACATTCCCCGAAGAATATCACGCCATGGATCAATTCTTATGCGTTGCGATCGGTCTAGGGCAATGCATTGTTGATCAGTGAAATTTTTTAACATTGTTTTATGGAATGTGTTCATGCAAGTGACTGAGGACTGATATTTACATGAAATATTGACAAAAGCTAAGGAGAATTGACTGAAACCAATCAGTTCTGCACAATTATGAAGAGTTCATAGTCGGAGTCAGAAAATCTTGAGATTGGCAGACTAAAAAGACAAGTGGGATAGACAACGAATAAAATCACTTCATGGATGAGCTCTCATGCTTTTAAAATGGCGTAAGGCAGTTCTATGTTGATGATTTGGTGATATGGACAGAAGGTGAAGGTTGTCAGGGCTCTCGGGGTGTAGATTTGACGCTAAAGATCGAGTATATTTCCTCAAGATTGCTTATAATACATATAAAAGTTACATAGAAGCATAAAAAGGAGTGGAATTGCGATTCTAGCATGCTAAGGGACACTGGATTGAGAGGCTGAAAATGTGAAATACTGGCTGTGAAAATCCGGAAGAAGATTTGAGAGACCGTCGCAAAGGTACCCAGGAGTTTACATGATAACCTTGATTAGCGTGAGATGGGATGCTTCTAAGGTCAATTGTTGACCCTCAAATGAAAAATAGTTGTGTACCTATACTTCTAAAATGGTTCAATGTAAAAAGTTGATTGTTTTGCTTTTAAATATTGACTTCAACAAATACGGATGTGGGATGAGGTAATTAGCAACAATATCATTTGATTTGGCAGACTGGAAATTGAGTCTCCTAGCCGCCAGCTAGTTTATTGAACACACATGAAAGGCAATTGGTTTCAATCTAGGGGCAGACGGCGTTTTAGGACAGTATTTCTGAGGCTAATTTCCCCGTGTTGATGTCATACCTTACACCTATGAGTACCTAAATATTAAATCAAGAGAAGTTACTTTTTCACAGTTTAGTATACTCATTGAAACACCCGTGACTGATTCACAATATCGATAGAATATCTCTAGTAAAAATTTCTAAATACCATGTTGTTAGTCATGCCGCTTAGTATTAACGGCTTAAATTTGAACTTTCAAACGCATTGTCAAGGAAAGTTTATTAAAGAATAAAACTGTTAAATTAATCCCAACACTTGCATCCTACAACTTTCGCGTTTCACCACCATGACACAATATACTGGGAATATTTTCGACGAATAAATAGTTTTTCTTATTATTGTACGCATATTTCATTGCATGTACACGAACGTTTTATTAAAACTTGAACATACGCCTAGGAACGTAATTTTAGGATGAATCATACCTTAAAGTATAGAAAATGTATCCACTCACCATCGAATTTATTCCTATTGTATTGCTTAAAATTGTTATTTAATCATTATAGCACATAAAAAGTATTTAAAGGCAATTTTAGCATGCATAAAAAGTGCTTAATGTGGAAAAGACAAAAACATATTCGGTTATGTCTATCGTGAATGCAAGTTAAAAGTGATCGAGGGAGAATAAAGCGTATACATAAAAGAGAAACTGTAGTGAAGCATGTACGTATGTAATTATGTATGCATGGATGAGGATGAACTATTCTCGAAGCAGGAGAATAGAATGGTAACATCGAGAGAGAAAGTGCTAAAGAAATACTTTGGAAAAACTGATTCAAGAATTATCGAAGGCTCTGAAAGTACGAGTGAGTGTTGGGTGCCAAGGAGAATAAAATACTATTCATGATGGAATGACATGATGTTTAAGAAGCGAAAAGAGAGAACCGTATTGGAGGATAGCTCCCACTCAATGTAGTAAACACTAAAAAAATAGTGAAGGGCTTGTAATAAATTAAAGAAAAACAAAGTTACAATGCCACGGAAGAGAATGCAGAAAGAAGTGCTTAGCAAATTAGGAGACTAATTTGGAAATGAGAAAAAAAGGGCATAGCAGTAAGATACCAAAGGGAGTAGTGTAATAACTGTTGAGGCTTTCTGGGATGGGTACGAAATCAGTGATACCCGGAGGAAGCACGTCGAAAATGTGTACGGTGAAGATCTTGAGGATGGGTCATACGAATTACAGTGTGAGAATGATGATAGGAGGAGAAGTTAAGTGAAAAGGTCTTACAATTAGCAAGATTAGTAAGACTTCACAAAGTGATCCATCTCAAGAGACGTTTGATAGGCAAGTACATAGGCCACCTTATTTTAAACCCAAGGGCTTTTACTCATTACGGGTGGAGTATGCTTCCAATCCTCTGAACTGTATGGACAAAACTATGAAAGAATTTAGCTTGAAGCACACCAAAGAGGGTGAAATTCGCCCAGAAAAATAATTTAACTTCACCGAGATTTGAGCTCGGATCTCCCAATTGCCAATCAGGTGTGATAGCCAGTTATGCCAACAGGTTTGGTGGTATAACTGGCTAGCACATCTGAACGGCAATTAGGAGATTTTGTTGGAATCCCGGTGAAGAGAAATGATTTTTCTGCGCAAACTTCACCCTCTTTGCTGTGTATATTGACACCTGTGACTACGACTTGCATACTACATCGTTTGTGCAATCGAAACGATTGGAATAAATTAACGACTTGAAGATAAATATTAAGAAAAACGATGTTACGGTTTGTGGAAGAAACGAAGAAGAGAGAATCATTGTCACACTTTGACAACAAACACTTGCGCAAGAGGAAGAATTTTGTTATTTAGGAAGCAGGATCACCAACGATGGAAGAAGGAAGAGAGACATTGTAAGAAGAACAGCCCGAGCAAAGAAGGCATTCTAGAAGAGGAGTCTGCTGACAGCTAGCAATACAAGCGTGGAAGTAACGAAGTTCTTTCAATAACAGCTGTAGAACAGAAAAGAATGTGAGGAATGTAGATGTTGCGTTACCGAAGAATTATGAAGATCAAATGGGTGGAGGGAATCAATAACGAAGAAGTCGTGTGAAGAGCAGGAGAGGAAAGAAGTATAATGATATCTTTGCAAAGAAAAAGAGACAAACTTATTCGACACATGTGGCGACTCGTCAGCCTACTTAAAACAATTTTGGAAGAAACGAATGGAAAGAATTACAGGGGAAGACTAAAAATGGAATACATCAGGAAAATTATGGAGTGAAAGTGAATAATTATGCAGGAATGAAGCGTTTGACAGAGATGGGAGAGGAGTGGAGAGCCTGTACCGACCAATATTTGGATTGATGACTACTGATGATGATTTTGCATGTTCCTGACGATGGTAATAAAATGGATTTTTTTGAACAGTTATTAATTTACTCTAAGTTAACCACCTTTGGCATAACAAACATAAACCTCTATTTTCCTTGATTTCACCACCCAAATCCAAGTCCCCCAGAAAATTCCACTGCCTTATCTCTTACCTTGAAATGTTTACCTCTCCATATTTCCCTCACCATCCCAGTGTCTGTATATTACTGTTGAGAACATGAAAAATGTTGTTATGGAAATAACTCTAGAGCGACGAAACTGGGGTTAACCAAATAAACTATCTCGTGCAGATGCGAAGTGGTCTTTTTCACAATTCTGTTCTCCCATTAAATACACAGCCTGAATTTTTAAAGTTTTCCACCGGCACTTTTCTACTCAACTGGGGGAAGCAGCCAAACACCCCAAGAAATGGGAATCAAAGGAATGAAGGTAAATATAGAACAAATCAACGCGCTTTGTTTCGCCGATGACTTCGCAGTCATAGCAGATAAGCCAGAAGACCTGCAAGCATCCTTGATCATGTGTTCACAGTCAAGTTCACATCAAGTGTTCCACAGGGATACAATATGAAGATCAACGAAAATAAAACGAAAATACTAGCATTTGAAAGAGAGAAGCTAAAGGCACAAAGAACAAGTACAATCTATTACCTAACTAGGAAGATTTCTGAAATGGGATTAAAGGTGTTCAACGGACGTCAGGCTGAGAATAACTCTAGCCAAGAAAAGATTCATGATGAGAAAATATCTCTCGTGAAAAAAGGAAATTGGATTGCCAATAAGGAAGTTTAATGAAAATAAATTCGTGTGGAATGTTGCGCTTCATGGCTCAGAGAAATTGGCCATGGGAAAGCAGAAACAAAGGTGAATAGAGGATTTCGAAACTTGGTACTGGAGGCAGATGCTGAAGTTCAAATTGACTGATATGACCAGTAATGAGGAGGGGTATAAAAGAAAAGGAGGAGAATACCATATGGGGAACTTGCAGTAGGATAAGGTCCAGATGGATACGTCACACTTTTGAGACACAACAAGTTTGTAAAGAGCATAATAGAAGGGAAAGTCCCACAAGGAAGAACTTGGACAAAGGCGAGGTAAAGCGGTGTACGAAACAGAAGAGTATTTAAAGTTTAAAAAACTTAAGAGATAAATGAAAAATCGCTAGTGGTTTGACAGACTGGAGGAAATAGAACACAGATCGCCGATCAGAGTACTCCAGACAAAGCAGAAGCGGATGGAGACCAGACACGATTAATTAAATGAGAGATCGAAAAAGAATAACAAAATGCAGCGTAAGAGATATTATTATGGAGGAAAACCGATAATCAGTAACCATGGATTACATAGTGTCCTGGACATAATAGATGAAAGAAGGGCGTATAAAAACTCGAAAACGGAAGAAAGACAGCAGATGCATAAAATAATGAGAAATACGATACGCCATAAAGCTATAAATGACGGAGACGAATGGATGAAAAACTCTTATAAAGAGATGGAAGGTAATCTTCCAGAGAAAAATTTGGACGCTGCGTATAGAACTGAGAAAAGTTACTTTAAAGATAGTTTAATCAAAGTTAATGTCATTCGAAGTAAATAAAATAAAATTACCATTGAAATTCCCTCAGAGTTCGTATAATATGCAGGATTGAGGACCCTAAATAAGCTACATAGATTAATATGTGACATTTATTCAACAGCGCTAATGACAACGGACTTAAAGAAAATGTCCTCATCCGAAAATGTCCGAATGACAAATGAAGTAATTAACGGAAGAGTAGAAGAAGGAAGCACCATATGGAACACTAACAGAAAAGAATAACAGATGGATTTGGCATACCCTGAGGAACAATGGGTTCGTGAGGAATATAACTTAAGTAAAAACGGAGGTAGAAGTCCCCAGAGGAAGGCAAAGGGATAAATAAATAGACCAAAAAAAGTGGGAAGTAAATTAGAAGAACTAACAGGTAATAAGGGAACTAGCATTAGATATAGGGAAGGATGGAATGCTGCAGTCAATCAATCTTAGAATTGAACGACCAATGATGTACGGGATGGAGATTGTTACAGAATAAGGCCAGTCTGCTTCCTCTGGCTAAATATTAGAATGTTACGTTGAAGACATGATAAATAATCTACAGTAAGAATTAGGAGTTCGTAATGGAAAGATTATTTGGATTGCATCATGGACCCTGCTGAAAATAATCCAGCGTATCAAAGGATTATTATAGGCTGAAGAGGAAGTAATACATGGAATAATGAGGTGAAGATAAATGCAGCAAATCGGAAGTATTAAGAATATACGACAGAGAAGAATTGAAAAATGGGACAATTGGAAGACATATACAACAAGTGGAACGGCATATACATCTCGGTAGTATATGATGGAGAAGTGGAAGAGAGAAGTAGCGAATAAAATCAGAAAGGGTTTCAATAATAAGGCAGCCGTTTTCCAGAGAGTGAGAGGAGGAGACTGATGAAATGCTATGGGGGGATTGTTTAAATTGAATAGCTGTGTAACGTGGACCTTGAGAAACATACAGGATGCCAGGGGTCGATGCCTTTGAAATGCCGGGTTTGAGGAGACTGGAGAATATAAATTTGGAAGACAATAGTTAGGAGTGAGTAATTTAACAGAGAAAAGGAAGTGAGATAATTACTATGGACATTATTCAAGAAAAAAAGAACCGGATCAGTCATTATGATGGAAAGGCATTGTGACAACACTGACGGTGGGAATGGTAGAAGATAAAATTGGGTGACTCATTAATAGATGACGTGGAAACTGCTCAGAGATAAAGTAACAAGCGAAGAACAAAATCAGACGTGCAAGTGTTGTACAGAGCCTGGTACTCGGGAAATGACGAAGGCGGTTGGGCGAGAAATGCATTGGGAAGAAAAGTTTTGAAGATGGGGTAACCGGAAGGAAGTGAGTGAAAGATGGAAATGACAACGAAGCAAGAGAATCTGAGGGAGAAGCAAAAGAATCGGAAGGAGAAACACGGCAAGGGCTCAATACTAATGATTTACCAAGGAGCATAATTTAGGTGGTTCATTCTCATTGTCAAGTTTCTCACCAACTTCTGTGAATAGACAATTACGCGTGTACTCATTTCATCAATCAAGGCCAATCCATCATTAATTCACACTTAATTTTAAGAAGAATTCTTATTAATTTTCCCATCAAATCAATAAAGTGAGGTCTGACTTCAGCCGTCGATCAACACACAAAAATACTGTTTAAAAAACCAAATATACTTATCTGAGCGGGATATCGTCAGGGATGACCACTGAAGGTTTTTTGACTGTCCTGCAGACAATCAAGGTGACTCCGAATACCTCTATGGATAGCAGTGGTGCACTTGTACTTTGCACAATAGTAGCAGACCACTTCCATCCAAATATGTAGGCGACTGAAAACCATAGCAGCTGTCGACCATTTTCACTTTCACTCTAGAAGTAAAAATAATAATACCAGCATTAATATAAAAAATAGGCCAAAAATATTACAATACATCGCTTAAACACTGGGCAAGACTCAGCATCCACCTCTAAGTATAACTTTAGTATCTATTTATTCATAGTAATTACGAAATAATTTTTTAAATAAAAATATATTTAGTATGGCTTTCAAAGGGCTCGTGGGCCAACTATTTCAAAATAGATAGAGAAATTGATCAAACCCAATTCCTTTTAGCCTTCTAATCCGCCGCATTAGTTATTTTATCACGTATTTATTAGTTCGGTTTCCGTCATGTCTGTCTGTCCGGGTGGAATTTTGCAACCGAGTTTAAACTAACTTCCCGATCAGCTAGAGACTTTTAATTTTAACCATAGCTCAGAAGTGGATGAAAATGAAATATTAGCTATCTATATTAACAATTAATTGATTAATTAATTAACAATTAATTAATTGATATATTTCCTGGTGTGCTAGTAGAGGCTTGTAATTTTGACCATTTCAGAAGTGGATGACAATGAAATTTTGTGGATGTTACATGATATAACAATTAATTAATCAACGATTAATTATTTCAATTCCATACACTTTCATCTGTACAGAATCTGAAATACATCGGGAATTTCCTATGTGTTTCTGACAGAGTCTTATCAAGATGTATACAATCGATTGTAAACTTTCACCCGGGCATAAGACTAATAAGCAGAAAATAATTAATTAAATAATTTTTTTAAATATACCACACTTTTAAAACGGACTAAAAAGTATAAAATAATTTTCTTTGGGCCCTTCTAAATTTTTGAGGGTGAATTTTTTGTGGCTATGAAGATATTTGTAAGACTTGAAGAGAAAAACGTGGGGTGCAGGCAGCAGATAATAGAAGTAGATAATCCGGATGAATTCACAACAAATTTCAGTGATTTGCAAATGGTATTAATAGTGGGAGTTTGCTCAACGACACCTGGTCCCTTTACTCCTCCTTAATTATCATGGGTTGCCTGCGCCCCACGTTTTTCTCTTCAAGTCTTACAAATATCTCCGTAGCCACTAACAATTCACCCTCAAAATTTGAGAAGGGCCCAGGGAAAATTATTTTATACTTTTTAGTCCATTTTAAAAACGTGGTATATTCAATTTTTAAAAATTTAATTAATTATTTTTAAGAGAAGATGAAGATGGCTGAGGCAAACTACAACCATACTGCTGTGGAAAAGTACATATTTCGTGTCACTTTATTTCATAGACTAGATTAAGTTGCTGAAGACTATCAATACGATTTAGGAGTTCTTAAATAAGTTGTTATTTTCAAAAAAATTAGTAAAATATACTAAAATCAATTACATGTGCTCTCAACATGCGCTGACATTTCCAAAAATTGCGAAGCTTAAAAAATTTGGTTCGATAAATGGGTCTTAATGTGCTAGAATTGTAGGACCAAATCACAACGAGCCTACTATCTGAATAATGGGACACAGATGAGTAATTGAAAGTGGATTAAAAAGAGGGTACGTTTAATCCATTTCTCAGGAATAGACTGAAGGCTTTTGGGTCATGGGAATGTAGAAGGGTAATGTAATGGGTGCAGAGGAAAGAAATTGAAGTAGTATTAGATACGGTAGGAGAGGAATTGAAGCTGATGGCGGGGATTTGAAGGAAAAGGAAACTTTGGTTTTGGGTGCTTCGTCTGGTTAAGTTATTTCGTACCGTCGAACTAAAGACCTTAGCCCAGAGACATACCATAACTATACCATTTATTCCCAACGGAGAGGGATTTGAATCCGCAAACTTGGGATTACCAGGGCCGTGCGTTGCCAACCCCATTTGGAGGAGTCGGCAAAAGTGGATGGAAAGGCGATCTTAAGTTGGAGACTGAGATGGAATAGGGTAAGTAACCACAGAAACCACGTAAGGTAAACCACAAGGGTTAACCATGCCATCCCAAATGGTGTGATCAGGAGTCCCAGTTACTGAAAAAACCGTCCTCGGTCAGGTGCGAAGATTCCAAGCGTTGCTATTAATACTGGTGACAAAAAGCACGATAGTGGTAACGCCAAGTTTATGGAAAAGGTTTTGGCAAAATCAAGTTAAAATTGTATGTACACAATATAACTTCGTTTTCGAAAAAGATTAGGGTAAAGTAACGCCTTTACTTTTATTAACCATAGCTGTCCAGTCAGGTATATGTTTACTATTCACAACCTACTTAACCATTAAAATTATCTGCAAAAACTGGCGTCAGGTATACGCGAAACAGTTGTTGTGAGACGAACAAGACCAAATAATGGTAACTTCAAACCCGATGATATCTCCCGATATTTTTTCGTTACGTTTACGCTATGTTATAACACGCACATCACCTTTGAAAGAGGTTCATTCGAATTCCACGATAAGTCCACGGCAACGTCAATTTGAGATTAATTATTTCCTGCATTTAAGGTTTCGTTTTTAATGCGTACTGCCCTTCAGCAAAACAAAACTGGAGAATAGGCTCCAAGTACGCTGCTATAGGCCTGCTACGCATGTGGGACTCGCCAATCTCATAAAAAAGAACAATGTGTGATGCCTACTACAAGGAGTGACATGCGCTAACAGCTGTGAACATATCAAAATTGCTTACTACGCGCGCTGTATCCATTCATTCATTATTTATTCTATCAGGTGTTTGGTAGGCTTTTGGAATCCCTGACTTACTTCCCATTAAAACGCTAACGGGAAAAGCCATCGAGAAATCACCGCAACTAACAATTCCACGACACATTAGCATTAATACATAAGTATTCATTAGTAATAAATAAAATACTTTGGAATTTTTTACAGTTAAAATATTTTAATTGTACGACGCGTTTCGACGAGTTACGGCATCATCAGGTACAAAGTTAGAGTATGATTGTTTAATTTCCATATATTTTTGTCGAAGTTCGGGGGGGGGGGGGGGAGGGGAGAAATTACAAAGGTTCGGGGAAGGTTGAGAAAGGCAGAGTCCATTAGAAACGTGGATCAAGGGCTGGTGATACCGGAAAGGTTATAATTTTTCAAGGCTGTTATGTCGGAAAGGAGGGTGGAAGCGTGCGGGAATAATTGCTCGTTGTATAGGTTTGAAGAGTGCCCGATAGTTTCGATATGCTCGAGGTTGTCCAATTTTAGGCCTTTTGGAAGAACGTGTGAAGTTTAGAGGGTAAATTCGCTAACATGATTGTTCTGATGTAGGTGTTTCGCAAATATTGAGAAGGAATCCTTCTTTGTAACTTTTGGCGTATTCTTTGATAAATATGATTAAATTTCTTCCAGTTAGACTGATAAATACCTTATTGCAGATATTGGATCTAATTTTGTAAATTCCTGACAATATGAGTACATCCTGGCCGTCTTTGCCGTTAATTATAAGTTTGAAAAGGGTGAGGGGAGTGTAAAATGCTACTTTAAGGGAGCTTGGTAGACGATTTGATATCCTGTAAGATATGTTACCAAGGAATGGGAGAGAGAACAACTTGAAATTCGTCGGTCCTTCTGTCTGTGTAAAGGAAATTTGTTTTATAGCTAGGGTTTTTTGTTTTTACGAAGAATTGTTTGGACGAAACTTGTATTGTAGCCATTGGTAGTGGCTATAGAAAACAATTGATTGAAAACAAAAAAGATTGTCAACAATTCATTTCTTTAGTTGTGGGTGTAAGGGTGATGTATAGGGGACGATGAACCATAGAAGTAAAAGCAACATGTTTGTGGTAAAACTGGCTGACCGAATCGCTTGATATGATGTGATCGGCTGTTTCTGTAGATTGAAAATGCTTTTCTTTGCCCAGAAAAGGAGATTTGACAAATACAGGAAATTCAGAGTGCCATTGATACCTTTTTCCATTGTAAAGGAAATATTAGAATCGAGTTTATTCAGATGGTTGATGAATGACTGCAATTGGCGGTTCTTTCCATTCCGCCGACAGAGGATGTCATCCACGTATCTAAGGCAGTATTTAACAAATCTATTTTATTGATTACCTGAATTGAAAAACGCTTCGGCAGAATTAAGTGCTCTGATTAAAATGGCAGTAAAACAAAGTTACTTAATTAAAAAAACAGCTATATAAACAAACAGAGGGCAAAGCAATTGGAAGCAACCCTCTCATCCCCTTTTAGAGAAATGTTTCCTCAACTCTTTGGAAGAAAAGTTATTCCGTTCCTCCGCACTCCTTTCCAAAAAAATAGCCTTGAAAAACTATAATCTTTCCCGCATCATCAATTCACCAGCCCCTTGATCCGCGTTTCTACTGACCGCGTTTCTGCCTTTCTCAACCTTCCCAGGACCTGTGCTATTTCTTCCCCCTCCCGTAACTACGACAATAATCAACGAAAAATAAACATTCCGACTTTGTACCGATGATGCCGTAAATCGGCGAAATACGTCCTACAATTAAAAGATTTTAGCTCCAGAAAAATTAAGCATTTTATTTAATAATGAATAATAGCATTCAACTCTTCTATGAAGTGAATCCAACAACAGTTAAGTTTATTAATGTGTAACTTCAATGGAATAAATATTCATTTAAAAATTGTTTCCAGCAGAGTCGAAATGGTTTTGACCACTCATTACATGATATCGTATAGTGATGATAGTCTTGATGAAAGGTATCCTTCATAAAAAAATTGATATCTCCGAAGAATTATCTATGATTTGTTCACTAATAAAATTGATCATCATACCAATAAATATGTAATTAAAGAAACATTTTTTCATTAGGATGTATCTTTAGTAATTTGAAGCTGACGTATATTATACGCTACTGAAAGATAAAACATTTGGCTATTTGGCTATACTAGGTGGTGAAAGGGCTTGCGCCCTCCGATCACCCCCGAGCTGGACTGGAGATAGTGATAACATTGTACCAGGGCAATAGTCAGCCACGACGGGAACACTGGTTCCCGTTCTATCGCCTAGCTGTACATTGCTGCTCGAATTCGGAGGGGCGATCTTTTTATTCGTCCCAGTGCTGTTCCCCTGTATGCAGGCCTTGTGCAACATTAGTTCGAAATACCTTCGCCGTCGAAGCACTTAGGTACTGATTCTACTACGATATTGTTTCTGGTAGGTCCACCCATGCCAGATACGTGGAAGTGTTGGAGACAGACGAATGGTAGATAGTTCAAGTGATGGTGTCACATCAAAAGCACTTTCGGGGAAGGCAAAGATAAAATACCACAACGTAGGATTGATGGACAGCCCCAATGTGTGAATAAATCAAAGTAGTACGCCAATCTATTGGTAGAATACCAAATTGTTGAAATGATATTTTTCAACGCGGGTATTTGTTAACATTTTCGGATTATTTATATCATGCTCGGACAGCTGATTAGAGGGTAAGCTGAGAAAGGAAAATACATGAGTCATTGACTCCAAATGACGCATGATGAAAACATTCTCCGCAAACTTTTTCCCCAGTCCTCCACTAGGCATTCCCCATGGGGTCCATCTCTCAAGTCAACGCCAACGTGGCAAACAAGCTTTTGGGATATCTATTCCAATACTATATCAGTGCATCACCTATTCTTTCAAGGCAAATTACTGTGGACGGAGATGAGTAAGACTTGATTTTGGAGGGGTTAGAATCTTCTACATCATCTACATCTACATACTACCCCGCAAGCCGCCTCAATAGGCGTGTGGCGGGGGGTGTTAGGACACCAGCCGTTTACATATAAAAAGGAAACGCTCTAATGAAATTAAGCCTAGCATTTATTAAAGTCCCTTATTGTTCGGGGGAAAAACGAATTCCCATACCTATCCGTTCGGCAAAATATCTCTCTTAATTTATCGTTTCTGTAGGACCTGGAAATATAGTGGGGTTCTAATATGATGTTCTCCGTGTCGCTCTGAAAAATATCTATTCTCAATTGTTCATCTTAAATAAAATGAACAAAATTGCAAAGTATCTATTAGTTTAATAATTCAATTTATTATTTTTATTGATCTTTTATGATTTTTAAGAGCGTTGCGGCACACTTGGCTGAGGCATGCGGCACACCAGTGTGTCCGCGGCACACAGGTTGAGAATCACTGAGTTAGATCCTACTCACTCCCAGGCGACGTAATCATTTGAAGGACTGTGCGGCATCAAGCCGTAAGCAAAACTCTGGAATCGGAACGAAGTCTGCCGGTAAGATACCACCAAATTTCCCAGTAAAATAGGCCATTGCGAGCCTAACAATCACGGCTATCCTCGGTTATTCATCTCGCCACGACTCAACGGCCCCTCCGCTGGCCTCACTTCAACGGGAGATAAGGGGGGTAACCCACACACGAAAAACGTACGACCTGAAAAAAGGATGCTCTAGTCGACTGCAAGGTCAATGTTAAGTGCTATTAACTGAAGTAAATAATCTCAAAATATCGCAAGAATGCCTACATTTATAGCGCCGCAAGGAGTGGCTAGAATCAAGTTATAAAAAAGTATCAGATTTAAATGTACTCTTTTTTCGCAAGTAATATTTCATGTTAATAATAGTAGGGAGAAATCATAAGACTAACTGATGGTAAAAACAAATGCGTTTCGGCGCATCGCAAGATGGCGCGGAGGAAGAGGACGTAATATCGCTCTATCCTACTCCAAGTTATGCTTGTTGAAAAAATACTTATTGTTAGTACAGCTCCATATTATTTTTCCCGTTCGATTTCGACGTATAAGGCGTACTTTTCAAGAAAAATTGACCAATTTATCTTGAAAATGACGCTGTAGGCGTTGAAATCGATCGGAAAATTAATGTGTGAACTCGACGAAGTATTATTTCATCATGCTTAACGTTGTAAATTTCCACTAAGTAACGTCTAACTCAATCAATCTAATTAAGTACTCCAAGTTGCTAGTTCTGAGACAGACAGATCGTTAGAATCGTAAACGAATGACTAAAATGACATGTCTAAACTATCACACGTAGTCAATCAAATTCTGTGTAATCCAGCCAGTAGTTCGTCCAGTGAAAGATTAGTTTAGCCAAGTGAAAACTATAATTTCTCATTGCGGCTTGCCCGTGGGGAAGCTGCTCTCCTGAGAAGCACAAAAACCTATAAATTAGAAATAATGAAGAGTGATCATGCTTGCGATATTCAAAGGACCTGTATCCTAAATCTGGAAAAATATCGTGTCCATCTAGTGTGTGTATAAAAAAATTCTGCTTTTACATCATCTGATGACAAAAAGAATATTTTTCTTTCAATACCTATAGTGAAAACCAGTTAACTTTAATGTCAGGAGAGGCGAATACTGTTTTATGACTGCGGTTTTCGTATCATGAGATTGCAATAATACAATTAAAGCGTTTAAATAGCATTGCATTTTTATGGCTCATCCTTCAATGAGTTGAAACGTAACTGAAGCCAAAAGCTAGATTGTACATGGTTTAAAATTGAGGGTCATAGCAGCGGATTCACTGCCTGCATTCCGAAGTCGCCGAGCAAGGTGAAGCTAGAATAGGGTCTTGCGCGAGAATCGTGACTTGGGGCGGGTTCATCAAATTACTTCGCCGAGGGGAAGTTTTTCCTACAGATCTTGGTATTCATGGTTAAATTCAAATTACGCTGACTTGTCCGAATTGGCAGAGTGAGCAACAACAAAGGAGCTTTTTGATTTAAGATTACGATCAGAGGAATTTTTCAACTCGGGTCAGGTGGGGGTCGAAGGAAGGAGTGGGGAAGAAGGGGTGGGGACAAAAACAGGGAGAAAAGGACGAAAAGATATAAGGCTTTCGCAATTCTTCGTAAATTAAAAGGGGGACGTGCAGCGGCGAGCATGGATAAGATGGACAACAAATCCTATTTTGAAGAAAGCAAAGAGAGCAGAATTGGCGATTAAATACAGACCTGCTATAAACGTGTTCTGCACGATAAGTAATAGAGTGACCGCATTAAGAAAAGTATTTCTCAGCTGAGAAAGTATTAGCTACAAGCCGTTCTGCCGGAGTTAGAAGAAATGACGCTAAGGAACGATTTTGAGCCACGAAAGAGCATTCATTCGATACGTTAAAGTCGCATGATCAATGTTATTATTGGGAAAAGAGAATTCAATTTAGATGTAGGATAAAAAAGGAAAAAAGTTAAAACTTTTGTCGCGGGGAGGAATATACCAAGAGAATAATCGAAGATAATTAATAACCGAAGCTCAATCAATAATAATGGGATGTCGAAGGTCAGGATTGAGGGGGATTGCTGATGAATATGGATGGAAATTATAAAATACAATACTATTTGATCTGTAAGCATCGTGATCGTAAGATCGTGATGGGACTAAAAGTATTATACAGGTACGCTTGAAGAGTCTGAAATTTTAAAACATAATTATATCCTCCCAAAATCTTATTTTTAAATAGACGAGTAAGAATCTGATCTGACCTGACTGATACACACCAACTAGAAGGAACGAGAATCGCTAAAACTCGAGGTCGTAAGAAAAAAAAGTGCGGAATGCCACGGGGTTTTAATTTACTTATACACTGAATAAAATCCATAAAATTAGGCGCCATGACGTTTACTTCCTCCAAAAAGCGTTGCGCGACCTTAATTAGGATTACCCTCTGGTGTAAAGCAATTCCATAAAACAAATCTCCCAAAAAATCTCCCAAGTCACCCCACACCTAAAACATTATGCTCTCATATCCCTTCATCAGACTCACCAAGCATGCCGCAAATCTGGATGATCCACGGGAATATTCTGCTATACGGGATGATACTATGTAAGCTAATCGTTCTTCAGCTTGGAATTCCTGAGAATTAGTAAATAGAAATAAATGTGAGATCTTAAGAGTAACAATACACAATTTCGTATTTTAAGATAGAGAAATATGGATCCCACCTTCAAGGGCAACACCAGAACATTAAATTATCACAAGGGAAGAGAATATAACGGAAAATGAAGAATGATAAATTTGTACACGATATCGTACATTAAAATTCACCCTTGGCGTGTTTGGATACATTGGTTTGAAAACGCATATTGATTAGCAATTAATGTCTATTAAAATATATGATTGAACATATTAGGCAAATTTACCTTAAGCAAGTTCTTCCCTCCTAGCAACGTTGCTCCGTGCTTCCACGCGAAATTACCATTCAAATGAACGTTTCCTCAAAAGTCCTTGCGGTGGCGCGCCGTGCGTTTCCACTCCAGTTAAATAGGAGGGGTAAGTTCGGCCGATGACAGATTCTCCCTTGTCATACAAGGAGCGTTGAAGCTTGAGCGGTCAAATGCTTCTTGCTTCAAATTTTATTGCTTATCTTTGCGAAACCGTAAACGCCACGCAGTAGGTACTCAAGTTCCAGTCACCCTTCGGAGTGAGATATAGGTTTTTCGTCAACAAGCCACAGGCGAATGAGAAACCACCCGTTCCACGTTAACTTTATTCCAGAATTAACGAACTGGCTGTGGCTATATAAAAATGTATATTCTGATAATAATACATTTAAGTTATCAATACAAGTGAGAGTTTGGGTGACACGGCTTGTGCCAAAGTAATCTTCATCTTAAAGCAGTGGCGGTTCCATTGGGGGGGGGGGGGGGGTAGAACCCCCCAATTGGGTCAAAACTTACACTAGATAAAATCGGAATATTTGGAGGACTCCCCGAATCCCCCTTCGGCTGGGGGTATCCCAGACCCCCCCGTTTGCCACTCCCATTGGTCCAAACCTAGATCCGCCGCTGTCTTAAAGCATAGTTTTTATGCGGTTTAACGTTTGAGGTTTCACTTTGTGGAACAACGATATTGGAAATAAAACGTCGCTTTGCACATTCCACACACAAACTTTATTAACTTTATTCTAAGTGTGTGTGGCCTGTTAATAAAGTTTGTGTGTGGAATGTACTAAGCGACGTTTTATTTACCATAGTTTTTATGCTTAATTATATGATGTTTGTAAGATTTTTATAAAAATCCGCATTTACACTATGTAGCAAAACCTGCTATATAGCAAATTTGTATGACATTTAGCAATTTTATATAACATTTGCTAAAAGTAGAAAAAGTCAAGTCTGAAAAGTGCCATATAAAATTGCTATATGTAGCAGATTCTGCTATATATAGCAAAAATTGTGCTATCTATTGGGAGTCGGTAAAGATCAAAAGAAATCCGTGATATATCTGACTTTGCTATAAGTAGCAATGTTATACGCAGGTTTTTATTCTAGCATCTGCTACATGTAGCATTTTCTATCATCAGTTCAGAGTTGTAGCCTCGTGTGCGCGGACGTTTGAGACTGTTCTGTATTGTTATTTTTTGTTTCTCTCAATTCTATGGCCAATCATGCAAATAATATTTTCAAAATCTTCACTTGTCATACGTAAAAAGTTTTTGAAACAACCATTGCACCAAATTTCATGTCTTAACGAAGGATCACTAGCGTGATCTTCAGCATTCAGATCACGTATAAATCGGTGCCACTGTATTTCACTCTTAGCAGCCCGCGTCGGCCGAACCCAAAACCTTCGTCTTTGACTTGCCAAGATCACAGTGATGGCGGCCGCGAGCACTACCTCTCTTTTCCGCGACATTTCTGATACTGGATGTGGTTGTATGCTATATATAACATATAGCATGGGCACCGAAATCACTGACTATAAAAATTTAATATAACTTTTTGTTGTATAGCAAAAGTTATTAAATAATGTTATATAGAAAAAGTTATATTGCAGGTTTTGTTACATTGTGTAAACGCGGCTTAACTGACCATCGTCAAAACACATTTCAGTGGGAATCATAGCGCCACACATTTCCGTCAAAACAGGCCGTCATGCTTTTCCAGCAAGTTAAATGAATTCAATAAAAATCGCTGTTAATGATATGGTACGTTTTTAAATCTGTAACTATTAAAATTCCATGGAAACCGTTATAATGTGCATCTTTCTTAGATCATGCATGTCTAGATACGACCTCAGTGGAGGAAGTAGTCTGCGCAGCAACTACAAGATGCATGACGTCAGACACAGAAAGTCAGACGATGTAGCCCGAAAAGCTATTTATGTAATGATGCGGTCAATATTCGATCGAATCTACGGATTCAAGATTTTATGGAATTCTTCTAAAAAATATTCGACTGCCGACTGTGCGGGTGGCATATGAACTACGCCTAAGTTAGTTAACTGCAGAAGCGAAGGTAATATGCGTAAAAATCATTACGGCATTTATATTTTCAATTGGATTTTGGATGTAAATTTGTCACTAATGTACGTTTTAATAAGAAATTCAGCATGCGGCGCATGCGCATACCAACGGAATAACCCTCTAATACGAAATTTTCAAAGCCGAAATGCGCGCCGCAGACCATTAGGCTTTCCCTACTGAAACACCCAAAACTATTCTTTTTGTTTGGAAAAGACAAAGTCTTGGAGCTGCAGAAAAATATGCAACAAACATAAAACGCCATGGCTTTTTTGACGCCGATGATGTTGAAACATTTTCAGCAAACCGTTTATGGTGCTCAATCGTACCGTGGTTTTGTGCCGCTAATAAAAGTACATGCATTCTAAGCAGTCCTCCGTTATGACTGATCAGCAAATTTAAACCAGGTCCTTTGTAAGGATTTTTAAAAGAATTATTAGCTTCTGAACATGGATCAAATTTTAATAATTTGGGTAATATTAAACTGCGATAAGGGGTCGTACATAAACTACGTTACCGTTTTCGGTAATTTTTTTAACCCCTTCTCCCCCCCCTTCGTTTATAACCGAAGTATTCCCCTCCCGGCATGTAAAGTTTTCTCTACCAATGAAACTTTTAATTCAAAAATATTATCTCAATTATTGTGTGAGTTTTTAGGGATATGTTGAAATAATGCAAATAAAGTAGCCGAACTATATATAATAGAACTACGAGGTCTAATCTAATCTCAATTGGAACAAGTAATAATCATTTTTAAATTCTAAAAATCAACCATGAATCACGGCGCAAGGTGCTGTGCTCATCTACTTTTTTCTCTCCCCTTCCCACATTTCTGATTGCTGCCTTGAAAAGTGTTGTTACGATATCGCTATTTAACCCCAGAGAATGTTAAAATGTTAGCAATTTGATTATATGAAGACTTGCAACATTGTAGAGGTAATGGTTCAGTTATATTGAGTTAAAGTAGAAGCTTGGGGTGTAAGAAACACCCCGCGCGCCCTTCCTCATGATAAACTCTGTAGTATTGTCGACGTGATTTTGACAAGCAAGAAACGTAAACAGGCGCATTGTAATGGCTACGTTACTTTAGAGTGAACCCCCCCGGCCCCCCCCCCTCGTTACCCACCGTATAGGTTTTTAGGCCTCCCCCTACAAAAAAATGTAGGTTGGTACCTAACGTAGTTTATGCGCGACCCCTAAGTAAAGGGAATTAATACCTTTTTGCGGCAAAAAGCTATTACAGTGAGAAGTGTACAACAGTGAGATTTTTGTCTTCTAATCACGAAGAGGTCATTGCATTTGAATGTTGACCATTAGATCGTGATAAATTGGAGTCACAGTTTGAAGCAGCTTCGCAAGATTTTACGCTAAAATCAGATATTACAACTGCCCCATCATTTACATTTACCAATATAGTAATATGTAATAGTTTACAAAATGTCTACTCGTATATACCCTTCGTTTGTTCCTAAAATCGTGAGAATCAAAGCTGGCCTGGGTCGTTCCACAAAGGGTGATGTGGCTAGAAATAATTCCCATTCCGAGGGCCCGGGTTTGAAACCTGATGGTGGCAGAGATTTTTCGATGGAATCCCGATCCTAATACTTTGGTGGTGTGTAGAGAGCACTTCAAGTGCAGTACTCCGTCCGTCGGATGGGACGTTAAACTGTGGTCCCTTTGAGCCTCTCAATAAGAGCAGGCTTATTCCGACGCCGACTTTCTCTCCATTCTTACTCCTATCCCCATACAGGGCTGGGCAGTATTTCAAATATGTATATGAAATACTTCAAGTGTTTTCTATTTGATATGCACTAGAAAAAAATATTTTGCATTTAAAATGCATATTTGAGGTATTTTCAGTAGGTATTTAAAAATAACTCAAAATACTTCAGATAAATATATAGCTCAAATAAATGGAACCCAAAGTCCACTTCGTGCATTTTGCATCCGGTGCTACACAGTTGATCTTAAGTGAGTTGACAAAAATTTTTAATTATGTAATAACGTCATTATAGTTCATTTGTATAAAAGAAAAACCTATGACACCAGTGGGCCGGAATATACTGAGTGACTTTTTATCGTTATGACAGTTTTCTTTCGCACTTAAGCTTCATTCTCATTTTTCACCAGTCTGGCTTCAAACTCGGTTCGAGAACTTCATCAGCACATCCTAGAAGTAATTTATAACAAGATCATGGGCATATTAATGGGGTGGATGAAAAGGATTGTACCCCCCCCCCCCAAAGCAACTTTGTTAACGTCACCATCATTTATATATGAACATTTAACAAAGTAATATATTTAAATACCTCAAAAAAGGCTAGAAAATGCAGTTTTATTGTTATAATTTTCAAAACTTTTCTGGATCTTCCGGTACTTCACCTATCAAAAATATTCTAGACCCCTCCCCCCAAGGGCCAAATTCTAGCTATTCATGGTAGACACTGATGGAGATACATTAGTGGTAGAGCATTCAATTCTCCTAGTAGGAGCATTCCATTTTCATATTGAGTTATGCGAAATAAATTTACTTACCGCAAATTTAAAATGGTTTTCTCCAGATGTAGATAGCTCCACAGACTCAAATTTTATTTAAGTCATGAACCTGTCTTTTATATTTAATATGAATTGCAGTGTTCTCATTTCTATTTTTTACTATGATAAACGTTTGACCAATCATGGGAATTTAGTATTTCACAGAGAGTAGCAATATTTTCCTCAGAGAAGAATCTCTGATATGAAGTTGAACAGTTTTTAACGTGGTTAGCCGGCCCTGGGTGTTCTTAAATCCATCATTAAGAGTACATTACTCCGAGTATCTACAATTTTTTTAAATATGATCTGTGGACGGTTAATGTCCGTATGCAGTCGGTATGTGAGCGCTTGCCTCGTGTGGGACTCGGGCGGTAACGTGGTTAGCCGGGCCTGGGTGTCAAACCTGGGAATATGAGTAACTTTTCTTTAATCCATCATTAAGAGTACATTACTGCCAGTATCTACAATTTTTTAAATAGGATCTCTGGACGGCTAACTCCGTATGAAGTCGATATATGGGCGCTTGCCTCGTGTGGGACTCGGGCGGTAACGTGGTTAGCCGGGCCTGGGTGTCAAACCTGGGAATATGAGTAACTTTTCTTTAATCTATCATTAAGAGTACATTACTGCCAGTATCTACAATTTTTTTAAAATAGGATCTCTGGACGGTTAACTCCGTATGAAGTCGATATATGGGCGCTTGCCTCGTGTGGGACTCGGGCGGTAACGTGGTTAGCCGGGCCTGGGTGTCAAACCTGGGAATATGAGTAACTTTTCTTTAATCTATCATTAAGAGTACATTACTGCCAGTATCTACAATTTTTTAAAAATAGGATCTCTGGACGGTTAACTCCGTATGAAGTCGATATATGGGCGCTTGCCTCGTGTGGGACTCGGGCGGTAACGTGGTTAGCCGGGCCTGGGTGTCAAACCTGGGAATATGAGTAACTTTTCTTTAATCTATCATTAAGAGTAAATTACTGCCAGTATCTACAATTTTTTTAAATAGGATCTGTGGACGGTTAAGTCCGTATGAAGTCGATATATGGGCGCTTGCCTCGCGGGGGGCGGTAACGTGTTTAGCCGGCCCTAGTTGTCAAAACTGGGAATATGAGTAATTTTTCAAAAGAGTACATTGCTTGTAGTATGTAAAGCGTGTTTCAGGGTTTAGCGTGTTATTTCACGGTTTAGAAGAAAAATGGAGTAATTTAAGTGTCTAAAATGTAAATTTAGGATTTATGTTGGTAGCCCTGAAAATGTGACCTTGGGGTGGATTTTTTGGGGGCTAACTTTCTGCGCGTACCTTATCAACATGAGCGTAATTTCAGCTTTTTAACTGGGGAGGCAATGTCTACTGGGGGAATGGGGGTCCTCCCCCGTAAAATTTAAAAAACAGCAATAAATAGCTAGTTTTTTTAAGTTTAGGCTAAATGATTACTGAAGATTAAAGAAAATGCTGTGCATGTAGAATTGTATTTTCCAATTGCTTGTAAATTATTGAGATTTTTACTTCAAAATTCTGGGGTGGCAACTGCCACCCCTTTTCTGAAGAATTTCTATCCTTCCAATAAATTTTATTCCCATCCATTCACAATTCAGTCATATATTGAGTCATTTAACAAAGTTTCACTGTAACAGCCCATCATACTCAAAATTTTGCAATTTTAAGTTGAGAGTTCATACTTAAGACTTCATTCCTCTATCATTCTGGTAATAAAAAGCTATTATTTATATTTAAAACACGCACTATCTGTATTGTGATATTCTCCATTGGACCAGGCCGTACAGTCAGAAAGTTTACAAATAGGAGATAGACAATTTCTTCTTTCTCATTCTAGTTATTAAAATCATCCTCATTTTTATAACAATGCAGTTATTCTGTTTTACGGGCGAAAATTACATCCCCATAATTATACAATATATATATTAATATTACCCTTACCTTTCGATTCTCTGGCCCTGGCATGTAATCTTTTATTCATCTGAGTTAATACTTCATTAACATAGGTGGGGTTATCACAACTGCTGTCGCTTACCTGAAGATTGAGGTCACATAATTTAAGATTTCTTTTCAGCCTACAGGCATAAAAAAATTTTGATGCCAAATTTGGTCTAAAAAATCTTACAATAATAGTTTGGGTTTGAGACTGGGACAATGTGGTCTGGGAATGACCTTGCCCTTTACCTTTGATTCTATTAGCAACTTCAATATCATCATCATTCATTCATTACAGTAATCTACCGGTTAGAGGTAGGTTGTGATGAAAGTCAGAGAATATCCAACGAACTCTTACACGTGCCGTGCCCTTTCTACCTCTAGTATTTCTTTCTTTATTTCAGCATAAGTCCTACCTTTCTTCATCCCGTCCATAAAAACTATTCTCTACCTTCCCCATCCCCGCTTACCCAACATCCTAACCTCTATCACGGGCTTCAGCAAACCATCGCCCCTCATTACCACTTCAAACCACCTACCCTGTCTTCCCCTAATCTCATCTATAAGTTTCCTCTCCTCGCCCACCATGTCAAGCACTTCCTCATTTGTCTTCCTTTCCATCCAATGCACATTCTCCATCCTCCTCCACACCCACATCTCGAAAGCCTTCAGCCTTTTTTCGTCTTCCTTTCTCAAGGTCAACGTTTCTGCCCCATACAACGCCACACTCCACATTAAGCTCTTCACCAGCCTCTTTTTTACATCCTTACTTAAGGTCCCCGTCATCATCTCCCTTCTATTATTGAACGCTTCCTTCGCTAGCGCTATTCTCCTCTTAATGTCTTTGCTACTATGTCCTGTTTCTTCTAGCGTACTACCCAAGTAATTGAATTGTTCTACTTGCTCCAGTTTGTGACTTCCTACTCTTATCACCAGCTTCGCTTTCTTTGTCCTAGAGAATCTCATTACTTTTGTTTTCTTATTATTTATCTTCATTCCATATTTCTCACACTGCTTCTCCAGTGTATCTACTTAAGTTTGCAATCATTTCGATGACCGCCTGACCAACGCCTGGTCGTCTGCAAATCTAACAGACTTTATCCACTGGCCTCCTACTTTCATTCCCACATCCAGCTTATCCCATGTCTCTCTTACCATTTCCTCGGCATAGATCTTAAAAAGTAAAGGCAACAACGGGCACCCATGCCGCACCCCGCAACCTATAACTGTCCACCCTGATTCACCGTCAGCTACCCTTACCTGAGCCCTCTGCCCCATATATAAGTTTCGGATGAGTCTCCTATCACGCCAATCTATTCCTATTTTCCCCAGTATCTGCATTATTTTCTACCAGTTTACTCTGTCAAATACCTTTTCGAAATCTACAAAGCAAGCGAAAACATCCTGATTATGCTCTATGTTTTTATCTATGAGTGTCCTCATTACCGCAATCGCATCTCTGGTTGCCCTCCCCTTCCTGAACCCAAATTGGTCATCGCCTAAATAGCAGTTTGCTCTGCTCTCCAACCTTCTATTTAATATTCTAAGCAAGACTTTTGCCGAATATGAAATTAAACTGATTGTTCTATACTCCTCGCATTCTGACGCTTTTTTCTTCTTCGGGATAGGTATTAATACTGTTTTCACGAAATCCCATGGCCATACTCCTCGTAGATCCTGCGAATAAGTTCGAAAAACGATTTTCTCCCCTTACTACCTAGATTCCTCAGTAGCCATCATCAACCATGTTTATACCCAAGGCCAGCCCAGTTTTGTGTGTGTTTTGTGTTTTGAGCCGAAAAAGTTCTAAGTCCGCACTTTAGGGAAATGTGTCAACACTGCGCCCCACCCCCCACCCTAAAGGGGGGGGGGGGCGAGAACGAGAACCCCTCCTCCCCGTAGTTGGGCAAGTAGAAAGGCCGACGGAAGGAAGATTTTGGCCCGCGAAAGGATATTTTGTGAGGGGAGGGGTAGGTTCCGAGCTTCCGTTTGCTTTATGACTGGGCGAGAATGAAAGGGCAATGGCTTGGTTCGGTCGCTCAAAGATCTCTCGCAGTTGACATGAAGGAAATCCTAACACGGACCAGCAAGCCACGGCTCGTTTCGTTTTTTAAAATACTTTTTTCTTACGCGAAATTATTAGCGTCAAAAATGATTGAAGTGTTGACGTATTTTCGTTATATGTATTTCATTGTAGTGCCTACAATCCTATTATTATTATTATTATTTGTTGAGGCTGTTTAACATTTTAGATAGTTCATTTAAGTGCTTCTTCAATCTCGCCTGGATCATGGATATACGCGGCATGAGTGGAATTTGATGACGCAATTTACTTCACGAATATGTCAAATTTCTAATGAGAATAATCAATTGTCTGGACTAGGATTCGAAACCAGATCCCTTGATTCTGCAGTACTGTAGCTGACGATGTCAGGCTCGAATTGTAATACATCCCATTCTCGCGAAAATTACGGGCAAAATGTTTCTAGCGGCGATGTATAAATGCGCTAGGAATATCCTCTTAATGGTTTCAATTAAAAGCAATGAATTTTTCTTTCATATCCAGTTCTTATTCCTTTGTCGCGTTTGGAATAATGCGACTACGCGTCTTCGATATTTATTTAGATATTATTCCCTGCGAATAGTAATGAAACTTTCACTTAGGAGATTTATTTACTTCAAATAATGATTAAAATAGCTTAATGCTTATCGAATGCTTTGGACACCAATTTCGAACAACTAAATCTTTGAATTATGCCTGCGCTCAGTTTTTGTATTGAGGTAGAAATTACTGGGGAATAAATTTACTGGTTGCCGGACAGACACATCTTATTGCCATGCAATGTCGAAACTTGGCACCACTACGTCTCACCGGCTTTTATTACACTGCGACCTAATGACCGAATGCTCCATAATTCCTAATGATCTTGTATCGAGAGGCAGAGACTTATCAAAATGATTACCCAGGACACCCTTCAATTATCAACCCTTGCGCTTTTGACAGTCGGACTATGTGTTGCTTACATCTAATTTGAAAAACGTGGCATTAGCTACTGGAGTTTGCATCGCATGTTTTCTCTCGTTTTTGGTTTTTTTAACTTGAATCTGCAAGTGACTCTTATGAATTCACCTTAAAGTCTCTAATGCTTCTTCAGTCCTCTCAATTAGTGAGTTCAGCTTTCACTCAATTATCCAGGATCTTTGCAAAGAGGCAAGACCCTGACGACCCCATCCATTCTTTTCTGGGCGGGCAATAAATATTCCAAACGAAACAACCCTCCCCTCCATCCTGGCTTGAGGAAAGGCTGTACCCCTCTAAAAAGTGACCTGAAAGGGGCCTGCGGCTTCTTTTTCGGCTGGAGGCCGAAGGAAGGAAGAAGTGGTGTTTATGCTGATCGCCCCTTCCATTCGATCTGGTCGTTTTAGGTTTCCGTTTGCGTATGAGTGAGGAAGAAAGAGGGAAATATCTGCGAATTTCAGTGGGGTAAATATCCCTCGTTCACAACAGCTTGGCACCACTACGTCTCACCGGCGTATATTACACTGCAAGCTAATGCTCCATAATTTTTATTGAACTTGTGTCGAGAGGCAGAGACTCTTTTATCAAATTGATTTCCCAGGACACCCTTCAAATATCAACTCTTGCGCTTTTCACAGTCGGACTACGTGTTGTTTACATCGCATTTGAAAAAAGTAGCAAATAGTCTTTATTATTTTTTTACAATGACTATACAAGTGACTCTTATTAATTAACCGCAATGAAACAAAAGCGCATTCAAACACGCCAAATAATCGCAGCGGAACCATTATGAATACGGTCAATTGCATTTCATATAATACATACTTTCTCTGTAAATAAAAAAATGAAACTATCACGAAACGTATTATAAAAATACTATGTTTCCAAAGGTTTGAAATAGTTTAGAATGGTAAGGAAATAAACCTGGCGTAGTATAGTTTGGAAACGTAAAAAATTAAAAAAAGGTGAAACGAGGGAAAGGTAGGGAAAAGGTATTCACATTTGTCACTATGTTACTACCTAGCCTCACTAAGTTCATTATGACCCCTGTAACTCGATATGGCAATACCGATTGATGGCAAAATGGCATGTGGAATTATCATCGTTCCTCCAACTCCGCAATGGGAAGAGCTGTGGCAGATACGAAATGATACGTGTCCCAGTTTCGCGGGTAGGTCGTTGGACTTCCACATTTATTTTGCGAATCTTTTCATATAAAAGCAAGGAAGAGGAGGGACGTGCGGATTTAAAAATGAATTTTCGCACTCTTCCTATGCGTTTGGTGAAATCGACCAATTTGTTTTTCAATGCTTGTTTTGCTCAATTTCGAGCGTAAATCTATCGTGGACTAACAACTGGCTGTGCTGGATTCGCACACTCGCCAACTTAAACACCGGGTGGGCAATAAATGCTCAGAAGTGAAAGAAAGCCCCTTCCACCTCCTCAGCTTGTCGGAAAGGGTGGACTTCCCAGCGAGACCTGCGAAGGAATTTGGATGGAATGAGGCGGCGACATTGTATACTGCTGGGAGTGGGAGAGAAGGAGAGGTCCCGTGGTCGGTAGGTCTTTTCACCCGAGTTTCGTGAGGGCGTGGGTTCCCCCACATCCCACAGTTTACTCCTCGGTCTACCTGATTAAAGAAGGGAAAATATGCTATTCCACTTCCTTAAATAGTCTTCTGTGGTATTCATAATACCATTTTCGTTGCATAAAGACTGTCGTGCCTTCATCGTTTTCCAAAGAAAACATTCTACTTCGAATCGATATTTCATACCTATGTGAGTGTAACGAAAACCTAAATTTTCCTCCCTCTTGCTTATACTTAGAATTATATTTCCTCTCTCTCGCTTATACTTGCTTAGACTGATTTAACTCAACCATCCTCAACAGCTGTACAGTTTATTGCCCGCCCAGAAAAAAATGGATGGAGTCGTCAGGGTGTTGCCTCTATGCAAAGATCCTGGATAATAGGGTGAAGGCTAAACACAATAATTGAGAGGATTGAAGAAGCATTTAAGACACTCAAATAGTCTGATAAAAGACATGGAGTTATTTATATCCAAAGGTAAAGGTCATTGTAGCTCATTAGGTCAAGATTAATCCTTTCCGTTTGAAACAAATCGATGCGTCTTTGTTACACCATTTAAATCACAGGTAAACAACAAGAAACCCTTTACTGTCTTTGGAAACGCAATAAAATGGAAACATTAATTCTAGTTTATTTAAAACCAGTAACTAGTGAACGTTTGTCTCTTAATCGATCTTCGTTACGAAATATTTCCCCATGACAATTCGTTGGAAGAGGAATGTTCTCTTAAAATATGAGGCTGACGTCGGTCTCCAATGCTTCACTCTTTTTATTAATATGAAGTCAAAATAATGGAATTTAACCCATTTTTGAAGCTGGGCATATTATTATCCCACGTTGGCCACCTTATATTCGTCAAGCATACTTGCCGATAGTAGTGCATTTTAATTTAGGAATGATGGTCACAGGATAAAGAAGTTCTTTTGGCGGCGTTATAAAAGTATGATTGGTGAAGTAAATCCAAAGAATAAGCACATTACGAATAAATTTACCTTGCTTAAATCAAATCTCCCTAGAATGACCTATTCCCTTATACCTTTTCTCTCTTGTTTCACTATGTTTAATTAATTATGTTTCCTGATTTTACTACGCCAGGTTTATTTCCTCACCATGCTAAATTTTTACAGACGATTGAAAACAAAATATTTCCATAATACATTTGGTGTTTTTTTCATTAGGTTTCCACTGCGAGGACTCGGCGTGTATTAATGCGCGTTTGTTTCATTGCGGTTACTTAATGAGAGTCACTTGTAGATTCATGTTTTTAAAAATTGTAACAAGAAATACCAGAGACCTTCAATATTGACCAACCCCTCAAAAAACACTTACAATTAATTAAAAGTGGTCAAGAACAAACTCAACAAATAATAATAATAGGAATGTCGGCACCACAATGAATGACTTACAACGAAAATACGTCAAAACGTCAGTCATTTTTAACGCTGATAAATTCGCGTAAGAAAAAAGTATTTAAAAAGAACGAAACGAGCCGTGGGGATATGTTGGGCTTTCCGTCATGTAGTAGTCGTCGACTGCGAGAGGTCTTTGTGCGGTCGGTTCGCCCTCTCATAAAGCAAACGGAAGCCCGAACCCTACCCCTCCCCTCACAAAATATCCTTTCGCGGGCCAAAATCTTCCTTCCGTCGGCCTTTCTACTTGCCCGACTACGGGGAGGAGGGGTTCTCGTTCTCGCCCCCCCCCTTTAGGGTGGGGGGTGGGGCGCAGTGTTGACACATTTCCCTAAAGTGCGGACTTAGAACTTTTTCGGCTCCGAGGTGGTAACTTTTTTTTGAACAGGGCTCCGAGGTGGTAATTTTTTAATGAACAGGAGCCTCGGGTATTTCACCCTTGGTTGTTGAAATTCCATCTATTGCAATGGCATTCTTGACAGTATACTGCTCAAGCATATTTAAATTACCCTCATGGTCAGATATACGATTCATTAAATAAGTGTTTTCATTGGGCAGCATATTAGACCCATCTATCAACTTATTAAGCGTACGAACACCGTGGGAAGACTTCAATTGATTTCTAATAGTGTTTTGCAAGGAATTAATATACTTTTGAAATTCAATTTGCTCACTTTGCGGTGTGGTTATCCTGTCCAGGACTTCCCATAAGATGGTCATGTTTAGTACTTCCGCAGCACCGTGTCCTGGTGTGGCCTAAGTGAGTCTTGCTTCCCTTCCGCTATGTCCATGCAGATGAGACCCTGGGTTTCCATGGAACAACAGTTGCAGATCCATTGCCTTTGCAATTGTTCAAGGTGGCTCAACTCTTCTTGTGATATTGATTCGCATATTGAGTGGAAGGTTTTTTGCAAACCACACTGCACACTGACTTCTTGCTTTGTTTGACTAGTAGGCTACAGTACTCACACCGAGTAGGCATAATTCTCTGAAGTGTACACTCAAATACATCCGTTCACCATGACAGCCAACCCAACTATGTGGGTAGTTATTCGATTTTTAAGAATGAACACATTGTCATAGCAATCTGGTAATCTCATATTTGTTGTAAAATGCATTCTTAGCTTTTTGGTAGTTTACCATTTTGGTAGCAGTAGCCTTAGCATGAGGTCAATAGAGCCCTGGGATTTTAAGAAAATCAAGAATAAGTTAGAATAGAAATACATACTAAAGAAATAGGTAAATGTCACTCTTTTCCTCATTTTTAACCCTTTTTACTCAGATGTTGATTGTGGCTAATTGTAAGAATGATGAGGGTGGGCTGGTTAGTGAAGCCGTAATAGATATGGTGGAGAATGACAGGAAATTTGGAGAAGGCAGAAGTGGATGGAGGACACGTTGAGAGGGGAGGGCATGTTGAAAAGGACGATAGAAGAGAGAATGCTTAGCAAGCATAGAAAAGGAAGGAAGAGTATTGAAATTTTGGATTACTGAAGGGGTATAGGGTATGAGGAACTTAAGAGAGACTTGATAGTAGGCTAGTAATGTGGAGTTAAGTAAAAAGGTGACCCAGGTATATGAAAGTTAAGGCAGGGACTGTCCAAAGCACTTCCAATCAGCTCGCAGACTGCCTAAAAATGATGATGAAGATGGAAGGACAAGCACATCAAAATGTTTAATGGAATAATTGAAGCTGACAAATTGTATTTTTGTATGCATAACTCAGAGTTGTCCAACTGGCGGTCCGTGGTGCCATTTATTGTGGCCCACGAAAGGTTATTAGACAAAAATTCATAAATTTATTTTTATTTTTATACCTTACGTTGTTTCTTATTGTTACTTTTAAAAATAATAATTTATTACTATATGGCCTGCAAGCATATTAAAGGTTAAGTTGTGGTCCTTGAGGTGTTGCAAGTTGGACAACCCTGGTATAACTGATTATGACATAAAATGTGTCATAAAGCTATCTTACAAGTCTTCAGTGGAAAGTACCTACCAAATCCTTTCATATTTCTGGAATGGACTATCTACATGACTGAGTTATGGCCAGCAATAAGTTAGAAAATTTTTTCTCGTTCAAGCCATGGATTTTAATGTTTATCTTCACAGAAGGTACTTTTTAAAATCTGTACATAGAGTACTTTTAAAAATCTGAATGCTTTAATAAAGCCACTGTAATCCATAACCCATCACAATGATTAACTATCTCCCTACCCTTTAGAGAGATCAAGATGTGAGTATTGTGCCATTACCTCCAGCCACAAAAAACATAATTTATAAAATCGGGAGGATCACAAGGGTACTGAATCTGACACATTGAGCCCAGGATAATGTAAACAAATTATTGGATTGAAGTAAAGATTCATTAAAGCTTATGGGTCAAGTATAAGAGAATTCTTGAGGCCATTTACATAGTAGGCACTTGAGTTTCCAAATTCTCAACGTTTTGGAACCACCAGGAATTGACACAGGAAGTTATAATTCTAGAGAATTCCTGAAATCCTTTTTTTTTTTCAAATTTTCATAATCATTAGTGATAATGACTGGAACAATACCTGTTAATTCATAGCAAATTTGTAGTAGGCTGGAGTTTTAATTTAAAGCAAAGGTGGAGCCGAGGGACACGTGGCCAAGGCAGGCTTAGTCTAGCAGAGGAGCAGAGGTGCTCATGTAACGGACTGATGCAAAGAAGTATGACAAGATAAAAGCCTTGAATAGAGGTCCACAGGAGTATCATGACTAGTGCATCTCTTGCTCAGGATGCTGAACAGGGTCTTTATAAAACTTTGGCTCTGATAAATGGTGTCATTGTGGTTTGGTTTCTGTCATAATTGAGGCTTTCTTAAAATTTAAACAATATCATTACTAAAATTACTGGGTTCAAGGAGTGATTTTCGTGATTTCCAGACCAACTTTTCTTGGGACTGAAAACAGAAAAACTCCTGGGAATGGGAGGAAATTCCTTCCTGCTGGAAACACCAGTAAGTGCTCAGCAGATAAGTTCTCTTCTGTGATCCATGGTTCTTCATCAAAATAACCAAAACTATTTATCATTCAAATTCCTATCAACCAGTTTATAATGGTTTCACTGCACAAATTATTCAAGGAAATAAGAAGATACTTTTCAATATTTTTATTGTTTTGGGGGTGAAGTTCAGGTAGGAGCATTGCAAATTCGAAACTATTTAGACAATGAAACCAGTTTTTATATCCCATCTTTAAGTTAATGGCCAGCTAAATTATCTAAGACTAATATCACATCAGTAGATATAATTAATAAAAGAAATTAACTGTGAACAAGGAACAACATTTCTATTTATTTTCAAGAATTGATTTAAGGAATGCATTCAGAAATGGCAAACATTAAACTCAGTACATACAAAATTATTTTCAGAATAAAAAACTGATACAAAACAGCTTGTAAATCCTGCAAGAGTCCAATGAATATTGACAAATTAACTAACCAAGGAACATTGACAAATTAACTAACCAAGAACGCATTAATCAAAGACAAAAAATATCACAACAGGCACACCTTTCAGGTAACTCAATAATCACATTAGGCATTCAATTAAAAAACATGAATAAATTCAGCTCCTCTAGTGCTCATATGGCCAATTGTGCATTCATCAGTAAATGAATGAAATGATTAACAGCCTGATTGAGCAATAAAAATGCAGACCAACTATATGAAACATTATAGCACAAGTTACTAGCAATAAGAAGTTGCAGTAAATTGGGATGCTGAATGGAAAATCAAAACTAAAATTTATGCTAAAATGAAAAGTAGCATCTCAATAAACTATCAATACAGTGCATCATCATAACACTGTCAATAATATCAAGCAATCATCACAACTATAACTTATGAGACTTTGTTGCTGCCAATATTTAATTGAAATTACATGCAGTTATGTGATCAAGCATGCTATTTTTTCAATGCAAAATTAAACATAAAGTAGGACAATAAACTGGTTAATTTTAATTGCTCAGTCAAATCATTTTAAAATTTTAAAAGCTGCCACATTCTAAGTGTGGCAGTGGGCGACGCTTGAAGCTAGAATACAAAAAGGCTTTGGCGAAGTTTAATGTACCAATTTGAATAAAATAATAACTAATAAAGGGGGATGAATTCATAAGTCAAAAGCAGCCCAAAATTTATAATACTGCTTGCATAATTATCAGGTACGTTATAATTCATTAAAGGCAAATAACAATTTCAAATCTTGTTAAACTTATCTGCGTTATGATTGCTATTCTAATAATGGATAAACTGACTGAGAATGCTTTCACACGTTATTTCCTAGTTAGGAAGAAAGACAAGCCTCTGAAACATTTAGCACTTAAAGATTGAGAAAAGAGTCAAAGTATTATTCTATATGGACGTAAGTGGTTTAACTTCATGCATAGTATCACGTAGTGATCTAACTATAAGGGCCTCCTATTAAAATATTTATGCTACGGATAAAGGCAACTAAAATTTCTATTTGGAGAAAATATGTCACTAAAGGAACCACAAATATAGCTGACAAACCTCAACTAACGCCACAAAATCATGACCACTCCTTCTGTTCACAATGATGGTCTTCTTTCAGAAGCACCCTTATTCCTCTTATTTTCATCTTAGCTAATGTTGTTAATAGTAATAATAAACTGTTGGAATATATGCATCAGTTGCTAGAAATCACTCTCCAAGGGCATAAAAACTTGCCATTAGATTCCACCAATCATGTTGAGCCATCTGGTAAAACAACATTTCACCAACACTACACATATTAGTTACATGTCATCTGATGTAATTCCTTTGTCAGTCCATCTGTTTCAATTGATTGACTAGTAGTCTGTTGTTCGGTAGTAATGGTCTTGGGAATACTTAAAGATTTCAGCAACTCCAAAGGAGAAACCTGAATACAGAGAAAGATAAATTAATCACACTTCCTATTTCGAGAATAACAAATTGACTCAGGCAAGAATACAGTCCTAAAACATATATACAGACAGCTTAATTTTGAATAAACACACATGAATTGGGATAGCGAGAAAATATAGAAAAAAAACTCAAAGATAATAGTTAAATATCAGAAATATTAAGGTAGTTAGCTGTTAGAAAAAAGATATTTTCACGCAGATGCATAAAAGAAAATTCACTTTTTAATAGTACATCCGACTCCAGATTTCAATATTACTAGTACTATTTATAACTGATTTGATATGTTTGTTGTTCATTTACATTTAATAAATGTAGGCAATTAAAATATTTGGCATAATCATGCTATCCTTAAGAATGACTACAGTAGGTAGGTTAATTTGATAAGGTAAGTTATGCTTTACCCAGGATTCAGCCTAATAAGGTCTGATATTAAAACATCAAAAGTGGGGGATTGTTCTTTTTCCATCAATCTGCAGAGTTGCAGGATATTCTTAGGTGTACCTACGGTTTCTATCACCTCTCGCAAAATGGAGGATATGGTGACCCCCCTCACTTTTTGATAGAACAGTCATTGACCTTATAACAGTTGCTTGCCATTATTAATTAATGCTTGATTTTTAGTAAAAAATAATATTTTATTTATATTAAGGGCAATAAATAGGGAAGGTCAGATGGGATCAATCGGAGTGACTAGGTACCCCTCTGCTCCTAGGTCCATTCCACAAAATTATAAGTTGATTCACAAGTTCTCATAATTTGCAAATCAGTCAGCTAATAGCAATCAGAAACGACAGAAACTTGGTGGCCAGTCAATATTTCATAGTAGGTATATGCGAATACCTACTTTGAAACAACAAAGTTCTGTGGTATCTATAACAGGAAGCAATCAATCATGCTTTTTAAATATATGCTCTGCGAACACTCAAACTGAAGCTAATGATAAACAAAAGGCAGAGAGTAACTTATAATACCTCCAGAAAAACTCATGGAAACTCAATTTGCTAACTAAAGTCCAAGTTGCATACACAAAAATACTGTCGTAATAGCTCATTAGCTACAAACCAATAACAAGTATTGTATTCACTTACTATAGCAACCTGAGAATTTAACTTATTTCAGTCATGAACTGATGATGGCAAAAGAAAATGATTGGTCAATATTATGACTCCTCTGCAGTTCTAGGGAAACAAAATTTTTTGCAGTTCTAGTGATTCCTCTGCAGTTCTAGGGAAATAAAATGTTTTGCAGCTCAAGTGTTATATAATCTATAAATGACGGCTTGAAGTAGAAAGACTAATAAAAATATCTTAATTATCCTAAGTAGTTGAACATTTTCCAGAGAAATAGGCAATCAATAACAGTAATATATGTTTGTACATTTATATTTAAAACTGTACAATTTCAGGGAAAGTATTTGAAGCAAGCATGATTTGGAAAGATTGGAGGGTACAGTTACCTAATCTTAGGATTGATAAGTAATGGCCATTGTGAAAAACTAGTGGTACCCATGTTCACCTTTTTGTCTTGCACATCCTTGAAGCTGAATTTGTGGAAAAAGGAAACTCCTTGGAGCCTATAGAGGGTATGTAAGCGTTTTTCTGGATCAGTCATTAAGAGACGACTTAGCAGGTCTTTGGCAGCTGGACTACAACTGGCATTTTGTAGAAGAACTTCAACTGGTTCATATTCTGGACTCATGGATACATCACTATTGTCAAAAGGCAACTGAAATGGAAATTTATGAAAAAGTTAAGCCAATGGATCCAAATAATCACATTAAAAATGAGAGGAACAGGTGATAACACAAAGAATACTAAACACATTGTAGGTACTGATTGAAACTAGAGTTATGACAAATACTGTATTTCCTTGATAATGAATCATATAAGGTTCTCAAATGCCACAAATCAGTACATACTTGCAACTGTTCTAAAGTGAAAGAGGGTCAAGGTATGCCGATGAATTGTTGGTTGTTTTTTTCTGGAAGATCATTGGCATCATTGTGAGGACATGTGGGTAGGTTGGTAAGGGAAGGATAACTAGTGGAATGAAGGAAGGGTGGAGAGAAACCTGGCATTCGGCTAAGGCTACTCTTGGAAAAATATGCCAAGGAATCCACAGTTTAATGCCACATCTGATGGATGGAGTACTACACTTTGCTCTTCAATTGGCACCAAAGCAGAGATTGGGATTTCACTGAAAAATCTCTATTGTCATGCTCTCAGGATGGGAGGTCAGCACTCTAGCCACCAAACCAATCCCCCACCCATGAATATACATATGGATCTAAATCTTCGGCACCTCTGTAGGGGCAAAGGTGTTGCCTAGCTTTCCACAAAAGAAGGTCGCGCTGCAGTCGGCATGGTTCCACTTCTGTGTGTCAAAAATGGCCGGTTTAATTGGGAGGCCAATTCCAGTACCTTTATTTCCAGTATAATCTGCTTGGCCCTGATTTTTCCATGCATGCCAAATGTTTGGCAACACCCACTGGGGGCAAGTTTAGGATCCATATGTATATTCATTCCCCCATCAATGCCACATTTGGGACATGGTACAACACAACTTAAGTAATGACCAGAGTGACCATGTTTATGACTTTTATTTTTAAAAGTTTGACTTTTATTTTTCCATTTCATGACCTTTATTCTATGACTTTCATGACTTTTATTTTCCTGTTTCATGACGTCTATTTTTTTAAATGCGGTCATTTCATAATGCTTTAGCTAAAAGTATAACATTTATTTTACTGTAAAATTAATACTAATATTATGATCTGTATAGTTACTATAGGGTAAGTGGTTCAAAAGAAAGTATCCCCTTCGCTTCCCCTCTTACCCCTAAGCCCCAGGATTTCTGTATACATATATACGGATGTATAAATGATCAATGTTGTACCTGAAGATGTAACTATGTTATAAAACCCAGGTCGTTAGAAATATATCAATTTAGTGGACCATTACAAAGTGTAATTTTTATTTTCCGATATGGAGAGGGGTATTTGTATCGAAGCATCCAGTCTGAGAATTCCTCCAATTCACCTGCTTTCTGCTCACCTTCAACCACCTAATTCACATATTTTGCTATGCTACACATTCGCGTTTATTCTAACCTTTCATTTTCATCATTAACCATTTTCCTTTCCAATACCATTCACTTAAACCTGTCTGTGAAGTGCATTTCTTTCCCGACACCATGTTCGAAAATCTGACATTTTCCTCTTATTTCCCTGAGATGGGGCAGCTGTCGAGCAGTTACTCCTCTTCGCTTTAAATGCATCACCCAAGACTTATCCCACCTTCAACCTAAACTATCCCCGCTTTACGATTTGTTTTACACAACCTCTTCCCCTACCATTTCAGCTACAACTTTGACCATACTACAACCAACCCCCCTCTATTCACCAACCCACTCGGGGGATTTTTTTCTTTAAAAAATTCGCTACAAAATTGACGACACTACAACTACACCCCTCCTTCAATCACCAATCCACTCGGGGGATTTTTTTCTTTAAAAAAATACGCTACAATTTTCACCGGACTACAACTACACCACCAATCACCAATCCACTCGGGGGATAAATTTTTTACCTAAATAAATACGCTAAAACTTTCACCTCACTAAAACCTCACCCCCCTTGAATCACAAACCCACATGGTTTTTTTTAATGCGCAACAACTTTCAACACACTACAACCCCACCCTCCAATCACCAACCTACTCGAGCATTTTTTTCTTTAAAAAATTCGCTACAACATTGACGACACTACAACTACACCCCCTTCCAATCACTAAATCAATCGATGGATTTTTTTCTTTTAAAAAAATACGCTACATCTTTCACCACACTACAACTACACCCCCCTCCAATCACCAGCCCACTCGGGGGATTTTTTTTTCTTTAAAAAAATTCGCTACAACATAGACGACATTACAACTACACCACCCTCCAATCACCAACCCACTCGGGGGATTTATTTTTTCCCTAAATAAATACTCTACAACTTCCACCTCACTAAAACTACCCCCCCCCTCGAATCACAAACCCACTTGGGTTTCTGTTTTTAAATACGCTACAACTTTCAACACACTACAACTACACCACCCTCCAATCATCAACCTACTCGGAGGATTTTTTTCTTTAAAAAAATACGCTACAACTTTAACCACACTATAACCACACCACTCTCCAATCACCAACTCACTCGGGAGATTTTAATTCTCTCAAAATATGCAGTACAACTTTGACCACACTACATCTACACCCCCCTCCAACCACCAAACCACTCCGGGGGATTTTTTAAATTTATGGTAATTTCCATTAACCTCCTTATGCCCATTTCCTCACTCTTCCCTGTTTTCTCCACTGAAAATGTCAATTTCCCTCTTCACGTTTTCTCAAAACTGCATTTTGCCCTTTCGCATTTTAAAATGGCCATTTCCAGGCCGCGCACCGTCCCGCCCTAGCACCCCTATTTCAATCCATATGCCCGCAACCTTGTTGGGGGGGTTCGGGTATGTCCATTATTAGATGTGCGTATCCCTCTACCGGCATTTCTATAAACATCACAATATATGGTGTCAATATGTCATGAAAATATCTCAATTTTCGTCATTTTCAATGTTTTATTACTCCTAAGTTAAGTATCCCACGGCTTTCTTTCTTACATTTACTACATGATCATTCCTTTCACTATCCTATGTTATTTCTGTATTTTCCCTCAGTTCCCCACATTTCTGTCACAAAATTTTCTTCCTCACTGGATACATGTACCTGGAGAGGTTCCACATACCTGATAAGCCTGAAGTGTTTACTACCATTTTATGACGTTTAATCCGCAAAGTCGCATTTCATGACTTTTTGGCAAAAACCGGCTATTTAATGATAAAAACCTATGACTATGACGTTTAAGACTTTTTTCTGCCTCTGGTAATCACTGACCTCTTGACATTTAATTTGAGCCAAAATTCACTCAGACTCTGCAATCTAAGATTTTCTGGAGTAAGGCTTCTCCTTTGTAGGCGAAGGAGAGCAGCTAGTCTTTAGGGAAGAGTTCAGCCTGTAGAATGGTTCAGGTGTAAAATCTTTATACTCACCAATTTTGATAATGAAAGGGATATTGTGATTTACATTTATATTAACCCCAAAAAGATGTAGTGAACTTGCCCACTTAGACAACTCCATAGTATTGAATCCAGGAGCAATGGAAAGTGTTGTGTTTGAACATTAACTTGGATCTTTTCACTACATTTTCTGCACAACTCATCAAAATAAATTAACTTTAAATAGGTATTACCATCACACCTGAAAACCTCTACCACCAATATCATTTGGCTCCTTTCAATAAGTAGAAAATATTTCCGACGCTTTCCACAACTATACACTATTTGAGAGGAAAGCAAGGATTTCTTCCTTGCTTTCCTGGATGCTGGAGGATCGAGTGAGTGAGGCTAGAGTTCTAGCTTCTCATCGGGTTTGAATACTGGCAGTGACGTAGATTTTTCGATGGAATCCCGACCCCTACCCCCAAATAGCAATCAGGGATGGTACTCAAAGAAAAAGTTCCATTTTTTTTCGTCAAAAAGTAATGCGCACATTTAACCAAAGGGTGGCTGTATTTTACGAAGATCCCTCTACCTGAAGGAGGAAGCTATTCAACATGACGTCGGACTTTATGATCACGACCCATGCCCAACTGGAAGGTGACTCAAACGGCTCAAAATGAAGGAAGGCCGATCGAGGCTCCCCTGAAGGACGCAGGTTTTCCTGAATTATACTCCACGCCTTGCATCACTGACTGGAGGGGAAGGGTGGAAGAGCAGCATATGAGTCACAGACATCCGAATTGGGAGAAGGAAGGAAGATCCCACGTCACATAAATTTGTGCGTACTTGTTTGAAATCAAGTGCCAACCTAATTTTTCACGCAAAGAAGGTTTTAAGAATTTCCTAGCCATGTACTATAGTTCATTTGAAGGAAATACTATACTCAAATTTCTTGCCGCTAATTGGAAACCTACAGATTACTGCGCACATTCATGGTACAAAATTCACCAATATCAAAAACAGGGCTACGATGGCAAGTCCCATCAAACAAATGGAAAGCAAGTGAGATTGAGGCTTCTGCAAAGGCACTGAAATCTGAGTTTTATTCTGAAATTCGATTAGGTTATAGGCCTCCCTAATTTCACTGGGATATTCGAACACCAAGAAAACATAAGGGAGAAAAAACTGCTAGAAGTTCTGGCGAGTGGTCTTATGACATTTTTTTAAATTGATGCTGTAGAGCTACCCTCGTTGGCAGTCCATTGACGACGTCAGTTTGGCACTCGTTTCAAGGATAAGAAAGAGGGAGGAACGGGTTATTGTGGTGGCTGGACTTACCATTTCGAGGAGAAAGAGTACGAATCCCCAAAGAGGCTGAAGCTTTAAAATCAGAGGAATCCCTACTTGAGTGATACGAGAGGAGCTCTAGAGCAGTCATCGTCCATCGGATTGGACGTTATACTTAAGGCTTTTACAAAGAGAAGGCTAATGACGACGTCGGGTTATTCTCCATCCTTCCTTCTTTCCCCAAGTAATCCTTCCACTATCAACCTACCCACCTACGCCAAGGCGAGAATGACCTCAGCTGTCGGTCACCTACCAGAATTCCGGCCAAAACAAAATTACTTCATTTCATTCGCAAAGACACAAAAATGACTGCTGACCAACCACCCTCTGCCGCACACCCTTTAGTTCACTTGTGGAGAACATCTTATGTTATTTGAAGTTTAACACTAGAACCCAGGAACCGGTCATTTTGACCGGTTTGGAAAATCATATCGCTGCAGTTGCCATTGTATACAATGTACTGTGTTGAAATGTTGTGACTTTTATTTTTTTAGTGGGATGTCTTAGAGCCATTAGTAATGACCATGAAGCTCTTATAATTTACGAGAAAAACACCTTACTACCTTCAACCCCGGAACCGGTCATTTTGACCGGGACTTATTCCTACTCAAATATGCTATCTGTGGGCCTGTGAATTGTCGTATCTTAACTTCCAAATGTTAATATACTCCAGTCCTGTGAAAAGGCATTTAATTTTTGGCTACTATGCTCTTCAAATTGTGTAACACTTGTCAATAAAATAATAAACTCGAAGAATGCCAAAAATTAGGAGCCTCAGAACTTAAATCTCGACGGGGAGGAGCCGTCGTATTGCGGTCGGTCAGAGTGGACAACGCGGGCGTACTTCTACTGCACGGCAGACCTCACCTGTCACCAGATCCAATGCGCGGCTTCTATGTTGCATAACTGTGCAACGTGGACGACTGCATCAGCGTCCTGCTATTGACGTGACAGATGTTGCAATAGGTACATGATCCAAGTCATCGAGCTAAGCAAAACGTCCTCCATGAGAAGCCGGGCCTAACACCCCATGCCAAACGGCACGTGAAAGAAAACAACGTCATAAGCTCTTGGAGGCTTCTCATGGATGAGTCAATGGTATGCGCAGTATTATGCCTTCAATATCAATGTCAAACAGAGGCTTGAAGGCAGCTCGGTAGTGACACCTGGTGTGTTTCATTTGATGAGTCGGACGCATTCTTTGCTCTTCTGTACATACGCGAAGCCCTCGGTGCCAGGTCTCTGGAGCTCGCGGAGATGTTGTCCGAGAAGTGGGGTCCAGGCGTGTTTGGGGAAACGATGAGCAGTGGTCGGTTTGCTGAGACAATGGGTTTTATTTTCGCTTGGACGAAAAGTCATCCCGATCACAGCGCCTCCAAAAAGACAAATTTGGGCTCGCATCGCACACGTGGAATAAACTCATAGAAAACTGCTACTTGAGCTATGTGTCGGGAGCTTTCCTTAATGCTGACGAGGAGTTGTATCCAACAAAGTGTCATTGACCATTCCTGCGGTACATACATGGCTAACAAGCCGGATAGTTTGGTATAAGTTTCGGCTATTAGTAGATGTGGAATCCAAGTACCTCTGCCAGGGATTTCCTTATATGAGTAAAGATGAAAGCCGACCGCAATATGAATCACTTCCAGAATACGTAGTAATGAAGTTGAGTGAGCGATATATACACAAAGGACGCAACATTACTGCAGATAATTTCTTTATATTACTAAAGCTTGCTAGAAAACTGAAGAGTTGTAATACCTCTCTCCTTGGAACACTGAACCGTGTTAGGAGGGAAGTACCTAAAGTGGTCAAAGAGATGCGTGCACCATTGTACGAAACAACGCTTTTTACTACAAATGATGCAACTCTCACAGTTTACCAAGGAAAATTAAAGAAGAATGTGCTAATACTAAGCACCATTGCACCCAGATATATTAATTGGGGACAATCAGAAGTTACCAGAATCCGTCTCACGTTACAACACAACAAAACACGCTGTTCATGTATTAGACCAAATGTGCAGAAAATATTCCGTACGCAGTGGAACGCGAAGACGAACAATTCACGTGCTATAAAACATCCTCGATTTTGCGGAAATCAATTCGTGGATAGTTTTTCAAGAAGTTACAGGGAAAGAAATGAGTAGGCGAAACTTCATCCTGCAGCTAGCAGACGATTTGAGGGCAGCCACTACGGCATTTATATCACATAACGCTGTTGGTGCTATCCAGAAAATATTCGGGAAGAAGAGGCGGACATGCCAGATTGGATATTGTAGAGAAAACAAAACTAGCAATTTTTGCAACACCAGTCAAAAGCGAGGGTGTGGATCATGCACAGGGTTAGAAAAATCGGCCATTACGTGTAAGGTGTGCGTTGAAGCAGGTGCTATACAGATATCCTAATATTTGAAACAATATTATCGTCGTTGCTGTATTCCTGAATTTAAATAACTGAAATGTTTCTTTTCCTTGTAGTAAATACATTTTAGTTTAACTTGGTTCTGCAAAGTGCCCACCATTTTATTTTATATTTAATTATAAGCATTATATTTTTATTGACAATAGGAATAAAAACCAATGACTATAATTTACAATAATTGACGTTTTTTATCTGTAATCAAAATTGAGGTTTGATAAAATATTCCATTAACTACCTAAATAGCCATCCATTACTTACAATTTTTGAAAACGCTTCCTAACTCCTAATGTACTCATCATCACTAAAATAATAAATAAATTCCAAATATTATTACGTAAACGGTAGGCAACCAAGTTTAAATCTAAAAACATTAGCTAAATTCCATTGCTGAACATAAAACGTGTACGTTTTTATCTAAATAAAGACATATAAGAAGAATAAAAACAAAATATCTTCGAAAATAGAGGAAAAAATATTACCAGCAAAAATGACCGGTTCCGGGGTTGTAGGTATGACCTAATATGCCGGGGTTCTAGTGTTAAGGCTTCGAGGCGCGCTTGGGATGAGCAAGGAACCAAAACCTCTATGTTTCGAAGCTGGCGCGCTTCAGAACATCTCTCTTTTCCAACGTTGCCAAGTTGATTACACGGTCCCCGATTCCCCACTATCAGAGGGAGGGCATGAGGAAAACGGGAGGAGATTGCTGCGTGAATAATTCCCATGAGAATGTTGTTCTCACCGTGGTGAAGGAGGGAGTTCTCGCTCGGGACGCAGGTGTGGGTGCTCTCGCGTGAAACGGCAAGGTCACCGACTATCCTTGAGGCCATTTCCCGCTCTCCGAGCGCCGCGATTAAATGCAGAAAGCAAGCCCACTCGAATAAAACGAGCTCGACGAATCTAGCAACGCTCTTACGTTTTTATTGATGCAGCACCAATAAACAACCGATATTGCTTTCGTAATAAAAACGGTAAAATAACCTTTATTTTTCAAGAGGCTTCAATTAAATTCAAAGGAATTACAGCACATCGCCTTTAAAAATGTAGCCAATTGACAATTAGGAAGCAAAATATATTTCACGACAAAATGTATATCAATGTCTTGTACCTGGAACCTCATGAGGACCTCATCAACACGGTTGGAGACGCATAGGCTTGAAAACCCTTAGGTCTCAAGCTCGAATACCGGGCACCGATAGGTCACAATGGCATTAGCGGTTGGATCACTTTAAAACCCAGGAATGGAAGATCAGTGGTACTTTCAAGCATCCCTTTGCTAATCAAAGAGTTTTTCCTCGTTATAAAAGCAAAGCATTGAACACCTACCTCTTGTTCGCCGAGAACTTGCGTTTATATTTCAATCAAAGACAATGAATTCTTAGCAAATTAAATTAAAACAACATTTTCTATTAGTTAAAATAGCAATATCACAACAAGAGCTTCAATGACGACTGGCTTACTAATTTGGCAACATTAGAAATGAGATAGGTCTATACGTTTTAATTATTTTAGTTTTTACGGAAAAAGGAACAATATATTTAGTTACGAGGATAAGGGGAGATCACGCAAAGGGATCTAGAACAAGTACATATATGTAATCCTCACGGTACAGTGTGTGTGAGTACAAAAAAGGCAGGGAGGTTAATTCTGAGGGAGAAGGAAAACTTATTTGACGGTAACCATTCATGAGAGGTTGTAAAAAGTATCTAAAATGGGCAAAATCAACAATTACCGTACCTATCTGACGGCATATAAGACGCACCTTTTTCCAGAATAATGGATCAAAAAATCACCCCGAGGTCTTATATGCGAAGGTGAACCTTTCCCGAGGCTGATGTAAATCCCGATGCAACCAACCCATCCCCAAAATACTGTGACTGACGTTAGCATGCCATACGAGCTTTGAAAGTGTCACTTAGGCATTCAAGGTGCGTTCAACTATATACTACATACTGCTCTTTGTAATTTACCGAAATTCTAAAACATGAAATGATGACCCATAGTAAAATCTTTCCTTTCGATGGGCCTGTCAAAATAGGGGTGCTTCTTATGTGCCGTCAAATACGGTAAGTCCACCAAGAATACCCTTTCGGATCACTCTATCAGTTTACTACCATTTTACACAAATGCAATGATAGCATCTCCAGAATCAGTAATAATATCACGCCACTTACAAAAGCAATGGGATTAAGGACTATAATTAACGCAATGCTCCTTCTTATGCAGTGGCGTAATTCGGGGGTGGAAAAGGGTGGCCAACCCAGTATTTTGCCACCCAAGAATTTTGAATTAAAAATCTCAATGATTTACAAACAATTGGAAAATACAATTCTACAAGCACGGCACTTTCTTGATTCTTCATTAACCATGGCTACTTTAGGAGGACCCCCCTTCCACCTGGGGGGTATTCCATACCCTCCGGTAGGCCTTGCCACCCCAGTAAAAAGGCTGAAATTACGCCCATGTTCTTATGTGAGGTTTGAAGCAACATAAATTATCAATATTGAGTATAGCAAAGAATGGGAATTAAAGATGACTATTAAACTGCAGGCGTTCGTACACTCTGAGGAGAATCTATGAAATACACTTGAACTGACAATATTACACGAAAAAGGCCAAATTTTTCTGGGTTTATTAAATCTTATTTTCCCGACGGAAGTTTTATACCAGAAATGACAAAAATTACATGCGACAGGTTAGTAAGTTAGAAAAAAGATTATGAATACTGATTAAATATTCCTAGGGATTTCTCATCCTGTTCCTACCATAAGGAACATTATAATTATGGAGCACTCACCGAAGGCCTATGATGACAAACTGAAAGTTAAACCAGAATACTTTTATGAAAGGTTTGAGTAAGGCATTTCTTACCCTTCTTTGGTAGAGTTTACTCATTGACGTACGACTAATTAACGTAAATGAGAGATCACTTGCACACCCCCTGGTAAAGTCCATAAATAAGAGTGCTTCATCGATATATCGATATGAGTGCTTCACTTCCAGATATAAAGAGATCCGAAATTGGAATTATGGTGATATCTAACATTATAGAACAATAACTTTGCAATCACTGTTCACCTTCCTCCCTCGCAATTCTCGCAAGCATTTGACGTCTCATTCGGCAACTTATAGCGGAACTAAATTTAAGCTGTTGAACTCTTTTCACTATTTGATGGCCAGGCCTCAGCTATTTCTTCAATCTGGGCTTTTCTGAGAATCTGAAATAATGAATCAACATTTAAAAAAAACCTCGATATTTATGATAATGCCGTCCACAAGCATTACCGTCCCTAGGGTAGTGCGACAGGTACCACTGAACTGGGTCCCGCGCCTATGGGGGCCCCGCCGCACAGTGGTCCCAAATCGAAAAAAGCTGGCCAAAAGTCATTTTTTCAACTTTCCACGAGGAAGTTCGGAAAGTTTAATTCGTATTCTACAGTATGTGGCCCACACTATAGGCTATTACGATGGTCATTTAATGACTATTACGCTGGCTATTACAATGGTCATAAAGAAGCAGTTCGCTCATAGTAATCTCTGGAACCCGTCAAATTTGGGTCATTCGGGGTAAATACACCTGTCGCGCAAACTCCGTCCATTTTAGAGAAATTTACGTTCATAGAAGAAAGCGCTCGGACGGTATATATAGTTTAAAAATTACTACACGTAAATTAGAACCCCTAACCATCATTGCCTAATGACTTGGTTTCCGTCAAGTTTTTTTTAACATTAAGCTATTTTTACTTGTACTTTGAAATAAAAAGAACAATATCGCTTTTAGCGCCGCTTTGCTCCGCGGATATTTCAACATGGATGGAAAGAGTATAGTGTATAGAATATGTAACATAAGAAAAGTCTTGCATTTGTTAACGAGTTTCACCTCAAAATCCGTTTAATTTGAGCGGTGCAATGCGCTGCTGCGGGCGGCGGCGGACGGGCCAGCGCGTTGTGTAACGCAAGGAAATTCCATTTTTGTGGCTAGGTTCCCCTGATGTTGTAGGCTTTGCTTCGTTTTCCATATGGAAAACTTTTACAGGATGAACTATTCTCTCGTCTCGTGCACTAGAGGTTCTCCAATTAGTCCAGGGTATATCACTCTGTCTCGACTAAAATACTCTCAGTGAGGCTCGATATTCATCAGTAACATTCGGAGAGCTGCAACGGTAGCGAATGGACGTGATTTTGGAACACGTATTCTGTACAAATAGTTTTTAAGTATTCCTGAATTTTAAAGTTCCTGAAAGAGCCTGACCTACCTTTCGACCGCATCCGTCAGGAAAGCGGACTCCTCAAAGGCCGCTCAAAGCGCACTTGTTCACAAATACCCTTTTAGCCGCCGCGAATGAAAATTACTGCCGAAGAAGGCAGCGCCATGCCACAGTTTTATTGCCCTCCAACAAGAAAAACCCAACCAGGTCTCTCAATGTTTAATAAATGAATGTTTTAGGTCTTTTATAAATAATAAAGACAAGGGGGCCGATCACGCTTCCTTGTGGGACGCCGGATGTCACTCTTACCATATCACAGCTAATACCGTCAATATCTACTTATTGCTTGCGATCACTTAGAAAGTCCCGTACACAATTCACCCACCTCTGTACATCACTGCTGAAAACGTCATAATGTGCACCATTCGTTCATATTTGTAAATTTGTATGTGAAATGTCATCAAGGTTATCTTTTTGTAAAAAGTTATTTTTTTCATATCTTTTAATGTTAAAATGTCACATGAGTCATGGAAATCTAGGTACCTATATATATTTCATTAAAATACAAACAATATCTTTTCAGTAGGCTTACCTCATTAAACAAGGTAAATATATACGTAAGTTTCTTGAAATCATATTCCAGTTGGTCGAATCATTTCCTTCTTTCTCTGAAATGTGTTTGAAAATATTTTTAGTATAGCAACAATAGAAAGCGAAATTAGAAGGGCCCCGAATTCCGTTTGCACAGGGCCCCTCAATCCCCAAGGACGGCCCTGTCCACAAGGTTAACTTGAGTCTGTTGAACATTCTAAGTAATAAACAGATCGACACCTGATTTTTTATCCAACGCCAACCAATTCTTGACAGTAAAGCTGAAAATTTTTTTCCAGCATTCCTATGACCTTAAATATCACTTCATGAACAGAAATTTATATTGTTTAAAGAGTAAACAACCTTTTTTTCATTTAGGTATTTTTTATTTTCAAAGATTATTGAATTCTCTACTAAAGTATAAAGTATACTAAAGTATAAAGTATATAATGAAGTCTGAAATTAATTCAACGATTGCATACATAGCAAATGAAAACAAAACACCAACCCGAAGATGTCTCTGAGGCAGCCCTTAAGACGGTGATAAGACAAATGGGAAGCGAAATTGTCACTACTGGGGTATGCGGCTAGATCCTGCGTCTGTTATCAGCTTTATAGAGAGTTCAAAACCAATAAACATACATCTTAGGTTTGTTAGGAGGCGATCAGAGATATTGTAGGGATTTCAACCAGAGATGAGCCCCCATTTCCAGCAACTCAATGCTTTACCGAATTCCTTAAACCTGACTCCTCTAAAATATCATCGCCTCGTTCCCTTTTTTTCTCACCACACATCCTTGTTATTCCTCTTCCAGAGCATTGGTGAACTTCCAAGAAATGATGACGAACCTTATCTGTGGACTGAACAGCCCATAAGTTTTCCCTCAGACGGCGCCGATATCCTCGGTCCCTGTCGTTAATTATCAATTACCATCCACCGAGGCAGGTCTTGGGGTAGTATAAGAGGAAGGAGATTCGAAATCTCTTAAACCTCGTCATTATTTCTCGTCACAGACAAACGATATTGGTTAGTTGACAAACCTCTTTTATCTAATCATCTGTAACGTCGCAAACTATCTCCTTCGAAATGCAGTTCTAAACATTCTACCGAACGCGTATATACTTGCTACCCCATCTCCTTCTTCCCAGAATCGCCACCACTTCTTATGATTTGGTTTCAATACGAATATTCAAACAGATAAGGCAGCGAAGACGCCCAGAGATTCAGTGTTTTCATTTTACACTGCGATAAACCATTCGAATTCAACTGCAATTTCATGCCACAATAATAAATTTGAATTGAAAAGCAAAAAGAGACAGGCCTTCAAAATCTGACTCATCGATGATTAAAAAAAAGACATGTTGAAGGTTTGTTTCACAATCGTTACGATATGTTAAGATCTCTGCAAGAAATAACAGATGGGAGAGAGAAACGCGGCGGGGAAGTGGGCCACTACTGGCAACTGAATTGGAGGACCCAACATCACCTTCCAAGGTCGAGAGTGTGCTTAGTGTGAGAGGACATTGTCCATAAATAGCAAGGTTGCCAGGCGTTAACCTTAAAAATGATGTTGTGCCACCTGTAAGACGGCAACGAAGCGCAATTTCTTCTAAGATTGCACTGAGCTAGAAGTAATCACGGAGAGAACCGTTCATACGTACCTTAAGAAGAAAATTACTTCAACCCAGGGAATCACGTGCGGCAAAATCGACCACAGCAGAAATATTCGAAAGCTACGAGGCGGAAGATACACTACAGGGCCTCTGATGACACCACATTCAACAAATATGCTGCAGCATTAAATTAATTCTAAATCCGAAGTTTGGACAGATAGGTGGCACAATTCTCATCAAAACAAATAAGACATTGTACCTTTTCATTTTCGTCTTTAAAAAATACGTCTTATATTAATGACTATCCTTAAAACGAATATTTTTTTCATAAAAACTTTTCCCATACTAATGAGCCGACCGCGCCATTTGCACTGAACTCTACTGAATCCATTTGAATTCGATAATTGCAGCAATTTGTCGATAACACAAAACCTAAGATGGATGGAAGGTTTCATTTAATTCCCATTTAATTTTATAAAAGAGTTCGCATCTTATATCAGTTTCGCAACAATGACATATATTTGCGTAATAAATTTGCGTAACCTTTTCATATTTTACCAATTTTTGTCTTTAGCCCCAAGGTACCACGGGAATCATGTAGCAGGGGTTAACCTGCGGGTCTGACTCATCACACGGATATGAAACCAGAACCCAAAGATTACCCGTCAAGTCTCTACCCACGTAACTACCAGTAGGTAGAGGGGTGGCGGAAAACGTAAAACTCAGGGATGGGAACTTAAGGAGGTTCCGCCACGACTGTGTGAGTCAAAACAAATACTAAATTCCACATTTTTGATATTTTGTCAAAAAAATCCTGCTTTCGCTGATGAAATGCGTTACCTATAGAAACCCAAAAGTAAGGTACAAAATATGCAGATTATTCCACGAATGTATTTTAAATGAGCCTTTTTTTCCAGCCATAGGAGCCGACTGCGCGCCATTTCCTACGAATTCCCGCATTTTGACTTCAATTACAGCATTAATTCTTCAATAACTAGAAAAATAAGGTGGTATGATGCCTGTATTTTATTTTTATTGAATTTCTCTGGATTATTTCCTTCATATAAATAGTTTTCCGCAAAAATGGCATTTATATTTTATGGAAAAATACTATTTTTCCCCGTGTTTCTATCATTCTCCCATTGATCACCATGTAATTTCAAGTTCAATTATAGAATAAAATAGCTTGGAAAGGTATTATTTTGTTGTCCATATCAGGTAGAGGACAACTTTTTCTACAAATAGACAGAATATGAATAAAATGACATTTAAGTCATTTTACGGTGGAACCACCTTAAAGAAAGTGGAGATCGAGTTAGTGCGGTGGCTTAAGAATTAGCTTCCCATTTTGAGGATTCAAATTTTATCAGTGACAGAAATATTCCTGAGTGATCCCAATTTCTGCATGGACGTCGAGTGGAAACCAAAAGATTGGCGGGACTAATGGGCCAGGAGTTTCTACAGAGGCCCTCGTAGGATACCATCGTTACTCTGCTCATCCACGCTAACTTCACCAAGCTCTCCTTTGGTGGGCCACCAGATTCTGTGATGCCTACAGTGATCGTCACCACGTATTTTGCCCTCATATGGGACGACCTGACCAAGGAAACGCACATGGGAGAGCTCTGAGGCCGGCAAGCGACCTTGTTCTGTGATGAAGCGAAGAGGGAGGGAAACAATATGAGGGAGCAGCGGAGGAAATCATTTCTGACGGGAGGTCTACACACACCAAGGGCAAGGACGCAATCCTCTGTCTCTTCTCCGCCCCTTCCCTCACTCGAATCCCACCCACTGGTCACGAAAAGGTGCCCACGGCGAAAAGAGAACCGCGAAGCACGATTCCAAGGTATTAGTTCACAGGGATGGGAAAGACCCATCGCTCGCGCTCCATCGTATTCGATGCAAATGTGTTCAAGGAAGTATAAAAGTCTCGGAACCCAAAATCTCAACTCTCCCACATAACTGACGTAGCCGGTTGGAAAGAGATACGAGCGTGCGAGTGAAAAAGATTGCTAAGTCGCTGTAAATGAAATGTAGCATACTTTGAACCTTTTAAAGTAATATTTAAATAAAATTGTACATCCTTGGAGCTCTAAATGAGACAAACGTCATGCACATAAGCCTGGGTAGAAAGAAAAACAAAGAGGTAGTGTTGGATACGGTAGGATAGGAAAGAAAGGTGGAAGAAGTTAGGAGCCGGCAACAGAATTGGCTGGAGGGGGCAACGACATGGTAACAGAGAGTAATTTTGGGTAAGCATGGAAGAAAAATAATAGAAATATTGGACGGTATTAAGGCAGGAAAAATATACGAAGAATTAAATTATATTTAATAAAGGAAATCAATGGTTTTTCAGAAGAAAATGCTATAAAATCCCAATGGGCAGGGAAATTATATGTAGGGCTGTCTATCGACTGCATTAGGTCTAAGGTAGAGCTACATTTATACTGTAGAATACCTATGATGTTAATGACGCAAGTGTCCCTCATTGCAAAAACGTATAAAACGAAGAGTAGGTGTAGGAAATGGCATGCAACTGCAAATTCGTACACAGAAGAAACTTCTCGAGAGCTCAAATGTCACATTGCTGCGCACCAGAGAGCAATCAAAAATAGACAACCCCACGGGTCGGCTATCGTGGAGCAGACCATTCCACAGCATAGACCTAGGAAAGGCGAAGTTCATCGCAAAAGAGACTATTTCTCAAGAGAGACTATTTCTCCTAATGAGGGAGGCTATGGAAATAGCGACAAATTCCAATAATATCCACAGGGAAGATAGCTCTGCGCTATCCACATGGATAGCGCGGAGAAAGAAGGAAACCAGCCGATTACGGCGCAGGTAACTGAGAATCCTGCCTATACTATGCGGCAAAAATGCATCAAAACAAGCACTTCTGACCTGAAGAAGCGATATGGAACGCTCGCAAAACTGTTGCCCTTAATTAACAGACCAGGACGAATGTAAAACCGAACATCCTCAAGCTTCAAGTGAGAAGTGGGATTCGAACCCACCATCCTATTCGGATTGCTGGGCCGGCGCGTGACCAACCTAGCAACTGCGGACGGCTCCATTAAAACGCCAGAAACGGGACAGCCTCCTACGCCCGTTGATTTCGGCAAATCTCAGAAAAAGTTGTACATCGTTATTTTTTTTCTAGAAGAAGCTAAACAATTAAGCAACATTATTTTCTGATTTGACTGCATACAGAATATTTATTAACTTAAAGGTAGATGCACATTTCATAACTTCCACTTTATAGGTAAACATTGGAGGTTAATCTAATAGATTCCATCCAATTACTTATCAGATAAACGTAAGCAGTGACGTTGAACTTGAAGAAACCAACGAACTGCGCATGAAGGTCGACACCAGGACCTTAAGTTTCAAAGCGTCAAAAATCCTTGAGCCAACCCTGGTGACGTGAAAGACAATTGAAGGCTCATTAAGCGTCTTTAAATCAACTACAAGATTATTTCTTACCCACCTTGGAAAGGTACAGAAAAGTTTTCTTGGATTTTCCAGGACGATAAGGAACAAAATAAACTCACTCGCTACTGTTTATAAAAAGTCTAATGATTATGCTAATACGAATTTTCTGGCGATTAAATACGTTTAGGGGAAGACGAGAACAAAAATGCTATACTAATGCACCAGTTGAGGGAATAATGTAGAAAAAATAGTAAAAAATAAATTAGCACAAAAAATTAAGGAAATCATTCAAGTGAAGCACTACTTAGATAGAAGGGAAAAGTAGACTTTGAATTTGAATGCTACAATTGCTGCGGTTATAATGATTTGTTTAGCCCAAGACCTGTCAAAATATAACAAATTACATTATTACAATACAATATCCATGCCAAAGGAATCCTAGATCTCCAAGGTTGGCAGGCAGGTACGTCACCAACCTGGCTACAGTGGCCGGCATGAGGGCATTACTAGTGATGATATCAAAGACTGGGTTTCGTAGAGATTCACAAAAAAACTCCGTTCAGACTGCAGTGATTTAAATTAGATGCAGTGAAGCAGGCATGGAATTTTTTTTTCGGGGCACGAAATTAGCGAATCACTCAAGGCCAGGAGACAGAAGACCACACCATTAAGAACGCTCATGAAAAAGGAGAGGGAGAGAAGGGAATGAGTCAATTTACAAGAGGTCAGCAACCCGCGACACGTGCACCACAAATCACACGTCGGCTGATTACGGCTGGCAATCTAAATTACTAGAGATAAATGGCAAAAACTAGTACGGAAATTTAGAGCGCGTGCCAATGTCCCTGCCTCTCACTAAAATTAACCAGCAAGCAAAAAATTCCTATACAGTGTGTCCTCGTTTAACGTTGTTAACTCGTTCCTGAAAAAGTAGACGTTAAGCGAAACAACGTTAAACGATGCAGTATTTTCCATAAGAAACAATGTAAAAACTTAAAATCGGTTCCAAACTCACCAACGGTAAAGGTATCATAGGGTCCAGTCTGCGAGATTTTTGGAAGTCCCAGTAGAGGGATACGGACTAATTTCACGTCTGAAATATGGCCTTACCCACCCCCCCCCCCCCCCAAACAACGTTGCGGGTCTGTGGAGTGAAACAGGGGTGCTAAGGTGGGACAGTACGCGGAGTCGAGAAGGCCATTTCTGAACAGAAAAATATGTTATTTGGCGGATAGTTACGTTTTATTTTCACGAATACCCTTTTAAACCAAGGCCCTGCGGGTTGGTTATTACACAACCCACCCCAATGGTGATTGGTTTGCGTAAAATTACGGCGAAGGCGAGTTGGTGATGAAAGTTCCGTATGGAGGCAGTTGAATGAAGTACATGTACCTCCAAAGATTATAGGGTAGCTCCGAGAGGTTACCCGTCCCTCCTGAGTGTGATAAAGCCATCGAAAAGCGGGAATAGTTTTAAGTTGAAGGCGGGAAAAGTCCTGGGCGGTGGGTATAGAAAATTGAAGACCCTGCTCGACCGCTGTGCCATCTGGGGGAACTAGGAGGAAAAGGTCAGTATTTCCAATATGGCGTCCAGAAGTAGATTCTCATCACAGGTTTAAGGGAATAGTTAACGAAAGAAAAAGGATTTATGAAGCAAACGAAAGGTTAGTACATATAAATGCGCATATGTAGCGTAGCAATATAAGTGAAATAGGTGGTAAAAGGTGATCGGGAAGCAGGTGAAATTAATTTTCTCCCAGACTGGACGCTATGATACAAATACCACGGCGTATTTTAATTACGCGGGCAGTCGAACAGATGATTTCACTAGGCAGAGATCTTCATATCTTAGATGAAACAAACTGAAAAGGCATTTTTCAAATAATAAGCACCAGGTTTCCCTCCTATATTTCTGATATTTAGTGCTGTTAGCACCGGCTTCCCTCTGAGTAAATAGAAATTTTTGTCCTTCACTGCGGGATCGTGCGCATGCGAATGCAGTGAAGGGCAAAACTTTCGCTCGCTGCGATCGCGAAGACGTAGGATATCAATTAAAATTGTAAGTGAACTAGGGAAACTCGGTGCTGTGTACAAAATTTTTGTTATTTCGTAACAATGTTTTAGGAACAGTATCGCCCTCGACGATTTACTGCATCATGGAGGGTTTAGAAAACTTCCTCTTACACACTAATTCAACACGAAAAACACGTTTTCGATTCACCTCAAACAGCAGTAAATCAACTTTTTCTTCCACCAGTTCTACCTCATGGCGGCATGGGATTTTCAGGTATTTTTTTCCGTAGATATCTGCCCCTGGATCTACCATTCGGACATGGTATTATTAATACCATGCGATTCTAGATGGTACACTAACGTTGGTTTGAGTTTTAAATCACCCGATGCATTGCCCCCAATAACAGCGTAGTAAATAATAAGCAAACATACAGTTATGAAACAAATTAACGCAATAATTTTTCGCTCAGGCGAACTTTTGACACACGCTATGACGAGTTAACGACAAACTTTTCCGCCGAATGGAAATTACGCATCAGATGCGCCAAATTCCTATTCGTTATTAATTTTTTTTGGTTGCGTAAAATTTGAACAACGTTATCGCGAAGCACTGACGACGTTGAACGATTAAGGGTTTTAATTGTTAGACAACGTTATCGCGAAACAACGTTAAACGGGACAACGTTAAACGGGACAACGTTAAACGAGGGCACACTGAATAACATTAAAATATATCCTATTTTGCTATCTGGGAAGTAGGATCACCAGTTATGGGTGAAGCAAGATAGGTACAAGGAGTGAGGTATCAACCAAAGACGGCATTCTATTATAAGAAGAGCCGATAAACATATAGCAACACCAGCATTGAAGTTAGGAAGCACTTCATTAAATCATCCGTATGGAGCAATGGAGCACTTTTTATTCGGTAGTGAAGATGGAACATCCAAAAAGATGTATTCTTAATTCAACCGGAATTTTCATCATTCTTGTTTTTCCGCAACATTCGTACTGGAAGAGGAAAATCTTAACTGAAGAAGAATTTCTGCTCTTATTCCCAGAGTAATTTTTTCTGGCATGCGTCCTTTTGAATTTAGAATATTGCTTCTAGGAAAAAGCTGACAATCCTCCAAACTAAAGAACATCCTTTCAAACTCAGATGCACGTGAGATTATGACTGATTATGACCTTATCAACACGAATGTTTTTAGTAGTTTACGTTGCAATTTTGTTTACTTATATAATCTATTAATCATTTATATTATTACACACCTCAAGCGAGTACTTTACTAACCCAATTAAATCTAAGAGTTCGTCTTGCAGTAAGATTTAACGTGAGTATACATTTATAGTTATTGCACACCATTCGGAGTTAAGAAATTGCAAATCATTAGTACGTGAAATCGGATGAAACGTATGCACTGTGGTAGAATGAGCCTCGATTTACGAGCGATGTGTTGTGACTTTTCATTTTCATGAAAGACCAATAGCAAGCTCTGAAAGAACAGAGGAAGAACGAAACTGTCTTATGTTAAAGTTAAGCGAGCGTGTTGAATCGAGAATCTTTGAGAATCTCGATCAAAATTACCACAAATTTTATTCTCCCGCAGTGCCTGAAGTAAGTCCATTTTTTCGAGTTCCCTTTATTTACGCTTAAAAGGTTTGTTTATATCTACCTAAATATATTGTACGCACATTAATAAACGTCAATTTAGGCATTGGGCATGTACATTTTTTTTTATTTTTCTGTTCTTATTAATATTTTCAGCCAAGGTTCATTAAGTTTGCAGTGAAGTATTCCAGCCCGAATAGTTCACTATGACAAATGATCATCACAGTAGGGATACGATTTGTTCTATTTTCACCAGTCCACACTTCCAACACTATTCAATGAAAGGTGCCGTTGTAAATCTCATTGGGCTCAAGCATTGGCGGTGTGTCGTCAGCTTGTTTTTCTTTGTGAGTTCATTTCAGAGTAGAGGGTGGGAACTGACTTAGTGGAATAGATGAAAAAATAGTGAATGCAATGAATGACAATTTTTCAATGTCATTTCTACATATTCTTTATGTTGTTGAATCGCGAATTATGTGCTTAATTTGTTTCATTGTGTTCCTCGTTATAAACTTGAGGCTTCACTTATCCAGTTATATTATTCTCAGCTACAATATTTGGCCAACTTCGGTGACTTCTTAAAACTTGTATTTCTAGCTGGGATCCGATGAGCGCATCCTGCTTCAACTCATGCAGATGAAGATATGGAGGTGGGATTGAGGCAGGTAGTCTCATAATTGAGAGGAGGAAGAGTGCAGCAGAGGAAAGGGGAATAGAGGAGGAAACGTCAGTTGGGAAAGGTGATACATGATTTAAATCTTCCATAGCCGAGATTTTCTCAGTTACATCTTATGCAAAGGGTGGATTAGTAAATCTTCAGTTAGTTCTTTCTTTGAACTGTGGATATCATTTGTAAAGTAGAGATATGCATGTCTGTCCTTGCTCCTTTACCATTTGACAAATGTAAAATACTCATAATTTGAATGCCCATATACCTGATAAGGGAATTTTGACAAAATTTCTTTGGTGGTGTTGTAGGTAAATTAGGAGCTCTTCATTCATTTCTGATGACATTGCTGCTGATTTTGAATTTGAAAATTTGTGTCAAAAGGCTAATACTACCTTAATTAATAGACCATGAACATATAATTATCAGCCACTAAAACTGTCTGTTTGGTGCAAAATATAACAACATTAGGGAATATATATAATAGAATAACCTGGCTCTGATTTTGTTTTGATCATATTCTTTAATATGGTGCAAATTTCATGAGTATAGGTCAAATAATTTTGTATTTTTAAACTTTTGCCGACGTTTCGGATGTTTATTCATCCATCTTCTGGGCTTTAAAGTTTGGTGCTGTTTTTATGAAAACATCACCAAACTTTAAAGCCCAGAAGATGGATGAATAAACATCCGAAACGTCGGTAAAAGTTTAAAAATAAAAAATTATTAGACCTATACTCATGAAATTTGCACCATATAAAAAAAGAGGTCGAGAATAATTACCATTTGAATTATTCTTAAAAATTTTTCTCTTTGATATGATGACTCATGTAAGCTGTTTTTTCCAGCAACTGAGAAGGATAAAGCAGCAATGAGAATGGGAATACAGAAGAAGTACAACAGTGCTTCAAATAGCGTGAAAGGGCTTAATATGCCGCCTAGGATTTAGTAACCATTTGTAATTTCAATACATAGTATTTTTACCAGGTTTGTATTTTCTTTCAGAAACACACTCCTTTATACCTATTGTAAGTATATGAGTTCTGGCCTCAATGACAGTCACAACCATGACTACACCATCATTACTGTACTATATAATCAATGTTTTAGTGTAGTTTATTCCATAGAACAATAATCATTATTACTATAGTTCTATTGTGTTATAATCACCATATAACTGTGTTTAGTTCTATAATCACTTTGTAACTACATAATGAACTCATTGTAGAGCCTATGTACTCTGATTTTAGCAATTTATACGTAACTCATAATAATCCAATCTGAAATTAATCTGCTTTCGTTCTTATCCTGGCATGCTCAAAGTGGTCTAGTTATAATCTACCCTCATATTAAATCACCATAGCTCCTATGATTCTAATCTCACTGAGCTTATTGTGGAGGGCAACGGCCTGCCACGATGGAAACACCGGTTCCCCATCAGTCACCGAAGTTAAGCATCGTTGGGCTCGGCTCGGGTTTGGAGGGGTGATCCTCCGATTCGTCCGAGTGCTGTTGTCCCTGTCTGCGCGTGGCAGACAGTAAGTGCAAAATGACCTTAGCCGTCGAAGCACGTTAAACAAAAAAAAATACTACTACTACTTATTGTGGAGATAATTATTAATGACTTTGTGAATACCATTTAATATTTTATTGACACAACCCGCGTTTTAACACTTTGTGTCGTCTTCCGGTCTGAAGGCTGACACAGTTTCCTCTATTCTTACTTACTCTTTGTTCCTGATCTAAAAGTGACAGAGTTAATATGTTCGCGATCCAAAGTTCTTTACCGTAGATTTGATACAAAGTACAGTGATCTGAATTGAATCCGAGCCTTAAGCAATTTGAATTGTTTTGGATGGTCTGGATCTGAAAATGATGCAAATCAGTTCTAGATCTGAAACTAATCCAAATCAGATCCAGACGATCACCCGATGTCGGCAGCCAACACTGGGCCGACATTGGAAGCTGCAGTGTTGTTTTACCACTGGCAAACGTTAGCATTCCAACTTTGGGCCAGCATCGGTAGCCGGCATTGGGCCAATGTCAACAGCCCACGTTGGGCCTGTGTCCGCAGCCGACATCGGGCCAACACTTAACCGACATCATACCGATGCTGGACCAACATCGGCAGCCAATGTCGGTTTTCCACCGGCAAACGTTATCATTCCAACACTGGACCAATGTCGGCAGCCGACATCGGGCCGATGCACAACCGACTTTGGCCTGTGTTGGCCCGACATCGGACCAACTTTTAAATGCTGCTTGGGGAAGTTTGCGAAATTTTGCTTCCGAAGATGTGGTGAGTCTGCTGTGAACAAGATTTCATACATACGAAGCGTTTCCGATTCTCACTTCAGGGATTTGGCTGCGAGCTCGAAAATATTAAAAGGTGTTACCAAGAGAAAATCAACGGAGCGCATATTGTTTTAGTGCCGTCAAAGAGTCGAAGTGAACATTACTTTGAAATCTCCCAATGTAGTGACAAAGAATTATTAACCTACTTAGAATATTAGAATTACTAAAAATAATTCAGAATACTTAATTCCCCTTAATTGGAACTATATTTAATGTTGTACTTTAATGTACTATGTAACAGGATTGAATTTTCTGTTTCATTTATATTTAGAAAATACGTTGCCCTAATGTAGTTATTTCATTGAAATAAACAGGTATGTTTGACCTTTACACACACTTGAATTAAATGTCCTTTATAGCGCTATAGACAATTGAGATGGAATGGTATGAAGTAATAAATCTTTAAGAATAATGTCTTCGCAGGGAAAGTTTGCCCTACCGAAATTAAAGCAGCTTCTCTAAATTATATTTTCTTCTTAAACAAAAAATAAATGCTGAGGTTTGCACTCTAGAAAAACAATCTCATTTAAGTATAATTTCCTCTCAATTCATGAATATTATATTCTCTAAATGTAAGAATATCACATCTTATTTTCCCCTCAAATCAAGAATATCCGCTCGAGATCATAGAGGAGAGGAAAATCCTCTTGTTGCTAGAGGATCCCACTTAAATTTAGAATAATATTTTTTGGGTGAACATGACAACAGCAGAAACACGACATTAAAAGCCAGGGAGATGTTTTGCTACAGGAGATTTGTAAGTATAAAGCCGTAGGAGATAACCACGAATGAAGTCTACGAAGAGCAGAGGTTTGATAGTAACAATTGGAAGCAGAAGCGATAAACTTGTCGGACACATTTTGAGACATAAAAGCCACCTGAAAACTATAATAACAGGAGCATCGAAAGAAAAGAATTACGGAGGAAGTCCAAAGGTATGATTCAGGAATAAATAATTACGAATAATTTTAAAATGATGAATTATCAAGTAATTACGCGGTTAGCGGAAGAGAAAATGGAGTGCAGAGATAGATAAATTAAACCTTCGGTTTGATAACAACTGAAGCAAACACGAAAATAATGGCATGCATGTCCAGAGACAAATAGGAAAATTCGATACAGTTGGTTACCGAAAAAGCACCCGGCATAAATAACTCGACGAAATGCTTTCCTTGAAATCTATTGGATTTGATCTTCGTGAGGTATAACTGTGCAATTGAAAGATCAGTAATTGTAATGCCCGTAAGAAGTTACGATACAGCGAATAATTTTAGTCAATATATAGTCATTATAAGGCAAAAGGCAGAAAGAAACCAGAGGCATTGCTCTAATCTTCTATTCATAGCAGCTTATAGACAGCATAGCCTCTCTCACATTTTACACTCTCAATTCTCCAGCACTCTAGAGCATCCATGGATAAAAGGTAATCACGAGAAAAATTCTCGAAATATTTTAGTAAAATTACATTTTATTATAAAAAAACTATATTCCATCGTCACATGAAGTGTATTCAACAGAGCGAAAAACCAGTAACTCCCTTTTAAGTACAAAGATCATCACTAGAACAAAGCATTGGTATACAAGGCTTGCGCTCGTAATGAGTCACATATCTTCACCTTTGTCTGCTGTCAACGACTAAGGTCTGAAGAGTACATTTTGAGACAAAAGCCACCTGAAAACTATAATAACAGGAGCATCGAAAGAAAAGAATTACGGAGGAAGTCCAATGTGATTCAGGAATAAATAATTACGAAGAATTTTAAAATGATGAATTATCAAGTAATTAAGCGGTTAGTTGAAGATACAATGGAGTGCAGAGATAGATTAATTAAATCTTCGGTTTGATAACAACTGAAGCAAACACGAAAATAATGGCTTTACTCTACAGACTTTACTTTAGTACTCTACAGACCTTGGTCAACGACAGCAGGCGAAAGCGATCTTGCACGTGTGCACGACTTCGAGCGTCTTAATCCGAAAAGATAGTGACCTGGATAATTTCTGCCGAACAAGATCGCAGAACAACTGGAATACGGAGACGACTCATTCTAAGCAAAAAATATGAAGAGAGAGGCAAAAATACGTCAATATAGCTAAAACTTCCATCGTGGTTGAAGGATTAGGTGATTAGGTGACGTCGTGAATAGAGACCACACCGAGTAAAAAAAAGGCCGGATTACGCCTTATGAATACTCGTTGTTAACGGTGCGTCGTTAAGAGAATTGGCTGGATGTGATCCTCTCTTTAGGTATTCTTTGCTTAGCTTACCTCTTTAATTGTTCACTGTTCTTTCGCTTGACGTATTTTATTACCTGGGTCACTGATAGAGGCAATAAAATTCTTGTCCATCAGATGGAGCCATACTTGATATTCCTCCGTTGCTCTTCCTCACATTTTTTTCTACATTTTACGCGCAGGCGGCTAACAAATAGATTAAAAAATAAAGATAATTTGTCTATGACTAAATATGCACGCTAATGAGCCTTCTTCATTTCCATTGTCTGTCGCACTATTGCGAAATCATATGGTCCAAAAATTTGATTTATCTAAACTTATAAACATACTTAAATGTCATTTCATGTTTTGAGCACGCAGATATTTAACAAATCTCTCTCAGAAGTATTATAATCACGCGAGATCTCATGAATAGGGTTCAAGGTCGCGTCAATCTCTCGGCATTCCTCTTGGAAGTGGTCACGAGTATAGCTAGTTTTCCCAACTCTACCTCGAGGGGAAAAGTTAATTGTAAGTCAAGGGAGGGTGAGATTCCTTGTCTGGACGAGTTTTTCTCGCGGGCGTTGATTCATTATTACCAGGGATTCATGCTCGAAATCCTTCCAGGAACGCTCCCGGAAATTTTAGAAATTATTTGAACAACAAGGTACGATTAATTCGTGATCTTAGGTGTGAATAAATGAAATGTCGGACGTTATCTACGAGTGAAACCCAGTACAGGCATAAGTAATGTATGTAAGCACTGAATTGATAGGTTCCACTTCAATGCCTACTTGCATAGAACAAATATTTAAACAAGTTATAGTTATCCTAAAAACCGCCATTTTATCTCAGATAAGTTCCCATAGGAATATTAGATTTATCAACTGGCCTGATACGGAAAGGCCTAGAAAATGTCTCACAAACATACATACTTGCATTAACGGATGTTGATTCCGGTAAAATTTTAAGTACAATGTTTTTTTTAAATCGGTCGTCGAACGGCTAAATCATGAAATGAGCGTTGATAATATATCATAGAATCTTTCCATCAGTATGGCTTTATCAAACGCTACACGGAAAAGTGCTAATTAGTTCCATTTAAAGACAGTGCTTCATTTCTATTATCACATAATCGTTTCATTAAGTTTTAACAAACAATTTACAAAACTATGCTTCGAAAAAGATTACCTCCAGTAACACCATAAGACTAAGTAAATTAAAAACTTACACAAAAAGTAGTTTTATGTCTGTTTTAATTTGAATCTTAACCTGACTTCATTATTTATTAAATTTTTACAATTTAATGGTTAAGTGTTTACGAGATAATTCTCACAGAAAATACTTCGCATACAGTTAAAAATTCGCACCTCAATTCATACAAATGTATTGCCTATTGAATAATATTAAACAATTGTTGAGCATAACTATTTTACAATATCTAACATTAAATAAAACCAACTACATCAACCACTTCAGCAATTTCAAAAGGTCATTCCACTTTCCTAGCATCATCGCTAGGGTAAGCTGAACTTGTTCACTGAGCAAATGAGAGGAAAAAACTCATGATGGGATTTAAATCATTCGCAAAAAAGCGCCGCTGGGGGAATATTCTATAATTGCTTCAATTCAAAGTCGTGCGGCTCGAAGAAAAAAACTTTCCGGAGAGCATAGATGCCACGCAAACGAAATGAATAAATGACCAACACGTAATAATGGAATGTTTTTCAAGCGCTGCGCATCACTGAACATGCGAAGGAGACTAAAATAGGATTTGTAACGACGGAGATGATTAAAACTGGCGGATATGAACAACAGTTTTAAAAAGGAAAAATATTTTTTCACCAGGGGGCACAAAGAATGCAAGGAGATGGCACGAATTGGGGGAAAGGATAACGGTTCCAAAATGAGCAGTGGCGAACGAAAAAGTGTGTGGAAAAGCGCCCATTACCTCATCTTTTCAGGGTGTCCACCATTACGCTATGAAAAAAATACTGTGTTATTCAGGTTTTCTTGACACTTTTCCACGGTGTTTTCCATCTCAATACTAGCACAAAATCGACCGAATATTGATTATAGGCTGCAAGTGTAATGAATGGTAAGAAAAGTGGGCTACTCTGATACACTATGCGTTGCATATTTCAGTATAAAGTTGCATACCGCAGGTTTTCGTGAATAGGCCTCACACAGAAGTACACCATCCAGATCCAAAGTTGTCAGTCGATGGACATGGATCCGCTTCAGCAAAACGGAAATATTAACCATTCACTAACCATCTCCTTGCTTTTCTAGTCTACAATACAGTAAAAAGATCCGAGAATAGCTTCGATGTCGCCTTCTCTCACACTCTCTGAAAAAATTTGCGCTCGGTCCAGATGATTCTTCGTAAAAGATAAGGAGCAATACAGCTCTGGAAAAAGCTCGTGGAAGAGACACAGTGGACGATTTTGGCACCGAGTTTATTTTTTAACTTGTTTCAGCGGGTATGTGCATTGACTATGTTCATTCATTTACTTTTGACTATCCTGCGTGCAATGCGCCTAACATTCCCACTGAATGGCAAATCAGACTTTCATAAGTAACAAGTTTTTCACTTCCACTCCTCACTTTCCCTCCATCTCCCCTCCCTAGCCCATCCACGAAGCTAACACCCTCCGTGACGTAGAGATCTGCTTATCCGTGAACGTTTGCGAGAGTAGTACCTCGTATTCGTCATGCATAATTGTCCGCAAAATAGCCGTCTTCTTGACGCATCATTGTGAGGTTATTTCCTCGTCTTTCACTGCTGAATGATACTGATGGTAAAATTTTCTGTAAAAAGGTAATAAAATCAATTACAATATACCATTTTCGTAAAACCGAAATACGAAAAACTTAAATATTCCCATAAAACCTTGTTTACAAAAACGTAGATACAGAAGCGTGCTGGTTCAATTTGCATTAGCACGTTGAATGCGACGGAAAATGAGTGGCGCCCTTGCAGCACAATCGTCCCTGGATGGATGAAATTGATAACGAAATTAGCATGGCATCAAAATACATAAACATAACAGGACAGTAGGTAGCCCATGGAGTGAGGACGATTTTGGACGAAGTACGGCACGTATGCAAACAAACGTTCAGAAAACCATGAAAAACAAAAGAAAAACAGCGCGTCGGATTCCAGATCCGTGAAATCATCACTATCATCGTCTTCCGACAACATCTAAAATGGCCGTGTGTGCAAGAGAAATAAGAGAAAAAATATACGAAAACGTGAAAGGGGATATGACGCTAGAAAAATAGTTCAATGAATACTTTATAGGAAACTCCCCGTGGTTGAAATAATTCCAAGCAAGACTGTTCATAATCCTGCCATTTACTTGGTACAATAGCTATGATGACAACTGGGAGTCAAAAGAAAGAATGGAGGCAGCAGTTTGCTGGGGAAGATGCGCGATAGATTGAGTGGGGCAACGGGGGCGGGGGAGTAAGCTCGGGTAGTGGGCAGAGAGCACTCAAGTAATTGTTAAGGGAGCGGATTCGAGCTCTGATGAAACTGGCGTGGGAGGATTGCTCACGACGGTTGTGTAATTGGGAGTCGTGGGCGAGTCTCGTCGACGATAGACACGGGAGTTGAGGGGTGGGAAGCTTAGAAGGATGCGGCAAAGGCACCGAAGGTTGCCCTGAAAAAAAGAAGGCGAGGAAGTTGTCGCGGGAGGAGGGAGGGGAAGAAGCTATGATGCAGTGAAACCTATGACGGGAAAGCGAAACGTTTTTACTTTTCCACAGTTTTTAAAACGTCAATCATCATAAGTATTAGACCAAATAAATCGTAAGCACATGGACACTCCTGCATATAATGTCCCTGATCACGGGGAGACTTATCTAATGTTTCCTTTAAAAAATCGATTTTCCAATAATGAATCTCTTTTCTCTGTTCTTAACTTCCAAAGATTTTTTCTTTTACACAGCCGTTCCCAAGTCTGTTCTACACTCCTGCCTACCTGTTCACGGGGAGTCTTTCAGTCGTTTTCTTAACGAAAGTATTTATTTTACCCACATTATATATCTTTTCAACTCCGCTTAGTTTCTGCCTGCCAATATATCTCTTAGATATCCTTCTACTCCCTTTCCCACGATCATCCAATATCCTTCCCTCTATCACTATCTTACAATATCGTTGCATCTAAGTACGGCCTCCATCAGACTATGGAAATTTCCTCTTTGAAATTTCTCCAATCAGCTTCCTATCCTCTCCTACCACATCCATTACCACCTGATTTATCTTCCCCTCCTAACAGTTGAATTGGGTTTTAGATACCTACTTCAAATAGAGTTTTTCTAAAGTTTCCTTCACAAAGCTATTCACTATTCCAATAATTAATCCCCTTTCAACTCTTATGTAGACTGCCTCCCTTCATGCCGCCCTAAATTCCTATTTTTCTCCTCAATCTCCTACGGTTACTCCGCATCCTCCCCTCTATCACCCATTTCAGCATGTCGTCAACCACCAATGCGTCCTTCAGGTAATGTTGCTGCCACCTTCGAATTTCTCCTGTTTCCTCTACAACCACATGAAGCACGCCCTCATTAGTCTTCCTCTCCACCCAGTTTAAGTCTTTTTATCCTTCTCCAAACCACTGTTTCAAAAGAAAAATGCCACTGTCATTTCAAAAGAAAAATGTCACTATTATTTAAAAAGAAAATTGTCAATACTTTGAAAAAAAGTTTTGTTTGTTTTTTTTTTTTCGTTTTTATTTTGCATCTATTTCACAAAGGAATATATATCTATTTTCCAAACCGAATGGGTCAGTGTATTACTTGAGACTTTTTTGAAGAGAAATCTTTTTCTTTTTTTGAAGAGAAATTTTTCTTTTGCGTGGATTTGATTTTGTTTAAAACGTAAGATTTTCATTTTCAAGCGTTTCGAACTTTTTTTTCAAGGTGCCCAATCCTTTTAGTGAGCCGCGGGAAAGGGTTGAGAAATAAAGGAAACGACAAAGGAAGGAAGGGGGAGGGGGCAAGGGAATGTGGCGACGGTGGAAAGGTCAGCGCATGCACGCTGCTGCTCAAGTTTGACGTGTGCTGAACGGCAACGTCGACGGAGCGGCGGCCTGAGCATTATTCAGATCCACGTCAGGAGTCGAAACTCATGCGCGTCCGCCTGCTTTGAGCTGCAATCGCCCTATCATCTTTACGCCCGGGCGAGCAGCAGGAGAGGGTGGCAAAGAGTGCCTCGGGGGCAGCAACATTGATGAGTTACCGTGTACTTAGGTCGCTTCAAGGCGCTACGGGCGGCTCACTATGATAAAACCACGGCTGCTTTGAACCTCGACTTAGGGCGATACCGCGCCGGAGCCTGGGCTTTTACGAACGGGGTGAGAGTCGCTGGTCAGTTATTTGGGGAGGCGCAAACAGCTAAGGTCATTTGAACCATTAAAAATAGTTAATTTGGCTAAGGAAGGATTATTTGGGGAATGAAGGAAAATCCCAGAATCGACTTCAGCCTACTCTTGATGAAAAGCGCCAAGGTGTCCACAGTTCGGCGCTGATACAGCAACTTCTTGAGTTTATCGAATTGATTGACTAATGAGTTCTCATAAAAATACTTCAGATATCAAAGAGTTGAAGAGAAGTATTAGAAGTCTACTTTAAAGACTGATTTATTACTTCGGAGTACAATCATTACACAAAAGTAATCGTAGCTCTACACTCAACTAACAATGAATTCATCTGCTACGCTATGTAGACTATAACACAAACAAAACACAATGCTGCCAACCTCTCTTCTATTGGCCGGCACTGCCAACCAAATTATTTCAACAAGAAGAGTTCATTCTTGTGATAATATCACAGAGCTAAGTCGTACAGCAGAACTAAGAAATAAATCGGTACCCTACGATTAAAAAAGCAGCTCAAAGAGTGCTCGCGAAAGTCATAGCAACTTCATAAGAAAGGAGTTCCGATTAAAATAGTAAAGGATGCATTTCCTTGGGAATACTTCGCTTGAAACATCGAGATAAGTCACTCCAACAAGCAAAAACTCTGGTTTTGCTTGAGAAAGCCTCTGTTCCACCCCAGAAAAAACGATTAGCGTAGCGATTAAACGGTAAAAATTTACTTGATTTCAAGAATGCATTACGATTTCTCAAAACATTAATGATTAAAAATTGCTTCTCCATTAGGATTTAATCTTAATGCTTATAAAATACATTGTCCTTGTCATGCGGAATGATCATTCTCCCTCCACTTCTAAAAAAACTACAGTTGGATTTTTATCACTAGAACTTCTTTAGGCCAAATTTACCATAGTTCACTCTTCTGCAACTCTAAATTTCTTTAAGTCGAAGCATTTTTCAGTTGCGGAGGTTGTTTTGATTTATCGATGCTTGATTGAGAGTTAAAAATACATGAAATACCTTTTGATATACCTTTTCTCCTAACCATATTTCAATTTCTCCAACCAAATTTTCATCTTCCTCACACTATGCAACCTAGCGTTGTTTGTTATCTCCCCAAAACAAATTCTCCAGACGTTTTAAATATCCGTAATTAAGGACCACGATAGCACGAGTACCTACTGTTACGATCCTCCTACAAAATTAAAAATTCAAGTTCTGACACATGCAACGCTAATATCCTTATCACAAACTTATATTTTCTCAACGACACCTTTCCGAGAAATCTTCCCTTGAAAAAAATATAATTTTGCCAATAATATTCTAAGGAAGGGCCAGCAGTTGTATATACATTTTCTCCAAAAAGATTCCCACGAATGTAATCAACAATAATCAGTTAAAATCCACGGTTTCCACATTATGTATTACATAGCCTTGGGACTGATCAAGTTAAGCCCAATTATACGCAAATATAATTTAATTAAACGCCGACTCGCTTGATTTTATTCTCACATCCAGCCCTTCCCACGTCTCCCTTAACATATATACTACATACAACAGCGATAAAAATCATGGCCGAAAATAGGCGACCTGTTCATTCTCTTGGCTAATCGCTATCCAACCCGATTTTTAAAACGTAGTCGGTATCAGTCTCATTAACTTTCTCTCTATTTTTCTGGTGGTTTGAGAGGTTAAAAAAACGGAGAAATCGCCATGAAAATATAAATAAAAAGTCATTAATCATGCAAAACATTTCTTTCTACGCGTGTATCTTGATCAGCTCCATAATGAAGGCAATCACACTCGTTTCCAATCCCTAGCGCCAACCCATTATTGAATTTTAAGAAACTTACTTTGCTCAAAATTTATTTTCAAGGCATGAAATTGACTAAAATTCCTTTTCTTATCACGTTTTCTTGCTAAAGTTACACATTTACCATGCACTTTCCATCATATCCCACGAATACTCTCAATATTACAAAGAATTGTACGAGCCACTTTTATACTGGAAATGGCAGAAGTTATCCCGCAGTTCAATGTTATTTTTTTCATTTTATACCAAAGATGACGATGAAGAAGTTCAATCAACACGTATTATTCCTTTACTCTATTACTCTAACGTCACGTAATTGAGAATTCAGGATAGCAAAATACCTTTCTAGTTATTTCAGATCCTAGTGCAAAGTTCCACCAAGATGTCGATACCAAACGTACAGGTATGGCGGACTCCGTTTCCATAAAGAATAAAAATACTAAATAAAAACTTTTCTCATTAGCGTAATTCAAAAATTTTATGAAATTTAAGTGAAAAGATAAATAGCAGGTGTTACGACTTTTAGAGAAGTCGGTAAAAGGCTACACCTTTATTAAACACTAAAGTAAACCTTCACATAGCGTGAGGTTACGCTTATTGAAATCGCTACGTCTTGTAAAATCACGTTAAATGAATAACATATATGACGGTGAATGCGGAGTTTCGTTCCTCAATCTCATCATCTAATGTTAAATTCAGCAAGACATTTCATGACTATTCAAAAACCCGGTATTGCGTAAAATAATTTTGTAGTTGTACGTTCTAAACTAAAGATTCTTTCCATTCTTTCTTGGAAAGACGTTCACTTCAATCAAAATACCCTTTTGAAATAAGGTTTGTTCTTCAATAAATTATTTAACTACAATAGGTGCCCACAGAATAAGCGCTTCAACAAAAAATGTTTAAAAAAAAACTTTTTCACGGCATTTTATGCTCGTCTTTTGGTAAGACCACGGAGGTTGAAATAATCAGCTGTCGCTGTTAACGGGTCATCTATCGGCTTTCATGAGATCAGCATGCAAGGAAAGTGAAAACACTCATCACTCATAACGCGAATTAGATAGATAGAATTAGAAGTTTTAATGGATCGTTAGAAGAATATTACTTACCTTTAGAAAATTTAGACATGAAATCCGTCTATTGTAGCCGATGCACGTCAGGCTTCAACTTACATTCTAAATAAGAACAGAAAGAAACCTGTGACAAAAAAGCACAAAAAAACGGAATGCTTGTTGAGAACGAGAGAAATATCAATGAGATACTGCCACGCACCAGGCTCTCCTCATAATGTATCCCACCCACCGCGAAACCGTGTAGGAGAGGGGATCTGAGGCTCGGAAAACATGTACAATGTAACATCTAACGTTGGTCGAATGTATAGAATACAGAAGTCGTCACCGCAAATAGAGAGCAAAAGCAGCAAATGATTACACCAGGCGGACCAATGCACAGACCACTACGCTACCCGGGATTCCTAATTTTTTCTCGTTAGAATAAAATAGGATAAACTTTAAATACCGCAATTAATAATAGGTATCAAGAATGAAATGATAACGGTAAATAACACTGACCAACAAAAAAAAACTTTTTGAATGTTTCCTGACTTCATGAGTCAATTCTTACTAATTTTGGGTCGATAAAAAAGAATATGACAATGAATTTTTTTTCTTAGCTCTAGTTTCTGTGATACGCAATAGGTGGAAGTATTTCAGTTTAACGGATTAAGATAAAACGATACATTTTAATTACATATGCCAACAACATTGAAAGAGCATTTGATTTTTTTTAAATGGCAGTTACATTCTAAGAGTTCTAAATTGATGGAAGAATCCCTGGCAGATGGTTGGGTCTGAAGAGAATCATGTGGTGGCTTCATGAGATCGTCGTCTATTAGCTTGCCTCTTGTAAGTTAGTTCCGAAGCATCCCTACACAAAGTCCAGCAGTAACCCGCAAGCATTTCTTCATTCCAACGGCCCTGATATCTTTGTTCCATAACAGAAATATCCTGATGGATCTTTCTCCGTGTTTATCACTAACAGCTCCACAACTAGGAGTGAAAAAGTCTAGGTGGGAGTGGAGAAAATGGATTTTAAGGGACATGTTGCATCCATGTTGATGGTATTTTTGCAGGAGCACTGTCACCAACTGAGTGTAGTTATCATCTCTTTCCTTGCCTACAAATCCATGAATAACTCCCTTGAAGGCTTCCCAAACTTCCTTTTCTTTCCACTCCAAAACTTGGTCAAATGCAGGATCCTTTATAAGTTCTCGAATTTGTGGCCCGACAAAAATACCTTCCTTAACTTTGGAATCACTTAATTTCGGAAATTTCTCTCTTACATACGATAGGCCTGTCCTTCTTGGTTCATACCTTTGACAAAATCTTTCATCAAACCCAGCTTAATATGCAGGGGTGGTAGAAGAACATCTTTTTGGTTCACGAGAGGCTCGGAAACGACATTTTACTCGCTAGGGTTAAGATTTCTTGCAGGCCAGTCTGCTTGAATATGATGTGATTTCCTATCCCTGCTGTCCCACATACATAAAAAGCAGCAATATTTTTTGTACCTCAGTTGCATTCCTAAGAGTTCAGCAATGAATTTTAGATCACCACAGATTTTTCACATGTGTTCATGATATTTGATTGAGTCCAAGAGGTCTGTCATATTTGCATAAGTCTTCTTCATGTGAAGTGCATGACCAACAGGAATAGAAGGAAGACGGTTGCCATTGTGAAGTAATACAGCTTTCAAACTTAGGTTGTAGGAGTCTATGAATAGCCTCCATTCAGTTGGAACATGGTTCAAATTCAAACATTTCATCAAGCCATTAATGTCGCAGCAAACCACCAGATTGTTTTTATTCTCAAAAAAGGGAAGCAGATCCCTGTGACTTTGTCGGTACTGTGAGACTCTGACATCACGTTCCAGAAAATTCCATTGATGTAGTCTTGACCCTAGTATTTCTGCCTTCTCCTTTGACAGGTCAAGGTCTCTAATGGGATCACTCAATTCCGCTTAACTCAGTCTGTGCGGTTTTTCATCTTTTTCCTTAAAATCAGGGTCACGGGATGTGGAAGGCTTGTTGGGTTCTTCTTCTTTTTCTTGTTCCACACTGTCTTCATTTTCTACTTCAAACACAATTTTCGGGTGGAGTAGGAGTGGTAAACGATCTGAATGCGGAATGGTTCGAATAGCAGATCGAAGATTGGGGTATTGAACTGTTCTTCTTTTCTTCATAGACAATCCTGCCTTTATAGGCGGAGTCAAGCAGAAATAGCAGTCATCTGCAAGGTTTCTAGGCTTCCGCCCAACCAAAGGCACAGCAAAAGCTATGGATCGTTTCTTATTTTTCAGTTATTGTCGCAGTGTAACTGAACAAGCGTTGCAACATATATGTAGAGCCTATGACTTATCCTGGTTCCCTACCTTCATACCGAAATAATAGTGATAGGCAGTCTTCACAAGAGGCATCAGTTTGCGTTTCTGTGACGAAAATGTTATTTAACCACAAATGTAACAAAAGTTATTCACTTTATTTGCACATTTTCGTGGCATTTTGACGAATTTTACACTTTACACTTTAAAAGCACTCCCAAACCAGCAGCAGAAACAAAATGAAATTCACAGTCACAGCAACAACATCGATGTTTATAACTTACAAACAGCTGATGAACGTTTGTGTTTTGTAATTTGACAGGTGTGCCAACTCCCAAAACAAAATATTCCCCAAAAATCCGACAAAACTGAAAATGTTGACTCTAAAAAATGAAATGTCACTTTATCTCCAAAGTAAGAGCTAATCTGTCATTTTTATGGCGATTTTTGAATTCAGCAGGTGGTAATACATAAGGATTAACTATTTTTGAGCCCGAAAAATTTTCATTGCTGGGCAGTGTAATCAGTACATTATAACCTCATCAGAAAATATTTTAAATTATTGATTCCTCATCCTGGCATGGATAAAATCGCGGCATACAGCTGATGAGAGATAATAGTGGAACTGAGGCAAAAGAATGGCATACTAAATGTGATTCGCACAATTTGAAAATTGACTATTTGATTGACTACTTCTGTCCGCATTAAGGTTCGGCCGCACTAGACCGGCCGGAATTGGCCCAGAAGAAATCCGTTGGATTGAAAGTCATTCATTTCATATGGAGTGACCACATTTGTCGGCCGGCCGGCACGGGACGGCCGCTTCGGAATCGTCGTCAGAGCACGTCGGCAAAATTTCTTTCTGATTCTGTTTCGGCCGGTCAAGTGTGGCCACTCGCATTGAAGCCCGTCGGCATTCGTGAATTTTCGCCTCTCATCGGCAGAAGTCGTTGGAAGCCCCTTGGAATGAGAATTTCGATTCCGAGCAACAAGGACGTTCCATATCCGAACCTGAACTGCGAAAAGTAAACACAATTGGGCTGTAGCTTATTTCTGTATGCTGCGGGCGCATATTCCAGAATTTCCGTCGTAGTGTGGCCACTATCCTGAGGAGCCGATCCCGGTCGGTCTAGTAAGGCCTAACCTTTAGTTGCGACCTACACAGCTACGATTTGCCGCTATCCTTGGTATCCTAGTCTGGTCTGATCAACTGATCATTCGAGGATCCGCACAAGTATTACACACCTCAATAAAATGCAAGATTGGTCGAAATTAAAAAGGCTTCAAATATGATTTCCTGCATTACAGATGATAGAATATATAGGTACGCTCTCAGTATCTACGAGTCACGGGCACCACAAACTCTTGTTTGAGCAGTGACCACGGATATTTTAAATCCGCGACTGACATGGAGGGCATTCTCATTAGAACGGCCAACGAAGAAGCCTCAACTCATAGATAATAACAGGCACTGCGTTCAAAACATCCAAGTCTCGGTAAATTGGCAGAGTAGCGTGATCAAAGAGACCAACGAACAATGGACGGTTTGTGGGAAATTTTTCAATTGATAATTAACGCAAATTAGGGGTCATTCAAAAGCATCCGAGATCATTCATTAGTAGGTGCGTCAAGAAGAGTTAAATACTTTTGCTATTCATAAGGTGCTTCTTATAACAAGTACTATTTATGGTTTCAAACTTGGGAATCTAGTAATTTTGTAAAAGGGAACTAAATCAAACAGATTTTTGCGTAGTTTCATGTATACGGATTTTTAATTCATGAAATTAGGTGAGCATAATTTATTCTAACTTTTACGAAACCAACGATTTTTCAACACTAACAATCTTGAATTAATACACAACTCCTCTAACACATAGAAATCGTCACGATGCCATCAAGAAGTAACTCTACTGCACCGAACCGAAAAAGCAATGAATTTAAAAGTAAAGCTTATTCGCTTTCTGCAATTGAAATGTTTCACCTATCTGCTGCTATCAATAAAGATTTTAAGCCTTTTAAGTACTTACTATCGAAGAAAACCGCACACAAAAAACGGTGGAGGAAATACACCGATAAACAAAAGATTCATGATATTCAAATTAACGAGGCTTTTCACGGTGAGAAATTAAATTATTCAAAAAACAGAGCTGCAAGAAAATATGGACGATCTCTTAAATCACACCCGCAACGCGATCAGTGGGTCAGCAAAAAACCCACGAATGAGCGCGAAAACTGGGATGCTTTGGAAAGACAGCTATCGATCGGTTCAGTGGGAGAATAGAAATGAAGGCCTCCAATTAGCTCGTGGTGGCAGCAGCGCCAGAAACTACAATAGGCTGACAGCTGAGGCCACCCGAGCCTTTCGGGACACTCGGATACGATAGGAAACTTGGGGAATGGAGGAAGGGGTTTCGATCATATTTACGAATTCGTAAGAATTCCGCCATCATCAATAAGCAGTCATCAATCCGAAAATTGCTTTTGTCGTGCCTCGCCATTCCATCATCCTTTTCTCAGCTGACATTTTTATACCTTAATTAGTCTTTATTTTGACGTATCTCATAATTTGACAGTTGTATTCCATCCTTGGTAATTTCTCCCATTTGTTTCTATTTCCACTATTGTTTTTAGGAGACAGTTTTGTCTCAGAATATGTCCAATAAGTCTCTTCTACTCCGCAAAGTTTTAATTCAACTTCTCGTCTCTCCAACACTTCCAAGGGATTCTTTATTTGGGATTTTCTCCGCCCATTTGATCTAACCCATTCTTCGAAAATACTACATTTCCACTGCTTTTATTCTTCTTTGTCCTGTATTTCTAATCGTTCAAGCTTAAAAACCACAAACGAGCATTCTCTAAATACATCGTGCTTGTATCGTGACCAGTAAGAGTAATTTTCCAATTTGCAGTTGTCGTACCTCAGGACGGTTCTAATACGGACCTAAAAATTCTTCGTAAGGTCTGGGAACGACAACAAAAACCAATCAACAAGCGGATGCTAGTGAAAGACTTTTAAGCAAATAAATAATTCCTCTGATTGTCATGACCTTCAAGACGCATTAAATAAGACCTCAGCTTGGTGCAATGTCTGGAGGCTAAATTTAAATCCAAATAAGTCAAATATTGTGTATTTCCCTTTAAAAAATCCCCAATTCATTTAAACTACTCTGTCAACTCTACCCCATTGAACAGAACTACATCAATGAAGGATTTTCTTATAATAACAGACCAGAAACTCAAATTAATCGATTGTGGCGATACTTGGTGGAAATTGAAGATATAATTCATTATGACAAAAACACAGAACAAATTCCACTATTTATTTTAATGCAGTAGTCCGGTTTCGACGTCTAAAGCATCATTTACTTCTGTTTGTCTTGTAAAGGACGCTTTAAACATCTAAACCGGTCGACAGCATTAAAATAAAATTCACTAGTTCATTATTAACTTTGTGGTATTCCATTATGTTTGTCGATGAATATCTGTTACTAATACCACTTTTATTTAAATTAAGCGACCCGGGTTTCAGTGAATAATCACCATCATCAGGCATTAATTAATGCCTGATGATATGAATGCTGTGTGATGAGAATATATGTGATGTGAATGCTGTGTGATGTGAATATATGGTGATTATTCATTGAAACCCGGGTCGCTTAATTGAAATAAAAGTGGTATCAGTAACAGATATTCATCGACAAGCATTAAAATAAATAGTGAAATTTGTACTGTGTTTTTGTCGTAATGAGTTCGACCAGAGACTCATTTATTACTTACACATTCAGGCTATTAAAAGTAAATCTATATCCCTATTAGGACTACTTTTCCGATTCACTGAAATTAAAGATCCAAGAGCATTACAATCTTACTTCACATCTATTGTCCTCCCCATTATCCCCTATTTCTCCCCTATATGGTCGATGTCCGCCCCAACAAATCTTAAATCTCTGGAACACATAACCTACTTCTTTACAAAAATTGTTAAAAACAGAGTCCCTCATCTCCGCAACTTATCCTCCGATGCTGCCTTGCGTTCACTTTATTTGTAATCTTAATAATAACTTCCTTAAAACTGATTTTAAACTCATACACAGCACTCTGAACTCGACCATTGACTAACCTGACCTTATTTCTTCCATTCGTTTCAGAATACCCACCCGAGCAACAAGGACCCACTCATTACTCCATATCCCTACTCCCAGATTACCACTCACCAAGCGCTACCTTATTTTTCGCCTTTCTTCTCTCCTGATTCTTGAATTCCCTTCCTGACAACATTGACCCTTTCTCCTTATGTTCCAAAACCTTCGCTAACCAAGCCATATCTCACTCCCAAATAAAATAATCTTTTCTGGCTTGCCATGATGTTATATTATTTGTTAATCTTCTTAATGTTTTTGCGTAAGTGTCCTATTTTTGGTTGTTATTTGTATCAATATAAAATGGCATCATGCTGTATATTGTTTATTCTTTAAATACATAAATAAATCCGTGACGAAGGGCCGCCAAATACCTAGAAGAAAGTTAATGCAGCCAGCCAATAGAATACCTAAATCCTGGGTAAGATAGAGGGCATGACTTGTACACGTGTCGTAAATAAATACCGCAAGCTACAAATGTAAAATTAGAGCTGGCCTAGGGTATATAATGCCTGGAAACCAAAGGCTGTGGAATACTGTTCTTGTCTTAGACGGTGCGAAAGGGTCTTAGCCAGTGCGAAATTACCCCATCTATTGGAGCACCTTAAACACATGTATTTTACCACTACTAGAATTATTTATCATAATTTTCTCGCCATGCTTACTTCAGCACAGCAACTTCTAGGCTGAAAGTGAGAATGCCTAATTCGAATAGACCCCCTCGGAAATTCACCTCTATGGTGATAGCTTGGAAATGTAGCAGGCTAAAATACCTAACCGGTGATTGGGAGACTCGAGTTCGTATCCCATTCATAACAAAATGGTTTCTTTATGATAAACTTCTATAAATGAAAGCCTGCTTTAAATTAGCATGCACTCAAGCATGATTATTTTGCAAACACATTCTCAGAATTATAAAAGGGCATTTTTATGGATTTGCGTGAACGAAAATCCATAAAACTCTTTCCCGTTTTGAAGATGAGATTTTGAAGGACATTTGCTCTCGCATCTACTCGCAAAAGCACATTCATCCTGTGAAAGGGGCCTTGAAAACTGCAAGGTACATACATGTCCACGCATGAAAATGTGTATCTCTTGCACGCGTGCGCGTGGCTGTATTAATATTCATTTGCGTATTTTTCGTAATGAATAACTGCTCTTTACCGCTTCATTGCACTCGTACCTATGAAAAAATGCGTGAGATCCGAAAGGGAGGCAAAACCACGCAACCATGTCTTAAAATTCCGAAGCCTTAACCAACTAGGAGACAGCATTTCACACGAGCCTCACATTTCTCCACAATAGATAACTACTCCTACGTCGCCATGTCGTGGTTTTCGCGAGCGTGATTACAATTGCAATGGAATTCCGAGTAATGCGGCACGCTCGCGAGCACTTTAAATACCTCTCGGCCGCCACCGGCGAAGGAGGAAGGGTGTCGGGAGAGCATTATGCGAAAACCAAACCGCGAAGAGTCCTTCCAACGGACACGACAACAAAGGACAATGTCTTTACTTTCTCGAGGGAATGACGCGACCTCAACCTTTAAGAAAATCAATCACGAACGGGGCAGCTGATGGGAAAGGAAAACATTGCGTTAGTGAAGAAGTAACGGAAATCACAGGACGCGAAGATGGCCAGGAAGTCGAGGCGCTACGGCCAGCGGAAAATAGTGATTAATTTATCGCGACAAGCTCGACGATTCTGAATTCCGTAGAGGGTGCACAGGGAATACTCACACTGTAGATATCAACACTTAATCAATTAACTATGGTTTATGTTTCACAAGCGTAAATCGTTCGATCATCTCCTTAGGTATCCAACTAAATTAATGGTAGGTCCATGGGCAGTTATGGCAATTTTCCTGACGGGGATTTTTCCCCTACTTTTTAAAACCATCCACTTCCTAATATTAAATCTTTCGTATTGTTTTCCTCCCAGCATACTGTCCAATATCCCTACCCATGTCCTCCCTCTCACACCCTCAACCAATATTCTCCGCTCCGTAACCCTCTTCTTTACGTCGTTACTCTTCGATTCATCCTCCAGCCTCCTAAATTTTCCGATCAGTTTCCTACCCTACCGTTCTAAAACTTAATTTACTTTTTCTTCTGCTCAACTTACTACTTCCATCCCTTCACTCACCCAATGTCAAAAGCATCAAGTCCATGATCATCTTCCTTATGTAGCAACTAAGTCTCTAAACCAAAATAAAAACACAAATTTGGCCTTTATAATGTACAGAAAGCCAAAATGCTACTGAAAAATAATATATCTTTCACGGCCAAATCCTCATGAATTAATGTACCTTGAATAGCTGGTAATAAAACGTAAAATATCCTGCAAAAGAATAATGAATCATGCGGTAAAGTTTCGCAACTCTTATTGACATTTGTAAGTGTACCATTAGGTCCTTTAAGTATTGGCTTTTACCATCAACAACTGGTTTGCATTACATTCATTTTTACATAGGTACAATTTCATTAAACTTAGAACTTCTTTCACACCACGACAATGCGAACCTTAATGCGGACAAGACACCACACAAAAGCAAGATACCCTGGTAAAATACAATTGATATTCCACAAATTTACAGATTAGCTAAGCGAAAACAGTTTCCCTATATGCACTGCCAATATAAACATGCCAAAACTTAAAAAACGCATTGAGTGGAATGGTAGCACTTGGACATTTCATTGAGTGGAATGGTAAGACTTATTAGATAGACATTTTTAAAAAGTACGCACACGATTTGACTGAAATTCGTTATCGGTTCATTGCAATACCAACAGCATTTATATGATGTTCTATTTAATAATGAGTGGTAATACCAAGCCTGGTAAAGTGCATTAGAAACTTATGTCACAAGATACGTTAAACTGCGAACTTTAGCATAATGGAGAAGTGTGTTCGAATCCTAGTCCAGGTGAATGATTTTCCATCACAGTGCAGAGCGCCTCACAGTCTCTCCTCGGCGGGTCAATCCCGTTAAAGTATAGCTTCTTTGAATTTCGGGTTATGCTAGAATATGACACAGTGTCAAAGCCTATCCATCATATTTTTTTCTGAAAATACCGACAAAATAATAGAAAATTTCCATTACTATTCCCAATTTTGTAAAGCAAATTTAAGAATAAAAAAACAAAGAGGAAGGCAATCCGCGACCTCCTCAAGGGAGTCTTCCATCCGAACTCTTGGGTTTGAGGAGCGGAGTATTCCGTTCCGAGAGCACGGACGAAAAAATCTGCATTCTCCACGGCAGACCGCGATTGAATGAGCCATCTAATTCCCCATTAGGTATTCCCACAGTGCTCTCAAGCCTCCATCGGGCATTCCCCTGCATGCTCCCGACGAGCGCAATGCAATGGAAATCCAAAACAGGCGTTAAATATAGATGGACGCGGACGACGTAGATCCGCCTAGATGTAAAGAGAATCGGGGAGAAGAGGAAGCGAAACGAGAACAAAAGACGCCGAGTGGAATGAAAATGCCAATTTAATCGTCCCAAATTACGAGGATTGGGAGGAAATTAAAGAGAGGAGAGTGTTTTTGGGGGTGGGAGAGGGGGAGGGGGGGGGGGAGAAAGGACGCATCAAGTGGAAGAATGGAATTCTATATATATTCCGCAAGGTTACGCGAACACGTTATGCCATCAACTGTTCCCTTTTCGCCTTCTCAGTCCAATTTAATACAATGCTCTGTCGAAACGCGTGGAAATTGAAAGAAGGTGCCGGGATGTAGGCAGGCACAAGTCCATTTCCACATTCCAAAGGGAAAGATAGAATTGCACAGCGAAAAAGTCGTGATTGAGATCTAATTGGATCGGCGGTGGAGAGGTGGGAGGTTATTGGGGATTTCAAGGGCGCCAGACAGAGGAGCCTGTAAAACATTTGAGAGCGTAACATGGAGTGAAGAGGGCAGCAGCATTACCACTCCACTTACATTCTCATACCCGAGCCTCCGTTCCACCATACCAAAGCCCATCAAAAATTACATCCAAAAAATCCTTTTCGTTACGAACGAACCTGGATGGGTTATTACTCGAATCCGTCATAATGGTACTACACGGGATACTTCGCAAAAAATAAGCAAGCGAAGAATAGGGGAGTTGATTGCTGTGGGCGCTTTAAACACAGTATTCGCAGTGTTTCGCTGCGTGTCGAGAGGTAAAGAGGAGGTTTCAATAGAAGGGGAAGGAAGAGAGGGAGGTGATGGATAGGGCGGGAGGGAGAGCTGATATAAGAGCTGAGAGGAGATTCGCGTGTAAAGGGCGCAGGAAGTCACGTGTCTCCTTTAAGAGGACCTCCGTGACCGGAAGTGGAAATCCCGCGAACATCGGCTAGCCTCATCGCCACACTCTCGTCATCCGAAACGCGCCATCACACTCCTTCCTTGCTAGGGAGTTGCGTACACCGCGGAGACTACAAAACAAAACACAGGCGCAAAAAAACTATTGGCAATGCACTCACATGCCTGAGTGTTGGGGAGCTTGGAAGGGGAAGGGACACTTTCCACGGATAAAGACAGCGCCCTGAGAATCTGTGAACTCCGGGGGAGACAGCCTGACACTCAGTCAAACCTTTCAGGCTTCGCCAATATCGCTAATCAGCTTGGATGGCCGTGAAGTAGATGGTGGATTATCTCACCCCGAGACGTATATGATGAGAAAATGCTTGAGAAGCACCTACACGGACATCGACAAGGGAGTCCGCAGTGTCATTTGTTCAGAAATGAAAGAAAAAGGTAGAGTTGAGTAGTAGTAGTAGTATTTCGGTTTAACGTGCTTCGACGGCTAAGGTCATTTCACACATACTGTCTACCACTTGAAGACAGGAGTAACAGAACTTGGACAGGTAGAGTTGTGTTTTAGGTGCTGCGATTACCATATTTATATCAAATCGTCTCATCTAAAACCTTGATCTCAGGCCGAACATGATACACATACCCGAGATAAGATCCGAAACCTCGACGTTAGGGTTGCCACGCCGACGCGTCATAAGCCAGGCAACCGTACCAAGCATGAAAGAATGAAATGCCGCTTCTTCCAAGGAAAATTTATGGAAAATATCACCGATCGCTTGTCGCTCCCCGTCATTACTCATTTTGAGCGTTATCATTTCCACATCGGACCACGAGCTGTATTTTATCTTACAACTAAATTATATAAAAAAACAGTCCATAAATAATCAGTTTCGTCCAACGCATTATTTGTGATAAATCATGGAAGAGACAGGGACTGAAAGAGGGGCGCCTATTCCGATATTTACAAGGGGCTTCAAGGTGTTTTTACACAAATGGGAGTTTCCAACTTTTTGCATGGGAATTCCAGTAAATCATTATCTGTTTCCCCTTCAGTAGTGCTTCATAATAACTTTGGACGCTGCATTGAGCCGGAAAAGATCAAGACTTAATTCGTTGAGATGTGAGTTGGATCATGAAATTATAATCCTCAAAATTTGCTATTACAACAATCAAACACAAGTTTTGAACACAATTTTCATCACTTGGGTAAACTGTAAAAGTTATCTTTAATAAGGAGTTTTATGCTAAAAACTTAGGGGTGCCCACGTGATATAAAAGAATAATTATCAAATTATATTACTCATAAGTGAAACTCATAAAATAATATGTAATTACTCCAGGTCTATTCATAAAAATATGTTTATGCAACATGACGAAGGGTATGATGCGTGGAAAGAATAATTTTTAATCTCTTCATTACAAGCAAGGAATAATAATTACATTTTGGCAGGTAAGGAGCAGATTATAGGCGTAGTTTTCTGATGGAACAATGACATCCCTGATACACTGCATATTACACAGGGAAATTCAGGACCATCAGTAGTTACAACAAAGTTTAAACCATGCTTAACTGCGAATCAATTAAGTTCCTCAAGCATTATAAACTTTTATCGGGGAAATAAACGTAGTATTTCTTTCAGACGCCAACTCCTTGGAACATATTTACATATTTATACCCTCTCAGTTAAAGGATGAAGTTCAGGATAGGTATTCTAATAAAAATTGAGCTTTATTACATAAAATACCTATGAAAATGAGAACATTCAAATAAGGTCATCGTAAACTTATAGAGATTTCAAATTTTAAGATTGGCAGGAGAAGAAATAAATATAAAAATGAAGAAAATGAGCAAATTATATCCATAGACTGCCTAAGCGCAAAAAAATCAAAAATAATAAGTTCAAAGTAGTCATGTCTTTACAAAATGAATAACGGTTATGAGGGGACCAAGAAACAAACAAACACATAAGAATTCCAAGGAAATGAAAGTACTTCGGAAAAGTTCGCGGTCAATACAACGTGAACAGCATACCAGTCTAGAACCGGAATCACTTCGAACAACTTCTGAAACTAATCTGAAACAGGGTCATTTGAAATCCAATTTCAACTTCCCGAAGATTCGCCGTAAGACGCAATAAGCTAGCGTCAGATGGTAATGTAACCCAGATATGACGGACCTGTCTACTTATACAATTGCGGCAATTACGTTTCCTTTTTCACCTACTTTTCCGTTTCGATCGCTATATGTCCTCTTTCCGTAGCCTTCCTGAGCAATCAGTTCCACCACCACCTCACTCACCAGCTATGCTAGCTCACGTCCCATCGGAGATAAAACAGAGCTACGTCAGCTAAATATAGCCGCCTTTTCGCGCGCATAACAGCGTAATTCGCGACATGTAGTCCATGGTAGTTTTGGAAAGGTGGGCAGCTCTACACGTAGACCGCGATGACCGCAAATAACATATAATTTCCTCGCTTCTTATCAGAATTCGGGAGCGCAGGTCTTTGAACTTACATTGGGTAAGAAAATGAAAAATTCCGTCCTTGCGAGGGGCATCAATAATTGGATGATTCTGAAGGGTCGTTGCTCCGCCGAAAAAAATCCGCATTATTCACTTTAAGATTATAGTATGAACTTAACAAGACGAAAAAAAGTGCACACAGAAAGGAAAGACTGGTCATCCAAAGAATAACGACTGAGGGAGCTGAACTTTTGTTGGAGAAACCATCAGAGCGAGGGCGAAAATGAGAGAACAACACTATCGTTCACTGGCAGACTTCTACGAGTTTAGAAATAAAAACTGCCATCATTATTCATTAGAGGCAGACTACCGATGAAGGCACATTTAGATGAAGATAATAGTACCTCTACTAACCTTTCAAGTAACCACACGGTCCTACTTCCTAGCAAGATTTCCTCCTACGATTCTGCAGGCAAGTCCTACACCTCTTTTCATCCCATTCTTTATTTCTTTCTCTTCCCCACTTTCCCAACAACAATGAATTACATTGATTTCGAGGAAAAACTAAACCATATTAGTGGAAATGACTTTCTGGGTCATTAACAACGTTCATCATTCCTGAATTTTCATTTTTCACGAACATAGCTGCCAAAAGCTAGTCACCGTATAGGTATGTGGGAGTGAAAAAATTGATCGGGAAGGAAAAGTAATGAACAGGGAGGCGTATTCTAGGATACTCTCTGTTGCGGTCATGAATGGGTGGGAAGAATGAATTCTTATTGAATAGTTTGTCTTCGTTTTTAGATTTTGTCTGACTAGCAGATGGAAGTGCGTGATTAGAATAAAACCATTCGGGTAAACCTCTAGTTCGGGCGCTTTAATTTTTTCAATCAATTACTTCTGGATTTTAACCTTCTTGTCTTGGACTTCATCCGACTATCTCGACTAGCTGATGCTTCATGGTCGTTCGAAGGAGTTTTTATCAATATGCACAGCTTTGCTCAGTACTTTTTTCAATTCATGAGTTGATTTTTTCTGGGTCCCAAATACTCGTGGTGTAGTCGAGATGCACCCGCATTAGTGAAGACTAACATATATTTTATTTTTCAATCCTTTCCACAATTTTCCTCGTAAAAACAAATTTCTTTGAGAGTGCTACAACTATGCCATTGGAACCACGCTGGCGTTGAATATAAAACAGCGAAAACGACGGTAGCAGTGCCTTAGTCGAGTACAATAGAAGCACTCCGCTATCGTTGAGCACGGAGCAGGTCACTTGGCAAAGATGAAATGGAGATTAAAGAAATAACGAAATATGGCTTATCAGGTAGGTATCACGGCTAAAATACTCTATCATTCCTAATATTTAGATGGGGATCAATTGACTTTGGAATACACGTATTTCACATATTTTGCTTCCTTAGCATCTTTCATCCCTCATTGCCATGATTTTCATTCAAGGTTTTTCTGTCGTCAAATCAACTGTGGTAGGTTTACGATCAGTTCCTACCTAACTCCAAGCTATCAATTCAATGATCGCTTTAAATCTAATGTTAACATAAATCACTAGACATATCAAACATTATCCCCATTTCAAAATGTTTCTATTTCCGAACCTCTCTCACAGTGTCCACCGCTAAACTTTTCTCCTACCTCATCCTCTCTCACCCAATGTCATCAACTTCCCTTTTCATGATGAAGCATAGTAATTAGTTCAGTGAATCATGCATTCTGCAAAGAATCATTTGAGATTTACTTTCGTAATAATACGAGGGAAAAGGATTAATCTTCTTATGAGAACGAGACGTGTTTATGAAAAAAGTATGCAGTATCACAAGAAATCAATGCTGGCAGTCAACTTCGCAACAATAATAATAACGGCACTCACTCCTGTAGGGCAATCACGTAACTCATAAAGTCCTGATTTTGGCATTCCGGAGCTTCAAATCGCAGCAGAACGCCCCTCGCGATTACGTATCGGTTGTTTGCACATCGCCGACGCTCCGTAACGTCCACCCGTGTTATGTCTGCGCTTGAAGCGATCACGTAACTGGAAAGGACGCTGCAGAACGCCAAAAACGAGGCGCTTCATAAGGATGTGGTAGAAGACGGTCTATCATACGGCCTGGTAGAAGTATATGCAAATAAGAGCCAGTTGCCTAAGATTTCATCTTTTAATGACAGTAGTCGGATGCAATAAGAACTCAGGGAGGCTGCCATCCAAGGAATTTCAATGGCAAATTTTATTTTTGGTTAACGTAACAAGTCTTTTTTGATGTCACGTCAAACGTTCAAGCTCTTGTGTAAATGTTATTTTTGCACTTCATCGTATTATTCCTTCACATTAATAATGGCCGGATTTGGCAGTGTGCGTGTGTGAAACTTCGTGGAAAGTAGACTTTTTAATGTTCATCAAAAATTTGAGGATATCGCTAAGGCAGTCAGGCTAAAATTTTCCAGTTTTTCTCTTCGGATGGCAAAAATTGCGCGCCGGAGAGTTTTATTTACGATCGTGTTATGTTGTGTTGTTGTTTTTGTTCCGGAGAGAATCTGTGTGGTATGTGTGTTATGATCAATAGCAGTTTGATACAGGCTCATTAATTTAGCGTTAGAATTCCTAATTGTGGTGTGAAGTCACATTTACCTCTTAATATACTAGGAGGTGATGAATACTCGAGTGAAGAGCCAAGTGGTTTATTTACATATTCGTGATGTTGTTATACATATATATGTGCCATGCCAAGTGAAAGTTCATTTTACAAGTACATACAACAAATATTTCGGGGTTGAGGATTGAAATGTGATTGCCTTTCCTTTCGTGTTCGTGCAAACTACTTCTTGGCTTTAGTGTTTCCGAAGTGACGAAATAGTAATGCCTTCATGAAAGCTTTGAAAGTGCTAAAATACCACTATTGTGTATTTATTTATGTGTATTGTTATCAGTTACAGAATCGCCCCACATTGTGGAAGCTTCCTAGTTCAAAAATACAACTATTGTGTACGCAATAAGCAGCAATAAAATTACGGTGTAGCAAGATATTTTGATCTTTTCTTTATAATTCTATTTGATCTTGATCCTAAATTTCATTAATATTATTTAAGATTCTTGATATGATGCCAAGAGGATAAATCAAAGGTGTGCCAAAGTGGTAGGTACCAGACCCTGTTTACATCCGATTAACGAGCTAATCAATAAGATAAATTTCCAGTATTTGTCAACGTTTGTTAGTGGCTTTTTGCTAGAATATGAGACCACTTGTGCTATATCTATTTTAATTTCGCGCAAATCCGTCATAATTCGTCGGTGAGCAGACGTACATATTTGGGAAATGTCATGGCCACGATAGTATTAAAGTCTTTTGAGAAAATATTTGCGAATTTAGGTGATGCTATTCTATCAATGAAAGTTTTTAAGTTACTTGGGATGGTGAAGCCTTGCATGAGATGCAAATAATGCATACTTCATACAAGATATACTCTTCCGTTCCTGCCAGCCACTCAGCAACACATTGCTCACGTTTGCACTTACGTCTAAATCTATGTTCCCGAGATCTATAAGAGAGCATTAAGACATCAATAAACATCATTATAATCTTGCTGTAGTGTTGTACGTTTAAAATTACATGATAACTAATAAGGTTGTAACTAATAATGATAACTGATTCTGCATAATCATAGGTAAATTGATACATAACGCTAAGAAATACCTCTAAATAATCATCTTCCTGCCGCTTTTCTCGTTTCTATACTATTAACACGCATTGCCGTTTTTCCATTGTTTATCCAATGTCATATCTGTTTCAATCCAGAACGTTAATTAAGAACCACTATTTATTAAAAATATGTATAAGTGTATTCATTCTTCCTCAGCTGAGTTCCTTTGTATTCTGCTACGCAGCGCAGTTACGTGATCATTTTCTCTACTTCGGATTGGATGAAAAGATTCGAACAAGGGACGGGCCGAGTGGAATGAAATCGCAATATAAATTTCTCATACTTTCGGTAGCGCCCCGATAACGTCGAAATTGAGAGCTTCATCTGAAGATACGTAATCGCATGAGGCGAAGTTTTCGGGCGTTCCAGAGCGCGACGTTATGAATCACGGGCAGTTACGTGGCAGCTCTTCATTCAAAGTATATGCTTACATCACACAGCGTCTCCGGAGCTATTACTTTGAAGGGAATCAACCGGTTAAAGTAAGTTTAAATGGAAGTGAATAAAAATCCTCTGTATTTTTCCCTTAGCATATTTAAAAACCTGCACACAAAGGCTATACTAATATAACTGAAAATCGTAAAACATTGAAAGAGAGACTATAAAAAAATGAAAAACATCTCAAAAAGTTACCATCATCAGAACAAGACGAGCTTCCCAGCCAAAAATCCCAGACATGGTCCAGCTCTGGCCTCAGCTGAATGACTCGCCGAATGCCAGAAAGCACAATGATCGGTTTTAAATAGGCAGTGCAGGGCATTTTTAAAAATTTGTTTCAAGGGCGAGAGACGTGAAACATTTATGCCAATTAGTAGAATTTTCGCTCACTGGATCAATCGAACACATTCAGTCTCGAAGTATATCAGTGCATATAGTATTTACAGGAATAACCTCACAGAGTCGATAATGAGACGACCTGCCCTCTGCGGTAAAATCTCCGCTATAAAAGATTCAATTATGCAATAAGAACATCCGAGAATAAATTAATTCCACACTCCTGTCACATAAAAACCACTATACATAGTTGTCATATGTTGTTGTCAGAATAAAAGTGGTTATTTTACATCACCTTGTATTTTGAAAAGACGCTCTCATAATTGAGAAATACGATACCGACATAACGGATGCCATAAAAATTCTCAAAGACGACCTAACAACACGGCTTGGAGTACAAACCAAAAAGTAAGAGATGAATCACACTGGTTTCTCTGTCAACGGTTAATGGAGAGGCTAATTTTTTTTGGTCAGAGAATTCCCGAGGATTAGAGGGCTTTTGACCATCGACCCTCGTGACTCAGAAAACAATCCACGTCTACATAAGTTCAGATCGTAAAACTTGAGAGCCTACAAACTCCCAAGGGTGTACTATGTTTGCAATACATAGCAGAAAATAGGAACTATCCATCCATGGGTTTTTCTGTCGCCGAGGCGACAAATTAACCACCATGGTATGCCGGCAGATGACGCATGCGCAACGAGAGGAGAAAAATGCATTCAGCTTGACCCATTAAAAAGACAAAGATTTCTTAATATACTTTAAAGGCATAGTTAGCACGCACAACATAGCAAAATTGAAATTCTGAATTCAAGCTTTACTCATAAATATGACTCTTTTCTGCCTATCGCTTTTCTTTATACATACTCCAGAGAGAGCATGAATCATACTTGGTGTTTAGCTAATAATTAGTTTAATTCATTAAATTACAGTTTGCAGTCATATTACCATTTATATTATAATAGGCTTCCTTCTATTTCTAAGGGGTGCAGCGACAGAACGCAAGAATAGAGCTTACTAGTGCAACGAAAAATACTGTCGGATACCTACTATTAATCATAGAAGTTAAGGTCTTCTAATGTAAATGTCTACAGCGACACGCAAAGCACAGCCGATAGAAATAATTAAATAAATGAATTCCATTTTCCTAAGAAACGAGTCTTTCATTAACAATTACCTTCATATTTATAAAATAGTGCAATATTTATAATGAAATCAACTTTAATTATATTAAAAATTATATCGACCTTTAAGGATTGAAATACACCTTATGCGCAGAGCAAATATATTAATAAAGATAGCTTACAACTATACGAGCGTTAAAGTCACTGAAATCTAGATAAGCACTCTCAGGAAACTAGGTAGGCATTCTCAGAAATCAAATACCTATACAGCGTCAAATGTATTATTATTTCTGGGCGGTCAGGACCTTCACCATTATTTTTTCCTTTTTTGGTTCGGATGGACCACGGCGTCTTTCGTTCAGCAAATTAAAGAGTGATTCTCCAATGCCCTACTCTTTTAAGAGCACAAGCGTCGATAGCGACGACAGAGAATTTCTTTCTCCTGGAGAATATTCCTGAATTATTGCCAGCCAATTTTTCCATACGGCATACAATGGCTGACGACCTTTATCAAACTTACAAACCGCAACTACTGTCAAAATAATATAAAAATGTGGTGAGGTATCCGATATAGTGGAATTATTAGACATCGAAATGAATCTGAAGTAAATCAACAGCTGTAAAAAATGTCATTCTTGTCAAGATACTAAGTATACTGGCATATGTAATACAATCACTTGTGCACAAGATCAATTTCTAACTATTCAATACAATACAATACAATACAAAATTAAGAACAGGTAAGTAATCACAATTACTAGAATCCACTTCGCAAGTGGTTTACAATTTATCACTCTGATACGCAAATTTTCCGGAGGAATTTATAGGTGAATGCCTCACAAATATCCTCAAAAGATTAGCCTGACTGAGGCTATCCTTGATTTACTTAGGTAAGGTAAAGACGATACATGTCTCCAACTGTAAACTACATATACCTCAAATTTCCACGTTCAGGGGGGAATGCAGCGAAACAAGATAAATTCGATGCGCACGCCTACTATAAGCACGAGTCCCTATATTTAAGAGACACCAGACTGGGCGTACGAAAACACGGGTCGCGGCCGCTGCATGACCATGAGAGGCCAATAACACTTAATCATCCGGATGATTATATTCACGCTGTGTCACCGACTTACTCCCTTGGAAAAGAATAAGAGAAAAGAATTACACGGGATGAGTGCAAACGTACTCGCTCATCCTCTTCGAAGACTCATTCAGAACCCAAGCGCGTAAATAAGCCCACTCCGAGAAAGGAACTCCCCGCCGTCGCCGTCAAATCCCGGAAGAAATCGCCCCTTTCAAAAGGAAGATTAATGGACTGCGATGATGCACAGAGGAGCACACCCACCCTCCCCCAGTTGAGGAGACGCGGAGCAATTAAAAAGAGTAGACGCAGGGGAAGAGGGAGGATGATGCAGCAGAGCCCTGGGGTCCAACGCTTACGATCCACGGCAATAGTTTTTAAGCGCTCCAAAAACCAGTTTCAAGATATCCCACGGCGAGGGGTGGTGGAGGGATGAAGGGTTTGGTCGGAGGAAGATGATGAGCCTGAAGAATAGAGTGTAAACACCTGGTTTGGGAGGCGGACGTGCAGTAGGGTGACATGATGGTAGCGATGTACCCGTGGAACTAGGTAGAGTTGAGATGGATACCATAAAAAAAACTAAAAGGTCCATTACAGCCTAGGAACCGAGAGTGGCGATTACAGATTTGATGAATCCTCTGGTTTACAGATTATCTTTGATTCACACAAAAAAATTGCTACCGATGCCAACAAACCATGTTGGCCTTATTACCTTATCGGACGAATAAACTATGATCATCCCCAAAAACTATATCGATGGTACACGTCTCCATTGGTGGCAACGAACACGACATCCAAATAAAACTTATTGATGAAGAAAACAAAACAACTGTGAAGACAAAAAAATGAAATCGATGGAAAAACAAACACCGATGACCAAAAGAGCCACAATTTACGCTAAACACTCAATGTGGGTCGCGATGAGAACATAGAAATATATGGCGTTTCAAATGTATTAAAAAGCGTACTTATCATTCAACAAGGAAAAATAAAGAAAAGTTCTTTTCGGAGTTGGAGCGAAGGCTTCCGCAATAGCTTGAAGAACTGGATCCCATGTTTTCAGGTTCAACTGAAACGTGTGTCAGCGTTATGATGACAAACATTTTCTCCTCCGTTACAGGAGGTGTCTTCAGGTCCAAGATGCTGGATTGTAGTCCGATTATAATGACAAGTTAGTGGCGCCAAAATACATGCTCAATTCGGTTATGCATTTCCATTGGTTAGGTGGTTGAATAGCCTTTTCCATGTAGTTGCCAGAGAATACCCACCCTATTCGTTGGAATTCATTATTCATAATTTCAATGACCTGGCGAATCACTCTTGGAAAGTAGGTATCTTCTTTCCTTCGAGATCGCTCTTGTGTTTTCCAAATCAAAGTTATGGACAGGTTCCGACCAGGCGTGTTCGGCGATGGCTGACAGTCTTTCTTTTTCAGACCTCTCTCGTGTTCCTTGATTATTACTTGTACTGCTCTCCCTGTTTGTCCTAAACAGACTTTTTCACAGGAGCACTTCACCTCATTAACACCCTCATTTAGTTGTGGTGAGAGGTGATATTTAGGATTGGAAAGGATGGCTCCTGTCTTTCTGGCTAGCCTGAACCTGGTTGGCACGTTGGGCTTGTCAGGATTCTGGATATCCTCTCTGAGGTGCATGCTCATGCAGGTGAGGGATGGTAGTATATAATGCGGGTTTGTCTTGATCCATCCGCTTGTCTCCTTCTTTGAGGCGCCTCTCTATCGCGGAGGTCCTTTTCATGGCAAGCTTTTTGGGGTATCCATTCCTCTTCAAGGCTGCCATCAGGTGCTTCTTTTCATCTACATCTACATACTACCCCGCAAGCCGCCTCAATAGACGTGTGGCGGGGGGTGTTAGGACACCAGCCGTTTACATATAAAAAGGAAACGCTCTAACGAAATTACGCCTAGCATTTATTATAGTCCCTTATTGTTCGGGGGAAAAACGAATTCCCATACCTATCCGTTCGGCAAAATATCTCACTTAATTTATCGTTTCTGTCGGAGCTGGAAATATAGTGGGGTTCTAATATGATGTTCTCCGTGTCGCTCTGAAAGATATCTATTCTCAATTGTTCAAGCAATCTAAGCCTAGCGCGCAGCCTCCGAGTCTCTAGCGGCTCAAGCAGTGACTCCGAGACCGAGACGCAGTGCCCCCCCCCCCCCCGGTGTATGAGGCTGCTGATGAGTGGCCCCTTCTGAGATGGATGGTGGTGTGACTTTACTGAGAGGTATCGGTCCGTACTTTAAGGTTTTCTTCCGATAGACTGCGTGTCCTAGGGTTCCGTCTCGCTTCTTCTTCACCAGGACGTCGAGAAAAGGCAGCTGGTCTGGTTCTTCTATCTCCATGGTGAATCTGATGGAGAAATGAAAGGTATTCAGGTGTTCCAGGAACAACTGAAGTTCTTCTCTTCCATGCGGCCATGAGGAAGAGAAAACGTCTGTCATCATAACGCTGACACACCCTTCACCCAGGGTTCACCCTTTGCATAGCATTCATAAAGAATGCTGTCTGGCACAATATCGCTCCTTTGAAGACTTATTTGCCGTGTTTTACTCTAACTACAAAAAGATTCCAATAAATACATTGAGTCCAATTCACAATTCTAGGTGAATACCATATACGTAACACCATGAGATACAAAGCTCACTTACGTAGTACATAATACTAAGCTCAACCAACCGCTAGAGAAAAGTGGTATGGTCTGTAATGACCAACATAATCAAATAGGGTTATTGCCACTTTAAGCGTTCTTCTTAGGCCATACATTTCATTTTTATTTAGCCAAAAATATCGAAACCTGGCCGTAATCCCATAGTTGCCAATGAGTTCCACACTGATGTTTCGAGTGCCAAAATTACTCCGGCATACACCATTCAGTGTTCTGGGTACGTCTGGAGACTGAGCGACTAAGTTTCCCTGAAAAACGTACGGAAAAGGCAACGCACACTTTAAATACGCCTTACCTAGCAAAAGAAACCTTAATAGGGGGTGGGGATAGTGCGGTGGCTAAGAGTATTGGCTTCAAATCCAGAAGGCATACGCTCAAGTTCAAACTTTGGAAGAGATTTGTCGGTGAGATCCCAAACCGTACTAGGGTGAACTGCGGAGAAAGCTCAAAGGGTAGCTATCCGTCCGTAAAAACGGACATTAAACCCTGCACCCCTTAGCGCGCTATAAAATAATAGTGAAGCTGCAGAAAACTTAGTTTTTATTTCACAGTTTTTAAAAATTAAAATTTGAAAATGCGAATTGAATATATTTTTTCCAGAAAATTAGTTTTTATAACGATTGATAGAAATACATGTTTAAACGTTCGTTTGATTCAAGCTATCCATCACTTATCTTGCGCCACGATATGGACAGTGAACCAATGAGCCTCCTAAATATAATATTCCATTCTTATTTTACTTAGAATGTACGACAGCCAGTTTAACCCTCAGTATAAATTCGGCCAGTCCTCTCAGATGCTACTCGTTAGCGATAATCATTCATGCCACAGTCGCAACCTGCCATTAGTAAAGAACCAACGATGCGGGAGATCAGGTTGGCGGAGTGGTTTGAGTACTGGCTCCACAGGGACCGAGTACCGCAGGAGAGAAGATTTCTAAGATAAAACAACTTTAAGTGTTCTCCACATTGCACCCAGAACGATACTCTTCCTTAAGACAGAGGACCTCACCTAAACCGCGGACCCCTTGGCGCCTTTCATTAAAAGGCAATTCCCGACGCCAGGTTTCTTTCCACCCTTCCTCCATTCCCAAAATAAGTCTTCCTTCACCGTCCTAATCATGTAGGTATTACCTCAGGTGTCAAACAATTATAATAAGGGAAAATTTGCATTTCGATAGAAAAGCAGACAAATTAAAAGATGCAAAAAAACCTTTTACTAATTGTAAGAAATAAAGTCTTTCCATGATGTTTTCAAACAGCCTCGAGATAAAAAAATCACTTTTTTCACAATCACCGCTCCGCAGGGTTGAGAGATGAGAGGGCGCGGATGGCGAGGGAGGAAAGGAGGATGAGGACGGAGGAGAGAGACCGAAGGCCGTGGCGGAGGAGAGATAGGCGCCAGAGAGGGCGTCGACCCCGCTACACTTCCCCTCCCACCACGGCCGGCGAGTAAGCGGAGGCGGGGTGAGGGAGAAAGATGGACCGTTGGGACGCCCTCCTTCTACTTATTGAAGGGAATGAGGAGGAAGAACAGAATGTAAAAAGAGTGGACGAGAAAAAGAATGAGGGAACGAGAAGTGGAGGGAGATGAAGAGGGAGGAGGAAAGCGGGTGGCAGGTGGATGGATACATAACAGTGTTTACTGGGTGAGGTGGGGGGGGAGGAGGGATGTGGCCCGGGAGGAATCTCTCCGCGGTTGGTGGGTGTCAGATGACGGACGGACGCTGTCCTTCTACCGCCCCCCCCCCGCCCTCTAACACCCCACACCGTCGAAGAGAGGGATATTAATAGAAAATAATAATGGGAACTCTTGCGGGCGGAAGAAGAAGAGGCCACGCGAAGGGATCCAGGTCGGGACGGCGGCGGCTACCTGGCGCTTGTGACGCCGCAGCGGATGGCGGGGAATGCCGTGGCCCGCAGCGGACCTTCACCGCCAGCGTCACCGGCCGGGACCCATCCCTCCACTCTCTCACGGCAATCGACGGATGGGATGATGGTTTCTCGAAAACATCCTCGTTTGCGTAATCGCTGCAATGTCTCTTCATCTGACATCATTCGACAAGGATGTAAGACTATTAATTCTTGGGGGTTTTCCCAAAAATGTACCTATTTATATCTTTATCCATATTTAATAATACTGTTTCCACTGTAAAATTGAACTCTATGTGGAGATTTTCGAACTATTTATTTTGTTCATTAATGCTGAGTTCACTCCTGAGAAGGATTATGTTAAAATGTCATCATTGAATTTACGAGGAGTTATACGGCAGAAGGGACTTTAAAGCCTCAATCTTGCCCAAATAAAGCCGACTTACTATGATTATTTTTTTATAATCACTATCACATCCCTATAACGTGTGCCATAAGGAGAGATATCACCAATGGAAAACGATAACCTACCTTTATCTAGGCACATTTAACAACGTTTTTTCCCGGCCGGGTGGATCGGAGACTGACGGAAATTTACACTGAAATTATGAATATCTACGATAATGTGTTTTGAACCAACGAATCTATTTCCACATAACTACGACAAAAAGAAGGGAGATAGGATGAGACAATTACTCCAACTCCTGAATTTCGAATCAATCGGCATTCAAATTTTACTTTTAGTTATATTTTCATCTTCAATCTTCTTAATTGGCGCAATTAATAGATGGACAGGAAAATAACCAAGATCTACGATTTTTGCTATTTAAGATGGTCCTACACTTATCACTCACATCCTAAAATGTATACCTTCAGTCAGCCAAAGTCCTCGATAAAATAAAATACGTCAGCGATACTTATGCTAAATTATTACACGACAAACTTTGACACTGTTATGCAAGTTTTGAAAATACTCCACGAATAGTTGTTCATTCATTAGAGTGATCTACCGGTTAAAGATAGGTTAAAATGAAAGTCAGTGAAAATCCTCCTGATATTTTATACATGCAGGACCCTATTTACCTCTAGTATTTCTTCCTTCATCTCAGCGGTTGTACCACACTTCCTCATCCCGTCCATAAAACATATCCTCTTTCCTCCCCTTCCCCACTTGCCCAACTTCCTTATCACGACCTTAAGCAACCCATCGCCTCTTATTACTTCTTCCAGCCACCTACCTTGCCTCCCCCTAATCTCATATAGAAGTTTCGTCTCCTCACTAACCATTTCAAGCACTTCCTTATTTGTCTTCCTTTCCGTCCACCACACCTTCTCCATCCTCCTCCACACCCACATCTCGAACGTCTGCAGCCTATTCTCGTCCTCCTTTCTCAGAGTCCACGTTTCTGCCCCATACAACGCCACACTCCATATCAAGCATCTTCTATACATCCTTACTTAAGGTCACCGTCGTCAGCTCCCTTCTATTACTAAGCGCTTCCTTTGCTAACGCTATTCTCCTCCTAATGTATTTGCTACTAAGCCCATTTTCTAATAGCGTACTACCCAAGTAATTAAATTGCTCTACTTGCTCCAGTTTGAGCCCTCCTACTTTTACGGCCAGCCTCTTTTTCTTTGGCCTTGAGGATCTCATTACTTTGTTTTCTTATGATTAATTTTCATCCCGTTTATCCCGCACTGCTTTTCCAATACATCCACTAAAGCTTGCAACCCCATTGATGATCGAATACCCAACGCCTGGTCGTCCGCGAATGTAACCAACTTTAATTCCCACATCTAGCTCTTCCCATGCCTCTCTTACCATTTCCTCAGTATAAATTTTAAAAAGCAAAGGGAAAAACGGGCACCCTTGCCTCACCCCGCGACCTATAACTGCCTACCCTCATTCACCGTCAGCTACCCTCACCTGTGCCCTCTGGGTCGTATATAAGTTTCGGATGAGTCTCCTAACACGCCAATCTATTCCTATTTTTTGCAAGTAATGAAAACAATGAGATATTTTAGAGCAAATAATGCGAGGATGACCATGAACGAAATGGAGCAGGAAGAACAATTTAATTATCTGGGTAGTATCTTGGAGGAAAATCGGCTAACAGCGAGAACCAGGGGTACAAGGGGGAAAATTCATCACCAAAAGAGGCGATTAGTAAAGGAAAGGACTGATGACTGGAACCTTAAATAAGGATGAGAATAAAAGGCTGGTGGAGAGTGTTATGTGAAGCACATCATTATATGGTACAGAAACCTGGACTTTGAGAAAGGCAGAGTAGATTGGATGCGCTGGCGATGTGAGTGTGGAGGAGAATTGAGTAGGTGCAATGGACAGGAAGGAAAAAAAGGACGAACGGAGGGTGAGGAGAGGAAGTTGATCGAGGAAATTAGAAAAAGACTGAGTAGGCGGATCAAGAAATAAGGGGTGCGGGGTGAGGAAATCCTGAAGGACGTCATAGAGGGGAGGATGTTGGGTAAGCGGGGACGAGGGAGAAAAGAATAGATTTTACAAATGGGATGAAGGAAGGGGAGATGTATACAGAGTTGAAATACAGAATACCTGTAAATTAGAAGGATTAAGCGGTCCAGTAGAGGAAATCCTAACTCCATCAAAACTTACCTTAATCAGCATACTACCTCTAATGCGATTAGCTAATCGTAATAGAGTGTACATGCAAGTACATTTTCTAAACATTTCGTGATATGGAATTACTTTAGTCCAACTGGATCCTTGAACCACTATGCCGATAAACCCCACAGATGGCCGACACAATTGTTGAATCGTGTAGGCGTGTAGGGAAGAGAACTAGTTCAGAGGGCCCGAATTTTAGCTAAAGGTGTTCACTTAAAATTGAAGGAGGGAACTTCCATAATATCATACTGTGCGCGCATGGAATTTAAAGCTGTGAATCCATAAGCATCTTTCTTCAAGAGTAGGGTAGTGTGAACACCAGGTTTTCTCCACTCTTTCTCCGTTCCCCACTTCTTTCTATCCATACATAGACTCTACCAACTCTCCTCAAAGTCGCATATGACCTCAGATGTCGGTCGTATTGCTAATTACTACTACTAAAACTCCAACCCCCCTGCATCCACTAGGCACGCCCGACGCAAGGGGACCCCGCACACTCCGTCGGCCGCCGCCCCCACTGCCCCACCCTCTTCTGGCGCGCCACGCCTCGGCCGCCCGCGCGCGCCAATTCCCGGGAGGAGGCGCGGCGATTCCAGTGCACAGGATGGGCGATTGGAGATCACCACGCGATAAGGGAAGCCACGCGAGGTGGCCACTCCCCGATGGATGGAATGAGACGCACAATTCGAGAGAGAGAGAGCAAAAGACGCCGCCCCCAACTTCTCCACCCCTCGCGAAAGGTCAAGGGTAAATTCTTCTGCCGCCCGTCCCTGGTCCATACGGGAAGCGATTCCAGCCAACACCCGTTTGTCGCCGAAGCCACAGGGAGGGAAGTGGAGGGCCGGTGAGATGAGAAACAGATAATAGAGTGAGGGGCTGGAAGAGCACGCGCGCCTGCATTTGCTTTTCGGGTGGGGCGCGGCCGAGGGTGTCCGATTAGGTGGTTGTAGAAGTGGGCGCAGATGACATTTTTGTTAACGGCAGCGGCCGACCCTTTCGGACGATTAGGGATAATGATGTGGGATGGCGTAATGGCCATGTCTATTATAATTCTTTGTGACAGACCAAAAGGCTGCCCCAGTTGGGCCATAAACATCTAGCAAAAATCGGTAGATTTGGGGAACATGCTCAATGGCACGCTTCCACCAATAATATATGATACGATACGCAGGTAACATCGAGGAAAAAGTGACGTCTCGGGTAGTGATGGGCCATTTTTGGAACGATCGTTCCAAAGAAACAAATCGTTTCGAAAATAATACATTGAGCGAATATTTAGAACGAATATATTTAAGTTCCGAGGCAGGCATTCGCTTGCACGCTATACGGGCGGGCGGATACGGCTTACGGTAAAACTTGAAAATCATTAACAACACGTTCCCATTATCCGCAGAGGAATTTAAGTCATCAAAAATGCTAAAGGTTTATACGATTCAGTTTCACGAATAAATGATTTATTGTGAATATTAAAAGTACATAGGAAAAATTGTTCATTGCCCTATGCCACTTTCTTAACAGCTCGATATACTTCTGGTGTTTTTCTAGAAGGACGTTTAGACTAGACGTGATCACTGAACCAACTGAACGATATAGGTCCATTAGCAATTCAATATTTGCCTATCACTGTATACAACAACGATTACCGAAACTAAGCAAAAGATTATCATACATTTATGGAGTTTGTATTTGAAGCTGAATAATTAATTTACTTTTTTCCCAAGTGAATCGTATGCCTTCCGAAATTAAAGGGTTTTTATTCAAAAGAAAAACAAAAATGACCTCTTCAGTAGCCACTCAACCTACTTACTGTGAAAACCACAAACGGAAGATTACAAAAACAGGGAGGCAGTTATTAACTAACACTTACCGCTGATGAGAGGAGAAAACAAAAACGGTACGAAATTGAACGAAACAATATCATCGCCGACTGCATCTCCAATGTAATGTAATTGTACTATTTAAATGAAATAAACGCACATAACATACATATATAAATGTGATTTATAGTGGTACCACAGTTTAGAAAACACGGTGGTTACTCAAACTACACAAAATACATATACGCGTGCTCAATAGGAAAATGCATTTGGCAAAATAACAATAAAGATGGATGGCTGACGCCAGCTTGTTAATATCCTTGGCTGAAGCCATCACGAGTACAAAGCGGCTTCCTATGTAAACATTAAATCAATATGCAGACTCAACACTACCTACATGCTTAAGCGATAAAAGTACATTTTGTAGAAATACCAGGCGCAACTTGAAAAGGAACGAAAGGAAAGAGTCCGAGAAAGGAACGAAACATCCCATCACTGCTATCAGGGGGGTTATTTCGTAATCTCACCATTTTAACGACTCTTTGCGGGAAGGCGGGATATCCGTTTCGCTCTCTTAATGATCGGCTCACGATCGGCCAAGGTCCGATGGTGGCTCCATTTCACGTTCCTAACGACAGGTGAGATGGAATTAACGAAATGCGGAGCCAAATGAAACGGATCAAGAGTCGAAAGATACGGATCAAGAGTCGAAAGAGCGTATGAATCAAATAAATAGACCGGCAGTTCACCACTTGAGAGCCGGAGATGGTCACGCCACCTGGGTGGCGGAGTTGAACTACGAAAAATTACGTAATGTTCCACATTTTATGACGTATTCTCACTTAAGTGAGATTACAAAACAACCCCCCAGGTCGACTGCAAGAGTTGATTGCACTGCGACGAAGAGAGCGGCAGCGTGACGGCGTCCGCCTCTGATGTGAACTGAAACCGAACCGATACAGTACATTTTTCCCAACACATGGTCATTTAAACGATGATTCTCTCATTCCTTGTTCATTTGCATGTGTGCAACACATATACAACAACAAGCACACGAAATGCGGGCCTCAAGAGTTCGAGTGCACACACAATAGCGTTTGCACCACGCGATTAAACATATGCCTTGACTACGCGGAATTCGCTGTTTCAGATGGGATGGGACATTCATGCTGACATGCGTTTCAGAACACTTGACATCGATTCCCGGGATACATGTGAGAAAACCGATAATTATGATAGTGGCACACACCACCAGAGAGCTTGAGGCCATGGAGGTTGAATCAAGTTGGATGGACGGGCAGCGGAACTAAAGGTCTTCGGCAGGGACCTATAAAGAGACACTAAACCCAACCACCCCCCCATGCTTTCCTCACCTTAACGTTACTCACTACGCAGGCGATCGATACCAAATGTTTCGATATTCATACTGAAAATGAGCGCCCAAGCATGAGGACATTGACTACAAAATTGTACAAATCAACAGCTGATCATACATTCAAGGAAAATAACGCATAAGTGACAAAGAAATTATCCACCAAACGCTTATATTTAAGAATAAAATTTATGCTACATTAGCATTCGATATATGCCTATAAATATTATGTATAAAACGGTCAGTATAATTTAAAGATATACTATAAACTTCTAAATTCCAGCAGTTCTTTTTAAAATTTTGAATTTAATCTTATAGGAACTTGAATCCGCGAAAAAGTACATTTAAAATATTTTGTGCGTTAAAGTAATTGTCATGTTAATCGTTCCAAAAGCTGAAATGAATACACGTTCCGCGATCCGTCAAACAATAATAGGAAAATTCTAATAAAAACAGAACTGTTTTCCATCCATAGCATAATATGTATACCAGGATTCAGGCTCTTCTGAATAATATATTTCCTCGAGAAACGACCTTTTTCACTCTCACCAGACGCTTCCAAACGACTAGTAGGCGAGAACACCTGGAGAAACATGTTTCCTTTTCTATAAATGGCCGTGCTGAGGATGCCCTTGAGAATTTTTGAACAACACCGTCGGGATTAGTCATAAACGCATGGAGGGGGAAAGTTAGAAAAGAAGTACGCACCACGAAAGCGGCAGATTGACAGTCAGCCTCCCGGTGAGCTCACGGGAAAATGGCTACGCACGAGTCTGCTCCGCATAATACACGAGATGATGCGCAATTTTGCATAAAAATAAAATGACAATAAAAACTTCAAGGTCTTAGGCTCAATTCTTTCCCGTATGTTTATAAATTAAAATGTGTCCGCCTCGATTACACCACACAGGCAAAATGACAGCAACGAAATGGAAATTTCAACGGAAATGTGACGTATTAGAAAAATGATGAAGTTATATTGGCCATAACCGGAAACTAAAAGAGACAGAATAAAGAAGACATTCTAACAAGAGAAACTTCCAATGACAGCTAGCAATACGAGCTTGGTAGTTAGGGTGTACTTCATTAAAACATATAATTTCCGCATGCTTATACATGGCAGTGAAGCCTGGACGATAATAGATGCAGAATAAAGATGATTGGAAGCAATGGAACTTTGGAGTTCCAGAAGAATGGTGCAATAGAGTGGACAGAGAGAGCCACAAAAGAAGCACACTTACTTAGCATTAGAGAGAAAAGATGTTTCATGAAAACTCGGCGAAATAGAAGAGACGAACTTATTGGACACGTTTGGAGACTTATCAACCTCCTAAAAACAAAGAAATAAAAGTGCATGGGAAGAATTATCAAGTTATCCGAGGACGGATTACTCCGAGTGGAGTTTGAGGTATGTTAAAATGAGGCATTAGGATGGAATAAGGCATTTAACTGAAAAGAAAATGGGCAGGAACGCTGCAACAAATCAATCTTCGGAATAAGGACTGCTGATAGCGATTCCATAAAGAAAAACCACAATTAGGAGAAGTCGCGATTAGGGCTTTTTTTTAGTATTTAAATTGGAAAAATTCAGAGAATACATCGTGGATACAATAAGATATAAGGAAGGACACAGGTTTGCTAAATACATATTCTTGGTTTAGACTATTTTCAAAGGATTAACAAATAGAACCACGGTGCAACCAACAACAACATTATGATCTTCTGCAGACAAATTTTATACAAACCTAGCGAATAAACAAGTGTTTTCTTGAAAGATCTAAGGCTTTCCCGGCGTGTAGCGATATTGGTGGTTCTTCGGGTTTCTGACCGGGTCAAACTCTGCTCCATTTCAGCCGACGTTTCGATGAACGAGTCGTTCATCTACCTCTTCACCAATCCCACCATCCCACAATACTTGACCTGGAGTAAAGCGTATATAATACGGACCAGTTGCATTGAACGACATGCCCTGAGGATGATGAACGACTCGTTCATCGAAACGTCGGCAGAAATGGAGCAGAGTTTGACCCGGTCGGAAACCCGAAGAACCACCAATAAGTGTTTTCTTTTTGAAATAATGTTGAACACATTATGAATGAATGTTGAACATATGATACTGATAATAAAAATTGAGTTAATGGGAGGTAATGGTTAAGGAATGGTAATGGTATCTAATCCATGCCGTTAATTCAATTGGTCTCAAAAACAGGATTAACTGAAAATACTTGGGTTCAAGCAGTTACTGACCATTTTAGCAATTAAACCGACGATCATAAAACACTGTAGGCACGTTCCACGAACAGATGTTGTTTCAAATTATAGCGCTAAACAAGTTCAGGTTAGCTGTTCCCAGTTTCACTTAAGCCCAGTTTTTCTACCTGCTGACAATTAAAGATATCCGGCCGATACACTTACTCGCCGAAAAACTCTTATTTTACTGTTTGACAATGTCCCGACAGCCACCTTGCTCATTCCGACAAACTTCTCGATAACTCTATATTCTTATCTGCTGGACAATTGTCGGCACCTTAGTTGGGAGATAGAAAAACCGTCCCTGGTAAATACAGGCAACGTATATGCAATTTCAGTTAGAATCATATGGAAACACGAAAAACGGCAAATGAACACTCGATAGATGGAAAATAAAAATGCCATTCATTCTATTTAATACAAAAATAACACACTTGAGAGGTACAGCTCTCGCGAAAGCTTATGGCGTTCGGATGCGCAGAAGAATACGTCGTGGAGGGGTAAGGTTTGGTGGAGGGGGTAGGAAAAAGGGATGTAGGGGAAAGCGAAGACATGGCATTTGTGCCATGCACGAGTGCATTAAAAAAAATGCAATTTGTACGACGTGGACAACACAAACGCCGCGCATCCGAACGCCATAAGCTTTCGCGAGAGCTATAGCTCATCATGCAACATATCGAGTTATCAACAGGCTGAAGTATGTCTCGACCTCAGGGCAATAATAGGACAACTAACTTTCACGACGAATGCTGTGCAAACAAGTACAAACAAATGCAGTCGCGGCTAGCCGTTACATGTGACCATCAGAAAGGCATGCCCAAACACACGAGTAGGTTCGCTAATTTTCTTGCCTCGATGGGTCAGTTGACCTCCATAACCTTCACCCAACTCCTTTTTTTTTCCATATTCCCTTCCGAGAGTTGGTGTATTCCATCTTCGAATAAAGAATAGCTTAGAAAGCTTTACATGGAGCTTGAAAGTTAATTTTAAGGTTTGCAACATGCGTACAGAAATAACTTGGATTTCTCTAAAACGTATTCAAGTGCACTAATGCACGGATAATCAAAATATAAACTTTCACTTGAAGTGGCACCAACTTTGATAGTATTTAAGGATACAAAATTCAACGAAATCTTCAACTGCGTCAAGTATAAATAACTCCCAAGTCCGATCTTCCAACTAAATAATAGAGGTTTCAGGCTACAGACTCATCTTTCTTGCTGGCCATTATTCCCTCTGATTATCATGATGGTAACTGCTCGTAAATTGTGAGTATGTTTCCAGACACGAGCATACTACCACAGGCAATATTTATACTTGTTAGCCATTCGTAGAATACCTTTCCAGATACCTAGAAGATAAAAATAAAAGAAAAAATCTGACTATAGCCCGCAGTGCTTTCATTCAAAAACACTTCCTCGAAACCATTATGAATTAAGTCCGTCGTAACGGCCTTTTCGTAGGAATTCGCACGGCAAGCACCCACTAATTCGAATCACTCTCTTATACTCCTTCCTCGCTCGGCTGTAAAGGAATAATTCCTCACATAAAATATGCCATAAGAGGTGTAATTAACCTGCAGGGAATATCGAACGAGCTTCAAATAAATCTTCCTCGCCCACTTCAACGATTAGAGTACTTGGGATTTCTCAAGACATGCAGCACCAAAATATAATAAAACTTCGAATCTTCTCGGAAGAAGCTTCCATTAACGGAAAACATAAACGACGGACCGCGCACGAAGTCGACCCAAAAAAACACCATACATCTTATACTCTTTAATTTAGCGCAGCAATCTCGAAATTACATTAAAACACTATTAACAAACGATCCGATATCATTTTTCCAATTCCAATACTTTCCATAATCCGGAAAATTTTCCTGTACCTAGTTCCATGCTTATAGAACGATTAACTTATTTTCAACGGATTTGGGATTCCATTTCGGTAAAAGTTTAAGTACTGAAGAGTGAAAATATAAATAATACTCAGTCATCAATCTCGGCAAAATCACAGGAGTTGGCCTTCGGAAATCCACTTTCATATTAGAAAGAAAAACAATCATATCTTAAAGGATATATTTAAAGAAGTCTACTACCTACAAGTACTATGACCGACGTCAAAAGAAATACCAGCCACCTGAATGGGAGCAAAACATTCGTGAGAGTGTTGAATGGCGCCTAATTTAGTAACTCAATAACCAGTGACGGAAAAACTTGCAGCATGATTTACAAGGCTGCAAGGCTACATTTAACTTAGGCGGTAGTCCTAATGCAACAGTAAATTTGTTTGAATAGAAAATATTGAATACAAACAAACACTTACTGAATATTGATCAGGAAAGTCATAATAACAAAACGTATGATTCATGCTTTGATCCACCAACGGGTTGTATTTCCTTCTAATTCGAACCACTTCAATTAATACTTTCCAAATAGCTACGCGGCACCAGCAAAGGCAATGAGTTTTGAAACTTTGGCTTGCTTCAATAACAACAGATTTCACGGATATATATACCGTCATCTTTGCCTATAGCAAGATTTTTTAATTTTTATGTAAAAAAGATACAGCCATGGCACAGTAACATCAGCTAATGACTATGGATTCAAACTGTACGAAGATACCGCATGTGTGAGACGACAGATGAAAGCTTGACCGTTTTCTGGAGGAAAACGGGTGTTTCCTGCTTGTAGTCGACTCACCTGCCAAACGCTGAATAAGTTCTTATCGTAAGGCACTATCTAAGAAGTGCTCTCTCTCACCGACATTACACGAGTTCCACGACAATAACAAATATCTATCCTGGTATTAGCTCTACTGTAGCCCTTTCTGGAGCCGGTATTCGGCTAACATTATACTACTGTTACGGTGAAACCAGCGCTATGAAATAATAAATTCATCAAAGAACCACTTCGTATAATCACATAATTATAGAGAATTTTGGAATATTTTCCCGGAATACTTAATCACCTAAACGTTAAAAACAATGAAAATCATCTCGGGGTCACGATAAAGATTACAAACATTCCAAATTTTATCGCGACATATTATTTTATCCATTCTTCCCCGGGAACCCAATCCAGAACTCAGGAACACGTGTCAATCTCAACCCACGTGCACCCATTGTCTTCCTACCTTCCTCACTCTCCCCTCACTCCCTCGCCGACGCATTGCATAACAATAGGACGCAAGAAGGTCCTTCCACGGGATGAATGGAGCGGCGATTCGACGACATTCAGGCCGGCGGCGGCTTGGGAAAGATAGCGGGTGAGGGGGTCCCATTCCACAGACCCACGAAACCCCCACCCTTCCCCAACTACACACACGACCCATTCTCCGTATCCCCCCCGCTTTTACGGAGCAAAGAGTCAGCCGCTCTCGCAATCGGAAGGTCGAAGGAGGATGACGACCACCCAGCCATGGACCGACGCGCTATAGCACGGTGACGCTGTGGTGCTATAGCACGGTGAACGAGAGGGTTGCCTTCAAAACCTCACCACAATCCTTACCATTTACTTCGAATACCCAAAGGAGCGCTAAAGCGTACTGCATGCATCATGCAATTATGCATCTACGCTATACGTATCTTTACGACCGATTTGCAGCATAGTATTAGCGCTGGCAGAGAATAAACGTAATAGCTGAAAAGTATGACGACTGATGATATATACGTCAACTATCAACACATGAAATCAGACCTATTATTTGGCAGGAAAGTTTGGATGCCTTCTGAAAAAATAGTGGAAGATAAAACTACAGGGAAGCATAACCGTGGAAGATCTAGGATGCAATACATTGGACAATTAATGAGGGCTGTTAAAAATGAAGACTTATGAAGGATTAAAACGATAGTTGAGAGAAAAGTGGAGTGGAGAGATGCATCAAACCATTTTTCGGATTAATGACAGCCAATGATGATAGTATTATTAAAATTAATTTCATTATAATAAACGTTAGATAGGACTGAAGGCGTCACTTTGCGGAACAACGTAATAGCATGGTTTCCAATATTGGTTAACATGAATAATAAATGTTATTCAAGTTTCAATCATCATCATAAGTCATCCAATCCTCAGATTAGATCTCCACTCCACTCCTGCTCCTGCAGCACTCCACTTCTTCTGCTCCTGCTGATTAATTTTTGATCTGATAGCTCTTCCGTTTAAAGTTCTGTTTAATCTGGATAACGTATTTATTCCTCGGTCTTCCTCGAGGGATTTCTGTTTTCCCAACTACATTCCTTTTAGCGAGTTCATTGTATCCCATGTTGCGGCCAACCCATCTGTATGTTCCCTTCCCTAGAGTGCGGTGTGATTTACTCCTCTTCCATCCCTCAGCATACTTCCTCGTCTCTAATTTAATCTGTCCCCTGATCTTCAGCATCCGCTCCTACTTCAAGTTGTGACAGAATACTCTCTTCAGATCCGCCAAATAGTGCATGTATCTGACCCATGAAGCTCAACACCACAAACGAATATTTTTACACTCAGTTTTCTTGCTGCCATTGCTAAGATTAATTTTATTTTTTAATCGCAATAGTCATGTGTCTTGTGTCTTGATGAACCAAAATCCTTCTCCATTCTCAAATTTAACCTCATTCTACCAAGATACCTATGTCCACCATAAAACGTTCCGAACTTCAACTACAATGAGCGCTCTTGTTTTCATCTGATATTATATGCTCAAATCCGTGTAAGGTGGCTGGAAAGCAACCAAACTCTCAGTACCAATGCAAACAACCGTTCTCGAAGCGGTAGTGTACTCGTTATCGACACTCTCTGACGACACAATTTTCCTTCCAATTTAGGAAGACCAATCAATGCTGTATTCAAAATGAGGCAAAGAGTAGAGCCTCTAAACAGAAACAACATAAATTATTCAGACCTCGACGAAATGTTGACGAGACCAACCACGAAAAATCGTACAGGTACATTTGATATATCAATGCACTAATTGTACCAAAAAATCTAGAGATATTTGGCTTCAAGACCTCAACGCTCAATGGGTGCATTAAAATAATAGCATATAAGCGGGCAGACGCTATCAGATGCTAACGTAAGTCGTTATTAACAATAAATTATGCCAAATTCTTTTTAATATATAATTTTTAGAGGTCCATAGTATTATTTACATTGAGTAAGAAAGAAAAGAACATATTGAAGGAAGAACTCAAAACTTTCGAGCCTCGACAATTAACCTCGAAACCACGGGCTTTTAATGCACATATTTACAAACTGCCGCTGCAATCATGATATGATCGAAGTTTATAAATTTCCTGCCGTTCCTGAATAAGCCTCCTGGACGCATATCAAACATTTGTTTATTTAATGCTATTAAACTATTTAATGCTCAGCGCACAAATGCAAGTGTGTCATACACAACTGCAAGCTTTGCGTGAAAATATCCCGTGTAACTCGGACAGATTTTCGCTGCATCTTACAAGGGCAAGATGAAGACGACGAAACGGAAAAAAATATTTCAAAAGAATGCTCACTCGTTTGATCAGGAATGCCTGCTACTAAATTTATGGCTGAGCAATTTTAAATGGGCCCACGGAAACTCCACAAAAATATGCATAAGGAATGAGAGTATATTTTTAGAAATAATTGGAACAAAATGGCTTGTTGATGGCCTTAAAACTGATATGGCCTCAATTATATATACTGTGGAAATTTGACTCCGAGCTCCAACAAACGAGATAGAATAAAATTCTACACCAGGATTTTATTCATAATGGAATAATCTAAATTGTCGGTTGTTTTGACGCAGAAAATTATTCGAAAATTAAAAAAATAATATGATTCTTGAACTCAATTACTCAGCGAAACAAAAGAAGCCGTAAAAGAGAACGGGAAGACGTGAAAGCGTTGAACACGAAACTAATCACAATGATTACAAATATTTAAGATAGTTCAAATTCAATTACATTTATAAGGATTCCAATATCTACTAATAGAGTAAAACGAATAAAATCTTTATAGTTTCCACCACACATCCGTTATATTTTATTTACTGATTACTCTGACAATGTTATCCCGCAGCTAGATACTCGAACTAATGTGTTTAATTTAATGGGTATTTTTCCTCAAAATCACAGTCTTCAAGGAGAACATCCAGAAAATTGCATAAGGAGAGAGCTCAAATGGAAGAAATTAGTCGCAATGAGAAATAAGGGGAGTCAAATTATAATCCCAACCACCTAATATGCTTATCTCGCGGGATATCTGTAATATGAGGATGACCACAATCCATAATTCCATCTATAAATGTCTGAAATAAAACAATATGAAGAAGTGTTGGACAAATGAAATCATGGGAAGGGTGGATATGAAGCCATATATGACTAATATTTTATTTTCTTTCTTTAAGTAATCAGTTGAAAGCAGCGTAACCTCGATATCAATTAATCACAAGGATGTAGCATATGAAAATTATCTAAAAATCTTAATATCTTGAACGACCCATATTGTCCATAATGTTTGAAATAGAACGATCAGTTCTGCAGGAGAACATAATTAGCTAAATGCATTGGAAAATATGAGGACAATCCCCAATAGTCCTCCGAAGTTGCAAACATTAACATTCACTTAACATTAACAGTAACATTAACTCTCACCTTCCTTAGGAGTTCAAAAATATTTTTAATATAAAGATAAATACCAGTCAAGTGCGAAGAGTGCTACATTTGTCGCAGCTTGCCTGAGAACAAACTGATACAATGACACACTCCTTTTGTACCGGTACATGGAGGCATAAACTGATGAACATCAACTAATATTTAAATAATCACACCAAGTAGGGCACTAATAAAAAGATCCTTCGAGGGAAAACCTAGCCTTTTCTCAACCCCAAACAAAAATACTATACAAAACATATGAAATATCTTTGACAGGGAAATGAAAGTCAGTTTAAACAAGTAAAACATTTGCTCACTAGATTTAATTTTTTTCAAGGCCAGAAACGATTTGGTGGAAAACTGCTTTAATTTCATCATATTTAAAAATGTTTCTAAACTGTGACACTGAAGTAATAATATGATAAGGAAAGTAAACCATCAAATTCCTTAAGAGTTGCACCTTAATATTTGAATTGATTTAGTAAGACCCCTTAAGATCTTAAGACTAAGAAATAATCTTCAGAATTTTTAATTAAATCGAAAATGGAAATGCGGTCAGTAAAAATATTCCAAATGAACTCATTAAAATTACACAGCTTTTATTTTAATGAAACTTTTACGTTTTTCAGCCTCTCACCTTTGACTTGAAAAGTATAGGAAGGACTTAAAAAATTGAAGAATCATTAAAAAAAAACGATCTCACTTTATGTCGATCACTGTAGACTCAACTACGACCCAAAATAGAGTTCTAAATGTGATGCAAGAATTATGTTCCATTATGATATACTTCAATTAGATAGAATTACTTAACTGTGAAGTCCGATGAATAAGAAAGGCAAGAAGCAATCTTTTGCTAAATATTATCACGTTAAAACAGTTGAATGACTGCACATATTGAAGTTATAAATTGACAGTTGATCAATCAATGAACATGCAATGATATATATAAGCAAACACGTGCAATACTTGCAACGGAAATTAACTCCTACGCTGCCAGCAAATTCATAAAATGAAAAAGCTGGCCTCCTTCACTATTCCTAAGGAGTAAAATCCTTTCCCGTTTGCTTGACTCAAACTCTCAACAAAGTATTGGAATAAATTACATGGAAAGAGGCAACGGTGCTTCCTTCCCCATTTTCTTTTCTTTAGACTAAGTACATCCACGGCAGCAGGCTTTTAATGCTGACGTGGACAAAAAAGGAACATCCAAGAATAGAAACATCAACGAGGTCTTCATTTGGAAGAGGAAGTCTCACAAATAACCAATATACGGGACTCGTGACCGTTGCTCGAGATACAGTCCGTCGTTCCAAGAAAAAACGTCAAACAAAAACGAAGAAACTTAAAAGGAGGATAAACGAGTGGTCTTGCGGATTATTTTTACCCCGGGAAACCAACTAACGTAAACGCTGAAGAAGACACGCTCATTTAAAGCCATTACTTAATGATGAGGTTCCAGTAAAAAAAATTCCGGAAGCATTAAAATGCTTAAAATAGAACATTAAATACCCGTAGAACCGTAAAATTGATACCATCATTGTTCTGGAGGAGCTAAGGCCAAGAAAATTTGATGAATCAACCAAAATACATCAATTAATACTTCAATTACAACAAGGAAGAACAGGATATAATGAAAAAAAATCAAAACAAAGGGCTCATCTGCGAGTGAGAAATATCCACCATTAACGCCAATCATGGATTACGATCGAAGTAATTACATTGCTTATGAAGTTTCTTCATTCCCATTGCTATGGTTACACTGACAGCGTACTTGACCACTAGTGCCACATCCAAAGACACCTACCACCAAAGATGACCGGAAAAAAATAAAAAGCAAGCTCGTCATGCACACATAATTATCTAAATATCCCAAAAACACGACAGAAGGAATCTTATACTTTATTCTACAGACGATTTAAAATAATTGGACCATGAGGACAACGGTAGTCCGGCGCGTGAAACAAACGTTGGATGTTGAGACGAACAAGATTTCGAATCCTGCTTAGGATACTACTATTGGATTCGAGCAAAGATTTAATTATTTTTTATTTGGACAAGCAACTGCTTTAGTTAAATAGTTGGAGCACTTAAATCCACATACACATGACGTACTATACCAAAAAAGTAGCTCACTGCGTATCGAAAATGACCAATTTTTTAAAAGTCTTTTTATTATCACAACCTCAAGATAAAAAATGGATTCATGAGATGGCTAGAGATTTCTTAGGAGAATTCTGATCCTTACTTGGGTTCAATATGGAGGGCTCTTCAAGCGCAGAACTCCATCAATCGGATGGGACGGTTAACTGAGAATCCCTTGGACCATTTCGTTAAGAGGAGGCTAATTACAGCACTGGGCTTTCATTTACCATCTCTCCATTCCTAAAAATACATCCTACCCTAAACGTCCTACGCACCCATCCTTAATAGCAGAAATGGCCTCAGTTGTTGGTCATCTCCTGAGATTATCGACCAAAACCCAAGATAAGAACATGACTGGGTAGAAGAAACGAAAGAGTGGAGACTGGCTCCCGTCAAAGTTTTAAAAAAACGCATTCAAGCGTACTTGTACCTTTTGAAGAAGCCGCATCTATGGATAACCACTCAAAGTCCATCGTAGATATGGTTTATACGAATTCGATACAGACGGATTAACTTAAATGGGATATTGGATTGGGTCCCAGGAATAAATTCCCAATAGATAACGTAACGACATATAAGAGACCAGGGGCACATTCCCAGCCGTTCAGGAAACCACGATACATCGACCACCAATACCAATAAACATCACCATACACATAAATAAAACACCAATGGATCACGCGCGAGCCTAGATGAAGTTGAGTTGCGAGCAAGAGGCAGACGGATCGAGGTGGAGGATGCATGGGGAGAGGAAGAACAAACGAAGAGAAACGGGAAGAGAGAGAGAGATGAGAAGAAAAAGGACGGAGAAGGACGGAGGGGAGTGGGAGGAGATCTCCGGGAGGTCAAATCGCTCGGCGCCTGTGAGTCCCGTGCCCCGCTGTAAACAGGAAGAGAAACGGATGGAGAGGTACGAAATGGAGGAGGGGAGGCTGAGTTAGTGTGGAGTGGGGAGGCCGAAGGAGAGGGAGGAGGATTACGCTCGCCGTGAGAGAGGTGTAAGATTCCTAAGGAGGAAGGAAGAGGCTCGCCATCTCCCTTACGGCGATGGAGAGAGAGGGGAACCGTGGGGGGGACGGAGGTAGGAGGACGGAGAGAAGAAACAGTCGAGAGCCCGGTAGGGGAGGAGGCGATGGCTGGGATTAGTATCCTAGACCGTAGGCTGCCCTCCGAGCACATAAGCATGCGGCAAGTTCAAGGACCATGTTGCGCACCTCGCAGGATAAAATTCCGAATTCGCCAGACGGCGGCGGTGAAGTCCAAGGGCGAGGTTGCGTCGGACGGCAGCGGGCAGCCGGAAGAGACTATTAGGCACTGAGGGCGGCTGAAGTCAGCAGTCCAACTTCACGAGCGGAGTAAGGGAGTGGATGAAAGGATGAATTGATTCCCCCAGGGTCTCTAAACACCACTTCAAAATACGAGTCGTAAAAAAATCGTACGTACTGCAGACCTGGCAACGACACTTAACTTTCGGGGATTCACATGCTGCACAAGTACGCAAAAAATCATTCGTCTGGACTGGGCCCCATAACCACTGAATTCGCGCAGTGAGCTGCATGCAATTATAATCGACTCAGACTTTTTATAAATAATTTTAAAATAATTTGGAGTCCTCATAAGGTACTATGTTTTTTATTTAATAATTAAAAGGATGGTTCTTCTTGAAAGCGTCCAGTTCTTTAAAACCTTTAAAATGTGAACAAAAAACCGGTTAGCACTTATGGCTATAGCACTTGGAGAGAATCTACGGGATCTGGGTTCGAATACCAGCCCAAGTGAACTATTTTTTCACATTGAATTTCGGTCATCGTGAATAAATTTTGAGCGAATAGAAAAAATGTAATTTACTCCATCATGTTGACGATACGAATTATTATTTAATGCAAATAAAAGTTTTCAACCCATCCATTCAATACAAAAAACGACCACATTCTTACCTGAAAGTCAGATTGGTGACGGTAGAGCTCGACAAGAATTTGCGCGATAATGGATCCTTTCGGCGTATTGATACTCATGGAACCCATGCCACGAACTTCCGTTGTTGCGTACTGCACTCTCACTCAGTTCATTTTACCATTGGAGAGAGGCAATTTGAAGATTAAGGCAAAATTTAAAGAACGGTATGAACATACGTGAGACGTAAATCGGTGATTTCACTCCTGGTTCCAATGTAATAACATCGCTTGAGTTTAGATGGGCCTCTCCCTGGTTTTTTAACCCAAGACCTCCAATCAGCAGGCCAACACTCTGCCCTCTAACTATTCCGTAAAATACGCACAAATATCCCTAAACGTCCTCCTTAAATGGAACCTAGATTCGCCAACTGATGAGGCTCGACTGTTTCCCTGATCTAGAATATCCACATTCATATGCAATCCGTGTAAGTCAACGGTGTATTGCAGGGAGCACGAGGAGATCATTCGTGGGAAAGGAATGAAAGGACTTCCATAAGGAAAGTCAAATTTTGATTCCTTTTTACTATGAATACATTAGGAAAAAATACCCTTCTATATCCATTGGTAATGGTTAGTGTTAGCTCTACAATGAAGTTCAGATAATAAAATTAATGATTGTACATCAGAAGTTTATGATAGGAGAGTATGGAGTGCATGGAGTTTTCCACCGAGTTAGCATTCACAAAACATACTTTTCAAGTTTCGAAGGGCATAGGAACAAATAATTTTTTTTAAATGTTACGTTAAATAAATCCGAGGAAGTTCACTTACAGGGTTAAAAAAGCATACCGAAAGTGTTGTTGTTCGCAGTTTTCCTCAAACTTTATGCATATATCAATATTTCATCTAAGATTTTAGCAATGAATCATGTACATAATTAACATTAAACTGCACTGAGTAAAAAAACGTCAACCAGACATATTATTAAATCTCGATAGCAAATAATTAACTCATTTCCCACTAGTAACACAGACATAAGAAAAATAGCGTAATTGTTGCTGAATCTTTCTTTTGGAGACAATCTTAAATACAGTTCACCATTAGAGCTCCAAAGAAGTGAATAAATTTAAATACTTCATTACGCCAACCCACTTATCAAATTCGCATTAATAAAATATTTTCAATATTATGGCACTTACATAAAAATAGACAACGGCCACATACAACATAACAATGCATTGGTAAAGGTGTTCACTTATTCTAAACAAAATCAAAAGGAAAACGTGGACGATAAAAAAAATTAGAAATTAGGATAAAGGATATTTAGTAGTAAATACATTAATAAATACATAGCACATTAAATTATTGGAAAAAATACACGATAAACCTTGATTTGACTCTCGAATAGCCAGTTGTTCCCCATCGAACAGAAAGAAATGCATCTATATTAATGGTAAAAACAGCGAATTACTGACCAAAACAAAATAGGTGGAAAATTTGAATACAGAATAAGTTCCAGGAAAATGGAAATAACGGAAAAACATACTTTCACTTTTAACGATTACAAGAGGTTGTCCGCAAGCGCAAGAAAAAATGAAGGATTTTGAGTAAATTTTGCCACGTCCTTCACGGAAGAATATCAATACCTTTTTCACACAAGCGCAATGAAAAGTTCGAGGCCACCTCTAACATGACGTCCATGATTGCATCCGGGTAAGATGATCTTGAATCATCGTAAATGCGTAGTAATGCTGAGTGTTTGAATGCTATTCATACGAAAACGGCATTATACATGACATCACAGCAAAAACAATGTATTCCATAAAAAATAAAAGTTTATAGTGATTATTACAAGTCATTTAAAATTTCCTACTTTTCATAAAGGGACTGTGATAGCCAACACTTGAACTACGAAGCATTAGAATTTCCCAACGAACAAGCAAGCAACCGATAGAATTCAAATAACTGTCCATTTCTGTTGCAACCTGGTATTATATAGAAAATTTTCAGGATTTATGAAAGGCCGAACAGGTATGGAATGATTCTGATTTTTAAAAATCTACATATATGAGCCACCTGAATGAGAGCAAAAATTCAACGAGTGACGCCTGATTTAGTAATTCAATAACCAGTGACGGAAACACTAGCAGCCTGATTAACATGCCATTTAACTTAACAAAGTTGTCCTAATGCGATGGTTAATGTGTTTGAATTGAAAATATTTAAACTGAATATTGAATAGCAAATTCATAATAACCTTGACATAATGCTCGCTTTGATCCAACATCGGGTTAAAAAATGCTTTATTAAAAATCCTACACTTAAAAATAAAAAAATTGTTAAAGGAAATTAATATTAAATTGATAAATAGAGATAAAACTCCTAAGTGTAATTTTTTCAGTCCCATACACAAATTCCGAGTGTGGATAAAAATACAAATCCGACAATCAGAAAATAATTTATAATCATTGATCGAAAGGATAGACCGACTATATTTTATCAATGACGTAATTACTAGCACACTAATGTTATATGACCCAACGGTTAACGTTATTAAAGCGACTAGAACCGATGCAATGTTCTGATTTATCACATACGTCCTACCAGGCTTCTCGAATCAGGAGGATAACAGGGCTAACAGCCAATGAAAAGATAAGAGAAATTCTTGACTATAAGGAGTGCTTTGTGAAAGAGAAACATTGCAGCCACTTTAAACAATTTTCAGAAACCATTTACACTTCCAGTAGACTAGTACTGACCACAATTAACAAATAATAACCATTCGAACTAGTACGAACCATATCGATAATAATATCCAAACGAAGAGAAAAAAATTGAAGCTAAATCGCAAAACAGCAGGAAAATGAAAGTATTTATGCGATATGCACAACAAAATGACTTTATTTGTACCATTCGTAGTAAAATTGCCAATTTCCTCAGATGAGAATGTGATCGAAAGAGAACTCACACATATAGCTAGCTGCCAAAGACAAGAGGGTGACCAATTTGATATGCTGGGTTATCAGCTAACATACACCCGTTAAGTTTATGAAAAGCAAGTGAGATCACATCATTAATGAAGTTATGTGGGGAAATAACGAGGAGAATATCGATGAGAGCGATAGTAAAGGGACATAAACAATATCTAAAGATGGAATTAACTTGAGTGTCAAACAGCATCATAAAACAAGTTGGAACAAGAAACCATATTGGGAAGAAAATAAAAGAGCATATAGAAAAGATTTAACAGACATCCATCACTAATGAATTGAAAGTGAATTTCGGTTTGGAAACAGGTGAAGGCACTTTGTGAAAGCCATATGGAGCAAAATGGAGGGAATACATATTTGAAAGCTGCCATAAAAACGTCTTTCGAAGTCCAAGATCCATTAGCAGCATTCATTTATGACAGCTTCTCGGTTAATAATGAATTGGCGAGTGTTTCACTCTCAGTTTGATTGCCTTCATATAATGGTTTATACACGCCTTAGGAGATGTAACCGACCAGTGGCCCTTAATAGTTGGGATTCATTTGGAGCGACTTTGGAAAAAGTGAAGAACGATGTTTGGAGTTAGCAGAAACATCGGGAGGAGAGAAACGAAAGGACTAAAGCATCGCAAACTAAAATTGACAATTACAAAAAAAGTCATTCATTGCATAGTTAATGACAGAGAAATAGCCATACATATAATGTTTTGCGTCACTAATATTAAAATATGTGCCTATGCCATGCTTCTTACAACTTCTTTATTTAAAATTAAAATATGGTCTTTATTGGTACAGGAAAAAAAATCTCGCTCAAACTTACTTAATGGAAAGTATGCTCGAAGTTTATAGCGATCTTCCCCACGCTACCCTCCATAAACTGAAACTATGTTGGTTTTACTGTTTTAAAAATAACCAGTTTCAGTAAAATAGCTTAATACTATACATAATTAAGCCACAAAACGGACAATTTGCACTCAGTAAAAAAAAACAGATGAAAAATGAGAAGTCAGATTCTCTTCTATTTGAATAGAACTCCTGTATAATTTCTTACTTTTATCTCTCCCGTTAAAAATCAACGGAAATTACACTATAAAATAAAAAACAGAAAATTGAAATAAAAACGGTTTAGGTATACTGTTGCCCAGAACCAAATGTACCTATGGAGGTGCAATCATTTGCTATTTACACTTCTCTCGCATGTAAATCAAAACGACATCAATAGAAATTGTCACGCGAAAGGCAGTTCCAGTACAAGCATGCACAAAAGACAATCTACACGTGTATAATCTAAGAAAATGCCCCAAACGTAACAAAATGAATGAATGAAAAAATGCATCAGATCAAGAATGGAAAGCGCTCGTAATTAAATGCACACCGGTATTATAATGACTCCATTCGAGGAGCACGAAATACGACAGGGTGTAGTTAGGGCAGCTAGAGAGCCACCCATCTATGTAAACCTGGCAGAAAATCGAACGTCTTTCACCAACAGGTACATATTCTTCGTTCAACTGGAATGAAAGCGGCATGTAACGACATGGTTAACTTTCTCGGAACTCAAGCCTAATCAGATACGTAAACAGTTCTCCAGTTGACTGATAGCTTCTAATTAAAAGCGAACCGGTGACAGCATATTAGCTTGTTAGAAGGTACTTTCATTTAACACCAAAGCGGTTTTTCACTGAACTGAAATAATTACTTTCAGCTCTTCAATTGGGAACCATACGTACTCATACCGTTGGACCTCTTTTGAGAGTGTTAAAACTGTTAACTGCCACTCATATTTACAATTGAGCACCTAAAATATTTTGTATTTATATAATAACAAGAGATACAATTTCTAAAATAATTATGCCAATAATTTTGGCCTTGACCTTCTAAATACAACTCTGACAGTGATCAACCTAATGCAAGACGATTTCAAAGCACATGACTAACTTAGAAGATTTAGATGAATACGGGGAAATCGGTAATAACTTCCCTCACAGTTCTTTACTTCAAAGAAAAAAATTAGTTTGATAATGCTGGTGCATGTTAAAGATTTTTATTTATTTGAAGTAAAAACACGCACTGAAACATATAACATAAGAGGCGTCCAAACAATCTGAAGTACATCGTCTCTTACTCTTGTTCCACATGAAGTTACCACCAAAATGGGAGATTATTGCGTCACAACTTGCCTTAATTTGATGATTCTGATAAATCCTTGGCTCCTTAATTAACAATTAGAGAAATAATGAATCTTAATACTTCCAGAACCTATATTACCAAACACATTCAATCGAATACAAGGCCTAATGAAAACACCAATATTACTGACAGTGAAAACTGTACTATTCCCCATTTTAGCGGTATGTCCCACAATCTAAGCATAGATTTTGAAAGGTATCTATGCTCTTGGCACTTGGATAAAAAGCTGCCGGTACAATTGTTCCAGTGCTCTTCCTTCTGTAGAGGTAACCTCTTAAATCCCTTTCACGAACACTGAATGCCTACCTACCCAGGAATATTTTACCTTTACGGGCGATCACTCGAGGAAAAAAAATACGTTTCCGAACTCTAGCGAGAACTCTCGAAAAATCGTGAGACTGAAGTCCACACGCGTTCAAAAATTTGAAAGTTTGTACGCAAATTCCCCAGTGCTCGAGGGAATGAGCTAAGCTCCGCTGCCACTTAGGGAGGAGGCCTGAAATGATGGCCGGTGATCGTAAAACTAGGCAAGCGGTGATGGCGTTCCAGACAAATAAGAAAAACAACATTTAGACTACCCTCCCAGAAAATGGAAGTGAGTCCGAAAAAAGAAGAGCGAGAGGTTCACGGATTGCCGAGAACCTCATCTAACACGACGTAGACGAAGAACGGTGATCTTAGAGTTAATTCAGAACAACTCTCTTTTGATTCGGCACTCGAAGAGTGGAGCGATCCTGCGGGATTACCAGTCGTCGGCGCGGTACATGATAGCCCGCGGGGGGCGGTGAAAAGCGACTACCCTTCCCACCCGCGCGAAGTCTCCCAACCACCGCGAAACAAAACGGCTATTCATGCGATATAAAATGTCTCAGCATCCGAGATGTGATAACGGTACCACCGAATCAGCGCCGGGCTCGGTTCGTAGAAAATGCGAACGATCGTGAGCCTCAGGGCTCCTACAGCGGAGGTGGATGAAGCAAAAGAAAAAATAGTAATAATAAGAACAAGGACCGACCAAAAAAAGACAAGAAAAAAACAAATGGCGGCCGTAAGAGAGCCTCACACCTGCACGCTTCCCTTCCCAAGGGCCAGGCGACGGACAGACTATAGGGAGTGGGACTATCGCGTTTTCTTCCCCTCCTCCTTCTTTCACCCAGCGGAGAGAGAGAAAGAGAGAGAGGAGCCTATAACCTCCCTCTCCTTCTCCTCTCTCTTGTGCTGCAGCGGCGACAGCTTCCCATTCCTGAGACGGTTGGAAGATTGGACTGAAACCAGTTTAAGGGCTAGTAGTGATGCCGGGGCGTTGGGGGAGGAGGGCTTGCTGCGATTCCCGCCGTGCAGAACGAACCACGGCGTAGTAAAAGGCCAGGATGGGCCGGTTCCCATATCGACGATATTCATCAATCGTGAGGACTTCGTATCGCTATGTTTACGCTTAATTCACCCATTTACTGTAGTCGAAACTAATTTGCGTTCCAAAATGCAATTATTAAGCCCACATTTCAGCATAAGGATACATGCCTTACCCCGGGGTAAGGCCAGGCGGTTTCGTACATCCCTCATAGGTTACGTGCATGACGAAGGACCCAAATCAGCGTGCAGAGTTACGAATGATTTGTAAGAAATGGATCAACAATTAGTTAAACAACAAAAGAGTTAAATACATGACGACGGGCCGCCAATCGACAGAAAATAAAGAAAGTTTAGCATCACAACCAATACAACACCAACTACGAATAATGTGGATATTGATGGGAAAACCCTGGATACGTGTCTTAAGTCAATTCATAAGTTACGAATGCAATTATGAAAGCGGCCCCAAGTCCCACTGAAATAGTTTCTCAAGGGTGTTCCCTGTACACATATATCGCAAACAGTTTCTCGCAAGACCACATAGTAGGCTTGAGTTCTCAGGATGCGAGGAACCCTGGGAGGAAATCTCAGCCATCTTCACAATGGTATTTGATGTCTACCAACGTGGCTAGCTTCTGCTCCGAAAATACTTCTTCACGAAGACTGCTGAATGCGTACGCGCAGACCTTGACCACGCCGAATCACGATCAACGAGAAATGTTGTGAAATGGATGAAAATGATGGATTGTTATTGCTACAAGTTCAATTCCTTCCCACTGGTCTTTACTCTTTATTTCTCATTGGTAGTTGCGTACAAGCTGTAAAAAATGAAGCAAAGTATATTAATAAATCGGACTCGCACATAATAACTTGCTTGCGTGTATACCGTGTGATAAGTGTAATATAGTGATAAGCGTGATATCGTGAGATTCCTTTTGCATGATAGTCTTAGGATTTAATTCTTATTTTTCTGTAAAAAATCTCGTGCTACTACCACTCAAAGATAAAAAAGATACTAAATTCTCCCTATAAAAGTTCAACAGAAATGCCAAGCGGTTCTGCTTACAGCACATACATTCTTTACGAGGCGTAGGAAAGCAACTACGTACCTTAAAGCTCATCATATCTAAAGGCCATTTGGAAGTTAGCGATTAGTTCCAGAGATCAAGTGGTGAGAACGCCTGACAAGCGTTATCTCAAGAGGAATACGCACTATATATTTTCGCAAAGAAAATATAATAATAATGGCAACCATGGCAACTTTGTTAAGACCAACTTTACAGTCTTGAGGTCCTTTCTTACACCTAACTCTCGAGACGATACACACACCCTCATGCTCTTGAGTCAAGATAAACCCACCCAGGCGGGACTAGAACCCGCGACTCCAGGATTAGCAGCCAAAGATTTCATCCCGCCGCCACCGGGGCCGGCTACTTGTGAGACTTGTGCCGAGGGACGCAGGCTGATGGGAGATCTGGTACGTAAATATGGGAAGGCGGGAAAGGATAATGGAGATGCAGAGATAGAGGAAGAGTGATGAGTTGAGGTCGAAAAAAAAACGAGAGACAGTAGAGGGTAACAGCGAAGTTCACAGAGAAGATGGAGACATAAAGATGCCTCGCAGAAGTCGAAGAGTTTTTTCTTGGATTCATCGACTACACGGCCATTCTTCACCTTCCATGGGAGGAATGGGTGACCTGATCTTGTGAAGAAGCAATATGTGCGACGAATGAGAAAATAAAAATTCGCAGCAACATTTACCAATTGAGGAATTAGTGGCTTCATCTAGAATTACAAAAGTAATACACTTAAAAAAGTTCATTTTAGCAAATACGAACAAATATTCTGTTACAAATGCTTCTAATAAAATATATAAAAATTATTTAATATATAACTTAAAGGACTACTAACTTATGAGTGCCGCATGGAGCGCATTTCAAGAACACTGCTTCATGTGGCGAATGGGATGTAAAACTGTTGATTCATGGCCAGCTTTGGTTAGGAGTGGACTGATGCTGATACTGGGTTTCTATCCACCCTTCCTCTATTTCCCATATGATCATACCAATGCCAAATACCCACCTATAGATTATAGCGACTTCACATGTCTGAGTATCATCTAAGAAGAAAATTGGTTCAAGCGCATGAGAATAAGTTACAAGATTGTGTTGGATAAGACTGTATCCACGGAAAGGGAAAAATTGATGAAGAGGAACTCTGAGAATAGGTATTAAGAAAAGATTAGTCAAATCTTTAAATGGAGCGAAGCTTTATACAGTTTGGAAATTTGGTCTTTACGGAAAGAGGGTAAGTTTAGAAATGAGGCTTTTGATATTTGGGTTTGATGAAGAGTGGAAGGGGTAAAATGGGTAGCGAATTAGACAAACAAGGAGGTGTTATAGACGTGGTGGCCAAGGAGAAGAAATTGGGAGGTAAATTCGAGGAAAACAGCAGAAATGGTGGCACTTAATACGAGGGAGCGGCGAGTGGAAGGGGGTGAAAGAGGGGAGTAAGGCCTAAGGTATGAACGCTTAAGGAAGGAGAAGAAAATAAATTCATGTTGACGTAAGGGGAGGCAGAAAGTATGAAGAACTTAAGACTAGATGCAAGCTATATGTAAAACATAAAATTTAGGAAGGACCTATCAAAAACCTGCCATTCAATTGGTAGAACACTGAATAAATGAAACTAGTAGCGTAAATGATCATGCGACTACCCAAACAAATTACTTAGGTAAGAGAGTTATGGAAAAGAAGTAGGAAAGATGGAATAGAACGGAATAGATAGAGCAGGGTTTGATGAGAGGGGAGAAACAATGGTGGAAGGAGATTGAGGGTAATCACTGAGGTTGAAGGGCACATAAAAAGCCTCTCTGATAGTAGACCCGAAGGAGAGGCGGCATGGGCGACGAACGAAGTTCAGAAAGGAAAGAAATAATGCATGAGCTATCCCCTTTTGAAAACGGTAAAAAAAATAAAACACTCAATAATAAACCACTTCGTGCGTGAAGCGGCATCGGTTGCCACCGCAAAACCGTTTCCGCCACACCGATTAGCGGATGGAAACAAAAAGGCCGACGGAAAACCTATTCACGTGTAGACTATCAAAATCCACGACCTAGGCCATCAGGGGAAAGGCAAGCCAGAATTGGATTGGAAAGCTTTACGGATGTGTTTTTATTGCGGAAGGGGAAAAAACGTCGCATCCACCGGCCACCATGTTTTCAACTCACTTTCCACGCCTGACGAATGAATTTCAGCGACAAGAACAAATTGCGGGATGGATTTAGAATTTCTGAGCGGATGGGAGGCGAGATAAAGGCACGCCATAGTCTAAAAATAAACGGTAGGATGGAACTTGAACCCTTCGCTACGCCATCACAAATCTCTGCCGCGGACAATGGGCAAGAAGAGGGCGGGAGGGTCTAGCGGGGAGGCGGTGGTGGTGGTGGAGGCAGCCGCGAGAACTGGAAATAAATTGTTAGGCTGGAGCACGGGCTGGAGGGATGAAGGACCGAGTGAGAAGGGTAGGTGACGCGGTGGAATGTTATAGCACTCGGTAGTGCAGCAGTGAGGATAAACACGGGAGACGAGGCTGCCGATCGAAACTAGAGACCATGCGGGAGATAATACCGACAATTACCGAAAGATGGCCTGAACGTAGCTGAAGATTTATCACGTGGGGCTAAAAATCACTATTTTTAAACTAGCACGAAGTGAATTAGAAATTAAATACTGAATTATGATTTCAATGCTTGCAGAGAAATAATTTACCAAGCTAGTATAAAAGAACACAGCGAGTGTCTATATTGAAATAAAGATAATAATATTTTCTATCTAGGTAAAAGCTTTTCGCGAATTACTACCTATTTATTATACATATTTAAACAACTAACACAACCATACCCTGGATGGGGAAAAACCACCCAGGCGGGGCTCGAACCCGCGACATTTGGGTTGGTAGGAGGAAACGTTACCCCACCACCACCGAGGCCGGAAAATCATATAATTTATTTTAAAAATCCGAAGATGTGAAACACAAATTAAATATTGAAACATGATGACAATACTCTTAGAGAAATAATTTACCTACCTAATAGAAATACGCAGAGATTAATTAACTTGACCACTACGACCGACTACATTTCATCTCATACACACCAAATGAACAAAAACTGGCATGAGGTACGTACAAGATTATTAATAAATTAAATGTTTCATTCGATAATTAAGGGGGCGCGTAACCACAGGGTAAAAAGGTCATCTTCACTTTCACATCAATGATTATAAATCTAAACAAAGAGTGCTTGGAACTAATTATAAACAAATAAAGAGAAAAACCCCAAGAACAAAAACGAAATCTAGTCACAAGCCTTGTTTTATCGTTATATCTATCCATATAAATATAAATGGATGTTTGTATATCTGTCCGAGATTAATAGACTTCGACACCATTTCATCGATCACCATGAAAGTTGGCTCTTGTATGTTTTTTCAAGAAGTAGGCTTTTATGCCATCTAAAAAGATCTCAGGGCCTTAAAAGGCCCTAAAAAGGGGCCCTTAGGTGGTTTGCGCTACGTATTGGGTTGTCTGCAGTGGTTTCATTTATTGCTTTTTAAAATTACTTTCGCTCAAGAGAGAGAGTTGGGATTTTTTTTATCAAATGGCTGAAAAAATTAAGTTCATAATTATTTCAATTAATTATCTTTTCCAATTCGTATTTTTTTAAATCGCGTTTTTAGCTGCAAAAACGCGCATTTTTCTCAGAAATCAACAATAGCATATTTCGTAGTAATGAACAAACTTTATTTATATAACTTTATTTGATATCATATTTCCTTGACAACCATATTTTGGTCTTTAACGCATTTCAAATGCATTAGTGCTTGCTTAGTTAAGCTGATTAGGAATGCTAAGCATTGGGTTTTGGGAAGTGGTTTATTGTTTTGCATTTTTAAACTACTTTCACTCAAGATACAGAGTTAAAATTTATTTAATCAGATTTCCGAAAGAACGAAGTTTCTCATTTTTTTAACCGATTCATTCTCTTATATGATGAGTTATAAAGGAAGTGTGATCCCGAGCAACGCCAAGTAATTCAGCTATGCATATGTAAAAATGAAATGGTGTCTGTCTGTCCATCCGTTTCTTCATCACGCAAAAACTACTGGACCGATTGAGCTGAAATTTGGCATGTAGATAGAAAATATAGGATTCTGGATGCAACATAGGCTATATTGAAAAGCCCTCGGGGCCCACAAAGCCCCCCCCCCCCAGTGGTCCATGCTAAGCATTGGTTCGGTGCAGTGGTTTCATTTTTTGCTTTTTAAAAGTACTTTCACTCAAGATAGAGGGCTGGAATTTATTTATCGGATGGCTGAATAAATGAAGTTTCTTTCAATCGATTTTCTTTTACGCTTCGTATTTGTTTGAAAATCATGTTTTTAGCTTACATATCTCACATTTTTCTCTGAAATCAACAATAGCATATTTCATTGGCAGCCAGAGATTTGATTTTCAAAAGGATATTCATGCCTCTAGCATTTAAGTTTTCCTGCAGGCCCATCATAGCACGTAGAAAGAAAATCTGTGCAATAAGGGCCCAGAGCCCCATGATAGATTGATTCGGGGATTACCTAATCGATAATTCAATGCATATTTACAACAAGTTTACTCTTCAATGCCTATTCTCAAAGTAGCTCTCATAGGGGCACTGCATGTACGTATATGAGAGAACACTGACGTAGTAAACGATACTCATAAAGGAATGAAATAGGCTACGCACGCAATTAAATGTGCAAGAATACTAACGTGCAGCGAATAGTAATGGTAATAATGCCTCTGTTGCTACAACAAACACAACGTTGTTTATTAGCGTTTAATACTCAGATATATTACACGTAGTGGACCCGTCTGCCACACATTACTATTGCGAACTGTTTCTTAGACCAATTCCCACATCATAAAGGTTACGAATTATTTATACATGTTTAAAAGTGTTAAAGTGCAGTTAACTTACATTCACTCATTTTTGGGTTTCCCGTGCATGAAATAAGACCAACAGTCACTCATCTCTCAGTGCACCTGGAAAACAGTCAGCGTGTCTACCACAACGAACACAACGTACAAGATAGGTTACGAGCTCCTCAAATGACCACGCTGACAGTATTCTTCAGGCTTTGAGGTTTTCTTATAAAATAAGTTCAATGTTTTTCACACCCGCTGAATTTCAACAGGTACCTTCCACTAGTATAATATAGATGCCGAATATCTTTTAATAAAGATTTTTAATTGATTTTTCCATGACAATTCGTGGATAATAGCATCTGAAAAATCCTAATCCAAGGTTTTTTTTACACCGCGGTATTGCAAACATCAGTCGTGGAGAGAATGTAAGCTTCATGTATTCCAAGTATGCATAGCGCAAAAAAAATCAGTATAAAATGCGGTAATGCTAAACGAAGGCATGAGTGCCAATAATACTCCTCATAACAACTGTTATCACAACTTTTACTCACGTCAGATTATTCTGCTCCCATTTATAGTAATTATTTTTATTTCGGCAAGTATTTAAAGCGAGTTAATAAAACAACTAAATACATAACTACGTAAATATTTCGATTTTGAAAGTGGCACTTATAATATACTTGACTGTTGCAGGCTTCACTTCGTAGAAGTTACTACTCATTAATCATGAAAATAACACAGCTTAGTACTTTTTGTAGAAAAGAACTAAGCTGTGTTAATCATGGCACAAATAACAATCATATACGTATTTCACCGAAATATTGTCGTAATTACTCACCGTAGAATAGAGATACTTCGAGCAATTAGTCTGTGGCGAGCCGGAATGAAATTTGCCTAAGAAACGAAGTCAACGTTTTGATAAAACCACTTCAATGCGAGATAGATACAAAAAACGGTATAACAGAGGTAAAGTTGCATTTAAGTTTTAAAAGAGCTTTCAGAGAATTTGAGGAAAACGTTTCAAAAAAATACCTGATATGCTAAAAATTAAAAATATATTTTCTTCTAAATATTTTCACACATATGAACTTCTCAGTATTCTCAAATTTCGACCGGTTTGCTTAAACCAGACAGTTATATAAAATTACCAAATTACTTTTCTAAACATTTTTTAGCATGAAACCATGGCTTTTAAAACATTTGAAAATGTTCCGCAATGAACGAAGTTTGAATAAAACACGAATAGTAAAAACACAGTAAAGAATTCCGTATAGATATCGTCGTCCTCTGGAAAGGAAGGGACAACATTTTAGTTTTAATTCAAGATACACGAAGTCGGATTGAAGGAATATATCTTAAATAACTATGAATCTAGATTATCAATCGTGTCTGGCGACTAAGTAAGACAATCAAGAGAAGCAGCCAGCTAGTAGTGAAAAGTTTCACAACAATCGCCTCCTCATTGAAATGGAAATATTTTCCTATATGTCAACCCTCAGGTTCACCGAAAAGTTTGGAAGAAGCAGTGCATACAATGCCGGACGCTTAAGTTAAAGGCAGGGAGATAATTCTTACCTGCATCACCACATGACGGGGTGAGGTTTTGATTACCAAATATATTCACCCATACTGGCGTTCCAGGGAAAGGTAGTCTGCTAAAGGCTGAATTCTTTCGGGTGTTTCATCGCGACGCGATGAAACACCCGAAAGAATGCAGCCTTCAACTTCAACACACCGCGGAAGCCTTCGCACCAAAAAAAAAGTAGTCTGTATTCGTACAAAACGCTTCCCGAAACCAATGTCTTCGTTTAATGTAGGCAGTTTATCGTGCTTCAGCTTTGATATTATAAGAACTTCGTAAGATTTGTTCAAATGATTCCCGTTCCCACAACTGAGTCCTTGACGTTGTAAATTTTCAAGAGGAGGACGGTGACTTTTTAAATTTTTAATGCTTTTTTAAACATTCTTGAAAAAGACGTAAATAAAATAATAATTTTCTATAAATCAACTATTCAGAGACGCCACATGGCATAAGGCTTAAAATTTACACAGAAGTGGAAAAGCGTCAAATATTTTGTGAACTATTACCATCAGTTGTGAAAACTTAACCATACCTTAATCATCAATTGTGAAAAATATATTTTTAAATTTCCAGAAGTTATAGCCACAAAAGTTTAATTGAATAAGGTAGTTTAATAAATCACTAGTGAATGAGTACCACTTTTGGAGGAGAGAAGCTGACTTAAAAATAACTAGTAATTTCAGTCTTCAAAAATGTCCATTCAAATTTTGCTTCTTCCGGATCAATAGTTCTTTGAGCAATTGCATTCGAAATATTTATTCAGTAATACTCAAACACATATTAACATTCGCATAAATAAATTCTTCCCAAAAATTATAAAATTTGCTTAAGGAACAGCCAAATTGTATGTACTTCCATTAAAGGCCAAAAATTGATACTTTATTTTGGAATACCTTACATACTCCCCTTACTACAGAGAGGAGAAATATATCCTGTAGAGGAGCATTTCCTGCCACAAATAAGGCTTTGTCGACAAAATATAACACTATTGAGAAAAAAGTTAGTACTTTCTAGCCGGTGAGACCGAATTACTTCCAAATCGCGACGAATGCAGCCTCCTATTCGAGTTCCACCGATGTTAATTTTGTTCCCTCCAGCTAATACGAACGGAGAGCATTTTCGCTATGACAAACACTCCCCATGAAGCAAAATTTCACGTTAAATTATTTTATTTCTACCTTGGAACCGAGAAAATTTGTACCGTTGAATGCAACAGAAACGCACTCGCAAAAAATTTCCCATGAAACAAAATTCCCTGAGGTATAAGTTTATTTCTGTCTCGGAGCCGAGACGCTTTGTACCGTTGTATGCAAAGAGCAACGCTTTGGCCCACCTCACGTTGGGCACGTAAACTGTGGGAAGGGCTCGCGGCCAAGACACACACCACTTGTCTGATGGGAAGTCGGGTGCGGGCGAGGAGGAGGCGGGGCAGTAGGCCAGGAGCCAGGTGTGAGTTGGTGATCTCGATGCACGAGGGGGCGTCCGGGCGAGACGGCCGAAATATAGAGACCGGCGTGGGGGAATGGGAAGCAACCCCAAAAAGGGACATCTTCTGCGGCAAGAATGCTGGACGGGGTCCTTAGGGAAGAGAAGAGGGAAGCGATCAAAAAAGGAGAAGAGCAGAACGCGACGGTGGGAAGATGCGACTTTAAGGTGTTTGGAGGGGGGGGTGAGTGAGTGGAGAGGGCGAATGAGACTTGACTCCCACCTCCTCTTTCACACCTTTCGTGGCTTCCGTGGAAAGCGAAGGTGCTAAACTCTTCTTCGCGGTGTGCACCTGTAAGATGGAGGGGGGGGGGAATGTTGCGGCGCATGCGTCGTCGTCGTCGCCCGGCCGCGAAGCCGATCCTACAGCCTTTCCTCGCCGGGAGGCTAGTCGGTTCTGAAACACCTAGGGCGATGGAAAGAGAGATGGGGAAAACAAAATAGTCCAGTCAGCAGAGAGCTATAAAAAATACCTCCATTGGGAATTTTTTCCAGAAGGCAGGGAATTATTTTTATGGCTCGTAAACATCATCGACAATGGCAGTAAAATAGTCATGATATGATTCTTTAGGATATCCGTTTTTTAAATGCAAATAATGAAGAAAAATTGGGTACTTTACAAACACATAAGCTAACGACCTGGCAATAAAAAAGAAGTACCTATGTACCATATAATATTAAAAATTAAAAGTTTCGTAAGTAGAAGAAAATTACACAAGGCTAACACCAAGAAGCAGTGAATTCAATTACCATTAAAAATTGTGAAAAACAATAATTTATTCTTATAATTTTTTGCATAGCGAGTTTTTAATAAACATTCACCGAGAAATCTTTATCAATGATTTGCACAACATAAAACTACGAAGATAGGTTTATTGACCAAAATTTACTTTAAAAAAAGACATTTGAAATATTAATATTAATTAAGGATTTGAAATATTATCTGATAGAACGAAATAATTTTCTAGTAGGTATATGAGCAGTTGAAACAATTTCTAGCTATCAGGAGAAAACGTTTCCAATTGAGTATTGATGCGACTTGTCTATAATTGTAAAATCATGGAGAATGAGAGGAGCCTCTCTATGATGAACTTTGCTTCGCAACGCAAATATTTTTATTATTCTAAAATATTATATTTTCTGAAAAATGAACGAATTAAACAATTCTTTGCAGTCTGGAAAAAGATGCACTGTAGCGCATACATTCAACTGTACTAGGATGGTAAAAATCACCGGGAGAGAGGCATACCGCTTAATAATAAACTATGCGACGCAAAATAAAAATTGTATATATTTCCACACTGATCGGAATACATTTTCACGAGCGATCAAAACAATTCCCATCCATCTGGAAAAACATTTTACGATAGAATATTAGTTAAACTGGACTAAATTGGTAAAAATCATGGAGAGTAAGAGAGGGGAGGATCCCGTCTCCCGATTCGTCACTGTTTCTTGCGTCCACTGAGCAGTAGGAGGGTGGAAGAAGAAGGGAGAGAGGGAGGGTGGGAAGAAGAGGTGGAGGAGAAAGCGGGGAGGAGAAGGAGGGTGGGTGGGGAGGGCGGATGGACGAGACGGCCCGAGGGGGTGGGGTCAACGCACCTTGGCTCGACTGCCAGTCATGCCTGGGCAAGGGTCACCTCCACGAAGCACGTGTCCCGTCCGCTCTCGCTCACTCTTATCGGGTGCGCGGAAGCTACTCTGGGGGGAAATAAAGGCTGCTCAAGGGAAGAGGCGCGAAGGAGAGAGAGGGGAGCGATACCGCGATGAAGATGTGAGCAAGATACAGCAGAAGCCGGCTCAAAGGCTTTGAAGGCGTTGAGAGAGTTGGGGGGGAAGTAGTTGGGAAGAAAGAAGAGGGGATTGTTTCAATTAACACGAGCAGCAGCAACGGGATGAAACGACGGCGGCCGAATCCCCAGGGTCCGCGTGTATAACACTCTCGCTGATGAACCTTAAATTCCATTAGAGTGCGAATAAAAAAGAATGACCCGATTACAAATAGTTATTTATATTTTTAATGAGTTACAGTTACATAAAATTACGTAACAAGTAAGTCTCCAAGTTTCACTTACGGTGCCTTAAATACTCTACACGCCCTCCACCTGCTGCGCTTTAAACATGAGCACAATAACTTTCGCACAACTAACTCGTCCGCAATGCATTTGAGGGTGTCTTCTTTCGCAGATATTACCGCAGTAATATCTGTTTTCGAGCTCATCCAAGTCAACGATTAATCGTGGCCAAAACCTATTTTTATATAACCCGTCAAATAAGTATAAATTGAAGCGAGAAAAATCTGCCTGAACAGGTAATGAAACCATGGACCTTTGGATAGCCGGGCCATTTTCCAAATCACCACGCTACCCAATCTTCCTAATTTTCATCGCAATTTTGGAGGATACCACGTAACTAGATGCAAGCCAAAGGTCCGCGGTTCAATTCTCGGTACAAGCCGATTTTTTCTCGTGGCTACGTATTTCATCCGCGTACTTTCGGCAGAGATGAATATGTATCTTCACATGTCAGTCTAATATCAGGAGATTTTGGGAGCCAAGAGTGTACCAGTCCCATACGACCACGAAATCTTTCAGGTAGAAGAATACTAATATGCCTTAGTTGAATAGGCGCCATCATCAATATATTTGGAGTTTAGCAGTAATATCTAGGGTGTGCCACTCGTAAATCTATGCGACGCCCGTTCAAGCAGTGTAATCATCATTCTTCGGCGGCGCGCTGTGTTGCGGGTTTGCACTGACACATGGTTATAAAATCGGGTGACTCTTTTCTATAAACGCGGTACTTTGACAGAATACTGACATTTTGGGCAGATTTCATGGTTCAAATAACAACAACCTACGCCTACAAAAACCATACGTATACGTCTGAAATCATTAAGTTTTCCACTGTTCATGGTAAACAATTCAAAAATTGATACTATTAGTCGAAAAAATAAAACAATTAAGAATTAAAATAACTTTTTAAATACAAAATATTACAAATTTTGTACACTGTAAACTAGAAATACGTTAGTTGACGAGGGCCGCATTCTTCGGGAATTTTTTAATCACGCCAATTGACGGGATTCGCAGCGAGAGTGTTAACCGAATTGACGAGTGAATCTTCATCCGTCAAAAGCAGTGAGGAGCTCATTGATGCCTCGCCTCCTGAATTAATCGGTCCATTCTCTATTCCGGACACGCATCTCTGCCCTCTGAGGAATCCGAAAAAGAAAAAGAAAACAAAAAAAAGAAAAAGTGAAGAGTGTGAGAGGGTATATTCTCGTCCGCCAAAAAAAACTGTCCGGCATCCTATTATCTTCGGCCATAAAGTTGTTACATGTACGCTTTCCTTTTTTGGTAAAAAGATCATACCATGAATAAAATTACCAAAAATAACAGGAGGAGGTGCGAAAGCCTCTCAAAAAGACCTGGCAAGAGTTTTTATCATGATAAAAGCGTGAGCCACTGGCAACCGTGACAGTGATATAAATAGTCGCACGGGATCACTCAAAAGTGCAGCAGCCATTTAAAACTAATGTGACTCCCGTTAAATAAATATTCACTCGTGGTGAAAATAAAAATCAACTGAGGTGTCACAGGCGTGACAAGCTAAGAAAGATATAGGCACACAAAAAATAGATAACTCACACGTTTTTTTGATATTTCGGCAGCATGACTGCCATCTTCTGAATTGTAGAGAGTAATGGATGAATCTACTCTCCTAACCCCTCCCTTCATCCATTACTCTATACAATTTAGAAGATGGCAGTCGTGCTGCCGAAATATCAAAAAAACGTGTGAGTTATCTATTTTTTGTGTGCCTATATCTTTCTTAGCTTGTCACGCCTGTGACACCTCAGTTGATTTATATATATATATATATTCAATCAACGAAATTCACACGTGGTGAAAATATATCCAATAAGGAGTCACAGGCGTGACAAGTACAAAACATAGTGGCACAAACAAAAGAAAAGAAACTCACACGAATGGTTTAATTTTCGACAGCATTCAACTGTCTCTCTCCAGTTCGGAAGAAGACAGTTGAATGCTTTCGAGAATTAAACCATTCGTGTGAGTTTCTTTTCTTTTGTTTGTGCCACTATGTTTTGTACTTGTCACGCCTGTGACTCCTTATTGTATATATATATATATATATATATATATATATATTTTTTCCCCTGGGTCATCACTATATATATACTAACTGAAGGTACCCGTTGAAATTCAACAGATGTGAAAAATATTGAACTTATTTTTATAAGAAACCAACAAAGCCTGAAGAACAGTCAGCGTGGTCATTTGAGGAGTTCGTATCCTATCTTTTATGTTGTGATAGTTGCAATTCGTTCGTTTCCAGGTACACGGAGAGTTGTACGACTGTTTGTCCTTTTTAATTCACGGGAAATCCAAAAATGGGCCACGCAGACTCATTACTACTTAAATAGCACCCAGGTTGATAGATGGTCACCTCGTCCCTCCGGTTCTCTAGAGCCGTCTTCTGAGTGATTAACAGATCGATCACTTTCCTTGTGTACATGCATATATTTGCATTCATGACTTAATTGAGTTCCGCAACTCAAAGTTGATATTTGCGTTGAGTATCTTAATCAGGACAGGAGATTAGAGTATAATCCAGCGGTTGACAACGTCAAAAGGAACATTCTCAGCAGTAGCCATGTTTATTTGTCCTATGAATCCTTCACTACCCGGAATGCGCCTTTGACATAAAGGGTAGCCATAATCATTGGTTTCTAAATCATAATCATCGGTTACTAAATAAAAAATCTATGGTGATTCTTAGTGCACTTGCCGATTTTCATGCATGGATGTTGTTCATTGCTCAGAATTTCCGTTCTTCTTTCGAGTAGGAAGCATGTAGTGACGTCATTATAATTTCCGCCATCTTAATACAGATTGAAGTTTCGGAACAGATGGGTCTATATTTGAACCAGATTTTTAGCTGGCTACCCGTCCGTAGGTTGGGTTAGGATGAAATTTGCACGGTTCTTGGTTCTTAGCGTAACCCGAGAAACACCACGGGGAGATGATCATGAGATCGCTGGTGGGCATGTCTTTGAGCATCCAAGTCTAATCTTTGTCGTCGAAGGGCTCATTTTCTCGCAAAGAACACATTCCTCTTGCTCTAGAAGATGTATTCGAAAGTTTACTCTTTTTTTCTTTTAGGCATGTTGATGGATATATTTTTAAGTCCAAGGAAGGGAAGTCCACAGCGGCGAGTAAGTCTTGAAAAGGCTTCGCGATGATTGAATGAATGTAAGTTAACTGCACTTTTACACTTTTAAACATATTTAAATAACTCGTTACGTTCATGAAGTGGGAATTGGTCAAAAAAACTGTTCGCAATCGTCATCAAATTCAACGGGTGTGAAAAAAATTGAACGTTTTTTATAAGAAAACCACAAATCCTGAAGAATACTGTCAGCGTAGTCATTTGAGGAGTTTTTAATCTAGTATGATACTCGTTGACGTTCCTTCCTTCGTTCGTATGATGTGGGAGTTGGTCTAAAAAGCAGTTCGCAATCGTAATGAGAGGCAGACGGTTCGACTACGTGTAATACATCTGAGTATTACACGATGATAAACAACCCCGTGTTTGTTGTAGCAACAGAGGCATTAATACAATTACTATTCGCTGCACGTAAATATTCTTGCACATTTTTATCCTTTACGTGCATCGTTTACTACGTAAGTGTTCTCTCAAATGCATGCAGTGCCCCTATGAGAGTTACTTTTAGAATAGACATTGAAGAGTATAATCGTTGTAAATATGCATTGAATTTATCGAATACCCCCAGAAGCTATCAATCATGGGACTCTTGGGAGTCTGGGCCCTTCTCATACCGATTTTCTTTCTACGTGCTATTATGGGCCTGCAGGAAAACTTAAATGCTAGAGATGTGAATGTACTTTAAAAATCAAATCTCTGGTTGTCAAGGAAATATGCTATTGTTGATTTCAAAGTAAAATGTGAGATTTTTCAGCAAAAACATGATATTCAGACAATTACGGAGCGTAAAAGGAATGCGATTGAAACAATTAGAAACTTTATTTATTCATCCATCCGTTAAAAAGAATTCCAGCCCTCTATCTTGAGTGAAATTAATTTTAAAAAGCTTAAAATGAAACCATTGCACCGAACCCAATGCTTAGCATGGACCACCAGGGGGGGGGGGGGGTTTGGGGCCCTGAGGGATTTTTAATATAGCCTATGTTACATCCAGATATATTTTCAAACTACATGCCAAATTTCAGCTCAATCGGTTCAGTAGTTTTTGCGTGATTGAGCAACAGACAGACACCATTCAATTTTTATATATTAGTATGATAACTACTCAAAATTTCAAGATAAACGGCTCATTACTTCATTCATTCCGAGGCTAAATAGAAAACAGTGATTTGAGGGGTTGGGAATAATTGGAACTTAAACCACCCCTTTTAAGCTCTAGGACTGAAATAAGTGTAATCTCTAACAGAGTGCAATATTCAACGTAGTAAGCGATATACTACGCATAACGATGGGCCCTATTTATAAGGACTAAAGTGACGTGCTAAATGCAGATACTATGTAAAAGCCGTTAAGCACACTTGGAGAGGTTGGGGTACAAAATACCCCTTCTGAAATCTCACTGAAATTTGCCAATATTTATCATTTAATTTAATGTAACCTATAAAAGGCCCAGGCAAAATTTCCCGTTCGTGACTCAGGATTTCAAGGAAATATGTAATTGTTGAAATCGGAGAAAAATGAATAATGCTGGAATTGAAAACGTAATTTTTAAGCAAAAACGAAGCGCATTACTAAATCAATTGCAAAAATTAAATACTTCATTTTTTCTGCCATCCGACGATCAAAATTTCAAACATATATCTTGACAGCAAGTAATTTAAAAAAGCAACAAAAGAAACCTCTGCACTGATTCCAGTGCTTTTATTATGGGAGTAAAATATAGGGGCCCTTGTGGTTCTTTTATATTACCTATAGTACTCCTTAGTATATAAGCTGGAATAATGCAAAATTACAGGCTAAATTTACAATAGTTTCCGAGGAGAAGAGTAACGAACATACTCACAGATAGACATACCCCACTAAACTTTTATATATTAATGTAGATATGGTAAGGGAAGGCTGCCTATATCCATACTGCAATGGTCTAATGCTAATGAAACTAATACAAGAACCAAAATCGACGTAAAAAAATGTAGAAAAAGGTTCCTTGATATACTCACAATAATTCCACTACTTGCGCGTTAATCATTCATTATTTATGAGGAAAAATTAAACTTTTACAGTTTTTATACATTTATTTCCTGATACCAATCACCTCAGGAATCCACAAGTTTACGTTACGAGTAGGTATATCATACTGGATAGAAATGATATTTATAAATAATAATAGAAATCAAAACGGTCTCTGCATCGGTCCAATTTTATAAATATGCTGATATCAGTACCAATTAAACAATTATTAACTAGGAATAATCATATAAACAGCCCACGGGAAAATCCAATGTTCTCCGATTTTAATCTGCTGTCCATAAAAGGATACCGGAAATTGCAAGATGCATAAAAATGGTAATGAACTTCAATCATGACGAATTGGGGAAATTATAACTGCACTTGATGGAGATGTTTCGGAGAAATTCGGCGACAGTTACTCATCCTCAATCAAGGAAGTTGGTGCATGTAACCGAAATTTTTGCATGTTTCTTTGCATTGCAATTGTCATTGACGATTATTTAAAGTAGGATTTTTTGTCCTTTATATTGTACATTAAGCAACGCAGGTTTCACAGCTTATGGAAAGAGAAAACCGATCATTTTGATGCCGAATAGCGAACGTACTTTCTTAGCTTGAAGTATTTTGTTTTCACAGTTTAAACCCAGGGTTAAATTAATTTATATCGTTTCGGCACTATAAACTTAATCTGAATTTATACATTCAGAAGGCTTTTAAATACTCTACGACGAAGAGTTTAGGTCTGGAATCCGATCCACTCAACTTTAATCTGTATGGCGGATAAGTCCCCTAAAGCGCAATGCGATACCGAGAACTTACACGGCGACACAAGACAGCATATACGTCAATAATAACACGCAGAGGCAGCTGTTTACTGCATACTTCTATAAATACCTATTAACGGCGACTACTCAGATGTACGCGAAAAAAGAAGAAGAGGAGGAAAAATTTAAAAGGAAAACTGGTATTCAATGAATGTATCAAGTGAATACGTTAACGAGAAAAACTGGTTGAGATGAGAGAAAAACGTCCAGGAGGTATTTATATCGGTGTGATGGGTCATGGGACGAGACTAAACACGTAACAGCACGCAAGAAATTCACGAGAATGTTGTTAGATGGGAAGGAGCAAGTCTTTTTTCCTCCATTTTGGTCTCCGCTCTGGACGTCGCCCTATTGTCCGGAGCATGCAAGAGCTGCGCTTTAAACAGTCTTCAGCGCCGAGATGGCGGGAAGTCTGCGGGAGCGACGTATTCTTCGCCGGCGAAAGGTATTTGATTAACCGGGGGTGTGAGAGGAAGAGCCTCGAGGGTTGGCGGTGAACAGGGGAGAGGGGGTCATAAGACCCCTAAGCACTTAGAACCACCGAGGTATGCGGCAACAGGTGAGCGTGCTAGCGAACTGTGGTGGGGTCGGGAGGCGAAGGAGGAGACGCTGCATGCGAGCCAGTGGGATGCCGTGCCATAAATCGCTGGGGATGGTGCACGAGGAGGAAGAGAGAAAGAAGACTGGGAAGGATGCTCGGTGATAGTGTGAAGGCGTAAGGAGGAGTTCTTCTTCCCTAGAGGCCTTGATTAGCGGGCGGTCCGAGAGATTGGCGCCACGGCGCGTCTCATCGTAACGTGCGTAGTGTTGACCTTGCAAAACCGAATGCGAGTAAGCAAGCACTCCGGGGAAGGCGGGGCCGCGGCGGCAGCGCTGGAATTACGTTTTTTCTTACGGTTGTTATTACGCGGGCTGGTCCGTCCGACGGAGAGTTCAGGCATCGGGTCCATGCCCCTTTCGCATGTGACGATGCAACAAAAGAGACTAGAGGGGTGACGAGAGCTAGGGGTTAAGTTTTATTAAGCTATCACCCTTACGCCAAAGGCGACTGTAAAACTTATACGATGGGGAGGATAAGATCACGAAATAAGGACGTAAATGAGATAGATTACTTTCCTATTATGATTATCATTAAAAATTAACAGCTTTGGAGGAGTCAGCTGAACTCTCGGATTTCCAGTTACATAAAAAAGTGACACATTCGACATGTGTTTCAAATGGGAGAGAGAATAATTATTGTTTCAGAAAATGGTAGAGGTTGGGGTTCTACGTCATCACTCACTGAGAATATAGAATTTCTTGGAACCATACTTAATCTCAGAGTAACGAACTTCGGGTAAATCCAACCCAACTTTTAGTTTATCAAAACTAATTCATTCCAGCAGCCTAAAGCCTAATATGAACGAAATAGAAACAGGAGTGGTACTTAAGCAGGTAAGAATTGCCATTAGCGTCATTTCTCATTTTTCACCCGACCAAATGTTTTGGGTTTCAGTCTATACAGATATAAATTAATACAAGAGGAAAGGTGTACATCCGGTTAATACCTGGAGATGAAATCGAATCAAGGGAGGTATTTTTATTTCCGCATCAATTATATTAAAGTACGCTATCTCAGAAACTACACTAGAACTTAATACTCTATATCTCACACAACAAACCGCATGGAGAAAATAGCGAACTCGAGAAAACCTACCTTTAGACAAAAAAGTAATTTCTTCTATTCTTTCATTATTTCTCACAAAATAAAAATATGCAGCTGTTAAATATTAGATAAAAATAACACTACGATAGCAATGAGTCGAAATTTAAAGTGAAGTGGAGGTATAACAAAGCATTCCTATTTTTTACTTAACTTTCATCTTAATTTTTTTATCCCTTACCAGATGCAATAATCTTAAATTCCGCACAAACATACGCGTTCAAAAAAGTGATTTTCATCCACTAGTAGTGAGAGCTAAATTTAATGAATCATTAAAAAAAATGGAGTTTTCAATCATTGGATGGCAAGATGTTTTAAGAATAAAGTTGGTTAACCATAAGAAACCGATGATTTGATCATTGGATAGCAATTTCATGCTGGATTATGAGGGTTTTGAATAATTACCGAGCTTCATTCAAGGTGAAATAATGCAGGAACATACGACATATTTTGGACGAAGTTTCTGATGGAATTTGTTAACGAAGGGCGAATAAAAAAAGAAGGGCTACGACTTGTTAAAGTTGATCACGATCTTCACTGATTACAATAATGAATTTTATTCAAGTTTTCCGAAATATTATGTTTCATATGCAATCATGTTTCCAAACTGGCAAAAGCCTGTGAACCTGAAAGAAATAGGTTTGAAAGCTTACATAGCAAAAGAATAACATCTGAATAACTGATTTCGTAGTGGATGGCGTGCTATTATTTCGAAATATAATGGTATAATTATGTAGAGGGCATCAATTATTAAAATGTATTGGGTTAGTGTACATTAAACAGGCGTGAATGCGAAAGCTGCTTTAAAAAGGCTTTTTTGAGAAACGTACGGGGCAAATACTCTTAGCCGAAGGTGGAAATAAAAATATTCAAAACCAATTCAGAATAAATGTAAGATAGAAATGGAATGCAGTAATCAAATGACATTACCATCATCAACCAAAATCTCAAATGTATAAAAAAATTCTTAAATCCATTTACAAACTCTAGTTGCAAATTAGAACCTTCACAAGAAGCAGGCAGAATGTGAGACATCAGAGACGATTCAGGAGACTCGGAATGACATTTCATTAAATGTATTTTTAAATTCTGTTTATGTCATCTGCCTCCTTACTCAATCAACAAGGCATTTTAAAGGCAAATAAAAGTTGTCTAAAATATGCCTACTAAAAGAAATTTTTATTACGCGGATGAATCAATAGTGAACCGATAGAGAAGTTTGGAGAAAAATCGATGGAACAGATATTGGATAAGAGTTTTCGAACAAATGAGGAAATTCCATAGTTGTTACGTGCACTCAATTGATGAAGTCCAAAGAAACAAAGAAACATGCTGCAAATCTATCACATGGTAAAGCGTGTTCCCCTAAAAATATAAATATTAAAAACCGGTTATCTTGAAAAATTAAATATCCATTGAACAACTTTTAACTACATGCATGAATCGGATATTTACGAAAAAAGTCATATGTAAAAACGAAGTCATAAGTCGTTGGACTAGCTCTGCCGTAAACTACCTCATTAAAAACTACTCACCAGCACTCACCCCATGACGAAAAATATGATACAACCGCTCTGACCTGCTTGACTCCTCATCACCCCCACAACATCTCCAGTTAATAAGTCCAATTCATTAAGTGGAGACTACAACGACAGCTACGCAGATGGGAAAGGGTTAGACGAGCCATCGTCTAGTCTTCGGTTTTAGCCCGTAATGTCGTGAAAGCTGCGGACGGAGAGGCAAAAAAGGGCTATTTTCTCCTCACCCCATCCTTTTACCCAGGATGAACACGAAAGAAGAAAGAGCTCGGAGGGGACGTTGTAACATCATCCTTTTCACATGATAATATCACTAATCCTTTCTTTCACTGGATCTGCTCCGCTACGGGAAATTTTAGGTAGCCCTACTAAATATAATTATAACAATCGTGCTTACTATTAAAAGATCTATTTCTTTTTTGTTGCCGTGACTGCACATGTGAATACACTGCATTGTACCCCACAAACAAATTAATAAACACCACTCAAATAACACATAAATCATTCCTCACCAACATAGATTAACTTCCTTGCGTATGCTTTTCACTCATGAATCAATCACTTGCCCAACACATAAAAACACTCAATACGGGCATAACACAAAATAAAGCAAATCCTTTGAAATATCGGGATAATTGCACTTCAAAATACCTCGCTTCAGGTGTCGTAAGATGTATGGTCTCGTCTTTATCCCTGACACCACATCCAACGCTTGGTTCCTTCCTTTACCGCGTCTCTCTATCGGTAATAACCTCGGCTTCTCCCGGCTCGCCCCAACGCTTGGTTTCTTCCACTCCCGCGTCTCTCTAGCGGTAATAACCTCGGCTTCTCCCGGCTGCTCCTGGTTGACGTCACGGATCGAACTTCCGGATCTCACTTCACACGTTTCACAATATTATTAACTTCCTCCTTCATTATTTCGTACCAATTACGTAAGGTAAACTTCTTCTTTAACCGTATGGGCTTAGCTGGGACCGTGTTCGGTCGTGAAAATCAAACAGTATCAATGTGAGTCCGCTCTCCAGCATTAGGACCTGCAGCACCTGGATTTTTGAGACAGCCTCGACTGTTAACGTGCGTCGGCTTATATACCTGGGGCCTGTTTCTCAAAGCTAAAAGTCCTCAAGTCTACAAGTTACAAGTCGGATCTTACAAGTGTGACGTACAAGTGTTTCTTAAACGAAAATGGAGGACTTGTGAATTCTCAAAGATTTTACAAGTGAAAATGGCGGGCATCTAGTCCATATTTAGCTATTATTTAAAGCTTTCAACATATTTCACGAGTTTCTCCAGCCGTCTTCTATAACCAAGAGTCAGTGCTATGTTGCTCGGAGTCTATAAATGCGTGAACACAAAATAAACGGAATTTTTGGCTCACAGTTTACCTTAAAATATCTCAAGCGAGGACGAATCGTCTGCTATATTTGAACATCACGAGGAAAAGCCGTTTATTTCATCGCATGAAGGGAAAGATGAACTCGAATTGAAGGTTATTCACAATTCTTGCATGTCAAGACATCATTTTGTGCAGTGTTTATCTTTCATAGATACGAATAAATAGCGGAATAGCGTTTTATCGTCAGACAAGCGAAGACTATGAGTTCAGCCATATTGAAAGTTGATTATTAATACCCAAAGGGAACACATCTCTCAAGAAGTCACTTGTTGTAGTGGTAGCGTGTGACTCTACAATGCCGAAGGTTACGAGATCGATCCCCACAGATGTTAGTTTTTTTCTTTTTTTTCTCTGGCTAAGGAGATATTTTACCACCGATTTATGTAACTTCGTACTAGGACTTATGCACAATTTATTTTTAATTTCAATTGTCCTTGAGCCCCAAGTTGCATCAAGGATATCGGACATATGACTACGGCGTATTAGGAAAAACCACAGCACATTAGCGTAGCATTTGCATCTCCTGCATCACATAAAAATGACGACTTTAAATACGTATGGAGTTTCCTATTGAACTTTCGCGACTTAATATTTCATAGTGATTTATCATTTTAGTACGGGAACTTATGATCTGCATTTTTACTTCTCAATGTATAAACATAATGACGTGACATGAAAAGTAGATATATAACGATAAATAGAAATAAATAATACTAGCAAACTAGTTAGTAACTTTCGCATTTTTAACCATTCCCACATTCCCAAAATACTTTATTCTTTATCAAATGAGATCATTTATAAATTGCCGATTAGAAGCAACATTCATGTCTCCTGTTGAAAATAAATCTTTCTTCTTCGTTGTTTATTCACAAAGTCTCCGTGGGGGTGTTCTTGTCTCATTACGTTTTAGTCTAAAAGACTTTTCTTTTAACTTTAAATTATAAACAAACAATGTGTTTGAACGTCCACTGAGCATGTTATGTCAAAAGTCGGTAAAAAATCCTATCTACTGATACCTTGTTCGTCGCTATCGCCTTCGTAGCAGTTGAGAAAAAGAGATCACAAGCCGCTTTTCATTTGTTTTCCCAGTTATTCTTTCCGATTTACTCACCTCGGAGGACTAGTAGAAGTTTTATTACAAGTTACAAGGACTTGTAATTTACAAGTCTGTTTGAGAAACAGAATGTGTCGTAACCATGAAAACACTTGTCAGTAAATACTTGTAACCTGTGAAATGGTCTTGTAACTTGTGAACTTGTAATTAGTAGACTTGTACGTTTGAGAAACAGAATTTCACAAGTTACAAGTGAATAGACTTGTAACTTGTAGGCTTGTAGCTTTGAGAAAAAGACCCCTGATCGCTGATTCATTGTCGTCCTTCTAGAAGATACGCTACTGACGTACTTCCGTATATCTGGAATGTTCTAAAAACTAGCGAGGTTCCAGTTCTTACCTATTGTTGTAATTTTCACGTGGTCGTTAAATACCGCCAAGTGGTGCTCAATATGGAGGAATGCGCAATATTGTAACTTTTTGAATATGAATAAATAGGTCTGAAATTGAAATATTGGCGTTCTATCTATGCAAAATTAATATAATAGAATAATCTGCGTCACCTTCAGCACAATTTGGCTGCCGGGGTTTCAAAAATATACATGAATGTTTTTCTATGTGCGAGTTTGCTTATATGAGAGTACGAGTACGTTGCAACGTGGAGCCTGAAACGAACACGGGGAGGAGGGGAAGGACGGGCCACGCTTAGTGAGAAATGGGATGCACAAAAGGGAAGATGAGATAATGGGAGAGAGAGAGAAAGAGAGGAAGCGAGGGCGAAGGGCAAAGCGATTTCATTGCGACAATGGCCCTTTGGGGGCGGGTGAGTTCCATCCCCGGAAGGAGGGAGCGAGAGAGAATGTGCAAGAGAGAAAAGGAAGGGAACAATGTCTCCACCTTGGTGCGACGCTGATAGTGTTTGCAGCAAGAGGGGGATGGAAGGCACGAGTGGAGAAAGAAAACCAAAGGGGCGGAGAAAGAAGAGGGAGAAGGGAATGCACAAGGGGGTGGGTGGGGAGGATGGAGCGAGGCAAGGAGGTGGCGAGGGGATGGCAGAGAGAAGGGGAGGAGAAGAAAGGAGAGGGAGTCATCGGGCATCGGCCCCAAGACGCCGGCTGGGAAGGCGCGGGAGTAGCCAAGCGGCACGAGATGGTGGTGTGAGACGGGGGAGCGCGTGTGGGGGGGGGGGTGGTTGGCCGGTGGGGCAGGATGAGGAATGCAAGTGGCGACAGTGGCAACGGATGCAGGGAAGGAGGCGGGACGGCGCGAACTGCGGCGGCGGAGTCGGACCCGTGGAAATGCAAGCGCAAATGCGAGCGGCGGTGGCAAAAGGGTGCGGGTGAGCGGAGGGATGGGGATGCGGTGGCGCCAACACCTGACGCCATCGTCCATCTAACCCCACCGAAGGGGGGAGAGGGAGGTGGAGCTAACCTAGAGGGTATGGGATGTAAAAAAAGAGGTATGGGGTTCGGGAGGGAGGAGGTCCGTCGATGGAGGCATGCCGGAGATTCGGAGAAGGGTGGAGAGAAGCAAGGCGATAAAAGATGTGGTTCCGATTTATTTAAACGCTGAGTGTTTGAGAGGCGTGGATCACCACAGAATGGATTAGGGAGGGTTGTAAGATATTAGGGAATCGATAAGGGAGGCTGGCGGCGGAGGATGCGCTGAAAAACATATTCTGGGCGAGTGGCATTGAAAGTAATGGAAGAATAAGATCGAGGACGTGTTAATATCATAGCGGCCATTTATGAAAAATAACTGAGTAACTAAATAAGGATTCCAAACCGCCAAATTTTCGCCAAAGATCATAATAATTTTTTCATACACTGTTCTACAAAATGAGAAGTAGCTTTTTGGACCAGCCCTTTTTCAATATAATCCACTGCATGCGTAAATTCTTTAAGTGAACTTAATGAAATATAATTTACGTGACAGAAACCATAACAATGTCGCTAACTATTAGGCAGTGCGATAAAAATACTTGAACTACAGTCTACAAACTATGCTTCTTTATAGACTGTAGTTCAAGAACAAACTATACTAGAAGCATAAAAGAACTACTGCCAACAAATAATGTGCATGGTATTAAATGCACTACTTAACATGCCACCGATTTTTTTAAATTCTTTTTCATTCAGCGTCCTTTTCCACAGATGTGAAAGGAAACACATCAATTCACTGCAACACAACATCATGACGCCGGAATTATTGTAATTACTTTGATTATGATTTTCACTAATAAATGAAAACGGATAATGTTGTCATTGACATCTCAATGATCATGGGTACAATTTCCCAGAGGTAATAGACGCTAGGGGTAAGCGGGAAATACTTAAGGCCATTCTAAATCGATGTTGAGAGAACGGTAAGTTAAAATGGGTACGGTAAAATTCGAATAAACATTAGGTTTGCTAACACATCATGATAATCATATTCCATATAAACCATATAAAAACCATAATCATATAAAAAATATATCACCAAAAGAAACAATGAGAACTCAAAAAAATGCTAGAGGGAAGAAAGAAAGTGGATAAAATGATGGATTACGAGGAGCGCCACAGGTAAATTGCGTTAAATACCACGGGTGGTACAAATAAAAAAATTAACGATGTATGGCATTGATTACCAACAGGCATACGCAACACGAAATCGGAAAAGTGGCATGATCGATGATCAGTACGGTGAGAATTGGAACAATGTAGAGCTTGACATCAATTTAGAATGACCTCTGTCTCTCTCTCTCACTCTCTCTCCTACCGCAATGATAAGGTAAAGGCTCTGCAGCATAGCCAAAAAATTTAATGGAACACAATAAGCATCTGGCCGGAGTCCGTGAATTCCTGAGCAACAGGTTGGAGGATATCTGGTTCGTTCGTGGTGGGCCCATTTCTCGGCCCCATAAAACCCTGGCTCTAAACCGCCTTCTACCGGTGGGAATTGCCAAAAATCAGGTCTTATGTGACTTCGAATTTGAAGCTTACCATACCATTGTTGAAAAGGGTGGCCAATTAGACATAAAGCTCTTCCCTTCATCACGGCCTTCAGTATCTAACTGCCTGTAACTACTTGCTATCCTATCTCTCTGACTCCTCCTAATTCCTCCAGCAGCTTCCTATCTTTAATTATTAAGTAGAGCAGTTATGGTACTTCCATTCTGTCTATCCTACTTTTTTCTATTCTCCTCCGCACTCACACATCTTAAGCGTTCAATCTCATTTTACTCTCTCTCCTCAACAGCAGAAGAGATATATTTGCCAATTGCTACGATTAAAAAAGCATTCAATCAGTAAGTTATCACGGAGGATGTGACAATTATTCTAATTTAATAACCACAAACTAAATTAAACGGCTGTTTTTTTAACTGCCATTACAAAGAAAATTTTGTGAAACGCATCATTGAGATATCTGGCATGAGTAACAAGGGGACGCACAAAAAGTATATGACGAGGAATAATAAGTGAATTAATTGAAACAAATACTGAAACACATAAAATTTTTGGAGACTGCGCAGTGCTGAAGAGGAATCACAAAAGAGGGATGAATTTACTCGACGAGTTAACTTGGCAGAAGCGTGCACCCGCAAGACGCCGCCTTACATGCAATTACGTGCAGCGCCTCTTGAGGCGGTGCTGCAGTTCTGCCAAGGGGGTGTGCAGTGAGAAATGTGCACTCATTAGAAAGGATACTCGAAAGAAAGGGAGAGAAATCACGGAGTTGTTCTTTGCGTAATAAATTACGTCACAATGGGCGAGGCTAAGTTGTTACGGATAAGTGAGCAGCTTGTGTTTATAGCGCTCATAAGCCACTGCGATAATCGTGACATGGTTAAAAAGCAAACAACAGAGACAGTGAATAAGTAATATGCCACCGCAAATCATGGAAAACGATTAAATTAAAAGCGTTTTTTTAACTCTAGGTTTGATCTTGATTCGTCAAGATCAATTATTTGAAAAAAGCCTCAAAAGTTCAACTGCACCATTATATAAGACTTCATATCTTCATACAAAACGGAGTACTTAATTAGGGCACAACAGTGATATTGCATTAAATTAATCAATTACGGACTACACATTAAACTATAATGGGTATCCTCCTCCGAGTGCTCCTAAACGGCCAATCAAACCACCAGGCAGTAACCCCTTCACATTAATGGGCGTAACATAACCACGAAATACCATTCCAACACACGGATTTGACAAGATATGGAACACCAAAACTTAAGCGAGAGAAGTATAAAAAACAAAGTTACCTCAATTTCCGCGTCACCGAGGTTTGTGGGAAAAGGGACTACCTATTCCAATAAAAACAAAAACCACATGAAAAGGAGGTCTTAAAAAATTGAAAATCAACATGGGAAAATGGGAAAAATATGCTCAGAACAAGGCAAGAAAAAGATAGAAAAGTAATATCAGACTACATGCCAAAACCATGAAATTATACTTTCTCTGATACGCTTGTTAGATCGCAAGAATTCTATCACCTAAATGTCACTGATCGCCCATGTCAAATGATCAAATAGAGAATTAAAGGTTCGCTGAAAGCTCTTAAACTACAATACTGCCCACAAGATACGAGGGTTAACCCAAAAGTAAGTTCTCCAAAGCGCTATAGCCGCACGGAAACTTTTTGGGTGGCAGTTGGCACCACTGTTGTATTCTAACACCCCCTCTCTTTTAAACAAAAGGACGCCGAGATCACTAGTTACACTAGATGTAGTTTAGTCTTTACTTCGTAGCCGTTACGAATGGAGCTCCCGATCGCCGTCCCCGCGATCATGCATGAGTGCAGACTTCGGGAAGTCGTTCGATTTCTCAACGCAAAAGGTGCTCAACCTATTGAAATTCATTGACAGTTGACTTAAGTGTATAGGGTGGGATGTATGGTTGTGAAAAACATGCGCAAGTGGTGTAGAAAGATTAATGCTGGTCGTACAGAAATCCATGATGAAGAAAGAAGCGGGAGACAGGTTCAGACGAGACGATCGGGAAAGTTGAAGAAGTCATGCGTCAAGATCATAGGATCACTATCCACAAGCTCCATTATTTAATTCCTTAAGTTTCAAAATCCACTATTCACGGGATTTTGTCTGAAAAGTTACAATATAGGAAGAAGTGCACAAGGTGGGTCCCGCGAATGCTCACAGAAGACCGCACACAGCAACGCGTGGAATCTTACCGCGGAGTTCTTAAGCGCTTAGCGGACGAATGAGATGACTTTTTGGATTCCATAGTCACAGGTGACGAAACGTGTATTCACCACTTCACACCTGAAACCTTAAAACGCACACGCATTTCGTGAGACACACAAAAAACTCAAACGGACGAACCAGAACCGAAGAAGAGGAATGCTCACCAAGGGCGTGAGCATTCTTCACGATAATGCTCGCCCATATGTCGCCCGCGCAGCCGTCAATATTTTGAGCCCGTTTGGATGGAAAACTATAACCCACGCTCCTCATAGTCCGGACTTGGTACCCAGCGATTTTCATTTGTTTACACATTGAAAAAACATATGGATGGAATGCGATTCGACGACGATGACGAGGTGGAAGAATAGTTGGCGGCGAGCTTCTACAACATTGGCATAGAAAAACTGCCACAGCGGCTTGAAAAATGCATCGAACGTAATGGCGATTATATTTTTTTAAGTGTTGTTCTGCTTCACAACCATGAAAAAACTTTTGAAAATAATTTTTATTTTCGAATTTTTTTAATATGGAGATATTTTAGGGTTAATCCTCGTATTTGCGAACATTCTCTACAACTGCAGAAATTCATTCACAAAGCCACAACATGACTAATTCTCACAATTTCCATTGCCAAAAATAAAAAATTACCACGTCCAGGAATCACCATTGTAAAATGGCATACACGCCATAATTTACTCGTATATAAAATTATCCGAGTGAAAATATAGGATCACTAGGTACCTTAAGAGAAAGAATGCACGAGTAGCCAAATTTTTCCTTTTATGTATTTCACATGTGTTTTATGATACACAATAAAATGTCTGGGAAGCGCTATGAATTCAAAGAAGATATTACTTAAGTATTCCAGGCACAACTGGCAAGCAGGTAGCGACAAGCATACATAATGAAGAGTAAAAACAGCTAGTATTTCATGTAAACTGATATCATAACCCTAATATCTACAATAAAACGACTCATCAGCTTATTTATTCTAATAGCAATCAATAAAATGTTTACGAAATTTTATAAGTGACCCCCCATCGCAAAAGTATCAATTGCTTCTACCCCAGCTTACCTCTGGAAATTAGGAATACCACGGCTCGATTGAAGTTAATGCCCAACTAACGGATTCCGAATCAAAGACGAATGCCACCATTTTTCTTTAAATTTCCTTTCTAATATTCCTTGGATACCATTGAGAACATTTAGAAAACTCAACGGAAAATATGTTTTACAATTTTATTCAAATACAGACATGGAGAGGCCAAATCACTGTAAATGCCACCAAATATATTGCCTATGTATCGGTTACCAATGATTTTAGTCCTTGAAAACGAAAAAATTCACGTAGCAAATAATACACTTTTAAAATACCTAAGCCAATATTTGACCACAATTTTATTGAATGCTAAGAACAATATCCTCATTGAATGGTCACATTCAACATTACATTGACTTCATATTCAATACGAAACGCACCACATGCTTTAGAAAAAGCACAAACAACATTCATCAACAAATTTGCATTGATATTTTAATGAGTCAGGAAAAAATCGAAAATCCAAATTTTTTCATTCATTTCGAGCCGAGATAGGATTTTGTTTTTATGGGATTTAACGGGAAAACGAATAATGTCCGTGTTGAGTAATTTTCTTTCATTCATTAAAATTGAAATAATTGAGATAGAAGTTACATTTATCGACCAAAATGAGGCCAAAACATCAAAATATTTAATTTTTGCAATCAATTTCTCCGTATCGATCGATTAACTGAATTATTTGAAGTTTGAACGAAAAATAAGCAAATTTAGATTTTTTTTCATTTTCATTGCCAAGCAACTTTTTTAATTATATAAATTGTTCTCGGGCTTCCATCCGAATAAAGATTTGGGCTGCCGCCAAACTTGATACCTCAAATTGATTTTGGCTGATGGAAACCCGAGAGCAATTAATATTAACAATTCGCCGAGGAAGAACATAATCTTATAATTGTTTCATTGTTTCCGAGGCTTGCAGTACCTACCTTATACTGGCTATAAAGGCTGTATTTAATGGCATTTTAACCTTCTCGGAGCGTGCTTTTAACGATATTATGCCTTCGAACTGCATTATTAAATGGAGAGGTGCTATCAATGATGCTGTTAAGCACTGGGTATGATTTTTTCCACTTCTTCCTGGCCTCTACCGTATCTTTGATACTCTCCTCCATTTGCTCATGTCTACGGCATCCGTTGGGATCGCACCAGATTCCTCCATTTTACTTTTGAAACAATCCCTCCACCTTTTCCTGGGTTTCCCTCTCTCTGTTTTCCTGGGAACTTTAGTACTTGCACCTCCTTTCTGATATATACGTCGAAGCAGGAATGTATGAAGAAAACATTGTAGAAATTCCCACGGAAATTATATCGGCTGGAGACTTGATTGAGACAATGTTTGGCATTATTCAGAAAATTTCAATGCAAGAAATTTCAAAACAAGTCATTGTCGCGCCTAAAAATGCGCAAAAATTAGAAATAAAAAAGAAGATAATCGATTTGATTGATGGTGACTCTCAAATCTACTATGGCACCGATTCTGTTGTCAGTGAAGATCCAAATGATGCACTCAATTTCCTTGTTGAATTCCTCAATGAGCAAACTCCATCCGGCATGCCACCTCATGTAATGTTGCTTAAGAAAGGTGTGATCATCACGTTGCGGAGAAACTTGAATCCTAAAAAAGGACTTTGCAACTGAACTCGATTGATTGTGGAAGAGCCTGGATGAAATTTGATAAATTCAATTCAAGATCAAGAATCATTTCAACATGCAATCATAATTATATAGTTCTAATTCCCAGGATTGATCTCGCTTCAACCGAAACAACGTATTACCTTTCATATTAAAACGCCGACAATTTCTGATAATTCCTGCTTACGCTATTACAATAAACAAGGCTCAAGACCAGTCATTTGATCACGTTGGCATCCATTTGGAGACCGCAGTATTACCACACAGCCAATTGCATGTGGCTTTATCACGTTCAAGAGTTGCAAGTCAATTGAAGGTGTACATTGAATCGAATCTACAGCAAGAGAGATTAATGAATAACCAGAGACAATTCACACGCAATATAGTTTTTCAAGAGGTTTCTCATTAAAAACGTAATTTTTTGTGAAATAAAGAAATTTCTTGCATTGAAATTTGCTGCAATTCGTCAAAAATTGTCTCAATCAAGTCTCCAGCCGATATAATTTCCGTGGGAATTTCTACAATGTTTTCTTCATACATTCCTGCTTCGACGTATAAATCAGAAAGGAGGTGCAAGTAGTAAAGTTCCCAGGAAAACAGAGAGAGGGAAACCCAGGAAAAGGTGGAGGGATTGTTTCAAAAGTAAAATGGAGGAATCTGGTGCGATCCCAACGGATGCCGTAGACATGAGCAAATGGAGGAGAGTATCAAAGCTACGGTAGAGGCCAGGAAGAAGTGGAATAAATTATTACAGTCCTTAACAGCACTCATCAAATGCATCATTGATAGCACCTGTCCATTTAATAATGCAGTTCAAAGGCATAATATCGTTAAAAGCTATTGAAATACGCACCGAGAGGGTTAAAATCCCTTAAATGCAGCCTTTATAGTCAGTATAAGGTACTAAAAGCCTCGCAAACAATGAAAAACAACCTGGCAACAAAATGAAAAATTATTTAAGCAATAAATAATTTTTTTAAACCACGTTTTTAAAAACGGGCCAAAAAGTATAAAATAATTTCTCCTAGCCCCACACAAATTTATAACCCCATACAGATTCATAACGCCATACAGATTGTCCTAAAAATTTGTGAATGTGAATTTTAATAGCCATGAAAATACTTGTAAGATTGAAAACGAAAAACGTGGGGCGCATGAATTATATAATTGATGCATGAATATTTCACCCAAGGATTTCACCTAAGTCACTAACAATGTTATTGCACTGCAAATGATATGAACTTTTATGCGAGTTTTCTCAACGGCAGCTACTCCCTACAATCCTTACTATTAATTATCTACAACATGCGCCCCACGTTTTTCGTTTTCAATCTAACAAGTATTTTCGTAGATATTAAAATTCTTAATTACAAATTTTCAGGACAATTTGTATGAGGATATGAATCTGTATGGGAATACAACTGTGTGTGGGGCTAGGAGAAATTATTTTATACTTTTTGGTCCGTTTTAAAAACATAGATTTTTTTAAATTAATTTTTATTTAAATAATTATTTTCTGCTTCGTCATCTTGTGTTATTAAATTGGAAAAAGAAATGTTGGTATACCTATCAACCAAATATATATCAATCTTTTAAACAGACAAGAAATCGACTTAATAAAAACGTTTGTAAAATATTTAAATTTTCATTTATTTTCCGTTCAAACTTCAAATAATTCAGTTTACCGATTGATAGAGAGATATTGGTTGCAAAAATTAAAAGTTTTGATGTTTTGGTCTTATTTTGGTCGAACAATGAAACTTCTATCTCAATTATTCCATATTTTATTGAATGCAAGAAAATTACTCTACACGGAAACGATTCGATTTCCCGTTATATCCCATAAAAAACAAAATCCAATCTCGGCTTGAAATGAATGAAAAATATTGAGATTTTAGATTTTTTCCTGACTCGACACCAAATTCCAATCCTCTCCAGAAAATTTCAACCTACTACCTCGATAAGAAATGTGAATGAGAAGGATAAAATGGGCCGAATTTTGAAATCGTAATGTAAAACTTTGCAAATAAAAACTGAACTTTATATTGTCGACGACAGTACAAGTTTTGAGACTCCCTGAATTGAACTTTCTTCATTTTTCCCGATGATGTCTGCTTGAGTGTATGAGAGAGATACAGGGATATTCCAGGAAAGATAACATTATTATCAATCACACAAATCAGAGGGATAGAGTTAATTTTATGCGCAATACATGGATGAAAAAGAAAAGTAACAATTAATCCGAAGGGGAAAATTTACAGAGGGTCAGTTAATTTATCTTCCCTAAGTAGAAAGCTCAAAGATAGTTAAAGCACAATACATTCTATAGATTTAAAAAAAGGTTTAAATCACATATTTCTCTAATAAATTTCTCAAGAAGTATTTCAATTAATAACAATCCTTTAAAAATTCATCCGACACAGTGTTATATTTGTTTAGTGACAGTCAAGTTTCAGAAAAATATATTCAAGAGGCTCCTCTTGATTGCGTGACTGAAAACAAATAAGATACGCCACAATGTCGTAAATGCAATTTAAAAATACTCCTGTCACTTATTACATGATTACCTATAGAGAGGATGAGTTACGTAATTAAATGGCAGGTTATCGAAAATTACACTTCTTAATGAATAAGTTCTCTAGCCTAATGAACCAACTGCAGTGCCTTTATATTGAATTAGCACATTTTGCATTCAATAACTGCAGTAATTGGCTAATGACTAAGAAACTGAATTGGATGGTGCCTTATTTTTACTTTCATTTCATTTGCGGGAAATGTTTGCTTTTTGTATCAGTTTTCCCAAAAATGACACTTTTAGAAAACAGAACAATACCAATTTTCGGTGTTTCCCTTATTTTTACTTTTCAGCCAAGGCAATTTTTTTGGCGTTATCAGATTGAGGATGAATCTGTCTAAGATCACAGAAAACTGAAAAAAGACATCTTCACTTTACGGTGGAACCTTCTTAAGCCATGAAATTCTAGAGGAATAAGTCCAATAAAAATGAGGGAGGGCACGGAGGAGAAAGCAGGAAACCACGCCCGGATATCCATCCACAGATGGCTCTGACCTGACTCAGCTCTATCCTCATTCAGTGCCACAAGTAAAACGAGTACCGCTCCGCATGGTTTTAGTCACGATTTAAACTTGCCCACTGACGATTTAGGAAATGAAAACGGTTTCTTACAGGATCTTGTTCGAATTATCCTCTTACTCTACCCCCACTCCACCACGACCGCTAGCAGAAAGACGACGATCGTAAACGGCGCCCAGGAAATAAGAAATTCGCAATGAAGACGACTACCAACTTACCTACTCCCCCCGCCATCCCATCTCCTGCACACTTTTGGGGAATGTCTCCGTTTGGCCCCCAATCCGAAAAAGGTTCTTTTTTCACGGACCATCTCATTTAGTGGGGGGACGAGTAGCTGCACCCATTACGGTGCCCGCTACAACCCCATCCTACCTCACAAACTTCGCTCTCTTCCCCGCCTCCCCTACGCACCAAAAAATCCCGAAACATCTACCGCTTCCTCCTAAATATCCTCCAACTTGCCAAAGCGAGCGAGCGCGAAATGGCTCCCCGAAAAACAAATCGTGAGTGCTGGCGATTCCGGTTTTGCATACCGAGTTTCGGCAATGGACCTAATAAATGTCCCGGTCCACCAACCCCTTCTTCCAGCCCCCAGCCTACCGCCCCCTCTCCCACAACCCCCACTGCGCGCCCCTCTTCCGCCCCCAATCCCATCCTCTGCCCCCACTGCCGCCTCAACCTGCTTCCCCGCCCTTCTGCTCCCTACGTGGTGCGACTAGAAGTCATCTTGGGAATCGGGAGGATAACGGAGCTTTTCGCTAAAGCACTGCCTACGTCGTGGGGAGGGAGAAATAAGAGGGAACGGCCACTCTCCTCTTGACGAGAACATTTACTCCGCGGGCCACGGCGGAGATCGTGACGCTGTGATGGAGATTATATATACGGACACCAGAACACCACCAACGGAGTCGCCGCCGCGACTTGACGAAGATGACGGTCACATCTTCCGGAACGGGACTGTCGAGGAGCTCAGGTTGCACGCAACCGACTGATACATTGGTATATGAATATATGAAACGTACGCATGCGATCCACTTGTAAATGGCGACTGTGTCGGCCGATGTGAAGGTAAAAAAAATCACTCAGAGACGGAATTCCGGAGCCATGATAAGAGGGGAAGCGGGAGAATATTTTTTGAGCCCGGGATGATGGGAAGTAGGACTTATACCGAGCATAAGAAATAAATGGTGAGAGGATAAAGGGGACTAAGGCTATAAAAGATCAGTAGAGGTTATGTTTTCTCTATCTATACCTACCTCAATCGGTATATCACATTCACTATTCATATGGTTGATTGGTTCAGGCTTTAAAATAATAAATCCTGTTATAATCATAGAACGCCAAGAAAAACTTCATGCGTAGAAGTAAACAACAAATGTTTTTGCGCGAACAGCCCCAATCACGAAGCAAAAATTACTTACTTGAGTTTCAATGAGTTACATAATTTGTTTCATGCTAGAAAATGAGGCAGTGAAATTTAAATTCAATTTTTGCGAAAAATGCGGGGAAATGAACAAAGGTTTTCTCTTCCAACTATAAATAAATACTGGCCTTACTGAGACTTAGCCTTTACGCGGAAAACACGCGATATAAGCTTAAGAAATTAACGTTTCCCCAATATTATGGTGACATACTTTGAGCTTTTGTGGGTCCCGAGTGGAAAATTACTCATTTTCTCAATTTATGTTTCTGGGTTCTCCTCCTGGTTGATGCATGCTACAGATCCAGAGATTGCCATCATCTCGTCAAGAATAGTTACCGCTTGCACGTTCATCAAACTACCCCTACCGCCAGAATACTGATTTGCGCAGTATCATAATGATTTATGCTGAAGGTTCATCATTCTTTCCAATATTTTTATGAAAAAATTAGAGAAATAAAATTCAACCACGGATATGCTTGCTGTATCAATTTAATAAGGGGCCATTCAAGTATTACGTAAGACGTTTAAGGGGGTGGAAGGTTTGGGCTCTTCTTCCATTGTCTTACTTATCAGGGTATGCAGGTCCGAGATCACCTTACGTAAGATTTTGTTACCTCGTTAGATCGTTCTTGTATCACTTTTTTAATAGTCGTCGTACAAAAAAATTGCATTTTCAGCAGTGCACACAATGCGTAGTTTCCCTTAAGGAAAGCTTTCTAAAGGTGTAAGCGTATATTCAGTAAATGTACTGAAAAGAAAACCAATAGCAGGACAGAGTTCACCTATAGCTTAAATACAGGCATTCTGTCGGGGGATTTTGGAATTTCATGCCCCCAGCCTGAGGCTAGTACTTTTTCCTTAAAAATGAAATCAACTGTACTCTATCCTATAATTACACAATTGAATTATTTCTTAACATTACCGACCAATTACCCATAGCTGCTGTTTTAAAATAAATGGAAATTTAGAGATCAATACGTTCGCTGTAATTTTCGACTGATCAACAGAATCGTGTTCACCTTTGTAAGAAAAAAAAGTAATTCTAATATCCAACCATATACAAACTCGAAAAAATGAATAAATGTTTAACTTTATATTTCACATAGTGACACCATTTTACTCGCAAGCATTAATATGACAACAGGTAACGATGTATTGAGATTTTATTTTCCAAGTTGAGATACTTTCATTATAAAAACAAGAGAAACACTCAATAATAGCATTCGCATCCACACTGGTCTTTTGCTTACCGACCATAGTTTCCAAGAATAACCATCATTTTCAAGGTCATGATCCACGGTTGGTAAACAAATATTTAGTGCAAATAAATACTATAATAAACGGTTTCATCTGTTTTTACGATGGAACGATTTCACAAAGTGAGATTGGAGATTAATTATTTTATTACCTTTCAAAATTATTTTAAGGATCTCCAGAGTTAATTAAGACGCAATACTAGAAAAAGCTCAATCAGATAAAGACCAAAAATGGTAATTAAATGAGCAAGCCCGTAAACCTTAACATTATTTAAAATATTTCATTTTTCTCAGGACAGCATCTTCCACATTGGGCATGAAATGATAGCCTGTCTAAACAAACCTAAGCGGGACGTCCTGTACTGAAGAAATGTACGTCATACAATCGATTGGCTAGGTGTGTACCACCATGAAATAATTCACCCTCTCATCTACTTAGAATACTGAAATTCATCCAACACCAGGATTACAAATTCTATAAACGATAAGAGAGACATGTTGCACGGTCACGAAACGCGAGAAATCAACCTCCAGGTCTACTTGATAAACATTCGGAGTCAAAACATACACATTCACCCATTTTTTAGGATAAACTTGACTTTCTTCAATTGAGAAAATAAAAATTCGCGGCCCGTATCAAGCAAGCATGACACAACGCGGAGAAATGCCAATTAGCGGATTGTAACCGCGAGCTGAGAATGCGTCGAGCACCTACATCGTGTCAAACGTTGCACCTGTTGGCTACCTCCGGTGGAATACGTGCAGAATGAATGAGAGAACGCGGTGGAGGGGCATTAGTGCGTTGCACTCGTACACGGATTGGTATGGCAGTATCATCCTAACTCTCCCCTTTCCCTCACATATCACCTCCTTTTCCTGGGGAAGGATGACCCTTCCGAGCAACTTACCCCTTCCCTCCCGAGGCGAAGAAACGGAGGTATTTCCTTTTTCTCCCACCTCCCATCCTCCACTCGCCTCATCTTCCTCTCTCTCCCGATTATACCTTCTTCTCGATTTTTTCTTCTTTTTCCTCTCACGGTCGCATCTGAAAACGGCGTCAATTAAGGGTGGAAGGGAGCACAACGCGGGGGTAGGGGAGGAGAGGTTTTACTACTTTGACAAAGGGATCTCTTCTTTCTCTCCCTCTCTCCCCCCATTGAGAGTGAGTGAGGGCAAAATGGAGTTTGCGCGTGCATGTATGACGGACGAGAAGCAGGCTTTCTTCCACTGCTATCAAACCAGCAGCCTTGGATCACTGCAATTCGGAAGATGCCATTAAAGAGGCAAAATATAGCCGGAAATCTAAAGCAATTACAAAACGAGAGACTGCGCTACTAGAGTCGTCGAATTTTAACTCATTGTCAGCCAAAACAACGAATTGAATGCGTCGGCTAGACACGAAGACAAAGGTATGCCGGCTAAAAAACTGGAACCAGAAAAAACGCAATAAAACGTATACTCAAAATGATTATAAATTTTGTCCGGGGAAACTGTTAACCTAAACATATAAATAGAACGCTCTCATAAACCTATCCCACAAAGCCATCGCTCATATCCAAGTGAAAGATAATGATAAAAGTTAAATGGAATATTATATTTACCTTAGCGTACAGGAGACTGATTTAGACTTAGGTTGAAGATAAGAATTCTAGCAAGTCAGAGAAGGTGGGAATTTTTCAAATTTTTAAAAATTAGATACCCGAAAGAATGAAGTTTCTCATTTTTTTCAATCGATTCTCCTCTTAGATGATGAGTTATGAAGGAAGTGTGATTCCGAGCAACGCCGGGTAATTCAGATAGTAATTGATGTAAGTAATAAAGCACAGTGTTGACGCTGAAACGACTCCAATTCAATTCTCGCATTGAACAGAAAGAAATTGCTGCATATTTTCCTGAATGACCTATTGAGTAGGAAAATTTTCTTAAAACGAAGTGACGACTACAGATGTGACCTAAACTAATGCAGTTATCAGAAGAACGCTACATTTTGACCATCATTAAGCTATACACACACTCTGAATATTTGTCACTAACTTTTCCAGGAAATAATCAGAATCCCCAGCAGAAACCCATTACAGTATACCAACTTCCTTTGAACGATTTTCCAGAATTATGACGGACGCGCGCAACTTAATTAGTGAATTCTACACTAGCGCTGTTGCAATTTCTCACCTATAATGTGATAACTTCTCAGGATGGAAGGAGGTGGTCTAAAGGAAAGAAATAAAGGAGAACTGCCTGCCAATCAGAAATAGAAAAACGGAGAAGAACGATCGTTTAAGGATGGTCCGCCGCGACTGTGTGAGTCAAAACAAATACTAAATTCCACATTTTTTATATTTTGTCAAAAAAATCCTGCTTTCACTGATTCAATGCGTTACCTATAGAAACAGAAAAGTAAGGTACAAAATATGCAGATTATTCCACGAATATATTTTTAATGAGCACTTTTTTCTAGCCATAGGAGCCGACTGCAGCTATTTCCGACTAATTACCGCATTTTGACTTCAATTACGGCATTAATTCTTCAATAACTAGAAAAATAAGGTGGTAAGATGCCTGTATTTCATTTTTATTAAATTTCTCTGGATTATTTCCTTCTTAGTGACAGTTTTCCACGAAAATGGCATTTCTATTTTATGGAAAAATACTATTTTCCCCCGTGCTTCTCTCATTCCCCCATTGAACACCACGTAATTTCAAGTTCAATTATGGAATAAAATAGCGTGGAAAGGTATTACTTTCTTGTTCATATCCGATAGAGGACAACTTTTTCTACAAGTAGACAGAATATGAATAGAATGACATTTAAGTAATTTTACGGTGGAACCACCTTAAGCCACAAAATGGCGGATTCACAAAACGTCAATTTACAGTCGCTACTCAAGCGCCATTGCAGCTTATATAGACTTCGACTAAGACTGGAGGAGATGGTCTGAGGGGTATGGAAGGAGGAGGGAGGGACAGCAGCGAGTCAGAAATAGACAAACGGAGAGGTAGGATGATGGAAGCAGCGATCCTTGTGTGTTTTGGTGCCGGACGGGGGGAAGAGGCAATTTGTTAGTGGAAGAGGGGAGGAGAGAAGAGATGCGTATAAAAAGAGGGAGGGTGGACGGGAGAATGAGAGTGAGCGAAGGGCGAGGAGGTGGAGAGAGAAACAAGGATGAGAGAGAGGCATAAACCCGGCCGCTTCTTGCGATAGTCCCCATCTTCTTCTGCTCCGAGGGAAGGGACCGAGGAGGTCCTTGAACTGCATGGCGAGGGGGATGGACTTGGGGGACGGAAGGTAAAAGATAAAGAGAGAGAGGACAGGGGCTAGCTCGAACACAAAAGGAGAGGGTGGTGACTGGGCGGGTGGTGCGATGACTTGGGGGGGAGGGTAGGGTAAGGATGGACTGGGAGGGAGTTAAAATGGAAAGGTACAAGTGAAGTGCGATGAGCCGCGAGTGGGGGGCGGAGTTTGGTCTCCTCGCGGTGCACTAGAAAATGTGGCTATTTCGAGAGGGTTGAAGCCCAGAGGAGTGGAGACTCGCGCAACACTCAAAAGGTGTCAAACTACACACCCCGCGAGGCACGCATCTCCCAACGGGTAATACAATTTCCGACGTCTTAAACCACTGATGTAAAATTACTTATTATGGATAATTTCAGCGTATGTATTTAAACAGCGACGGATCTGTTCCACTGGGAGAGACTTTTCCTAGTTAATTTCCCCTTTATCAGCCTTTACTAGCCTCAGCCTATCATTTTCAACTAGTTAGTTTTTGAAGTACCTATCGGAACTGAAGGGGAAACGTCCGTTTTTTTTAATATTGACATGACAAAATAACCCAAAAAGTAATTTGTATTTCTAATTTTACTATTTCAACTAATTAGCCGTTGAAAAAGCATCCAGTGCCGAAGGGAAAACGTCAGTTTTTAAATACTGAAGCGGAAATTATCCCACAAAGAAGTAATTTAACATGTTATTTTAGTTAGATATCCATAATTTCCACGAGGTCAGGCCTGAGATCATCAGTTTTATTAGTAACATGATACATGAAAGCTTTAACGATTTCACTTGCACTTTCTAAGCTATAATCTTCCACCAATAATTCCAGGATTCATGCGTAGCATAAAAAGTACTATCTTCGATCAAGGAGGCTGCCTTGCAACTATGCGAGCAAACTCAAGAATTCCACCTTTTTATCACGATTAGAAGCTAGCTAATTATGGTCAGGGTAGGTTTTAATGGATCGTTTTTTCCATGTATTTTCATCTTAAAACGTCTCTTTCCTCATATTATTTCTCCCTTGAGCTCAGCATACTTCTACTATCTCTCTTCATCCTATCTACCATGCCTGTCTATTTCCTCCCTCTTTCCCACCACTACCACTCTACTTTCCATAACAGCCTTCAACATCCCGTCGCCTCTAATTACATGTTCCATCCACCTCCTCTGCCTCCTCCTAATCTCCTCCAGCAACTAATATCTTCCCCTACCATACAAGGTACTCCATCGATTTTCTTCCTTTCCGTCCATCAGACGTTCTCCTCCTTTGCTCAGTATTCCTGCACTTCATCCGTACGTTAACACCTCTTCTACAAACGTAATCGTCCACCTCGTGGTCTTATTATTACGCCTACTCTCTTCTAAAATGCTTTTTAGGACATTAAACTACTCCAGCTCCTCCGGTATAATCTCAGATTATATCCAATCTCATCATTTAAGTTTTCTCCTGATTTATCACCCCACATTCACGGGAAAGATTATACCACGCATTCAACAATCACGGAAACCCTTTGCCTGGCCATTTATAAAGGAGCAGTGGCGAAAACTGACCTCATCTCCTGCTCTACTACATATTATCCACTTTTTGCTTACTCGGAAATACTTAAGTCTCGAATTAGTCGTCTTCAGTTTAATTGCTCAGATACACCTTAATTATTTTTTCTAAGCCCACTCCGTACAATGCCCTCCGAAATAAAAAAGCAACGACCATATTCCAAGTTTCATTAAGGCAATGGAACCACTGACTGTATTCCCAGTGGCGATTTCAAACTAATTAGAATCTCTATTTAAAAAGGACTCGATCTCGACAGTATCTTGGTCGTGACGTCTAGGGCTAGAAAATTCTCAACTTTAAAAAGGCATTATTTGCTCAAGTTACACTGCTCAAGTTACACACCCACCAAAACCTTGGATTTCAACAGAAATAAAGCTTAAAATTAAAGAAAGAAACAGAGCTCGAGCTGCGTTTAGACGCCACAAGGACCCGGTAATATACGCTGAATACAAAGAACTACAAAAGCGAGTCAAATATATGACTCGTAAGGCCAAAAGCGAATACTTCCAAAATGCCATTGGAATGCAGACTAGTACCAAAACAATGTGGAAAACTATTCGTGATCTTGGTGTAATACAGCCAAAACATATGAATGTCATCAACATAAATCTAGATATACTCAATAATTATTTTTCTATAAAAGAAACTAACCACGAATGCAATATGAGCAACGTCCTAGAAAGTCATAAAAAAACAATCTCTCTGGAAACCAGTTTTATTTCTCCCACATTTCTTCCTTATCAGTCACGAGAGCATGCAAAGACATCACGACAAGTGCAAAAGGTCATGACGAAATAAATATTGCCGCAATAAAGATGGCTCTTCCGGTGATACTACCTGCGCTTCTAAATATTTTCGATGCCTCTCTGCAAACAGCGCAATATCCATTTTTATGGAAACATTCCATAATACGTCCAATCCCAAAATGCTCTGAACCTACCAATCCGTCAGACTATAGACCAATAGGCATCATTTGCGCTTTTGCTAAGATTCTAGAACGTGTGGTATTTGAACAAATCAATAGGTTTGTCATTGATAACCACATATTAAATTCATTACAATCCGGCTTCCGAACAGGACGCAGTACCCAAACTGCACTATTGAACATTACTGAAGATATAAGAGGGGCTATGGAAAACCGAGAAGTCACAGTCCTGGTACTATTTGATATGGTAGACCATGAACTGCTTCTTCATAAATTGACAAAATTTAACTTCTCAAGTAGTTCAGTAAACTGGTTTCGATCCTACCTCAGTAACCGATCCCAATCAGTGGTTGGACCCAATAACACATATTCTAACTGGATATATAATTCCAGAGGCGTAGTCCAGGGCTCAGTTCCCAGCCCTCTTCTTTTCTCGTTATTCATAAATGATCTCCCCGAAGTCATAAAACACTGTAAATACCATCTCTACGCTGACGATTTCCAGATATATCGCCACTCGTCAATTCCGGACTTAAGATCTACAATAGCGCTGATCAGTGAAGACGTTGAGCGAATGGCATCCTGGACTCTGAAAAACCACCTCCGATTAAATGAATGTAAAACAAAGTCGATAATAATTGGGCAAAGCTACTTGCTTGCTCAAATAGACATTTTATCTTTGCCCAACATTCAAATCGGAAACATCACCATACCATATGAAGAAGCAATAAAAAACCTTGGTGTAACATTTGATAAACATCTTACTTGGAAGCAACAAGTACAAAGTACGAAACAGAAAACCCTAGGTATATTACACCAACTGTATAGATCAAAGAATATTATACCCCTTAAAATACGCACCATCCTTGTACAAACACTAATCCTACCACACCTGGATTACTGCTCTTCCTTGCTTAGAAATCTAGATGAAGAAAACAGCAACAAACTACAAGTGACAATGAACTCAACAATACGATTTATTTTTGACCTCAAAAAGTGGGATCGAATTAGTAGCTCGTATGCCCGCCTAAACTGGATGAAATTCAAGCAACGTCGCCTTTATCATCTCACCTACCTCACATTCAAAATACTTTCTTCTCGTAACCCGCCTCATCTGTACGAAAGATTTATTTGGAAAAGAAATATTCATTTCATACCCACTAGAAATCACAATTTTGACATTCATATCCCCCACCATAGAACATCTCACCTCAATAAATCATTCATGGTTACAGCTGCCAGAATATGGAACTCACTACCGATAGAAATAAGAAACTTGCCATCAATACATGTATTTAAGACTAAAGTATATAAGTTGTTTCATGATAGTTCATGGAAATTCCCAGTGTAACTAACCATGCTGACGTGATTGATTACTGATGTGATGAGGGGAGAATATATTCTGTATTCATGATATAATTTTCTATTGGTGCTACGTTTTTCTGTTATACCTGAATATTTTCCTTTGAATAAATAGTGATACTGTTACCAATGTATTTAATATGTCTGGAAATGTTGCGTGGCTAGATACCCGGGTATCCACATTCGGGATGCAATTGTATGTATGTATGTATATGCTTGTATAGATTTATATTTGTTTCTTTTTTCCTTTTTTTTCTCCTTTATTTTTTTTGTATTTACTGAGTCTTGCTGTAGTGTTTTTTTTTCTTTGTACCTCTGTCAAATGATTTTTACTGAATTGTAGTGCAACTGTAAATTATCTCATGGGCCAAATGGCCCACGATAATAAATTGATTGATTGATTATTTGAAAATTTCGAGGTTGTGACGTCAAGATAGTCATTGTCGAGGCTCGAAAATTCTGCGTCCCCTTCCTGAATAAGACCACTGATCTGATTCAAGCTAGGTAGTTGTTATAGATGAACGGAAGATTAAGACATCGAAATTTTTTATGTCAAGTAATTTGAATACAAATAAAAATACTCCTCATAACAAGCAAAAAAATTGATAAGTTAAATAAGATACATTAAAGATACAGACTAATTTAAGAGTATATTTTCCAGTGATTACTTTCTTCAGCGTATGGAGCCGACAGCAGCGCCTATCATGTACCTTTCCCAAATTTATTCCAGATATTCGTGAATGGCTCAAAACCTTTAACGGGAAAGGGCCTTAATTATTGCTATAATTTTATTTCCATGAAAAGTACATACAGTTTAACAACAAATCGGTTTTGGGCAACTCAGAGTCGCACGGGCCTCAGTTCTCGCCTCTAGCGATTACGTACCAATTTTTCTCGTCGCCGGTCAGAAAGTTGTCGCCTCCCGATTTCACCCTCAACGGAGTCACAAGTCGAGTTGCCACCTTGATTCGCATTTGCTTGGCGATAGTCTGCTGTTTGTTTACTTGCTTAGCGATATCCCACTATTTGTTTACATTGCAAAATGGGAAATGGAGTACCAAAATCGCTGACCTTCTCTATTGAGGTATCTTTATTGTATGCAGATTACTTGTCTTTGGATTTACATTAATGAAAAGCTCGTGATTATTCAAATATGCCTTCTTCTGTTGAGATGCTTCTTCAACTTAGGTCTGTAACTTGTTGATAATAAGTCTCCCGCGCAGTCATAATGCAGCACCAAGGTAGGACGCAGAACAGGCGGATCTGGGCGCCAAAACTAGCCAGCCAGGCCTTTATAAGAGTGGCGAAAAATCCTTCTCGACATCCTTCACCTGAGGACGCCAGCGAAATTGTTGTGCTTCTAAACAACAAACGCGGACGCGACCCGAAAAATGTTGATATCATGGAAATGGCTTTTTCATCATGGTACGGAGCGTTAGCAAAAGTAAGTGAAAGTGAGTAGTAGGTAAAGGGGAAACACTTAACTTAAAGTAATTACCAACACAAAAAATATTAACATTCGAGAGGTATGACTAAAATTTGGCTTATAGCAACGGAAAAATAGATAAGTTTTAATAAAATTATTAAAATTTTTGTTCTCTTAATATTCCATTTCTTAAATATTTGGATCCCCACACTGTCCATGTTTGCCGAAGAAATGACAATTGAGGTGGTTTCCGGTTGCCTTCCTCAATAGCATTTAAAACGTGACACCAGCAAACCACTGGGGTCGGACACATTCCTTGCTGCCGTCACACTGACAGCCAGACGCTGCATGTGCTACTTATCGTCTGGCTCCTACCCTTCGGCCTATCTGGCACGGATAGCCCTGCCAGGAGCAACCATCAGCTACCAGTCCAGCTTCTAGGGGTCAACTGAACGCTCAAACTCTTTCACTAATTCAAGGTTATGGCCAAACTTATCAAAGCTTGACCAAAGCTTATCAGCCGTTATGTCCGATTTTGATTCATACGTACCACCTCTTGAACCTCGATACTGGGCATCCATCCATCAGCGGTTGCTTTTTTACCTTTCTTTTACTATTATCATGAAAAGCTTTTAACTGTTTTACGTTTCTCGTTGAGACATTTATGTTGCTATTTTACTCTTCCTAAATCCTCTCCCATGTTGATCCTTTCACCTTAACAGTTACTCCATCGGTTCATTTATCTTCTATAACGTTCTTATACTTTATAATGATATCAACTATCACGTCTCTCTCGTTAGCACTGTAATTTGTGTATTTACTACTACTATTAGTAATCCGCTTGATATCTGAAGCCATAACTGCATTAACATATATAAAACGAGACGAATATCATACATAAAAAACGAATGTTTCTTGACAACATCTCGACTGACAGCATTCATTTGCAATTTCAACCCTGACCAATCCAAGGCTGATGTACGAACCAACGGAGAATGTAAGAAATTTCACCACCATATTTGCGCCATGGTAACTTTTCGTTAGCTAATTGACCGTTAAAACAACGAGTGAGTTCTTGATGAAACGATGCTTCGCACTACGCTCTGTTAAAAAACAATGGCCCAAAACTCTGTTAAAAAACAATGGTTTGGTAACGAAGTGTTTGCCAGAATATTTCGGATGCTGGCGAAACCGGCCATAAGACTTGCACAAAGACAGCCTAACATTTAAAAGTTTGATAAAACGTGAATTAGCGGGGAGGAATACTAAGGGATATAATGGAAATATGGACGTATGTGAGAGCACACAAGCTCTTTAAAGCCTCAGCATGTCTGCTCAGTAAACACCTGAGTGTATTCTTTTTCTTATTCAGCGAATTGAAGCTTTCTGCTGAGTGTGAAAAGCTGCCGAGTAGTGAAAATAAATGTCGGAGAAGACGATGCTATCAGCTTTCAAGAAGACGAATGATAAAAATACTTACGGAGGGGTTTGAGGAATAGGAAGACAAGATGAACAAAGGTAGTTTCATTGTTGTCACGGTGGGCATACTCGGAATGCAACGCTTCAAGGTAGTTCTCAGTTTATTGACGTTAACATGAAAAAGCATGGAGGAAATGATAGTAACAATCGAGGCAGCTCCGAGCCGAGTATTAGAAACCGGTATCACTCCTGAGTGACCAGTCTACGGGAAGATGAGAGACAATTCAGCGGAGGAGTTCGCCATTCAGACCCGGAGGCTTGAGAAGCCACCGCAACGCGATCAGAAACAGCATTTTAAAACCCGCGAGAGATCGGAGTTAGCGGGTGAAAAGACTAATCACGCGGCATTCGACGGCGAGAAAGTGATTCCTCGTGGCCGAGGTAAGGAAAGGTACACGAGCCGCGGATGCCGGAAGCCGTGGGAAGGAAATGCGGTGGCTTCGGCCGGTCTGCGAGCAGTCTATATAACATGATTGAGAGAAAGAGAGCGTGCCACTGTTCCCAAGACCCAGCCTGCCACCTTCCGCCAGCTACACCACACGCCCTCGGGCGACGGAATTTACAGGGTGACGTCCTCGCCGATCTTTTGCGTCTGCCTGCCTTCCCTCCCCTCGCCAATACGGATCCTCCTGCCAATGAATGGCTGCTCTCTGACGTCCTCTCTCCCCTCATCCTCTCGCCTTCCGCTGCCGAGCTGAGCCGGGATTTTCACACGTAGAAGCAGGTGGGAGAGAGCAAGGGTGGTGGGCAGGCTGGGAAGCTACGCGACCCATACTGAAAGGGGGCGCGTGCGTAATCTCGGCCTTGGACACGCCCGACGTCAGAACGCCCCTTAGACGAGAACTCGCGAGTCGGAGTCGACGACTCACCAGACCGACCGCAAGGCGCATTCCCGCCAACTCCTCGCGAGCCCACCCTCTCTGCATCCTCCTCCCTCTTCGTCTCACCAAACCCATAAAGCGTCTCGCGCCGATTCTCACTGTCACAGCTCTAGAAATGGGATCCTCGAAAATTAAATTAACCAAAATACCTAGCGTTTTTGTTCGATTTTTTTTACACATGAGAACATTTTTTTGGAAAAAAAACGTGCAACTGTCAATCATTGTTTCATTATTTCAATTCTAGCCGGGCCCGAGCAAATAAACCATCTAGTTTTTTTCCTAAATACATTATAAGGTTTTCTACCAATTGACTGGTAGGTTTTAGGGCAAGCTCTTAACAATAAATTCTTAGAAAAACTCTTTAGTCTTTGTATGAAGTCACTCATTAGCTCATCACACTATTTGCAACCCATTTTCTTGTCCAAATCATAATTTTTTTCCTTATTATTCCGCGTCTATTTAAAATTTTTCCCTTAACCAATATCTTCATCAAGTCGCAACACCCCAATGAGTCTTCCAGCCACTTTTCCTACCTCCTATTTTCTCTAATCGGCCTCCTTTCCTCCTAAACCACGTCTAATACTTTCCCTTACCTAATGTGTTTTTCTATTCATACAGCTTACTATCTTCATCGTTCTCCACACCAACATCTCAAAAACCTCCAGTCTATGCACATTCTCCTTCCGTAGCGACAAATGTTTCAAGCCATACTATTCTACTCTCCATATGTGGGAAGTAACGAACATTTCTTAATGCCTCCACTCAAATTTCTCTGCATTTCTTCCTCCTTCGGGAGAATCACTTTGTCCTTATATTATAAATGTATATACTAAACCTTCTAAACTGTTTCTTAATAAGCCCATCCACGACTGAAGTTTCTATACTGACTGGCTAGCCAAAGCCTGACCGTCAATAAATTTAAATGATTGCAGTATTTATTCCTACTTTCATTCCCACTTCCAACCCTTCTCTATTTCCTCAGAGTAAACATTTAAAAGGAAGAAAACGGAATGTAAAGGAGAAGGCAGCCATGAGTCCCCTGAATGCTTAATGAATACCACCGATTCCCACATTTGCAGTTCAATTATAGTAGTGACGTGGGTGCTTATGTTCTTCAACTGCTGAGGCTTTATCACACTGTCTAAGCTAAGACCTTGATCCTGAGACAAACATTGAAGACGGGTTTCTAATCCGCAACCAAAGGGTAGCTAGGACGGCGCATGACCTAACTGGTAACAGCAGTCGGCTCCTAAGTGGTCCATTTATAAATATTTGAAATTTAGCGTAGAAAAACACTGCAAATACTATGAGGTATTAACTGCACCTAAATTAATAAACAACACTATGTTTCTAAGCAAGCAAACTGAAATTCGGCCCATCGAACCCAATAAAAATTGCTTTTGAAAGATATTTTATAGAATACGTAAAAATTAAAATTATGATGAGCGTTTAGTACATTATTTGACATCACGCTGACTCATAACTGACTATCCTATGAATTTAAGGTCGGTTGGATGAACTTAGAAAATTATTCCAATTACTTCAACTACTAGGTAATTATTTCCATTTAGTCACAACTAGGTAATTATTGCTACTATATACTAGGAAATGACTATTACACTTAATTAATTCGTTCATCAACTCGGTCAACGCTTTAGCATCTCTCCCTTCAATCACGGCCTTCAACTTCCACTGCTAGTAATTACCTCATCCTTTCTATTCCGTCTTCTTTAAATTCCTCTCGGCAACTTGTTTCTTATCCTATCATTCATGGCACAACTTAACGTCTGTAATTCTTTATCTTCATGTTTGCTTTGATGTTTCCACATTATTTCAGATTTTTGTCTCACAACCGTTCGATTTTATTTAGCTAACTTTGCTTGGATTAAGAGGAGCAAACAACATCACCCTCCACACCATACTCATATGGCTTATTGTAGAATGATATGCCATTGTCCGTATGTATCACCAAATGTACACATTCTCCGCCAATGGTATAATTCATTTCAATTATGTCACATATTTTTTCCTGGCAGTAAGTTAAATAATTTCCCAAAGTATTTTTCTGTAAAACCAAGATGATTGCCAAAAAGAAATAATAAGTACCTCAGTAGCATTTCAGGAGCAACTCCACTCTTGTCACAAATATTCAAGGCATACACATGTTGTATACAATTACCAGTTATCACGGCTATTTATAGTTTAACGATTTTTGAACTAGGTCGTAGCCAATTTGGACGTATTTCTAAGATGAACTCAATGACAGCAGGCCAAGTCCGACAGAAAATGGGTAATCAGGGGCAGGGGCAACTGTAGATGTCTTTTTGGGCTGACTCTCGCTCATACGTTCCTCGCACGTCTTGCCTCGGAAGAGACGTGAAAATTCTCTCATTAAAAACTAGGTAGATGACACCGTTCAACACAAGCCATGTTTTATTTGAGTGCACTAGTGTATTTAATTGGAATTATCTGACTGACCATTAATATATATGTATTTTGCAACTACACAAATGGACAGAGACTCAAGAATTATATATATTAATTATTCGGAAGAAAATCTGACTTCTAAAGATTATATGATGGAATCCAAGTATTGGAATTATTAGTGACCTTCACCAAAATTCAGATGGATTTCCGGCTGGAGGGTTGCTACGTAGTTCGTAGTATACTATGCCTTGGTTGGGCAGCAACACGAGTGGCGGTTATATCAACATTCAAATTCATAAAAAAATGTAGAGCGGAGGTTATGGCGGCTTTATATAGGAGCGACTTTTAAGGTATAGATTTGGAGAAGAATGTTGAAAATAATATGGGCAAAGATTAAAACAGAAGGCGGCTGGATAGTATGGGAATCATTCACATTTGGTTGGAAAAATCATAGGATACAGGGAAAGTGTAAGAAGGATGTATTACGAGGATACGTCGGGCTGAAGGGTAAAATAGAAGGATGAAGCCGAAGGAGAGTGGAAGACGGTGGAAAAGGAACGACATTTTGGACGCAATGAAAGGGAGGAGACCGCAAGAAGAGTAGATATGAGGAATAATGTTGCAATGAAAAATTAGGGTAAATACAACAGCGCCCCAAGCAGTTCTTTTACAAGCAAGACACTGTGCAATAAACAAACCATGCTTGATTTATAACTTACTATGATAGTTATAATACACCGTTAAGACTCACAATACCATAAAATCTGCCTGAGGTGGCGAGTACCACACTTGCCGGAAAATATTTCACTTTCTGAGGGTTTTTTCATCTTCGACGGGTGGAAATTATTTACCATTGGGCTTAATCGTAAAACAAAAGGGGAAAGGCACCTCATAGGGATGAAATAGAGAACAAATGAAATACGATCCTCAGAAACCGAGAACTTGTTTTGAAGAAACTGGTTTTCTCTTGGAATTCTGCCTTTAAGGCGATTCAACAATTCGTTAATTGAGCGAAAGTGACTCTTCTTTCCGCCTTTCACAAATTCAAATTGTACTTATCAAACTAACAAGAGAAACTGTCTTAAGTTCGCGTCCTACAGATGCAGCTTCGCAGAGGGTCATCACACACAAGAATGAGTGTATCACAATAAAGAACGATGGACAAGTTACATGTTTCGGAAGGTTTTTGCTGATAAATGGCTTTGCCTTTCTCAACCTCCTTAAGGCTATCTGAATTACCCGGCGTTGCTCGGGATCACACTTGCTTCATAACTCATCATATAAAAGGAGAGGGGTTACTTAGTAGTTGTCAAAACAGACTACCGTGTTATTAATAATTTTATTTACTTGAATAAATAATTTGCTGAAAGCGAGGTTTTAGGCAAATACGATGCGTTAAAGAAAATCGATTTAAAAAATGAGAAACTTCATTCTCTCAGGTATCTGATAAAATAAATTTTCACTCTCTATCTTGAGTGAAAGTGGTTCAAAAAAATAAACCACTGCACAGAACCCAACGCTTAGCATTTTTAATCAGCTTAACTAAGAAAATGTGCGTTTTTGCAGCTAAAAAGGCTATTTTCAGACAAATACTATTATTATTGAAATAATTATAAACTTCATCCTTTGAGCCATTTCATAAAAAAATCCCAACCCTCTATCTTGAGCAGAAGTAATTTTAAAAAGCAAAAAAATGAAACCTCTGCACAAATCCAACACGTAGCGTAGACCACCAAGGGCCCCCTTTTTCGGACCTTTAGGGGCATTGAGATCTTTTTAAAATAGCCTATAATTTTCATCCTGTCTTGAACTATAGGTCTGCAAAATTTCAACAGGATCGGAGTAAAACTGTAGATTTGTATAAATGACAGACCTACAAACCTTTTTTATATATTTGATTACAAAAACAAAACATGTACCTACCACCATTCAACCACGTAAGAATTCAAGCTAATAGATTTTTTTAAAGTCCACTTTTGCACCTACATGCCAAAACGTTTTCATATCTTAGAAGCTAGCACAAAGAAATAACAGGAATTTTTTGAGAATATTTCATAAATTGGTCCTATCTTAGAGCTGCTCTATGCTGTTTTCACTGTATACTTCACAAAAATATTACTGAGATTATGATATGAATCCCCAAACCTGATTGTGCATATGTAAAGAGTAACCTCCAATCGTGACGAAAAAATAACTCTTTTCATCTTTCGTCATGTAAAAGTTCCATTACATCAGTCAAGTGACAACATAATTAACTCTCTCATCATAACAAAACCATCGTCAAGCGACACAGAGATAGCCATGATGTTAAAGTAAACGGAAAATAGCATATTTTCCGGATTATTCACAAAAAAATAGTATTAACTACTAATTCCAAATTCAATTTCGGTATGGATTAAAACCCGAGATTCTAAATAAATCTGCTAAAAATATTGCCCTCAGTATCACCTCCATTCCACTAGCCAGGCTAACAAATTAAGGTCGAAGTCATTAAAATCGTCAAAGGGTTAATTTCATGATTTTTTGTATCCAACTAGTATTGCAAATGCCTATAATAATAATTTTTGCTGTATATATAGCAAAACGACACTTGAGCTATCCTCCGAGTCATCTCGGTGGTGGTGAATTGATAAATTTAGTAGTACTGAAAAACATGCCCACCGAAACTTGGAACACCGGTCTAACTTCCGCAAGAACCTGAAAATAAACGTTTACGTAAGATATAACGAAAGAAATAGTTAAGTCCACAACAGGAGCAAGGGACTAAGTATTTCATCATGTAATAAAAGGGGGACAGTGCAGAATTTCAGGTCACTTATTAGAATATATTCTCCTCGATAAAATATGCTAGGCATCTGCAACTAGTTGATTTCCCATCATAATTTCACATACCATCAAATTCAAATAACACTTATTTTAAAAGGATATTATTGATTACTAGACGGTGTAGTTTTCTAATTCACTATAGATCGCCTTTCGTATTTATCATCGATGAAATCCAAACGCAAAAACTTTCTGTTGCCCTTGAAAGGTAATACGCTACGGTTAGGAATGTATGAGTATTTTTAGGGTACACTTTACATTGCACATTTTCATAATTTTATATTATAAATTTTATCCAATAGTTTGGATGAAAAATAATAACAAAAACACCGACGACTGAGGAGTATATTTACTTTAGTCCATGATTGAGGATTGAGTATTACTGTAGTCTATGTCCAGTGCTGGTGTCCTAACACCCTCTGCCACACGCACATGCGGCGGCCCGCAGGGTAGTATGTAGATTAAATACGACTTATCAACCAAAACTTTATCAATAACGTAACATTTCACACAACGGCATAATGACACTAGGCAGAATCAGAGAGTGATCACTTACTCTATGGTAACATGAACAAATAATGGTTTCTCCACCACGATTCTTCTATTGAAATTTCTAACTTCAAAAGTGAATAATTCATTCAACGCATGATTTTGCAACATGCATTGCCTACACTACTCATTTCACGTAGGACTGTTTAATTGCTTGATTTTCACTGACTCGCAGCATGGAAAAATGACAAAAATAGTAACTCAGTATCTATCGAAGACCAGAAGCACGATATACAGTTGCTTTCATTGCACCCGGGCGAAACAATACGTAGATAATAATTCTGAAAGTTTTGAAAAATTTTAAAATAAATATTGTATCTTTCAGCAAAAATAAAAATCCGAACACTATTAGTAATTTCAAAAGTTTTAGTTTTCTTGTTTGACCTAATTAAATATTTGAAGTTTTAAGGAAGTGGACGGCGGGAGCGGATTATATAGATTTTTCACGTGCTGTATTTATCCTAATTTTTCATAAAAATCTCAAAGTTAGTTAAAAAGTAAGGGAAAATTCTTTAATGGCACATAGGCAATGGGACTACACTCAACAGACAGGACTGGTGACTGTAGGTGCCGTCTTCGTGGCATTAACCTACCCGCCACTGGGAATCATTGCCAGTTCCAATGGGATAAAACCGTGACATATAGTGCCATCGCAGATGCGTTATTGTCCAAGACAAGTTTGTTCGCAAAGGCCAAACTTATCTAATGTTAGTTATAGTTTTAAATTGGTTTGAGATGCAAGAAACCTCGACCGAAATTTTAAGGATCTTTGAAATCAGTAGTTCTAACACAGCATTCGGCTAACGCAACCGAAGAAAAACTAGCGGCAGAACCCCTTTAGAACTGCACTACAGCTTTTCCGCCGATTGATCATCTAATTATCCATCAACGTGAAACCTGACCCAATTAGGCAGACAAAAAGTTTCCTTCCGCAGAGGACAGCCGTTAATTCGGCGATTTTATTTTAAAACGTTCCACTCTCCCATTTTGACTTTCTATCCATCGAAGCACCTTCAAGGAAGTACCACGATGAAACACCCTTTCGAAAAGCCATAGGATGGAAGAAAAAGAGGAATCACTGCAAGATACTGGACCGAGCTCTCGTTTGCGTGAAAGCTTAATTTTACATGCAGAAAAACTAATTCCTGGTAGCATTTTCTTCGCGATAAATTGATTTTCATTGTGCTACATGAATATATTTGGAGCTTGCTTCAGTTTGGAGCTTCAATTACATATAAACGTTTTCTCTACAGAGCTTCAGTTAAGTAGTTACGTAGTTCAGTCACATGCATATCCCGATAAAATAACCCTGAGCTGAGAAAACTCCCGCCAAATTTCCAAGAAGAATGACTGCTTGTCAGCGGCCTCGCCAATTCCGCACCTTCCTCGTCTATTGGAATAAGACGCAAAAAAATGAACATCAATGAGCAAGGAAATCGAGTGTACAGTACGCAATAAATTCATACTCAGAAAATACTAAAGCATACCACAGTTAACGTAAGGAGAGAGTAATTTTGAATGGTTCTACAGTATTCCAACTCCTTCAATTCCTTGAGAATAATTCATCTTAAGCTTCAATGGGAGACAGGCCAACGCCTTACGATAAAAAAGAAGAGCAAATTTTGATCAACATTCATTGGCTGTATCGGATTAAACTTATTACTCTTGAATAAATCTACGTTTTACAGTTTTGGCTCATGATCTCCTGTCAGAGGAAAAGGTAACTTATTTAGGTATCGATCTGCTTCGAGAGCGAAATCGAGTTCATATGAGACATTTTCCTAGATCTAACAAAAAGTCAAAGCCGGGTCTCGGGCCGGGACGTAAGACTCACGAAGTAAAATATTGCAAAATAAAATAGAAAATCGTAAATAAGTGAGAAACCATAATTTTTATCATATAAAACAATGATGAAGCACGCTGAAGGCCGTTGAAGAGCTTAAATTAATATGCACTTCGTATGAGCATCTCGGGTACGAAATGGGATGATTCGTGACGCCAGAGGCAAATCATGAGCTTCCCTTATCGTAGAACAGCTACTCAGCCAAGAAAATTTCCAGTAAAAATATACGGATACGATAATATTCCGGACACGATCTCCTTAATTTTACCTTATTAAAGAGCTATCGAGATTCCCATTCGTTGGGAATCATAAGAGGGACATTTTAAAGATTCCCCGCGAAGACGAAGATTACAGTGTACGTTTAAAAGAGTTCTTTGACCATACTTCTGAAAAATACGTACTACACCGTGCGTAGGGTTTAAAATATGTGGAAGAGAGACGCATGAAGCTACGATTACCTCACGTGGCTGGAGTGATGACGAAAACATACATGCTGATGATAGAAATAAGATATAAGCTTTCGTGGAAAAGTTCTTTGGATGTAATTAAAATTCACAATAGGAAGGGCACACTGTGAATTGAAACTGCTTTAGCACATTTATTTAGCAATTAGGGATTACGGATTTTGGAATCAAAGATCTAGTACGTCAGCAATTTATGAGCCAGAAACGGCTGTAATTACATATCACGCCGAAAATTGAGTTAAATTTTAAATAACTGGCAAATAAAAAAATGTAAAGCGAATCCCTTTTAAAGAAAAATAAATTTTACATTCCGTAATTTCTAAATTTCAAGTTAAACATGATAAAAATACCATGTGCCGCTACTAAGACCATAGGAACAGATTTTAACGGTGAAGATACGCAATGAAAACTATAAATGATAAAATTCCTCAATTTGAACCTAAATATAACTTTTAAAATCCTGACGTTGAAGTCAAACCACTCGAAACACTGTCCTTAATGAAAACGACCGTCACATAGACATCCTCGGCACCTAATTAATGTGCCAGTTGTTATATAGGCAGTGGATTTTCGCAAGCTAACATGCAAGATCTTTAATCCACCGCATTCATCGACTAGATAGATACCAGATTCTCGAAAGCCACAAGTAAGCGAAATATTCAACGAACGAACATCATCTAAGAGAATCCGCTCCGACCAGTCTCCGACGAAGACGAAAGGGCATAGGAATCGCTGGACGACGCACACGAGATGGCCGAGTGGAAAAAAAGGAGGGGAAGTGAGCATGGGACAAACGAGGATAATCAAAATGGAATGGGAGGGCTGAGCAGTCGATGGGATGAGAGGACTCCGGATGAATGAGGAGAGATTACCAGCGATGTCGAGCGCGACCGGGAAGCACGAAGGTGAAACAAAAGCGAACACGGCAATCGTTACATCACTCCAGGAGTCCTTCGAATTCACGGCCGCAGCGTGCCAAAGAAAAGAGCGGAGCCGCGGGCGTTCCAAAAATACATAAATGTACTCGGGCAAAACACAGCTACCGAAGCAAGTTGGACTGTAATACTCCGAGTAGGAGTATAACATTTCAGTCCAACTGACTTCGACAGCTAAGGAGATTTGGCTCTTACTGTCGAGCGAAGCGAATCTTAGGCGAAAGATTAAATTAGCAAAGGACGCGTTTGCGAAAAGTAGGGAACTGATGTAGCAAATTTTGGGCTAAGACATTAAGAAATGGTTAAGTCATAAGCTAAATATGGAGCGTAGCGGTGTATGGTTAAGAAACTTGGTCACTGCGAAAGAAAGATTAGCTAAGAATAACGGATTTTGCGATGTTGGCGAGGAGAAGAATGGAATAAATAAGATAAATTGAGAGGAAACAAATGAAATATGACTGGATAAGGAGGTGGGATTAATTGAAATGCCTTAGAAGAGACATGAGGACGTACTGAGAGGTAACGACTTGTCAAAGCGGGTGGTAGAGAGAAGAATGTGAGATAAATGCGGGAGAAAGCAGCAGAATGAGGAACTAAGAAGATTTGAGGGAAGGAAAAAGATACTAAGAATTTCAGCGAGACTGAATGCAGGAAAGTAGATAGTTTTATGATGAAGAGGTTAGAAAATACTCTTTGCGTGCGGAGAATTATAGACAGCATTTTCCAAATACCTATAATTTCTTTACTTAAAACCAATGATGACCCAGCTGCCATATACAGACAGCACCAATAGCACCCAGAACGAATTGTGAATTCAGCCGAACAAATTTGAGCCGAGCTCAACAAAGCTTATCGAAGAAGCTCGCGCAGGAACCGGAGTTATTCCACTTAGGATTGCAAGGGGGAGATATAATCTGATTTTATTCGAATTTTCGCGAGACGTGGGAAAACTTGGAGATAATTTGTGTCCCCGATGATATATGGCCGCCAAGGGAACGCACAGTTTCGGGCGAGGAAACAATGTGAGCGGAAAGAAACGAGGATACTCTAAATCGACCAACTATGATTTTTACTATTTTAGCGCCTTCAATTGCGCCACAATACCGTCCCTTCAAAATCGTGTTTCCTTCAAAATAAAGGAATGGAAAAATGAAAATACAGGCGGAACATAAAAATAAACTTGAATTTTCGATTTCACATTATTAGATATTATGGGCTGAAATAAAATCTTATCAAAACCTGTTTCATACTCTTTAACGAAGAACTTCCAGCAATTTGTGGTAAAAAACAATCGCGAATATCCAACTTTCTTTAAACTCATCTTGCGGAGTAAAAATGGCTCTACACGAATTATGTTGAAGCACTACGTCCAAATACTATTATAAAACAATTGGTACTGTCTACTGATAACCTTTACCATTTTGCTTTGCTTTAACGTATAAAAGTTAGCAGTGGACTGAACCTGTTTCATTCCAACAACCTGGAGGGAACACCAGAGCAAAGTTCGGAAGAATACATAAATTAGGTGTGCTTTGCATGATTGTCACTCCCTACATCTTCCGGCGTCTTAGAGCTAAGTTTCTTAGAGTTCCTCAAGTTTTCGATACCATGGCATACTGTTTGGAACAACGAAGTCATTAAAATAAGCTTATGAATACCTGAAGAATAATGTATTGCAACTAACTACATAGAACTTCATTTAATTACGAGTATAATTGTTCACAAATGCTACCGGACGTTGAGGAAATCTAATGTAGAACATGGGAACGACAGGGGATGATTAACCTTCAAATACCAGCAAATATAGCAAAAATCGCAGCATGGTTCTCTGCAGGCGCGCCACCCCAATAATTCAAGGTATATTTACTGTGATTTTTAAGAAAAAAACAAAGATACAAGTGAAACATTTGCTTTGGTGTCTGAGTGAGAGGTTACCTCCAGTATGTCAATCACAACAGGCTTCCTTAACGAAATGAAAAGCTTTAAATGAAACACAGGAAAACACAACAGGAAAACACAGAGAAGATGAAACATTTCTTCGAAGAAGAAGTTTTCAGAGACTAATACCTACCACTGAATCGTAATAAGATGTCAACTGAAATTCATGCTATACGCTGCGGTCGGTACTGATGCCCAAGATGCTCTCATTATGGGAGGAGGTCAATGACTGAAGTCATTTGAGCTTTTTGGCGTAGGGGGATAACTAGGGCATGGAGACGTTTCAGAGTCAAAAGAAACCCTAGAGGTTGTTCGCCTACTGTGAACGAAAAGGAACATATATACAATTTAAGAAACTCTCAAGCAACATCATGGAGGAGCCAGAGATTTTTAAAAATAGGGAGCTTAAGCAAACTTATTCCTTTTATAATAATTTCAATCAAAATATAAAACTGATACCAATGACCAAGCTGAAATATTAATTTTATCACAAAGAAGTACTTATAATGTGGTCAGGTAACATTGCAGAATTAATGTAATATAACATAGCAGCCAATAAATTCCGAGATCTCGAGTTCAAATACCTCCGCAGGCAAGGGCAATGTGTTGATTCTTGGATTAATATCCTCGGATATGTAATGCATTTTAGTCTATGAAAAAGGAGAAACCAGAATTGAAATCTAATACCATGAGATAAATAAATTTATTTCCACCTCTTGTCATCAAGACATGCGACTTACCAAAATGTGGATAAAATATTACTTAAGGTTATGAGAGAGATAATGGACACAAGCATTCCAGAATCAAAAATAGTTGCGATTGCGAATCAAGTCGAAAGGTCTGAAATCTACATAAACTAGTCAAAACTGCTGCAGATTTCGTCATCTTCGTTGGAAAAATTATACTTGTCCCCTATCTGGCGACTTTGGCTAAGAATTATGAACGAAACATTGTTCTAGGACAGGGGTCGGCAAACTTCTCGAATTAATAGGTTATTTCTGGAGGTCAAGAAGGCACACCGGGCCAAAGGAAACAAGGTGACAAGAAAACGTTTTTTATTCAAAAATACAGTACGATAAATGGGAAACATGAAGTTTCATGTTCTTAGAGAGATATACAATACCAGGTTCCAATGATGAGGAGCTAAGGAATTGTTTAAGAAAGGCTTTTATGCAACGTTGTGTGATACTTAATTGGAATGTAAATAACTACAAAGAGCTAGGCATGTAATGCATCAAGGTCCTTTACGGACCATGCCATGCATTGCTCTACTTTAGTGTCATCTACTGGATGAGGCATGTATGTACCATCTAGTATTTCTGTGTTGCCACTCCCTCCCCTGTTTGAGGCGGAAACAATTCTATTAGGCCAGATCCAACAATAAATGACTAGGGCTAGGCCGGACTAGAGTACTAGCTAGGTCGTATCTGGCCTAAGGGCCAGAGTTTGTCGACCTCTGTTCTAGGAAGAACCAAAAATTACTAACAATAAGCGTCAAAATAACTCCCACATAAACCAGGGAGCCATCTTGGAAGGAGGGGGGTATATGTAAGTTTTGTATGAGTGTGTGGGTGTGTGCGACCACGCGCGTGCGTGCGTTCTTACGTGAATATTATGTCATACATCTTACATCAACTTACAACTATACCTGTATATTTTTATAATAACACCAAATGGCGATTTATTTAACATCATTAAATATGGGTATACAACCCATATTTAATTATGATAAATATTTATATAAACCTATTACATCTATCCTCTCCGTCCTTCCTATTCACGATCTGGTGATGTTTGTATATATTCGAGGGGTCCAAGGAACACCAGAATGAAAAGGAAGCAACATTCAACGAATTATCTGCCTGCGTTCGCCTCTCTTTATCATCCCATACCCATCACTCACATGTACTCACACTAGTTACTCTAGGTGCAATTTTTCTCCTGTGGAAAATTGCACTTATGTGCACTTGCGGGTGACTCCGTAAAGGTTACTACCGTGGCTAGTCCCGGTTTCCTCAAAAACTAGTTACTCTACTCTCATGTCAGCTTCTTCGCCTACGTCCTTCTTTTATTGAATTCTCACATTGAAATGCCACGGATTCGTTACTTTTACATTCGTTCCCGAAAAATGTGGAATAGTTACTCAACCTAGCACAGCGAGTTCAAGACCACTGATTAAATAGCGGCCAAAGTACATGAAAATGAAACCGGAGAGATACAGTTAGAATGAGACACTAGTTTGAGACAAAGTTAATTCCGTCAAACGATGTAGTTAATAATTTTAAAAATTATATGTTCTATGAAAATCATGTTGTACTGCTAAAATCTAAAAATTATTGCTTCTCTCTACTTTGCTAGTAAAACCAACAACTTTTTACCAAACAAGGAATGTTTTGCACCTAAACGAAAAAAAGGTAAAACGATTTCTGATGAGTCACTAATCACAATAAGGGCCTTTTAAAATAAAATTCAGTTGTTATCGGAAACCCTGTGTAGGTTTTTAAAGTGTATGGGGGAGTCATTGGCATCATTCAGTATAATTTTAAACTGCAATTCTTTGCAGGCAAGCTGAATACAAAATGCGAAAAAAATTAACTAGTGTTATTTCAATCCTAAAGTTAATAAGGTACTTATTAACAATTCTTGCAAACGGCTTCCAAAGGCGTGTAGCATTCAATTTTGTGCACAGTAGAAGAGTCATTCATGGTATTCTGAGTGTTTACTGAGAACTTAAACGGCCGTGTTTGAATGGAATGGCATAGATATAGTGGACTCCGGTAGACTAGTGCAGCCTACTACTAGTACTTACTAGTAGACACTTTTTTCATGGTTATTACTCTTCTTATGAATCCGTTCTATACATTTTTCATTTAGAACTTGTGCGTGTTATTTCATCGCCAGCAAAAAAGCAGAAGATAAGTTAATTTTTTTAAAAACAAAAGCCACCGTGGTCAATGACTATTTTGGGCTCCAAGATATGAATCAAGGCTCTCATTGGGATGACAGCAAAGCCAATCTGTGCTCATGTGACAGTTACATACGTCAACTGAGACAATGCCGTTGAATCACCAATTTCTCAGATCATGTATTTCTGATAGTCTCTCCCTCCAAGCATACTCCTAATCCAAAGAAATCTTGTGAGCTTTTAAGGCCATGTTCCAAATCTAAAATATAATACTTTCTTGCTAGATAAACCAGTTAAAGGAAATACAACATGGTTAGTACAACAATTAGGTATATTGATATTACAGTGCCGCATTCATAGAAGAGCATTATTATGAAATCATTATTCATTTCCTGAAAAGGGCTTTAGTTAAACCTCATTGGCGAGGTTTAATGAGGGACTTGGAAAAGATGGAAGCAATACCACAGGGTATGATGAGATTTATTTGCTCGTAGACATAAATGGAGAAAAAATTAGCATAACAATGACGATGTTTCGATCGGTTCAGCACAAAAGTCACGAGGGGAAAATTTTAGGATTCGTCGAGATGTAGATATCGATGCAACAGCATTTTTTGCGAATTGGTACATTTTAATTCTTTGTTTGGGCTCTAAATCAGCCCCCAGAATTCAAGTTATACATTCGTGCTGTTGGATCGCAAGCCGATATATAACCATCGTCCCCCCAGACTAGGATGACACGAAACTTCGACGTAAAAAGCGAACATCCAAACAAATACAAATTAATTTCTCCCTTAAAATAAAAATTACCAAAGCAAAACTTCATGGATCTAGCTACTGCATATTAAATATGAGCACCATCAAAGGGGTATGCGTTTTGAGAAACACGCGTTTGTAAAGCGAGAAATTGTATGCACAAAATTAGAAAAATTTTAATTACTGACATAATATTATGCGGCATTGCTTTTTCTTACAAAAGAGCAGTTGTGCTGTGGCGTAAGTATCATTAGTCCGTAAATATAATAGACAACTCAAAAATATATTTACGAGAAGCTCAATTTTTCACACTACCGTAACTAAGGCAACGGATGCATATTTTGCAAAACAATTGGGCATGGCTAAGAATATAATAAAACGAAATATGTCACAATCAAAGAGGTCACCAGCAATATCCGTTTTTTGCCGTTTAGGCGTGCAATTACCCAAAAAGAGAAAATAAGAAACCGCAGAGAAAGAATTTCCCACTCCGCGTCGGAAAGAACCGACGTATCTACTTGTGAATATGAAGAAATGTGACCAAATTTACGAAGTTCAAGAATGCATTGAACACTTGAATTAAAGCCTATATGTAATTGAAGTTATTTTTATTATTTATTGGTTAATTCATCCTAAACTGGTGAACGATAATAAAAATCGGGAGCATGAGAGTAACAAACGAGCAGTTTTCGGATGACTTTAGGATGAAATTATCATCAAAATTGAAACCGATTAATGATTTTATTGACTATGGTTGATATTTTGACAGCATGCGTATTTAAAGAGAAGTTATCTGTTAAGGTCAGGCCGATATTCAGAACTGAATTTTTCCAGGGGATAATTTTATTGTCTCTTCCCTTGAACTACAACCATGGCGTGGTGGAAGGGCTTGCGCGTTCCAATGACCCCAAGAGCTGGACTGACAGGATCAATTAATATTGCTCCTGGTAGGGCCACCCATGTCAGAGATAGGTCGTAGGATAAGAGCCAGACGAAAGGTAGTTCCGTGATGGTGTCACGTTAAAAATACCGTTGGGAAGCGGGGGTGGGAGTCCCTCCCAACTATCAACTACCCAGAATATGAAAGTCATTCATAGAGATTTGAATTCTGGCAACTACGGGATGCCACCCACAATGGAAGGTGTCGTGCCCGTCAGCGAGGAAGGCAAGGCCTCCCCGGTCGTCATCACACGAAATCCATGCACAACTTCGTCATCAGAGGATACAAGGAATAGGCGGGAGAAGAAGAAGAGAAATAGGAGGGAAGTAGCGGTTACAATAGGAACTTGGAACGTAAGGGCAATGATGAGGGTCGGGAGGCTTGAGAATATTAAACAAGAAATAGAGAAAGGGAAAATAGATGTATTGGGGCTGGCGAGGTGAGATGGAAGGCTGGTGGAGACTATTGGAGTGATAGTTAAAGGGTAATTGATTCGTGAAAACAGTAATAGTACCTATCTCGAAGAAGAAGAAAGCGTCAGAATGCGAGGAGTATAGGATAATTAGTTTAATTTCACACGGGGCAAAAGTTTTGCTCAGAACTTTAAATAGAAGGTTGGAAAGTAGAGAAAATTAGAGGTTTCAGGAAGGGGAGGGAAACTCGGAATACGATGCGACACTTAAGGTAGATATATAGAGCACAGGGGCGCAAAAATCCACCGAATCGTGGGGGGGCAAACTCCTTGAAAAATCTGTAAAGTTAGCTAAGCTGTTTAGGATAACAGATTTTGAAAATCGGGCAGTGTCCATTTCAAAGTGAGCCACAACCTCTGATTTCTGGGGGCGGAGCTAGCCCCCCACAATCGTGCTTGGGGGAGGGGGGGGGGGAAATGCCCCCCACTGCCCCCCCACGTTGTTGCGCATCTGATTATATCATAATCAGGATGTTTTTTCTTTCTTTGGGAATTTCGAAAAGGCGTTTGGTAGAGTAAACTGGGAGAAACTAATGCAGATACTCAGAAAAATAGGAGTAGGTTGGCGAGATAGGAGACTCATCCGAAATTTATTAATGGGCCAGAGGGCATAGGTGAGGGTAGATGACGTGAGTGACGGTGAATCAGGATTGCCCACCCTTATAGGTCGCGGGGTAAGGGTAAGGTGCCCGTTGTCGCCTTTGCTTGTCAACGTTGTCACCTTGCTGAGGAAATGGTAAGAGAGGCATGGGAAGAGGGAATGCGGGAATCAAAGTAAGAAGCCAGCTGATAAAGTCAGTTAAATTCGCGGACAACCAGGCGTTGGTTAGTCGATCATCGAAGGGGTTGCAAGCTTTAGTGAATGTATTGGAAAAGCAGTGTGGAAATACGGAATGAAGATAAATCATAAATACACAGAGCAAAAAAGCACAATAGTAATGAAATTCTCTAGGGCAAAGAAAGCGAGGCTGGTCATCAAAGTGGGAGGGCACAAACTGGAGCAAGAAGAACAATTTAATTACTTGGGTAGTACGCTATAAGAAAATGGGCATAGTAGCAAAGACATTGGGAGGAGAAAAGCGCTAGCGAAGGAAGCTGATGACGGAGACCTGAGATAAGGATGTAAAGAAGAGGCTGGTAAAGACCTCGATGTGGAGCATGGAGTTTTACGGAGCAGAAACGTGGACTCTGAGAAAGGAGGACGAGAATAGGCAACATGCGTTCGAGATGTGGGTGTGCAGGAGGATGGAGAAGGTGTGGTGGACGGAAAGGAAGACAAATGAGGAAATGCTTGACCTACTTGGTGAGGAGAGGAATTTTCTGGATGAGATTAGGGGGAGGCCAGGCAGGTGGCTGGAAGCGGTAATGAGGGGCGATGGTTTGCTGAAGGCCGTGATAGAAGGGAGGATGCAGGGTAAGCAGGAAAGGGGAAGAAAGAGAATAGGTTTTATGGACTGTATGAAGAATGACAGGACAGGCTGAGATGAAGAAAGAAATAATAGAGGTAGATGCGACCCTGTACGAGTAAAAATATATTGGATTTTATCTGACTTTCACCATAACTTTTACCTATAACCGGTAGATTATTCTAATGAATAAATGAATTTGGCTGTCGGAAATTTTAGGGAGCAAATAAAATCATTATTATTTGTTTTTGTACTGCCAAAATAACGGACTGCGACTTAGTGGGATTCAGTAAATGGGAGTTTTTTTTAATAACAGCGATCAATACAAATTCTAGGAACCTTAAATAGTTAATGAATTATTTTCACGGGAACCTCTGCGGTGACAATTAATAATAAAAAAGTTATACATACGCTGGAGTTTCACTCCGCTGGAGTTTCTTTTTCATTATATTATGATTTATAACGTAATGAATTATTTGAGGATTACAGGTTTTCTGGTTAACGCGTTTTAGGAGCAATAGGGATATTATAAGAAGGAAAAATAACAAAAGGGAGACATCATATATTGTTATGATGTAGCCATAGAATGAGTATATTTAAAATATGCACTTAAACTTACCATAATTTATTCGGGTACTATAATACTGTCAAAAAAGTCACTGGCATGCAGACACAGACACGTAAATATAGTAAGATGCGACCGCTGTGAGGAGAGGTATCAAATCCAGCAAAAATCGCATTATAAATCACCATGCCCCGGCACTTGATCATATTGTTAAGTCACTCCGGATATTTCCAGCAAAACAAAATCCACTTAGCCTACGAAACAAAAATGATAAATCTGCCCGCGCAGTAAAGTACAAATGACACGTTTAAGCTGACGCCCTAGGTGAGGAGCCGAAGGAGACATCAACGGGACAGAATAAAATGACAAATTCACGGAACACAATTGCATCTACGCTAAATGAGAATACACTTTCATATAGAAGTAACGTTAATGCCGCTCCAACGGTGAGAATGCATCGGAGAGGGGAGCGAATTACCGTAGAAACTACGTTAAAAATAGAGAAATACTTCCGAGTACAAAATTTTAAATATTGATAGTCCCATAGGGGGTAAACAGAGGGGGCACGCAATTGAAACAGATAGCAATACGCGAAGGTGATGGCTATGAATACTCGTAGAAAACATAAAATAAAACAAATGTGATGGGAATATAGACGTAATGACAGTGTTATAGTGATACAATAAATATTGAGACACATTCCTGCCCATTTTCTCACCAGGTGAGGAAATATGAACTGGCGTAGCCGGGAGTTACTGCTCCGAGGAATATCACAGAGAAGCCCTCTGCGTTCAGCTACGCCTCTCTCCACCCTCATATATCTAAGCATGCATCTATTCAACTCGCTCCCACTCGCTTGCAACCGTGGGAGTGAGGGTTTTGAAGGCGGGCAGTCGTTCCGCTCAGCGAGCAGAGGCGAGCCAAACGGGAGGGGGGGGGGGGCGGATATTCCGACTATGGTGCCTACTAGTTCACTCCCAACACTCTCGCCTTTGAAAAGTACTACGTTTGAGATACTTTACAAATAAGATAGCGATACAATTGACAAACACAAAAACACGCAAAACGGACACTTACAAAAGAAAATTTCTGGATGTTAATACCCTACTAAAAACAACAAATTCATCACCTCCGTCCATAAAAACCCACTAACCATAACCTATACCTTCATTTCAATAGCTGCCATCCATAACATACCAAACGCTCCATTCCATATTCCCTCTCTGTCCGCGACCACAGAATTTGTAACGACGCCCACCCCATTCAACAATATACTGACAACCTATATCACTCCCTCAGAGAACGTGAGTACCCCAAAAGGCTTCTTACCAATGAAATCCTGCCCCCTCTGCCAATTAAATCCCTCGGGCCAAAACCCACAACCCCGACAGACTCAGCCTTGTTACCACATTCTTCCCTGCAGGGCTATTCTGATTTTCGGGGCCATACGTATGGCCGGCCGTAAGTTTCGTATGGCTTGACCCGAAATTATGGCCTACGTCGATTCCCATCTCGAGGGGCCATATCGTATGGCTCGGCCATAAGTCTTAACGCCGATTTCACTGGTGAATATGAGAATCTTTTGCGGTACAGTACGTTGAAATGGTTTGAAATCACTGCCAGCGCTACTGAAAACGTCATTTTTGCGGCAATTACTGGAAGTATATCGAAAAAAAACGGACGATCGCAAAGCACAATGGCGAAAATCGTGGTTAACAAACCTAGACAAACGTTGTGGAATTTTTGTTGACCGGAAAATATCTGAAAATGGAAGGAGCGGAGTAAGTTACCCGTTGTTAATTTTTTCTTAATGACATTTAGTGCTATTTAAATCCATTAATAAGGTGTTCGAAGAACGCGTTCTCCATTTGCTCGAGGTGCCGACAATCATTGTGCTTTGCGTGCTTCTACGACGTGCTTTGCGAGATTCTAAGCATATGATGTTTGTTCTACGATGATTATCATCCTGAATCATGCAAATGATAAATAAAGATGTAACATAAGTGTTTAGGCAGTGTACTGGCCTTCCACGTCCTATTCTCGTGTACGAATTGCAGAGCATTCCGAAATTCATTCTGATCCTTGCGTGGAATGTGGATTACACCATGGTGCAGTACACCGTCCTTCAGATGGGACGTTAAACCAGTTAAATCGTGGTCCCCTTGGCACCATTTGTAAAGACTAGGCTAATGCTGATGCCGGGTTTCTATCCACCCTTCATCCTACATGTTCCCAATCCCTAGCTGATCGATTCCCAATGGAAGCATAAGCAGTGTTTAGGGTGGATTTCACCCCCAATCATTTATTCCAATGCCATTATTTTGTCCCCATACCTATGTATGATAATTTACAATCGCAATAATTAACAATATATCTTTTAATATAAAAAATAAATATATAACCGCCTTTGCTCCAATCCCTACCCTATTAACAACTCCTTAATTATTTTTTAAATTGCCTAAGAATATTTTTCAGTGGAGTTACCATGATAAGAACTAAGTATATAAAAATTAAAACAATAAAAACCTACAAAAATATTTTCATTGATTCGGGAATCGATCGCATGATCACTTCTACAGTAGGCAAGCACCTTATCCACTGGGCTATCACAAACCCTATGTTAAAAGTCGCTTCACACGAGTTACATATCGCAACATGCTTTTTTCTTAAACAATTACGGTGTCGTCTCACTTCGGCATATCGAATTAATAATCTTTAACTACCGAACCAGATATTATGAGCTCGATTGGCCACCCGACGGTCGTATTCTCCCTTGTCATGGGTCGTATTCTCCCTTGCCATCAATTTAGCGTTGTGAAAGAAACGTCTTGTCCCTGGCAGCACATTACTTCCCCGAAAAACTGCCCTCGTTGAAAGTATTGGAAGACGGAACAAAGTTCCGAAAGAGATTTATTAGGGAAAGGGGCAAAATTCAGGAATAGTTGCACAAATGATGCATCGTGGTAAATGTGAAGAAGAAGGTTACTTAGATTGCAATTGATAACTTCGCTATGCGTGGCTATAAATTATAGAAACCTTATTTTTCGTCATTTTGCTAACTTAGGTCAATGATCAGGTATATTTATAACAGAACAAGATCAATAATTGATGCGCAAAATCAATTTATAACTCCGAGGTGGGCAACTCTCTTTTCGTATGGCCCGTCTTATGTCGGCCTCCGAGGCAGGTCATAATATTATGGCCTTCGGGCCATACGTACCGCCCGACTTATGACCCTTGGCTCAGATGGGAATCGTTCGAGGCCGTATGTATGGCCCGAGGCCGTAGTTATGGTCGATTTCGACTTATGGCCCGGCCATACGATAATGGGAATAGCCCTGCAGATTTCCATAAAATCAAAAAAAATCCTCAGTGATGTATACCCAATTTTGAATAATAATAATTCCACTGCCCTCCTATTATCCTCATGTCCCTCAGTATCTTTTAAGCGTCCCGCAAACCTGCGAGATATCTTAAAATCTACGAAACCCACCCTTCAACCGACCGCCTAGACCTCCACCGCCTCTCCGCCGCCTCTCCACCACTCTACTCAACTTGCGACCGTCCTAGATGAAAATGCTGCTCCCTCCTCCGCTCTTCTGCTACGCCCTCTTCCAATAAATCTTCCTCAGCAGCCAACTGTACTTCCACAAATATCGTTTACCGTCTCTCGTGCAATTTCTGCCCGGCATTTTACGCTGGCGAGTGTACTACTCCGCTTTCCATACGAATGAATGGGTACCGCCACTCCACCAAATGTCCTCCCTTCATTGATCCCATTCCTAAACATACCGCTTCCCATCGCAAAACCTTCAATAAATGTTTCTCTTTCTCTGTATTAGAAGTCCTCCCCGAATCAGCAACAAATATTGAATTGAGGACTCGCGAGATGGCATTCATTTGGATTTTAAGAGAATTTGAATCGCCCGGGCTAAATTTGGCCCACTGACCAAAAGCCACCCCGCGCTCCCGCTTCCTACCAGTCCCCTTCCCTTCTCCTGTTCCACCTCCCCCCCCCTCAGGTAACAGATCACAATAGCAGTTAGTCTCTTGTCGCCGACGATGACGGCATGACCGTCGAAACGTCCCGTAAAATATTTTTTGAGTGTCCTTTTTATTTCCGTGTACCTGTGTTTTTAAAACTATATTTATATTTGTGTTTTTATTCGCCGAGTACGTTTTCTGAGAAGATATAATTAGTAATATATGAAGCTACAAAACTGACTGACTGACTGACTCACTCACCCATTGACATGAATTCCTGGGCATTTATAATCGAGCTAGAAGGTTGAAATTTTCAGAAGAGGGTTGGAATTTGGTATCGAGTCAGGAAAACATCGGAAATCCCAACATTTTTCATTCATTTCGAGCCCAGATACGATTTTGTTTTTCAATGGGATTTAGCGGGAAAACAAATAATTTCCGTGTAGAGTTATTTTCTTTCATTCATTAAAATATGAAATAATTGAGATAGAAGTTTTATTCTTCGACCAAAATGAGTCTAAAAGATCAAAACATTTACTTATTGCCACCTATTCTTCTCTGTCGATCAATAAACTAAATTATTTCAAGTTTTAAAGCAAAATTAATGCAAATTTCGATATTTTTTCTCTTTCGTTGCTAGGCATTTTTTCCATTGTTTCCTAGACTTGCAGTTCCTTACTAACTGGCTATAAAGGCTGCATTAAGGGGAATTTAACATTCTCGGTGCGTATTTCAATCGCTTTTAACGATATTATACCTTCGAACTACACGATTTACAATGTTTTATGATGATATACATAACTTATGGTATTTTATATCCCTGTATTCTTGCAACCTATCGTAGCTTTGATACTCTCCTCCACTCGCTCATGCCTATGGCATCCGTTGGGATCGCACAGCATTCATCCATTTTACTTCTGAAACAAACCCTTCCACCTTATCCTGGGTTTCCATTTCTCTGTTTTTTCGGGGAACTTAAATCCTTGCTCCTCCTTTCCCAGTGGGAAATTTATCGTCCAAAATACGGTCAAATAACGTTCAGTGAACACTATTAAAGTAATCAAAGGTTATTCTCGAAGGAAATTTAATGAAGGTTCAAATGGAACTCATAGATAGTACAAAAAATATTTAATGGAATAATTCATGGACTGTTCAAAGAATGTTCAACATAAATGGTTCTCTAAATGTAAAAAGTAGTTTCATCTCCGTAGGCTACCATCATAGATCCACAATGTATACTTATACCATAGACTCATCATATCTCCTCATAACTATCGGAATAATACTGTTATCACATGCCTACCTATCATATGCCAATACATAACCATACTCGCAAATGATTGGAATTACGAAACCAGCAGTAAGTGCTATATACCTTGCCACTCCCGTGCGTCAATGTAACTGTGGAGAAGTAATTTTTAAATGTTAATGACGTGATAGTTTGAGAAAATACCATCCAATCGCGATAAATGTTCTCTGTCATTAATTAATTGAAACCTATGTTGCCACACAGGATGAATATCAACTCAATATTGAACTCGAAGCCATGCAATACGTAAATATGGAAATAAGACCACTGGACCAAATGCAACACGCCGCACACACCATGCACATTTCAGGATCGCATGCAATACAACTGACTCCAGAAGTCAAAGGCCAGCAATACAAGACAAAATAAATCTATGAAAATATTTCGACATTACCATTTGAGTTTTGCGTAAACACCACGAATATTCCAATAATGTAGAATGAACATTGTTGTTAGACAATTCAAATATACCTGGTTTAAAGATGTCCTTTAAATGTTCAACCAGGGAGAATTATTGAATAAAACTTTGTGGACTGCAAACGAACGATCTATGAACAGTCTCAAATGAATAGTTCACACATAAACACACAATGAACGTTCTGAGGTTGCACGCTCAGGATATGTCAGTCGTGGGATATTTATGAATTAGTTCATCAATGTCTTCTGCATGCACACAAAAACAAAGCATATATATCATAAACCCATTCCTTTTTTGTAGATTCTCATTATTATATTCTTAGGTCACAAATGCACCCCACTAAAATAATTTTCATGAGTAGTAAGACTAAACTGCTTTCGTTTTTAATGATTTACAATGTACAATCCTACGCTTTACGCCTTCCGCTTGCAAACTGCAATCACCCATTTACTCGTTACTTATTATAGTAATATATAAAGCTACAAAACTGACTGACTCACTCATTGATACAAAGTCCTGGGCATTTCTAATCGAGCTAAAAGGTTGAAATTTTCAGGGGAGGGTTGGAATTTGGTATCGAGTCAGGAAAAAATCGAAATTCCCAACATTTTTTATTCACTTCGAACCCAGATACGATTTTGTTTTTTTAATGGGATTTAAGGGGAAAAACGAATAATATCCGTGTAGATTAATTCTCTTTCTTTCAAAAAAATATGAAATAATTGAGATAGAAGTTTCATTATTCGACAAAAAGGAGGCTAATGCATCAAAGAATTTAATTTTTGCAACCGATTTTTGTCCATCAATCGATAAACTGAATTATAATAAGTTTAAACGCAAAATTAATGCAAATTTCGATCTTTTTTCATTTTCGTCGCTAAGCAATTTTTCCATTGTTTCCGAGGCTTTCAGCACCTTATACTGGCTGTAAAGGCTGCATTTAAGGGAATTTAACCTTCTGTATTTCAATAGCTTTCAACGATATTGTGCCTTTGACCTACAAGACTTAAAATGTTTTATGATGATGATATTGTAGCGGAGGAATCACCCAGAGCCTTGGCAACGGTGGCTATTGACGGGAGAGAAGATAAAAAAGAGAAGATTCGGGGAGTGATGTATTTGTGAACAACTTTAATGTGACTGTGTGAACATATTTAGGGAAATAAAGTATTTCAAGTGTTACGGAAATAAGAAGAGTTGTTTTTGCACCCAGGCACGTAACAACTGGTGTTAGGTGTGGGGTTTGTGCCACCGCGAACGGGCCGAGAGGAAGAAAAACGGCGCCCATGCGCCAGTACAATGTGGGGAGTCCGTCCGAAAGGTTAGCCATCGACGTAGGGGGCCCCTTTCCGGAAACAGACTCGGTAAATAAATACATCCTGGTAGCCGCAGATTACTTCTCGAAATGGGTTGAAGCGTATCCAATAGAGAATCAGGAAGCTACTACTATCGCGACTGTCGTGGCGAGGGAATTATTCTCACGCTTCGGTACACCTTTGGAACTACACTCCGACCAAGGCAGGAACTTCGAGTCTGTCGTTTTCCAACAAGTCTGTTTGCTCATGGGGATAAGAAAAACACGAACTACGCCTCTGCACCCCCAATCGGATGGCATGGTCGAGCGTATGTCCAGGACGATCGGCCGACACCTCTCCAAGGTGGTCTCGGAGAACCAGCGCGATTGGGATGAATATCTGCCACTATTCCTTCTGGCATATAGATCTTCGGTCCATGAAACTGCAGGACAGACCCCAGCGTGCATCCTCTTCGGGAGAGAATTACGCCTGCCATGTGACCTGAGGTTTGGCAGCAAACCCGGCGAAGAACTTATAGCGGGAGAAGATTATGTCAGCCGTTTGAGAGAGAAGATCGACCAAATCCATGATCTAGTCCGTAGAAATATGGAGGAAGCCAGTGACAGAATGAAGTAGAACTACGATAGTCTGGTGGGCCGGCTGGAATTGAGGTACGGCGACAAACACCTCCAACAAGTCTACCATAGCCAATTGCTCACTAGACGTCAAAACCGAGGCGAAACACTGCAAAAATTTGAAGCGGACATCGCGCGACTCGTTTTCTTGGCTTATCCTTCGGCGCCCAGCGAATTCATCGAACGATTGTCAGCAGAGTCGTTCGTGATTGGTGTGGCTGATCCGGAACTGCAGAAACCTCTACGTTTAATGCACCCAAAAACTTTGGACGACGCACTAGCCCGCGCCTTGGAATTCCAAGCGGCTACCGAAACTTCAAAAACCCACGCTTGCGTCCGAAGCACGAGCGAAGAAGAATCCCTCGAAGATAGGATTGAAAAGATCGTAAGAAATTCCTACGGAGCAAAGGACAGCCCATCAAAAGGAATATACGCTGTTGGGATTACGGAGAGCTTGGAAATGTCCGCAGTCGCTGCCAAAATTGCACAATGCGGCAGGGAAACTAAAAAGGGCCGGCGCAGAGGGTCGAGCGTCGGGGAGTGGCCCTGTGGCCCCGCAGGAAGTAATAAAAATTGTCTCTCTTGTACGTCGGGTGGACAGCCTCTTTGGGAACGGATACGTGAATGGTGTAGGTCGTGTTATGCTGTTGGATACTGGCGCCACGACCACGATCCTGAGAAAGGGTACCGCGAGAGGAGATCTCCAGCCTACAAGAGTTGACTTAAGAACTGCCACAGGTCAAACAGTTAAAACGAACGGAGAGGGTCATCGACATCAAGCTGGGAGACAACAAGAGTAAACATCGAGTGATAGTAGCTGACATCGTAGAAGATGTCATCTTGGGAATGGATGTTTTGTTAGAATTGGAGGTGACTTTGGACTTGAAACGGAAATATGTCAAAGTGGCTGGCGAAGTCCTATACGATCGACAGAGAGAGAGGCCGTAAAAGTCGTCGTCGATATGGATGAGGTTCTTCCTCCCAAAAGTGGCAATGTCATCTTGGGTCACCTGCTCTATATTGATCGGATGGTGACGGGAATCGTCGAACCCATAACCGAAGACATTCGTCGAGGAATTTTGGTGGGAAGAACTATGGCTGTCACCCAAGATACCACACCGATACGAATTATGAATGTGAGCGACGTGTCGGTGACCCTAAAGAAGGGAACGCAAGTGGCCTTGTGCCATCCGATAGCGTCAGTCAACTGTCGACAAACGTACGCGGTGGAACCCCAAATGAACGCCGAGGAGTTAACGAAACTTACGTCAGCTCTCCAACTAACGAAGACGAAGTTAACGACCAGGCAGAAGGGCGAGGTTGACAAGCTACTGAGTGAATATCAGGACATCTTTGCGTCAGAGGAGTGCCCATATGGAAGGACGAAGCTGGTGAAGCACAGCATAAATACCGGTAACGCTCAACCCATTCGCCAATGCCCGCAACGGCTGCCGTTCAGCAAACGTGAAGAGGCAGAGAAAATCATCCAAGACATGCATGAACAAGGTGTCATTGAACCGTCAAGTAGTCCCTGGACGTCACCGGTAGTGTTGGTGAAGAAAAAAGACGGGTCGACCAGATTTTGCGTAGACTACAGACAACTGAACAACAAGACTGTCAGGGATAGTTATCCTCCACGATTAGACGACACCTTAGACACATTGGTCGGATCCCAAGTGTTTTCGACACTAGATTTGAAAAGTGGATATTGGCAAGTCGAAATGGAGCCACAAGATCGAAAGAAGACTGCGTTCTCGATTGGTACGGGCCTCTGGAAATTTACAGCGATGCCCTTTGGGCTATGTAACGCGCCTGCAACCTTTGAGAGATTAATGGAGATGGTTCTACGAGGAATGTCATGGAAAACCTGTTTGGTTTACCTGGACGACGTGATAGTGATCTGTAGGACATTTGACGACCATCTCAGGAATCTGAGAGAGGTATTCCAATGGTTTAAGGAAGCCCACTTGAAGCTGAATCCAAGACATTCCAGCTCTTTCAGGAAAAAGTCAAGTACTTGGGTCACATTGTCTCGAAGGATGGCGTGTCAGTAGACCCTGAGAAGACGCATGCCGTGACACATTGGCCAGTTCCGAGAGACGTGCGCGAACTCCGAAGATTCCTTGGATTATGCACCTACTATCGACGCTTTGTTCTTGGATTTGCCGATATAGCCAACCCGTTGACTCGCCTGACGGAAGAAGGCCGAGAATATATATGGAGCGAAGACAGCCAAGCAACTTTTGAAAAGATTAAGACGTTGTTGGCCACCTCGCCTATTCTGAGCTATCAACTTGCTACTGGCTTGTTTGTACTCGACACGGATGCAAGTAACGTGGGAATTGGCGAAGTCCTATCACAGATTCAGGATGGACAGGAGAAAGTAATAGCTTATTTCAGTAAAGTTCTGTCAAAACTTGAAAGGAATTATTGCGTGACCAGGCGAGAATTGTTGGCTGTAGTGAATTCAGTTGAAAATTTCCACAAGTATCTGTTCGGGAGAAGGAATCTACTTCGGACGGACCACGGCGCGTTGGGATGGCTGATGCAATTCAAGAACCCAGAAGGACAAATCGCCCGCTGGCTAGAGCGTCTGAAAGAGTATGAGTTCGAGATTAAACATCGGGCTGGAGTCATTCACATGAATGCTGATGCCTTGTCCAGGAGGCCGTGTCCGGCGGAATGTGGCCATTGCTTGCGACAAGAAGGAAGAATTAGTCAGGCAAGACGAGTGATTGTGGTCGACGACGGTTGGGTACCCACCGCGCTTCGTTCCAAACAATCTGAAGATTCGGAAATTGGTAAGATAATCCGTTGGAAAGAAGCGGGACGCCAACCTGGGTGGGAAGAAGTCGCTCCTTCGAGTCAAAAAGTAAAGTCGTATTGGGCACAATGGGACAGCTTGAAGTTAGACGACGGAGTTTTGAAGCGAGTGGTCGAGAGCCTCGATGGGACATCTTCCAGGACACAGATCGTCGTTACGCAGAAATTGGTACCTGAAGTTCTACAGAATCTGCACGACGGGAGCTCCGGAGGTCATTTTGGCATCAGTAAAACACTAGCCAAGGTCAGAGAGAGGTTCTACTAGGTTAATTGCAGGGAGGATGTCAAATATTGGTGCAGAAGGTGCGAGGTTTGTGCCACCGCGAACGGGCTGAGAGGAAGAAAAACGGCGCCCATGTGTCGGTACAACGTGGGGAGCCCGTTCGAAAGGTTAGCCATCGACTCTTTCCGGAAACAGACTCGGTAAATAAATACATCCTGGTAGCCGCAGATTACTTCTCGAAATGGATTGAAGCATATCCAATAGAGAATCAGGAAGCTACTACTATCGCGACTGTCGTGGCGAGGGAATTATTCTCATGCTTCGGTACACCATTGGAACTACACTCCTACCAGAGCAGGAACTTCGAGTCTGTCGCATTCCAACAAGTCTGTTTGCTCATGGGGATAAGAAAAACACGAACTACGCCTCTACACCCCCAATCGGATGGCATGGTCGAGCGTATGAACAGGACGATCGGCCGACACCTCTCCAAGGTGGTCTCGGAGAACCAGCGCGATTGGGATGAATATCTGCCACTATTCCTTCTGGCATATAGATCTTCGGTCCATGAAACTGCAGCAAAGACCTCAGCTTGCATCCTCTTCGGGAGAGAATTACGCCTGCCATGTGACCTGAGGTTTGGCAGCTAACTACAATGCTCGAGCGCAAGAGGGAGGTTTCCAGGCTAAAGACCAAGTACGGTTCTACAACCCCCAGAGGCGGCGTGGCCTGTCACCTATATTTTAACGAGCGTGGGAAGGTCCGTATTAAGTCCTGAAGCGAATAAACGATGTTATTTATCGCATTCGCAAACCCCCTCGAGGAAAACCGAAAGTGGTCCATTATAATCGACTGACAACTTACGCAGGTGGCAACGCAAGAGTCGAGGGAGACCAAGAGGTGAACGCGCATTTGGTGGCCGATCAACTTGGCCAAGACCTAAGTAAGAACTGTTCCGGGACGAAACAGCTTTAGGAGGGGGCAGTGTAGCGGAGGAATCATACATAGCCTTGGCAACGGTGGCTATTGACGGGAGAGAAGATAAACAAGAGAGGATTCGGGGAATTATGTATTTGTGAACAACTTTAATGTGACTGTGTGAACATATTTAGGGAAAGAAAGGTGTTTCAAGTGTTACGGAAATAAGAAGAGTTGTTTTTGCACCCACGCACGTAACAATATATATAAATTATGGTAATTTGTTGTTGAGAGAAGTTGGCTAAACTCAGTCAGTTTTACGTAAATAATTAATTGCAAGGTTGACATGTAAACATTTACTTGGTCGCATATGTTACTTTGGTTGTATAAAATAAATAAAAAGGTTATTGTTCCGTTGTTCACGCATTGAACATGATATCATATTTATTCTCTCTCACGATAAAACCAGTTAATTAATTAAGAATAAGACAAGTAATAACTAGAAATAACCAAGAATCTAACATTTATAACCCTGTAGTCATGCAAACTATGAATGAAAGGGATCGAATTACGAATTCCTTTACATAAACGACACAGTCATTTCACTCTCACATTGTAAACTGTAGTCATGCTCTGACATTATATTAAAATCTGAGAAAAAATAACCAGCACTCTCATTACAAGGACGCATAGAAAATATATTTGGTGGAGGCCATGAATTGGTTAACACCTCATTAGATAGAAAGGAGACTATTCCTCAACTGTTATTAGTGTTTATGATTTCCTTTGCATATGCGTTAATAGTAGCTAAATGGCACATGAATTGAAATAGAAATAAATCGAACACAAATTTACAACACCCGAAGCTTTTATATCGATCATGGACTCATTCATTCACGGCTGGATTCTTTGAGTATTATTATTTGTTGATCTTCATTTAAAATTGTCTAGCTATTAAATATTATCACAGTTTATGCTCACAAGCATCAACATTCAATGTAGAATAGAGGACCCCTGCAGCCCGCGGGCCGTTTTGCTACCTACGAAATCTTTATGCGGTCAGCGAAAAATTATTTATTCAGCCCGCATAGCTTACGGTTACTAATCATTTTTATTTATAGACCAAGTAATTCATGGTAAGAAGTCCTTGATCATTTTCTTGGCTTTGATATATCACGAAACCTTCAGAAGTATGAAGAGGTCCATAAGCATGTTGCTCTCGCATTTCATGTTTTACAGGGAAACATCATATGAAAAACTTACTTGCAACCCGCTTACAATTTTCATTTACATTGCCATTTTTATCTTCAAGGGTTCACTAATTCAAGCTTAGGTTACGCCAATTATCTTTGCTTGCTTATTTCTCGTATCAATAAGAATTTCCGTGGACTTTGTAAGAATATTTATAACGCATTTATATTTTTTTCAATGCGATAATACAAAAATAACCACAGGTAATAACCCGAGATCCAGACCAGAAAGGATTTAGTTTTTTGTTGTTAAAAGAGTAAAATTAAAAGTTTCCATGTATGATAACGTTCTTCCTCGAATTTTTACATGAAAAAACCATACAACCATGAAACTTAGTGAACAATATGCCTATTTGATCAAGGTTTAAGTTTCTTTCCACCGATTTTAAAGTATTGGCAATATCTTTCGCAATTTAAGTTTAAACGCTTGGTTATTGCGTTTCTCGCCTCTTTTCCAAGATCAAACCAATAGCAAACACCATTATTTGGCTTGAACTTAAATTTGATTAACACCTCAATAGATAGAAAACAACAGACAGCTCGCGGACTTCATTGAAATGTGAAAATCCATTTCATTTAACTGGACTTAAACTCATTCAATACAGAACTATTTATTAGTAATTATGATTTACAATGCACATGCGTTAGAGGTACCTAGCTAAATGGCTCATGGATTGTAACAGAAATGTATTAAACACACATTTACAACAACCAAAGCATTTTTATCGATCATGGACTCATTCATTCACGGTTAGTATCTTAAAGTTATATTATTTGCTGATATTCATTTAAAATCGCCTACCTATCACTTACCCTGTATCTCATTATTATATTCTTAGGTCACCAATACACCCAATTAAAATCATTTCCATGAGCAGTAATACCTTATTGCTTTCTTTTTTAATGATTTACAATGTACTTCACCCCATCCGCTTGCAAACTGCAAGCACCCATTTACTCGTTATATATAAATATGCTTCTACAGAACTTTTAATATTTGTGTTACTTGAATGTAACTATTCCCAGAGGTGGCGCAAACATTTTTTAAGGAACAAAATATTACTTCAAGACTCATGAAATTCGTTCTTGCATTATGAGTCCTATCAATATGATATTTAACGTCCATAATGGCTTTTAAATAGCTAAATTTTGATATTTTCGGTGCTAACTTGCTCAGTTTTTAATTTAAATTTCGACATAAAAAAAAATTTTCTTCAAACAGTTCGAAAATGTTTTTAGTTGAAGTTGTGGGTTCAGATTTCTCAACGAGCTACTTTCTGAATGCGTGCATCAATCTGACTTCACGATAGAATTACAAATTTGAACGAATTTTTTTAAATTAAAATATTTAAGCTTATAAAAAGATAACTATTACAATTGAAATATTTACAGTAAAAACGATTCGATTTATTGATACAAATCAAATATAATTTAATTTAGTCACGTGCTACCAATATAAAAAATATATAAACCTTTGAAATTTGGTAATTATGTAGGACCCTGGTTGTCAAAATCATATTTTTTTGTTGTCACGTAAGTGATTTATATTAAAATTCAAAAATGCTATTGCTCTTTTTTTGATAGTAGAATACTCTAATAACTCAGGTGTAGGTATTCCAAAAACACGGATTCGCATGGCGAGAAATTTGAAAACTAAAACAAAAATTGTTGTTTATGTAACGACAATAATTTTTGTTTAAATGTGGTTTATAATGTATTATTTATGAAATGTTCTTTGTTTTTATTGTCCTATGTACTATTATTATATTATAATATGACTTGTTAGAACTTTAATTTTTGTCTACTAATTGAAATAAATATTATGATAGTTGTGTGTAAAACATTTTATTATTTGAATAAACAAAATATCATATAAGGAAGTAATAACGAGATCAGGTCATGAAATTAAAACAGCAATTCTTTGCCGACGTTTCGGAATTACAAAATAACGAGGTTTCTAACAATACTGTAACACCATTTCACTAAATTAAACTATACATATTTATATGTACATAATATTCTTGTCTACTAAATATAATAAATTCTTGGTCGGTATATATATAGAATCAATTTAAATAAAAATTTAAAAAGTTTTTGATGTATTTCTGTTTGTATCTTCCGTGATTTATTACGTTGTCAACCTTGGTTTCTATTTACTAGTCATTAAATGACCTGATGTTGAAGATCTCAAATGAATGTATTCTAAGGTAACATGTTATAGATAATTATTAGACAAATTGATGTAAATGCTGTGTTGTTCTTTTGTTGTTTGACCATCGTATATTTTATTTAGCCCTGAAGATGGAATTATTAAATTCCGAAACGTCGGCAAATAATAGCTGTTTTAATTTCATGACCTAAACTCGATATTACTTATATAAAATTGTGAGGTCGATATGATTATCAACTATAACAACTTTTAAAATTTAGGAGGGGCACTATGACTTTAACATTATTTTTGTTTCGTTGTTGGGTGTTGCCATGACTAAGTTCAGAGACAAAAAGATACAAAGTTGAAGGTTGGAAGGGGAGAAGATGTTACAAAATTAAAGGTGCATGTTGAAGGTTGGGAGAGGGTAGGATGTTTACAAATTAATGGGACCGGTTGAGGCCAGGTGGGTGAAGAGCGTTGAAATACAATATGCAGGCTTGTTCTAAAGTTCTCAAAGCAATTAGAGTGGCTGTGAGGGGTGGAGAATTGCCATAACGGCTACATTGTAGCAATTGTCAAATTTAGTAGAATGGGAAGAGGCATGAGTAGGGACAGAATGAGAGAAGTATTCGCAGGATGGATTCCATGATGCACGATGATTCTCTATTTTGATATTGAGAGGTGTACTACAGAGCCCAATGTAAAAGGCTGGGCATAGCTTACAAATAAGTATTTAAACTATGTTATAGGTGGTACAGGAAGGTGAGGAAACGGAAGGAAGGTGAGATTTGAAGAATTGATTGGGGAGTCAGTTCATGATAAATATTAAGCATGTTTTGAATAAAGGCCGGTTGCTAGGGGTGGCAGGAGTTTTGGAGCGGATGACTGATTTGGTGAGAGGTTTGGTGACCTTGAATTAATTTGATAGGTTAGATGGACGCTTATGAGTAACGGAGGGACATTTGGGGAATAAAATAGTAGTTGTAGGATTATTCGAAAGGGTAGGAAATAATTCTTTAAGGAGATGCTTTAGGTACTGTATGCCTGGGAAGAATGTGGTGCAAATGGAAAGGTTTTTAGGGTTTGAATCTGATGGTGGTTTAGGTTGGCAGGACTTTCTGAGTATTTTTTATACAAAATGGTGTTAGGATATCCTCTGCGGAGGAGAGACTGGTGTAGGTTGGATACGAAACGGTCAAGGGGCTCCGGATTGTTACAAATTCGATGACCACTGCTGGAAAAAGAGTATGGGAGGGAACGTTTTGTAAGAGAGGGTTGAAAACTGCTGAAATTAAGGTATTGCTGTTTGTTTGTGGGTTAAATATGGACAGAGGTACTAAATTGACGGTTGGATAAAGAGATGTCAACGTCTAGGAAATTCATTTGGGTGGAAGGGATATCTGAAGTGAAAGATACAGAAGATGATGCGTTAAGAGAAGAAGTAAAAGAATTTAGGGAGTCGATGTCATGTGGCCAAAGTAGAAAAAATCTCTATATATAAAACGGAATGTCCTGACTGACTAACTGACTCACTCATCAACACACAGCCCAAACTATTGGTGATAAAACGTGACATTTTGAGGATGTATCCGTACCGCGGAGTAAAGGCGCACTAAGAAAGGATTTTTTAAATAAACAAGTTTTGGGTTGTTTTTACCCCATTCATATTAACTTTTATTCCCATAAGAAAAGTATTGAATTCGCTGCAGGTGTTTTTTTCTTTGCCTTTTTAAATTACCTGCACTCAAGATATTGAATGGAAATTTATATCATCGAACGCATAAAAGAATGCAGTATTTAATTATGTCATTATATTTGCTTATACGCTTCGTTTTTGTCTCCTTATTGCGTTTTTAATTCTAAATACATCAATTTTCTTCCTTTTCAACAATAGAAATTTCCTTGGCAACTAGGCGTGAATATCCATTTAATAGCGATTTCATGATAGGCCATTCATGCCTGCAGCATTTATAGGCCAAGTTCAGTGACTTAGTTGATAGTGTTTACCCCAACCTCACTATTTGCGTTTAATGGATTTTACATAGTACCAGCATTTAGCACGTCACATTGATTCTTATCACATACAACGGCTTTCATGTTTTCTCTCTCGCACTGAATTTTAACGGGCACCCTAATATTGCCCATATTAGCATTATTTATAGCCGCAGTATGTAATCACATTACAAAGTAGTATACTTGGTATTTTTCTGCTTCTGGAATTATTATAGAATATGTATGCCATCTAAAATATTCTGAGAATTTGAACTTAAAATTATGATGCGTAGGAACATTTATTTTTCCAAGAAAAACGAACGAATAAACAGAAGAGTAAGATGTAAACCTAGGAAGAGCAAAACTCTGATCAGACACTGAAAAACATCTAAGGATATACTTTCTCATACAAATGAAATACCAAAGAAAAAATCACTTACGAGGGAAAAATAAATAAAAATAACATCACTAGTGAGGAAAATAGTAGGAGAAAATAATAAAATCAGAAAATAAACAAAATCATCAGTCTAATTAGACACTCGATTTCGAATGATTTCGAAGTATAAAAAGGGGACCGTCATGACATATGAGATAAAATAGAAATTTGAATGCATCCATGCATTTGAATGCATCACGTCATGAGAGGTTGGATAACCAGATAGATCCACAATTAAAATACCATATACGTAGCTGATAGGAAGATGGGCGTCAATGGAACTTGCTTCCGCCGAAATGTTCACCTGAAGACAGCCTAATTGAAACTGAACATTTCTTTCGATCAGGCATATGGGCACTCATTTTCGTGGCTGAGTTTGTCCGGGCCCGAAATGACCTATTTAGTATTATTAATAACATTTTCTCATTTTGTTTGAATCCTTTCCGCAGACAAAACAGCATTAGGAGAAGGCGACAGCAGTTAGCACTAGGTGACAAGGAATGAAAAGGAAGAATCATGACCGCTTTTATTAATGAAAAATAAAAAAGGATAGGAAAAATGTTAAAATTATGGGTTAGGTAAAGTTTTCAGCCTAAATGAAACTCATGTTCCACGCTAAGATGCGATTATCACGTAAGCAAAGATCGCAGGGATGTACGAGGTATTGATTTGTAATGAATAGAAATGAAGAAGGTAAATGCGATCATGCATTAATACTCTAGATGGCATACGCGATAGACTAAAATATTTTGTAGGTGGGCGAGTCACTTTAGCTACATATCTCTCTAGACCTCGAAAGGCATCCAGAATTTGTGTTGAGACCCAAATGCTGTCACCCCTCGAACATACTAACCCCAAGGATGGCTGAAACATCGATGCTAAAGCAAAATGATGACAGCACGGCATTAGTAAGATTTACTTTTTTGAAGAAAGCTATCTTCAAAGTATTTCAGTAGTATTGCCAACGAGATACACACTCTAAAATCAATGACAATATTAGAGCGAAAGCGCACAAAAGAGAAATGATTTTCCTCAAGACTTGGAAGAAAGAAAATGGGCTTAAAAATGGGGAATAAAATAAAAATACACATCTATCTAGGCATTTATAAATACTATCTCCATACAAAAACCAACACTTCCATTACACCAGTTTCGGCACCTACCGATTCCACTCTTGTCGGTGCTTGTCCTCAGCAAGCTACCCAACACAAAAAGGTTTCTTCGCCACCGTAAATAATTCATTCGTCACGATGGTGAAGGGACACTGGAATGCTTTTATCGTCTTTCAGTAGAATAAACTACTACTGAGGCTGAGATCCTCACTTCTCAAATAGCACTGTCATCCCCTATTACCTTGAAGCGTTCATTTCCTACGATTGCTAATAGCTCAATCTATACGGAAGAACTTAATGCAGCTGTAACTGGAGGGGAGCATAGCGGAGAAAACTATGTATGATCAATATGTTTTATATGACAAAACTTTCATCATATTACGCCTTAATGGAGATAATCGTCAATGTTCATGGCGAAGGCTACCTCAGAACTACATTCTGTGCATTGCTTTGCTGTTCATTGCCCATTCATCTGTTCATTGCTTTAGGACTATAAAATTCCAACCGACGAGACTAATAATTAAATAAAATCATGAATTTTCCCTGCATCGCATCAAGAATATACCACTATTCCAAAATAGGATGATTCGACTCAAATTATTGGCACATCTTAATGTAAAAGGATTGTTATTGTACCTTTAAATTTAAGATCCATGTTTAAACTTAATGTGCAAAAATGATGACGGTTGATCATGATACCAACCGCAAACACATAGATTTCTGAGAAATGAAGTGAATATCTGATGGTTCCGATTCAAAAGAGGAAACAAGTTGTATTATACATCTATCGTTACCCAATTTTAGGTAAGTCCAGGCTACCAGCAAAACTCATCTATAACTCAACGACCTACCCTAACAAAGATTTCAACACTGGCTCCAAAACACCCCATGAGGAAACGTTATGCAACAATTACTCAATGGGCGAGATGACAACAAAGGACGAATGCCAACGATGACGAAGGCGAGAATGTAGATTCTCTCCTCCTTCAATCTCCCCACTATAGGTCCATTCCCTACGCTTCGATACCCCAGAACTCTTACCCTAAAAAAATCTTCATTCCTTCCCTCCCCCGACGCCGGAACATCTGCGAGTTATACACCGTTCACGGTTTAGCCATCCTCCTAGGCGCCGATCGTCCGCCCCGCTTTGCGGAGTTCTCCTCCTGTGATTCACCGCACAGGATGGCGGCGAGAGCCGAGGGAGCGGTGAGCTTCAGTAAGGGGAATGAGAGAAGGAAAGAAGGATGAGAAGAGGAAGAGAGACGTAGAGGTATGGCGGTGGAGAGGAAGCGAAAAATCGTGCGAAGGGCGAAGAGATACGGCCAATGCTCGTCCATGGAGAGAAAAGAGGGTTCTTCTACCCCACCCCAACTCCTTCCCCTCCCACACCACCACTTTGCCCACCCCGCACCATGATTCTCCCCATCCTCCCGCCCCCACAATACTACTCCCCCTTCGCGGCCCCTCCTAACCCTTCTCACCCATTCTATACCTTCCCACCGCTCCCCCACACCGTCCCGCCGCTCGGGGAGTGGGTGGGAGGGCGGAGGTACTCTTTATAAGGAGGCCGACGGACCATCAGAGCAGCCAAACACGCCCGGAGCGAACGAACACACGTCGGCCGCGCTTAAAAACCCCGACGACACACGATCTTCACCGACCCACCGCAACGCGAAACCCTTCCACGAGTGTGCCCACCAACCACCGAGGTGAGAGAAGGGGTTACAAGCCGTCGCCCGGCGAGAATCAGTGAAGTGCTTGCAGAGGAGGAGGCTCTCCTCTTTTGTTTTAACGTATCCCGAGGGAGGCAGGCGAAGGAGACCGCGGACCCGACCAGGGAAGACGACGCCCGCGCGCGAGGGAACAGCAGCGGTGAAGCGAGCAGTCCCGAGGAAACGAAACAGGTGAGTAGCCGGCGACGGCAAAGCAATAAACACCAAACACACCTAAAAAAACCCTAGGAAAACCACAGACCTTGCGAAAATGACGAACGGATTACACGGTACGCAGTCACGAACACAGCTGCAGGATTAAAAATCAAAGTGAATAAATTCACCGCGAAAATATCGCTTGAAATGACTGAATGGAACCCGTATCTCCCAGTTGCCGCCTCACGAGCAATTATGGGAAATGCGGTTAACCCAAGGAAATTATTTTTTTTTTGATTTGCCACCTGACCGGTGCTTGGAAGATCCTGGTTCTTTTCCTAGTCAATTTATCGATTTTCTCATTTTCCACCTGACGGGCGATTGGGTGATCCGGATTCTTATCCTCGTCGTGCCAAATGACTGCTTTACGGTGAATTCCCTCACTAAAATGGTATTTTCTTCGAGCCCCTTTCTCTCAGAGCAGAAATTGGAAGACACGGGTTCGAATCCCAGTCGAATCAAATGATTTTTTACAGTGAATTTCCTCACTTTTGTGTGAAACTCTTCGAGAAAACTCCGAACGCACCAGAACTGCCAGTACGAGGCGAAACGCATTTCCCGCCCAAAAAACCACGTCGGCCTCCCGCCAGGCCGAGAGTGAAGGGAAAGAGAATGAAGCCGACTTGTCTAGGCGGCCTCTCTTCCTCGTCGTGGCTGAGATGATATTTCTTTTTTATTTATCATTCTCTCACTGACTAGTTCGGCGGGAAAGTGTGCGAAGTTGTGGTGGTGACACAGACAGTTGGGACCGTGTGAAAGGTTGGGATGTCGAGATGATTGCGTAGTTTCGTTCCGTCGCGGCAGCCCGAGTTCTTTATTCGATGTCGAGGCAAATGCCCTTCACGTGGGAAGGGGGTGAAATCAGAAAACTGAAAGTGGCTATATTGCGATCAAAAGTGAATAAAATAACAAAAACCTTACCGATACCTGGAGTTTAGATTCCTTTCCAGGAAATTCTGAATTTTTGCCGGAGATTCCAACGCACGAAATGCCTGCCGGGGTGATTTTTCGAGATTGTTATAGCTTGAAAAGTTTTTTTTTCAGTTGTAAAAATATTGATTTTTTATAGATAAGTTGAAAGATATACACGACAGTTAATGATACAAAACGTTTAAAAACTAACAAATGTGAAAGAAACAAAAAAATGAATCCATAGAAACACGCTAGGTATGTTCTAAAATGCTCAGAGAATGAGATTCGGAACTAATCGCATCGCCCATCTACACTGCTTATGTTGAATTCCCTTTCTTATTTTCTCCAAAACAACAGTCATGGCCTACGTAATAGATACGACCAAAGAGAACGTTCTTTACATAAAAATAAGGAAAATGTGGTCGGTGAATTCATACCCATTATTTAATTTGTTTTTAGCAAGACAATTACGAAGTCGGTGATGTAGTAGCAAAATGCACTCACTACCTGCGCAAAAAATCCACAAAAAATGATTACTCAAACAAGCGAATTGTACTTAAAAGCATAGCTTAGAATTTATTAAATCGAACAAACGTAGCATAAGCATGAGAATTTTTTTAAATGTTTTTTCCACGTCCGTAAAATAAATTTCCATGAAAATGATACCAAGAGTGATGCATGAGGCTATTGATACCATGTTTATTAAACGTATCTAGTAATTTAATTTTTTATCGCGCTATACAATACATACTACAGAAGTATTTTCATAATTAGCATAAAATAAAGAGCTGAAATATAAACCGTAGCAATTTATCAGATATTTAACCATCACCACAAATCCATGAAATATTAAGTGAAAATGCTGAGAGGGCGTGCAAATGCGAACACCTGACAACTCTGAGATTTTCCGTCATAAATGAAATAAGAAACGGAGAAAGGCTAGCGACTGATAAGTTCGACTGACGACGTGTATGCTAGAGCCCTGAAATTACTGCATAAATTATATTCGATAACCTCCATCGGCTGCGTTTCCTCATTAGCAAACCACTGTGAACGGCACAAGTTTTTTATATCAGATATATCCTCGAGTTTCCGGTATTAATAAATTCGCTGAAGACAAAAGTCGAGAACGGAGAGGAATTAACGACGTAATAAACTTCTAGGGAAGAGGAATAGGAAGTTTTGAGCGACACCGATGCACGAATGCATTACAATAAGGAGTCACCTTCGGAACACTCGAGGCGAGAATGCTCCAGAAAATGAAGATAAGGCGAGAGTGAGGGAGGAATTTAGAGAAAACAAGTAACGACTTGAATGCAAGCGATCCCATGATTATCGAGGTTGGTCTTGAAGAGAAGAAGAGGCATTGCGGCAGTGGATCCAGGGGGGGGGAGGGAAGAGAAGAGGGCGAGGAAGGAGTTAGGGGAGCAGTGGGGAGGAAATTCTGCGGGAATGGCCGGCTGCAGGTGAGATCTGAGAGAATGGACGAGGCTGCGAAAATGATGGTGTGAACACCGCAACAAACGAAGAAAGAGCCATTGTTGTCCACGCGGCGGACACCAGAAGGCCGCAGTTGAAGGAGAAAAACAAAAGTCAGCGAGCGTAACCGGAGGAAGTCTACAAGATGAGACAACGTGATTAGGGTGGAGGGGGAAACGAAACTAGGCATGGAAAAAGTGGCTGATTAGACACGGTGCACCTTAGATCCCCAAGACAAATTATCTCTTGCGTAAATTACTGATTTTGAAAAAATGTAAATATTTATATTTCAGTAGTTATCATAGAACTCGGGTTCAAGAAAAAAAATCTCTCATGGGTAGCACGAAGATGATTAGCGCCAAATTTAATTCGTTAATTAAGTTTTATCAACATCATCTTTCCCCACAGTCAACTTAGAAAAAAACTTAAAATCAAGAGATGAATCACAGTTCAAAGCAAAAAGAGGTTGAAGGTGTTTTTATCAGCACATAATTTAAAAAAATAGAAGCCAGATTACTACATCTCAACAAAGTAAAGATGGATCAGTTCAATTCCGTGAATGATCACACTCTCAACAGTGGCGTAACAATAAACGCCATTTCATAAAATCCCTCTTTAATTTTTATGGATTTCACCCACGAACAATATCAAAATATAAACATCGCAAACTAATGTTTTAAATATTACGGAGAGAGAAACGTAATGACATTACCAGCAGATAACCAATGGCACTTTTCTTTTATATTTGAATTACAAAATGAAACAGATTCCTAGGCATTTTGCCCCAGGAACCGTTTAATTTGATCCATCGGTGGGCTCTGAAGACATTACTTCATTACTTTACGATCACAAATATCTAGGACCCGTTTCTCAAACCTACGATTTAATTTAAGTGATAAAGACTTCATAAAAATAAAAACCATTATAAAATAATCAAATTAAATTGCGCAAATGGATCGGTGAAACATTCTACGTGCATCAGAAAGCTTATGATAACAGAACTACGGTGAGTTGTAAATTGTCGAGTAGCTTAGGGAAAAGAGCCCCTGAAGCTTTTTCATTTCTTTGACATTACATCATCAGCTCTGCTAGTAAATATTGCATAGAAGGATTATCTAATTAATCATTTTCCTTTCATTTCAACGACATCACCAGCCATTACACCTAGAAACTAATTTCCTCATAAACAAGCGCTCTCATTTACACATGTTTCATTGGTGGTTGCGAAAATGTTGTATACCATCATGATTCCAAAAGAATTACATTTTATATAACTCACGAAATTCATCCACGAGCATTTAACACCGAACACTCATTTTACATTTACATGCGGTCAAAAATATTTAAATTATCGGATGAATTATCAATACTTGGCAAAGTGAAACTATCTTTGCACTATAGGAACAATCACTGAAAGAAAATATCGAGGAAAATCTCTGCCTATGAGATAGTGACCTTTAAAAATCTGAATGAGGAAAAATAATTTTTCCCCAAAGTTTATATAAAATAAGTTCCCAAGTTTGTAATTTTTAGTCAGGTAGGTACCCAACTGGGCTACATGATCCCCATTAGCTAAAGTAAATAAAAAGCAATAAAATTCATTGAGTATTCAATCTCAATTCAAGTCTCACGAGAAGGTGGGTATATCACTCACACTTTATTTAAGCGGCACACACAGCTTCACAACATCAAAATATAGCCCTCATTATGCCCGTACTTTCACTTATGCATAACATATATTACTACCAGGTTATATATAATTATGGCAATTTTCAATGAATGGCTTTGATGTTAACGTGCTGTCCAACGGCAAATGAAATGATCGAAATAAAATGGTAATGAATCCACAAATTTCATATGAATTTCACATTAATGTATTATGAATTATTCATAAGCTGGATGAGGGACAAATTAATTCCATCAAAGAGGGTATCATCGAATATTTTCCTGTTTCTATTTAACCCAATTCCAGAATATATTCTTTCTCTTGCCATTAAACTAACACCCACCTAACTTACATGTTAAGTGATGGTGAGAATCAAATTATCAAAATTGCAGGAACATGGTTGATGGTTGGTGATTAACACCGTGGAAAGTGATTGGCACCTAGAAGGAATAAAATATTATACTATATTTTTAACACTAACTTAAGAGCTTCTACCGATTTCAACATTTCCATCATTTAGCTCTCTGGTACGAGTAAAAGGACTTGAACCAAAGTGCTACTTGACAGTGACGTAAATGTCGAAACTGATTGTAGTTATACATACATAAGAGTGGAAGATCATTACTGGCTCATTTTACAATGACTGATTACCGCTAACCGTGAGCCAACGTGAAAGTTAAGTAAATGCTGCGATTTCCCGCAGATCTGATAAATCACACCAGAGAGTCCTCAAGTTTATTTGAACGTTAGCAACGGAACAACAACCGCAACAATTCTCATGCCACGCAGTCCTGAATCAGACTTGATAAAACCGGGAAGAAGTATTTTATTCCTTCAAGATTCGAATCACAGTCATGTGAATATTGAAAATCCAAAATTCTCACTTTCAATCCAATAGATTCAGGCTTAATCCTTGACTGATATTTTCTGCGCTTTTTGTCCTCTCTTCCCTAGGCAGTAGACCAGGCAAAGGGTCAAGATGAGGTGGGCAGCAGTCGTGGCCCTGTTGGTGGTCTCCGCCACGGCCCTACCGTTGAAGGAGCAAGAGGTGGTATCAGACGACAAGCCCCGACCCGTCCTGCCCCTCGTCATAAGCGACTACTCCTCGGTCAAGGAGAGCGAGGCCATTGGCACGCCCGTCGACAAGAAACTTCCGGAAGGGCCGAAAGAGAATGTGGTGGTGGATGACGCAGCCAAGGGGGAGACTCTCAAGGCTGCAGAGGAGCCGAAACCGGTGGTGGAGGAGGCGGTAAAAGAGGAGCCAGAGAAGGTGGTCCCCGCCGTGGAGGACGTAGCCAAGGCTGAGGTGGCTGAAGAAAAGGTTGAGGAGATGGTGAAGGAGCCTCCCATGTCCGCGGAAGAGATGATGAAGGAGGAGGTGATGAAGGAGGAGGCCAAGAAGGAGGAGGAGATGAAGGAGGAGCAGATAGTCAAGGAGGAGATGATCAAAGAGGAGGAGATCGTAAAGAAGGAGGTCGAGGAGGAGATGAAGGAAGCGGAGGAGATAAAGGAGGCCGAGGAGATAAAGGTGGTCGAGGAGATGATTAAGGCAGAAGTGGAGGGCGAGAAGGTGGAGGTGAAGAGCGCCAACCTTGAGCTTCCCGTCGAGAAACCCTTGGCCGACGAACCCATTGTCCTTGTCGACCCAGTCCCAGTCGTCGTCCCCTTGCCCGTGAAAGATGAGGTCAGGACCACGGAGGAGAAGGTGGAGGAAAAGGTTGAGGAAACGGTGGAGGTGGTGAAGGAACCCGTAATCGTGGTTGAGATGGAGAGGAAGGAAGAGCCTGTCGTGGAACCCATCGTGGAACCAGTCAAAGAGATAGTCGTCATCGAAGAGCTCGTCCCGGAGGTGGTTAAGGCCGAGCCAGAAAAGGTGGTAGAGGTACCCGAGATGGTCCAGGAGGTTAAGGCCGTCCCCGAGGTCGCACCCTTGGTCATCGATATAGTCAAGGAGGAACCCGAATTGGTGAAGGAAGAGCCGGAGATGGAGAAGAAGGAACCCGAAATGGTTAAGGAGCCGGAGATGATGCCCGAGCCAGAGATGGTGAAAGAAGAGCCCGAGGTTGTCAAGGCCCCAGATATGGTAAAGGAAGAACCGGAAATTACGGTAATGGAGAAGGTTAAGGCCGACCCAGCGGTGGTCAAGGCAGAGCCGGAGGTTGTGAAGGTGGAGACGAAACCAGTGAAGGAGGTGGTGGACGAGGCAAGGCTGGATGTTGAGCCCACGGTAGAGAAGGTCGAAGTCGTGGAGGAGAAGGTCATCGAGGAGCCCGTCATCGAAAAGGACAACAAGGCTAGTATCGTGAGCCGAGTCCTGAGGGAGGCGGCGGCCAAGGAGGAGAAGAAAGGCGTCCCTTCGAAGAAGAAGCAAGAGACCGAGGAGAAGAAGAAGAAGGAGGCACCCGTCGAGGATGCCGTGAAGGAGGAACCTCTGAAGGAGGAACCCGTGAAGGAGGAACCCGTAAAGGAGCCCATTGAGGTCCCGGCCGAGAGCGTGAAGAAACCTGCGGAAGAGATCCTCGAGCCAGAGAAGGTCGTCGCCCCGAAACCGGAGCCCGTACCCATCGCCAAGGAAGAAGAACCGACGCCCGAGACCCTTAGGAAAGACGTGATAGCACCGATCATGGCCGAGGAAGACATGGTTGTCGCAGTGGAAAAGGAGAACATAGAGGAAGCCGTGAAGGTGGATAAGGAGGAACCGGAGATGGAGGTGGCAAAGGATGAGCCAAAGGAAGAGATCAAGAAAGAGGAGCCAATAATGATGGAAGAGCCAATCAAGGAGGAGGAACCCATGAAGGTGGAGGAGCCAGTCAAAGAAGAAGTCACGGAAGAGAAGAAGCCAGAGATGGTTGAAGAGGAGAAGGTAAAGGCGGTGGAGCCCGTGGTGAGCCAAGTCAAGACGACTGAACCCGAAGAAGTGAAAGTAGAAAAAGAGGAAAAGCCAGAGGAGATTCCGGCAGAGGAAGCCGAAAAGAAGGAGGAGAACTTCCCAGTGAAAGAGTTGGAGAAAGAGGAGGAAGATGAGAAGAAACCAGAGGTCACGGTAGCAGAGCCAAAAGAGGAGAAGACAAAGACTGAAGAGGCAGCGCCCGTCGTCGAGGTGGCAGAAAAAAAGCACGAGGTGAAGTCATAGTTGAACGTGTAAGGCCCCCTTTTTGAAAAAAATCCCTTCTTAAGACTCTCCGTCCAGAGGCTTACGCGTACTCATCTTGCCCCACTCCGATCTCGACGAGGGGTGAGAGTACTTCCGCCCCGGTCCCACCCCTTTTCCCTTGGCAGTAACGCCCACCATCTGCAACAATAAATTATTCAAACCTCGCTTGTGACAAGAGCCTCGCCGGAATGTACGAGTAGCGAAGAACCCTCTCTTTAGCCTCCCCAGACTTCCTCCCCTAACTCAAGAATCGCGAAAGTCGCTTATGGAAACGGACTTGCAGCATGGAACGGGTAGAGGAACCGAAGGGGAAAATATTTCCAAGTGCCTCAAAGAAACTATGTCACGAAAGAAGGATCAAATTATCATGGACAGAATAGGTAAAGACTATTCTGGTATTGCTTAACATTTTATATATCTCTTTAAACAATATAATAGTTTTTTCTTAAGCGGGGCACTATAAAGAGAAGGTTCTTTGACTTCCAGAGAGCTTTGCTTATTTTTCGAAGAAGCATCATTTATGGGCGAACAAAATGTTCTCCATTTGATAATCCCACCTGCCTGGACATAACTGTCTCTCCTGAGCTACCCAGAAGCTTCATTATATCCCCATTATTCACCATCAAGTTCCCATTGTAAAATGGCCAAAACAGTGATCCCACAAGCTGAAGCAGGTGCTTAACGATACATATGTTGTCGCTCTAGCGTTGGCACCGGGCTAGACCCAAAGGACACGAATGTATGAGCATGTGCGGACGGAACCTCCTTTCCCCTATTAGCGACTGAGTCGCTTTTAGTGCGCCAATGTGCTGTGTTGAACTGTAAGCAAAAAAGGCCACGTGACACGAAGTCAGCAAAGTCGATGACGATTCCATCGAATACGCCGCCCCTTTTTTCGAAGAATGGAAAAAGTAGAGTAGTTCGGTCGCGGTCATATCCATTGTATTTAATTGTCACTGAGTGATTGATCTTCTAAATGCTAGAAATACCTTTTTAATACATTCCAAATAAAATAATACAAATAATATGTGTTTTCATTGATGAAACCTAAACATGCTGTAAGAAAAACAACGCTCTAGCATCGGCCCTGCCCACCGGAGTCATCGCAGTCACCAGCATTTCGTCACAAGATACGGCTCGACTAATCGCCAGATCGGATCAGCCAACGGTAACGTACGACCATCAACTACAAGAATCAGGTAAAAAAAATCAAAATTTCACATAAAATCTCTGACGTCGAGAGGGCGCTGTAAATCGTCAAAATTTTTCTTTTTAAACTTGACCCATTCCTCTCTCGACCAGAAATGCAAGGGCGTGCAAATAAAACAAGAAAAAATATATATATACATATATATCTCCTTGGGGCCACTCGATCGCGACCGAGCAATAAAAATCCGCGGAGCGTGAGAAACATTCGTAAGTTACAGGCGTTTAAATTTCCTGTGGGACATACACAAGAGTGAACACGGCCGCGGAGACGAGGAATCGCACCCACCGGGGGAGGGGCTCCGGCCGGCTGGGGCGGTGACCCGCTGGGAAGTGAGCGGCGAATGGGCCCTGGAAATGAAAGATCGCGGCTCTGGATCTTGTCCGCGGGCGGCAGAGGGGGAAGAGATTTAGAGAGCGGATGAGTGGAATGGAGCATTCGAGGAGGGGGACTGGTCGAAGGAGGTCGGAGAGGGGAAGGGAAGTCAAACGGGTGGCAGGGGGGAGAAGCAAGAGAGAGAGGGTGGTTGTGGAAGGAAAAAGAGTTCGATGAACCCGTGGAAGCAAAGAGAGGATGGCGGGGAATGAGATGAGGAGAAAAAGATATCCACTGGAATGCAGACCCTTTCGCGGATGAAAACACGGTGGTGGTGACGGCTTTTAAGAGCGCACGGGAACGTGTGAGAGGATGAACGGGATGGAGAGATGAGTGGGAAGAGGGAATCCGATGAAAAGGGAGTGCACACGATAGAGACAAGAAAGAAGGCGGCAGAGCAGAGAGAGGTTTACGGATGAGGGAAGGAGGAAGGTACAGCGGGCGGGACGAGGCGCAAAGAGACGGCAAAAGCCAGTCAGTCGTCTTCGTCTAGCCTTGACCTTTTGTGGGCACGAGATGAAGAAGAAGGCACATCTGCCTTGAGCGGAAAGAGGGAGGAGGCTACCCATGGAAGGGGAAGGAAAGGGAATACAAGGAATAGGACCTCTCTCTTCCGCTTCCTTGCCCTCAACTTCTCGGCATGGGCTACCCCGTCACTAAGTGGGAGGATGAGGAGGGCGTGGACGGCAGCCGTGGGGGAGACTTCAACATCCACCACAACCCCACCCCCCTCTGCCGTTCGGCCTGATTCTAGCCACGCGGGAGGAATTGATACGTCCATCATCTCTATGCTGCGCACTGTTTCACGTAACGGGTGGACTGGACTACGAACTTCCCTGACATAAATCACGATTTCATCTCCAACCCGGGGGAGGGGCATCGGAAAAACATTCTGAACTATTTCGTTGGCGCCGATTACATTCGATTACGAGAAACGCGACTGAACAAAATGTTACCCAGAAAATTTGTACTCCTCCGCAAAAATATTTAATGTAACCCAACCATGGTATTTTCTGATTGGCATTCATAAAAATATGCTAAGAAAGATACAAATTTCTTTTCACATTCTGCCATAATAAGCTTCCACAAAGTAGAGCCAAAAGGAGTAGAAATAAAATGTGATCGAAGTTCATTCATATTGGATTTGGCTCTCGAAAGCTATTGATAAATTACAAAGAATTGGTGAGGATGCATCAGAACACAGAAAATTGGAACCAATGAAAATGTGGTGATATCAAAGAATGATGGCGATCAAATTTAATGAAACTCTCCCAAGCAGATGCAGCAAACAATTTTATTCATCCTGTGACATTAATGCCTCTTGAAAACAGTAATAGATGATTAACTGAATGGGAAGAATACTCGAGGAAGACCCAAGGATACAAGGATATCAAGCAAATAATAAGTAGTGTTAAAAATGAAGAATTATGCTGGAATAAAATGGTTAGTTAATAGGATATAGAAGTTGAGAGATGAAGCAAGCCAATCTTCAGATTGATGATTGCTGATGATTAAAAAAAAAGTTTGCAAACTGAAGCGATACCAAAGTGAACTACAGACATATGATCCCAATAGCTCAACATGATTTCAAGACTGCATTGTAACAGAAAACACTTTGTAATAATTTCCACACCAATTTTTTGTCTACCAACCTAGGTTTCGGCCTTGATGATGGCAATGTTTGCCGAAACCTAGGTCGGTAGAATAAAAATTTGTGTGGAAATTATTACAGTGTTTTCTGTTACAATTCAGTCTGTGACAATTCTCCACAAACTCTCGCCTGATACTTTAAAATATGATTTCAAGAGTTTTATTGGATGCTAATGCATTAAATTTGACACTGATGCAAATTCCAGAGATGATCCTGATAAATCAATGATACTGAGAGTTCTACTGGATACCAATTTACCTTATTAAGTAAAGAGGTACCCTTTTTTTGCATATTTTTGAAAATATAAATTATTTATCCATTACTTGCAACGTAGGTACACAATCACGAACATGGAATGTTAGCTTCACTCAACCTGTAATGTAAAAACACAATAAGGTCTTGCAAAAAACTACGAAAGTAATGACAAATGGCATATAGATCTAAATTAATAGAGGCATAATGGAGAAATACTCATAATGTCTACTTCGGTTTGCAATGAAAAGGGTATGGAATAAAAATTCAGTTTCTAAAAACCAGCACAGATGATTATAAACATTCTTCATGGCCATTGGAGAATCGAAATTCATCAACTGTAATCTATGCTGTATCATTTGACAATTACCTTCATAAATTCCACACAGTATTTAATGTAAGAGCTAGGGAGGTTTTGCACAATTACCCAGCATCTAATGTGTCTGGTGTGTAAGTTAACAGAATCTTGTTCTTTTACCTAGACAGTTAAGGACATAACTTTCAAAGTCCATTTGAATAAGCTTGTAGCCTTTAAGCTGAAATGTCATACATTCAAACTGTAAGTTAAAAAGTTAACCCAGCTAAAAAAAAGAATGAAATTAGAGGCCTCATAACCAAGCTTTTACAATCAATAAATGAATATTGCATAGTCAAGTGCATAAATGCCAGGAGGAGGATTAAATCGCTGGTTCGAAAAGCAAATTGTATTTTATTTACACAAACTCTTGATTATCCACGTGCCAATTATCCCGTTTGTAGATTATCGATGCAACTCTTTTCTACCTACACCGCTACACCTCAAAATCTTAATACTCCAATGGAAAAACAAAAATAACAGCTTCGAAACTTCAATATACGTGCTTGAAAATATTCTAAACAGCACTCTATTTTCCTGTTCATTTATATCATCTTTTTATTTAAAATGCTTAACTTCATACAAATTAAATTGCATAATTCATTTATATCACAACCATATTTTCTGTGTTGTCCATGTTTTTTGATTATCCGGGCTACATATTGCAGTCATTAGCGTGGATAGTCAAGAGTTTACCATAACAATACATATAATGCACATCTTTAATTTCAAAGTCATCCATTATTTAAAAGTAAATTAATATGATTACAAATGGTAGGTACTCACAAAGCCCTGAAGCAGAGTGAACAATATCACACCAAGGGACCACCAGTCCACAGAGTGAGTGTATGGCTGCATATGAAGAATTTCTGGTGCTGAAGCAAATGGGTGAGGAACCAGAATATTAAATTTGTAGAATTACTATCAGTTGATCGCAAATGATGTATAAAATTTCACTGTTAACTATTTAATGCAAATAAAATCAACAATGCCAAAATAGATAAAACATGACTAGAAACAATCTGTTAGTAGCTACACCTAGTCACCATTGAAAATACATAAAAGACAATATTTTTGGATCTAAGAAAAAGATTCCCACTATCATGAAGATTCATAAGATTTTACTGAAACCCAAAGTATTCACAGATATCAGTTCAAGTTTAAACCATTTAAAGGGAAAATAAATTGTTGGAAACTGAAGGAAAAAACAGTTGTTGCAGTTTTCCACAAGTACGTTTTCTTGTGGTAAACTTCAACATCTGTTTTTTCCCTCATTGTGGAACAGTAGCACCACTTAGGCCTAAATTGTTACTTTATATTGATTGGGAACTGTTGGAGGATTGGTGAGAAGAAGGGCAACAAGGATGATAAGTAGCAGAGATCATGTAATACACAATCAGAAAAAGCATTTTGGGAAATAATGGCAGTTAGAATACAGTGTATATACCTTATGAGTTTATAAATGAACAAATATGAGTTGAGAAATGAACAAATGACTATTGAGTAGAAGATAATCTTAAAATCAAAGTGAGGGATGAGAATACATACGTCTGTTTATTGGAATAGCTGGCAATCACCACAAAAGCAAAGCCTTCACTAGGTAATGATAAGAGATGGAATGTTAATGACTTTTATTTTTCCATTTCATGACCTTTATTCTATGACTTTCATGATTTTTATTTTCCTGTTTCATGAGGTCTATTTTTTGAAATGTGGTCATTTCATGATGCTTTAGCTAAAAGTATAACATTTATTTTACTGTAAAATTAATACTAATATTATGATCTGTATAGTTACCAAAGGGTAAGTGGTTCAAGAGAAAGTATCCCCTACAATTCCCCTCTTACCCCTAAGCCCCAGGATTTCTGTATACATATATACGGATGTATAAATGATCAATGTTGTACCTGAAGATGTAACTACGTTATGAAATCCAGGTCGTTAGAAATACATATATCAATTTAGTGGACCATTACAAAGTGTAATTTTTATTTTCCGATATGGAGAGGGGTATTTGTATCGAAGCATCCAGTCTGCGAATTCTTCCAATTCATCTGCTTTCCGCTCACTTTCAACCACCTACTTCACATATTTTGCTATGCTACACATGCGCGTTTATACTAACCTTTCATTTTCTTCATTAACCCTATTCCTTTCCAAAACCATTCACTTAAACCTGTCTGCGAAGTGCATTTCTTTCTTGACGCCATGTTAAAAAATCTGACCTATTCCTCCTATTTTCCCGAGATGACGCAGCAGTCAAGCAATTTCTCCTCTTCGCTTAAAATACCTCACCCATGACTTTTCCCGCCTTCAACTTAAACTATCCCCGCTTTACAATGCGTTTTACACAACCTCTTCCCCTACCATTTCAGCTACAACTTTGACCATACTCCAACCACACACCCCTCGATTCACCAACCCACTAGGAGGATTGTTTTCTTTCAAAAAATAAGCTACAACTTTCAATACACTACAACTAAACCCCCCTTCAATCACCAAATCACCCGTAGGATTTTTTTCTTTTAAAAAATACGCTAAAACTTTGACCACACTACAACCACACACCCCTCCAATCACCAAAACACTTGAGGGATTTTTTTCTTTTAATAAATATGCTATAACTTCCACCACACTGAAACTAAACCCCCCTCCAATCACCAACCCACTGGGGTTTTTTTTTTCTTTAAAAAATACGCTACAACATTTACAACACTACAACTACACCACCCTCCAATCACCAACCCACTCGGGGAATTTTTTAAATATATGGCCATTTCCATTAACCTTCTTATTCCCATTTCCTCACTTTTCCCCGTTTTTCACCACTCAAAAATGTCAAATACCGTCTTCACATTTTCTCAATACTGCATTTTGCCTTTCCTCAACACCCAGAAATGCCTTTTTTGGATTTGAAAATGGCCAAGACCCCTATTTCACTCAATAGCTCGCAACCTTGTTGGGAGGGTGGGGTACGTCCATATATTAGAAGTGCAATTAGTCCGTATCCCTCTACTGGCATTTCTAATAAAATCGCAATATGGTGTCAAAATGTCACGAAAATATCTCCATTTTCGTCATTTTCAATCTTTCATTACTCCAAAACTAAGTACCCCACGCCTTTCTTTCTTACATCTCCAAAATGCTCATTTCTTTCACTATACTATGCCATTTCTCTCTTTTCCCTCAGTTCCCTACGTTTCTGTCAGAAAATTTTCTTCCTCACTGGACCCTTCGATACATGTACATACTTGGAGAGGTTCCACATACTTAAGCCTGAAGTGAATACTACCATTTTATGACGTTTAATCTGCAAAGTCGCATTTCATGACTTCTTGGCAAAAACCGCCTATTTCATGATAAAAACCTATGACTACGACGTTTTTGACTTTTTCCTGTTTCTGGTCATGATAAACCCTACCATTTGCTATCTCGCTACTGAATTGTCATCCCTGCCAATCACATCATTGAAATTCACAATTGTTGATAATTTGCACAATAATTCATAACAGCAAATATATCAGTAGATTTGGGCATTAATCATGATACTGAAATGTTATTGTGAAATTGATAAAGTAGCTGTTGTATTTCTATTTCAAAGCTAATTAATTACATTTGAGTTAGAAGGAAAACCTACTCTACTTATGGGTTCATAAACTTACATGACAATGTGAAAATTGATTTGGACATGTTTAATATATGAATTGGTGATGTAGAGGAAACGAGATCCATAATATGGTGAAAACAAGAGTTAGACTCAAGATTTGATTTAAAAAAGTTATTCCAGATTCAGATGTGATAAATTTTGGATTTGACCCTCACTATTTAATTTTACGATTAGAGATTGAATTACTACAATATTCAAACTTATATAAGGTAATACTTACCCATGTACTGTAGAGTGCCACAAATTGTCCTTGTGCGTGCTCCATATTTGAGCCATTTTGCCAAACCAAAATCAATGATTTGCACATGCCCATCAGCATCAAGTAATACATTTTCTAACTTAAGATCTCGGTAAATAACACCAGCATTGTGCAAAAAGTCTGAAAATTCGAAGTATATCATAGATTAAAAATTTTATTTCCAAGCCAATATGGTTATTTTTGCTTAAATAATCAAAATCAGGGGAAACTTTTTCTTTGTTTTTAAAAATTACCAATGATATATTTTTTAAGTTAGAGGCATGTAAATATTGACTAATATAGATAAAGTTCAGGTGAATATAATTTTAGGATTAAGTCATCTCTATATAAAAAAATTATCAACTAACAATGTATATAATAATTAACTCACTTTTTTATTGATATTTGAAATTCAAACTATATAAACCATAATTAATATTTGTTTAATTACATCAAATAAAAATATGTATCAACTTTTCTATTAATATAGCTTCAAAATACCAACAATTACACTGGTTGCTAACAAGTTTCATGAAAAAAATTTTGACTCGGTATTAGACATTTTCATGGAATAAAAAAATATCTTTGTAAATCCCAAAATTAAGAAAAAAATAATAATCGACTTGTTAACAATACAAGAACATGCCTACCACAGATAAAAGTATTTTATAATTTCTTATAAATTTGTTAATGCAAATGAACAAAAATGTTTTTTCAAATACCACAAAATGGCAATCAAATAAAAAGATTTATTTTTTTTCCTAATGAAAATTATATAATGATTCATTGTGTATATAATATATATCTAAGTCACACAAAAAATGTGTTTCCTATTACATGTTGTTTAGCACTTATGAATGGATAAACACTCGCCATGAAATCCTTTGTTGCATTTGACACACACTATTCTTGATCTTCTTCTTTGGTCTTTGGAGCTAGAGGCACAAGACCTTGCCACCCAATTATCTAATGCCTTTTGGTCCACGTTCATTGACTTTCACCTATACCGTTCACCCATTCATTTCCTAACTCCTCCATTATAATTGCCGTGCACAAACATCAAGATTGCAGTTTACCTGGCCTCCTAAAATTTTCTTTGTAGAGGATATAACTATTTAGTACCATCCTTCTTTCCAATATCTAACTGTTTTTCTTTCATCTAAATATGTAACATGTATATACCATCATATCTGATGTTTCAATCCCTCCCATGTATTTCTTATAACGATTACCTCAGGTTTTACCAAATTTTTCACAGACCCATGTCACACTCTTTGTATTTCAACTTCTCTTGCACTGGTTTTGCTTGAGAGAAGCATAACAGGTCCTTTTTGAGAGTTTTTCTCTCTATACGAACAAGCAAGTGCATTCCCTGAGCAACAGTAAATTATTTTTCCAACTGTAAATTTTTGATTGAATATTTCCGTTAGATAATTTTGGTTTTTCCTAACTGTTCCTGTAATGTATACACCCATTATGTAACCACAAAAGTGGAACTGACATAAAAAATTTCAACAAAAATGTTGTTTCCTTTGAGAAAATAATTCCCTAATTGCATAAGTTCCATCACCACAGAATATTCCAAACCATGTTCTTTCATCTAATTCCTTCCTTTTTTACAAGCTCATCCTTTGTAAGTGAAGAAACTAAGGCAATAATTTGTCACAGAATTGCAGAGAATCCAAAACTTGATACCCCACCAGTGATGGAGCTTATTTGGAAGGTACTGCAACAAATTTGTCCTGTTCTTTGTTTCCACAAGACTTTGATCTATGCTTAGCTATTCATGAGGAGTATAATAAAAATGGAACACAGAGTTCGCAGATTACAAACCACTGGTCAACCAGTAGTTGGTACCTGAAACAAGGATCATAGTGTATGTACATCCTTAGGACCATGGCATTTTTTACAATCAACTAAAAGGAAATATCTCGAAATTTGTTGAAATTGGTTCCTAGAAAACATTTTCCCAAACCTAGGAGTACTCTGAGATGAGTATGAGCAGGGGCGGCGTGGCCAGGGTAGGAAGGCGGGGATTCCCGCCCGGGCCCCAGGCCATGCATTAGGTTTTGGGCTTGGGTCTGAAGGGCCCGGCGGGCCGGGCCCCAAACATTGAATAGCTAGCAAACCAAACATCTCTGAGTGAAAGTACAATTTTGTCATACTGTACATAAATACCTATGAAATTGTAGTTTAACGCGTTTTTAACACACAAATTTTTTCAGAAGTGGGGAGGAGGGGTCACAAAAACCAGACCCCTCTGGACGTGCAGTGGCCCGGGCCCCTGAGCACCCATGCTGCCCCTGAGCACCCATGCCGCCTCTGAGTATAAGGATATATGTAGTAGGCTTCCTGATGATTCCCATACTCAAAATGCACGCAAGGAACCCTTTAATATCTGCCACCGTTACTTATTCCCACATTGGTGATGATGGAGATTTTCCTGATTGGGTGGAAATTTGCTGTGATGCAAACTTATTGGTTTCACTGACAATGAATATAAGAGGGGCTAATGAGAAAAAAAGACAAAAATATGAAATTGGAGGAGGGCAATGCTTGGGACTAGACGATTCATGAAAATTTGCATTTACCACGGAGATATCTATTCTTTCATTACCACTCATTCAAAAATGATAATTTAAAAGCTGATGTAAAAATTATGATTCTATCTTCTACTCATGGAAATAACTCTCGAAAAGAAACCCATGTTTCGACGTTTCAAGGTAAATTTGCCTGTAGCGTAGGTTAAAGAAACCCTTTTCTTGTACAGCCTTCTGCGCATCTAATGGTTTCCCAAACATTTTCTGACCTCTCACCCTTTCCGCCACCGGGTTCCTTTCGTACTATTCGAAATGTAGGCATATAGCAGCAAAGGTTTGAGCAAGCATGTTCGTTCCTGGTCGTTGTCCGGGCTTTTCGCCACGTTGTTCCATGTTTGTGTATCATATACTGCCCACTATCCTGCTGGCTTCTTTAGACCCAATTTAACGAAGGAGACAAGGAAGATCCTCGCTGTGTTCCGCGCTCATCCTTTCACATGATTAGTGCGTTTGCCAGTATTCAGGATATATCAAACTCCTTCAAAATCTATATCACAATAATTGCTTTAATGCGCTGGGTGCTTTTAACAATTTCCTACACTGTGTAATTTTGAGAATTCGATAACTCATTGCTGGAAATAGTAGAAGTTTTCACTCTCCAGTCATAATATTGGAAGTATTTATTGAAATATTTTCGGTGATACTAACATACTAATTAAATTTTTCAATACACATATTTTCACTTTTCATTTGTATTTGTTACCGCAGGAATATTATCAGTTTTCAAGCATTGAATCTCTCCCTGGTACGTCTTCCACACAAAATATATCGTCCATCTTTGAAAGCGTAATGGAATGGCAGAATTTATTTTCTGATGCTTTCAATCATTAAACCAATCTTTTTTGAGAAGGCAGACATATATCACAACGAAAAAATGAAGTGATATCAGAACACGCCACAGCTGTTGGACAGGAAATGTTCGACAGAATTTTGGAAATGATGCATGAGATGGAATTCATTATCGAAAAAGAAATATTGAGGGAGAAAATAATCTGGCATTGACTGAATTCCATTTTGAAGTGTCGTCTTTATCAGATGATACTGATGATTCAGTGGAAGGATTGTCGTCTTCTTCCAGGGATTTTGCTGTGAATCCCTCTCCAAAGGAAATAGTCAGAATCTCATTGAATACCAAAGTGAAAGCTGTAACGATAGCGAAGCTCCATCCAAACTGGTCTCTCAACTCTTTACGCTCTCGAATGACCCATCGGATAAAAAGGCACGAGGACCTCACTCCCTGGGAAAGAGACGTGAAATCAGGAGGAACCCGAAGAGACAAGTGGAAAATGATAGACAAATGGACTTACGATAGATTTTGTGAGTTCCGGGCTGATGGAGAGCATGTGACCACAAGAATGGTCCAACAATGGGCAGCGGCAGCTTCAATCAGAAGCATAGAATTAGGCAGAGAAAGGTTACGCGCTAGCTTTAAGGAGAAGTTGTCTTCCGATGACATTATTACATCTGCCCCTCTTTTCCAAGAGCAAAGCAGGAAGATCATTCCAGAATATCACCCTGCTCTAGTGATCAATACTGACCAAACGGGATGTGAATATACAGCCCAAATTAGGTGGATGCTTTCTCACCGTGAAGAAAAAACTGTGAAAGTGTGTATCGGACAGTTAAATAAAATGACCCATTCATATACAGCCCAATACAGTGTAACGTACTCTGGTATACTTTTACCCAAAGTATTTATCTGTCTCCAATAGGTGGCCGGACGATTTGATCCGAAAGTGAAACTTGAAGTTGAAGAAGCTGTTAATCGTTTTAAAAATGTTTTTGTGACTTTCTCACAGTCGTGAAAGCTATTAAGCGACAAATGAATTGTATTTGTACCATGTGCTATGGCCGTTTGTAAAAAACAATCAGAACAATCCAAACAGCCAGAACATATTTATAGGAGATAAAATCATAATTTTTACATCAGCTTTTAAACTATCATTTTTGTATGAGCCGTAATGAAGGAATAGATATCTCCGCAGTGAATAAGATTAACGTGTTGCATTTATGCGAGGAAGATTACGTACAATAAAGGATCTGGTACATTCCCAGCAAATGGTGTGAACTTCTCTCAGGATTTCTAGTGTGCCAAGTGATTGGCTGCTAGCGAACGCCTGACCCGGTGGTCTAGCTTGGCAGCAGCCACTCACCCGCCTCGATGGAAATCCCGAGAAAAAATGAACATTAAACGTAAAATAATTGAAACGCATTCCGGGTAAACATATTAAAAATATTTATTACCAGAGAGGGTCATAACACAAAAATACAATTGAAAATAGTATCGGCAGCTTCAGGGCTCAATCCTGGGACCTTTTGATTCGTAGCCAAGTGCTCTACCCCTAGACCACTTCTCCTTGCTACTCTTATGTGCAATTCCATACACTATACATGCTGTAAAAATATTCAAGTTCGTTTTTTGTTTTATTGGATTTATAATCCCATAAGGGGGGTGATTCTTGAGACACTATTCAAGGACCACCTGCCTGCCAAATTTCATCAAGATCCTAGACCGGGTTATTAGATACTCCCCTTGTCAATAATCCTGAGAGCCTTCATGCAAATAATAGGTCAAGTGGGAGGATATTTTTCGTTTGAAGCTAAAGAAAGGAACGTCTTTCGCAAAACAGATTCCAAAGTTCGGCATTTGTATTTGTGCTGGGCGTGGTTGCATATACCAAAGGAGAACATAATTATAAATTCGTCCAACGTTTATTTTACTGTCTTTTTTTGGGATAACTAATAGAATGATGATTCAAGAGCATCCAAAAATATTTGTTTACCACATCTATGTATCACTGGTCTTGAAAACCATGTAAAAGAAAAATTATTTTCACAAAAGTTGTCAAATTTGATGTGTGGTTGCATAGCTACTATGGGCATTGTTTAAAAAAATTGTCATTCAAACATTTACAAATACTTCCCACTCCCTGAAAGTATAAAAATAACAATTTTCTAATTAAGGGAAACTTCGATTATTAAAGAAAAAACTGAATATTTAATGTTAATTTTTCATGAAAATTTTGCATCCATGGGAATCTTCTACAAAAAAAGATCTATGTTATGAATGTGTTAATAATCTGGTGTCTCATAGTTCATTCTTGAACGTGGAGTCATGGGGATAAATATCTATATCTACATTCTGTCCTGCAAGCCAATGCAAGGACATGTGGAAGTAGGTACATATTAGGTTACCAGCTATCATATAGGGAAATCATTGAAAAGGTAACCAGACCATGGAATAGTATAAAAAGTAATGTGTTAAGTAAGATTAGTTTCCTGATCTGGCATTGTTGTAGTCAAAAATGGTTGGTGGAAGAAAACAGAAAGCAGGAAGCTTTCAAGATGTTGTGGGAATGGAGAAGGATAAAGTAAGAAAAATGGATAGAAAAAGGCAATATATGAAAAGCTATGCATTTAAAAAGAAGTGAGGTACAATAAAAAAAATTAAACTTAAGGGCAACTGATACATCATTGAAGCTGCTGGATATCGAAGGCCATACTAACAAGGATCTGAAATCTGTATGGCACGAGGGCATTTTTGCTGGGATGAACGTGAAAAACCACTAAGCCTGCAATTAAACCTGTTTCAAATTATTTACCATAAAAAGGAATTTAATTTTTTTATGGAATAGGAATGCATGTGACACAGAGAGCTGAGCTGAAGATTTTTTTCTCGTCAGATGATTTAGGTGGCCCGTTAGATAGCGACAAGCCACTCCGTGTTTGTCATCATGTTTCTCAAGAGCAAAACCACAAGAATAAACACGAACTCATAATTGCTCACCATAAGCAAAGTACAACTATAAGGGAAGATAAAGTTCTGAAAATTTTGCTTACCAAGAGCAAGTGCTATTTCAGCTATTAAGATTTTTACAACATCCTCTGGAAAGGGTCCATAATTATTCCATAGTCTCAGCAACTCCCCTCCAGGTATAAATGTACTAACTAAAAAATAAAATGAAATTTCTCAATCAAAATATTATCCTCAAAGGTAATGTTGTCATTAACATTACCATTTGGAACAGAGTACACAATGAATTAATCACAGGAATGAGTCATAGTAAACATTTTCATAGGGAAATCATCAATTGTTCATCAACATGTATTGTACGTACAACCAACCTTGGGCTGTTAAACACATTGCATACTGATCAGCATACATTAGTGTGCATGATCCGTGACTGAAATTTTGGTTAAATATCAACATTTTATATTTTTTCAACAGAGAATAATAAAATTTGATGCAAAGACCATATTTTTGGTATTTCTTTCATAAAATGTTGCACATTTCTTTTTAAATTTTTACCAGTATCCTGTCAGATACATGATACTTCCCCGCAACACACGTTACTTTTTTCCGCGAGATCTCTTCTTCTCAAGAATACTAACAATAAGGAGAAAAAGCCAATAAGTGATACAATTACTCCCAAAAACCTCACGGAACATCAAGGTACACCCATCGTTTTCGAGACACATAAAATGTTAAAATATTAATTTGCCTTTTAGTTTTATGATACCTATGAAAATTTCACAAAAATTACCTTTTGTTCTGCCGAAAATATTTTTCACCGTTTTTACTGATAATATCTATCATTTACAATAAAATATTTCTGTTTGAGAAACAAGGGAGATGTCATTGAAATGCAAGGTGATACATTCTCACAATATTTTTAATAAAACAAATCTATAAATATAAAGAAGAATAAAGGACTTGGTTCTTTCTCGGCGAATGATATTAATAAATAATTCTTGGGTTTCCAGCCGAGTAACACAGGAATTTGATATCTTACTGGGCTGGAGAAATCTTACTCGGCTGGAAACCCGAGAATTATTTATTAATAAAGAAGAATATTTGTCTGTTTGTATGTTTGGTTTTTATACAAATCTACAGTTTTACTCTGATCGTGCTGAAATTTTTCAGACTAAAAGCTCAAGACATGAGGAAAACTGTAGGCTATTTTAAAAGGGACCAAAAAGGTCCCAAAAAGGGGCCGGCCCTTTGGTACACTACGTATTGGGTTTTGTGCAGTTTCATTTTTTGTATTTTAAAATTACTTCCGCTGAAGATAGAGGGTTGGGATTTTTTAATGGAATGGTTGAATAAATTAAATATCTAATTCTTTCAATCGATTTCCTTTTTCGCTTCGTATTTGCCTGAATATAATGTTTTTAGCTGAAAAATCTCACATTATTCTCTGAAATCAACAATAGCATATTTCCTTGATAACCAGAGATTTGATTTGCAAAGGATATTCACCCATCTGGCATTTAAATATAACGTTTTCCTACCGGCCCATGATAGCACATAGAAAGAAAATCTGTATAAGAAGGGTCCCATGATTGATTACTTCGGGGGGTAATCGATTAATTCAATGTGTATTTACAACAAATAAACTCTTCAATGTCTATTCTCAAAGTAGCTCTAATAGGGCCACTGCATGCATATGAGAGAACACTCACATAGTAAATGATACATATATTAAGGAATTATATTGACTACACACTTAATTAAATGTGCAAGAATACTTAGGCGCAGGGAATAGTTATGTTCATAATGCATATGTTGCTACAACAAACACAGTATTGTTTATTATAGATTAATACTCAGATGTATTACACATAGTGGAACCGTCTGCCTCTCATTACGATTGCGAATTGTTTTTTAGACCAATTCTCACATCATAAACATTGCGAGTTATTTATATATGTTTAAAGGTGTTTAAGTTCAGTTAACTTACATTCAATCATTTTTGGGTTTCCCGGGAATAAAAGAGGACTATCTATCCGTGCACCCGGAAAACAATCAGCATGTCTATTATAACGAACACAACGTACAAGATACGCTACGAACTCCTCAAATGACCATGTTGACAGTATTCTTCAGGCTTTGTGGTTTTCTTATCAAATAAGTTCAATGTTTTTCACTACCACTGAATTTAAACGGGCACCTTCCGCTAGTTTAGAATAAAATACAAATCATGTTGAGAAAAATCAACTTTGCAGTTTCCACAAACTTTATTCCGCTGGTACGACATGCATTTCACTACACTGTGGCATACTTATGTTCACATGAGTATGCCACAGTGTGGTGAAACACACATCGTGCCAGTGGAATAAAGTCTGTGGAAACTACAAAGTTGGTTTTTCTCAACATGGATATCCATAATTTCCATGACGTCAGGCCTGATATCATCAGTTTTAAAATACAACTGTAACAATACACAACATAATAGACAATAAGAATAAGCATAAAGGAGAATGTAGAATAAAAGGAAAATTTTGAACAAACACACACAAAGCACGAATACATTGAAAATAGTTTTAAAACTTTTAAGCATTAAAATTGATATTTAAAAGTTTATATGCATTATATTTACATACATTTTATACATATATGTGCAATATACATTTTTACATAAATACTGACTAATTTAAAAATTTTTATGCACACACAATCATTATTTACAAATTGTTTCTCTTGAAATACCTGAAAGCATCCCTCGAGGCACAACCCTGGTTCATCCGGGCAAGCAGGGTAATAAAAGGTTGTCCTTGTGCACATTATTGCTGCAGCACTCCCTACACCACTAATGCTTTCATCTTTTCTGTCATTCGTCTTCGTCATAAAGTCGGTGAAAATGGTTGCATAAGCCTTTGGTTCTAGATGAGACGGGTTGGGATAAGGCTTGTTTTTCCAAAGAAGTTGAAGTTTTGGAAAAAGCCAAAAGAGATTCTATAATTTGTAGCCTAAAGTCGTTAAGTGGAATTTTCCTATCATTTTCAGAAAATAAAAAGTAACTACATACTTAATAAAAATAGTAATTGTTCGAATATAAGCCCCCCTTTTTCGACAAAATATCGGCCAAAAAAAGTGAGGGGGAGGCTATTTTCGGGAACTACGAAGTTTCATTATGTATATGCATCCAAAAAACGATAAGATTATTGGGAAATAATACGTACAGTGAAACCACGCTTTTATGTTCCCGGAATATACGTTTTCCCGCAATTCACAACATTTTCTTCCGGTCCCAAAAACATTTGTATCCTTCACAGGGCATATCAACTGTCTGTAAGAAATTTTTTTGTGAGAATCGTAGAAAAGTAAGGGGTATTAGATAAATGAGAAAGGAAAGTGAAAGGAATGCGCATTTAAGAAATGTAAGAAAAAAGGCGTGAGATTCTTAGTTTTCGAGAAAATAAAGTTTGAACATCACGAGTATTCATTCAAATTCAATTCAAAGTTGTAGCGTATTTTTTGAAAGAAAAAAATCTCCCGAGAGAGCTGATGATTGGAGGGGGTGTAGTTGTAGTCTGATGAAAGTTGTAGCGTATTTTTTTAAAGAAAAAAATCCCCCGAGAGGGTTGATGGGTGTAGTTGTAGTCTCGTCAAGTAGCGTATTTTTTTAAAGAAAAATATCCCATTATTCGGCGTTCCACGGAAAGAGTTCTTTTCATAGCTCGCAAATAATCTTGAAATGACATGATTCGCTAAAGTCCAGAGAAGAAGGTGTGAAACCTCGATTGGGAAGTGCGGAGGAAAGTGCGTAATGGAAATATTTGGAATAAAGTTCGGAGATATATATGTGTAAAATGTTAGGGAAAGAGCGTGTGTGAAACGCCTCGTAAAGCGCGGCTAGTTTAAGTTGAAGGCAGGAATAGTCATGGGTGGTGGGTATAGCAAATAGAAGAAACTGCTCGACCGCTGCACCATCTCAGGGAACTAGGAGGAAAAGGTCAGTATTTCCAACATGGCGTCCAGAAATAGATTCACTTCACAGGTTTAAGTGAGTAGTTTACCAAAGGAAAAGGTTTTATGAAGAATATTAAAGGTTAGTATAAATGCGCCTATGTAGCGTAGCAATATATGTAAAGTAGGTGGTATAAGGTGGGTGGAAATCAGGTGAAATTGAGGAATTCGCAGACTGGGCGCTTCGATACAAATACCTATAAAACATTTGTTGAATGCCCACATCATAGAAAACAATGGAAACCGGACTCTATGTACAAACCAACAAAGAGAATTCTTTCACATTTTTGTTGGTTGTTGACTTGCTTGAGCCAACTAAATGAGGATCGGGTACCGTTATGCTTCTGTTTCCGAGGCGTTTACCGCGTTTACTTCAAAATCGTTGTCAGCTCCATATAAGTAATAAATATGAATCCAGTAGAGAGAAGGGGGTCTACGATACGGCAATTAATGACCCACCAGCGTGGGAGCCATGGTGCAAATTTTAAAATTGCTATAGCAAAATATGCCGGAGACAATGGAAACCATTCAGCGGCTGAAAAATACGGTGTGGACAGAAAAAGTGTCAGACTTTGGCGAACACAGATTCCTCTACTTCTCAAAACATGTGCATCTCGCTGTGCATTTCGTGGTCCAACTACCGGTATACCACGGAATTGGAAGAGCACGTTGTCAGATTTCTATGCGAAAATAGAAGGAATGGTTTCGCTGTGACACGCCGTATGATCTGTACATAAGCTAGAAAGATTGCGAGTGAAATGGCAATATCGAGGGTAGATTTGCAAGCGAGTTTTAGTGGTTATGGAGGATGATGAAGAGGAATGGGTTTTCCTTGCGAAGACGAACAACGGTTGCCCAGCGTCAACCACAATTCTGCGAAGAGAAGATGCTAAGTTACCAGTGTTTCATCATTCACCTACAACAGAGGCAACGATACCTGTTGTGGCAAATGGGTAATGCTCATCAGACACCAATCTATTTTGACATGCCCAGTTCTACTACTGTGGAAGAGAGGGGTTCCAAATCAGTATCTATTAAAACAACGGGAAATGAAAAGGCAAGAATTACGTGCATGCTGGGCATCACAGCTGATGGAAGGAAGCTACCATGCTATGTGATATTTAAGAGAAAGACTCAGCCAAAAGATAAGTCTCCTCCTGGGATTCATGTACGAGTTCAAGAGAAAGGGTGGATGACCGAAGAGTTAGAGAGAGACTGGGTGAAAGTGGTTTGGCAGAGAAGACCAGGAGCTCTCCTCAACATACCATCTATGCTTGAGCTAGATTCCTTTAAGGGACATCTTACTGAGGATGTAAAAAAGGATATCAGGGCAGGAAATTCAGACATGGTTGTAATCCCTGGAGGAATGACAAGCCTGCTTCAGCCACTCGATGTGTCGATAAACAAACCCTTTAAGGATAGGTTGAAGGCAACTTATGCTGAGTGGATGCTGCAAGAGGAAAAGGAATATACCTACTCCATCAGGAAAAATAAAGAAACCTTCTCCTGCCCTCACCACTCAATGGGTACTTAACTGCTGGAATAGCATTCCTGAAAAAATTGTGATTAAGAGTTTTAAAAAATGTTGTATATCTAATGAACTTGATGGAACAGAGGATGATAGTGTTTGGATGGACTCTGATGATGAGGATGATCAAGACTGGTCTCCTTGTGGTCAAGAAGAAAGTGATGTGTCAGATGGTAGCGAATCAGAAGATGATGAACCAGAGGCATAAAATAGAAGATAGAAAAATGTGCATTTTATTAAATTTATTAGTCTGAAGTTGTATTTCGAAGGAAGATGCTAATGTGTTTCTCAGAAAAGAATAGATGCCAAAAGTGTGTAATGAAGGTTCAGAATCATTAAAAGATTGTAAATGTTTAAGTTGGTTAAGTATTTCATTCTCTTGCCTAGATATTTTAAAAAATCAAGTTAAACTACTAAGTACCTAATTCAGGAAAGTACTTATTCTATTTTTGACCTAAAAAGTGTATTTTACTAGCAAAGGAATATATTAATAGTAGATGTTAATTTTTTCCAAAAGTGAGGCTTGAAAGTTAGGGGGGGGGGGGCTTATATTCGCACGGGGGCTATATTCAGACAAATATGGTAGGTTCAGTATGTGGAGACACAACTTTTTATACCATTTAATGGTCCTTCTTTCAATGGGGTAATAGGACATCATTTGATCCAAATGATTGATGCCACTCATCTTCTTGTTATATTCAATAACTACCTCTGGCTTCAGGGCAGTTTGCCCCCACCTACTGGTGATATTAATCGCTCGTCCTCTGAATTCAGTGCTGATCATAAGGACTTGCCTCTCATCTTTCCACTTGAGGACACAGATTCCATCCTCGGAAAAGGCCTCCACTACCTCACCTTTCCCTAACTTTTTGGAAAGCACCACTGCAGGAATTTCCACTTCCTGTCTCGCCGCAGCATCCCCGTTACATAAGTCTTCCAACCCAGGAGAAATCTGGAAGTGGCCACATTATTATAGAAGTTTTTCATGAAAATGGAGTGTCCATGATCAAAATAGTGACTTGGCTCCATTAACTTGGCCACAGCCTTTTCAGGGTGACATTTTCCAGACACTTCTGAGTCAAAAGACCCATGATATACGATGACCTGCAGCACTAAGCCTTTAACTTCGGTCAACAAATAGAGCTTCATCCCGTACATGTGGCACTTCCCTTTCAAGTACAGATGAAATCCCAACCTACATCACCATGGAACCATTGACTCATCCGAACTCAAGTCACATGAGGGAGTTACCACTCTGTACAATGTCTCATTGAAGCAGCCTATGAGGGGTCTAATTATGTACAGTCAGGAGCTGGTCGAGAATCAGAGGCATCCGGATTTGAAGCGAAATGAAGGGCTTGGAGTATCATCATGAATCGATCACGCAACATGTGTCTCCTGAAGCACGGTAAATTCAAAAGTTTTTGGGTTTTCCAATAATCTGGTATCCGGGCAATTTTGATGGTTCCAGTGTGAAAAATAAGACTTAAAACAGTCAAATTCCTCTTTCATCAAATCTTTCCATCTAGTGATTCTGGCTTCAGGAGACACATTGCTCAGCATGATCGACTCCGCAAAACAGTTAGTTTGGGTGACTATTAGTTCTACGGTATCCTCAGTCAAGAGCAGTTGAAAATAATCTAAAGGGAGGGCAGAGGAAATTTTCGGTACTTTGAGGCCAGACCATTGAGTAAAAGGAATTTTGGGTATGTCTTGAAGTCCATTGTCCTAGTCAAAGTCAAAGTCCAAAGTCAAAGGGGTAGGGGAAAGCATTCTAGGGAGTGCAGCTGTTAGGCCAGCAAGGGTTCCGCCATTACATGCGACAAGGTCATCGTCCTCCTCAGAGCTACCCTCAGCACTCTCAAATACTTGAGTGTCTGAAGAATCTTCTTCCTTGGACATTTCTGCAAAAACTTAAAAAATGTCTTCAGGCCAAGTCAATTTCTCTGGAGGAGCTCCTCAGGATGTCGATAGCCACTGAGAAGCAGTTTTTTCAGCATTTTTTTCCTACAAAATAGGTGGAATAATATTTTTATTTAGAAAAATGTTCAAAAATTATAAAATTGGTGACTTGAACATAGAAGAAAAAAATATGACTAAAAAAAAAACATTCATTGCACCCATATTTAACTTTACGAAAGAACAGAAGGATAGAAGTAACCCTAGTTTAACAAGTAAAACTGATGAAAAAGAAATAGTTGATTATGGAAGAAGAATGCTTGTATCAGTTGAATATAGAAGAAGAAAGTTTGTATAGCGTTTCACGAGGAATAAATTTCTTGAGTTCTCAGCTCATGTAGTACCACAGTGTATTTCAAAATTAAAATAATTTTACGTCTAAGTGTGTTCTTTTAAATGAAAATCACGTGACAGATCTTAAAGAATATGCAAGTAATAATCTATATGTTTATAGTAAACACTGAAATGTACATACCATCTAATATACAATGGTCGACCGAATAAGGCTACCTCCAAAACAGTGTCATGCATTTTTTATGGTGAAATTCTGAAATACGAGAGTTAAATCTGACATTAATATGCATTTTCAGTTATCTTTGCGAACTAAAATCAATACAGAAAGATGAAAACAAATGTTATAAAGAATAATTAAATACCTTGAATAAAAAATTTTCAAAATCTCTCTGGAACTTATGACTCAATTCTTCAAAATATCACGTTCAAAATCTGCAAAAATATTTATGCGAAAAACTGTTGCAATAAATAAATAAGAATTGGTAATCAACACATGCCACAGAAATAGTAATTATAATAGAAATGATAAATACAATCATAACTCACCTCGTCTCCTTCTTCAGCAATGAATCGCGTAGAATACAATCCAGGAAAGGAAAAAAAAACTTTTTCAAGCTCTCCACCCAGCAGCCAGGCTCAGACTCGTGACTGACCCTTTTCCTTTCCTTACTGCCGATGGCTAGCGCTCAGAGCCATAAATACCGTTAGAGAAAGCCATGACGTAGCCCTTACATCTTCAGTCACTCATAGGGAACTACCATGATGTAGACAATAAGTCATGAGCATGGAACGTGTTTTAAGAGACAGTCAATCGGAATGCAAAACGTACACCTAAGACCAAGCTAAATACATACTACTAAATCTACATTGAAAAAAAAAACTTTTTTGGGAAATAGATTGCTCTTAAGTTAATCCCTGTTGTTCTACTGAATGGAATTCAGACATGCATGAATTCAGAGTGCTCGAGACCTAGCCTTGTATATTTTATGGCCTTGGATGATTGCTGAGGGAAGAGTGCAATGAGTCATGCATGATGATGAGGCTTGGGGATGAGATTTAACTTTGCAGAATGGTGCATATTTGAACTTGGGGGTTATTATTTCAGTTAATTTTCTCTTCTACTTTCCAAGCTGATTGAACGGTGGAGACTAGGTCGTGGATACCAGTACTCTACTGCATCACAATAGAATTAAAACTTGTTTGTTTGAGGTTCTTTGGAAATTCAACTAAACAAGGGAGGCATAAGCCTTCAGCAGTCAATATTGATACAAGGCCAAAATATCGTAATTATGTCACTGATGTTGTGCGTAGTGAAGTAATCATTCCCAGAATCATAGATTAGTATAATTCATGAAAACAATAGGTAGAGATTCACTTCCACCTAAGATAGAGTATGACGAATATCAAAAAGAATTATAGATTAATATAATTCATGAAAACAATAGGTAGAGATTCACTTCCACCTAAGATAGAGTATGATGAATATCAAACAGAAAATGGCAAATACAAATGAGGTGGTCTTTCATGCATTACTAGAGTTAAAAATAATGAAAACCTATCATGTATTCCTTTTTATGAGTGAATTTGGTTATTTTACAGGAACTTTAATGCACTAAGGTACTCATTTCACCAGGATTTAATGCACAGATATCTTTCTAAGGGTCCAATATTTAATCAATGAGGTTTTTGCAACGAGGATTTCAGCATCAATACTTTTTCATTTTGTTTCCGGTTCCAAGCTCAGAACCAGTACTGGCTCATCCCTAGTGATCATGAATTTCTCCTTCAGGTCACTATAACTTTGGACGTGTATACATATCTCCATCAAGGCCATATAGTTTAGGATGTATCCCGTGGGTAACGCTTCCATCTTTTGATGCTAATATTTTGATAATTTATTCTATGGTTATTTCTCTCTTACTTAGATGAAGAATGGATCATTTTCAATGTCTGGGGATTTCTCTAACCATGACAAGAATTTATATCAATGACATTTTTCACCTTCAGCCTTCCATGTTCACATCTATTCAGCATACGATCCTTCCACTGACAGCAGTACAAAAGAACTCTTGTCCCCAGATGACACAAAAAGCTCAGCCTATTGAGGAAAGGCTCTCCCAGGCAAAAGATCTGAGGGTTGAGTTTGGAGAGACCCTTACCCAAGATCATGTGCATTACCATAATTAAGACTGTCCATGGCCTTCCCCCAACCTTCCTCGGTCTCTCAACCACATTGCCAGCACCTTCGTGAGGCAGTCGTACAAGACACACTTTATTTCATCATTATTTCCCTTCTGCAAATTGGCGCACACTAAAATCAAGCTATCTTTCTGTTGAAAATTACTGCTGAATATATTTTTAAGGCCTGTGACTCATATATGACAGTAAAAGTGGAGTTCTCTAAGAAACCCTGAAGTTGGTGAGGCAATGTGATTTTTTCGGCAATTTTTTTCTATCTCATATACCTCGGATATTTGTTCTTGTCTACATATTTCTTACATCACTTACGAGTCTAGATGCAAGAATGTTTCATTGTGTATAGCTAGTTATAGCTCTTATGCCCAAAATATTGGGATACAACACTCAACAGGAAGTTTTTCTCTATTCCAACTATGGAACCCTGGAGTCAACACTCTGTCTGAGATAGATGAACCTTCCACAGCTTCCAAGAATGACACATGTTTTGCCACTGAGTGCAAATCTGAACCTAAATACAAGAGACCAGAGCAATGAATGAAGTACTGCAGAAATATAGATGGATTTTTTTCTCCTCTTCAGCCATTACTGGGGTATCTTGTAGATAAGCATGTAGCCATACCAGTCTGGTGTAGAATGACAGGTGTAGTGGTCTGTGTCTTGTGGTAAAATCAGTAGCCATAATGAAGATAAAATCAGGGAGACTGATAACCAAAGTACATATAGTCTTATTACTAGTACATAGTAGCTGAATGTGAACAAAAAAAACCACTTTGCTCATCATCTCAGGCTCACTGCACACTAATTCTATATTTTCTGGCCACCAGATTAATCAATGGTATGCTGGGTTGGGTCTTGGGTGAGTAATCTCTAAGAAAAATAGCAACAAATCCACTGTTTAACTCTAAGGGAAAGACCCAACAGTATGGTTGGGGGGAAAATGTGTCATTTATAGGCATGAGAAAATAAACCCAGGATAATGAAGGAGAATCATCAAAGGTGACAAGTATACTTGGAAAAGAGAAAATGAAAGTGCACTCATACAAAGAACAAAATATGTGACAACAGCATATATATTTCTACTGGCTAATGAAGATTATCATGTGAAGAATGTCAGGGAGAGATTTTTGTTTGTATTTTCTAATAAATTTCAGTGGAATTAATGCAACAACATCTCTCCCAAACAGTAACAATGACAACATTATATTACACCAACCTTAAGCTATCACTTTTTATTTGAATAATTTATCTTGGTTGGCTCTTGAGTCATAAAGGATTTTGCAGAGGACAAGAAAAATTATAAGAGCCAAAATTAATTCTGATGGTGAAGGGAGCTTTTTGGACATCTGAATCCTCCGTTTAATGGTTGAAACAGTTTACAAAAGAAGAATGCCAATACTTAAAATACTTGTTTGGGCCTACACCATGACAAATAGCAAATCTTCAGCCTTTACAGAATAACAAAACAATTCCTTTTTCCAGGATAGCTAAAAAAACTCACCAATAAATAATTGTTTCTTGGATTGCCAGAAAAAAGGACAGTTCACAATGAATGGATGATGACCACACATCGACTGGATCATGACTTCATCCTTAACCTGTTTAATGGCATTTTCAGCAATGATCTGTAGGGTAAAAATATCAATAAGACATAATATTTTCCTCAGGAATCAACAATAAAGCCCTAATTATTAAGGAATGGAGGCAAAAACCAACATATACATACATGCATACATACGAACATCTTCAACCAGAAAAGGACAACTTTCAATGGGGTCATTCCATTTGAAGTGGTCTGATTTTAGAGAAGAGCCCCACTCGACCATCATGGGTTTCAATGAAACTTTGAAAAGACATTTACACATCTCTCCAATGAACATTGGCAAAGTTTTACGTTGGCCGATGCATTACTTGCTGAGATATAGTAATTTGTTTGACCCCATACCACAGCCTTCTACAGTATGATTCTGAGGTTTAGGCAACTTTTGAGAAAAACAAAACTTGGCCATCTTGTACAACTTTTTGCACTCTATTAAACAAAATAATAAAAAAAATCTTCATGAGCGATTCCATGTAAATAATTTCTAGCATAATTGGCCCAAAAAATTGCAACTCGAAAAAAAAAATATTTGGCTTTTTAATCTCTGGAAGTACATACTTAAAGGTATTATAAATGTAAAATTTTTTGTGAAAAACTTATCAATACAAGGTTTTGAAATACAAAATTTAATTCTCTTAATACTTTCCATTAGCTTACAAATTGAGTGTTAAGTTTATGATTTTTGTATAAATGCCAAAAATAAGGTGATTACAGCCAGCTTTTACAAAAAAAAACCTCCTGGAAACTCATTTGAATCATTTTTATAAGACAGAGAATGTTTCAAATCCCCTAATAAGTAAGATTGGTTTTTCACCACGGGCATATAAGGCCTTAAAAATGGTGAACTTTGAACTTGGGGTTGAGGACGTTGCTCTGGCAAAGTCACATGTATTCTATTATTTTTCATCTTGTTTGTTCTACATAGACATTATCAGGATGTTGCGTTAGTCCATGGTGATATTTTCACTACCAGTTCAGGCAATTGAACCAGATCATTGGAGACATGTGTAATGTCCACACAAAATTTCATCGAAATCCGTGATGGTCAAGCGGAGACCACCAGACCACTTGACATGGAATGATCCAATGTGACTTTAATCTCATCTAGAATTAGTATTGAAACTAATAAAAATTAGAATGGATTACAAATGTAAAAAAAATCAATTCAGGGATATAGTTCATGCACCATGAACAGTGGGAAAACTGAAATTCTTATTAAAAGATTCTTGCGGGTGACTCCGTAAAGGTAAATACCGTGGCTATTCCTGGTGTCCTCAAAATTGGTCAAAAGAGTGAACACTCCTTGTGTTCCATGCATGGCTTTATCCTCCCGGACTGTGGCGCTAAGCGCATGCTTTGGATTGCTGATTGACATCGTATGTCTAGCAGTCCTGAACACCTTGTTCCTATAAAGCCACAACAACAAAAAATCCAAAGGGAAAAGGACGCCTCCGTAGCCTAACTGATTAAAGCACTCGGCGTGAAATTGAGGGATCCTGGTTTGAATCCCGGTCAATGTGAATGATTTTTCCTATGTGGGATAGTACTGAAATTCTTAATGCTAGTGAATGGTATGAAAATGACCAGACTTCAATGATTACCTTTTTATCTCTTCATTATTTTCTATATTTATAATGGCAAATAGTGTATCATCATTGCTGCATTAACTTAGTATGTACATAACAACATTTTTTCAAGAGCTGTAAAAAATCTTTTCAACCAAAGCGACACTAAGGAACATTTTTTGTGTGATTTTATATTGCCCATTATATATTATTATAATTCGTCAAAATGATAGGTACCACTCTGCAATATCTTTTTTAATAAAACATTATGTATATGTATATGCATGTACTCCTCTGGTTAAAATTGAAATTGGATGATGATACCACTCTGATGGTTGTAGGGTTCTGGGGTCAAGTATCCACTTTTAGTCACCTGCCCACAATAATTGAATGACTCCTTTGAAATCGCAATCAACATAGTAATACTATAAATCTCATTTCTCTCTACAGCTGACTGTTTTGGCTATGTCGACTACTAAGTGCTTAATCTGGGTAAGCAGTTGCACATAAAATACGCAACTAAATTCATTCAATTAATAGGTGAAATTGGCAAAACTGTAGAACATAGAGGAAGATGAGGGTTACAGATTTGCCAATGTCAGTTAAGGATGCAGGGGAGACAGTATTCGTTTGTTGCCAGGCAACAAAATTTTCAGACTTGCCCCCAATGATGATTAGTATGAGAAAACATAGCACAAGAAAATATTACATACTAACTGTGAATAGTAGCTTGGCTAATAAGGAATAGGACAGATGTTACTTTTATCTAGTTAAGCCTCATCTAGAGTACACTTCAAGTCGCTCCGACCCAGTACAGAAAGGTTAAAAATTGTCAATTTAACATAAATAAAATAATATCGGCGTGTTACACATAGATTTAAGAAAGTAATTTTTGTAAATTATTTCCATATTGCATTCTACATACACATCATAATAGTACAGTGACAAATCCACCAATGATTCAATGTTTTCAGCATATAAACTGTCCAACTGATCCATTCAAGACTGGCAATAGCACATAGGCCACGCGACTTTTTTTTCATTCAAAGTTATACACAAGGTAAAATGTAGCCCATCCTACCGGAGGGACAAGGTAAAATTTTTTCATTAGGATTACTTCTAGTGATGCCGCATATGTAATTTCGGTTTAGGGTAGGCAACCCGCAACACACTACTGCTTTTTGCGCTATTTCGACAGTGAATGACGCGATGCCGGTATTTTTTATTTCAGTCAATGCTGTACCAGACATGTCAGTAATTATCAAGTTAAGTCACAGAGGTCGTGAGGTCACATGGTTAAGCCATGACTGGTCGTAAAATGCAAATATGTACATGTGAAAAATGGTGAAAATTGCTTCATTAATGACTTACATTGTGGTATTCTGCATTTCAATGGGCATGGTAGTACTCATACAACCCTCCACCTACTCCCTTGCCACGGACAACGCCTCCCTTCCCCTATCCCCTGACTACAAATTCATGTCAATGCTCTGTAATGGCTACATATTGTCTACGACAAAGGGTTTTTGTATTCGAAAATTTGCAGCTCTGCCCTCCCTGAGGACAGGGTTGTTACTATTTTGCCCGACCCAAAAAAGCCACCCAGGTATTTTTTTAACAAAACCCATTTAAAAATCCCAATAAAATTCGAAAAACACAGTTTATAATCTATAAGAATGAATCAAAGAATGAATAAAAATGGGTAAAGTTTAAAAAATATCAACCTTCACCAATCTCCATAAAAATATTATATGCATTTTTAATTTTCTATCTTGAATCCCTGTGAAATTTTAATGAGGGATCAATATTAATATAACAAATACAATCCCATCCGATCAAAAAAATTAACATTTTGAATCGTAAATAGATTTAGGAACTTTTCAGAAATAAAATGTTTCTTTATCTACATGTAAATAACATTTCTGCCATGAACATTGATTATTGTTTCCGGCCCAAACCTCGTGCGAATAATAGTGGTATAAAACCAGCACCCATAATTGTTCGCTTCATATGATCCAGTGTCGCGCTCCGCATAGTAAGTGCTCGGAGGGCCAAGCGAAAATTCACTACCGAAGTACTGGACATGAATGAAGCCCCTGATCAACCCATCTACGTCAATGAATCTTTAACGTTAACTAATCGTAAACATCCTCAACATAAAAACCTCAAAGGAGTAAACAAAATAAAATACTTGTGGGTTCGAGGTGGCAAACTTTTCACGAGAAAAACTGATGGTAGTGAACACATTGTAATCCAAAGTGACGATGATATTGATAAACTTGCATAGCATGAAACGGGTACAATACCACTGAATCTTAATAGTACAACTAAGTCTGTCAATATTTGCCATGTTAACTGCCAATCTAGCCTCACCCACTTAGATGAATTCTTTATTCATTTCTCGACCAATGTGTATGATATAATATGTTTGTCTGAAACCTGGTTAAAGCCTTCCATACCCGATGCAATGGTACATCTTCCAGAATATGACTTATTTAGGTTAGATAGATGTGAGAAGATTGGTGGTGGTGTGGGAGTTTATATCCATCATAGTTTGAAAGGCAGAGTATTGTATTCCTCACCTCCACTATATTCATCAAAGCCTGAATTTATGTTTGTTGAAGTTACAGGTTTTAATTCATTAAATTTATTATTATGTATTATCTATCATCCACCAAAATGCTGTTTATTGAGTGACTTTGAGTGTGCCCTGCTTAGATATTATCCAACCTACAATAACTTTGTCATTGTTGGTGACTTTAACATTGATGTACGCCGAGACTCCTACGAAAGCTCATACTTAAAAAACCTTATTTTTAGTAATAATCTGCACTTAGTCCCATTTGAACCTACCCATCACACCACTACTAGTCATACCCTCTTAGATCTGTGCATAGTTGACGATTGTGAAAAGGTCGACAGTTAATCTCAATACCCTTTTCCGTTTTTATCCACCCATGACCTCATTTGTATTAAGTATAAGTTCTCCACTCAACGTTTTCTCCCAAGGACATATGTCGCACGCAATCTGATTAACTTTGACACCTCACTATATCAGAATAATCTTCTTACTAAAGACTGGACTCAGATTTTTTCCTCCAGTCACATTGACCAGAAAGTGGAGGCATTAAATTCTAACCTATTGCATTGTGTAAATATGCAGGCACCGAAACGTATCTGCTACCGTAAACGGCCTCCTTCCCCTTGGATCACAGAGGAAATAAAAGGCCTTATCAAGGAGAGGAACAAACTCAGATGTGCCTACATTCGCACGAGAGATCCCATTGTTCACAGAAAATACAAATCACATAGGAATAAGGTAAAGTCACTCATTTGTGGTGCCAAGCGTCAATTCTACTCTAATGTATTCTCTAAACCAACGAACTCAAATACGGCGTGGCGACAACTACGGCGATTTGGTTTACTGCGGCAGAAAGATGACCTAATTATCCATGACTTTTCACTAAACCAGTTCAATGAATATTTTACTAGTGTCACCACTGGAGATCTGAATGAACCACTGTATCCTATTACTGACATAGATCTTTTAGTCCCATACAATGAAAAAACTTCTACTTTAAGCATGTTACTCCTGATCTCTTGACCAGGACCCTATGTCGCTGCAAATCGCACTCATTGGGAATCGACGAAATATCTATCGACTTTTTTATTAAGGCTGGAGATGTCTTGGTACCCATCATCCTTGAAATCTTCAATCACTCCTTGTCCGGATCTGTCTATCCATCAGTATGGAAGTCAGCAATAGTACTACCGATTAAAAAATCGAGAAACCCTACTTCACCATCCGATTATCGCCCCATTTCTCTACTTTGCACATTGTCCAAAGTTCTGGAGAAACTTGTTCACTAGCAGGTCAGTGATTTCCCCATAAAAAATCATAAATTGGACCCTTACCAGTCTGGATTTCGAAAGAACTTCAGAACTCAATCTACCCTTCTCAAGATTAATGATGACATTCGTCTGGCTATTGATAGAAAAATGGTGACCATTCTGGTTCTCTTTGACTTTAGCAAAGCTTTTGACAGAGTTAATCATGCCAATCTCCTTAAAAAATTGAAGGGCCTGAACTTCTCTGCCTCCGTTTTAAGCTGATTCCATTCTTATCTCACGGACCGCCAACAGGCAGTCAAGGACTCCGTCGGAAATTTGTATTTATGGTTACCAATTACACATGGTGTTCCACAGGGGTCTGTGAAACTCGGCCCGCTTTTGTTTGAAATTTACATTTTGGACCTTCCAAAAACCTTAAAATATTGTCCGTATATGTTATATGCAGATGACCTACAAATTTACATTCAATGTCACCTGCAAGAACTTCACAATGGCATAAAGAAAATCCAACGTGATGCTGAAGCTGTTTCCTCATGGGTCAAAAACAACCAATTAATCCTTTACAACACTAAAACTAAAGCCACAATTATTGGTAACTCTAAGTTAATCAATAAAATTAACTACAACATCATTCTGCGCTTGGAGATCGACAATGTCACCGTTCACTTCTCCAACGTAGTTAGAAAACTGGGAATTCTAATGAATAATAATTTAACCTGGAATAATCAAATCCACTAAATTTCCAAAAAGGTGAACGGTATTCTTTATCAACTGAAAACCCAGAAATACGTCTTACCGACTCATACAAGGAAGCTGCTTGTTACAACTCTAGCATTTCCCCATTTAGATAACTGTTCTCTAGTTTTTGGTGACCTATCAGAAGAGCTTAATGACAAGCTACAGAGGATTCAAAATTCATGCATTAGATTCATTTTTAACCTTCGGTATGATGAGCATGTTTCTTTGTATAGGGAAAAACTAACTTGGCTAACTTTCAAGGGCAGGCGTAATTACTTGCTAAGCGTCTTCCTGTTCTCCTTATTTTCCATTACAGAACCTAAATACTTGATGGATATGTTTATACACCAACCTCAGTCCCGTAATGTGAATACAAGGAGTGAAGCATCTGATTTATATTGCCCCGCCCATAGAACCACCAAATACCACAACTCTTTCCTCGTCAAATCCACAAAATTATGGAATTTTCTCCCCATAGACCTAAAGAGCAGTAAAAACAGGCAGTCATTCAAAACGAAACTTTATTCTTACCTTTCACATATAGACATAAATCTCTAATTCGCATTGAAATATCTATATCACCATCCGCTTCCTACTTTGTTCTTGTGCAATCTTCATTAAAATGTATTTTTTTGTTAGTTTTTTCGTTATTTTGTGATATGAATATGCATAATAATTTTTGTATTATCTTTGAATTGATGTTTTCAAATATGTTTGTACTCATTGTTTATGTTTGATACTATGTTGGTTGTTTAAGCTCACCACAATTGTAATTGTAATATTGGTGCTCTTAGAGGTATTGTACCTAAAGCTAATAAATATTTATTTATTTATAAAAGTAAGTAGGGTTCATACAAAAAGACGTTGTCTTTCTACTCTTATTTTCATTGTAAACGTAGATGTCTGTATATCTTGACCAGTTTTTCAGCCTTCTCCTTTCCTGATTGGTTCAACAACTTCTGCCTCTGGAATGTTTGCTTAAAACAAGTGGGAGGGGGGCGGGGATGGGGGGGGGAATGGGGAAGAGTCATGGTCAAGTTTGTGAAGAGGTGAATGGGAAGGGAACATATGGTCATATTACAGAGTTGAAATCCTGTGGGGCAATTCACAATTTTAAAATGTTCCAGAAATGTTTTTGTCACGCAAATGTTTTGATATTCCAGATGATTTGCCAAGACAAATACTGTAATTTAAAGAAAAATGGAGTGAATGAGTTGAAGTATGAAAATTGTAAAATGAAATATGTACACACATAATATATAAGGCAAATCAGGAATTCAAAACTCGAATGGATGAACATAGATGCTTTCTTTTAATTGTGAGGAATCCTCTGGAGCATAAAAACATTTGTGCAACAAAAACCATTGGTGTAATTTATAATTTTACATTTTATGAACAAGGGTTGTAAACTGGGCTTTCTGGAACATTTCAAAATTGTAAATTGTCCCAAAGAATTTCAACTCTGTAATGACCATATGTTCACTTCCCATTCACCTCTTCTATACATCAACTTTACACTCTCCCTCCAGTCCAAAACTTGACGGTGACTCTCCTTTCTTCACTTCCCCCCCCCCATTAGTTTACACAAACATTCCATGGTCATTTTCCTTCCCCTCTCCTACAGCCAGTGACCATTATTCCTAACAAAACCACCCCCCCCCCTTTCCTGGTATGTAATATAAGAGTGAATTGCTCAAAGCTTGTCACCTTAAAAATGGCAAAATATGCCAAAACTTGGGTCAGTTAGAGCAATAAATTGTGAAATTATACCAAGTAACTTATTTCAGCATGAAGAATACCAAAGATTTCCACATGGTAACGCCAGAGACGGTGTCTTATATTTAAGTAAATGAGCCTTGATTTCTTATGAGACTGCTGTCAACAATATATCAACGGACGAAGAGATGACATATGACATTTGGAGCTAATGATTATCTAATTAGATACACCAAAAGAAAAATATGGAATTATTTTACTAAATTTCTTCACCCCACTAAGGAAAGCCTGAAATTTCAACAAGTTTCTCAAGTTCTGTTCAACTCTAATTCATGTCATAGAGGGAATGTAACATTTATAAGCAAAGATAGATGTTTAACCCTAGAAAGCTAATACTTCATCAGAAAGACAACGCCCACGGTATAATCTCTCTCCCCCCACCTTTTCTCGCAACCTCAGCCGCTTGGCTCTTTCAGTACCTTCATTTGTCGTTCAGCTATGGATGACGTTACATCAGTCGCGTTGGAAACCTGTCTTGTTAACGAGTAGTATTTTTTGCTGAACGTAGTCTTTTTGACAAAGCCTTAGCTCTGCCGTAAGTAAATTCCCTATTTGACTGAAGTTGCAGGATTGTGTTTGCTGTTTTATTTGAATCTAGTTGACAAGAATTCTTCCTGCTCTCTATCTAGGTATTGAGTCACAGAACTTTTGAACGTTTTTGTCTGAAATTCCTGTTAAATATGGCATCTACTGAAACCCCTTCCACAGAAAAGATCAAGAAATAGCTAGAGGAAACAGAAGGTGAGAGTGATAGTGAGAATAGTGGCAGTGAAACTGAAGACAATGCAGAAGAAGACAACACTGTGTTATTGGACGGCAATTTCGACGATGACCCCACTTTTCACCTTCTTAACAAGGAGACAATATCTCATCATTCCTCAGACTCAAGCTCCGAGGAAGTGGAATGTTCTGTAGAAGGACTAGATCAGCCGCATACCAAGAATAGTAAAACAGATCCTTAAATAATAGTAGGCACTAATAGTAGTCTGGTAGGAATAAAATGGGCACCTGGTCTGCAGTTCCTTCTAGACCATCAAATACTCGCTCTGAAGCTAGGAATATTATTCATTATAGGCAGGGGCTGAAAGATAAAGCAAAAAGTGCGAACTCACCAAGGGAAGCATTTTCCTTGTATTATACCCAGGCAATGGGTGCTAAAATAATCAAGCACGCTAATGAAAAAATTGCAGTAAAACGTGCAAATTATAGAGTCCTAAGTGCAACAATGTCTGATTTGTGTGAAGAAGAATTCAAAGCATTTTTATGTGTTTTGATTTTATCTGCTGTTCAGAAGAATAACCAGATAACTACAAAGGAGATGTTCAATGCAGAATATTCAAGGATGAGGTACAAAGCCACAATGAGTTATGACAGATTTTTGACTTCCTTTGTGAATGTTTACGTTTTGATGACAAGACAACAAGGCTTGAGAGGAGAGAAACAGACAAATTTGTTCCAATAAGAGAGATTTGGGAACAGTTTATATCTGCCTGTAGGGAATCCTATAAGCCTGGATCATTCCTTATGATTGATGAGCAACTTCTTGCTTTCAGGGGGCAGTTCCCTTTCCAAATGTACATTCCTAACAAACCATCAAAGTATGGCATCAAAATTGTTATGGTATGTGACAACAGAACTAAGTACATGATTGATGCAATGCCATATCTTGGTTAGAACACTGCACCTGCTAATCAACCATTAGTGGATTTCTTTGTAAAATCCTTAACAATGAGTGTCCATGGAACCATCGCGACATAACAATGGACAATTGGTTCACGTCTGTTCCCTTGGCAACTGGACTATTGAAACCACCATATAACTTGACAATAATAGGCACTATTCATAAGAATAAATGAGAAATTCTACCTGCGTTACTGAATCATGTGACAAGAAAAGTAGGCACATCTATGTTTTGTATTCACCAGGAGAAAACAGTTGTGACGTACAAAACCAAGCCGAACAACATGGTCTTAGTTCTTTTGACCACTCATGAAAGAGCAGAGATCAATCCTGCATCAAAGAAACCGATTAGGATTAACGATTATAACAACATGAAGGGTGGCATGGACACACTAGACCAAGATGAGCAATCAAATGAATTGTAGTAGAAAGACAAGAAGATGTCCACTCTGTGTCTTCTTTGGTATGTTGAATATTATTCTAGTGAACTCCTATGTGATCTAGGTATGTTCACAATAAGTTCAACAATAAAGAAAATCCTTTGACTAGGAGGCAATTTGCAAGCTACAGTATGAACTTATGAAGCCATGGGTGACACATTGCCTTAGAATGCGCAACTTGCCGCTCGTGCTGAGCTCGCCTATGGCAGAAATACTTCACATGAATATGCCTACAGATTAAGCAGAAATTTCTGACTCAAGAAAACACAAGATACATGCCTTTTGCCCAAGCAAGAAATAGAGGATGATGAAAGTGTATTGTTGTGATTGTTCCAGAGCTGTATGCGGGGAACATCAAGCAAGATGCTGTTTTGAATGCAATAATGGACGATAAATAAGGTCATGGTGTTTGTGTATGTTTTAAAGACTCTATGAAAGAAATTTATCATGTAAAATACATAAATGTGTAGCAATAAATAGGCTCGTCAAAATGACTACGTGTTAGCTTTAACGTTCCTTGTATCCCACGTTAGCTCTCTAGGGTAAACTACAGTAAAACCTCTCTATACGGACACCTCTGAAATACTGACATCTCCAACTTATGGATGGTATTTGGATCCCCGACTTTATTGTATGAAACTCTGCTTGGACAGATTCTCTCACACACAGACACTCCCACTTAAGGACACGGACACTCCAACTTGAAGAATGCGGACAACTTTTTGCAATATTTTTTCTTAGATGGACATCTTTCAGGTAGGTAATTCCATTCCCTGAGAGTCACGGGACTTTCTAGGAAAATTTTATGAGGGTATGGAAATATCCTTTAAGAATGGAAAACCTAGATAGAAGATAAAGTATGGCAGTCAGCAGCAAGGAAAAGGAAGGATAGGGACCAATTGGTGAATTCTCGGGATTGTTAATCCCAAAATCCAGGCTAATGTTATCACTGAGCACGAACTGGTGGGGCATTGCCCATTAACTTGGGGCAAAAGGGGAATCATGCATGCATGGTTTTTTTTGTTGATCGTCTTCTCTAGGTGGGTGGGTTTTTCCCTAACAAGTTTGACAATGAATAGCACACAACACTGCGAGATTAAATGTGCATTGTCAATTTTGCTGTGTCATTTGAGCAGTGAATGTCGAGGTTCTTTTGTGTTCTAGAATTAATTTGACGACGCCGAAAGGTACAAGCCTTAGACTCTCCAAAAAGGTGCAGGTGATTGAAAAAGCAGCTAAGGAGAAAAGTGGTGTACGGAAATTGGCTGTGGACTTTAATGTTAGCAAGACTAAATTGCAGACATACTGAAGCAAAAAGATTCGACAATGAAGCTGTGGATGGCGAACCACAAGTGTGATTCTACTCTTTTGGGGTGGTTTAAATTTAACTTAAGAAAGTGAAAAGGAACAATTTGCATGTATCGGGCTCATTACTATATACCACAAAATTCTCTGGAAATCTGCAGAACTTAAAATTGAAGATTTCAAGGCCTCAAAAAGGTGGCTCAAAAAGTTTAGAAGTAAACACAACATCATGCTGAAAGCAGTGTGTTGGAAGGCAGCTGCTGTGGTTTCAGAAGATATTACTGCCTGGGCTAACCGACTTCCAGTATTCCAGGAAAATAACGTCTCTGAGAATATTTTCAACACAGATGACACTGGATTGTTTTTTAAGGCTTTGCCCCTGAAATCTGAACTCTGCTCCTCAGGTGGGAAGGCATCGAAAGAGAGAATGAAGGTACTACTGTGGTCGAGCATGACTGGGGAGCTTCTTCGGCCACTGGGAACAGAAAAGCAGAAAATCTACAGTGCTTTAAAGGCATGACTAAAGAACATTTACCCATGATTTGGAGGCATGATAGAAAAGCGTGGATAACAACCCAAATCATGTCTGAGTGGCTTATGATGTTAGATAAGAAAATGGCAAAGGATAAGAGAAAGACTTAACATTGAAGTTATCAAATGTAACTGTCCAAATTTAGCCTCCAAACCTAACAAGTATCCTGTAACCTCTGGACCAGGGCATGATTAGGACCTTTAAGATTAACTATAAACAGCTCCTTTTAAAACACATGATAGCAAAAATTGACAATGGACTTTCTCGTGATTGTATAGGAAAGTCAATAACTGTTCTTGACATGATACTATAGATTGATCGAGAGGTCAAAAACATTAAAACATCCACCATATGTAATTGCTTCTTCAAATGGGGATTTTGCAGCATGGACATGTCTGAGAGAGGTGATAATACTGGGGTGTTGGAAAATTTATTGACAGATGCCGGTGAAAGCATTGACTATGTGTCGATAAGGGATGGGACGTGTAAACGGGTACACATCTGGAGGCGTGTACATGTTTTCTTTTTCTTGCAAAATAATACACATTAGCATCGTCCGCCTTTGATCACGAATTGCCACCACATTCCCCCCCTCCCCTGGTCCCTTAATTTGACTTAAGTCAAGGTGAATCGTTATGAATCAGTTTGTACGGTACTTCCTGGAATCTGGATCGCTGTCGGTGACTACTGTCACCACCTGCTGTCACCTCTTACTCCCTGTGACACAGTTTGACCTTAGCAGGCTGCCATTCTGCTAGCAGTGGTGCGGGACTCAAACACTCTAGGCGTACATACCTGTAGGCCCACCGTAGAATGAAATGTGGGGCCAGAGACTAACTATTGTATGTGTTGGGACAGGTAAGATGTGTACACACCTGAATAACAAGTGTGAACACGTTTTCTGCAATATGTACATGCTTTTGGCCATCCCTAGTGTCGATAGACTCAAATTTGCATACAGCGGATTACGAGGTGGGCAAAAGTGGTAAAGAAGTGGAGAAGAGGGGGAAGTTAAAGATGGTGTTGATAGTGAACCTGAGGCTTAAACTGAACCGTTAAGTGTGAATACCTATGCCGAATCTTCGCATAAAATCGAGCAATTAAAGAAATTTTGCATTTCAAAAAGCAATCATGAAGCACAAAGAAGTTTGTATGATCTACAGTTGAATTTTGAGAAAGCATTTTTGAGTAAAAAAATTAAGCAAACAAAAATTAATGCATTTTTTAAATCTGCATGAATAAATTAAAATGTATATGTTGTCAAAGATTAAATTTTGTAACCATTTTCGTTTCGTTTTGTAACCATATCTATGAGATGAGTTAATAATTCAATGATACACCTTTTGCTTTCCATTGCCATTTATTCCTTTCTGATAGATCACCTTAATGCATGAAACAATGCTATGAATTAATGTGCTGGTCTCGCCTGACGTACGGATGCATTAATGAGGGCGATTGCTGTCTGGATGTGGGAAGTTTTACTGTATTTAAAAAAAATAATATCTTCAGACATGCCATTTCAAATTTATAGACTTATGTCACTTGAAATAACTTCACTGTCCATGACATGAAATGAATTACTTTATTAGCATTAGACATTAAGGAATGTCTAGCCCATTCTTTGGTTCATGGTATCGCAAGCATACCCAGCAAGAATATTCACCCTAATATATTACTAAAACACGAGGCTTTTCCATCAATAATGCACCAGATAAGGCAAAAATTAAGGTATATATTAAGGGGAAAATGTTATCAACATATTAGGACTAGGTGCAGGACAACTTTCACCATAACTTTCGTGTAAAAAAAACCATCACACGACACTTAAATGTAGGCACCATTAGTTCAATTGTAATACTCCCGAAAAAGTTGAGCTATGACCAGTGACGGATTAACACACATGGGGGCATGTAGACAGTACAAGCAACGGGCCCACGTTAATAAACAAGTCGTAAGAGAAGAAAGGGGAAATTCTCGGGGCCCATAGGCAACTGCCTACTTTGCGTTCTTCTAATGGTTATAACATACCTGTGCCTTAGGTAAAATTTTCAATGCATATTCCTTTCCTTCGCCATCAGCAACTTTATATACTTTTCCAAAAGCTCCCTTGGATATAGTTTCGACAATCTGAAATAGAACCCGTGGTTACAAATATCGGCAAATGTGCTGCTCATAATATATAATACTTAGAAGTAAAAGCATAGGTATATTACCTGAAATTCAAGGGCTGTGACATGGCACTTTTTCTTAAATTCAGGGAAGAAAATGGTTTCAATAAATGCAACGGGCCATGGAGTTTTTGATGAGCTAAGAACATCATCCTTGTTATCATTCCGACTTCTGGAAAGTACCACAGGCTTTAGACATTCCATTATACCACTTATTGCATTAACCAATTGAGATAATATTAATTTCTTACCTTCGGCGAAATGCATGCAAACGCAACAGTTCAGGAATACAACTTCCAACTGATGACTTGGATCTTGTGCTCATACCAAATATATCTTAATCAGTGTTGAAAACAGTGATAGATTCATTGCAATTGATTTGGTTTCTAACTACGAAGTATGTCAAACATTTTACAAGCCAATGAAACAGCCGTCGGAATCCTTTCTGAGAGATATAGGCTATTCATGACCCCGATATATGACTACGCTATATTCTTCAGCAGAACATACCAGATCGAAGGCAAGAAAACGCAGAAACAATTCATAACATAATCATTTTCACAAATCAAACATCCGCCATATTCTTGAAAACACTACACTCATCATACTGGAGTTTGACATATTTGGACATGCTGGATTTTGACATTACAATGCAGTTATTTCTGCGTAAAAACTAACAAATATTTAAATAATAGAAAATTATACATAGCCTTCTTTCAGTTTTCATAACATTTCCATTTTAGTTGACTAGAAGGAATCGTCATATCCGTCATATCGCGATTCAACTGATCCAACAATCGATCTTCATTCCTTCCTTGTCTGAAGAAGCGAAAATGGCTGGATTGATAGGAAAAGTAGTTGGTCGTCGAATTTCCACCGCAGTTAATTTGGCTGCGGCTGAAGGGCCGTCTGCTACTGCAGGACATGCTGGTAATTGAAAATCCGTAATAGTATAGACACACTGAGTAAATCTCATGCGTGTTTGATTCTTCTTCACAGTATGTTCATTTCACTTACCGTTCATTTATTTCCTAAGGGGGTACGGACTTGTGGAGGAAGTTAAGCTTTTTCGTAGCTATTCCTGCTGTCCTGCTATGTGCAGTGCACACATACTTGAGAGAACAAACACACCCCCACGAGCCTCCAGAGTTCGTACCTTACGAGCACCTTAGGAAGCGAGACAAGGTAAGAGGGTACATTTTCAGTGTAATACTATTTTTGCAATTTTGTGGATGTATACAATAAATTATCTTTTTATTTTCAAGCGTTTTCCATGGGGCGATGGCAATAAAACCTTGTTCCACAATCCACACACCAACCCACTTCCAAGTGGTTATGAAAGTTCCCACCATTAACTTGGTCAATTGCTGTTAGTTTAACGGAATGTCGTGTAAATTGTAGTATAATTCGAATGCAAGTGTAAGAGAAAGTTTCAATAAACCTGTGTAACATTTGATAAATTCGCTTATTCTTTCTAATGATAGCCAATTCATTGAGTGAAGGTCAGAGCTCTAGATTCCATGGTTTATAAGAGGTTCTTATTAATTCCTTTAGGCAATATTTCATTGGTACTTTTACTATGCTGGTCAACAGATATTTAACGACCTATTTCAGCTGAGTCAAGACTTCCTTTCTTTCACGCATTAGTAGGTCCATTTCACTCATTAGTAGTCTGTATTTTATCGAGGAGGGTTACAGTTTAAGCAATAGCTTAAAAATTCGTAGTGACTGACCTTGACCCAGAATGTTAAATGTAATGGTTTATTATTTAGATTTGGTGTCGATATACCATAGATTCTTCAAAGAAATATTGTATGAAACTTTATTTACTGCATCATGTTATAATGGAGTCTGATCAGGGAGTTGCATTAACAACCTTAGTGGTTAGAAATAACATGTAAGATTTCTACTAAGCATATAAAATATACATAAGTTGAATAGGCAGTTGTTAACAAACTTAAACAACCAGTTAACTAAATCCCTACAGGTTCACTCATTACAACAAACAGAGGATATAGCATGTGGATACAATTAAAAGTGAACCAATGTCGTGATACTGCAACACTGGATGACCATTTCATATGATGTTATCTAGATGATTTTCGTTCAGTAGTAGGTCCTCCCTGGAATAATGAAAAATATTAAATAAAGACTATTTAATAAAATGTTTTGGACCTTGTGAGTTTTTGTGAGAGAGCCAAAATGGTCACTCTTCGATAAAATCCCATGTGAATCAATATTAGGTCGCAGGCATTTAATATCATGATGTATGTGTAATACTCTTTCTTACGGAATCATTATCTCTTTCCTCAAAATATAGTCCCACAGTCATATAGTTTTCTCATATGAATGAATGAGAAAACCATAGTATGTATTTGTAGCATGCTTAATTATACTATGAGAGTGGATATGGAGCTGAACAAATGATAACTTTCAGATGTCATCTGGAGCCATTGCAATCTCTCCCGCAAGAGATCTGCAGGGGGCAAACCTGCATCACCTCGGTTATGTGAAAACCCCTGAAAAAGGGGCAAAGTGGGGGTCCCTGACATTCAATTCCTTGCTCTCCCTGGCTTAACTGCCGGGGCAGGACGTAATGAAGGCAAAAGGAATGTGGCTTGGGGTTTTAGGGGATCTCGTTCCTCGGCACGAATAGAAAGGATGAAACTCTTACACAATAAGGTTCATTTAAACCACACATGATTATTTCCATCAACTGGTGTACACAACAGGAATTAAATAATCCTCTTAATATTAGTGAAGGATGAATGAAATGAGAATGAATTATGAAACAGTGATGGCAAGACAATTAATATAACTTTAAACCCAATAAACAAAATGACAACAACGCCCTAGACAGCGGAAAGACATTTTTTAACCCAATTAACAAAATGCCCACGTATTTGCTGGATGCACAGTCCCTCGTATTAGCACCTCCCTAACGGGCAGAGCTTCCCTCCGCTAACGTGCTTGGTAATTGACTTTTCTGACCGGCAGAGCTCCTGCCTGCTATGAGTTGTTGGAATCAAGTCTTTTTTTTTCTTCCCTCATGTCGCTTTTATATGCCTCTGGGCTGCCGGGGTTGGGCGTTTCAAAATGAGGGAATACACTGGGGATGAGGGAATTTCCATCATGTGACAGAGGGAAAGCCCCATGTCTCACACTACTTCTTAATTTGTTTAGCACTCCCTTGACCTTGATGGCTGCTCACATACCATTCACACTCACTAACACACTATGTCTCATCCTTACTCGAGGCTAGCGAGAGGAAGTGGGGGAAGGAGAGGGTCGAGCGGAAGGAAGGTCATGTGGGGAACGGGTCAAGTCGCGAGGATTTGGAGTGGGGGGGAAAAGGTCGGGTGAGGAATCGAACAAAAGGTGTAATGGAGCAAACCATTACAGTATGGACCATTTTTTTACGGCATCCATGGAGAGAGTTCTCGCAGGTATACACTCACACTCAGTGCCTACCATTTCCGACTCCTCCTACCGGGGACTGCTATTATGTTGGACTCTGGGGGCAGTTAAGCTTAACCCTTCACAGGTTTACAACCTTCCCACCGGCATGAGTTCGCGGTCAATTAATTGATAATTTATTGGTTTTAATACATGTATATTTGTTGCTTGCTCTCAAATTGTAGACTTTGAAATGAATTCCTTGTTTTATAGTGTGAATGAACAAATTTTAAATGAAACTACCATAAAAATTAACAGATTTAATGCATAAACCAATTCCAATGCAAAGTATCTTGACTGATATCTTGAAAACAAGATATCAGTTAATATTGATGATAGAATTTTGCTTTAAAAATGTTAAACGCTCACCAAAAAAAAAGTTCAATTCTGAATTTATATTTTTTGAGAAAGCAACAAATAGTTATTTAGCAAAATCACTGAATAAACAATCATATGACTGTGCACCTTTGCCGTAAAGAAGGTGCTAATACAACGAAAGGTACAGGTACCTACTCCCGGATTCTGAAGAAAAGATCTGACCCCTGCTGTGTTGGGTCCCGAAACATAAAAGATCTGTAGTCGCGAGTGCCAGAAAGGAGGGAAAGCATTGCGACGAATATATGCGATATTCATTCGCTTGCGAAGGAAAATCTCCTTTGCAAATTTTCGTTATTTGTCTTCCTAATCAGGAAACCTACTGTTGCATATTTCTGGCGTTCGTAGCAAAAGGGTTAACCTTTTATGGACTAGCGTAAATTTAAATGTATGCTAGGACGTGGGGTCCTACGGCCGTGCGTACAATATAATGTACGCTGGATGTGGTATTTAAACCCATAGAGTTTCTACTGATTGTGAGTGTTCTAAATTAAATCTGGCCGGCAGTGTCCAAAGCGGGAATTTTAATCCGTACAATCAAGGTTAAGGTGATAAATCCCCTCCCCATGGGCTACAACCTGGATGTTTTGGAAGGGCTTGTGTTTTCTAACGACCCTAACAGCTGAGCTGTTCAGAGCAATATTAATTGCTCCTCGCAGAGCTCCCATGCAAAATAGCTCAAATGGTAGGAGAAAGATGAAAGGTAGCTCAGCATCTGTTCTTTGAGATGGCTTCAAAGAGACATCTGACCCCAGTGGGGCAGCCTCTTTATGGATGGTGATGTATTGCAAACACTGCTTGGGAATATTACTGAAAACCACCTCAATCAGCCTCCACCAGTGGGTGTTGTGAATATGAATCCATGCGTGGCATAAGAGAAAATGCAAAAAGAAATTAACCAGATGACATAATTTAGAATGGGCACATGGAATGTAAGGGCCATGTTGAGAAGAGTAAGGAAATATGAAACAAGAAATGTAGAAGGAAGCTGTGTCATAATCCTATTTAAATTAAGGTAGTGACTTCTGGAGCAATGATCATAGAGTGGTGGATTGAAAATGAGTGTTGTGTAGCTTTATTAATGAATATAAAATTAGATGAATGAATAATCAAGGTCAGGTGAGTGACAGCATATTACTATTCAAGCTAGATGCAGGTCTGCTGGATTAAGAATAGAATGTGTTATCTCTCTAGGAACATGCCTATTAGAGTAAAATATACTGTATGTATATTTTAGCTTTCATGATGAAAAGCTGATGCTCTGAATTTTGTCGGAACCCAGGTATATATGCTCACATCTAATCATAGATAGTGTACATGATCAAGTGGAGGGAATAATTGGAAGCATATCTAGAGTAAACACTTGGTTGTAAATGGAGGTAGGAACTCGGTGGTGGGTGATGGAAGAGTGTAGGGTTATCAGTCAATTGTCACAAATGTATGGTTCAAACATTATCGTAGGCCTGTGTACAGAGGAAACCAATGCTCGTGGCTCCAGTGTGGTTGACTCAATTCGGAAGGAAATCTCAAGTCCTAAAATAGATGAAAGGGTAGCTGCTAAGTGTGGAACTGTACTTGGGACAATTTTCCTCTTTCACCAACTTATTGGTATCATGTTATCTCATTCTTGATTTTTGTTAGGCCCCAAAAACCTTAAAATATTGTGATGGTCAAAAGCTAACCATGATGGTTTCTCATTCTTCCAAAAGTACACCAATGAAATACTTTGAAATTGCCATGAGAAAAATCCATTTGGATCGTGAATTTAACCACAGAACTTTGGCTAGCCGGGCCAATGTGGAGATCACCACTACACTCACATATTGCATGATCTTTCAAAGGCTTTTCAATTGAGCATTACCTAATTGCGAGAGAAGTTGGCTGGTGATATAATTCTCCTAAATTGGCTTGGTCTATTGCTATTGTCAAATCTAATTGCTAATGCCAACTGTTTACAGAATGGAACCCTTGTAGCTGTTACTACATACCATGAAAAACAGTCAATCAAGAAAAGTTTGTTTTACTTACCCCAGATCAAAATTGGGAATTGGGATATTAGTTGTGAAGGGCTCTTCAGCCTGAAAAATTCTGGCCACTTTTTCTTTTCCTTCAAAATCTAAAGAGAGAAATGAGCTTCAAAATTTTAAATCTAATATCAATAAAGTTACCTAGAAATGAAAAATATACTTAGTTGATTACACAATTTATTTTGACTCTACCGGTTTCAACCTTTACTGGTCATCATCAGGAGTAAGAACAGAGAGAGAGAGTGATGTGAATATATACCTAAAGAAAGTGGGAAGGGGGGTGTGAGGAGAGTTTTTTTCCTAAAACAGAAGGAGGGAGGGGAAGAAAAGGGAAGGAAGAACAATCCAGACGGAGCAATCAACTACAAGGGCAAACCGCATTAGGCTGTGGAGGTGTAGGAACTGGTATGGAGAACAAGGGGAGGAGGTTGACGGAATTAGGTCGTTGAGCAGATGGTTACCATATACATTTAGATAATATACATTTTCAAAATTTTCTATGAAGTCCAGTTTCATACCACTGCCACGTACATGTAAAAGCTTAGCAGAAAAATTAGATGAATGATCCATGTCAATTAGATGGCTAGCAAACATACGACTTTTTATCTCCATTAACAAAAGAATTAAAATGTTCAGATTTTCGTATACTTTTCGTACTTTCGTACACACGAGGAAGTTGAAGGGGAAGAGGAGAGAATGTAGTGTGCTAACTTCAGAAGGCTTTTCAGTGCAGCATCAAGACCTGCATGAAAGGTAGTCGCAAAGATAATCGACTCGTCAATGGATATATTATCCTCCAGTTGAGGCACAGTGTGCGGTCTCGGAGAGGGTTCGATCGCTTTAGCGAGCTGTTCTCTCACCAAGGAGGGGGGATATATCTTAGTCACGAAAACTTTTTCCAGGTCTTCCAAGTGTTGAAATAAGTAAGAATTTTCTAAACAGATTCCATGATCTCGACATGCCAAAGAGAATGTGAGAGAGCGTTTGCAGTGTTCAGGATGACAGCTGTCCCAATGCAAGTACTGCTGAAGGTTGGTGGGTTTTTTGTGGATGGATGTGCTGATTTTTCTGTTTTTCAAATGAATATCTACTTCGAGGAAAGTGATTGAAGGAGTGGTGAGTGAAAGAAAGGGTTGGATGTGAGTGAATTCTCTATATTGAATAAAATCTTCAAGTGCTGAGCTTCCATTGGTCCAAATGATGAATATATCATCAATATATCGGAGCCAAATGAGGGGCTTGAGGGGGAAGAAGATAAAAGATTATTCTCTCATTGTCCAAGGAAGCTGGAGGCGTAAGAGGGGGCCATTCTCGTGCCCATAGTGGTGCCCTTGACTTGGAGGAAATGACGCCCTCCGAAAACAAAACTGTTTTTGGTGAGAACCATCCTCATGAGTTTCAAAATAAATCTGGTGGAGGGGCGTGAGCCGTTGGGTCTACTGTTGAGAAGTTCCTTTGCAGCTGCCAGACCTTCATTATGGGATGTATTAGTGTAAAGGGAGCATACGTCAACAGTGAGGAGAATAGTATCAGGTGGAGGCAGAGAAGGGAGGGATTTAAGGTGACTTAGGAAATGCTGAGTGCGTTGAACGAATGACGTGAGGTGCCAGACAAATGGTTGGAGGCAAAAATCAACAAGGGCAGAGATTCTCTCAGAGGGTGAGTCATAACTGGAGACAATGGGGAAGCCGGGAGCACCAGTTTGATGTATTTTGGGAGTAAGTAGAAGGTGGGGGTGTGGGGATTATGGGGAATTAAGAGGGTGATATCTCTTTTAGAGAGCCCCTCAGAATGTAGCAGCTTAGAAATGGAGGTGATATGCCTTACGGTATGGTCAGAGGGAAGGGGTTTATAAAAGGTCGTGTCGCTGTCTGAAAAAGGTGTGGCTGAGTTGCTGATTGACTTCCTCCCCGTATCTCCAGTGATCTATGACTATAGTTGGCCCTTACAACAGGGATACGGAGTAGAACCTTTGTCAGCGGGAAGGATTATTATTTTCTCGATACGCCCTAATGAGACAAAGGTATGTAACTCATCCCACAAAATGTTCTTAGAGGACTGCAGGGAATCCACAACTTCTTGGGAAGATAGTTGGGAGGAAATGTGATTTAAGTAGAGTTCAAGTGGATGATTGGGATGGGCAGTAACTGGAGGGTTCTTTAAATTTCGAGATGATTCTGCGGTGGTAGGGTATCATCCTCCGTAGAATTGAGAGGAGAGTCTGTACCATGAGAAAAGTGGAATTTTAGTCAAATATTCCATGGGAAGGTGTGAAAATCCTAAAGGAGGCGAAAGTTGTCTAGTTTAGGAATGGGCCAGAAGGATTGTCCCTTGGCCAGGAGTGACGACTCTGAGGGGGGAAGTGTGGGAGGATAAATTGACCACAGCCACCTTTGAGGGCTTCTTGCAGGGCTTGGACATCTGGTTACCAGATGGGCGGGCAGCCATCTTGGAGGCCGTTTATGACTCTTAGACCATTGGGGAGGAGGGGTAGGAAGACCCATTAGGTCTGCCAAGCAGGGCCTTTCTGCAAAGAAGGGTGCATTCAAGATAAAGACTGCACCCAGGGAGTGGGAGACCTAACCTTAAATGCTGGATGCACAGATTGGATAGCTTCTTGTTAAGAACTTGTTCGATGCTTGCGTTTTTGGAATGAAGCCCGGGAAAAATAAATCTTAGTACCAATTTCTTTCAAGTAAATACATAGCTTGTTTTAGTTGATTCACTTTTCCAGAATGAAACTGCACCAGTGTGCGGTACTGAGTGAGGACCCCGCAGGTAAAGGAAATAGAGAAGTTATATTGGATAACTGCAAGCAAATGGCAGCAGTTGGGGTTCAAACCGGATAGAGGTAGATGAACCGTGAGGCCATTGGGGGGGATAGCGAGGCTTATTGTTAGACAAGAGGTGAGGAATTCAATATGACATGAAAGGGATGTCAGTTTACTGAGGTGGTTCATATTTCAATTGAGGAGTGGGCTTCATAGTGACAAAAGAAATAAGGGTAGTTATGTAAAGATGCAGAAAATTTAGAATGAGTGTTCTAAAAGGGTTGGCAAAGAATAAGTTACAAATGAGTAGTGATTGGAGAAAAAGAAAATATTGTATCTGAATATAAAAAGAAAAGGAAATAAATACAAAGGTATATGCTAGCAACAAGGCGTTGAGGTTGGGGAAGGATAGATAGTTAAATCAGTGGATACTCACTGGCAGATCATGATCTATGATGACACCGGTGTCCACTGCTTAGGATAGCTTTTGAGCTAAGGACCCATCTTCAACTAGAGGAGATCACTACTAAGGAGTGTCACGCTGGAATTGAGGGTATAGGGTTTGTCTTGGTATGTGGTTGGGTTGGGAAAAGGGATTGGTTGGAAGGAAGTGCAAGGGGGGAGGGGAGGAAGCTGGCGGAAGTCCGGGAGGGCAGGTTGATTTTAAAATGGAGATATAAGATAGCTCCCAGTGGCAGAGCTCTGTTATTGGTGTGTCAGGAGGGAGGGTGAGAATTATTTTTATATGAAAGCAGTTGTTGAAGGGGAGGTTATGCAAGTTAGCATGCTCGGCTACAGGCAACTGCAACTTTCGCATCATACTGCTCCTGTGATTATTTACTCGCATATTTAAAGGTGGTAGTGATCTCCTCTAGCTGAAGAAGGGTCCTTAGCCCGAAAGGTACCCTAGGTAGTGGACACCAGTGTCGTCATGGATCATCTGCCGGTGAGTGTCCACTGATTTACCTATCTATCCTTCACCAACCTCAACGCCTTGTTGCTAGCATATATATCTTATCTATCTATCTATATATATGTATATATAATGCTGTGCTTACCATTATTTGCACTTAAACTCGGGTGCATTGGATTATAAAAATCATTTTCATCAGGAAGAAATGAACTGTCTTTTTCAAAAGTTGGCGTATACAATTGGGTGGCAGAGCATGTCATATTTGGGCTGTCTTCTGCATATTCAACAAATGAGTCATAGTTCATGTAATCATCTTGATTATTATTGAAACTTGTTGATGCATTCAAATTTTGAATGCTGGCTATTTGTTATATAAAAGGCTTATGCTGATCAAAATTTTTCATATAATGTAACACCTTTAATAAAAAATTTATGAATTAAATCTCTATGTTTAAGGTAATTAGTGGCAAGAAAAAAACTCACTTGAATGACAGCTTGTGGTGTATATTTGGTGGTGATCAATTAAGCATATATTTTGTGATTTTGCTTCACTCTGTACACAAAATTCCTCTATCATTCTATGTTTCAGTGGTCTTTCAAGTAGTTGAACATCTTTATTTAAGTAGGTATCAATTGATCTCTGAAATGATTTCAGGTTTTGACTTCCCTGTAAGAGTAGGGTGAATTAATTATACACAACTTGGTGTTACTGCTATGATGTATCATGTAGCAGGCTCTGGGTCTCTTTAAAAATTACACTTTTCAAACTCTTTATTAAAGTTGGTTATTAAGCTTATTTTTTAAGTTATTTTCCTGGAATAAATTTTGATTTCATCAGATTTTAAAATGCAAATCATACATGCTCATGATGATCAACTGATTACCCTTTTCAATTTCATAGATGGTGTGTTAGGGAGCATCTTAACCCTCTCCGTAAGTTTATCGAAATAGGACGTCTTGGTGGAAGTGTTATCCTTGGAACTCTGTAAGGTGGTGATACTCTTCTTAGATACTTTATTTTCCTAAAATGAACAAATGCTGGTTTTGTGTTGAGAATTATTACAGCATACACACTCATTAATTTCACCACAGATGAAATTTGTTAGACATATTCTCTGGCCCAGATAGGAGCCCATTCCAATTTTTCACTGATGTGAAATAATAGAATTGAAAATTTGTGAACACCACACTTGTGGGAATATTTTTCAGAATAAGGGAAGGGACTGATTTCCGGTAGCTTTCCATTGTATGCTATTATATGAGCATTCATGCATTTATCCATTAGCAATTTTTGTCATAAGTATAATTATCTGTTGGGCCTCCTCTCCTGTTTATCAGCCATCTTTGACAGGAGTAGATCGGAGATATAGACAACATATTGGGAACCACTGCATGAACCAGATGGCACAGGTCAGGTTAGCAGACGAAGAACCAAAATGGGCAATGAATGGACAGAGAGTTGTCCTGGAGTGCTCACTTTAGCATCTGCCTTATCATGTTTTGTTGGAAGATATGCTTTGATAAATATGGGAAGAGATGGAGGTGGGAATAAAGGTAGAAGGGGAGCTGATTAAGTCAGAAACCGCAGATGACAGGGCATTAATTAGTCAGTTGGCAGAGAGGTTGCAGGTAACCATGATTGTGTTAGACGTATAATGTGAAAGGTGTGGATTGAAGATAAATCACCAAAAGAAGTACCCAGAAATGAAAAAAGTAGAAAAATAAGAAAGAGATGCATTATTTGCAGAAATTCCAATATGTGTGTAGAATTGAGTTGTCATTGAGATCAATGTGCAGATAAACCAGGATTATTTCTTGAACATCGTTTTGCTCAATTATGTGTACATACATATGTATATAGTGGAGCAGCTTTCGGACGTTCCTCCACGTGATGTCCATGTTTGACAACAGTTTCTCCAGCCATCCAATTGGCGTCTTCAGGTCTGAAGTGGCGATGTATGTTTTTTGTTCATCTTACATAGTGTGGTCTCTTTGGCGGGAATTTTGTTGATTGACTCATTGCCTTGTATTTCCTTTTTAAACATCCTCTTCCAGGCGCTTGGGAGGCTATAACTGTCCTCTTGGTTGAAGTTTCCTGGGTTCTGTACAATTTCTATTGCTTCCCGGATGATTCTTAGGTAGTACATAGTAGCTTTCCTTCGATAGAATCCTTGGTTTTCCGAAGGCCACCTTGTGTCTGGGTTCTGACCATACATGTTCCGTGGCAGTGGAGAGTTTGAATTGCTTCTTCTTCATAGCTCTTTCATGTTCTCTTATTCAGCATTTTGATAGATCTTTTTGTCTGCCCAATGTAGGACTTTCCACAGGAGCACTCCAGTTGGTAAAGATCCATCAAATGCAGGATAAGAGAACATGAAAAAGCTACAGAGAAGAAGCAATTCCAACTCTCTTCCATCGCGGCACATGTATGGTCTGAACCCGGACACAAGGTGGACTTCGAAAAACCAAGGATTCTATCGAGGGAAAGCTACTACAACCCCAGAATCATCCAGGAATCAAAAGGAATTGTAAAGAACCCAGAAAACTTCATGCAGGAGGATGATCATAATCTCCCAAGCACCTGGAAGAGGATGTATAAAAATGAAATACAAGAAACGAAACCCTGGCAGCCAAATTGTACAGAAGGTGACACAGATTTTTCTATTATATTAATTTTGCATAATTAGAACGCCAATATTTCAATTTCAGACCTATTTATTCATATTCAAAGAGTTACAATATTGCACATTCCTCCATATTGAACACCATGTGGCAAGATTTAACGACCACGTGAAAATTAGAACAATAGGTAAGAACCGGAACCACGCTAGTTTTTAGAACATTCCAGATAAACAGATGTAAGTCAGTAGCGAAGCTTCTAGAAGGATGACAATGCATCAGCGATCAGGTATATAAGCCGACGCACGTTAACAGTCGAGGCTGTCTCAAAAATCAAGGTGCTGCAGGTCCTAATGCTGGAGAGCGGACTCACATTGATACTGTACAATTTCCACGACTGAACGCGGTCCCAAATAAGCCCATATGGTTAAAGAAGAAGTTTACCTTATGTAATTGGTGCGAAATAAAGACGGAGGGAGTTAATAATCTTGTGAAACGTGAGATCCGGAAGTTCGAGCCTTGACGCCAACCAGGAGCAGCCGAGGTTATTACCGGTAGAGAGACGCGGGAGTGGAAGAAACTAAGCGTTGGGGCGAGCTGGGAGAAGCCGAGGTTATTACCGCTAGAGAGATGCAGTAAAGGAAGTAACCAAGCTTTGGATGTGGTGTGGATAAACACAAGACCATACAACTTCCGACACCCGAAGCGAGGTATTTTGAAGGGAGCAATTATCCCGATTTTGTAAAGGATTTGATTTATGCTGTGTTATGCCCGTATTGAGTGTTTTTATGTGTTGGGCAAGTGCTTGATTCATGAGTGAAAAGCATACGCAAGGAAGCTAATCTATGTTGGTGAGGAGTCATTTATATGTGTTATTTGGGTGAAGTGTTTATTAATTTGTTTGTGGGGTACAATACAGTGTATTCACATGTGCAGTCAGGGCAACAAAAAAGAAATAGATCTTTTAATAGCAAGCACGATTGTTATAATTATATTTAGTAGGGCTACCTAAAATTTCCCATAGTGGAGCAGATCCAGTGAAAGAAAAGGTTAGTGACATTATTGTGTTAAAGGGTGATGTTACAACTTGCTTTATTTTGTTGTTCTAATGGCATTTATTTTCCGTGTGTCGGCACTACTTCTGATGCACACTTACCTGTGCATGACATGCATGTACAGTCACATGCACACTAAAATTAGCCTAGAATAACCTCATGTATATATACACCTCCCAGGAAATTGTAATAACCAATAGCACCACAAACACAACATGCCTTAGAGAACTGGACACAATTAGGAATTACCATGCATTGCAGGACTGCATAAGCTCAGTCTCATTCATGGGGCAGCAGTCGAAACTGTCTCACATAATTTTTTATGTAAACAATATTTTAAAAATTAGAAACGTTTTCAGCTGCCATGCAAGTTAAACAATTGTAGCCCAGCAGGGAACATGTTAATAACCATCAAATTCAATGGCCATCTTAGCAATTAATCAGCCACTATAAGGACTATACTATATATCTTCTTCAACAGTCATTTCATTCACTCTCTCATTAATGATCATATTCCTATATGACCCACTGCCTCCATACTATTTTATCACATTTGAATGGCATTCCATTATCTTGAAATATAATTTGCCCCAACAGGAAACAGAAAAATTTTCTTGATGACTTTTTTGAATATATATACCTACCTTTTTCCCTTACTCTCACCTAATATTATTTACTTAATACTTTTAGTGTATGTTCCATACTCCATAAACCTAAATAAATTATTTTCAAGCAAAAAATGAATAGAGCTTTTTAAAGTTGTGCGCTCATAATTTCATGTATAAGCTGTTTTAATTCTGCAATGCATTTTTTATCCTTTTCCTTGAATTTTGACTTTATGCCTAACTTGTTGTAGCAATTTTTCCAAAAGACTCATCTCAAAGTAGGTACTCATTTACCATAATGTGCTCTGGTCCTGAAATTAGATGGTCAAAACCAAATTGAAGCATGTAGACTCACCACAATAGGTCTGTTGTTTTCATCAGTATGTACAAGCATATATCTACCTTGGCTTTGAGAAAATGCAAATCTTTTCAGATATTCTCTTGCACTTTCAGATTTTATTCCACCATCTTCAACATTTACAGATGCCTCCACATCTAAGCCAACTAAAATTTCAGTGTAAAAGGTCACTTATATTCTTAGGAAGACCAAAAAATGCAAAGCTAAATTTTAGAATCAGTGCCTAAATAAGAGTCACCATACTTACCCCATTTTTCATTTATCAATTGTACTTTGATATCTTTCACATCAGGGTAATTGGATATGTTGATTCTTTTAAATATTGTTCCAGAATTGACAATGAATGCATCACTGAAGAAAATCTTTTGAATTAGATGAGTTGCATTTTACAAAGGCTTATGTTTTAGTTAATTACCTATTTTTTTAACTGAGGGCAACTGGTTAAATATAATAGAAATAAATCTTAAGATGTTTCCTGCATGTTAACTTCTTACAAAGAAAGTGTCTGCAGATTATGCAGTGGTTAAATTTGTCCTTCAATTGCATTCAGTCATGAACATGGAGCCAAAAAGTTATCAAAGTTCTACTAAACTAATCATAATTTTTAAATATAAGAGGTACCGTCCACATATAGGTAATGATTATTCTCTATAACTCACGAAATGTTTTCATGAAGCAGAAGTGTATTTGTTGCTGGTTCACCTGCTACCAAAGCAGCAGAGTTATTTGCCCCACCAGAAGCTATATGCTGCTTTACTGATTCTTGATTTGCAATTGAAACTTCAACAGTTACCACGGATCCAGACTTTCCCATGGAGAGTTTATACTCTGGTAGGTGATTTACAAAGTCTTTAATATCATTCCCAAAAGGTGGTGCCTTGTTCAGAATCTATTTAGCAAAAAATAAGCCCTTGCTTTGAATTGACATCATGTAATCACACAGATACACAATCAATGAAAAAAAATGTAGAAAGCTCGAGCAATATCATTAAACAAAATCTATTGATGAGATATATTTTTCCATTAGACCTCACAATTCGGACTTTATCTTGAAATCATTCTATCCCAGCTGGAATATTTAGCAGGTTCCAGATAGTTTTAGCAGGAATTAGCTTGAATTTAGTGGTATCCAGCAGGAAGCATAAACTGAAGGATAATTAATTAATGCTGGCACCTGCTTCACCACGGTTGATCTTATGTATAACGTTAACAGAATTCAGCATAAACTAGCAGGAACAGCATCGTAGCTAGGGTCATGAGCGCCCCTGGGAAGATTTGAATTTTGCGCCCCCCAAGACTGATTTTCTAGGAGGAGAAACAACACAATAACTTTGAAAGTGTAATTTAAGTTATGTTTACACAAAAGCATAAAATTACATAGTTGGGTCTGACATAATGTAATTACATTAGTGTTTGGGACATTAATGTACATAATTACAATTTTCATTAGTTGGCAAATTTTCCTTATGGCATTTATCATTAGTTGGCAAAAACAATATCTTCATTTACAGGGCTTGTAAACAGTAACATTTTTTAATATTACATTTTTTTTAATGTGCATGTAAATTCAATTCCTATATTAGAAAGATTACCTTCTGGATGTTTTAAACTTTTGCTTTCTAAGATCAGTTATGTTTTATGTTACCCTTGAAATGTTGCAAAGACTTCAAATTTTTACTTGTTGAATATAAGAGGAGGTATGTGTTTATCTATGAGTTCTATGATCATTTCAAATTATATTTAAAACTATAGAGTGAAGGCTTATAGGCACATTGGTCATTGGTCAAAATAGAAGGAACAAATTTCAATTCAAGTATAATTTTCTGTAGAATAAAAACTATTGAAATGGAAAAAAAATTCTTATCACAACAGAATAGAAATTTTTCTAAGTCCTGTCGAGTTGACGGGGATGTGACAATGAGACCAAACATATTCTCAAAAAAGTGAACTTGGTAGGCAACTTATTTCATCTAATATAAAGTTAACTTGGCCAGCTATCCACAGACAATTAAACTTCTAAATCAACTCTAACTAATTTCTTGTTAACTTACCTTGAAAAAGGTAATTTTCAATGGATTTGAATTTGACAAAGAAGGTGTTAGCGAAGCCTAGTATTACATTCCTATTTAATTGAAATTCACACTACTTCTTCAAAGGCAATTTTTAGAAGATTGCCAAGAACTAGTTTTGTGTCATTAAAGTCCATCCAAGATGAAACTTGTTGTGCAAAGTAATGTATCTGTCCAAGAGGACAACCTATATATTGTCACAATGCATGAAAAGGCAACCAAGGCGTATCCAGAGGGGTTTTGGGGGTTTTACCCCCCCCCCCCCCTCCATTGATAAAAAACTTAAAAATGATGTGTTTAACACATGCTAATAGTAAACCTATAGATCACCATCCATAGCATAATAGAACACCTTAAAAACGTCATTTTAAGATAATATTTTTCAAAATTCCCGGACCCCCCGTTTTACATAGGGGGTATTCCATACCCCCCCCCCCTTATGAAGGGGAGGGGGGGTGACATCCGCCCCTTCAGACACTGAAAGATTTTATCTACAGCTCCAATGAAAGGCTACAAATGCATTAAAAATTGCCAGACTTCAAGACTTGGAATCAAACCACAGCCTTCCAGGCCAATGCATGGACCACTATATACCCTACCAATTAAGGATTCCCCTAGCCTGGATTCACCTAACATTTCATATTTGTATCCATAAGTATCGGTATATGTAATGCCGTAGACTAATTTATTGCATGATTGTACTAAAGGAAATTCATAATGTATTGTAACCAAACTACCATAACCAAGTCCGGAAATAAATAGCAATTCAAATAAATAGTAGAAAAATCATAATAAAGTACAATATAACAATAGATAACCAAGGACGCCTAAATAAATCAATATTTACATCGGAGGAGTTCAGGACGACGAAAATACGTAAATAAGTAACAATCAGTAATGGGGGACGCTTAGAAGGAGAACAGATAACAATAAGCAGAGATAAGTGGAGGAGCTAAGATCAGAAAGGCACACGAAGGGAGGAAGTACAAAAGTCTGGGGATTAAGGCGGCAGGAAGCGGAGACTAGGCGGTATCAAGGTGACGAAAGAGGAACCAAAAACTTTATAGTAAGGACAGGAAGGAATCGGGCAGGAGACCCAAAAGATAAACCAAAACAGCCCATAAATCTGACGATAAGGAAGGAGAGAGAACGCAAGCCCGTAGCCATAGGAGTGAGGAGCAGAATTCCCATCTTACGATAAGTGTAGCCTTTAAGGACAAAGGAAAGAAATTTAATAACCTCCATGGCTAAAATTGTTTTATCTGGAAAGCAACTTAAATGTAACGAGATTGGAGCAGAAAGATTAATATTGTAAATTGGGCCCAATATATCACTTACAAAGCTCTGAATATTGTTATTGCCTATACAAAGGTTTTAATTTCTCATTAAAAAAAGGTGTTATGCTATTTCAATGGTTGAACGAAGTGTTTTTATTTATGTGTTTGTGTAATAATAACCATTAATCCCTTCTGCAAGGAGGTAAGCTTTTCATGTTTTGTGTAATAGCGAAGTTTTTTTAAATTTTATTGGAATAAGAAAGAAAAATGTGACCGGGGGTAGGTTACAATATAATTATTATTTTATAATTATAATGCGTAATTACCCTTTCAATATCTCGAGGACTAGAATCTCGCAGAGCTGCAAATGAGGTTTTACCAGAAGCAGCAAGATGCCCAGCATATGATGGTCCTATTCTGTCCAATTGTCGTGCAATAAAAATGGAGTCTTCCCAAAGACGGCTGTTAAAACACTTTATCAGGCGTAAGGAACTCAAAAGTAGCTTATATTTATTATGTGTTCCTTGTTTTAGCAAGCAGCATGTCACATACTGACAAAAACCTAAAAATGAAAAATAAATTAAATCCTCACATTTCAAGAAAATACTGCATTAATGAACATATTACATCTAGCATGTAATCTATAAAAAGTTAAAATGAATGCTATGCCTTCCTCAGATATTCATGGAACTAAATATTGTGTTACCATTGAGTCTTTATATCAGGGTGCCCACATGTCAGGGAAGTCAGGGAAATGTTAGGTAAAAGAGGTTGGCTGCCAGGGAAATGTCAGGGATTTTCATGTCTTGTCAGGGAAACTCATAGGGGTTGCTCCTCTACAAGTGGCTTGGCTCATGTTCCATATACTTCTTTCGTCTCCACCGCCATTTGATGTATGCCGGGCCACTCATTGCCAGTCTTTCTTCCTCCCGTTGGCTCTGCCCGGCAATTCCCAGCTACCTTTTCAAATATCTTTTGCTGAAAGACAGGCCTGAAATGTGTGGGGATGGGTGTCTTTTTGAAAACCCCGGAACAGTTTGAAAGTCGCCGCTGCCGCCCATCTCTGTGTTTGCCTGCTCACTGTAGCCAAGTTTCCACTTGTACTTTATCTCTCACTCGCACATCCCTCTTCAAAGGCATATCGGGCATATCAAATTCCGTATTGAACGCTAATGGTGCGAGATCGCTCAGACGGCCATGTCTCAGGAAGAATTCATCAGGAAAAGGTCCGGGACAAGGAGGTGACTTACAACATAAGCTCTGAAGAAGAGCTTATGTTAAGAAGCAGAGCTCTGAAGAAGCTAGGATTCGTCAAGCGTATTGTGGGAAGATTTTCAGATGAAAAAGTAAAAGAGAGGTGCTATTTTGCACTCGTCCGGCCACACCTTGAATATGCAGCGAGCATATGGAATCCGATGCAGAAAGACTTAATCCGGGAACTTAATAAAATACAAAGGAAAGCTGCGCGATTCATCAAAAACTGCTACGGGCGTACAGACAGCGTTACACAGATGTTAAACGAATTAGGCTAGGAGCCGCTAGAGACTCGGAGGCTGCGCGCTAGGCTTAGATTGCTTGAGCAATTGAGAAAAAATATCTTTAAGAGCGACACGGAGAACATCATATTAGAACCCCACTATATTTCCAGGTCCGACAGAAACGATAAATTAAGAGAGATATTTTGCCGAACGGATAGGTATGGGAATTCGTTTTCCCCGAACAATAAGGGACTTTAATAAATGCTAGGTGTAATTTCATTAGAGCGTTTCCTTTTTATATGCAAACGGCTGGTGTCCTAACACCCCCCGCCACACGCCTATTGAGGCGGCTTGCGGGGTAGTATGTAGATGTAGATGAGCATTGGAGTTTTTGCTCTTTCCCAAGAATCACAGGTAAAATTGTCATAATTTCACTGCGATAGACTTATTGTCAGAGATGGCCAGCCAAAGATTCGATTGATTGACCATAACATTCTAAAAAATAAGATAACTGCTCTAGGTATCACTGGTCCAGTCCAGGATTGGATCATGTCATACCTAAGTGATAGGCAACAACAGTCTGCTATCACTGTAGTAACAGCTCCTCATTTATTAAATCAAACCCCATGAAACTAACAAGGGGAGTGCCTCAAGGATCCCTCCTTGGTCCAATGCTTTTCTTACTCTACATCAATGATCTCCCTAATCACTTGTCTCACTGTAAAACCACTCTTTATGCCGATGACACCTCCACCATCATTACTACCGAAAGTACTCAAAACACAGTTGCCTTGACTAATCTTGCAATTACGGAAATGCATCAGTGGTGTAATATAAACAATCTGATAGTTAACGATCAGAAAACTGTCTGCCTCCAATTCCTCCAAAAAATTCTAACAAACATGACCTCATCCCTCACATAGATAAAATCACTCACTCCTCTGATGTGTCTACAACAAATTTCCTTGGACTCCTAATCTCTAACAACCTCAGCTGGGCACCTCACGTACAGGCTGTACTCAATAAAATTTCTGTGGGTACATACATGATTAGGAGGTTGTCTCCTATAGTCTCATTCGATATTTTCAAAATTGTCTACTATGCTAAAATTCATCCTCATATTTCTTATGGCATTTTGTTTTGGGGGAACTCATCTGCTGCTAAAGAGCATTTTCAGCTCAAAAACAAGCAATCAAAGCTATGTATCAAGTCCCTATTCGCACCCCAGGTAAAACTTTCTTTGCTAAAGCCAGAATTCTCACCTTTCATCTCTGTATATCTTTACATGTACCTGCTTCGTTAAAGCAAACCTTTCTCAATTTCCTACCAATTCTACCTACCATGATCACCTCACTCGTTCAAGAAATAACATTCACTCCAATCAGTACTCCAGCTCTCTCTGTCTTAAAGGTCCTATCCACTCTGCCTCTATCCTATACAATAAGATTCCTGATGAAATAAAAAATAGCACCTCACTTTCTCTGTTTAAAAAGAAATTCAAACTTCTTTTATCTGAAAAATGCTACTACAGTGTTGTGGAATATTTGGAGGATGCACTTTGAATGTAATTTGTAATGGCTAACTGGAATCCCTCTGTGTTTCCATGTCCCAGCAATTGGTTGCTATATGTTATTTAAATTAATATTATTCTGTAAAACTGCAAACCTGATGGTTTCTTTTTTCATGTATGTATGTGATTGTATTTATTCTATTCTTTGACTTTAGCCATGCAGATGTATGTACTGCCAATGGTGAAATAAATTTATTATTATTATTATTATAAAGCCACCTTAGGCTGCCTGGTCGTGCCCAGTCTCTACCTCGTGTGGTGAGCTACTTCGGTTGTCCGGTGTACAATGTTCGGGTGGTGCACTGGTCGTCCTTTGATGACTTTCTCAGCAAATTCACAGAAAATGAGCCAATTTGTCATTAGTGAGGGAAAAATAGTCATTGAAATCAACCATGCATTTCTATGTCTTCAACTCTTTTGGAATTATTTCCACCACTTGTCCACTGGCCGTTCAGGTCATACTGTGTACATGATGAAGGGAAGTGCCTTGCCCCTCGCACAGCCTGCCTGCCTACCAGCCATATTTTCTTCATAGTATTCCATATACATACATAGCACTTTCTTCTCAGTCTTAGCTACTCAATATTATTATTCCAGGTTAGAGTTTTAATATTGACCTTTAAATGTCTTTTGTTCTGTAGTAATATGTTACTATTACGTTTTGTACTTTCAGCATTTATTTTTAAAGTAATGACAATTTATAGAACTGACTTTTGTTTTCTTTCGAAATGCACAGATAGCACCTGCATCTCAAATATAGCAATGCATTTTATTACGTATCATGCCATCATTAAAACAAAAAATCGCTGTACTTTGTTTCAGGGAGACATTTTGTCAGGGACTTTCGTGGAAATGTCAGGGACTTTCATGGAAAATTCAGGGAAAATGTCAGGGAATTTCAAAATTAAAACTTTGTGGCCACCCTGTTATATAGAAGCTCCCAACCCAGTCCTTATTAAATTTTTGTCAGTTTTGTTTTCATAACCTGAGAAAAAGGAAATTGGGCCTCTTATGTAGATTGATTATTGGATTCTTTCGTTATTAATTTATTGAATATTTATTTCAGTCTGGAATAAGGTAGCCACAATTCTTTAACCTTAATCGTACGGATTAAAATTCCCACTTCGGGCGCTGCCGGCCAGATTAATTTTTAAACACACAGTAGAAACTCTATGGGTTTAAACACCACATCCAGCGTACAACATATCATACGCACTGTCATAGGACCCCGGGGTCAAGGTAGTGTGGAGGGGTAGTACCTTTAGTACAGGTTCAACCTGACACTGGTCCCCACACACCACTAGGGTTTTAGCTGAGAGGTGGCTGATGAGCCACCTTGAGGATGCTATCTCAAGACCGTCCGTGATGCAGTGCTGAGTGAGAGACAACACTGCAGCGTGGTGATGAGCCACGTCCTGCACGAGGTGGCCCTGCTCATACAGAACACGGCGGATTTAGACTGGGAAGTCGATAAACATCCCTGGTGGTGGACAACAGCAGCCACCAGTACTGGCATGGGGCCGAAGATGGTATGAGTCGGTAGGGCCCATGGCCGGACATCATCTGGCGGAGCTGAAGGGCAGCGGTACAGCAGATGAACTGTGGGGGCAGACAATGCTCCAAGTCATGGCAAAGACAGCCTGTCTAGGAGATGAAGACTCCGAAATACCCGGTCCTCCAGGTTGGGGGTTTAGCATAGGGTTAACAACCCTATCTTAGAAAACAACCATGTTACGGATACAGAATATATGCCTCGGAATAAGACTGGAATTAAGGAACAGACCCGGCGAACGAATGGACTGAGTAAGGTAAAAGGAAACATATATATCTAGCCACATGGAATGTACAAACTATGAGAAAACCAGGTGCATTAAGACAGTTGAAAAACGAACTAGTAAAATACAAAATAAAAATTGCAGCATTACAGGAAATGAGATGGTCAGGAAATGGAATAATGCAATCAGGAGATCACATCGTCTTATACAGTGGAGGAAACAATGGAAGGAATGGAACAGGTTTCATCATAGAAAAATGTATTAAACCTGCCATCTTAAAATTCAATCCTGTTAATGATCAAATTTGCTCCCTTCAACTAAAAGCTAGGTTTTTCAACATAACAATATTTTCTATATATGCACCTACAGACGACACTGAGGAGGATGTTAAAGATGAATTTTATAGTAAACTAGAGGAAGAATATGGAAAAATATCTAATCATGATGTCAAAATAATTTGTGGAGACTTAAATGCCAAGATTGGCAGGGAGGAGCAATTCAGAGAAACAATAGGGAAAGAAAGCCTTCATCTACAAAGCAACAATAATGGATGGCGTGTGATCGACTTTGCCACAAGCAAGAACATGGTAGTTAGGAGTACTTGGCAGCAGAGAAAAGATATTAATAAAGCCACATGGTGCTCACCAGATGGCAAAACATGCAACCAGATTGACCACGTACTCATAGAGAAAAGACACGCAAGGGACATACTTGAAGTGAGCAGTTGCAGAGGTGCCGACTGGGACTCAGACCACTACTTAGTAAGAATAAAGTATAGGCAAAAGATTGATGTAGCTAGAACAAACAAGAGAACCATGAATGAGAGATATGATGTTGAAAAATTAATCAAAGATGAAGATAAGAAAGAAGAGTACCAAATAAAAATAGCCACTAGTCTTCAGGAAAACAAGAAAGAGTGGGAAGGAAGTGATCTAGAAGGAAAATGGAATATTATGAAAAAAGCGATAAAAAAAACAGCTAAGGAAGTAGTTGGTAACATTCAAAGAAAAAAAAGGGAAGAGTGGTATGACAATGATTGTGCGTTAGCAATTGAAGAACGAAACCTAGCCAGAAAGAAAATGCTTCAAAAAAGAACAAGACAAACAGTCAATGACTACAGACAAAAAAGGAGGATTGCATCTAGAGAATGCAGAAGGAAGAAAAGAATATTCGAGAAATAAAAAAAACACAGAACTAGAAAATATGAGAGATAAAAGAGAAATAAGGAAATTTTATCAGAGAGTGAAAGAAACAAATAAGGGTTTTGAGCCTAGCTCTGTTTTCTGCAAAGACTTAGATGGAAATCTCATAGGAGACAAAAAGAACATAATAGCCAGGTGGCGAGAACATTTTGAACAGCAGTTAAACAGGAATGAAAGCAATGTATTGACACAAGTGAATGTAAATGATAAAGGAATTGTGGACTTAGAAGAAGACTATGAGAACAGTGAAATTACCCGGAGCCCAAGTATGGAGGAAGTCATAAAAGCAATTAAAAAACTGAAAAATAACAAGGCTCCAGGGGAGGATAGTATAACTGCTGAAATGGTCAAAAATGGTGGAACAGCTGTAGAACAACATATGCATGAGATTATTAAAATTATATGGAAAGAAGAGAAAATGCCTGAAGACTGGAACATGGGAATCATATATCCTGTCCACAAGAAAGGTGATAAATCTAAATGTGAGAACTACAGGCCAATAACTCTACTTAGTATAGCATACAAAATTTTTAGCAATATTCTAGCTTCAAGACTCGAACCGTTCATTGAACAAAAAGTTGGAGATTATCGATGTGGTTTTCGGAAGAATCGTTCTACCACTGATCAGATTTTTATTATGAGACAAATATACGAGAAGTTTATGAACACAACATAGAAGTACATAGCCTATTTATAGATTACAAGCAGGCTTTTGATTCTGTCAAAAGGAGTGCACTATATGACGTCATGAAAGAATTTCACATCCCCTCTAAATTAATAAACCTCATTAAAATGACACTAGACAATACTAAAAGCAAAGTTAAAGTGAATGGAGAACTATCATCTCAGTTTGAAGTCAAAAGAGGAGTGAAACAAGGAGATGCATTATCATCAATGTTATTCATATTGGCTTTGGAGAAAGCAATAAGACAGCTCCCAATAAATCCTGGAGGAACAATAATGAACCGACAAACACAATGTGTTGCCTATGCTGATGACCTGGCTGTAGTCTCAAGAAACAAACACTCAATGGAAGAGATTTTTATTTCAATTGAAGCCGCATCAGAAACACTGCGGGATTAAAAATTAATGAAGATAAAACAAAATACTTGAAAATTGAAAGAAATCAAGAAAAAACTAGAGAACCAACAATAAAAATAAACAACAAACATTTTCAAAGAGTGGAAAGCTTCAGATATCTGGGATCCTTGCTAACAGCAAAAAATCAGATTTCCCTTGAAATTCAAGACAGGTTACACATAGGTAATAAATGCTATTATGCACTGCAACCTATTTTCAGGTCAAGAAATATTTCAAGAAACACCAAAATAATCATATACAAGACAGTGCTAAGACTTGTTGTCCTCTATGCCTCTGAAACATGAACACTAACAGTTACACAAGAAGATATAATCAGAAGATGGGAAAGAAAGATTCTCAGAAGAATATACGGTGCCGTGATAGATGCAGGAATATGGAGAATAAGAACAAATGCTGAAGTCTATGAACAATATGGTGAACCAGACATCATATCAGTTATAAAGCAAGGAAGACTTCGTTGGGCTGGCCATGTGCAACGCATGGAGGAAAGCAGGGCAGCCAAAAAGGTCTTCAATGGCATTCCAGGAGGGAGGAGAAGAAGAGGAAGACCACGAAAGCGGTGGCTTAATGATGTTGAGACAGACTTGAGAAAACTGGGAGTCAGGAGATGGAGGCGTGTTGCAGAAGATAAAGAAGAATGGGGGCAGATAATTCTGAAGGCCAGAGCCCTACATGGGCTGTAGTGCCAACAATGATGATGATGTCATAGGACCCCATATCCCAGCGTACATTTAAATGTATGCTAGTCCTTTAAAGGTTAATGGGAAATATGTTATGCCCATTGGATGGATTTTATCCTTTCCAGCAAGTGTCCTTGTTGAAGACAACTGTATATATAAAAAAAATCCCCTTTTGGAAATATGTGGGAAAGCAAAAGATAATTTCCTGGGAGAGAAGAGGACATCCAGCATCCCTCAAGGAAGCATGATCGGCCCCTATTACTCATTTATATTAACAACTTTTACTCTAGACTAAGTAGTAAAATTAATTTGTTTGCAGACGATGCTGTCATCTACCGAGAAATTGTCAAAGATTTTCTCTCTTATCTCTTCTTATCAGACCTGAACAAAGTTAACTCGTGGTGTCTTGAGTGAAGCCTTAAACTAAACCTTAGTAAATGTACTGAAGTAGACTTCTTATGAAAGAAATCACACCAATGCTATAACTAAAAAGTGGAAGGGGTTAATATAAAGGAATTAGATCAAGTCAAAGACCTGTGAATCACCTAGCCTTCAGACCTAATGGGGGGGAAACACATACAAAACTATTGCAGCGTTGCATTAAAGAAACTAGGATCTATCAAGCAAATAGTAGGAAGGTTCTACTATACTAGAACTGTATTGGTTTAACGTGCTTCGATGCCTAAGGTCATTTCGCACATACTGTCGACCACGTGTAGATATGTGCAACAGCACTCGGATAAATTGGAGGACTCTCTCAGCACTCCCTCCAAATTTGAGCCGATTCCAACAATGCTTAACTTTGATGACTGATCAGGAACTGGTGTTTCCATCATGGCAGGTCATTGCCCTGTAGAATGAAAGGTTCTCTGATGAAAAGTGAAATAGAGATATTACTTAGCTCCAGTTAGACCATATTTCAAATACGACATGAGAACTTGGGTCCCTGCACAGAAAGATTTAATTAACCAAGTAAAAAGAATGCAAAGGAAAGCCAAACACTATGTTAAAAAATGCTACAAGTCTACAGAAAGTGTCACACAGTTGATGGGAGGACTAGATTGGGAGCCGTTAGAGACTTGGAGGCTACACGCTTGGCATAGATTATGTACTTGAAAAACTCTGATCATGTGAGTTACAGTACAACACAGAAAATTATTTTACCTCTGCGCTATATCTTTAGAACTGATAGGAGTGACTAAAGAAGAGAGATACACTACCAAGCTGAGAGGCATAAAAATTCCTTCTTCCCTCGTACTATTAGTGATTATTCTGTTTGAACATATAATTATCTGCCCTCTCCCCCCTCCTTTTCCCTATTCTCCCCCCTTTCCATGCCTGATGTCCAGACACCACCTGCCATATGCCTCTGTGATGATTTGCAGGGTAGTATGTAGATGGTTGTTGTTCATTTCTGTAGAGTATACAAAATAACGTTGCTGGCTACCAAATTTCTCTGGAACATTCACTTCACTGACCAAATGATGGTGGTCTAATGAATACAAACTGATGTAATAATTTTCGGATGATTATTACATGCATAGGGTGACTAGATGCAGACATAAAAAAAGAGGACAAACAGCTTCAAAAAGGAGGACAAAGTTAAAAAAAAGAGGATGCACGGAAATATATTGGCCACTGAGACGTAAGTTCCAGTTCAACATTTTTGCATTCTGTTTCGTATGCAGTTTTTTTATTTCTTGAAGGCAGGATATTTGTATGCAAGAACATCTGAGAATGTAGACTTGCGTTTAGGCATTTCCCGATATATTAAACTCACTCATTACTATGAACAACAGATCACACGTAGAACTACATGGAACTGATGGAACTAAGTATAACCAAGACAACCCTATAACGGAACTGAAAATATGCAACAGAAATTTTAAATAATCGATAGATGCACTTCCGCATATCTATCCTTGATCAGTAGTGGAAAATCGATAAAATCCACGATCCTGCTGCCATAAGTTGAGGAGGAATTGAAGAAAAGAGCATTAGAATGGGAATATGTATTGCAAATATGATTTTATTATGGATAAAGTTGCGAAAAAGGCGGACAAAGAGGTAAAAAAGAGGACATGTCTGGATTTATCCAGACGTCTGGTCACCAGCAATTCTAGATCCTCCATTCCTTTTAACTGAATACTATGTTTATTGCTTTACATAAGAATGCACGGTGAATAAATAAGCTGTTAATTGTTTTATACTCTATTCATCATTAACTTAAGTAACAACACAATTTCTTCCATCTCCATCTGATAAGCATGAAAAAAAGTTGCTCTGAGACACTTACATTTGCTTAGTCGCTGGCCAATACGAATTATTTTTATGCATTCTTGAGACAACCCAGCATCTTGAATTTGAAGGCAGCCAAACACTGTTTGAATGAGACTGCAGAAACCACAAAATTAAAACTACTGTACTAAAAAAATTCCATTTCATTCACACAAACTTTAAGATAATTTCTTTTACACACACTGCCATAGATTAACATTTAGCTCACACGTAACTTTGGAATACATTAATATTTCCTCAGGGCTCTGTCTCTGAAATAAAAAATATACCTTCTTACATGTTAATTTTCTGATCTGTTGTTTTCACTCGAGTTGTTATAGGATATCGAATGCATTCATGACCCTTATTCTTGTTGAGACTGTTTAGAATTTTGCGCTCGCTGGCACGAAGTTGAATGTCTGAGTATTCAGCACTCTTAGATAAGAGTTTTATCAAATCCATCACAGTTTCAGTCCCTGAAACCTAACCATAGGAGATAAATGCTATATTTCGAATTACAAAAATGATTTTTTTATGAAACGGGGCAACAAAATCATTTTAATAATTGTGAAGTGCAGCAAAATTCTTTCAATTGTGATACAACTTCATATAGGTACCTTTTGAAAGAGCTTCATAGTTTCCAAAGCAATACAGTAACGTGCCATCAGTCGGCCCATTTCTGTTGGTTTAACATCCATCCCATCAAGGTTAATCACACCACAGCTTGCCAAAGCATTCAGATCTCGCATGCATAATTCTATGAAACAAAAAGTGCAGAATGAGATGAATTATCATTCATAAAGAAATATGTAAAGTAACAAAAAAGCATGAAGTATGGGAACTATATCAATGATTGACATTTTTATATGCATAGAGCAGATTCAAACTGCATATAAATTAATGAGAGATTATACGGTGAAGGTAGTGTCACAGTGGTATAGTGTTATGTATCCGTGATTATAGAAATGTCACTTAATACTTATATTAAGTCATCTATTTCCCATCAATAAATGGTGAGCAAATTATCAAGAAATGAGACCATTTTACTTTTTCATAATGATTATCTTAATTAGTATGCAGGAATAGGGTATTTTGGAGGAAATGATTAACACTCTCAGTGCGAATGACTTACGGGTATGTATCCTTCCCAGGGGCATATGACTCTTGCTGAGCATCATATATTGCTTAACAATGACCTTCAAAAATCCTGCCCAAAGGAAGAATAGTCTGCACACTAAGGGTTGAAAGAAATCCAGTTTTCTAGGTAAAACAGCAATAACTAAGCTCTTCAAATTTGCCAACACCGAAAGGAAATGGTGATGGGTATGAATGTATGTGTGTAATCTTAATTAATGAAGATTATAATTGTAAAAAAGAGCTAAATTCTCATTTTTTTTATACTTTGCTGAGCACAGCTGAGCTTTGGTAGGTACACACTAAAAAACTTCTGGTAAAATACAACCTTCCTCCTTAACACCTATAATTAAAGCTGCCTCATGAGCATGAAATGATGATGTAGAAAGCAATTTTGCGAGTGACAGCAACTCCTTTGGACAGGTTCCTGAATGATCACTGCTTTTGTCGAAAAGTATCCTTTAACACTTTCCACTCAATGCCCATTCCTGAGCATACGAAGCCCAAGCACTACTTGTTCTTACCTTGTATCGCTAATGCCATTTTGTGGCAATGTTTTCAGTAGCTACTCGTTTCCGGGGTACTATGTATGTACATAGTTACATTTATTTCAAGAGATCCCAAATCAGTGGTAGCATCAGTCATTATACCACCTCCTTGCAAGTTTTTTCCCTTGTCACCGCAGAGTCATCGCCAGACGTTTAAATGTTGCTAAAAAAAAAGCTCAGTAGACTAGATAATATAGCATATAGGACCCGCAGAGTGGAAAGTGTTAAATTTCACAATTTTAATATGAGGGTTAAGGCATTGCTAGATTATCAGAAAAATTAAAATGAGTACAATGTGCTAAAATACTGTAAGGAAATGTAAAGAAAAACTTTGTATTCGATAAAATGAAGATAGACACTGATGAACTTTGGATGGAAATATCAGGATGAATTAGAAAGGGATGAAATAAGTGGGTGGTGTGTAGCCTCCAAAATTTTTCAGTTTCCCTCAATCAACGAAGAAGTCCTGCAAAGAGCTGGGGAAAAGGTGTTCAATGAATCTCTCTCCATGGAAAAATAAAAGATTAAGTAATTGGACATATTCTGAGACACACACTCCAAAACTCTGAGACAGCCTCTGAAAAGATTAGGAAAAACTATCAGAAAGACACATGATAGTATGAAGAAAATTATGTGGGACAATGAACTGGAAAATTATGATGGAATAAAACTATTAGCTGAGGGGAGGATGGAGTGGTGAGACGAAGTAAATCAGTCTCCAGATTGATGACTGCTGATGATGATGCACAATGATGGATGCAGCTACTTCCATGAACCAAACTATATGAATGCATTAATCTCACATATACCAACATAAACATACCAAATGAATATAAAAAAATGATTGGCTCCATATTTTGAGATTGATGTTTAGGAATTTTGACTGTTGTAATTCCTATAGCTGTAAATTTATATTAAAAGAAGCATCCATTAGCTAGCATAAGGTGCATAAAAACTGGAAATTCACCACAAATTCTTTCCATCCTGAAAGCACATAAGTAGCCATAAAATATTTGGGACTGTAGTTTTTATCATTTATCACAATGCAATACATGTTTTTAAAATCAGCTACCTAATTTTAATAATACCATTTGTCATTTTGCTATGAGAAGAAATGTTTTAGTGGGACAATACTACTACAACACTGAAGCACATATGTGAGTAATTAACTTTACCAGCAAAATGAATACCTTGCAGTTTGCTTTCAATCTTGTGTGGAGCAGATGATGGGCATACTAAAGAATAACGGCTGGGTCTGCGAGATGCACAAACATAGAGGAAAGTGGAATGGATCCAGTCCATGGCAACTGCAACATCAGTAATTGTATGGAGCACAATTTCAGCATTCAAGTGCTCTGCCAGGTGATGATGAAGGTTGCTTTCCAATGTTTCTTGTCCTTCAACTAATCTTTCATAGCGTTCCTAGTCATAAAAGTAGTCCTTTAAATCAGGAATGTGATTTGATAAAGTTCTGTGCATTTAGTTTTGGATTAGAGAGGTATGAAATTATCGTTTATTGTAAATTTTAGTTCCATTCTCAGCAAGCATTTGTCATATGTTTTCAGATGTTGTTTATCAAATGTGACAAAAGATACAAAACAGTGTACTGATAAAAAAAACCTGCTAACTGCACCCAAGGTCTCACAAAACCAGAGGGTTGTCTTTTTCACCCAGGTTTGTTTTTTATTCCCAAGCTTTCACCAAGGTGTGCAGTTGGGTTCACCTAGCATGGGACTCCACAACTGTATTTAGTAATTGAATGCTGCACCCCTATTCCATGCATAGGTCACCCAGAGTAAACTTCACCCTTGCACCCAAGTTTCATGCTGAGGCTCTACATTATCATTTGCTGCAAATATCTAAGTGGTTCAGCTTTGTGTGTCTTCATGGCAGTCCATGCATCTCATCTCCCTTGGGGTGAGAGCGGGAGAATGAAAACCTCCTTCCCCCTGTGGGGTCTAACGTGCAAAGGGACAGCACTTTCATGACTCGTAGGATGGAAACTATGCTGTGGAAGGGAAATGGAAAGAAAGCGATGAAGTTTATCAGCACAAATGGGAGCATGAGGTGAAGACAACTGAGGCTTGAGGGTGACTAAAAGTTTTGGAGGCTACGTGCCACCCACTCATTTTGTATTGTCCCTTCCCAAGTCACATGCCAGGGTCTTCCTTCCCTGCTTGACATCAGAGAGACAAGTATACTTGAACTGTATAATAGGATTTCACACTTGAGTACTGCATCTATCCCACTTTGAACTCCAACGCCCACATCCTGCTCTTAAGTCTCCTCACTCATGTCCTGAACCCAACTGAATATTGGAAAAAGGTAGCATTTAATATTATCGCAAGAATGGTTTTGAATAGCTACATATTATACAAAGAGAATTTTAGAGAACCTGGAAAACCTCTTTTGTACGTAACAAATGTGATAAAAGTCTTAGGGGCAGAATGGCTGAGTAGTAGGGAAGATTCCAGAGTGAGTGGACGTGGTTCACCAGGAATTAGGAAATTGGGAGGCCGCAAAGAGTCCAGGTACTGTGTCTGCAGCACAAAGGAGCAGAGGAGAAGATCCAGGACAGTGTGCGTCCGATGCAACCAGGGATTACACGGCGAATGCTTATCTATAAGCATAAGTGCTAGACCGTGTAGGCGTGAGTAGCTTACACATTTTCATTTATATGTGATACTTGAAGATCATAAGTGCAACTAACCTCATAATTGACATGGAAAATACTTCCAAACAATATGTAGTAAAAGCAGATGTTTTCATGCAGTATGTTATCCTTCATCATTTTACAAAATTTAATGTCTATGCTATGGCACTCTAATTATATATGTATAGTTAATTAACTAATATATTAACTACAAAAGATATATTTATTAAGATTTAGTTATATATATCACGTTGTTTATCATATTCATTTTGATATTTGCTGAAATTAACATTTGGGTAATTTCATGAGTTACGCAGCGAGAGTAGGCCTCAACAGTGCTAGTGGCAAGGTTTACTCAATTTTTTTATGCCATAAGCTATACAAAAATATGAAAAAAATTTAGCTAACCTATTAACAATAAAGTATATATACTACGTAAATACATACCTGATAATCCCTACACATGAAAATTATTTACGGGATAAGCTTTTAAAATACATTATTTATAAAAAATTTAAAAATTAATGTTGGTTTTTACTTTTTTAGAACAAAAATTAACAGAAATGAGGAGAAATGAAACTGTAAGTAAATGCAAACAACCAACATTTTTACAGAAGTGTGCTTTTTTCAAGTTCAAATGTTGTAAAATAAGACAACAGAAGTTTTTAAAATAAGAGAGAAAATTTCTTTGAAATATGGCTGGTATTTTTGGACATGCATACCTACCGAAAAAAGGCTTGGGAGCGAAAGGGATTATTTCTGAGATTTTCGGTATTACAGCTATGTGAATGATTTATTAGTTGAATATCCCTGACTTTGTTGTTACAATTTAAACAGGTAACAAATGCAAACCATTGAGTTTGAGTCGGCATTCAAAATACAAACTGTCCTGATGTTATTGTTTAATAGTATCTTACCTTTTGCTGGTTTTTAGTCATTATTACAGCTACAGCACTGGTATCAAATTGAGGTCTTCCAGCTCTACCAATCATCTGTAATATCTGGCTTTCTGGATATTCTTGATAGGCACCTCTAACGTATTGATCAGTGGACATAATTATCACTAAGTGAGCTGGTAAATTTACTCCCATTGCTAGAAGAATAAAAAAAATGCCATTTGCTTGACAATAGTCATTATGTCAACAAATATTTATGCATCCATCACATTCTAATACTCAGTACAAGAGCCATATATTTGGCAGGTTCATGCAAGGAATCAAATCAGATGTGAATCAATGAAAAAAAAAACCATTCCAGCAGTTTTATTTAAATTAGTTACGGGACATGAACCACTCAGTGGATTGGTCAGGAGAGAAACCAACTGCAGAGTGGACAGATAATATTCTGTGCTGAGTTCTTTCCATAGTGGAAGAGGTTGGAGGAAGCTCAGAGTAGAACCAAAGTTGAGCAAAACCTCTCCAGTACCTCTTCAGAGAGGCATTAGTGGAATGCTGGCAGGGAAAATACCATTTGCAGAGTGATCTATTGGTCATCGCAATTATGTCCTCTACTAAATTTCCAAGATTGCTCCAATGACCAAGGCACACCTAATAATCTGTATTATGTAACATTTAAACTCTATTTCTGCTCCATTTTTGCTGTTGCCTAGCCTTTCCAACTGGGGTTGCTATGGTCAGAAAATGCACAAACTACGAGAGCCCATCTCAAACCCTTCTTTCTTAACTATAGAGCTTCTTCCAAACACTCTACTCTGAATGAGGGAGTAAATTACCACATAAAATCATTCCCCTATGAATTGGATCAACCACATGAACCCACCTTCACTCTGGAGCAGAGAGGAGAGCCTTGGAGGGAATGCAAGTCACTTTTTTGTGAAAAAAGAAAGAAAACACTGACTTGGCAGTCAGTCCAGGGGATACCTCATCCTCACCACCTGAAGAAAGGCTTTCTTCATTGATACCCTCATTTTCTTCTTCTGAACTATTTGCCTCTTCTTCACTATTAGATGAGAAATTTTTTCCAAGTTATCTTCTTCTAATTCTTCCATTATTGATATAATCTACTCTGGGGTTGTCATGTCTATTTCCATGCAAACTAATCATTCAACGTAAATCATATTATGTGTAAGGGAAGCCATCTTCAAGGCCTTATAGCAAATAAGTCATGTTCTTATATTGACACAGCTCACCTTTAACTTGAAAAAAGAAGGAATTGAAATTCATAGAACAAGTTTCTAGCGGATAGCATTGAATATTGTGTATAACTCTGAAATATAAGGCATGCAAATCATGACACACAAATAACAAATGACGTAGGTATAAAATATCTTTTTTTTACTCAATCAAATAAAGGACGTAGGTGAACATGAGTCATATGCAAGCTGTATCGCTTTTATGTGTAATCCTGTGCCTAAACCTGCGTGTGTGCCTGTGTGTAAATCCTGTGCAGTGGAAATAGTTTGGGATGGGGAGTCATATGATTTACCAGCAAAAATTCTAATTTCTCTTTTTTACATTTTGAATAAAGATAAGTGATAGAAACCCCAGAATAAAATACTGAACACCTTGTGTGAGTAAATTTAGGAGGGTAACACCATGGGAATACAGTTTAAAGAATATTACTAATTTTTCTAAAACACATTCAGCTTATTACCTTTGCCATTTACATGTAAAATAAGGGGTTTAAAATCACTCTTATGTCCACTCTCAATGAAATACATGCCAAAAAATATTTACACTCTTTGTTTGCTGTGTTCCCCTAGTGTTTTTCATATCTCGCTTTAAAATGTCTTCCAGTTTGCCCAACATATACACTATTACAATCGTTCCAGGATAAAACAAAAAAACTCCTTAAAAAGGGCATACCTTTGCACCATCACTCCCTAATAATCGCCCAGCTATTGCCAACTTACTTGGTGACTGTGACGTAGCACTGTGGAACAATTCATTGGGCCACAAACAGTTGGTAGCTGACACTGTGAAGAGGCTTACTCCCCCAAAACCCATACCTGATACTTGTAACAATAAGCACCATGTTGGTGATATTAAGAATTCTCTGAATGATTGCAACTTAATTGTCACCAAAGCAGACAAAAAAGGGACATTTGTAATCTTGGACAAAGCTGATTGCATCAGCAAATTTAATAATAATAATATATTTATTTGTCCAAGGACCGGTAATACAAACAGTTTGCATACTGGTATAAGACACGTCATGTAAAAATCACACTATCACATTATCACAACATTAACAAATCACATTATCACAACAGCCAAAAAATTATCAAAATGACAGATATTCATTCATGCTAAAAAACATATTCCCAAGCAAGAAGTCCTTCAAATGAAATTTAAATTTGGGAACAGACATAATATTTTTAAAATAAACAGGCAATTTGTTGTAGAGGATAAGGCCCATATTCCTCCGGCCATTGTACGTAGACTTTGTGTGCGTAAATGAGACATGGAGATTTGTTGCATTACGAGTGCTGTGGTTGTGTATTTAATGCCTGGTTGTAATTTAATGACTTCATCAAAGACAATGGCTTTGAACGTTTAACAAGAGTCCCAATAAATAGCTAAGAAATTAAGGACAGCCCTAAATTCTTGTTCCACATTAATGTCACCATGGGAGAAGAGAAATTTAGTCTTCATGAACCCTCTTCCACTCAGAATGTATTGTCTTCTGAAAACCCATTAGCACGGCATTCCTATACATCCTGTCGTAGCACACTTTTCTGCACATATTAGCTCACATAGTGTCATATATTAGCTCAACAACTTAATATATTATTCAAAAACCTCTCCTCTTTCCAACCACAATATGCAATTAAGAACACATACCGCCTAGCTGTCAAACTGAATGCCATCACAATGCCAGCTAATGGGGAACTTGGGTCCTTCCATGTAAAAAACTTGTTTATTTCCATCCCTACTTGTGAAACCACTGATTTAGCAATATAAAACCTAATGCAAACAGGCTGTTCTAATGACAGCATGGTGAATTTTAAAAAAACCTTTACATCTTTGTGTGGAGCAAAACTACATACTATTTTATTTTTGATACGAAGTTTTTGTTGAGGTTAAACTTGCAGACGTATGTACTTCTTTTGTTTCATTTAAGTTTACTGTTTCCGTTCCTTTTTTGTTTTTCATCCTTGAACTTCTGTGGTTTTATATTTAGCTTACTTCTTCAGAGGTTGTACTTATTTTTACGTTAACCTCAATTTTAACTCGCAGTCACAGTAATTTTCCGCAGGGTTGGATAAGTGGAGCAGTTTTCGGGTTTTCCTCTGAAAGAGATCCAGCAGGATCCAACTAGATGTAGCAGGAACCAGCAAGGCCTGTAATTTTCCAGCAGAATGTGACCAATTTCTAGCTGGAACCAGCAGGATCCAGTGGAAACTATTAGGAACAAGTTGCATCCATGAAGATCGGAAATTCACATCATTATTATGCAGTCAGATCTGTGTGAGAACTATTCTATAAAAGACCAGTGAAGCTATCACTCTCTGAACGTAGCTTCCTTAAAGCACCACCACACATGTGCTGAATGCCATAAGGTGACAAAAATATAAAATTAAAAAACCACAGACATGTTTGAATCACTTAATCAAGTCACACTTTTGCAGTTAACTCTTAGCTGTAGAATTATGAACGCACTGCTGGAAACTACCCAATTTTATCATGTTCCCAATATTTTTAAATTTTTCTCAATGTTCCATAGGCACAATCACATTGCTGCTCACTACTACTTGAGGAAACAGAAGGCCAAAGATCACCCATTGATTCGAAGATGCTATGAAAATCCGGTTTTACAAATCATCACTGTGGATTCTGATTACCATTTCCATGCAAAGTGCCTGAAAATACAGGTTGATAAAAATCTAAAGTTAAATATATGTTGCTGCAAACTTGCTTTGTTCCCAAGTCCAAACAAGCATGTTAAATTCTTACCTTGTTCTATCAATGGTAGAATAAGTATTTTCCGGAATTATGCCAACCTCAAACATTAGCTAATATTTCGACCTAGTTTAATTTTAACATTTAATAAACTCATTGACATAAATCAAAACACATGCCGGAATCATTGCACCTGAATTTCTGTATGTAAGACGTCATTTTCAAAACCAATTAATCGCTCTCGAGAAAATCGATCAGATCGATCTCACTGGTCAAAGGCAAGACCGCGAACTGAGTTCAGTGACTGGGAATTATGAAAGCACTCTAATAACTGGCGTTACCATCGTGGAAAAAATAAAAGCCAAAGAAACATGAGAGATTATAAAATCAACATTGAACTCATTTACTAAATGCCATAACAATATGATATTCATAATATAAAATGCAAGTTCAACGTTTTAGTAATTGGAAAAAAAACAGGATTGTTATTCAAATTTAAAACTTTGGCTTTGTATATACATATTTTAATCGCTCACATTCAAATATTGATCAACAAATTAATTAATACTTGGCCAAAAGGAATGCCATGATTTATGAGAATTAGATTTCGAACCTGCTACATCCAACTGGATTCAGCAAGATCCTACTGGATGTAACTGGAAATGAACATACCCCTGTGATTGCTGCAAATAGTTATACTTCCTGCTAAATCCTGTATCATCTCACAAAATTCACATGGATATAGCAGGAGTCGACACTAATTGATTTATCCTTAAGTTCATGCTTCCTGCTGGATCCTACTAAAAGCAAGCTAGTACCTGCTAAATCTAGCTGGAACCTGCAAAATATTCCAGCTGGAATTTTTACCTGGGATAAATATATATCTTATGAAGGTTAATATAAAAACAACCCCCATGGTTGCTGGAAAAGTGGAATGTTTGTAATTTTTGGGTATATATTGCTTGAATATTACCCTTGCATAGAAGAGTATGATTTCTTCATCTATTTCCAAGTGCCCACTTGAGTGGTAATATTTAGTAAAATTATTATTGAGCATCACATTTCCATCCTTTTCTGGCCATTTCAGACCATTTCTGGCCATTTCTCCCATTTCGCAACCATTTCTCAGAGTTGCATACCCCTCAGAAATACAAAGTGTTCTCTTTTTTTAACATGAATTACCACAAATTATAACCAGAAACTTTTGACTTTTTTGTGAATTGTGGATTGAAGCTATCCACTCCACTCTAGTTTGATTCAGCCAGTCCACTCCACCCTGGATTCATGGTCCAAAGGAGGTCCAGACCCTCCTTAGTACAACTGAGGCACAAAATAGAAAAACTACTAATTAAAGAGTAATTGCTGAAATTAAAGCCTTATACTATAAGAGGGAGTGTTGAGGAGCATAAAAAGTTTTCTTTGCATCCTTGGTGATCCAAAATACCGTCACTTTATGATTTAAACTTATCTGTCGACCATCAATTGTTTCTTTGATCTGGCTGGTAAAAGAATATGAACTGGTATTAAAATTGAAACCATAGAGGAATTGCTAATAATTTACCTTAATACCAGGTTGGGATTTACGTAACACAGGCACTTAAGCCTTGGAATTTCTCAATGGTTCTTTTTTGCAAAATGCTAAAAATTAATGTACTCTTAGTGGATAAGATTCCTCATTCTCACCCAGTGTTGATGTTGCCACAAGAATTGGAAGGTAACCAGCTCTGAAGAGGTCCTCCACAAGATATCGATCAATAGGAGCCATACCTGCATGGTGACACCCAATTCCTGAGAGCAGTAAATCTAAATAAAGTGCAAGAATTAATCAGTCATACCAGATTTAGTGCAGATATTGTCCTTTAAGTTTCTGATTGACGAGAAAGGTAATGTAGTTTTATTGGCACTGATTAATACAGGCACCAGTCATAAATTACCATTAAAAATGGGAATGTGTACATACAACTGAAGAGCATCATAAATTCACAACCTTATAGGACTGAGTACAAGTTGGGTTTTTGAAAATTCTGCAAATTTGAAATCACTGCAGGTAGCATATGTATCCAGGGGATAATACCACTGTCATTTGCTCTGTCTGGTTAATTACATGATGATATTGATATCCAAATATTAAATGTAGGCAATACATTTTGATGTCACATTAAAAAAACATGATCATTAACCTTTATTTATCAAGCGTGTCTCTCTGGCACAAAAATATATCCCTAGACTACCGAGCGTGTTCATATGGCACACTACATCCTCCTTTCACTCTCATGGCCCCTGGGACGGTTAAATGATAGGAAGTCATATTTTTGAAGAGGCATTCGACTAAGAATATATCTTTCTTCCATCTGAATTTTTTTCTGTGGATATCTCACGGTATCAGGTGTTGTTTGACGTAATATCACATGAAGAATCCAACTCCTGTCAACAGGGTTTGCTTGCCGTTTGTATGAGGAGGGAACCGAATACTTTCCTCAGTACAAATTAAGTTATAGACCATACAAAGAAATATATTTCTATAAGAGAAGCATTCAAAATAGTTCTTCTTATCATGAGAATTTTTTCTTGGCCATGTCAAGATAATGAGATTTTGTTCAACCATCTTTCACCTAAATGATGCAACTCCTTACTCTAGGTTTGTTTACTTGGTGTGAGACCAGAAAACTTTATCCTTTTGCCATGACAGAGGAGGATATACAGCCCAATTATATCTTTATCTTCTCAGAAAGCACTCAACGATAGAAGCATCTTACTTTCATGAGAGGTTTTTTTTCCTTATCACCATACGAGTATTAGGTTCCGCTGGACCATCTGTCCACTGAATGACTCATCCACTTTGTTCGAGTTAGCTTATCTCACTGGTAAGGAGGCAAGGGAATCTTTACATGAGCACAAATCAAGATAACAGAATGCTGAATGATACATTTGATAGCATGCGACCCTTTCTGCATACATACACTTTGAAGTCCTTCCCGTCTGCAAATCTGTTGTGACTAACATTTTCATAACAATGCGGAGTGGCTCAGTGAGACAGTCTCTCCTGAAACTGATCGTTCTAGAGTCTTGTGTGCTGTGGCATGAGTATTTTTGTGATGATATTATTAGTAATATCGTAGGTCTAGCAGTATGACTTCTGGAAGAAGAGGAAGGTATAGAAATTCAGACAGAGAGCAGTTGTGATGGAGACAGTGACACAGATGTTGAGCCCTCCTGGTGTTTATACCATTGCAGAATTTCAAGCAAAGAGTGCATGCGCTCACCGGACCATCGTATAGATTAGATAAAAATCAAGCACCACTCACGATAGAGAATAATCTCCTCTATTTTGTCAATTTTTTTTGGAAACAAAAGTTATTTTGAAACGAGGTGATTTTTCGTCAGTATTTCTAAGAAACATAAAAGATTTGGGATTAAAATTTACAATATGTGAGACTCGTCTGGGTATACCTATGATATGGATGTGTATCTTGACAAGCAGAAGAAGGCTCAAACGAGTGACAGGTCAGCAGCACACGGTACAGTAAACAACCTGATAAAGAAGTTAGAGAATAAGGGGCACAAGATATTTATGGACTATTACTTTACATCTCCAGGTCTGTTTGAGGAACTTCACCAGAAGAGGTTCAATGCTTGTGGGACAGTGAAAGCGAATAGGAAGGGGATGCTACCACACTGGTGTCTGAAGTATTTGAAAATGAAAAGAGGGGAGCTCAAGGTGAGAGTGAAAGGAGCGTTATGCACATTATGCTGAAAAGATGAAAGAGAGGTCTTTATCTTGACTAACATGCACAAAGCTCCTTCAGCAGGAGTTTTCACTGATGATTTCAACAATCCGCTAAAACTGGCAATTATATTGAGTTATAATAAAAACATGGGCTTTGTGGACAAAAGTGACCGGATGATAAATAGCTACACTATCGGAATAAAAACTTGGAAATGGAAAAAAAAATATTTTCCACCTGGTGTACATACATGTCTGTTTTGAATGTCTCAATCTTTGTGTGTTTAGTTGGTGGAAATATGTCACATAAACTCTTTCGTGAGCAACTTGTGAAGGACCTAATAATATGTGCTTGGGAAGATATCTCGTCTCCACAGTCATCAAATATAGGTCGCCCAACTTCAAAACATGCGGTCATCTCACGACTGCAAGCTTGACATAAAGTGTACTGGCTGAGAAAGGTGAGGTGACACAAGTGCGACTTTGGTGCCCAGAATGTGAAGTTGGGCTGTGTAGACCCCTTTTTCATGATCTATCGCACTATTGTCAATATATGAAATGCATAGCTGGCTGACATCACAATGATCATATTCAGCTCGAAGGAAAAGGTGCAGGTATTTACAAAATTTACATGACTTCTCATAAATATGGGTGATTTTATTGCCAAAGTTGCTATTTAAGTTTTTGAACTACAGTAATTTTCCGTATGCAAGGTGGACTCATGTTTTCGTGTCAGAAATATAAAAAAATATTGCATCTGTCGTACGTACTAGGCTTTATCATCAACCCTCAGCAGTACCTTAAGCCTCCATCTCACTTCTTCATATCTCTCAATTACCCCTACCCCACCTCCCATCTTCCATCTATCTCTTCCCCCTTCTTTATCAAGAATATTTTCCCTCACTCTAACTCTTTCTTTTTGGAGACATCGTCTCGGCCCCGTTTTGTTCATTATATACATAAATGACCTATGCTTTCGAATTAGCAGTAAAATACGTTTATATGCTGATGACGCTGTCATCTATTGTGAAATTAGTGATCACTCTGACTTTGAAAATCTATCATCGGATTTAAACAACGTTCATGTGTGGAGCCAAGAGTGGGGACTCGAACTTAATCTGAGCAAATGCACAGTGGTACATTTCTTGCAGAGGTCGTCCAACTATCCCCATGTATATGCTGTGGATGGTGTTAACATAAAGGCGACAGATGAAGACAAGTATCTAGGAGTTACGATAACTTCGAAACTATCGTGTGGAACACATAGAAGAAATATTTCTGGCAGAGCTCTAAAGAAGCTAGGATTCGTCAAGCGTATTGTGGGAAGATTTTCAGATGAAACAGTAAAAGAGAGGTGCTATTTCGCACTCGTCCGGCCACACCTTGAATATGCAGCGAGCATATGGGATCCGATGCAGAAAGACTTAATCTGGGAACTTAATAAAATACAAAGGAAAGCTGCGCGATTCATCAAAAACTGCTACGGGCGTACAGACAGCGTTACACAGATGTTAAACGAATTAGGCTAGGAGCCGCTAGAGACTCGGAGGCTGCGTGCTAGGCTTAGATTGCTTGAGCAATTGAGAAAAAATATCTTTAAGAGCGACACGGAGAACATCATATTAGAACCCCACTATATTTCCAGGTCTGACAGTAACGATAAATTAAGAGAGATATTTTGCCGAACGGATAGGTACAGGAATTTGTTTTTCCCCCGAACAATAAGGGACTTTAATAAATGCTAGGTGTAATTTCATTACAGCATTTCCTTTTTATATGTAAACGGCTAGTGTCCTAACACCCACTGCCACATGCCTATTGAGGCGGCTTGCGGGGTAGTATGTAGATGTCTCTAAAAAGAAAGGGTTAGAGTGAGTTACTACAGCAAAAGCTACTACAGCAAAAGCTACTACAGCAAAAGCTACTACAGCAAAAGCTACTACAGCACCGCTCAGCACACAACACTGACTGTGGTTTTTCACCTATGACATAATTGGAACGTTCCACTAAAGTGAGCTAAAAGTGGTCCATCAATGGCTAAAAACAATCATTTTATCAAATCAATGGTTCACGAGTTCACTTTGTGGAATGAAGACATGATAGTTTCAAAATAAACTTTGTTATATTCCACACTGTATTTATTAAAACTCAACCGGTTTCGACCTTTTCAGATCATTCTCAAGAGATAACAAATCTATTGACAGACAGGGCGGTATATATATATGTGTGTGTAGGATGTGTACAGTGGTGAGGTGGTGATTGGAAAGCGATGAAAATGGGGGGGGGGGGAAAAGAAGGGAAGGTCATGAAAGGAAGGTGAGCAGACAAACAGCTGGTGGCGAGGGGATCAATGATAGCTTATCTGATTATGGGGGCCGTGGTGGGGGGACGGGTACTGAGTACAAGGGGGAGGGGTTGGAAGGGACTAGGTCATTTAACACATCATTCTTATATACATTAAAATACGATAAAATTTCAAAATTCTCTATAAAATCAAGTTTCTTCCCCTTGTCACATTCATGTAAAAGTTTCGGGATAAAATCTGAGGAGTGGTCATTTTTAATTAAATGTGTAGCAAACATAGATTTATAATTACAATTTTTTAAAAATTTGAAATGTTCAGATTTATGTATGCTTATTTTTCTACCAGTTTGCCCAACATAAAAACAATTAAATCCAGGGGTATCACAATTTAACATATACACTCCACTTTTATCACAGTTAGAATATCTGTCCTTTGAGTTGAACAACAATTTATCAAGAGTCATGGGGTTATAAAAGCACACTTTAAACTTAGGTATTATTAGGGATGGGTTTATTAATTTTGTACGACAATTTTGAGAAGAAGGGTAGCTTCACCCATTTGGTTTTCAATACTAAAGATCGGGGAAAGAGCAGTACCTACATAGAATCTATTATGGCCAGTGCAAGTGATCGTTGCCGGTGTAAGTGATTTAGTAGAGTATCAATCAGGGAATCATTAAAGCCATTATTCCTGATGGAAACAGACAGAAAATTAATTAATCAATTCAAATAAAGTACTTTATTATGCAAAAAACATTCAAGAGTTATGGTGAAAAATTTGTCTTTCAGAGTGTTTGAGAAAGAAAAACGGCGACTCTTGGAAAAAGTCAGTTGTCATACTTTGGATATTTTCCATGTTTTTAATGGTTATTCCATTATGGTTTTATGGTTATTTCATTACTTGAAAAACTTTAAATTGAACTAATGCCGTTGTGTAACACCATTTTTGTAGAGGAATCGCTCCTTAACCCTCGAAAATAATTAAAATTTTTACATAAACAATAATTAAACTTTGATTTAAAATATTGTTACATTTATTATTCATATAAAATCATGTCACATGAAAGCCCTGTAAAAACTCTTGAAAGAATTTTTTATTTTATTGTGATACAACAAATACTTTTCTTGTAAGAATTTTTTTTCTAAAACTTTACCTTTTAGTGGCAGAAAGTTTAAAAAACCTCGGTAGTCTAGGTATACACCCGGCGAAAACCTCGTAAGATAAAGGTTAAAAAACTAAAATTTGTTGATTCCTTTTGCTACCCTTGTTTTGGCTTCTCATAACCTCATTGCTGCTGCTCAACCCATCTACACTAAAAATGTCTACTGGAATGGCATTTAATGCGTACACAATAGGGTGTATCACGAAAAACTTTTTTTTGAAATTCAAAATTGCAAGTGGATAAAAAGTTGTCACTGTACTCACATATGCACCAAAAAAAATTTGAGTCAAATTGTAATATGTTTAGGTCTCCCGGAACGGGCCTAAAGTTTGATTTTTTTGTCAAAAAACGTAGATTTTCAATTTTTTTTAAAAAGTAAATACAAAACAAATTTTTGTTTTCAAGTACAAAAATATTTAGTTTAAAACGTTAGTTAACAGTAGAAAAAGAATTACACCGGTCGCGTAACATTTTTGTCTCCCGGATAAGTTTAAAAAAGTCATATTTGTGCAAAATTAAGGTCTGTTGTTGACACTTTCATTTACATATATTTAGCTTATTTGATTTATAAATTTCTTTCAACCATACAAATTAAAAGTATTACGATCTAATGAGTGTTTACTAGGCCGAAATTATCCTTCATTTTTTTAATTAAGCCTATTTTTCGAGTAAGAGAAATGCAAAAAGGATTTTATATTCAAAAGGAAAAAATGAATGCAAATATTGAAACGTTAAGCTTGAATAAGTAATTCAAAATGAATATTGATTGTATAATCTATAGATCTTGATAATTGATGAACATTTCAGAATGTTATAGTTTTCTCTGGAGAATAGGTTAATTTTATATATATACATATGTGACATCTCAGTTATCAGCAGCTCTCACAACCTGTAACCTAAGTTTTTAGTTAAGCTGATTTTAAAGAACAATTTCTAGCAACTCATCTATATGCTTACAAAAAAAAACAAAAATATTAGATAGAGTTGATTGTTTCCAAAAAAGTAGACATTTAATTGATATAGAAAATAAAGTCTTACTTGATGTTTATTCCTGGGCTGTTGCAGATGTGAAGTGATGTTTCGTTTCAAACTTTGGAAGAATTTTCTGTCCAGCAATAGATCTAATGAAACCATCTCTCTCTTTGTAGCCACAAACGTGCTTAGAAGCTTCTGTAACCTCATTCACAATACTTTCCACTGTTTGTGTGTGCGAAGGAGTTTAAACTCCTTTCTATCGCTAGTTCCTGCTTCAACGATCAACTGTGGCTCTTGCTTGCTTAAGTTAGTTACGAGAGGTGGTTCCGTTACTGTTGTAGACAACCAATCAATAAGATCTACATAGTCCTCTGCATTAAAATTAACTTGTGGTGGTTTGAAAACACTCTTTGCTTTTAAATATGTTTGTCGAGTTACTTGTATTCTTTTGCTTGCTAGACACCTAATATTTTTTCGTGAATCAAACAACATTCCCAAAAGAAGATGTTCTGGGTGTACCAAAAAAGCATTTCTCTGTAGCATTGATTGAACAACAGCCTTCATATCACCTTCTAAGTACTTGATGCGTTGTACAATCTTAGAAACGTTTTGTGAAGTATAAATAAACCTTTGATGACATTTAATTGTAAACCATGAGGGAGCATAAACTTTTATGACAAACTCAGCCAGTTTTTTCAACTGAGGGGTTGGATCAAGTGATGCAATATATAAGCGTAAAATTAGGTTTGCGATTGTCAGCCATCTTGCATGGAAGATGTTTCCTGGGTTTCTGCTTGCCAACTCTTTGGAGCATTCGCCTGCTAACACAGCTTGGCATATATGCCAGAGATATTTCTTATCAATGCTCAAATCCTTAAAATCAACCTCTGGAAAAACGCTATCTATTTTATTGTACTCAACAACTGGTAAATCTTGACAACATGCTAAACGTTTTCCTATTGTGCCTCTCAAAAAATTGTGCTCAGAAGTTGTACCATCAAGGGCAACCATAACTTTCCTAAGCGCCAATTCGTTCAAGTGAAGCAAACAAACCACTGCTTGTATTGGACATTGTAAAGCCTTTTAGAACAATGAAATTGGTCCATTATAGACTCCAGTATTAGATGCAGTACCATCACAGCCAAGAGCTTAAATAGTTTTCTCATCAATGCAGTTTTCTTTCATGAATTTCAGTATGGATGATACTATGTCTTTCCCAGAGCCACTGGCTGGAGTTACGTGTCCAAAATATGTTGAATTTGGTTCTTCAAACAAAGATATGTGTTCTTCTTGTATAGTTATCCGGACACATTTACCACTAATAATTTCTTAACTTATTGTTTCATCTATTCGACCTTAGAAATAGCACTACACCACAGCGACTTGCCGCAGCATTCAGACGCAGCCACGAGACGCACCAGTGAAACCACACCTGAGTGTAGCATACACGATTTCATACAATAATGTTCTCGCTACTTCAAAATGCTGTAAAAAATACCTACAATTTACAAAAATCATTGAAATTAATATGAAGGATGGGTTTAAAATTGAAAAATAGGTGTATTTGGTAAAAAAATGTTCATTTTCATGTAGATTCCGGGAGACGTAGATGTTACATGAAAGATATATATTTTTTTCTACTGTTAAATAACATTCGAAACTTTAGATTTTTGTACTTGAAAACAAAAATTTGCTTTTTATTTACGTTTTAAAAAAAATTGAAAATCTACATTTTTGACAAAAAAAATAAAACTTTAGGCCCATTCCGGGAGACCTAAACTTTTTTCAATTTTACTCAAATTTTTTTTGGTGCATATGTGAGCACAGTGACAACTTTTTATCGACTTGCAATTTTGAATTTCAAAAAAAAGTTTTTTGTGATACACCCTAGTACACAACCACACACATATCTGAAGCACGTTTATCCCATTTTCCCCATCCAGAAATTTTTGTGCAGGCCAATCTCCCCTTAAATGTCTTCAAAAATAGTGCTATTTTTGGAGATAACTGCATGAAAGAGGAAGAAGGATTATAGAAGGAGAAATGTATTCTCAGAGGTGTTTAAAACTAATGGCAGGAATCCCGGATAAAGGCATTACAAATAGGTAAGTGAGAAACCTGTCGTTGAGCATAGCACAATGTGGTGGTAAAACTTGGACTCTGGAGAGAGAGCACAAGGAGACTGAAAGAATTACTTGAATGGGTTTGAATATGGCAGGAGGAAGTTTATTGGATTTAAAGGAAGATGAATGAAAAACCCATTGCTAGGGAGGAAAGAAAGGAAATCAGGAGGAGGCAAAGTAGGTGGAGAGAGCAATTAGGTAATAAAGCAAATCAGGATACTGAAGGCCAATTTTGGAGGGAGAACTGGGGAAGTTACAGGGGAAGAGGGAAAAGGATTTCAATTTTGGATGTAATGCGATTAGGTAGGAATCAATCTAAACTGAAGAAAATGATTGTGTAAGGAAGCTATGTAGCCCCAGCTATAGATGGGCCACTCTGAAAATTACAGTGGAAATTTTCGTAAATTACCACGGCATATCTTTTAATTTACCTCGCCCCTTGAAAATTGCCGTAATTTTTGGTAATTTTTTAGATAGTTCACCTATGTTTGAGATAAATTTTCATACAGATAAATTCCCAACATGTTCTTTTAAGGCAAGTCCACATTTCCTATGTGTTTGATTATTAATTGAGTCATGTAGTACAACTCATTTTTGGAATATTTTACTTAAATTATAACATTATGTATATAGTAATGTATTAGAATGTTCTTCTTGAAAATTTCTAAGCAAGCCAGATTGCATGTTGCAGCCATATTTCTTTTACAATTTTTAAAAATTTTTCATAGATTAATGTTGTTTTTGGTATGGGTTAAACATCCTTATTCCTTTCCTATTGCTATTGGCTTTCTTATTTAACCATACATTTGCTGTTAAATGCTTAAAACTAAAAAATACTGAAATTTACAGAACCTATTTATCGAAAACTACCATAATTTACTGCGGTAATTTACCTCAGAGGAAAATTACGGTAATTATCCTATCTCTAGCCCTAGCAAGGGTATTAGGAGAGTGGCATTGATCCATCAAAGCCTACCAAGATCAGAACTCCAAATAATTATAATCATTGAATGTTAGTCTCATTATGTCTAACAAATTAGTGAGATTCTCAGTAAAAAATCTTTCTCCAGGACAGATTGGAATTGCCTGGACTGTCCAGTCTAGGTGAATGATTTTTTCACTTTGAATTTCACAGTTGTGTGATCACTAAAGGGTAACTCCATTAAGGCAACTGTGCAGATACCTCCATAGTTCTCTGAATTTGCATTTAGTCTAATTTAACTCTGATTCCCTTTCCTCTTTTTATTCTAAATCAGGGTGGCCACAAAGTTTTAATTTTGAAATTCCCTGACATTTCCAAAAAATTCCCTGACAAAATGTCTCCCTGAAACAAAAAGTACAGTGATTTTTAAAATGATATTTTTTAGTTAATGAAGGCATTATACGTAATAAAATGCATTACTATATCTGAGATGCAGGCAGGATGTCTTAGGACATGCCGGGGCCCCTGGGCACACAAAAATTTGGGGCCCCATTAGAAAGTAAAAAAAGTGAATGAGTGTAAAAATATTTTTCTGTTATGATTTTATATTTATTATGCTTTATGTTATTAAATGTTTTGAGAAATGGAACTTAGGCAAATGCGTTATTAAATAAAAACTCCTTTTTTTGTCTAAGCAAATATATTGGCATTTCGGGACCCCCATGAGGTCGGGGGCCCTGGGCTCGGGCCCTTTTTGCCCAAATGGTAAAGATGGTATTGGATGCAGGTGCTATCAGTGCATTTCGAAAGAAAACAAAAAGTCAGTTCTATGAATTGCCATTACTTTTTAAATAAATGCTGAAGTACAAAACGTAATATGTAGTAACATATTTATACTACAGAACAAAAGACATTTAAAGGTCAATATTAAAACTCTAACCTGGAATAATAATATTGAGTAGCTAAGACTGAGAAGAAAGTGCAATGTATGTATGTGGAATACTATGAAGAAAATATGGCTGGCAGGCAGGCAGGTGGTGCGAGGGGCAAGGCACTTCCCTTCATCGTGTACACAGTATGACCTGAACGGCCAGTGGACAAGTGGTGGAAATAATTCCAAAAGAGTTGAAGAAATAGAAATGCATTGTTGATTTCAACGACTATTTTTCCCTCACTAATGACAAATAGGCTCATTTTCTGTGAATGTACTGAGAAATTCACCAAAGACGACCGTGCACAACCCGAACTTTGTACACCGGACAACCAAAGTAGCTCACCCTGCAAGGCGGAGACTGTACGCGACCAGGAAGCCCAAGGTGGCTTTGGCTGGCCATCTCTGACAATAAGTCTATCGCAGTGAAATTATGACAATTTTACCTGTGATTCTTTGGAAAGAGCAAAAACTCAAATGTTGTAAGTCGAGCCCTTGTCGCGGACCTTTTTCTAAATAATTTTTCCTGATACATGGCCGTCTGATTGATCTCGCATCACGAGTGTTTGATATGGAATTTGATATGCCCAATGCGCCTTTGAAGAGGGATGTGCGAGTGAGAGAGAAACCATGAGCGGAAACTTGGCAACAGTGAGCGAGCGAACAGATACGGGCAAAGCCTCCAACAATGTTGCAAATGACAAACTCTTGGGTATTTTTCTCCTTCAACGATGGCCTGATAAAGGTCTCAAAGAAGCAAAGCGTATCTTGGTAATGTCGAGTTCGAATCACCGCTCTCAGAGGCAGTTCCCCTCCCCTATGCCAGCAGAGACTTTTGAACTGTTCTGGGGTTTCCCAAAAGGTACCCATCCCTACAATTTTCAGGCCTGCCTTTCAGCCAAGATATTTGAAATGGTAGCCGGGAATGGCCAGGCAAAGCCAAAGGGAGGAAAAAAGAACTGGCAATGAGTGGCTCGGCATATATTGGATGGCGGCGGAGACGAAAGAAGTATATGGAACATGAGCAGAGCCACTTGTCGAGGCACGACTGCTACGAGTTTCCCTGACAGGACATGAAAATACCTGACATTTCCCTGACAGCCAACCTCTTTTACCTGACATTTCCCTGACTTCATTGGCTTCCCTGACATGTGGCCACCCTGTAAATGAATTCACTATAGCTTAACTTGGGGTATTTCATGAAAAGTCAATAAATGGCAAATGTGAAAAAGCGTGGTAGCATTTCATCACAATTAGAATCATCCAGCTCTGTGAATGAAATGGAACTGATGCCTACCAGCATCAGTCACTGCAAATGTGTTAAAAGAATATTGTTTAAAAACTAAAGAAAAACCCAGTTGAGGAACGTAAATATGTAATTATATTTGCATTTCATTCTTATTTTAAAGATGTACTCCATCCGCTTAAACCCTTCAAGCCAGCCCATGAGTTTGTATTCCGAGGCCCTAGTAATGGTATTCACTTGAAAAATAAAACTCAGATTTCATGATTACATACTGACTTACAGCATATGGAGAACTGTAACTTGGGGCTTCGTAGATCATGAATAACTTATATCAAACCATACAGAAGGGTTATTACTTGAGGCAGTACCTACTTAGGAGTAAGATGTGGTTTATTTCAACCTCACAATTCATATCAAATTAGAAACCACCTAAATCTTAATTAGAGTCACCATATAAAAAATATATGCGATAATGATTGAAAGAACAAACATGAAAATGCAAAAAGAAGTTACAAGTTTTCAGTTCACAGAGTGGCTTCTCCATTTGTAGGGTGAGTCACTAAGTTAATTACCAAAGAACTTGCTATTTCATTTGAAATATCAGGAATTCTGCACACTTGCCCAATGTTAAAATTCAAATGATTCCACTGGAAAGAAGGACCTAATACTACCCCACACAGCACAACATTTATTCAATACGTATTGTAATAGGATTACATGAAGTATTCAATATGTATTACGGACAGATTAGGTACTCCCCAATGTCCTATTTTGAATCCATGTGGAATACACTACAGGATGTATTCAATATGTATTAAGATATGTATCTGGTACATTAGATGTGGTATCTAATATTTTACAAATCCTTTTGAAATTGTATCAACTGCATACTTGAGAATGTACCAAATACTCTACCTTTTACCTAATTAACCTTAAATCCTCCCCAAGACCATATCATCACATGACAATTGTGTCATTTAGCTTCCATTCCTGAATCCTCCATAACTGCATACCCAGGTAAAAATATGTGGTCTGTCACTGGTCTGTAACTGGTGTGGACCGAGTGGTCTGTAGCTGGTCTGTAACTGGGAAGAAATTGAAACACTGTTCCAGACCAGTCTGGACAACGGGTGGTCGCTGCTCTGGACTTGGAGGGTTTATATTTAAGCCGGTTTAGTCTGGCATACCCTTGCGGCCTCATAATGCCCTTGCTGCCAAGTATGGATGTATACAGAATGTCTAAAAGGCCTGTTGGTCTGCGACAGTAAACGTTTATTATTATTAATAATGAGCTGGCACTCCCTTGCACTCTACACTGAAACTCCCTTGCCGTCTATAATAAAACTCCCTTGTCCACAACACTGAATTTCCCTTGCCCTCCCTCACCACTGACTCCACCCTGCTCTCTCAAAATAAAATAAAAATAATAATTTTCATTTATGTACTATGAATACACTATTACGCGATACCGTGTCTTAATATATATTTAATTATCCTTTCTAGTATCTACCTAACAACATTGTACAAATTTCAACTTTTCATCTAACTTACAGTTCTACGAACATTTTCTCAGACCCAAAATCAAAATACCCACTTCAAGAAAGTGGTATATATCTGGCCAATTCCGTGTAGGACCAACGTAAAAAAGTTTTCATATCTTAACAGGACGATTGATGATTGGAATAGACTCCCTGCAGAACTGTTTCAGCCCTTTCCTAGAAACTTAAAGATTTTTAAGAATAGGTGCAAAAAAATTATTTTGGAAAACTAACTTCAATGTTTATTTTAAATTTTCGATGACTGATTTAGTGATGTACTTTCATTCTTTCACTGTTACCACCTGGCAAGTAGCCAACTTGTAACGATTTGTGTATAATAATAATAATGTGTGTTAAAGTGACTTCAAGAACTAATCATAAAATGACGATTCTGTGATATTTTGAGGGAATATCATCACATCACGATAACAGTTTTCAGGCATTAATTATTTGAACCCAACATTGCCACTTAGTATGAATATAAATCCAATATTACTGAGAATAAACAAAATTTTTACTAACTAATACTAACAAGTGGTAGTCTGGCAGTTTAGAAGGCTGATTTTATATCCCTGTAAAGTTAGTTACTATCTAGTTATATACTATATAGTTATAAGCAGTCCCCCTACATCCTTAAGCAATTCATCATTCATGTGATACCAATTAAGAAGGGACCAGTAAAAAAAAACTACTTAGTGTGAGTCATTATTAAGTAGTGGCTTTAAAGTTTGGGTTACGTAGTTCCATAGTAGTTACCTATATGTAGGTACCTGGAAAAACTTCCTGAATCTGAAATTCTCCATAACCCTCCATCTAAAAAACGTCCCAGTAAACACAAAATGCTGTAGATGCGCATCTGATGCGCTGCGCGGTAGCGCTGCAGCTATCACGAAGGCGCTTCTGCAGCGCGCCTAGCACTCCTAAACTTCCCTTTTTTGAATGTCGAATGCGCTGCTAACGGGTGTCAGGAGCGCTGCACAAGCGCGTCAAGAGCACTGCACAAGCGTGTCATGATCGCTTCAATCTGCACAAAATAGTTTACTCAAGGACTGAAGGTAGATGGCCTGAGTATATAATCTTTGGTAGATGGCGTCTACGGACTGCATAGACTCAACTTCATTTTCGCATCTACCTACGGTCAACCTCACATCTATCTACGTTAGGCCTATCACGCAACTACCTACGCCATATCCAACTCTCAACTGATAGATGTTTCTTGAAAGTTGTATATATACGGCCATTCCCGTGCGTAAATGTGTTTGCGAGAACTAACTTTTAAATATCAATGCCGTGATAGTTTATGGAAACGTACCATCCAATCACGATATCAGTTTTCAGGCATTAATTAACTGAAACCTATGTTGCCACATTAAATGAAAATAAAGCCAATATTAATGATAACAAACAAGATGTTTTCCAAATGCACACGTTTGTTTACATTTCAATGAAGACGTAACTTACTCGCGCAAATGTTACGAACGTGAATATGCATGCATACGGGTCAATCCATATATAGTGGTCCAGAGGTGGTTGCTTGATGATTTTTAATATTTTTACCATACAAATTACCATTTATTGTGAAGACAAATATATCATTATTTTATTTTTTTATTTTTTTCCTGATAGTGGCCATTTTTATGCTAACGAAACACCGATTTTAGGCGATTTCAGTGTTCTGCAGTTAAAGCAAATATCTCCAATTCTGTGTATCCTAGAACAATCAAACAAAAACCAATCGATTCAGTAAATAATGAACTTAAATAATGGTTTGGAGATGTATCGACCCAAAATGAAGTCTCGGGTCCAAATATTGCTTCAAAGTTTTCATCACTTAACTAAAAAAATCAATTTTTACAATTTTTTTACATAGGAAGGCAAGATACTTAATGTTTGTAATTTTTTTATTTGAAAGGTATAAAGCCATGCTTTATGTTTGCAGAATTTTAAGCTGTGGACTTCAGTGGTTTTTTTATTAATTTTTTTTAAAGTTCTTGATTTTTCAAATTTTCCAAAGTTTAATGCCCATTAAGTATCTTTGTTGGGCATAAAAATAAAAATTTGAAATTTGGCCCATTTACAGTTCTTTAGATGAGGAATAACCAGTAAAAATATTGTTTTGTGGACTCAACTATTTATAAAGATATTAAACATTGAAAAATACCAAAATATCGACGAAGTCGACATCAACACGGCACCATTTAGTGCCCTCTTAAGTAATGCTTGATGCCTTTAAAATCATTATCATTACTCATTAATCAGTTTTTCACCTCATTTTACAAGTTATTCATTATAAAGTAAACATTTGGTATAGTAAACTTAAGCTAAAATGTAAATGCAGGCCTTAGAATACAAAGAATATTTGGGAATTCAAAGAAACTTTCCCATATATTAAAATTGGTCATTCCATAACTATATACCAAATGTTTACTTTATAATGAATACCATACAATTGTATGGTAAAAATATGAAAAATCACCAAGCAACAAATTTAACTCTTTCTGGACCACTTAATATGGATTGAACCACATACTCAATGTTACGAATGTGGAAATGAGAAAACTGATGAATGTACCAATAAAAGCATAATAATAATTTAGTGTACAACGGAAATTAATTACACAAAGCTATCAATGAAGTGCTGTTACTGGCAGAACCCAAGTCTCTCCGATTCGTGTCAAAGCTTTCCCATTTATGCCAAATTTTCGGTCTAAGAATGAACCACAGGCTAAACATGTTACTATATATCAAGAATATATTTCATTAAATAAAAAAACAAAGGATACACATAGTAAATGTTTAAAGAATGAGTATTCATTTCTTCCTCTTTCGATTGAGACTTTCACCATCTCCCCTTATTCAAAAGACTACCTGCAGCGCTGTGGCAGTGCGTCCGCAACTTGCGGCTGCTGCACTTCAAACACGAGCAGCGAATGCACATTAGATGCGTTTCTCGATAATTCGCTCTATGAGAGCGCTGCTGAGACGCTGCTGACGCGCTTCAGTTGACATGTGCTGCACTTGCAGCGCTGACATCCTTGTGAAGCGCTGCTGCAGCCATGTGTGTTTACTGGGGTATTTCCTCCACCTGTCTTCCCATGTGTTTACCTCTCTCCATTATTCCTCATACTCAATTACCCAGCTTAATACATATTACATCAAGTATATCCAATAGGTATTCAATACATGGGGGTCTCCATGGTCATGTATTAGATATGTATTTGGAACACCCAGCTTAATACATTTTACATTGAGTATATCCAATATGTATTCAATACATGCTTCAATACTCAATACAAGATGAATACATTCAGATGTCACATATACATATTAAATACATATTGAATACAAAATGTGCTGTGTGGGACATATACATAAATGCATATTATTTTTAGGGGTGCACTTTAGAGTGAATACTTTTATTCATTGGTAGTGATGGTAGAAATGAGAAACCTAAAGAACTAAATATTCAAGTGGCTTCTTAACAAAAGTGATGGACTAAATATGCTACCCAGTACCTTTAAGTTTCTTCTCATTTAGTTGATTAGCAGCATAATACAGCTTCTCCCTCTGATCTTGAGTGAAATGAAAGGTAAGATCCTTGAATAACACCATAGAAGTCTGTATGACTCCCTTTCTGGTACTGCAGAATATCTATCATGAAAAATTAATATTAGCTCATTTATTATTCAACCATTTGACTTAAAACATACTGCTTATTTAATCTAACAAACCAGTGTTGGCTTTCCGTTTGCATGAGACAGCAATATGCCTTTTAGCTTGTACATTAATGTAAGGCTGAACCTAAATGAAGACCAATTATCAGGACAGTGAAAACCTAGGACAATTTTTCTCAATCTAACAGGTCTCATGTCTTCACTGAACCTGAAAAATATATTTTTCTATTAGTGGTTATTGATAAGGATAAAAATGAAAATACCTAGGTATATTTTAAATGCTGCTATTTGAAAGGAATTATGGCAGGCACTTCTCTCTGCTTTTGCTAATTAACTATGATTTCATTTACAGCATTTTTCTACATTTACATACATACAGTACATATCTTAATAGAAGATGAGGCTTTGTTCCTCTTATTACCACTGAAAAATCGTAACTAATCTCATAACCATGCAGTTTTTATTAGAGTGAGAAATTGGAAATACAGCAATGCCTAAAGGCCATTTTACACAAGGCACTTTATAATACAATCTGATGTATGCATGGATGTGCATTGAAAATTGCGTCATGCAAAGCAGTGAATTGCAAGAATGCACATGTAAAAGTGTTGTAAGTTGCATAACATTATGTTGGTACTATGTATTATCCTTGAGTTGGCAGCAGTGATTGTCTCTTGTGTTTTGTTTACTACCCATGATTCAACTCTAGTTGTGTGTCTGTGTATCCTGTGAGTTACGTAGTTGCGTCATGTATATTTATTGTTTCAATAAACCTTTTATCAGCTTCCACATGACCCAGTATTAATTAGCAAAAAAAGGATAAACAAGAGATGGGAAAAATGTGTATATCAACAGCTTGCCACGCAAAGCCTTCCACAGTAGTGAGAAGCAACTAATTTTTCCCGAAGGCGAAGTTCACCTTCTTTGGTGTACATATATTTTTTGCACCCGTTCATATGACTATGTGTACCATATCATTTGAGCAACTACAATCATAGGCGTAGCCACGGGTGTGGCACCTGTGGCACGTGCCACACCTATTGTCCTGAAACCCAAAATTTCTTTTCTCAAAATTTCCCTCCCGCAATAAAATGATGTCTCCGTTTTTCCCAATAGCCCTTTAAATAACCCGAATTGACAGGTTTATGAAGGCGTGAGTCTCTCGACGTGTCTAGTGTGAAGACAAAGATTATCGGGGAAACTTTTTTTTTTCAAAACTTACATTGTTCATTAAAAGTCCCTTAAATAATTTGGATTGACAGGTTTACAAAGGCGAGAATTTCATGACACATCTATTGTCTAGACAACGATTATCGGGTAAACTTTTTTTGAAGTTTTGAAAATATAGAACTGCAGTGGGCGTATACAAAATTTGTCAATTAACTCCAAAAATAAAACCACTCTCATTTTTTCAAAGTTAAACCCTAATCGATCATGATTGGTCAAAATTGTACAAAAGCCTCCACCTCTTTTCTGAAAATACGGAAGCCGATTTTCTTCCTGTCTTTAATCGAATTAGTCTCAATTTTGACCTCGCTGTGAACATTTCGTGAAAGTTTGCGTCCATTACCATACTGATGATGCCACACCTATTGCTGGTGGCTGGCTACGCCTATGACTACAATGATTTGAAATTTGTAGGATTGGGTATTTTCCCAGTGAACCATTGGCTGAAATCTTCTTAGGTTTCCCCAAGGAAATGCTTCGATTGCCAACATTTTGAGGCAACAATCATGATAAATTGCCATTCAAGGCCCCCTAAGACAATGGCGAAGTTAGCCTTCTCAGCATTGACAAATGAAGCATTCACCCAGTAGGAGACCCAAGAAGACTTCACTCCTTCTGGTTGAAGGCTGTAGATGATCAAATTGCATGCTCTTTTCTGCTCTAATCCTAATTACAGGTACAATCTAATGTCCTGAGAATGGCTTTTGTTAGGCATAACCCATATAGCACCAACTGTTGGGCCATAAATGGTTTTGTGTAATGTTTGTATTACCATTATCAATGTCCTTTCTGCCAACCATTACCTAATGTTGTTACGCCAACTGTTCTACCAATGTTGGCCTAACCGTAAAAAAAATAACCGAACTTTTCTAACCGTATCCTGCCTGCCACGGCCTGTGCTACATGGGGATGTACTGTGAGTTCAAATGATAGCCACATATATATTTTATTATTGCTAAATATGGGCATCCACAATGTGAAGGACACAAAATGGTATACCCTGCCGGACAAAGGCACAATCATCTACAGAATTGAATGGGCAACCTGTAAAATGGCCAAAGGTGCAATAAATTCATAAATAGATAACTCTAAAATCATAGTTATACTTCCATAGATAACAACACATTGTATTCTAGGAACCTGTTATAAACACAAGCTGGCAATCTCTTCTCTGGCCACCATATATAACATTTAACCCCATGTTAATATATATTCTGAAATTCATTACTTGTGAAATAGAGCTGGAGAGTTACTGTCCCCAAGCCATACTGCTACATCCTCAATATTTGGAATGCATGCAGACACTGCAACAAAGCGAACTGGCAGGGTAGCAACATCTGCAATATCTAAATGCTCTTCTTCAGTATCTTCCCATGCTCCCCTCAAAAAAGCAGCTTGATGCATTCGCAAACCATGGAGTATGGTACCCTGAACAGTTTTCATGCGACTAACCACTGCTTCCATCGTTGGACCCCTGCTTTCATCATTCAATAGATGAACCTATAAATATGAGAGGCATGAAAATCACCATAGGCAAAAAGAAATGAAATTTACACTCTTACATGGGGAAATCAATACTCCATCCCCTTACAAAATGTTTATTTCTGTAAGAAGCAGAGAAACCAATCAAAATGGTTTACTTCCTAAATAACTATAAACTAATCAAATTAATCAATTGTGGCGATACTTGGTGGAAATTGAAGATAGAATTCATTATGACAAAAATACAGTACAAAATTCCACTATTTATTTTAATGCTGTTGACTGCTTTAGACGTCGAAACCGGTCGACAGCATTAAAATAAAGTGGAATTTTGTACTGTGTTTTTTGTCATAATGAAATATAAACTAACTTATTACAACTAAGATATACATAGCAATTTAGCTGCTAAACTCAGCTCTAAGTGTTTCCTAAAAAGATCCATTAGGCCCACTGTGTCCATTAATGTTCATCTAATTATTTACTATGGTGAATTCTACACCCATTTACTGTACAGCATTCTCCACTAGGGGTCCTCACCCCAAGCATTGAACATTTTTAGAATTCAAAAGAGAGCTATTCGTTTAATTGCAAATAAACCATGGAGAACCCCCTGTCGCCCTTTGTTTAAATGTCTTTGTGTACTACCTTGTTCCTTGTGTTTACATATTTACTGTTTTACTCTATGTCAAGTCAAACTTTCGTGACTGTTCTGAACTCTGCAATTCATAACCAGGGTACTAGGCAGCATGGTGACTTGCATGTCCCATTTGTACGCACCAAGAAAGCCACCTGTGGCTTTAGATCTATGAGCTTAAGGCTATATAATGAGCTCCCAAAGGAGCTAAAAGCTCTTATGAGTATGATGGTATTCAAGAACAGGGTTAAAGACTTTTTATTGCCCCAATGCTTTTACTCGATTGATGAATACTTAGCCACATAATTTCTTATGTATCTACTTGTATTTTTTCTGACATGCTTTATATTCATTCACCTTAACAGTATGTTGTGCTATATATCTTGTAATTAATCTTTGTAAATTTTTTTTTCTTCTTGACGTGCCATATACAATGTATGTATAATACTTGTCGTCTGGCAAATAAAATATATTATTATTAATGCATCCTACAGTTATAATCACAGAAATACTAATCAATAAATCTTTTACAATGAAATTAAATTTTTGAACAAACCTCATCAATAAGTATTAGTTTAACAACTTGCATAAGATGTTTATTATCTTTCCACTTCCGAGTCAATGAATCCCACTTTTCTGGAGTTGTTATAATAAGATGGTAATGTTGCAGCATTGAATATTCAGAAGTATCTGTGTCACCAGTAACTTCAAGTGTTCTTAGGCCGAAGTGGGAGAATTTCATGGACCAATCATTATACTTTTCTGAGCAAAGTGCTTTAATTGGTGCAACTGATTGAATAGTCAAAGAAAACATGCTATAAGTGAGGAGCCAAAAATTGTATACTTACACATACATGGAAGAGTTATTATGTAAGTCCATTTTTTATGATAAAAGGTAACTCGATCATACGTGTTCGTCAATCACATTATGATAGAACCATGTCGATTTCTGTAACAATAATGTCTGTTCGTTGTCTGTTTGGTAGGCTGTTGGTTACCTGTTCCTTATCTGAGAGACAATAGGCAGGCGAAGGTTGGTAGAATGTAAATTCGAACACCTTGTCTGTTTCATGTCTGTGAGAAGAGGGTTACTTATCTGTTCTCTCCCTGTTGTGGGTAGCGGCATACTCTCTTCCTTGCTTGTTGGACCACAGCCAGAGAACAGTTAGGGGACTGTGCCCTGCCTGTTTGCTGTTGTTAATTTGTCATCAGATGGTTCTTTCTTGGTTATATTCTGTTGGCTCTTTGTTAGCTGTTGGAGTATATTCTGTTCGCAACCTGTTCTCAAGGCATTATATAACGGTTCCCTGCCCTCTCAAAATAAAAACTTACATATAAAGACTATATTATGGAAGTGCTTTAATGCACTGGCATGCTTTATTATGTCCTTCCTAGTATCTACCTAATGACATTGCATCTATCTCGCATATTCTACCTACCCTACGTCTCAACGCGCATATTATCGCAGCCGAAATGAAAAAACCTGTTTCAAGAAAGTCTTATATATGTGGCCACTTCCGAGGATTAATGTAACTTTGAGAACTAATTTTTATATGGTAATTCAGTGATAGTTTGATGAAATACCATCCAATCACAATAACAGTTACTAGGCATTAATTAATTGAAACCTATATTGCCACTTGAGTATGACTATAAATGCAATATTACTGAGAATAAACAAGCTTTTTTGCAATTCCCTCATGTTTGTTCACATTTCAATCAAGACTTCACTAACTAGCAGAATGTTGAAAGGAGAAAATTGCTGAATGTACCAGTACACCAATAAACTCATAGAAATAATATAATGTACGTATAACAGAAATTAATTAACACCAATATATAAATAAAAATAGATAATAAAAATCACCTATACATCGGGCTGCCATGTACTGGTCGGACAACCAACCAGTCCCTGCTGTTGAGAGTCTGTTCACTGTTGTCTGTTCATTCCCGGTTGGGAGAAGTGGACTACCAACCAGCCCCTACCTGTTGAGTGACTGTTCACTGTTGTCTGTTTGTTGCCTGTCCGATGAAACAGACAACAAACTGACCCCTGCCTGTTAAGAGTCTGTTCACTATCGTCACCGAAATGCTTGTTGTCTGCTGGTTAAGAAACAAGCTGCAAACTGTTGGAAGGCTGTTTCCAAGTTGTTTCCATTTGTGTGTGGCACGATTTTGTTCGTAGGCTGTTCATATTCTGTTCACTAAATCTCCAACAGGCTTCAAATTGACAGCAAACATATACAATTGTTACCAAAATTGACAAGGTATAAATCTGTGAATACATACATAGTTAAATTTAATATCCATTGGTTTGAGTATAGGATAAGGTTTTAGAATTGTAAATAAAAATTTTGATAATTTTTCTAGCATACTTGTTCTTGCTGACGTAAAAATGAATCTCTCTCATCTGACAATGTAGCTAAAATGAGGATTAAACTGAAATTTTAGAGAAAACAAAAGCTTAATGCTAGAAAAATAGCATTACTATCCTTCTAATCTGTAACTTATTTTAGAATGCAATAAAAATATGATCCCTGTTGGAATATTTAAAAAAATGCATCAGGAAAGGGGTTAATGATCAATGAATGAATACATTTGGGCACTTATGATGAGAAAATCAAAGACAGGCTGATTCTCCCAAGACATCCTTTCCCTTAAACAACGTCATTGTCTGAGTCAATCAAAGCATTGTTTGAAATCCATGCCAAATTGAATTGACTGAGCTCAATTTATCAAATTGAAAATGCCTTTGAATGAAACAGAGAAAAGATAAATTTTTCTCTCTGTCCGCCATGTTGGGACATTTCGTCTGTTTTCTGGGGTGGTCTGAGAGATCTCTCAGGGTGAGGCTCTCTCTTGTTCGGACTAGCATAGTGGGCAGACATGCACCAGAGGCATCATGTAACTGCGCAAGTATTAAAGTTGGTTAACAAGCTGTTGGCTGTTTCCCTTGAACCTACGGACTCAACAGTTTCAAATGAAACATCAATTTTTTGAGATAAAAGACATTCTTCCAAAAGATAGCCTTTAACATGTTGAGTGCAGGTGTCACTCATAAGTGACGTGCACAGCACAAGTGGCTGGTGGGTGTCTCACATGAGTGATGGCAAATAGTTATTTAAATAGCTGAATTGGAAATTTTAGAAACTGGAAATGACAACAATTTATCGTAGGTACATGCACTCAATGTGTTCATAGATCTTTGAGTTGTATGCACAAAAATATCAAAAATCAAGATCTAAAGATAGCCTGGAAAAAAACTAATAGGGATAATTAAAACTTTTTAAGATAGAAAATGCTAAGATACTACTTACTATACACTATTTTAAAATCTCCTTCACAGTTTTTCGTTTCCAGTTTCATGAGTAAACTCACTATTGCCAATTCAAAGATGACAGTTTTTCCTGATCCTGTTGGTGCTGCTACTACCAATGATTTATCTGATAAAAAAGAGATATTAATTATTCATGTTTTTAAGTAGTTGAATAATTATCACCATAAGCGTGGAAATTTATACATCCCTAACTATTTTCCAAAACAAGCAAAATGCCAAGAAACTATACATATTTCCCGTTCAGAGATCTTTAAAATTTTTTAATCTGCCATAGAGAGACCAGCACTCCTTCAATGAGTCCAGGTGGAGACCACATGAGTTTGTACCATAACACTCATTTCACAGCCAGGAAGATGTAAGCATAAGTACCCAGAAACCTGTCGGGCTGCAATTGGGAAGGAGACCACCACATTATTATTCTGATGACTAGATGATTTACGATAACAGTGAACCTTTTTCCATTGTTTTGCTACAAGTTACTTGAAAAATAATTTTCTCTACTATACAAGAAATATCATGTAGTATATTTTCTTCACGTTCGATTTTCATATTCAAGGTGTTATTTAATGAAATGAATGTATTCAGCGTAACTTGGTGGAATTCTCTCATTGGATTGTACTCCTCTCTCAGGTGGATTGCACCTGATGATGCCCTATTGGTAGGGACCCTGAAAAGTGGTAAATAAACTCGAGGGAAAGCGGTGTAAAAATCATAGCCCCAGCGGTGCAAAAATCTCAAATTTCATGCTCCGGCGGTGAAAAAAATATTTACGTATTTCTCAATTTAAACGAAAAAAAATTGTATTAGAGACATAAATTGATGTATCTAACTTATTCTATCAAATCTTCATTGATAGTTAACAAAATACACAGATACACGCAAAATACACGCCATTACAAAGGTGACTCAATGGCCACCCAGCCTGTGAGGACTGTGTTGTGTGGGTTGCCTATCGCCAATTTCCTTGGTACTGCTTCTTTGCATATTCAAGCATGATGTGTAGGGACCCTGAAAAGCGGTAAAAAAGGTCAAGGGAAAGCTGTAAAAAAATCGATTATCATAGTGAAAGCAGGTTAAAAATCTGAATTTCATGAAACTGGTAAAGAGAAAAAGTTGTTTATTTATCAAATGAAACATACAATGGACTTCATTGTTGACTCATGTTGAAAGATATGACCATTTATAAATACATAAATAAGAAATAAATGTACAAATAAATTACATAAGAAATAAACATATACAGGAATCACATATCGTGGCATAACTCAGTCACATGAAGAGCCAAAGATTATGTTAAGTTGAATTTCCAAAGTTTCTGGGGAAGCATTGGTTCTCAAATCACTTAGTATATTTCCATTTGAAGAAATAGACCACTCACAGTCCACATTTGAACATGGAACCTACAACACCTTTACACAAGGTTCCACAAACTCACTGTTGTCTCCCTTGATGCTCAGAAATGTATGGAGCACAACAACCTACTCACCTTTTCGCAATTTTTCTTTTACAATAGATTGCATGCACAAATAGCAAGTAAGTAGCACTGTGCTGTCAAGTTTATTCATAAGATTAATGGATGCTGCTGTCTGCACAAGGGATGCTTCAGTGTTTTGGATAATATTCTTCACATCAAATAATTTTCCCACACTTTAAGTCAAGTTCTGGGCAGTATCCGGTGTTAAAAGCCTAGTTAACTTAATCTCACACAAACTCCCTAGATTTGTGAACAGTTGTATTAACTCTACCCTCCTTACCACTGACTTAAGGTTATTAATGGCATAAGTTGTCTGACTGCCTAATAAACCTTTACTAACTATCTTAAAATTGTAAAGTAGGCCATCAATTCTTCTTTGCAACTTATGTATGAAAGAAAATGATGATCCCTCTAAGGTGACAATAGAGTCAATTATCTGTTGCCCATGTTCTTTGAGAAAAGTTCCACTGGCTTTGATTATTTGAATGTTTTGCTCTTCTAATTTAGCTAAGTATTTCACTGCAACACCTCCCTCATCCACAGTCTTGCTAAAGTCTGCCATATCCTGAATATGTTCCCAAATAAATTGCTGACTTGAACCAAGAATTTCATCTTGTCATGACTGGTGATGGAAAACCAGTTGTCTTTGATTCATCTTCTGGATAGTGCTCTTTTACGAAAGAAATATATCTATGTTTCCTCTTTCTAGTGTTGAGAAAGAGCATTTTTCCATTGGACACTCATAAAGTCAAGTCGTGAAGCTCTGTAGAAAACAAATTGGCTACAAGATTCAGCTGATGGGCCCAACACTAAACATGTGTCATTGCAGGGTAGAGAACATTACACATTTGGGCACACAAAGTCATGTATCTAACTGAATCTGTTACCAAAGCTATGGAATTGTCGTAAGAAATTTCAAATTCTTGTATTACAGCCATTACAGCTCTGGAGCATTCAGTTGCATTTGCCTGTTGTAGCATTTTAACTGACCCTACAAAGAACTTCTGCTCCACGGTGCAGGACCGTATTCTTAGCAAGACAATGAATACACACAGATCCTTCCTGTCAGTGGTCTTATCACACATAATTGCAACTTGTTGGTCTTCACTCTGATGCCTTTATCTGCTCCTTTCTTTTCTTGGCAACTTGTGGAGCATATTTCACGCTGCAGGTATCAGCATCTGGAATGTCTCCTGCTCCTGCAGTTATTCTGAAATTTTCAACACAAAGTCTTGCTGCTTGCAAAGTTCAATTGCTAAAGTATGCAATATGCAATGCCTCTAAACGAATCAGGGGTGCTGGAGGATATCCCTCGGAAAATTAATAGACATAAAACGCATAAACATAAAAGTCAGAGTACTAACTGGGTCACAAATCAATTCCTCTTTTTCTTGCTTAACTTTTTGCATTGCTGATTGTGTCTGATATGGACAATTGTCGCTTATTCAACGTCCGTCGTCGTCCTTCAACATTTTTCGATCTTTGGACATAATTGATGTGCTTGCTGCTGCCCCTTATTAGCTTTACGATGGAATCTTTTCTCCTCCAGTCGATTCGGATGTTACAAAATTCGCACATCATGATTTTGCTTCTTGCATCAAATATATATAAACCATCGCTTTCAAACTCCTTTTGGCGATCAAATATGCTGACAGTTTTCGGCATTATGGTCTACAGAGATACTTTTTCTGATAAACAGTAGCTCCGATCGAACTATGTATAAACGTGTGGTGACACTAGTTCATCCAGAGAACCTGAGAAACGGAAATATCTTCCTGAGAAGACTTGTCTTTTGTTGGTACCTCCCCGCCGCGCCGGCGACGCCGCAACTTATTCGAAATGACAATTAATGCCGGCTTGCCTGACTTAATTTTTTTAAATTTCTTTTGGGACAAATAATGAGCCGCATCATACGGAAATATTAGTGTCCCTATCTCGTACTTTTTACCGCCCCTCCATGCCGGCGACTCTCCAGCCGCCGACCCTCCGCCACGGGCGCCGAATCAGTTCGCTGCGGCGTGATTGCCGTCGCGCCGGAGTCATTTCATGAAGTCGGCAACATAATATACTCAACATCAGTCATTGAATTCGATATTTTATCCTTAAATAACTCATTTTGTCTACCCGAGGAGTAATTACGACCGGTCAGTCACAGCTTAGGTAGAGCGCTCTTTGAATAAGATTGACAACTTTATTTGTCTCTTCGCCCGACCGCTAACACATTTATGATACTCTTGTCTACCGTAGTTATTGGTGCAATTAATGCTATGCGCAGACTTTCTGAAATCATATTTCATAAGCGCAATTGTTTGAATGGCAACTTTTCTGAAGAATCTATCGGGATAAATACTACGCAGGTCATATTTCGGCGGCGCGACGAAAACGATGCGCCCAACCCCGCCACCATGAATGCGATCTAGGAAGACATAAGCAGATATCATGGTTACGTGCATCATCAGACTGATGATAACGGCGTGGTCACGTTAATAGTAATTATTTATTTATTTCACACCATGAGTTTACAAACATTTTTTCACCAAATGGGACGGCGACTTTCATTACGCGTTTTACATACATATCAAAATAAAACTTAAAGAATTTCATGTTTTATTTTCGCAAAATATTGTACGATAGGTCTAAAAAAAAGTGAAATTTCGCGCAAAATATCGCACTAACAGCCAAATACCGTTAAATTTCGCGAATAAAAAGTTATTCGCGAAATTTCGGTGAATTTCGTTAACGTTAAAATGGCAAATTTTAACTTCTTTGGGCTTTAAACATCAAAATAACAACTTTTATGCTCTTTAAACAAAATTCGCGAAAAAACCCATTCGCGAAATTTCAGGGTCCCTACCTATTGGGCATCATGACTGGTTTCATCCGCTACTCGATAGGTAGCTGCAGCTACTTGCAAGAAGCAGAGGTGTTGATGCTATTTCTCAATTGCAATTTCTAATTTCTTAAATCAAGCAGTTGAAAACTATAGCTAGCTTTTGGCTTCTGCTGTGGCAACTATTTTATTTCAGCTTGACCAACCCTGAAAATTCGTAGTTGTGCTAATATGCCATGATTGTTCATCAAATTCATATACATATAATGAACGCCAGGATTACAAGAAAATGGTCACTCAGATATGTTGATGCCAATGATAATACAGTGCCACAACCGATTGTAATAATGGTAATACAACAACACAACCTATAGACAACCGGTATAGCGGAGTAGCCAACCACCTTATCCCTTGAGTCTAAAAGTCTTGCTGAAGGCTAATAGATCTCCTATTGGGATATCCCTGATTTCATTAGGTTCCAGAAACGGTTATCCCAGATGTCTATTTTGAGTCCTCATCAAAGCAGGACACTCGCATAGTATGTGGGGATGTAGTTTCATTGTCATCTTCACACCATCTGCACCTGGCTGAATCGGTGATCCTCAAGAGATAGAGGTGCTTCATCACATAATAGTGCCCAGTAAGTAGTCACACTATCGTTTGAATGTGACCCCTATTCAATAGGAGAAGTCTCTTTGCAAGGCCTGGACTTGGTCCTTGTATATGAAGTCCGGCCAATCGTAGCCTAAAAAAAACACCTAAAATCACTTTTGAGTCTTAGAACAGAGGAGCGAGAAGTGTGATAGATTATTTCACCTACACAAGAAGTGTGAGGTATGCTGTAAACGATGAATGTGTATACAGAAGCGCTGAATTAAGCACAGAACATAGATTACTAATTATGAAGCTGCGGCTCCACCCTCTGAAGCCTAGAAAGGATTTGTCTTACAAGAAGTTGAAGGTTGGACAGCTTAGAGATAAACAAAAGAAAACGGAGTATCGAGACCTGTAACTGCAGAGTTACAAAAGAGAATAGAAGAAGTAACAAGTGTTGAAAGTGATGGGGAGCAAATGGAATTAGGCTGGAGGGTATTGAAAGAAACCCTTTTAAATAAAATCAGAGACATCTGTGGAGTGAAAATGGTGAAGACGGAGGATTAAAGGACAAAGTGGTGGAATGATCATGTTAAAGGAAAAATTAAGGATAAAAAGGTTGCTTGGAAATCGTGGATTAGAGATAAAACAGATGAGGCTTGGAGAGAGTATGTACAGAAGAGAAATGAGTCAAAGCAAACAGTGAGACAAGCAAAGGAAGAATGTTGGGAAGAGTTTGGAAATTAAGTGGAAGAAAAGTATCATCATAACCACCGAACGTTTTGGTAAACAGTGAAAAGCCTAAAAGGAAAGTTTGGAAAAAGAGTAAGAAGTGCAGCAGATGAAACAGGGAAGATAGTGACTGATGAGAAAGATGTGCTGAGTATGGCGTAATCACTTTGCTGTAACTTTTGGACACCAGGAACAAATAGAAATAATGGAAGTTGAATCAAACCCACAAATAGAAGGCGGGAATGGAGGAGAAATAACACGTGTCGAAGTGGAGGATGCAATAAAAGGATAAATAAGGATAAAACTAGGTAAAGCTGCAGGCACTGATGGTCTGGCACTGAAAATGATTAAGTTTGGAGGAAATGCAGTGATTGATTAGATGTGGAAGATATGCAGAAGAGCAAGGAAAGTGAAAAGATCCCTGCAGATTGGGAACTGATTATTTTAGCACCAATCTACAAGAAGGGAAATACTACTCAATGCAGCAATTATAGACCCAGATATGTCTGTCCTCCGTTGCTTTGAAGGTGTACACCAGAATTCTTGAGATAAGACTCAGAAATGAGGCTGAGGAAGAACTAGAAGAGGAACAATGTGACTCCAGAAAAAATCGCCAAACCCAGAATAACATTTTTTACAGTGTGTCAAGTTATGGAAAAATGTATCAACAGAAATGGATGTCTGTCTAGCCTTTTTAGATCTTCAGGCAGCTGTTAACACTATTCCAAGATGCAGGTTAAGGGAAGCACTGCGAAAATAGGGGTATCTGTAAACTTAACTGAAAGATTAAAAAGCTATGCATTAATGTGAAAGGAGCGGTAAGAATAGCTGGGAAAACGTCGACAGAGTTTGCCCTGAGGAAAGGAGTCAAACAAGGAGACAGCATTTTGATGGACCAGATACATAAACAATTTTAAAAAAAGAACACCAAGGTGCAAGGTAGGAAATTATAGGTTAAGGCCTGTATATGTTCAGTCACTGGTACATGCAGATGATATTATATTCATTGCTGATATGAGAGAATCGCAAACAGCAGTGGAAGAATGGGCAATAGCAATTAGAGACCATGGAATGAGAATGAATTTAGGGAAAAGCAAGGTTATGGCAGTGTCAAAAAATGAGGTGCAGGAAAGGCTAAACATAACATGGGAAAAGCAAGAACTATAATAGGTTGGCAAGTTCGAATACCTGGGGACACAAATTAATAGTGATGGAAGTCCAGATTCTGAAGTGAGCCACAGAATCCATAAAGCAAACCAGGTGTATTACCAGCTTAGCAGATCAATTGTGAGAAAGAGGGAAATACTGGAGAAGAGAAAGATGAGGGTAGTACGGTGTACAAAATCATTTTCCAGCCAGTATTGTTGTATGGAACAGAGAGCCTAACCCTACTAGACAAGCACAGGAGTAGATTCCAAAGCTGTGAGATTAGATACCTAAGATGAGCAGCGGGATGCACTAGAAGAGATCAAGTGAGAAATACTACAATCAGAGCCCAATTCCAGCAAGACCCGATAGTAGGGCCAAACGAAAGAAAACCTTTAACATGGTATGGATTTGTGGTTAGGATGAATGAGGAAAGGAAGCCAAGAGTGGTGATGGAGGCAAGACTGGAAGAAAGGCAAGGAAGAGGATGACCAAGGCTGGAATGGGAAGAATATGTGGAGAGATTTGCAGCCATAGGCAGGGAAAGAGCATGAATGAAGTAAAGCATCTTGCTCAGAACAGGACCAAATTTAGAAAGTGGCTAAGGGACCCCAACACCTAACAGTAAAAGGGGGTTTGAGAAAGAAGAAAAAAAAGGTGGTTGGCACAATGGACCAAAAGGTCTGAGTGCCTCAGGGACTCCGCAGGAGGAACTCCACCAATTCATAATCTAATCTACCTATGGGCAGTGAGGCCATTTGTGTAGCCACCACTGCAGCCTATGCAGGCGAGGATTAATGGGTGCAGGGGGGCGGCCACACCCTATGAGACTAGATAAATGATTATCATAAGGTATTCCTGACACAGACCCCTGGAAAGTAGCTATTTCCCTCCCCCCCCCAAACCCATAGCTTGTGTAGCCATTATAGGTACAAAATGAGAATACCCCTACACTATATAGTGTAGGGGTATTCTCGTTAAGTAACATGTATACTGTAACATGCACTGTTATTCAAGACAGTTCATTATATAATTTACTTATGGAAAGCCAATATTTACACGCACAATTTCATATAAAATAAAATACGATTCACTTCCTTTCGACATAGCTGATTATTGATATTGTTAACTGCTTTACAGTAAAAATTAAATGTAGAGTTTAAAGTTTTAACCCTTTTACTGCCAGCCCATTTCGGGTAGGATGTGCAAAGAATGCCAAGGCTCTCTTCAGGTTTTTAAAGGAAGGCCATTATATATATTCAGGTATTTAAAGTTGGGCCCGTGTCAGTTTTCGCACATCCGTGGGCCGATATATATAGGCCCACCGGCATTAAAAGGGTTAAATAAGGTATAAATGATGGTTATGAGTTGGTTATGAGTTGGTTGGAGATGACGGTTGGTTAGAGAGTAATTATTAATAATGGAAATAGGTGGATTCTGCTTCGCGAACAATCACTATGGTGCATAAATGCATTTACCCTTATCAATTGCACAGTGGCGTACGGATGAGGGGGGGTGGGTTAAGGGTTTAAACCCCCCCCCCAAAAACATATTTACCTGAATTTGTTTTTGTTCATTTACCTGGACTAGTGTTTAGAATTTTGGTTATTGGGCTAAAAAATATAGTAGAAAATTGTCTTCAAGAAAAGAGAATATGTTAATTTATTATTGTTTTAGTGAATAATAATCTAAATATAATTTTATGATGATGCACATAAATATTAATGAAACCCCCCCAAAAGTTAAAACCCCCCAGAAGTCAATCCTGCGTATAGGTATAGCGGAACTTGGTGGCACTCGCTTGTGAAGAGCGATGCGTAAAGGAGAGGAAGGTATAGGAGAGATGTGGGATACATTGGCCAAGTCGTCTTTCAGAGGTCCCACCAAGAGTCCTTCGGTATACTTTTCTCCGCCCATCAATGCTTGATTTTCCGTCCGTGACCTGTAATTCTTCACATGTGAGTGCCACCAAGTTTCGCTATACCTATACGCCATTGCAATTAAATAGTACTACCATGATCAAAACTATCTTCAAACTGGCATTTTTTTGAGCTCATGCCAGTACACGCAAAACTTACCCGAGTACAAAACGTCATTAAGTACTCTAGATTGGACTCCGTTGAAATGTGGATAGCAAGAAAATGCTACACGGAACTTTTCAGCTGAAAAAAGTTAAGAAAATCACGAAGTAGCATCATAGAATAACAATATCTGACGTTCAAGTTGTTCATTTGTCGTTTTTCTTTTAAAGGATACGAATTTCAGTTATAGATCGAAATGTGTACGCCGAATCACCCAATTCAACGGTGTCAATTAGGTCTGAGTGATTGAAATTCGGCATTATGATAAAATTCGGGCACAGTTGTCAATACTTTTTTGTTAATATAAACTTTTAAACTCTACCCACTAGCATTACAATTCAAGTTTTCCGGGCGTTATCAGAAAGATGATGGTGGCTAAGCAGCTAAAGTAGATCGATAGAAACGAAGTAATCGATAGTGAATCCCAAAGTTCATCACTTGAAGCAGTGTTTTTCGCTGAGCGTTAAAAGAAGACTTAAGCATTGGTGGATATTTGAAAACATCATACCTCGTTAAGATTTACTTTCAAAGCTATGGCAAAGATTCTTTCATTAAAAAAAGAAAGCCTCCAATGCATGTTGACATCGATATATCGATTGACCAACTCAAAACACTCAAAATTTCGCGCAATCGGCACTTCGCTTCGAAATTATTACGGTTATTGCTCAGAGCAAGTAAACACTGCGTGATATAAGTTGATGTGTCGGAGGGATTCTAAACTGACTGTTCCCATTTAAGTTAAGATCGCTTCTATAAGCTCAGGTGGCACCATGAGGACCAAAGCTGCCAAGGTAATACTTTATTTTCATTTGTCAAGTGTGGCACTTGGTCGAGGTAGAGTTTATATTTTCACGTTTCTGTATTATGTAGTCCTCTACCGTGAGAAAGCCGTTGTGTACCCTTGAGCCCAATACCAGAGACAAAGAAAATGTTGGTCATGGATCTTCCACAATCAAGCCAGGAATTCGTAAAAGGTCGGTTGACAATGCATTTGATTTAGTTATTCGTTTGTGTTTTTGACATTGAAGCTCATAATCCCAAATGCTTCCAGTATTGTGAAAGAAAAGGATCACACTCCCAGGAAAGATGATTGTGAGGAAGATGAGTCAAAGGGTGTGCAAAATGCATCGGCCCAAACCGATGTGGAAACCCGGGTTGATGTGAATGATCTTATCTCCACTGGTGAGTGAACATATTGATGCTGATGATTACTGCATTTTTTGCATGTGAATTAATTATTGTAACTTTCAGATGCTCCGAGCGAGGGGTACTGGAAGATGCTTGCCGAGCAACGCCTTAAGGCTCTGGAAAAAACGCTTAGGGAAAACGAAGAATTGCACTGCAAGATTGAAGCGCTGGAGAAACAGAAGAGAGCATACCGAGAAATGCTGGATGAGACCACTGCTTTGGTCAATGTGTTACAGGTAAGTGTAGTCGATCATGCAATTTCGTGGTCGGTGTGTTAAAAATTAGTCTGTAACTCATTAATTTTAATTTTTCAGGAAATGATCGGACAAGACGATGAAATCACATCGGCTGAAGAAAACTGATGACTAAAAAATGACGATACGTGGAGTAATTTTACGTTTATAACCAAACTTTAATGTTTCTTCAAGTGTTTTGTGCCTTGACTTTTTATTCTGAGAGAGATCGGCAATAAATGGTTAAAAAAACAAAAGATTGGGGTATTGTGCTTCACTTGTTTAACAACGCGAAATTTAAACTAGTGAGAAGTGAGGTAGTTAAGAAATTACATGCATTTCAATGGATTACAGATATAGTGCAATGGATCGGGGTTATCAGAGATTACGTGGTTTGTATGATGGTTTATTTCCGTGATTTGCGTTATTATGCTTGGATTAACTCTAATGTGATGTTTCAGGAATTCAGCAAACGATTCCAAGTATGATGCAGAAAAGAGGCGACGGGATGAATAGTTTCACTAATCCAATTAGGTATTTGTGAGTTTAGTATTTCGTGTCATATCGGTCTTCAGGTACTTTATGGTTAATCTTCAATGTGAGATTGTACATCTTCGGCCTTTATCAGCAAGTTTAGTTATGTTTTAATTACTGTGCTTGCGTTTGTGGCTCAACGTTGAATTTATAGTGCTATGTGATATAATCTGAATCGTATCAAATTTAACTTTTGGTGATATAGATAATTTTTGTTCGTCTCTTTTAACGTTATATCCATTTTTTTATTTGAGAGTTGTGTCGAAGAACATTAAAAACGGTCTCGTAAAGGAGATTTTACTTTATCAGTAATACACTGAGGGTTCCTCAGCTTAATGTATGGCAATGCCCTAGAAGTGCTTCCTGTTTGGTATTATGTATTACCCCAAATTTTCATTGTGTTGGAGATGGAAATTGGCTCATATTCATAATGGGACAGTATAATTTGTCCAATCATAAGTGCCTAAAATTGTAAATTTGAGACTGGAAAACATCACTTTTAGGCACAACAGCCCATTGAGGTAGGTAAGCCAGGGGGAGACCCAACTGTGATAGGGAATATCTTTGTGGAGGAGCAGTGTTGCAGTATCTTGGTGGTAACTTAAGGGGTCCAGTGAAATTTTCATGAATTGGTATATTTTTAAAACCAAATTAGCATTTTAATTCTTTAAGTGAGCTTCTTGACTAGACCAACTGAAATTACCGTGTGTTATAATACTCATGAGAAGTAATTAAGGTTAATATGTAGTTTGATGAAATGAGAAATTCACACATTTTTACAATATTTGTTTAGTTCTATGACTTCAGGAGTTGGAAATCCTGGTGTGTATTGTCAGCCTCAACATTCAAGTAACACACCTCGAATGACACCATACAAAGTGCCATTTCAGAGGAGGCCGATAGCAGAGCCGATTTATGCCGATTCTGCCCCAGTAATGATCCCTCAGCCTCTTCAGCTATCTTCTCCTTATGGATTAGGAACTATTTTTGGTGGACCTGCTAGGTTATACATTCCCACCTATCAACAGAATGTCATTGAGCCACCTAATGTTGACCATGCTAACAACATTGTGTGCTTTCAAGATGAAACTGCTCCAATAAATCAACAGGAAACACTTGTCACTGGCCTCACCTCAAGTCCTCCCAACCATCCAATGCCACATGAAACTGTGGCAAAGGTTCAGGAGGTCTATACATCTGTTCCGAAAGTCAAAGAAAACTTTCTAGACTCCAAGTCAGAAAATTTGGAGCCCAAGGTATAAGACATTCAAGTTTACAGTGTAACTAACTTTCAAGCAAAACTTGTACCGTTGAAGTTATAATATTTGCAATCCTGTTTTTAATCTATTATAGCATTACAATTTGAAAGACAACCAAAATGAAAATAAAAAGGAAACAAAAATGACTATTGCTGCTTTGAAGGTATGACTTAATTCATTCCCTTTTTTGTAATGCTTCTTACTCAAAGCTGTTAAGTCATTAGTACCTGATAGTTAAGAATTGTGAGCTGAAAGCCATTCATCCTCAGCATTTCTTAGTTTTATTTCTCAGCTGTACCCTATTTTGGTTACTTAAGCATGTATTAGATTACTAAAATGCTGTTATATTGCTCATTGTGAACATATATCAAAGCCTTTTGGTTTGTTGCCACAATATTTCTAAGTTTAAAAGCTCTCGGAAAAGCTATGATTCACTATATTTTTAGAAATAAGTACTTGCATCAAATTTCCCTGTCATTTCATTTTATGCATGCAATTATATTTTATACGTGGTCTGTAGTATGTTTTTATCAATGCCCAATTATTCACAAAAAGTGACAATGCACTGCAATATTTTGGGTGTTGGTGGATATATTGGTATTGGCAGGTTTTATGGGTATGGAAAATGTTTTTTCATTTTGCAAATACATACGTTGCCCAACTGAGCAAAGATAGGTGTCTGACCTCTGAATTTCCCCTGCCTTTCTAAATTGTTTCATTTACCAGTGGGGTGGTAGCCTGATAAGCACTATCAATTAACCTGTAGTGTCCAGAGAGATATTTCTAGACACCTTAATCTGAACACCAACTTTATCATTTTCTGGGAGGCAAGTGGCTTTACAAGGAAGGGAGCCTCCTTATCTCAAATGTGTGCTATTTACTTGTTTTAAGGCCAAATACTTGCTTCAGCCACCTCACATATTGTTTGATTGACAAAGAATAAGAGATGGTAAAAGAATAAAAACCCAAGAAACCATCTTTCAGTTTGATTATTTTTATGGGGCACTGGGTACTTTGAATGTGTTAACAGTTTCATTTAGCAGATCAAATATTTACCAATTCATTTGTTTAGTACTGAAGCGCTATCGGGAGAAAGGAGTAGATTTTCTCGACGATAACACCCATAAAAAACAAACTCTTTCCAAGCTCGGGTGGGACAAATAAGGAAATCGAACGAAACACAAGTATTATCAATCAATAACTAAACTATGAGGTATATTTCACTCATAGAACCAACCAAGTTACAAGCAATTTACCCATAGGTCGAGTGCCAGGCGACCGTAATGAGAGTTTCCAGTCGGAAAATAATTAAAATATACAAGTACGAGAGGTTGAGCATCTCTCGTAAGTACAAAATGACAAAGTCAGCAGGCTCACACAACGGTGTTACCTGGTCGCCGTCTCGCCAGCAACAGAGTGCGAGCTCAGAGATGAGTCAGCTGAGGAGGGGGTCTGTCAGCAAGGATGAGGTGGAATGGGTAAGATCAGGATGTTGGCGATTGGTAGCCTTGGAGGGGAGGAAATAATGGGATGGGTGATAGATAGGGTGGCAGGTTTTAATTGGAGTGCCAGGAACTGTTTTCTGGCTTCGGCCGCAGAATACAGGATCACAGCCTTTGTGCCTTGGTCAGAATGACCACATTTTTGGAATCCTTCCTCACTTTAGGGGCTATATAAACGATGCAGGACCTGGTGAGGGAAAGTCGCTGGCAGGAGTCGCTGCATTTTGAAGTCTTAGGCATTTTCGCCGTCGTTAGCGCGCATGACTGGGCGCGCCTCGGGCAAGTCCTTCGGCTAAGTCCGCAGAGGGTAAACAGTCCAAAGAAGGGAATTTGGCCAAAAAAGGAGTGAAAAATGCCACAGTACTTCCCTATTTATTTTCACTTCACATATCTTTATATATCATGTTACACTCGAAAGTTCTTCTTGGGTCCGTTAAATATAAAATCATTGAGAGCATGAAAATGTTGCTGTGCGGTGGGAACTAGGGGTTATTCCATATGCAATCACTTTACCCTAAGTGCCTTAAAAGTTGGATTTTTGAAGTGACCCTAAGAAAAATTGTTAGTTCATTTTAAGTACCTATTAAAACAAAAAACTAAAGCTAATACTGGAAGTGTTGTTGATATCACTCTGTAAATAGTGCTTTTTTTGGGCAAAAGGTGGTAGGTATTTTTCAGATTTCTTTAAAATATTATTGGCTGTAACCTTTTCAATTTTACAGGAAAAAATGTGCAGCCTTCCCAGTAACATAGTTCACTTTTCCCAAAATTATAGTCTATAATTATGCTGTTTTGGAGCGGTGGCTGATAATTCTGACACTATCCTATAAACAGTACTTTATGTTGAGTGCATAAAATTATATTTTGCATAGTTTAATTTGTCATAAAATGCTTACCTACCTTCTGTGTTGGCAGAAATAATTTAACTTAATTTCATATCCCTGGTTATTTAATGTATGATATAGGAAGTGTTCACCTGGAGTAACTAAATATACTGTTTAAATCCACAGTGGGAATTGTCTATTAGTTATAGCAAATGTATACAATCATTGTGGAAGTAATTTCATAGTAAATTCTTCAATTAAAAATGATAATTTCTCAAGTATTGAGTAATGTATCTTTTCTTCAAATAGAAGAAATGAGTAACTTACTGTTCAAATACTTGCTTGGTGTTATAAAGATGCTTTGCATAGACTTTGTTCTTTGATAGCAGCCATTTGATCCATCAAGAATATCCATGAGGGTACTGACGGGATCTATTGAAAAGGTCATGAAATGGGAAAAAATGTATGAAAATAAAATAGAAAGACCCAAGTTCTTATTTGAAATCATAGGTAAGACAAAATCTTTTGTAATTTAATAATTTTATGTTAAAGATCACCAAAAATAAATAGTAACTACTATTTATTTTCGGTCATTTGGTCATTTATATTTAATAACATTTGTATTTACGCCTGCCCACCACCCATGCTACCACCAGCTATAAAAAAATATAGCACAGTAAATAAGGATTGTCCCTCACATTTCTCAGCTTTTGATCCAAGAGCTAAGAAACGTGTTTTCAAATAAGAAAATTGCCTCCACATTTTTTTCTAACCAGTAGAGTAATTTGCATCATATTATTGTGTCAAGTTATGAAGAAATCATCCCAAAGACCTACATCAGTCCAAAAATTACTGATATCTTTAAATCATATATGATTTTAATTTCACTGCCATGCTAAGTCTTAAGGCCGTTTTATGCACTTTATTGCAAAATCCGATGTATGAATGGATTTGCATTGAAAATTCCATTGTGTAAAGTGGTGAATTGCAAAAATGCATGTGCAAATTCATAAATGAGAGATGGGAAAATGGCTCCTACTCTAATTCTGTGCCTAAGTTTTCACAATTTCTGAGCATCAAATTGGGCAATTAAGTGCCTTGTGTAAAACAGCCTTTAGGTGGAGTGACAAATTCTGAAAATTAGTGTTGAAGGTGTTGTTTCAAGTTCTTTCACATTGTTTGCTTTGGCTGACAGTTTTTTATGACACTCCGGCTGACCTCTTCACTTCTGATATGAGGAAGCCAATAAGTCTGTAAGACTGTCATAACTCAGGTGGACAAGAGCCTGCGAGACTTACATTTAGAGGTGAAAGATCTGATGCTTTCCCAGCAAACTGGATTAATATTAACTCTACTTGGGTTCACAAACTCTGTAGTCACTGACATTTCAAGGCATGAATTTAGCATTTTCCTCAAGGCTTCTTAGCATTTATACTGCCTGAAGGTCAATTTATTGGCTCTCAGTGAATGTGTAGAAACTGCTCCCACATTATTATACAATTAAACATTAATTTGCAAATTTTAATTATCTTCAAATGTAACCAAAGGCATTCTTTTTTGCCTTTTATTCCTACATTTATTCTTAATAGTAATAAAATAATTATCCTTAGTGAAATTTATAAATGCATTTGTTTATACTAATTAAAAGATAAGTATAAAATGAAAATGGCCTTGGCAGACTTTAACTCTTTCAAGATGGTGGAATTCTCTCCTATGCATGTCTACTGACAGGGTGTCCAGCACTCTGGAAATCCGAGAAATCTCAGGGAATTTTAGTTTCACTGGAAATATCAGGGAAATCTCAGGGAATTATCTAATTGACTCTGGAATTTTTGGTGGTATCAACATATAAAACAGCAACGGAAATGATGAGCCTTTTTTGGCAAGTTGCATAGTCAAATTTCCCCTGCGTTGTCGCATTTTGCTTTACTGTAATCACCGATAGTACAATGCATTCTATATACATTGTGTTCTTAGTTGTCATAGCATATAAATCAGCGGCGTATATAATGTGCCTTTATCGGCAAGTTACGAAGTCAAATTTCCCTTCCGTTGTCGCATTATGCATTCCTGCATTCACCAAGTGTACAATGTATTCTATATACATTGTGTTCTTAGTGGTCATGTCATTTCTCGCCAAAGCGCCTGAGTGGACTACACACGATAAATTTTGCATTTAAAGCTGGTATTAAGGAAACTGGATGGGATATCATTCCATTCCTTCGTGTACTGTTGAATTTATTTTCCTCTTCTCCAACCCGTAGAGCTGACTTCAAACAAATAACTCATTCTGACAGTCTTCCAATGAAGTTTTGTGCAGTTAGTTGGTTAGAGTTAGGTGGTTAGAAAATGAAAAGGTTGCACTCAGAGCCCTCGATATTTTTCCAGCCTTACGAAATTATGTCAAGAGCTTTCAGGTTGATGAGAAAAGCGATAATAAGGGCAAGAAATGTAATCCTAAATGACACAATTTAAGATTAATTAAGTGCACCATCCAAGACAAAATGTTGAGTCCTAAACTGGCTTTCTTTGCCACAGCTGCGGAGAAGCTGGAACCATTTTTGAGGGAATTTCAATCCAGCAAGCCTACGGCTCTGCTCCTGTTTTCGCCAATCACTGATTTGTTGAAAACCGTAATGACAAGATTTGTCAAGCTGGAGGTTTTGGCATCTGGAAACGTGCTGTATATTGATTTGAGTAAAGCTGAAAATCTTATGCCCGCTAAAGATCTTAATGTTGGATATGCAACCAAGATAGCCTTGAGATATTACAGTCACAAAGATAAGAATATTCTTCTCTTAAAAAATGGATGCATTACCTACCTAAAGAAATTGGTGGGGAAACTTATAGAAAGATCGCCCTTGGCATTCCATCTGACTAAGGGAATAACATGCCTGGATCCTGCAGTTTCTCTGCACCCTCAGGTTGCACACCAATGCCTCTAAAATACATTGGAGACTCTAGTTGAGAACAACTAGATATCTGGGACGACAGCAGTTGCTATTGGATGAAAGTTCAAGGCATAACCATTGACAGTGTCAAACAGAAACTTAAGTCATTCAAAAGGTCTGAAGAACACCTAGACAACTTTTAGTGTAAATTGATTTCATTAGATGCATCCGAGAGTTTTGATCATCTCATGAGACTCATTAAAATTGTGTTGATTCTGTCACATGGGAATTCAGATATCGAGAGAGGGTTTTCCGTAAATAATGAATGTCTTGCTGTTAACCAGCATGAACTGTCTCTTGATTACAAAGAGAAGAGTTTGACTCTGTTAAAGCTGCAGGAGGCTTGGACAATTTTCAGGTAATGAAAGATCTCATACATGCTGCGAGAAGTTCACACTTTTATTACCAGGATTAAGTTGAGAGAGAGAGAGAAACAACATGGTACTGAAAAAGCTAGTGAGAGAGAAGGGAGTAAAAGGTTGGCTCTAGAGATTAAAGAACTTGTGGAAAAGAACCAGAGGGTTTTGTCAAATGCTCGACTAGGGTGTGAGTCAATTGACAACCAAATCAAAGCACTGAGAAAATAGTAAAGGAAGATTAATTTTATTGTTTCCAACATAAATGTTTGTTTTATAAGACTTTGAAATGTGTGTCAATTTCGATTCTACAAGTAGTCTGCATGTGTCATACGAACAGAAAATCCTTTAATTTTTGTAAGTCGTTAAGTATTTTATATCAAAGTAATTCATGGCCAAGTTATTATTTTGCTTTAATGTAACCGTTTACCTGAGCACCAGCATATGATAATATTTTGCTCAGAGAAAGGGTTGTGATCTGATTTTGTCACAAAGTACATGAATATATTATGTGTCGTTCGATTTTTTGTTTAACTCTAAGAAAGGGTTATGTTATGGTTTGGTCACAAATTATATGAATGCTTTTTATGATATTGTATTTTTTGTTTCCTTTCCTTTTACCTCCCAAATGAGTTATTATTTCGGTCTGAAGTAATCTTGTACCTGAATACCAGCATGTTGCGTTTAATGCAAAGAAAGATTTGTGATCTGATTTTGTTGTAAATTTTATGAATGTGTTCTATGACGCTGGAATTTTTGTTCATTTTCCTTTTACTCACCCTAGACGATTACTGTGGAGAAAAGTAAATTCCTTTAGTTTTTTAAGTTGATGATAATTTTATATCAATGCTATTCATAGCAAAGTCTGGTTGTAATTTAAACCTATTTCAGAGCACCAGCATGATCACGTTTGACACTAAGAAAGGGTGGTGATGTGATTTTCTCAGGAACTATATGAAAGTTGATGTTGGATTTTTTTTATTTTCCTCCAAATATGCAGGATTTGGTTTTTGTCCAAATATGCAAGATTAACAATAAACCTTACTTTTAATCACACAAAAACATACCAAGCGTTCTCTTATACTTAACGAAAAGAAAATCAATATTTCCTCTGGAAAAATTATAGTTATGTCTGGAAAACCTGGAAATCTCAGGGAATTTTCAAATCCCCAGCTGCTGGACACCTTGACTGATCTGAGTATCAAGAGCCCCTTCCTCTCTGTACGGACCATTTTTGTACGGCATCCATGGAGAAAATTCTCACATGAAACCTACTGTCTTATATTTCCGGCGTTCGTAGCAAAAGGGTTAAACACCCTACCTACCTGGAATTTTCCTGTAATGTAAGGATTCAATGGTGACTAAGAAGCGCTGAGCATATGTAATTCATACTTTGATATGTCAGCAAACATGAAGTTCGTCCCAAATGAGACCCTAGAAGATTACATAATACTTCATTTAGAGGTATTCATGTTTGTTATTGATGCTGGAAGTTCCCATTCTCGCATGGATATTTCTTGGAGCATTATCGTAATGCATAACTTATAATTGTGAAACCAGACACCACATACAATTTCATTGCAAGGGGTAAGCAAATGACTACCCATAAGCGTGAGAAGCCATGGATGAAGGAACTTCCCTCTGTGTCTCCTAATTGGTTGACACTTGTCAAGTTTTGCCACTGGTCCTGTTTGAATCTCCAGGTTGAAGGTTTGCACATGAATTAACCTGTACTGCAGCTGTTAGAAACAAAAATCATATCCAAGAAAAATTGCTAATTTCTATTACGATCAGTAGAGATAATGAGAAACTTGCATTATTTCCACTGAGAAGACATATAGTCCCTTGTCAACTTCGAGGAGGGTTTTCTTTGAGGCAGCCAATCCAACAGCTCTAGTGAATTCTGACAAACTAATCAGTTCTCTTCACTTGCCGTGAATAGCTGCTCCTATTATGTTGTAAAACACTGCAATCTGCAACCTTTGACCTATAGATGCCTCCAGGGTTGATGGCATAACATAGGTGGCATTCTGGTGACAGAAATATCAACAGACACAAACTAGGAAGAAGAGTTCCTTCATCTAACCCTCACCAAAGGATCCTGAAGAACAAGTCATTGATGTTTCATATTTATGTAAGTTATTGGAAAAAATTATCTCAGAATCTTGTCTATTCATGCATTCGAGCCATTAGCAGCCCAAGGGGCAATTGCCCCCCCAAAAACCATTTGCACGTAGTTTGTTACGAATTTTCAGGATGAGACCCACGAATCCCCCTTTTCCTGGGCGGTATTCCATACCCCAGGAGCCGCTGGTGCCCCCCCCAGAACCTCTGGTCTTAAGCCGCACCTGATTCGATCCCTTCAATATGTTATTTTTTGGAGGATGAGCTCAGAAAAAAAAGCCTTGTCCTTTTCTCATGGAATAGTTTCTTTTACTCCTCTTATTACCCTTGATTGAAATGATGCACCCATTCCATTTTATTTGTATGTAGTATTCATCAATGCTGTGAACTCAAATTTAATGGATTAAACCCTTGTCCATATAAATATTCAGTTAAAATTCACCTCTGATAATTACTGCTGACTTACATACCGTAATTCCTCAATTCCATTTGTACCTACATGAAGGTCAGTGAGCCCAGCACTAATGGTATGAAGTAGATTTAAGATATTTTTGTCATCGTTTATCAGAAATACATGTTTTGGGTGCGTTAAATTTTTTATAGCTCCTCTTCTGCAGCTGAAGGCAGGATCTAAAACAACAGAAATGCAGATACTGCTTCGTGAACCTGGAGGTCCTGTTCTTACAGTAGTGTTTTATGAAATTGACCGATCGGTTCCACAGTTAACTGTAGGTGACAATGTGAGGTATGAAGCTTTTTAACTGCACTCTAATTACTTCAATAGAATCTAAAAATGTGTTCAATATTTAATACCCTAGAGTAATTGTTAAAAGGAGGATGTATTCGATAATTTTCTTATGTAAACAGATGGAGTAGGGCTGTTTTTTTAATCAAAGCTTAATTTTTTTACTTCTGGTTAAAAAATTATCCTCCATACAGACATTAGGAGAATTTTGTGAATTAGTCCTGTTTGAAAAGAGAAAGATAAAATGAATTGGAAGAATGGTAACATAATAATCTTTGAGATGCTGTGATTTGCTCTATTTTACTATACATAGTAAGTAGTAAAAAAATTGTTTCGCTATAGCAAAACATTTTTTTTGACAGCCACAATATTGATCCTTCAGGGTAAATTGATCAGTGCTGATAGAATTTGGCACCACTTTTTCTCTATCTATCATAAAATGTTTCCCAAGCTCTCTTGTACTGCATACTCTATTCAGTTGCCTGAAGAATATTTTTCTTGTTGTTATTGTAGATGTGTCTGTAGGCCATTGGGCAAGAGAAGATATCAAGCATTCTCAGTCAGGCCAGCAACCCAAAAGGAGTTATCTTGTTTGGAGCGCTTATCTTTTTTGTCCCATCGTGCAGTTCAAGAAGCACTTTTATCTACTCCTGAGCCATAATTTACAGTTAATTCATGTTAAAATGATAGATTTACATCCTATAAATGTGTTTTATGATCTTCATTGGAAGTATAAAATGGCTAAAGGGTTATAATGTTAATTCTGAAAAAATGTAGCATTCATGACGTGCACATAAAAAAAGAATGTTATCCATATTATTTGGACTTAAATTATTTCATCTAATGTGGGTTTGTTGCTGCAAAATAACTTTGTTTTTGTTTAATACAAATACAAATTTCATTGTTTCCTGAAATTAGTTTGTTCTTAATGTGGTGCTCCCTCTTTCAGTTTCTAGGTTACAACGTGCCTTTAATGAAGTAGTTCTTTTTTATGAAGTAATTTAGCTGGATTTAAAAAAATAATAAATAAAAATTTAATAACAAAAAATTCACACCACAAGATGAAAAACAGTATGATTTACCTCTAAAAAAGATCGTTACCACCTCCTCATCAATTCAGTCAGATGTATCATGTGACAATAGTTATTAATTTGAATTTATTATGTTATTTGAGAAGATTACCAAATGTCAGACAATTGCCTATACATAATACTTACTTCTGAGCTGGACCGTGAATGTAATCAGAGACTGACTTTATTCTGGGCATTTCAATAAACTTATATGCGAGCACAGTGAATGAAAATGGTTAGGTTTTGACTATAGAAATACCAAATATTTATATAGAAGCGTGAAAAGTGAGTTAGCATAGATATTCATTTTTTTGAGAATATTGTAGTCATTCATTCATAACATGCAGGTCCTGATAATATTTCCTCCTGTTTCTGAAGCCAAATTACTAGAGAACATTAATTTTCTCAGAAAATATCCATTTACCTACTTTTTTTTAAACTAACATTCTCGTGGAAATAAATTTGGCAAATTTCACACCAAGAGGTATATGAGGAATTACAGTTTTATCTATTTTTAATAGTATGTCAACACAATGGAGATCCTAGGATAATACCCAATCAGTGTCCACATAACCTGATAAAAATGCCTGCATCAGCATTTTTTCTCTGAGGGGGTCATCTGGTAGAATTTGCTGTCAAACCTCTGGTCTTTGTATCATTGTTGCTATGCAATGGGACTTGGCAATGACAATGGATTTCTGTGGATACATAAGTAAAGCAAGTGTGTGGATCACTTTTTTATGGTCATGACAACTGCCGTAATTTTGCACAAATTACTTCCAGACTGATACATGAAATGTGAAGGTAGAAAATCTCAGTCAAGTTCTTTAATGGGCAAAATAGGACCAAGGAAAAGGATGGGGGAGCTTTTTTGAAAAATTGATAAAATCATCACAACTTGAGTTTAAGGGATTAAGGGATCCCATAAAATGAAATATGAATTCGTTTGAATTTTATTATACTCCCTAAGACTACTGCCAAAAACTTGTGTTGGAAAGATTTTTTGATAGGTAACACCAACCATTAGCTCATGGGGTGGAATAAATGGTTTTTTTTTTGGACAAAAAAATCATAACTTCATTAGTAGGCACAATATCAGTTTCATTCAAACTTATTGTAGATCTAAATATTATCAAAACATTTGTCTGAAACAATCTTTGATATGACTTACTCTTGCAAAGTGCAAGGGGTGAGCAAAATGAGTTGAGTCTATTTTTTAAAAATCCCTTTTGGTCCAGCCTAGAGGCAGAGGTAGATTTAGAAGGTTTTTCGAAAAACTGAAAAATCACTGTAACTCCCTTAATATGAAATAAATTGCATTTGTTTAAACTTATTATACCTACTTCAACTAGATTCATCCTAGAAGACTAAAAAACCTTCGAAAACTACCTGTGCCTCTAGGCCAGGCCTAGAGGTTTATTTTTTAATACTAAAAGCAACTTCTAAAAATCTTTGATTGTTTGGTCACACTAAATTTTATAATTAAGAGGAACTTTTGAATATTTCTCTTAGCTTGGCAATTTAAAGTAAGCTTCTTCAATGCTGCTCAAGTGATTACCATAACACTTCATAGTAATTCGGTATCCTAGTCTGCTTTGAAAGGAATAAGTTTTTCATTGGTGTTCTTGAAAAAATTGATTAAAACTTGGCTCTCTTGGTTCATCTTGTGTATCAATTTCTTCACCTTCCATATGCTCATTGCCAAGTGTACATAAACTTTCCCTTAAAGTGTGAATGTAAGAACCCCATTTCTTCTGGATCAAAATGATGGAAGAAGCAACCAATATGATTCCAAAAATAAGGTATATACAGCAAGATGTTAATGTCCATGGATGAGGAACTCTGGCATCAACAGATGCAACTGGTGACTCAGGAGCACTTAACATAGATGTCTGGATGGAATCCCAAACCTGTGTGTATAATAAAAGATCTCATCACAGCTCAAGTCAATTTCCAATTAATGAAATTACTAATGTTGGATCGATACCCTTTTTCACAAAATCTCGAGTCCACTAAAATATCCATGATTCAATATAAAGGCACCAATAACCACATTTTTTAATTAACATTACATAAATACTGAATTAAATGGATTTTTCAAGCATAGAAATTGATGGATCACATGAAATTCCCTGCAACAAACTCATGATGGCTTCAGTAAGGGCTGTCTCAAGCATGAGGTGCTCAACCTGGGTGCTTTGAGCTAAGGGGCACCATGATGTCGAGGGCTACATGGAGCTTAGCCACAGGCTGATAACTTCGTATTCCTAGGTTATAAGGCTGGCCATATCTGGGAATGGCTCACCCCAATCATCACATCACATATTTTTCCAAATAAAACTCTTGTGTATTATTACTATTATTGTGGTCTTACAGCATCTGGTCAATGTGAGATGGTAGTGATCCTCTCATTACCTCCATCTGGCATGAAATATAGTTTTTTTACTAGATTTGCTGACACTGAGTTTGATAAAGATGCAAAAATCATACAGATAGTAGAATATAATAAAATTCCATGCTACCCATGGACACTTGATAGCACTCTTGCTTTTAAAAGAATGAGTACTATCAAGTGTCCATGGGGGTCGTGGTGGCCTAGTGGGTAGAGAGTTACTGACTGGAGGGTCCTGGGTTCAAATCTGGGTGAAACCTCTCTGGACATCCCCACTATAAATCCTCACGGTGCAACTTTCTGATTGTCAGAAATCATAGGTGACCCAGGGAAAGGAACTGGCCCCCCTACCCTAAATTTGTGAATTTCACATGCCAATGGATTAGTATGGGGTGAGCTCTACTCTCACCTATCAAATCAACTTTTGGATTGAACACTGTGTAGTTAGCCCTCATCCTATTGTGCATAGAAAAGTGACTCCTTTTTCATTCATGCCTGTCATTTTACTGGAAGCCTTTTGGATAGAAAGATGTTTTGAATATGAAGCCAATGTTCCACGGTCAAACTTAGATACAATTTTTTGGTCCAAAGTTTTCATCCAAACGTTTGCTTTCCAAATTTGGATGACACAGAATGTGTGGCTGGTTGGTTTCATATTTTTGGGTTGGAGATTTGGAGCAAGTTCTGCTTGTCCCAAAAGTTTTTGTATACAAAATTTTTGTATAAGAACCTATTGTGATACAATTCCACTCTCTCACACAGTCTAAAGCTAATGTAAAAAATTTGTATCTAAAAGTTTATTCAAGTTTGACTGTGGCAAATTGGCTCAATAGCAAATTTGAACAGCTAAGACAATATGGAATCAATGAAAGACCCTGCCAAAGTTGAGAATCTCCCTTGAGGTACCCCTGCAATTGCTCACACAGATACTGGACTGAAGGATGTGGTACTGTGTCTGTTAGAGTTGTAATCTAATGTTTTAAGTAAGTTCAGTTAATCTGTTAGAGTTGTAATCTAATGTTTTAAAGAGCAACTCTAGCATTGTTTTGTATTTTAGGTTGGTAACATGTTTCATATTTGCTACATTCAATTGTCTCTGCCCGCACTGTTCTAGTGGCTCTCGTTATCAACTATAGTTTTTTCTTTCACCATGTGACTTTCAGTTCAGTAATTAAATCTCTGTGCATCGACCTCCCGTGTTATTATTAATAAACCCGCAACAGTATCACATGAGAGCAGTGAACCCCAACACGTATGCACTATCATCATTTTTATGGTGTTATTTTTATAGCCAGGCACAGCAGATATATTATTTGATGAGGGGCAGATTAAAATCATTTAATTAACTATTACTGTGTGCATAGTTGGGATTAATGATTTTAAAAATTAACGATTAAAAATAATTGTTAAAAATGTAGTTAACTATTCAACTTAACCATTACTTTTGAGAAAAGTTAACTTTTAATCGTTAAAATTATACATTAACAGATACAAAACTAACTTCAGTTAATTTTTTTTGTTAATTTTTGGCAAATGCCGACCTGTTCGAATATGGGCGCAAAGCTGCCCTACAGACGAAGGGGAAAATAAAATGGTATCTAAGAATGCAATATAGCTGGGTAGTTGTGCAAGAATGCAATAAATATGCCCAGACTAAAACATCCAAACAAAAGTGGGATTGAGTGGAGTGACCGCCAAAGTTTAGGAACTCACCCTCAGACAAGAAAACACGAGACCACTTGAAGACAATGTCCACGAGGGCATGAATGCCTTGCTCAGCGACGTCATGTCATCAATACTACATAGTTGAACATGAGAAAGGGGGTCACCAAAAAACCTATGACAGGTAACGAGGGGGATAGTTTACCCATAACTTACTCGGTGACGAAAGGATATATCCTTTTGTCAGCGGGGTTAAGTGGAGTGACCGCAAAAATTTGTCGACCGGGACTGATGTCCGATATAAATTTTGATATGAGAATGTTACTAAAGTTAAATGACTTTTTCAGTGAAAGAAAAATAATTTTTTTTTGAATTTGAAGTTTGTATTTATTTTATTCCAAATGCGAAAAATAGCTTTTAAAAGTTAAACTTTTTTAAAGTATGTAACTGAAAAAGTAACTTTTAATGTAAAAGTTACTTTTTTTAACTTAAACTTCAATCAGTTACTTTTTCAGAAAAGTAACGTTTAACTTAAACAAGTTAGTTTACAAAGATTAAATTTAATCAGTTAATTTTTTTGGTAACTTTCCCAACTATGACTGTATGTAATATAATTCCAAGTCTCTGTTCAGCATTCTGGCCCTCCCAAGGGAGAATCAGATAGCGCAGGTACTTCTGTACTTTTTGATTCCCTCCACACTGTAACAATATATTTATCATGTTCCCAAGGTTAGTGCGATCAAGGTCTTTTTTTAAGAGTTGGATGAGCATAATGCATGACTTTCCTTTTGTGTGTTAGTATTTGCCTAAAAAAATGTTTTTTGTGTGCATGCCATAGAACTCTCCGTTTCTCCCTTATCAAACAACGCTAGTCCTGAGTGACATGAAACAAGTCCAGGCAATTGTGTGGAGAGGCGTAAGTTCTTTTCTTTTGGTGATGACTTGGGAATCACCATATCAAGAAAAGATGAATTGTTGGCTTTTTGGAGTGGACCGCTGACGACCTTTTGCAGATAGGGGGGAAAGCTACTTTGCATTTTTAAGCTTGTCGCGTGGATATATAGACAATTGCAGAGGAAAAAATGCTACGATACATTTTATTAAGTTCCGGGCAAAATATTGAATATCCTCACATCTTGCATCTCCTTTGGTATTTTTCCTAACAGGCTATGCATTAAATTCCCGCTTACGGGCCTCCCTCCCCACCTACACCCTTTTCTCCATTCTTTCTCTTTTCAGCAATCCTTCCTTCTATGTTGTTTCGTAAGAGATAAATATCATTAGCTTACCATTACATATCAAAAATCAATCCGTTCTCTCATCAACATCATATCTGCCTCAGCCCCAAATTTACTTTCCACTGTTAACCAAATTTTTAAGTCTTCCCATCACTCTCTTGAACCTTGTTGTGTTAAATCCTTAAAAAAGCTTTCCTCCCAATTCACTCCCATTTCCATGCTGGTTTTTCCCTTACTCTCTGCCTAACTACTCCCTCCTCACCTCCCACACCACTCTTCAAACCTGACCTGACCACACTGTTAAACCTTCCTCCCCTACCACTGCCTCGAAGTTTTCCAAAACGCATGCCTCAAAAGAAAGAATCCCCGCCTGCTCCTTCTCAAGGTCAAGATAACTAGGACAACCTAGGCGAGCATGTGGTGGTAAATCTCTCTTCCACTCCCTTGAACCTGCCAGAATTGTCTCTCCTCAATAAGGTTCTCTCTTTCTCCCCCACCCCAACAGTAAACCACGTTTCACTTCTCAAGGATGCCCAGCACTTTTGCTGGAACTTGAGACAGAGAGTATTCTGGGACTCTCAAACCCAACCCCAGTCACTTCCCAAACCCATTCATAATGCTTTGTTTAAGTTTCCACCTCCTTCCTCCCATGAACCTAAACCCCTTGCCTCAAGCCATCTGGCCAAAGTTTTCATCAATATCCTTATGTCAAAAATCTCCCGCTCTTCTTTTTTTAATAGGGCAATGGCCTGCCACGATGGAAACACCGGTTCCTGATCAGTCACCGAAGTTAAGCATCGTTGGGCTCGGCTCGAGTTTGGAGGGGTGATCCTCCGATTCATCTGAGTGCTGTTGCCCTGTCTGCACGTGGCAGACAGTAAGTGTGAAATGACCTTAGCCGTCGAAGCACGTGAAACAAAAAATACTGCTACTCTTCTTTTTTAAACTCCCTTAATCCCAAATTAAAACTCTCGCCAGCTGAATCCATTGCCCTAAAAAATTAATTCAAAACCCTGACCTTGTCATCACTTCAGCTGACAAAGGCTCTACTGTTGTGGTCCTAGACACCTCCGACTACATTGCTGACGCTAATAGACAACTCTCCGATACATCCTCCTATGCCATAGTTCTCAATGATCCCAACCTCACCTTTCAAGAAGAAATCATTTGCTTCCTCCAAGAAAAAGGCCCATCAGAGGGTTTATCCACCACCGATATCTCCTTGCTCTCCCCCGATTTCCTTTGCACTCCTTAATTTTACATCCTCCCCAATATCCACAAACTTAACAATCCTGGCCGACCAATTGTTTCTTCCTGCAATTCCCTAACTGCGAGAATATCGGCATTTGTCGATTACCACCTCCAACCACTGGTACATTCCTTACCATCCTTTGTGAAAGATACCTACCACTTCCTAAAACTCCATCATTCAACCTCCCTCCCTCTGGACACCCAAATCACAATGGCCACGATATATGTCACCTCCCTTTATGTATATACATATTTACTACCAAAACATTCAGCAATTTTCTTTTCCTCTTAATTTTTCAATAAGTAACATATTTCCTGGTCCATAAGATGCATTTTTTTAACTCAAAAATGTGTTCTATGATTGGCCTGCATCTTATTGTTCCTCATGATGCCCATATCTCTACCTTCACTGCAGACTGCATTGTGGCAGCAAGATAAAGGTTTACTTTCCATCATTTATTGGTTTCACAGATTCTTCTATGAATAACTTTAAAATACTTGCTATTTTTGGAAGTTAACAAACTCATTTTCTTCCTAAACATTTTTAACAACAACAGATGTCGATTATAATTTTTTCTTCTAAAATCTAACCTGAAAAATCTCAGCTCATCATATGGGTCTTAGTCCTTTGGGTTGGTAAATACGGTAAGAGTGAGCTTACTCATAAAGAAGCCATCATCATATAGCCTTCATTTTGAGCTATACCCGTCGAAGATAATAGTGCAGTAGACAGAAATGCAGCCACTTTGTAAACATGCCCAATGCTGTTTGAGGAAGGGAATCACGTGACTGAAGAATCCATGATTGTGTCCTTTATTTCAATTATATAACCGTGAAAAAATGGTTTACTTTTCATTTCTTTCTAAGCCTAATCATTGCAACTGTGCTATTATCTTGGATGGACTCTACTAATGTCTTATTGTTTTCTGATGTTCAGTCAATACAGTAACAAAGTTGAGAATTGTATCAAACTTTCACCCCATTGACCAAACTAATTTCTCAAGTGAGAACTTTTGGCTTAAGGGCATAGTATTACATCCTTTCGCCATGGTAAATGTAGTTCCAAGTCTGATGGAGCAACAGTGGAGAAAGCATTTTGACACATTTGACCATCATGATCTTACCTCTTCTAGTCCCTCACATTTTATGGCCTGACCTCTCCAAGAGAGGTTCCAACAGAAACACTTTCTATTGTCCTGGAACATGGTCCTCCATCTTCAACTATAGATATTTTATGACATATGCCCAAGGATTTTATGAATTTCTTGGAATCAAATTAATCTGAAAACTACCACCTAAATGCAAAATCTTAAACATGTCCAAAAAATAAAAGGGATCCATCCATAGCAAATGCATCTCCAATAATGCTCCTCAATGACCACTTCCCAATCCAAGGAATAAGGTCAACTTGAATTACAAAGGTCCACTATCTGCCACTCCCTAGTTAGAAGGGAAGGATACACCACTTTCTTTGTTCTTGCACACTGGGGTGGTGAAATTTCAAGGCTGCTGCAGCTGAAGGGTTAAAAGAATGGTGGAGGGAGGTATTGGATGGAGCTATAAAACCATTGCATTGACTTATTAACTCCTCTCTTTAATTTCATGCTACAACAAAATTCCCTTGTACTCTGTGTTACACATTTGGAAATTGTTTTCCTCAGGTTTAAGTATGCAAACAGTGCTGTACAACATCCTTACCTTGAGTGAATATCCAGGAACAAAATCACCAAATCCAACAGTAGATAGCAGCATAAAGCAGAAGAAAGCTCCATCTAGAAATTCCCACCCTTCCCATGATGCAAATATTGCTGCTCCTATACAGATATAAGCTCCAAGAACTCCAAGAATGATCCAGACTGGCAATTTTGCTTGATTTGGAGAAGTAAGATCCATTGGCATGGCTGGCAAAGATGGGGTGGAGCATAAATTCCTGCAAAAAAACATTCATTAAAGCTTAATGGCAGAGGAAAAGAGTTACCTATGATGGTTTTAGGAATTTCAAATATGAGACCTATGGTACAAACATTGTAATAGCCGAACGAAATGTGACCTATCTTCATGTGTATTTATTGAATCTCCATTCCCGACATGATGTCCTGAATGAATGAGCAGATATTGATTTGAAAAGTTACAAATATTCTACGATGAAATATTCGAAAAGTCACCCTGGGCTGCTGAAAGAGCATATGTCATGGTGAATTTTTTCATCCATATTTTTTCTCCATGTTCTTCCACCATATAAATACATGTCCATGGCGAGGGCCTGGGAAAATGGTTAGAATTACACATTTTGCAAATCTGTTCATGCTTAGGCCTGCATCAGACTCTGTGCAAAATGAAGAGATTACCTGTGTGAGTGGCGGACACCCAAACTAGGTGTTGAAATCAATTACTTCTTCAGTAAGAGTGAAATGAAAATAGAGGTGCAGAATGGGAAGGACGAAATCTTTGACCAAAATGGACCGTCACTTATTTCTCTAGTTATCATGGTACAAAACACAATGAGTCTATATATAGCCAACCCATGAAAGTTGTGTATACTTATGGAATTAGCCTACCCTTAATGAAAGATGCCAAAGGGTACACAGTTTAATCCAGTCACAAATGTAAACATACTGGTATGCAGACGAGCATATTATCACTTGCCAGTTGATCCCCCTGCTATATCTATTCAACTTTTGGTTGAAATATTTGGTCATTTACATGTGGCTGATTGATGCTGTCCTCTAGTGAATTAAATGAACAATTTTACCAGGCATTAACATAAAAATAACTTTTTAATAAGACATTCCAGTTTTCTGAAAATTTCTTGCAGAGGTGGTGTTGGCATTAACTTAAATATGCAGAGGAAGAATGTGAATGGGCCCATTATACAGAGAGAGTAGGTACTACACATAAGGAGCTCTCCTATAAAGCACCCAAGTAGGGATTCTGTTTGCACTGAAAATTCTAGGTTGCTGCTGAGATTCAAACCCAGACTTTCTAGATAGGAAACCAGCAGGTACTCCAGCCACCATATAATCTGGTTCCCTGAAACAATAATTAAATAGAGAAATGTAAAAATGAACATTGTAAGTAGTCAAATGCACAAGTAAAAAAGGCTTGGGGATATAACTGGCTCACTCACCTGACATGCAATTTTCTTAGTTAATGTTATTATACTCAAGCAGTCCACACAAGCTGTGTAAGAAAAATGATAGTTTAGAAATGTGTGTACTTTAAAAGGTCTATTTTCTTGGATACATATTCATAGCAATCTTTACACTGGGTATGACATGTAAGAGACAGTATGAAATTAGAAATTAATTAATATCTAGTTCTCTTGAATTCTCAAAAAATAGCCAAGAAAATTAGCTAGCATAGTGGTCTGCAAATTGGCCTGGTGAGCCCAGCATGGTTAAAAATTCAGTCAAGGTGGTTTCTTTTCTGGTGGCAATTTTCATTGCTGTAATTAGACTGGATGAAAATCAGCAGTTTGGTAATGGTTTTACAGCAGTATGAAATACCTGGCTCTAGCTCTGCTATGGTTCCTCATAGCACTCACAAAAAAACTATATTTTCCATTTATGACATGAAACTGATACTGTTATGTAGGTGCTGTGTGTGTGGTATTAATAAGGTTGGCTACCATGTTGTGGCATTTAACTAACTGTAATTGACTACTATTCAAAGTGGATTGAATTGAAATTGCGTGCAGGAAAGACCACTATAAAGATGGGTCAGAAAAGCTGGAGGAAATTTTTTCTAGTTTTGGTAGCCCTGATGAGTTTATTGCCCATAATATGCCCTTCAACAGTGCTGCTTTCAAATCATTTGCATCAAAATGGAATTTTACGGTTACGACGACTAGCCCTAGGTTCCCTCAGGCAAATGGCCTGGCTGAGAAGTCAGTGGGGATATCTAAAAGTATCCTCCATAAATCATGTGAAAGTGGCAGTAGTGTCCTAGTGGACTTACTCGAGTATCGAAATACTCCTATATAAGGTATTGGCCTCTCGCCAGCCCAACTTCTTCAGAGTCGCAGGCTGAAGGACAAGATACCCACTCACAGTAACCTATTGGTTCCAGAAGTGCCTCAGGGGATAAGGGAGAAGTTAAGCGATAACCCTAGACCTACGAGACCTATTTCCATAGATCCTAGACGAGTAAACCCTAGAGCTTCTATTTAAGGCTATATTCGAGTGCATCCTTCCAAGAAACAACTCTCCTCCCTCTACCCCCACCCTCCCAGCTCAATCGTTTGCTGGAATGCCTGAACTGCTCCACAGTAGTCATCCTCAACTCTTCTGACTACCTCGATGAAGCCAACCGGCAACTTTCTGACACTTCCTCTTATCAGCCTGTGTCCCATGACCCTAATCCTGAATTTTTGGATGAAATAATCTCCTTTCTTCACAATAAAGGCCCAGATGAAGGCATATCTAAACAAGATATCACCCTTCTTTCTCCTTCACACCCACGCACCCAAACTTCTATATTCTACCCAAAATTCACAAACCTGACAACCCCGGCCGCCCCATAGTTTCCTCTTATAACACACCCACCGAACATTTGTCCACCTTTGTTGACTACTACCTACAACCCATTGTCCACTCCCTGCCCTCCTATACCAAAGACACTTATCATTTTCTTGAATGCCTCCATTCCACTACACTCCCCTCTGACTGTGATATCAATTGATGTCACTTCCCTATACACCAGCATTCCTCATTCTGAAGGAATATCTGCCATCCGCCATTTCATTACTCAACGACCTGCTCCTCACATTCCCAGCTCTGATTTCCCTCTTGATCTTTCTAATTTCATCTTTACCCACAACATTTTCTCTTTCAATAATAAATTCTATCTTCAAATTAAAGGATGCGCCATGGGTAGTCGCTTCAGTCCTTCCTACACCAACCTTTTCCTTGGAAGTTTTGAACAATCATTTCTATCTTCATGCTCTCTAAAACCTCTTCTCTGGCTTCGTTACATTGACGACATCTTCCTTCTGTGGTCACATGGTATTAATTCTCTTAATTGTTTTATTTCCTCTCTCAACACCTCTTCCCTCTCCTTTACTTCTAACATCTCTGCCTCTAGCGTCATCTTTCTAGACATAAACATCTCCCTCTCAGACCGCAAATTTAGCACTTCTGTTCATATCAAGCCCACCAACCAACAACAATATCTCCATTACAATAGCTGCCACCCCTACCACACAAAACGGTCCCTTCCCTACTCCCTTTATATTCATGGCCACCAAATCTGCAACAACCCTGACTCCCTTGATAAATTCCTCACAAACCTCCATCAATCTCTTCTTCGCAGAGAATATCCAGAGCACCTTCTTAACAAAAAAATCCTAAAAAACCAAACTCCCCCAAACTGCCTCCCACTAATAGCATTTCTCAACACAAAATCTCCCTCTGTAATACCTACTTCCCTGGTATTGACTCCCTTAGACACATTATTAAAAACCTCTACCCTATCCTCTCAGACAACCACTTCAAAAATATTTCCTCAATGTCCCTCTCTCAGTTTCAGATGCCCCCCCAATCTATCCACCATTTTTAAAATCACCAAATGTACCCTGTCCAAATCACTCAAACCCACCAAATCCCTTCCCACCCCATGCAACCGCCCGCAATACAAATTTGCGCCATCCTCATCACTCAGCCCCTGCCGGACAACTGCCTCACTTTTCCCCTCCCTTCTGTCCCTTCACCCTCTTGCACCACACAAAACATTGTTTACATCCTCCTCTGTCAATACTGCCCCTCTTTTTATATTGGCTTATCCACCACTCCTCTTAACATTCGTATGAATGGGCACCGCTTCTCTTGTAATGATCCCCTTCCCTCTCTATTTCTCTCTCTGTCGCCATTCACGTCTCCTCCCACAACTCCACTTTCAATAACACTTTTAAAGTTGGTCTGCTTGCTTCCCTTCCCCCTTCTTCCTCTCCCCTTCAGCTCAAAGATCTTGAATCTTCTTGCATTCTGATCCACCAGGCTTTCTCGCCCCCTGGACTCAATAAATCACACTAGTTTCTCCCTCCCCTTCATCTCCTCTCTCCCTGCTTCCTCCACTCTCCACTTCCTTTTTCTCCCCTTTATTCCTCTCTCCCCTCTGCTCACCCTCTCCTCGCTCTTCCTCTTTCCCCTCTTTCCTCTCTTACACCTTCCTCCCCCCCTCTTTCCCCTCCTTCCTCTCTTACACCTTCGTCTCCCCCTCTTTCCCCTCCCATACCTCAATCTCTATCCCTTTCCTCATTCCTACTGTCTACCCTGAGAAAGGTGGATGCCAATACCACCAAAATATTGGAATTTTTAATTTGTAAGTGTCTTCACTTGTTTCTACATTTTTATCGACCACCCTCTTGACATATTTTATATTTATCACTCGAGTGATCCTTGGGAGGATTATTAAGGGGAGGATGTTATGTAGGTGCTGTGTATGTGGTATTAATAAGGTTGGCTACCATGTTGTGGCAGTTGGTGCCAAAAGGGCCAGAGTAATGTGAGCATGCTTAGAAGGCACATGTGTCATATAGAACGAAGTGAATGTACTGTGTACTCGTCTTCCTAATAAACCATAATATACATACGAGATAGACTTCTTATTTCACCAAACATAACAGATACCTTCCAATCTAGAATTCTAAGCATGCTTGAATAAATTCCATTTGATGGTTCTCTATTGTGAACAATTGCCAATAGGAACTGGAATCTCATAGTGACAGACTGTACCAGCAGTCACATATGTAGCCACACTTTTCGATAGCATACATAAATGGTTGGCAAATTATCAGCAATGCTGCAGATAGGCATTACATATGTAAAGACATTCATCGTCATATTTGCTGCAGCTGATGCCAGTCCTATTTTGCCCACAGAACTGGTGGATGACAGTTGGCTCCTAGAGCTGAGATGTTTCCATTTTATTTGCCATTTTTATGTTTCTGACTAAATAATACAACATTGAAGTTCCAGTGTTCGCCCTTTGCATACAGCCAGCAAACTCCATTTATGGTATGCTTTGATTAGCAGGGTCATTTTCATGAGTATTTGAACTTTGTATTTAAAAAATCGTAATTATTTATTCTAATTAGGTTTTAAATCAAAATTATTATACATTTGGGAGTTGGATGTTGAAAAATAATGCACTTAGAAGACTGCATTTGAACAAATTAATATTTATCAGCATTCAAATGCTGGCTGGTATATTGGCCAGGGACAGTTTTTGTACAGGTGTCAAAAGCCAATAGATCGGGCCCTCAGGTTACAAAAGCTGTTTCTTTTATAACCATCAACATTGTGGCCGTCATTGCATACCTGTGACTCCCCGCCAGGGGACTCGAGTCTTGGTCATATTTTGAGCAGTGGCCCCTCCTAGATGGACATTTGGTTGATGCAGGTGATGGAGGTTGCATTGAAAAAGAGGTATTCCAAAGATGTTTTGTATCAGCCATTGTATGTTGTAAACAGTGAGGTGACTGAGTCACATCTTTGCCAATCAAAGGGATTCTTGATGGGGTGCTATGGTGCTCTGAGTTCCTATGTATAAATGAAAATAGGTAATCAGGAGCTGATCACTTGATGTGACCTCATAATATATATGAATGCATATATAATATCTTCTCAGAAAATGCACTCAGTGAATATAAACACAAATATAAATATAGTTTTAAAAACACAGGCACACGGAAATAAATAGAAATTTACGAGACGTTTTCTAAAGACTTCAGAAGATGACAGTCTAGCTGTTGAAATATCAAAAAAACGAGTGAGTTATCTTTTTTTTGTGTGCCTATATCTTTTTTAGCTTGTCACGCCTATGACACCTCAGTTGATTTTTATTTTCACCATGAGTGATTTTTCATCGATTGACTATACATATATATATTCAATCAAGGAAATTCACACGTAGTGAAAATATATCCAGTAAGGAGTCACAGGCATGACAAGTAAAAAACATAGTGACACAAACAAAAGAAACTCACACGACCGGTTTAATTTTTGACAACGCTTTGCCGTCTTTTTCTGAACTGGAGAGAGTACTGAATGAAGATGTGGGTAAGGGGAGAAGAAAGGAGAGGAGGGGCAGGCAGGGAAGGGCAGGCTGGGACAGGCCGGGAAGAGATTGGAGGGGGAAGAAAGGGAGGGAGGGGCAGGCAGGAAGGGGAATGGAGGGGGAAGAGGGGAAGGGATTTTAATGAAAGACATTGATGCCTGGAGTTTGGAAAGCTTTATACAACCAAATAAAAGATAATTTGACAGATTTCAGTTCAAGTGGGGGAGCAGTTGGGGGGAGGGAAAAAAGAATTGAAACATTGTAGCAGTGGTTGAAGGATTTTTTGTGAAGCGAGGCGTGTGTTGCAACGGGAAGAGAAGCAGATTGGGAAGGATTCTTACAGTTACAACGGTGATTATTAATACGTATGTTGAGGGGAGTCGAGGATTTACCAATATAAAAAGCTGGGCATAGTTTACATTGTAAGTGTTAGACCACATTGCTGGTGATGCAAAAGATGGAATTATGGGACTGTACACCTGGGAAATAGGTGGTACAAATGGAGAGGATGTGGGAGTCTTTGGTGGGAGGAGGTTTGGTGGAGCCTGAATTTTTTGATGAAGGAGGGATTCTGGGTAACTGCGCTTAAGAAGGGAGTGATGAAGGTTGGTGAGGAATTTGTCGAGGGAATCTGGGTTGCTACAAATACGATGGCCACGGATAGATAGGGAGTAGGGTAGGGAGCGTTTGGTATGGGAGGGGTGACAGCTGCTGTAATGAAGGTATTGCTGCTTATTAGTAGGTTTGATGTGAACGGAGGTGTGGTATTTTGAGCCTGATAAGGAAACATTAACATCCAAGGAGGTTATTTTGGAGTTGGAAAATGTGGTGGTTTTGGAGGCAGAGGTATTGAGGGCGGAGTGCAATTCTTCACTCTCTTCCCAGCTCACACCCACTCACGTCTATCCCTACTTTGTTGCACTCCCTCCCCCCCCCCCCCTAGACATCTTGGTGCGACACCATGTGCCCATCCCCGTCCCTCCCATACACTCCCCCACCCCCTCCCAACTTAACAACTTTGTTGCAGTCCTCTGGACAGCCAGGTGCAACTCTCCAATCTCATCCCAATTTACCCACGCCCTTCCCTACTTTGTTGCAATCCCCTCCTAGACATCTAGGCACGACACCACGTGCCCATCCCGATCCCTCCCATATACCACAACTTCCCCTCACTTCCTTTCTTTCCCCGCTTCCCTTCCCCTACCTTGGAGTGGTACCTCACACTTTTTCTCCAGCTAAGGAAGGGCTTACATGCCCGAAACGTTCCCTGTAAGTCTTCTCTTTTTACTTTTCTTTCCCCACCCCCTGATAAGTGAATTTTTTATTGCTGTGGCCTATTAGCGAAACTTTCCTTGTGTGTGTGTGTATATATATATATGCTAGTAAATGGGTGCTTGCAGTTTGCAAGGGGAAGGCGTAGAGCGTATGATGGTACATTGTAAGTCATTAAAAACGAAAGCAGTTTAGCCTTACTACTCATGGAAATTAAATTATTGAGGTGCATTCGTGACCCATGAATATAATTATGAGAATATAGCAGTAAACTAATAGATACATAATATATTTGCTTTGTTCTACTCGGTAATCGCTAGATTTCTTCTACAATTTACATGCCATTGAGCAATGTTGAAGAAATATATTAGTTTTTGAAAATGGTTATATTTATTTGGCAGTTTTTAATTTAATCAATATCAAATCAAGGTAGATGAGCTCTACGGCCTCTATAGATTAAACAGATAAAATATTTCTCCAATGTCCAATGTCTCCAATGTATTTAACAAATTCCATCAGCTGAAAACTAAAATTGGGAAAATAGCCGAGGACATCCGTTTTTTAAAATCCTGTAAACTTAACAATGTGTTCCTGAAATTTATCAGTACCTTGTCTTTTTATCGCAAAAGAAACCCTAATATTGACCTTAATTTACGACGTAAAGCTCTCAACTCTGAAATCGGGTCCCTCTTTGCCAAAAGGAGTAAGTTAGAATTACAAGCGTACAACCTACACCTGAAACTAACCAAGAATTTAGCTGAAAAGGACTTCCAGGAGTGGTTAGAAGCCGACAGAAGGATCTTTGCTGTGGTTTTGAAGAAACGTGAGGACAAGGCCCGCTGTATCAACCGCAAATTGTCCAAACTAATCGGTGAGTCAAATCAATCCGTTATTTGTGACCATGACTATAGTAACGTCCGCAATCTTTCCAGTGAGGATTTCACCACTGAAGAATTAAGATTGCTCAATCATGGCTTAAATATCAGTATTCAACCAAAATCAATCCCTATCGAGGATATTGTTGCCCACGTAGAAGGTTCTCTAAGACCTTTTGACAATGCCACCAAAGATTTTATCAGGAAAGCTTGTGAAAAGCAAATTGTAAATAATCTCAGGTTACCATCAAAAAACAGTGTACCCAATCTTAACAAAGTGTTACGGTCTCTAAAATCTAGGAATTGCTTCTATATGAAAGCCGACAAAGGCAACCTATGTGTTATCATGGACAAAGAGGATTATTACACTAAAGTAAGTTCCTTGTTATCATCCGGACCATACATTAAGATCCTAAAAAATCCTCTCAACAAGTTGGTCACTCAATTTAAGAATGTCCTTAACGATTGTCATAACCTTATCGATAAAAAAACAAAATTCAAAATTTCTGTGTCCAACCCGGTGTTACCGAGATTGTATTGTCTCCCAAAAGTTCATAAAGATGGTTGCCCTATGAGACCAATAGTTTCTGGGATAGATTCTCCAACTTCTCTCTTGTCAAAATGGCTTGTTAACCAATTCTCAGAATTAAATTTTCAAAGCCCCCATTCACTTAAGAACAACTTGGATTTCGTAAACAAAGTCAAAGACTATATGTTTTCGGAGGGAGAAATTATGGTATCATTTGATGTTACAAATCTATTCCCAAGCGTGCCAATAGATATAGCCATAAATTCATTAAAGAATTGGTTGATCTCCTTGAATTTAGACGATTACAAAATAGACGAATACATTAGACTCACTAATTTAGTCATGAACCATAATTTCTTTGTTTTCCAAGGTATTTATTATAAGCAAGAGTTCGGCACAGCTATGGGTAACTCCCTATCCCCTCTTCTAGCTAATATGTTCATGACTCATTTTGAGAATACCTTCAAAAGTACGTTTAACTATTTCCCGAAAGTTTTTCTAAGATATGTTGATGACATTTTTGCTATCTTTGATACTAAAAAGTATGATTTAAAACAATTCGTGAGAGATCTAAATACTTTATTTCCTTCCATTAAATTCACGTACGAAACAGAAAACAACAACCAACTCCCTTTTCTAGATCTCTTGTTGACCAGAAACAGTAAAAAACTCGAATTTGATATTTACCGTAAACCCACACATACCAATAATTACATTCATTCTGATTCTTTCGTTCACAACAGCACTAAGCTCGCTTCTTTTCATGCTCTTGTCAATCGCTTGCTTAACATCCCACTAGGAAAGAATAATTACCTTAAGGAGCTTAATAACATAAACCGCATTGCAAGATTAAATGGCTATAAAGATTCTGTAATCGACAACATTGTTAAAAAACATAAGTTTAAGAGACTAATACAAAATTCCACTACACTAAGAAAAGATGAAACTACTCGCTACATTAAACTGCCTTACTACCCGAAAGTCACCAAAGGTTTGGAAAAGATATTTAAGACAGTGAACACCAAAATATCTTTCAGTAATAATTATAAACTAAAAAACATATTAGGGAACACCAAAGACAAAATAGATAATATAAATAAGTCCGGTATATATAAAATTTCTTGCTCCTCATGCGACCTGGCATACGTAGGGCAAACTCGTAGAAACATTAAAACCAGATTTAAAGAACACATGGCCCATTACAGATTCAACCGACCGGAAAAATCCGGCATGGCACAACATTTAATCGACACAGAACACGAAACATCAGAACAAAACCTTCAACTCATCAAACAAACAGATAATCATTTACTTGACGCCTATGAAAGCTTATATATATACAAACTTAGAAAAAACCTTCTTAACAGCGACAAAGGCCCGATTTCTTTCTCTCCATTATTTTCTATTATAGAATAAGAAGTTCTCCATTTTCACCGTTTTTGCAATTTTCTAGGCACTCTCTGACCACAATTGTCATTTAGTTTTAAATTTTAAAATTTTTCATCAGTTGCAATCCCCACGCTTCACTTCAACGGTCAGTTTGTTTTGTTTCCCCTTCCCCCCCCCCCTCTTGACTCACTACAACGGTCATTAGCTTCCACCCCCCCTTCCCGCCAACGGTCAACATGACTCCCACCCCCCTTCCCTACTTCAACGGTTACGTTCCTTCACTACCACATCTATTGGCCATTGACTCCCTTTCTCCCACCCCTCCTCGCCTCCCCCACTCTCCACTTCACCCACATTCCCACTGCTCACCAATGACCTTTTAGCTGTTACCAATTTACCCCCCCCCCCCCGCTTCCTAACCCTTTTGTCCCTTCCCTATTTATTCTAGGATTGTCCTCCTCTTCATTCACTTTCAACCTCGCATTGCTAGTGTTTTTCCCTTCAGCTCGCTGAAGAGGACCACTTTGTGGTCGAAATACGCGTATACGAATTTCACCCTCGTTCCCTGTTTGTTGTTTTTCTATTTGACAATGCTCTTTTTGAGCTGTTCTCCCAGAAATCTGGGGCCCTGCTGTGTGTGTGAGTGAGTGTTTTGTGTGATTGCGTGTGTGGTTGTGTTAATAACTTGGCAGCCTTAGTAGAGTCACTACAGCTCTCCGAAGGATCCCAGGTTATAACCCAGGAATCCTTAGCTAGGTCTCATTAGCCTACAAAGGATTCCAATTGGGTTGTGTGTGTGTGTCTGTGGTAGTCCCTGGCGAGGAAATTATTTTCCCGTAAACTACCACAGGAGGGTATTCTGGTGGAGAGGCTGTGGTTGGTCCCTGTTGTGGAACCTCATTCCCGCAAACCAACACAGTAAGTATTTAATTTTTTTGACGAGTGGTGCATATATTTTACGGCCATTGGAGAAATATTTTATCTGTTTAATCAATATCAGCCTAACTAAGTACAATGGATTTTCACATTTCATTTTTATTTTTGTTGATCTCAATTAATATAAACAAATTGAACCTTTTAAACAAATGGTATATTATTTGAATTCATAATTTCTATACCCACACAATAATGCAACATGGTTCATTATCGTTTCACATGGTTAGGACTTGTAGAACAGCGTTTCCAGGTATATTTCAGAAAGGAGGTGCAAGGATTTAAGTTAACCGGAAACACAGAGAGAGGGAATCCCAGGCAAATGGAATATATTAGCAGGTGTTAATCAATTCATGGCCTCCAACTAATAAATTTTCTAAACATCCTTTTAATGAGAGAGCTTGTTACTTTTTTCTTGATTTTAATATAATATCAGAGCATTAATACGGTTTATAGATGTGAGAGTGTAATACAATGTCATTTATGAATATATTTTTGATTAATAATTCTATTCCTTTCGCTCATAGTTTGCAAGAATACAATGTTAAAAATTACTGTTTATATATGTATCATCATAAAACATTGTGAATCGTGTAGGTCAAAGGCATATTATTTTTAAAAGCTATTGAAATACGCACTAATGCATGCTTTATAGCCAGTAGAAGGTACTGCAAGCCTCAGGAACAATAATAAAATTGCCTAGCAACGAAATTGAAAATATATCAAAATTTTTATTAATTTTGCATTTAAACTTCATATATTCCAGTTTATCGATCAATAGAGAAAAATAAGTTGCAAGAATTAAATTATTTGATGTTTTGGCCTCATTTCAGTCAAAGAATGAAACTTGTATCTCAATTATTTTATATTTTAATGAATGAAAGAAAATTAATCTACATGTAAATTATTCGTTTTTCCCATTTAAACCCGTTAAAACACAAAATACTATCTGCACTCAAAACCAGTGAAAAATATTGGGATTTTCAACTTTTTCCTGACTTGACACCATATTCAATCTTCTAGCTCAATTAGAAATGCCCAGGAATTCGTATCAATGAGTGAGTGAGTGAGTTTTGTAGCTTTATATATAACTAATAATATATCGAATCCTGGGTAAGGTGAAATTTTTCCTGTCTGGATTCGACACATTTTCACCTTACCAACAAACCCTGTGTTCGTCCTTTTATGTGTTCCAATCCCTTTCCATTTCCTATGATTGTATGAATTTATTTGCGCCATTGAGCATCTGATTTTCGAATGGATGAGAGTGTGTGTGTGTGTATATATATATATATATATATATATACGAGTTCGTGGAAAATCACACACGCGATAATATAAATAAACTATGCCACAGGTGGGGCGGAATTGAATATAAACACATGAAAAAGAACACTCACACTATACGTTGATATTTCGGTTGCTCTAGAACCTTTCTCAAAGATAGATGGATACAAAAAAAAAAAAAAAAGGAATGAAGAAAAGGAGAGAGATTGTGGTATGGGAGGGGAAAGAGGGGGAGACGAAGGTGTAAGAGGGGAAGGAGGAGAAAGACGAAGAGCGGGGAGAGGGTGAGCAAAGGGGAGAGAGGAATAAAGGGGAGAAAAAGGAAGAGGAGAGTGGAGGAAGCAGGGAGGGATGAGATGAGGGGGAGGGAGAAACTAGTGTGATTTATTGAGTCCAGGGGGCGAGAAAGCCTGATGGATCAGAATGCAAGAAGATTCAAGATCTTTGAGCTGAAGGGGAGTGGAAGAAGGGGGAAGGGAAGCAAGTAGACCAACTTTAAAAGTGTTATTGAAAGTGGAGTTGTGGGAGGAGACGTGAATGGCGACAGGGAGAGAAACAGAGAGGGAGGGGCAATCGTTACAAGACGAGCGGTGCCCATTCATTCTAATATTGAGAGGAGTGGTGGATAAGCCAATATAGAAAGAAGGGCAGTGTTGGCAGAGGAGGATGTAGACAATGATAGGTGTGGTGCAAGAAGGTGAGAGGACAGAAAGGAGGGGAAAAGCGAGGAACTTGTCCGGCAAGGGCTGGGTGATGAGGATGGCGCAAGTTTTGCATCGCGGGCAGTTGCACGGGGTGGGAAGGGATTTGGTGGGTTTGAGTGATTTGGACAGGGGTTTGGTGATTTTAAAAATGGCGGATAGATTGGGGGGGCGTCTGAAGCTGAGAGAAGGACATTGGGGGAATATTTTAGAAGTGGTGAGGTTGTCAGATAGGATAGGGTAGAGGTTTTTAATAATTCTTCTAAGAGAGTCAACACCAGGGAAGTAGGTGGTACAGAGGGAGATATTGTGTTGAGAAATGCTATTGGTGAGAGGCAGTTTGGGGGAGTGTGGTTTTTTGAGGATTTTATTATTGAGAAGGTGCTCTGGAATGCCTCTGCGAAGAAGAGATTGATGGAGGTTAGTGAGGAATTTATCAAGGGAGTCAGGGTTGTTGCAGATTCGGTGGCCGCGAATAGAAAGGGAGTAGGGGAGGGACCGTTTAGTGTTGGAGGGGTGGCAGCTCTTGTAATGGAGGTATTGTTGTTGGTTTGTGGGCTTGATGTGAACGGAAGTGCTAAATTTGCGGTCAGAGAGGGAGATGTTTATGTCTAGAAAGATGACGTTAGAGGCAGAGATGTTAGAAGTAAAGGAGAGGGGAGAGGAGGCGTTGAGGGAGGAAGTAAAAGAATTAAGAGAATTAATACCATGTGGCCATAGAAGGAAGATGTCGTCAATGTAACAAAGCCAGAGAAGAGGTCAGTGAGCATGAGGATAGAAATGATTGTTCAAAAAGACCAAGGAAAAGGTTGGCGTACGAAGGACTGAAGCAACTACCAATGGCGCATCCTTTAATTTGAAGAAAGAATTTATTATTGAAAGAGAAAGCGTTGTGGGTAAAGATGAAATTAGAAAGATCAAGAGGGAAATCAGAGCTGGGAATGTGAGGAGCAGGGCGTTTAGTAATGAAATGGCGGATGGCAGAAATTCCTTCAGAATGAGGAATGATAGTGTATAGGGAAGTGACATCAATAGTGGTCATTAAAATATCACAGTCGGAGGGGAGTGTAGTGGAATGGAGGCGTTCAAGAAAATGATAAGTGTCTTTGATATAGGAGGGCAGGGAGTGGACAATGGGTTGTAGGTAGTAGTCGATAAATGCGGACATGTGTTCGGTGGGTGAGTTATAAGAGGATCTATATATATATATCTGTGTGTGTGTAATAATATACTTTCGTATTTTTCCTCGTGGACATAGATGACTAACATGGACAAATAAATGTAAAATGTATATTACAAAAATAAAATTTAAAAAATATTATTGTGACTCCAATTTCCTACTTTCCTACTGCTATGAGTCACAGAAAATGCTATTCATATTTGTGTTTCAGTCATACATAACTAGCATAAACAAGTATGAATAAAATATTCTTACCACTCCCTGGTCTGATGATGATGGTCTTGATCATTTTTTCTATCCTCCAATGAACATTGAGCAAGTGTCATTTGATCAGAGGCTTTCATTGATTTTCTCACTTCATCCTCATAGATATTTGCTACTGATGAATCTCGTATATCATTGTCTGCCTTCTTGTTTGCATAACATGAAGTATTCTGCTCCATATCACACATTTCACATTCACCTAAGAGTGAATGCCTTTCTGAAGATCTCGTTAGATTTTGGCTAAGATCATCAAGAGCCAAATCCATAGTTGTGAGCATCATTGAATTAGATCTCCGAGTAGGCTTGGTTGTATCTTTGTACCTGCATCCCAATTTCAAATGCCCCCTGGAATAGGAGACCTGAGGAGAAAAACTGAAATGAAGTGAGAAAAGTATTGGCGTGGAAATTTTTCAAGACAAATGAAAATTCTTTTCTCCCAGGCAGGTTATTCACTATAATAAATATAGCAACTACTAATAACACCAATAATTGTAATATCTTTAACCCTTTGGCACTCAAGGTGCCAATATATCGGCTTTCTCATTTCGCCTTAAAATTAACAAGGTACCAATATATTGGCTCTAGCTTTAAACAATTATAAACATATGTTGCATTTTGGATCACATTTGCTATCAGACTGAAGATCATTTATTTTGGTCACATTTACATTGTAATGGTATAACTCTTTAGGTTTATAGTACATAACATTGAAAAAGTATTTGCCCTCTCCCCCATCCATTTAACAGAGAAGACTCGCAGCGTGTCATCATGAAAAATATTTATTGATGATGACACTACGCCCATAACTCCTCTTCTCACTTCCCCTCTTTCTCCCTCTCAACCTTCCCCTCCCTCCCTTTATCCCCCCTCCCTCCCTCTACCCCCCTTTCTCCCTCCCTTCCCGCTCTCTCGTTTCCCCCACTTCCACCTCTCAGCCTCTCCATCTTCCACTCCAATAACACCTCTTCTTACTTCCTCTCATTCCTCCTCTATCCCTCCCTCTCACTCCCTCCCTTCCCCCTCCCTCACTTCCTCACCCTCCGCCTCTCACCCTCTCCATCTTCCACCCCAAAAACACCACACTTCTTCTCATTCTTCTTTCCCTTATCCTCTCTCTCCACATTTTACATGATGAAATGTACCCTTTCATATTATGGCTTATATTTTATGCATAACATGGATAATGGAATTCTAATTTCAATATGTTACAGTGTAAACTTTAATATTTCACAATAGCTTTCACTTTAGTTTATTTTTTTCAAACAAAATATATTTTTAAAATATTTCTTATTAAAAAAATATTACATTGTCTTATTAAAAAATCTTATTTCAATTTAACTCCAATTTGTTTTCAGAACCCAGTAAAATTTTCACTATAGTAGGTGAAATATTGAATTTCAAAAAATATCTTAAAAAGGTTTGCAATTTTCAAAACTCAGGCATGAGCTTTATGGAAGTCAAAGAGCCAAATGCCATGGGAGCAAAAGGGTTGAAGTCAACATGTATGCGTTTAGGCAAATATCCATTCATCCTTTCAACCATTTTTTGTGAAAAGTGTAATTTAGTGGAGGGTTTATTCTATCACATGAGCTGGAACAAATGCACTACATTTAAATAAATAATGGATGAGAATTACAACATTGGGAAGACATCTATTGACCCAGGCAGTGATCCAGGTGACTCTGACATTGACTTGCTGGTGACTTTATTGATGATTTGGGATACTGAATTTACCATTGACCTTTCCAATGACTTACCCACTGACCTGGTCAGGGGCGTATACTGGCATAACCAGTATTATGCCAGCGAGTTCCAAGCAATTACTCCAATGACTTAGGACAGGGGCATACCCAGTTATTTTTCCCAAGTTTACTGAGTATGCTGTCCTATATGCTGGTTATAGCATACGTGTAATCCAAGCTCACTGAGTATGGATTCTTTTACTAAGTGGTTAAGTCAACTTTCGTGGGATGGAACTTCCTCTTGATAAAATAATTATAAAAATTAACATCTTAACATCCACAAAACTCTTTAATAAATAGTACTACTACATAGTATGAGTGCCTGACAAAGCCTAAACTGGCAACACCAGTTATACTATATGTACCAAACAGTTTTTATTATTTCAAAAGCAAATGGGTTTATATGTACCTACTTCTTTCATTAACAAATAGCTCAATTTTTACATGAAAAAACTGTCAAATCTGTGAGTAATGCTTTCAATCATGATCATTGCATTTAATCAACAGAAATCAACCATTTAACAGGTTTGTAAAATTTTTGTTTGATTTTCAGTTTTGAGTGGCCATGCTAGCAATTTTTCCAGGAATTGCAACTCTCTGACTGAGTCACAGGGTATGGAATAGGCTTAGTTAAAAGGTATTTTGCCAAGGAAGACTTGAATCCAAAAGACTTACAATGTTAGAGCAACAGTAACATCTGACTCTGGATTAAGTACTAGTATAAATGATAAATATAATTATTGATACTTAACCTCTGAAGGTTCTCTTAAATCCTCTTCTGAATCCTCAATCTCTAAAGACTGAGGCACTTGAGTAGGAGACTTGCACTCAATTTTATCAGTCAGAGGGCTAAGAATTTCTGCTGATATACCTGGCAAAATTGCAGCGTAGGCAGATTCAAAGCCTTGAGCTAGAAGTGTGCCTAAGTACACCAAGCAAATCATGATGATGGGAATGCCAAAACCTGCAAACACCATGACCACTACTTTACTGGCTGTTGTCTTGGGTGAGAACTTCCCAAACCCTGTAGAAATGGATAAAAAAGAGAATACTCAAATATTGATGTGATTCCAAGAGATAATTATAAAAAGATTTTCATTGATATTCATTGTGTAGTCTTTAATGGAACAGGCGGCCATAGCATGCAATTACTGCTTTCATTTCAATGCGTGGACATCTCCGTACATACTCAACCATTACCTACTTACCAATTTTTATTTAATAAAAAAACCACATGCCTAATAGGATTACATTATAACTTGGAGTATAAGTTGAAGTCTTATCTTTGCACTCAAAATACCCACATAGCATGCAAGTTTCCTGCAATACTACGTAATTCTTGCATAGCATTAGACAAGATTGACAATCTTCCAGCAAGCTTGATGTAACCATGTCAATATTGGCAACCTCTGTGCATGCTCAGCTCTCATCTAGTGGTGAGTATGATAATGTTGCCAACCTTGCAGCAAGATTTCAGCAAAGTTCAATCTAGTCATGACAAGGTGCTGCAAGATTCCTGCAACTTGACGTGCAACCTTGATGGCATCTTGATGAAGGTGCTATAGCAATCTTGCACCAAGCTTGCAGCAAAATTGATCCTTGCTATGGCAAACTTGTGGCAAGCTTTCAATCTCTCTCTGAAAAGCTTGCAACAAGCCTGCTGCAGCTGGCTTGCTGTGCTATGTGGGTATTGACTAAAATTCTAGATGAGTAAGTCTAGATGAAAAAGCACTTGATCTCCTTATCCCCACCCTCATCAAGCAATGATACAATGCTCAGGCTGTCACAAAAGCTCATGAAGCTCAGTCGCATAGATATTTGAATTTCAGGAAAAATGTATGGAAATAAATTTGTTTTGGTATTGACTTCCCTAATTTTAAACTCATTATAATCCCAAAAGAATGATTATTTTATTGCTATTCAGGAAAACTCTTCCATTGAACTACAACCTTGATGACGTGGAGGGGATAGCAAGTTCCACTGACCCTTAAAGCTTGAGTTATATGAGCATGGTAATTTCTCCTGGTAGGGCCACCCATGCCAGATAAGTTGAAGGGTAGGAATCGGGCAAAAGGTAGTTCACGTGATGGTGTTACGCAAAAAATACTGTTGGAGAAGGTGATGTAGAAGCCTCCCCAACTATCAATTTCCCTGAATATGGAAGCCAAACAAAGAGAACTGAATCCTGGCAACTACAAGGCACTGCCCACTAGGTCAGGTGTAGCACCTGGCAGCAGGGGAGGCAAGGCCTCCGAGGTCATGATGATCATCACATGAAATCCTTGCACAAAAATATCATCAGAGGATACTAAGGCCAAGAGTGAGAAGAAAAAGATACAAGAAGAGAAGGTAAGCGGCGGTAAAAATAGGAACTAGGAATGTTAAGATAATGATGAGGGCCAGGAAGCTGGAGAATATAAAACAGGAAATGGAGAAAGAAAAAATAGATGCTTTGGGACTGTGCAAGGGGAGATGGATTGATAGTGTACAATATTGGAGTGATATATCATCATAGTTTTCGACCACAGTAAAATCCATTGATAAAGGCTGGTTTTTTAGGGTTTGGTCACAAATAAGTAGACACCATTGCCATTGTTTCGATTTATATATAAATCTTCATCATGGCTATATAAAAGGAACATACCAATAATGTACACTTATTAACAGGATTCAGTAGACAAACCATCATAACTTTATATAAAAATAAGTGTAAATTACTGGTACCTATGTTCCTTTGATATAGCCCTGATGAAGATTTATAAATGAATCGAAACGTTGGCAATGGCGTCTACTTATACGTGACCAAACCCTAAAAAACTAGCCTTTATCAATGGAGTGATATGTAGTTACAGGGAATCTATAGAGGGGGAAATGAGAGTCAATGCAGGGTTACATTGTACTAAATGCAAAATCGGGGAATAAGGTAGCTGATATTGAGTAGGTGGATGACACAATGCTAGAGGTAGAATAAAAGCACACCCAATGAATTTCCTGTTGGTCCAGATGTAGTATTTACATGCCAACCTAACCATAGGGAAAAAGAGGTGGATAGGCTGTGTGAGCAACTATAAGAGGTAATTAGAGAAGTCTCAGGTAAGAAAAACCTGTTTGTGATGGGCGACTGGAGTGTGAATTGACTTACGTCAGAGACTTATATGAGCATCGCAAAAGATACATCACCATACGACTTCAGTGATAGCTGGCGACCCTGTCGACCAACCGAATGTTTGATAGTGCGTATGAAACTAGATTGTGGTGGATAAGTGAGCCAGGAACTGAAGCAACCAGGGAATTAATTGCTCTTTGAAGCTAGGTCTTAATTTTAATAAGTTTAGAAGTACCGGAGCGTAAAACAGCGGGGAATCTGGGGCGTATGGGATACCCCCCTCCCAGCTTGACTGATTAAGCTGAGACAATTTTCTGGAGCTCAGCGCCCGTATTGTAAGAAATACAGGGGAAGTGCTCCGGCTAAAACTAAGTCCTGCCTGAAACTAAGGTGATACTGTTATCCATGTGGTTTGTAGCCTAGTGCTCAGCAGACATCCTCTACCTCGTGAGCACCATACAGCAACTCGAAATTTTTAGCCTCCCCCTCCACAAGGCAGTGACGTCAGGATTTCGTTTCGCAGGGGAGGGGCTGTCCATAAATGACGCCCATATGATTGGGGGGGGGAGGGGGGTCACCACCTTGTGACATTGTGTGACAATGTGTGACAGGGGGGAGAGGGGGGGCTATGCTTCATGTGACATCCACACTTCCACTGTATATTATGCCTTATTTTTACTCAGACTGTGGAGGGGGGGTAGAAGTTTTTTTCATTTTTGTGACATCAATAAAGGGGGGGGTGACACTATTTGTGACATACTGCAACAGGGGGAGGGAGGGGGTCTAGTTTGGTCCAAAATTGTATGACATAATTTATGAACAGCCCCGGAGTCTAAGTGAAAGTACAAGCGAGGGGCCGGGAAGGTTGAACATTTTTTAAATATAGGAGCGAATTTGTATGTTTAGTTAATTAAGAGTGCAATCGCAACTGAGGTGTAACAGCCGATAAAATATTTTAGCACTGAACATTTATGATAGACAGCAAAACTCAGTTTTTAATGCTTTTAAAATAATTACGAACACTTTTTTTTCGTTTTTCAAACGGAAAATAAATGAATTCAAATGACCCCTAGAACTGGACTGGCGGGAGCAAATACTATTGCTCCTGGTAGGGGCACCGATTCCAGATTAGTCGAATGGTAGGATCCAGACGAAAGTTAGTTCCGTGATGGTGTCACGTTAAAAATACCGTTGAGTGGCGTGGGAATACCTCTCAGCGATCACTTCCTAGAGTATGAAAGTCATTCACAGTGAATTGATTCCTGGCAACTATGGGACGCCACCCATTAGTGCGGGTGTCGTGCCTGGCAGCGGGGAGGCAAAGCCTCCGGGGTCGTCATCACATGAAATCCTTGCACAACATCATCATCATCGGCGGATGCAAGGGATAGAAGGGAGGAGAAGAAGAAAAAGAGTAAAAGGAGGAGGAAAACAGTGGTAAAAATAGGACCTTGGAACGTAAGGACAATGATGAGGGCCGGGAAGCTTAAAAATATAAAACAGGAAATAGAGAAAGGGAAAATAGATGCTTAGGGGCGCTGCGAGGTGAGATGGAAGGATAGTGGGGTCTATTGGAGTGATAGTTACATGGTAATCTACAGTGAAGGAGATGAGATTCAATGTGCTGTATAAATGGTACTGAATACAAAATTGGGGCTGAGGATAGTAAACATTGTATTGAATTTCGTACTGGTCCAGGCACACATGCCTACAAGCAAACATAGGGAGGAAGAGGTGGAGGAAGTGCACGAGCAAGTAGAATAAATAATTAGAGAAGCACCGGGAAAGAAAAACCTGTTAGTGATGGGCGACTGGAATGCAGTGGTGGGGGAAGGGAGGGACGGATTTGAAGTGGGAGGGTATGGGCTAAAAACAAGAAATGATCGTGGTGAGAAGACAGTTCAATTTTGTAGAAGAAATAAATTAGAAATGACAAACACTTGATTTAAACGTCACCCCAGGCATATAGGTACACATGGACAATGCCAGGTGATACTGGGAAATACCAAATTGATTACATTATGGTAAGGCAGAGATTTAGGAACAGTGAAAAAAACTCACGAAGCTATCCAGGGGCGGATGCGGACTCAGATCATAACTTGGTGATGATGAACTGTGAAGTTAGATTCAAAAGGCTTTGAAAAGGTAGGGAGATAAAGAGGTGGAACCTTAAGGGTTGAAAAGGAGAGAATCCCAAGAGCTGATGGAAAAGAACATAGGTGAAGCAACGCGTATGGGGACAATCGAGAGAAGATGGGAGATTATAAAAACGCATAATAGGACCGGGAGAGAAAACAATAGGAACGGGGGAAAAGAAGAGGGTTAAGAAGCAATGGGTTACGGAAGAAATGATTTAAAAAATGGAGGAGAGAAGGATGTGGAAGAACGTCAACGCCGACCTTGGCAAGAGGAAGTACAAGGAATCAAATAATAAATTCCGGCGAGTGACCAATCGGGCAAAAGAAAATTGGTGGATGGGACAATGCGAGGAAACGAAAAAGCTGCAGGAAAAGGGGGAAGTTGGCGCTTTGTACGCCAAAGTGAAAATGTTAGCAGGTGGTAAGAGAGGGAAAACGATACCAAAGGTTAAGGACAAAACAGGGACGATATTAATCGAACAGGAAGATATCCCAGGAAAGGTAGAGAGAATACGTAGAGGAGCTATATGGCAGCGAGAATAGACCTTTGAATTTAGATATAGTAGAGGATGAAAGAACAATAGATAAGGATAACCTCGGATTACATGACAGCGAAAAGGAGAGTGCATTAAGATAGATGAAGGGTAGAAAAGCCGTGGGAACCAATAACCTACCTTCGGAGCTACTGAAGAATCTAGGCAGTAAGGAGAGACAATCCTTCTTCGAACTTATTCGTAGGATCTACGAGGAAGGAGTATGGCCAGATGATTTCGTGAAAACAGTATTAATACTTATCCCGAAGAAGAAGACAACGTCAGAATGCGAGGAGTATTGAACAATTAGTTTCATTGCGCCCAAGGCAAAAGTTTTTCTTAGAATACTAAATAGAAGGTTGGAGAGCAGAGCAAATTACTATTTAGGAGATGATCAATTTGGGTTCAGGAAGGGGAGGGCAACTCGAGACGCGATTGTGGTAATGAGGACACTTATAGATAGAAATATAGAGTATAATCAGGATGTTTTTGCTTGCTATGTGGATTTTGAAAAGGCGTTTGACAGAGTAAACTGGAAGAAACTAATGCAGATACTGGGGAAAATAGGAATAGATTGGCGTGATAGGAGACTCATTCGAAACTTATGTATGGGCCCTACAAACCAGAAAAGGATTAAATCTAGATTTTTTAAGGATTTGGAAATACATTGAATCTGTATTTCTAAATCCTTCTTTAATACATGGTAAATCTATATTTTTAAATATAGATTTCCAAATCCTTCTTTAATACATTGTAAATCTAGATTTCCAAATCCCAATGAAAATATTTTAAATCTAGTTTTTCTGATCCCCTCTTTCTTTATTTATCGCATATAAATATATGATGGTGGTATTCATTAAAAATCTCCATTGAAAATCCCAATACCTAGAGACAACAACTCCATTAAAAATTCCTGTAGGGAATGTCAAGACTTAAAATTCTGTATAGGGACGTGAAATTCCGCATAGGAATTTTGTACCCAATGGGGGAACTACATATTTCTATGGGTCTTCAATGGAGACTCCAATAGAGAATGTGAACCTATTGAAATGTTCGTATGGGGATATGACTTCCCAGCCACTGCATGACGTCCAATGGACGTCCATTTTACATCCAGAAATCACTTACGGATATCCTTTGGATGTCTATTGGATGTCATTCAAATGACATACTATGAAAGTCCCTATAGGGACATCCACACGGAGGCCACAGTATGATATCCAATGGACATGATGTAAAATAAATCGTAAATAATATAAATTCCTATGAGAAATAAAAGAAACGACAGTTACTGGTTGATACCAAATAAATCGAGGTAATATTAGCTGTGGGTCTGCAACGTGCGCCCCCTGAGGGTTGCGCAGGAGGGGTTGTGTTTGAATCGCTCGTAATTATTCCGAGCACGTAACTAAGGAGTCACGTGGCACAATAACAAATGGTTCGACATTTTGGCGTGTTTAAACCACTCGGATGGATATCTTAAGCGAGTGATATGTTGTTTATCGTGTCTATAATCAGGTTATTATATTCCATCAACAGAATTTCGGTGAAAAAATACGATTGGGAAGACTGCATGAGATTTACGAAATACAAATCAGAAAAGGATTAAATCTAGATTTTTTAAGGATTTGGAAATACATGGCCCCTAGCTACGGCGCTGAAGCTAACGTGCTGGAATTGGAAAATCTTGTTTATTCGCAGTAATATGGCATTTATATTCATACTATGTGGCAACATAGGATAACAGTAATTAATGCCAAATAACTTGTATCAAGATTTTATGGCATTTCCTTCAAACTATCACGGAATTATCATTTAATGATAATAGTTCTCGAAGTCACATTTATCCACGTAAGTGACTACATATATACGCCTTTCTCTACGCCAAATTTTTAAGAACTGGTGCAACAATAGGTGCGACGTGTTATAGGATGGGTACATATGCGATACATATTCCGCGTCGATCGGTAGCTATGAATTACTATATATATCATACGTACTGCAACATGCCATGGCGCAATAGCACATTCAAATTGTTAAAATGAAAAAAATCTTTATTTTTTTTTTGAAAAGATTTCAAAATCTAGATTAAATCCGTGAACAATCCAAGATTAAATCTCGAAAAAATCTATATAAAATCTAGATTTAATACGTATTGTAGCGGACATAGCAACAAGTTCAATCTAGATTAAATCTAGATTTTTAACAGATACAATGGATGCAAAAATCCATATTTAATCTATATTAAATCTTTTTCTGGTTTGTAGGGGGGCAGAGGGCTCAGGTGAGGGTGGCTGCCAGTGAATCAGTGTGGACAGTTGTAGGTCGCGAGGTAAGGCAAGGGTGCCCGTTGTCGTCTTTACTTTTAAACAACTATGCTGAAGGAATGGTAAGAGAGGCATTGGAAGAATTAGATGAGGGAATCAAAGTAGAAGGCCGGCTGATAGAGTCAGTTAGATTTATGTTCGACCAGGCGTTGGTCAGTCGATCATCGTAAGGATTGCAAACTTTAGTAGATGCATTGGGAAAGCAGTGCGAGAAATACGGAATGAAGATTAATAATAAGAAATCAAAAGTAATGAGATTGTCTAAGATAAATAAAGCGAGAATGGTCATAAAAGTAGGAGGACACAAACTGGAACAAGTAGAACAATTTATTTATTTGGATAGTGCGCTAGAAGAAAATGGGCATAGAAGCAAAGGAAAAGAATAGCGCTAGTGAAGGAAGCGTTCAATAATATATATTATATAAGGGAGCTGATGACGGTGGCCTTAAGTAAGGATGTAAAAAAGAGGCTGGTAGAAAGCTTGATATGGAGTGTGGCATTGCATGGGGCACAAACGTGGTCTCTGAGAAAGGAAGACGAAAATAGGCTGAAGGCGTTCGAGATGTGGGTGTGGAGGAGGATGGAGTAGATGGAAAGGAAGACAAATGAGGAAATGCTTGACTTAGTTGATGAGGAGAGGAAACTCACTGAGGTTACGAGTCTCGGAAGAGTAGAGTATGCCAAAATTGGCATAATATAATATTAACTGAGAATATTCAGCAATTGGAAGGTATACATAGAATTTTGTTGATTTTATCATGAAATGTACCTTTTAGTGTGGCATCACATTGCAGATTAATGACTTCCAATTGACTATTAGGTGGAAGCCCCTCGATTTTACAGTCAAATAGATTTTGAAATTCTGAGCTTAAGCGTGCGGTCTTTCTCGAAACTCCGCAATTCGGTTCTCCACCATTATAGTACGTAAATACTATGGGGGAAAAAAGATTCCCGACAAACGGCGCACCGCCACTATCGCTCTGGAGAAAAATCGGCTTCCTCTCTTATGCCGTATTATTCCTAGGTCTCGGCAACAATGAGGGAAATTCGAACACAGCAAGGTGATGACTCATTGTCGAAGCCAGTGACGAATTACTGGCGGATTGCATTTCCCGAGCGTTACTCGCGCTGGCTTCCAAATTGAAGCGCATTAGACAGCCATGCATGCATTTGAAACGTATCATTTAACGCTCTCGTTCTCACCGTAGCTTCCTCTGCATTCTTTCTCTTTCCTCTCTTTTCCTTCAAGGCTTCGCTCCTACTCTCGTACTCTAGCAAGGTCCTGGGATTCACCCGCTGCCCACTATCCTTATAATCTGCGATACTTAAGGTGGCTCTATACCGGGGCTAAGAAGCTTGTTTCAGACGTTTCCCTCTAACGGATGGATTTGTGACGGATTTGCCGTGACAGCTGGAGACTTGCAATTTTTTTATTCTGTAGATGAAGAGTTATTTGTCCATTTAAGTGAAGTAACTTTATCATAAAGTGGTTGTGTTTTTTTATAAAAAATAGCAAACCTTTGGTTTTTACGAAATGTTTTGGTAATATTTCGGGGCACGTTGCGAAGGCTAGATTCCGAAATGAGGATTTTCAGCCCACTTAAATCGAAGAATCGTCTTTTATATACGCAAAAAATCAACAACCATTGATACTGTTTTCGTATTAAGGCTATAGCAATGTTAAGCGTTCAAGCCTGCATTGACAATGGAGTAGAACTTTTCCATCCCCACCCAAGGATAATCGTTCCCCACTACATTTTTGTGAGCGCCGCCTTCACAGTTTCCCGTTGGGCTTCTACCACCACAGTATGCGACCATAGGCGGCGACCGTTAAATTGAGGAGGCTTGGAACTATAGACCCACCTTAACAGAACACCGCAATGAACAAGATTTTCCGCTTTTAATCGTGAATGCAAACGTATGTTCATTGCATATTTCAAGCATGGTGGAGGATTTTCAATGGGTACGCAGATAAATAGCCTGTTGTGCGCAAATACAAAAGAATAAATAAATACGCAAATAAAAAAGACAAAAACAGTTAGTAAGAAAGATATTACATTTTCCTTATGACTGATTTCGTTTTTGAAATGTTGAACTATTTAAGTTTCTAGGTGGAGTACGTATCCGCTTTCGGTTATGTAACTGGAATTATCATATATTCCAGAATATTAAAAAAAACGTTTTATTGAAGGCATTTATTCAAGATGGAAGGGTTACCTTTTTCATACCGTAGTATTGGTAAATTGATATATTTTTCAGTATTTTAAATTAACTCCTTTAAAATAAACGCAAATAGAATAAATAAATTCTTGTTAGATGCACTGAAGGTCAAATTATCTGTCAACTTTATAAATAAATGCAAAGGAAACAAATTTTCCGGCCACTTAAAATCGAGATACATAGCAGAACCATGCCCTGGCGAACGGTTTAACTCCTACTTTACTATTAATCAGCATTTATTTTCGCCCCCATCACAATAAATGACTCGTTGAAGTCTTTGTCTCATTGATCCTATTTAATATTGAAATAATGTAGGGCGCCGACCAAAAGATGCCCGTATCTCTCGGATGTGACCTTTCAGTGTCTCTTAGTTCCTTCCATTGGAATTCAGCTATTCCTCGATCATTAAGTCGAAAATATTTTGTATTGGATTCAGGTACTGTGAGTTTGGAGAGAATGGTACTGTGCTGTGCTGTATACTGTACTGTGCGAGTGCTCCTCGAAAGATCTCCTGAGTTTCGCGCACTGCGGATGGGACAGTTGTCCTGAACAAATATTATTTCTTCGCATTATGGTACTACTTCGTTTATGTATGGAAGTGATGAAAATGAGAAAAATTCGGATGTAACACTAATTCGAAATGGTGTTCTCAACAGCAGTCCCGGCCTAAAAGCAGAAATAGCTCTCCAAAAACGCAGACATCTATGCCCAGATCTATTTTTCCTAGTTTTTTTTGGGTAATACCTGACAAAAGGAAGGAATATAATTTTTTATAAATAGGGAAATGTTCTAAAAAGTACCATCAATTAATAAAGTTATATTTACCTATAATTGTGTGTTCTCAATTGCTAAAAAAAATGTCCACAATCAAACCTTCTAATGCTTAGTCATCGATGAAAGTTACGATATTGCAATATGAATGGTCCATATTCCGCTACGAATGACAGAATTCTAACCTAGCCGCCTAATTAGTTTTGCTTATTGATGGCTTTCTTGCCAGACTGGAATTTTTCATACCGGCTTCATGGAGGCGGTTTCTCACTATACAGCTGCTTTTAAGTATAATACCCTCTTTATCACAGCCGCCCCGCCAACAGTAATAGGATTTTCAGCAGGATGTTAACGAATACTGCCATCATTATCATCGCGAGACGTGTATCTTGGTCTCCGCTTCTTTGTCGTGTTGCCATCGTCTCACCCCCTCCCTGTAGCATTTTAGCCTGCAATACAGTGTTTCTATTCAAATCCATTGCCCTCGATATCTGAGCGAGAGTTGAGCCTACCTCAACTGTCTCATCGATTTATAGTGACATAATGGAATTTTGTGAATGTCCCTTGAAGTTATCACTGAGAAAATAGAGTGTCTTCAAAAGAAAATGCATTCAAATCCGCATTCCATCTAACCTACCGATCAACTGCCATTAATCTTTTAGCGATAAGCCTTTGGTCTAACCTTCCTAACCTTTGCTTAAGGAAGACTATCTATCATTACCTGGTTTTGGTTGAGCCGTACGAGAGAGTTCAATGGAACGTTTCAAATGCATGCAAGGTTATCTGATGTGCCTCCGTTCTTGTGGCCAGCGCAAAACATGCTCGAAGCAGGCGAGCGGTCGTGAATCCATCACCGACTGGAACGATTAGTCCATCGCCTTACTGTGTTTGAATTTCCCTCGTCATGGCCGAGACCTAAGAATAATATGCCACCGAAAGGAAAGCGATTTTCGCCGAGAGCGATTGTAGCGGCGCTCCGTTAGTTGGGATTTTTTTCCCTCCATAGTACATTGAAATTAAAAAAATGGATATTATAAAATCCACTCTTAGCTTGCGGGCCGTACAAAAAGAGGCGATAGGCCAGTCTCGGCCCACGGGCCGTAGTTCTCTGATACCTGCTCTCGAGATAACATCATCCCGAACTCGAGATCCCTCTTCTCCTTCATTCCCCATCCCACTCTCCACGGTGGAGACCCCAGCGGCGGCTCCCTGGAACTAAACTAGCGTGATGGTTTAATCCATGAACATAGAAACTGTTTCTGATGGTTTAATCTGTGCCTTTAAAAAGTATGGAACAGCCTAAAAATGAAAACAATTAGAGGCGCATGAATGGATTTTAATACCACAAAAATTTAAAAAAGACGAACTTCTGATAAATTCATCTATAATATCTTTAGTCGCAACCAAATCGGCCGTATCCTTCTCTATGGAGTCCATCGACACGCTTTTTACTGTTGATGCGTTATGACACAGTTGTGTCATCTTCGTCGTCTTGATTGAGGGCAAGGAGGTTAGAAGTATAATACAGAATACATAAGAATATACTTCTGACTTCCTTGATTGAGGGTGTAATAATTTTCCGCACCATTCGCCATGGCTATTGCACCCGTATTGTTGACAGCGCGACAATTGGTAGCGCTTGAGGAGAAACGATAGTTCGGTATGGATGTACGCTTGCGGTGTAAAATGTTGCCATACTTTGCGTAGGATCAGATATCCTAACATCTGTGGAAGAGGATAAAGAAAGTGAGGTTAGATGACAAGGAGAAGACATGAATGATCATTTGGAATATTTCGCGACACGAACTCCGAGAAGCTGTTCGTGCTAGACTTATTTATTTTTTTATTTATTTGACAACACCCCCGAAAACAGCCACTCATTGGGCCTTTACATCGGGTGTATTATTCAACGAAGATCCACGATCGGCAAGGTACCCTTGTAGTCTATGGAAATTTGAATATTTGCCGGAAGAGAAGGATATTTACAAATATTAGTGTCTCAGAAAGAAATATATAAAACGAAATGCATGAAGAAAGTGGCGAGTCTTAACTGACTCAGCATGGCGTATTTGGAAGCATAGGAAGGAGCCTGGCGATTCCCAATTTTGTGACGAGAAATCGACATGCTTTCGTTTCATCACAGTATTGAGTTCATTATTCAGGATATTTAATGTCATTTTTCTATAGAGCTATTTTTACCGAGAGCATGTAAAAAATTCGAAATATATCGATCAGTATATTTACGGAGATTAACGGCCCCAGCGTCGCATTTAGTTCATCCTTGTGTTGACAAGTTGGTTATACGATATTTGTTCAATACAATTGGCCGTGTTGAATACATTACTACCGCAAAGAGGAAGTGCCCAGTGTATTTGACAGTGGTAGGCTCTTAACGCATTTCTAGGCAAATATTCTCCGTGGCTAATGAGTTAACTAGATTCATTCATTACAGTAAACTACCGGTTAGAGGTAGGTTGTGATGAAAGTCAGAGAATATCCAACGAACTCTTACACGTGCCGTGCCCTTTCTATCTCTAGTATTTCTTTCTTAATCTCAGCATAAGTCCTACCTTTCTTCATCCCATCCATAAAACCTATTCTCTTCCTTCCCCTTCCCCGCTTACCCAACATCCTACCCTCTATCACGGCCTTCAGCAAACCATCGCCCCTCATTACCCCTTCCAGCCACCTACCCTGTCTTCCCCTAATCTCATCTATAAGTTTCCTCTCCTCGCCCACCATGTCAAGAACTTCCTCATTTGTCTTCCTTTCCGTCCAACGCACCTTCTCCATCCTCCTCCACACCCACATCTCAAAAGCCTTCAGCCTATTTTCGTCTTCCTTTCTCAAGGTCCACGTTTCTGCCCCATACATCGCCACACTCCATATCAAGCTCTTTACTAGCCTCTTTTTTACATCCTTACTTAAGGTCCCCGTCATCAGCTCCCTTCTATTATTGAACGCTTCCTTCGCTAGCACTATTCTCCTCCTAATGTCTTTGCTACTATGTCCTGTTTCTTATAGCGTACTACCCAAGTAATTAAATTGTTCTACTTGCTCCTGTTTGTGGCTTCTACTCTTATCACCATCTTCGCTTTCTTTGTCCTAGAGAATCTCATTACTTTTGTTTTCTTATTATTAATCTTCATTCCGTATTTCTCGCTATGCTTTTCCAATGCATCTACTAAAGTTTGCAATCCTTTCGATGACCGACTGACCAACGCCTGGTCGTCTGCGAATCTAACCGACTTTATCCGCTGGCCTCCTACTTTCATTCCCACATCTAGCTCATCCCATGCCTCTCTTACAATTTCCTCAGCATAGATGTTAAAAAGTAAAGGCGACTACGGGCACCCTTGCCGCACCCCACGACCTATAACTGCCCATCCTGATTCATGTACCCTGAACTATGTAGTGTATTATCGGCAATCCAGAGGACTCTGATAAAGACTATCAGATGACTTATGCCACATTAAATAATTTCTTGTGTATAAGCCAAACCTGGTTAGTGATACAATATAAAGTACTCGGTTAATCCCGTTTTTTATGAAAAATGAGTGTATAATGCATCATCTGAGGGTGAAGACTCAAAATATGCTAGTGGTGACAATGAATTTTCAAGTGAAGAGCAATTATGATATGCGTATGAAGCATGCTGAAAACTTACCCATGGGAGTCATATGCTTCAATAAATGTGCAGAACACTAATAGTAACTCTTGCACTCTTCACTGAGCACTTCGTTTTCACCAGGGCTACAAAGTCCAGCGCATTTAGATTCTGACCCGAAGATTTATAAGTACCAAGCGGGATATTTTCCAGTGTGTTCAGACATCTTTGTAGATCACTCAAAAAAAAAGTCCCACGCCATCTATGGTGGGATGACCGAAATATCCTGGAACACATGGAGAAAACTGGAGTTCTCCTGGAAATGCTCTAAAATCTTTATAAACAGAGCTAGATCGATGATTTTTTTCCATTGTAACCTATTTTGGACGTAGAATAGCATTGCTAACTTAGCATAAGCTGTTAAGTGACAAAATTCAAGGTAAACCTGGAAAATCCTACAATTTTCTGGGACGCGTAGGTAATTTCTCCGCATTGATGCTGAATGTCCATTGTCATTTCTTTGGATTGCACCTGACTTGCAGTACATGCCCCGCAATTTTGAAGAAGACCGAAAATACTTCAATAATAATAATGTTTATTTGTCCAAAGACAGAAATACAAAGAATACTTATGGATGTTTTGCATAGGACACGTCAGGGATAAAAATTAAATTAACAATGAGAAAGATAGTCATTAAAGCTGTGGAACATATGATCTAGTAAATACATCAAAAACTTACATTTAAATGCTGTAAGGCACATAATATGTTTTAGACAGGTGGGAAATTTGCTGCATAAAATAAGGCCCATGTAACGGGGTCCAAGATCAGTACAATTAGTGCGAGCATAGGGGACATGAATGATATTTACATTACGGGTACAGAGATTATGTACGTGAGCATTAGTGACAAAAACACTTAAGTTCTTTTTGACGGACTCAATTACAGTAAATGTGTAATTACTTGGAAAGGGCAGCACATTGAACTGCTTGAAAAGGGGGAGACTATGGTCAATATACCTTGCATTGGCCATCAATCTCAAAAGTTTTTTTTGTAATTTAAAATCTGAAATACCTTGAGGGGATGAACCCCAAAATAGCAAATTTGGAACAATATGTGAGTAAAAAAGATCAAAGTACAGTGATAGAAGAACATCTATAGAAACAGTAGAGCGAATGTTCTAAACAAGAAAACAGAAGTAATCAAGTTTCTTTAGAAGCATATAAGATAAGCATATAAGAATCCCAGTATAAATTAATACATTAGAATTTAAATGAATGCCAATAAATTCAACCTATGGTAGGATTAAATCTTCAAAATAAATATTTAGTGCTTGAGTAGGGGTGTTTTAAGAATAAATCTCATGACTTGGATCTCATGACTTGAATCTCACAGTTAATTTTAAGAGAATTGTTAAGTGACCAAGAACTAATTTTTTGAGCAGCAAGATTGCATTTTTCAGCGAGTTCCTGAGAGGAAGCTGGTGCTATTAAGATATTGGTATCAACAGCATAAAGGACAGGATGACTGCAGGGAATGCTAACCAAATTATCAGGTGGATCATTAATATAATATAAGGAATAATGTAGGCTCAAGAATAGAGCCCTGTAGAACACCGTGATTATTCACTTGAGGGGGAGATATATGTTTCACACCATATTGATTAATAAAAGCACGTTGGGTTCTACCCTGGACATAAGATATTAACCAGTCTTTTGGTGGGCCTCTGAAACCAATTCTAACTTTTTCGAGAGTAGATTATGGTTCACAAAATCAAAAGCTTTTGTGAAATGAAACAGTAATGCGCACATGTGAAGTTTATCATCAAGAACATTTTGTATGTGATTGGCAATTTCATATATGGTAGTTGTAGTGGATTTATTTTTACGAAAGCCTTGTTGATGCTGAGAAATAATGCCGGAGGATTCCAGAAAAGGAACCAAACGCCTATGATAGTCTTTTTCAAAGATTTTGGACAGCTGAGTTTGAATAGCAATTGGTCTATATGAATTAGGATCCAGTGATACCTTTTTCTTCTAAACCGGAATAATTGTTGAAGTTCTAAAGCAGAAGGGAAGGTGCCCTCGACAAATGAAGCATTTATGAGGTGTAATAAAGGGTCATTGATAAGATAAAATCAGATCTTATTGATGAAGTTAGGCCGGTCATCAATGGGTAACACTTTTTTAGAATGGGTATCACATCAATGGGTAACACTATATTTAGTACCACAATAATTAATTATAATTTTAAGTTCATTTTCTGAACAGGGAAAAAGAAAAAGTGAGGTAGCAGACTTTGTAATGTTATGGAAAAGTGACTGCTTAGTAGGTAGGTCTAGAGATGGAAGGGTCGTGAAATGGTAATTGAAATCTGTTGCCAAGTTTACAGCATTTTATTGGATGTGTAATGAATAGAGGAGGCAGCAAATGTTATGGATTCATTAATGATCTTCCAAATTTCACTAGATTTGTTGGTACACTTTAATAATCCCTTATCATTATTAGTAAGTTAACCTTTTTTGATAAGGAATCGATAATCCTTTTTAAGTTATTTATATTCAGCATCCAAATCCTTGTTACAAGGAGACTTGCTCTGAACATATAAGTACTTAAGATAAACCGATAACATACGAATTTCGTCAGTAATCCACAACTTTTTGGCGATCCATATTAGAAATTTCACACACTTTCAATGAAAAACCCGTATAAAAATAAAATAAATGCTTATCATAGAAAGCAGAGAATTTAAATTAAAATGCAGACTCTTCATAGAAGCCAAACCATGTTTCAGCTTTTAAATGACGCTTTAGAAAAAGGTTTTCCATTTTTTAACACATGAGCAGGCGAAGGCCGGGATCTCAACGAAGGAGCAACTGAAGATGATGGGGAACCACCAGCCAAACATAGTTTTAGAACACAGTACCAATACAATTCTTTAAGTATTTTCATTGAGTACCTGAAATTTACAATTTTTTATTTATATTTTACCTGTTATTTGTCAGATATCGTTATTTACTAGTCCGCGAAAATACTAGAATACCAGGATGCCCACGATTAATTTACGTTATGTATGTAACTAAAATGTACTTTTCCTGTACCTTTTCCATTATTATTATATCCAGGAAAATTCAAAAAACGGATTTTGCTTACTCTTAAAAATTTTCTCTTCCCCCCTGCACATTCCACTTACCGCCACGCATCGTTTCCCCAGGCGAGCAAAAAAATACGGTCGCGCTAGCTAAATTTAAAAATTAGTTCCAGACGAAGTCGGGGGTTTTTCCAAGAAATTCCTGGAAATATGTGCGGTCTTCTTCAAAATAGCGGGGCGTGTACTGAAAGCCAGGTAGACTCCCGAGAAACGACAATGGACATTCAGCATCAATGTGGAGAATTACCTACGCGTCCCAGAAAACTGAAGGAATTTTCCAGGTTTACCTTAAAATCTGTTACGTAACGGCTTATGCTAAGTTAGCAATGCTATTCTAAGTCCAACATAGGTTACAATGGAAAAAATCATCGATCTAGCTCTGTTTATAAGGATTTTAGAGCATTTCCAGGAGAACTCCAGTTTTCTCCAGGTTTTCCAGGATATCAATGAGTGGCCATCCCACCACAGATGGCGTGGGAATTTTTTTTGAGTGATCTACAAAGGTGCCGAACACACTGGAAAAGGTCCCGCTTAGTACTTATAAATGTTTGGGTTTGGAAGTAAAACGAGCTAAGTGCACTGGACTAACAACAGAATAATCAATATTTATCACTACGTTAGGTATATATTTAGTACTTGCCTATTGTTGTCATGATAGCTAATGAGTAAAAAAGTGCTCGGACAAATGATTGCTTCTGGGGTCCACTCTGGCTGCTATAATCATGTGCTTCTGCCTCTGTCACTGACATAACACTCATTTCAAACAGACGAAGCTGCTCATTCACCAATGCTGTCCAATTCTTTTCATAAAGCACATTAAGTCTTTCTGTGGAATGAGAAAATTTTCAATAAATGAGGTATGACAAATACCTTACGAGGATGAGCAGTGGTAACAGAGGTTACTCTTGTTTTTTAGAGGAGACCCAAGACAGATATCAGTCAAATGAAAGGGAAAAGACACCAGAAGGAAACTTAATCATGCCATATTTCTCTTCCTCTGATTTTTCAATTATTAATTAATTTATTTATTTATTTTTATTTATTTCATTACCACCGAAAACAGCACATATTAGCCTTTACATCAGAGTATTTTAACAATTAACAACGGACAAGCACACACAACCATTTCCTGGGAAGTGAAAAATCCTCCCCAGGCGGGATTCGAACCAGCGACCTTTGGGTTAGCAGGCGAGGACGCTACCCCGCCGCCACCGAGGCCGACAAACACATTTTCGTTATTTAAGGACTGTGGTTGAGCAGTTAATGTTTTTGAAGTGATATATGTGCCTGGCAGAAGAAAAAGTAAACTGATTTAATAACTAGAAGAAATTAATGGAAGGAAAAGGTAAAATGCCGAGCTTCTTTTAATCCAGAACAAAGGCGTTTCAAAAATTATAGATGCATAGCTATACTAGGAGATGAAGGATTTGATTCCCGAGAGGAGTTTGCATCACAACTAGCAGATTTATAAAACAAAATTAAGCAAGCTAAAATCGCTAACTTGATGGATTACTTCATTCTTCAAACTTTAAAGTTGATGCACATTCAGAGGGAATATTGATTTTCACCATTATAATGAATATGAACATTCACAAAGCAACAATGATTTGGTTTTTTAATGGGTAGGACAAAAACGAATGGCATGAAGAATATACAGCAATTAAAAAATTGAATGTAAGGGCACCATTATAAAAAATGTTAACATTGTATATCAAAATGAATTTATTGTAATATGATTTTTGTTGACAATTAAATGGAAACCAATTAATATTTGGAAACTTATTTGGATACCTCAGGACCACCAGTTTCCACACTCGTGGACATCAAAATTGATTAAGAATGAAATGTTTTTTCCCTTAGGCCTGATTTCTCCGAGAATATCAAGGTAAAAAGTTAATAGAACAATCTTAACAGCATTAAGGATGTCGCTGATATTCGCCCAAAACCTGGGGAACTTTTGCCCAAGTGTGCTAGGTGCTGCTTAGAGAGGCAAAACAAGAACACGTTGGTATTCCCGTGGCTCTCATCCAGCTGTGAGGATAAGCCGGCGAGAATGGCTGCGGCACACGTGACATAAGGGTGAAGGATGAGAGAAGAATGTGGTGCGCGGGTTGAGGAGCCCTTTTCTTTTAAAGAGACAAGGGGGAGTTGATTCTCTAACCCGATGGGAATTTTTGACCGGCAGGGGGAGTGAAAAAAGAAAAGAAACCTAGGGGTTGTAAGGCTCTGGTGTACCTGGGGTGGCGGGCGCGATACCCCGGAAGATTGGTCGTTCGGGCGCTCATAACCCCGCAACAAAAGCCTCCCAAGCTCACTCCCTACCCCCCTTTTTCCCTTCTTTCCACCTCCTATTGCCTTACCCGGGAGGGTAATTGGCATCTTACGAGATGGGCTTGAGGTGGAAAAGGAGAGAATAAAGGCGGATATACGTATGCACGCGTTCTCCACGTGGTCCTCCGCCGCCGGGCCAATCTACTTCCTTCCCGCCTTCCCATTCCTTCCTGCCTTCCCCTAACACTTCTCCTTCCTCGCCCGGCTGACGGTTTTCCGTTCGTCACTCGAAATGGTGCCACTGCCATCCAGTTTAAGGCTGTCGTCTAAATGCAAATGGCTCCCTGCTTGCGTCTTCATTTTTGCCGGCGGTGATCTCACACCCCGATGGGAGGCATAGGGACTCGGTGGGGAGGAGTCGAGGCGCCAAGGCGCCTAGCCGAAAACCGAAGGGACCAGGAAAATTCAATTATTTCTCCCACCGCCCGGTGCGTTTTTCATCGCAATCTGCGGTGACGCCTAGACTATCGTTCTCAGGGAATGGGCCGAAGAAGAGAGAGAACTTCTCTCTCACACGCGTCTAAGACTCGGAGAATTATTACGTCAGACTCGAAACTATAATTGAAAAATATATATTGGAACTCATTTTATTGACAAATCTTGGCCACCACGTATTCTTTGGTTTCTTTTTATTCCCTATGTATTGAATTTGGCCTAATTTTTCCTCCCTAAATGCCTGTCAACCCTAAATCAGTAATTACAATAGCTACTAAATTTGTCAACCTAGAACTTTCACCCCTGATATTGTTACACATTCAAATAAATTTGATATAATTACCTCCCTGAATGAGGAAATAAAAGTACTTCGTCAAATAAATGCTTATACATTTCATCGAGGGAAGGGGTTTTGGTCCGTGGCCTACCGTCATTAACTCGACCTCAGTAAGCGAAAAGTTCACCACCGCATGACTAAAGATTTGCGCAAACAATGCCATCTTCTTTGCGTGAACCATGAATTCCTTTGTCACTCGTTTTTTTATAATTTCAAAAACCTCAAATAAAAATACTGTAAGTATTGTTTTCGAGAGTGGAGTGGAGGGAGTAACACCAACGCCACACCAAGCACGAAGTTTTTCAATTCGATCTGGACCCTCTTTCTTTGCTATGACACGTGCCTCGTTGGATTTTCCGTCTGCTGATGAGCTTCAGCGTGTGTTGCTCTGATGAAAGGTCGCAAATGGAATGGGGATAGTGAAGCCAAAACTTCACATTCTCCAGCAAGCTGTGAAAAGGTCTTATTCCGAGAGACACGGCGGAGCAGCCCCGGGGGAGAGCGGACTGCCGAGGACGTAAAAGGGAATGAGCCGCACCGAGAGAATAGGTTGGGGAGGGGGGCGGGGTCTGGAAGGTTGAAGGGTTTACGTTATTCGCGGGTGGAAAATGCGATAAGGGCTAGCGGGGGACATTTGGACTGAGATGGCCGTGAGCAGCATCGTTAAGGTTATGGAAAACGACGATCGGCGCGCGTCGCCCACTTTTGAGGAGAGGCGAGGAGAATTCGAAGACAGCGAACAAAAGGGTTCGCTTTTAGGCGGAAGCACTTCTCTTTTCTCCGAATGAAGTCGACAAAACAGAGCTTGCTCTTGGGAAAAAATAACGAAAGAAAAACAGGGAAAACATCACAGTTGAGTTGAATTTATTTCAAAGTGGATTAAGTACCTAATTGCCTTAAACAATTTTTCCACCCAAGCTTAGCTTCATAATTTGTCGTTCTCACCACCTGCTATTATATACAACTTAACGTTTCAGTTGAAATGAAGACGAAACATTGGGCGAAGTTCCGAAGAAAAAATCAATGTGTGAATCAAGTAGTTTTTATTGACTCCCATGACTGAATTATAATCTCATTCATACAGAAAAAGAAAAAATAAATCGGGGTTAATCGAGATTTCAATAAATCAACACATACATTTCTTCGTTTCACGAACCATTAGTGACTAAAACAAAAACAGCGCGAGACACAAGACACTCCGTTTGCATGGGATTCACTTTCGTACTCTACTTTTTCCAATTCCTTCTCTCTATTCCTCCCCTTTGTCATGGCTGGTATCCTAACTCAGCTGCCTACCTCAGCCCCAGCGGCGGCTATGATGGTATTACGTTGATTTATATATGTATTTATGAGCTAAGGGATCACTTTCTTGTTCATATAAAATCAAGCTGTCACTGATACGCATCCAATCCCATGCTTGCTGCTAATTCCCTTCACTTTGCTCGGACGCGAGAATCCAAAGGAATGCCTACATGAGCAGTCCAATTAAAAGTTATGCAATTGATAACGTATGTCACCGGGAATAAAGTACCAAATAGAATCCATACCACTCCTAACATAACGCCTTTATGTTATCGATGGAGTTGATTTTTTTCCACTTCGGGGACCATGGAGTTGAGTTTGCTGTAAACATAAAAATATTCAACCACAAGGATATTAGACCCTGTAAACTAAGCTATCTCTCAATATAAACGCGTTCAAATCCCGTAGTTTCAAAATGCTGCACGAAAGTCGTCCGATACGCACTGCCAAAAATTTACCATAATTCTGCATTACTTGTGATTTACCACAACGATGCAATACTACATATCTACGAGAGAACACGCCAAGTTGCACAGGAAATTACACAAAAAAGAATATTCTTTTTTAATTCCACTCTTCTATTGTTTCTTTTAAACACTCTTAGAAAAACCAAATGGACTAAAAAAGTTGAGTTCCCATAATCACTGTTGCGCACGGCAAAATGTTTCGTAAAAAGTTGAGCAAACCTATTGTTCCAAATCAAAAAAACATTTCATGTAAGTAGAACCAGCTCTATTAAAAACTGACGAGGCCAGGCTTTTATGGAAATATATAACCGTGCAAAAGCACAGTCAAATAAAATTTAGTTTTACAAATGATTTTGTTAATTTGTTTAGGAAATTTTTGCAGTGAGTTTGCAGAGAAATTTTTGCAGGAATAAGATTGCTCGATGCGACCTTAAAATTGGAACCCTTAAATGTCGCCAAAATTACCAATTGAACCAGAGCAGATACTTAATCGATTCCACCCGACGACAAGTCTCACAAGTTTTTGAATATTCCCCTTTCCCATGGCAAGTTTAATGCTCAAGCCAGAAGTTTTCCCCCGTAAGAGAGCACCTCCCGCTTTTCCTCTTCCAAACCACCCCCCAACTCGCCCAACCCAACCCAGCCCCGAGTTCCGCCGCAAATCAGAGCCGCCGCCTGGGGGAACAGTTCCCCCCTGAAATTACCTACCACCTTGCGAAAATTAGATTGCACGAGAGACTTAACATTACTTAACACCGAAAATTACGCCGCTCCTCACATATACCTACCCCTCAGGAGAGTCCTGGGGTCTTTTCGTGGGCCGCGGAGGAACTACCGCGCATTATCCCAACAAATTACACCGGAAGCAGTCGAATTTCGCCCCACGTAACGGGTAGCTACCCAAAACTCCTCCACCTGAGGTGAAACCACTGGAGTGTCTGAAACTGCCGGCTGGCTGGCACCCCGTGTTCTCGAGTAGGCGGGTGAGCACCCACCGCAAACTTTGAAATCTTCCGGGTGGCGGAAGGTGGATTAGTCTTGGGAGAAGAGGAAGGAAGAGGACTGTTTCAACCCATCTTCAACCAGCTCAGGGTAAGGCCGACCCTGTAAGGCTTACTCCCTAAAAAATTGGCAGATGTTAAATATTCACTGGTTGGGTGATGCTACGAGAACGGATAAGAGTCGAACGGACGCATGAGAGGCTAGTATGCATCAATGGTTTGAAACTAAGACGCTCCGGGAGGAAATGTTATGGGTTATGAGCAAACCGAGGCTTAAGAAGGCCAATTTTCGGGTTCACCTGGTAGATTCAGGATGAGAGGAGATCCAAACTCACGAAAAAATATTTATTATTTTTCTTTCACCCGATTATGAGGATGCACAATCGAAGTATTGTCATCGTGGATGAAAAATATTCTCCGTGGAACAGTTGAAAGTCTTATTCCAACTAGTTTCTTTGCCTTATGAAATGTAATTTTAGAAAACTCAAGAGAGTACGCATGAGGAAATGCATGAATGAGAAAAAAGAGAACGGAGTATGCAAGAATAGACAGATAAGCGGCTTATTGGAACGAGATTGAGACAAGGCAGTCCCTTCTTTCACCCAGTCATTCAGGGTGGGAGGGCCGAAGAAATTGTCCACACATTTTCAGTAGGAGCTTGTTTCATTAGGACGAATGAAAACGGCGCACAGTGGGCTGAAATCGAAAAAAGCTAGCCAAAAGTCAAAAAGTGATTTTTTCAAGCCAGGAAGCTGAAACTTTGCAAAAATATTTTTAAAAGACCTGTTCATGCGATGATGTAAAGCATTTTCCTTAGTACTCAACAATTAACAATTTGCATGAGGTCAAAGTTGTACAAATTTTGAAAAAATGGTATACACTCAATTTTCTCACGAAATCTTCAAAATCAAGCCCTTGCTAAGCCTTTATGGGTAAAAAATTGGAATAAAAAGTGATGCAGTTAGATGAAAAAGTTTTTAATCTTTGTTTTAATGTAGTCTACTTGCTATTTTGTCATTATTTGCCAAATACATTAAACAAAATGGCGGACCCTCATTTTTGGTCATTTTTTAAATATATGTAGAGAAATACTTATTTGCATCGCCGAACATCGCAAAGTAACTTATATGGGGAAACTCGACAAAGCTTCCACAGTGAGAATCCGATGAGTTATCCTGCGACCGTTTGCGACGCCGAATTTCACATCAGTTTTTCGATCGCGCGGTCGAGTCATGTCCAACCCGCCTGTAAGTTGGCGCGGCAAGTGTGTGGAATGGGTTGTAGCCACATTCACACCGCTATGGAGATTTTAGAGATACAAACATTGAAAAGAGCCTCCACATATTATATTTTGGAGAAATCGCGGAAAAAATGACGCATTTTGTCACTTGGGGTAAAGCTTTAGGAGGTACTGAATGACTGCTTTCTTCGAGTGCACCGGGGGCGTTTCTCTTTTTAGATAGTCTACATCGCCTACTGACGAATATGTACACTTTTAACGGAGACAGTATGCATACCACACAGGATTATTGTCTCTTCGAGGCCACCAGCCCACAGCTGGTGTCGCACGGCTGCAACTCCCCCGCCCTCTGCACTGAGGTTGGGCGTACGGCGAAGGGTCGTTTATTGCCACCGCGGAACGTTTTCGGGGAATCTGCGGGGTTACGATTCCGATGCTTAATTATTTTGTGTATTTTTAATGTCAGTGTTATTTTTCATTCAGTGTCAGGGAGAAATACCGTGGAGGGAAATAATTTGCTGTACCCTTTTACATCATGATTACGTAAGTTTACTTTTTCTTAAAACGTAACAAAATATACACTACAAAATTCACTTTTTTGCTTGTATTTCTACTATTCACTATCTGAATATTGCATCATCGCATGCACAGGTCTTTTGAAAATATTTATGCAAAGTTTCAGCTTCCTGGCTTGAAAAAAATCACTTTTTGACTTTTGGCCAGCTTTTTTCGATTTCAGCCCACTGTACGGCGCGGGCGCGGCGGAGTGAATGGTAACATTTCTATTATTGTGATGTTATTCCAAATCGTGCGGCCAGAGTCGAGAATGACGGAAAAAATATGACTTCCTTAAATTCGTAAAATCAAAGATATATATAGCTGACCCTTAAGTGTTTACTTACTTCACAATGGATATCCGAGGGTAAATTTTAAATTTTCCCGGATAATCACGAAGCTACACATGAAGCAACAGGAAATGACAGTTTTTTTTCAGTTCCATGAAAATAGGAAGTTACTCTATACGCACATGGCTCAATGAAAAGTACTCTGAGAATTACATTTTACACTACTGAATACAATTTACGTTTCAGAGTTCTGATATAGACCCCTTAAGTGTTCCCCAAAGCTCTTCTTACTCGTAGGCTAACACATTTGACCGCATGAAATCGTACCCTTCACCCGAACACATCACAGTAACTACAGTAATAGTTGTACACTAAGAACCTTTCCGGTAAATTTCCATTCTTACCCGCTGAGAAGTCGTGCAGCCATGAATAAAACTGGCCTTCTCTTTGATGGAGACAAGGTTAGCACCGAGGATACTTCTGCAGTTGCTCCAACTACGAAGGTGCTTAAGCAACGTTTAGCCTGAGGTCTAAACACTGATATAAAGACAGTATCTATGACCAAGTCGTGATCTGAACTCGCAATACGTGGGTTTCCTGGCCCTCACCACCAACTCGCTAACAGGTCGTGCGGGATATTCCAAAAGGTTTATTCTCGCGCGAGAAAGCAAGGTAAAATGACTACCAATTCATGTATCTCTTTCCTTCCTACCACCATCAAACACGTCTGTTTGTTTCCAAAAGTCTATTGAGGCTTCACCAAAAAGAGAATAATGGCCTCGCGGTGGACTTGTGAAGAATACTGTAAAAATTCCCAAGAGAACAAGAGAGAACCGGATAGATAGCCATCTCATCAGGCTATTTCAATGCTCCAAGATGCGTTAAATAGCTATGGTATTGGATTGTCCGCTTATTCACTCATTTTACCGGAAACGCACCAATTTTAAAGTGATAAATGAATTTGTGTACGCCTCCCCGTTATCCTTCCACTCCTTATTCCACCTCCTTGACCTCCTCCTCCACTTCTCCTTAAGATCCCACCTTGAGTTAACCTATTTTTCACCCTCCCTAAAGCATTAAATACCCAACAAACGACCTTGTCAGTAAGTATATATGCCCTCCCAGACCAAAAGTTATTCACCTGAAAATGACATTTTGCCGTAGACACAAGGGCCGTTTTTCATCCTGGGTTAGTAAACTTTAGCGCGTAATATCCTGATTCATTTTTATAATCATAAAGACCAAGTACACAGACCTCTTAAAGTTATCGAAAAAGCACATTCCTCGATATGGAAACCGGCGTCACTTTCACTGAGCAAATAACGAGCGCGACCCCGTATCTTTTAATTCCTCCTTCAACCCCCAAATTTCACACTTCACAGAAATGTTTTGTGAAAGACGTCCGACGGATGGTATGGCATTTTTATTGCTTTTCGCTTATTTTGTTTATGCTTCCTTATAGATCCGCATAAGTATTCATTTCGCTACTTCAAACTGCTGGGCTATCTTTTTATTCGTCAGTCAATGTTGTATGCTACCATGTGTTTTAAAATAAGTAAACGCACCACTCAATTTACGGAATACAATGTAACGTCCTCCAAAATTTTTGCAATGCACCTAAAATATACCAAAAAAAGATGATCTACCAGAGAAAATCTTGTATTTTTGATTTAAATTTCTTCACCTATTGAATTTCAGGTGTTACTGTAATTTTTTGCGACTGAGTTCTCATTTCAGCCATGGAGACAAGATGTTCCAGGCTGTAAATAAAAGCCATTGTATTGTACATATGTGCTGTGCTTCCGCAACTTATTCCCCTCACTCAACTCTCTTCACTCGACACACCTCCTCCACCTACGCCCTCCGAGTGCTCTGAAATCCTTGATTAACTCAAAACGCGGGCCTTTCCTCAATAAACTAGCGTGCCCACCTCCTACTCCTCATCAGGGCCGCGTAGTACCCAGCCTATCTCCTCCTCCTGCACGGCTCCGTTATGCCCCGCTCCCAGAGCCGTTCACCTGTGCGCCTTCAGCACTTAGTCCGTAATCTCATCTTCCTTCAATCCCCTGCTCCACAGCCGTTCCCCCCTCATCTGCCGCACCTCTCGACAACAGTTCGGAGGGCGGCGGTTGCTCGACACCGCCAACTCGGCTGAGCGGTAGCAGAGTAGTGAGGGATTAAAAAAATTAAATCTGAATATCTCCTTAGCTGAAAATTATTTTTTTCCCGAAAAAAAGTCAATATTAAGAAGGTATTTTGCGGTTATTGGAGAGGCTAGGTCAGGAGGGTCGATTCCGTACGCGAAGATGTAAACCGAGGGAATAAAGACTTGGGAGAGAGGCACAAGACAGCTATTAAACAAGAGTTTATTTCCCACCCCGTGGGGACTATTAAAACCACTCTCCATATCGGTGGGTTATGCCGACGAAACCGCCCGCGTAAAATAAAGAGGAGTAGACTTCCACTCCGCTGTAATTAAAAACTCGTTTCTCCCTCGAACGATTCGCGATTTCAAGAATCCACGGTTGAAAAATGAGCACCCAAAAGTTGTGATGTTTTGTCATCATGTGCCCTTCCAACGACGGTAAATCGGTCGACAATTTCCATAATTCCGGACAGGAAGGTACACAGTTAAAGAGTGGTTCCTTCTTTTTGCTACAGCCACGTACGGTGGATCACTGAGCATGAAAAGGTGGGTATTCCTTTCAGCCAAACCTCCAAGGCGGGGGGACATAGGCGGGGGGGAAGGGTAAATAGGGGGGGGCAATCAAAGGAATGGTATATGGGTAAGGGAATTACGAAATTGGTTTGGGAATGTGGTAACTTTCCACTATCTCGGGGATCAGGTTAGTGCCGTGGAAGTTGACGTGATTGCTTCCTATCCCGAGGAACCGAGTTCGGTCCCCAGCAGTGGCGGGGTTTTTAGTGGAATCCCGATTCCTCCCTATGCCTTTTGCAGATCCCATGTGGAGAGCAATTCAAGAGAAGCACCATTGGTTTTAAGCGCCTGACCTGTGGCGCCATTGGGTTTAAGAGTACTTATTCTCATGCCGACGTCAGATTCATTTTCACCCTTTCTCCATTCCTCAAAATAAAGCTTACTTGACAAACCTACCCACCCATCCTCAGCTGCGCATATGACCTGAGCTGTCGGTCCCCTCCCCTTAAAACATGCCATTTTTGCTGTCACGCACTCTGTGGTATTCGTGCCACTGAATTTTTTCATTTGTTTAATGGCCATGGCAAAGAAAAAGTTTTCGTTCTGGCACTTTCTTCGAAGTTAATATTATTTCTTAGGGGCCGTTCAAGTATAACGTAAGACGTTTTGGGGAGGGAGGGAGATTGGGCTTTTCTTACGTTGTCTTACGTAGGGAGGGGGGAGGGTGAGGGAGTCCGAGACAGTATTACGTTAGATATGTCACTTCTGAATTCGTACTTTTATAACTTTTTCAAATTCTTTTCGGAGGAAAAATATTACTTTTAGGATCAACGCCGCGGCGGCACGCCTGAATGTATGCTAAACTATAGAAGCACGAGCAACTAATTCGTTGCGTTCATTAGTTTGTAGATGTTGCATTTTCAAAGATAACATATTTGCGAGTTGTGCGTATAGCGAATCGCGAAATATCGAAAACAGTTATCGATATCCGTGATGAGGTCAGTTTTTGCACATTTTTACATAGAATCCCCCATAGTTTACTATCTATGTCCATGGCTTCAAAAATGTCTGATAACTTACGTAAGATTGGGAGTGGAGGGTTCATAAAGTCTTACGTTGTCTTACATGGGGGGGAGAGAGGGCTAAAAAGTGATAACAATCGCCTTACGTAATACTTGAATAGCTCCTTAACCCTGAATAGGTGAAACAATGTCATATCAGAGAAAGCAATGCGTATATAGCTACTTTTTTAAAATCAACCAACTCAATCAAGAATTTTATCATATTACCACTTTTGAGTATTCATCTTTAAAACCTTTGACAGTTTGTGTTTAACTATCATCCTTTCGTCTGTTTTGTACGTGACTAGAGACCACACTCCCCTCTAGGAAAAGAATGTTTAAACTCTAATAGCATTAGTAGTACTAAATTCCTTAATTAGATCACTGTAGTCCCAGCGAGAAGTTTAAATTAGACTAGTAAAACTCATTGTACTACAGATGAAAGCCCATTCTGTTCAACTGTTACATTTAACTATTTAAGTATAACACATAGCAGCGCTCCTATTTCATGAAAAGATACCAATTTTACAAAGGTTCCTTACACCAATAGGCCTTGTTCCCACTAAAAAATCTCCGAGGCGAGAGAAAGGATAATCTTCACCCGTGGGTCTCAACTTAGGGGGTGAAAGCAAAAAATGCAAGTTCTCCCTCCAGCTGGGACCTCTCAGCCCTCTCCCGTTCGGAGAAGGGAAATGCTAGAACGCTTATTCTCGACAAATTACGGGAAGGGGCGAAAAGATACGACCGCTTTTACAGCGGCGATACAGTCATGAATTTTGCTGAGACCACAAAATATTTTAATATCACTGGATTGCCTCGAGCATGGTAGAATTTAGACTGTCAAGGATATCAGCCTGCTAACTTTTTTTTAATAAGTCGCTTATATACTGACTGAACTCAAAACTATAAGTGCTTTGTAATTAATGAAACCTACTCAACGCTGAGCCTCCTGTTGCCTCCAAGGACTAAATGAACAGCAAAGTATTGAAATATGTACTTTCTCTGGATTTGTAATTTTTTAGCACTCAAGAATTTCAGCTTGACGATTAAGTACGCCTTAATAACTATAATCCGAATTTTTATCGATTAATTATCGATTTAAAGGTAGGTAGGTATGGCAGATTACAAAATTATTTCTAAACATAACGTTTTTTCGCACTTAAATGTTTCCTCAAAAAATTAAGTTCTTCGGCCCATTCTTCTATGTATCTCTCTTCATCCCATCATAATTTCTCATCCTATTCTCTCTCTTCCCAGATCATCCATCGTTTCCCCCTCAATGACATCCTTCCACATCCAACTTTCACGTACTGTAGGATTTGATGCTTTACCGGCGAATTATTCCAGTAAAATTCTCTCGGGCTTCCGACCGGGTCAAGTTCTCCACCTCCATCTCCACCGACGTTTCGATGGAAGACTTTTCCGTCGTCCTCAGGGCTGTTGATGCCGGGTGTCAAAGTTATCGAGTTAATATACTCTGCTTTTCAGGTCAGGTCATCTGGGATTGGTGGAGACACATTACTCTTTCCCGCCATCTTGAGAACGGGATTCCAAGTCCTGCTTAGGTGGAATCCATGGTCCCTATTGAAGTTTACAGTGGAAGGGCGGATTTCTATGGCCTCTTTAGTTAATCTGTCCCAATTTTACGTATTGTTTCCATCGTCTACGCACTCTGTCCACCAATTTTCGCAAGCGACGACCGTTTACCCCTTGAAATACTATTTCATTACTCTTCCTTCTTAAATGTATGAAGTTAGAGAGGAAATGCTATTATTAATGATATAAAAGCATAAAATACTATGCTGATACATTCTGTTACTTGGGCCTTCAATGTTCTTGGAGACTTAATTCAACAATTTTTGGTGAATTAAACGTCGAATATCCTTTTCATGAAAGGAAGTAGTGTTCCTTGGTAGGGATGGGCCAAACGCGAGAAAGGGATACATTGTAGAAATTCCGCATCATAGTTTCAATGAAATTGGAGGTAGTTTCCGGGGAAATGGAGTATTCGTAGTTATTAGAGAAGGTGACCGACAGATGATATTATTTGCGCCTTTTAGGATAAGTGAGGAGAATCTACAGTTATGGATGTGATTATTTTGGAGATGAGAAGGGATTCCACAGGATAATCTCCTTGAATTCCACCCTTGAGTACTCGATCCCGGACCCCTGTAAGAAGAAGCTAGCACTCAAACTACCATATCAACTCGATTCTCACAACTCTGGTTTTAGCAAATGCCGAGGAAATTTAATGAGAGGTACATTTAAAAGAAAACCATACACAACAGAGACTCAATGATATCAAGTACTCAAAGAATATCATGCTAATTGTTCCGAGGTCGAAAAAAGGAAAATATATGACGACGAGGAAAAATATAACGTTTACTGACCTCCTGATTTTTGTGTAAGAAGATTACTTTTTCTTCGAATAAGTCGAATTAGTGCAGAGGTTAGAGTACTGGCGTTCACATTTGGTTGCGAATGAAATTCCAACGTTGTTTGTTTTTCACTGGTATTGCCATCCATACTACGGTGTTGATTGGAGAGCACTTCAACAGCTGTAGTGCTCCATTTGTCGTCGAACGGGACATTAAACAAAAAAAGAGGAAAACTATTATGAAAGGCCTGGTACTTTTACTTCTACTAAAGAAAATAAAATACATATCGATCACACAACCCACACCACCAAATGAAAATAGCTTTGGTTGTCGAGCGCCTCCATTCCCAACCATCTTGACCTTTTCTTCAATCCCAAAAAATTAGGAATTTTTTCTCGTTACACAACGCAACAAAATCTTGCTTTCCTTTTAAATTGCTTTCAGTGACGAACAAACGGTACTTTTTTACCAAATTCCAAGGTCCCTAGCGTTGGGTATATTTGGGATTTAAGTATTTAAAGGAGTAAGGAAGATTAAATGTATATTGACTTACCAGAATAAACTACAACATACGGCTTACTCCTATGTGGACAGCTGACAATGCGGCACCAAGTAGATTCTTATTCTCCATGGAAAATAAACGCTATGTCCTAACATCTCCTACCTAACGTCTATATCTACATAATACCCGAACAGCCACCCCAAGTGTGTGTGGCAGGGGGTGTGTTATCACCAAAATGTACTACACTGTGCCACAATAAAGTTAATGGAGCTACCACTATTGGTGTATTAGAAAAAACGTGCAAATGCTTGTCATGATGTAACATTTCACCAACATGAATTGCACTATAGACATGCCAAAAACGCTAGAAAAACTATTTGTATTAACGTATTTTTCAACTACATAAATGGACAGAGATACAAGAGATATACCCGAAACATTCACGGCGTCCTACTAGCACTAGGTAGCAGATGAGGATACAAGCATTAGGGAGTAAACCAACTAACTAGCTGCACTACTTATTGACAAGCCTTGTTAAAAGTCTCATTGGCAGCCATTATAGTCTCTTATCGCTCGCGGGCTCAGGGCTAGCTCACTGCTACCGAGTGCGTCCACCGGGTCGCGGATGTGGACCTTTAGATATAGAGGTTAGCAGCGAAACAAGCATGATTACTCGACGAATAAGTAGTCGAGGAAAAAAGCGGCAGTCCATCCTTGGGTAAGACGACGACGACATGAGTGAAGGTGGAATTACACTATAGGCGTGGTAAGGTACGGGTACCTAAACGGCAGTAGTACTGCGAGGTGAAAGGCAACGGGAAGCCACCAGCTAATTATCCCAAAGAGAAGCAGCTCTTTTACTTTTTATCTGATAATTTATATGCTAAAAGGCGTGATGGAATTCTCTCGAGTAAAATATTCCGGAGGTGAACTAGTCCCCCAGTCGTATCTCCGGGCGCGAGGACTACTCGAGAGGGTACATCAGTCAAGAACGATAAGCAGTTTTTTTAAGGATTGGTACCTGGAATGTAAGGTCGCTTCGGGGTTGCGGACGACTTGAAAACGCGAAAATGGAAATGAGAAGAAGGAGGAATATTTTAGGTATCAGCGAAATGAAAAGGCCCGAAGAAGGGGACTTCTGGAGCGGCAGCTACCGGATTATACACTCTAGATCTACGAATGGAAACGCAGGTGTTGGCAAACTCAGGAAAAGTAGCGGTATGCGAGTGAAAATCTATCGTCAATACAGTGAAAGGATAATTATGGCTAGATTGGAAAAAAAACCGAAGGAAACGGTGGTGGTACAAGTATGCATGTTCAAATCAGATTACGAAGATGACGACGTATAGGTTATTTACGACGGAATAGAAGAAGTGATAAGGAATCTTAAAGTGGATGAAAACTTAATTTGGATAAAACTTGGATCCTGGAATGCTAGTGTAGAAGAAGGCCAAGAGGGCCAAGAAGGCCAAGAAGGTGAGACAGCGGGGAAGTGTGGGTTGGGAAAACGGAACGATAGGGGAGAAAGATACATTGAGTTCTGCGTACAAAATAGCCTTTTCGTCATCAAAATACTATTTGGAAACCACCCGCGAAGAAAATACACGTGGAAAGTGCCAGGGGACAGAAGATGATTTCGAATAGACTATGTATTAGTGAAACAGGGATTTAGATATCAAGTAAAGGACTGCAAGAGCTACCCTGGTGCGGATATCGACAGTGACCATTATTTGGTCATGATGAAATGTCAGCTTAAGTTTTAAAAACTGATGAGACCAACGAAGATTCGCTGGCAGGTTGAAAAACTAAGGGAAACAGAACACCGATTAACCTATCAAAGTACCCTCGACCAAGCTGAAGAGGATGGAAACGATTCAGGATCAATCGAAGAGAGATGACAAGAGATCAAGACAGGAGTTATTAATGCAGTCGAAGAGAAGGTAGGGAGGAGAAACAGAGAATCGGAAGTGATGGATTACTCAGTAAGTCTTGGACCTAACAGATGAAAGTAGAAAGTACAAAAACTCAAAAACAGAGGAAGAACAGTAGTTGTATAAAATAATAAGAAATGCGATCACCCGTAAAGCAAGAAGGGCCAGAGAAGAATGGATGGAAGACTTATGTAAAGAGGTGGAAGGCACAAAGTTACTTCTTAGGGAACGGTAAGAAGTAATTCAATGAAAATTCAATCAAGGTTAATGTCATTTGGAGTGAAGGAAATAAAATTCCTATTAAAAGTGGGGACAAAGCGAAGAAATGGACAGAGTACCTGGAGAAACCTTACAGTGGCAAAGTACTGAATAACAGAATACTTGAGGATGAAGACACTGTGGATGAAGATGAATAAGGATACTCCATAATAAGATCAAAATTTTATGCTATAGTAAAATATTTCAGAGAGAGAAATGCGCCAAGAGTTGAACAAATTCCCTCGGAGTTCTTTAGTGATGTAGGAGACAGGACCCTGAATAAGCTTTAAAAATTAATATGTGGCATTTACTCAAGTGAGAAAATGCCAACGGACTTCAAAACGAATGTAATAATTCTTATCCCTTAGAAGAAAATAGCCGAGAGCAACTTTAGAACAATTAGCCTTACAGCACATGCTCCGAAAATTCTGACCAGAATCATCTACAGGAGGATGGAACAGCAGGTGGAAAAATTCCTGGATGAAAACCAATTTGGTTTCACGAAAAGTTGAGGAACGAGGGAAGCTATTTTAGCCCTCAGACGTATCATAGAGAAGACGAACAAAAGGACCACCCAACATATATTTGCAACATCGACCTAGGGAAAGCATTCGACTATATGAACTGAAACAGAATGCTGACAAAAATGAAGAGCATAGGTGTGTCATTTAATGACAGAAGATAAATATGCAGGCTGTATGAGGTGCAGCTGGCAGTGATCAAGTGTGGTGGCAATGCAGAAGAAGCAGAAGTGAGGAAAGGAGTACGACAAGGATGCACGTTGTCGCCAATGATCTTCAATGTATAAAAAAAAACTAGGGAACGTGAGCTCTACGGCCTCTTAAAGTTACAAGGTATAAAATTCTCCAATGGCCGTAATAAATTGGCACCACTCGTCAAAAATACGCCACAATTGCTGTGTTGGTTTGCGGGAAAAAATGGGGGGAAATCCACGACAGTGACCAACCACAACCTCTCGACCAGAAAAACCCCTGTGGTGGTTTACGGGAATGTTACTTCCACGCCAGTGACAACCGCAGACACACACAATTAACCCGAATAGGGATACTTCGCTGGGCTGATGAGACCCTGCTAAGGATGCCTGGGTTACACACTCACACTCAACCCAAAGAGGGATTCTTTGCTGGGCCAATGAGACCCAACTAAGGATGCCTGGGTTGTGAACACAAACACACTCACAAGCACTCAAGAACTCACTCACTCACACACTCAACGGGCCCAACTTCTGGGAGAATCTAGCTCAAAAGAGCGTTGTCAAGAAACGGCACAAAAACAAGAAAAGACGAGGGTGTGCGTCGTATACGCGTATTTCGGCCACAAGGTGGCCCTCTTCAGCGAACTGAAGGGAGAAATCACTTGCAACGCAAGGTTGTAAGTGGAGTGTGTGTGTGTGTAACCCAGGCATCCTTAGCAGGGTATCATCAGCCCAGCGAAGTATCCCTATTCGGGTTCATTGTGTGTGTCTGCGGTTGTCACTGGCGTGGAAGTAACATTCCCGTAAACCACCACAGGGGTTTTTCTGGTCGAGAGGTTGTGGTTGGTCACTGTCGTGGATTTCCCCCCATTTTTCCCCGCAAACCAACACAGCAATTGTGGCGTATTTTTGACGAGTGGTGCCAATTTATTACGGACATTGGAGAATTCAATGTATACGTTGAAAAAGCCATAAATGAAATTAAAGCCAAATTAAAAATATGAATACGAGCGCATGGAGAAAAATCCGAATTTTTTGCATCAGCAGATGATGTTTTGCTGATGAAATAGCAATTCTTGCTAAGAGAAAATAAGATCTGACTAGGATGCTGAACTGTATGGACAAAACTCTGAAGAAATACAACTTGAAGATTAATGTTAAGAAAAACAGGGTCATGGTTTGTGGAAGAATTTTGTTATCTGGGAAGCAGGATCACCATCGATGGAAGAAGCAAGACAGACACTGAGCAGAATAGCTCAAGCTAAATAGGCATTCTACTAGAATAGGAGTTTGCTGACTGTTGATGGCTTGAGTCAATCACCCGCTTTGACGAAAAGGTTTACAATGTCCCAAATGGTCGTTGCCAACTTCAAAATGCACAATCTGTCACCAAATCAACAAAAAATCTCTATTGCTAATAATCCAATTATTTGGATGGGCTTCTCAAATTAGTTGCGACCGTGATTTGAAACTCCACTGGTATCGTTAACACTGTCGTTTAACGTGCTACTTAAACTTCGCCACTTTCTCAGGTTTAGCGCAATCACACTGGCAGCATTGCTTACCATGATTGCTTCGATCCCTATCGCTCTTTTGTCTAACCGCTCCATGGCCTTCTCCTCCTTGACGTCACTTTTCGTGCATGTGACTGCCTTGCAAGTTTCCATCCAATGTCTCTATTGCTAAAAGGATTCCACTCAAAGTACACAGGCAATTTAAGGGACGGTTCCGTCTTTTGGAGTTACCCACGTCTGAATTTTACAATGCCTACGTCTCTTCTCTTTTGCCGGAGACCTACTCAGAGCTAATGAACGAAGTCCTTATTGCGCATCAAAATTTATATTCTCGTGTAGGTCAAGGTCAAGGGGCGAGAGAGTGTGCAGAACGTTCAGGATGTTATTTTTCTTCTTGTAAGTACTGGTTGCCACGATGCATTGATCTTTTGTCCCTTGTTTCTATTTCAGCTATTGTTATGTTTTTTAATTTCCAAGGCCCAAAAGAATCTTGTATTTACGTGTTTGTCTTTCGCGAGGATTGTAGGATTCTTGACGTCAATACCGGGGCCTTGGTCAGCATGTTTGGTGACGCTGATTCTTCTTGGTGGCCCAGTCAAATTGCGACACTATGCGCGTTGATCCTCGTCTCAATTGTCCGTCCAGTTTCTCCACGTTTATTTCGTCACATGTTTTGTATTCTAGCGAGTACCTCCCCTGTCTACATTCTGTCTTTGTCTTTTTAATTTAAGGAAACAATAATTTTATATACATATTTTCGGAGAACACAAAAGCTAAGGCTTTTTTAATCTTAAAAAACATTTTCGGAGAACGCAAACACTAATGAGCACAAGACCCTTCGACCTAATAATAAGAACTAAGACGATGCAATTTTCCACGGATAAAAATTTTTAATCGACTTGGTGGGGTCATCGTTCGATGAATACATAGATCAGACAATGACCATCGTTTTCCCGATTAGAATAATCAGTTTTTCTTGTTTTTCTACGGTAGGACTAAAATACAATTTAGACTTCGTAGATAAGGCACCACTAAGTTTTCCTCAGGAACGATTATGCATAAAAGTAAGCAATATGGGACAGGAGAGGAGACCTCGAAATACAATCAATCGGCCAAACTAGTCAATTTTGTCTCGCTTGCGAAAGATGAAAACCCCCCCTTTATAGTAACATTCAATTAGGTAACATGTAAATTTTTTTTAAAGTTTCGCAGGGCCTTGATTTAGAACGACCGGTTTCGACGAATAGTCTACGTCATCCGGTCTTCATGACATGAAGAGGACCTGATGTTGTCGACTATTCGATGAAACCGGTCGTTCTAAATAAAAATCCGGTTAAACTTACAAAGTTTTTATGCATGTTAAATAATATGAATTTTTACCAAGTGGAGCCTGAAAATAATGACATTAACTACTAAATTAATGGTATTGTATTGTATACATATTTTTGGGTGATTATCAGTTACTGCGGCGGAACAAATGGAAGAATATCAGGTACCGTTTAATACTGAGAAACGTTTGAAATTAGCAATATGAAAAAAAAGAGATCAGAAGGGAATAGATGCTTTCAAAACCTGGCGCTGGAGGAAACTATACAGATTAATAGAAGAAGCGAAAACCATATGATACCATTTACGAAAGTGTGGATATCGACATTCATTGACTATAATCTGAGACACTATGAACTCGCAAAGGAACATGATGGAAGGGAAAGCCTCCACGATGATAACAGATGGATAAATTCCGGATAAAACGGGAAATTAAAATAAAAAACAAATGAGTTAGCGTGGGGGTATAAGGAGAGGGCTGCAAACAACCAATCTTAGGATTGAATTACTCATGTTAATGAACTTTCAGATAAAATTAAAATTATTTCAGGGATTCCAAAATTTAATTTCTAGAATCGGCTCCCGAATTAAAAGTCATCGACAAATAAGGATTTTTTAAAGAGGGGAATTCATACAAACGTTTCACAGCCACGACGGAACACTTATCCAGAAAAAATAACTCTTCGGAAAGGGCTTAAAATAATTACGAAAACACTTGAGAAAGATAAAACGAAGTCAACTTTGAACGATTTATGTATAATGGACTGGGGAAATATGAAAACGCTTCTCATTCAGAGCGTACCAGAACTTTTTGTTCACGGAGAAAAAAAGATTCACGAGAGCTTCAAGTGATTAGGAAAATCACTCGGGACGCACTTAACGTAGTCACTACTGGAGGAGTTTTTTAATGGCAAGGTAGGGCAATTAAGGCATTCATCAAAATATTTATGAGTAATGAGTCATTTATGATCGATGAGTAGTAAATTTTCCTTCAGCAATCTTTATAACATCCCGGTCGTAGTCAGGAATTCCAGAATTTGGAGTTCCTTAATCCCTAGAATCCCTTAATCCCTTAATCATTGACTGATTCTTATGGGACGATTTTCCAATCTAATAAAAATTTATGCTACCTAATAACCGAATGTGATTCATTCCATTCGCGCTTCTTCATGACACTTCTAGATATATCGTACCGTGACACTCCTAGATATACGTAAAAGGTATATCGTACTTCGTGTACTATAATTTTTCCTCAGCAAGTACTATATTTACCGACTTAAAAGACACCTTTCTTTCTCCGAAGAAATACACTAAACACTCCGTGTGATTACAACGACTTACCATTGAAATTCGTCGATTCGGCCATTTGTTCACATCATTAGGTAAAAGAATGCTTCTTAGTTTCGTCGCAATCAATGTCACAAGATGGCAGAATGTTTATTATTTATTTTTCCCAAAACATGAGGCGTAAACTAAGGTTCGCTTCATATGTCCATGTATTCTACAAGCTGAAAAAACAGTTGAGTCTTCTTGCATAGTGGGAAACAGCCGCAGTAGTATTGGTCGCAGGGGAGGGCCACACGTAGAGCCGTAGGGAATAGTTGGGAGTTACACAATGAAAAAAAAACGCAGCCAAATTTACAAGACAGCTGTTTATATTTCCAATCACCGACGTGGGTCCCGGAGACCCGGGTAGCAGCCATCCGTTGAGTCATCAATAACTCACATGAGAGCCCTAAAATCTACGGCTCCATGCATACGTTACCACCGATTGAGTTCAAAAGCCAAGAGTCAACCGTTATCGAAAATCGTCCCATCGATTACTTGATTGGGTTTTTTGCAGTATTACCTAAATGTGGAATGTCGCTTTCCAGGCGTACATACCCTCAAGAATCCCCGCTGGCCCGGCCATGGGATGTTTCTTTACCCAAAATATGCTATGCTACAACAAAGTCATTGAGACGTAGAAAAAACAATGGTACAATTATTTACTATTGCACCCAAGTTAATAAATTGTAATGCATACAAATGTTATTGTTGACAAAAATGTTATGTTAATAATATCGTAGAAAAAACTGTTGCAATAAAAAGCATAAAATATGCGTCCACAGAGGAATATCGCACTGATGTGCACTTGCGGGTGACTCCGTGAAAGGTTATACCGTGGCTAGTCCCGGTACCCTCAAAATTGGTTAGAGGGATGGTTTTATAGGGTGAGGTAATTTTGCATCGTTATCACTTGATCGCATCCATCAAAGTCTTTAAGTAAAGGTATCTCAATCTCAAAGGTATCCAAGACTTCAAGATGAGTTCAAAACGAAATGCTTCACATAAGCTGGCTAAAAATGACGCGAAAAATTATTATTTACAAAACAGAATAAGTACATAGAGGTATAATCAAAGAGATGCTTTGTAGAAGAAGGAGAAGTACAGAATTTTATAAGTCAACAGAGCCTCCTCTTGATAAAAAAATGTTTGGTAGCAATTATTATTTAACAAGTTCTTACGCAACACTTAATTGCGTGTGAAGATCCTTATCGCGTTCGTAATGCATCAATTGTGACGTATCGAAATCCAATGCCAATTGCTTTGCTTTCATATCAACTCCGTCTTCCTCTTCTTACATCGTGCATATGGAAATACACAATGAATATTCTCTTCTTTCACTTGTGACCATGACCTCACGTACCGAAGACCTCGATTTTTATGACGTAGCACTTCATTCAGCGAGTTTTGGAGACAACTAGGAGAATCTTTGTCGCTTCATTAAGTTTCTGACAGCATCCACAAACTCAGCTTGTGGTTCTGATGTCGCGAATCGAGTGTGAAGTGGTTAAGAACCAAAATTATAACATTCTACACATTTCTAGAAAATATCCTTGTGGAATAACCTATGAAAAAAAATTACGGACTTATGGAATAACCTATGAAAAAAAATTACTACAGTCTTTCGTAATTCGTAACAGTCCTGGTGGTTCCGCGTTTTCGGAAATATGGTTTTCGACCATAATCTTCCAAAATTAACGTGAATACCTGCCTCTAGAATAATGCAAAGCTATCGAGTTCTTTACGCGTTAAATCATCTTGGAAGACGACAGTTTCTACGTCATTCCAGTCAGCTTCTTCCGCTTTGAAGTCCCTCAGGTCCTTGAGGCTGCGGACCTGAAGATTCCTACCGAAATGCCGGCGAAACTGTCATCTACTACGTAGGAACCTAAAAGCCTCGCAGTCATCTTAAAACCTCAGCCGAAGCGTTCACAGCAATCTGCCTCCTGGATTTTATTTGGTGAACAGTGCCAGAGGCGAAACTTAGGCGAGGTTCTTTTTCACTAAGGATTTGAACAAATATATCGGCAGTCATAATTATTTTAAGGAATGCCAATAGAAAATGTTCATAGTGGAGTTGCTATCCAGCTGAATTGTCTCTTTCTGACACACCTAAATTAATACCTAAATTGTAAATCATTGTACACAACTGTGGACTAATTAACGTGATTTTAGGAGGGTAGAAAGACGACATCACAAGATTGAATGATGCTTTGGAAGGCGGAAGTGATTTCCATTGCTGTCCAGTTGGATAAGACCTTAATTTTTCAAGTGTGACACGCTCTTACTAGAAATGACATGGGGTAGAGACGATTTTGTACAAAGGAACAGGAATAGGTATTCATGATTTCCATATTGAAATGCTGCTATTTGGAATGGAAATTTTAGATATTCGACAAAAATGCGCTTAAAGCAAATGAAAATAATTCTAGGCCAAGATTTACATCGCCAAAACAAACAATTTCCGCAATCAATCTTTTTCCGGCCTCGATAGAAGCAAGTAGCGAGATGGACCTGCGCGAATATTGTTCGCCTACGGAGAGGAGGTTTCGGGTTCAAACTCTGGGTGGTGCCTTGAGAACACACTAAGCAAAATATAAGAGAAGAAATTAGCTTTAAAGCATATCATTAAAGCATGTAAGCTCTATAATATCACTGAGACTGAATTAGCACTCTCCCACAGCGAGGGTATGAGGAGCAGAAGCGTTACGTATTCATACTGCGTGAATTTCACTCACCTTTAAAACTAACTTTATGAATTACTACCTACTAAACAGGCCGATCTAGCAGGTTAGTTCTCTTCCCTGATTTTGAAGCTGACCTTCAAGCTTAGGATTCTTGTTTCTCAACAAAAAGGCAACACCCTCGACAACTGATCGTCGAAGGTTTGGATTCAAAGGGGTTATTCCCCCCAGCCAACTTCTGGATATTTATGGTCGTCCAACTTGAAGTGAAAATAAGTCCTCCTTCTGGTAGTCAGTTAATTGGGCGTGAACAGGGCTAAGTTCAACTCTCACATTCAGCCTAAATAGAATAATACGCTACATTTCCCTATTTAACAGCTTATTTTTTCAAAAAGCAATGGTATACAGTGAATCGCGCTGCATTCATTGCAAGGGTCTGGATATTTATGGTCGTCCAACTTGAAGTGAAAACAAGTCCTCCTACTAGAAGTCAGTTTTTTGGGCGTGAACAGAGTTTAGTTCAACTCTCACATAAAGCCTAAACATAAGAGTACGCTATTATTCCATATTTTACAGCTTCTTGTTTAAAAAATAATCATATATGCACAGTGAATCGCGCTGCATTAATCGCAAGGGACGCGGTCAGATGCATCACCCGACTTCGAACCCGGGACCTTGTGAGCAGATCACAAACACAACACGGCCTGGCTTACCACGATACCCATATGCAAGTAACATAATGAGAGGAATAAGAATGCATGTGATTGGGAAGCACCTACTAATGAGGTGAAAAATTGTGAAATCATTTCAGATCCCGTATTAGTAGAGACCATAGTTTAATGCAGAAGCATTACATGTTCATGTGACATCAAAAGTAGCACCGCTTGCGTAAAGTATTCCCGTTTATCTATTCATTCAGCATTCCTTAAATAGCTCTACATCACTTAAAGCGTTTTTCTAAGAGAGTAATATATCAAATATTTTTCGCCAAACGTGGAGGAATTGGTGTCCTAACACTGAATGAAATTCATTCGCAAGTGGAGCGCGCGGTGAGGGCAGGTATTTCGACTGCATCACTTTTCCAGCGAAACGATGATGACGTTCTGTGCACGGATTAAATAATACAGAGCTCCGTGAAAATCATTTTGACAATTCGCTTCACGGGCGAAACGAACATAATTCCCTTCGATGGCGGTCGTTCTCACTTGGGAACAGAGGAAAGTTTGCGGCGAAAGCCTCTCATATGCGAAAAGTTTTCGCCGTCGAGATAAAGTCCTCTTCTGATTCACCGATGGAATGAGGTTGGCGAAAACGTTTTCTTTTTCGCAGCAAAGTTAGATTATCCCTTGAATATCCTAACTTGGGTAAAATCCCCAGGTCCTGCGCGTCTTGCGGGTTGCATAGACTACGGGAGCTTTTCACCAAGTTCCTCATTCGCTAGCGAATACATTGTGTCTCCACATCATGAGCGCCGCGGAAGCCAGGTAGGTTGCGCTCCGGCATGGAAACCTAAAGGTCGCGAGTTTGTATCCCGCCTCGGGGTGTCGTCTATGTCTCAGGATGAAGACTCTAGATGTGCTACATGGTGTGATAAAACCTAAGAGTTGGAGCACCTAGCACCTGAGCCTGCCACTATCAATATAATTTCGGCCATTTGCTACCCTACCCTATAAATGAGTAACAAAAATTCATCATAAATGTCATACCAAATTCACATGACGCTTTTTAGCGTGATAATGAAAATATTTGACTTATACAGCACAAAATGAGGTACTGTCATCTTCAGGGTATAGTCCAAATTGCACACCAAGAATGTTTCCAAAAGCACTAACTTAGTTCTTCTTTATAAATAATCATACTGATCCAAAATCCAATTTTTTGGGCGTTCATGTGTTTGAGATATCGAGATTTTTCATTGTAGATGAACCTCTGATTGTGTTCGGTATGCAAATGATCTCAGCTGACGATCATCATCTCACAATACCATAGTGGTAGAATAAAAAGCTGTCGGAGCGAAACGGCTGCAGCCGCAACTGTTTCTTAGTTTCGTGATCGTGCCGCAGCCGCACCGTTGCGCTCCGTACTGTGCAGCCAGGGGCGGCTCCAGCCAGGGGGCGCGGGGGGCGCGCGCCCCCCCCTGGGCGGTGACTGACGGAATTTTTTTGCTGCTTGCAATCTCCTCTTAGGGCAGGCGCGCACTAGCGCGACCACGACCACGACCTGTGGCACACGACCAGTTTTAGCATTGCAACTAATGGAGCGACGCGCACTAGGCCAAGTCCGACTCGTTGGTCGGACCCAAGTCGTCCGACCAAAATTTATGAATTTGGTCGTCCCCGACTCAGCGGTCGTTGCGGCCAGAAATTACACACATTCTTATGGCGCGCCGCGCACTGACTCCGACTTCACTCCGACCCGACCATACGAACTGAGCAAGTGGACGGTGAATGTGTTTTGCTATCATGGGTGTGGTCGTGCTCTGGTCGGAAGGTGTGCGACAGAGATCTGTCGTGGTCGTGGCCGTGGTCGCGCTAGTGCGCGCCTGCCCTTACCTATGCCAGGAAAGGCGAGAATGAAATGATGGATCGTAACCCATTGTGCTACAAAGTATCAATTTGTGAAGCGACGCGCGTGTGGCCGAAGTCACCCCATTCCACGGTACATACATTCTTCCTTCCTATAGCCAGAAAGAGTTTTTCTCGAAGTTGAGATGTTCCGAATAATTTGTTTCACTATCGGCAGGCGAGTTTATTTTCTTTGTAGAAAATTTCTGCAACTATATATTCCTTAGATGAGCTTGCCAGATCTACGATTCGAATTTGAAAGTCTGCAACTCCGACAACAGATTCATCGATGGTTTCCACTCGTGCGCACGGTCAAGCAGCACAAAGGTGGAGCGCAGGTATCTCTTTTGCTGGCCTGCTGTTTGAAGTTGGAGCTCTGTACAATTACGAGCAAAAATTGTTGAAGATTTCCTCTGACGACACATTCTAAAGTTGAAGATAAAACTTTCTCTCTGAAACGGTTGGAGTAATTCATCAATCACACGTGAGCTTTGACAGTTGCATTCGTGTTGGGGTTGTATTCTTTTTTTATGTCATCAAACTGATTTCTCTTTCTTTGTGTACGTGTAGATCTAAATTTATTTGCATAGATATGCAAAATGGATAGGTGGCTAATAAGGAAGAAGCCTCGGCTAGAAAATGATTCAAAAGAACAAGATTCGACATCTCTTCCCGCGACTTTGAAAGACGTGAATCATTCGGAAGTGGTGTTTGACCCTGATGGAGCTGAATGTTCTCCATCCGTGACATGCACCGGACTGCAACTATCTACGAGCAACAACGAACAAGCGTCATCGAGTTCTCTGGAGGTAAGGTTTTGTAAAAAAAGTGCGGTATCACGGGAAAAAGTCAGCAAAAACTGGGGAACGTATGTGCTCCGGAGTAAAAATTGTTTTACAGTAGCCTCTTTCTTCGCAGTGCGAAAGTCATAAACAAAAATAAATTATTCTGAATATAACTCAACGATTTAAGGAGGTCCCAAATCCTTTTGTTATTAGAGAGAGATAGCTAAATTCGGGAATCTATTTACTTCTGAAATATTGGGAAAATTCTATATATACATGGGATGGAAAACGCTTTTAGTTTTTGATGTAGTTTGAACATTTCAACTTTATTGGACCTAATTTTTTTGGAGGAAGATTGGAGTTCATTACCGTTATATCTCAATAATTTCACAGAATTCGCATTCATTTTAGCATGAAATCTTACAATCTTCGAGTAAAAATTTTTTGGTTGGTTATCCCACGTTATTATCTATTGCTTGCGCTATTTATCTTTTGATAACTAGTATCTACATATACATATACTATACAATATACTATACAACCGCTTGTGTAACTCACTCACGTATACAAATTCTAGGCCACTTCCAGTTCAGCTAGAGTATTGAAATTTGGCACACTTGTAGCTCATATCGTGTAACCTACGGGAAAAGTCGGAAAAATCTACTTTTTTAATTTTAAACTCTCCAAAACGGAAAATATCTTGCGTCGCTGGGCTTTTTGCACGGCGCAATATTTACGTATTTCACCCGTTAAAATTATTAAATTTCAACCGCTTTAATTTTTTCTTAATTATGATGTAGAAAAAGTGTACTATCTTATGCTTTCAATAGTTTTACATAGAAGTATCCGATTAATGAATATTTCCGCCATTTTAACGATTTTCCGAACGTTGAATTCAACATCCATTGTTTACGTGTACTGGCTGAATAAATCAGCACCTAATAACAAGTAATAAATAATAAGAACGAGGACGACCAAGTTCCATCAGATTCTTACTTTTCCTCAATCTGATTTTCTTGTATTCCTCATTCCATCGAGGTATTTTGATGCAGTGAGCGAAAAACTTCCATTATTTGTTGTAACTCATCCCGCACGAAAACTTTTATTTTCGTTTAAGAGAAGAAGCATTGAAAAAATATGTTTGTGAAATTTTTACAAGTAGTTAATAAGATATTCTTCCACAGGGCAATAGAAATTCATCTGTTGGTTCCATAAGTATACCGAAGTATGACGTTGGCCTTTACATCAAAATCATGGAAAAACTAGATGATTTTACCAGATATAACCTATTGAATAATCCATGGACTCCTCCACCTGGATACAATTTTCCGGTTTCCTTGCATGCAAAACGACATGGAGAACAAGAGCGTAGTGAACGCAGATCTGTCCAAGTTAGTCATTTCACAAACTATCCTTGGTTAGTCTTCTCTGAAGAAAAACAGGGTCTGTTTTGCAAGTTCTGTGCGGTCTTTTGCTATTATAAGCAGAGTGGAGGACAAAAAACCGTACCCTTAAAAAAATTAGTCACCGAGCCTTTACAAAAATATGCAAAACTTTCTGGAAAAGATGGAGATTTGGAAAAACATCGTGCAAACAAATATCACCGGGATGCGGAAATAGATGGCAATGCATTTTTGAACGCTTACAAAAATCCAGAACACAGCATAATTAATCTAATAAGCGAAGAGAGGAAGAAACAGATCATGAGTAATCGTGCCCGGCTAGTCCCAATAATTAAAACAATAATGTTCCATGGAAGGCAGAATATTCCGCTGAGAGGTCACCGTGATAATGGGAGTTTGCTCGAAGATTCTGAAGATCTTCTTCACAATGATGGAAATTTCAGAGCTTCATTAAGATTTAGGATTGACAGCGGAGATATGGATTTAGAAAATCACCTAAAAACGTGCAAGGGGAACGCGACCTATATTGGCAAAAATACTGCCAATGAATTGATTACTTGTTGCGGGCAAGAAATATGGAGAGTTGTTCAAGAACGTGTTCATGCAGCCAGATATTTCTCTGTCATTTTTGATGAAAAAACAGATATGTCGCACACATCTCAGTTGACTGTTTGTTTACGATAGGTGTACGATGAAAAAATACATGAAGATTTCGTAGGTTTTCTGGATTTGCACCACCATAATTATTCTGGGGTTGAAGAAGAACCAAAGATTACCGGCAAAATTTTAGGACAATCTGTTTTATTTCTACTTAAACAGATGAATTTAGATACAAAATATTGCATAGGTGTTGGTTGTGATGGTTGTTCTGTTAATATATCAGAGAGTAGAGGCGCGGTGTCCGAAATACAGACAGAAGCGATTTACAGTCTCTTATGTAGTTGTAAGAACCATGCTCTCAATTTAGCCATATCTAGGAGCTCTAAAGTTCAGAGTGTGAGGAATGCTTTTGGCGTAATTAATGAAGTCGTCTCCTTTTTTAAAGCATCAAGTAAACGTAATAAAACCATTGTTGATATCTTAGGTCATCAAATGACAGGTAACTGTGAGACTAGATTGGTAGAAAGGCATAAAGCTATTGTAACTTTTAGAGACGACTTACCTGATATTGCCAAAGCTCTCGAAAAAGTGTCAAAGTAGGATGATTATAAAACGGCAACTAAAGGAAAATGTTTATTGTTATCAATTTGTAATTGTGAATTCATTTTAACTGTATATAGTCTGAGTGATGTTTTGAGTGCAACTTATATTTTAAGCAGATATTTGCAAAATGAGACTGTAGATGTTTTTCAAGCTAAAAAAAAAGTTGACCAAACTTTTGAAGTACTAAAGGATAAGCGGTTGAACTCTTATGAAATTTTCTCTGGAATTTTTGCAAAGGCTAAGAAAATTATGGAGGAAATGGACATTCCAATCCACATTCCACGTGCAGCCAATCGACAAAAGAATCGAGCAAATTACCCGGCTACCAATGATGAAGATGATATAATCGCGTATTGGGAAAAAATCATCTATATTCCCATCTTAGATTACGTAAATACGGATATCAAGGACAGATTTGCTGGAGAGTCAATAGAGTGCTTCAAGTTGAATACACTAATCCCAGCTGTTTTCATGGAAATAAAAAATTCCGACTCGTTAGAAAGCATGCTTGAAAAAATATGTGATAAATATGCACCGTTATTGAAAAAAATTAAAAGTCCAATGTTAACGGAATTAGATAATGAGATAACTTTTTTGAAAAAAAGTCCGGAATTTAATGACATGAAATCAATGAAAACTGCCATGTAACTTTACATGAAATGTGATGAAAATGATTATCCTCTGTTGAAAATCTTGTATCAAATTTTGGTGACCCTACCCTGACCAGAAGATGTGAATTCTTATTATGATGCATAAAATTTTATCGTCATTTTATTTCTAAAATATTTTATGGTCATTTTACTTCTAAAATTTAATGTAAGTTCATGTTAAAAAACCATGTTACTCTATGGTTCCTGCAGAAATCTAGCTTTTTTATTCTTTAAATATATCTTGCTATATACATCAGAAAATTTGTGTGTGCACATGATTGTATTTATAAATACCTGATAATAATCTCTATAATAACTTCTCAAAAATATTTTCCATGATATTCAAATGAAATGCGGCAAATGATTTTACTGTCGACTTCAGTTGTATTTTCTTCTTGATCTTGATATACAGTAGTTCCTGAAATCCAAAAGTTAAATACTTATGGGTAAGATTGGAATTGAATATATTGAAGTGAAAACTTCATTTCGCCCGCTAAGCACTTTTGTCAAGGGGTATAAAATGCGAACTCGCATCACGTACCGTAGACTACCCTCTATTTATAAATGTTACGCTTATGCCTGCTTTTTCTCTCTCAATTTTTGATCTACAGCGATGGGGTTTGCTGCATTTGGTGTGGATTCTCTGTTTTCATGATTTGATCATAATTGAAAGTGCATAAATAATACATGAGTCGTAAATTATATTCACAATTTTCCCATAAGATTGCACGGCGTTTTTTTTTATTTTCTCGCCCTATTTCCCTCAACTCTCCATCGAAATCTACGATTCGAACGTCTATTCAAAGCTTGTGTCTCCCGCTTGGAACGAAAAAATATACAGATCGTTTGAAATTCCATACGTAAATCGGAAATTACTTTTACAACTTTTTCCATAAAATAACACGGGCTTTTGCAATTTTCTCGGTGTATCGCTTTCTTAATTCGCTCATTAAAACCAAACAATTTGTACCAATTGCTTCATTCTTTCTCAACTATAATGCCGAAACTCCTATCTTATTTTGACGCTTGTATGCCACATCATCTGGTTAATGATTATTTTTTATCTTTGAACGAAATTCGTAGTACTTTTAATGCTACTTCCATTGTTGTCCGAGAGTCGTTCCCAATGTAAACACGAACGTCTCATCACCCTCGTTACAATCACGATTTGACGTGTGTATATATATATATATATATATATATATATATACACGTCAAGAGAGAGAGGGGGAGAGGGAGAGAGGGGGGGAGGGGGGATGGGTAAGCAGCCCGTCGCGCCCCCCCCTCAAGGAAATCCTAGAGCCGCCCCTGTGTGCAGCGGAAACTGATGAAGCCGAAGCTGACTGTTTCGTCTTCGATTCTGTTCCAGTTGCACTGCACGTGTGGCTGCGTTGCGGTTGTAAGCCACAATTCGTAATATTTGAATCTGTTGCAGGTGGTTGCTGGTTTATTCAGCCAACACATGTCCGCCCATCGTTGCTGATAGAATTAGAACTGTGAAGTATTTATCTTTAATGCAATCCAAATGAAACTGTTACTTTATTTGAGTGAAAAATTTCTTATCACATAGAATACAGAACTACCAGCCATGTTCTAACAGCACCGATCGATCTCGTGTTCTTTGGTGTGCCTCTAGATGTTGTTTGCAACAGGGTTTTTCGTGGAACTGTTTTGTTTTGAAACCGTTTCGGTTGCGTAACAGTTGCCATAAAACTGTTGTACTCTGTTAATGCCACCACTACAGGACCAGATAATCAGATTAATAGGATCAGCGTTTGCAGTTATCACTGGAGAAAGGGTGGAGGTTTGAGAGAATCAACCCTGGAATATGATCATCTAAAACCCAAGACTGCTAATTACACCACCAACGACGCGTGAACAAGGGGCAAATTGAGCATTTTTACAATAAAACATAGAACACATTCCAAGTTACATTCAGTTGCTCATGTTATTTGGACTTAAAGGACTTCTTTGGCCCACATTTTTTTACTTTATAGCACCATAAAGGAGCGAAATCTCTTATCGCATGACACGAAGAGAACGTATTCTAGCCTCTCGGTCGCATTTTTCTCCCAAAAAAGGAAACATGCAGGCCGTTTATAAAGAAAAAAAGCAAATGACGTCACTAATCGGGCTCAGACGTTTTGAGGGTGAAGGCCTCATCTTAACTCGTGCCCTCCCTTCGTATGGACCGCGACCTGGACCCCAACCTATTGCTTAAATATAAAACCGTTCGCTAAATCAGTGACGTACGAGTATCTTCCGGGGTTGTAAAAGGTGCTACCTGGTACCACACGGCTAACCACTCTCTCCGTAATGCATGAATCTAAATCATTAACATGGGGGATTTGGGAGACGAGAGAACAGCAGAGAATAGTTCATCCCACTTCATGAGAAGTCTTTAAATTATTCGGAGTCTCCTGTCGCACTTTTGTAGTGGTGGGCCGACAGGATTTTTTTTGCCAACCCTGGGTCACCAATGGCTTTCCATAATGCAACACAGGAGATATATGGCGAGAGGAGGGAGAAAATGGCTGGACCTAAGGCGCAGGCGAGCCCATGGGGAAATACATGGGTACACTAACGACGAGAGTAGTCTGCATTCGTCCATGGTACTCAGGATGTTTTATAATACGGTCCTCCGATAAAAAAAATCTCGAGGCCTTCGCGTTATCCTTTTTCCATTGAATGAAATTACAAAAATATTGCCAGTGCATAATATCTAGCCACAGAGTCCCCACAATAAACAATAATAGCTTACTTCACAACTACACAAAATGTTTCGCAAATAGACGATCTCCTACGAATAAAACAAGCTGTCGTGGAATTAACAGATTCCGTGAGAATAAAATAAAAGATTCAAGGTGACATATTTAAGAAATATTAAGATAAATCTCTAAAATAACCTTTGAAGTCAACAAAATACTATGATTCATAAAACTTGCCCGTGAGAGAATACTGGTTTGTGGTGATTTTTATCCCTCCTCTCAATTTTCCATGGTAAATATGCTACCAAATGCAGTAATTAATTCTGAAGCAAAATATGCTCCATCAAAGAAATATGAAAACGTTTTTAAATTTAACGCGACTCTTGGATCATAAATATTTTATTTTAGACAATGGTAGGGCAGAGAAGAATGTACTCTTTTTGTCAAATGACAGTTAAACCTGATGGATCAATTAGGTCAATCTTCTTTTTCTTATAACAAATAAAAATAACTAACATTGTACAAATACATATTGTCATTTTTTCCCTATGTGAATCGTGTTCCACTCATAAGTGCAAATTGAGGGATTTACTTTAAAGATTGCGGTACATTAACTCAATTGGGAAGCTACGGTAGCAATTGTGGTATTTCTGAGAAATAAGCGGTCCCACAAAATTATAATATTCTCCGATGATCCAAGCTGATAAAACATTATTCTCAGTGAGCGATAGTAGATATAATCAGCGGGAAAACGGGGATGAAAATTAGGAACACGCAACATAGAGAGTCCTCCGTTTTATTTCCGAAGTCTTTTGGGAATTAAAACGCTGCGTACGATATCAAATTCGATCCCTTGATATAATAAGGCCTCCTAAGCGTCAATGATGACCATTAAAACACAAAATTCAGTGAAACATTCTCGAGAACAAAAGATAGAGCACAAGGAACGGGGATCGGATCAGTGCGGTAGCTAGTGTGCTTGAGTCTACACTACGATGAATCAATAAGAAACATTGCTGATCCTCAAAATTTGTATTTATTTCTGCCAGCTTCGATTAAATGTATTATTTTCTGATGGCGGGGTCTGAAGATGATACACTGTATCGAAAACAGTTGCAAATAAATATATAATTAGAGGAACAACTAAGTTTCCTCTTAAATAATCATCATGGAGCTCCACCAAGTTGCATTTATAACCATAGCAAATATCTACGTTACGACTTCGTGGGTTCCATAAGGCAAATTCCAAGGAGGAGAAATATTAAAGTCGGATAAGACTTTTTACGCGAGACCTTCCGCTGATACAATAAAGACGCGCCTCCTAACTCCTCAGTTTCCGCGCCCTGAAGGTTTATCCTAACCAAAAATAAACCAGTTTCTGCCATAAATATACGTAATTTGGTCACCCGCTCTAATTAACCTCACTCCTCGGAACACAATTTCTTTCCTCTACTCAGCTTCTATATTCTCAGTCTTAAATTAGAGGAGCCTCAGCATTCTCAAATGAAGAGGCCGTCCGAATTTGCACTTCTCTACACATTTCTAAGTATTATTTAATTTGCAACTAAACGTGGCAGCTCCTTACCAAAACCGAAGTCGGTGGTAAATACATGACCAAATTACACATCATATGAATTGTCCTCGGACAGTCCTGTCAATAATTTCTCCAACCGTAGGGGGTCTTTTCTAACCTTTTCTTTTAAAAAACTTTCGATATGTCCACTATCGAATCCATCTTGAACTCTTCTTATGTTTTCCTCTCTTTATATGACCCAAGATTCTTTTTCTTTCCTCCCTCTCCCGCGTCTACCCTACGAACTCCTCTCCTTCGTCCTTTTCCGCATATCATAACCACTCAGTACATCCTCAATCCTTTTTTTCTAACTGACAATTATCACAACTGCCATTGGTATTCGACCACATTAGGTCCGTGTAGACTCCAACCTAATATTTCAACGAGCGAGGACATCTCCTAACAAAGTATCCATTTTTCCAAGAGCAAACCCCTCCATAACTCCTTGTCTCTTAGTCCTCCCATTAGAACGTGTAAAATTCGTATACTTCTCACTTCTCTTACTCGCGAACCCAACTATTTTCCCTTTATCACCCCCTTTTCAACACAGCATCACCTATGATTTAATCCTCCAGCCACTTTTGCTCTCTGAAAAATATGTATACAGTGCAGAACAAACGACCTCTTCCCTCGAATATACACTCGGCTCCGACCTGTTATGTGCCAAAGCTCCTTGATGCAGTCCTCCCGGTACTTCTCCACTGCCGTCTTCGGCTTGGCTTCTTCCTCCGTCTCGAGGAACCGGAAGAGCCACGCCCCCAGGGAACAGTAAGACACCACGAGGACCAACAGACCAGGGCTCGACAGCAGGAGGCCAAGGAGGCGGAGGCAGCATTGGGACGCCACGGCGGCGACACCGCGGCCACCCCTGGAGACGCGAGTTTGGCCGCCCCTGGCCCTCGCACGCCTCCGGCGCCAACTCAGCTCCTCGGCGTCCATGTGGAGGTGGGTTTTCCGGCTCAGGCGGGCGATGCCATGCGGTCTGAGGAACGTCTCCGGGTTGTTCTTTCCCCCAACCCCCCTCCCCTCCGCCCCGCGCGACGTCGCGAGCCGGGGTGGCACCACGCGGCGGGAGGACGAACCACGGTCGCCACCTGTCGGACGCCCACCCCCATAACCGACGGAGGTGAATAATGGAGCGAATGATACGCGCTTGCGTTAATTGAGTCGCGCGCGCACGTGGGTGATATCGGGGAATTGCCTGGGAGGGTGCGTCGGGGAGGCGGGAGGGGTTGTGTAAAATTCAACGTCGGTCGGGGTGCGAATTTGTTCTCCGAATCATCCTCGTGGGGGTTTTTGGGAGAAAGAAACAGACAAGCGTGTTATTTTTTCGGGAAGCACGCGCCTGCTCCGAGTCAACAAAAGAAGTGAACACATCTAATCTATTACAGAATTCCAAACTTGCACTACGTCGAAGAGAGGCGTAAAATAGGGCACCTTGTCTACTCCCACAGCAATCACAAACTAGATTAAGTTTCTTTTGGAATCATTAAACGGGGAAAATAACAAATTAAATACTCGTGCAAATACCAAAAAACCGGTCCGTGCGTTTTCATTCCCAAAGAGTTCAAACTCGAGAGTACATAATAAAAAATCTGATAGCAGATATAACAACAGATTCCTCTCCACTTAAGTAATCATCAACGCAGTGACATCACAAGTAGATCTCCCCTTCCTGAACCCAAATTGAGAACTTCACCAAGAAAGTCGCACGCCCACTTCCATAGCCTTCCGCTAATAATTAAAAGTATACAATTATAATATGCCGTGCATGAAGATGGGGGAATAACCAGAAACAGAAAGGTGGACAAATGAAGAAGTTCATGGCATGATAGGGGAACAATGATTAGCCTGAGGAAACCAAGGGTTAGCGAAGTATGTGTAATTCGTAATGAGGGATGGGATAATGAAGGCCGATTTGTACAGTAAAGAGGGGAAGAGCAAGGAGAAGGAAAGACATTTTGGAATTATTGAAGCGAGGTAGGAAGAATGCGGAATTGAAGATAGAGATATCAAAGGAGGGAATAGTGAGGCCCCTAGAAAATGTAATAGAAATTCAGCTAAGAGCCATCAAAACCTACTCTGTAAAATGGCAGAACACGATAATAATCGCATTTCCCTTTCCAAATAATTTGCACCTCAGTTTTTTTTTGTAGATGAAACAAAAGGAACTATACACAGGTATGTGGAAATTCACAGTGAAAGAATCATTTTAATCCAACGGCTGGATTTTCTTCGCATTCTCTTGTCTGGGTGACGACAGTTTCTCTAGCCATCCTGCTGGTTTCTTCAGGTCTGAAGGGTTCTGAAAAATGCAGCAGGATGACTGGAGATGCAATAACCGCCCAAACAAAATTCGCCCTAACAAAAGCAAACGTAGAGGACCACCCGGAAATCCAACGGCTACGATCGAAACGCCGCGGAAACCTGATAAATAAATAAATTGAATCGATCGGTAGGTATTCGAATCCCCAGCCCGGTTAAAAAAATGCTTTTTTCATATTGAATTTCTACAAATTTGTGTTATTATTTTACACCCTTGCGCGTGACTGCGAGCAATGTTTAATATATTTCGCAAAAAGTTACTGCTTGCGCATTTTCCATTTTTATTCTTACGAAAAGCCTAAGTTCGTAAATACAAGCCATTTACACAGGTATTGTTTACTTGGTGACTGGGAAAAGTATCAGAACTTTTTACTTGGTCTTACACAGCGGAAATTCGAAGAAATGTAGTCCTAAAATAGGCGAAAATTGAAATAATACCGATTTCAATAAATTAAGTAATTTAAACCAAACCTGCATTTTTCATGCCATAAGCATTGCTGTAAAAATTGTATTCACTGTATAAAGACAAATAAAATCAATATTATACACCAAAGACGGTGAAATTCGCCATGAATGCAATGATTGAAAATCAATATTCTTGATAAAAATATATCTGATATTACTTATCATACGAAATTAAAGTCAACAACGTGAATGGAACATAATATAGAAAACTACAAGAAGATTAAACAATATTAAACTAAAATTAAAAGTATGAAGAAAAGTAAACAAGACATTGGATTTTCCTAGCTCTCGTCACTGCCTAGCATATACACAGTCCGCAGACTGAAAGGTGTGATACCACCACGTAAAAGAATCCAACGTCCATACACAACGAAAACATCACGTCAGGCGGGTGAAACAATACACTCACGTATTAAGGATGGCTTTTGCTGAGGTATGGGCTTTCCATTGCATAATGTGAAGAGCGGCACTTAATTTTCGAAAAAACTAAACATTCATTTTATCTCGAATTAGCAAAGTTAGCAATTTGAAAATGGGAGTCTACATGCTCAGCTTTCGCAAAATGCGACTCTTTTAGATTTCGGCATTATTAAAATTCCTTAGCTGTCCGGAGCTCGCCTCAAAATGCCGTGTCATGGGAATTCCTTTGCCCTTCAACTTGGGCACGCACAGCACGCCATGGCACACTGCCCCAACTAACTGAGACGCAGCTCACATCTAACTCATGTTGTGCATACACAATGACCACGTGCTGATCTCTCTGACGACATAGACTCGGAAAAGGCCGAGTGCATTCAAAGTTTCCCGTTGGAATCAAAGCTAATGAGACCGGTGGACAAGGGACGAACCCAAATAAATTCACACCTGGCCGTCTGACGCGAAGAGACAGGCTTCACAAACTTTTGACCACAGATCGCCATCGCGAGTGTATTAAATCGGTACAATTGCACAGTAAATTTATCAGCATTAATTGCGCCAGAATGTCTTGAGCGTAAAATAATAAACATTGAAGTAGAAATCAATCATAACAAGCGATGACTACATCGTCAATGAAAGTTTGGAATTTTATAACGCAGAAGAACAAAAAACGGTGAATGGCGTAATTAATATATTGTTAGTTTCGAAAAATTAATCCAGATAATGAAATTCATGATCAGAGTAGGGGAAAATGAAAAAAATGAGATGAGGTAGTGGGAGATGTCTAGTTTACATGGACTTATGTAGGATACTTAGTCTCCCCACAAATCAACGCAAAGCGTAATCAAATTACTCTAAAATAGAAGAGCAAAAACTTGAAAGGAAAGGAAATCATCTTTAGAATTAATTTAGCTGCATGAAAACACTGGAGGCGAAAGTTTCGTTGATGAATTTATCTGAGAGATTCAGTAGCGTTTAAATTAGTATATAACTAGAATGGTAATGTTGGTAGCAAAATATAATGATTCATGAACATCATGCGCCATAATGTCCTATTTTTGAAAGAAGGTACAGAGTGGGTGCCTTTTTTCGCACTTAGCATATGAACAAAGTTTCACGGTTTTACCGGGAATAATGTATATGTAAGCTTTTATATCGTTAATGTGACGAAATATTGCCTATAGCACCAGGGGTATTCCGTGTTTGAAATGGCATTGGAGGAAACTGGTTTGTATATAATTCCAAGAAAATTCCGTCTTTTTTTGGAGGAAGTAATTAATATTACCTATGTTTTCGATTAAAACAAATGTAACTTCATTGAATACAGCGTGCAAAATAATGAGGGCAGCAGAGAGAGCTCATTAAAGATTAGCAGTTCGTAACTAGTTATGATAACGGAAGACACATTCTACACAAAGAATATTGTAATCTTCAAGAGGAAGTGACAAGGTTTTTCCTTCAATATCCGTTCCTAGTTTGCAATATTCCACAAAGTAAAGCCCGGTATCGTGCACATGTCTCATCAATGAGGATAAGTGACGATTTATACGAGAGGAGGGAGAGTTAGACACACTATTACGATTCTCTACAGTAAAATCAAAACATATAAATATATGAAATTCGAAATGAAACACCTAGAATCAAATATTTGCTTCGGGAGAAGTACCATTTAGAAATTAGAAGTAACTACTATTCACAATACTTCGCTAGAAGTGGTTTACCCATAAGCTACACATATACTTATTGATGGGCTGTATGGTAAGGTGACATAACAAAGACCGGAGGTTACGAGGTTCAGATCAAAATGAAGTATCTGTAGGCCTTAAACCTTAAACTAAAACAATATTATATTTTACAAATGAGTGAGCCAATCACGGTTATCCATAGGTATGATATACCATATGATTCTTCTTGTTATCGAGGATTCTATCGGAAGAAAACTGAAGTGCTTTTACGCTTCCATCATGCCCAATTCCGATATCCCAACGCACGAAGCGTGCTGAATACAGCTTGAATAATGCATAACAATTTAACAACGGAAGTTATTAAGAGTCCTTGCAACATCCCGCGCACTAAGGAAGTTTGAGCGAGATGTCGCTTCTCGTATAATTTAATCAATTTGTCCTCATTATGAAAAAAAAGAAGATCTCATCTTTCTAATGATACCAAAATATCAGCCATATATTACACGACAGAAATTTGGAAAAGTCGCATTTAGTTGCTATTTCGTTTCTGCCTTGTCTTTAATCCAGCTCAAACGCTTCAACTTCGTCTTTGAAGTCTTTGGTCCTGTGAAAGCCCTTTCAATTATTATTGATTAAGCATTCTTGAACTGCTGTCTTGAATCATCTTTGACGCGGTTTGACGTTCAATATTTCATGTTCAACGTTTCTTGTTCAAGTAAAATTGAGTGGTGTGAAACGGGCTTAATAAAAATATTTGACAAATTCTTGAAGCAAGAGTTCCATGTTATTCGATACGGTTGTGTACTCCAGAGAGACAATATTGAAAAATCGGTAAGTTCTGACCCACAGATCGCGTCAGAAATGTAACCTAGGTTAGTTCGTCTATTTTATCGATAATTTTGTAAAATAAATGTATCACACAAAGTAATACTATTATATGAAATAACCTTTCGCTGTGAAGACATTGTACCGCACGACGTGGAATAAATAAGTTAAGTTTAAATATCAAATATGAATACATAGCTTATTACTGAGGAGTACAGTCATAAAAACAAAGTTATTGCGTGATTAATATAACAATATTTAATTAATGCTTCCTAACCATGCTTCAATTTTAAAATTGGTTTTTTTATGACAAGGGAAAATCTTGCTTAACTTAAGTTAACGCTGGCAGTCTTATTGACGTTTCCAGTACAGCTGTATCTTTGTATTACAGGTATTAAATACTGGTAGTGGGTACAGGTAAGACGTATTTTTCCTTGCGGTCAATTTTTAAGACCTAAAGATGCTTTCGCTAAAATATTATGAATTCTATGTGTCACGTAAACAAACTCAGCATTTTATTCCGTGTCTCAAAGTTATACCATATTTTTGGTCGATATGAGCATCGTAGTCTAAGCGCATTTTTGAAAAGGAGTGAACTGATGACATTGGCGAAAATGTAAAGCGCAAGTTTAGTTCAGAGAAGGTTATTTGTTGTTTTGCGGGAATTTGAAAAATTGCAAAGCCAAACGTTGCGCGTTCCTTAGCGCAGAGTCGATAATTAAAAATTATGCCCCCGACTATGATTTGAGCGCTGCTAAGGGAAAAACTGCAAACCTAAAATAACAGCTAACAGCCATGGATTATCATTCAGGCCAAAATGAACACCAACATTTTTGTTCCCTCACATAGCAATTTTTTTTTAACAAAGCTAAAATGACTATCATCTGTTATAGAAAAATAACCGCGTAAATTGAAAAAAATGCGAAAGGCAAATAGGAGAAAAAATCAGCATTCAGAAACGTAGTGCTTAACACTAGCTAGTGAAATGGATCAGGGCACCGTTTTAACATGAAAACTGACTTTTTTCTCGATGGCTCTTCTGCATAAGGTGAAGAAGGCCCTCCAACAATGATTGATTGCTAGCAATTAATTAAGAGAGGCACATAATCACTTCACGTCCTAACGACCAGAAGAAACAAATGTAGGCACAAAACTTTCGGTAACACTTTAGAATAAACTTGTTTATTATTTAGAAGCTAACCCAGAACAAAGTTTAGTAGCATTTACCGAGCACAGTTATGAATACAAGATACGGAAAATCTTAATTTTGCCATGAAAAAGCACATCTGAACAAAAATTTAGCTGAGCTTTCAAAACACAATTATGGATGTAAAAAGACTCATCTACATGGATGTAAGAAGTCTCTCTAAATTTCAATTTAGCCGCAAAATAGCACTTCTTTTCAGTTGCTTCCGGGGTCTAGGAACAAGAACGTTACCTGACATGTTAATATTTGTTCAGAGGCTATGGAAGGCAAGCGAAAAGTGAGGTCATTGACACCGTCTATGTATACTTATCCATCACTTACAATATCAAGTCGATTAGAGCGCGTAAAGCGAAGGGTGATCTGATCTTCATACTGCGTGCGTTTGGGCAATTGCATTTTTTTGTTTTCGCTAAGGATAGAAAAATGCCATCATAGTCTTTAAAAATTCGGTTACTTTCAGTAACCGCTTTCAAACCCGTCTTGAGTTTCATTCTTCTCTCTTCTGTAGCTTCTGTACGACCGTGGTTTATACGCAGAGCCGTAGCGCTGGCCCAAAGGACCCGGGGCTGGACAGCTGGATGCTGTAGCCAGGTTGGTTTCGCGCTGGCCTCGCAACCTAAATGTGGCGAGTTCGAGTACCCTTTCGGGGGTGTTTTATTTGACTCAGAATCTAAGCCTTATGTTAGATAGAGCGAAGTTTCCTAAGCAGCTTGAGCACCCCAAAACCAATCTCTCATTCGTACAAAGACGATCTTCGCCGTCCCTAACCTAATGACAGGGGCGGTTCTAACAATTCCAGCCGGCCGCCATATTACTCCTAGAGCTGAAAGTTGTCATAGCTGTACCAGCTATTCTCTTGGAGCTAGAGTTATATTTTACTTAAAATAGCAAAAAAAATTCAGGCTAATGAATATTTACGTAGAGAATAGGTCTAGCTGGCACATCTTCAGAAGCTTTATGTTCTAGAAGTCGATATGGCAGCCTGCGGGAATTGCCCGAATATTACAAGGTGCCCTGTTTGTGTGCATTCCACAAGCATATCTTTATATCTAGTAATCTTTACCCGTTTGGAACCCACTGCAATAATTCCGAGGCGCAGTAAACATTTGAATCGTTCTCCACTTTAAACTTGTAACGTAAACGTATGTTGCTTGGGTTTCAATCAACGAATAACAATCCTTTCGTAAATAAATATATTGCTCAATAGTACATTTCTCTGGACAATCAGCAACAGTTTTTAGCAATGTTCAACACAGAGTGAATGCTCACACACACAACCGAAACGTGTTAACTTGTTCACCAAGTATAAATCCACAGAAGTGTAGTTCCTTTACTAAGTTAACGGAGACAAGTTCCGGATTCCAGGGAAAAATAGTCATACCACCTCGGAGGGGCCCCGGAAAATCAGTTTTGGCCCCGGGAGTTAAATCACTCGCTGAGCCATCGGTAGGGAATTCAGGACGCTGGCCAAAGACAGTCATGGCGATTGTCGAGTTCTAGACAGCCCGGATTGCACCACCACCTCCACCATGGCCGCTTCACACCGGAACGCAACAATCGTGTTCCCCGAGTGATACGACACATGGCTTTACATGTGTTCTGACCCTCCCCCACCTCCCAAGACGCCAACACAAGCAATGGCGGCCGTGTCGCAAAAAAGCCAGATTGCGCGCTCCTTTCTTCTTTCCGCACCGCTTCCTTCCCCTTTCTTCTCCCCCAGCAGTTACACTCCCCCCCCCCTCCCCAGTCTTTCTCCCTACCTCTTAGCGTCAGCGGCCTCGTTTCATATTATACAACACTCGATCGCGGCAGAGCGGGAGAGAGAGGAGAAATGGCGCCTACCTGTTACAACCGCCATTCTCCCGTCGGAGCTGAACTCAGCTCCGCTGGGGAGCTGTGCGCTACCGGTGGCTAAACTCTTGATTACAGAAATTGTAATCCAGAGCTTTAGTTACGGAGCTTTTTATCCAGAGCTTTAGCTACGGTAATGCATATAATCCAGACCTTTACCGGTAGAGAGCTGATTTTTTCAGTCTCCAAGCATCTAATTGCCTGGAGGAGAGATGGTTGAAATTTCGGGCATAAAAAGGACTGTTATGCAAGAAAAGGGGGAGACAACAACATGAGCATTTTATTAAAAGATAGTTGAGACTGTACAATAGGTATATAAAATAGCCGGTTCCTCTCCTAACACTACAGCACACCTGTAACGGAGGACCCTGGCAAATTGACGATGATTTTGGCAGAAAAAATTATGAATAAAATAAGGTGACACTGAGAGCATTAGTTCTTCTTACTGCCTTTAAAAAAACATCTAGAGGCAGTCCTTCATTTCGTCAGGTAATTTAATTCCCCAGAATTGGGAACAGGACATAAGAAACCGCAGTCAAACGGTGTCCTCTAAAATACCTTCAGTATCTAGGTGGCCATGCTTTTTCGTTAACATCGGCTGTAGTGCGTTGCTGATTCTACAAATCTGCTTTTCATCATTGAGTGTTTTTCGGATTACCTTCTGGTAGGGCATAGATGGATGGAGATGAAGAATTACGAAACCTTCCTCAACGAGAAAAATGCAACTGCTATCATCGTCCACGCATAACTGATATGCATTATGTATTCAGGACCCATTCATATTTTTTCATATATTAAAAGGTTCCGTGCTTCCGAATTTGAGTTGGTACCTGTTAGTAGACTTTACATTTTATATAATGCCTTCATTGCTTAGGTTTCTCGGATCACTAATACTTCTTCCAACGTTGATGCTCCAACTTCCCCGGTCGTCAAATTCTTTCACATACTTCAACTTTCATAGCCCGGCTCATACTAGTTTTGTATTCTTGATTAAATCCACAATTCATTATTATGATGCTTTTAAATGAATAATCTAATTGTATTTCTTAGGATTTACACAGAGATCAGCATCCTCGTCAAATTTTCTTTCTCTTCAACCGAAAGTCATCAGAAATTCATATCATAGTTATTTTTTTCTTCTCGTAAGCGTGTACCTGTTTCAATGTTTATAATAGCTGCTTTCCAAACTTCGCTGCTACGTAAAATTATGTTCCACGAATATGTTTTGATGTAGTAATTCTTAGCTCCTTCCTTCCAATCTTGTGTTGGTAGCTGTAAGTAGACAGCAAGTACTTTTTTCCGACAGAACTCATTCTCTTCTAGTGCTAACCGACTCTACTTCTATTACCAGCTTGTACTCTTTAAAAACCTAATTGTACTCTTTAAAGGCTTTATTATACGCAATTTAGCCAGCACATCTATGTCCGGATTGGACTGCTCAAAGGAAAACTTAGGGTAGGGTGGTCTTAAATCAAAAGTTGCGTCTCCCCAAAATATGCGCCTCGGAAGCAGCAGCGCTACCCCTCTTGAAAGCAAGCACCCCCTTTTCACCCTTCCCCTCTCCAGCCCATCCTACCCCATTCTTCACGACGGGTACCCTTTCGCCTCCCTTCCCTTTCATTTTTTTTCGAGAGCAGTCGCCTGAGAAAGTAAAAGTGTTTTTCTCTTAAATGCACGGGCTTTTACCTCTCCACCCCTCTCGTCTTCCTCATTTCCCTCACCTTCCTCATTGTGTCATCACACGGAACATCCTCTTTCTCGCTGCCCTCATTCGGAGGAGGAGGAGGAGCAGGGGGAAGAAAAGTAGCGTCGAATTCACCGCCCAACGGATTCATAAAAAAAACGTTTACCTCAGGAGAAAGAAGATGAAGGCAGGGTTAACTGTTTTCTTTTGCAAAAAGTCGGTGTTCTCCTGGAGGATGGGGGCTAAAGATCGATATCTCTGCACCTCAACCACTGCAACTCTCTCTTTCCGCGGCGACAATCGTGTAATGAGAGCAAGAGGACGGCCTTGTCCTCACGCTTCAGTATTCGAACGAACAGAAAAAGAAATTAATCTAGGATTTCGATCCTCCCGATAATTTATGGCATGGGAAAGCTGATGTCGAAGTAAAGTATGATATTTTCTGGAATTAGAAGCAGGAACCATTCTCAGGTTTCCCACTACAATTGTTAAATCACCATTTACTGACACACATTATTGATTTGACTAATAGACCCTCTAAGCCTCTTTTCTTCCTCAAATAAAGATAATAAACTCTTTATCGCCTTCAACTTTACAGAAACTCTTCTCGGGTTTCCCACGGGGTTGAAGGCTCCATGTTGGCCAACATTTCGACATCGGACTGGGATATCCTCTCCACTAAACATGTCCGAGTCGGAGGTCGAAACGTTTGCCAATATGAAGCCTTTAGAGTGAAAACGATGTCCCTGTCGGATGTCGAAACTTTGGCCAACATGGAGCCTTTAACCCGGTTGGAAACCCGAGAACAGTTCCTGCAAAGCAAAAGACGATAAATAGTTTATTATCATTATTTGAGGAAGATAAGGGGCTTTGAGGATCAATCAGTTAAAGCACTCAAGTATGCCAGTGAATGGTAATTTAAAACTTTCAATTGAAATTTATATCTGAGAGTGGGCAGTTTGCTAGAAGATGTTGTGATGAAAACAAAACCAATGTAAGTATAAATGCAATGCATTGCGCGCGCGTATACATTCTATGTGTTCCGCGTCATCATTATCGGATCGGCAGTACCGGAACGTCGTATAGCAAACTATCGATATCGGAATTAATGTTACCAGGCCAGGCTTAATAAGGATACTAATTTTTAGATTTTTTCGGACATGAGGGACGCGGAAATTGCGTCACGTTTCCACGAGTCCCAGTGGAGCGATATGCGGCACGCGAGCCTGAGGCACGAAGGGGACAAAAAAAATCGAAAATCATTCCACAGCTGACTGATTAAAACCAGATCGGTTACATAATTTGGAGTCAGTGGTGAAAACATTATTTCCGCAGAATCGTATTCATTCTAATATCACGCTCGAAATAGAATATCCTGCCCAAAAATGAGGCAATCCAATTTGCTCTCTTAAATAGGGTTGTCAAAAAAATTATCGATACGGGAGAGATACATTATCCGTCTCCTCAAAGATTTATTCTAAGAGAGGGTCAAAAAGAGAGGAATGTGCCTAAAATGACCTCTACTAAAGAAACATGACTTCCTTTAAAGTCCATTTAAATGTTGGTATTGCCAAGTAGGATAAAAAATGACTCAGTAACAAATGAATAAATAACATTACCTGCGATTTAAATAAAATGATAGTAAAATGGATAAAATTACTTTCGTATATTTATTTCACAGCTAAAACATGAGAATAATAAGATCATTAGAATTTATTATTTTTAAAATTGTTCTTGGAACTGGGTGAAATTACAAATCAAGAAATGAAGTTTTGAGACAAGCTTGAAGCATCATAATCTTCTTCATAACTTATAATAATAACCATTTAGGATTATTCTAGGGGAAATGGTGACGGCATGAACACCACGAAAAACGACTAAGAGTGACATTAAGTATGTAATATCGATTGATTCCCCTTTACGCCACTAAACAATGCGATGGAAGTGTATGAATTAATTAAAATGACCTAATTACCTTACATCCAAAGATTATTTGTAAAAAATCATCTATAACTACCGACTAACGAAGCATTCGACAGTTTACGAAATGTTTTACCCACTATTCAACTAGTATCGCAGTTTTCACATTCAACGAATTCAAAAGGTCGAACACGCTCGTAAATTTTCTTTAAGGAGTTTTACTCACTTGAGTTGATAAATGATAAATATTTGTAGTATTTCCACAAGTATCAACTTATCCCTACATCTGCACTCTAAAAATGCATAATAAAAAATGATCTAGAATTTACTTCAGTGAAAAATCGCAAAAGTACAAGGCCTTCCCTCTTGGATAGCGGTTTAATAATATCTAACCTCCCATGCTGGCCTAAAAATGAATCTAGTAGTCTTATGAATTAAATTGGGACGAAATGAAAAAAACGCCGCGAGTTTGGTTGGCACTTAATGAACACATTTAACCACTTCTCCCACCAAGACAAAGCTGCAAATGACTGGGAGCCTTCCTCTCTTTAGCGCGATCCCGTCTTAAGAGAAGCAGAAAGCTTCCTTCGTCTGCATCCCTTTGATTACAAGAGATTGGATTTAGGGGAGGAAATATCTCCTTAGGGAACGAATTTGATCCATTTAATTCTTATCGTTGCAGTTCTCTTGGGCGTTTAACGAAATGAAAGCCGAACGCTCGTCTTTAAGACCCCCGGGGACTCATTGTTTTTCCCGTGCAAATACAAGGATGGAATGCAAACACCCACTCAGGTTAAGACCTTCAGCTCCCCTCGACGATTCGGCAGCGAGGCCAGGGCAGACATTCCCTTCTCAAGAGCGGCGGAAACTTTTCGATTACAGCGCTTCTTCTCTTCTGTTTTTTTTTCCCGGGTAATCAACGGGAGGGATTAAAAATCTCACACTGCCTTTGGAATTAAGAAAAGAAGTTGAAGCATATATACAGAAGTTTTCGATTGCAGATTTTAAATTGAGAAAAGAAAGAAATAACAGCAAAAGAGAAGGACAACCTTTTTTTTAAATCGTTCATTATTATCCAACAAGTGGATTAGGACTCCATCGATCAACTTCAGCCTCAATACTTCAATAAAATTTCCTGTACTTATTTTTTTATCATTAATTTTCCATTTCCTCGAAAACAGACTACAAGGCATTTTATATCAATTTCTACGACGCATAACAAAGAACGAACACAAACAACCATGTCTTGGGTGGTTAAATAGCCCACCGAAGCCCATTCGAATCCCGCAATTCGCAGCAGGCGAGGACTTAATCCCACTGCCACCGGGGACGAGAACTTAAAAAAATTCCGCACTCGTTTGCGCTATGTTTTCAAGAATTCAATTTAAAAGTTCAGGAATCATATCCCTAATTTTCTTTTCAGTTATCTTTTCGAGTCTTAGGACAGAAGACTCATTATTACAGACAACTCGTAGGAAACTTTCAGACGCCTTTCACCGATGTTCATTTTCCCGAATTGCGGCGCGACAGCGCCTCCGTGGTAAACCACAGCATTGCACACAAAATAAATTTCACACACAACCCAGAATGCTGAATCTGAGGATTACCAGGGGCCCACGGGCCAAAAGAAGCGCCCGGAAAGGAAGAATTATATAGTATCATTTATACATAAGTAGGGAACCAATAAAAAAGTAACACAGAAAACTGAACCAAGCCAAAACATCAGGGAAACAGAGAATTATAAAGAGCCGCCCAATATCATAAGAATATGCGTGACTAACCAACTACTACGGATGTTCAACATAAATAAAGAGATACATTTCAATATGTTCAATTTAGTGAACATGAAAATGGAATCCATAGAATTGAATATTTTAGAAAAAATCGAAAGCTCCAACTTTGCGGAAGCACGTCATTATAAAAGATGTAGTAAAAATTGCCAATTCCACCACTTATTTACAGGCTCTACCAGCTTCGGCCGCTACGCTATCATCAGATACACTCTCTTCTCGTACAAAACTATGACCCATCACATTCAATTAGGACATAATTATACCTGATCGTTCAATTTTGGAATATCATGAGGCGGAGGGTGGATCGCTGTATTTAATGAAATGCTGGCGTTCATTTATACTCGGGTATTTGTGACTTCCCATGTGGTGGTAACCAAAGCTGTAGAAAATCAGAGGGCGAAATGTATTCAATCCAACTATAATGTAATGTCAGTCATTTAATGATAGATTATCGAACAAAGAATCTCGGAATCCCACTAAAGCCTGTTTAACGTACAAACTAAATTGAGTAATAGTTACATAAGATGGAATTCGAATAAATTCAGCAATTAAGGTTTCAAATTAAAATGAAATGTAACCTGATATTTAAGAAGAAGTCGAAAGCAGTTGTGATGCCTAAACTTCTCTGCGAACGATGCTAAGTAAAAATCCTATTTCTTTCAAACTCTTTCATTCAGCATTAAAAATTATAGGGTCATGACATCAAGTTCTATTTTCCGACAGGGATTGAAGTGACATCCTTTTATCATTTATTTGATTCGTAAAGTCATCCTCTGAATTAAAACCTTCTGACCACTCCACACCACATTTCCTTTCGCCATGGTAGGTCATACCTCCTTCCGAACGCCTAATATCTATCCTACCCCAAGGTTCTCGCAGGAAAAAGTAAGCAGCATGAGAAGTCGAATCCAAGCGTAGGTCTCTCAAAATTTGGGGGCTATTACATCAGCGCCTTCCCGTAAATGATTTTTCAAGGCGGAAATAAACTGAGAACAAAGGCAGCAACAAATGCTTTTACCTGGAAAGATCAGCAGCCCATGCCGATGACGACACAATAAAGTTGACCAATGCGCCTAGAAGCATTCCTCTACACCAAACCACTTGGGAATGGCCACAGCGACGCTAGTGGGCCCATCATCTGAGGCGGAAGTTCCGTTTGACGTCCTTCATTCACTGATCCATGGCACACGTCATCCCGGAGTTATGAGGCCGATCACCAAAAAACGGGAGTCGAAAACAGAAGAAAAAGTTTAGGATCATTCAATGACATAATATGCCGTAAGTATTTGGGGCAATGGCGTTAGGCATATAGGCATATTAAGCGTTCAAACAGTCAAACTTAAGCGGGAATCACCCGCTAAGAAACACACGAATGCACAAAATTCACGGTGAAAATAAGTGCTTTCGTGGACTGAAATTCAGACCCATATTTTCCAAATTCATGCCGGTTGGTTAAACGAATTAAGCTACTCAAAGTGTCCTATTTTATGGAAAACTTCATATAGTTTTTCTCCTAATTTTTCAGTGCTTTGCATTTCATCGGTTTATTGATTTCGGTAACCACTGAGAATACTTTTTAAAGCCCTTTTGAAGCACTTTTGAGAGCAGTGGTTACCGAAAGCAAGAAATCGATAATTTCATTAGGGACGTGGAAGTGGTCAATTGGGTACCTAAATTGGTTTGATCACTCGGCGCGGATTCGGAGAATCTGGATGGAACTCTTGTCCAGGTGAATGATTTGTTGAATGTGAAATCCACATATTCATATATAAACATTAGTAATTCAATCCTAAGATTGGTTGACAGCAGCCCTCCACTCTACCTTGTCCCCAACTAACTCCTTTTCATAATAGGACAGTGCAAATTCTCCAGTTATGTACCAAATGTTCGAAGCGAAGGGAAGGAGCAATATTTAGAAATGTCCGAATTAAGCATCAATTTGTTCTTCGATTTAAGTAATATATATTAGTCGTCAGTTAAGAGACCGACGAGTGTATCCTTTCGCGACGCCACCTTGGAATTCGATTTCATCATTTTTGATTTTTTCAACATTTATATTTTCACCATCATTTTTAAGGAAAAACACAGTAAATACACTTATATGCAAAAAAGTACGAAGAAGCAATGGAAGAACATAATTCGGATAAACATAACTCGGATAACAAAACCCGGCCTTGTATAGATGTAATGTATTACTTATAATATTTAATGTCATAAATGTATTCCTTATCCGTTTTCATGAATGTGAACATTCATTGCAATATTTAACACCACGGTAAAATGTTTACCCAAAAAGAAGTTTGGGTACAGTCGGAGGCTTATGGTACATGACGGATTTCTAATGACTAATGGCATTCAAGCACGGTTATGATTTGCCACATCGGCAAATTACGAAGGAAATTCAGTTTTGTTAAAAACTACATAGAGTGAACAGGAAGTGTATATGACTATTGGTCAGAGCCGACCGACAGGGAGGTTAAGCGCAAGCCTAAGACTACAGGAAGAACTCAGACAACATGAGTTTCAGGCTGACACGAAGGATATGAATTTACACCCTGACGACATCTGTTGGATACACAATAACGACAAAATCAGACTTATGTACTGTCAAAAACCGGTAGAAATTCCTTCTTCCCACGCACCTTTGACAACTGAAACAAAAGTGGAGAGTAACAAAAAAACATCATGTTTCATTCTTTTCCTATATGTATTTAGGTGAAGATAACCAACGAGAGAGCACTGAAAGTCCATCGATGTAGGATAGAATTTTGATGAAACATAAAAACCTTCACAAAATCTCATAGTTTAACGAGGAATTAATTAATTATATTTTGCAGCCTTTAACAACATTTCGCATATAAAGGATAAGGTAGGTAGAGAAGAATCATATTTTTGGCGGCATTATATATACATTCAGCAAAATAGGATTTATATGATGGACAATCCTACAAAAGCCGTGAGCAGGTAAAATTTTATTATTTCTGCAATCGATGCGATTGCAAATGGAATCAACTGGCCTAAGCTTATGATCTCTGAACTTTAAAACATACGAAGCTGGTTTTTTTTGTAGATTTTCGCAGCTCATTGTTTATGGTATTCAGGCTTTTGGTTCTGCGATTAATTATTTAGTATTAGGCAACAGTTTCGCCGTGCTTTGCTGCCTGATGCTGCCGGATTTGTCGGGCTTTTAAGAACAACAATGGTCTTTTTAAAAAAATAAATAAACAATTCCAGCAGTTGATGATTTTGAGAAGTAAAAACTTAATTTCGAAGAAGTCTCTTCCATGTATAAGGGAGTTTATAACTCTCCTCTCTATTTATATTATTTGGTCTTTCTTTTCTATTTCAATCGCCTCCCTTATGAGCCGCGGAAAGTAACTGCTTTCTTTGTGTAGTACTCTTGGCGTCTCGATGTCAATGGCGTGACCCTCCTCTAACGTAGTGTGCTCAGCCACGGCAGAGTGAAACCAGTCTTTCTTCCGTATTGCACGTTCATGTTATTTTAGTCGGCATCCAATTGCTCTCTTGGTCTGCCCCACATATGATCTTCCGCAACTGCAAAGAAGTTCGTATACACCCTCATACATTGTGGGTGGTAATGGATCTTTAATCCCTCGTAGATGATCTCGTACTCTGGAGGTAGTGCTATATCGCCACCTACAATGTATGAGGGTGTATACGAACTTCTTTGCAGTTGCGGAAGATCATACGTGGGGCAGACCAAGAGAGCAATTGGATGCCGACTAAAATAACATGAACGTGCAATACGTAAGAAAGACTGGTATCACTCTGCCGTGGCTGAGCACACTACGTTAGAGGAGGGTCACGCCATTGACATCGAGATGCCAAGAGTACTACACAAAGAAAGCAGTTACTTTCCGCGGCTCATAAGAGAGGCGATTGAAATAGAAAAGAAAGACCAAATATTATCTATAGAGAGGATAGTTATGAACTCCCTTATACATGGAAGAGACTTCTTCGAAATTAAGTTTTTACTTCTCAAAATCATCAACTGCTGGAATTGTTTATTTATTTTTTTTTAAAAGACCGTTGTTGTTCTTAAAAGCCCGACGAAGCCGGCAGCATCAGGCAGCATATCACGGCGAAACTGTTGCCTAATACTAAATAATTAATCGCAGAACCAAAAGCCTGAATACCATACGAAGCAGGTCATTATAACAAGAAAGACTCTCATTAGCAGCTTATTAAAGCTGTATTTAGAATTGAAAAGTTAATTTAAGCTCACATTTATCAGTTAATTGGATTTTAGAATAAAAATGCATCAAGCCCACCACAGGCTAATGATGAAACGCCCAAAACAGAATAACTTTTAATGTCATGGAAATAAATTTACATCGGATTTGGATGACCTTCGCCTAAATTGCCGAGGCTCACGCAGGCGTTGATTTAATCTCAATTGGTGAAATAATATGATTAATTATTACTTTCGGAAGTGGTCTGCATGCGTGAAATATTCATTGAGACAACATTATTTTTCATGAAAAGGGATGAAATAGCTAAAAATTGAATACGAAAAGCTTTCACGCCTGACCTGTCATACTTGATAAATTTAAACCGTGATTTAAAAAAAATCGACTTATAAATTTCGCAGAAAATTACTCAAAAATGGCTTCATGCAACTTATAACTGATGTGAGGCTATCATATTTATTTTGCTTAATATTTTGTTACTTTTTTGTTCCAATATTCACCGCTTGCCTCATTCCCGTCCAATATGTACTAAATCCCCGACACACATGACTTTAACAGCTCACGGTCTACTATGCTGGTGAGGTCTAGTAAACCTTTCCTCGACTTAATAACGCCAAAAAAGATAATTACTCAACGGCTATGGTTATATTCAATGTTTCAGTTATCCCTTCATCTGCCCCTCCAAAAAATGTTCAATGTGAGAAGTTATTCATTGGGAATATCATCGTTCACTTCCAGTACGGCCAATGACGGGAATTTTATTTTAACACAATTCCGTGTCTGTAAAATGCTTTGTCATTTCACTAAAACTGTTTCACGGAACAAATATCCAAAGCGTATCGTTTCCAGACTAGGCATTTCCATAGATGCAAACCAGAGGCTGCTACCAAGGAATAGGCAGCCAGTTACCTTAGGCAGAAATCAGCGACACGTCTTCATGTTCTTCAAGGTACAGAAGAGTGGGGAATGAGAAGAGGCCATTCCACAGAAATTATTAGATGAAGTAGATGATACAATAAATAAACCTAGACGCTTGGTTCGAAGAAATGAATAGAGCAAAACGGCGTAAGAAGACTATCTTAGGGAAAACATAAAATAAGCTTTACAACAGCATGAAGTTAGAGCAAAATACGTCCTTTCATGGGTGATATTTATCGGCTCGTAAACAGAGGGATTCTTGCGTGAAAAGTTAAAGAGCTGAAGAAACACTTAGGATATACTTGGAAGAGAATGAGTGACGAAACCGGAAATGAAGATTCAAAATATGAAAAATGAAAGGGGCTAAAAATGGATATCAGAGAGTGATTCTGCAGTTAAGGATTAAGGGAATGGACAACGCAACAAGATCTGCTGAAATGAAGGTTTCTGCTGAAGAAAAAGGTCTAAAAATCTAGATATGATTTAAAATAGAGTATCTACCAAAACAAAGACAAAATTGATAGACATAACAGATCAATCGCTGTGTATTAATCCATAGATAGACATAATAAGAGTTGGAGCAGACGTAATTTCATAGTAATATTATATGAGAGCAATTTACTACGAATTGAAAATCAAGTTTGGGGTTTTAGGGCGGGATTTCGCATTCATTAAACAGAATTATGAGATCAATGCACCCAACAATTTAACTGCAGGCTAGCACGGTACCTTCAAGTAAAAAGCGAGAAAAATAAAAAAAACCTCCAAAATTTTACCTTGCTGCGCACACAAAGAAATTTCATACATGAGTACATGATACTAAAATGAAAGTTTGGTTCTGTCCTCGTCTCCTCGAGTGTCATTAAAAATATATTAACTAGTCCAGTAATACAAATAGTGATCTAATTTAACCTGCACACCCGTTTATCCGATAGCGGTAAATCGGGAGGCTAGGTATAACGCATTCATGATAGCTCAATGAATTTACCATGAGTCATGAATATCATTTCCTAGGTGAAAAACGAACTCCGGAATTTTGTCTTCCGCGTTGCATACGTAACGCCCAGTAACGCAACCACGAGCCGATCTGGTTCAACCGGAGCGTGACCGAAGGAAGAGAAACGGGGATGAATGGGAGAAGCGAATGACGAGAAAAAGATAAACGCTTATGTGGGGAATATCTCCGGAATGGCTCATGGCAGTGGTAACAAGAGTAGTAATGCAAGTGGGTAGAAAAGACGATTAACAGGACATTATAAAGAATGAAAGTTGAGGTAACCTATAAAGCTACCTGATATCAGAACTGCCACGCGGTATGTGGTAGAAACTATCGCTGAATTTATAAAAGGTCCAATAAGCATAATGGTTAAAATTAAATAAAGCATGGAATGATATAAAGACGTTAATAAAGTAATCCGGCTGAAGGCATAGTTCACGTAAATACCTCTGATCATTTTGAAAAGTACCTAATATATAATTAATAATTCTAAGGAAAACTTCAAGAGCAACATATTCTTAAGTGACACATCATGATGAATGAAGTAACTTTGTAAATTTCCACAAAAATGTATCTGTAATAGATAAATTGATTAAGGAAATAGTTTCAGGCTTAACTTTGTGGAACTCTTTCATTATTAAAGAAAGAAGAAACTTCAAATAGAATTAATTTACACTTTTATTCACAATACCGACCCATGTTTCAACGGATAACCGTCATTTTCTTAACCTGGAAAAAGACGGTTATCCCTTGAAACCTGGGTCGGTATTGTGAATAAAAGTGTGGAATAATACTAGTAGATGTTTCTTCTTTCTATTATAAATTGATTATTTATTTCGAAACTCAAATTAGAATCAGCTCCAGATCAGTGCGGCAATTTTAGAAATGACTTGACCCAAAATGAATTTCAGTATTTTTCACAAATCGACGCTAGTTAATCTGTCTCGTAGTAATGTATATACTAGCCTGATTATACTATTAAAACTTAATTCAGAAACATAGAGAGCTACTTTTAAAATGGCAGCTTTAAAAGTGAAATAAATATTTCAAAGTAAATTTAAGAGAGGCTCCAACGATATATTACAAAGAAAATTTGAGACTGTTCTTTCTCAGTTAAGTGCATAAGGCAAAACATTTTAAAATTCTACCTCCGGGAGCTACTAGCCAGATAAATGCTTAAAGTTAATAGGGAAACTTAAAGAGAGATACTCACTCCTATGATGACAGCTTTCAGAGTGATAAAAGTACCTCCACAAGCAATATTTCAAAGAGTAACTTTGACAGAAACCCGAACGATGCATGACAAATAAAATTTGAGACGGTAACGTATGGAGCTACCATTGGAAAGGACTCATGCAGGTACACATGCTTTGGATGAGACGCCACAGCATGGCCGCCTCACCATGACGATCGCTCACCCAGGGCAGCACCCACTGCCCCACTCCCCACCCCTCTCAACCAACTTCACTCTCACTCTATTTCCCTCTCCTCTTCCCTCCCCCCTCGCCCACCCTCCTCTCCCGACTTCTCTCCCTCCCACTTTCCAACCAACCCACCGCAATAGACACGGGCGGTTCTGCCTCCCCTCCCATGGCCGGCCAACCTCGAAGGGTCGCTTAAGACAGTCACACCGTCCGGGTGGCTCGAACAGTCCGTCACTGAAGATTGGACGAGGAGCCCCAGAGAGAGAGAGGGAGAGAGAGACGCACCACGCAATTGAAAGACGAGACCTGCAATATCACCCCACGCCACAAGGCTTACATCCCTGCATCCTCTTTCTGGGATAGTAAACGTGTCCATCCACTTCGACTGTGAAGACAGTACACACCGTTCCACGTGGGGAAAATTCAAGACGGTCAGTCTTTCTGGGATTCCAATTAGGAGACATAACTAGAGGTGAGTAACTTTTCCCTCTCATCATCCAATCTTACCTGTTGCGTGCCCCACGAATCGGTCCGTCAGAATTTCTTCCAAATTTTGACGGACCAATTCAATAGTTAGCGATTCGCGACACCTCGACAAGTCATGTAATTGCTCCTCCAAAGAGAAATTCAGTGGCAATGATAAATATTATTTGCAACTTTATTATGTAAAATTTATTTTAAAAATCTGACGGACCGATTCAATGGTCAGCGATTCGCGCCCCCTCGAAAAAACATGTACTTTCTCCTCCAAAAGAAATTCAGTGGAAAACTTTGAACATTTTATTCTGTAAAATTTGTTATAAGTTCTGACGGACCGATTCAATGGTTAGAGATTCGCGGCACCTCAAAAAGTCAAATTCTTTCTCCTCCAAATAGAAATTCAATCGACATGATGTTATTTGCAACTTTTACCTCACCTCGTTACCAACACCTTGTTCTAAATCCATAGTAAAACATGAATATTTCGCCAATTTATTCAGATATAGGTAAATTTATCGTTAGATGACCAACACTATTATCTTAATAATTATTACAAAAATATTGGGACGATTTGGGCAAATGAGTAGAGAAATAAGGGAAGTGTTAGAAGAAGTATGGAGTTCAAAGTTGAGAGATAGTGCCTTGATCATTCTCCAAGTGCCATAATTTTCAGGGAGACCAAAAACCTGAAAACGTTTGATAGAACACCGTAATCGATTCAGGAAGAGCTTACAAGTAAAAGCATCAGCACGGAATCACTTCTTCTACAATGGAGTCGCGAAGTAATTAACCATCTATAGATATATCACATAAAAGCTCATAAAATCAGCTATACACTTCAGCACCTTGGAACTACTCCACAAGCAGTAATTCTGAGATTTTTTATATTGGAAGTTACTCATATGAAATTTCGTTATTCTTTCGAGACAAAAAACCTAAACCAAAGCAAGAATAAAAAAATCTACCATTTTTAAACCACAAAAATAAGAACAGGTACCCATATTAATACATTAATAACATTTAGGACACTCGTAATTGTACTGTTAAAAGTCAACACTAAATATCACAAGACATATAGCAAGAGCTGTAGTACTACAATCTCATACATAGGTGGTGAGAAATTTTAGATTACCTTTTTACCTTACCCATAGACGCATTTACAAGTAAAACTTGCGTACTTTCGTAATGCGTACTTTCCAGCTGAATTGAGCAAATAGTCTTTTCAAAATAATTTCACTAATTTTAAAGAGATATATTCGGTGGAAAAAACTAACTAATAATAATTCACAGAAATAGCTTCCCATAAGTAATCGAATTCGAATTCACTCATGTAATACGAATGAGTAGTGCTTTAGGTAAACGACCGTTCGCGTTTCATTCGGACGGGGGTTTTTCGGTGGTTTAAAGAGCGAAGGAAACTAGTTTGCAAATCTTTTAATTTTACAAATAATTTTGTACACCATGGGGAATGCTAATGAGATATTCCATTGATATTAAAACATGTATTTAAATTTTGGAATGCATTTCCTTCATTTAATAGTGGCCACGAATCGTATGAGGAGTATTTAATCTTATCAGTCCCAGAGTACATCTTCCTTAAATACTATAACTAGGTTATAAATCTGTTAATGTACTGGGGAGCCTAACAATCTCGCAGTCGTATAGAAATAAACTCAGGTCTTCTGTACCTTCCTAGAGGTCAACCAACATTTCTTGCTCATTCCTTTTATGGAATCAATCCCACGGAAGGTTATCCAATAACAGAGTTAAACTTTGATTTTCCCCAGTACACACTTTTCACAAATCACACTTTAAGCTTCATTTATTTCTTTAATCAACTCTTTTTCTCGTATTCCAAATATTTTCCGCATATTCTAAGCGCGGAATTAGAAACGTAAAACAACATCACTCTTTGACTTTCTCATAAAATTTATCTACCACCCTTCGAATGAACCAAACTTTATTTTACGCCGGCTAGCATAGTCTACTAATTGAGAATTTGAATAAAATATTAAATCTAAGGACATAAATGATTGTTTCTTTTAATTATCCATTTGTAAAATGTGCCATATTTTCAAAGAGGACGAAGGAAACTGGCATTCAAACTTTAATACACTAAAAATACTTTAGCACACCAGACATAATGCTTATCTGCCTCTCAACCAAAATCCCTTAGCTTGTCCAGTCGCAACCTGACTCTAAAATTAAGCACCTATTAATCAAGAGAAATACATCACTATGGATTATCTCGAATTTTCTACAACACACGATTCCTAATGTCAACAAAATTTCACACTGAATAAGTTGAACGGTACCCCATTTTTTACTGGAAGAATGATGCAATGGTCCAAAATAATATACACTGTTGGCGGTACTATAGGGTATTTTAGTCAATAGTGCATAATAACACAGGTTCTAGGCGGCAGACAGGTGGCCACAGAAGTATGATGAGAAGTGGAGCGCGGGTGAGCAACACTCTAAATAAACAGTCATAACACCCGTGTTGAATCTCTCTCTTTAAACTCGCTCAGGAATTCATGAGGTATGCGCGAGGCGTCGTCCAGCAGGGCGCCTCAATATCCAGGTGGTTATTGCGACGTCACCCTCTCCCGCCCGCCGCGACAATGAGTTTCGCAACGGACGCCGCGCGATAATTTATTCAGATCCCTTTAACGACTCTTATTCTTTATCGGCGAGCCTTCTCCGTGGCACGCGTATGGTTGTGGCGGCTGGCTGGCTCATTGAAAAATTGGGAGATATATATAAAGTCGCATCAATACGAGGATCGCCGCAAAATTTCAAATAACGCGCCGAAAACTATCTATAGCTCAAGTCATAAAATGCTTTAATTAAAGGAAAATTGTAAAATATATTTCTTGTATCGTTTCCATTTCTGCATGTGTATTGAGTTCCACCGTATAAACAAATGTAACAAATATACTTACAAATGTAATTAAATGTGGTACCAGTATTTTTTGGATTTACTTGAAGCTTTTAAAAATAGGTTCTCAATGACCCACGATTACCGCTCCAGCCACCTAAGTTGGTAGGTTGGTGATGGAAGGATTTTCGCTCCAATCTACTTCCGGAAATTTCTTGCGTTTGTTTCTTGTTGAGCCATCAACAAGACGTCACGGAAACCAAAGAAATACTGGAAGTATTATTCGGGGAATGGGGGAGACAAACCCTGCGTCGGAAACAGCTTACATCAAACAAAGGCGCCAAGGGGCCGACAGTTAAACAGCGCTTCCGACGAATGGAATACTACTTTTCAAGTGCTACCCACATCACACCCACGTAAAAATTGAGTTACCATTGAAAAATTTCTTTAACTGCAGGAATGAGAAGCCAGAAGGCACTCTAGCCACCTGAACCCCAGATGAAACCATTTGAAACCAACCCACTCCTCCGGTGAAATCACTTGAACATAGATTCCATCAATAAATGTAAAATTATAAAAGTACCCAGCAAATCACCTCCTGTACACGTGGCAGCGAATGAGTTTCAACTAGCATGCAATACAATACATACCATAAAAGAGGTAATTACTATCACATGGTTTTTCTACATATAAAAATTTCGCTTTCCATTACCAAGGTTTCGACTTCTACCAAATCTCCGGGTGAGCCAGAGAGAGGGAAATACATTTTTTATTAGGAAAAACCGATTGTTACTTACTGTCACTAAGGTGAACCGTTTCCTTAAGATCCATCGAGTAGATACTTGAAATGTTTTAGGTACAATATCGAAGTTGAGAATGAAAGTTCTAAGCAAGTGTATACGTACAATGAATTCCTAGAACTCCAATATCATGGAAAACATGCTTGGTAGTGGTTAGGTAAAACAATACTAAAATACAAAAATCTCGGCTACCGCTGAAAAAGATATCAATTAAATCTTATTGATAGATATTACAATTTATGACTATCCGAAGAAAAAGAGAATTATAAACGTGGCATAATGGCCGTTTAGTTCCATAATCGTAAGTTCATCAACTAGCAGACCGTACTATGATAGGATTTGCAAACGTTTATACCGAAGCCATAAAAAAAATAAGCTGCGAACGTAATTAACAGATAGCGTATATTACCTAGTGATTCCCATTCGTGTTTATATGTAACTATCCAAGTATATGGATTCCCATTCATGTATATATGTAACCATCCATGTATAGTGATTCCCATCCATGTTATGTGATATAGCGGAACTAAAAAAGCGTTGAAATTCGTCCTGGTTCACTCATTATGAACTAACTCACTAATAGTCCTATCAGGGGGGTTAACAAAGAATATATTTACGATCATAAAAGATAGATTCAGGGGTGATATAGTGTAACCGTTCCATAATGAAAGAAACAAAATATTTACAGTTTTCCACAAATAAAAAATTTAATTCCGACTAGTTTCGATAATACCACATCTTCTTCTCAAGTTCGAAGATGATGTACTAGCATCGAAACTAGTCCGTATTAAATATTTTATTAGTGGAAAACTGCAAGTTGCTTCAGTCATAATTTCGATCCAATGGGTTAGTTCGGTGGGTAATTCACTCTCTTCTAAAGTGAAGTTACACTGATTTCACACCTGGACAGGGCTCAGAATCCACTTCTCCAGACTATTATTTTCCCTCGAAGGTGCTGTGGTGGGCCCAACCTTCAAGGCTAGGGCCTCAGCGGCCTCCAACGCGTGACAGAGGAGGGGATGCCCGTAGGAAAACGCTTTTTTCCTAACTACTGGCTCAAATTACGTGTTTACGACATGTAAGGTCCATTCTACATCTTCTTTTTCATTCAAGGTCAAGATGAAAAGTGATAAGATGGTTATACACACGCTTCAAAGGCGCAGCAGCCGCTAAGTAATCTTGACTAATCTAAATATCAATTTCCTATTTTATACCTAGCACTAGGCATTTCGAACCATTTAGTTACTATCATAAAATATCATTATCATCATGTTAGTCTATTTTCAACACGAATTTGCCGAGCAGAAAGCCAACAAGTCACAGAGGAACTTACAGGGCGCACTAGTCAGTTTTCAGTTGAACCAAAAGCCGCAATTCTTCCAAACGCCAGACCGATCAAACATTGAGGTTAATAAATAACACAGTGGCTTGAAGAAATTCTATTTTATTAGTGACATTCGTCAGCTTCATAGGAAACATTTCCAGATTCAAATACTTGCGAACGCCACATAAATGTACCCTTCCAAAAAAAAGTAGATGAACGCTGTTTGGCAATCCTCCAATCTTATTTCGCACATAGGCTGATAAAGAAGAGATGAAGACACGCATACAGAAAACACCTGATTAAAAAAAGTAACGAGGATTTAATACGTATTAGCCCATTTCATTTAATGGGACATCATGAACCTAAGATGAGGACATTTAGTCAGCATTAATTTCCTTTAGATTTGTGGCCCTTTTATCATTCATTTTTTATTCGCGATAGAACAGACTTTTTTTTAAAGCTAAAGACGAAGCTGTGAAACTTACTTACAGCGCTTTCAATTGAATTTGTACAAGAGGAGTTAAGGTAGAAGGCATTACATTACCGTTCCAACAATAAGTAGAAGTATGGTGTAGGTATCTCAAATGATCTATTTTTCCCTTCTTCGTCATCATGAATGAAAAAATACGCAAACTGCAATGTAATCGCGTCCATAAATTCATTAAAAAGTTAATTTGATTCCTGCCTCTGTGATAAATGAATTAATAACAGAGTAGAGAGAGCGACGTTTGATTGCAATCGGATCTCTCATTTTATAAACGCAGCATTTAATTAATATGGTGAATCAAATTTTAATCATTGGCATTATGATGATGACTGGTACATTCAGCGATTGTGTTCATAATTACAATGATACGTTCCACATAGGTGACTTCAAATGAATAGTAATCCTACCGTGTCCAACGGTATATTTAGGGCTTTCATTATTCATAAAATCGACTTTTTCCTAAAGCAATTCTACACAGCAAATCACCCCTCTTAAATGGAGTACGGAGGAAAGACCAGTAATATATTTCAACTTTGATACGCGATGCACTTTTCACGCGATGCTCAATCGTCGTGCATCAGGAAGCATTTGCTTCCAGCACGTACGAAACTTTCTCTTTCACATCGTTTGAAGATTTGTGAGGTCATCCTGGGCTTCCCGTCACTCGCTCCTAATACACGATAGTGAACAAGGACCTTGAAAGTTTTAAAATTTGAAGATAAAGCCTTAGCCTTATATTAATAACACTATCATCTATCATTCGAGAATATTGGAATGTGACTTGCATTAAATTGCCAATGTGTTTTAGGAAATAAACAATAAAATATAATACTTACGATAATAACAATAAAGTACGTGTATGACGTAGGTGTGACATAGTTCTAATCAAAATACCTACCTATATCAAAATGCATAACCTAAGTATTTTTTCTTAATCACTATCACTTATACAAGTTGTTAATTGCAGCACAAATTACAAGCAATCATAAATTTAGATTCTCAGATGATAACTATTTTCTCCAAAGAGTTCAGTAATCCTACCGTGTCAAAATGTATAACCTAAGTATTGTTTCTTAATCGCTATCACTTACACAAGTTGTTAATTGCAGCAAAAATTACAACCAATCATAAATTTAGATTCTCAGATGATAACTATTTGCTCCAAAGAGTTCAGAGGCATTGGATAAACCAAATTCAAAAAAAATTTGCTAACATAAAACAGCTGATTTACCTCTTAAGTATTTTTATGCATTTCCACGTTCTACTCTTACAAACTGCTCTCGTCTATACATTGATGAATGAACGGCAGGAGTTTCAATGCTTTTGATTGTCATGAATCCATTGAGGTATTTCGTACCATCAACAACATAAATTATTTTCAATATGGGTTGAATATTTCAATCCTGGTTTGACCCCCTGAATACTCCACGAACAAACACAATCGAGCTGCGCACGAGTGATTCATCGTCAGAAATAAATTAAGAGCGAAATGGAACAGCGATGAAATCACAAGACACTTCGCTTCCGTAAAAAATAAATCCTTCAGCATTGCTAAATTGTGATAAATTCAAGCGCATGGAAGCTTGACTTCTGGGAGGATAGATAGTTTGATTAACTTAATATGAATCTCCCTATTGGCCCTAAGATTTTTAGGCCTTATAGTCCTTTCTGCCAACCATTTTCATGAGTATTTACCCCTGGAGCCCTATGGCCTTACCAAATGCTAGGATACCTGTCCCCAATGAGTACATCCCAGATGTCCCTGAGTTCCGGAGGAAACGCTAAATATATACGTGTGTACCTGAAAAGTGGACGAATATACTTATGTGAGCCTTAATAAGTTCTAATTAGAATTCATTCAACTATATTATGACGTATAATGGTTTATATTAAAGTACTCTTTAATATGAACTGCGAAAATTCTTGACGCAGAAAAATCAAATAATTGATTGAGTTCTATTTCAGTTATATTTCCCGTAAAATTATTTGAGCTACACAATCGTGCCATTAATTAGCTCAAGTTATCATCCTAGACTCCAGTCCCAATCATAAAAATCACCCAATTGAAACTCTTTTTACATCTATGCACTCAAGCCCAAACATCTGAGAACTCAAGCTTCGCAAGGGTTTAACAGCAAGAGGTAGATACAGGCTAACGCTAGAAAACGAAGTGCAGTCATCCCCATCGCCGTAGTAGTCATCATCACCTTTGCGATCCCGACAAGGAGTCAAAAGAGTCGAAAGAGAAGGAAGTCTCCCGAGAGGACGGGTTCCCGGATAAATTCTTACGGGGTACAGCATTTCTTCCTTACGAAATATCAGCGAAGCAGACTATTTTTACCTTAATGCTCACGCTCAAACGGGAGGGAAAACAAATATAAAGCAGTTATAAATTAAGTTAGTTTGAGCGAGATGTTCATCCAGTCATAACAGAGACCTTATTTGAACTCATTTCAAAATGAAAGCAGTTGTACGAAGGATGAAAAAAATATCGATACCCGAACATTGTTTTATGACTTAACTTTCAAGTAATTACCTCAACATACACATTTAAGGCTCTAAATTGACTTATTTGTATCACGCCGTACGATTATAATGCCTTCACAACCTAAGGTATTTTGAGGTTTCACAAGAAGTATTACGGTGAGTAAATCATTTTTTTAATTATTGAGAATGCATACAAACATCACATCGTTACATTTCTGACGAGATATGTGGGTCAGAACTTCCTAATATTTTGATAATGTCTCCCTGGTGCGCACAGTCTCAACATATCACAGAGAAAACTGCTTCAAATTTTTCGCAAGGATCTCGAAAATTAGAACTTTGTATCATCACAATGGTAAGATTTTTTTAAATATTGAGGCCTAATTCATTGAATTTTACGCGAGGTGATATCTTGCTCAAAAAAAGAGGATATAAAAATACACGACATGATAGCACGAGGGCAATCAGGTTGGTGCAGTAGCTGAGGTACTGGCTACTCATCCCATGGGCCAAGATTCGAATCCCAGCAGTGGCGGGGATTCGAATCCCAGCTCAATGGTTTCAGAAAACCTTGAGAAAAATTGGTGCTGCATGGAGAGCATGATTATCAAGTGAAGTACTTCGTATATGAGATGCAACGTTAAACTGTGGATCCGTCTAGCTAATTCGCTCCTTCCGTTAAAAGTAAGCAGTGTCTAACTCCGGGATCCTCTCCTTTTTTCCTCAATTCCACTTAAAATATACCCCGTAACAACCTATTCTTTTGCCCTTAGTGGCGCTGCCTTATAAATGCACAACTACACTGAGTTGATACGGTTGTGCCTTTAAACCTCTGAAAACAGTGGCACTATAAAAAAACTGTCGCGACGTCAACGACATACATCCAAACATACGTGAACCGCAAATGACTCACAAAAACATACCACTTTATACCATACCTATAGCATAGCGTAGATAGACAATGGACGCGCGCTAGATAGATAATTTTCTCACGAAAAAAAGGCTTCACTTTCGTGCTTTAAGACTCCATTTATTCTCTTCTTCAATATTTGCTCCCTGGAAACGGAGAACGACGTGAGGGGAAGGAGCTAACTTTTTCAATGATGCGTGACGTAGGCGGTGATTGGCGGGAGGCTCTGCACTCGTCGAGAGGAATATTACGGTTTTACGACTCCAGCCATGAATTACGGGCACAAGGAACTGCGATAATAATGCGGAGAGAAAAATAAAATAAGCGAAATGGAAAAAAATAAACGTAATACTCCGACGCAGCAATCGCCAGATCCTTCATCGGTGATAAAATAAACGACCAGCTTTAAAACGCGAACTCCTCTGAGTTAGCAGCAGTCGTTACTCTCGTAAGACTCGGTACGTGGCTTCCACCCTTTCACCGTACCGAAAAATAAGAATGGGAGGGAAAAAAACAAAACACATCAGGAGAGGGGGAGGTGGGACTGTAGGAAATGGAACGACCGTTTGCGTGTATGTGTGTGGTTTGTTCGAAACAAATGAAAGGTCGCATTCCCGCACATGACTGCCCACCCCGCTTCCTTGAGTTATGCAACGTTTACGATGCTCATTTTTTCCAACCCTCACTTTTTTATACTTCTTTCTGGCGCACTCTGGTGGCAGGAGAGGTGGGGATGGTATTAAGTCATGGGGGATAAGAGTTTGTGAAGGGGTTGAGGTGGAGGGTAAGCGTGAAGGGAAAGGACCCATTCTCTTCCTATACTCCGTTACGTCAGCACCGTGTTTCGCCGTCTTCTCTGCCGCCTTCGTAATACGCTCCGAGGATCCCCTTTGTGTTTCTCACCGTCGAAAGTGAGAGTGAGGGAAGGGGAGGGTTTTCGAAGAGAAAGTTCCCGGGTGATGTGGGTAGGTGATCATCAGATCCCGAGAAAAAACATAATGACCGTCGAAATCTTCCCCCGTGGCCTTGAACGCGGTAAGGAGGAGAGGAGCCGCTGGGGCCAACGTCTTCAATGTTAGGAGTGACATACTTTTTTCGAAGTGTACCACAGATTTCGTCCTCTCTCGAAATCACTGGTCCCGGTAGTCGAGCCATCGACGACTACTCCGATTTTTCGAATGGAATGACGACAGTTTACAGCTCTCTTTAAAACCTTTTATGGCTTTCCGGATTGCAAATTCTGTATACTTTCATAAGGAAATATTTATACAGAATTCCCTAGGCAGTACTGCAACCTTTCATAAAATATTGTATCACTTCTAAAAGGAATTTCCACCGAAAGTGCTAGGAGTTTCTGCAGACATTCGCTAACACATTCTGTAGAATTACTAGGCACTTTCAGTAATTTCCTTCGCACATTCTATAGAAATTTCTTAACTTCTGTCATTATTATTGGACTTCCTTTATAAAATAGGAAGCATTGAAAATACTAATTTACAACATAAAACAAGAATGCAATGATGCTTATTGCATTAAAAAAGAACCTTCATTAAAACTAATTATTAACTACTTGAGAACACTGGTGTTGCTTTACATACAGCTGTATCCCTGTATTTACGGGCGTCGTGTAAGTTGAAAAGCGAGTGCTACTCAATAAGCATAATAATTAGAGTAGCAACCGCCGAGCGCGACGAAACATTACATGAGATAACTGCATACGTTAAGTTTAGGTAGGATTACTATAAAATAACGCCGCATGGAGATAAAAAGCTTAGGCATCAGATAATACTTTTTTGTGAAGTAAGAGGCAACAGGGGAACTGTGTACAGCACTGGAAGTGCCCTCCACAAGGCACCCGAGTAGGGACTGAGTTTTCACTGAAAATTTACCTCCTCCATGATTCAAACCCGGACCCTCTCTGGATGAGAACCTAGCACTTTACCCACGTAACCAAATCGTTCCTTGCATCACTTAAATGCACGGTATTATATTTTTAGAAGTACCTACATTGCTATCAGGAAAAGTGTTACGCTTGCCGTTACGTCATAGGTGGGCCCACAACAGGGATTGTCTTCTTTGAGAGAGTCAACTCCAAAAAATAATTCTTGAAAGTAATACAAACGTATGCAAATAAGTTTTTCTCCTACGTGAAAAGTCACTCTGAGGCTTTTTAATAATAATTTCTAAATCCAGAACAAATGTTTTACTAATGAGACCATAGGAATATGTTCCGTGTATCCAGTAAAATACTAGTTCTGGTAAATCAAAAGCTGTAGGTATACGGCTACAAAAGTATTGCTATTTCCACTCCAAAGGAATCAAGCAAACAAAAATATTTTGTCAACCAAATATAGATCATTATCTATTATAATTATTTTTATATATTTCTCGCAACACATGAATGAAAAAATTCGTAATTTCGAACGGCAAGGTTTAGTCTATTAGTAAAACATGAGATTATTACCATCAAAGCTTTGAATGCCAGTTTCATACCAATTTACAAAAAAAGTATTTATATGATAATATAAAAGGTCAACTCAAGAGCGAAATAAAAGGGTCTTCGCAGCTTCATTTTCTCATGCCTGTAGCCATGTGTTTTCCGAGCACTACAGATGCACTCGACTCATATCACAATCTTGAAGCGAGTTTAATATTCTCATGGGCAGCAACGAATCCTGAAGTTATTGAGGCAAAGTGGCTTACTGCAACGCAAGCTTTTGCAAATTTAGTGGAGTGCTCTACGTTAAGGGTATACAAACCATATCGTACAGGCTATTTAACAATATTGTATCATGTAGACTTGTAAATGGACGCCGTATTTGAATTGGAAGTTTCCATCCTTCGACGAATACATTTAGTTCATTTAAACCGTTCAAATTTTAGTCATTTTGGTACAGGCTATTTAATAATATTGTATCATATAAACGGACAACGTAGATGAACTGGAAGCTTCCATCCTTCGACGAATACATTTTGTTCATTGTAACCGTTCAAATTTTCATTCATTTACGTTCTATCACAACCCACAAACCTTATAACTAAACGTCCCGTTAAAATACACCCAATGTCCAACACCATGCAAATCTCCGCCAGACACCGAATCGTTCAAAGTTGGCTTATTTGATAACCAGGATTTTTACAATCCCGCACTCAACTTCGTGGCTGCTCCTCTGTTAGAGAGTGAAGAAAATCCGTAGAGATACAAAAGAAGTAGCCCACGCCCTTCACTGGGCGGTAAAGGAAAGTAAAGTAGGCCGTGTTGGCACAATGTATTTTCTAAATTTTGTAACAGTCTCCCATTTTTTCCAGTCATCGCTAAGTGGTGACTTAACGTTGATGTTCTTGTGGCCCAGGCAAACATTTCTTGATATAAGCGGCACAAGTTTAACGAGGTGTTTCAAAAGAAAAGACAATAAAATTTGACATTAACAATGGATTTTCCAAGGGTAATGTTCACGAGGAGATATAAAAGACGGTGACATATTGTTCGAATATAACGAAGAAAATTTGAGGAAATTAATACCGAAGGGTAAGGAAAGACGGTTCGCGCGTAAAGCAGGGTATGAATAGGAAATAATGCATTCCTCTAATCGGCAAACCTTGACATCATTTAGGCCCAACGCCGTATTTCAATATGTGCAATGAATTTTGATTGTGCTCTAAGCTCACGGTGAAGCAGTGTAGGAAAGAAGATTCACTTTTCTCACATCGAAACTCGATAGGAATGCATTTATGTTAAGGTATACCTTTATATAAATTATTTTATAAATTTAAATTAAATTTATAAATGATTAACAGGTAATTTACACACGCGTGCACTTCTTTCCTCCTATAAATTTCAACTAGGCACTAAAAAATACTTGTCTAAATCATTTACTGACTTGTTTCTTACAAATAAAACAACAACCATCGCCTCGCCGGAAATACGCTATTTCAAACGATTAAAGAACATATCACGACTAGAGGGAATATATTGACAAAAACCTTTACTAATTATACGAAACTCACTTCCTCCTAATAACCCATTTTTGATCCAATCGTAAGATTGGATCAAAAATTCAATTGGTAAAAAATTCAACGCTGAGACATGAGTTTCGACGATTTTAATTACTTTTAGATGCAGGACGTTCATACATAATAACTTGAAATTAAATTTAGGAATACAGAAAATACGTAAGCGAAAAATATAATCATTCCTCCATCCATGCAATCCTCTTTAAAGACAATTGTCCTCATTAATAATAGGTACATATTCCATGAACTAATAACTATTAACCAACTACCGGTAATTGAACATACTTTAAGCGAATCCTCACACATGCACTAAATGAATAACTATTACAGTCATTTTCAAAGAACTTGATTCCTAATTCAACTTTCACCACTATTAGTTAATTAATGAGTGCCTGTATATCTAATAGTAATTAGACTAATACTGAGCAAGCATCAGGCAAAAGAAATGGCGAGGACTATAGAATACCTATAAGGTACAAACGCATTGGGTGACTGTGACTAATGTGTTGGATTTTAAAAACATGAGGTCAGATTCTATAATACAAAAAATAGCTATATTGACTGCAAGTAAATTACTATCAAAGACTATTCACCCGGAGTGTACCATTGCTGTAGGAAGATTCTTAATGTCATTAAAAGAAAGGGCTGCATCGATCATGCAGTAGCTACTTTGAAATGAATGGCATTTCAAGGAATAGCATTAGTTACTGTCACGGATTAACGATAGGTCATTGCCTTTTCACCAGAGATACAAATGACTATATTGATGTGATAATGTACAAGCAAATAACTGAGCCTCGATGCAGAGTTTATAAATTTGGCTACGTTGAAAAACATTCCCTTTACCTGCAAGATGGGATTTTCACAGTATAAGAAAAGTTGATTTCGTTCCACGAAATTCAACATAAAATAAACTATCTATTATTTGAATACGAACTAGATTCATTCACAACGCCCCGCATGGAAACTTCACCTCCATTTCATTCGGTTTCTGTTCTTTATTTTACGATGACTCCACACACAAAATTTCCATCAGCGAGATGATGATTAAGGTTCAACATGCCAATTCACAACTGAAAATTGGTTCCAGGCAGAATACGGAAGCAATGGTAATGGAATCGTTTTCACTTGTATTCTTTATTATATTTACTTGTATTCTTGTATTCTTTATTTTTCTTGTATGACGCGTTTTATTGATTTACGGGATCATCAAGTACAGAAATTTAAACTTCTGATTAAAACTAAACTTCTGAAGAATAAAACGTCTGGACCTGACGGTGCCGTAAATCGGAAAAATGCGTCGTACGATAAACATTTTGAAGAAAAGTACTAATTATTATCTTTAATCATGAGTACTAACATAGGCATGTCTTCGAGCATCGGCGCGAGTTGGCGCATTTTTACGCTTTGCATTTTCAGAGCATTTTTTTAAACTGATTTTGTATTAGCACGGATACTCCCGCATTGATTGCACAACAGGTCATTATGAAATAACAGCTTTTTATGGAGCTCTTTCTTATAAATATTGTTTTTCACTACTCAGGTCTCATTGTGGTGCAAAATCGTCAGTTGGCGACCTACATATTCAAACCTGAATACCCAAACTACAGTCGTGAAAAACGATTAGAAAATTCAAGTGAAGTAATGTTACTTTTTTCATCGCATATAGGCGTTCCCAATTGGAATCGTGGGTATTTTTAATTCCAGACCTCAGGGCGGTGGCCAAAGATCTTGCATGTAATTGATCTCGTGGGAGGACAATTTAGGTGATTGGCTGGAATCACCGTATTGAACATAATCTTCTCACATGCTGACTCAACTTTGGAACTTGGGATGTTTCATAAATCACAATCAATTCAATATTTATGAATAGTCGGTAGAAAAATCGAAAAATGATGTTTAACTCAATAATAACGAAATAATAAAAAATCACGCAAGAAAATGTCAGTGGAAAAAAAGTGGTAGATAGTAGGATTGAACGGGCGATACGCGATTTTCCTCCATGTGTGGCGTAATTTTTGGTATTGACAAATATGCTTTCTTTCCAGAAAAAGAACGGATAAACAATTAAACGTAACATGAGCCGCCTCTTTTTTCGGCAGGCCAATGCAGATTTTATTAATTCGTGACATTGAACCAAGTAGACATTTGTTGAGGACACGATCTTAATAATACTTACGGAATTCTTAGTAGACAAACATATTGATCCAATCAAACAAAGGGATAGAATTTATTTTCTTTAACATACGTAAAGGATGCAATCAGTCTCCTACTCTTTATGTGTGTATTTAGAATCCGGTTAGGTAATGGGCGCATCAAAGATACAAGGGAAGCAAATTAACATGCTGCGATAACATCTCACAATCATTTGAGACACGGTAATACCAGGACCAACACTGAGCATTGTTCGAAAAACATATCACAGACTAAAGTTATGTATGCCAAGAAGAAAACGAAAGATGGATAGAGGTAGGTTCATTAAAGAAAGTGAATACCTATAGTCGCAGTGGATTTAAGATATCCTGGGAAAGAATAGGCTCGTTAGATTTTGGACGTAGGGTGTATCACGTGTATATGGGGCGTTTGCTTTCAGGAGAAATCACGACTCGGTTTGAAAACATTGTGATTGCACATAACACAAGGGAAAGCATTGGGAATTATACGAATCAGAAACCTGTAAAATTGGCAAAAGAACCACGGGTGACAGAAAACTTTCGAAATATGGCACCATTGACGTCTAATGAAGAGCAAACGGTTGGCCGAGGTAAAGAGCTAGGAGGTAAATCGAAAGCAGAAGGAACGCGGAAAATGCCTATTATGGTACAAAGGAACACGATAGATTGGGCTCACCATAATGCACCGTGAATTCTTGAGAAATAAAATGAAAGGAAAAACCGCAACCAGTGAGACCAAATGCAAGCAAGCCTAATGGAAATGAAAGTAGAAGGTGGTGTCTACATTTACCTTCCACGAAATTAAGGAGGTTCCAACCGCGACTGTGTGAGTCAAAACAAATATTAAATTCCACATTTTCGTTTGTGCTATTTAAAAAATAGCTCTCTGGTGATATGCTTCAGATATTAAAAAAACCAAAATTAGGTACAAGATATGCATATTAGTTTATGTCTATTTTTTTAATGGCCACTTTCTCCAGCTATAAACTGCAGTACCAGAATTAACTCATTTTGACTTCTACTATCGCAATGATTTAGAAATAACTAAAATAATATGACGGTCAGGTGCCTACATTTTATTAACATACAATGCTGTGAGAGAATTCACTTAATATAAGCATTTTTTTTCGCAAAAATTACATTAATATCAGATGGAATATAATGTCAACCGATTAAGGCTTCATATAGTGTAAGTTCGTCATTATTAAATCAAACAAAATCGTACTTTTCCACAAAATGTAATGCACAACGCGTTTCCACCCACAGAGTCATCATCAGGTATAAGACCTTTTTGACCCTGATGATGACTCTGAGAATTGAAACGCGTCATGCATTGTGTATTTAATATTATGGAAAAGTACGATTCTGTTTGATTTCATAGAAAAATAATATTCCCCCCACTCGTTCTCGTATTAAACACCATGTAATTTCAAGTTCAATTTGTGATAAAAATATCGTGGAATGGTAGGATTTAGTTGCTCGTATAGAACAGCGGACATCTTTATTCAAGTATTCCGAATATGAATTAAAATGACATTTAAGACATTTCACGGTTGAAGAACACTAAGGGAGCGTAGATGAGAAACCAAGTTGGGATGGTCGCGATTAAAAATGTAGAGCCGGGAAAAACTTTGACACGGACATTTAACAAGGCGTCGTTTTGGTCCGAAAACACAGCTTCCCATCCCACGCCAACCACACACAGAAATCCTCGGGCTCATCATTTCACAACACACCGCCTGCCCTGAACAAAACTTTCACTCCTACCGCTAATTCCGATCGTCCCAGCGAGTGTAAGTATATACTTGCACATACTATCTTGTCCTTACCGCCCCTCCTTCCACGTCGGCGGTGCACTCCAAGCCACCCCACCCTTCTGCGGGCGCACCCGATTTGGAGGGGAGGGTGAGCGGGGCAGCGTGGTGGGCGCTGACGAGGGGGGCCACGTGATATCAAAGAGAGGACGCGCCGCGAAAATCCTAAATTCCGGAAAGTAAACATTACCACACGTCCGGGACGACAAGAAGCCGGGAGATGATCCTAGAGTCAGTCTTATTTCGTTTCTTTCCACAGCAAAATCAATCACCTTTGGGACGGACAAAGCGACAAAATAAGACATTTACCGTTGAGCAGATAAGTTCAAGAATTATTTATTCCCGCAGACCATTCACGACTGTAACAAGGGCAGATCGAGCCCCTAATTTTACGAAAACACCTCACTAATGATCCCTCTCCTCCCCAAATCCGATTTTCTCAAACCATACATTTTAATGGTCGGTTTCCTAACACCCTCGGCCACACGCCATTACGGCAGCTCCATGAGTGGTACGTGAATGAACCCTTCTCTTATTATAGTTATTTGTTTTTGACTTATTTTTATCAGGGAAAGCCTTGATGGATTACTGATTCAATTGGCCTTACCATACGGTATGTTTTCTAGCACAATAGATTTCATCAACTCTGCATACCTCCGGCTTCTCGTAATTCCATACAGAACGCCAATCCCTCTCATGCATCTTGCCCAGCATTCTTACTTCCATGATGGCCCTCACTATCCCCTCACCTCTTCTACATCCACCAGCCTCGTGTCAATTTTCTCTAGTGACTTTCATATATCCGCTTCAAAGCCAAGTTCTTCGTTTTCCTTCCTTTTGGTCCACCGTAGTTTCTCAACCCTCCGGAAACATATCAAGCGCCTCCAAGTAATCTTCATTTTCCCTCCCAGAAGTTTATGTTTCAATCCATGCCTATCTCTTCAAATACATATTATCCTATTTTCTCCAGAGTTCCTTTCATTATTTCCATTATGTCCATGAAAAAATTGCTTGCTCACGCAAGCGCTGTTCTGTGGAAATACTAAAATCCTCCCAAAGTATTTTTTTACTGAAAAATGCATGCTTGCAATCCCTATTTGCTATTTATTTAACATAAAATTAAATAAGTTTTTTCAGTGTTCACGTACCGTTAAAGCTCGGCCAGCGGTGTAAAGAGATTTTAATTTTCAACTTAGGATTATGGGTTTGTGAAATATGAGCGGTGCAGAGCATTTATAACAATTGTCTAATTAGAGCGCTCAACAATATTGCTTCCAATATGTGGAAGAAGGGACCGATCAATTATACTACCAAAGAGGTCACATTTGCAGGACTAATACTGCGCAAGACTGCGATGTGAATGAATAGTAAACATTTAAAAGTTGTACATTGTATTAAGAAGAAAACAAATCACTCTCCTCAGTCGGCTTTGATAACTATAGGTAAAAATAGCACCTAAAAAAGCATGAGAAAGGAGAAAAATTTGCATTATAACAAAATTCCCCGAGCTCACACAATCATCGGTTCCATCGTTTTTCTTCCCCTCCGTAAAAATGAAAGCAAACACTATGAATGAAAACATTAAATGGAAACATCAAGGAAACAAGAAAGAAAGCAGCTATCTAAAAAAATCCGGAACCATTCGCACGTGCTATCTTGGATGACACAACAGCCATTGCCTTTACCTTGAACTTAAACGAGAAGAACCGGTTTTGGCACACTTGACTTCGATAGTTGTCTTGATTTTTTTCCCGTCAACGTCAGTCGAAAATAGAGATATATTTCACAATAATGGAGATAAAAGGTTCTGTCTCACTTATATTTTGAAAAATGAAATGCTACGAGCACTTAATCACTGGACACAGAGACCAGCCTGGAGTTCATTTCACACATAATTACTACAACCGAGCTTAAAGTAAGAAGTATAAGACTCGCATCTACATAATACCCTGCAAGCCACTGCAAGGATGTGTGGCAGGTGGTGAATTAAAGCCAACATTCACTACACTATACCCGAATAAATTTAATGAAACTACGACTATCAATGCATAAACAAAAACCTGAAAATACTTGCTAGGAGGTGAAAATTCACCAACACGCACTACACTTAGGGAATGCTACATGCCCATGGTCCCCACTAAATGATATTTGTTCAGCTCTCATGACCGGAAATATATAACCAATAAGGGTGAATAAGCAGCTCTCAGCTCTCAAAAATTAAAGTAAAAATATATAAATCCTTGGCCGCAACTACACCTTTATTACTCCTGATATGGCGCAAACTATCTTTAATTTTTACTGAAATGTTAGATGCCTGTGGAATTTCGGTCAGATGTAGGGCGTAGAGCTCCTTATTCTCTCTTATTATAGATTAACGACCTTAAGAATTTTCTGCTTTTTACTTTACTACCAGAGGCTGTTGAGTTTCTAATGCACCCTTATCAACCAAACTTGTTGATTATAATTATTAACAGAAAGAAAAAAAACTAGACATGACTTTACATAGGAATCTTCTCTTTCATGGAAGACCGAAGATAAAAACTGAACAGAGCCATTCCAGAGCTCAACGCACATTTTTTATGAGGAATTATATTTTCAACGAACAAGGAGATAACTTACCGAGAAAATTAGGGAATATGTTTCAGCGACACGAAATTTCGCAAGTATGAGAAATTTGGTTGGTTTAAAAAGTGACATAGTCATCGGAGTGGAAAAATATTGCGTTATCTTTCAGTCAAACTGGACGAATTTTAATCATTAGACACATCCTTGATAAATTAACTTTCCCAACTCTTGTAGGCACGGATACGCATCCGAGAACAGTTCCAAAATATGTTTCCTTTTAACCTAGTCACCGTGACAACCCTGTGTTCTACTTTCTACACAAAATTGTCATTTAGAATTGTCATCTTGATGAGCTTTCTAGGATCCACCACTTACTCGAAGAAATTGTGAGCAATTATACGGGTATACATGCATAAGTATCACGCATGTATGTAACTACCGTGACTTGATGTTGAAACACGGAAAAATATAAGTAAACAAATTTTATCTAAAAGTATACCTTTGAAAATTTAATGTGAATATAATCTAAATGATGAAATGATAAGACTAAATGATGACATGAAAGCCTTAAAGACAAGAGACCTTGGACAGTGCGCTACCTAACAACTTCATCATTTCTATAGTCAGGATCGCACAAATCCTCAGCAGGATGCCCCAAACTGCAAGTTGCAGACAGTATGTCTGAAATGACCTAAGCCATCGACGTACGTTAAACAAATATTCTACTACTGCTACTCCAAAGCGGGCTGTGCTACGATTTTCTTCATTGATACTGTATCAAGCGGGGCTTTCTCCTCGAGTCCAAAAGGACCGTACTATCACTTCCACATCGATTATCGAACCTTTTCATACACGCTAAACATACCACATTATTTACAAGAAAGACTTCCTTTCTGCGCTTAGCATATTCCACATGCAAGCCGCTCATAAAATCTCAACACCTTCAGCGGCGATCATTTCAACACCCCGGGAGTGAAAGTCTGAGGCTTACTTACTTACCAAACTTCCGCTGGACTTTTACTATTTTAGAACAGAGAATAAGTAGCTTGAGGTTTATTCTTATTACCCCACGTATAAAACCACACATGATTTGTTAAACCCTCAGGCATGAGCTTTTATGCCCAAGCAATCTCAGCAAAGGCTGAAAGACATAGTGTATACATTTCTACTCTTTTACGTACGTAATATTTTGGCAATAGTATTCACCTTCGGGTATTCACCCAGGTGATTGGATGGTAGATACATTTAACTTCTCTAATACGGAGGGATTTCCGCGCTCCAAAAGCTATCGTTATATCGCACCTACGAAACTAATATAATTTAAATCTAAGAAATTAACGATATCCAAGCCCGAGTAAGGAATCGAAGCCGCGACCCGTCGGCTGCGGGTGGTCCTCGCAGGTGACTTGTGTTTTTACCATTTTTAGCAATGGTGCACATATAAGGAAATTTCTATTTCTTTATTTATTCTTATCATAAAAATAGCCTCAAGGTCCCTTTACATCAGGCATTGTAACTTAAAACATGGACGAACACAGACAACCAAGCCCTGGGAGGTGAAAAATCCTCCCCAGGCGGGACTCAAACCCGCGACCTTCGGGTTAGCAGACGAGGACGCCTCCACGGAGGCCGACCAAAAATTTCAAACACACTTTACATTTAAACCCAACGTGAGTGGCGCCTCCGCTTTCGAGGTGCTCGACCTGAACGATGACGACAGAGAAATAAGAGGCGATCATTTAGTTAAGCTCGAGGGAGTCTCAATGACTTACCAAAAAAAAGAAAAAGGAAAATCCGGTAGAACCATGACACAGCATTCGAATGAAATATTATTAAATAAGTCCTCCATTATAATTGCCTTCTCATGTGCGATACGGTAAAAGTGTGTTAAGCAGCTAAAATTCATAACTTCTACATTTACGTACTACCCGACGAGCCACCGCAAGAGCGAGATGCAAGGGATGTTAGAACACAAGGCATTTAAACAAGGGGTACGGAGAAGTGAATTGAAAGAGGGCAAGGATGAAAATTGAATATGCTGCGACGGATTAGCGGTTGTTTAAGTTTATGCTGCAATCATTAATACTGCGTGGGAAGAAAGAATGCTTAAAAATAACTGTTCGACAGTGAATTTATCTTATTTTGCCGCTTTTTTCTGCCCTAAAGGTTCATGTACGGGGGTAAAATAACATCCGCCCTATCGACCTGAAACTTCAGAGATGCCAATTTTTCTAGTAAATTTGGCCAAGCGTGTGAGCCTCTGGTGGTTCTCAACAAAGTTCTTTAAGTAGTTCCGTCACACTTCCTGTTTGCTTGTGGCAGTTTTAAACAAAACGCGCTGCTTTTATTTGCAAATTATTTAGCTCGCGGATGGTTTGATGATTGGCAAATAATTACGCTCCTTCATAACTATATGGTTGTGCTTACGAGTAGGTGGTTACATAAAGGTCGATTCATAGAAACAAATTACACTAAATTAACTAAAACACTTGTGAAATAAATTAATAAATGATAAATGAGCTTGCGCGTAAAACAGCGCGGACTGGATACTATCTGATTGCAATGGATAATTTAACGAAAATGGTAGATAAATATCGTCCACGTAGTTCTGAAAATCGACTAAAAATAAGTTGTAAGGTGACAAGCAAGGCAATATTTCACTTTTCTCCTATGATGCAAACGAACATTCAACAAACAAATGACAAAAAGCACCAGAAAAAAGTACTACAACACCGTACCCTCAAATTAATGTCAATCTTATCCGAACTCGACTAAATCCCATTCTAGCTATTTCCCTAACTTAAGATGGGCTTCTTTCTAAGTTTGCTCCATCAACGCATCCGTAACTCAGGAAACTCGTGCTTAATTTTTTTTTGGGGGTTAAGTCTACGTTTAAGCTTTTGGGGGTTAATTATTTCTATAAACGGACTCTACGTGAGAACGCATGTCATTATTAACACCACCTTCGGATGTTCCTTGCTAAAATACGAAAACTCATGGATGAAGTTGAGGTAAAAGTAATCACCCTACACGCCTTTTTTCAATTGAATATCACATATAATTAAGAGGGACTGTTACGTAAGCCGCACCCATTTCTTTTCGCGCCACGAAATGTGCTGCCCGAAAGCGTAATTCATTTCCTCTAACTTCAATTAGCCCGGATTGTTGGACAAAATTGTTTACCCTCGGATTTAATGCCGATTCACGGGTCCATGACACAACACCTTTCCATAAAAAATAATAACTCGGATCGGCAACGATAACTTTAGCTATTCGAATTTAAAAAAATTAAGATCTCGAACGCGCTGATAGAACCATAACACCTGAAAAACTCATCACACCACCAAGCGAGGGATCTCGGTGGCCGTTAATGGCTTCTTTGTCCAACGCAATCCTCAACGCTTCGATTATTCTCTTCTTCTTTTTTAGTCAGCATCTAGAATGCGTTCCAGTCCGCCACGAGAGAAAGAAAAAAATTGTAAAGCTTTCTCTCTTGAAAGTAGCGCCTTTAGAGATGATTTTCCTACCGCTGCACTGCAGGGGTGTAATACATAATTCCTTGTCTGCAGCTCACATCTCGCGCGTCGTATTTCCGTGCGGCGACACGGTGGGAACTCAAGCGTGTTCCTACCAGGGATAATGAGGGACAAGATTTTAGCTTATTGGGTTATCTTGATCCCTTCCGACAAATTTGCGGTACGGTGAATTGAAAATGCTTTCCTTGCGTGCATGACTGACTACATGTTGACACTTCTTCCTTTGCAACCACACGAATGCTACCATGCTGATAGACTTATTATTCACTCTGTCAGATATTCAAGATCTTCATTCAAAAAATTGTTTAGCCGCATAAAAATCATATTAACCTAATAGAGAACCAGGCATTACTTTCAGCCATTGGCGAGCACACTTTTCCTTAGGAGCGATGTATGTCGAAGAATTTTTTTCAGTTAATATTTTTTAAATGCACAAATGAAAGTTCTGCGTCTTTTGAAATATTGGATCAGCATCTATATATTTTATAAAATAAATACGAGATAGTAATTCAGACCCGTAAATACAGACCAATGACAGCAAACCCTACAACTTCGGAACCACTAGAGTTGCACATTTGTGTTTCCACACGTAAAGGTCAACTTGTAAGAATATAATGCGTGAATTCGCTTTTACTTGTAATGACATTTCTTAGCAGTTTTCCACTTTTTTTTATTAAATATAGGTTTATGCGATTAGTTTCGATGTATTAAATCAATGCCAATTATTACAAATGCAAACCTATGCATATTTAATTTTTAAAAATAGGAAAACTGCTAAGAAATTTCATTATTATGAATGAATTCCACCACATCTGCCCTGATACAACTTTATTTGTTCGCTTTTACTAGGTTTACTAGCAATTATAAGTTCGTAAATTAATACATTTTCTAACTCGACAGTGGCTTGAAATGAATCTGACAATGCAGCAAGGAGAAATTCAGAAATTAGTTGAGAGGAATGTAAAAACCGGACACTCATTTCCCATATACTAAACTAAATCTGTGGCCTATTTTAATTCCTCGAAAGTGCCCGACTCCATTTTTTTCAATGTCTCAAAAATACAAACAAGAATAAACACTTATCTGGAGGGGAATTAATCCTTCCAGTATCCACGTCTCTAGATTGCAATGTGACTTCAAAATAGACTCAGCAAACAAGCAAAGACCTAGAGAACAAGCATTGCTAGACTACATTATTCACCGCATAGTAAAGTTTACTCCCATTGCCAAATTTTAAGAAATACTTTGCGTTTTACAGAATCAATTTATTTTCAATCAATGGCTAATCATAATTTGTAAACACAACTTATGGATATAATTTTAGGGCATGAGATTAATGATAAAACTCTAATGATATTCAATAAACTTATTCAATGCGAAAATTCCACTTAAAAATTATTTGGTGGGATGAAGTTAAATGAGTTCGATGAAACCCAACTCCTCCATTAGCCGAGCACAAACCTGGTTTAAGAAATAGAGCACAATATGTGGTGAATAATGGCCGCATTGATTATCAAATAGAAGACCTACCAAAATATTACCGGGAAACATCGAGTATTTTAATCCGAGCGTTATAAAAAAGGGCAACTGGAAGATAATCTTCAATCTCGGTTCAAGTAAAAGATTATGATATCGTAACGAAATCACCACACTCAGAATACAGCTAAATCTCGAAATGAAATCTCACCATTTTCATTGGCGCAGGTAGACACGATTGAAAATTATGGCGTCGACGGGAAAGCTATGTCATTACGAGAACAAAGGGCAGTTAAAACCCAAGGAGGGATTGTGTTGCATCATCAATTCGCTGACAAACCAAATGGCTCACCAAAAATTCGCTTGCCCTTTGGCAGATATTCGCTACTCGTGTCCTGATTTTAAAGAGGAAAGATGACTCTATTTGAATACTCATTTCCTAATTATCGTGTTTTTCCACTTTGCGAGCTGAAAAATTATAGTGAAACAAAACATTAAAAATTGACTCGGATAAAAGGGCACAGATTCATCCACTACCTTCAATAATGTCAAAACATCGCCTTAATAGGAAGAATCAATACGATCATGCATAAAATACACATTTTTTACATTTTATTGTAAATTTACACTTTTTTAACGGAGGGATACCACGGGAAATTACTAGAGCGACCATTACAGAAAATAAATATTTGTTAATGTTCTTATTTTTATAAGTTACAGACATTTCAGCGGTAATTGTCATAAGACGTGTAAAATTGCAGAAAACATGATTGATACGCTGGATAGGATCCAGAGGAAAAACTCAAGGCCGATTAAAACATACCTTATGTATTTACCCCATTCCGAAGCATGAGGAAAGTTAGACGCAATTTTCGTTCAGTACATGAATGAAAGAAGTATAAAAATGTCTTAGAAATGCCAAATATTTTCATGCTTAAGTAATATTACCTTATTTTTATTTACTTTGACACTCCACGGGAATAACATTAAAAATTAATCACCGTTCCATAAATATTATTTTGAGTAAATAGGGTGCAGCCGGAATTAGTGACTAAAAATATTTCTTTTCCTGTTATTTGTGAGTTTTTTTAAAGAATTTTTTTAAATACACCATCAAAGATATTCACTTAAAAAGTTGGCAAAATATCTTAAAGTTGACGAGTCTCACCATGAAATTCACGCATTACAAGTTCCAGGATTCCGAGAGAAATGCCAATGTTATTTCCTTACAAAACATACGACCAACAATGCTAAACTGCTTTACAGATTGGACACGCAGCCAATTAATCATGAAGGAGATCGGCATGAGTGGAAAAGTTCTCGAAAGTCATTTCCAGAGGCTAATGATGTAATGTTTCCCAAATGTTTTGGTGGTTTCAGTTACATGCTCGAAACCGAAACCATGTTACCGTCTCCCATTGTCTCGAATCCCACGTTTTCCCAATCGAAGAAAACATTAATAAATCTCCACTAGTTGCGTAAGTGCGACCGAAAGTCTTCGTCCCACCATGAATTCAATGCTTTCCAACTTTGCTTTGCCCTTACGCTCTAACTGACCACCTTCCTGATCATGAACAATGGAAGACATCGAAGCAAAGACAGAGGGGTATCCGCATGCCAAGGAACAATCCATGAAACGCTAAAAATACTCAGCGATTTCACGCGGCAGCCAAGATGCTCTTTTCATCCGATAAAAAAATTTAACAGGAATGGCAGTCGAATCGGCATGAACTATTATCTTCCATTCTAATGCTCAAAATTAAGTGCATAAGGTACTTCCATCACCACGCATCTTGACTCCATAAAAATTGTATAGTTGTAGTCTAAAGGAATGATGTGCAAGAAAAGTATTTTATGCATTTCATGCCAGCTATTACCATTAATTTGAGAGTAAACATGTACCGAGATTTACTTAGGTTACGAGAAATGGAAAGTTTAAACACCAAATTGCTGTTAGAAATGTAATAATTTTTGGGGGAAAATACAATATCAAGGAGTAAGTTTTTCTTAAAATTGCCAGGAAAGATTACAGAGAGGAATTTTATGTATCAAAATCCTTTCTTTCCACCATTTATTTTTAAAGGAATTATTTTCTGCCTTCAGCAGCCTTTGGTGGCCCGTTAAACTCTAGGAACACATTGATTCTTATCTAGCATCATATTTACCAAGCCATACCCTCATATTTCTGACGCCAAACCGTAGTGATTCATTCAACACTTAGGTAAAAGCGGAAATAGTTTAAGATCGATTAGAATGTTTTACAATCTGTGATATATAACCTTAGGGGAGGTCTCATAGGCTGTTTTGCACAGAAATTATCAGGTACTAACAATCGAAAACCAAAATGAACAATGATCTTCTTTTCTCCAATGATGAAATATGAATTACAACAAAAATCAAGTTATTCGTAAAATAAATAATAAAGCGGCTAAAACCGAACGGCTAACGTTATTATTGAGCGTTAAGATTTTCTAAGTACTTGACGTACTCAAGGACACAGAAGAGCGCATGACTTTCATGCTTCCTTCAGTTTACACAGAGGTATTTGGGACAATCCTTATTTCCCAATTTTTCCAGTCATTGTCGTGTAACCTTGAATCGTAAGGACAGTAGCCCATAAGTGCATGTACCCAATACAATGGATAACAGCCCTTACGCAATGATGGACCTCCAGACCACGTTGCCCTCGTCGGAATCCACAAAAAACTGGTTTGAGTTATTGTTTATGCACAAACTTATCTATTGTAGATCTGTTTACACGCTTCCCGATGATGCCCACAAATATAAATTATTTTTTCGTGGCGAATTCCACCGTCTTTGGTGTATATCTTCGCACCCGTGCGCGTGGCTGCGTACATTTGTGCAATCGCAGTGATTGGAAAAAATTAAAATTTCAGCAGCGGTAAAAATCGCTGAATCCTATACTAGGGAATTGAAGGTGTTGTGTTTGAAGGCGTCCGCAGAAGAGAGTACAAATGGGTGAGTATAGAATTATTGAAACAACAGAAATGATTGAGTTATTTAACTCAATTATTTCGGAAATAACATTCTCCAAATATATCATTCATACATTTAATTAAAAAAACAGTTTACGACAGCATTATGCTGTTCTAGAAATTTTCAAATATTAAATAATTGATCTAACTGGAAATCTATTCCGCATTCCAAATTCAAACCCAAATCCTGAATGGAAAAAAAGTGTTATAAATGGAAACAATGGCATTATTTTGGGACGCTTCCAAACGTGAGTCCTCGGACCTCGTAGTATGACCCAACCTTCCCGCAAAATAGGTTACATTACAATAGCCGATAACTTTCGCACCACCCTTTAATACCGTAATCCTTTGTTTCAAGTGGTTTCCAATAAAAATATATTTAACGCAAAGTAAGAATTTCGCAAGGTGATCTCGAGTAGATCGTGAGACGACTACTGGTCATCTTGCGTCCAACTAATAGCTTCAAGGATTTCGCGAGTTAGCAAAGAAAAGCCTAGCATTAAGAAGGGTTGTGATGGTGTTAATGACATTCAGCACTCGTAGGGTATTTTCAAACGCGATTACATGAGACTTTGCGGAAAAAGCAAGGTAATTTTAGTTTAAATAGCCCAGGAAAAGATAACATAGTAATCTGAGCTTATTTACGTTGTATTTCACTAAGCGAATAACTAAATAAGGCTATGAGTTTCGATGTAGTAAGTTCTGGTTTCGTGTGTTCCATCTCTTCATAATTTTCGTCGCACTGATAACAATTAGAACGGATTTTCACGAAATGGACCGATATGGCGAACTTCAAATCTCTCCTGTTTCGAAAGTAAAATCGCGTAACCAGAAATGTTTACCCTGGATAGTCAAAGGAACGAACAAAGAACGTTCTAAATCATAGGAGAGCAAGTTTTCTCCTTTTGTACATACGCATAAAACGGCGCCATAAGTTAATTGCCATCGCCGATGACCAAGGTAAATATTCTTCCTAATTATCCTCAAGAAATTATTTTTGCTCAGGGGCCATACGTTGGACTAAGAGCGTTCTTAATATCTTTACGCGTGTGGAGTAGGACGCAAATGTATCTCAAATCTAAGCAGCTTTATTCACGCCCGTTTAAGAGCTTCGGACGTGGCGGGAAAGAATGACGAAGGAAACAATTGGCGCGAAGGAAACAATTCAATCAACGGCTTTGCGACGAGACACATCTCACATTTGAATGCAGGTGATGTCGCTAAAACACGGCCAACTAGGACGTTTAACAATAGGGACACGTCTGGGGCATATTCCTTGACAACCTTCTCCACCATCGGAGTCACAGTCGCGGAGAAGCTCTGTCTCTATCTCCGTAAGAGCCTTGCCTCGATAACCTCATCCTATTTCCATCCTCCCAACTCAGAATTGGCACGAACACATTTCGAAAATAATGTCTTTCAATAAAAGGATGCGAACGATGCGAAGATACCAAAGCGATCGAACGTGACAAGGCTTCCTCGGGACAACATTTTTAACATTCGATGAAGCTAAGTGCCGACACTGCCGAATCGGTTTGGTGTGCTGACTTGAGTACTATCTTCAAATCCTAAGGGAAGGGGAATCTTGGTTATGACGGAGATTTTCCTGTGGACCCCTTATCCTTACTGGAAAGCCTATAAGAGACCACTTCAAGCACAGTACTCAGTCGGTCAAATGTGGCGATAAGTAATGACGTATTGGCGCTTTTCGTTAGGAGTAGGAGTAGACACGCCGGTGAAGACCCCACTAGATATACAATGTACACTAGATCACCAATAAGTATTTTTAAATTTCTTTTGTCGTGACTAGAGACCTTGCTTATCATCACGAGGGCCTGGGTGCAAATCCCGGCTTTTACAGAGATATTTCGGCCAAATCTCGATCTCTACTTTGGAGGACAAATAAGTGGAGTCTACGTCCGTCTAATGGGGCGTTAGGGTGGAATTACAATCGACGATTCCTGACGTGACGGAGACGGACGGTGGCGTTCGCGGAGCTTGTAATGTAGCGGAACGTACTACGATGGCTGGAAGTTAACGGTGTCATCAACGGACAATGAGCGAACCTTGTCCAACTACAGCTTTACCGTCGCCCTCCGTTACCGGCAGCCAATCAGAGGAGAGCTTTTTTTAATATTTACTAATTTTCATTTCCAGATTGTCCATATTATTTTTTAACTTTACATTGAAACATAATTCACCTTATTGAAGCATTATTTGTCAATATTGTAAGCAGATCATTTATATTTTTTAATGTGAAAATAAAGTCACATCGCAACTGTTTACAACTCCGTTCGCAAAAACTGTAAAACATTTGCGTTGACACTTTCGTCCATCGTAATACACTTCTCCTTGACGGGAAGACGAAGGAAAACTGAACGTCACCGTCCATTAACTTCACGTTAGAAAATGTCGATCGTAATCCCGCCCTTAATCTGTAGACCCCTTGGCGTTTTTAGTTAGAAAAAGACAAATTTTGAAGCCCGTTTTCTTTTAACCCTTCCTCCTTTCAAGTAATCCTACTCTTGCTATTCAATCCGCACTTTGAAAATTACTTGAGTAGTTTGTCGCCTTCCCAAATAACTACTGCAGTTGAATATTTTCAAATTCCTTCAAATATGATGCATAAGAATATAACACTCAAGCAAACAAATTATCCATAAAATACAGGTCGGTATAAAGTAAAAAAAAACGAAAATAATGAAGCAGGTTTTTCGCACATTCGTTTTTAATGACGAGCGCCAGTGTATTCGCAACATTCAATACTCTAGTTACCCTCTGACTGAAGATATTTCACAATGTAAAAATACAAAGTGCAGATAAGTGCAAAAATCCACAGAGGAAAAATAATTCGCTTTGACCGGGACACAAACCCGGATCCCTCCGCGCCGAATGCTTGAGCCAGTTAAGCTACCGAGGCGAATTTTTTAGGGCTTCATAGTAGGGATGGGCGATGATAAAAAAATAATCGATGTTTTGTAAATCGATTAATTGCTAGCAGCCGATTAATCGGGCCCGATTAATTGATTTTATTAATCGATACATCGATTAATCGACACGATTATGGCAACATACAAAACATAGCTTGCGAGGTTATGGTCCCTCCATAAATAAAGTAATGCCAATATTCATGTTAAATTTTATAAGGTTAATGTTATCATGAGTACAAATTGTAACATAAAGATAAATTTCCAGGAGGCGTGTCAGGGAACAGAGTTGGGAAATATTACTTAATTTAAATTTTGGACGATTGTCAAATGTTTATAGGAACTGAAGCGAAAAATTGCAATTTTTATAAGTGGGTACTGGTAAGGCGGCTTCTCAGATCAGATTGAATTAGTCTCATCTCGGGTACTTCCTGGCTACCTGATTTAAGTGAGGGTATTCAGTTTTCATTGACTCCCACACTGAAAAAGGTTTCAAATTGCGGTCAACGACGGGTCGGTTGAGGAGTTGCCGTAGCTCAAATAGTGTCTGACCGGCGACATCTTCATTATGCAGGGTTCTCTGTGATGCTGCTTCAGTGTCATGAAAGCTCCAGAGGTCATCTGATGGTGCTGCATCACGCTCAGCGTGTGAAAGCATCTGCAGGACGTTCACCTGGTCCTCCTCGTGAAACATCTCAGCCATCACAGCGATGATGGTGCTCATGGCATTGACTGCAGCGATCGGGCTCTTCAAGTGCAGTTCTTTGAACCGTGGGTCCAGCATCGTGGCGATTGCATAGTGCTTTCTGGACTCAATAGGATCAAAGCGACGATCCAGCTCCGACTGAATGAACTTCCTCACCCGTCCCGCTAGCCTGTCTCCTTGCGGAAGCTGTATCATATTTATACTCCGAAATTGAAAATCGAAGTAAATGTCAGAGAAATGAAATAACAAAGCATATCAAGGGAGGATTCAATGATCGCGTTAACTTCACCTGTTTAAGAACTTTCACGAGGGGAATGACCTTGTTGACTGTAGTAACTTTATCCGCCCACATTTCCGTAGTCACTTAAGCAAATGGTGTCAGCACGGATATGAAGACACGGACGATGCTCAACTCCGCACCGCTCAGCATCGTCACGTCCCCATAGTCGAGCAGCACCTTGGCAACTACGGGTGACAGCTCTACGAATCGAGCATCTCGTAGGTTGAGGGCCACTGGGTAGCGTTCGACTGGATGAGGTTTAGGACGGTACCCTCTGTCTTCCCTTGAGAGTACTGAATTCGTTTCAAAGCATCACTTGCATTGACACTGAGGTGAAAGAAAGTAAAAATATCCTTATTTATTTATTATATCTACGGCTCCAGGAACATACTCCTCGTTAGTTTTTTTATTGATTGATTTTTTTTATTTAATATCAAAATAACAAGCGCAAATAACACACGGCTATGGCTGGCAAAGCGGCATCTGACACATGACACGTGAGTGGCCAGCAAAAGGTGGTGCCGTGTAGCGTATTCTACATTCTACTACCTCTATGGCGTCGTCGCGCGGAGTTCAGCCGCAGTCGAATTTTCGAACTGAAGACGAACGTGAGCCGCCCAAAACATCATAGTTCACCAGACACAAAACTCCTAAATAATCGATAATCGGTCAAATTAATCGGGTATGCAATCGATATCGGCTGTTGTATAAATCGATTCCCAATTTTCGATTAATTAATAAAAATAATCGATTATTCGATTAATCGATATCGTAATCGCCCATCCCTACTTCATAGGAACGAGTTGTTCAGGACTGCCGGACATATGATGTAACAGAAGCGCTCAAAAGTGTGCGCTTAGCGCCACAGTCCGCGAGGATAAAGCCAAGCATGGAACACAATGATGTATTCGCTCTTTTGACAAATTTCGAGAATACCGGGACTAGCCACAGTATTACATTTACGTAGTCACCCGCAAGTGCAATTAAGTGCTTAATTCCACTGGGAAAAAATCGCACTTATGTGCATTTGCGATTGACTCCGTGAACATAATACCGTGGCTAGTCCCGGTATCCTCGAAATTCGTCAAAAAGGCGAACACCAAAGGGTCAAGGCGCACGATTTTTCCTCTGTGAAATTTTGCACTTCCAAAAATAAATCCAACAAGTCCCGAAGCAGGATTCAAACCCGCGACCTTTGGGCTGCCAGACCGTTAACAACTTGGCTACCTCGGCCGGCATGCACCTCACCAGGAGTTCACCAGGGTGTTCCACCCTGTTATGAAAATTATTTCTAAAAATAAAAAAACAACACGCTACACAAAAAAAGTTTGATGGAATGAGGTCACCCGCACAGATTACTAAGCAATAATAACGATTTTCCGCAGTAATAAATCTTTAAAAATATTATGACTATGCCCATTAAGTATACAGGGAAGAAGTCACAACCTAACCAGTTCATGTAATCCAAACCTAAATTAAAGTTCTACTACCGAATCATGTCGGTATAGCCTAGAGACTTTTTAAGGAAAGGGTATGGTATTATATGACCAAATACATACCTACGCATGAAAACCAGTTACGTGCCGTGGAAGTCGTATTTTATAAACGCTGATACCCCTCACAGTTAATTTCATTTCTATATGTGGAGCAGCACCAGACAAATAGTTATCTTAAACTTCATCCTGAATACCATTGTTCGCGAGTCAATGTACCATTAAGAATAATTTGAACTGAAAGTAAGACTATACAGTTGGACGTGACCAACGTAAGCCAATCACGACGTTTTATCACATTTTAAAGGTTGCATGTCCTAATAATGATTCCATTTCCACAATGGAAAAGAGCCCATATATTGAACGGTCAAGGGAGAAAGGTGGGTAAATCACTGAATATGTTAGATATCCTGAATACCCAACTCCTTGACCAATACCAACAGCAAATTGGAAAAAGCGATAAATGAATGGAAAATGCTTGGTAAGGGAGCGTTTATCTTCTTTCGAAAGACAGCTTTTCTCGTGAGAGAGCAACGAATATTTTAACTGAGAATCGACACTCTTCAAAAACTGAGAGGTGTTAATTAACGCCCAGGTGCAAACCAAATAAACTAGTCAGGAAATATTTTAGGGTAAGACTCAGTTGAAAATCCGGAAATGGATACTAATTTTCTCAAAATGAGAGAAATGCCACGATAATGAGCGAAAGTTTTTACTTTTCAAACACAAATGTGTTACCTATTTTTCCCCTTTTCTCTTCAGTCCCTACCCACTTACACATACTCTTTTCCTCAGCATCCATTATTACTCAATTTTTGTTATTTTAGTATGTTTAGGGCGAAAAAATGAGTGGCATGAGAGCCATAGCCGTCCACATTTGGGACATGACACTCGAAAACGAAAATTGAAAACACGAGACTTTCTCGGACATATATGTAAAAAATATGGCGGCTCGTTATTCTCTCTATAAATCAGGATATGCTAATAATGTAAACGAATTCTCGTACTTAGATAAAAAAGTACCTGATCGGGGATTCAAACAATGGGGAAAAGTAGAAACACAACTACTGAATTCAAACTAGTTCTTTCAAACTATTCTGACTATTAGTGATGTCAAACTATTTCTTTTCTTATTTAAACTGGTACTGATAATAAACTAGTTTCTACGCTGCATTGGACAGAAACGTTCTATGATTACAATGATTAATTTACTCTTATTTTTCCACAACAAATTTATCTAGACCCAGTTTCAGCGTTCAAAATATAGAAAAACATCAAGTCTAAAGGACTTGATGATAATGTCGAAACATACCCGAGAAAATGTTCTGTCAGTACATTGGGAAGAGCAGTGATTGTTATTCGACCACTTATTCCAGCAGATGTGCTTTGTAAGGAGCAATTGAAATAATGAATTCTGCATTTGAAGCACATTCATCACATTCTGCTAAGAGTACAGTTAATAGTCGACACCGGGTTTTTTCCATCCTTCCTCCGCTCCACAGTAAGCCTAACTTAAACAACCTAGCCCCCTATTCTTCATGGCTCAAGTGACTACTGCATTCAGTCGCCCATGCTAATAAGCTGAATAAAATTGAACTATTCAAAAACTTCATATGAACTTTTAATAAGCAATAAACTCTTCTCCAACAGCCACTTTTCACTTAATTAGCGTGACGCAGGTCTTTCTCTGATATAATTCTACTCAACTAGATAGACATCCTAGGCCTAGACTTTCTATATCTCTATTCCTAGCATGCTACAGTTGTGGACAGCCCTGGCAGTAGGCTATTGTTGAGGAGACGGTAGGAAATGTTTTCATTCCAAAAAAATTTAATGTGAAAGAATGATTGGCAAAACATTCTGCATAATACCTGCCATAGAAGGAAGTTCGAAACTACATTCGAAAAGCAAACGATACACCAGCAAAAGTGAAATTCTACTGGATACACCGATGGAGGATTTGAGGCTCATTGTCACTGGCTACGCGATAGGACGCTAACCGAAATCCACACTCATTTCAACTGCTGGGGAAAACAAAGCTGGTAGAAAACAGAAGGGTCGTTCAGAAGGTGGAAGCGATGCAGAAAAATGAAGGACATCTTCTTTTAAACACAACGAGTGTTTGGTTGGAGAGCTCTCCAAACACCGCTCACTTCTCGACAATCATTCCATTAGCAAAAAGTATGTTTGACAACCTCTCTTAGTTTTGTCCATAAACGCAGCGATCCCACTGCCGCCATCGCAAAATAGCGTTGATTTTCGGTCCTCGTCTCCCTCCTCCAGTTTTCCCTCGACGAGAATTCCACTGACACAAATATACGCGAGGGTGCGGTATGGGGAAGCATTAATAAGCCCAGAAAACATTTTTTTGAAAAACCTCATACGAGAATATGAGGACCACGCAAACTCTCCTCGAGGCCACGATATGATGCCCAGCCTCGCGCTACTCCGCATTGTTATCGGGATATGCCAAACGACAATCGCTCGAGGTTCGTCACGCTCATCTAGTAAGGGACTTGGAGGCCGTCCAGGTATAGGACACTAAAATCTGTATTCATTGATTTCAATGGAAACCTGTGCTTCCGAGGTTATGATTAGTAATGGTCTCTTATAGGACATTAGTGAAACTAAAAGTTGATATTAGTTTTTGCCCCGATTTACCAATCACCTACATTCAAGCATGTCATATTTTTATCCTGGCCTGAACTATATCGGCCAGGACTAAGGCCAGTTAGCTTCAAACCGACCCTATGAATACTTATTTACCATGCAATAAGACTTGAGTTAATGAGGTTTGAGTAAGATTTTCCTCTTGTCGTAGGAGAGACTATATTCTATTATCATCATTATCACCATAAATTGAAAGTAGTTGTCAGAGCCATGAAGTAAATAAAATCCTCATAATATTTATTAATGAAGCAAAACCTTTGTATATAATTATATTGATGGAGTTTGAGGATTGATGACGATGTAGACGTCGAAATCTATTGGGGAAATAAACAAGAGTGGAATTGTACTAAGTGTTTTTGTCGATAATTCTTAACTTTGTCTTTAATATCTGAACTTCTCAATAACTAACAAAATACACATCTTTATGGCTTTAGCTTGAATTATTTGTTTCACTCCGTACGCCGAAAACACCTTCACAACAACGGTTTTCTTGCTGGTGGAACTTGTATCACCACTATTTTATTCACCTCTCTAGAATTAAGGCCAACCATGTATACGGAAGAAGAATCGCACAAATATGGGCGATAAGATCAATGCACGATTAAAGATAATTAATTGAACTGAGTAGAGGTAGCCTTCGTAATTCATGCTCGTCCGAATTAAAAAGTATTTCAGACGTAAGACACCTACAGAAAAAAACAGTAATTCCGTTTTACATGGCACAAAGAATTGCTTAGTTACACACATAGAAAATATAAAAGTTTAAACTGCACGGGTAATGCATTCGTAAAATCGGCCACGTTCTCTTTTCGAACAGTCATCTGCCCAACTAGCGGTAGTGGATGATGCACCTTAGAACGCAATTCATTTTCCGGTAATTAATTGTCCAAAGAGGTAGGAATATGAATTGTGTAATACATAAAAAAAAACAAAAGAGCAATAGTAAGAAAGGCGGTCAAGTTAACTCTACGAGGAAAATGTCTGTTATCTTACCAAATTTTCAAATTCATATAGTCTGGGAAAAATTAAACACGCCATACCAGAGGGAGCATTCAATTTGGATTCCCAGATCTGAACCCACCCCTCTCCCACTCCTACTACTCCCACCCCCTCCCTCCGAACTTCAGACGATCATATCGCAGAAAGCGGCCACGCTTTAGTATGCGCAAACGAGCAGGGGGGTTATTACGGAACTCTGGGCGTCAAATAAGGACTGCGTTAAATACCAAGTGTACTGGCCTGAACATGTCTACCCAAGTTATTACGGAACTCAAGGTAGAAGTGTTAAACAGGGTGGTTATCCCCATAAAGACAGAGTTATGACAAATTCTTCGGTCAAGTCCGTGCAACTCTTTCGGAATACGTATCGACCAATGAAATGCTTGACGTTCCTGTGTGGAACAGTGGACCAAATGCATGGGACGTCATATCAACGAAAAGCAAGCATGAAAAAAATGAGTAATGTTTAGCGACGGTCGTCGCCAGGAATGTAAATAAATATTCTTGATTTTTATGATGCAGGTTGAGTATGTTTTTCAGTCATTATTTTCTGAAAGAAGTTTTGAATTAGCTTTTTTATTACGTAATCGCCACTTTCGTGAGTTACGCTGGTGGAAATAAAGAGTGAGAAAACCGTTCCGGGTGTATGCTTCGTGCAGTCAAATATTAAAGAGAATATTATCGACTAATGTGCAGAAAAAATGTCTTTACACAATTTTCATAGGGTTTGTTTTTAAAACGGCGCAAAGTATGTATGAGACTGATAAATTAATGTGTGTTTATGTGATAATCGTGCGCGAAAACGATCGAAGAGTGTCTAAAAGTTTATTAGGGCTGCCTGCAAAAGTGTCTTTTGATTGTCACCGTACAGAAAATAGTGAAAAGAGCATATCAAGCGTTTAAGAAGTAAGCAATAAGAGTTTTTATATTTCTTTAACGTTTAATTATCTTTCCGGAGAGTTTACATTTGAGGTTTGAAAGTGACAGTGACGCGTATTTTTGAAATGAGAAACTATATAAACGCACATTTTTCAGGCGTTAAATGAGCGGCAGGGATAATTACACTATAAAATACGATGCCATATCGATGCGAAAAAATACGATGACATATCTGTATTTGCCTCTTCGTATAACCTTCTTTTGCATGAAATACGAGTAGTATAAATCAAATGTACACTAACTTGTATGCCAAAGCTCAGCCGTATGCTGACCCGTCAGAAATGCTCTCGGTCTCAGCAATTCAATATCTTTGAAACTCGGAAATATTTTTAAAACATTTCGCAACTCACCTAATTGTAAAATCGTACTTCTTGTCGTATTATTCTTCTCATAGCCCTTGATTATTAACATTAATATACTTCGCGAGTCCTCAGAATTGAACCGTCATCAGATGTACTCCCGAGTCTCGCCAATGCATTTTATTTGAAACTCGGAAATATTATTAAAACATTTCGCAACTTTCCAAAGTGTGAACCATTGTTTCTTTAAATGTTACTCATAGGCTTTGATAATTATTATATACCTCGCGAGTTCGCAGAATTAACTCCTGCGCAAACACGCCATCTTGGTCTTTATCTTCATAAGGTCCCATCTTGAGCTGGCTTTATTTTGGGTCCTTAAGATAAAGACTCTTCTCTCCATAAAGACGGCCTTATGAGTTCCGTAATCGCTCAAGTCGGTATGCTCACTGGGGGTCCTTATGATAAAGACTTTCACCCCATAACGCCGTCATTATGAGTTCCATAATAACCCCCCAGGTATGCATATGCTATGGACACGGCTATGACATCCGGGACGAAATTCAGCATTCGACTCGATGATAAGGACGTATGGCACATTCAATACGGCTGAGGGTATTGAACTCATTAGGGTTATGAGAGAAGCCGATAAACACCATTGTCCGGGGTATATCCATTAAACGTGATCCGAGAGATTTAAACTGGAAAAGAGGTAGCTAGGGCAGTAAGAGGACTTATTGTTAGATTAAATACTTTTAAACCCTGAAACACCAACTATACGCATTTTAAACAGTATGCAGATAGAATTATACTGTAGGGCTGTATTTTTCTTTACATTATCGAGCTTTTACGGGAATTATCTCAGAGAAGCATTTTGATAGCGTTTTACAAAATGAGAAAATTTACGTCCGAAAGTCGCCGGCTCTGTGAAAGGGAAGCATTACCATCAACTACCAAGTCAAGGCTTTAGGTTGACAAGGAGGAAAAATATGAATGTGCTTATTGACTTCCAACAGAAAAGAAACGTTCCCTTTAGTTGAAAACGAAAGATTATCTGCACCATTCACTCGTGTTCGTAACCCTATCACAAACGTGATATCCATCATCTTCGGGGAATTATAACTCCGCGAATACTTTTTTTCATTCTGAAGCCAGTCAGTCTGAAAAAACTCTTTGAGGGGGCGTAAAATGATAATTCTCACATATAGAAGAGCTTCGGCACTTCCGCGACTGCAAATGATTTATAGTCTCAGGGTTCTCGAATGAAAAAACAAAAACTTTACATACACTTATGATATGTGACCTCGACATTTTTAATATAGTTACAATACGACAAAAACCAATTCCGAAGCCACACTAAACATAAAATTTCATAAAAACAACACCTCGTAAATGGAATAGTGTTTCCTAAATTTCCGCGTTTTAGTAATATTATATAACAATTCTGATGCCTCATATTATTTCAGTATCTCAGAGCAAGTATGTCCTGTTTGCAATGGTGCTCCTGAGCCCCTTTCCCATAATTTCTTACGTTTCGGCGTAATTTAACCAACCGTAGTATTTTTCATGACTTTAAAATCTTTGGTTGGGTTGCATAGTTTCACATACCAAATACGTATCAGTAGAAACATCAAAATTTTGAGTTGGAAAAATTAGCTGTATAAGAGGGAGTAACTACAAGACCTTTCAAGGGATTCTGACGGCTGAGATTAAGATGTGAAACACTCAACATAAAATACCTTGCGAAAAAAATGCAACATACTTGTGTGGGTCTTATAAATGCATGAAACGAGTATTGAAGCTACAACCTTACCGCTATCCGGACAGCGTGTTTTTCGTCGAAATATCTAGTCCTTCAATCAATGAAAAATCATGCCCAACAAAAAAGTGCAAACGTCAGTAATCTCTTCGGGATATAGGCCCAGCATTATGAATGCATTTTCTCTTTAAGAACAGTAAAAGTAAATTTCCGCGTCCTACTTCTAAGTCAACGAAAACTCCATAAGCCTCCATGGTCGACGCTCAGCAATGGTGGAATAATTAAATATTAATTCAATTAAAATTACCATCATCATTCCAAAGTAAAGGTTTAGAATATTTACAGGCGAACTGCGACAATATAACCAAATTTTTTTTTAACTGTCTCAAGTCACTACCAAATTTGAACTGGCGCAGGTCACGCAGGGCAATCTCGCGTCGCTTCGCACCGAGCACAATGGAGTGAATCACGCGGTGACGTAGCAGCGGAGAGGAACGAATATATTCACGCGGAGAAGCACTTTCTTCCTCATCTCAGAGGACTGCAATCAACGGGGCATTATAGCGGGAGACGCGGAGGATCGAAGAATAGTGTAATGGGTGATAGGTGGGTCTGCTAGGAGAGGCGGGAATAGGGGAGCGAGAAGAGTTTACGATGGATTTATCGGAAGAATAGTTATCCATGGAGGGAAAGGATGAGCGAGTGGGGATGAGCATCCCGGCGAAAGAGCGAAAGAGTACGTGCATCGCTGTGGACTGAGTACTAAGTCCTAAGCGGAGAGCCTGGGGACTCATTCAAGAAGGAATCGATCTCGGCAATGTTGTTAACGTGACGTCTTAATTCGGTCATTGCCGAGACTCGAAAAAGGCACAGTGAATAATGCACCTGTATTAGAATCCTGATGGCAGCGAAAATATATTTCTGGTAATCCGATTTCTACTTCGGTGTAATGAGAAAACCCCAAGAACAGAACTCCGTCGAATGGGACGTCAAACCGTGGTCCGCTAGACATATATCGTCGAGAGCAGACTAAAGTCAATTTCGAGCGTATATTCTGCTTCTAACCTAGTCGCATTTCATATCCTTTTATCTTTCAATCCCTTTTGATGCGAAACGTGCGGGAACGACTAATATTGTAAATTCCATATCATTCCTCCCGGTCTGAAGCGCATATTCGTATGGAAAAGAGTACATATTTATATTGATTTTTACCCCTAGCTTCATTACCGCTGTAATGTTTTAGTGTGGGGCTCTTTTCATAAAAGTTTAAATGAAATTACTGAATTCTCACGTGGATGGCCCGAGTTCGAAACCCGACAACGATGGAAATAATTCATATATGTTTCCGATTCCTAAGTTGGGTCTAATAAGGACACTTGGAGTACAAAACTCCGTCCGTCAAATGGGACGTTAAACGCTGGTTACCTGGGCGTCGTTATAATTGACGCCAGATGCGGATTTCTCCATTCAGCCCTTTCTCAAACTCATATCCTTACAAATAAACTTCTGACTGGGGGAATTTCCGAAGCCAAAGAGATGCATCCGTGGACCACCAGCTGTGGACTCTCTGTTACATAACGGTCCCTCCACGAACACCATGTGCTCGAAATCCCTCCCCCCACTAAACTCTCAAGAGAGCTGGGTGAAAGCGGATGATAATCGCTCTCACTTTCAGTGGGTACACGCAGGTGAAGCCTGCGTTTTTTGACGTCGATTGTTACGCAACAATGCACCTTCCCCATGTTCTGCAGCAATGCGTGTTTCCCACCTCGTGCAAGTCATTTAATGCCACGATTTCACGGGCCCGGGCGTGAGTCGAATGACTTTTTTTTCCCTTCATTTTCAGCATTTCCACGGTCGTTCAAAAATAATAAATTGGACCCCGAACAATATGTTACAGAACTTCGACTTAAACCCAAAGAAAAATATACCATGGGACTTAATACAATGATTACAGAATTTTTTAATAATCACTATGCCTTGTTATTTGGGACAATCACTAAAGAATTGTGTATGGGAGTGATTATATATTATGTATAATTATTATAGGAATATAGATTGAGATTATATCCATGCCTATCGTGATTATAAATTTCCGTAATCGCTATACGAATTGCTTTCTATAGTCCTACAGTCGTATAATCTCTACCACGTATAGTCGCATAGTCACTACAGGAATTCTATAAACACAATATGTAGGTAAATAGTCCTATAATCACTATTAATAGTTTTTGATAGTGATTGTTCCAAATAAATATGAAAAAGGTATTAAAACATATTATAATCCCTACATACAGTCCTTGAGGTTTTTTTCATGGGGAAATTCAGTAAAGTGGATTCAAAATTTCAGAATACAAAATAGTTTTAGCATACAGAATCAGTCTTTTGGAAGATATGGCCACTGGTCACCCTATTAGGTATTCCACTGGCTATCCCACTATCGGCTATTCTATGGTTATCTTCTTATTTAAAAAATGTTAACCTTATGAAGTTATTTTTCTAAATTTCAAACTGCGAGAATACGCAAGAATTAAAATACAGCTTAGTCAATTAATTCTACTTGTAAGGTTTATTGTCACGACCCGGGTTTTGACACGTGTCATCTTCAGGAATGACAATCCACCTGAAGAACACACACACACAAAGTGTCGAAACCCGGGTCGTGACAATAAACCTTACAAGTGGAACTAACGAAGGTATCCTATTTTAATTCTTCCGTAATGGATAACTCCCACAAAGTCAAGCTTACAACCGTTTTCTCTGCGCGAATAATTACCTTCCACTGAGGTTGACTGGTCTTCGAGGAATAGTGACAATTTTTCACAGAAATAGCGCAGTAATTTTAACGATGTCACATAGGGATGAGGCATAAATGCGAGTAGTATCGACCAGTAAGAGAGTAAAATCAAAGTAATACAAAACAATGTAAATGAGGTCGGTAATGTCGTTTACGAGTTCTGACTGAAAGCCCCATTCTATTTTTCTACGTTTCCAATTAATCTGATGGGAAAGTCAAAGTTACCTCTCACGATTTTATTCATAATGATCCAAATTTATTTTATTTGCAGGGAATACAGCTCTCTCCCAGTATGTCCCAGGAGGCAGAGTTCACCGCCGTGACGGAGGAGGACGAGTATGAGTGGAAGCTGAGCGACGACCTCGCGCGGATGGCCAAGGAGGAACTCCGGGAGGACGAGAGCGTGAGGACTCAGTCCCTGGAACAAATGCGCAACTGGATCCGCAAGAACCCGCGCATTGCCTCCTGCAGGATGGGTGAGGAGTCGCAGCACTATAAAAAAAGTTCGCGAATAAAAAGGCATCCAGGTGTTCGAAAACGTGGTCGCAACGGTTACGTAGTAAACGGCTAGTTACTATCTCATTTGGTAGCCCAACCATGAGTTCAATATCCAAGTCAAGCCAAGATGGACGAGACTGATGAGTTTCCATAATGATTAGGGCAAAATCGCGTTGTTATTTTTGGGGTACGTTTGACGTCTTTCGCAAACCCTAGCATTACAAGGCACTATAACTTTCAACATCGTATTCCTGGCGTGATTAAGTTTAGGTATATTTTTCTATGCGTACCCGATGAGGAACATAAAGACTACAGATTGAACAACACTCAAAATTAACGTAATTGAACGCAAATTGTATTACACAATGGTATTCCATCCTAAGGTGAATGGATGTTTCTGACTATAAATTTTAGATTGAAAGTGAAAGTAAATGATGTACCTATATGATATCCGCGCATGTTTATTGAGCCCAATGCCTTCATCAGATCGAACCGTCTAAACTTTAATCCTAAGACAAACACAACATCCATACCCGAGGCGGGGTACGATCCCGTGACTTTTAAGTTACGAGCATGGCTGCTGTATCCGACTGGCTAATCGGAAGAACTGAGTGTGTTTCATGAGTAGATTCATCAATCAAGCATGTTGACATATTAACATTGATTGAACTTTGACAAGACAAACTTATTATGCCGATAAACGGCTACGCAATTCTGTAAATACAAATACCATGATCAGCTTTTTAGATACAATGCCTTAAAAAGAAAGCAGGAGAAGCGAAATAACCATATATATAATGGAAGAAAACAATCACGAGAGCGCCAAGCTAGGCTTTGGATTTCAACGATACGGTGTAATTAAATGCCTTTTCTATCGTTTGCCTTTTTCACGTCCACAGAGGACAACAGAAACCTTTATGAGTCCAAGGGAAACGTTCAGCTTAAATGTGCATTTTCTAGTGGTTTAAGTAAAAATAATAATACACCTAGAGATGGTAATGACAAGGATTGCACCACCCAATATCCAGATAGAAAAATACACTTTGCGTAAAGGTGGCCATAATTTTATCGGATCTTTGATGTGATGTTCAGGGGTGATCTACTGTCGATTTCTCCGAATCAGAAAGCGACCCAAGTATTATGCCAACGTTTTTGTAAAGGAATACGGAGCATTTCAGTATTCAACAGTGGCCACACCCTTCATCTGACGCAGGGTGCCCTAAGAAGCTGAGATCCTCCTCTTTGAATTCTGTCATTAACGACGGTTTGTCTTTTTTTCCTAATTAGATGCTCGATTTCTCCTGCGCTTCCTTCGTTTCAAAAAGTTCAGTGTCCCAATGGCTCAAGAGGCGCTGGAGAGATACATCCTGCTGAGAAATGTTTACGGCGCTGCATTTGAGAATCTGGATGCAGAGGACCCAGTGGTAGACGATCTTATCTCTAATGGGTGAGTGCCATAGAAAGAATCAGATGACAATGGACAATCACTTTATACTTTGACTGCAGTGAGCACTGAGCAGCACCAACAAAATTCCAACTATTTTGCTGTGTTCAGTGAAAACTAAAATTTTCACAGGGACTCAATAGAATATATGTACAAAACAGTGAAAACAATGGAAAATCAAAGCCGAATGAATAAAAAACTTAAAGAGATCAGAAGTGAACTCACATCCATTCATTTTACCTTTTTGTTCCATGATCTTGTAATTGTAAAAAAGTTTAAAAAAATCCATGATGAGAAAATCACCTTTGTTATTTCCACAAAACTTGATTACGCTGGCACGACGCGCGTTTCACCACACTGTGGCATACTCATGTGCTACATGAGTATGCCACAGTGTGGTGAAATGCGCGTCGTGCCAGCGTAATAAAGCATTGTGGAAATAACAAAGGTAGTTTTCTCATCATGGATATCCATAATTTCCACAAGGTCAGGCCTGAGATCATCAGTTTTATAAGTTAAAAAATATTTGTTATTGATACGTTTTTGATTTTTATACGCTGAAATATAAATTTTCCTAGGAATAGAGCACTAAAGTTATTTATTTCAGGTATGCCTTTGCAGCACCTAAGAGAGATGAAAAAGGACGTCGTGTCATATTCTATCTTCCTGGTAAGTGGAAAATAAAATAAAGATTATAATTCACAATGCAAAATATTTCTTTGTTGTATACCTGTTATGACCCAACAACAACAAGTCACTAATAAAAGCTGAAATGGAAACTTGAGTTTCATCAGGGATTATAATTGTGTACATATAAAACTGTTTTCAAGAACTAAATCTAAAGATTCAGCGGATATTTTGTGGATAAGAAACATCACTGAAAAATCAAAAAAATTGGGCCATATCCATATTACTTGTAGAATTTTCTCATTTGTTGTGATTTCTCAGTGACGTTTCCATAACATTCCAGTTTTAATATGTGAATAATGAGCATGTTTGCATGCTTCATCATTTGGCCGAACAATCAAATTCCAGTCATAATCAGCGCCAAGTTAAATATTATGGCAATAACTGTTAATTCAGTAAATATGAAATCAAAATACTTCACTGAGTAATTTTACATTTTCTCTTCTAACGCCACTCCTCAAGGTAAATTCGACCCATACAAATACACAAATGCTGACATGTGTCGTGTCCATGGAGTCGTTTATGAAACATTAATGGAGGATGAAGAGAACCAGATTAGAGGATTTGTTCACTTTGCTGATGGAAGAGGAGTTGGATTTCCGCACATGACACTGTTTACACCAAGGGAGGCTGTTCGTATAGTTAAAAATGGCGAGGTGAGACACTTAAAGAGTTAAAAGTCTATGGCCGGGTTCACACGGGGCCACTCAGCAGCGCTTCCAAGTGGTTGGTTGGCAGCGCTTCCACAGCGCCACTACCGAGCGTCGAACCGGAGTGATCAGAAATGTGCACGTGCGCTCGTGGTGCTGCGTTCATTGAAAAGGCTCGTGGACAAATACTGGGGAGAACAGGTGTTACACCTCGTGTCGCTACTATGATAGCCTCCGCTACCCTATGTCATGTAGGTCTAGTGACGGAAAATGACAGGAAGCTCGTAGTTAACTCCCGAAAAGTGCGACAAGTTAACAAAGTGAGGGGATGTCTCCGGGCCAATCAAGATGATTATCTGTCAGGCCACAAGCTACAGACACTTTACTTCGACGGAAAGCGTGACACGATAGCTGTGTAAAGGCCGCTTTACACGATGAAAGATTTTGTACAAGCAAATGTACGTGAGAATGTACGTTTGTCTCAACGAAATTAGAACAGGTTCTATTTCCCGTGCAGGCATTGAGACATTCGCACAAGCGTTCATACAATTTGCCGCTTTACACGATACATTTTGCCTCATGCAAGAGTTCACGGAAGAGTTTGTACAAACGAATGTACCGTGTAAAACGGCCTTAAGAAACGATTGACAACAAGAGATTAAAGAGGAATGTAGCTGATGAATATTTTAACCTTGCAGAGGAGCCAAGGAGTTATGACTTGGGCCACGTATCTCCTAAGGATGGCTGTGCTGAAACAGCTGTGTAATCATTATAGGTTTTTTTAGGAGAAAAATGTAGATTTGACTGAACTGAAGGCAGTTGGTTCGGATGGAACAGTCACTAACAGGGATCACTCAGGTGATATTATCCGTTTCATTTAACTTAATGTAGGACACGCTATGCAGTGGCTCATTTGTTTACTCCATATGAATGAACTTCCCTTCAACCACGTGACTGCAGCGTTGGATGGCTCAACGAAGCATACACTGGACCGATTGGGAAGCCCCTAAATATAGCCCACACATTACCCCTTGCTAAGTTCAAGAAACTTCCATTCTCCATCCCAGATGTTGATGTAAATGATTTGAGCAATGACGAGAAATATCTCTTGAGGAAAAGCAAATCTATTGGGAACGGTGCATGTCCTACTCATGTCACCAATGCCACCCCGGGAAGATTCAACACTTTTCGATGGTTGACAACGGCAGCTCGTACTTTGAGCCTGTATGTGTCTACTAAGGTCTCAATACATCGTCTAATGATGGCAAAACTCTCATTTTAAGCTTCCGAGCTATGCCAAATATAGAGTTCCTTTTGTCGCTTCGCCCCACTTGTGGTTCCTTCTTCTTTTTCGCCATAACTTCTCGTGTTACAAAACTGCTAGCCCACTACGTGAAGTAAACAAATACACTGTGAGACGGAACCAAAGGGCAGCGAGCGAGGGTTGCGTGAACTGCGGCGGAAGGAGACCGCGCTGTACCAACACCACCTAAAGTAAAGTTTACTTTAGTAAAGTAAAGTTTACTTTAGGTGGTGTTGGCTGTACGAGCGGGGAAGCGTGGAAGGGGGGACAAAGCACAAAAATTCTCACTAACGCCGTGTATGTGAAAGAATACGAACTGTGACCACCTCTAGGCCGACTCTAGTCGATGAGGCGTGCATCCTGACCCGCAACGATGGTGTGCATGCCCGTCAGTTTGATTCCATCAAGCATTTACCGTTTTTCCCCTGATTCCCATAAATCATAAAATCACTGAGACCCCTAAATATTATTCGATCGACCTGAATTTGTTACAGCATTAGTTTGAGCCCATTTCACAATGATTCCCAGGTGTGCGCATCAACATTCCAAAATATTTGTTTTTCGACTCACCCTACTACCATGGCATAGAGTTATAGTTGTCCTCTAGGTCAATGTTTGAAGTTTCTAACTGTAGTATTTCCAATCTCAAATGATAATTCTAATTCCAGGTGAAGTAGTTCAATACATAGAAGCACCCTAAGGAAAGAAAAAGTAACCTTAGTGGTTTAAATGAAATAAGTCATATCTACAGCTAGTGTTAGGCAATACAAAATAGAAAAATTAATGCTTGGAATATTTTAACTAAAATTTGAGATAAACACAGATACAAGGCGAACTTCCTAATGTAAACTGTCTATAAATCATACTTATGTATCACATATTACGTAGATTTATAGGATTATATGCATTCACACATATTCAATGTAAAAGTGGGGCAAGATCATTTTTTCCATTTCTTAACTTACAATTCCATTGGATTGCGAGTATTGTATATTTTAGTACAACACGGAACTTACTCCAAAGTTTGAATATTTGCCTCTACATGGAAGCAGTTCTCAAGAGCACTGAGTACAGCTGATTTACAGTTGCAGAACAAGGAAATGTAGTTTCATTTTCCTCAAAACTCACTTTGATGGACTCAGTCCACTTTAGCACTGAGTCCTCCACGTATTATCTCAAAGTACTCAGATTCCTCAAGCTCTGGTAGAATTTCAATTTAAGTTCATTTTGCCACACGTAGACAGTGGCTACAGCACTTGGAATAAATTGGACGATTACTCCTCCAAATTCAATTGAAGTGCAACAAGGCTCAAAATCAGTGATCAAGTGGGTACTGGTGTTTCTTGGCAGTATGTTTCCCTCAACTCAGGTTATGACCAAACCGATGGTTCTCTGTTATTAATAGGTGAGCATTTTTTAAGAAAATCTAATGGGGCTGAAGTGCCAATGATTTACTGAATGTATCAAGTTTTTTCTTCCATTGACAGGATTATGAAATTGGTATGTTCTTGATATATCAACCTAGAAAGAACAAATTCTTGTGGTTTACAGAGTCCACCAAACTCAAAAATAAAATGTTTAAATTAAAATCTAAACAACAGGGACAAGATAATGATCAAGTAGAATAAATTGCATTAAGGAACAAAAAAAATTATCAAACTGCAATAGCTTCATCTAAAATTTCAAAATGCATTCTTGCTCACTCTGGATATCTTAGCATGGAAGTCTTAATGTGAACTCTTTCAATTTCACTGCAAATTCTGAAATATAATAATGATGAAAAACTTCTTAAATTGAGCTTATCTTCAAGTGGAAGATTTAATTTATTATTCTGAGCAATTGTTTATGGCAATCTAGATGATAGTTAAGATTCAATGGGCAGTATGAACGTCACTATTATTTTTTAAGTTGATGGATGTAAACTCAAAACAATTTCAATTGGAAAAACTTTAATAATCATTCAATAATTTTTGTACTTGATTGCAAATGCAAGAAAATTGCTCTACCTAAATGAAACAACACAACTTCCTGTCACACAGAAGTTACTTAATGTGGAGAGATACAATATTGTTACCCCTGTTTGCATGTTTTTGATACTAGTAAAATATTCATATGAATAAGTGAAAACCAATATGTACTGAGTTTAAGAGACCAGTAACAAGGCTGCATATCTCTCACCACCTTATCAATTCCAAATGGGTGAATTTGATAAATGATGAACAACATGTACAACTAATGTTTCCTAACAATTCTAGAGAACCCTTCCTATGCGCCACAAGGAAGTTCACGGACTGCATGCTCATCCTTCAATTAAATTCGCTGTTGACTTTGGCTTGGCACTTATTTCAGAGAAGATTCGACAGCGAGTTAAGGTATGTATGTTAAGCTTCACAAGGAAATTCTAAATTTCTTACATTACATTATTTCCTTCTCGCAGGCATTTTACCCAAAGGCATAGCTTTTTGAATGACTGGAAGACAAGAGACAGCATAATAATTTATTTAAAACTTCAATTCCCCTCTATCCCATTTTTCCAAGAGTTATTTTGCTTTTTCTGGAAGGATTCAGAATTATGGAGCTATTTTATTTGTTCTTAAACATGGGCATTACCTAAGTAATGTGCATCCAAGAAACCATATTTGACAAGTTTGTCCTCGGGACTGAATACATTGAGGCTATTCAGCGATATACCCTAATTCTGTTGTCTTAAGTCTCTGAATGCAAGGGTTAATTTGTCACCATTAATTATTTGACATTTATGCTCAAAAATATATAGACAGAAATTATTCAATGAATTCATTCAACAATTGGATTGAATGACAGAATGATTTCTGCTTTGATATTCAGATGCTTTCTGTTCCGGACGTCTCTATTTATTAATACTATCTTCTATCTTATTAATATACCTATATCTCCAGAGAAGATAGTATTAATTTCTGTTCTGTTTTTTCATATTTTTCCCAAATTAAAATCTTTCACAAAATATTAGGGTCACGAGGGAGTAGAGGAACAATGTTAAACCTAACTTGAAAACGCCAATGTTGCATACTAACAATGGTAGGTATTCTACTTTTGAGGAAGATTTGGATGGCCAATGAGAATAATTATAAATACCGTATTTTAATTACAGTGACACATGCACAACACTGTTTTATTCTTCATCTCCAAGTACCTACGTCCATACTCTTTTTATGAAATCCAAAGTGAATATCCTTTCCCTCCATCTTTTAAGCTTTCCCAGTGCTTTTCTCCCTTCAATTATGACCAACTCACTCATCCCAACTCACATTCTCTTCCACAATCTAATTTCCTCTAAAATCTTCCTTTTTTCCTTCACATTATATCTCTTAACACTTCTTTATCTCTGTGTGTAAAATTTGAAAGAACTAGCATTTTATGAAACTAATGAACATGAAAGCTCATCTCTTTTGAATGACCAGAAGTTCCCGTTTAAGTAATAACCCATGATAAGGTGAGTCAAAAGCAATGAGTACACTGGGATGGGTGAAATTTTCTTCCCATTTAAAGCTTTATAATAAAAAAATATAATTTTCAAATCCACTCTTGATTTGATGTAGAAAAATTACAAGCAGGTCATTAATAGTTGTTTCATTTTGACTATTACCAAATCAAAGCATTTACATAAATAAGTAATGCTTAATTAATCACCAATTAACTAACGCTTTCCCCAGATTTACTCATCAATTGAAGAAGCAAAAGGCTGCGTGGACCCAGAACTTCTTCCCAAGGAATATGGTGGTGTGATGCCAATGGAGGAGATGATTGGTAAATAAATCTCTGCTCAACATTAAAATATGCAATGGTGTGCCATCATAATAATTACGTACTTTCATCCTTAAGACTTCAAAATCGATCTTATTACTGTAAATAATGTTCTTCCACCTGCTGTAAATAATTCTATGCATTAGTGATTTATCAAAATACATTAAATTATATCACAAAATTATCATTGGTCAAACCTTTGGTTTAACAATAAGGGATTCAAATTTTACTCTATTGAAAGTACTTTCAGCCCAGACAATGACTGCCAGTATGTGATTATTGCAATTTTTTAAAGAGGTACAATAAAAAATCTCAACTATCCAGAGAGATAGAATGCTGATGGATATTTGAATGTCGAACATCGTGATAAATTTCAGATTGATTTTTAAAATCAGACATAATTAATAGCAGCCTACATCTCAACACAATTACTAGATAATTAATCACACATATTCTCAAAATATCATCATTAAAATTAATAGAAGTAGAAATTCAATAAAATTTCAAAGATACATAATTCTAGGTAATAGCACAGCATAGAAGTGCATGTTATGGAACAATTCATGTTCCTGGATTAAGTAAAGGATGATATGATACATTTTAAGCATAATTATATACATGTATTAATTAATTTTCAGCATGATTGTACATATTATATAATACATTACATATATACTTAATGCCAATTACATATTTGTTTCATTATTTAATTCTAAGAAATCTATTTTTACATTTTGTTAATAGCACTATGGAAAAAAGAAATGCAGGAAGTGAGAAGTACTATCCTTATTAACGACAAGCTGAAGGTGCGGCTGGAGTTATTCAGTGAAAGGGCAAGAGAAGGAGCAGTGTCAGCACTTAAAGCAGGTGGACTGGAAGCTTCATGTTCTCTTGGCAGTGATGCAACCTTTGGCATCACTGGAAGTTTTAGGAAATTAGAAGTTGACTAGAGGCAAAACTTGGAAGACCTTTTGCCACGGAAGGACTTTATTTATTCAAATCTCTCTAAAAATATAGTGAAACAAACGTTTCCCATTGTCACTGCTCATGAAAGCAAATTTGTCATGACCAAAAAATGATGCACTTTAAGTCTTGAGAACCATACCAGCCATGTAACTGGTTACAAAGTTCTTTTACAATGAAATGTTAGCTGTATTCTTTCGCATTGAATGCAATGACTCATGTCCATTTTCATAGGAGCAAACATTATACACACACCTATCAGAAGGAATGCTCACTTCACATGCTCTCATGCCATTCAGAAATTTCACCTTAAATGAGGGAATTCTGGATGTACCCTTACACCAAATGAATAAAAAATTATGGTAAATAAATCAATGCAACTAGCTCAGAAAAATGTCAAGTGAATTTTTTTAAATGTTGCCATTCCAACTTCTCTCTTTGATGATGCTATTTGTCATTCATGTGCGTAAAAATTGAGTTTCCATTGGAAAATAATATTTAGAAGGTGTAGCTTCATCAAGAATATATTATGTTATCAGTATTGTATCGTTGGTATGATGAAAAACTTTTTGGTGTTATATCTGCACTTTGTATGATTGTAAAAGAAGCACTAGTTTTAATTGTTACTTTTGTAAGATGGAATATTTTGTACTCAAATAAAAAAAATTCATGATTTAATTCATCCTACCCTGTTTAAATGAAAATATCTGACATTAGTTATTCCATTCAGGTAAAATATAAACCCCAGTGGCGTATGTATGGGGGGGCCTTGGGGGCCTGCCCCCCCCCCCCCCCCCACCAAAATATAAGGCCGCGGCGAGAGGCGCCTACGCGGATACCTAAACTACAGTCCCAGTTGCTGCTAGCTAACTGGTCTTCCTCCCCCCCCCCCCCAAGTTATAACCTATATTCGCCACTGTAAACCCCAGATAGGTGATCTAAAGATAGTGGACATTCTGCCACTATTGCACCTATATGAAAACCAGACTGTGAACAAGCTCTCCCAATAAATATCCACATTTTTCTACATGTCAGTATTAAAGATGAATCATGCAGCCCACAGGTTTGTCGTACACATTTTAATCAATGCAAAAAATGAAAGTACCACTAATGCCAATCTACAGTAAATATAAGAGTACACTATATGTGAGTCATGACAGTGATCAAGATACTGGAAGCTATCGAATTGCAACTTGTCTGCCACTTTCTTAGACTGGATTCAACTGTACCAACCTATTATCGTGCTTAGCATTGAGAAAATATGAATAAATAGATAATCAGTGCCAATTTTAAGAGCCATCAGGCGATTTGGATTTCCAATTATTGCTTAAGATGCTGGATACTTTTTTGGCTTATTTATAACTAGTATGAATTGCTAATTATCTTAACTATTTAACTTATGATTACTAATGATGTACTTATCAAATATTTTTGGCTGAATCATCACCTTCCATGACAATTTGTTTACTTCTTAAATGAAAATATGCAAGGTTAGCCATTTCGGTAGACTAGAAACAAATACCTACCAGTCCTCTGACCCTAAATATGAAATATTTAAGTGTTTACCTGTTCATTCAGCAACAAGGTAAGAAATTGACAATGAGAAAAATAGGGGACCTACTGGTTCAAAAAATGCATGATACAGTAATTTCAAAGGGATGAATTCACCCATTTAGTCATACTTAGTAATATTTTTGCTAGCATTCCTAATATGAATTATTACCAGAAAATACAAATTTTTCATCATTTACAAAAGACATAGGGGCATATTTTCCACACAAGGAGAGTAATTCTGTTTGCTTGGGATACCACAGCCCTTTTCGGCTGGCACTGGTTGCACATTACAAAAAACTACAAAATGAGCCAAGAGAAGACTTTCCAGCAAAAAAAATATCTTTCTGCAAGGGTGAGGTCAATCCCTTGGTGAGGAATGCTAGAACTAAAATAAGGAGTGTGATTGGTGTTACTACCTGAATTATGACCTTAACAAAGATATACAATTTAAATCAATTAGGAATTACATACTGAAGAATCCAATAGATAAAAGGGTGTATATCCATTAGCCTTAAGAGAGCAAGCCAGACAAAGACTATTAGCAAGGCATAGATCACTTGAGTTGACTTTTAAAAGAAAATTGTGAAGATTCCAATAAATACCAACAGATGCATTAACAACCTCAAAACATTGGTAAAAAATACACCAAATAAAGATGTTCTCATATTCATGTCTTCAATCAACAACTTTTTTGTTATTCCCTTTACAGAATTGAAAGCAATAGCCTCAACACTATGGTGGATCAATTTTACATTCTTTCCTGTATTCTCAAACGTTTAAGGGTGCAAAAGTTGCCTTTTAGGAGACAAGTCGATCATGCTAAATTTCATAAAAATAAAAAATTACCTGCTCTGCCACAATGTGAAATAATGTTAAAATGTGCTCAAGATCAGACACAATTAGTAAAACTATACCCTGCGATAGTAAATGAATTTCCAACCGTTCTTATCAAAATTTGAAAAATCTTCTCCTTCTCTTCTTCTTTCCTGTTTATGCCTTTGGAATTGGGGCCTCAATGAACTGCTTCCACCTCTTCTGATCACCTGCCATTTTCTTCATCTCCTTTTCAGTCTTCCCTCTTTTCTTTCCATACTTCTCAATCCCTAGCATCCACGTCCCTCTTGGTCTACCTCTACTTCTCACATCCCGTTTTCCTTCCAATACTTTCCTGGGTATTCCATTCTGACCCATTCTATTGAGGTGTCCATACCATTTAAGTTGATTTATCTCCATAATTGTTATCAAGGGCTCCTGCTGGAGTTTTCTTCAGATTTTGGAGTTTCTTTCCAAATTCCTTTTGATTTTATTTTCTATTCTTCTCAAGGTTTTCATTTCTAATGCTGCAAATATCAATAGGTATGCACAAACTGGCACACCTAGCAAACTGGCACACCACACAAAAATAACTACACCTAGCACGAACCATGGCAGTTGGAAGAAGCTTAGGGAATTTCAACTCAAGCAAAACACAGGCAACTCACAAAATGCAAGGGCTCTTCAGTAAGGGCTGTATATGTGCTATGCGATTTCAGTTACGATTGAATGGTGTTAAGGTTATCGATGTATTGTTCCTTAACACATGTATTCATTCATCACATCCATAAATATCCAACAAATCAGAAGTTAGAAAAGGATAACCATAATGAGGAAATTAATATTAAACATAGTTACTAAATATTATAGCTTCATAGCTATGTCTACTACTACAATAGACTATAAATGTAACCGTGAGATAATATCTGAAATTTCCAAGATAATACCCTAGTAGCAGAGAACGTTGTCACAACATTGTGACAACATTACAATGGGAAAAGATACAAGTGCACACAACGTTCATGTTGGTTGTCACAACGCTGAATACATGTTGCCTCAACATCCAAATGTCCCGAAAAACCACGTTTCTGCAACATTGGCAGTGCAACATTGCTGCAAAGTTATTGGTGCAACATTGTCAAGGCTACGTAAAATATTTCCCTAGCTAGCGTTATAACCAACAACGAAATTATCCCAGTATTAACATTATTGTTTGTCAACAGACAGTTCTTTCCTAGTTACTCAGGTAAAACTTTCTCTCATAAATCTCCCTTGCCCTTTCCACTGACTCTTCCCTGTCCTCTCAAAAAAAAAAGGGAATTTACGTTTTAAAAACTATGCATGCTACCATCACGCGATGAGATCTTTAAGTACACTGTATTATCTTACCTTGTATCTACCTGACGACATTGTATTTATCTCGTTATGCTAGAAGTTCTATGGCTCTAAGCGCACATGCTTGCCCCCGATTTAAAAAATATCGCGTCTTGAAAGTCGTATATATATCGCTACTCCCGGGGATTAATGTAACTTCGAGAACTAATTTTTAAATTGCAATTACGTGATAGTTACGGGAAATACTAGCCAACCACGAAAAGTTATCAGGCATTAATTAATTGAAACCTATATCGCCACATAGTATGAATATAAATGCAATATTACTGAGAATAAACAAGATTTTTTCCAATTCCCACATGTTTGCTCACATTCACGTTCACAAGCAGACAACCAACTAATAAAATATATTATTTAAAATTAAAAAAAAAATTATATGTGAAGACAATGTTCACGTGCATGAACCCAAATAGCCGCAGTTTGCCAACCCCTGTGGCATTGGCGGACCCAAGGGGGGTGCCAATTGCCCCCCCCCCCAAGAGCCATTTTGCACATAGTTTGATATGAATTTCCGGGACGAAACCCACGAACCCCCCTTTTCCCGGGGGGTATTCCATACCCCAAGAGCCACTGGTGCCCCCCCCCGAACCTCTGGTCTGGAGCCGCCCCTGCCCTGTGGTATAATTATAGATAAAGTATACCTAATTTAAATCATAGGTGACGCCAACGTTGCATGCACGTTGACTCAACGTCGACTTATAACGTTGTGCTTGGACGTTGATGCAACATTGTGGCAACGTACACGTTGTCATGTTACATTGTGCACGTTGATGCAACGTTGTGACAACATCCTCTGCTACTAGGGTATACCAATTCCGAGATAATAATTCTCTTTCATGCTGCATTGAAGTAGCCCTACTTCACCACCCCTGGGTGAAGATTAACTGGTAAATTAAATTCATGACAGGCCATATATTGCATAAGGTCAAAAATGGGTGAACTACGAAGGATGACTCGCGAAAAAACCTGAATGAAGCCTTTACTTTATTAGTTGTTTCCGTTATTCGAAACCTTAATAACTGCGATAAGAAACCAATGACGACTTCGAATCCACACTGTCTTGTACTGGATTCGAATCTAATCGACCACTATCAGATTTTATTACAATTACATCGTTTCAATTTAAGATTACCAATGGTTTCGATCGACAAAACGTCAATCGACGAATTTTTACCCCACGAGAGGAAATACATCAAGAACAAACGCAACACAAAATGCTTTCACTCTCAAATTTGTTTGCCCACGGAGGTTACGGAACCGAGTTGGCCAATGCAGTTCTCTCTACCACCTCCGAAAACGGCGCTGGAGCAGAGGCGGAAGTGACGCCCGGTGTACACCGCGCACTGATCCGTACCACAAGGCATCGCAGGGCGTACTGTAACTAATTACGACAAAAAACAGCGCGTCAGGAAAACACATTTTTCCGACTGCCCTCAGATTTATAGATACGTTCAAGGGGAAGGTTTTCCTCTCAGAACTTTAACAATAACGGCTGTTTTCATAACTATGACAGATCAAGCAATCATTTCGCCGATCGAACGGTCCCAAACTTCAATTCTCGAAGTTCATTGATTGATTTTGAAGTTTCGGCATTATGTAGAGAGCGCGAGTAAATACTAATAAAAATATTCAGCCGATGTGATTGCACTATCCGATAGTGTTCCAACACCAATTTCTGCAAGCAATTTAGGATTTGTGAGATAAACTTCCCATGCAATCTTCTTGCCAATGCCATTTGGCTGACTGGTTATGTCACATCCGCTTTTTGGGTTTACAGCACAAACATTTGTAGGTCCACTATGAGAAAAATGTTGTCCCATAGCAATTAAAAAGTTCATTGCAATGTGAAAAGACCCAATACGCAGTATCAAACCTTGGCACTCTTCAGGCCGGTACCACGTCAGTTCTTTCACTTTGCTGTACAGAGATTCATCAAATGTAAGAACTTTATGTTTTAAGCCAATTTTTCCTGCAATGTTTTGACAACGGTCTATTACTATCCATAATGCGTCATAAACAGATGGTGACGGTATGATAGGAAGGTATCCAATTGTAGTTACCTGAGAATTCGTTTCAGAAACTACTTGGTTAAACCCTCTCCATGCTGGAACATGTTGCTCATGTTCACTATTGGATGTACGGGACAGTAACCAAGCAATTTCCAAGGCATGAACTTTTTCTTCAACAATGTCATTAGACTGTAGTAGATCATCTGCATCTTGTGGATTTGAAATTTTGGAACAATACGTCTGTATTTTGAAGGCAAGATGTTATTCAACTCGGAGGGAATGTCCTAAATAACTCGCTTTTGTCCAATTGCTTCTGGTAGATCGGGTGCATGATCCGGAGCAGGACCTCGTTGAAATGCAAGCATATGTGTTCCATCTAACGTCTCTTCATTGATATCAAAATTATCAGCCGCAAATTGTGCAAAGCGACCAAACACAAAATTTTATGGAATAAATATGTTTCCATTTGCTGTAAACCTCTGCAGCTGATTTTTATAAATGCTAGCATGAATACCTACGTTGCACTCGTTCATAACTGATGCTATGTCCACTAGCATGCAGGAGCTGTACAAGTTGCTTTGACCGTGTTGCTTGATGCACAGATGGTCCTATTCCAATTTGCTTCGGTTTTAATATTTACCCTTTAGATGCTACTGATACTATATCTTGAGGAATGCTCAATAATTTTACTTCCTCTGGATCGTCTTCTTCACTAGTTCTGTTGTTTAACATCTTGAGAAGCATATACAAACTATCAGGAATGGTCTTTTTTGCATGCTCAATATTGAGAATACCATACGATGTATATCCTCCAGTTGAATTTGCTTGAAGCTTGAAAAAACACACCTTCTTCAATTGGAGAGTCAGCAATTGTTAGTTCATCTTCTACATCTATTTCATGAATTTTTTCCGTCTCGAATTTCCATGCTTGCATTGCTACGGAAACTGGAACGCGAGGGAATATGATCATTGATTGAGATCGCTGAAGTGTTTGCACGAAATCAATTCGGTCCCCATAGTATGACTGTAATCTTCCTTTCAGTTTATGTATGCTATAAGAGCAGTCGGATCCTTGTCTAATTCCTCAATGAGGATTGCCATTGCAATTTCAAAAGAACTGGTATCTTGGATGGATATAATTTTTTATCAGCAGTGTTATTCCGGAATCCGGGCGTTGTATAATTTGTGACATTTTGCTTCAAATGCTATACGATCTAATCCTGCAGTTCGAAAACGTAGTTCTTCATCGCTTTTGGAAGTTTCGTGAATACTGTTCTCACCATTCTTAGTTAATACTTATGACAATTTGATAGTACCTTTGTTTTTCCTCAGTTGGCAAAATATACACAAAGACCAGCTGACATTTGGCATTCGCCCCCTTGTTGCAGGGACAGATGTGCAGGGTTGTGTATTATCGGTATCACTGCTGGAACTAACATTTTTGATAGGATTTTCCACAGCCTTTTTAAACCGTATTTTAAGTATGTCAATGTTGCTCTTACTACGAAAACTGGCATAAAAACTTGCTTTATGCCATTAAGGATCTTTTAGCTCTAGTCCCAGCTGGCACAGAGTATGCTCGTGTTTCTATGTCTGGCTCGAGACGCTTCAGTACATCCCAGTGATTTACATCACTATACGATACACGTTTATAGTAGCATTCCTTAACACGATTTACTCCTTCTTTGCCACCATTTGACAAATTTCCACTGGATGCAACTTGACAAAATATGCATATATTCCACTTTGTTATATCCAAGTAATCTGGCAACAGGCATCAATGCTTGATCCATTTCAGATGTTTCACAGTTATAATAACTTCAAAGTTCCGCCATCATTACTTCATAATATGAAAAAAATTGTAAGTATTATGATAATGGTTGTTACGTATGCTAAAAGTGGTTAGGCGCATTGAGTATAGTGTGTAAAAATAAATGTAGTCATTTTGAAAAATGGAGATGGGTTGCATATATGAATAAATTAAAGACTTTTTTGAATTCCTTGACCCCAAAAATATATAATCTGACACCAAGTTTTTAGGTTAAGTGGTTTCCAAAGTAGGATCAATCGAATATTTGCATCCGCCATTTTCCAAAATGGCGTCCAGAAAAGAGGGTCCCACTCGTACACAGTGACCACCTGTCAAAATATCATCTGTACTACTGTAATATAACATTTAGCATAGTGGTTGCTAGTTAGGTTTCAGGGTGAGCCAAATTTGTAATTTTACATATATTACTAAATGCGCCACTAAATGGTCCGTCGCAGGAACTTTGCAGAAACGTCACATTTTGACCGTCAACTTGTGACTGACATGCAACCAATTATCAACCTTGTTCGGTCCGATATTTAATTTATTTGAAAAATATCTTGTTTATTCTTAGTAATATTGCATTAATATTCGTACTAAGAGGCCAGATAGGTTTTAAATAATTAATGCCTGAAAATTGTTATCGTGATGTGATGGTATTTCCTCAAACTATCACGGAATTGCCATTTAATAATTAGTTCTCGAAGTAACTTTAACGCACGGAAGTGGCCAGATATATACGGCTTTCTCGACGCGAATCCTTCGATTTCGGGTGCGAGAAAATGCGCGTAGAACCGTAGGGTAGCTGAAAATTCGAGATAGAAACAATGTCGTTAGGTAGATACTAGGTATAATAAATAAAACATTAAAACATAGATCGTGTCTCAGTACATTCATTTTATATAAATGAAAATTAAGTTTTTTTTATTTTGAGAGAGCAGGGAGGAATACTGGTCTGCATTAGAAGCGTCTGAAGGGGGGGTATGGAATACCCCCATGTAAAACGGGGGGTCCGGGAATTTTGAAAAATATACATCTTAAAATGACGTTTTGAAGGTGTTCTTTTATGTTATGGAAGGTGATCTGTGGCTGTACTATTAGCATGTGTTAAACACATAATTTTTACGTTTTTTATCAATGGGGGGGGGGGGGTGGTCACAACCCCCAAAACCCCCCTGGGTACGCATATGCTGGTCTGGAGCACTGTTTAAATTTCTTCCCAATTCCAGACCGCCTACAGACCTCTAGCTCCAGCCCCGTTCCAGACCTGTTCCAGATTAGCTACAGACCAAATATTTTTACCTGGGATGTCTTTGGGCATTTGGGGTCACCAAGGGTCATATTCACAATTTTCCTATTGGAGGGGGTTTATGCAAGCGTTTGAACAGAAGAAAGAAGCATTTAATGAGGCCTAAACGTTTGATTAGCTTATCGTAATAGAATCTGGTACCCAAGCATCATTATTTCGGAAGGTCGCAATGCGACGGTACCGCGACGTTGATTCTCGGAAACTTCGCACGTTGCTGGAACTTCGCAGCGACGTAACCGCCACTCCTGTGATGTTGCGGGACCGTCACATTGGTCCCAATGCGACGTGCCTCTGCGTTGAGGGACCGTCAGCTGCTACTGGGGATTTTAGCTATCACTGGCGCTATGCCTGAAAAGGGACGGGAAAAATTATTGAGAGATTCAGACTTAAGGAAGTTCGTCCGGCGTTTCCATTAAACCAGTATTCATATCGTCGTTTAACCCCAGAATGGAGTTTTTCTCGGTAGAATTATCCCGGAGAAAGTTAAATCTATAGCATCCAGAGCCAACGTTGAAAGAACTTACAGCATTAAGCCGAATAAAACTTTTAGCCCCACAGGAATCCTAACATTGACCAGGATTAACAATTCTCAAGTCGTGATCCAATAACCGGGTGTCGGATCTCGACTAAATTTGGCGGACAGGTAGTCCTAGGATAGTGATTTACAAATAATCCCCCTTTGGAGTTACATATAAAATAGTTTCAACTATAAACGAGGTTAAATATTGAGCTGTAATTAAATATCTTAGCATTACGCCAGCGTAGTCTTGAGGAAATGGTCAAGATGGTAACAGTCGACAGGAAGTAGGTTTCAGGTACAAGACCCCGGACTGGTTGTAACAATTTTTCATTTTTCTATTTTAACAACCCAAACGGCATATATATTGATTTTCTTCATTCAAAATTCGTTTTTAACAGTGCTACATTTTTTTGCTACAATGCTAACAGTGCTACATACATTTATCACACACAAAAGCTGCCCCTTTATCTCTGGCGTCACGAAAACCTCTATTCCTTCGAAGGAATATGATCATTTTGGCCGATTCCAAAATGATCATATAATATCTGACGTAATAATCTGGTTCTGTCTTCCATAAATACAAATAATGTAAGTGAATCCTTTTATTACATGCTGGATTGGGTATTGCTCTACAGATGCTTTCACGCAGCACTCAAGTTAAATTTAACATTCCACTAAAAAATTACCGCACCTGCCGAGGTTCGAATATGGACCCTGAGGATCGAAAGCCAAAAATGCTTTAGGAGCTTTTTCTTTCGAAAAGTAAAAAAAAAGTGAAATGGTTCCCATGAAAATAGGCGATTTTTTATTCGTTAATTTTATTCGTTCAGGAGCACAGCCGATGGGAAAAGTTACAACAAAAAATATAAAATTATAAATGCGATTAAATATTGAGAACAATAAATGACAGACAAAATTTGTCGGACATTTCGACGGTCAAGCCACCTACCGCCGAAAGAAACGGCTCTGCCGTCGAAACGTCAGAAAATATTTTTTTATGCGTGCCCTTTCTTTTTACATTTGACGGCATTAATAAGTGTAGCAGAAGGAGAGCAAGAGTAGCCAATAATAAGCCATGTCCTCCTCTATCGTCAGTGCTCTCGTAATTAATGTGCCAAGTGATACAAGACGGTAGAGGGTTGGAGCGAAAGGTGGGAACAGGAGAGAACTCACTCGAGGGACACTTTAGATAAAGATGTTTGGCAAACACTGACGAGTACGATATAGAGTGCCTCGTTGTATGCTTCGAAATCCTTGAGGGAGGAAGAGGAGGACAGATTGAAGGTCTTAGAAATGCTGCTTTGCAGGATATGAATATAATGGACCGAAAGAAATACAAACGAAGAATTTCTAGGTAAAGTTGTGGAAGAAAGAAGGCTTCAGGAGGAAATTTGTCCGAGAAAGATTTTAGGAAAGGGAAGAAGAGTAATAAGATGCTATTGAATTTTACAAGCAGCGAGAGAACGGAAAATATTGCGCAAGTCGCAAATGGGGAGAAAAAGTAATTATAATAATTAAATAATTATTATAATTACTTACTATTATACTTACTATAAGGGAGGTAGGAATTTTTCTGGTCTACAGAATGAAATTGTGTGCGGAATTGAGTACTTGCGAGTGTAACGGAGCATTTAGGGACACTTATATCCCCACAAAACTTACCGTTTATCGGTAGAATACTCACAATAATTATTTCCTATCGCAAATAGTTCATGCAAACTGATATAATTTCGACAAAAAGTATCGATAGTAAGTAGGAGCATAAAAATATGTGACTCCTTAAACGCGAGGTTTATCTCCCCAGTCATTTATTTTCATCATTGGTTAACTTCGGTAAACGCTTAAGTGTAAACTAGATTCCGCTCCGCTTCACTGAATAGAAATCGATATCTAGACAGGTAAATTTATGCATTAAGTTCACTCCACTTCCAAATGAAATTCCATTTACTCTGACCATACTTTGCTTGCACTACATATAGTCTACAAAACCATTAGCATGCTCCTAAGGTGCACCAAATAGCGAAATTAAGAGACTATATTGGAGTCGAGATGAAATATTTTGATCTAATAAATATGCTTTGATTCAAGAAAACATTGGATTAATACGAAATCTTCGAAGGCTAAATAAGACGTTTGGTTAAGATTTGTTCTACAGGAAGCGGTGTACCCGCAATGAGAATTTTTCGATGTGGAGATTTTGTTTCCGTAACTAAATGAAAATATTTACAAATTGTTAATCTTGAATGAATGTCGAGATTTTGATACCCCAGCCAAACCTTTATTTTTCCAAACCCGGGATACACAGGGCTGAAAAAGCATTTCCGCAAAGGCTCCTAGACACAGAAAAAAACCCTTTCGCTAAGTCCATCACTTTTGCAATGTTCAACCGAAATATGAATTCATCAAATACGCATTTAAGTATTATCTGATTTAAAAAACTACAGTTACATTAAATAATACAAAAAATTACATATTAATTAGATGTATTCATGAACAAAGAAGCTAAATTTTGTGTCTATCAATATTTTATAAAATAATTCGAAAAGCAGTGAAGGCAATTCTCAAGAAGTAGAGAGATAAAAAGTAAAGTTGGGAACCATGAATTACAACAGGGAGGCCTTTCTCTTGGCGCTGTGATAAGAAAATGGAGAGTTCACCAAAATAAGATTCGGAGTTTATTGTCCTATTTAAGGTCATTTCAACTTGTTCATAATCAAAAGAGATAAAGTATTATTACGAACTACTTCCACCACACAATCTACACACAAATTTCTATCAGGGATTCCTTTAATTTATAACGCATTTACCAAACTGGTACGAGCAGTTGGCTTAAAAAAGTATGGAGAAGTTTATCTGAATATAAAAAATGCGAACGAATAATTATTGGGAATGTTAGAGGAAGCGGAGAACCTATGGGATATTCGAAAGACGAAAAATGGGCGGAGAATGAGATGTAATATAAAGATGCAACGGAGTACTGAAGGCTAAAATAGAAGAGAAAATATTAGTAATACTAGAAGTCGTCCTCACTCGGTTGAAGAAAGGTCACCGTGCCTTGACCCACTCGTACCTCTTAACGGAAGAGAAGACACCCCTCGATTCGAAGACTGCGACTCACCTCGTTAGTATAAAACACCTCCTGACAAGATACAACAAATACCAGGTAGTATGCAACAGACGACCTCGAAATCATTCTAGGTGACGACCCTGATAGCCAAAGCTGTTTTAATAGAAAATTGCCCTTTTCATTAAATGTTCTAATTTCATTTTTTTTAAATGAATAAATAATATAGCAATCTGTAGAATTATCTTTCAACACAGAAAGCAGTTCTTTTTAATTGGTTGTTGAGTGAGGTATCCTAACAAGCCGAAGTACGAATATGAAACCCATAGCTTACTTCCACTATTAGTGTTTGTAAAAAGTTATTGTGGTCCATCAGTAGAATAATCAGAATAGTTTAAATAATTATTATTAATAATAAACTCCACACTTATTTGAGCAAAGATGGTAAACATAGATAGGAGGTTTCGGAATCGAGGGCAAAAGAGAAAATCAGATGGACAAAGAGGAATGCAAACGGGGAAGCGTAGGGTATGTTTGGACGAGAGCACTAATTCTCCGGAATTTGCGACGTATGCATATTAAGTGATTGGGAGATATAAACAAAAGTACGATGGGATGCCGACGGTTGCAATGGAAGGGAGGATTGGGGTAGCCGAGTAGGTATGAGGAAATGAATACATTCTAACCAGCGTGATTGGTTGTAGAGTTTCAGAATCTAAACCAGGAAATCGTGGGGAAGTATAAAGAGTTAATACTCCGAGGAAGAGCATTAGAACTGACAGGCATTAGACTGAAGTTATGAGATGGTTTTCTGAGACCGTTAAAAACTCAAATAATATTTACGAATAAAAATAATTCTCTTAATATTTTCTGCCGGTGAAAAGTAATACCATTGAAATTTTATGATATACTAATTTAAATTTCTTGCAGCATACTTTGGTCTGGAAAAATACGCTTATACTTCACCTTTCCAGCTTTACAACAAACAATTTTATAAATACATTTTTATTTCACCACCTATTGCGAACTGCTACCTTCCACTAGTGATGACAAAGTCCGTCATAAAATAGGTTGGTCAAACAACTAACTTGCCCATGGTAAATTTCGCACCCCCTTCTCCCCCGTCCCCAAAAAAATACAAATAATCACATAAGTAAAATCAAAGCACATATTTCGCATCATGACCGACGAAATTTTCCGGCTCGATTGAGAAGTAGGTACTTAATGTAGGTTTTTTTTTAAAAGTGAATCCGGATTTGCATGAGTGGTCAAAAAGTATCGAGTGCCATTTAATTCTTATGCGACTCATTCATACCATGCAAATGGGTGAAAAACACGAAGCCCAAAATGTATTTTAAGTACATAATGTAGGAAAAATACGAGGAAATTACGCTGGAGAACAATGTGATTATATAACAAGACGTCTGCATCCACGGGTATGGTTACGCTAAGAGAGTTCCCTCACTACGAAAATGTTTTTCCACCTTCAGGAGTAGAGATCCAGGAACTTTAAATTACGAACACTTCTCCATGATCCGAGTTATTTAAGGCACTTCAGGCAATTCAACTTAAAACTCCAGCGGTGAATTATTTGGAAAATAGTAATCACGAGGAAAACAAAAACAATCCAGGAAAATTGGTCGCTTATTTACAAAGATACAGGAAAAGGTTTTTTAAATCTCAGAGCTTACGCGAATATTGAACACGTTATGCTGTTTCAAAAAAGTTTTGAAAGATTATTTGGGATTACACTGGATCACCTTGTATTCAAATGATAAGCAAGCACAATAGTATGAATCTCAAGGAAATTAGCCATACTTAGCTTGAAAAACTTTTCACTTTCGTAAACTTCCAATGAAATTTATTCATTGCTAATAGTTACTAAAGTTATAAGATTATAGGGTCGAATAATCAACCCCTGATAATAGCGTTGAATTCGATGATCATGCTAAAAATGTTAGCATTAACTATAGCCCTAGTGGGCGACAATAGCGAGCTTCCGTCGGGAAATATTTGCATATAAATCGAACATAAACCGACAAGAAACCCATTATGAATCGGTATGGAGGATGGTTACATTACAGACTGTATAATAAACATGTTGTAGTTATAAAGGTTAAACATGTTGTAGTTAGCTTGAATTCGGGCTCATTACTGGTATAAAATTGATTCGCAGGTTCCGCATATATTTCCACTAGGCGGAGGCTTCCACGGAGGCTCCTCCAGTAAATTTTAATTCTATAAAATACGAAAAGAAAAATCCCGAGACAAGCACAAGGAAAAATTACGAAGACAATGAAATGACCGTCCTCGGAGAATCATATCCCTTTGAATGAAATCACGATCATATTGTACCAACCAATGAGCATCTAAAAGTTTGACAAACAAGCCAAATGAAAATGTGCCACCGGAGAAGGTGGAGAGGGAAGAGAGACGGCAAGCTCTGGAAACGAAAACCCTAGGTTCCGACAAAAAGTGAACTGAGTGTTGATTTGCTGGAAATGGAATCTTAGGAGGGCTAGAATATAATAATTAAGCCCAAATTATGGAAAATCATGTCAGTAAAAAATTAAATGTCCCCATTTACGCTTCATAAAGTTATGCAGTAGTTAAAAGTTCTGCTAACAATATTCGGCTTCCGTACTCGACACGTAATACTCAAAAGCGTGACTTAGCGCCGTCGAAGTCAAATGGAGCGAGACTGAAGGAAGAAAAAAATGGGAGAATGAAGTTCGTAAGAAGGCGATGAAAAGGAAGGACACATTGGCGACTTTTTTTCATGTCTTTTGAGACCGGAGGAACAGAACGACAGAGGTGAAGACAAAAAAAACGAGTTCTTCGGAAAAAACTTCTCTTTTTTTCTATTTTTCCGCAACAAATACAGCGAAGAAATCACAGATCCACTAGCTCCTCCGATATCGCTCTCACTTTCTTCCCCTTCACGTCAACTCATACTCTTTCCACATTTCCCCTCCCCTTCCTACGTTTCCCCCTTCACCCGCCCACTTTCCACCTCTGCAACACGAGATACAGCAGCTGAGGCCGCTCCCCTCAGCTCTCACACGCTCTGTGGCCGTCCAACCTCGAAGGGTCGCTTAAGACAGTCACACCATTCTGGCGGCTTTCGCAGTCCGACGCTGAAGAGTGACTGAGGATCCCGATACACAGAGACGACAATTGGGAGACGGCACTAGCAAGATCAACCCTACCATAAGACCTACAAAATCCCCTCATCCCCTAACTGGGGTTCTTGAAGATTAACCACCACAATTGGAAAACCAAAGACAGGAGGAAAACCTAAGGCGACAAGTTTTTCAGGAATTACGAGGGGAAGATAGCACAGGAGGTGAGTTACTTCGTTGCCCTGCCATCACTCAACCTTGCCTGTTTTCTCCACCTCCATTTTAGAGGAGATACTAACGAAATGACACACTGTGTTTAAGTGCTGCAAATGACTAACTCATTTGCAGCACTTACAAAGCCAGGTACTTTCTCCCCAAAGTAAATTTCCGTGGAAATGGCCTAATTTGGGCTTAAAGCATAACTTCGTTACCTACATTTTATCTCGAGTCAATGATAAATCATAAAAATGTGGTTACGTTACGTGGCTATTCAGATAACAGTTAATTTATTTGACGAAAACATAATTATGAACATAAATAATTGATACGCGAATCTTGACACGATTTAGATTAGAGAATGAAGGGAATGGCGAAAGAATAAATATGAATATCTTCCATGGTTCGCGAGGGACCTTTGTGGAACTTTGAGTTTATAATTAAATAAATAAACTTTGTATATTCCACACAAATTTTTAATGGTATAAATCCCGACCGGTTTCAATACTTTCGCGTCATTATCAAGGGACAATACCTCTGTTGCAAGTTCTCTATTGCTTCTTTAAAATTTCCTTTTGTTAAGGACTCTTTTTGTAGACCATCCTGTATCATCCCGCTCCGTTGTAATTTATCCAGCTCCTTTCCTAAATTCTCTAGATCCTTTACAAAAGCTATTTTTTGCCATCTCTCTAGTTTTGTTTCTCTTCTTCCCTTACACGGTATTAACCCTTGATAAGGACACAAAAGTGTTGAAACCGGTCGGGGTTTATACCATTAGAAAATTTGTGTGGAATATATAGTTTATTTATTTCATTATGAAGAAATATGAATTTAGGGAGGAGAAGAGGCGCTCTGGTTTTCAGGGATACCAAAAATGTGACGATTTTTGACAGGAGAAAATGTACAATGAATTCAGCGAATTAATAATGAATAGTTTTGATTTAACCACAGCACCCCTGCATACCCTTGCAGCGGTACACGACAGTTATCCATCTCGATTTTGAGCTGTGAACTAGGCAACCACGCATACCGGGTGCGGTGAAGTCGAAGGATCCCTAGCAGGATAAAATGAAAGCGACTTCGATACCCACCCACTAATCACCCTTGTTTATTAAATCCCCAAAATCACTAGCAGGGGTGGACCTAGGTTTTCGATTTGGAGAGAGGTCACGATTTCAACGGTGTTTAGTAAGATTTGGAGAGCCCCGATTTTTTATATTATTACTTGTACCGTGGTCGTTTCAGAATATAAAATTAGACGAAACCGTTCTTTTATAAAACATTAATAATACAGTAGTCGACGTCCTAAATCACACGCAGAACAATAAACGCCATAGTGAGCTATCAAAATGCAGTGATTTTTATCAGGTTAAAAAAAGGCTGTAGCGCTAAAGCACGACAATTAAATATTTGACTTCCCCGACATTCTAATCTAATTTTCAAAATGTTGGTCGGGATGATAATTTTAGGGAACTGGAAATTTCATAGCGATTGGTTCTGTTCTGAATCTACGTCACAGTCGAACGGATTGTACGAACCATTCTACTTTGTAACTTTCTACTGATTACTTTCCTTTGTTTACGCCCGAAATTTTTAAATCTTATCCGCGTGCAATCGAGTCAAGTTTTCAATTCGGAATCTAAAAGTTATATATAAACTACTCCAAGTGTGCTCATGGCATAATCATCTTATAGACAAACTTTCGAGAGGGTTTATGCGAACCGTGTATTATCGCCTTAAATACACATGATAGCATATGAGGCGTATTTGTGCCTGATTAGCCGCGGTCGCGTGAAGATGAACTTCGCCACTTTGGGGCGGCCAATTTTTAAATAATATTCATAATAAAAATGACGCTAATGATACCACACGCGTCCTCCATCCTCTTTGAACTGCCTATCAACAGATTGAAATCGTGGCATTATTCCACCCAAGAGCAGTCGACGATTGTGTCGTAATGCAGTGACATTCGGTGGAACAGCAATCTTTCAGATGTCAAGTTCTCTTCACGGAGATTTCCACGGTCTAAATTTCATATGCGAAACTGTAAAGTAATTCTTCCTTTGAAGAGTATATTAATTGAGAAATAGGCGCGAAAAATGGGGGATCGTCGGGTTTAACCATATTATCAATGGACGCGCGAATGATGACAACATGGGATAGAGGGAATGCAAAACCAAAGATGTATATACTAACAAAGGGAATACGGAATTTCTCGTGTAGGCAAGTTCTTCATACGTCTTAGAAATTCGTATTAGTTCTTAAAACTGACCAAAATTTCTTCGTATATCACCAGTGGCTAGAGTAGGTTCTGCCTTCCCACTCCGAGGACCAGGGTTTGAACCCGGAAATGACGGGAGGATTATTAGGAGAATGCCGATCCCTACTAGGGTGACATGTGGAAAGCACTTCAAACAATGTAGGTACTCCGTCCGTCGGAAGTTTTAATTTTTATCTTTGAAAGAAACTTTTTTTCTTTACATTAAGGTTTGGCGTTCACCCTTTTTATTACCTTGCACCTTAAGCACAATTATGAGAAAGATTTTTTTCAGCAACAACGTAACTCCACTAACGACTTTTTCGTCGTCTTTTACACGATTTATTATCATTCTAAATAGTACATCGAGTCCAATTCTTTATACTTGATGAAAGTCCTCCCGGCGTTGAAACTCAGAGTTTCCTCAAACAATCCATCTTAACTCGCCCACGGAGGACAGCGGCAAAATATATTATCGTGGAGAGTATGAAATTGTATAAATTTCGCTTCTAACGCAGTCTAGACTGAAGAACTTTCCACAGTCAATGTTTTGGAGTGCAGTAGGAAAAATTACGTTTCAATGAGAAAGTAAATACAGCAGGACAAAATGTGAAGAAAAAAATGCCTTCAATCAATTATAAGTTTTTTCATTTTCGCTTTAAAACTTACACATGAAAAAAATTTCCAACGCAACATATTACGCACGATGGGAAGGAGAGACGCCTTGCATACTCTCGCCGGGATAGCTCGGAACTTTCTTCCTCCAGTGTGAGGAGTGCACGCCTTCCGGATACTAAAGTAATCTTGTAAACCAGTTTCCGGCACTCCCGCATAAGAGAGAGCTCGAATGGTGAGCTAACTCGTTTATTTCCCACTTCCCTTTCTATATTACCATCCAAAGCCATTGAGTTGAGAAAACCCTTATGGACAAACGCCAATGGGAAACGCTCTCATGATCATCCGTGCTTTTTGTCGCCAGATAGACGTCAAAGAGTTTTTACATTTCCAAGAAAGGCAATCAATGTTTTAAAAAATGAACTAGAATTAACTATAATGATAACAGTAGGAAGGAACAAGATAGAACATATTGAACAATTCATTTAATTGGGTAAAATGCTTAATTAAATTGGACACCGTACCCAATATCGACGGTGAGATGAGACTTGCATTAGCAGAAGAGACTTGTACCAACAGGAGAACCTATGCAATTGGTAGCAACAGCGTTTAGGTAATTCCACCACCGTGCCTTCCTAAATGTATTCAAATGTTAGCTGTTCCGCTTCAGTTATGAACCATTAAAATATGAGAAATAATTCCTCATTTTTGGATATTAGGTTTTATTGTAATTTGAGAGCGGCTTTCAATTCACCATTTCCCACCATCACCGGTGCCCACTCGAGGAAAAATCATTCCATCTGTTTCCCGGTAAAATATTATCTATCTCACCTAATTAACTAAAGGAATGATTATATTCACTTACAAACTGCGAGGATGCATAATCTCAAACGGAGAATTCAAATAACAAATAGAAGACAGTGGCTGTAAGCTATTCATATCAATCAATTCTGAACTTATTTACAACATTATCATGCAGGCACCTACAATCTTATATTTGAACTGTCGTCACTTCAGCATAGTAAATTAGATATTCATACCCTTAACTACTGATCCAAACCTAAAATCACGCATGCATAGGAGTAAATCATGTACGTATCAGTTCCCTATCGGGTTAGGCACAGCTATTAAAATCTAATGCCTTCGAAGGATAAATGATTGCCCAAGGAAACCCGACTGTTTTAACTAATTTATTCCATCTTTCCTTAAACTTACAAGCATCTTCTGACATTTGTCCATTGTTTAATGCACGCACCTATTCTTAATGTCTATTGCTCACGGCAAAATGTTCCAAAATCGTTTATAACATGTTTTAGTAATACTTAATGAAGCTATTTCTAATGGGAATACAAAACCATTCCATTCCATAAAATTTTTAAAAGAAACAGGTTTCACCAAAAGGTTGGAAAGTGAGCAGGTACCTACAGCTATATAAAATTATCAATTTTAACAACTGATTATCCGGACAAACGGGAAATATTACTAAAGACGACAGACAGCAGGAACAAGTGTGTGCATGAAGACTAATATTCCCTCTCTAAAGAATCTTTCCACCACATTCACCCTCCTTGGTAGCCAGAAGCATACCCAGCTAAATCCTGAAGACTACAATTTCTTTGAGTCCAGATATCCTCTAAGCCTGTGATCCGTTTTCGATTTTTTTTATGCCTCATTGAACCAATTTTTGTCCACCGGCGTAAGTAACAGTTTTAAAATCAGCATGAACTTACAGAAGTTATTATTGTGTTAGGGCACCTGTCTAACGGTGATTAGGAAATTGATTTCCTGAAACTTTAAAAGGCGGCGTAGTTCTTACCAATAAATTGCTCATATTAGATTCATTGTTTTCATTTCCTTCATATCTCCAAGTTTTCTCAAGATCTAAAATTTCCTGATATATTCCTATAGGTAGTCTATTCCTATTCAGTATAAGTAGGTGGATTATTGGGTACCAAAGGCCGTTTGTGAAGGTAGAACGCATAGAGAGAGGGGAAGAAATTTTGGCTTTTTGGACCCAATAAGACGGATACGAAGTACAAACATCTATTGAACTGAAGAGAGAGATCGTCTGAGGAAGTAGTGCGAACATAGTAGCAATGATCCATAAAAATCAACCCTGACCGCTAGACCAGCATATGATAATTTTCTAAAATTTCAGTTCCTATCTCCTGCTCTTACTCGTGCAGTTAGGTAATTCGCACCTTAAGGGTAGTTTGGTAGTTATATCACTAGTAGGATTACCTGGGAAAAGGAAGAAGGTATGTCACCGGCATGAATTTTCCCTCAACGAAAGGAACCAAGGAGTCCACAATGTGAATTCCTATCCCAAGGACGGAGTACTGCACTTGATGTGTTCTCCAGAGCACCCAAATAGGGATCGGAATCACGCAAAAAATCTCCACCACTGCCGGGATTAGAAGCTGAGCCCTCTGGATGTGAAGGCCCTATCACGCCAACCAGATCTCCCGAGTTATTAAGAATGGAAAATGCCTTAAGGCCGTTTTACACGAGGCACTTATTTTCGCTGTTTGATGTACAGAAATTTCGAGAACGCGGGAACTTGAATTAGTGCAGGGGCTATGTTACTTTCTTTTGTGCATGCATTTACGCAGCCATGCTAGCAATCCTCCATTTTACACGACGCAATTTTTACTCCGCATCCATCCACCAATCAGAGTGTGCAGTAAAGTGCCTCGAATAAAACGGTCTTTAAGGTAGTTTGGGCGAGATTTTCCCCAAGTCACAATGATAGAGATCATATTCGAAATTTATTTTAAAATTTAGGCTGTATAGTTATAAGCAGAAAGTTAATATAGTAATGTTTATGACGCAAAAACATTGTTTTATATTACTGAACTTCTCAGTAGGTAATTTACTAAATATATACGAGTCCTTGACTTGGCTAGTTATTTTTCACACTGCACGCCTTTACAACCGAAGGTTTCTTATAAATAATCTGTCTCCACGCTTCGAGTTCTACGAGGAAAAGTGTCTGTAGTGATAATCATACATTAACCATGCAATATGGTTACTCTATGGAATTATTTCTTCTTCTTGAGGTTAGGTGTAATTTAATCCGTAAATTGTAGTGCAATTTTTACAGTTTATTGCAATGGGTTGGCGACAAGAATGTGAATGAAGGGAATTGCTAATCCGCAGGTTTTCTCTTTGTTGAAGTTGGTTACGAGTGTCAGTCACTTTTACGATATAGTAAAGGAGGTCATTTTGGATAGAAATACATGCTGGAAGCTAGAAACGTTTTCCTATCTTAATCTTTTCTGTTCCCTTTTCACATAAGTCGCAATATTGGCCGCCCGACTGTGGCTATTGCCCACGATCCCCACGCCTTGGGCTGGCAGTGCTTACGAGAAAAAAATTATTTAATTTTGTGAAATTTTATCTCACTCAAACTACCTTAAAAGAAAGGGGAAGTTCATTTCGGGAGTGGATGCGGCGGAAGATTGCAGATGATGCGTAAGTGGAGGGGAATGAGAGAGTGAGGAAGTAGAAAACGCCCCTCGGGCACGAGTTCAGGGTCGGTGAAAGTTGAGTCGCGATGCATCGCTTCCATCATCCAAGACACGAGAGGGCATTTTCCGCTCTGCATCGAGCGTGCACTGTCGGCTTTCTGAGACGTCTGGCGATGAATGGAGAGGGTAAAACCAGAGGCTGAGATTCGGAGAAGGCAGCAAAATGAAGATAGCACGCATTGGAAGGAGAGGGTATTTTTACGTAGGTAATAGAAAGGAGAATGCTTGGTAAGCGCAGAATACCTGGATGCAGACTAATACTTTTGGATCACATCACGATTAATGACCGACCTCTCAATACATTACTATACACAGATGATCAAATTATAACGGCAAATTACTTACCAAAGAAAATTTACAAAGAGTAAAGCATAAATTATCCATCATAGCAGAAGATTATAATTGAAAAATATTAATAAAATAAAGCTAAAGCAATGGCTTTTTTAGGCAAAAACTCTCCTAGGTCTAAAATTGTTATAATCAAGGAATAGAACAGGTAGATAATTTGACTTATCGTGGCTGCAACGTCTCTTGCATCAATCCCAGAGATGCATACATTAAAATAACCAGATTTCAACAGCTGGTAGAAACCATAAAGAATACTCCACTAAAAATTGTACGCACCGAGACAATTTAAAAAAAATTACAAAACAATGGACATTCTAACTTGTAATTGTAATTCTAACTCTGATTCTGACTCGGGCTCTGAAACATGGGCATTAACATCAAGCCAAATCAGAAGGATGAAAGCAGTTGAAATGAAATCACTAATTGTAGGGCCCTTGACTGGCTCTAGACTCGACGACCATAAACAAAATGAACAAATCCGCTCAGAGCTAAACATCCCGGGTACTAACGAAATGTTTGAAAAATATCATAACAAATTGTATGAGCATATTTTGAGGATGTTGAACAACAGAATAGCCCAGGTACTTCTAAACAACAGATCATCTGGAGAAAAATATTGCGGATGACCAAACAAGCGATGGAGGTGCCAGCTTCCTACGTGAAGCGGAACAGGCCAAATGGCCTAATCCAAGGCAGTTACTGATGATGATGACCACATAAGGGGAGGCAGATCATCTGAGAAGCTTAAGAAAGACTTCATTTAAGTCAAATAAATAGTAGCGTGCAGTAAAATTTTATTTGTCCCCGAAGTGGGGAATGCGTGGAAGCCCCCTAAACCACTCAATATCTATAAAATACCATATAATAACGCAGAGAATTGAGTCGAAAACTGACCGACGCGAAACCACCAATATAACACAGGCTTAAGTAACCACAGGTCCGGAAATTATCCCTAGTAAAGAATTGTTCCATGATATTACTTGAAAAAAGAATTGTTGTAAGTGCCTGCAGGCATGCATGCATTCGATACGTGACGCGCGCTGAATAAAACCTATAAATCATTACAGGATTTAACTACCCGAAAACCCCTGAACCATTAAAGAGAGTAAAAAATAGTGAAAATAATAATTCAACTTTTGAAATATGCAAAGTAAGAGCTAGAAACAAAACACCTTGTATCTATGTTCCGGATGATTCTATGCAAACAAAGAATGATTAATTAGTGGTCTCAGACGTTACTTGGATGAACCGATTCAAACTTAAAGTGAAAAACTTACACTTGGTGATTCCACAAGGTGTTATTAAAAAAAACTCGTGGAATTTTAAAAAGTGAATACCTAGTTACTGAAAGATATGCCATCAATAACCGTGAGCGTTGCAAAATTCGTAAGCATATACTTTTCTTTTTAAATAAAGGAGTGTGCATATATTTCGATAATGCCAAATATAATTCCTATTACGTAAATACGTACGTTACCGATAAACTGAAAGAAACTCCAAGCAGGGATACTTAAAAAATACCATTTAAATTAAACCTTGATAGATAGACAGTGAAATGATTCAAATATTAGTATTAAACTTGGGTTTTCACAAGCTCTGACTGCTACGGATATATTGAAAGACCTTAACCCCAATATAAAAATGCCTGGCACAAGCTTCGAACCCGCGAAATTTTTATTACCAAGTCAACCTGGCTAACGTAGTCAACAAAATTAAAACCTCACATCACGCGGATACCAACACAGGGAAAACGTATGTTCTCCCTAGTTATTTCTTCGAATCGGAATTCTCGTTGGAAAGCGAAAGTACACGCATACCCGAGTGGCCTTTGAAGTCCCCTATAGTTTAATTAAATAAATAATTTATGCAACTATTCTACCGTCAAAATTAAGTCCGACACCACTGCGAATATACAACAAGACGACAAAAAGTCTTAACCACGCGCAGTGCGAAAGAAATGACGATTCCGTAGCACGAGGGGGGTTGTCGGAACAGCTGTCTCCCACCACCCGGGAGGGGCATCCGCGGTCACCGATTGCATCAGTCCCTCCACGCGATCATACGCCTGTCATACCCCTACCCTCCCCTCGTCACAAACCCCTCCACGAGACTTGGGAGAAAGTGGAGGATAGGTAATCACTCTCACTTTCAATACACTCCTCTAGGCTCCGTCGTTTGTCAGTCGTCAGCCGTTATGCAACGATAACCTTCGTTGTCGCCGCAAAAGCGCTCTCGCAACGCCATTGTTACACCGCGTTGCGCGAGTCACACAAGAAACGAAGTCAAATGGATCCGTGCCGCCGATGACGAGCATCTTACCATCACCTATCACACTCGCTGGTGAGTCGAACCGAAGAAAACTAATGACACTTAAGAGGGAACTTGGATGTAGAGGGCTGCACAACCCTCTTTTCATTCGGAACGGCCTTACCGGGCTCGCACCCGACAAAAATTTGCGTCTTCAGCTCAGCCGAACCTTACTTGAACATAAATACCCATCACGCCATTCCCTTTCGGGGTTGGCTAAGTCGAAGGACTAAGTTTATTTTTTTTCTGGAAAACTGGCTCTCTAACTTTAATGATTTCCTCCATATTGCCCTAACCTTGCCAATCTCTTTCGCTTCTCTCACACTTGCTTTATACACGCTCTCCATTTCTTAAGACTCGACCTAATATTCCTCCTCTTTAGAGTCTCTTCCACCACATTCACCCATGACTTTCGCGGTCTACCTACCTCTCACACTGCTATCATATATGTATCTGTTTTTTTATCCGACAATCGTCCATTCTCGACATGGCCAAACAAACGAAGCACACTCCTATAGTCCTTTTATATACATATGTCCATTACTGGAGCATCCAATTAACATTCTTTCATGACCCACTCTTTTCTAACCCTATCCATCCTACTTTTGCCGCAAACTACATAAGTGTTCTCCACCCATGAACATTACTATTTATCATATAGAGAAAGAAGATATAAAAAACAATGCATGAAAGGGGGGAGATTGCTCAACATTTTTAGATGCACAAATTATGTGAGATTTGATTTACATTTCGGCAGCACCGTTTCAGTTTACTTAGTATCCTCGCAGTAAGAAAAATCTAAAATAGGCCGAGAGTCAGAGCCTCGCAACCTAGGAATGAGAAGATTTCGGACCGTAGCCAGGTCCGTGCAGCCCTTTATTAGGAATCCACTGATCTTAATGTAAATGGTAAAGAAGCGGAGGAAATGAATTGGGAGCTTCATTAGATAGTTAATTTATTATTGAGGAGAAATTGTATAATCCAATGAAATGCAAAATAAATTGAACTCTAATGCTAGAATTCCGATCATTTAGATGACCGTCTATGGGGAGGAAGGGAGGTAGATTTATTTTAGCAACGTAGCACACAAGAATTAAATAAGGCTGAGGGCTAGACTTGTTAAAGTCTAGCTCTCAGCCAACGAACATATATTCTCGAGTGCTGCGTCACCCAAACAAATCCACCAGTTCTCCTCCCCGTAGATGGTCACCTATATGACCGAAATGCTAGCATATGAATTTGTTCCTTTTCGCATTTCATTGGCTATTAGTAGTTATCCTCAAGAATAAAAAGAAGTTAGGTATCTGAGTTCGAATCCCAGTCCATGCAAATGATTTTTTTCTGTGAATTCATGATATTAGAGTGCCTCCTCAGCGGATAATTCCGCTAAAAATCACCACCATCACTAGTCCCTCAGTATTTTAAAAGGTCTAAGAAAGTTTACACCCCTGTTTATAATTTGGTTTCACCTCTTTAATCTCCTAGACAGTGGCACAAAGCCCATAAACAAGAAATTCAGGGGTATGTTTGCACGGAGTCTCATCAGAATATCCCTTTCCTTAGAGTCTCTGTGGAAGAGGATGTCATGGTAGCTTAATTTGTCAAAGCTCTCAGCATGAAATCTGGGCATATGGTTCCGAATCCCAGCTCAGGCGAATGACTTTCTTTGCAGTGACTCTGCTATACCTACCACCACAGTTTGGTTCAAAGTATTTTGAACATATCAAAAGACCCATGCGTTTCGAATTGGGTTTAAACTTTTAGGGTGCTAGTTTCGGCCGAAAATTACGTACATTCCCATTACGCCGTTCCCTTTCGGGGTATGCACAGTCAAAAAAGTTCTCAGTGACATGCCTATAAACCTGACTACTTTAATTAATTCCTCCGTACTGCCATATCCTGGCATATCCCTTTTGCTTAAATTACATTCATGGATTCCTACATACAAACCCTTCTGTTCCTAAGACTACTCTTATCCCATATCTCTTAAGAGTATCTTCCACCACATTCACCCATAACTTCCTCGATCTACCCCTTCCTCTCACACCATTCAATCCTCTATCACAAAACTGCTTTGTAATTTTATTCTCTAGAAGTGGCCAAACCAACGAAGCAAGCTTCTTTCATGCATATCAATCACGGGAACATTTATTCCCCATTCTTCCATCACCCACTCATTCCTAACCCTCCTCTTTTTACCACAAGCACTTCTTAGATACCCCATACCCACTGCATTTAGCCTACTCTTCTGCTTATCCTGACATATACGGCAAGGGCCTACCCACGTTGACACACACCAGTTCCAGTCAGATCACCGAAGTTAAGCAACGTTGGGCCCGGACGGTGGTTGGATGGGTGGCCCTTCTCCATACCTCTACCGGGGAGGATGGAGGGGTGACACTCCCTCCAGACCGATACCCGGAGGCCGGAGGGAGATATACCCAGACCAGGACGGTGGGAGGGAGGACTCCCTCCATACCTGTACCGGGAAGGTTGGGGATGGCCCCTCCTTCATACCTCTACCGTGGTGCTCTTGTCCCATCTGCAAGTGGCAGGCAGGTCAAACGTGGGATGGCACAATGGACCTAAAGGTCTGAGTGCCAGGAAGGCTCCATAAGGCCCTCGCCCACCTATACAATCTACCATCTATCATGACATACCCAAGTTACTATTACAAGCTAATTACTTATGGCGATTAAACACAAGAAGATAACTTCACAATAATAAAACTTCAATACGCAGCCTATCCCAGCATTAAGGATGTATTGGATTTAGACTAATGGGCAAAAGTCCAGGCGGATCCACTTCTCATGTCAATCTATTAATGCATTCAACCTGTTAAACATTTAATCTAGAGGACTGCGGTGCAAAGTGCACAAGCGAATACTTAGGGCATAGTACTTTGTCAGACAACTCATAACCTTAAAGCCTCAATGGAGGAGGATGCCTGGGATGGTCAGCGTCTCATTGAGGGTACCTCAATAGCTTAAATGGCCACAACACTAGGCACAAAATTGGAGATTTGGCTTCGAATTCCAGTCAAATGAATCATTTTTCCTTTCTAAATTTCACTCGATATTTTCTTTATTGGGTGATTATGCTGAATTCACCATCGCTTCTAATCCCACAGTATATTTAACAGATATGTAATTGGCAATTAGTTAAAAAGCGGTTTCATCTGTTTGACCTCATAGGCTGACACAAATCACGTGAGTACAAGTAGGTACTTTGTGGCATTTTTAGCACGGTTACTTGTAGGGAAATATCGTTCCTTTAACCTTTTATAAGACAAGATTTTGGGGAACATTTTTCATTGTTTTTGGTTCCCCTCTGACACAAGTGAACAATAAATGCAGGTGGCATACGTTCAAGCCCGGTGTAGGCAGGTTATTTTTTCACCATGAATTTCTCAAATTTAGTTTAACACATATCAAAGTTAGCCAGCACTACCCATGCCCATTATTTTACTGATTTTCATTCACGACAGTGATGCAAGGAATGTATATTCAACTAGTTTCCAATTTCATCACTGATAGAGAATGAAATATAGACATACACATACTTTTCTACCCATCAATGTGCAGCCTAGCCCCAGAGTTACGGGCAGTTGAAGGTGCTTAACCATTTAGGTGAATGGAGTAAAGGGCTAGTTAATACCTCTGACAGTTTTCATTAGCAGGAGCAATGATTTTTTCCTATTACAGAGTTTGGAAGTACTTAAATTTACTCATGTTTTTTTCTTGGCTTGCAAATTAATTCATATCACCGATCCAATCTTTCCATTTCACCAGACTTTTTCCCTACACCATTCTTCTCTTCAAACAACCTTCATAATTTCCCTTATGTATTCCACTCTTGGTCTTTCTCTGTAATTTTCAAAATAGGTCTATTTCGAAAGAAGTAGATAAATGGTAGATACAAAACAGCAGATAATTGGTAGACTCAGTCCAAACTTTCATTTCAGGTTCCTTCAACACACATATATCTCAAAGCATAGAGATAAATGTAAACACCAAGAGCCCTTGCAGGCAAAGAAATGATCCTCCTTGGCATTTGGATAAAGAGACATTAGCCTCTCAACTAAACGGTATCACTTCATACAAATTGGTTGTAACTAACTTATAACCCTCTTTTGTGCAGGGTATGTACGAATTCAAGATAGTTTCCACAAATCTTACTGGCATAAAACTGAAATATTTGACCATTTTATTGTTAGAAATTTCAAATTTCACAACAGTAAATGTAAATTTCTATTGACAACCGAAATACTCCTGATATCCTGAGTGTATGCTACGCTCTCAAACTCCACTGAACTGTAGATAGCATAAAAGCGAAAGTTTACATTTTCTTCCAAATGTTTAAATCTAAAGCAAGTGCATTACATGTGCTGGTCCTCGATTCATATCATACATGTAGCTGCATGATATTAGATATCTAACTCACACAGAAAAGTCAAGAAATTAGACTGACAAAATATGCAGATAGATAGACACCACTATCACTTTAGCGTGTACGGGAAGGGCACATGACATACATCCTCAAAATAGCTACTCTGAACCCCAATGAGATTCAATGACAAAATATTTTTCACGAGGAAGCATTCAGGCCTAGTTAAAATAACTATTTGGGTAATGACGAATAAAATCTGCATATCACTTGTCATTCCAAATAAACCACACTCCCCTTGCAAGAACTGCATTGAAAATTCCCATTTAGATACCTAATGCCTACTCTCAGAAAAAACATGAAGTGAAGCGATATTCACACTTGGTTTTGTCTTCAATTCTTCAATAAAAGACCATTGTGTTGTTTTTTTTTCAGACAAAAACTAGCTACAGAAATGTCACAATTCACAGAATTCACAGCATTGACAGAAGAGGATGAGTATGAGTGGACACTGAGTGAAGAACTCTCACAAATGGCAAAGGAGGAGCTTAGAGAAGATGAGAATGTGAGAAGTCAATCCCTTAAGCAAATGCGGGACTGGATAAGAAAAAATCCACGCATTGCCTCATGCAGATTGGGTGAGAAGTCATGAAATTATTAACAAATAAAGTAACTACATTGGATGGAAATACGATACGAAATCAAATATGATACTATTATTGTTACCTAGTATGTTATCCACTTTTGTTTCATTTGTTAAATTCACAAATAGTTCAAAAGTGAATCCCTCAGAATGTCCAACTCATGATACATTTTACTGTACAGAAATGTTATCAGCACAAATATTAGTAATTTTTACATACGAAATATAAAATAATCCATAAACTTGACCGTGGTAGGCTTCACTTTGTAGAAGTTAATTATATTAGTACTCATGATTAAAGACAAACTTAGTACTTTTCTACAAAATTTTCAATGTGCAGCACATTTCACTGGTTTGCCACATCGTCAGGTACAGCACCTGTCGATGCTGTACAGTGGTGAAATGCATCATACATTAAAAAATTTGTAGAAAAGTACTAAGTTTGTCTTTAATCATGAGTACTAATACAATAATCCATGTTTTCTCAATGCAAAGAAAGGTGCTATGTCCTCATATTAAAGATTCCCACTACATATTTTCAACATTTCTCATTGGACATGATTGATTTCATGCAATATTTCTTTGATAATTAGCTTAGAAGTGCAGGTTTGCCAACAAAGTTCACAACCCCTTTTATGATACCATGCAAGTAAAAATTCTTTTATTCACATATACTTCAGAAAAATGTTCCAGGAGATCTAACACGTTCACTGAAAAAAAACCGAACTCCACAAAATACATCCATAAAAAGAGTCATCTTAAACATTCCCTGATGTCCTCGTACACTCTATTATTGATAAATACAAATTACTCCACATTTACATCACCTCTAAAAATAATCTACATACCTAGTTTATATTTTAAGATATTCTACACTTCAATATACCATGAGCAAGTATTTTTCAAAACTGAGTAGCAACAATAATGATATATACATAAGAAGAATGATATCTCCAAGTTCTCTGTTGGCTCTATTCTTCAGAGGCTACAGATATTGCAAAAAGTAGCTAAGAGTCACTGTATTTAAATTAACGAAATAAATATTATTTTAAATATGAACTCTACTTTTAAATACACATAGATTTTGATATTCCTTTCAGTTTCACTTCATACAACAATTTGTCTTTTTCATAATTAGACTCTCGATTTCTCCTGCGCTTCCTTCGCTTTAAAAAGTTCAGTGTCCCAATGGCCCAACAAGCACTGGAGCGATACATTTTGCTGAGGAATGTCTACGGCTATGCATTTGAGAACCTGAATGCACTGGATCCAGTGGTTGATGATCTTATCTCCATGGGGTGAGTGCCACAAAACAGACATAATCCCCATGACTGACACAATTTTCTCAAGTGAGCAGTTAAAAATTATCATTTCTAACCATCTCACAGTAAAGTATATAGTAAAGGGAAAATAATAAGAATGAATTCAAGAAAAATCAGGGTTCAGCAGATGTGGAAGTGCAGTACAAAGGCAACAGAGGAAAAGAAATGAACAAATTACAAATCACACCTATGGCAGGTATGGAATTCCACAAATTATAAGAACTTAAGCTTCTCATGCATTCTGATCCTGGATTGTAGCAGATATGCAAATTTGGGTGAATAATGAGGAAGGATAAATGTTAGCAAAATATTTTGCTCATTACCTAATGATATGTTTATCATACCCAAACTTAATCTCTTTTAATAGTCTATGTATTATACTTGACAATAACAAAGCAAAACTGAAATATTTTAGCAAAAGTGCAGATATTCTGGCAGAGGTGACATTTGCTTTCATGTTCACTGATGATTGGTGGAATATGAATTGCTACTACATATTAAATAATTAAGACTGCTACATGTAGCCAAAAGCAAAATAAACAATACCCTTTGTAAATAGTACCCACTACATAACCTGAATATTTTTACTAACATTGGAGCCCCATCCTAACAAGGGTAAAATTTCATCTATATGATGGTATTCTTCAAGAGGGTGTCAATGGTATTCTTCAAAATATTATTTATGAGATTTGGCAAAAGTTCATTAAGGGAAAGCACTTTTCTGGAATTTCTTTTGATAGTCATTTACTGAAACTCAACCATGTAACTTAATTTTCCTAGGAATGGAACTCATAATTATTTGTTTCAGGTACACGTTTGTCTCCCCAAAGAGAGATGATAAAGGACGCCGCATTATATTTTACCTGCCTGGTAAGTATAATTTTAAACCTTAAAGTGGCATTATCTGCCAAATGTAAATTAACTCCATTTTATGACTTTTCCCCATAGTTACAAAAGGCAGAATAACATATTAATCGACAAAAGACAATAACAGAGGAAATGCTCAGAAATTCAGCTGAAATTTGCAAAATGATGGTCAATTCAACTTAATGCATACTATTTAAATCTGAATGAAATGCAATATTTTAAGCTTTCTTGGGGGTGTATCATCTTATTGGATTGCTTATGAAGAAATAATCAATATAGCTACTCCACCTAAGAAATGATAGGACCATGGACAGAAATGATAAAGTAATTCCCTAAGTAATAGCAAGCATAAAATAAAATTTTCACTTGAACCCAAAAATATATATTTTAACCACTACTTATATACGTGCCACCATTAACCACTAATTATATATTTTTTTAATTTTATCAAATATATTTTAAGCATATTTCATTGACTTTCAGAGCTAATGTAAGCACTTCAATGATTCTAAGCAATGCTCTAAAACATCTCTCCTCAAGGAAAATTCGACCCTTATAAGTATACAAATGCTGATATGTGCCGTGTCCATGGTGTTGTATGTGAAACACTAATGGAGGATGAGGAGAACCAGATAAGAGGATATGTTCACTGGGGAGATGGTAAAGGAGTTGGATTCCCACACCTGACACTATTCACACCAAAGGAAGCTGTTCGGCTCGCTAAGAATGGAGAGGTGAGATACCTACTGGGAGTATTGCTAATATACTTTTACCTGCATTTTATTTTGAGACCCATCACAAAACATGTGGTAAAATTAATACACAAAAATGGAGTTTTAAATATTGGGCAGTGAGCTATTGATAGATGACTGAAGTTATTGGAGAGAAATATATCAAACAACTGAGTGTAACAGAAGTTTGGGATAGCCACAACAATCTCTAAACTAATTTCAAGTCCTATAATTGACAGTTTCAACATGCCTTCAAAAATGCCAATTTACATGCCTTTGATGAAATGCTTGCTGAAATCCAAAGCACATTGGCTAAATCACTCACTAGATAGCATTTTTCAACATTCTGTGTAAGTGAACTGTGTTGTTTGTTAACTTGAGTATTTTTTGGGTTGAACGATCTACCTATTATGAAAGTATAGAAATGGGAAATAAATTGGTATGTTTCCATTATCTTTATAGTGATAAAAATCACATTTTTTTTAGATATCTAAGTTGAATTTCTGTCTTGTTAAATCAGTTTTATTCCCAAAAGACCTTTTCACAAAGACATTTTACAGTAGAAAGCATGCTTAGAAACTGTATTTTTAAATCTCCAATCATCTTCTTCTGCTTTTATCAGAATGCTCTTGACTGCCTGCCCCCTGATTAAATGCACCACAGTTCTAAAATGCTGAATCTAAACACATATGCAGTGAATGAAATCAAAAAGAATATGACTCACCAACTACAAGTTGCCAGATCAATAGTTCTTGACAGCTGTAAAATTTCCAACTAATGCACCACTGAATTCTTAGAAAAGTAGAATGCTTGGGGGAGTAACCTAGGGAACGATGAACAAACCTAATAAATTTAAGAGAACAAAGAGAATTTCAATAATATTTTGCATATTAAAAGCAATAAACATTAGAATATTTATTCATTGTATCAACTTAAAGTTGCAGTTCATACTGCTGCATGTACATGTGTCAAGAATTTACAAACGTACATTGATGATATTTTAGGTAACTGTTCCCATGCGCCATAAAGAAATCTATGCACTGAACATCCATCCTTCACTGAAGTTCGCATTTGACTTTGGGATGTCACTTGCTCCAGACAAGATCAAGAACAGAATTAAGGTAAAAATTGTCGATTTCATAATAACCTTAATTTATTTAAATCAAAGGCATCATATTCCTAATATGTGAGGGTGTAATAAGTGGTATTTCTTTCATAACTGAGTATTAACGATACTTTTTGCAGGAAAGCAATAGTTGAGTTTAGCTCATTAGTCTTTTCATTTGCACCTGAGTTTATAAAAATTTCCTTCTTTTTTGCCATAAAACTTTAGATTATTTTCTTAAGCCTTTCTCTGAGGAAGTGTGGTGATATAAAGGTGATAAACAAGCAACAATTTTTCTAAATACATAAAAGCAAAATTTAATTTTGATAAACAAGAAATTATAGATATTGTATATTACAGTGCTGATACTCAATGAGAAAGGATTTAGTGGGCTAGAGCCTGCAAGGCCCATAAAAGCAGAGTTAGAAGTTCATTATGTCCCACCCTGACTGCTGCAAACATCAGCAGTACGCATATGACACATTAACATTGATTCCTTACCAGATGCCAGCAATTATTCCAGGTTATATGGTATCCTTGAGGAGTATTTATAATGTAATTACGTATATTAAAACTTATACATATTTAGCTTTTTGAGACAGAATCTACTCCCTGCTCAGGGCATCCAGCCATTGGTAACTATCAAGGTTTTAATAATCTCAGGGTAGAATACGAGTAGACATTCATGGGATTTATATCTCTGGGACTATTTTATTATATAATAAAGGGGCTGAATATACTACAGACTAGCTTTTAATTGTGAAAACAAATATTAATTTTTACAGGAAGATTGGTAATATGTACGCATTAGAAGCTACTGATTAGCATTCATACCAAATTCAATTAGACTTTTGTTTCAGTTAGACCCAGGTGCACAGAAAATTGAGATAGAAAGCATTAGACGAACAAAGTTGAAAGCCATTGTGAATATGTATTATTCAAAGATTATCACTCTCTTTAGATTTACACTTCCGTTGAAGAAGCCAGAGGCTGTATTGATCCAAAACTTCTCCCCAAAGAGTATGGGGGTGTAATGCCTATGGAAGAAATGATCGGTAAGTAAATCTCTAATTTTCCAGCTACAGAAGTCATGGTTTAATTTCAATCAGTGAAGCAATGCCAATTATTCATGAAAATAAATAAAATACAGCCTAAGCCATACTTGGAATTGTGCAATGGTAACAGTTGAAAAATGTTTAAACACTAAGGTTTCATGTACGTATGTGCAAAAATATAGAATACAACTATTATTTTATGAGCTTAATGAAAATGTGCACCAATAAACAATAAATGTTAAGAAAATATTTTGCAACAACAGTTGGAAAATTATGCTCTTATTTAACTTTTTGGGGCTGTCCATAAATGACCTCCCCACACGATTCTGGGGGGGGGGGGGGTCACCACCTTGTGACAATGTGTGACCAGGGGGAGGGGGGGGAGCTATGTTTCACATGACATCCACACTTTCACTGTATATTATGTCTTATTTTTACTCAGGCTGTGACATCATTAAAGGGGGGGGGGGGGGGTGCCACTATTTGTGACCAACAGTGGTCTAGTTTAGTCCAAAATTGTGTGACATCATTCATGGACAGCCCCTTTGGATTACATTTTTAATGCATAGTGCTAAAAAATTAGACTAAGACTTAACTACTTACTCATTGATAGTAATTGTTGTTATATTACCGATTATTATTATTTAACTCCCATATCCATAGATCTATGGAAGAAGGAAGTTCTAGAAATGAGGAGCACTCTTCTTTTGCATGACAAGATGAAAGTGCGACAAGAATTTTACAGTGAAAGTGCAAGAGAAGGTGCTGTACGAGCTCTTAGAGCAGGTGGACTGGAGATATCATGTGCTCTTGGCAGTGACCCAACCTCTGGTATCACCGGAAGTTTCAGGAAACTAGAAGTTGATTAGGGGCAATACTTATCATTATATGTATATCTCTTTCTGAAGAAGATGACTGAGTTAATCAAAACCCAGCTGAGAACACTGATTTTTTAGGCTGTGCACCAACAATACATCATAATTTTTCTTGTTATCACCATATTTATTACTTATTACCATTATAGTTGTAAACTTGTAAGAATTATATGAATTTATTTTTATAACTCATGACCAATAGCCACTTTCATAATCATCTCCATTAGAATTTAACAATAAGAGAATGTATTCTAATTCCACCACCCTGATCAAAATATAGCAGTGAATTCTTTGAAGAAAATGATTGTCATATCAGTAACAGGTTAGTATAAAACACTTTAAGTATAAATGGAATGAAGTTGCAAAATAATCCAATAGCGATGAATTTATTTTGCTGCTTAAGCTTTCTTTGAAATCCTGAGAAAATCAACTTTTTCAAAATCATAAATGATTTCATGCCCTCCAACTAATTGGAAAAGTAGTCGGAAATTATTTCTTTCACGAGTTAACATGGGTAAGCATAGGTTGGTTATTGCAGACACATACATTATCTAAGGAAAAGGCTCAACTAGACATGAAACTTAACAACTAACCTTAGGGCTGCCAAGCCAATGAGCAAATTACCATGCTATTCAGTATTCTTGATTCCAGTGCTGATTCAGCAGGGAAGGATGAACAAGCCTAAGGTCCACAATTCATCTTAAGGGCAAAATGTATTTCTTTCTAATGCAATTCCCATGGTGAACAAACTAAAATGCACATAAAATGACACCCAATGTGAGAAAAAAGTTGTCATAAAGTTTGAGATACTGATAGGATGTTCTCATGCAACATTTTTCTTTGTTGGAAATAAACATTGTTAATATAAATGCCTATGAAACTTTGATTATCCACAATCACTGCTTTAATCACAAAATACATATGTACTCTGAATCAAGTTATCAGGAAATTATTTACCTAGATAAACAAATGAAGATAAAAAAGCAAGAATTATTTCCCATAACCATCATAGTTATTTCACCAATGAATCGTAGGTGCCTATTACACCCCTGGACATGGTGAGTTTTCCCTATTGTTTCCTTCAGAATACTTTCCCTTTTCCAATATCAAATACCTTTTAAACTACATTCCTCCTTGTATATTTGATTGCTCTCATATGAAAATAATATCGAGAACTAGTTATGTATGTATGTATGTACCTGGAATGTTCCATTACTCCATTTTTATTTTCATATATTGAATGAAAATAAAAATGGAGGAAAAAAAAGATTCTTTCGAATTACAGGAGAAATAATTAGATTTTCTCACTAACAACACCCTTCCTGGATTGAAAATTCTTTGCCAGGGCAGGAGGATTGTGAATGCAATATGAAACAAATATAACTGACCCTATAAGAACCAGGAAGTATATTTTAAAACCAAATGCCTTAATTACAAATCACCACTACAGGGGCCAGCCAACTGTTTACAAAGCTTGCATTCCAGAATCAAAGATTAAGTTTTTCAAGTGCAAGAGTTCAGGCTCACAATCAGAAAAATTACCAAGGTTTATCATGGTGTGAATCACTCAAGAGTCTCAGCCAGGACTGAATCACCCACCCCTCGAACAGCCAATGGAAGAGATTGTAGGCTAAGGTCAAGGTGGATTGAGTTGGCTTGGGATACGTATTGGCAATCAGTAAGCGTTGGATTTAAGGATATTGGGGAGGGATACAGGATTATGTACAGGACCTGTTGACAGCTAGCAATAGGAGCATGAGGCACTGACTTTTGTATCTACTGGCACATAAGGGATTCTGGCCTCTTTGCTGTGCTCTTGAGTGATCATGGTGCAGCAATCCTACTTACACAGACCGCTATGCATACTTATAAATCAAGCCTTTCCTGGTAAGGGAAAGGTGTGTATAGTCATGGTGGAACGTGCAGCAGAAGTCACTGGAAGGAGTTGTAGGATTATAGGCATTTTCGGCCTTGTTGAAGGAATATTGTTTGTGTGGATGTCTGATGCTTGGGCATATTAGCTAAATCCACAGAGGGGGACATGTCCAGATGGAGGAGGAGAATGCCACATTTTTTAAGCAGAGTATTGAATATTGAGATTTATGATATAACTCACTTGCATCCACTTGGTAAACAATTTCAAATATTTATGGGAAGGAAAAACATCATAAAAAATATAAAATATGAAGGGATGTGCGAGTAGTTGATCTCTGAGATCTTTTTGATCTCAAGTCGAGTTGTATGAAATATGGCAATTTCCCAACCAGGCAATATAATAATGCATGCACCAACATATTCTCGTTTTCCAAATCCCCTAGTGCATTTTCTCTTCTGAAAATATGGCCTGATTTAGAAGGGAAAAGGTGATACAGAATGTTTACTATAATCGTGACAGAATTAGGAGATGAATTAAAATTAATGTGTCTTGAACTGTTCCAATAGGACAATTGAAATGAACTCTTGTAATTTGTCGAAAGTTTTATTTAATGACTGTATTGGGTTGAAAACTTGTGTATCCAAAATTCCTAGGAAGAGCCCAGAGTAGTCGTAGCAATTAAAGTTAGACAACAAGCCGACTATCAATACCTAATACAGTAGAAGTCCGTCAATACGAGGAGTGTGGTATATAGCAAGAATCTGGCTGTAGCGAGTGATTTTTTAGGAATGGTTGGTCTCATGATAATAACATATGAAGTTGGACTGTTATAGCGAGGGGGTTATTTCTCTCGTATCGCCATAACGAGTAAGATTTTTTGTTTATGTCATCAAGGTTGCATAATTTACAGGCACCTTCTACTACAAGCGACAAAGTTATTCAAATATTATTATTGCGGCAATGTATCACCTTGAAAAGAAAATGTACCTAATTTGAAATCAGAGTTCTGATTCTTTCTTCCCATGCTCCGATGCTCTAGGTACATTACTTGAGTGGATACCATTCAAATCGTCCTAAATAACGGTCATCATGTACTGCGGCTGATGTTGGAACTAGTTGGAACCATGGAAGTTGGCTACTGAGGCAGTTAGGGAGTGGGAAAGTGATGAGTGAAATGCAATACATTTGGTTCGCGATCATAACTGATGAGGGACTCTCAGTAGGGAATGCCCCCCCCCCCCCCCCCCCAAACTAGTGGAAGCCACCTGAGAAGTTAGGGCGTAGGAGTGAAAAGAGATGAGTGAAATGTGATACTTTTGATGAAATGTGATGCTGACTCGAGAAAAAAAATATCGCTTCACTCGGACCCTCCGATGAGCACCAAGGCAAGGGTGGGGGGAGAGAGGGACCCGGGGTGGAGGAGGGGAGAGCGAGAGGTAGGCCAAGGATGCGTAGCCGTTCACTGGACATCCTCTTTGCTCTACACTACTGCAGAACATGTATTAAACTTACGTACTTGAGAAGTATCCATATTGAAAGATAAGGATGCAGCTAGAACTTATATTAAAGCTCATTTTTGTATCATTTCTCATAACCGAGGAACATTTCCGCAAAATGATCGATTTTAGGCAATTTTACTATGATAGCGCTTCCTGTCGGCAGATTTCTGAACCTATTGGCCTCGGTGGCTCCGTAGACTCGACTCAACTTTCATAAAAATACTTTAAGTACTCGAGTCGAGTACCAACTACTCGACTCGACTTTTTGAGTACTCGCACATTTCTAAAAATATGTACTTCTTATTATCTTGTTGACAATTGAAGTACCTTAAGCTACATAAATTTTGCTGACATTAACAGTGAGAACCAAGCAATTTAAAGTAGAGCTCAGTCTAAAAGTGTCTGATTGAGGATTCTTATTTCAGAGAGGAAGTGTGCTTGGTCGTAACATAGCAGAATTAAAGATAAAAAAGTACCTACTGGAAAATTCATAGAAGTATTTTTTGTAATCCTCCTATATTACAACTTGCTCTTGCCCGAATAATAAATATAAAGAAGATAAAACACATCCAAAATTGCATCCTGATTCCCCATAACAACCAAATGATTAGAATATTCTTGGAATTAATCAACTAATTCCTCGATATAGTGCAGTAAATACTATTGAATAGGACATTCATCAGGTGTGCTTTTATTTCAACACCTAATATCCTGTCGCTCACTGTTCAATATTTACTAACCTCTTCCCCAATTTTGCATTAAGTACCATTGCTACTCCATGTTAACTCTCACCTCCCCCACTACAGATTACCCTATAACTGTCACTCCATAAGTCCCCGCGATCCCTCCATCTCACCTTGCACAGCCCTAAGCATTTATTTCCCCTTTCTCCATTTACTGTCTGATATTTTCTAACTTCCCAGCCCCATCACTGTCTTAATGTTCCAAGTTCCTATGTTTACCACTGCTTTCCTCCTCTTCTTCTTTTTCCTTTTCTTCCTTCTCACTGTGGTGTTTTTGTTCAAGGATTTTGTGTGATGACAACTGTGGAGGCCTTGCCTTGCCCACTGCTGGGCCCACCCTACTGAGTCACCTCTTAATGCAGAGCCTGCTATCAACTCTAGTCTCTTAATCAACACAAATATTATGGAGTAAAATCATGGCACACATAAATTATGTTTACCCAAGAGGCAAAAAAATAAGGGCTTTTCAATAAAACTACACATGGTAATTGAAATTCACTTTTATGTATCAAACTTTATAAAAGTCAAAAAGTTGAATACATATATGATAACAATACCTGTTTAAAATATCTTTTGGAATTCACAAAGTTGGCACAGTACCTGATTTGTAGTATTCAATCACAGGGATACTCTTATAATTACACACAGGGCTTTATTCTGGCGGTACGCGGCGGAACTGCGTTCCGGCACCTTTTTTGATCGAAGTAAATTGCCGAAACTCGTATGAATCAATCTAAGGTCATTAGGATTTATTCATTAATTAACCCTCAGATTTAATGTGGGAATTAAGGACATCTTCCAGATAGTGAGCTCATTACCAAAGTAGCACTTATGGGAAATGTAACTTTCGGATAACGTAACTCTTACGGACAACTGAGTTCCACCACCTTTTTTTCCAGAAAAAATGCCCTCATTACAAATATATCCAGCATGGATGTACACATTATAAAATTTGAAAATATTCCAAGCATAAAAGAGTATGAATACTTACCACATATTGACTATTTACATAATGCAACAAAGATGGATCATCATAATATTACTGTAATGACAAATAAAAATACAACTTCTATTAGAGAAACCCAGAACGCGAGAGAAAATTCAATCCGATAGATTCATGCTAGGGTCAAATGTCTCATCTGGATATTATGCCAGACTAAACAAACAGAACTATTATAAGACAAATTATCACATGTCAATTAAAATTCTAGGGTGATGAATCAGTCCATTGGCAGAAACTTGAGGTGTAACAAGTGAATACTTACTTTGCCCTAGTTGGAAAGCAAAACAAAGGCCATGAGAACACAATTATGAGACTATGGTCATATTTTCCAGCTTATAAGATGCACTTTTTCCCCAAAAGAAATCCATGGAAAATCACCCCTTGTGTCCTAATTGGCAAAAGCAAGGTCAGATTTTGCCTACATAAAACTAAAAATAAGCTTTCAGTAATTTGGTATCAGTAAATTGAATTCTGAAAATTGCCTTTGAAATTTGCACCAGTTTTACTTAAGAAATATTTGTCAAAATAGAGTTTCAACAATTACCAGTGGTAACTATACAAAGCACCAACATATACAACTATCAATTTTCCAAAGATTTGTTGTACTCTGTGTGATACAAATCTGACAATTGGACATTGGCAAAACAAAGCATGATGTCGTCCTTCATCACACTACATCCACCATATCTGTTCCCATCATTCAGTAAAATATCACCTGTCAGTTTCAACAGGAACAGCATCAAAGGGTAATAGAAGGGTAATTTATTTTTTCCAAAATATGTGGCTAAAAGCAGGGTGCAAATTGTACACCATTATGTCTCATATGCCAGAAAATATGGTAACTGCATTTAAATTAATAATGAACTTTTGAAGAGGTAGGTACACAGTACAATAGTATTGAAATACTAAGTACAACATGAAACTGCATACCTTACAATATTTTTTCTCCTAAGCACATAAAGCCTAACTGAATTTTTACATAACACCGAAATTCAAATGTAACAATTACGCCACTCAAGTTTTCCAAAATATTGCAAGAATAGGATGTAAATATTGCACAGCCAGAATCAACACAACAAAATAAAATTCAGAGTGACCCTGCAAAATAATGCTCACATGAATACTTACATTCCATGAATTTGGGACACATAGCTTTCACACTGCCCAAAAATGCAAGGTATAGAGTTTTGGTAACTTATGACATAGTCTGGTCAGCACTCATGTGATCAATAAACCACAGTGCTGAATTGATTATATTGTCCATCTCATTTGGAACCTTACTCAGGGAGTGGCAGTCATCATACACCAGCAATCTGCAAAGAAAGCGACAACACAACAATCATAAATACATATTCACACACTAATAGACTGGGTGCCAGGTTGTTAAGAGCTGACAACTCGTTCCCCCTTCCCTTACCAACCAGCCCACCAATCCAAAATGGCACAAATGACTTCTCCAGTCAGTTGTCTCACCCAGATAGCTAATTAACCCTAAGTGGACCAAAATTATTATTATTGCGAAAGAATGTTTCCCCCTTAACGATAATCAAGGGAGGTTAAACAACATTCACTACTTTTTAAAACTAGGATGCCGGTGCAGTCATTTTGACCTCACTTGACATTCCATGCTCCTGTCCCTTCTTTTATTTTTTTAAAGTAGGGTACGATTGAAATAAACTGGTGAAAGCGTCGGAAGGGAAACATTTAGTATGATCGGCAAATTTTGTAGTGTCCACTAAAGAGAGAAATTCAAGTTTATGGGTGTCTTCAAATCTTGTATTAGGTAAGTTCCATTGATATGTTGTTGATGATTTAAAAAATAAGCCTTTTAATTTTGAAAAAAAATGTCATCTTCAGACATGTTTTCATGCTCCTTTTTTTTAATGCATTCACATCAGTTTTGATTAGAGCACCATGAAATATGTGTTCTTGATTTTGTGACACACAATATGTAATATCCATTGACTTCTTTTGTAATATGTCAAATAAAATGTCCATGATGGAAAAAATATCATGAAACACCTGAGCTAAAAATGTGAATACGAAACCATTCATGCTATTTAAATAACCAATACTTTGACGGGCAGAAGACGCATCTGATTCTATGTCTGCAACAATATTTTGGAAAACTTCTTTAAGTCCAATCCAGTTATCAATAATTGCACACATAACCCTTGAGTATGAGGTCCACCTGGTTTCGACAGCAGTGGGTATGCATAACACAACAATATCCCACCGAAAGGGGGAGAGGGGTGAGCGTGCGAGACTAGGAAGGTGCATAGAAGCGTACTGCACAAGTGACATATTGAGAAAAGCACTTCTCCGAGCAAGTGGTTACCATGGCAACCGATGCCATTTCCCCGCCTAGTGTGCTCCTTCCCCCTCCTGCCGTGCAACCCTTTAGAACCCGTAGGTGAAGTGCCGAAGCTAGCACTTCACCTGCCGACATGATACGGAGATTGCCGATTGACGGATGCATCAGTGCCCTACAGGAGCACTGCATGGACCAATTTTTAATCACGATCTCAACATTGTATGTTTGAAACTTAATGTTAATTTTTGAATTTCCCAAATGGTGTGAATATTGGAATTATTATATCCTCTCACAAAAAGAAGGTGAAGGGGCACTTCACTCACTTCACCTGACGAGCCGCCACAGCCAGTTTGAGCAAAAACGCTCTACATTTTTCCTACATTTCAATGTAAAAAATATGGCTATTTCTGTGCACTCATAACTTTAAAACATTCAGACATTTGTTCAGGTGGAGGGGAATATTTTAAATAATATGGTGAAAAAAAATATATGTACTAACCCAACAATTTTCAATTTCGATTTCTAACCCTTTCAAGGCTCAACATTTCAGACCATGACATATTGGTTAATTCTGTCATTTTCATCAACCATTAATTATGTATTTATAATTAATGCTGATATAATGTTCCTTTATTTTAACAACTATTCTTTTTATTATTATGCTATACATGGTTTTAAATCAATGCACACTTATTTCTATTAATTTTATACATGCAAACTTTTTGTTTTTTTTACGGGCATGGTTGGCAAGAATTAATAGCAGCACCCATATCATGCATGGGCATTGCGTGGGAGGCGTTAAAATATTGAAGTGCACCATTTCATTATTTAATTTTCATGGGAAGTAAAAGCATTCGGACAAATAATAATGTAAATAAGCCTATTAAGATGATCCACAAATCAAACTTCTTTGTGCATTGAAGAAAAAGTAAGTTCTGACAATCTGAAAAAATCTAAAGCCAGGAGACTTTTCCAAATAGCATAATACACATTAAGAAATTACACACCTTGCTTTGACCTTGTTTGCCTTAAGGCATCTATAATAAAGAAGCCCTTGAGAAGGAGGGACTCTCAGATCTTGGCGTCCAATCATAACCATTGTTGGAGCTCGCACTTTTGGGGCATGGACAATTGGTGATATCACTCTCATCTTAGCAAGATCATTAACATCACCATACGATGCAACAGCATCACCTTTCCACTCTCCAATTCCACTTTCAACTGTACACCTAAAGTTGGCAAAGGAAGACAAATAAAAAGAACAGGTAATTAAATTAATTATTCCTGAAAACTCATAGCATAATAAAGTTTGGTGTCATTACGTTTAGCACATGTTAAGTATGTACAACAATTGGGTGGGAATGTAGCCAAGAATTGTAATAATTGTAAGACAATTGCAAGCAACAAAATTCGGAGTTCACCACATCCCTTGCGTTGGTCTACAGTGACTTGGTAACTACCAGTTCTATTCATGAACTGGTAACCCTATCACCCGATAGCCAAGCAAGTCCACCATGGGTGGGCTGCTTTATTACAGATTCCCAAGCCTGAATTGGGTTCTTTGCATAGGTTCCCAAGCATAAAATTTAGTCTCTTGTGTGGTTCACAAGCCTAAATGCACTTCTTCACTTATCCATTAGCATGAAATTTGCTGTCTATGTTCAAAATAAATGCTTCCAGGAATGTATATTGTCGTTCTATTGAAGTTGGTTTCGGATAAGGAAGTATGGAAATAATTTTCTGCTCAGGAATCCATCATGCATATTTCCTTAAAGCCAGTGGAATGAGTGAGCTAATTGCTGATGCAGAATAGTAAGCAGAGGTAAAATGAAAATTGAATAATTTCTAGTCCATTTTCTAGTCTCTTACAAATGCTTGAAAATGCCATTAAATATAAAGTTGCTGATATTGGCTCACAGTAAGACGGCAAGTACCAAGGCGAGGAGGTACATCTTGCATATTCATGCAAGGAAACTCGATGTGCTGACAACTGACTATGTACTGTGTTAAGTTTAAATATTGGTTAAATAATATTTTTAATCATTTGATTCCAGCATATTTCGTACCTATACTCTATTGTGTACCACTGAATGCACTGGCATTGATGTATAGTAAAACTGATCCCTCGTCTGGTAATATGCTGGTTCACTTCACGACGGAATTCACATTACGAATGGTCCTGTGGAATGGATTAGCATCATAAAGAGGGGGTCTACTGTATTCCACTATCCATTTAAAATAAAACAGTATTAGTAAATTTCCACACAGTAACTGTGTGGAAATATTGCATGGAAATTTACCAATACTGTTTTATTTGAAATGGACCTCAAGTATTTCCACAAATTTAAGCCTGATAGCCAAATTTAAGCCTAAACTTTTATATGAATTCCACTATGCCACTTGTAGTCCTTAAACATAGCATAGGGAAAAAATGAATCAATAACTTCAGGTGTCACTAAGTAAGATGGATAAAGCAACATTATCGATGACATTGGTACATCAATAAGTGGAAGACTTCCGATGGATTTATTACGGATAAGTATCAAAAATTAAATGTAGAAGAAAACCAGTACCAAAAGGCATCCAAGAGAAGATAAATCAAGGCAAAAAAGCAACATACCAATCAGGAATATCAGATATCACACACATGGAAGCAATATCAATGACAGGATTTCGTGTCACCACTGCCTTATAATCAGCCTGCAAAAAAAAATGCCCATACATCATGAATAAGTCATTTTTTCTTTTATAAAACTTAGCAGTGTACAGAAATTGACCCACAGGAAAAAGACCACTCAGCATTGTCACCAAATATCCACCATGAGAGCCTCCAAATAAAAATATAGTAGATGGTGATAAGAAAGGCAACTTTGCCAATGCCTCAGATGTTGCTTTACGAACATCATCTACATCTTGCTTGCCAATTTTTCCAGGTAAACTTTTTACAGTGGACTCCCACTCACCAATAGATCCACGATAATTTACCATTAGCATTCCAAAACCTGCAAATCCAGAGCAAGAATATTCATTAATTGATATAAAACTGCTCAATTAACATGTTTAAAGAAGACGTAGGAAGAAAAAAATATATTTTGAACCATGGAGCACATTCTCACAAATATATGTGTGTTCTTTTCTTACTATATTGCATCAATACCCATTGAAAGATTTCAATCTTGAACTTTTACGTTAGTTGAAGAATTTCTCTGTCAGTTGTCCCATTCTATCAGTCTCAACACTACTTCAACCCTTAAAGGTTTTATATTTACTGCAATCTTAACATAATGAAAACCATTAAAGATCGTGTATGATTGAAATTCTAAAATGCAGAAATTTTGAGTAATTAGAAGAACTTTTGTTCTTCATAACAATGATTAGAAATCTGATGGGAGAAATTCAAGGTTTAACTTTCAAAAGAAAGATATAGAATTCGCCATGAGAAAAAATCCACATGGACTGCTTTGGCTTGCCAGGCAAATGCATGGAGCACTCCGTTGCCCAGGCTTCCTATAGTGCGTTCCACATTTAGTTGACAGTATGGGGCTTATGGAGAATGATGTTGCCAAGCTTCCGCTCTGTGGGCAGCATCCTGAAACATAGGCAACTACTTATAACTCCGCGACTAAATTATTTAGTTTCAAAGAAGTGTTTAATTTTGCACATAATAAGACTCATGGAGATAAAATTTTGCTATCCAAAAGTTACATTAATTACTGAAAAAAATTAAACATTTTGTTTTCAAAATCCCATATTTTTTTATGTAAGTTACGTATATAAGATGTATAATGAAATGGAAATTTTTTCATTCTTAATGCTTCATTATAAGTTTCATTCACCTCGTGTGTCGATAATTTACAGCATTATTAATGCCATGGGTTTCGAAAGTACAGATGCTTACGTAAATATGAAGGTTAGGGATCGATTTTTTCGAGAATGCTGAGGAAATATGGGGCATTGCCATGCCTGAATAAGGAAAAACTTTCCGATAGAGCCACGAGAGATTTGTGGGTGAGAAAAACTTATGTCAAAGGTCGCCAGTGGTGTCGACTCTCCCCTTTTTGCTGAGGCACTAAATTGTGGGAAGGGGTCATGGTGGGGGACTTCTAACGTCAACGCTTCTGGGGCCCTTGAGTAAGGGAAATAAAAAATAATTATCTCTTTTTGCGGCTTGTTCATCAAATTTTGTAGATTATTTCAAACTTCTCATTTGAGCAAATCTTTTTTCCTGTTTTCTTATTATCATAAATTTTAATGTGATGATAAAATATACCACACCCCGTAAACTCTTCCCGTTCCCTTGCCACAACCGATATGTCCGAATCACCCTTCATGGTTTATCCAGACTGGATCACTGGACGCCGTCTTTCCCTCCTTTCAAGGTTCCCCTTCTGTTTGCGCACCCCCTCCCCCCCATAAGCATCTTGAGCACCGTCTCCATCCCCATTCATTGTCCTACGAGTGCCCGGGTCCATAGGTGTATCCAGGGGGGCTTTTGGGGGTTGTAACCCTCTCCCCCTATTGATAAAAAAGGTAACATGGGGAGTAAGGAATATCCCCCATACCCTAAATGTAAAACCCCCCCTTCAGTGGTGGTGAACCCCCCCCCCCTTCAGAAGCTTCTAGATACGCCTATGCCCGGGCCTGACGCCAATTGCCAAGGTCCTTTTACTTATCTTGCCTTAGGCTAAACCCTCCCATCTTTCAGATCCTGATACGGAAATCGGAGGAATGTATTCGACCGTATCTGGCGTTACGTGGTGGAACAGCATTTCAGTAATTAAATTAAACTGCAGTTACTGTAAATTACCTATCACCAATTGTAATTGTCTTTTGATTCAGTGATTTACAAACAAACTTATTTATTATTTTGATACAGTGATTAAGCAACAAACGTCTTTATTAGGTGTTTTTATTTCTTTATCGTGCCAAGCCATGTTTATCGTCTGTCCAACATTGAACCACGTCTCGTCTGTGCACACAATCTCTCTTCACTCACGGTTTACTCACACATATTTCTTCCACAGTATTAAATAATTATGAAGCCAACGAATAATGTCGTCTCTTTCAATAAGCAAGCTTCGTCTGCCCGTGCGTTTGTATGTGAAGCCTATGTCAACAAGAAGAATGTATTATGTGGTCCTCTTGAAATAAGGAAGATCTTTTTGTACATCACCGGAGTTTAGAATGGTTTTCAGAGTTGGAGGAAAATTTTTCATGAATGATTCATGAACTTTCCTGCATAGTCCCGACCTTACGAAATCATCATACATCACTGATCTCGCATTCTTATAAGGTTGTTTATTTTTTTTTCATTTTCGAAGGAGTAACCAATGCACCGTGGGATGCTTCCTTTCTTACCCTGTACACAGTAGACTGTGAGCACCTAGTGTCTTTCGAAGTATCTTTGCAGACTTCAGCAACATTGAGCGATTTGTTGAAATATTTGAACACATTAAACACCATTTCTCATTCACGGCATCTCAACTTCTCCCCTTTCCTCCTCCTTTTAGTTTCGGACATGGCGATAGCACACTGTTGGAAATAAATTGATCTGGAAGACACTCCACAGTGCTATTGAACTATTCTGCACACCACTTGTTCACGCATTGAAATCTGATGAGAAACAAATGCCTTCGCCCATTCTTTCCCCGGTCCCTTACACCGACAGGTCGCTTCTCAAGCAGATGTTTAATAGCACCTTCTTAACGGAACTTCTAGAAATACCCAATATGTATACACTCAGTCAAAGGCCATGCACTGGATAAGAATATCCCTCGTACCAATTCATTCGCATTTTCTGCCGAAAGGCTCGTAAGAAGTTTACCACTTCTTTCTTGGATGTCAAATATTTTTGCAGAATGCTTCAGTGTTAACGTATTTTCATCAGTCAAGTTCTTGAAACTAGTATATTCTAATTAAATATATTACTACTGACTTCTCATTCTCCAATCAAGACTCTCCCTGTCATGCGATAGGTTAGGTGGCAGGACAAAACGAGTGGCAGAATTATGGCGCGTCAAAAATATTTGGCGACATCAAAAATTCATAACTCCCTTTGTAATCCAGATAGAGTTACAATTCTTTCACCAAAAACAAATATAAAGTTTTTTTCTAAATTTAATATGCAGTATGTACGATCTATATCGTGAGATACAAAAGTTAGTAGACGACCGCTTTTTACCTTACAAAATTCAAAATATTTTGTCTAAAAGATATTTAAATGAATACAACAACGATGAAACTCAGTTAAAAATAAATAATAGCTAACCGTTATGGAGGGAAACGTATGAAAAACTTTTTGTATAAGTTTTAACTTAATACTGTGAAGCGTTTGTCTGCAACTTGGTGAGGAAGATGAAATCAGAAGTGCTCCGTTACTAATGGAAATTCAAGGAAATATTTTTTATAACATTTATTTTAAACTAAATCGATTAATTATTGCCACCACAAAATGTAGCATCTTTTTATGCTTTAGAAAATGTCTTTTCATATTGCATAGCATCACATTAATTTTCCTGCTCACATTGGCAACATCGCACCTCCGGCCTTATGGAGATTTACATGGGAATTGAATCTCCATAAGAACCCATGCTGTCAACTAAATGTGGAACGCACTTTAACTCTCATGGTATTTTTAAGGATTCTAGCGAACTAGTTCCCTTCAAAATCTAGCTCTCATAAATCTTCCAAACATTGCCAAGACATTTAGGATACCTGGGTAGCATAGTAATACATAAACACATTGGCTTGGCAAACCAAAACTTCAAGGTTCAATTCCTAGTCCAGATGGAATTTTTTATCATGGCAATCTCAAAATATTTCACAGCCTTAATTTGGCAAGAATGAAAATCGTAAACTTACTTGTTAGCTATCAATTTCAACATAAGTAAAGGGAGGCAGAAAGTCCTGCCTTTTCATTTCAGGGCAGTGATTTTACAAGAGATTCAACCTGATGTTTTAAGATGATGAGAAGCATGCAATAAATCACTGATTCATCAATTGATGCTGAGAAATTCAATTGATGCCTGATGTGGCACATGACTATGCTACAGTGTAGTGAAATGCATCATGCAATATAAATATATCTGTGGAAGATTAAAAAAGTGTTCCACTCATCATGGACGAAACTGGAAGTTTAGGTGTCAAATACTCCTAATATACACATCACATATAAAGAATCACCCCATAAAAAATTGGAGACTACAGCTCAAATGAACAGCACAAAATTTGTATTGGCAATAAAATAAAAAAATTAAGGAAATGCAAAAAAGACATTGCACTACAGACATTGGATATCTCAGAAGAGAACTGAGAACCATTGATACTACATAGACATTTTTAAATGCAATAAGGCAAATAGAAGAGACAAAACAAATTCCCCAGGATGAAAAACTATTGCTGTTATCACAGGTAAAATGTGCACAATTTCATGCAAATGACTCATATTCTCATACCAATCTAAGTACATATCACTCACATTAGAATTAACTAATATGGCCAAAAAATTATTACTGGATTTAACAAAGCTAAAGATCATATAGTCAATCAGCCAATGAACAAAGAAAAACATAAAAAATAATTTTAATACCTGGGACAAAATAATCACAACCAAACAATAGCTTATAACATGTGGTCTTACCAAGAAGTCCAAAAAATGTTGTAGTAGCAGAGTATTCACAAGCAAAACTCGAATGAGGTCCTCCATGGGGAAGAACAATCAATGGTACCTGCTTCAACTCTGTCGGGCCATAGTAAATTGCAGAAAATGCCTCTGGAAAGAAATGGTAAACATGAATGTAAAAAAAATTATAACACTCAGCTTCTAAAGCAATGAAATTGTTTTCTTAGCTACATTAACAAAATGTAGAATATTTTTTACATTTACTATATGCATATAATTGGAGCACTAATGGCTTTTTAGAACTGCTTTAGTGGCTGAGTTCAATACAATGAACAAGAGCCAAATCACAACACCAAGATTGAGTCATAGACAATGCTATATAGCAATCACTTAATTTTCTGACCAGCATATTCTACTGTAGTTGCAGACAATGCATAGGCTAATTTTTAGAGGGTATAGAGAGGGAAAGGTATATGTAGGTTATTTTTTAGAGGGGGAAATTTAGTTTTTCCTTTCTCCCTCACCTCTCCACACACAAGTAAAAACAAAGTTTAACAAATCAGAACAATCTCATCAACTACAAAATATATGCCACAATAAATCAATTTTGACATCTTCCTCAAGGCAAAATAAATGCTTCACTGTTTAATTACCTAATAATATGATATCAGTCGTGCAACCTCTCCTCCCTCCACTCTTTCCAGAATTAGCTCTGGACATCCAATCTCCACATTTCCTGGCTCCACAAAACCAACCCAAAAATTTGATATGTATGTAGAACATATCCTCAAACTACACTCATCTCATAATTATTATCAGAATAAATGTTTGATAGTTTCAGGCATGACTCAGAGGAAGTGATGAAAATTCATTTAAATAAAACAACTGCCTGTGTATTTTTCCACAATTTATTTCTGCGACCAGTTTCAACCACTATGTGACAAAAAGTCTCCCGACCTTTCTCTTACCCCCTCTGTTCCCTTCCCCCCACCTCAAACTACCCCCTCCAGCAAACATAATTCCAGTCTGTGAATATAGACTCGCCGATGCATCAAATTTTCCAGAAAATGCTAAAAGAAGGTGAAACCAGACATAGAAATACGTATATAAACTGTGGAAAAGTGCAAAGTTGTGCCATTAAAATGAATCAAGAAAGAGGTGATTACTGAATGAGGTAAGTTAAGATGGTAAGAAGGGTTACACCTGCCAGAGGCACTAATCTCCTGACACAATTTAATTCTTCATTTGAGCATACTACTTCCCCTCTTCATCCCATCTCAGTGGCGGCGGGTCCTATGGGTTCAGCCTAAGAAAACCACTGCAATATTTTTCTTTATACCAATATTGAAAATATTGACAAAGCTAACACGTTAAATTCCCACTTAGAAAGTGTATACACTACAGACGATACTGCATGTAATTTTGACATTTCATTCACTGAGGAACCAATGAAAGAAATCACTATTCAACACGATGGGATAACTAAACAGCTACAGTCGATAAAAATAGTAAATCTCCGGGTCCGGAGGGAATACCCACGTGTGTCCTCAAGGAGTTAGCACCACAGATCGCACCATACATACTTAGACATAATATTCAAGAAGTCATTGTCTGAAGGAAAGATACCAATAGACTGGAAAATTGCAAACGTTACACCGATATTCAAAAAGGGAAACAGACACGACCCAGGGAGCTATCGACCAATTTCATTAACTTTGATTATAGGCAAGGTACTCGAACATATCGTCATTAGCAATATCATGACATTCCTGGACAGTCGTAACTTCCTCCATGGCTGTAAGCACGGCTTCCGGAAAGGTAGATCATGTGAAACACAGCTCGCACTCTTTCTTCATGACGTTCTCAAATCTGGTGAAACGAAAAGGCAAGTGGACGCATTATTTCTAGATTTTAAGAAAGCTTTTGACACGGTACCTCACAACAAACTTTTATACAAATTACAGTCATGCGGGCTAAACGAAACAGTAGTAAACTGGATATGCATCTTTCTGAGTGATCGTAAGCAAAAAGTAGTTCTTGACAGAATTAGCTCTGATGTAGTTAAAGTGACATCAGGTGTCCCACAAGGAAGCGTAATCGGCCCCCTTTTGTTAATTATATACATAAATGACCTATGCTCTCGAATTAGCAGTAAAATACATTTATTTGCTGACAACGCTGTCATCTATCGCGAAATTAGTGATCACTCTGACTTTGAAATTCTATCATCGGATTTAAACAACATTCATGTGTGGAGCCAAGAGTGGGGACTCGAACTTAATCTGAGCAAATGCATGGCGGTACATTTCTTGCGGAGGTCGTCCAACTATCCCCATGTATATGCTGTGGATGGTGTTAACATAAAGGCGACTGATGAAGTGAAGTATCTAGGAGTTGCGATAACTTCGAACTTATCGTGGGGAACACATATAAGAAATATTTGTGGCAGAGCTCTGAAGAAGCTAGGATTCGTCAAGCATATTGTGGGAAGATTTTCGGATGAAAAAGTAAAAGAGAGGTGCTATTTCGCACTCGTCCTGCCACACCTTGAATAAGCATCGAGCATATGGGATCCGGTGCAGAAAGACTTAATCCGGGAACTAAATAAAATACAAAGGAAAGCTGTGCAATTCGTCAAAAACTGCTACGGGCATACAGACAGCGTTACACCGATGTTAAACAAATTAGGCTGGGACCGCTAGAGATTTGGAGGCTGCGCTCTAGGCTTAGATTGCTCGAGCAATTGAGAATAGATATCTTTAAGAGCAACACAGAGAACATCATATTAGAACCCCACTATATTTCCAGGTCCGACAGAAACAATAAATTAAGAGAGATATTTTGCCGAACGGATAGGTATGGGAATTCGTTTTTCCCCCGAACAATAAGGGACTTTAACCCATTAAATCCCAAGCATGTTAATAATTTAAAAATTCCAAAGGTTTTGATGAATTAGCAATGAAACAGACTCAAATAAGGGAAATTATCCATTTTTATATTTTTATTGCTTTTAGTTTGCCGTTGGTGAAACGTTGCGTATACGCAACGTTGGGAGTTCTCCGGTTCAAATGAGTCGATATCTCTTTTTTTTCGGAACTATTTTATTTTTACAAAGCATTTTTTTATTACAACACAAATATATAATTTGCACAAAATATTGATTAAACATTGTTTTATTCATGAAATTTAGAAAAAAAATCAATGTGTAAATGAATATTGTACTTTTGGCACACATAAATCGTCTGGCTGCTACAAACTCGGCACCTTCGTCGTGAATTTTTTTCATCACGAACAATAATGTGGCCAACCTTGTCTTTCCTAATTACATTTGGCAAACTATTTTTCCGTAATATCCCATATTATGGTACTTTTTAGTCACTTTTAGGGTAGTTGCACCTTCGGTTTCTTCCTTTTTCTTGAAGAGACATTACACTATTTCTGAACACACATCTATCTGGCTGATGGTTGATCCAGGTGCAACTTTGTATATCTTCCAGGAATTTACCATTGAACTATCAAGGCCATTTGCAAATAAAGGCTACCACCACTTTTTGCCTCTAATTCTAATCCTATAATTAGTGATTGCATCATGCAAATCTATTCCACCCATTCCCTGGTTATATAGATTTACTGTGTTTGGCTGAGGAACCATTTCGTGTTTTTTCTCTTTGCGATTATATCTTTTCACATTTACCAATGGGTCCAATGTACCGAAATTTGTTCCTACAGTTACTACTGAATTATCATGCCAACAGACAAAGATTAATTCATTCTTTTTGTCGAACATATAATCAAAAGAACCTTTCTTTTCTTTGGACAGTTCCTTTAGGCTGCAAAGAGGGCAAATTGTCATTCTGTTTTCTCTCACAGTACCAGTGGTTACAAAAGAACCAGTAGAGAATGACTTCTGAAAAAATTTGTCGAAATACAATAAGTGATTTTTTATAATTTCAATAACTTTTGTCAGGCCAACTACTACTCTTTCCTCTAAACTCAAAGAGGTATCAGTTTTTTGGGATGCTCCCCCATAAGCAGAAAATTGATATAAATATCCTGAGGAAGATGTTATACACCACAATTTAAAACCAAATCTTACTGGTTTACCTCTTATAAACATTTTAGCGGAATGGCGGCCAAAATAAGGTACCATCTGCTCGTCAATAGATAATTTGTCAAAACACACGAAACCGTACAAATCTTCGGTTGAGCTCGTCTAAGTATGGACGTATTTTATAAAACTTATCCCCCTTGTCCAAACTGTTGTTATCTGACAGGTGTAAGAACTTTTTTATTTCAACAAAACGGTTCCGGGACATAGTTTGACGTACGATCGGAACTCCTTTATCAGCGTCCTTACTCCAGTAATATTTTGTTTGAGGTAAGGTGTGATAGCCACCAAACAACAAAATGCCAATAAACTTCCTCATGTCCGGAATTTCCAAATATTGCTCCCAGTAATGGTTCAGTATGGCCCTGTCCTGTTTTTCACAGAGTGGCATACTAAAGGAATAACGATCAGGTCACGACATTATGTGTGTAAAAAACTGGTGGGTGGGGTTGGATGGGGTGGAAGGGGAAAGGGGTAGTCATCGTTGTGAGGTGTGTTTGGGTTCGAGCCTGAGAGGGAGGAAAAAAGGCCTAGTTATGCTGGGCAGGGATATCCCGGCGCAGATGGGTCTCCGCTCGCAGCGGGAGGGGGGGGGGGGGCAACTTAGGCTGTAAATGTGGGTTCAGGTCATTTGGAGGGAACAATTGTTCAACAGACAACCACAGATATAGTAAAAGCAGATGGAAAAGAACATCTCCCCTTATGAATACCGTAATTCCCAGTGTCCAAGCCATCCCTTTGAGCCACTACCTGAGTCAATATACCAAGAAATATTTTTCTTGGAATCCCAGTGCATTCATTGTCACTCATAGTTCTCCAAAAATTTCTCTCCAAATGACCTGCGCCCTCATTTGGAGCCTGAGTAGCTCATTATCGTCAGTGACCAGTGTGCATGAAGTTCTCAGAAAATACTGCGATAATGTGATCCCTCCTAATTCTTGCATCCTTTTTCCTCACTCGTCAACCACCGCTGTGCGCGGAGACCCTGAGACGTGGAGACCGCTCACCCACTTGCTTTTAGCAAACCTGTAAACTGTGGTAAACAGATCGTTCTTACCTTAGGATGCCAGTACATCTTGGAACTGGAGACGTTTTCAGAAATCATTTTATTTTCTGGACGACTATGGTATAGTTCTTAAAAATCTTTTATGTTGAGGTAATAAAACTAGGGAACGTGGTTGAGAACATGGTGAGAACGTGTTGAGGTAACAGTAAATTCTCACTGTAGTATAAGTAATCGTTGACTTAATCTTGCTCGATACGTGAAGTTGAAAATATCAAACACAATCACCACTCGGTGAAAACTCACCACCTGCCAAACATCCTTGTAAAGACACTCCAGCCCTTATGTAGATGTAAATGTAGGACTAAAATATTGTATAACTGCCTGAAATAAAATTTTCGCCATGAAAATGCAACGTATTCTTGAAAAGCTTTTTACTTTTGAGTCCCAAAAGAAATGCTCTTAACGACTACCGCAGTTGCCCTGGATTACTGGAGTCCTCCCAACGTTGCGTGAACGCAACACTTCATTATTCTTGAATAATTTAAGAACTAATACGTCAATTTCGCCCAATTTGCTGCAGTGGCCTAGAATACTGATGCATAATTGCATATTTAGAGAGATATACTCATCAACAGCCTCAGACTTTACATAATATGTAACCTAAGAAGGTGCCCTGATATAACGACATACCATCGAATGAAAAGGTCATTGTAAAAAGAAAACTAATAAAATAACTTCAATAAAAAAAATCATAATATCTTAAAAAGTATTGAACTACGTATGTAAAAAATATGAACTACGTATTGTCAACAAATATGGAGAAAAAAAATTGCAAAATTTGCGTTGCGTTCACACAACGTTGGGAAGAAATGGGTTAATAAATGCTAGGCGTAATTTCATTAGAGCGTTTCCTTTTTATATGTAAACGGCTGGTGTCCTAACACCCCCCGCCACACGCCTATTGAGGCGGCTTGCGGGGTAGTATGTAGATGTAGATGAATGTTCTTATTATGACTCAAAGAGCCCTGACACCAATCGCTGGGCCTAACTTTTCCTCCGCTGCGGCGCGATTGCTGCCGCTTTTGGTCCCAACTAGCTTGACTTCGTGCGTGGGTTCACTTCCCGAAGTGAACCACATTTGCTGAAGCATTTGTGGGCGAAGAGCGGTGAGGGGATAGAGGGGCATATGGCTTTTACGCATGGGCCGCTCGCTGGTCTACAATGCAGCGACAGGCGAAGATTGTCAATATCTAACGAGAATGGCTTCATTCGAAGGTAAGAATTCCTAACTAGGTTGACTGTAGGTGCTGATGAACGGAAGCTCTACCACCATCTGATGGGGAAATACTAACTACTTGGAGTTAGGACCCTGTTCATTACAGTGCAATGATATATTGTACACAGTGTTTACAGCTAATTTTAACTCCTAGCATGGTTTAATATTATGTTTAGAATTTGTGCTTCGCATTCAGACAACATATTTAGTTTCCTGAGTTGTGGCTGCGTGTTATATGGTCAGTACGTATACCCACTGTGTTAGGTGTTAGAGAACAGTTTTTCTCGCTCTACACGATGAATAGTGTCAATTTTCTGAGGACTAATTTGTCCTCTCTTTCCGTTGAGGAAAAAATGCAATAAAGGAAGAAGGGAGGCCTGTTCCTTTGCTGAACTTATCTCAGAATCAGAGTAGCAGGGGTACGCAATACTGTTGACTGTTTAAGCCACAGATATATGAGAAAAACAGTTGGATTTGTGGCTGTGACTCTACCATTAGCTTTTACTGTTCCCCTTGCTTGCTTTTTGCTAAAGATAAGGACGCGACCTGGACAAAAATAGGGGTGTTCAATTTAGGGCATTTATTTCAAAATATTAAAAAGCATGAGGACACAAGAATGCCAGTTTAGATCCTTCAGTTCTAGGAAAAACAGTAACCCGAGAAAAACTGAACTCTGCATTCAGAACAGAAATTAATAGGCACAATGATGCCGTGAGAAAAAATTGATATGCATTGCCAAAAATTATTGACTGTGTAAAATTTTGTGGAGAGTTTGAATTGGCTCTACGGGGCCATGACGAAAGTACTCAATCCACAATTATTCAGAGGCTTGATTAATTTCACATCTACATTAGGCAACCTTTTACGAGAGCATCTTAGCAACGCATCTGTTTTTAAGGGGACCTCAAAAGATATTCAGAATGATTTGCTGGACTGCATGCTGAATGTGTGCCGTGAGAAAATATCGGCTGAGATAGCTGCTGCTGACTTTTTGTCAATTATGGCTGATGAGACAACGGATGTATCTTCAAAATTTCAACTGGTTGTTGTATGTACTTCGGTACACATTACCTGATGGAAGACCCGTTGAAAGGTTTTGGAGTTTCATGAACTCTGTCCGACACGACACCCCTTCTTTGGAAAATTGCATTAAGGGTTTTCTTAAAGATGTTGTTCAGGAAAATAAAGAAAAAGTTATTTCCCAAAGTTATGATGGTGCTAATGTCATGAGCGGCCTTAACTCAGGAGTGCAAACGTTTATCAGACACGGGTATCCTTATGCTTTTTTTGTGCATTGCTATGCCCATAAATTGAATTTAATTCTGGCCTAAGTAGCCAGTGTAAACAAGGAAGTGCGTGTGTATGTTCGAGAGATACCGGTGTTTTTCGCTCATTCACCCCAAAAGGTTGCCATCCTTGATCAGGTAGTAGGGAAAAGAGTTTCATAAGGCACTCCAAATAGGTGGAATTTTCAATCCAGGTTTATTGTCACAGTGTATGAACACAAGACCTCTATAACTCAATGCCTGGAGCAAGTCAAAGAGACGAGCAGACAAAGCGCAACTATCAACCAAGCACAAGGACTAAGGTTGAAAATACAACAGTCTACTTTCAGCTTCTGGTTAGAATTCTTTTACAGAATAATGCCACATGTTGATATTTTATATAATCAATTGCAGAAACGAACAGCTGATCCATTGTCAATTAAAAGGGCTACATTGTCCTTCAAAAATAAAATATTCAAAATAAGAGATGGGCCTTCTGAGGGGAGAAAGAAGAGGAGATGCGATGAAATACATTTATCAGAGAATGTAGCTGCCAAAGAAATGTGACACCATCATAAACCACGCTAAGGAAAGATTTGATTTTTCAAACCATTTGCTAGCTTCAAATTTATTCGAGCATAAATAATTTCCCTAATTCAAAAAGTCATTTCCGGAAAATAATCTCATAGATGCTACATATTCCTATCCTTGCTTAGATACAAATAAATTAAGAACGGAGCTGCAGATTATCTATTCGAGTGACGATTTCAAGGAGGTGACAAATGTGACTGACCTTTTAGGTTTCTTCATTGAAAACAATTTAAATGGATCTGTTGGTGAAGTGATAAAAATATTGAAATTATTTGCCACAATTTCAATGACAAACTCTTAAGCGGAAAGATGTTTTTCTGCTTTGAAAAGAATGACTAGAACTTCCTAAGAAGTACTATGGATGAAGAGAGGTTGTCTGCACTTGCAATGCTGTCCATTGAAAAGGATATGATCAATCAGATGGAAGACTTCAACTAAAAAGTGATACACAAAGTCGCGGCCAAAAAGGAGAGAAGGATAGATTTCTTGTATAGACATCCGGCGGCAGTCTTGCCAAAAACATCATCCCTGAACAAAACCATTTAAGATAATTGATATATTTTCATAAATTATTTGCCATTTTTACTCTAATAATGCAATGGAATTACAGCGTATTTTGGTCTCTAAAGGCCGTTTTACATGAGACATTTAATTGTGCAATTTGATGTACAAAAACTGCGAGAACATGGGAACGGAATTAGAGCAGGGGCTATTTTCTCATCGGTCGCGTGGGCATTTGCGCATACATTCTAGAGATTCACCGCTTTACACAACGCAATTTTCAATGCAAATCCGTACATACATCAGATGTGCAATAAAGTGTCTCGTGTAAGACGGCCTTAATAATGTGCACAGAGAAATATGAAGCGGACATTTAAATACAAACTCAATTGTCGTAAATGTGGTGATCTTGTTTAATAAAGGCATTTATTGATTCAACCCGAAATATTAATTTTCATATTTCTACTACTTCTGACTGTGATTGTTTGAATGAGTCTGTATCCATTTAAGCAAAGGCTATATCCCAATAAAGTCCACCGTTTTCAACCATATCCACGGCTATTTACGAAAAAAGTATACGATTTTGGAAGAGAACCCTCCACATTTTTAGTCACGCACCACTACTGTCCCATCTATATATCTATTCTCATTATTCCCCTTCCCTTCTTACCCAACATACTTCCCTCCATCATGGCTTTTAGATGTCAAGAATCAAGATTGACCAAAAAGTTATTAAGATTTGCTGATGATCAGACATTAGTCTGCTAGTCAAGGGATTACAGTTCCAATTAGATGAATTAGAAAAGCAATGTGAGCAATAAGGAATGAAGATTTATCACTAGAAAACCAGAGTAGTGAGATTTTCCAGGGCAAAGAAGGTAAGATTAATGATGAAAGAAGAAGGGCACAACCTACAGCACGTACACTAATTTAGCTACTTGGACAAAATGTAGGAGGAAACCTGGAGGAGGCCTTGAGTAAGGGGAGAAAATCATTTGCAAAGGAGGTGACTAATAAAATAAGAGAACCAATGGCTGGGGAAGGAGTGTGATATCATCTACATCTACATCTACATATTACCCCGCAAGCCGCCTCAATAGGCGTGTGGCGGGGGGTGTTAGGACACCAGCCGCTTAAAGATAAAAAGGAAACGCTCTAATGAAATTACGCCTAGCATTTATTATAGTCCCTTATTGTTCGGGGGAAAAACGAATTCCCATACCTATCCGTTCGGCAAAATATCTCTCTTAATTTATCGTTTCTGTCGGACCTGGAAATATAGTGGGGTTCTAATATGATGTTCTCCGTGTCGCTCTGAAAGATATCTATTCTCAATTGTTCAAGCAATCTAAGCCTAGCGCGCAGCCTCTGAGTCTCTAGCGGTTCCCAGCCTAATTCGTTTAACATCTGTGTAACGCTGTCAGTACGCCCGTAGCTGTTTTTGACGAATCGCGCAGCTTTCCTTTGTATTTTATTAAGTTCCCGGACTAAGTCTTTCTGCACCGGATCCCATATGCTCGCTGCATATTCAAGGTGTGGCCGGACGAGTGCGAAATAGCACCTCTCTTTTACTTTTTCATCCGAAAATCTTCCCACAATACGCTTGACGAATCCTAGCTTCTTCAGAGCTCTGCCACAAATATTTCTTATATGTGCTCCCCACGATAGGTCCGAAGTTATCGTAACTCCTAGATACTTCACTTCATCTGTCGCCTTTATGTTAACACCATCCACAGCATATACATGGGAATAGTTGGACGACTTCCGCAAGAAATGTACCGCCGTGCATTTGCTCAGATTAAGTTCGAGTCCCCACTCTTGGCTCCACACATGAACGTTGTTTAAATCCGATGATAGAGTTTCAAAGTCAGAGTGATCACTAATTTCACGATAGATGACAGCGTCGTCGGCGAATAGACGTATTTTACTGCTAATTCGAGAGCATAGATCATTTATGTATATAATGAACAAAAGGGGTCCGATCACGCTTCCTTGCGGGACACCTGATGTCACTTTAACGACATCAGAGCTAATTCCGTCAAGAACTACCTTTTGCTTACGATCACTCAGAAAGTCGCGTATCCAGTTTACTACTGTTTCGTTTAGGCCGCATGACTGTAATTTGTATAAAAGTTTGTTATGAGGTACCGTGTCGAAAGCTTTCTTAAAATCTAGAAATAATGCGTCAACTTGTCTTTTCGATTCGCCAGATTTGAGAACGTCATGAAGAAAGAGCGCAAGTTGTGTTTCACATGATCTACCTTTCCGGAAGCCGTGCTGAGAGCCATGGAGGACGGCATATGCAGCATAGCACTATCTGGGACATGAATCAGGACAATGAGGAAAGAAGATGAAAGAGATAGGGGGCCTCCAACCTGAAGACATTTCCACGAATGGGAGAGAAACAGTTGCTTGTGAAACACAGACCTGCTCAGATGAATTCCTGAAAAATGGAACCTTAATGTGCCATATCTCTTCAAATATTACTAAAAAATAAATCACAATTCAGACCTCCCTTCATTATTACACATTGATAGAAATGAATACAAGACCACAATCTTAGAATAGAGGTCTGGTCACTTTGTATCATTGCCTTAGGTAGCACGTGGCCACTTAGAGAGCCATAGCTCATTATTTTCCTGCTAGGTGTGCTTACATATTTAAGCTGAAATTAGCATTGAAGCAGGTCAGTGAACTGTGATTGTGGGAGATTTTGTACAAGAAATTTAAGGTAGCTTGAGCGAGATATTTCCCTAGTCATAATGGAGACCATATTCGATTTTATTTTTTAATTTCAGCATCTGTGAGAAGTATGAAGTAAATATCTATATAAGAAAAGCACTTGTCACTCACTCACTGACTCAGGAATGCTGGAAGATGGAGCCACAGTCACTTAAATTTTAAAATGCCATTATTAGATGGAGCCACAGTCACTTACATTTTTAAATGCCATTATTTAACTGCTTGCAAGAAATTTCATAAAAGCGAGAATCATTTATGATTTGGCTTCGACTGAAATAACGCTATCTTTCATCTTGTGATGACAACAATTTCCAGTGATTCCAGAATATGCGATAACAATCAACAAGTCGCAGGTTCAGTCGTTTGACCACGTTGGACTTCAACTCCAAACATGGGCACCCATAAAACTTTCCGGGAGAGGGCTCCTCGGACTTCTCCCCCCTTCTTAAACCTATGCCTTGGCCCTGGAAAATTATGTATGGAAAATATTGTACATCTGGAAAATATCGTATGGGCGCCCATGACTCCAAACAGCAGTATTCTCACATGGAAAACTGTAGGTTGCTCTCTCTCGCAAATAAATGGAAATAATGTAATTTTTTTTAGTGTTGGGAATAAACTCATGGTATCAAGTGGTCATTTAATTTCAATCTCCTCCTTCAATATGTAGGTGCCACGGGCACCTTTTAAAACCTAGTTGTAATATTAAAGGTGTAAATTATATGTCAAAAATTTTCAGTAATTAAATAAATATATCCACACAAGTCTCTAACTTGACTAATTTTTCATGTCAGATGGTGAAAATGCCTTTGTAACAGATAGTTTTTGTGATTCTGTAAAAAAAAAATACTGCAGTGAGTTATTGATTAAATTTTATAAATTGTTGAGAAAACATAAAATACACACATTTATTTTTTTTTTACAAAATCTAGGCGTTAAAAAATCCTAATTTTTTCAATGCTCCCTCTATGGAGTGCACAGCCGTATCTATCCCATGCAAAACAGCTTATACTTCTAGGTGAATTGCTCAAAAAGTAGTCTGGCAAGGGGTTATCATTTTGATATCATCGGAAAGATAAACTTTTTCTCAAAAATGAGGTCAAATTCAATAAAATCTATGAGAAGTGAGATCTTGCTCAAACTACCTCGAGTAAATTTTATTCTGATATCCACTTTCTGTACAGCTGCAATGATTGCCTGAACGTCACAGAAATACAGTAACTAAGATTCGGTCAAAAATGCTTAACAAGTGCATTTCTCTTCGGTCCATGAGTTGCTACGATATACATATAGTAGAACTCCGACTATCCAGATCAATTGGGACCAGAACCCATCCAGATATTCAAATATTCAGATGATATGATAACTCACAAATAAAGTTCTTTAATTTGAAAAAAGCTAAATTTATGTATTTTGTATTAATTTAACCCTTTTGAGACAGCCGAATTCTCTCCTATGCATGTCTACTGAACTGAGTACCAAGAAACTCTTCCTTCCTCTGTGTACGGACCATTTTTGTACGGCATCCGTGGAGAAAGTTGTCGCAGGTAAAAAACATTCACACTCAGCTCCAACCTTTTTCGACCCCTCCTTGCAGGGACCTCGTCATATTCTCGGACTCCTAGGGCAGTTAAGCTCAACCCTTCACAGGTTTAGAACCTTCCCAGTGGCAAGGGTTTGCGGTCAACTAATTGTTTATCTGTTGGTTTTACTACATGTATATTTGTTGCTTGCTCTTAAATTGTAGACTTAGAAGTGAATTTCTTGTTTTTTGCAGTGCATTTACAAATTTTAAACCAAAATCTACCATCAATATTAACATTATCAAACATTGGTATGTTATTTATCTTGATGTCAAGATTTAAGTTAATATTGATGGTAGAATTTCGCTTAAAAGTTGTAAACACTCACCATAAAACAAGAAGTTCAATTCTGATTTTATATCTTTTGTTAAAGCAACAAATATTTATTTAGCAAAATCACTGTATCATATGACCTTGTATGCCCTTGCCACGAAGAGGGTGCTATCCGTGGGCAGTGGTAGAGAGAGGACGTTTCTAGCTCTCGCTCCTGAGGGTTAAGTGAGGAGGGATCAACTCAGTGAAACATGATGCATGGGGAGCGGGCCGAAGAAGCTGTTAGCACAGTGGAAATTAAGTGCTCTCAGTGCAAACGTAAATTGAGAAACAGAGTCCAGTGCCGAGAGTGTAATGATTGGTTCCACTTAAGGTGCACAGGATGCGCAATTGAGGAATGTGCCCACGACGGTTGGAGATGCGGAGGGTGCGAGACCGAGGTAGCGCACCGTGCTGCGAAGGCGAGGGAGGAGGCAATGGAGGATCTCAAGGTTCAGCTGCTGGGAGCGAAAAGTTTAATTGAAAGCCTGACATCTGAAAAAGAAGAAATGGTGATCCAAGTTCATAAACTCATTGCAGAGAATGAGGAAATAAGAGCATTGGTGTAGCTACACAGGGGTGTTCGGTTTAGGGATGCGGCGGCTGGCTCGTGCGAGGCTGTTTGGAGTCCGAGGACACCGAGGGGTATGGGGACCAGTATAGCGGTGGATTACAGCACCATGTGCAATGGAGACCACAATTCCAGGAAAGAAGCCGGGAGAGAGGGGTTAGATTGCTTGTAGGGGGGGCTTTCGACAGGAGCCCGGGCACTTAGATCTTCTCGGTCCATTGTGCCAACCCCATGCCTGTCTGCCACATGCAGACAGGCATGGGGAAAGAGCGCCATGGTGAAGGTATGTATGGTCACCCATCCAACCGCCATCCGGGCCCAACATTGCTTAACTTTGGTGATCTTACGGGAACCGGTGTGTCAATGTGGCTGGGCCCTTGCCCCAGGAGAGAGGGGACTGGAAGGAGAAGGATACATGGCCAGGAAGGCACTTATGTGGTCAACCAACCCAAGCCGATGGCTGACCATGGAGGGGACGGTGATGGAAGCAGGGGGAAGGGAAAGGACTGGCGAGGAAGAGGAGGGGAGGACGGGGTAATGGGCAGCAAGAGAATAGTGAAAGTGATGGGCTCTGCTAGGGTGAGAGTGATGGGTGACTCCCTGCTGAGACACTTGGTCGCTGAACAAGGACAGGTCATAAACTGTTTTCCAGGAATAAGGACTGAGGAACTGGAAAGACAAATAGAAGGGATGAGGGACAGGGAAGAGGAGGAAGTCATTCTCATACACGTGGGGACAAATGACCTCAAGAGAGAAAAAACTTATGACCTTGTCATTGGATGGGTGTGGGACATGTGCACAGTGACCAAAAGAAAATTTGGCAAGGCTAAATTAATCCTTAGCGGAGTGATTAAAAGAAGGGAAGTGAGGGACAGAGCGATAGATTATGTAAATGAGGGCTTGGAATGGGTCTACGAAAAATTAGGTTTGTATTTCGTTGACCCAAATTGTTGGGTTAGTTCGAGTGATCTTGGAAGAGATGGCTTGTACCTTAACAGGAGAGGAGTGAAAAAACTTGGTGATCTGGTGAAGAATGTAGTGCATTACTATGGTAAAAAAACTAGATCAGGTTTGGGGATGTGTAAATGATGGGAGGGCAGTCGATAGCAGCATTGGCGAAAATGAGACGACAACAAGGGAGCAAGAAAACAACCATTGGTCACATGAGATGGAAACTGGTCCAATTAAGGTGAAAGAAGGCAGGAATAAACATGACCATGTTCCGGATAAAACAATTTCTGATGTTTCTGAGGGACTTTATGCTGAGAACTGGAAGGGAAATAAGTTCATGTGCTCATGTGCAAGTCTTTCGGTTGTTAGGGAGCCATTAGATGGAGCTGTCGAGCAAAAAGTTTCATAAGTGAGGAAGTTTCACAACAGAGGTTTCATATTAAGGGAACATGAAACCCTTTAAAACTGTCCAATTTGGTCTGCTTTGTTTCATGGTTGCAATTACATGTTTGGATACAGGCAAATGAAACCTAATTTGGTAAGATCCGTGAAATTTGGTTAAGATCTATTCCCAAAATTGAATTTCTTGCTCTAATTCATGGCACTTGACCAGCAGGGATGTTTCAATTAATGCTTGGCACATTTTGTAATGATGTTTATTGTCAGTTCATCTTCCACAAACAAGTACCAGCTTATGCAGTAGTATTGCTTACTAAAACATCTGCTGTGATTTATAGTAAATATTTTCCTTTGCAAACTAGTTTTCTTCTAAAATAGAATATCCCTAGACATGAACAGAGATTAACTGAAAATAGTTTTGAGATTCTATTAAATATCAGAAAGCTATTGGTATTAGGAGTTACATACATATTGTATTCATTCAGCCATTTGAAATTATAAATAATAAATTTACCCTTCTTTTTCATCATCTAAAGAGTGCAAACCCCCAAAAAATGATTTTAAATTGTGGATTTTTGACTTTTCGGAAAAGTGACCTCCGGTTCTCACGCCATAACTTTTTAACAGTGCATCTGATCTGGAATCTGACGAAAAATTCATACCGGGGAATTGAATTTCCCTATAAGTTGCACCCCACCCTGTATTTCTACGCCTCATAGTTTTCTCACCAGAGGGCCTCAAACTCTAACTTTAGAAAAAAAATTCCAGATTGTCGCAGTTTTTCGACTCTAGTTCCTAAACTAAGAGACCGATCTAAATTTGACCAACAGAGATTTTCAGCCCTTAATGAAGTCTACAACTTCCTGCTTTCCATTTTTTTCTAACCCTCGTAGTTCTCTGGGAAAATGGTGCCAAAGTTGGCTTTTCGTAAATTTCTCAAATATTTCATTCCCTTACATCTCCACAAATGGAGATATGACATTAAAAGTTGACACGCATATGCACTATGACATGCACTTCAGGAATAAGCAGCGAAAACCTGGACTTTTTACCCTAAAGCCACCGAAAAAAATTAAAAATGGCAGATTTTTCGTCTGGTGGCGGCACAGGCCTGTGGTTTTCTGTCGCGAAAACGTGGAATTTTTTTATCCAAAAACCACCCAAAAAAATTAAAAATGGCAGATTTTTCATCCAGTGGTGGGGCGCAGTCCTCTGGTTTTCTATCCGTTGATTTCCAATGGTAGGTTCTTTTTCCATTCTGACGAATTTCTTCTGTTTTTATTAAAATTGCCTAGAGATCAATACCTTTCACATTTTCCTTACTCTCACGATAAACTCACAACAACCCCTCAAAGTCAGAATTTATGAAGCGGCGTAGGTGAGTTAACTGACTGATAAGTCGTATAAGTGAGGAATTTCCTACCATAGGACCGGAAAAAACGGTTTATAACGGAGTTCATCGTATAAATGAAAAGTTTCATAAGGGAGGTTGGAAATACATGGGGTCTTATGGGGTAATTTACCGGACCAAAAAAAAAACTGTGTATAAATGAGGTCGTCGTATATAAGAGGGTCGTATATCCGAGGTTCTACTGTATTTGACCAGAAAAATACTAATAAATTCTATAAATATATTAGGAAGAAAAGGGACAATAATAATGACATATCAATGCTTGTTAGGGAAGATGGGAAAGTTATTTTAGATAACAAGGTCAAAGCGGACGAGCTAAATAAATGGTACGCCAGCAGCTATAAGGAAAAGGCTGAAAAAATAAGTTCGTTTTAACTACCAATAATGATTACAATGATAGCATGTTATTATCTGGCAGTGGAGAGTACAATTTTGACCATATTAGTGTGTCAGATAGTGAGATATTAAAATTAATATGCAAACAGCGGAGAAATAAATCAGCGGGACCTGATAATGTATCCATAGATGCATTAAAACTAGGTGATGAAGCAATAGTTCCTTACATAAAAAGACTTTTCCTCATGACTTTAAATAATGGAAGCTTGCCTTTCGACTGGAAATTGGCAACCGTCGTACACATCTTCAAGGGAGGAGATAAACTAGAGTAGAAAACTATAGACCTGTAAGCCTAACTTCTGTAGTGTGTAAATTAATTGAAAAAACCATTGCTAGGTACTTGCGCGAGTTCTGGAACAAAACTAACAGGCTATTCAAATACCAAAATGGATTCAGGAAAGACTTTTCTTGAGAAACCCAATTGCTAGGATTATGCCAAGATATTGCTGAAGTCCTAGACCAAGGTAGTGAAATTGATGCGGTGATAATTGATTTCAAAAAAGCTCGTGACATGGTACCACACCTTAATTTGATAGAAAAAATAGAGAGGTTACAAATAGATGGCAGGGTAAAAATATAGATTAGAGAATTTTTGAAAGGAAGGTCACAGAGAGTGTAGGTGAAGATTTCTCCGGTGATACTGAAGTAACATCTGGAGTTCCCCAAGGCGTTTTGGGTCTGTTATTGTTTTTAATTTACATAAATGACATGCATGTAGAAGTTGACTCCAAAATTCGTCTTTTTGAAGATGACTGTATTATATATAGAAAGATAAATAACAAGGAGGACCAGTGTACCCTTCAAAATGATATAGACAAACTGTCCTCATGGATAACAGTAAATAAAATGTAAGTAAACATGAATAAATGCAAACAAATAACATTCACGAGAGGGAAAAATAAAGAAAATATGTAGGTCATATATTCTGCTCGGAGAAAATATTGACAATTGTAAACACCTGGGAGTTAATTTTAAGTCAAAACTCGATTAGGGAATACACATCGATAAGGTTGTAAGAAAAGCTTTTAAATCTCTGCACTAGGTGATGAGAAATATTAAGGAGAGTAATAAAGAAACCAAAGAAATGGCCTACAAGACTATGGTTTGTCCGGTATTAGAATATGCAACTGCAGTGTGGGATCCTCATACAAAAACAGATATTTTCAAGCTGGAGAAAGTACAAAGGAAGGCAGCCAGGTATGTTTTAGGCAGGCACAAAAGGTGTGACAGTGTCACAGCCATGCTGGGGTATCTGGGTTGGAAACCTTTGAAATTAAGGATGAACATAAACAGGTTATGCGGGATATACAAAGCAATTACAAAAGAACGGGCTTGGGAGGAAATAAATCAAAGGCTAGACTCACCCTGCTACATAGGAAGAAATGACCACAAGTACAAAATTAAATGTAGAAAGCAGAAAACGGGTATCTTGAAGCAATCTTTCTTAAATAAAGGTATAAAGGAGTGGAATGAGTTGCCTGAAGTAATTTTTGAGATCTTTCCTGCTAACGTTAAAATTTTTAAAAATAAGTGTTCCTCGATTCTATAATGGTTTATTTGGAAGTGTTTTGAAAATTTCATGTGTATTTTTTAATGTTTATGTTAATGTTACCACCAGGCAACTGCCTACTTGTAATGTTTTGTAATTAAATTAAATAAATTAAATACAAGGGAAACTGCTTTGTAACACCTCCGCTTACTTCACCAAAAATGTTGTATACGAAGACATCTCTGATAATTAGATATTATGTATATATTTTTTATCATATATAGTTTTCATTAAAAAAAATAAGAGGAAGGATCCAAGTAACTGCTCCCGGATTCCGAGGGTAAAGCCTGATCCCTGCAACGTTGGGTCCCGAAACGTATGAACTGAGTACCTGTGAGTGCCAGAAAACGGGGAAAGCATAGCATCGCAAATATGCGACGTTCGTTCGTTTGCGTAGAAAAATCTTCGTCGCATATTTTCAACATTTGTCTTCTTGGTCAGGAAATCTACTGTCGCATATATCCGACGTTCGTAGTGAAAGGGTTAATGACTACAAAAACAATGATGTTTATATTTGTGAGTGAAAGGCCTATGACTCATCGTCTGCCTAGGGGGTAGTGCTGTCGCTGCACTATACAGTTTTTCAGTAGGAAGGGACTCTGAGGGCCCCGAAGGGAGCACTCAGTTGGTTTTAGAATGCTGCTCAGCTAAGATTTCGCATACTGATGAGAATCCTTCGCAGTGGTAGCTTTGCAAAGCCAACATTCAAGGTGGGACCTTGACAGACCCTGAGGTCCTTGTGAGTGCTCCGTTCACATTGTTGAATTTTACTTACCATCATATTCATTGGGAACATACTTTGGCAGGGGGAAGAAGACCTTAGCCCTCAAGAATTAGTAAGCATATCATCATGAGGGCCGAGCCCTTAGCCCCTGCATAATTTGGTGCTCAATTTTCATGATTTGATCTCTTACTCCATTGGAGTACACACCACTCAACTTCCACTTAAGGTAGTGGAGGATACAAGTGATTGACCATAGTGCGTCATAGATGTCCAGAATCTTTCTGACTTATTTTAAGTGTTTATACGATTTCTTTCATTATGCACTGTTTTGAGGTAAAAATGATTACACAGCATGAAGTTTTTATTAAAAGCTTTATTTAGGCGCAAAACACATTTCTTTCGTACATTGCTGAGACAGTGGTTGCCACATATTAAAAAAAAAAACATGTTATCAATGAGATGATGTGGAATTGATACATTTGTATGGAATAAAATACAATATTTGCAAATTTGAAGCTTTAGAGAAGATACCTTTATTGTGATACACCTAAAAAGTAAGTATAACTTTACTACTCTTCTGCGCACTTCTTGCAAACAATAACATTGCTTTTACAATGACCACATATTTTTGTAGCACCTTGAGCTGCTATATTTTGTTTTGTTCTTGATACAAAGACCAGCTTGGCATTTTTTGCTTACCTTACCAACTTGAGGAATAGGTCCCAGCGACCGAACTGAGGATCTACCTTTCACATAGGGAGCGAATAATTACTCAACAACTTTCCAGATGAAAGTTTGACAGGACATGGTGGAGCCATAAACAAGCCTGTACAAGGTGTGTGCCTTTATCATTGCTAGTTCAAGCATGTTGTAAAAGACGTGAACGGGTCAACGGTGAGTCATCGCTCGGACCCTGTATTTGCGGCACATCTGATCTACTATCTACTCCACTTGGTTTCTTTGTTTCTATCTACTCCACATTTTGTTTGGTTGTAGAAAACTACATTCTTTGGTTTCTTTTTTTCAGATGCCTCATTTATTGTAACCCCTGTGTAGATGGAAGAGCCACAGCTAGAGCTGTGCCCTCAAAGATTTTGTAGAACTCGACCGACAACAGCCCAGTAGTCACCATGGCCGACACCACATAACACGTTGCCAACATCAGCAACATGTGAGGAACCTGATACGGGTTCCAATATTTAATTGTGAATCAATGTCATATTTGTTCAATTGTAAGAAAATAAAGGAAACTGGATTATTCCATTTGCTATTTACCTTCGTCATTCATAACTCCCCCTTGTCTACCACCATGAGATCGAACTGAGCATCCACGTCATGGTGCTCTCCATTTCACTTACGAGTACGACCAGCTTCCCCGTTCACGAGTCTCTGTTAGAACAGGAGCAGGTTCATGCTCCTCATCACCTCCATCGCTTTCTTCGTCTTCACTGAAAGACGGTGGAGGTGTGCACCCATCAGAGCTTCCATCAGATTCCTCCGATACATCTCTTCTGCTTGTAACCACGATGGCGAGATGTCTTGCAACGCTTGGTGTATCTCGTCCTCCATCAACCCACACCTGCGAGCCATCGTGCCCTTCCAAGCCAGTGCCAGCTGAGTGACTGAGCAAATTAGTGAAGGGCAGCGACTATTACGAGGCAGACAGTTGCATGCGAGTTGTGACTTATCGAGTTGACATATTCCCCGGACTCGAGTGTTGCAGTGATAGACGACACAGTGGGCAACTGGAGATCGGGAGAGACGGGTGAGTGGCACGACGCCAGCAACAACAGCTCCATGCATAAGTGGTGTGTTTTTGTGGCACAGACGATACAATGCGCAACGCAACAAAGTACATTTGCATTTGATAACTACTAAAGAAAATTTCACTAGCAACCGATTATCAGACTGTAGTTTCCTAAGTGTCCCACACTAACACGAAAGCGTTGTAAAGCCTCTTCTCATGACACGTGCAACAAAATAGTGTCATAGTTTTAAGGTAAAGTACATTCTATGGTATTTGACTGTACCAACAGCAGAAATGGTCAAAATATTTATACATCGGTGTAAAACAAGCAAGCAGTCAATTGACCGCTCTCAGTCAGAGTAGGTAAAACACATGATTTCTCATGACCTTTGTCATCAAAAATATTATTTACTTCATTCCTGATTATTTCATTCCAAAAGATTAAAAGTCAGAAAACCTCAATCTCCTAATTTAAATAAGAAAAAAATTATATGCAAAAGAAAAACGCGAACCATCAATTGACCGCCGATGGTCGTTCTAGTGTTAAAGCACAAGTTCTCAAAGTGAAAAACATCCTCCCATTGCAAACTGAAAACATTGAGTGTGCCAAAAATGGCACTTTGGGTGATCCAGTAAAATGCAATATTGTTAATTTGACTATTTTTGTGTTTATCTTTAAAGCCTCTCAATTTGCATTTCAATGAAATTCTCTGTCCACATAGGCATTTAATGCTAGAAAAAGATTGTATGACACCAGAAAACATTACCGAAGCTGTCCCAATGTATATGCTTACCTGAATTCATAAGCCTAAAGGACTGCCAGCGAGCAACTGTGAAACTACAGCCTCACTAAGGAGACTATCTCTGTGGCCGAGTGGCCACACTGTATTCTAAGATCCAGCACAAGATAAATGAAAAACTTACCTCCAGTATCATTTCCTTGAAGGTGGAAAATCTGTGTTTGAAGTTTGCCAATATCTTCTGGGACACATGGAGATGAGATTACAACTGCTTCACCACCACTCAACTTAGCCACCAATAAAGAATGTGGCCGATTCAAACTGGTATGCCTACATACAATAATGTCTTCATCCACATCCAATACACCAAGTGAACTCTCTTCAAAATCTAGTTGTTTTCCAATAACTGACAGCTTGATTCTTGACAAACTTTTGTTTCCTAGACATTATGTAATAAAAAAAGAAAAGATGAAGTAATGACAAATTTTGCACAAAAAAATTTCATCATGAGGTAATATTTCTCAAAATCAATTGTTATGTCACAAAAGAAGGTCCATGAAAATTCTTATTTGTGAAATAAGAAACAGGTTGTCCTGCATGAGTACCAATAAGAAGATTGAAGTTAATAAAATATCAACCATCTTATGCAATACTCTTTGTCTTAAAATCTAACACTAACAACCTCACACAGTGACATTATCCATTATGATATGTTTAATTTTTTCAGTTAATTGTTCATTAAACTGAAATACAATACATAAATTACCTTCATAATTGAGAGGAAGTTTGGGTCATATTTGCAAAAAATCTAGAATTTGGCATGTACTGCATGCCTTTGAAGATAATATGTGATGCTGACATAAGGCCACAACAATAATTATTTCAAAAATGACATCAATGATTGTGTGCATTCATGAGTAACAGTGTAAGATATAACTCAAGCGAGTGGAAGTCCGTTATAAAAAAATCATGTTACTTGACCACGATTCAAAACCAGATCTCCAAATTGCCTGTTATGCAAGTTATGGCCATTTGCAAAATCCCTGGTTTCAGCCTAAATTATAGCTAGATTATCATTGTCAGATATACTGAAGAATCTCCCCCATGACCTTGACACTAGCCATAACTGATACCATAAACAGATATTGTACCGCCATCCCTAAGCATGTTAAAAAAACAAGCCATCTTAACCAATGATGCATTTCTTAGGGGGTTTATGCAAACTAGATCTTCATCTACATACTACCCTGAAAGCCACCACAGAGGCATGTGGTATTGGGTGCTATGACACCAGCCATGAAAGAGGATGGAATAAGGAAAAGGAGGGGGGAGAGGAAAGAGGTGAATTTTATGTTAATGGTATGTCTTATGTTAGTATTACATGCATTTATTTAAACCTCTAATGGTGCTAATAGAACATACCTATACACTAATAGATGTTCTCATGTTCAGCCTACACTGAAGCACATGAGGCATAGTTGAGTGAGATGACCCATGGTTGCTAGAGGATGAACCCAACTTAGTTTATTTAAGCTACCAACTTTTTAAATGATAATCAATACAAAAATGATTCTGCGAGCATTTACTCTAATAGGAGAAAGATGTCAAGACCTGGCTAATACATCTGGCAATTGGGATATCCTGGTTTTAATGACAATGAAGAAATATGATATTTTCATGGGTAATTGCCACACCAGTGGCTCGCCAACTTTTGCCCCAGGCCCATAACTTCAAAAGTCATAAAATAGGAGTCATACATTTTCATTCCTCTTACCAAGGTTAACTAAATAAGGATGCACTGAAGTCTCTTGTTGACTGTTGAGCACAAGATGCTGCCCATCAACAGAGAATGGACGTTTAGGTAAAGAGAGACAGAATATCCCCCTAAAAGTTTCAGGTTCATTTCTTCCAGTCTCAGCACCAAAATCAATCAAAACTTCAACCTGAAAATATAACCTCAATTACAGTTCTATCCAAATGCAGGGTACCATTGAGCATCAAAATAAATATGTACGTCTTTTTACTTCATGGCAATGATACACAGCCACTATGTCCTGCACTGAAAACATTATTACACGACATATTGACTCAAACCAAAAGGTAATGGGAGTATATTTTGACTTGTCAAGAGCATTTTATGAGGTTGAGCATGAAAAACTTTTCTACAAATGTGATTTCATGGGTATTAGAGGTCCAACTCAGCAGTAGCTGAGAAGGTACCTCAAAAATCATCAACAAGGGTAGCCATCCAGAAGAATGGGAACAACTCCCTCTCTTTGCCATTAAACAATGATAAAGGTGTTCCTCAAGGATCAGTCTTGGGTCCAATCCTCTTTTTTAATTTAAAATAATGATTTCCTGAATAAATTGCAGTTAAACCCTCACAGTAACTATGTCATGTTTGCCAATGGCGTGGGTGTAGTGTTGCAATTTTACAGTACTTTTAAAACTTTAGTGTTGAACTCTTTACAAGAAGTTATTGCATTGGGTGAATCCATAACTCAAGGCATGGACAAGATAGTTTGATGCTGGTAATAGCAAAAAGTATGAAATAAGGGAATAATAAGAGAGAGTAATATGCTCTCAAAATCTTTTTATGGAACCAATTTTGTGATTTTGCTAAACTTCCCTAGATATATTCCAAGCTGTCATAAAATCTGGAAAATTCAAACAAAAATTCCAAAATTATGTTGAAATGAAAGAGAATTGCTATATTTTCAAGGATTTATCCCAGTTTTCCAGGATTTCAAGGAGGGGTGGCCTATAATTCACGGATTCATGCGCTAAATTGTGGAAGTTCAATGGCAATTGAAGAGAAAATTTCGTACTTTTCCATAGATTTGGGAAATCTGTAGAAAAGTACGAAATTCTCACTTCAATTTGAGGGGTTACCTACCCAGTACATATATTATTACACACGTAGAGAATTAAATTGACAGCTAAAATGAGCATGCACAAATTTCCTGCTGCCACAGAAGAGAGAAATGTGTCATGGAACCACTGCCATGAATTTCCAGCTTTGTGGAGGTACAGTGGTGGAAGAAATTAACGCAAAATTTTTCGCGTGCCTGAATGCGGCATTTGCAGGAACTTCTTGGAACAGCACTTACGACGAAAGACTGGCAACACTGCGGAAAGCCTCGTGAACCGCAAATATTCTAAGTGCGTGGTGGAAGTTACTTCTTTCGGAGCTAAGAACTAAGTCATAAATTGCCTCGTTTTCGATCGTTCTTCATAATTCATCTCAAGTTCTCTCTCGGTGTTGCATCGTGTTGCATCGTGTTTGTCTTGGCATCTTTCTTACATTGATATTTATCATATTTATGGCAAAAAGATCCAGATCAAAAAATTTATTATCTATTATTCATCCCATCCAACACTAAGATACATGAAATCTTTATAATATATGCTAAAATATAGGACATTTACTGTGATCGACCTTTCGAGAACCTTTTTATATTACGCGTCCTGCGCCTCTTTCACCCAGCGAATTGAAATTAAGAAACAAATGTGGAGCTACTTCCAAAAGCACTAATTGAAATAAGTATTTTCACTACGGGACGTAGTTTTTTCACACTTATCAATCTGTAGATACAGGAAATTCTGATCTTCATAGGGATATAATTATCTACATCGCTCGCCACCTAGTATAAATGGATCCTTCGTCCGAGTGGATATAGACAATAAAGCATTCCTAAAGATACCATTTCCGAAAATAAATACAAATATTCTCGCATCAATACCGAATAGTTTCGGCATATTTTTCAGACTTAATTCTTATTACAGGGAGCTCTGTGACCAGTTGGTCATTGTGATGATTCATTTAACAAATATATAGCATACGAGTAAGCAAAATAATAATAAACATAAAAATATCATCTTAATTCCCATTAAGATATTAATGAAGGATAAACTATTCGTTGACACCTGTCTTCATGACCATGCCTGCGCTGCACTTTTCAGCATTAAAAAAAAAACTATTAAAATCGACTTTTTAATTTGTTGGGAAAGATCATGAATGTAATTAATAAATCACAAATGAAATTAATCACTATTTACGCGTTGATGGTGCAGCTGTATTGCGTATCTGAAATGCAATACGGAGGTCTGCGTTTTAATTCCTTCCACGTAAATGAGTTTTAATATCAATATTCTCACATTTGGGGCAATTAATACATGTGGGGTGTAGTTGCAGTGACTGGAAAGGAATATAACTCGCCGTGAATACGTTATTTGATTGTATGAATTCGCATATCCCAATGGTCGGTCAAGTGTGTTAGCCAGTTGCACCAGCTCACCATCTCAATTTTTGGCAAATTTTAGCGGTGACTTATATCTCTTTGCACCTGTGCACATGGTAACAAACCGAATAATTTGCGCATCTCGCTGTGATATGAGAATTTGCCAGTTTACGCAGGTTGGAAATGCAGGTAAGAGGAAAAAGCAAGCGATTTTCGCCGACATCAAAGCAGAAAGCTGTGGTGTGCAGAATATGGTGTTGTCAGACGCGATAACTCTTCTGCCAAAGATCAGGAATAGAGGCCCCGTCATTCAGCTCACTGGAAGGAAGTGGCTTTTGACTTACTCTTCCAACCCTCAAGAATTTGTATGCGGCCTCCACATTTCTCTAAGCACGATGAGTCTCTCCTCTCCGGTGCAACGGGCTATTCGGAAACTTATGCGCCATTCACAAGAGCAGAACACTCCAACGCTTCGGAAGTTCAGTCATTGTCAAACTTACTGGTGACTACTACCACTTTGAGGCCCATATCGATAGACGGACAAGCAGAGATTTATTTCACCATTTACGGTGAGTTTTCACCTTTTCTGAGAGTTAATACGACCAAATTGGATGATGATAGGATTCGCCTTCTTTTAAAAATGGGCTGCGTGATTTTTTATTCTCTTTGTTCAGTGTTGGTATGTAAAAAGGATTTTACAATAAGAAATAATGCACTGGATCACCCTCACAACAGACGTAAGATACTACGAGACCATGAGCCTCGCAGCTGTTTTTGTGAGCGGGCGAATGGAGTAACCCTCATCCACAGCGAGGGGGAAAGGAGGGAAAGAAGGCAGATACCAGCTTGATGCGTGGCCTGACCTGGAGCTGCAGTGCTTGGACGCAAGTCTCTTTGCTTGATCATAAGCAAAGGAAAAACGATAAGCAAAAATATCCCACATTTCAATTCAATAGCGAATCTTTAAATGAATTCTGAGATATAATGAATGAAGAGCAGGCAGGCAGGCAGACCTAATCTGAATAGAACCACAACTGAAGCTTCCGCATAGTAGAGTGAAAAACGACAATTATTGATTTGTAATGTTATCATCGTTAGTAGCCGATGAAGTGTAAAAGGAACTATTTCATCTTCACCATTTAAATGCGTGGCTTGTACAACCTACTTCTGAAAGGAGGTACACAGCTGGACTCTTCTATAAGCACTCCTTTCAGCTCTATCATCTCGGAAATAACCACGCACAAATAAGCTGAATCCAAGGAAGAAAAACGATTATTATTTTGGGAAATTAATGGGCTTATCATTATTTATACAAAATACATAACATAAATCCATCACATAGCATCCGTGAGAGAATCTTATTTTCACTGTCTTAGCTTAAAGTAGGTAGATACATATATTATGCCTGACCCAGAGAAAGGATCATCTTCTCACAAAATTTTATTCCTCTAATTTCAGTATCCGGTGCAAATGTTTGCGCAAGTTGCACACTTCCTTAGTGTATGCATCAATCAGTATTACTGATGATTAAACATCGCTCACGCTTCAGTTAAAGAGTTCTTCAGTTAGGAAATAATATAGAAAAATGCGCTATGAAGCTTCATAGGGTTAGTCCAAACTGCACGAAAATTTTGCAAAGACACTTCATTGCCTAATCATTCATTGGAAAAAAAGAACGGCAAGTTAGTTGTCGCGATGTAAATTTCCGCGAGGCTTAGATGGGAGTTTGATTCTTCCGAGTTTCGGGATTTCCGCTGTGAAAAGATGAAAACGATGTGGAGGAAATCCCAAAAATTGGAAGAATCAACCTCGGACAAATTAGTTGCGTTAAACTGTGTGCACCTTGTGGGCATGAATACACATTTAAGTATACTTTTAAGAATTATAACTTCGTAAATCATGCAAGTACGTCACAAGAGTTCATCTTAATTTAAGGAAATGAAAAAGAGCTTCATCGCGATGTTTTTGAAAGATACTCGTTCATACAAAATTAGATATTACGAAGTGCCAATTTTTCCGGTCCTGTCGACTTCGTAATTTTGAGTTTCAACTATAGCATGAGTAAAAAAGACATGATAGTTCCAAGGTTCATTTGTGAGGTGGATTCTAGTACCTGAAGAGGACCATCAAATGGAGGTGGCCAGGAACACTGCATTAGGCGACTGCTACCATCATGAGTGCCACCCTGATCTCTTTCGAGCCACACCAAATGAGAACCATCTGGGCTGAATCTAGGGGAACGAGGTGATATACCACCCTCACCACCTCTCAGCACACCTACCAAAGGAAAATTTAGAGATTTCAAAGATACATTCATGTTCATTCATCAATTGACTGCCTAAAAGGACTACAAAAAAGAACTAAGACACCATGCCTGTTAGATGATTTCAAGCTAATTCACATTCAACTTAAGCCAACAGTATTTTTTTCCATAACTTCACACAGGTTTCCATAACTTAACCCAAGTTGTACTAAGAACACTGCCATTGAAGTTATTGGAATCAGGTGTAGCATTATGGAAAAGCTTCATGATTGAAAAGAAAAACTTTGTGAATTCCACATAAATACACTTTTAATACGACCTAGGTTTCATCGCTGAGTGACATCATCAGGTCTGCCATTGCGATTGCTGGGAAAGCACATAAACTTAAGCTGACTCAATGCTTATGTAAATGTGGGGTTAATTTTTTCCATAACTAGTATTTATGAAGAAATAAAGCAGTAATGTAAAAGAAGAATGGAGTGGATAGGTGCAACAAACCATTCTCCAGACTGATGATTGTTGATGATAATGGCAATTTAATACTGGGTAGAAAATAGCTACGAAAAAAAGAGATTCCCAAGACTAGGAATCAAACCACATACACTCTGCTTCCCTAGCCACTGAGCACTCCACTACATTACCCAGCATTTCCAATTCCAAAGACAACCTTTAGAGCAAATTCTTCACGTGGGATCAATCTCCTTGAAAACAATGGCAGAGTTAGTCATCAAACCATTGGTACCTGCACTCCTGACCCAGTTGGAAACCCGAGAAGAATTTACTCATACAATTTGCCGGGAAAGCACATGATCCTTCAAATTCTGGAGCATCTATTGAAAATATGTACAGTGGTAACAAAACAAGGAGGCAGAGGCACAAAAGATATTTTACAATGGAAGAATGATTGCTTGCAAACTAGCTCTACATGGGTGAGTAAAGCAGTCTCCCTGTTCAACTACCTGGGTTCCTAAGGTCTAAAACTTTTGTTACAAACTTCCAAATGCTCAATTCAAATAAAATGCTCAATATGGCTCCCAGTCAAATTGTTTATATGATCTTCTCCCGATGGGTTGCAAACACAATCAGCATACTTTGAAGCAGCTTTGCTCAGATAGTAAACACTGTCATTGTCGTTATGTGCTGCTGACACTTTATCGCCCTCACATGTTAAGTGCAATATGTTGGAAGCTTTGCCTACCATGTTCACTCCTCTCCCCTCAGCTCCTTTTGCCAAACACTTCCACGTGCACATTCCCCTCCTTGATATCACGCTTTGCACTGGCAACTACCACCAAGTTTTGCCACCACTGTGGCTGTCATGTGCCCTTTCTGTTTATCCAATGTAGCACTAATAAGGCGAAGTTGAACTTTGAAGAAGCCACTGCCCACAAGAATAGATCTTGTAAACAGTCATACACTAGTACTCATGAAGAAATAAAGCCAAACCAACCAAAAAGTCATTACCAATGAAAGATTTTCACAACTGCCAAAATGAAAGGCAAGAGAGACATTTTTGACACATTCTTTGCCACTCATTGCAACAGTTAAGAAAATTTTGCATTGCTATAAAAAAGGATGTGGTGTTAAGACTTTCTCAAAACCTTGTCAGGATTTTTGATTCCATGTGCTTAATGGGAGATATTACTCACATATTTTCCCAGAGGGATTGGCATGGAAAATGATTCCCTCACGGTTTGTGCAGAACATCAGACCAAGTCTCCTGGGCTCACTCTTCCATGCCACTCCAACCACACCACCAGACTCATCCTCATCAACGTCCATATCTCCAGTGGCCGTCCCCCTCTGGGCCTTCTGGTTGGGGACCCATGTCACTTGCGCAGGAGAGTAACCCTCAGGGAGGCCCTCTTCCCATGTCACAGGCGCATCTGTTTCAATATCATACACTGCAACAATGGGCTGAGACTTTCCAGTCAACTGCTCACCCCAGTCTTCAACAAAGTCATATTTAGTCCCCTGAAAAAATGAAAAGCCAAATACAAACACTCATTCTTATGATTTTATGATTTAAGAGATAAAAACTAAGATAAAATAAAAAATCAACAATTTACATGTGACCATATGAGACTTTTCATGACTGGAAAAAATTGTAAGATGGGATAATGAGGACTAATCAAGTTTCAAGAAATGTTCACATTGAATGCTCACACTCCTTGCTTTCTCAAATTGAGGATAGTACTTATGATCACAATGTGTTAAATAAGCACAACAGGAGCACATCACAGATAAGAATAAAGTGTTATCAATCATGTAAATGACACATTGCCAGTAAAACAAGCAAGAGACAGCTATTAAAAAACCTACCAGAATCACAAGAAATCTGCTTCTTGTGTCTATGATGTAGACATGTTTTTTCCCATCATCTAAAACATTAAATACCATTTTTTCATGAATCTAAGACCCCTTTTTTGGAACTCCATGAGGGAAACAATTTCATCTTGAATAATTAATGATAGTAATAAATAATAAAATATTTAAGGATTCAGTTCACCATCTGAGCATTATGTAGAAAGAGCAAAAAATAGTAAATGCGAACATATTAAGCAGTAAATATGTACCTACACTAGTGAACGTAAATATCTACACCATGCAATCCAATTAAAGTCGAGGATTTTGTTTCTGATTGTTCGATGAATACACTTTTCTTCATAAGTCCAGAAGGGAAAAAACAGTTGATACGTGCAAATACCGTAGTTTAGAAGACCAAATACTTAAGGATCTAATTTGAAATGTTTACTATGTTAACCGCTGAGTGGCAAGGTATGTATGCATTATCATATGTAGATAATGGCATACTTGAACACCCAGAGAGAAAATAATTAGGAATAAATAAAAGTTTTGAAAATAAACAATTAAAGTTTTTAATATTATAAAATAATTTAAAATTAAATATAAAAATCTGAAGCTACTAGAATTGACATCTCTTTCAATTTAATTTATTGATTGAATTGACAAAAATTAGTGTATTGATAATTTATACAACCTCAAATAAAATAACACCAATACAGCATTTTTTCTACATCTTTGTGTGTTCTAAATGCACATTTTTAACATGCATGCAAGTTTTCTCAAATTAAATTCTGAAAGTGAGCACCAGTCAACTGTGGCTATGCAAGTTGCTCTGCTCTCAAATGGGTTACAGGCACAGTTCTATATACTGCATCATATGTAAAAAGAAACAGACAGGTTCTCTACGGCTGTAGCCACTGCTACCTTATTCTAAACTCTCCTGCTTCCTATATTATCACACAATGCATGGGAGTTTATTTTTCATGATTTTCTTCATAAACTTAAGGGGTGCATCTTCCACAAGAGTGCGGAAAACATGCATTAATACAGTAATTAATAGCATCTATCCTTTTCTTTCTTTTTTTTCTCAAACAATTACAAAAATTGTTTGAAGTATTGAAGTCATAATTCTTTTTCTTTCAATTTATCATGGCAACAATGGGATGGCACTATACAAAAGGTATCAGCATGAATAATATGTACATAATCAATTCATCCATTTTATTCAATTCAATGTAAATTACTACGTCTATGGATTCTTCCTTACCTTGTTAGCATCATCTAGTGAATCCTCTTGCGGCTTCTCTTCGACCGGCTTCACAGAATAAAAAGGAGTTGCTTTAGGGCGTTTCTTCTCAGCTATATATAGAACCTTTCTCTCACATGGTGACCACTTAAAACTACCAAAATGGCCTAGATGGAATGACAAAGAACAGAAAAAAAATTGACGCTATAATCACTTAACCAAACCACACTGCATTTCAAAAATGATCCAAGTTCTGCACATTCTGATGTGCTGCAAGACCATTTTCAATTTAAAAACATACCAAATCTGAATGCAAAAAATCTTTTAAAAATATCTGAACAATACAGGACAGAAAAAAACTAGATTAACCCTTAGACTACGAAGGGGGATTATGAGAATACCCCAGGCAATCGGAAGTTCAAATGATGTGCCAGAATCATTAAAGAACTCTTACGTGGATGATCATGTCGAGGACTGGTAATTGACAAAGTTTGAAGAGATTCCTGTCAATGCTACTGCCAACATCGGTCCTAGCAATGTTCCTGACAACATCCTTGATGATCTTCCGGCTAACGTCCCTAACAATGATCCTTCCATTGTTCCTGTCAACACTAATGTCGAGGATAGACCAATTAGAACTCTCCGCGATAGCAGAGCACCAATCCGTCTAACATATCATTGATCTACGAGGGGAGGAATGCCCACTTTTGTTCTGTTCTTTACTTTTCCATGACTACGGATTGTTTATGAATCAATAAATCCAATCTGACATTCTTAAAAAACCAGACTTCTCTTTTCATTCGACTCCTGCTAATTAAACTTGGAACACTTTAATCACATAACCTTTGATTTTTTTGGGGATGTTATGCGTCTCAGTAATTATTCTTGGATGATTTTAGAACATTATTATGTAGAAATATTTTATCTCAATATTTATTACATAATTTGGAGAACATTTTTTGGGGGTAACTATATTACCCCTGTTGACTACGAAAGTATCGAAGCAGTTTCATAAAGAAATCCACTCAATTGAGTGGATTCCTTCATGATTGAGTGGATTTACCGACCACTTTATATGACTTACTTAAGTAAGTCATAATGGAAAACTAATATGATGATAGGGGCTGCCTATAACATGTACTACCAGTCAATAGGGAGGATTAGACTTCACTCCAAATATCTTTGTGCATCAGCTTCAGGAGGTATCCTGAAGGTATGAGCGCATCTGCTCAGTGGCGCAGCGAGGGAGGGGTTTTGTGGGATAAAACCCCCCCAGAGCTCAGAGAAATTTTTTTTATAAAAATATTTTAACGTGGCAAATTTTGTAACTAATATTAGGGGGACGGATGACTCACAAACAAAACATCAAACTATTCACAGAACCGAGTTGGACAGTTTGTAGGTCGAGAGGGTGGCGGGTCCATAGCCCACAGTCGTAAAATTTTCTTTCAGATTAACAACACTGCAACGCAGCGCATATGCCACGGTGGTGATTCGAACTACTATGAACGAACGAGTCTGCTGTCGTGGTGGTCTTATATTTTTTATTATTCATTTGTAGCTCTCAGTTGAATTGTTCTGTGTATTCAGTCGTTACATATCACATCTCAACTGTGCTGGCTGCTTCACAAATGGATATTAGGAGATTCTTCAGCCAGAGTGCGGATGCATCAAAGGAAGCTTCAACATCAGCGTGTGCAGGTAAACTCAATCTTCCATTTTTTAATACAGTACAAGCAGTACAGCACAGTTACTTTCAGAAATCTATTTAAACGTTAAAATTAATACTCTAGAGCTAAATTAAGAAATTTTTAAACCTAAAATTAGTGTTTTTGTATTGTTATAGATGTCAAAAACAAAACTCCCAATTTGGAACAGATGGAAGACAAAGACGGACCAAGTAATAGTGCCTTGACAGCTAAAAAACCAAGAATAGAGATGGATATTTCTTCAGCTCCCACTGTTCTACAAATACAGAACTCTACAACAACGTCAACAACTTTTGAATATGATACTGGCCTATACATTGGGAAACAGGTAATAATAAATTTTGTGCGTGTTTTGTTTATTTTTTGAGTTTGATCACACACGCGTGGAATAAGGAAGCGGAAAAAAAGGAATAACAAATTTTAGTGGTTTGTTGTAGTTATCTATCTCCTTTGCAGGTTTTTACGGTTTTTAATTATTTTCTGTTAATTTCAGATTGATGCCAACACTAGGAAACAAGTGGTTTTCTGTTCTTGTTGATGAAACAACAGATGTAGGAACTATAGCACAAATGACATTCTGTGTTAGATTTGTTGAAAATGAAAAAGTTCATGAAGAATTTTTACAATTCATTCCTGTCACAGACATGACTGGAAAAGGTCTGGCAGATGTAATATGCAAAACTATAAATGATCTAAATCTTCAACCTCAATTTATGGTAGGTCAAGGTTACGATGGCGCAGGGGCTATGAATAGTCATATGAATGGAGTTCAAGCTATAATAAAGGAAAAGTACCCGAAAGCCCTATATGTTCATTGTAGTTCACACTGCTTAAATCTTTGCATTTCAGAAGGTTGCTTTGTTCAAGGAGTGCAAAACTGCATGGGTACAATTGAGAGTGCTTACAACTTTTTTAACACACCAAAAAGGCAAGCAGTTCTATCGACACAAATTGAAACAATGGAAAATGACCTAAGAAAGAAAGAAAAGCTGAAAAGAATGTGTCCAACTCGATGGGTTGAACGTCATGATTCTGTTCAATCTTTTGTGGAGTTAATCCACCCTACGCTGATAGCACTGGATTAAATCAAAACCTGGACTGATAAAAAAACAGCTACCGAAGCTCAGCTTCTTCAGTGTGCAATTGAGAAATGTGACTTTTTGATCAGCCTCTTTGTTATTGAGTTTGTGTTTTCACTGATATTGCCTTTAAGTGTGTATTTACAGAAAGAAAATCTTGATCTTTCGGCTGCCATTAAGTCTGCTATGACAGTGGAAAAGAAGTTAGATGAGGCTAGAAAAGAGGCAGTTCAAACTTTTGCGCCTATTTTTCAGAAAGCAAGTGAGTTACATTCAGATCTTGAGATACCTGTCGTGAAACCAAGGACGACAGGGCGGCAGACAATGAGGGACAATGTTCCAGCTAACTCGATTGAAGAATATTTTAGGAGATCACTGTTCATCCCATTTATTATAAACACGGTTGAGGCATTTGGGCAAAAGTTTGAATCGCACAGAGAAATACTGACTAGTTTCCAGACATTATTACAACCCAATCAAGCAAGTGACATTTCAGAAGATATTAAAAAGGTGGCTGATTTTTATGTCCTGGAAACCTCAGGAATAAATGGGGAGATCATAATATGGCAGGAAATTTTAAAGGAAAAGAAGCCAAAAAATGCAAAAGAGACTTTGCAACAATGCAATGCTGGTCTCACTCCCACGGTTCACTCACTTCTTGCTATTTTGGCAACAATACCAGTAACTACATATACTGCAGAGAGGTCATTTTCGTCCCTAAAATTGCTGAAGACATACTTGAGAAATAAAACATCAGAACAATGGACTAAATGGACTTGCTTCAGCCTTTATCCGTCAGAGAATTCTAGTAACAGAGGACAAAGTACCTCACAAGCTATCCAAAAATTCACTTTTTATGAATAAAATTCACACATTTTATGAATAAAAATTTAAGTGATTTTTAAAAAACTGTTTCATTTATTTCAAAACAATAATTACGTGATCTTAAATAAATATTACCTGAAGTAATTTAATAGTATACTATAATTTTGCTTCAAAGCTCTTTAAACTTCCTGTCTATTATTATTATTATAATAAGATACTTTATGTTTAATCCATTTTACTTAATTGGATAAATATTACTTATAGACTAGTGTAAGGATAAATAAAATATCCCTCAGAAAGCCGTAAAACTCACCAATTTGAACCATTTATCTTAAATATTTTTCTGGGGGAGGGCCCCTGCACCTCCCGCTTAACCTTGGCAGGTATTCCATACCCCCCAGTATTAGTTGCGCCTAAAACCCCCCCTAGCCTTAATTCCTAGCTGCACCCCTGCCTCTGCTCCCTTGTGGTGGGGAGGATGCAAGGGGGTGGGAGTTCTAGCAAATGATGCTGTTGGTAAGAGTGTTTAAGGTATTTGAAATGCATCCTTGAAGTTGGTACATAGTACTGATTCGACGTTCGTTGCCTTTTTTGTTTGTGCTATTGTAATAAATGTGACGTAGTAGTGACTAGTCTGTTTTCATTTCAAGTAATTAGTGCTATAAACTGCCAAAAGTAGAAGTTAAATATATTAAAAACAAAAGATGCCAACTCTGAGGGGAAGGGTAGGAGCGGGACAGTGAAAGGCTCATGGCTTCTGACAGGTCGAGGAAAGGGTGGCAATGAAGTTCAGCAACACATAACCAAGCTTCTAAATATTGGTTGTTGTGGTTTAATTTATCGTTTTGGAGTGCATTACATGATATATTGTCAGTCCAATATGTCACGCCGCAACTTATTGCTCCGATAAGCCAGAATCATTCTAGGTGGGTAGTTTTTCATAATGTCTAGTTACAGAATGGATCATTAAGTGCAATAGCAAGAAAGCCCTCAGAGTGAAACAGTAAGAAGGAATTTATTTCCATTTCTTTTTGGCCGTGACACCTACTCCACACTCATTGCTGCCCATGGGAATGTATCGCCCTTATACGGTACCTACCCGAGCTGGAGGCAATCAAGTATGAACCCGATATCCACTATTTAGAACCTTGCACAGAATACAGGAACATGAAGTGAACACTGCTAAGCCTTGAGGGCAACTAAAATTTTCAGAGGCTACACTATTGGATTAATCATCTTATTTAACAGTTTCGCCCGGTTTCCTCCGAGCATCTTAGACCTGAAGATGCTCGGAGGAAACCCAGAAAAACTGTTGTTCAATTGCAACAATGAATGCGGTGGGAACTCGAAAAATGGGCAAGTCAACTAATCATATTTTTATTTTTAAATACTAAAAAATTCAAATTCCGATTCATCCCGAGTACCAATTAATCCATAGTCAGTGACCCCACCAACTGATTACTGCAACACAGGTTGGCACACAACTCTTTAACAGTTTGAGTACCTTCTTTGTACAGATAATTAATTAATACCGAAGGGCCTTTGTGAACAACCCTGAGTAAAACATAACCTAAGCACATTTCCCATCATTTCATATAAGGTCAACATGAAAAACAGAGAATGGCCCAAACAAGAATGCAAGCATCCTAAATGATCCAGAGACCAATGTAAATATGTATAAATGATCCTAAGTACAGATCCATGAAGAGGGGGCTATTTCGCTGACCTACTTATATTTCTGGTTGATGTCAAGATGGAAAAAAAAATAATTCAAGGAAGAGTGAAATCACCACATTTTATTGTTTTGGTAGCAGGTAAGTGACGAATGGACAACAAATTTACAGATGTCTTGATGCTGTCCGGTCACTGTCAATTGGATATAAAGCAGGACAGAGTCAAATATACTGATAAACATTTTACCTTGCCAATACCCATTTTCAGCATAAAGTGGATGAATGTGTTCATAACTAGAAATGATAACACATTTCAAAAAGAGAAATACTTGTGTATGGTATTATTAATTGATGAAACATTCTATTCCATAACAATATTAAAAGAATAATAAATAAAATTAATTAATTCATGATTTTTACTTTAAGAAAATATTGCTCTCCAATGATTTCAAAAGGGTTATTGTAACAGCTTCTGTCAAGTGAGCAAAAATTAGCCCTGGGACCCCTGAGCAATCTATAGCTATCTTGGAACTGACAATCAGGTAGCGTTAGCATAAACTCAGCATATAAACATACCATTTCTTGGTAATGTCTACTTCTGTTGCTTTAAATTGTCCACAATAGAATCTGAATAGGATAGAAGAAACGGCCAAGAAATAGTTGGCACATACTGATGACAGCACAAGTTCATCATGCTGCTAAATTACAACTAAAAGTATGTATCAGTTGATATTTACAAACTATAATGAGCAAAGTTAATAACTCTAAGCACGAAAGCTCTGATGTCCTAGTTTTATAATGAAATATTATGTTCTAAATACTCTTAATGTATTGATTAGGTATCCAGTCAACTTACAGAAAATTCAATCCGAAGCTTACAGGAAGGGCGATGTTGCATTCCACAATATTGATTTCACTTCTCATCGTAATTAATGAGAGAACATTTGCTTCTGATGGACAAGTATTAACATACCTATTATATAATTTTATTGGATCCAAAATGGGGTTATTACATCCTCAGCTGAGACTGAAACATGACTATCACAATTCTAGCAATGTAAGTCATTTTTTCTAACCGATCAAACGATAGAGAACTGAATGAGATGACAACTACTAAGAATTGGAAGTTAAGTACCAACTAAAAACGCATAGCTAAGAATGGCGAGATTTTGCCAAAAGAAATCAGATTTTGGAAATTTTTAACAAAAAAAAACGGTAACTTACTGTCAGCATAAACGTCCCCGTGAACATTCAAAGATGTAAGGTCCAAATTTTTCCAGAGCTGCCCGTGCTTCCAGATTTCCAAAAATTGTTTCTTAGCATTCCCAGATTTATCGGAATCACTCCCTGCATCCCGTACAACAGCTTGAAACTTCTCAGTATGAGATACGGAGGAACATATTCTACAACATAAAAGACAACATAGTAAGTTACACTTGATAAACATTATTTGTAGGCATATGAAAATTGCTATCAACCTGAGATTCAGGGGGTAACTAAGAAAATCCATGGTTTAATATTGACGAACCATCTTTTTTCAAATGCTAAGGTAACATAATTCTTACTCATTACTAATATCGACGGCAGGGAGATTTCTAATAAGAGTAAAATTGCCCTTATTAAGCAGGTGAGTCCGTTTGAAGTGAGTTAGCTTCTCCCTTTCCAAATTCCTCTGTGACCATTCAGAAATTACGACCAGGAGAGAATCATCGTTTCTACATATCTTTGCACTACCTGCTGAAGGAAATTGAGCTGCTTTCCTGAAGGTGTTCACAACTTTCTCAATCTGAAATTACAATGCGATGATTGACATTGGTTCATGAAAAAACTGCAACACTATAACTATCGCAGCTATTCAAGAGTTCATACCTTATTGGTCATTTTGAAGACATAAAATGAACAGAACCTCAGTTCTCAACTACCCCTTATCTATGGCCCAGTTTGGAAAGCAAAAGTCATCGTGAGAGCCGTAAAATGCCGGGTACACGGCGCGATCAACAACATCAACAACTACCAATCAGAGGATTTTAAAAGAAAGGCGCGAATGGGCGCGAACTCGAATTTCGTTGCACGCTGGTACAACCAATACTACGCTACAATCACAATCCATAAAAAGATACCGATATCCAAAAAGACTAAATATTTTAATTAACTCCTTTGTACATTATCTTTGCTAAATAGACTGTAAAATTATAGAAATTGGTGCATAATCGGGATGTAGAGAAACCACACTAAACAATTTCATTTGAGATTAAAATAATTTGCCATGCGCCAACATTTTCATCAATGGATTGACTGTTACAAAGGTGCATAGAAGATAAATACACATAGCCCATCTTCAATGCACCTTTACTGTTATAAAGGTAAAGGTGAGCTTTCGTCTCGCACGGTTAACATATTCGTAAAGGTGAGCTTTCGTCTCGCCAGCGTAAACGCGATTTTCAACCACTTTTAACAGACATATCGGCTTGGTGCCTATCTAAACACTGCATATTCACCTCACTTATAATGCAAACCTTGCGCATTTGTAAAATACTTTTAACATAACAATGCATGAACTACTTTAGGAATGGCAATCTTTCAAAACTGAAAAGTGAACTGAACTTTTTTCTCTCCGCCATTTTGTGAAAAAAATGCCGATTCGTCTTCTCCAACGTAGATAGCGCAGCGCTTAAACAGTTGGTAAGCAGTTGGTTCTCTACCCTATACACCCATCTCCCTCGCACTTTCTTCCCGCCTTCCACTCAAACTCGCCTCGCTATAGCCATTTACTACAATGCAATTCCATTCATTCCACCGCACTAAACACTGCATATTTATCTTCAAATGGAGGATTTACACTTCCTTATCGGGCCTACTATTCGGTAATCCATTTCATGATTTAGTGAGGGGAAGGAACACCTTGATAATGCAAATAGTATCATTCAAGATAATTTGGGAGCTCTGAAAAGAACTCTTTGGCAGGGTTGCCCGCTCATGTCGCACCCAAAACAAAGAGAGGAAGAGGAATGATTGACAGGAATTATGGTAGGGAAGGGGGGTTAGGAGGGTAAAGGATCGCTGAAATTTGCGTGTGCGTACAGGATTGGTAATTCATTGCGACAACACACCACACAGGCTAGTCAGAAATGATTTAAGCCAACAGACCTCTCAACTCTCATTAGAGAATGAATACCGGATGACTTTTAAAAATTAACTTCCAACCATTCACAGTTAATTTCCCCTTCCATTCTACCCGAGCGAACTCCGGTAACAATACTATTTCAATAGCCTCCAACAAAGGTGCATATGCTCCTTTCCTCCTACAAAACTCCTCTTATATTTACCATGTCACCTGAGGAATTTTATTCTTGAAAGAATACGCAGAATTACATTTTACCCTTCTATTAATGGCCACCTATAATCACCAACCGACTAGAGGGATTCTATTCTTAATAGATTACGTAAAATGACATTTTACCCTTCTACTAATGGCCATCTATAATCACCAACCCAATAAAGGCATTGTATACATAAAAGAATTCTAGGCTTCAAATAATACACCCTTCTAATCACCACACTACAACAGGGAATTCAATCTTTAAAAAACGCAAATTCATCGTCCATTGTATAAATTCAAGTCATATTCACTGTGAAAATGCACATCTAGTATTATACCTTTCAATGAAATCGCCTCTCGACTAAAACACAACAACCAGAATTGTTCCTAACATACGTATTTCCATTTTCACATTTACTGTAAAAATCTGCATTTCGAACCTTCCTCCACTCTCAGAAATACCCATTGCCACGGTACCGCTCCCGCGAAAAATGCGTTTTCCGCTTTTCCAACACACAGAAATGCCTTTTTCACTTTTGACAATGGCCAATTCGGGCCCGCTTACCGTCCCACCCTAGCACCTCTGTTTCACTCCATATAGAGGCCCTCTATAAGCAATAGAGGGCCTTTATAACTTCATAGGCCCGTAAGCTTGTTGGGTCACAGTCTAAACTACTTTGTTTAGACTGTGGTTGGGGGGTGGGGTAAGGCCATATGTTAGAAGGGAAATTAGTTACTATTCTCCTATCTGTTGTTCGTAAAACCTCCAAATATGGCGTCGAAATCTCACGAAAAAATCGCGAAATTGCTCATTTTCAAATGTTAATACCTCTCAAACTAGTTGTTACACGGGTATGATTCTTACATTTTTACAAATGCGCATTCTTCCTCCTAGGTATCAAATTCAATTTCGTCAAAATAATTGAAAACTCTTCAATTCTTCGTGGAGGGTTATAATAACGCTTATCATTTTTTAGCGTTTTCTTGACTAAGGAAATTGCGTTAGGCGGGCGTCGCTTGACTGTTAGATTGTCCGAGACTTAGTCTGAGAGGAAATAGATTCTAAATTTGAGGGAAAATTCCAGTTTAAATATGTTTTGCTATTTCAGTTTATCAGCATTAACGGCAAAAACTTTGTGGTGGGAAATATAAGTATGCGAGAAGAGATGATCTTATTTCTTCCTGGCGAAAACAGTACGTCGAAGGAATTGGGAGTCAACATGAGTGATATCTTCATTAAGGTAATTCCTTTATTGTTCCAATTGGTTCCAATCACTAATGAATTTGGCATTATATTTGTCTGGATTGTAGTTCATTGAAAGGGATGTACGGATCATGATCCATGTACGGATAAATCTGTGCGTACACGTTTAGATTTATCCGTTGTTGACAACATCGGTGATTAATGTCGATTGAGAATATTGGCGCCAATTATGTTATCGACATATCCATCCTCATCTTTCAGTAATATCATTATATTTATGTCTTAACTATAATTTATGCGAATTATTTATTCCTATCGCCTGAAATTATTATTTGAGGGTCAGTTTTCTAGGCCTAACAGCAATAAAAGTTCTTTGACTTAGCCTACTCCGAAAGGGAATGGCGTCAATGTAGGTAAAAATTCATTTATCGGCAAAAGGTGAGTTTCCGTCTCGCCAGCGACATTTTTTTTTGCGAAAAACCCATGTAAATGGCAAAATTGACAATGATACCTAGGGGTAGAGGAAAGAATGCGCATTTGTAAAATGTAAGAAACATACCCGTGTGACCTTAAATTACACCATCAGATTTCGCTGGTTAACTATTTTACACTATTAGTGTAATTTTCTTCTAAATATTAAGTTATCCTTCCGAATGAAGCACAGTTCGTTCTTAGTCAAGGAGCATCGTGTTTTATCTTCTGGTTCTCTTTTAGGGTTACAGTTTCCCTTAATGGGAAACTTCCGTTCCATGTTCCATCCTCCAATTAGTAGGTATGACTTATAGATTTGAGAAGATTTATTCTTTTATGTATGATATGACTTTATTCATCCGAAATCCAAAGATGCTTTCACGATAACCCTTGAATTCAGAGGTATTTTAGTTGTTTACTAATTCATGAAGTCATGCATGCCTGTATGTAGAGATTGAAAGTACTGCGTTCCTGCATCCACCAAAGTGTAAAATTAAGAACTGATCTATCGCTGATAATTCCTGACAGATTACTCTGAATAGGACTAATCTTTTTCTGTGAAATTAGAGCTAGAAATTAGAGGTGATATGTCATTTATTTTCTGAACAACTGGCTATGACCGCCGTGGTAGCAACGCCAGATCCTTTGCAACGATACCAGTGACAAAGGTCGTACACGTCTCACAAAATCAAGGCACAAATCGGACGAATTAAATCGCGAAATGGAACGCCCAAATCTAGTACATTTATATGTACCATGGCCCAAATTTTATTGTGAGGTATTTAACGTTTCGGATTGGTGTATAGCTAATCGAGCGCTATATAGCCTATGCCCTTGGAATAAATCAAGAGAATTTTTTTGTTTTACGTCGAAGAATCACAATGGGTTCATGGTACTAATACTTATGTATTAGTACCATGAATGGGTATAGAACAGTAGAGAAGAATCGATAGCGGGGACTCCGAGATCATGTAGGGTATAGGTAGTTTTATAGTGTTACATGCCTTGGAAACTTGGTCCTTGCGGAAAGAGGATATTAATATCATGGATACGCTGGAGGATTTTAAGGTTGGATCAGAAGAAGAAGGGGAGGGCAGGCTGTGCGGCGAGGAAGACTCACGAGGAAGTGTGAGATTACGGAGAAGGAAAGGTAACTAGAGGCCGGAATTCTGAGGAGACAGCAAAGAGAAAGTACGTTATTTTTTTATTTTTTATTTTTTTCAAGAACCACCGAAAACCGCTCTTCAGCAGGTCTTTATATCGGGGTATTTACAATGGACGAGCAATTATAAGCACATTATAAGTTTCATATTATATAAATCTGTCTTGCGTTATAGATCTACATCTACATTTACATACTACCCCGCAAACCGCCTCAATAGGCGTGTGGCGGGGGGTGTTAGGACACCAGCCGTTTACATATAAAAAGGAAACGCTCTAATGAAATTACGCCTAGCATTTATTGAAGTCCCTCGTTAGATGTGGCTTATAACATATAAAAGAATGTCGAAACAAGCAGAAATACCAAGAAAGTCATGATGTTTTCAAGTAATAGAATTATTTGAATAAATCTAAATAAAAATAAATTCTCTTTGACACGATTCGATCTCTTTGAGCGACGATTCGCGGTAATTGTCTTTTCTATAGAAGAAAATTTTCTCTATAGAGAAAAATTAATGGAAAATATGTCATTTGCAGCGGGATATTCCCCCGTACTCTGATGGAGACTTTCAATGGATATTTGAGTCCTGGCTTCTACATGATAGCTTTCTATTACGAGAGAGATCGGGTGACTTTGGCCGAAAGACCGATTGTTCATCTACGCATTTTCGCTCACACATAACCAAACGGGAGTCTCCAGCCTGGCCTGGCCCACCGGGACACCGGGACGTGTCCCGGTGCGCCCCCCTGGCTGGAAAAATTTCAAAAAATAAAAGTGATGGATTGTATTAGATATTTTACTCTCATTTGAATATTGCGACTATCAAAACCATTCCTCGCCTTCGTTACCGGAAAATATTGTTCTGCATGCCAACGTAGTACAGCAAACGCATATGCCAGCTACGCTCGTTTACAAGTGATGGTCCTAGAGATGCACTGCGCAGTAAAAAGAGATACCCTCCGTGTTACCCTAAAACTTGCCTGTTCTGAATGTTTCAAGTAATCTTAGCCTAGCGTGCAGCCTCCGAGTATAATTAGACCTTCTATCAGCTGTGTTGCAGTCTTTTTTTTTTACTTCGTAGAAGTTTTTAACGTGGCGTGAGGCAGGGGCGGCTCCAGACCAGAGGTTCATTGGTTCATCATCGGTTCATTGGTTCATCATCGGTTCATTGGTTCACCAGAGGTTCATCATCGGTTCTTGGGTTATGGAATACCCCCCAGGAAAAGGGGGGTTCGTGGGTCTCGTCCCGGAAATTCGTAACAAACTATATGCAACATGGTTTTTGGGGGTGCAGGGGGGAGGAAATTGCCCCCCCTTGGGGCCGCCAATGACGTGAGGATTAGTTTAGGGTTTAAAAAAAACGTACCAATCCATTGAGAGAATACGAAATGAATGAATGAATTAATTCGGCTGCCCTTCATGATCGAAGGTCCATGCATCACTCCACTTAATACTGTTTTCACATTGGTGAAAGCTGACTGAGTGTACGGGTGTGCCCGAATGATAGCGAACTGTTCCAGTAAGTGAGGGAAGGAGGATTGAATGTCTGCTTCGGAAACACTTGAAAAAGCCAGAGAAAACGCTTATCTCAGGCAGAGACTATAGTATATATAAGTATTCTTCTTTTGACTGTCTATCAGGCGCCTGTGAAAGGTGGTAATAGTGACACATGAAGGTTTATCTTTCCGTAGGTTTTTTTTGTATTACACGTATGCTACATTTAATACTATTTTAATGAATCTAATTTCTAAAATTTTAAATTGAGAACTCATTTTTACCTAACTTTTCCGCAATTTCATTAAATCCCTCCGAAGTATTCAATAAATATTTCATTCAATGAATATTTCCAATTTCATGACCGCGAAAACTTAGATGGTTATCTCTAGGCTTTTTTATTTGAATTCACCAAAAAGGGTGAAGTTTGCCATGAAATAATCATTTGACTTGACCGCGATTCGAACCCGGATCTCCCAATTGCCGGTCAGGTGTGTAAGCCAGCTACACCCAATTCGTTGAAATTCGCCTTGAATCTACAATGAGAATAAGATCTAGTGAAATGATTTTTTCATGGCGAATTTCACCCTCTTTGGTGTCTGTTTTTGTGCGCGTGACTGCGTACCACATTGTTTGTGCTATCACATGGATTGGAAAAATTGTTTTGATTTCCGCCGATGCTCATAAAAAATACAGAAATGCAATTCATCGAACCTCAGAAATCACGGGGGGTCATTATGGAGTCCAAAACTTACAGACTACAAACTAGCAATGACAAGAGAAGTATACCTAGATATGTGACAATGGAAATTAAACTTTTCATTTTGATTCCCTAATTATTTTTCCTTACTTTTTTCATACTTTAATTTTTATTCAATTTAAATATTTGAGTTGTTACTCGAAATTTTAGATTTCTATTTCGGACTTATGAAATTGTTGGTATTCTGAGACTTCGGCTCAGTCATGGCCCCCTTTAATACTAGTATTAGAGGGGGCCATATGGCTCACAATCAATCTAAAGAAAGAAAGTTCTCGACTGTGCTTAAAGGATGCTTTCAATAAATAGGTAAGCCACTACCTGTGTTAACCAACAATTACGTATTCGTATTATTGATGTATGAGATTGCACCCTGAAGATCAAAATAACAAGTGATTTACACAAGCATATAGTTGGTTGGGCCTTCTGGCATCATTTTGTTATTATTTTAGGGCTCTCATTTCAAGGCGTAATTACATATATACGGATATCCGTAGAACCAGGTAACCAGCACATAAATTACGGGAGTACCAGAGTGTGCAAATGGCAACGACTGCGCATCACTTTTTTAGCGTACGCATATAATGTAACAATGTACGAATTTTAAAACGCCCACTTTATAAAAATTGTTAATTAGTTGAAGGGAATATACATTGACTTCTAAATTCGAGAAATGGGTCAACTACCAAAACCAAAAGTGACGAACAAACCTGATTATATTCCTTCTGTAAAAACTCTTTTACGTAGATGTAATTTATGTACCTCTTCTGCAGTCGTCAAACAATGACTGAGACATTCAAAGATTTCTTCTCGCTTTAAAAAATCACCGTAGGTGTTTAAATATCGATCGAAATAGCAGATATACACTTCATGACCTTTTACCAGCCGACGTTTATGGCTCCAAATCTCTCAGAATTACGTACTTAGAAAATAAAATAATTGCATCAGCTACAAATGCAGCTCATATATCGATTTTTACAGCTCAGATTTAAATCACTTCGTCTTGAAGCTCTTAATATTTCCTAAGAGCGGAAGTGCCTTCGTGAACGTACTTCAAACCATCTTCCAAAGGCTCCGCAATAGTCTCAGCCCTCTCCGCAACCTCCTGCCACCTACAGTGAACTCTGGGAAATAGTATATAGCGGTCTGGCTTCAGCTAGTCTTAATTTTGTGCGCCAGATGTCACTTACCATCCAAGGTCGAATGCTAAAGTCATTAAAAACGAAATTGAAAGGAAAATACTTCATATAACAGCGATTTTCATTTTATTTTGGTAACATTGCATTCTCATTTAAACCAAAATTGCGTAATAAATTTATAGAATGAAATGACAAGAGAAATAGTGGAAAATATTCTGTATGTTGACTTGATTTTCGGCAACCTACTTTTACTAACGTTAGCTTTCTGTTTCTCTCTCGTGCAGACTATTACTCAATAATTTAGGTCTTTTCAATAATCACCCACGCGAGTCTACCTTATTGCTATGAAAATTACGGAAATATTTTTTAAGTTCCTACGAATCACAATTGGTGTCCATAAGGGTTAATTAATTCAGATCAAATCTTGTCTCATGAATTATGACTAGTCTCTCAATTGACTAAATTGTCGTGTCTGAATGTAAAGTGTGAGTGAAGTGGCCTAGAGACCTACATATTCCATCCATTCGATTTTTTTACCGCGTAACGAAGAAGATTTTAGTGAAACCTTGGCACCGAGGAAAAGTTCAGGGCTTTGTGAAGCTCTGGGTCCACAGAGCTGTTTGCAACAGTCGTGGGCATTGGATAAAATCATGCATGAGGAGACTACAAGTAGGAGCGTACCCAGCTCAGCTGCCGCTTCTTCTACACAACCCACGGACCCGATTTCGACGGAGCTGCAAATTTCATACTCTTCAAACTCTTCAGGTAATGATCGTTTTTGTTTTACGATGGAGGAATTGAATCATCGCCGTGAAATTTTGCCGTGATCATGAATGCTAACGGCATGAATGTCTTCTTTGTCCATCAAATTCCCAGCAAATGATGACCAAATAAAGATAAACAACAACAGCACGGTTGGGTACCACATATTTAATGTTTAAGATATCATGTTGAAGTTCATTACCATCGCTCACCATGGCTCACAGGTTGTTATTATCCGTGAACGGTTGACAAAATCAAGGAGGTTACGGATATGGTTTATCATCTTAATTATGTAATTATCCGTGATTGTGAGTTTTGAACTGCCCTCCTAATGAACTTTGGCAGGTGTTTGCGACGAATGGGTTCAAATTGGAACGGCACATGTTATTCTTCTATTATGCGAAGGAATTCAGCCACGGTCGAAACCCATGGAATTCCACCTGTTGTGTTTTGAGTGTCGGTTGGCCGCACATATTCGAAAACTGTGCCATGGTTTTTGTGGGCATACCGGAGGGACATTTTAACGATAGGCTTATTTTTGGTGTCCCGCGTCGGGGAAAAAACATTCAAAAGCTTCATCGGAAGGCGACTGATTAGGTATGGCGCATTTCGTTCTCAACTCCTGTGCCCAGAAAATTCGTCTTTGATACACACGAATTATGTCGCATTGGAGACCGAAAGCGAATCGAAAGATATTTGGTCGAGAAGCCAAGTGTGACGGGTGTTCAATGACATAATAACACGCCAGTGAAAATTTTCACTCTCTCTTTCACATCTTGCCCTCTTTTCCGATTCCGAGCTCTTGCTCGTTACTGGGTCGTGCGAATCAGCATTGCGTAGCTCGGGCTGGATGTTGGCGTAGGTTATGCGAACTACGGGAGAAGTGACGATGATATTCTCCACTCTTCGACTCGGAATATTACGCTTGATAGTAATTGGTTAGCGAAACTGACAGTAAAGTCGTTGGACTGCGACGATGTAGAGGTACTATGTAATGTAACTTAATCCTAGCGCACTCAAAATTTACGCCGCAGAGCGTTCTGTTATCTTCCCTAATGTCCTCCCTCTAAAGCTTCAAAACAAGTACGAAAAGCCTGCAATTACATTTAATTTGTTAAAAGGCCGGTTGATTATTTTACTCGCGCTAATTTATGGTTTTCAGTAGATTAGATCCGTAACTCAGAGATGTTAAATTCGCTAACCTTACTGTGCTTTCAAAATATTGATTTCGACACTCTCACTTATATTTAGTTAAAGGATTCTCCTTTCATTTTGACATACATGTTTTTCGCTATGACACCTAGTTTTACAGTTATAAAACAAGGCATGGGGCTGGCGGTGGTTGTTTTCAAAGAAAATTGGAACCCATATTTTGTAATGATTTCGCAAATACTAACATAGTTTCAGGCGAATTTAACGCCGATAGTTTACCATCAATAATTTATTTTTTGTCATTAGGGTCGTTTGCATGTGCTGTCTTTTAGGTCTTTAGTTTGTTTCTAATGCTCAACGATGTGGTCTTCCCATTAATAGTGTCTGGGTTTATCGTCGTTGCCCCTCATGCCGATTTTTTAAGTCTTTGAAAAGTGTCGTTATTCAGTGAAACCGCTGGAAATTTCATGAAAAAATTTGGCACTCTTGCCCGAAAAAGAGATGCGTGTCTAATGAATTGTCACTGTATTGGCAGTTAGTGAATGATCTTTCTAAAAGTATTTACCATTAATGGGGTCCATTTGGGCCTATTTATATGTATTTCAGTGGACTTACGGTTATAATCAAGCAACAGGTATAACAATTCAATGCTTACGTTGGGAAATATCGTCATTTTCATGATGCAAAACTAAGTGTTGATGACATCTATGGGGGGGAAATCAGCGGGTGTGGGTTGTTGTGTAGTTCGTTTTCGAAATATTAGTACCTAACAATCGCATTGGTTTGTTCTCTCGTCGTGTGATTGAAGGGACTCAGGTTCGACTCTCGGATAAAAAAGGGCGTACGTTACTTTGTTGGGTTGCACTTTTTTTGGTGGTGCGCAAATTGCAATGCTAATACGTGCCGTGCGGATGATAGCCCTTTGCATTGTATGTATGTACTACTAAATCATTCCCTCCCGTAGTTGTGTGTGGGTTGGGGGGCACCTGTTAGTGTAAAATGCTCTTACACTCTTATAGGAATTTATGTCTGTATACCCCTATTAGCTATTGCAGTTTCTGAGATTTAAGTTCCTCTTATATCATTAGAGAAGCTATGAAAGTTTGGATTTTGAGGAGGGGAGGAAGCGTGGAGTGAAACCTGGTGCTAAGTATCAGCCTTCACATAACAGGAGGCGCCGGGAGTGTTTTACTTGTGATAAAATCTCTTTCGAGGGTGTTTAAATATAGTTTTCAAAAAGGAAGCCTTTTTAATATTTCTATCATTTGTATTATTCGTTTATTATATTTTTAAATGTATTATTGAATTACCCGTGACCATGGCAGTCCGTTGCTTGAACCTACGTAGGGTTTAAAGAAATTGCGAGGGTAATGAAAAAGGTTGTTTCTTATTCAAGTGAAATATTCCGCTGGATCAAACCGTAGGATTATATTTATGGTATTATAACTACCGATTTATTTCGCCCTATGAAGGATGAAAAACCATGTAACCCCTTTTGATATTTAAGGGTAGTTAAACCGGGATATTTGCCGTGGGCTGAATTATACTGGCAACCGCTTTAATTAAAAAAAACATACCGCACCGCTAAGGTGTTAGAAAAACGCGTAGAAGTATGGGACTAATATTTTTGTGTTATAACTCGTTGCTGTGGTGTATATTCTTCGGAGCCGGAAGAAAAGGACGTACTTTGCGAAACACCTTCCCTAAGAATAAGAAGAAATATCATGCCTATCCCGTACTAGCATTTTATTGATTCAACTTACCCCATAAAATCAAGTGTTGTCTGGCTTAAATGAAAGGCCATTTACATGCCTATCTGAAGAACAGGACTATCTGAGAGGTGTTAAAATGTTAAATATTTGAATCACGGAAGTTAAATATGGAATTCATGATATTTTTTTCAATAGAGTAGTTCCTGTAAGTGCCGTCTAGCATTGAAATCAATCTTAATGTCTCAAGCGTCGGAGATTTATAATAAACCATTTGAATGTTCATGCTCCTTTCAGTTAATTTATCAAATTTTTGACGCTCTCAAATATCTCCATACCAAACCGATTATTCGGATCCACGAAAATTTTTCTTGCTGTTCTTTTTCTGCGAACATACGCACAGTTTTGGCACGATGGAGAAAAACATTCATTGCAATCACTTTTATGCGTTACTTCGTCGAATGCTGTTGATTTTCACTTTGGGCTAATTCACCCGCAGTCTGTTCAGTAGTGCCTGCGTAAATAAACCCTGAAAATGAAATCGATAGATCGGCAAAGTCAATGAAAATATTTCTTTGATAAATAAACCACAGCATAGAAGTCGTGCGGTCATTTTATTTTGCTTCTTAAGCTGCTGGTAAGACGGGGAATACTTTTGAGACATACGTTCAGTCTGGGAGCGACCAACACCTCGAAGTTAACGTAGTAAGTAGGGCATCATGCTCTCTTATCTTCCCGGCGCGGTTAAGGCCGGAGACGCTGATATCTCCATACCAAACCGATTATTCGGATCCACGAAAATTTTTCTTGCTGTTCCTTTTCTGCGAACATACTTCCTGCCTAGGCAAAATGCTTAGAGTGAGTATATTGTAAACAGCTGATGGAAGGACTTGGTTTGAAGTCTCCAGGTACTCGGGAGGTTGCGCGATAGGTTGAGATCACTTGAAAATTTCAGATCACGAGAGTTTGAGGGTGACTCTGAGGATATTATACTAACTCCTTATTATATCTCAGCAGCTCACAGAAGTCACATAATAAAATAAATACACTTCCAAACTGTTGAGTACAAAAATTCCTTTTCCCACGCAGCGTTAACAACTCCGACAAAAGAGATCGATATACAGAGACGACGCATCTACTACTTTTTCGTACTTTCCCTCTTCCAATTTCTTTTCTCTGTTCTCTCCCATTTTCATGGCTGGCGTCCTAGCATGCCCATACCACACGCCTTTGAAGCAACTCGCAGGGTAGTATGTAGATGGTTCTATAAATAAGGTAAATAATTTTAGGAATTCTACTATATTGAGCATTCGCATTTTTATCACGAATGTCACTGGCTAAATAACGATGTAAATGTTATCATACTGGAGTAATTGAGTTGCTTAAAATGAAACGTGGACTTACAACACAGCTATTTCCTCTGATTATCTAATCGTTCACGACCGTGATTTCGTTGCATGACCACATTAGGGGTGATGTAAAATAATGAAATGGGAAATTGCTGTATTTAAACCTCAAATTTTGTGCCAAGGACGAACGCTTTCCACCAAGTTACGACTGATTAAGTTGCGCCTGAGACTGTCAACCATAATTTAGTTGGCTGTGCATTGATATAAGATTTTATGCATTTGCCTTTAGCGTTGTGTGATTCCCTTTCTTCACGGCTGGTTTTCTAGCAACCCTTGCCACCTGCCCTTGCGGTGGCTTGCCGTGTGGTATGTAGAGATGTAAATGTTAGTTCTTTTTCTGCTCTTTACTGTGCGTTCAGTATTCAATCGGCGCTCCCGCGTGTTTTCGACAGATGAGCATCGGGAGTAACGTGAGCGTCACCACCGAGATAACGGTTTTCTTGAATGATTTGAATTCGAGCGTGAAAGCTGAAGATGTTGTCGTTCGCTCGTTGTGTCTTCCTATCCCACTCAGTCGATCGCCTCTCCCCGCCCCCCGCCTCCATCCCCCCCTTCTCTTCTGCTTCCCCCTCCAGCGCTATCTCTCCTCCCCCGCCATCATGAGAGACGTAACCCACTCACAACACTCCTTCCTCATGTCTCTCTCTCAGTCTCTCCTCTTTGAAACCACCCTCTCACCGTGTTGTACGCCCTTCCTTCCTTAACCCCGTCCAAAATACAATATCCCCACTCGCCGTCCCCGCTACTTCTTGCCGCGCGAATCCACCGCGCGATTAAAATTTCCGTTTGCCGGAGAGTCGTTCAGATTTCTCCTTCATGGCCGCCCAAGATTAGTTGCATCAGCGTTGGGTGGCAACATGAAATAATACCGCATATACGTACGCGTGTACAATGAGCACATTATTTTCCCGAAAATTTGCTTTAAAAAATCAGGTCGTCATCATCAGTAGTCATCAATCCGAAGATTGGTTTGTGGCAGCTCTCCATTCCACTCTCCTCTCTGGCAATAGCTTCATTCCTAAATAATTATTTACTTGGACGTCCCTCATGATTTGCTTCATATACTTCATTCTTGGTCTTCCTATATATGTCTTCCCATTTATTTCTCCTATCAAAAATGTTTTCATTATGCTTCTTTTCTCTCCAGATCTTCGTAGGACTTCTTCATTAGTGATTCTCTCCGTCCATTTAATCTTCATCATTCTTCCATGACCCCACCTCTCCATTTCTTACAATCTCCTTTGCTCTGCTGTTGTTATTACCCTGGCTTAACTGCCATATAAGAGCATGCTACAAATATGTGTTTTAATAAAGTGCTTCCTAACTTCCAGGCTAGTATTACCAGCTGTCAGCAGACTCCTCTTCTAGTAGAATGCCTTTTTACCTTGGGCTATTCTGCTCACGATGTCTGTCTTGCTTCTTCCATCGCTGATGATCCTGCTTCCCAGATAACAAAATTCTTCCACTGGCCCAAGTTTTGCTGCCCAAGTTTAACGGTGAATGTGCCTCCTGGATTTCTTCCACGAACTATAACCTTGTTTTTCTTGACATTACTCTTAATGTTGCATTTCTTCAGAGTTTTGTTAGTACAGTTCAGCATCCTCGTCGGATGTTATTTCTTCTCAGCAAGAATTGTCATTTCATCATAAAAGCGCAGCATGCTGATTTTTCTCCATTTACTTGTATTTCTGTTTTTAATTTGGCCTTAATTTAATTTATGGGTTTTTCAACGTATACATTGAAGATCGTTGGCGACAACGCGCATCGTTGGAGTACTCCTTTCCTCACTTCTGCTTCCTCTGCATTGCCACCACACTTGATCACTGCCAGCTGCACCTCATACAGCCTGCATATTTCTCTTCTGTCATAAAATGACACCCCTATGCTCTTCATTTTTGTCAGCATTCTGTTTCAGTTCATATAGTCTAATGCTTTCTCTAGGTCGATGTAGCAAATATATGTTGGGTGGTCCTTTTGTTCGTTTTCTCTATGATCCGTCTGAGGGCTAAAATAGCTTCCCTCGTTCCCCTACTTTGTGAAACCAAATTGGTTTTCATCCAGGAATTTTTCCATCTGCTGTTCCACCATCATGTAGATGATTTTGGCCAGAATTTTCGAAGCATGTGCTGTAAGGCTAATTGTTCTAAAATCTTTGCATCTCTCGGCTATTTTCTTCTTAGGGATAGGAATTATTACATTCGTTTTGAAGTATGTTGGCATTTTCTCACTTGAGTAAATGCCACATATTAATTTTTAAAGCTTATTCAGGGTCCTGTCTCCTACATCACTAAAGAACTCCGAGGGAATTTGTTCAACTCCTGGCGCATTTCTCGCTCTGAAATCTTTTACTGTAGCATACAATTTTGATCTTATTATGGAGTATCCTTATTCATCTTCATCCACAGTGTCTTCATCCTCAAGTATCCTGTTATTCAGTGCTTTGCCGCTGTAAGGTTTCTCCAGGTACTCTGTCCATTTCTTCGCTTTGTCCCCACTTTTAATAGGAATTTTATTTCCTTCACTCCAAATGACATAAACCTTGATTGGATTTTCATTGAATTACTTCTTACCGTTCCCTAAGAAGTAACTTTGTGCCTTCCACCTCTTTACATAAGTCTAACATCCATTCTTCTCCGGTCCTTCTAGCTTTACGGCTGATCGCATTTCTTATTATTTTATACATCTGCTGTCCATCTTCTATTTTCGAGTTTTTTTACTTTCTTCTTTACTGTATTAGGTCCAGCACTTCGCGTTAAAAAAGGCTTCCGTTTTTCTGTTTTTCTCCTCCCTACTTTCTCTTCGGCTGCATTAATAATTCCTTTCTTGATCTCGTACCATCTCTCTTCAATTGATCCTGAATAGTTTCCCCCCTCTTCAGCTTGGTCTAAAGTACTTTGATATCCCAATCTGTGTTATCTCTTTAGTATTTTAAACGTATCATGAGCAAATTATGGTCACCGTCGATATCCACACCAGGGTAGCCCCTGCAGTCCTTTATGTGCTTTCTAAAGCGCTGTTTTACTAATATATAGTCAATTTGAGTCATGCAGAAACTATCACAGCGTGCAGGAAAAAAACCTTTTCGCGATTTCATTTGTGAAATAGTCCGAAGCGTTTCTACAGCCTGGATCACACGATCATTTTTTCCGTCCTTTTTCAGGGTTAGCTCCAATGATAGCTTAATAATAGACGTTTACGCGATCATTTTCAGGGATAGCGGCAATGATAGATGAAGCGGATCCCTATAACTATTTCCATCATTTGAACATACCCGTTTTTCCGTCCCCGAAGATATAGGTGACTTTGTCATTTAGCAAATCAGAGTGTACGGCCGCAAAGAACGTGTGTTGCGCTACGCGTGGCTTGCAATCAAAGTAGAATTATAAACATTAAAAGGCCTGCGGAACGTTTGTAAAATGTCTTGCAATAAATTGTGCTTATGAATGGCGGAAGTTATTACAGCTCTGATAGAAAAGGGAAAATACAACCACCTTTGCAATAATAAATTTTTAAGGATAAAGAGCCCGAATGAAAGAGTGACGAGTATATAACCTTCTTGTCTGGAGCAACGACGCAAGACGTGAAGGCGAAAAGGAATACTTTGCGTAATCGGTTCTGTGTAGAAGAGAGCGAATAAAATCTTCAATATTGTGGATGTTTCACAGACAAAATCATATACATGGATAAGCATTAATTAAAGTTTACCAATAAGTCTTTAGGTTGATGTTAGCCCACTCATTGGCACGCAATGAGTTCATTATTAGATAATTGTTTTAGTACCTAAAATGATAAGCCATTTGGCATACAAGACAAGACAAGTTCGCTGCCGTAAATAATATGCTTAATACACTCATGAACTATCGGATTGACAGAACATTTTACTGAATGGATGTCGTCATCATGTCTGCTCTTCGGAAGTGGTTACGCCAATGTCTTCATCTCCGGTCAGTTTTATTACTCTCGTGTTATCTTTCCGAGTCCATTGCGAATTTTATTATAGCCTGGCATTTGGATTACTATGGAGCCATCAATTACTAATTTTTGTATCGGCTTTTTCGTAAATATAATCTATTTAACCTGGAGTAAATTATTTCAGTTCACGTGTTTTTATGATTCAGATCCTGTTGCCTAGTCGAAGGGATAGAGCAATGCCATTCATTTATGAGGCTAAGTACAAATTTGCGACTCAGGGCTACCAGATTTGTTACTGTTTTTCGTCAGTTTTTCAAATCTGGTTTAATCTGCCAATTACATGTGAAGTTCCAATTTATTTCCTTGTGTCAACAGCATAGTGTCATGCTTTGTTTTCACTGTAATTCGTATTAATACCTTGTGAGTCACGTGGTACGAGAGGCTACCACCGTACCCGTTTCGTTGATCGTTTGACGCTTTGGGCTCGTTCATTACTGGCTTTGTTACATTATCTCTACAATTCTGTTTCTTTCCCTATTCCTTCAATCAGAAGGTAGGTTTACTACATCCTTTTTAATATATATACTCACATTTTTACTGGTAGTTCTATATTTCATGTACCTACTACAATTCTTTTTTGCATCCCTGCTAATTAGGCCAACTGATTTATTCCTCAGCCTAACTCCCTATCCACTACTGTTTTCCCTACTGTAAACGCTCTTTTATCCATGGTGTCTCAAGATTTTCCAATTCCATTTTTATCTCTTTCTATACCGTGTAGACTTTATTTTATTGTTATTTCTGGACACACTTATCCTCAACATGTTTTTTATTAATGCGGGAGAGGCGATATTTTCCCTTACCGTTCGCTTGAATAGATATTCTTCATTCGAGCATTCATTTTTTTAATTATCTCGTGCCTTCAGCATCCCTCGAGCGCATCAAAGTTATGGTTTCCGTTTGTCAATCTTAACCAAACCATCTTGGCTGAAATATTCTTTTTTTGCCTTCGAGTTGTTTTCCATTTCGTACAAAACGCATGCCCATGAACCTTAAGAGGTTTGGGTTAGTGTTTTTTTTCAATTTTTACCGGATATTGCTATATTTTGTTGTTTCGGTGACACCCTACTGGATTTGTGCTAATCCATCTAAGGATGATTCCGGGTACTTTGCTTGATAAAACCGCCCGAGATCATTTGATCCTTATAGTCTGGGATCCTGATCACAGTTTTCTGAAGAAATGAACGAGGTTGTAACTGAAAAACACCAATTGCCGCCGAGAGCTACGAAATAATCTTCTGCATAACTGAAAAGTTCCTTTACGCTGTGGCAGGAAGCTTCTTTCGAAAATCACTAAGTCATTCATCGGAATCAAGAGGCTATCGTCGCTAAAAATGATAATTTTTAAAATTTATGATGTCTGCAGACCGTTTCGTATATTTTTCTCTTATCGGTAATGGGGCCATCGACGACGTTTGAAGGCCTTCGCGATGGTCTGGAAATCGTATAAAAGATAATAATAGCTCGCAAACCAGGAAAGAGATGAAGAGATGCCCCACATCAAATGCTTTATTATACGTCTTCGATACTGACGGCCTGACACGCGAAAAGTGAAATGGATGAAGATTATGATTATGGACTACTGTGAACGCGGTAATGAGTGACGCGATACATGTGTTTGTGATTTATCTTGATGCACTTAGTTACCGCCCTCAACAATCATAAGTTGAACGCCCATCATTTCCCAACTGGACCGTTGGTTACCAAAATGAAGTGTAAACCGGGAATAGATTTTTGAAGTTGGAAGGTGAAAAATACCCATAAACTAATATTCAGTGAAAAGGAATGAGTCCTCGACGACAGTGAATGGTGGACCTAATTATTAGTAATTTTTAATTTATTGGTTCTGTTATTTTTTCTGATTGTGTACCTTGCCTTAGTGTTCCATTAGACCAAGCATCAGTTAGAAGGAATACTGAATTTTTCTTCCTAAAATATTCCGCTATTCACCTCTCCCGGCATTATATAAAGCAGGATAATATTATTACTGCAGATTGTGGAAATAATCGCAGGGTATCTTGTGCTGCCCGGGAATACTAGAGGGAAAAATCCTCTTCTTCAGTTTCATGCGTCATATGGGGAGGACATTTGCTTATAACGTGTCGTATTTCATTCAGAAATGTTTTCAACCAAGAGAGACCAGATCGGGTTTTGGAAGGGGTGACAGGACGCCAAAATATGATGACGTAATTATGTGTATGGGAGTTTATTTTTTATTTGGGTCAAGGATAAGCTCACCGGGGATAGGGCGATGAGTTTTTGATTTCCGATTCCTCAGGAAATACCGTACAAACCTCGAGTCCTTTCCGATATTGCATTTAAGAATCTTCGTTGCAAATGCTTTCCTAGCGTAGCAATATTTTTGGATGTGGATTTTGAGTAGGGGACTCTTATATGCCTGATTAGAATGGATTCCAGTAATGCATGCTTTAATTATGTCACGCCATTATCAGAACGGTTATTTTCTTTCAATGCCTCAAGAAGAAGAATTCTAATTTTTAGTTGAATGGATTACTTGCTTTTAAAATGTACAATTGAAATTATGTGGACATGCCTTAGTTCATTTTTTTCCAATAACTTTGACGTAATCCTGCATTGTTTAAAATTTCAAAGTTTGTTGTTGTATTTCGTGTATGTGCACTTACAAACCGCCAGATCGAGAAGTATAATCCGCCAGATTGATGGGCCAAAAACACATATGGCGTAAGCACAATGTTTTGGAGTTAATTTTTTAATGTGAAGCTCAGTGTGTTTTCACTATTTATTAAAATCTGTCTTTGGGGATTGCTGTACGCGTAGGTCACCGACAGGATTTATGGGTGTGCGAAGGTTGTTTTATGACCGGGAACTCAGATTGATCATTTGGAAGTCACGAAGGGTTGAGTCGTAAGCATAACGGTGAAATATTCTTACCTATTGAAGCAAAACTTTAAATTCATTGATTTAACTTACAATTAGTTGGTATTTTTTGGGGTTTTCAATGAAAACCAGTGCAGTAGCTGAGACATAAGACGAAACATTGCGTTATCAAATGAAATATTTACGAAAAAGAAGGAATTCATTTATTGAAGGAAAATTTGATATAATACAAGAAGGAAAGATTAGTTAAAACCCTAATATGGGCGGCATTTATGGTTCAGAAGCTCGGTAACCGCTCAAGGAAGATGGGCGTACGCCGGGGGATTTTGGGAATTGGGTATGGAAAAAGTTGAAGAGGATAACGTGGGTGGAGAAAAATGCAGTTGATTTGGTATGGGATATAGTTGGAGAAGAAAGGAGGCTGTTGAGAGAAATTCAAAGGTGACCAAGTGGTGGCTACCAAGAAAGGATGATTGACGGAGAAAAGGAACGACGAAGGAGAAGTGGACGGAGAGGGGGCGACATGCTGCAGAGGATGATAGAGGGAAGAATCTTGGCTAAGTCAGCTGAGGTAGGAAAATATTGAGGAATTTTGGAACTTATGAAGGCAGCTAGATGTGATGAATAGTTGAAAAGGGATTTAGTAATGGAAAAATAGATAGTTTATCATGGAAAAGTTAGTGAAGAACGGGGGGTTGTCGCGAGATTATAGACTGGATTGTCCGAGGACCCACATTTATTTAGCTGTGATGGTTATCAATGAGAAGGTCAGAGTGAGGATGTGAATAGTGCGGAAGGAATCCTAATTATTCGCTCATTCTTCTTCGCTATCGAGGAAGTAGGTCAGGCATCAGCGGCCGACTGTTTTACCATCTCGTTGAATGCCGGGTTCATCTTCATGTTTTTATGCACGAACTCGCTTATGTTTGCGTGGTTGGGGGATGTTCCCACTTCCTATATGACTTGGGTAGCTACATCGAAAATACAATTTTTTTTAAAATTGTATTTTCTTTTTTTTTTTGAAAATTTGGGAAAAGGTGTGATTCTAGCCACAGATACACTGAAAAAAATATTAATATTTTGGGGTCTCCCCCCCCTCCTGAAGTTTTAGCTGACCAAAAATCGCCGTTTTGGGGCCAATTCTAGTGACTTTCTCCCGGATTTTTTTATAGTGTTTTAGGGTGAAAGCAAGTCGTTCCTCTTGTACATGGAGCCGCGTGGAGACGTGGGGGGTCAAGAACACATTCTGAAAGGGAAAATATTCATTACCGCATAGATAAAGGCATTACATTGTTAATGTGAACTCTAGTTTACACTAAAGTACCTAAGGTTTGGTTGGGAAGACGTGTACTTCTTGGAAGTCCTTTTTTGACCTGAAAGCTGGCACAGAACGTCGTGACTTAATTTTGGCCAGGATGGATCCATGGTTGGGTGTAAAACTGAAGCACCCTATGGATCAGAATAGACTGAAACTGTCGAACGTTGCCTTAGTAGCTATCCGCACCGGACTTCCTATACCCTTTGTTGCCCTTATTGCAATTGCTGCCCTTGCTGACTATGGTTTAGATACCCCAGATGACACAAAAAAGTCGTCGACCCTAACAAAGAAATAAGGGAAGTGACGCATCACAGATGAGTCTTTTCAGACAACTTCGACGCGGAGCTTAAGGATCACAAGCTTAAGGCACTTTATTTTGACGGTAGGAAGGATGTTGCTTGCACCTATGAAGTGAAGGGTGAAAATAAAAGGGCTAAAACTACGATAACAGATGAGCGTATAGTGCTACTCGAGGAGCCAGGTAACCGTTACACAGGTTACAAAACCCAAGGGGATAAAGGCAGCTCCAAAAACATTCACTAAAACATGATGGTACCTAACGAAGAAGCAGCCTTATTTGAGTGAAATGAAAGCAGCAGGGTCTGACGGCTGTGTGGGGAACACTGGCCACGTTGGGGGTGTGTTACGTTTTATGGAAGTTACTCTAGGTAGACCATTGCAATGGCTTATTTGCTTACTGCACTTTAATGAGTTGCCCTTCATACATCTTTTCATGGCGCTTGACGGATCAACGTAAAGTCCCACGGCCTACTCAGGTCCAATGGGCCAGAAGTTAGATATCTGCCGCACCATTCCCGTGGTGAAATTCGAGAAAGTCCCTTTTATCGCTCCAGAGGTAGATATGGAAGTGTTATCTGACGATCAACGTTATTTGCTCCGAATGGTCATGGCGATTAGTTCTGGCTAGTGCCCTGCTAACCTGGCACACGCAAAGTCTGGTCTTCTATGCACCTCAAGATGGTTAAATACAGCGGCTTGAATTATCCGGCTCTACATGCCCGTGGCCACGCCTTCATCAAGTTACTAGTGGAATATTTTTTGTATGTCTACGTTCCAACGTGGTTCGCTGTGAAGACTCATCCCACTAGCGTTGACGGCGCAAAGCGTCTGTGGCTTCACATTAACCGGGCCAAATTACTGCCAAAGCATGGAAAAGACGTAGTTTTCCCAGTCATTCAGAAAAATGCATACTTTGGGCATCCAGAAAATGTACTTCTAGCAATGCTTTTTGATGAAAGGAAATGGGTTAGAAAGCTGGCGGTTCACGTGAAAGAGTCACAACGTGCTATACAAGCTTTCAGGTCAGAAAAGGACTTCCAAGTACACGTCTTCCCAACCAAACCTTAGGTACTTTAGTGTAAACTAGAGTTCACATTAACAATGTACTGTGCTTTACCAATGTCTGTTGCCTTTAGCTATGTTGTAATGAATATTTTCCCTTGAAAAATGTGTTCGTGACCCCCCACGTCTCCACGCGGATCCATGTGCAAGAGAAACGACTGGCTTTCACCCTTAATCACTATAATTCAGCAAAAAACCCTTAATTTCAAAAAATTTTCATGAAAAATTATTGTAGTTATCTGAAAAAATAAAGCAAAATAGTGACTAACAACTGTCGGAGCAGTATTGAGTTCCTTGTTAATTCAATCTTACCATTTAGAAAAAATCCGGGAGAAAGTCACTCCCTAAATAATAATATTTTTCAAAAATATTTTTTTCAGTGTATCTGTGGGTATAATCGCACCTTTTCCCAAATTTCAAATCGAAATTAAAAAATAATGTTTTTTCGATGTACCCTACTATTTGACGCATATGAGGGTGGAAATTCCTGCGTTTAGAATTGCATTTGAATTGAAGGGCGTCTGTCTCAGTACGCCTATCTCCCGGGAAGTATCGCATTGACGCGAGTCTTCCGGTGACACGCTCAATCGAGGTCCTTCCGTCTCCTAATTTCATTTGTGCTCTTATATCCTCCACGGACAGACGTGAATTACCTATAAGAAGTACTTCGAAAATTGTTGGAAAAATTAACTTTGAAATTGATTGTTGGAAAACATTGTACTGGGCACCACAGGAATTTGAGATGCGGGTGTGGAGGAGGATGGAGAAGGTGATGAACAGAATGACAAATCGGGGGTTATAGATGGATAAAAGATGTGTAATTTTCCACAAGTAAATATGTATAAATGAGAAAGTTCTTAAAATGATAGATGGATAGATGTATCTGCCGGAGAAACCTGCAAGCTGTATGAGTACGAGAAGATGCTTTTCCATGACTATATTCGTTCGATCACATTAAACCCATGAGATGGAAGCTCTGTTAGGCGCCATCCATGCAGTCAGGTCTGTGTTCTGCGTTACCTTAGGAGTTTACCGCATAAATGGGCCATCTTCTGACAACAAAACTCATCGAATGCGTCGTACTATCCATCAAGCAGAATAGAAACCGGAGTGTAGATCATAGAATTTGCCAGATTCTTGATTGGAGGCATTTTATTTGCTTGGGTTTGTTGATGTATGGAACACAAAAATCTTTGAGCTCAATTGTATACTACATTTACAATCCATTGGATAAGATCTTGGCTTGAGTTGACTTTCTTATGAAGCGTTACGAAAGGTGTAATTCAATTACACCATGCCCGCTAAATTCATACTTCCTTTTCTTTTCCATCGTTCGAACTAAAAATTTTATTATTAATTTTGTGAGGGATGTACTTGGCTATTTCGTGATCTCTCTCATCATACCAATGCGGTTTCGAAGCCATCAATGAATTCCAAGGTCCCCAGCAGCCCTAGAAAACTGTCTGAATATCCATGTACACTCTTTGAATATTGAGAAAAAGGAGATCTGAATTTCATGTTGGAAAGGTGGGAACTAACGGTGGAACGGTGAGAATTAAACCCTAATTTATTTATGAGAACATATAATGTTGGTGAATTTGCACGATTTCATGGAATGCATTATGCAGTTACCATGAAAACGCCGTATATAATTGGCAGTTACAAATTCATGAGAGTAAAACTTTTGAATTGAGCGTAAAATGAGAATTTTTTTTCAGTCTTAAAATATCACAAAGGGAAAAAGTTTTTGCTAACTTAATGCTCTCTTTAGTTCTGTAAAAATTATTTATTTTTGACGAAGATAAGGAAACTTACGTGTTCCCTTTTCCAGAATGACAAAAAATGAAAATGTAATAGTAAGTAATTGAACATTTCTTGCTTACTATATTGTTACCGCTGATTGTTGCTTAAAAAATCGGCATTTGAGTCTTTGAGGTGGTTATTGCGGCTGGGAAAAGTAGATATATTTCAAATCAATCGCCGTATGGCTCGTGGAGGAAATTGTAACAATCCATCCGGGCATTCGCAAGGGTGCGTTTCACGGATGATTTATTTTCCATAACATCGCGTTCTCGCCGTCACATGCTACGTCCCTTGCAAAATGTGTTCGTGACCCCCCACGTCTCCACACGGATCCATGTGCAAGAGGACTGGCTTTCACCCTTAAACTCTAACTCAGTGCTTTTCATCTAACTCAGTGCTCAGATAAGTTTTTAACTCTAACTCAGTGCTCATCTTTTCTTTTTCCGCTGGGAAACGGCTCGCCGATCTGAATCTCCGCCCATTTCACCGTGATCGTTCGCTTTTCCCAATAAACCGAAAGGGTTGCCGTTCGCGACGAGTGGACCGGTATATCCAAGGTTAGAGCGGCGCTTGAGATCGCGACACATCCCTGCGGTTCACGACTCGTCGCGAGACGCAACTGCCGCTCATGACGAGAGAGTTTATGTCAATCCTGCTCGCGACGACCAGCGGAAATCCACCCCCTTCCCTCGTAACAGTCGCGGTTAAGTAGGTCACGGATTGTCCGACAAGGACGTGGGACTATTCTGCTACTTCGTCGTCGCTGGAGGTACGTGTTCCTGCTCTCGTCGTCGCTCGATAGCCCTTTGAGGGATTTCTGCCGGAAATAAACGATCAATTAAGCTGGACAAATTAGAAAAAATATTATTTACAAACGGTTGAAGGAAAATGGTATCAAGTGGTTAAAGAGTATTTTTTAAATTATGTTTCACCAGAATTTCACCTGGATGCTAATCATTCCGCTGAATTGGGTATCACGGCATCTCCTGCAGTATTTTTGATTTTTACATCATCTTAACTTGTGTACTAATTGTTAAAAGAGCTTTTTTCATTAGTACGTGAATTCCATCAGTGGAAAATGTTGGTGAGTCCAGTGAAGTTACTGTCACGGTATTTCCTGCTACATATTTGAATTTTTCATTATTCTAGCTTATCTACCTACGTTGTAATTACTACCCCTACTATCCTTCGAAATACTTTCCTAGTAAATGAGCTTTTGGAGTTATTGTTGCCATAGCTCTAAGCAACGCCCATTATAGCATTTCGTGCATAGTTTTTCACTCATTAATTTTCGTTAATTTAGTAAAATCAGTTTTACCAAATACAGGTTCGTCTAGTTTTGGCAATGGTTAAATAGTTGTTTTAATTTAATTTGTTCTTTGAGTTTAATTATTTTACTCATAAGCGGTGCAGAACTGGTGTTATACAGTCATTATGTAAAAAACCGAGGAAGGCATCGATAATTTCTTTTGAGTCTGTTTTTGCCCAACTGAAAATTGTTCTTTCAAGTTCCTTAAGGAAATTCTATTCAATAATTCACTGGAAGTGCTATGAATGCAGAACTAGTTCGTACCAGGAAAACATGTATCGCCGGGAAAACGAGAAACATTTTCTTACTTCGCAGAAAGACTAATAAATAGGTATAGCGTCACGGATTAAGGTAATAAAGTGTATCCGGTGAGATACATGCAAAAAAATGATTTTTATCGATCCACTTTTTCACATTGGTATCTGTGTACTCTGATGTCAGAGTGTATTACATACTTATCACACGTGGCTTGAGCGGAATAGTTGTGACATAACAGTGCCTTCTAGTGTTAAATCTATATCTAGGATTTTCCTCGTCATCACTGTTCTCATACATTTTCAAAACATGCCCAAGTAAATGAAAAATGCATTACTCAGTTACAAATAATGAATTAAATATAGCCAATAATTTTTAAAGTTAACTAATGATAAATGTGTTTAGGGGCCATTCAAGTATTACGTAAGACGTTTTGGGGAGGGATGGGGTTTGAGCTTTTCTTACGTTGTCTTGGGTAGGGGGGGATGAGGGGGGCAAGGGGGTCCGAGAAAGTCTTACATAATATTTAAGTTACTTCCGAGATCGTATTTTTGTCAACTTGTTAAATTATCTTCAGACGAAATATCTTAATTTGTAAGATTACCGCTGCGGTAGTACGCCTGAATATAGGCTAAACTAAAGAAAAAGGTATGATCAACTTCTTGAGTTCATTAGTTTGGCGACATCCCATTTGTGAAGATGCAGTGTTTTCCAAGTCGCGCCTACTGTGAATCGCGAAATATCAAAAATCGTTATTGATATCTGACTAAAAATTCACATTTGTATGTACGTTTCTCAAAAGGGCCTATAATATTGTTAAAAAAAGTTTTTAACCGAGGGTGGTAAAATCAAGTTTTGCACACTTAGGCATGGAATCGCCCATGCATTATTAGGTATCTATGTGGATGGTTCCACAAATGTATGACAACTGACGTAAGATGGGGATTGGATTGGTTCATGGAATCTTACGGTGCCTTACATTGGGGAGGAGAGGGTTCAAAAAGTTGCCAAAATCACCTTACGTAATACTTGAATGGCCCATTATGAGATAATCATTTTTTCATATCATTCGTCCTCCTCGGTGGCGGCTGGATAAAGTCCTCGCATGCTAATGCTACAATAATTGTTTTTCGGGGTTTGCTGTACATACGTTCGGGGGTTCGAATTCGCTAACTCTATGTTCGGGAGTTCGAATTCCGCCTGGGTGGATTTTTACCACCCATGGCATCAGTGTTTGTGTGCGTATTTCGTATGTTACACAAACCCTGATTTAATAGGCTGTTGGTGCTTTTTTCGGTGGTAATTGAAAATATGTTAATAAATTCTTTTTCCATTTCCGAAACCATCCGAGTGCTGCTCCCCTAAGGATTAGGTTGACAACAGAAAAGCTCGCAGGAATTTTAGAGATGTTGTGAGGTTCGTGAATTCTGAACCACAGCAAGGAAGCATTCGCGTCTAGTAAATATTACACTTGTGTAGTGCTATCAGCCGTGACAATTTTGATAAAATTATCATTCACTTTCACAACTTTCGCTTTGATTATTATTATTATTTTCTGTGAAATTATTCTCTCGTGAAATCTTTTCAAGGCTGCCGCTGCCAGCCAGCCGGCTCGCAGGCGTTTTCAGGGAAAGTTGGCATGTGGCGTTTCTACGTGATTAATGAAAGCAGATGACACGTCAGACGGAACGCGCATAGATTCACGAATGGAAAACTTGTTGATACTCCAATTTTAGAGAACATTGGTATCATTAATGCATCACCTCGTATTTTATAGTGCTAGTATCTTGCCTAACCGGTTGGAAGGTGTATGATAGATTAGCTACTGTTGTTAGCTGCGAAAGTGATCCCCTTTGATTTCCTGTCCTCCTCAATACCTAATTAGGTTTACCTTGTTTGATATTTTTTTCCAGCGACATTAATGATTAGTTATCATTAGTAGGATATGTTATTCAGCACTTCGCCAAAAGGCATTGCTTTCCACTTCAAGATAGTATTTCGTATTACTGGCCGCGGCTTTATAAAAACTTCGGCGAGTATTTCAGTTTACTTTATTTTGTTTCAAATAAATATGCCAAAGTCCTGCGTAGAAGTAAATATTACATCTTTTTATGGCAAGTTCACAAAAAACCTAAATCCTATCTTACTGTAAACTTTTGAGCTGTAAGGGCCGTAATTGTGTATTATAGTTTCGCAGAAGTGTACCTAAAATATTTGAAAAAATAGTGGCCCACGTGGAATAAGTATTGTTGATTCTGTTTCCCCCGGGAATAAAAATTGTCATAGCGTAGTGATATATAGTGTCGTGAAATTTCAGCGGAACCCTGTCAGTCCTCTTAAATTTTTTTGTTTATGTAAGATTTCCGTACTGGTGGTGATTTTACTCAGTGAAAAATGAGTGTCGGTGTCGTGGTAGTTATCATGAAGGGAGGCGATCGGCATCCGAAGTCACTTGACCCGTTAGGGATTTGTGTGTAGGTTGGTAAGGGCAGGATTAGTTTGAGAATGGAGAAAGATTGGAGAGAAACCCGATTTCGACTGTAGCCTATAGGTATGTATGTACCTACTCTTTAGCAAAAGGGGTCCACAGTTCCACGTCCCGTCTGATGGACGAAGAACCGAACAAATCGATGAATATAAAACAATGCATTGCTCTCTACATATTACTCTTTTACAAAGATCGGGATCCAGATGAAAAATCTCCACCACTGCCTGGGTTCGAACCCGAGGTGGAGCGCTTTTACTGTTCCTATCATGTCAAACCGACGCCTGTATCTTACCATTTTTCGGTGTTTGTGTCGTAACTCGTATTTGTTTCTTGGTGTCGTGCTGGCCGTTGACCAACCGAAATTGAGTGGATTGCCGGTTATGAAGTCTTTTATGGGTGGGTGAATTATTTTCGCCGTGCAGCTGGTGAGCGTCTGGTTGACGCGAAAAGGGTGTGGTCGCGCATATTAGGGGAGTGCAGTGGCCGGAGGGAGTAGTTGATGAGTGGGATGACTCCCCCTTTCCCGCGTGCACTCGGGCGCACCCCGTTATGTACCCTCCTCTCTCTCCCCCGCTTCTCCTGTAGCCCTTGTACCACATTCCCGTGTCACACGCCGTTATCGCATCCCATCCTTCCTCCTCTCATCCACAGTCCATATCTATTCCTCCCACTGCCGTTTTCCTGTAATTGCAGATCCTCTCCCCTTGTTTTCCCTTCATATTCTCATTTCCCTTCCTACTTTCTTATCGAAGTTTTCTACTGTGATTGTTTGAAAATGCATGCAGTATCTTCTACTCTGTAGGTTTCGCAGGTTTTATACACTCTCTTTCCTCTGCAGTTGTTTTACTGCAGTGCTTTTTCGTCAAGGATGCCCGTCTGTCATTCTTAGGTTTTTCTTACTCCTGTACATGCATATCTTTCACCCTCTACTATTTTTTGTACTCCTTTATTTATACATATTCTTATTAAGCACCATATTTTGTAAAATTGGCCCGGAAAGCCCAAGGTCCGTGATTCGATTTCCGGTCCAGGTGGATTTTTTCCTAAGGCAATTTCTACGTAATTGACAAACGGTATTTTTTATATATAATTGACAAACGGATGTATTTATCGAGGGGTTTGGTGAAGGAAGAGACTGGCTGGTCTCAATCTCGCTCCAATAAATTCGTGTACCTTCCTAGCTCTCTGTGCAATGCTTAAGAAACAGCGCCTGCTGGTTGATTTCCATTGAGTAAATTCGGCCGTGTCACCAATTACCGCTGGGCGGTGCATACATCTTCATCGTATCTTGCTAGAGTCAGCTCAAAGGTGTGTGGTAGGGGGTGAATCGTTCTCTTACCATGCGTTTTTAAGAACGTGTTGGTCTGGTGATTGGAGTGCTGGATTCCCATCCTAATAGCCCAGGTCGAGCCTTAGCAGTGGTGGAGATTTTGCAGTGGAATCTCGATCTATCCTCGGGTGCAATGTGGAGAGCACTTCAAGTTTAGCATTTGTCCGTCGGATGTAACGTTGAACTGTGGACGCTTTGTCGTTTTTCGTTAAGATTTAGCTTATGCCGACCCTGGGTTTCTCTCCACCCCTCCCCCGCGTTCTCCAAAACTATCCTTCCATAGCCATTGGGAATCATCTTAGAAATATTTTCCATTAGTGATTGTCATTAAAGAAAGTTTTCTGGGTAAAATTTTCGCTGAAATTAATTGACTTTGAAATCAATTTGAGCCTATTGTAATCAGTGAGGAAAAGTATCAAAATCGCCCTCGTCCTCCGATGCTCGGTTGGGAAGTAAACATCTGAGCTTTTCCTACCTTTCCATTTTACTATGGGCTTAATTTTTCATCTTTAGTCATAATAAGTTCATTCCGTAGATAATGTTTCGGCCGCTTCATCTCAGGCATGGTTTAATATTTAATGTAGAGTTGAATTTTCAATCACTGCGAAATGTAGAAATGATGTGGTACGCAGTCAGGCGCACGGGGGCAAAGATTTTCTCTTTGGTGTAGGGTTATATGCTAGTTTTTGAACCTTCCTTCTGCCTTAGAAGGTTAGGTGACCATAGGATTTTAATGGCGAACCCAATAAGTCGCGGACCAGTTTATTCGTCCAAATTTTTAAAATTCTCAATTTCAGTTACGCATTAGCTGCTTATGAATTTAGCCATCAGACGCCATAGTGAACGTGATTCCGACAACAAGTTATTGTTATAATTAGTTGATGCAAATCATTATTCCAAAGCGCTCCGTTATTTGCCGCGGCAGTGACGTAAGTAACCGTTGAAGAAAACATGGATGTGACAATTCTGCTGCTAAGTCTCATCCGCTTGGACTAGGATGCGAGCCCATGTCGAGGGATCTGGATTCGTATCTCAGTCTGGGTGGATGATTTTTTACTGTGAATTTCTCATATTCCTAAATTTACTACGCATGAAATTGTCGTTTAGAATCGTTAAAGTTTGAATTATAGAAATGCACAGGTTCTTGGTATTTTTTATTGATTACGAAAGTTGAAGCATAGGATTAAAAAGCCAATAAAAATGCCTTAACTTAGTGGACCGTCGGCACTGTCGCGGATAACTGGTGTATGTAATTCGTTTGTTTTTGCGTTCATCAATGCGTCCAGATCATTGTTGGATGTCGCCCTTCAAACCGTACAACTTTTGTATTTAATATTTTTCTCTATCTCGCGTAGGTACTTGAAGAAATCCATTTGAATAAAAAACTATACTTTTCCACACTTTTTTTTAACTGCGACCGGTTTCACCTTAATAAGGCCTCTTCTGGCACAATCTGAAGCTTAGGGCATACTACATATACCCAGAGAAAGTTAAAAAATGGTGGAGGTTGGTTTGAAATGGGGAAGAGAGGAGCAGGGCGGTTAGATCATGGCAGAGTGAGGAAATTTTTGTCCTCACTCTACCATTCCCTAACCGCCCTGCTCCTCTCTCACCCATTTCAAACCAATCCCCACCATTTTTAAACTTTCTCTGGGTATATGTAGTATGCCATAAGCTTCAGAATGTGCCAGAAGATGCCTTATTAAGGTGAAAACGGTCGCAGTTTAAAAAAAATAAAGTGTGGAAAAGTACAAAGTTTTTTATTCAAAATGGATATCTATCACTTCCATGAAGTCAAGCCTGAAACAATCAAACTTTAAGAAATATTTAGGTGCGTCGTTTAAAATGGCCCTCCCCACGAATTTATATTTCGTCATGATACCAGAATCTTGGAAGAGGATTACATCTAGGTATTCGTTTGTTTTATCTTAATAGGATGACGTCCCTAATTCATGTGATTCTTATGTATCTCTTTCTAAGAACAGGCGACTGGCTGCCTGCTTTTATTAATTTTTAAATGCCTTTAAAAAGTCTGCCTTGTTGTCCCTGATAGATTTAGAAATACATTCTCTGACCGCTTAGTGTGTTAAATCCGGTGTTTCAATTTTCTGTCCATTGGTCATGCTGTTGAGTACTCTACTGTCAGCCTTGTAGAGGAAAGCAAAATTGATTTGAAATGTTTGTAAGTAAAGTTTCCTTCTCGGTGATTTTTTCTGAATGATCTTCATTGCCTGTCAGGTAGCGTTTAGTAAAACTAAATTCCGGCTGGGCATTGGTTGAGCTCGCGTTCATAGATTTCTTCGGAAGCATTTATCGGGGTAGAAAGGATATTTTCGTCTTGTTTATTTACTCGATCATAACCACGGGTACAGCTCCGTGTAGTGTGCTGGCTTTTGCTTTTCCCGATAACCGTGCATGCCATGTGTACCTTCGATCACATGTGTCGCGACATTTTATCAACTCTCCACCATGAACCAGTTCCATCAGTCCGCTCCCCAGGAAACCGGTTCATTTTTTTCATTACTCGGTTTGATTCTTGGGACTGACCTTTGCTAAGTAATTGTCGCGGAGGATAAAGGATGTCATGGTGGTTCTACAAAACCGATTTAGTAGCCCCTGTTTCCTTTGAGATACTGCGACAGGGATTCAACCAGTGCTTCGACACATCCCCAAACGAGGCCGTTCTTAGAATATGGGTAATTCAGCGAGAAAATTCATCATTGGCTCCATTGTCTAGCCATTGTATGAGATTTCGCCAAAAAGCAGTCGGTGAGCTATCCTCTAAGTTTCAGGGAGTATTAGGACATCACTATGAGCCATTGTGGAACCAACGTTGCAATGGGACCGATACTGATTCGTTTTTAGGTGGTGTTCGAAGGATGAGTAAATACTATGACAGGGAATTTATCAAGTATATCTGTTCAGAGTAGGAATGACGTCTTTTTGTGTAATGCGTAGCAGAAGCAGGCTTTAGTCACCTTTTGTTCACAAATGTATTGTTTTGTTATTTATCCGCGTAATATGTTTAGGTGATATGGCTTGAAGTTTGGGAAATTTCCTCGTGTACTGAAGTACTAAAGTTCTGTATTTCTATTATAGCATGATATGGAGATTTTTTGTAGCTCATTGTCGTTGAACGCGACAGCGGAAAAAACGGGAGCATCGGAGTTGTGTTATTTTTATTTTATATATTAACATCCATAGAATAAAACCGATACTTTTTTCAAGATATCGAGAGTTAGAGGAAAATGCTATCTAATTACCTTGCGTATTTGTTGTGTAAACATTTTCTCGTAAATGTCATTCGCTCTTACCTATAAAATCGTCTGTCATTTACCTAGCATGGAAGGATTTTTTCTCGCCATGATGGTGTTTGCAAAGGAGTACTTCCTCCCGTTTTTTTGCTTCTATTCTTTAGTCATCATCTTTGTGGACGGTGGGAACATGTGCAAGAATGTTTCATAAGAAATTACCTATTAATTATTAATTTATTTCGTTTAAACGCGGTTGGGTATGTTATCACGTGCCGACTCATCAATTTTGATAAAAATCAACCAGTCGTACTCGCCATTTGGTCTGCTTTTACCACGTAAAAAACCGTCAGTTTTTGTTAGTTATCGGTTCATCTAAAATTGTACGGGAAGTTTCCATGCTAACTTCCTCATATACTTCGCCGTCAGAAACCTGTTTGCTTTGTCCTTGAGAGCTAAGGATAACCCTTTTTGAGGGATGATATTTTTTCCAATTCTCGCGTTTTAGGTATCGCTGCATCATCTTTTACTAGTCGTCCACGTAATGTTTCGAGAAAGTCTCGTTCGATTAACTCATACTTTTTGTGTTCACTATTTGTTGCCGTGGAAGACGACTATCCCAGAGCTTGTCAGATACTACGGAAAAGAAAAGGCATTTGGAAGAATGAATTAGTGTGATGTTTATTAATAAAGCTGTGATATTTTGCGTTGATTGATTGTGATTTGCATTGATATATTGCTGTGATCAAATTGATGCAATTGAAATAAATTGAAATTACCAGAGAAGTGATATTCTACCCGTGCTATTACTCTCCCTGTCACTTGCTCATGCTTTTGCTGGCTTTGTGTGACGTCGATATAGATATATTTGTATCTTAAGTGAGAAAATCACTATATCGGTGTGATGATTTTTCGTTTTATGAATAATATAATTTCAATTTAACGAAGACATTATTGCGTCTATTCATAATACATACCGTAATGAAGGACTACTTTCTTGACGGTAAACTGTGATTAAAACTATTTGTCCATAGTGACGAGCTTTTGTGGAAGTTATTTTCTTGATTGCGTTGCATTCTACTGTGCCAAGATAATAAGATATTTCTTATATTCTTACTGTTGAAGCTGCGCCCATAAACTGACGCTCATGTCTATTAAAATAAAGCTACCTCTGGTTATACGATTTAATTACTTCTGTGATAAGAAAAAGTAAACTGTTTTCACGGTATTCCCTTAAACAGCAGGCGAAACGTAGTACTCATCTAGTGAAGTTGGATTTACATCTATGTATTTTTGTTGTGTCGCGACAGGAGGTGCTGATAGTTGATACTTGATTGTATTTTTTGAAAAGGTTATCATTTTACGGTTATCTTGGTATATTTCGCAAGAGTTATTAATCCCGGAATAAATCTGCAGGTCATACGATTGAGGCAGTATGTGAGAAACCACCTAACAGATTCAAGATTGCGGTTTTTCCTCCGTTTAATCCAAAATGATGGCTGGTGTCCTTTCATCTATTACCACTCACCGTTGTAGCGGTTCGCAGGATGCAGTGCAGATGTAAATGTTGAGTCCTGGCCACGACTCTGACAAATGGGAACTATATCAAGCGTGTCTCCTGTTTAATGACCCCATATTATTATGGCTGAAGCCCGAATATTTGTTACACGCCGTTACTGCTGAGCCTATAGTAGAAGTTAAAGTATCTCGCCTCCGTCCACTTTAAGGAACGACTGCGGTAACTGTCGCACGCAACTGCTCATCCAGGCATTCGCTATCTGTAGGTCTCCCTCTGCAAATGGGATGATAAGGCTCTGTGGCGTTTTTCCCCGAAAAAATTGTGAAATTCTATACCTAGTTAAATGTCATAATCAGAATATCAGTACCAAGAATGTTATCGTTTATTATTGGGGATAATACTGATTGAGTGATTCAATTATTAACTATATCGTCTTTGTGTCTAAATTTTCCCCTAAGTGTGTGATATATCATTCGAGGAAACGAATTTTGTTCTTTCTCGTGAAGAATTTCGTGAAACATCCGAGAGTGTATTAATTTATCTCTCTTGGAAGTCAGATGTCGTTAGAGAGAGAGAGAGAGTGACTGTTTCCTCATTCTTTGTTGCCGCTCCCTAATGGAGAATGAACTTGGTAACGTCATTCGTAATAAGCGAATAAAGTTTCTGGATCTATGTGCCATGCGAAAATATGTTTGGCTTGTGGAATTCGTTTTAATCTTCTTAATTGGAGATTCACCGCATATTTACGTAATGGATTCGTATAGTGGTCTTAGTTAGTACTACTGTTAAGTCCTCAGTAAATAATTATGATTTAACTATTCGTTTAAAGGAATATATGGAGAGATAGGCAGTATACCGTGCTGAAGAAAGAGTTGGTTGAGGTAATACAATATCCGGTTAAACCCGTCTTGATGAGTGGAATATCTATAATAATAATCTGTAACAATGAATTATGGCCAAATGTGATCACCTCGTAGATGAGTAGTTGAAGTTTACATCAGTGTTAAGCCATATTGTCCAGTTAATATAAGTATTAGATTTATTTCCATAGGAAAATGTAAATTTGACGAAAGTAATTAGTTGCAACTTCTCTCGTCGTAGGGGTAGGATGTGTTATCATCAGTGGTAATGCAATGAAGAAAGATAATTATTAGGTATCATTTTTAGCACGCGAATCGCTTCTAGTCTTTCCCTTTCATCTTCAGACTTTTAATGCCTTTTATTATAGTTTTGGTACGTAAGATTCTCAATGACATGTCACGAAGTGCACTGCCTTCGCTGCACCTGGTGGTCCAAAGAAATAACGACCAGGGAACGTCTCCTGATGAGGATGGTTGGTTTTTTGGGGGAGGCGACCGACTACTGGATTCGTTGTCTGTCATTGGAAATAGATGGGTAGGTTTGGAAAGGGCACTTTGGGAATCGAGGAAGAATGGAAAGAAACCCGGCGTTGGCATTAGCCTATTCTTAACGAAAAATCCCGTAATGGGACTCCAGCTTACAATTACATATATCCGTGGAGAAACTTTTCTGTCATAAATCTGTTGTCCAATTAGCGTAAAACATTCTTGTCTCTGATTTAATCAATCGTCTTAATCATGTTTTAACCATCGAACTTCTTAGTTTTCATTTATGGAGAACTGGTCCTTGGATCGGAATGCTTGAACGAGTTTAGAGTCTCGGGCATAACTTTATGGAAATCTTTCATGGTAGGAAAGTAAGGTGAAACGCTAAAACTGAAGTTTCCTCACTTAATTGTACTTACGACCATAGTTTTGTTGCAAAGCAACATCTGCAGGAGGTGCTTTGCAACAAAGTCATGATCGTGGTCAATGAAGTACAGTGTTAGTGTCTCACTTTTCATTCATTCTTGAAGCAAGCTCGGCGCGTTCCAGATGGCCGTGGTAATTCGTATAGCGCTCAAATGAGGATGAACTTGTTCATCCTGTTTACTCCACAGACACATCTCTCACTCCCTCCCTTTGCCCTACATCCACTGATATCGGTAGGATGGTCGAAGCTCCACATTTATTTATGGAAGGAAGTCCTTCGTGGTCATAGTCTCGGTTGGCCCTTTCTAATTTTTTTTCGGATCTACCATTGATGCATCGGATGATCAGATGATTTTTCTTCCATATGCCACACGGCCAAGCCCCGCGGAGAAAATTTAGTCTTCGTCTTCATTGAGTTTCAACACAATGAAATGCACCTTTTTCCGTACTCCCCTTTATAAAAAAGGTGCTCTCTCCCCTCCCCCAAGGGAACCCAGACTCTCTCTCTCTCTATGTATATATATACCCCTCCCCCTTTCCCTTGTGCATGTCCTAGTTTTTCCCTATTTTTTTTCCTAACTTTTATTTTTTTCCTTCGGGGGTCCATCACGATGCACTTCACCCGTGGGAACTGGTCGGCCCCCTCTCTCCTGCTGCTTGCATCGTCTACCCTTCCTCTTCCCTCTCTCTCTCGCCCTATATCTCCGACCCGTCTCATTTTTTCTCTAATCTAGCTTTTCCTTTCAGAGACACCTTCCTCTGCCTTGGCGTGCCCTCTTCGTCGGCCTTTTCCCATCCTTTCTCCCCCTCCCGGTCACACCCGCCCGCCCACCCACTTCCTCACCACCTGTGCGCTTCCTCCCCGAACTCCTCAATCACGGCGTCACTTTCTCTCGAATCCCAAGCGCATCTCTCCTCCCCCTGTTTCTATATCCCATTTCTAATAGGTCCACGGCTTGGACCTCTTTCTCCCCCGTGCCTATCCTCACCGAACTCGGCTCCTTATTCCGTGGACTTCCTAACCTTCTACTCTTTGTCTTAACATTTTATTGCTTGTTGTAAATTGTTTGTGTGTATGGCGTATATCCTATTCTACCGTGTGACAGAGGGTTAAGTGGAAGAGGTTACTCGAGTGACTCAATCTCACCCAACATAATGAAGACATTTTTCTATCTTTCTATCCCTCCTCAAATCATCTAAAACATGATGGATTACATGCGATGACGAGTGGGAATCGGTGTCATGTGGCGGCTAGAGTACTGGACCACGGAATCAGTATAGTAACTGTGAAATTGTCACAATGGATCTAATATTTGTTGACTGGTTTCATGGAAAAGGCGACATCATGACCAACACAGGGAGACTTCATGATGTTCACTGTCGAGTACTGATTTCCCATCCTGAAGGTCTGGGTCGAATCTAGGGCGTGTTGGAGATTTTTCTGTTGAATACCAATCTTAACTTGGATAGCATACGCGTGGAGACGCAGTTGTGGGACTGTCCGTCGGATAGTACTTTCATTAAACTATGAAAACCACATCTACGTCAAGTCGGAGGCGGCCTTTTCTTCTCTCTACCTATTTCACTTCGGTCCTAATACGCTTAATACCTACCTTTTCTCCCGATCAGAGGCGAGGATTGGGTTGATGTGGTGGATAGAGTGCTGGCTTCCCATTCTTAAGGCAGCATCGTCAGAGATTTTGGAAAACAGATCCCTATTCTATTGCCGTGTTTAGAGTACTACACTAACGCGTTCGCAGGATTGGGCGTTAAAAGTTAAAACTATGGACACCTCGCCGCCTTAACGTTTGGAGCAAGCTAATACCTACGTTGAGTGACTCTCGCTATAAGGTTTCGGGATGGTTGTAGTATAAAAATATTTCTGCCTTCCAGGTAGTATTTGTTTCACTTCATTACCTCATCACTTTAGTCATTGATAAAACATAAGATCTCACCTAAGGTTCTGTTATATCCAGCATGTTTACAAGATGAAAGTTGACTTCTGCTGTTATCAGAGGACTGTATTAATCATAAGGCACTTCGTTTGTTATTAAAAGGTTCCAGATATAGGTTTCTCTCCTTCATTCGTCAACCACAATTACCCAATAATACAATCAAAGTCAGTTTAAATATCGGCTTTTTCTTTTGCGTCTTCCGCACCGCCGCGCTATCGTTGAATTTGTGCTCTGCTTCATGCACACTTTCGTGTTCCCGATATTCCTGACTAACCGACCAACGTTTCCCCTCCTACTGATCTCCCATCACCGAAGCGAGGAACCACCTGAGGGAAAGAGAGGAGACCCTGCTCCACCCTCGTTTTCAGACTGAAAATCTCGTGTTGTGCGTATGCCCCACCAACCTCCCTCAACCAGACGTCTCCTCCCACATCCCATCCACAGGTAGGCCGTCGGGAGGAGGGAAGCAGGTAGTAGGTAGGGGAAGGAGGAAGGCGTTCCTCCGTTGAGGAGGTATACACACCCGGGGCCCCTCACCACTGTTGCCATGTGAGCAGAGAGTTCGGCGGCGAGTCCGTGGTGGGGGTAGGTTTATAAGTCTCGACCGCGGTGGAAAAGAGCGTTGTTGTGTGTGTTGGTATGAGGGGGGGATGGAGGTCTCTTGCTCACGGAAGCCCAACTACTCTTGTGTGATGGCCAGTTTTAGAAAAAAAATCAGCGCCAACTTTACGTTAACTTGGGCTTGGCGTGAATTTCCATTGCCTTCTGCCAATCGTGGTATCCATTACTCGAAGTAGCGTGAATCCCACGTTAAGTTACGGATAAGTTAGCGTGGTATATGGCTAGCGAAATTGAATTAGCATGAATAAACTGAAGGGCGCAGTGTCGTGGTCGTTTTTTTCAGCGCTTTTTGCCAGTCGCGACTGTCGTTTGGATAATCGTGTCAGTCATGCGAGGAAATTACATAGAGAGGAAAGCAAAATATTGGGTTGCCAATCACCCAATGGCCTATTTTAAGATCAACGCGGTTGATCTGCGCCCAGTATTTCTCATTAATTCATTAAATACGAACAGATAGCGTTCAGTCCGTTCTATTTTCTTCAAGAACGTAACTGAAGCGTTCCCATTATTTATTTTTGAAAAAAACGGGGCATTTGCAGTTTTCACTTTGAAAAACTGGAGCATTTAGTAAAAAAGCGGGACACATTAGAAATGAGAAAAATATAATGAAATTCACAATATGTGCATAATGCATCACAATCGCACTTACAACGATTAGAAGAACAGAATTTCAAAATATGACCGATTAAAGGTCATGTTTACACGATACATTAGAATATTTATCACAATTATGAACCTGATAGAGAATTTTCTTTTCTTTAGATATTTGGGCTGGGAAGTCAAAACAAGACAAATTCTTAAAATAAGTCTTTAAAATGATTAAACCTTGTACTGTTTCATTTGATGAAGGGATATTCTCTTCTAATACTATCGTTTAATAAGCACATACGTTTCGGCATAATACAGATTATGTGCAACGCTGAGTACTTACAATCTATCAATGCCGGCACTGAACTGACGTCGTGTCATATACAACCGGGAACCGTGTGTGTGTAACAGAAGCCAGGGGATAAAAGAGAATCGTCATTAGAATTACCAACTTCTTAATATACCTCATCAAAATGTCATGAATTCGACACCAGGAGTGCTGCATATTTAAAATGGAAAGCCTAAGCAGACAAGGAAATTATGGTGGAGGGAACAGACCGAGTATGCTGAGAAAATTCAAAAAGAGGGAAAATCGGACTCACTACGTAGAAAGTTCAAGAATTAGGAAGGAACGAAAGAAAGATCGATTGTAAAAACTATAACGATCGATATACAAAGTAAAAAATAGACGGGAAAATTGCTATGTTAACCGTATAATATTCAGGAAGAGTTGGAGAAATGCATTGAATAGTTTCAAGGGAGGGAGAGTTGGCCAATTGTTAGGCCCAGGAATAATAGGCTGTGGGATAATGGCTCTACGAGAAAAAAATGAAATAAGGCTGTTGGAATAGATGATATACCTAGAGAGTTACGCTAGTGCTTTTGAAAAAAACCAGAGGAGTAAATTTGATTTTTAACTTAAATATAGATCAAGAATGTGACATCGATCAGGATGGTAGTGGCTCAGAAATAATAGATTCTTTGTGAAAGAAAGAGCATTTAGGAGAAATCAAAAGTAATATATGGTTATGATGAGGGACAGCTTGAATTAATTTACGTATCGTTAGCGTAGAAAAAGTTCGTTTCCTTTGCTTTGCCGGCAGTGATGGTATTTATGGAACAACTTAGCGTGAAACCGTCTTAAGTCAGAAAAAATAGCGTAGGATTTTTTCGAATATGAATTTGCATGAAATTAACTTAATGGCGCAGTGTCGTCGTATTTTATAACGCTTTATATGAGTTATTTGTTGAATATCCGTGTTTATCATGGGAAGGAAACATATCGATATAAACCGTCGATTATATTAATAATAGCATAAGGATCCTTATGCTATTATTAATTTAATCGACGGCATGTGTACATCTTGTACCAGGTTAAGGGAAACAGTTTGGAGGTTATTAGTTTTACGTGCGACTTTGTACTCTGTGCAGGTTATCTTGTACTGCAGACTACATACTATATTATTTTTATTCATGACTGCAGTCATGCGCCCCGCATGCGTTTCAATGCCTCTTTTTATTTCTATGTGGGCACATATATACAAAGCTGACACATTTACATGTACAAAATAAATTAAAGACAATGATGTTTTGTGTATTAATTAAATTTGAAAAAAAATTAATCAAATGCTTGGGATATATAATATTTTTGGTCTTACCGCTCTCTGCAAAAGCGAATATTTTTTTCGGCTGTCCCACTCGTGAGCATGCAGCACATAACTGACCATGTGAAAAGCATGGATTTTACAGATTTAATTCACACACTTGAAGTGATTGACCTTGTGCCTTGTTGATGGTCATTGAGAAGGCAAGGCGAACGGGGAACTGTAGTCGTTTGACTACAACTATCAAATTAGTCAATGAACCTTGCATTTAAATGCTGCAGTCGTGAATAGACATTCATGAAATTGCTATTAAATGGGTATTCACGCCTGGTTGCTAAGGAAATTTCTATTGTTGAAAAGGAAGAAAAATGATGAATTTAGAGAAAAAAACGCAATACTTGGACAAAAACGAAGCGTATAAGAAAATTGAATGAAGTAGTTAAATACTGCATTCTGTTATGCGTTCTATGATAAAAGTTTCCATCCAATATCTTGAGTACAAGTAATTTAAAAAAGCATATAAAGAAACACCTGCACCGAATTCAATGATTTTTTATCGAAGACAAAGTTTACAAAAATGTTATAAAAACAACCCAAAAAATTGCGATTTAATGATTCAGTAATCTTCGCAGGCGCGTGCACAGCAATTCACCAAAGTTTCATCGCAATCGGATGAATGGTATAGGAATGTATACAGGACAAACAAAGAAACATTCATTTTTATGTATGTAGTTTATGGTGCTTGACAATACGAGTATGTAGAGTACAATTTTTGAAGTAGTAAGCCTCCTAATTTTACAAAATCAATCTTGATTATTTGAAACTTTTTATAATCGATAAGTTTATGCACATATCGGTATGTATACACATATATTCACGCGAATATTAGTCTCTTTAATCACCGCGCTAACCTCAATTGAGGAGCCTAGAAGCCAAGGGGTACAAGTGACTTTTTAGTTTTTTCGAGCTAAGTGCAGAAATTTGTTCCTAAAGTATGTTAAATTGTTGTGGCCAAGGGGTATAAGTGAATTTACTGATGGGTGCTGAGATCTAGTGGATTAAATTTCATCCACTTCAAGAAACACATTGAACAACAACAACAAGTTGAACTTTAAACATGAAGACCTCAAAACTAACTTTTTGTCACTTGTACCTCTTGGCTTCTAGGCTCCTCAATTGATGTTTTCTCTTGCAGTGGATGTTTCTCCTAAATTATTAATAATACCAGTTTATAATTTTACTTCATTTTAAACTGGTATTAATTACTTTACTATACTACTACTACTACTACTTTATTTTACTTATACTACTTTACTTTACTTTTAATTTGGACAAATAGTAAATTTTTCTCCTCAACTCTTGGTTATCTCTTAATTTTCAACTCGTATAAACTGATTGTGCAGCAAACCTAGTGTATGAATAAGTTGTTATAATATTTACGTACGTCTGTGTGTTGGCCCTCGGGTGCCTTAGAACGCTATTGGTACTGCGTAGCAGTTTAGCAGTTTAATCAGGAATCATTACGAAGCAAATGAACTAATAAGCTGCACTGCCTATCGACAAACATAATTGTTAAATCTCAATGGCAGCTATTATAGAATCTTAACGTTCGCGGGAAAAATTACTTATCTCTCCCTAATTTTATACGTATGACCTTAACTCCTAACGGATCGGCGTCCAGTGTGCCCTAACGTTTTCATGAATGCTTCCAATTCGTCACGTTTATTTCACGTTATATGATTGAGTTAACTTCGCAATAATGCTACCTGTTAGTCGGCCTTAGGTTGGTGGACAGGCTGAGGGAAATGTACTACGCTCCTGTCTCTCCTTGCTTTCTCTTCCCTATGTCCATTCCACTCCCTCCCTCCCTTTCCGTGGCCCATGAACGAGACTTGAACCTGGGAATCCTGTTCCTTTGTCTTTCGTTCACATCTCTCTGTCTCTCTCCGGTGCCCCTTGTCCAGACACCCCCCTTCCCCTCCCTCTACTTCTCTGACGCACGCACAACGCACACGAGCCTTATGTAGTGTGCGTGCTATTCTATTTTTAACGCACGCAGTGATTCCGCCCCCCTAACCCTTCGGCGTTCCGTGTGATCGCCTGCATGAACCTCTCCCCTGCCTTTGTTTGTTTTGTTTCTCCACGGGGTGGTTTCCTAGCGGAGGTTTCTAAACCAGTTCAACCAGCGAACCGACGCGAAAATGAACCGAGCGGTATGCTTAAAAGCTCGTCTCTTCTCGCCGATGGATTTCAACCGGTTCGATTCTTGAATAGGCCATAGGCAAGAGTTTTGAGTGGTCATAGATTTGTAATAAAACGGCGTATTTTTTCTGCTCGATAACCCTTGAATCGCTCCAGGACTCAATGTACAAAGTTCAATAGTGTTACAAACCCTCTGCATCAACTAGGATGGGAATCGCTATCAGACCATCGGTTAAAATTTATACTTAATGTTTTATTTAAGTTCCTAGATGATCTTTTTTTTTACTGCGTCACAAGATTCTGCAGTTCTATCATGGGAATTAAATTAGGGAAATCGACTGTAGAATGGACAGGTTTAGACTGTCATTTTTCCTGCTAATGATAGGAGACCATAATAGCTGCCACTGATGCTTAATAATTAGGTTTGTTGATAGCTGGTGTAGCTAATTAGTTAATTTGCTTTCTAATACTTGCTTCTTAAACTGCTACGCATTATCAACAACGTGTCTCGCATGTTTCCTGCAAACTTCGTGTATTCCTATGCATGTATGTAATTGTCAAATACTATAATACTCATATATTCACTAGCATTGGTAGCATATCTATAGTTTAGTATATGTTGGTAAAATTTCACATCCTGATGCATATGCAGGTTTTTGCTAATTCCTGTCATTTCACTAACTCTGCCGTGGCAGTGGGTAAGTTTCCTCCCACATGCACTACAATATATTCTACTAAAGTTAATGACACAGTGGCTTGCAGGGTATTATGTAATGGTAGATGGATACTTGTCGCTGCAGATTAGATTTGCTTATCGAGTCGCAAGTTCTTAGTTTAGTAGGTGCTACCTCAGTATTACTGGAGCTTTTTAGGGGAATCGTGTCTCAGCTTTTTTTAAAATTATTTTCCTACGAACACTGATTAGCTGTGTAAGTAAGTCCCTTTATTTTGCTTTCTCCCTTATGAGATTTGCGCGAATCTGCTGTAAATGTTGGACTTAGAACTAATAGATCTAGCAGAATATCCAGGAAATATTCGATATCGTCAGAGCTCGAGCTTGTGACGTCAAAGGCTCGAATAATCCCACCCTTAGAATGTCTCAACCCGAATTATGTAGTCAGACTTCAATATTTCATCATTTTTGAGGTTCGACAGTACCGAACCCTTCTTGAACAGTGAGTGGACGCGGCATAGTTCTTATAAGTTCGGTGAAAGACATTATTATAATCGCTATGATGTCTTCTTTGTCTAATACATCTCGGGAATACTTTTTCGAAAGTATATTCGTTGGCAATACATGAATATTTCTCGTTTGAAGTTTTAAGTGCATGATATCAATACCATTACCACAGATTTATCGCAACAATTTAACATTTTTAAGGGATTGACTCAACTTTTGTCGAATCGGTTTCACTGCATGTTAACAGCCCGAGACAGTCCAAGCCTGGCATCCGTTATAAAACTTTGTAATTTCAGATTGATAGGTCTCCTATGCGTGAAGTTTTAATCGTTTTGTAAAACCTTTCTTAAAAGTCAAATAAGTATTTCGTCGGAATATCTTTAGTGCCACATGGCCAACGTCTGTTGCTATCCGGTGAGCCCCTATGAAAGATCTATCGTGAAGTATGACGATCATTGGCTTGGATTTTTCTGTGTCGTATGCAATCCACTTTACATCATCGATTAAAAGCGTTCAATTAAATTAAATCATTTTGAGCTACTTGGGCAGTTAATTGACGAGATAAATTTTATAGTCGAGGATTAACATTTAAGGCTTGGTGAGCTAATATGGCTTTTAAACTGAGTTACTAATTTGATAAACGGGTCCCCGGCAGGTTAGGCTTAAAAAAGTTTGAAATAATTTATGTAAGCCAAGAGCAGGAATGGCGATTCATTATTTCTGAGCCATAGGAGGTAATTAAAAGAAATATATATTTGTAAATTTTCGGTTGCTACTTTGGCGTCTTTGTTCTGAGCAACGCAAGCGAAATCAACATGTCCTTTGGCCTATTCTGATTTGTAAGTATATTATATTCAGCCTGGCTAGCTCAGTCGGTAGAGCATGAGACTCTTAATGTCAGGGTCGTGGGTTATAGCCTCGCGTTGTGCGAAATATTTTATGATGGAGGTCGGAAAGTTTGTAGTATTTTCTGGGATTGGGTGGGGGCAAAAGTGAAGCAAATCCCCAGGAAAAAGCGTGCCGAGTTCCTATACAAACGTCACCCTCCCTCCTCCCACCACCCTGACTTGTACCCTTCCGCCGCCCTTTCTGAACCCTGTCTTTATGATCCGTTTCCACTACTACACTCCGTTTCCACTACTGTAATGTAGGTACTGGCGTAACAAACCAACATGTATTCCCGCTACGTTTGTGTTACAGCTGTTACTCTCGTTTTTAAACGTAAGTGCCGCATGGTTCTGGGATGGATTTTGGAGCCATGAGAGAATCAGTATTTAATTCGAGAATTTATTAAAGAGATAAATACTTTGACGTGAAATATGTTTATGATACGTTTCCGCAGTTTAGAAAAAGTTAAAAATTAAGAGAGAAATCAACTAACTGTCGAGCTGATAGGTACAGAAATTATTTTTTCTTGCCAACCATACACGACTGCAACGCACTACGAACCTTGCACAAGCATGATAGAAATTACCTTCATGTCTCTTCCCTTTTATGATTCCTTCCCTTCGCCTTTTCATGTAGGTATTGACCAAGCTACCTATGCTACATGCCCTAGTGACTGCTTGCAGGTATTATGCCTGCAATGAAGAAGATAATTTTCTTCGCGTACAGTCGGGAGATGATGGGGATTTATATATTTTTCGCCAAATGACGACGTAATTTCGTGTGATGAAATTCTCCTGCCAGTTTCCTCACCCCACAGATACACAAACCAGAATTCGATGTTGGGAGTCCTGCCCAAATACTTTTTTATTCCTTTCGATCCATCCGTTTCTTTCGTGTGTATTTTCGTACATCTTTGCATCTCGTCCTCATCACTTAGGGAGCGGGTGTTAGCAGATTTCACCGCATTGTGATGACTTAAATGACGTTCGTGAGCGAATTTTCCCGTTCTTAATTGAGGAGCCCGTGTTTTTTTCATGAGTTTTCGCCGTCGTGGGTGAGCCACTGCAGTTTGGCTTGCTTTTGGATGGATGGTGGCTTGCCTTGCCGCTGCACGAGAACACCATAGTTTCACAAGCAATAGTGGTAACGTAGTACCTTAACACGTAGCGTACGGATCACGAGAATCTTCGTTTTTCCTGAGCCATGCGTTAAGGACGGATAACGAGAATTCTCCTTTTATTTTGCCAATATAATTTAATTATATCAGTTTTTTTATATGTAACGGGCAACTATCATTTATAATATATTTTTGCATAAGTTGTATCCATTTAGAATATCTGCATATATTTTTTGTTTTAATAGAGTCATGTTTTTAAAGCCGCTACTTTCACGCATTCGCGATTTTCACGCATTAATTTCTTTACCTGTGTTCCGTTTACAATACTAGATTAACGGATAACCTGAGATTCTTAGAACAATGTTAATTGTTTAGTTGATATTTTAATATCCTTTATACTGAAATATAGATGAAATAATCGTAAATGTAGACTTATTTCAAGTTGAGAGTGGTCATTTGGGTATTACTGACAATAGTTACTCAAGAGTAACACCATGCATGTTATGAAATACTCCTGAACATATTTTTTTCAAGACAGCAAATTTCCCATTTCCATGACCATTGTAAAATGTTACTTTACGTCAGTGGTCACATTTGACGAATTTGTGTTTCTTGTAGAATTTTGTAACATGAATCGTTTATATCATTATAAGTTGCTCTACCTGGTCTATATTTTTTCAAAAATTTAACTTGTATTCACGCAGGCTGAAAATTGAGAATGGGTGAAACATTAAAAAAATTACTGTTTGTCGCCTGTAATTTTTTTTACGAAAATTGACTCGAAGCTTATTTTTCTGGGAAATAAAATGTTAGTGAAATGCAGACATCAACACATGTGTGATTTATCAGCAACTTACTGCATCTACTTTAGGAATAATGAGTTAGTTCAAAAGAAATGTTGTTGCACCAGAATATTCGGGCGTAGAAATGTAACCAGTAAAATGTGGATACCCGTCGTCAAATAGATACATTTTGCATTATTGGTGCCTTATTTTGTTGAGAGGAGTATATTTTTTGCTCGTTGGAATTACTATATTGAGACTTTGGCTAAAATAGGAAAACCAATGATTTCTGTACTCCGTGAACTGTTTGAATATTATATTGGATTGTGGTGGTATATTAAATAGATTTAACTCACGCAGGCACGAGGGAGTCCATGCTTCATCAGTCGCCCCTTCCATCTTGCTCCTGTGACAATGCCGTGTTGTCACTCTCCTGATAACTTGTTCGGGTGTTTTCAGTTTTTTGCCCACCCGTTTGCCCATGTGTTGGCAGGTGGCTCGATGTCGCCACGATCCAGAAAAAGCTGAGAAAAACGGAGTAAAAATAAGGGAAAGTCGACATTGATCGGGGAAATCGAGAGTTGAGGAATATTCGGAGAGGGATCCTCAGGTTTCAGGATAAAAATATTTTCTCCTAGAACGCTTAGCTCTTGATAAATTTGTGAGGGTTCAGGAATCTGAGCCTTACGCCCAGCAACAGGCAGATAGTTAAGATATCATGTTGCGTTGATGCGGGGAAGAGTGTCCGAGTCCCGGATTCTCACTCACGTGAACGGAGATCTGGGGTATTTGGACCGGAAAATCGATTAATATTTTTTTTCTGACTCCCTTGGAAAAGTCAGCTATCGGGACAAATCGACTCTCCCAGAATCCTTCACTACAACACCTTGTAGTAGCTTTGTTTGTCATATGATATTCATTGGTCTTTAATTTTGATTTTGAAATTTTTCCCCTGTGATTGGCCAAGTCTTAAAACTTGGCAGTGGTTACGCACATAACCACGTCTACTTGCTATATTTTAAGTACTTGATTTTGATGTTGAATTTACCTTTCAAAACTTATCGACACGTGGTAAATTATGAATGACGTAACCAAATAAACGTTATTGTGATTACCTCGAAAGGGCCAGCAAAAAAATTGCTTCTCTTGTGGGTTATATTTGTAGTTAAACAAATAGTTACCAAACAATAATAAGTATGTTAAACTGAAACCATGCTGTAAATGATATTACCCTGATTGCTATTGGCTGTAGATGGGAAATATTCCGAACCTGGCCATTACCAACTTTAATACAAGCTACTTATGGGCTAATGACAGTTATGTAACCCGGTTATGACTGATAATGCAGCTTCAAGGTGTTAATTCGTGAAAAAAAACCGTAATGTTACGAGACTATCAGTCAGTACTGATGATAATGGAAGAGAGCTTCATGCCGAGGTGAAACTAAATTAGCCACGTAGGCAGACTGATTTTGATGACAATTATTCCGGCTTGATCTTTTCCATTCGCCCTCATTGGAGAAGGCACATTCTGGGAAAGAAAATAATGTGAATACTGAGGACTTAAAAAAAAAGCTGGGAGGTCCTTTCTGATAGTTGTCTTTTGTTTGCTTCTGAATTTAGATGTCGGATGTTTTTCGAGGATTTATCAAATTTATCTAAAGATTACGTGTATTCGGTAAGAATTACATATGATCTTTTATGTAACTAAAATTTGCTCACACCCTTCAGTCTTTAGCAGTTTTTTTATTTTTTTGAAGATAAAAATTATCTATTTACCACTAAGCTATTGTGAAAATCGATAGATGTCGTGAATGAAAATTTACAGATGTAGTGCTTTCCACTTTTTTATTTTTAACTCGCCGTTGCAATTGTAAAATAAAGTGGGCAGTACTACATCTGTCAATTTTCATTCAGAAAAATGGTGTTTCACCACATCTCACTGGGTACGGTTGACTTCAGGACGATATATTTCGTGGTTTTTATGCTGTTCGTGACCGATTGACCTTCATCTTACTGCATGTACAAAGTATCCTGCGAGTCACCACAGTGGTGTTGCAGGGGGTGAATTTTCACCAAAAATGCACTACACGACATACAATGAAGGTTCTTTGAAACGATAAAGTAGTAAACGCGTCAGCGTTAAATGCATGTGCGCTTAGCAACCTTGGGATTGCGAAAAAGGCAATAGGCGTGCGAAACGGGTTTCTCGTGGTGGGTGAGTTGTTAAAATAATTGTTATACAGGGTTTGAACAAACTCGGATACCTGCCGAATGCTTGTCTACGAATGCTACTCTCCTCGAAAAAATGTGTGGACACCTGAGTCTGAGACGTTATACTTCGGTAACTAATGCACTATTTGCATTGAAATATACTGAAAATCAGTGGCAATCCATATTTAAGTTCCATTATTGGCATCAGCGTTTTTAAATCATGCTTTAATATGCTTGTAAGGAGCTGTTTTTGCCGTCGTAAAAACTATTGTAGGTTCTACTTTGAATGATGAAAGCTTGAAAACTAGTGTTAATAACTTTTTTCCAAATTTCTGCCAATTAAAGCGTTCAAGCTGACGCCCACGTCGGAGTCTTGTCTATGGAGAAGGGCATTAAGGGGTATGACGATTATCCCTGACCTTCCTTAGTGACTCCAGATAATTGACCTCCCGTCAAATCGCGTCAAAAACCCGGTCCCGACCCAGTCGCTCTCATTCCTCACCTTCATGAAACATTTATGGGCCGGCCGGTGGTGTGGGCGGTGTGTAGTACCTATTACTATTTCATGAGGAATGTGTCACTAGCTCTTGCGTATTTAAAGTATGACTCAATCGATTTCTTTCTCACTGGTCTCGGGAGAAATATAACCCAGTGAAAAATGAGTGGTGGTTGGTAGGCGATCGCGACAAATCTATGAAGGCAGAAAATGCCTTGCTCTCTCCTTCGCCAAAAGTGCGACTTTTTTCATGGTCATATTTGAGAAAGTGAAAACCTTGCATCCCATTCATTTAATTTCTGTTTCTGGTTATGAACCAAACCGAATTAATTTTAATCCTAGATTTGTCTTAATACGAGAACCTAGGAGCTTCTATTCTACATTCATTCGTCGCCCACTCATTTCTAACTCTATCCCTCCTACTTATACTACGCAAACACTTCTTAGATTATTCATACCCACTGCAATTAGCGTACTCTAATACCCTGGCGTACCCAAGTTTCACTGTCATACAGGAAAGTGGTGAGGGGTGCACATTTATACACTGTAATTCTCGCTTCCTTCGACAAACACTCATTCCTTGATATAACCACATGCTACCTACGACTTTCCTTCTACCATTCGCACACTTCTAGCTCCTCATCTATCCATCCATCTTTCACAAAAACTCAGCCTACGTACCTACTCAAAAATCATTCCCTTGTTCAATCACTTCACAATTGACCGTCATAATACAGTTATTCGCGGACAATTTATCCTCATTCGGATAGTTTATTTCAGGGGATGAATATTTCTCTTTCGGACTATCGGTGATTTGACTAAAATGGTGCTATAAATATGAACATTCTATTCTTAAGGTTTCAAGAGAGTCAGGTGTCCTAGGCTCAGTGGTAGTGTGGAATTACGTAATGTCCCTTGGTGTGACTCACATCGCGTGAACGTATTTTCACTTGATTATCACGTAGGCTTGGATGTTCATCGGCGCCACGATCCGCCCTTCGTCGAGGCATCCGAGTTTATTCCTCTGAATATTGTTCCGAGAGCGCTTCAGCGAGTCGATGCGGTGTGTTTTGTGAGCTAGCCATCCGCGAGCCGCTCGCGTGAGATAAGAGTCGGGTGCAATTCACAATGGAGTTTTTGGTGCCAATGTCAGCTGGCGACCCACTTACGGGGAGCCACCCCGCTATCCCCTCCCTCCATCCCGCTAATCGAACCTATAGGCTTTCCTTCCCCTCTCTTTTATTTTCCTTCTTCCTTCATTTTCTCTCAGTGTTTTTCTACCCCTATCGATACAGTGTATATTTATTTCATCCATTCGATAATTTCGTATCGTTAGCCTTCGATATGGCAGTCTCTTTGCAAGAACCGCCATCATCAGAAGTTATATCTATCTATGTTTTGCTGCAGCTATCCATTCCTTTCTCATTTCAGATAACTGCCTTATTCCGTCATAAATCCATATTTCAACTTCCGCAAAATAAGCTTGATGCATTCCGTATTGCCCAATATTCTCCAGTCCCCGAAGCCGCCAAGGGTGGTAAACAAATTGTGTTGATACCGGGGATCGAAAGTGGGACCTTTCATATGTAGTGAAGAATAGATCCAGGGAGTTTGTCTTTTCTTCTTTGCAGAATTTTTATGTAGCATCTTTTCCCCCAGCTCTTCGTCGTACTTTTTAATCGAATTTTCTCTCAATCCAATTGATCTTCAGCATTTCTCTAGTACAGTTCCCTCCCGATGCCTCAAAAAATCTCGGTACATGAACCTTACGTCTCATGTAAAATGTAGTGATGAAAACAGAAAACTAGGAAATGAGGAAAATATTCAGTTTAGTTTCGAGTTGTCCTGTAGGATTTGCATTGATTACAATTTTCCGTCACTAGTTATTTAGCATATTTCATGACTTTATTTTCATTTAACGTTGACATTTTATAAATCGATCGTAGCAAAATCAATACTTTAGTTGATGGGAGAGGATTAATGTGATAATGACTGAATGCCATATTTTAAATCCCTCAAAAACTTAGCTATTAAGTAGCAAATTGGATTATAAAAGGGATTTGGTGTCGGTAAGTTATTATTGAAAATTTGAATGAATTAATTCGTTAATTTTCCTATATGCTGACGATATCGAGCGCCTAAGTATTTCTTTTCCTCCCACGACTCTATGATTGACAATAAAAACTTGATGATATTGTCATCTTCGATGTTGATGAAAATTACCTTAAATGTAAAAATATCACCACAAGCACGCGCGTAATACATCACAGCACATATAGTATATATAACATTTTTAATCACTGAATTTCCATAATTGCAATGTCACTTAAACACACGATAAACTAATTTGGAGGATACCGGAACTAGCCACGGTAGTAACCTTTACGGAGTCACCCGCAAGTGCACGTAAGTGCGATATTCCACAAAGGAAAAATCAAGGTCCCGGTCCATAATCCCGGTCAAGGCGAATGATTTTTCCTCTGTGGAATATCGCTTTCACACGATAAACCTTCGTTTCAATATTCTCGACAAATATTACGTCTCTTGCACAATTGAAACTTAGTGATACCGACTGTAATTGAAAATTGAATTTGACTGCTACAGTCGGATAATTTTCTTTAAATTCTTACAGCCAAATGAAACGTTGATCGGTTCAAACTACATTCCAAAATACAATTTCGCAGCGTTCTATGCTACTATTTATCGTTGGTTTTTATATTGAGTTTTAAATAATTTGTGGCCCATAAAATATGTCACTCTTCAATAGTTTTTTAATCGTAAAGGATATTTCTAATATTCTTCCTAATTATGCTTAAAATCACAAACCAAGAACACTGGTTAAGAACAAAACAAACCTTCGAACGTATTGCACAATTTTACATTCAATTGTTTTCGAAGAATTACCAACAATTCCACGGAAACCGGCACTAAACGATGTAGCTGTACACATCGGTCATGATTACAATATATACTCCCTCTGCTCCTAGAACCCCTGCGATGGCTCGCTTTGCTCGCCGGCGCAGTTTGGGGGATTCGCCCCCAACGTCTGTGTTCAAAAAAAGTTGACTTTGGCACCATGTTGGCAGCGTACTATAAGTGATAGAGAGTAAGGATAAGCATAAAGTTGTTAGCCTCGATGAGATCTAAAAAAAACTCCCAACAGATTTGAGACCCGACTACTAGTTAGGAAGCTATAGTGGAAAAACCGAAAAATCCAACTTTGGCGCCATGTTTCCAGCGAACTATAAGTGTTATAGAGAAATGATTGGCATAAATGTTAGGACTTGATGAGATCTAAAAAAAGCCGCCCAACAGGTTCAAGATCAGACTCTTAGTTTAGCAGCTACGAGACGTGAGGAAAAGAAACATTCGAAAATATCACTTTGGCACCATGTTGCCATAGAACTACGAGGGAATCCGTGTTTTTGCTAATTATCCGTAAAGATCATGTCAAAGCGCATACCCCTGCCGACTTTCAAGGTCATACCTACACTGGTGAGGGCGTGAGGGAAAGATACATGAGAGAGTTTCATGAATTAGCCGACTTTGGCACCATGTTCCCAGAGAACTAGATGGGATGAAAAAAAACGGATAGCAGAGAATCGTAGGCCTGCATGAGATTAAAAAAAAACGCCAATCAGATTCGAAATCCGACTTCTAGTTTAGAAGCTGCAGTCGAAAAACCACGAGTTTCACGAAAAGCCGACTTTGACACCATGCTACCAGATAACTAAAAGGAATGGATAAGAACGAATAGAACAAAGTTTTAGGCCTGAATGAGATCTAAAAAACTACTTAGCAGTTTCGAGATCCTACTTCTAATTTAGAAGCTCCAGTCGAAAATCAGCAAGTATCACAGACATCCGAATTTGGCGCCATATTACCAGCCAACTTTTGGCAAAGTCCAGGTTTTTACTAATTACTTGCAAAGGGCATGCGAAGGCGCATGTCCATTTCAATTTTCAGAAACATTTGATAGTTTTACCAAAATTCGACTTTGGCACCATGCTACCAGAGTTGTAGCAGAGCAGATAGATACTATAGATACATATAGAGCAGAGAGATACTATAAGAGTTAGAAAAAAACAAAAAGCATGAAGTTGTAGGTCTAAATCCCTGGGAAAAATAGATTTCAAATCAGAATCCTGGTTTAGGAGCTATAGTAAAAAAACCGCAAAAAAATGGAAACCCTTTACTAAATGTTAAACCCTGGTGAGAAAACTACGAAGCGTAGAACATCAGTGTTTATACATGTTTAAGAAAATTCAATTCCCCGTTATGAAAACTTTGTCAGATTTCAGATCCGACCCTCCGTTCAAAAGATATGAAGCGAGAACTGAAAGTCTACTTTTCGAAAAGTCCAAAAATCCGCCATTTTTAAATTTTTTGTCACTTCCGGTCAAAAATTCCATGATTTCGGGATTTTTCCTCCGTTGAATTCTTTCAAGAAAGGTCCGTGAAAAATTTCAGGCTCCTAGCTCGTCTGGATGTGGTCGGGAATTTGTATACGTTAGTGAGTGAGTCACACTTGCGGCTGTATAGTATTCGGAATCACGAATGGCCAGCGAGAGCAGCGTTCGTTACGATTTTGTATCAGTCACGACTTTCCTGAGAGATCGTTAATCGTAGGCAACTTGAACAGATCACTAGCTGGAACATCAATCAATCATGACCGTACACTCACGATCGAATCACAAGTGGGAGTGATAGGCGTGACCGAGATCTCTCAAAAGACCGACTTTGCCCATCACTACTTTTTACCAATTGTCATGTCTGTGATGAAATTCCTTTCGATTGACAACATTGGCGTTTCTAAAATCACGATCGTGATGATGGAACCACTCTTGAAGTATGGTTATGCTTAAAACTGACCCTGTCCGAAATGTTCTAAATATGGTGGTCGATAGCCATCTTGTTCTTCGACATCATTTTCTACTGAACTAAATGTTTGCGAATAAATGGTGTTCAATACGAACAATGTTCGTTGGTTATCCAAAAATTATGATGGTAAGGAAAACTGCCAATTTACTTGCGTACGAGGTCATATTTGTCTCAACTATGAGGACTTTTACCTTCGCATTAGGCAAATAAAATCAATTGGCTGGATTTTCGTACATGTTTTTTTCTGATCGTGTTTACGATGTCGTTTGATAGCGTAGAAGTTGCCCTGATAATTCAAATATAGTCTTGAGAAGTTTGCCAGCATAGATATGTCCATTATGTATCGGAATTTACATGGTACCTCTAAAAACGCCTGATAAGCATGTGGTAGGATGTTTTATAGTACCTATTTTCTATTCCTATCCATATTGACGTTCCTTTAAAGGTGACCATGTTTCACTTGTAGTTCGGCGCAGTTTCAAAATTTTTTCAGCAATTTATTTCGGAACCGTAATTTTTTTATTCGGTTCTAGCGGCTAATTGCCGAAACGGTGAGGATTGTATCAAAATCCACATTTCTTCGTGTTTTCTCCTCCCGTCTAACTACGCCGTTGTTCCGCTTATGCCTGTGTCCTTCGGTTGTCACGCCTTCTCAGTTTTTTGGGTGATCCGTATGCTTGGATTAAGGGTGAGTAGGATTTTAGTTTCCCAAGCAGAAAAATTTATGTTTAATCAAGTGTTATGGGCTAGATTGGAAAGTTTTTTTTCGTGCGTTTTTATTTTCGCGCCTCGATTTCCAGCTTACTTCCTCCCGAGGTCTTTTCGACCACAGTGTCGATATTCATCCAATCCTCTGTCTGTGTAGTCAGATGCGACCTTCATGCTTGTCATAGTCGACCAAATCCATATCTGTTTTGAAACCAGCGGTATAAAGTTTCTGCGTGAATTAAATACAAATAAAACAATGTATTTGATCGTTTGAGTCACCCGGAATATCTTGCACTCGCCCTTACTCCATTTGCAAATATTTCGTTTTTTTCCAGCCAGAATTTATTTAATGGTGTTCGATTATTATGTACTCTTTTCCCACAATCTCTTCTCTTTCCTGGTTCTAAAGTGTTTTTTAATCTGTAAGATTTGCACAGCGACTTTTCTTCTTCCGCAGCATCTATTTCTAAAAAAATACACCATTGGCGCTTCCTATTTCTGGATTAAATAATTACATCTCGCCTGACAATGTTTAATATGCCCATCTTCTTTGCCCGTATATAACGCGCACAACCTCCATTACGCCTCTCTACTGCCGTTAATTTCTAATGTGCACCCTGTCACTTACTTACGTTCTTGCATTTATATTCAATAGTTCTGACATAAAGTGAAGGTGACGAGACTTGGCTTTAGAAAACAAAATAATCATAAACTTCCTTATCGACAGAAAAAAATTAAAGTATAGGCTTACACGTATTGTAATCTCCTTCCTTCAGTCGTATTTCAACGGGGAATACGTTTTAAGAATTCCGTAACCGTGTTTTCCAGTTATATACTGGTGAACCTAAGCATCATTTTGTATTGAATTTATGTCTGCGTATTACTCACATTGATCAGTAAAGATGCGCATTAAAAAATAATGAAATTTAGACTTCATTTATGTTATTTTGATAATAAAACTTTTGTTGTTTTCGGCCTTGGTGGGTGTGGCTGTTTTTCATACCTTACCGATGCTGATACTCGGACTGTATCATCATCTTCATCATTTCTTGTTGTAATTTCCTCTCTCCTTCTGTTCACGTTTACCAGCTTATTCTACAATTACGTACATATTTGTGATGTCGCCAATTTCAATGTTGTGGGAGTAACTCCTAAGTTTTAATTGGTTTTCTTTGGTAGTTCGACGTCCCATGATAACATCGTACCTTTAATTCAATGATGAAAAACCCATTACGTGACGGCTCAACATTCACCGTTTAAGTTTTTAACGAACATGCAAGTACGTTACTCATAGCGTGATGCGGATAGTGGTATGCTGGTGACACATATGGAGTTTCACTCAGATGAAGGTCTTCCTCTATGATTGTTGCTTATGGTCACGTCGGTGTTAACCCATCCGTTAATTCCATTCCATCCGGGCTGCGTCTTTGAAAAAATGAATATGAAATTTACCTTCCATTTGGTAGTTAATAGCCAGAAAATGTGTATACTTGAGAGAGACAGATTTAGAATTCATTGTACCATGTACACTGTACAGTCGTCCCCCTAGTCTAAAAGGGGGAAATGAACTGCTAACTGAGAGTTGATATTGTTAACATTTCCAAATAAACGGTAAATGCAGTGGAAAACAATTAGGACATTTCATTGAGCTGGAAAAGATATTTGTTATGAAGAAAGCTATTCCAAAGCATGTGAAGTTACCGAATCCTCGTCCAGCTTCATTAACACCTCTCCTAAACTGAAGTAGTGATGCGGGAAAATTCTGGCGCTTTAAAGGTCTTATACCAACTGTCAGTATCACGCTTTTAGAGCCTGCGTTGATAGTATATTTGCTTCCATTTAGTTTGATAAATACGGGGAAGAAAATGAAAAACGTTTTGAATATAATTCCTAGTTTCCTCCGTGTAATCCGCAGATTGAGAAGCTCAGAATTGGATTTAAGTGAATTTCATTGTCATTGCGAAGTGATAGAATGCCTACATTTACGGAAATGAATAGGTAAATTTATCGCTGTGGATGAAACTATTGGTAGAGATTGTCCTCTACGTATGTAAATTGGTGGGTTTCAAACTATACCAGTAAACTCTTACGTTTCGTGGCGTTTTGTATCACTCTATAGACCACGATATACTCATATTTTATGTCCCAAGAATGGTCTCTTACGGTAGTTTAAGCGAGATATATCCCTAGTCATAATGGAGACCATATTCGAATTTTATTTTTTAATTTCTGCGTCGCTAAGAAGTATGAAGTAAATATTGTAACATTAATGGCGCAAATATATAGTTATATATGACAAAAATTCTCAGTAAGTAAATAAATTATCGACTATATTTTCCAACTTTACTCATTTTTTCACTCAGTACGTCTAAAAATTCATCGAAACAGCAGGTTTTTTGTTGCAATTCTGTGAAAGTTACTGCGGTGAGTAATAAATTAATTTTTATAAATAGTTGAGAAAACATACAAACTATACACCGTTAGTTTTTTGACGAAATCTAAGTTTTATAAATTCCTAATTTTTACAATACTCTCCCTCTGGAGCGCTCAGCCGTAATCTATCCCATGTAAATCAGCTTGTATTTTCAGGAAAATTCCTCGGAAAGTAGTTCGGCAAGGGGTTAATATTTTGGTATCATTGGAAAGATGGAAGTTTTTCTTTAAAATGAGGTCAAATTCATCAAACTCTAGGTGAAGTGATTTTTCGCTCAAATTACTTCAAGTATCTAGCCCTCCAAGTTCTTCTTCGGTTCTTGCTTCATCCTGACCTTCTATTAGTATCTCTTCTACATCGTTATTTAACATACCATTGCATCCCTATGTCGCCTTCGTTTAGTATTATTTTTTATATTTCTGTAGTAGCTTTCTTGCCTCGCCATGCTCATATAAATCTGTGCTTCTCTTCCATTTTCTCCAGCTTGTTTTTCCATTCCACAGTATCGTCATTGTTTAAACACTAGTTCAAAAGCAGTTGGGCTGATGTCCATAGTTTGCTGTGTTCAGAGGCGAACGAAGGCGATGACAACCTTACTACGAGCGATTCTCGGCTCGCACATTATTATATAAAGTTGGATAAAATGATATAATGGCCATACTATACGTTGTTATCGTTCCGCTTCATACTCATCAACTGCCAGTACCTTCTACATTTTGTGGAGAAAGAGTCAAGTTATGTTTTCTCGGAGTGGAGGTGGATTTGGGAATCGGAAATTGGATGTTTGATTCGTGCAATGGATCGCGTGGTAGTTACAGTCCGTGATGTAGTTGATGGCGTAATCCTACTTTCATAGGCACGACTCCTACATCCCTAGAAGCCTCTCCTGCTTTCGATTCTTGATTGAAACTTTATCTCCTCTCTTCGCCAACGACGATGGTCATGAAATCGTTATTAAATGAGATAATCTCATCTCCGTCGCATATATTTGGCGAGCCCGCAAAAACTGATTTATGCTGTTCTTATCAGTGTTTTCGTCATGATGTGGTTGCCATTATTCACATAATCCTCTTGTTCCAGCCTTTCTTTCTGGACAAATTTTCGGGATCGATGGTCAAATGTATAACTCGTATACGCTGGAGGATTGGCGAAATTACGGTATTTTTTGTATAGAACCTCCTTTCCACCCCCGCTGAGGGTATATCCGCTAATCCCTACCGTTTCTCGCCCTCATTGGCTAATTATTTATTCAGCTCATTTTTGCTTTTTCGAGCATTTAAAAATAAATCTCAATTTTAGCTACTCGCTTCAAATTCAGAATTTCGTCGTAATTCTGCGTCACAAGCCCATTGCAAGGGCTTACCATTAGGCGGAGGATTGGGGCGAATGGGCCATCAGACCGAGGATGAAATTAAATCACTTGTCTTTTACGCGAAGTTGAATCCTATATCTTTTCTGGATTCATCTCTGTCGACCTCAAAATCAGTTTTCCGAGTCCAATATACGACGGTAGGATAAATAATTAAAATGAGAATGGGGAAATAGAATACCCAATAGATAGATAAAAATGTCTTTTCTTCGGTGCATAGTAAGAAATAAGAAAACCTACCTCCGCCTACTCTGCCCTATTGCCTTTCTCATGCCTCAGGGACACGGATCAGATCCTACAGCCTTCCGTTAGTTGAATGTGATGGGGCTTGTTGCGCTGTGCCGAAAACAAAGCTCTAAATTCTTAGAAATGCTGTTTAAAGCGAGATGTAATTCGACAGTATGTTGCTGATAGTAATCAGACTCTTGTTACTGTTCTCTGATGGTTTATGATTAGGAGCATAATGCGTTTCAACGTTTTAGCGTCATCTTAAGATATTATCAGGTTGATTTTAATTGGAAGTTGAACATGACACATGGTCGTTGAATCGCGTTGTACTGCGAAATGTTTTCTGCGCCCACATATGCATAGTAGGCTGTAACCTATCTTACGGGTGTGTGGCAGGGAATGAATTTTCACAGAATTATCATCCTCTGCTCAATATGCTATAAAAATTTCATAAACTACCTGTGTTAGCGGATGGAGCACATTTATATATACTGAGAGAATTTCGTCAGTTGAGCAACCGTACGAGACCTACTGTGTGCACGAGTTAGGATATTAGAAGAAAAAAAACTTCGTACTGCAAAGAAACAACCTATTCATTAATACTTAATTATCTCTAATCATTCGCGGAAAAATAGCGTTTTATATCTGACCGTCAGGTAGCCAACTTTCCCAATTATATGCTTATTCGATGGGGTTCGAAAAATGTTTTTAGCTTCGACAGAAGGGAGCCTTGCTTTGAACTTAAGTTTTTGCTTAAATGTTTTATTACAAATCAAAAGTTATTTTGATTAAATTATTTAATAAACGAGTGTAACTTACTTTGAGTTAATAAGAACTATGACGATGCAATTTTCCACAGATAAAAATTTTTAATCGACCCGGGTTTCGATGCATTGCATCATCATCAGGTGATGATGATGCTGTGCATCGAAACCCGGGCCGATTAAAAGTTTTTATCTGTGAAAATTTGCATCGTCATAGTTCTTATTATGTTCATATTCCACAACATCTCGCCTGATTCCTCCCACTTTTAGTTAATCGTATAAACTGTGTATTTGTTTCCACATTATAACTTACCTCATTCGTCTCCCATTAGTGATTTATACGAGTTTATTAGCTCGCAGGGAACTCATCCTCTTACGTTTATCATCCGTAGTCATTACGGATTTCTCGTCGCGCGAACTCACCGAAAAATCCGTAATGGTTGCGGCACGTAATTTCTCCCTAAGTCTTCATTTGCCTCTTCCTCGTCCTCTCTTCCTCCTCTCCCTCCTCCTTACTCAATGACGCGGTTCCTCAACTCCGTCATACTTATAAATTAAGTGTGAAATTCATCCGCTGGGAAGCGCTGCCAGCCGACTCCTTCTGCCGCTTGAGTTTTCACCTGCCAGTAGGTGGAGCTGGATGGATAGTTGGAATTAAAGTGAAGAGTCGAGTAGCGATGGTAGAGTAAATTAAATTGTGTCAGCCTTCGGGGAGGGAGTGAGATTACCCATCAAGCACCGCGTGGACGAGCTCTACCTTTCATATTCATTCCTTCTATCTAGAAGTGCAAGCGGTCTTTTCCTATCGCCCAGATGTCGGATAAGAGAGTCGGTATCAGTGCTTTCGTGGCCTTTTTTAAAACTGTAATCGTCTTACAGTTTTATTTATGTCCACTATCATCAGTCCATACTTTTTTCGAATTACGGATGGAATTGAACGAATACTTTAGATGCTTCGTTAGATATTTAATCATTCACTCACTCAGTGATTCAATCCGAAGGTTGGTTTGGATAGTTGAGGGTAGAGCTCTCCCCGGACTAAGCCACAGGCGTGAGAATTTTACATATTCAGGGTAGGGGGGCCAGTTCCTTTCCCTGGGCCACCTCGCACTTCGAGGATTTTTTTTTGTTCGGGGGCGTCCAAAGGATTTGAACCCGGGACCCTTCGATCAGTAGCCAAGCGCTCTACCCCTCCACGCTCCCCTTTAATCATCAATGCAACTTATTTGGGCTAATTACTTTATTGAAACGATTCGAACGCAGCTTTCTTTCCTTCTTGCGAGGAGTGCGACGAAAGGGCAAAGTCCTGCAGTATGGCGATACTAGTTGATCAATCCGCACAATATTGGTGAAGGAAAACTTTTTCCTGCGCTCAGAATTCACATTATATTCTGTTGGAACATTAGCAGTAATGATTCTAAAACTAAACTTAACAGTGTTCAATCCGGAGGTCGATTTGATAAAGGAGCATATCGCCTAGTTCTAAATATTTGAAATCCACTCTTTCGGGATCCGGGGACGAGCTTCTTTCTATTTGGCACCTGTAGCATCCCTGTAAGATCTTGTGTTCAGAAAATTACTTTTTTTTTAAGCTGAGGGTGACTCGAATCCACACATCTAGCTTTGAACCGTGGGCCTTCATAGTCAGTTGCTCAATCCTCAATCCACAGGGTTACCACTGCCGTCGTCATGTTTAGAGAATATTTCCTGTACGAAGTATTATAAGGTAGCCACGGCTTGTTTTGATGTGCACCAGTTTTAATTAGTAATTTGGTGAGATTGCATGCTGTAAGTAACACAGACTTGGATCGCGTTGTTCGAAACCATCTTAGCTAAAACGATGAGTATTTGAGCTCAGGAGCTTTGTTCTTAGTCCTTAGAGAAACATTGAGACTTAGGTCGACCTCATCGTGCCATAAAGACATCAGGTAGTGGCAGCCAGATGGAACAATGCATATTCATCACGTTGAAAGTTTCCCCCGGCTAAGATACAAAGCATATGCAAGGTGATAACCTTGGAGATACCCCGATATTTTTTTGAGGGCATGCTGGACGATGAGGGCTTGGCTCACTCACGTCTAAAACCGTCAGGGCGGAATTGGTGGTGTGGAGGTGATTTCGATGTTTCCCAGAAAGTGCTGGTGTCCGAAGCTGAACTGGAAACGGATATTCCTCTGCAAGAATATAGTCTTCTGGAAAATGGTTCCTAATATGGGTGTACACTTCCTGACCCGTTTCCGGGTTTTTAATGCTATGGCATGAAAATGATATTTCTCCACGTCTCTTAAAATGCATGCATTTCACCTCTGAACCTTACGTGTGTTCCAGTTTCTTCGCGTAGTGCCTCGAAGTAACAAGCATAGAGCGGAAGTGAGCAAGTAATCATTAAGGAATTTAGTCAAACGTCAGAAATTCGGCTGACAAAATCAGAGAATATAATTATGTAGTGATTTAAAAGGTAGATCAAGATAAACCTCCTTTTTAGTTTCTATTAACTGTCGAAGATACCCTAGGTGGCGTGGCGATGAAGAATGTATCCAATTTTAGCTTCTAAACTCCAAAAACCAATCCTAAAAATTATTTTCTTTAATTCCTTTCCCAATAGGTCAGTCAAATTATAAAATACAATCACCCCTTCATCTTTTACTTCACAGCCTTGCGAGAAAATACTAATAGTCTTTTCTAGGCTTCGATAGATGTTGGCACGGACAGTAAGTTATGGTGGCAACTATACGTGCCAGTAGGTACTTAGTTCTCCCAGACACTTGAAAGAAATGGATTCATTTTCTGACTATTTATATTCAAATTTGAAAGAACAGCTGCAAAAGTAGTGAAAATGGCTCTGCTGGTTTTAGTACTGTATTATCGTGATTTCTTAAATTATTGTAGACGCAACATTTTATATTCCCGTACCTGTATGATGAATTACCACCTCGCTTCCGTATTGGGCGTTACTAATCCTTAATACTTCCGTCTTCCCGCTCTGTTATCGAATCACCTCGTCACATTCTTTTCCTCTGCATCGTGCGAACAAATCTCCACGAAGCGCGTGGCAAGGACAAAAATTTGACCACTCCTTGTGTCAAGGTTCCTCGTGTATGCCCTCGGGCTGCGAGAATGTGGTTGAGCAGGGTGGAGTGGGATGACGGGGTGGATTAATTTTTTCCTGTGTTTAACTGGTAGCAAGAGGTAGGCTTGGCTCTGGTTTGGAAGGATTGATCTGTTATCTAATGGTTAGGTGGGGAAGTAGGCAGATACATCTCCGCATTTAGGTTGTACGTTTATTCGTCGAGTTTCAAGAAATGGCGTGACCGCGGTCGTGTGACGCAGACTCCACAAATTTATCGGCAAGAATTTTCTGGGATGGAAATTTTTCGCCCCACCATTTCTATATTTTTTGGACTCGCCTGATAAACATACACTTAACCTAAAGTTTTGTTTTACTCAACACATTTTTTCGTAATTGTGAATTTTTCCTTGTTTTCTTATTCATATACATTCCGATTGTGAAGGGAATGTTGATGAAGATCACTAATCTTCCTCGCAAAGATTTAATTCATGTATCGGATATCTTCATTGAAACTTTTGCGGCTCATGATGAGCTATAAAATCATTCGGGTGTATGCAGAGTGTTATTCGGCGTCAGCCCGACGTTTAGTGACCCTTTACCAAAACTTTTATTGAAAATTTAAATGAGATCCTCTATCAGCATGAGGATTTTCCTCTTATATTTGACCTCGAGCGGATAATCTTGATATTAGAGGAAAATAAGTCAGTGTTGATATTCTTACTTTGAGAGGATATCATATTCCTGACTTGAGAGGAAATTATAATTAAATGAGCATGTTTTTCTTGAGTGCAATATTCAGCATATATTTTTTGTTTTAGAAGAATTGAAAGATCTTTGCATAGAAAAATTTTGCAATGCGATATCATTGTAGGTACCTCTTTTACCGTTACGTAGTTTACAAACTCGTCTAGTAGGATTTGTTTTCTCTTAGCTGCACCTGAATAACTGGCATATTGCATAGCAGGTTAGTTCGTGGTTGCACTTTCCGCGGAAACTGTACTTGCAGATACAGTTGAATTTCGTTTTAAAAACTTTGCTAGATGAGTCCGTATTCGTTCACTTTTCGTACTTATTTTGATTTCGTAGTTCATGCATGTCACTTGATCTATGTCTTCTTCTGTGTACATCTTCTGTCTATTTTGCAGATTCCTTGCTACCAGGTCCAAATTGCATTGTAAAATATCATATAAAGTATTCTGTGATAAAAATTATATCGTTATTATGCTTATTATACATTTTTATTTTTCATTTTTCATATCTTAAATAAAAAAATAATTTTTATTATATTCAATTTTGCTTGAAAATGAATAACCACTTAGTTGTACAAATAATGTATTTTTTCAAACATTTACAATGGAGAAAAGGAACTTTTACTCTTTTACTAATTTCTCGACATTAATAATTCGTGTCAATCTCGGATCAAGTTATAGCCATGAAATGAATGTGTCTCAAAATTCGTTCAAATTTATGTATAATAGTCGAATATAAAAACAGATTTCAATATTATTCAAGAAAGTTATAAAGAGGTCTAGATCTGAAATGGTAATCTCAGGAGGTAAAAATAACCTAACTATCCGATTGCCAACTTATGAGTACATAAATACAACAACAGAAACGCGAGAATTTTAAATATTTTCGATGTGAGTTTAGAATTCTAGTTTTGTTGGTAATTCAATTTTTGTTTACATTTGCATGTAAAATACACTGTAAAACTAATTTATAATGTTCAGTAATTATAAAGATGCATTTGGTAATTGCGCTATTGAAAGTGGGGAAATTCCATTTTGTAAAAAAAACAGTTACTGCTAATTTGCATTAGAAATTGACTTAAAATTTCCGATTTTAATCAATTCAAAATCATCTTTAATATGTATAAAAGAAGAAGTCCTGACTGACTAACTGATTCATCAATGCACAGCCCAAACAACTGGTGATAGAACTGCGAAATTTTAAGGATATATCCGTATCGTGGAGTATAGGCGCACTAAGAAAGGATTTTTGAAATCAACAATTTTTGGGGTTGTTTTTACCCCGTAAATGTGAACTTTTACTCCCATAAAAAAAGCATTGAATTCGGTGCAGGGGATTTTTTATTTTATTTTTTAATTTACTTACACTCAAGATATTGAATGGAAATTTAAATCATAGAACGCATAAAATAATGCAGTATTTAATTATTTCATTCAATTTTCTTATACGCTTCGTTTTTGCCTTTTAATTGCCGTAAATGCAAGTATTGCATTTTTAACTCCTAAATTCATCAATTTTTCTTCCTGTTCAACAATAGATATTTCCTTGGCAACCAGGCGTGAATATCCATTTAATACCGATACCCTTATCGGCCATTCACGCCTACAGCATTTAAAGGCCAGGTTCAGTGACTAATTTGATAGTGTTTACTCCAACCTCACTATTTGCGTTTAATGGCTTTTACATAGTATCAGCATTTAGAACGTCACATTAATTCTTCTAGTCACATACAACGGCTTTCATTGGAAATGAAACGTCGCGTTGTACATTCCACACACAAACTTTATTGAATGTGGAATGTACAACGCGGCGTTTTATTTCCAATATTGTTGTTCCACAAAGTGAAGCCTCAAACGTTAAACGGCTTTCATGTTTTCTCTCTCGCGCTGAACTTTAACGGGCATCTTTATGTTGCCCTAATTAGCATTATTTATGGCCGCAGTATGAAATCACATTAACAAGTAGTATACTTGGTTTTTTTCTGCTTCTTGAATTGATTTAGAATATGTATACCATTTAAAATATTCTGAGAGTTTGAACTTAAAATCATGACGCGTAACAACATTTATTTGTCCATATGCAAGTCCTTAGGGAGGCGCATGCTTTCTTGATTTTCGCCTCAAGATGCTTTCCCCAGTTAAGTTTGGAGTCCAAAAGGATTCTGAGGTACTTGACCGTCAGGGATGGCTGTAAAATCCTTCCTTGTAGTGAGGGGAGATTAAAACCCTTTCTCTTCCCCTTATTGTTGAACAATAGAGCTTTGTCTTATCCGCGTTCACCGTCAACCGTGTTTGGTTGCACCAGACCATCGTCCTGTCTAGTGCTGTTTGCATAAGTCCGGAGACGGTATCAAGGTACATAGGTACTTGCCGGTGATGAGGATCACCTCATCATTTGCATACCCTTGAGTGTAGGCTCCAGTCTTATCTAACCTTGAAATAAGCCTATCAATCACCAAATTCCACAAGAGTGGGGACAGTACCCCCCCTGTGGGCATCCTCGAGTCAAGGCCACCTTCATCGTGCTCCCCCTCAAGACAACCTTAACAGTTCTCTCTTCCAACGTGTATCTTTTCCAGCTAACAATTTGAGCGTGGACCCCATGTCTCCTTGCTGCAATGCAGATTTGGTCAAAGGATATATTGTTGAAGGCTACTTCTACGTCGAGAAAAGTCCCTAATCCCGTATTCCAGTGTTCCTTCTATCCTAGAAACTAGGTTGTGGAGTGCTGTATCGACGGACTTTCCTTTTTGATAAGCATGTTGAAACGGGTGTAAGGGATGGTCCTTTAAGGGTCCCTCTCTTATATACCTGTCCACTATTTTCTCCAATACATTTAAGGATGAAAGACATAGGGCTGATTCCCCGAAATGAGTTCTTTCCTGGTTTGGGGATAAAGACAACTTTGGTGATCCTCCAGGTTTTTGGGACGTGTCCGTATGCCTGGCAGGAGCGAAAAATTCTGACAGTTGGTAGCAGTATTAACTCCTGTCCCTCTTGCAGAAGTGTCGGGAAAACACCTTCTCCGGCGGACTTGTATGGGCTAACGCTTGTTATCGCCCGTCTGGTAGAATTATACGTTACGATTCGGGAGGCCAGTGCCCATTCCGTCCGAGCCGGACGGATGAGAGACCTCCTGTGATGCATCCCCTCAACCTCCAAGAAACCTGGAAAGTGAGTCTCCAGCATAAGCTTTAATGGTTCCTTGTCAGATGACATGAAGTCACCCGAGGGAAACAAAAGATACCCTACCCCTGCTTTCTGGTCCTTTGAAATGAGTGAAATCTTGCGAGTTGTGGAATGGCCTCCATGCTTCCACAAATGGTCTTCCAATATTCTCGTTTGGAGCGTTTAATTGTCGCTTTGTACCTACGCTGGGCGGCTTTATAGTTGTCCCAGTCCTTAGGCAATGTGGTCCTCTTTGCTTTTTTAAGAGTTTTCTGGCCTCCTTACGAAGATTCTCTAGTTCCGTGCCCCACCATTGCCAAAAAACATCCCTCCTTTCTGGTTTTTTTAGGGCAGCTTGCTTCGAAGGAATAGACGATACTGTCCTTTAGATACTCAACGGCAGCATCTATCTCATTCACCTTCCTAAATTTGTATTGAGGTGCCTGCGATAATAGTCCTCCAAGCATTTCTCTATACCTCCCCCAGTTAGTGGATCTGGGGTTCCTGTAAATTATTAGCCTTTTGTTAGCCTTTAGAAAACTGAAAAGTATATGCCGGTGGTCAGACAATGTGACTTCACCCGACACTCTCCATTCCTCTATGCTGTGCAACAGCGAATTGGTGCAAATTGTTATATCTAATACTTATTCCCTTACACTATTGGAAAAAGTGGGCCGTGGTCCCTTATGAGTATGTGCATTTCTGTAGACATGAGATACTCCAACAAGGCCTCCCCTCTGTCGTTCGTATCACCACTTCCCCACACAACATGGTGTGAGTTGGCATAACACCTGACAAGGAGGTCCCAATTCTTGGCTCTAAAATAGTACACCAGTCTCTCCAGTTCAGCCAAAGGTGTTTTCCCGACTTGGAGCGTCATATGGCAGGTGGGAGGAACAGATAACCAGCCTCCTCTCATTTTCACCACACCCAAGACTCAGCACAACAGTCGCCTGGTCCCTGTGGTAAATTCTGGTAAATACATAGCATTTAACCCGTTAACATAGATACAAGCCCTAAGGTCTTTCGACCATGGTACAAAAGAATAATTTACCCAATGGTCGTATTAAAGCCCCTGATTCTACCCTGGAAAGCCCAGGGTTCCTGGATCAAGGCTATCTTGACCTTAACTTCTGATAGGATCTTTTGGAGGACCCCCGATGCAGCCTTTCTGTGCTGTAAGTTGTCTTGAAGGCAGTGAATACCTGCCATGTCAGGCCACTTCGTTATTCTCCTCGACCCCTTCGGCTTCAGGGGTCTTTGGGGACTTCTCCGGCCCCCCGACCTGCCCAGGAAGGTCACTTCAGCCCTCTGCATGCCAACGTTACCCTTAAAGTTAGGACCATACATGAAAGCCGCAGATACCTCTTCCAACCCCAGGACAAACCTTGTCCCGTTTGCGGCCTCACACCTATCATATGGCCTCCATAGGAGAGTTAGCAGCCCCGGGTTCGCCCACTTCAACCTCTCAAAAAGGGTCTTAGTGTCGGGTCTGCTCGGTCCTGTGACCCACACCATTACTCTCCTTCTTCTGACAAGGCTGTTGGCATCCACAGCCTTATACTTGATGTCCTCAAAGGACCAATCAGATGGATTGCTCTCTCAAACCAGGAGGCAGAGTAATCATTGGCAAAGGCAAATTCCACTGCACCTTTGATAAGCCTGTTGGCCTCAAATAATTGGACTTCCTGGTCCGCTGGGGCTGTGTCCCAAAGTTCTTCGAGCCTTGTCATAGCCAGCTTGTGCCATTCCTCCTTGTCCATTGTGGCATCATCACCTCAGGATACTTCTCTGGCACTATCGCCATACTCTTCGGGTCCTAAGTGACATGTGCGTAGGTAATAGGTTCTGTTCTGGCCCTTTTGGCGTCCTGAGTTGCATTTGTTGGGGTGTCCCCTGGAGTTCTATCCCTTTTCATTGATGCGCTGCTCGAGGCCTCAGCAGTATCCACACCCTGCCTAGGAGCTCCGCTGACGGTCTTGCCTCCAGCAGTTCTTCCCGAGGCAGGGGGTGTGCAGGGCCCCCCACAACTCTCTCAGCGCGCTCCTTCGCCCTCCGTTTCCTTCTTTTGGCTGAGCCGCACTGCCTGGGCTCTGTTGAAAGATCATTCATTTTATCTGAGTTGGACCCCAGGGTGATGTTGGAGGCTTCTGAGTCCGACTCCATCTCCTTGGTGGATCCTGGTGCCTCCTTTAAAGTAGACTCAGATGTGTCTGAGGATATGTTGCCGTTACCCGTAGATACAGAGGGAAGGCCTAAAGGTATAGTGTTCCCCAATGGGCACTCCAAGATTAGGGGTAGGGTAGTAGAGGAGGAGCTACCGTTAGCATCCCCACCGGGGCTCACGAACAGTGCTGCCTCCACACTTAAGGATATTGGACTACTAGAGACCTTGGTTGGAGTCCGCTTCTCAGCATCCTCCGAAAGTTTGTTTTTATAGTGTTCGATAAAAATCCCACGAGTAGCTAGGGAAATAATAGGCCCGCCCGTGCTGAGCCCCGCATACATGGGTAAGGCTAAATGAAACCGGAGGTCGCTTTTTAACCGGAGTTTCACCTGTTAGCGACTTCTTATCATCCGCCCCGCGGATGCGGTCATCCTTGGCACAGGGACGCACCGTGATGATGGTAGCATTTTATCGACCACCAAGTCTAGATCCGTCATGTTCTGCGAAAACCAGGGGCACCTCGTGGAGTATGTGGCTCTTCACCACGCATGACAGTCTTGGTGGCCGATGATGCATATCGTGCACATTCGATCCCCATGGGATCACTTATCCCTCGCCCCCTATACCTGCCTAACTTCATGTTTAAATGTTGGGACAATTGTTTCTACAATAAAACCCAAAAAACCAAATTACCCAAAAAAACCAATGGGGCTGTTTTTTTAAACGCGGGTTTTTTTTTAACAACCCTGGAAAGAAAAATAATTATCTTTTACAAAAACTGCCACTAGGCAGCGCCTCCGTCTCCGTATGAAATTCAATAGAATGAATACACACGCTCAAATCATTCACACTGTTCCCAACTTCAGGATGAGAAATTATTTCTCAATGCTATAATCTTAATATTTTGGTTCCAATAATCCTAATTTTGTTCTGAGTACTGAAAATACATTATTCTAATTAATGCTTTTGTCAGTATGTTTGATGTTCGGTTACTTAATGGAATATATTTTCACAGAAATGATTTTTGATCTGATGAAGATCTTTAATGAAATCATACTTAACATCTTTATGTTTCTGATCCCAACCATCTAAAGCTTTGATGTAAAATTGATTATCTTCACAAATGGGAATTATTTTTAAAATATTCATTTCAGGTAAAAATTGTTTTAACCAGAGAATCTCAGTTGTTGCAGTAAACGGAGCAATATACTCAGCCTCTGTGGTGGATAAAGCTACAGTTTGTTTTGTAGTAGCACACACTACAGCATCCCCATATACATTGATAAAATAACCTGAGACTAATTTCCATTCAAAATATTTGGCAAATATATGCATCAGCAAAACCTACTATAAGGTCAATAAAATCTCCTGTATAAACAATACCCAATTCTATTGTTTCTTGAATAGATGTTAATATCCGTTTTTAACCTTTCCATTCTACTTCTGTTATATTTTTCTGAAAGTGACTATACAATTTTACAGCAGTACATAAGTCTGAACGAGTTGCCATGCACACATCTGACTTCCAATCAATTCTCGTATATTACCTCTATTCTATAATACATCTCATGTCATTATCAACCTCATGCAGGAAATTTATCATTAAAAGGGATTTAACTGAAGTACATTTTTCATAACAAATTTCCTCAACAACTTTTTTTAAATAAGCAGATTGAATGAGGAAAATTAGATTGCCTTTACTCGTGACTTCAATGACTAAAAAATATCTCAGTGGTCCTGAATCTCTCATTTTGAATTCTCATTTTAGTCTGGCTTTTATGTCATCAATTGCCAACCTGTTACTTCCAGCAATTAGAAAGTCATCTACATAAAAAAGAAAGTAAGTGGTATCAGTACCATCAAACCTTAGATATAGACATTTGTCAGTTTTTCATTGCCGGAAATTTGGTTTCTATGCAAACTCTTCACATCTTTTATTCCACTCATTGCGAGCTTGCTTCAATCAATACAGGGTTTTATTTAATTTGCAGACTACGTTGGAGTTAACATTCAATCCTTCTGGAGGGTGCATTTAAATATCCTCTTTGAGAATATCATTCAGAAGTGTATTTTTTACTTCTAGTTGATCTACAAAGAGACTTTGTTTATTTATAACACACAGGAGGGTTCTTAAGGTAGCTAAACGAGCAACAGAAGCACATGTCTCATGGTCATCTCTTCCTTTCTTTTGGGAACATCCCTTGATTTCCAATCTTGCTTTGCATCGTTCAAAGTTACCATCATAATTTTGTTCAATGCAACATACTTTTGATATGCTTCATTTAGACTTCATTTACATGTTGAGTATAATCTGGTTTACCTCCTCATTTGTCTTGTGTAAGCACCAAGCTTCACGACTTTAGATCAGAATATTATGATTATCATTTACCGGAGACATAAAGCAGTTCGTTCATTGTGTTCCACTGCACATGCGTTTCCTCCTTGTTGGCTCGAGACGACCCGAACCCGGGATTAGAGTCTCCACTCCACCACGGTGTATACCCCTGCGCACCTTACCATACCATTGCCGCGCTTTTCCCTGGATGACCAATGGTCCAACTCAAATGGTTTGTAGTGGTCCAACTGCAATAACCACGGCCCCTTTGATGTGCTCCGAGTCTACTGCGGCCCCAATATTCTGGCAAATTGCTTGGGCTTGATTACTCGAGGCTCATCTTACTAGTGCTGGCTGCTTCATCAGCAGAGGAATCGCTTCGCGACCGCTTCGCACTTAGCTGACTGTGCTATTTTTAACCTGACGCCTCCAAAGTGGTGACTCACAGAAGTGAGCTGTTTGGCCTAGCACAATTCCTGAGTGATGTCATCTCGGATACGGAAAAATCACTGGAGGTCGGCATATTTGCTCTAATCTAGACCTGTATATGTTTTTATCGAGACCCGCGAGAGGAACCTGACAGCGTTGTAATGAGTACGTTTCGAAAACAGATGGTAGGGGATACGAGTTGGAGCGGTGACTACGGTTCTTGCAGGATTAACTTATGGATAATATTCGAGTTGGTGACTCAGTGAAATTGTTTCATATCGAGATTCCATTTGGATTTTCTACAGAATTTTCAATTATTAGGACTCCGGCGTTCCCGTATAACTCTTATATGCTCCCCAAATCTATCGCATGCACCAGGAATCATTCCGAAAAATACTTTATTTGTGCCATCATGGTCTACTCCATTTTATTATAACGAATGTTTTTGAAGCATTGTTCACCTCCGGGCCTAATCTGTATTTACATTCCCCTGTGCATGTCTTTATAATTTTATCCCAATTAAATCGATAGACTCAGACGTAACTGTGTGGAACTTACCTATGTTGATTTGCACGAATGGTTATCATTATGAAAAAGAAACCCTGTTCACTGACTACTACCACGCTACTTCAACTTACCAATCGATTTCGTCTATGGCATCATAATACTCTTTAAGTGCGCGCAGAGGTGCGATGGAATCGAGTGGTCAATTAAAGCGTGGAATAGTTCAGTTTTTCGTTATCAAATCGTATGCGTAGTTTGACAACATTTGAGGTAATGTTAAACATTCTTATATATTCCAGGAAAAATTCATTTCGGTGAACTCTGACCAGATTATATTTATCTTTAGCTGAGAAGGAATTTTAAAAAAATACCTATACATTCTCTAGACTACTTTCCGCTTTTGGAGAAAGAATTTTGTTTGAGAAATATTATCTGTAACTTAAATGTTAAATATGCTTTATTTTGTCATTTTCCTCACCCCTGAGTAATAAACGCAGCACAGTTTCTGCTTTAATTAACAAGCATCACTTTGCCTTCATTCAAACTGTGTGAAACTTAAGAACTTTGGTTTGGTCTCAGAGGCGAGGGTGGAGCTTGTAAGCGCTTGCTCCCTCCTCTTGCTTCCAAAACTATCCCTTGGTCTTTGCATTTGCGTTCAACGTAACTCCAACGTCCAACGAAAGTTGGGATTTGAGTGTACTCAAAGTAGTGTGCAGATATTGATGAAAGTGTTTGGGTATTTGCGACGTTTAAGAGATTAAAATGGAGAAGAATTCAACAATCGACCCGGGAAGTGTTTATTGTGTTATTTTTCTCTTATTCGCTCCCTGTATTTTCTTTCGTCTCCCTCGTTGCGGATGTTCAGAGTTTCTCGTGAATAATGAATCTCCCTCCTATATCGGAACATGGAGGCTACAACTTACTCCGAGCTGACCATGTTTGGCCATGTGACCTCGTCAAGGAAACGATACCCAAGTCAGCTGAGGAATCCTTTGGGTCAGAGGTGACGGCTCAGTTCTGTGGAAAGGAAGAAATAGGGGTTATGGTGACGTGCATGGAATGTTGTCGAATGTGGAAAGTTGGCTTGGGATATTTGGGTGAGGCTGTCATCGGTGACGTAAAACTTTGCAATATTACGGGAATCGACTTCGAAGTGCTGGAGGTATCGCATTGCGATATTTATCGTCCGGGCGGGATACATTGCATTGAACTCACACGATATCATCCGATATCATGTGGTTTGCGATACTTCGCGTCTTTTGCTGCGCAAAATTTTTTATCGCTATGTTAAAATTTGAACCTCGCACTACCCTTTGGGGATGGCCATCGATACATTGAGATATTAAATATCTTCTCTTAGATTCGTTTTGCATCCCTAGTTAACTCTAAGAATACCTAAGCTTGACGTAACCTTTACATAAAAATCTGCAGTACGACTATATCACTTCCTTATTCCGACTGTAATTATCTCTTTTGAAACACCTATTGCGTCAGCCGGATATACGATGGAGTTTAAAGTCAGTTATGGAAATAATATCAATTTCTATAAAATCTCATATCGCTACTCACGCGTTGAGAGGTGTTACTTGATAATTAAATTTAGATTCATTCAATAAATTGATTAGGTTTTCGTCATTGCGTTGATTCTTTGCTTCAAATCAGTAACAGATGAATTATATACACGGTCGATCCTTAATTTGGGGGACGTGTTGTGTGCTCACGTAGGCTATCCACTTATGTGTATCACGATGGTCCACACATTATACTAACGTATATGTATAGTATGCATATTCCGGAAGGTAACTTCGCACCAATTATGATTTCCGTACGTAGACACCTGTTCTCCATTACTTGGGACAAACAAAACACAATTGAAACCGTAACAAAATATCATTATTCATCGAAGTTGCGGAAATTGAATCAATTGTGCAAGGAATTTATTTAATTTTTACAAAAACACTATCCGAGTGACGTATGAAGCGATAATTAATCGCATTTATAAGGGTATGAAATAATTTCTGCATATTTATTCAATTCCTCACTACCTCAACAGTATAAATAACTTAATTCAATGATTGAATTCGTCACTACCTCAAGAGTAGGTACCTTAATTACAGATGCAACCTTATAATTTGATTTTATAAATCAATTTTAGAAAATGGGAAACTCCATGATACATCCTTTCGTAAATGTTCTTGAGAAGACTTATTTCTAAGAAATACCAGCGTAGTAGGATAAAGTGATGGGGGATTAGAACAGCAAAAGCAAATCCCTGCTTTTTCTCATTATTCCTGTCGACTTCAACTGCCCGCGTACTCCAATGCGTATTGCGGCGTACTCCAATAAACCCATTAATGCCCAGGGAATTTTTTTTTGACAATTTTCATCAAATTTTAGTATGTTTTTCTCCAATGGTACCTTATATGGGGAAAAATAATTTAAAAAATATTACGCAAGTGGAACAATGTTTTTTTGCTGGCAACTTAAGTTGCCAATGGGTAGTGGCCGTGTATTTTCGTTTACCGTGATAAATAATGCTATAATACATGAATTATTGAAAATTATAGATCGAAAGCTATAAAACAGGATGAGTAATGGATGATAAATGAAAATAGTGAAGTATTGACTTTCATTTACAGTATTTTATATTTTGCTTCAAATCCCATGTGTTTTTACATTTAAAAAAATATTGACCAATGTCAACAATGAAATTCCTCGAAACACTCGGGATGAAGGGCCTTCTGGCACTTTTTACTTAAGTATATTTTTCGGTTTCCACACACCTTACATCTCCTATACTTCATTTCTCCACGAACAATTATGTGATCTGTTTTGTCCTGCGAAGGTCTTCCATGGGACCACGTGAATGAGACTGTCTTTCCTTGGCACTATAATGCCCCACTATATGTCACTATTTCCCTCCGAAACTGTAGTAGAGGTATATTGTGCCCCAATTTTCGGTACAGCAGTCATCCCTGAGTGCACGATGCATCCAGTCCCCAAGCAAAAATGCTCGCCACCTCTTTTTGGTCCTTACATTTGTGTGGTACTTGGCAACAAATTGATCGTGCAAGTCCATGCCACCCATATTTTCATTATATTCTCTGATAATGGTTGGCATTGGAAGAAATATTATCTTTTTTTCAATAGGAAAATATATATCTCTTCACCTGCTTTGTCCTCATTTTAGAAGTGCAGTTAGTCATTGCAGTGACCACAGCATTGTCATTCCATCTTGCTAAGAGCAATGAGCCATTTGACATGTATTCAAAGTCACCCCTCTTCCTTTTGTTGAAAAGATTTTTTTTCGGTCATTTGATAGATACTTTTCACCCTGTTTTCTCGAAGAGTTCCTGTTCCTCCAAAGCCCTATTCTTGTAAACATGAAAGCAGCTTTTCAGAAATGAAAATTTTTTCAAAATTAAGCTTCGTTACCTAACGTAAACCAAACCCAGGACAACATCCGCATCTACATAGGTTCATTTTCGGAAGGAGTATGTGAGATTCAGCATAAGGCTCTGCATGAAAAACATATCCAGAGAGATCAGCTGTAGTCCGTAATTTGAATCCGAACCTTATAGGCTTCCCACGGACGAACTGTTTGGATCCGTGTCTACCGTAATAAGGTATCATTGTCTCATCAATAGAGCATCTGTCACCTGGAAGTATTGCTTTGAAGCTTTTGTTTAAAATTTCAAAATATGGCCGAATTTTGAACAGCCAGCCGGTCGGACCCATCTACCATTGCATTGCCAGCTAAGTGTAGGTACTTTCTAGTTTCTACTAAGTGTAGAATCGTTTCAAATCTATTCCTGGCCATATCGTTTTTAACGATTTCTACTCCACAATCACTCTCTTTACTCCAATATAGTCTTTTATTGGGTAACGTATAATAACGGATAACCCGACAAAAGCAAAATACCAACAGCACAGTACATCTTCTCTCGACTGATATCATAATTGTGCAAACCCTTCGACCTTGCATAAATACAAGATTTTTGTAGCCACAGATTGAAAATATCAGGGCTGAAGAACACGGACAAGGAACCAAAAGCATTATTCACGGATTAACCGAAAAATTCTTCTGCATCGGGCCCCATCACTGGAAGAAGAGAAGGGAAATAAATACGTATCTTCTTTGGTTTATGCTTCAGAGGACTCTATTCAAAGACAGCACGATTTTCCTACGTCTCTTCGGACATTTGGGTGCATCGAATGAAGTAGATGTGCCATCGTCCTTTTCTTCTAGACCGTAAGAATCCTCCATGACTGCCTCATTAGCCAAAATCACCCGTGGAAGTTGGGTCGCCTGTCACCACATTATCTGACACATCTTCATCGGTGATGACATCTGGCCCTTCCAAAGGTGCTGTAAATAAAATTGTCTTGTGCCCCAAATCTTTGTCAGAGTTTTCCAGCAATTCAATGAGCTCGTTCTCTGAATACGTCAGAGAAGGCCTAGTGCGTTAATTAGAAAAAATTAAAACCGACCCGACAAAGTCATTATCCCATTAAAAGTCATCATAAGACGTTGCGGTACTTGCATTTCAATTAGTGGCGACAGAATAAATGTCACCGGCGAAAATTATGCTAGCCGCCAAGAGACACGGCAAATGCCCAGTGGCAACCTCAGTTGCCTGCAAAGTTCCGCAGGGTATAAATGATAAGTAAAATACACGAAAGGTGAAATTTTTTCCAAGTGGCATTACACATATGTTACGTATGCGCGTACCATAACAGCACTCAGAAATATGCAGAATGTATCACGAGAAGCACGAGTGAACACTTCAATGTCAAGCTCGAAAATGACCACCTGCGTACCCTTCACAGACTCCCCCATAGGTACTGTTACATTTTATGGTGGGAAATAATTGGGAGTGTACGACGCATATTGGGGGAGAATGGAATTTTTAACAACGTGGAAAATATTTGGCAACTGACGTTGCCAATGGGCATTAATGGGTTAATGCTAAAAAGAAACACTTTTTGCAGAAGGATGAAGCAATGGAAGCCAGAGAGAGAGCAAAACAGCTAAATTAATGGTGGGTAGTCTAACAAATGGTTCGAATTGTTCTGCGTGTAGTGTCAATAGCTAACTGAAATTACGTTTGCCTACAATATCTACTTAGTGGTTGTCATATCAGCATTTGGCTGAATATTTTAATAAATGTTTAGAGCTGAACAATTAATATAAAGAAGAGCTTGTGCTGTTGATTCAGATGAGGCAAGTGGATGTCACCTAATTAAACTAATTGGTCTGTAATCCTGGGGAAGGAAGGGAAAATCGAATGTTCACTTGCGCACTCCTTTATCCTTTTCTGCTCGCTTTTGATTCCAATATATCCTAAGTCCTCATTAATCTGGCTCTGCCGACTGCTGGCAGGGAACAATTTGTGGTGAGGGAAGACATTTTCTTTTCTTTGTAGTGTACCATCGCCTATACCTCTTCCTGTGGCCAAATCACTTCGCAAGGTTCTGGCTTAAGGTTTTCTAGGCATCGTTCTCATTTAGCCACACATCCAAGGGAATTGATTAGCACTCCAGAAGATCACTCGCTGTGTTATTGATTTCTAAATTTATCGTGATACGGGCTTAGTTAGTATGTACTTACAAGATCACCCACCTGTTGGTCTTATTCATGGCTTTCTTTTTGAAAATGTTGGACCTTATGCATTTCACCAAATTTACGTTACAATTTGTTAACCTTAAATCGTCTTTTAGAAGTCGAAGTAGCTCACGAGGAAATATTATCTGTAAGCTTAATGTGATAATGTGTTGCGGGACCGACTTGAATGTTTTATCGAACCGCGTGCGAATCCCACGTGTAAATATTTTCAGTGTACAACCATGATGCATCGGTAGTTATTTCCTATGTGCCATATGTCCAGTGTAACATCTGCGGTGGGGGTAGAACGATGGATACGCAATTGTTTACGGCGTGAAGAGGGCTAGGTTTAAATTAGTCTGTCTGCATTTTCCCCTGTCAATAGCCTTATGTGTTCGTTCACATTCGTCATTGCTCTGATGATAGCCTTGAATTGGCTCACATGCTGCGATTCAGATAACACGGATATACTATTCTTACTCCCATTTCCATTTTTGTTTAACAAATTTGGCGGATCTTCTTCAAACTTTATGTAGTTTTTCAATTATCCCTATCTCTGACCAGTATGCCCCAAATACGTGATGCATATTCAATGTACAGTCTAATGTAAAATTGCTTCCTCTAGCTTTCTCATTATTTAAGGGATTTATTCTTGGGTCTAGTGGAAGAAGGGACTACTTGGTCTCATTTTTATTCAATTTAAGACGATTATCCACCTATCTTTGTATCTATTTTACATTTAAATCAATATGTTCGAAAACGTTTTAGGTTCGGTTGTGGCCCCGTATTGTGCAAGGAGGCACGCATTTAGATCTATCAGTCCTAGTTCATATCTGCCATATTGTATCTAAGGGACTATTGTAAAATAGCATAGTTCTCAGTCTAATTTGATTTAATGGCCGAAAAAGTTTACGCCGACTGTATATAAGCCTGTGATTTTTTTGCGCGGGCTGTGTATAGCTCACACTTACCACGGGTGAAGACGGTGGTTGGGAGTGTTTTGAATTCGGAGCAATGGCAAGCAGCGCAGTGTGGATGTTATCCGCTGGAAATTGCGGGAGGGTCAAGGAGATGGAAGTTGCGGGGTACAAGAGGGGTGTGAGAGAGGGGAGGTGACTCAGTAGGAAAAAAAGGACGTAGCGTGGGTTGGGGGATGGTGATGCGTGGTGTGGGTGGTCCTTGGTCTTCGGCTTGGTCTTGGGAATGGGTCCGGCAAGACAGAGGAGGGAGTAGTCCCAATGTGTGGGCGGAAAGTGATGGGAGGGAGGGGATGGAGCTATTTCAGGAATGCCGTCCAGTTCCTGCCGCCCCTCCCGCCCTTCCCCCTGCTATTTCTCACTCTCCTCCCCTATCCGTCGTCTTCCCTTCCTCTTTTTTCCGTGGGATGAAATTCTTCCATCTTTTTCTTTCCCCCGGGAGTGAAGTTGAAGAGTGCTGAGGCAAGTGGGATTTATCATAAGTGTTCTGTCAAATGAATGGCAAGGTCTGTTTACAGCAGTGCCAGTAATATCGCCAACCGAGGTCCTCTTAAACGTTTAGCTCCCCAAAACTTATTTTTGTTGCTAGAGGTATGGGCGTGAAATCTAGGGATCTAAGTTCGAATAACTGTCCAGTCGGATTATTTCTTTCCTTTTCATTATTCAAAGTCATTGGGACGCAGGTTTCCGAGGCCGTCGTAGACATTTAATCAAATAAATGGATTCATGACCAATCCTGTCTCTTCTTCCTTCGAACACAGGGATTCTTCTATAATGCTTCCTTTTCAGAACAATCTTTTATTTCATATATCCAGTCCCTTTTAAACTCTTCTCAACATCATCCTCCCTCAAAACCGTCCTAAATTCATGTTCTTCTCTTCTATTTCCCCCGCTTGCTAAACATTCTCCCCTCCATCAACCCTTTTAACATATCGCTTCTTCTCAGTACGCCCACCGTCCACTGTTGCTGGCTCTTCGAATATCACTCATCTACCTCCTTCCCTCCTCTACCACGTACATAAACGTTTTCTCATCTCTTTTCCTTTCCATCCAGCCCGTCCTTTCCATAGTCCTAAACACCCACATCTCAGAAGCCTCCAATCCGGGCTCATCCTCCTTAGCGGAACCGTATCTTTACGCTGTAAAAGGTATCCTTTCCGCTGCTTTGGCCTATCAACCTTACTTTTCAAACGCAGCGTAAGTAATTCGTACGTTAAATCCGATTTTTGGGGTTATTATTCCTGTGATGGATTAAGGAAGAAGTTTGCTCTCACTGGAGTCGACTCCAGCCTACTTTGAACTAAAGCGAATAAGAATGGGTTGTACCATATCACTTTTTTTTCCAAAGGACTAAGTGGTTTCCCAGAAACGCTCTTCTCGTGGCTGTCTCATATATGATGATTCCCATTTTTATGTCTTAAGCGCGCCCGCTCATTGACTTTGAATCGCTCCCGAAGAAGTTATTGGTGGAATTTCGTCCTGGATTGTTTTGTTATTGAGGTTTTGTCACATGCGTGGCTGGAATTAACAATGAAGACGAGCACCCGGTTACCCAGGTATCCGATGGGAATTGGGATCCCGGGTGTTTAGAGCTTGAAGCGGTGTACCTGGGATTTAAAACATTTCTTGGGTATCCGGGTTTTTGAAGCACCATATGGTTCTCCGATTAACATTTTTTCAGTAAGGAATTGATATGCATTTTGTTTGCAGTCGGGTTTTTTATTCTAATCCTGAATGGTACTAACATTACCATCTTGGATATAATCGTTAAATACGTTTCTAAGTATTTCATACAATTTTCGAGAAATACTAGAAAGGATGTACGAAGTGACATTTGGATATAAAAATTGAACTTATGAAAATGGGTAGTACTAACTTATGAAAATGGGTTGTAAGTGATAGTGCATTGACAAAATAAACTTTAAGTCACCAAGTCTTTTACTGCTTAAATCACATATTTGATAACGCTATGCTAAACACTAAGAAGGAAAAATTTGAAAGAGAAGACTAGGATGAAGGGAGAAGGATATGCTCCTTTGCTGATATATGATATAGCTTAGATATGATATATGATGGTGATTGTTGATATATGATATGAAGATTCTTCAATATTAAATTGAATAGCTGTAGAGGGATTATGAATAATATTAACTCGAGGAAAGAGTATTAGATTTTTTAAAGAGATATAAGCCACTGGGATTTAACGGCTAAACTAATGTGCGACCTCAGCTCCGCAGCCCGTCCACCAGTGCTTTCGAACGATAGCTAAATAATCCAAATAGTTTACTCAATCGAGTTCCCAGACTTCCGAGTTTTATCTAAGTACCCGGGATTTACGCGGGCTAATGGACCTGATACTCGGGTAGACCAATTTTGGCATCCCTTACCTGAGTACATATGCTGAACGAAATCACGTGAAGAAATCTTTTGGTTGCGATGTGAACTTGTTCGTGTGATTATAAGCTAAATATCCTTTGTAACTATTAAAGTTTGCAGCGCATTTTGTATCTTATTCCCGCTTCTGGGGATGGTGAGGTTCCTGACTCCGTTTGTGAAAAAAGTGTATTTAACAGAAAAAATGATTCCCCAGGAAGATAATATATGTTATTTCACTGTTGACCATGATCAGCCATCTGTGAAGGACATAAATCAGATATTTCAAATCGATAAAATAAGAGCTCTCCTTTTATGTTTGGAGCTGCGGGGTCACCATCGACGGAATATCATTAGCTTCATCGCGGCCATATCTTTATGTCCCGGGCGCGGCAATTATCTTCATGCTCCTCATCATATTCAGCAGTCATCCAGCTGAAGATTGGTTTGCTGTTACTCACCACTTCATTCTTCCTATCAGTTAAACATTTTAATACGTCATTAGTATTTATTTTTGCGTCCCTCATTATTTCCCTGAGGTCTTTGGTCTTCCTCGGTAATTCATTCCACTAATATGTCCTTCTATTATTGTTTTTAGAGGCTATTGTGTCGCATAATGTATCTATTGAGTTTTTCTTTTCTTATTCATTACAATAAAGTTTTGTGCTTTTCTACACTTTTTATTTTTTAAAAACACTACGCGTTTCACCAATTTTGATGCCATAAAATTGGTGAAACACGTAGTGTTTAAAAAAAATAAAAAGTGTAGGAAAGTACAAAACTTTATTGCAATGGATATTAAAAGTTTCTACAAAGTTGAGCCTGAAGCTGTGTATTTTTTTTTTATTTTCAGATTTTTTATTTAATGTCTTTTCTTTTCGTCTCTTTGGACTTTTTCATTGTTGATTATTTCCGCCCATTGAATACTTCGATAACAGCACATATCCATTGCTACCAAACTTCTTTACCCTGCAGCAAATGTTTTCCATGCTCACTGCCATATGAGAGCAAACTTTAAATATATGTCATGATAAAGTTTCTCTTTACTTCTTAGTTCGTGTTGCAGGGTCTTCTTCTGACAGAATAATTTTTTCCTTGAGCTATTCTGCTCACTATATCTTTCTTGCTGATTCCATCACTGGTGATCCTACTTCCCAGTAAGCAAAATTATTTTCCTCATTCAAGTTTTTGCTTTCCTAATCTGGCTGTGAATTAGTATTCTTGATTTCTTCTTCAAACTATTGTCTTCTTCATATTCGTTTCCTTCCTGATAGGACATGAATGCAGGTGAATTCATCGCCTTCTTTCGGCTTATTCATTTGCTTTGACTTTGTCTTGTTGTGATGTCATTTTAATTACTTACGATAGACACAACTAGTCCCAACATGAAGGAATAAACGAGGCGGGAAAAATTAGTATTAATCATGAAATAATTAATAGTATATTACGCTCATTGCTGCGTAGGCCATTGTAACAAGTGCTACAAATGATTTCATTCGCCAAAAGTCGGATGTGATCCTACAACGAAGCGGACTTTTCCGCGGCCTTTGTGACCTTTGGCCTTTAAGCGTGCCAATAAATTTTTCCCCATATCTCTTTGAGGCTCGTCTCATTGTACCTTGGCGCGAATGTCCTCGCTGCGCGCTGCAGTTAATATCAGTAATCTTCCATCTTAACGTCTCCTCGCCCAGCTGCAGGGGACTAATCGCCGCGTGTCACCTGTTCCCTTTTTTTTTAAATTCAATATTTTCTTTCCATATGAAATATTTCACTTTTAGATTGCTGGGAAATACTATGTTTTAAGAGTGCCTACATAAGTCCTTTTGCCTACATAACTCCTTTTCAATATGTCACACTCGTGTCACAGGATAAATGGTTTTAACGAACTTTGTTGTTTTACGCCGACGTGAAAATTCGTGGTTACTATTTAAAATAAACCATTCATGTTTTCACTATTCCGAATTCCGTCATCTAAGACATGGCTCTGATGTAAGACGATTCAGCGGTTTTTTGCTCTCGGCATAAGATCTCAAGAATTGGGATACTCCAATGTTATCCAAGAGGTAATCGAAAAAGTCATAGATAGTAAAGTATTGTTGGGAGAATATTTCTATATTTACTTGTCACGGCTATCAGTTCATGTAACATACGTTCCAAGTAAGGTAATTGATCATTGTCCTTTATATTTTCATTCCATATGATGGATTAACGTATTAACCGCCAGTTAATGCCGATAAGGTTCATGAATGTTCTTTTTAAAATGTTATATGTTATCCAGTTCTCTCCAGTGAAGTACTGAATGTTTCCTAATGGGTATATTGTCCTGTTGATGGTTTACGTTGTAGAACCGCTCCATTTTGCACGAATAACATCATTTGTCTTTTTCCACACTTTATTTTGTTAACAAAGAGCTGAGTCAGTATGCTGGTATGAGCCAGTTGGCTTTCGAGAAAAAAGTAGAGGGACTTAAATAAACTTGAGTATTTCTCGTTTGTGTCGGTGTAAGAAAAATAACTTTGACTTGGCTGACATTTCAGTGCCTTGAAGTTAACAGAAGAAAGTTTTTCCTCCCATATAATCAGAAATATTTATAGCGGTAGTGGTCATTGGCAATGTTCTAGTTTTAATTTATTAACTTCTAGGCATCTTTTATTAGTTGACGATTTAATAGTTCGCTCGTTTTGCGTCTTCAGATTTGTTGGGCGTTCACCCTGTAAGAGTGTAAAGAAAAAACGTGAAAACGTAGATAGCAATGAAACAGAAACAACAGAATTCAACAATATACTATTAGGCAAGTGTAAGGCGGGGGAAAAATAATGTTACATAGAAAATTTAAGTTGGAGGCAAAGATGTTGTGTGAAGAGAAAAGGTCAAGGACTGTCAACAAACAATTGACTGGTGAAAGTAGGCAGTAAGGTCGGAATAATTGGGAAGTGGAGAGACGGAATTTGGGTATGGGTACCAGACTTTAATTATGAGTGGCGCGGGCTGGGATGCGGAGTGAAAAGCAGGAGAGGAGATGACCAGAACGGAAGGACCCTTTCATGATGGAGTGCAGGAATTAAAGATCGGAAGTCAGCCGTCGATGGGGGAGGTGTGAGAGGCCAAGAGATAATTAGATTTCCTCATGTGAGCTATGTCTAAGGGAGGGCACGCGATGACGGACTATGGCTGAAGAGAAATTTATGAGGCGGTTGAGTAATAATAAGTATTTTTATTGGTGAAATAATGTGTAATAAAATTGTCATATGATTTCTTTCACTAGACATCATGTCTTCCTCTACGCTCTTTTAGATCCTTCGCATCTAATCGCTGTTATGTAATATTGCCTTTGAGAAGATTGTGGTAAGAGTTAGCTACAAGCCATGATTGGGTCCGTTACGGCACTCATGCGTGAAGAGGGAGAAATTCTTTGAAATAGAGATAAAGGATTGAAAGTGATAAAATATTAGGAGAGATTGGGGAATCGCCGAGTAATGACCTGTCATTAGGTAGGTACACCATTTAAAGTGTTTACGCTTTAAATCATCAATGCTGCTGCCAGTTACGTTGAAAGTGTCTGCAAAACTCCCTCCCCCTAGAATTATTGTAAAATAAAACCGGTTCCATAGGCCTACTCGCGAATTGTTTGCTCTAAAAATCCGCTGAACGCATATTTCCTTGAAGGAGGGATCAGCATTAGCAGCGTGTTCTGGTCAAAATTATCAGTTCACTTTCAACCTTAAGGAGCTGACTGCAGTTTTGGTGAAACTGTTGTATACTATAGCCAACGCCTGCCCGCGAAAGTCTTCGAAGCAGCTTAATTAAAACCATTTTGACTTGTAACGTCAAATAAATTGGTACGAAATGGGGTATTTATGGTGGGCGGTTTGGAACAAAATTGTGCATGCCAATTGAGTCTAGTCATTTTCAGTCATGTCAAAATATCATCAACGGAACGCTCCAGGAAATTTCGGGAGTGGTAGAAACTGAAAGTGACAGCCGAGACGTCGCCTACCACAAGTGTGCAAGCAATGGAAGTGGCGTCGCTTTCATTTATTTATTTCAACTCATACACGTCCCACAAGTCACTAGAAGACGTGTCACGCGATAAACACCTACGGCAACTTGTAGCAGACACTACTTATCAGTTTTTTAATACAATACTCTGTATCCATTTTCTTGGGGGAATCACTGGAATTACAGTATACCGTGCGCACGGGAGCGTTAAGGCACCCGCGCTAAGTGCCGATTATTCAATCGCCCCGCGGTCGTGATCACGCGCGAGGCGCTAGCGCAGCTTCGTCCATGAGATTCCGACGCCGCCGATGCGGTGCCACTAACCTCCTCTCCTCGTGTGCCTCGTCTTGCTCCATCGTGTTCAAAAGGAGCAATCACATGCTCATTTTAAAAAGGGATTCTGCTGAAGACGAGTCGCGGTGCACGGAGAGGCAAGAGAGAAAGAGAGAGTGGGGAGGAGACTCGCTGTGCGTTCGTTGTGAGAGGGAGGGAGGGGGCGAGAATGGGCGGGTAGAGGAGGAGGAGAATCTTGGAAGAGCGCCGGCGTGCCCTTGGCAGAAACATTTCCGCGTCGGCAGATGTGCGTGGGACGGACGGCCCGAGATGTAAAGATATAAAGCGCGGGATTCGTACAAGGTCGCCTCCGCGGGCTGTGAGGGACCCATCCCGAACACATCCGCGGTCCTCCCTTTTATTTTTATCGATACCGTCGCGCTGCCATCAAATGTCTTCTCGTTTTTATGCATTGGATCCTTCGTCCTTTTTTTATCTCTATTCCTTTTGTCGGAGTGATCCGTAATGAGGTGGGTTTTATGGGAGGAGGAGGAGGAGGCTGTGGTGCCGATCGCTTGTATGGTAGGAAACGAGAGTGCGAATGTGTTGTCACGTTTTCCGATCATTCTAAAATTGGCTTGATTCTAATTCGTCCCCTTGTCTTGGCGAATTGACCTCTAGGCTCTGTTCATAATTTGTTCGTATGCTTTTGAGATATCATACAAGTCATTTTCAGATGCTCTGAAGTTCTAAAAAAAAACATTTTCTTCATACTAATTGTTGCCGTTGATCTTATTTAAAGAATAATTTTTCAATAAGGAACAGGTAGGAGCGAAATATCTCGTTTTTTTGTTATATTTGTTTTTGGTTCAGAGTTGTTCATGTCTAGCAAGCCTTCAACCTCCCTTAGTTATTTTGAAGCTATTTTTAACTTTGGAATTATTCCTAACTCTGATCGGAGGTTTACCAATCGTAAACCCCCAAGTAATTCCATTATTTTCATCAATCAGAATAATAACCATAAACGGTTACCTCTTTGTCTAAATGGCTGATTAGATTTTGTACTTTTTGTTATTCTTCATTCCCCTCTATTTATTAAGTATTAGTGAATGATTCTGTAAGAATATGACTACTCTCTCACCTCCCAGTTAAGATTTGGTTGGATACAAAGAAGCTGTTGAGACATGGATTAAAATCCTATTCTATCGATCTTCGCGGGGCAATACGTGTATAATATCGCCTTAGCGATTTGTTAATACATGTATTGCGCCGCGTTTCTCTGGCACATTAAGGTGATTAAAATTCGGATCAAAAACGTCCTTGAAATATATTTCAATAATTTTCCTTCAGAATTCACTCTTATTGCAATCGCTAAACAATTATAAAAACAATCAATCCTTAATTCGTCGCTGTCCACCCCTTTTATTGAACTACGCGGCTTTTTCAGCCCCTGAGCTTCCGCAACCTCGCTTTCAAAGTTGCGCTGATGGTTGCATCGATGCCCCTAATTTTCTGAAATCCGTGTGTGCTAGATTCTTGTCTTTGTTTCAATTTGGCCATGCGAATTAATTAAGATCTACCTTTTTTCGTACTCCCGTCATGCTAGATGTTTATCTTTTTCAGCCATTACTATTCGCTCTTTTTTTGTTCAAGTCAAGCCTCTGATTTGCTCTTGTTGAATATCCAACAAATAAATCTTTCACTTATTTGACCGTGACATTTGATTACGTGTTCATATAATTTTATTTTGCCGTTATACTATGACTATGCAACTTTTTTCCGGCCCCAAGGTAGCTAGGTTGGTAGCCCCAAGATCGCAGGTTAGAAATCCGTGTTGGGCATTTATGCTGTAAACGCTGTACAACTAGGGTAGTTGGGTAGACTAGGGCTATAAGATCATGGTAGTTGGAGTACCCTAAACCTAATTATACTCTTACTATTTTTCTACTTATCAAGTTTATGAATTCAATCCCTTGAATTTTGTGGGCTTCGCGGGCAGATTTGAGGGACGTAGTCGCTCGCTTAGCTTTCAGTATCGCGTAGCTTCCACCTTGCTTCCTTATAAGACGTCCAATCAACAGGTCCAATTCAAATAGGCTTCTTGTGGTTCATTTTCTATCTCGCGCATCCCTGGAGTGCCGCCTCGTGGGATATGTGAGTCTTCCCGACTGCTTCTCCATGGATGGTAAGGACCTCCCTACCCGAGTAGTGTCATCATCATCATTGGGTGCTCTGCCATTCAGCAGGTCCTTTGCGTTCTCTTGCTACAATTTCATCTTCAAAGTCAGTCTCTTCAATTCACCATATCCATCTCTTCCCTTCAGTCCATTCAACATCTTTGTACGCCTCCGTCCCATTCTGCCCCTTCCCTCTATTGCCCCTTCAAGAAGTTAAGCCGTCTGTTCTTACTCAGCTACCGTGTCACTTGCAGGTCGTTGAGAGGGCAGTCCAGTGCGTGACTCAAGCCGTCTTCACGTAGATTCCGAGGGGCATGGATCCATCCTGGCCAAAATTTAGTCACGACGTGCTGTGCCAGCTTTCAGGTCAAAAAAGAACTTCCAAGTACACGTATTCCCAACCAAACCTTAGGTGTTTTAGTGTAAACTACAGTTCACGTTAACAATGTACTGCCTTCAGCTATGCGGTAATGAATAGTTTCCCTTGTAGAATGTGTTCGTGACCCCCCACGTCTCCACGCGGCTCCACGTGCAAGACGAACGACTGGCTTTCACCCTAAAACCCTATTATTCAGTGAAAACCCCTTTATTTTCATCAACAATTAATGTAGTTATCTGATGAAATAAATCCAAATAGTGACAAACAACTGTCGGAGCAGTATTGAGTTCCCTGTAAATGCCATCTTACGACTTAAAAAATATCCGGGGGAAATTCACTAAAATGGCCCCAAAACTGCGATTTTTGGTCATCTAAAACTTTAGGAGGGGAGGTGAGAACCCATATTTTGGAAAAAACATTTGGTGTATCTGTGGCTGGAATAGCACCTTTTCTCAAAATTTCAAATCGAAATTTAAAAAAAAGGTTTTTTCGATGTACCCTACTACCCGAGCCCATGGGCCGCTCAAAGGAGTCTGGCCCGGAAAGTGACACCGCGTTGGAGATCCGGGTGACGCGTTAATATGCATTCCTATTATTTTCTGACGTTATGAAATGTGTACCTGTAACAGCAGTAGGTTGAGTAAACCCCGTAGTAACAGGGCGAGAAATAGACAACCATATTTCCTCATGCTTTGGAAAGTACTTTGCCACAACGTGTGTCAATTATGTCAGCCTTCGAAAGTTATTGCTATTGAATTGCTCATATGGACATGCTGATTAAGAATGATAATGCAATTTGCAGTATAAAGTGGTTATGTGTCTCTCTCAAAGTTCTTTAATTTTGCTGGCGGAAGCGAAGAGTATAATCTTAAGAATTTTCAAAATATTAATAAATTATTTTTCATCGATGGTAAACAAAACACACTGATTTTGGCTGTTAATTACGTTTCTCGTAGAGAAGTTTAAGGTATAAAAATGCGAAGATAAACATCGAAGAAATATATTGTTCAACCCGGAAGTTAATGTGAATGATGAAGGACTGTAACTGCTAATTCCGAATTTATGCATATACATATGAAATGAATTATTAAAATGTAAGATTTTATTCAAATATAATTAATTGATATTCTTTAGTTATCAATACAGCATTATATTATGACCTTGGTGGATGTTATCATCGCGGAATCTTTAATTCTTCTCATCTATTGAATTATCTCAGCGGATGTGAATTATTATTAAAATTTTGTCTGGGTGAAACCTTGCATCTCGAAAGGCATTTTTTGCGAGAAAATTAATTCTGTAAGCTTTAAAGCAGTCGTTTTAGTGTGGAAAACACGATATCTGGATGTTTATTATGCTAAACATTATGAATTGGCGTCATTGATAGCTGTTTGAATTCAGTGAATCTTATTTGTGAATTAATTTGCGTAAAAATGTATGTAAGAACGCGTTAATAACACTACTTTAGGGTATCTGCGTAGCAGAATTTTCGCTTTCCCTTCGAATGGAATGTTTCAAGTCTTTTTTCCCTGAAAATGCAATTAATCGTGAGATTTTATTTTTCATTCCCAAGGTAATTACCACTATATTGTAATATCAGCTTCAGAATAATTTACGAATTTCGAGTAGAATGAAAACATCAAGTGACCTTTCGATAAATATATTATCATGCTGTACTGTTTCCATTCTTCGTTGAGACCAAATGAATCTTTGCTTATGCTGTCTTCTATTTAATGGTTTTCATGATAATTTAGCCGTGACATTCAGCGCCAAAGAAGATTGCGAGTTTACAGTATGGTGGACCATTGGGTTCCGGTAAGTACTCAGGTCTTATGGAAAGTGAGGTTAATATATTTAGTGGAATATCTTAAATAACATAGAAATCATCTCCGTATTTGGTGGTCGTTTTTTCGTGATTCATGAAATTCATTTCCATTACACTGTGAAACATTTTATTACTAGCACGCTCTAATGCGTTGATTTTGCCTTATATGATAGACTGACAAGGCGGAAAATGTATACTAATATATTTAGTTTGTCTGCGTTTTTCGGAATGAAGTCGGGAAGCTTAACGTTCGTCGCACCCATCCCTGATGGCAGACATAAATTGCTGTACGGGTGCCTAAATTGATCCACAATGAAATTGGACGCCATTCAAGAATACGTTCTCCCTACGAAAGGAGCCTTTATGTACAAAAATTAAGAACATGAACACGATTATGAATCAACTCATATAGCATTACAGATAGTTGCATGTTTGACCATCATATTGAATGGTTTAAAATGATTAGGTTTCCGGCTTGACTTTTTGGAAATCCTATACGCCACTCAATTAATCTTATTTTGTATTTTCCACACTTTTTATTACCGACCATGGTTCCGACATGATATTTCACAATGATCTAGCCAGGATTTCGTTTCGGGGGTTCCATGTTGAGGGGGAGGGGGGAGTGAAAAATTTTAAAAATTGGGACAAAATTTGTGTGCTTAGGCAATTAAGAGTGCAGTTGCGACTATGACAGCCGACATTTAATGATTTTTAGCTGTGCTAACTTTGAAAGAAAAAAAAATCATTGTTTTTTGTTTTGAAATAACTAAAAACATTGTTTTAAAAGATGCTAAACCTGAAATATTAATGAATTCAACATTATTTGTAAAAATTAAATATAACTTTCTCCTTAAGTACCCTTTTTTAAGGTAAATTCAAAATTGCGGGGGGAGCGGGGCGGATCCGGATCCCATGGACCCCCTTTGGATACGTCCATGCCATTTCACGTTGGACCCATGGTCGGTAATATAAGGGATTGGAAAATACAGAATATGAAGTTATTGTTTTGCATATTGGTCAGTTTAGAGTTAATTTTTTTAAGACACCCGTCCTTCGAGACCCAGTCGAAATGTTTAAGGAACAGTGCCTGTTCTATTCCAACCCATCGCTTTTGGTGGTAATGGCGTCGGTGTCGCCGTCATGGCTGACTCGGCCCATCCAAATCCTTAACAGTGTACTCCACGCCTTTCCCCCTTGCCCTTAGCGATGATTTGGACGCCTTCCATGCCCGTATTCGTGCAGGGGCCCGGGTCTGCACGGCGACTCCTGCTTTTGAAACTCGCCTCCCACGCTACCACCGCACCGGCAGCAGTCACCTGCCGCCAACTCGCCAATCCCTAACCTCGTGAGTCGCGTAGCTTTCGTAGTGTGGCTCCACTCCCCTTCCTGGCCGTTATCCAGGGTGGCAGGAGAAGTCGGAAGCGATTACCCGACGCATTTAAATTGTTGTGGGGAAATGTTTTCCTTCTCTTCCTCTCTCACCCACATTCCTTCTGTTCCAGAAAAAACAAATTGATAAATAAATATACGAATTTGTGCCAAAAACAGTATAGTTTTATGGCGCGCTGTTGTCGCTTCCCTTTTCCCGGAATGTAAACAAATGTTGGCGCTTTATTTTTTTCTTCTCGTCGCCCGTCTGGGATCCGCGCCGTAGTCTATTTGTCCTTCTCCCGATTGGGCTATCTAGATATTTGCAAATCATTGTTTTCTTCATTATAAACTGATTTCTAAAATAGTATCCCAATCCTGATGGAATGAAATACCTGATTTGTATTTCTAGTTCGAATCAAATCAAGTAACCAAAATGGAGTTTGTAAAGTTTCAAAAATCTTCCTGAAAACAATTGAAGGAACTGCAAAATGAAATTGTTGTACCGAGGAAGACCAAGAATGGAATACATTGAGCAAGTTATTAGGGATATTTAAGTGAATAGTTGAAATTTAAGAATACATTTATATTCTCATAATTTCTCTTTAAACGGGTCTAAAAACATCTGCTCCCTTTCACCATTCTCATATTGTTAGTCATAATTCAACCGGGCATATTCAAAGGGATGAAAGATTCTGTGGCGTTCAAGTCGTCCGTCGCTACGAGCACGGGCTTTTTTTCTGTTTGCTACATCGGTAGCGCTAAATTCCTTGCAGGTGGACTTTGATTTTTGATGATCCCACCGCTAAGCTTATACCGCACCGACCAATCTAAAACCCAGTCCAAAGGCTTACCACCAAATTCATGCCTGAGGAGGATTCGAACTCATTATCTTCTACATACAAGGCCGGCGAGCTGCCAACCCGGGTAACGTGGCCGGAAATATACCGAGTGTTATCGATCACGCTAAGAATAATGATATTATACGGATTTTATAATTCATGACGGTGTTTAATTATCCGAAGCATTCCATATGCATGCAATTTTAGAAAATTGCTATAGTGAAGGCAGTGGCGCTTTAGATTAGATGCACCCCGTGGCCTTAAATACATGGCGGTATCGATTACGCATAAGAAAATGATACATATATGGCGGGTTTCATTACCCACGACGGTTGTAAATTAGGCGAAGATTTCCTTCATGGACTCTAATTAGAGTATTGCTACCACGATTGCAACAGTGGTTTCGTATACAGGCATGACATCTACTATGTTTCCAACCATTTTCTGCTAATTCTGGTTTGTCCAGGTGCCGACAAAATTTTACCTCCTCGTTGTCTACTCACGAAAATGTCAATCAATCCGAAGTGCTCTTTCCGCGACCGACTAGCGCCACCCAATGAAGAGTGTCACTCTGTTTCACAGCGTCCAAACCCACGCCTCACCTCATTTGTAATGCTTATTGTTTCATACGGTCCTTTCCTTTCAATTCAGGGGACTCCCGATCGCTGTTGGTAGCTTTTTCACGTCGATCGAAGGGAAAAAGCATCGCGCGCTTAAAAAATTTGACCTACTGACCTCGTTAATTCCTTTTGCGATTGATCGTGTCGTAACCGAATGACCTGGTCACCCTTAATGGGCCTGCTAATGCTGGGATTACTTTTTATTCGAATCCCTGTGACCCCGTCGCATTCCACATCCCCAATCAAAAGCAAAGTACCCATCCAAATCACCATCATCATCCGTCTTGTAGTTGCATATTGTTTGCTGTTATTTAACCTGCTATTTCTATGATCAAAGGAACCGAGTATTTGTCGTTGAAGAGGGAGAATCACATTTTTTTATTAAAAGCATTCTCTTTTAAGTAATGGTTTTTGTGAAAGATATATTTATTGTCCTATGTGTCATGGACTGACTCTGTTAAATTGTGGAATTACTTTTTTAAATCGTGCAGTTCGTAGTTTTTTTCAGCAAATCAGTTTTGGCTCTTTTTATTGCGTTATGTCTGTGCTTCTTCATGAAATTGTAATATTTAGTAGGTGAAAATTTATCTTTGTAACATGAGCCTATATTTCAATAAAAGTTTCAATCTCTCTATCAATATTAATGTCCTAAAATCGAGCAACCGGTAGTGATTGGATGTTAAGCCATTATAGTTTGACATATTAATGAATATTGTAGTATTTAATTCAATTTCCTCCTACAAGGGCATACATTCACCGCAAATCGTTGGGTAAGGATAGCGGCATCAATACTTTTTTATATTTTAAGTGAATCCTAGTTCATTTTTTCTGGAATTTGAACTACTCCTGGTTTTTAAGTAATTCTGTGCACCGAAATAAAAAATTGTCTTTATCAAATGAGCAACTTGTGATTTTCTTTCTCAATAATTGTTTAATTATAATTGAAAATGACTTTATTTAATTGTTTTTTCTGTTCGTTACTGAGTTTTAAGTTTGGCTGCCGCCTCAATAGTAGGACGTGTAGGGGAGACACCACTTGAATTAATGTAAAAATCTTTTCGTGCCTGGGTTTTTTAGTTTATTTTTCAAATTTTTGCGATCACTTTCTCGGAAGTTCCCAAAGCGTTTTTCAATCTTTAAAATAATGCATCGTCTTATTTTTAAATCGCATTGTTTCTTTAAACCTTATACTTCGTTACTTATACTTTTCTCACTCACTACCTGCCTTAGAGATAAATAGATTTTTTCCCTGGAATAGTATCGTAGACCTTAGGTGCGTTATTGCATTAAATTAGAACGTTTCTAATTCGAAATTCTGATTGTTGGAGCATCGCGATAACTATAAACACGAGATAACCCTTTCTTTTTATTTTTTATCTTCTATATGGTGAATGAATGAGTTATGCCTTAAAGGCTGCTATTGACTAAGTTAATTTACGAAAGGAATGGCGATTTTTATAAATTACTGCTATTAATCGCGGCTTTGCTCGCCTAATAATTCTCCTTATTATCTAATTCAACTACTTCGTTCGATTCTTTTTACTCAGTACCTGCTCCTCTCTCGCTTGTAGAGGTTCATTGAATTTCATTAATATTCACGTGATTCTTAGCGTTAATCGAGAAACCCTGCAATGGGGTTATTTTGTGTCATTTTTTATAGCGAGTTTTCTTCGTCCTGACAGGTTCCCTGGCTTCTGCCTTATACTTAGGTATAATAATTTATACTAAATTTATATTCAAGCAAAGATTTTATTTTCCGGAGGTAATTTTATTCTATAAAACGATTCACGTTTGAAAAATAGCCAGATACCTACACTTGACCAGAGGAAAACAGTACGACGTAGTCAGCCAGTCAGGTTGCCGCAAATCTGGGTGAATGGTTGTGTTCATTTTTTGGTTCATGAAAATTTGGGCAGATCTTTCCACTGATAGGAAACATTTTTACCGTAATAGCTTTTTTAAAACTCTTTAATGAATGTTAGAAGTTAATGTGTTTGAGAAAGTTGTTTGCCCCTGCAATTTTTGATGCAATGCCCACAATACTTGTTCGATTTCTTTTCAAGTCCTTCTTAAGTTATCTTTTGAAAAATAATTACTTAGCGAACACTTAGGGTATAAGGTTGCGCTGAGCTGTTCGGCAAATTTCATTGTAATACGTTGTGGTTCCAGAGATATCGTGATCAGTGAGTGAGTCACTAGTGTTTGCCTCTTATCTTTCCATATAATTTCGGACATGTTTGTCTGACCCCCTGTTTATATTAGAAACGGTTTGATAAAGAGGTACCTATGCAGTAAACTGTGTTGGGTTTCTACAGGGTGGAAAATCTCGGGAAAAAGTTAAATTTACGGAACCATTCCGGTTCAAACCGGATGACTATAACACTTTTCCTTGAGTTTACTGGAGATTTTCTGTTTTGCTCAGTGAAATGGTTTACGAAGTACTTTCATCTTCTATTCATTGAAGTACATAAATTTGAACTATTTATTTCGTTCTTGCTTTAATAAGCTGCTAAAACTGTAATCCAGCTTATCCTTGCGAGGTTTTTGAGTCATGCAGTTAGTATTTGACAAATATACTAAGTTTTGGTAAGTTAGCGAAAGACTTTACAAGCCTTTCCGTTATTGTTTCTTCGTCGTAAATTTAATGAAATTAGATAATAATCATAATGAACTAAGATTATAATGCTAAGTATTAATCTATTTCTTGAATATATTATTTTATGTAGTTACCAGAATTTCGCTTAAAGCAAAGTAAATATTTAAGGGTTTTTATACAGCGTAATATGCATGGCATCAATTTTATCATATAGATCGCATGTATTGAAATAAATTGCACTCAATATGGTCACTAAGTACTTTGATTGAAGACATGTGAAATTCATTCAACAGTCTAAGAGGAACAGTTCCTTTCCCTGTTCCATATGTGGTGTCCCAGAATGATTTGATCTTCGGAAAAGCTCAGAGTGTGTGATTCAGCTGGAAGTGCCTAGGGCCCTGGTTTGAATACAGGACCTCAGGCAGCCCCACCCACCTGAACCTCTACCTACTAGACTACCACGCCAATAGTTGTACGTGAAGAGAAATAATATGAACAAATGTTCACGGAGGGGAGAATGTCGGAGTATAGCATTCGGTAATTGTGCGATTGCCCCCTTTTCCTTGTGGATGTCCGTTTTTCATTCGTGTTTCCTGAAGGTCGCGGAATCCTCAATGCGTCGGAAGGGACAACAATAAAAGCGAAACAATAAAGTAGGCTGTAAAAATGCATGGAAAAACAAGCGAACAATCAAATCGTTTCGTCCAGATCTCCACCACGAGATAAGTCGTACTTTTTTTCTTTCCTCTCCCACTGCTCCGTCCCATCGGTTTCCCTTTCGTACGTAAAATATTTCCTTTTCCCTTCCCCCCCCTCCCCCACCCGTGTGCAACACACACACTCTCTCTCCCTCCCTCCCTTTCGCCCCTTGCCGCACACCCCGACAACATCCCTCGCGTCCTTGGCCTCCTTAAATTTCCCCCCACCACCACGCAACCCGGCCGCCTCACTCCCCTTGTATTATTCCGGCCGCCATCTTGCCATTCTTCCTCTCTCTCTGTCTTTCTCGCTATCTCACTCCGTCATTCTCTTATCCTCTCTAGCTCTCCTCTCAGTTTCGTGTTGCCATCAAACAGTTTCTCCCCGGCCCACCCTCAAGGTTTTTTTTACCCTTACTTCCCTGCCCCTGTGCTGTGAGAGCCCACAATTCCCTGCGCCACTTAACCTCACCATCCTTATTCCTCTCGCACAACCCTCTTCTTCTTTCCTATTTTTTTCCTTTTTATGTCCTCCCCCCCCCCTTACCCTTCCCTTTTGTCCTCAATCCTGAATCCCTTTTCCTTATCACACACATACACATTCATGCACCATCCTGCCATTTTTCTTTCGTACAGCCGCCCAATTTAACGATTTCATTTTCCTGGAGAAGTCCTCGTGTTTTTTTTCTTCTTACTCCTCCTATACTTGTTTTTGCTCCACGCTGCTCTTATTTTTTCATTCAATCCGTCTGTCAAGTGTTGGTGTGTTTGTTTTATTTATTTGTTTACTTTTTTATTTAATCAAAGAGGCTTTGAGGACTGTTTCGCTGGTGGAGCGCAAGTTGGGACGTCGGTGGACTCAATGTCGCGTAAGTTGTGTCTGGTATCTTGGACCGACTTTTTTTTCCTTGGGGTGTCCCTGAGACAAGCATATTTCGCTGGTATTCTTGCGAGAGTGGTGTCGTAAAAGGGATTTTTTTCTTTCTCTCTCTCTCTCTCTTTCCCTCCACAGTTACATATCTTTCCCTCTCACCCTTCCCAACTCATTCCTCTTTTCGACGCCCGGAAAATTCTTTTACTCTCCTCTCCTCCCTCATTACTTCTCTCGGTGCGTCTTTAGGGGCTCTCGGTACGTTTAAGGATAGGGGATGTTTACTCGATATGTTGATGTTTGTCGTAAACCTGAAAAGGTGGATAGATATACCGCGTGTTTTTTACAGCGAGATCGTCACATCAGGTTTCGGAGCGGGGTATTTCGGGATTTGGGAGATGAAATACTCGGGAAAGTGATGATTACCACCCTCTCCCAAATTCAATTCAGCCTCTTACCTCCCTCTTACCTAAAACCGTGATGAATTTATTTGAAGCGGTTATTGCAAATCACCCGTACCTGATGAACGTCGCTAGAGTATATCATCAACTTTGTGGCTGTTTTATAGGTTATACTTATGAATGGCTTCCTAAACATTGAGTCCCAAAATGTACACAGCGTTTGTGCGTTCTAGTTTTAATTCGTATTTTAAATTAAATTAAATTTTTTAATGCTATGAATGTTTAATTTTTGCATAAATTGCTTAAAAACAGAGGGATGTGGTGCGTTTTTTTAATCGTTTTGAGTATCTAAGAGTTTTTGAAATATCGGAATACTTGTTGACGTATTGGAGTGCCCGTTGAATAGCTTAATAATCTCTAAATGATGCGTTTAATTGATATTTACATCCTTGATACACTCGAAGTAATTTCCCTAAATTGCTTATTACATTGGTAATTGTTATTATAAGTTCCAAACTTTTCTACTAAAAAGCATTGAAAATATTTACATTTTTCTCCGTAAATGCTCGTCACTGTACATATGTGTATGGTGCTTATTTCGTTTTATTTTTGTCTTAAATTCAACATTAGCTTTTATTTTTTTTAGTTTTAATACTTTCGTTATACTTTGCGTTACATTGGGGTAAAAATGACGTGCAGTTTCGCTAAGCAAAATATTCCTCAAGACATGGAACCATAAATTTTGTTTTTCAACCATCTTCATCATATTGTCTGTTACAATTTCGCGTGGAGTACAGCTTTACGGTATTCAGTTCCCTAAATGTATGAAAAACCCCTGAAACCATGATATAATTCTTACATTTTTGCAGGTCAAAACCTTACACCAGTATAAAAATGAACAATTGGCTAAAAAAATTTAACTTGCAAATGAGGTTCTTACTAGAAGAAATCGAGTTGTATGACCAGCATAGCTTTGACTTTCTTTACTTAAATAACTAGGCGAGGACTTCATAGCCCTCGGGAGTCCTCTTTTGCTAATCTGGGGTCGCGGGTTCAAGTCTCGCCTGGGTCGGTTGAGTGAGATTCGGTCGCTACTATCGATTAGTTTCATTTACAAGTGTCGCGTTGAGTGCTTATGCGAGCCCCTCCGATAACCGGAGGAGATCGAACGGCTGAAATTAACGATTTCGGTGAAGGTTTCCTCTTTGCTTTGTCGCACTGACATCACTGCCGCTTCGAGAGGAAAAGGAGGATTCTCTCGCTTATCGCTCAGCCGTCTCTCGCCGGAAGTGAGCATCTGTGCCGCCTCCTCCGTGTCTATGGGAAAGTTGGGAGGAAGTGTTTGTCGTTGATTTCCGTGTGGTGTTCAAGGCCGCCGCGGCAATCATATTCACTCCAACACCCTTTCTCGTGAGCGTACGGATTTCTCTTTTATTCCCCCAACCCTCTGCCCTGGCATGGGGCCTATTCCATATTAAATGCCTTCCTTTGCTTATCTTTGTGCCTAGCTGGAGCGTTTAATTTGTCGTTTCGGTTGACGATGTCGTTAAAGTCTGGCCACAATCATGGCTATAACAGCTGTGTGTAGATGTTGTTCGACTCACCTCTATTTCGCTGCATTCGGCCGGCTATGTTCACTTACTCATTAATGTGTTGTCTTCGACGTTAAAGTAAAGGCTCAATTTCTTATTTGAATTTCGTTGTTTCAGTTTTTGTCTCCAACTTTTTGATGTTGATTGTTAGTCGTGGGGGCCTTCGCCAGGAGCCCGGGCACTTAGACCTCTCTTGGTCCATTGTCCCAACCCCATGCCTGTCTGCCACTTGCAGACAGGGGATAAGAGCATAACCATCCCGGTCTGGGTGTGGTCTGGAGGGAGTATCGCTTCTCCATCCACGCCTGGTCGAGGTATGGAGTAGGGCCACCCATCCAACCACCGACCGGGCCCAACGTTGCTTAACATCGGTGCTCTGACGGAAACCGGTGTTTCAACGTGGCTAGGCCCTTGCCCCATAAGTCTCTCACTTATTCTAATGGAAGCTTTAGTTCTGGGACAATCCCTGATGCTCTACCTCATGCCCGTCTGTTAACATATTGCTATTTTTACGAAGCTGTTGCACGGGCAACGTGTTGCTTGATTTCGCAAATCGGTGTCTGCTTTCACTTAGGTATTACGTGAAACACGTTTGTAACCTTGGCCTTCTCTTAAAATGATCCGAGTTTACAGGAGTGTGTGTTCCGAGAAAATGATAGATGTGCAGTAAAACCATTTAATTGTGGTATTCTTTTCTGTGTACGCTGTTAAAAACAATGTTTGTGAAAATATTCCATGGTTTCGGTTGCCGAAAGTGCGTGGCAGCTTCTGCAACTTCAAGTTTTTAGGGAAATATTTTGCTCTATATATTAACCATGAAGAAGTAAAAACGGATGATAAAATCGGAAGGCCGTGATATTAGGGAGAGTACTGAGTTAGAAAGAGAATAGGCTTTAAGAATGAGATGGAGAAGGTTGAAAATTGCCGAGCTATGAAAGAGATGGTGTGAGTAGGTGGTTGGTTTCGTTTAATGAAACCATGCATAAGTACATCATGTCCATCAATACCTACCTAAATCGGTGATAGTGAGTTTTATGTGCCACTATCTTCACTTCTCTCTCGCTTCCTATATTTTGAATGTAACGAATATATATTACAAATGCCATTACATTAATGGAAATTGTGCGGTTGATTAGGGGATAGTTTATTCTTATCCTCATCGCATGGAGATCAATGTGTTTTTTTCTCAATTGAGCCAGGGAAGTTCTCATAGTCATATTGAACATTCCCATTTCTTTTCATTGATTCAAATGTTTTGTTTGATGGCATTGGTGGTGTTCCCTAAGTTTCATGGAAGTTACGTTTTTCTTCGTTTAGCCTTGTTACATATTTCATATCGACCAGATTAGGAGTAAATTGAGGCTTTAAGCTGCACAAAAAAATGCTCATGTCTTTTTACCGTCTGCGCTCAAACCTCTTTCGGGTTTTGGAGGACGCTAGGGAAAAATCACGAAATCTTTTGTTGTAGTAATTAAAGGTAAAAACTTATATTAGGGTTGTGATTTTGGTGGGTTTTTTTGACTTTTCAGTCTCCAACTTCGACAGTGGCTAGAAGTCATTGCCTTAATCTAACTTACTAAAAAAAAGTAACTTACTAGTAGGTCCGTGCATTCATTTCCTTCGGACGCTAAATCCGCTGCCTGAGTACATGGTGCGTATTTTATCTTTTACCTCAAAATTTGCTGTAGCTTTTAAAGATCATTAAATCTTTCTTTTAGCTGTAGGATGGGGCACCTTTAATCGGCACTCGTGGTTGTAATTAATTATTCAAATCCCTTATTTATTCAAGGGTTATATTTTTACTCCATGATTACGTGGTTCCCCTAACGGGCTCGTGGCCTTTCATTCACTTAGGTAAAACAGAGATGGAATTAGAAATGTATGAATTTATAACATCTTTCTGTTTATTTTGCACCTACATTTTTAGCTATTACAAGCTTCAGCGAAGTTTATCCTTTATCATTTCACACTTTTCAATGTACATCCGAGACATAGGTACATTACTTTTATTTTTCTTGCAGAAGGACTCCAATTCGAATGTTTAATCAAGGTTTGTGTACGGTATTTCTCTCTATAAAGTGGGTATTTTACCGATGTAATTTTGTTTCGTTTGTCATTTTTTAGGCTCAAGATGTAACTCATCTCATCCCTTTTCCGTATGTTTCTTAAATAATTGGTTGTTATTCTATTTTTTATGTTATGTTTCCCACTCACTTAATCTTTTTTTAGGGTTGGAAAATGTTTGCGAGCCGACAATTAAGCCCGTGGCCTTTGTTAACATTTCCAATATAATTTCCTGCAATTTCTTTTTCATTGCGTGAGATAAAGTGAATCTTCATTAAGGAATAAGTACGTTTCATGGGACGCAACTTCGTTCCCTGGCCTATATAGTTTGTAATGTGGCCTTTTGAAAAAACACCGTCCGTGGAATATCACAATGAAACCGTAAAGTGTCTTGTGCGAGATTCAAGTTATTATGATTACACATGGACTCCGCTATTTTGATACGATATTATTCGCTTCCGAGCGTTCATTTATTATTTTGTAGAATAATGCATGTTTCGTCCTCTTGTTAATACCTCTTCCCCTCGAGTATTTATCCCGGAAGATGCTTTCAACATTAGTTTTATGCAGTGTAAATTTTGCTATTTGTCCTGATTATTGTACGTAATACTTCGCCTCATCTTGAAGAGGTAAAATAATCTCTGTTGTTGCCTCCTCGGAATGGAAATGAATTTGTCGTTAATGCTGCGAAAGCTCCTGATTATGTACTTAGCTCACCTCGTCTTTATTTCCTTTCCTGGTTTGCATAATCACTTACAAGCCTAGTAAGCTTGGGTTACGTTCCCTGGCACATATCTGCCTCCTCTGTGATTATCTATTAATTCATCATACTTTCTCTTGTCCATCATCATCATATTAAGTGGAAATCTGCTTGGGAAAATCTTAGACAACTGGCATTGATGGTCTCAGGAGTAGGTACTGTAAATCGTTAATATATGAAATCGAGATAAAACATCAGTAGATTGTGGTTTCTCTGACTAAAGTTCTAATTTGAAAATTGACGCGCTGCTCTTCGAGGTGGAGATACTCCAAAAATGTTGCTGCTGCTAATATGTTTTAGACTCGATTAATATTAATTATAATAAAATAAGGTTTAAAATTATCCTATAACGCCCTTTCTAACTCGGATTTTTATGACTGGCTCCTTAACTCAACATGTCTTTGTAACATTAACTATTCTGATCTGTGAGCTATAAAGGACTCTGGATTATGTGATGGATGCATGTAAAATCTACACTTTAAAATGGAAATTCTTCCCTAGTATAATTTTCAAAAATAATTTATAGGATTTTTAGCGTTACTACGTTTTGGGTCTTTTTTTGTTCTTCTAACGTTTATTCTTCAGAACTCGTAACGTGTTAAGCTCTAAGCGGTACCGAGCGTTTCGGCGGGTAAATTATAGCAGAACCACTTGTATCCTGTGAAATAAAAATTTACTCATGATTTTGGCGCGTGCAAAGAATTGTCAATAGTTGTTTTTGTGGCTGCGTCACAATGCCTGATCACTGTGCTGTGGTCACTTAGCTATTCTAATTTTACTGCGGAATTCAAACGTATTAACCTAGGCCCAAAATGTCTTAGTGCTTGAGTTTGAATTGAGCATATATGCATCCGCCTCTGGAGCATAAATTTTAATTCGTAATTTGTTTTTGTTCATGTTTTGGAATTGAACTGAGATTTAAATATCTTCGTCATTTTAGAGGTTTGCCTCTTCGTAGATAAATGTGCAAGTGAACTCTGCTGTTTGAATACTCGCAGTTATGCAATAGTATTTTGTATGATGGCTTGGCTTAGACTTTCTTCCACATTTAACCTTGTTGACAGTGATGCTGAGGTTGCGTAATAATTTAAATGAGATTTGCTTTTCATTTTAAAGTGCCTTTATCATATTTTAATAAGACTATTTGCTTTTATTTGAATTTATGTGCGCTTGTGTGTTTTTTCTCTCAAACTTTCCATTTGTCTGCATTTCATTTTAACCCTCGCATACAAGATGTCCAATTTCCTTGAAAACATTTTCTTGCTTTTTCCGTACTAAAATCCATTGTACATGCGTCATTCAATGTCTCATCTTATCTCATTTCCACTTATCGTTTGCTGCGCCATTCGGGCTAAACTTTCTCTGTGTCTCTTCTGGAGCGCCATTCCAGAGTATTGCGTCAAATTCATCTTAAGACATTCGTTTGAATTGTTTCAAGTGTGCCTTTCCACGTTGCTTTTCTTCCTCATTCTCTCCGCATCCAATATCCATTCCCTCGTCTACGTCAATGTGCCATTCCCTTATTCATTATATTATCCATTCCCTCGTCTACCTCAATGTGCCATTCCTTCCTTCCTCAATTCTCTTCTTTTGCCTCTTAGCATCGCTTGGCTGCTTGAAACCAAGGACTAAGCCACCGCTGCACCTATCTCAAGAAACCTCATTCGGGGCTATTGGGGCCAAGGCTAAGGCGACTCGTTTAAAGAATTTGATTACAATTTCTGATTTCCAGAAAATGATGAAAGGTGGAAATAAAAACACTCCATCGTGTCCTTCACTTTTCCAGATAGCGTGTGATATAATTTTAAGCGAAATTGTTTTTTTTTCTGCTAATTGATACTACGTTACAATACCAGTCTTTCTTTTAGGGCTTCATTTTCAAGGACTTCATAGGGATTGAGTGGTACGGGGAATCATGGTCAGGGTGAAGGATAGTGTTTATGAGTTTGTCATCGTGCTGTTTTTAGTTGTTTTTTTAGAAATTAGATAGAATACGTATCAACGGTCGGTTGAAGGAAAGATTTCATCTTCTAGTAACAGATGTTTCGGAAATTTTTGCGTATAACTATTTCATCTGAAGGTGAGTATATCTTTTTTGATTTTTTGTTGAAAATCATGTTGTAATATTTCGCAATCCGTTGGTCACTCACTTCTTGCGTTAATTTTAATGCAATGTTGGCCGTTGAATTCATCTATGTACCGGTTGAATTGTAAATGGCTCTCTATATTTAGTAAGTTCGTATGGTTTTATTTTCAATGAATCAAACTCTCTGGGTATTATTTCGAAAATAATTCTCCCGGAGAGTGAAATGTATCGCTGTTCTTAGTCAGTCTATAATCTCATTATGTAGTAAAATAGTCGTCTGGGTTGCACTGTCTGTTATCAGTTTTACCATAACCAGATTTAGACTTGCTTAGGTTAAGTTGATGATATGCCGAGGTTATGACACCCCTGCCATGGAAAGCATCCTTCGGGAGTAGTTTCGAGGAGTCCGTGGTAACAGAAGTCCTCGCCCCTTCGCTTGTTTCGACAACATGCATTCTTCTCCGGCCCTTGGGAATTGGAGTTTTGCATTGCGTTGTAGGATATTTGACTTCGTATAATCTTGGAAGTAGGATCGCAAGTAATGAAAGTAGCTCACTATGCAGCTTAAGGCACTAAATGTAGTAAGCAAAGTAATCCACTTGAAGTAGGCTTTCTATGAGAAGAAGAGCATTCTAATAAAGTGGCACAAGCTCGGATATGAGGAATCATGACATGAGGATCAGTGAAGACTGTACGGTATTAGCAATAGAGAAAATTGGAAGCGTTTGAAATCGGTGCAATACAATAATGATGGATATCAAATGGATGGAGAGAATCACCAATGAAGAAGTTCTGCAATGAGAGCAGAAATGAGTTAATGAGTGATGCGATGTAGAAATGACGAACTCTTTGGGGACTTACCGAGACATACTGAGAGACATAAGAACATAAAGGGAAGCAGAAAGGAATGGGGAGAATTACCGAAGAAGACCAATTATTTGCGAGTTATGAATTATTTTTACGTAAGGGATTGTGGAGTAGTGAGCTTGAATGAAAATGGAGTAAAGAACTTTAGCAAGACCATAAAATGTCCCAAGGAAGTAATGAAATTTGAAATTCCGTGAAAAATGTAAGCACATAAGTGCATGGACTTATCGTTAATTTCATAGAATACCTGATTTATTGTTGCTTCTTATAGAGCAACCAAGTAAATAATGCATGGTGTCAAAGTATGAGTTTACTATCAGCTAGCCAGCCACTCGAGCTAGGAAAGAAGGTAGCACTTCATGAAAACATACGTAGAGAGTGTGCTCTAATTTGGCAGTGAAGCCACTGCAGAAGAGAGTACCTCGTTCGGCAAATTATGCGACATAACAACATATTGATTGCAAGGAAGAATGATGGGAAGGATTACCCGGGAAGATCTAGAATAGAATACATCAAGCGAGTTACCTAGGATAAAGAAATGAAAACGCATAAAGGAAATAAAGTATTTAGCTTAAGTTGAGAACCGCAGTTAACCTATCATCGCAAACAACCGAGGTATGGGTGTTTCACGGGGATTTTAATTTACGTTTACTTTTATTTCCTATCGCATGAATTTTCCTTCAATTTCTTTTTGTTCAAATTTTATTCTTGAAGGTAATCGTCATCTCTACCCGATAGCAAGATGCGATATAAAAGGAATAACCACCTTTTACCTGAAACATTACCCATAGTTATAAAAGCCTCGTGCTCAGCTGCCTACACAAACAAAGAATATAGTAAGCTATTAAAATACTTCGCTCTCACCTTTTACGTTTTATTCTTTTAACACTTCTTTGTTCATCCTTTACTAAATCTCGAGCATTAAGGTTATGTTAGGCTCACAATCGGGAAATAATCTCATTGTCCTTCCTCAATGTGCGGTAAGTGCGACATCCAGAGACATGAATAAAAGGCTTGCTATATGACGGCGACGATGGCGTGATAATATTCATGGAGTTTAGAGGTGGAACAAACGCATCAGGTTATCTCCACCACAAGATGGAACAAAATTCGCATCAAAATTTAAATAAGATATTTGCCCTTGGAAATATGTGAGTTGGAGGCTAGTGAGTTGCGGAGGATCATGATTAAAATAACGGAGGTTGTTGAAGGAGTTTTAAGCCAATACGCTACCCGAACAAATCCCTATGATAACAGCGGATGGAATAAAGACACTGGAGAATGGATTTTGAAAAAGCATCGAAAGTAATACTCTCTCTAAGATGATGAACTCGCGAATAAATACGAACTGGGTTCAATGTCATGAGTGTAAATCTAGTAAAGAGTTTCTAAGGTAGGAATAAGAAAACATGCATTAAAAAAACTAATGAAACGAAGTTAAAGCCCTTTTTACCAATTTCGCCAAAAACAAGCCTTAGGTCGTTATAATGGTCTCTGCCGAATTTTAAACCTGCCTTGAATTTACCAACACAGAATAATTGATTATGTTATAATTCAGGAAAAAGGTTCTATTTTAGGCGTGTTTCGCAGCTTACGACACGTGATACGGGAAATAATGCGTGACGTAAACCGTTGATTCCGTTACCATTCCTTGATTAAATTCTAATAGAATGCGAGAAGCTCGCAAGGACCCAAGTGTATGTTGGTCGTCTTATATTCCGATATCGACCGAGGTACGGCATCGAAATAACCACATTATCCTTCGGCCTCTGTATTACTGCTTTCCACTGACCATCCCCCCAGCCCCAAAAATTGACCGAAGCCCACGGGAATCTTGGGACGCCGAACTGAGTCCAGAACACTGCTGTGTCGTTTTCCATTATTGATGTCCCTAATCAAATCATGAGGAGTCGTGATCACAAAACAATATTACAAAACGCTCACTGTCCATTCCCCCTTCCACGTCTTTCCCCCCTACGATCGCCGCATATCTCCCTCCAATCAATCTTCATTCCAACCCTGCAGTTGCGGACCTAAGCAGCATTTCCGCGGAACTCGTTCTAAGGGAGGAAAAATGAAATAAACAGGTTTTATTAATTCCACGCAACTATTACTTGATGCTATGGGGAGGGGATGGCGGGCGTCTGCAAAAAAAGTGACACACGCAGGCGTGTGATGCGCAGCAGAAGGTCGTCTGACGTCACTCGACAGCCTGTCACTAGAGGCTCCCGATCGTGTTTGCATCTAGCAGCTTCTTCTTCGCTTCGTGCGACGCTCTCGAGAGGGCGATCGCCGAAGCCTTTTATCGTTGCAATCCATTGATATTTTCCCCGTAACGGAGAGAGAGAATATCGAGTACGCGCTGAATCGGTTCTCCCACTCAAGACGAGAAAATATACCGATCAACTCATTCCCTTCGGTTCATCCAAAATCCGAATGGACGCTAACATTATAAACACATTATAATTTCTATGAATTTTATCTATCTTTGTTTACTGTTGTATGATGTTGTGAAGTGTGAATTACCTAATCGTAAACTAAATATGTGAATCAATTTCATACCCCGGAGAAAGCAAAATAAATTTGCGAAACTTCGTCAAATGGAGTGATTTGTCATATCCATTATTTAAAAATAGCCCACGCTAAAAAAGCGGTCATGGTGAAAATGCAACTACTTTGCTAAAATAAATATAGGACTATGAACGAGGGAACAATTTGTGAAATCATTCGTGTGGAATACTGTATGGACAGGAAACATGGGCCATTGGAAAAGCAGAACAGAAGAGATTAGAAGCATTTGAAACCGGGTTTATGAATTCTTCTCGGGTTCTCCACCGGGTTAGGCTCTCCATACTGGCCTCTCTCTCACCGTGTTAAGCACTCCTGGACAATATGGAGAACCTAACCCGGTGGAGAACCCGAGAAGAATTCATACATCAAGTGCGCCGGGAAAGCACCAATAATCATTCAAAACCTGGTGTTGGAGGATGATACTGAAGATCAAATGGACGGATCAAATTAGCGGTTTAACGTTTGAGGCTTCACTTTGTGGAACCACGAGATAAGAAATAAAACGTCGCTTTGTACTATCGTTTTCACTGAAATGTAGACACCCAAACTGATTGTACTGATTTGATAAAATGGGGCCGGGTCGGAAAAAGCATAAGAGGGTTGGCACACGAGGCTAGCTGCGGACTTTGCCTTAACGTCACCGAGGGCCGACGAGGACGGACTTGGATGCGACCGGGATAGCAGAATTAGAGTCAAATAAACTCCGAGAGCATAAGCCCTAGCGAAAGGAATGCACTGAGGAAACTCACGTCCACGCACACGTTGGGGCGATCGGAGTATTTTCTTTTGGGCTCCGTCGCGCGGTTTTTCCTCTCCCTAGATTCAGGTTTAGGCTCACCGTGAGTGACTCGGAGGGAAGCGGCTCCGTAGCCGAGATGGTTAATGCCATTCGCCGAAGTTGGTGCGCGGTTTTGGCAGGGTTCGAATCCGTAGTCAGGCCATTTTTTTAATCTTTTAGATTAAAAAGATGCATTCTTCAACACAATTTATATAGTTGACAAAAGAAAGAGTTAATGCGGTTTTTTATTTACGGCTTAATATATAAAAATAATGGCTTTCTACGTTACCACATTTATTTCTTAACAGATTTAATTCACTGAGAGGGAAAAAGCATTGGAAGTGGCAGTGGTTGCATCTTTGTGTCCTTGCAGTGAAATACCTACTCATTGTATCTACAATCCTCTATAAATAACCAAATGCATTCGTAGTTTCGATCATTTTGATAAACCCTAGAGTTTGAAAAAGGTTTGTAATTCAATTGATATTTTTCATCTTCAAACTTCCAGTACTTTTTCACGTAAAAATGTGGGAAGTCAGGTGTTTTAAAGAACGAATGCTTTCCTTTCAGTGGGTGTGCGCAGAGCCAGATTAACAATAAGGCAAAAGTAGGCAGTTGCCTATGGGCCCCTTGTTATGAGAATTGTTTTCCCCTTTCTTCTCTTGCGACTTGTTTATTAACGTGGGCCCCGTTGCTTGTACTGTCTACAGGCCCCCAAGTGCGTTAATCTGTCACTTGGTGTGCGAACCATAGTAAGCTATAAGGACCAGGTGGAAATAAATACGCATATCAGCTCTTTTACCTCGAATTATCCTACGATGTTTAATAGTTATATATGTTTGACCGAAATCAACGTCACCGCAATCAACGTAAGGATGCAGATATCGGTGACGCAGTAAATTAAGCAGTAAATAAAAAACCGCATTAACTCTTTCTTTTGTCAACTATATAAATTGTGTTGATATGAAGAATGCATCTTTTTAATCTAAAAGATTAAAAAATTGGCTTGACTACGGATTCGAACCCTGCCAAAACCGCACACCAACTTCGGCGAATGGAATTAACCATCTCGGCTACGGAGCCGCTTCCCTCCGAGTAACTCACGGTGAGCCTAAACCTGAAAATAGGGAGAGGAAAAACCGCGCGACGGAGCCCAAAAGAAAATACTCCGATCGCCCCAACGTGTGCGTGGACGTGAGTTTCCTCAGTGCATTCCTTTCGCTAGGGCTTATGCTCTCGGAGTTTATTTGACTCTAATTCTGCTATCCCGGTCGCATCCAAGTCCGTCCTCGTCGGCTCTCGGTGACGTTAAGGCAAAGTCCGCAGCTAGCCTCGTGTGCCAACCCTCTTATGTTTTTTCCGACCCGGCCCCATTTTATCAAATCAGTACAATCAGTTTGGGTGTCTACATTTCAGTGAAAACGATAGTACATTCCACGCACAAACTTTATTGACTGCCCCCACACACTTTATATCGACCATGGTTTCGACATGTAAATGTCATTATCAAGGTATGCCTTGATAATTTTTGATACCTCAATAATATGCTTCACAAACCCATTGTGGTTGAGGGTGTGCCCAATCTATCTTGTTTTTCAATCCAATATAGTTCCATATGGTACTTTCCTCTTTTACTCTTCTGCATACTCCTTCATACCTAATTTGAACCGGAATTAGAAATAAAACGAGGATTTGTACATTCCACACACAAACTTTATCGACTGGCCACACACACTTTATATCGATCATGGTTTCGAGATGTAAAAGTCACTATCAAGGTTATTCCAGTCTTGGCTGGGGATCGAGAAAAATTCTTTGGAATGGGGCTGGGGATTCACCTCATATGACCTCAGTCCAGAGACAGTGGAAAAAAAGAGCATCGCCAGAATCCCTATCGAAGTTCATCTCCTGAAACTGCAAGAAAGGTTGGGTTTTTAAAGGTTGCAGAGATGCCTGCGGTTGCAGGAAGGCAGACTTTAGTGCTCTGCAGTATGCTTTTACAGTCAAGGCCAATCTTGCGAAAATGTCCCCGACTTGCTCTTGGGTAGTGATACTGAGGAGGTAGAAGCTCCGTCAAGTTTGGAGGAAATGGGAGAGAATTTTGCGACAGAAGACTAGGAAAGCGACTTCGTTGAAGATATTGAGGAGAACGATGTTACAGAAGTCCACCGAAGTACATCGAAGCGACAAAAGGTGTGAATCTTTTTTACCTGGCTGTAGTGAAAATTGTTCTATGTTGTATTATTATTTTCTTTTAATGTTAGGTACGTTTTTCATATACAACCAATTATTTTTATACATTTCTCTTATTATTTATATGAGGTTAAAAGACATGTCCGAACATACAGACTCAGCACAGTCCGAGCAGCACAGACGTTTTCGACGAGAGACGAGATTTGTTCGGAGTAGAGACGTCGTTCAGTCCCAAATGATAATTAATAAAAGGTTCCCTAAAATTATTGTGAGTGGTTTATTGTCATAGTAATTGATATAGTGATCAATTATTAAAGCATTTGGATGTCTACAACAGGAATAATATACAAAAAACGAATATCTATAAATTTCAGCGTTACACGACGAAAATTGAGATTTTTGAATTTTTCGAAAACATTTCAATATTCTTTTTCTCAGAAAATATGGGATGTATAGACATTTATATCACCTCAAATGAAAGATAATTTAATGTTCTTTAAAATTGCTTCTCTTAGCATTCCTCATAGGAGTGGCAGCTATTGAGATATTTGGCAACAATCGTCACAAAATTGGAATTTTTTAGATTTTCCCAAAAAAAGCTGTTTCTGTAAATAGCCATTTCTCAATAGTTATTAAACGTGGAGAGCTTTACTCCGGCTTAAATTGTAGAAAATTTACTTCATTTTAAAAAAGAAAAATAATATTTTCTGTGGAATACATAGTTAAGTAGATATTGAGAGAAAACTGAAAAAGGTCCCAAAATTTAGCGGTTTTTCTCTGAACAAAAATAAATCTTGAATTCATAATGTAAGTCCAAACCCAAATAACATATCAAAAAATCAGAACTACCCGAACTTTTGCATGTAAAAGTGGTTTATTTCCTGGGCTATAAGGGAACAGCATTAGATGGGGAAGAATCGAGGGTCAAGGAGGATTCGAGGATCAGTCAACCAATCTTAGAATTGATCGAGCAATGTTGACGATTAAAAAAAACAAGACCTCTTATCTCTTGACAAGATAAATATTCATTGAAACAAGAGATCGAGAAAACCTAGCATCTGGATAAGAATTCCTCCAATTCGTTTAATTTAGGTGTATGATTCTTTCATTTCCTGGTTGAATAACTCATATCCTGATAATTGGATCGTATATTTCGTAAAATACAGTAAAAAAATAAATGACGAAACCGTCTCGCAGGGCTCATTCATTATTACCCTCATTTTTTTCTATTTTTTAAATACTTTTTACCATTTCATTCTTTTTAATCATACATACTACTGAGGGAAGTAGTTTCGTATGCGCGGTGGTTAAGGATGGAGGGATAGGCATCTTTTATTGGACGGAAGGAGGTAATGTGTGTCAAACTTAAGTCTGTAACAGTGTTCGGCAGAATTTAAAACCGAGTAGTTAGAAAAAGATTTTTTGTTAAAGAAATCCTCATTTACCTAATAAGTTTATAATAAATCTGGGAAGTTGGTATGTGGCTCAGAAATACTGCCGAATTAGCAGTTAGTATTTTTTAGCCATTTCTTGCTATCTTTTTTAATCTGCAGCGTGTATATGTCAACCCAAGTAGGTTAACTTAAGTTTCTATTTTTCTCCTCTTATTATTTCTTTATCTTTCAGTGTGACCGCTGTCCGCGAGTAGGGAAACCGCGCCACGTTGCATAACTGAGTGGTGTGCATGTAGCATATGCTCGTGTGAGTGCTTTTTTGGCTTCTGTCATAATGGCCGAGGCTGGACAACGCAACACCCTGAATGGGGACATAAAAATCTTAAGCCATTTTCCTCAAGCAGTTATGTTCCCTTTATTTGAGGCTACGCATTTACATAGGGAGGCTAATGGATTGAAATGGCTCGAATTTGCGTTTTCTTTTCATTCCTCTTAAAGTGTACTGCTCAAGCCGCCAATGAGAAAAATAACTATTTTTTATTGGCTAGTGCATATGTGTATTGGATGCAGCACGTGAAGTGAGGTGTGATATTTACGTCCTTATTCCGTGGGCTTGGTATTGTAGTAGGGAGTTTACTTCTTCCTTTTTCCTGTATGGTAATAGCACATTAGAATTGCGATGTATCCTTGTATTCATCGAAACGTTTTAAAGAAACCAATCATTTTGCTTTTCCTAAAATACAGACAAATTTGTGGACGATCCGCGCATTCATTCGGCGTTCTACATGGTCGTGATTGACCATGGAGTTACTTTTACTTTATGACAAAATTAATGTGTTTTCTGCTACAAAACTCTCTTGAGACCATATAATTTTTATTTTGTTGGCCCTTGACTTTTGTTAAACTTAAGGAGGTTCCCCTATGATGTCATTATTTAATGTGAGAAAAAATGTCTCTCCATCACCGTTGAATTTGGATAAATTTAATTTCTCACATGGGTACGGGTACTATCTACCGGAGATATTATCAATTTTTAACTATGCTCTTAAGTTTTTTTTAAAATAGCGCGGTATTTAATATTTTTATTGCGTTTCGTAGCTTATTCCAGATTCACTAGAATTTCTGCTTGCTACTGTTACATTTTAATTTTCAATTACCTGTCCGAATGTACGAACGAAGAATAGAATATAGAGAGTAAATACTTGCAAATATATCATTTAACACGTCATTCTGATTACGGGAGTGAATTGTCTTTTTCATTTGAAGCGTTGTATTTCCGTAAAACAATTTCAGTTTATCTGCTCACAACTTTTCAGTACTAAATTACCTCTTGGAACAACCAGAAAAATTCTACTAGGGTACTCTTACTCCTGCCTAGTTCTGTACTTATTTCATTAAACTAAAGTAATCGTCAACATAAAAATCTTAATGTACTTCTTGTTTTTTCGTTACAATTATAATTTTCTTGTTCGCTATCAAATGTTTGTAAATTTACTAAGTTCAATTATTGTATTAAGTTATACTGCTACGCTGTTTGCTGTTTTTCTAATTGTGTTATGTTGCAAGGTAATTTTATCAATCTATATTAGGAGTGGGAGAGTGTATCAAGCTGAAGAATAATGTGTTAAAAAGCATTTTTAACAATGATTAAATCAAGGCGTTTAGCCATAATTTTAAAAGTACAGCCCAAAACTAACATGATTCAATTTGGTAAAAAAATAATTGGGGAAAAATATAGCTATTTATTGTGCAAACCTTTTTCTGTTGTACTTCGTCAAGGGATGCGATGTCAGGTGAAATGCAACATCATGATAATGTGTTATCTCGTGGGATGTGCGCAATCCTGCAATATAATTCGACATTGATCGATATCATTCGATATTTTGCAATCTTGGAAATTATGTGAGTTCAATATGTAATATATAATGTAGCACCATGTGATATGAAGCATGTCTCCCTTTTTCGGTGCAAAACGTTGATAGCCATGCGATATTGAAATGTGAATGTTTTGCACAGTCCTATGAAACGTACTAGGGGGGGAACCCGTGGAGGTTAGGAGGAACGGAACAGAGGAGGCTAGCGCGACGGGAGGGCGGAGAGGATAAAGAGTACGCTGCCTCCTCAGTGGCGACGTAGCGCACCTGTTATCCGGCGCTCTCGGCGACGCACGCACTCGACAAATTGGCTTGTGGCCTTCGCCTCCATTTCCATCGGCACACACAAGGTCCTTCCTGGTCATCCCGGAACACTTCGCCTTCCGCGGGCTCCCCGTTGTCACCGCTCGCCTTCCCGACTCCTCTTCCGCCTGTATAGCACTCGCTGAGCTACCTCAGCAGCAGCCGCATGGACATTCTCTCTTTCATAGCTGTCTTTATAGTAGCTCCAATGGAAATACAATGGAAACACTGTGGACCTCTTGGCTCCCTTTCTTTTATAACATGTTTAAATGCATAAAATGTCGACAAAATGATGATAATAAGTTGATAGTAAAAAATGTAATATGTATACTCGTTGTTACTTGCCGTTAAAATTCGGATTGCTTTGTCCATTATCAATATTTGGTTGAACTGAAGTGTATTTGAGTTATTGTGTTACGCAATGCTCTGTGCCATATCGTATTTATTTTTTCTCTTTATAATATAATAATATCATTATATACAAAGAGTGGGAAAGTAGAGTTATATATCGAGCTGATGAAGGAAATACTTCAATGCATAAATGAAAACCTTAATCATTGTGGAACCACAAAGTTTAAGTTTTTCATTTATAAAATGAATAAGTTCCACCAAGAAACGCCTGAAACTACCATAAATACTTCAAAAACTATGGTTAGCCTAGGAAAAAAGAATGGTTAGCCTAGGGCGAATGCCGGCGTCGGGTTTCTCTCCACCCATCCACAATTCGCTAACTTGAGAAAACTCCTAGCTGAAATCTTTGTGCCTATAGGAGTGTCCCACCTACATTCCAGGTGTCCTTAATAATGCAGGTGAATTTTGCTGGGGGCAGTTTTTTTCCCCTTCTCCGAAATACTATATACTAGTATTCGTTCCCCTAATTAGAGGGAACTATCAAATCATTGAAGGAATTATTATAATCTCAAGCATAATTCTACGGTAAGTTATAAAAATCTCCCCTGGGCGAGGCTTGTCTTATCTTAATTTAAATGTTGATAAATTCCTCTCACCATTGCATTCCATGCACAAAAAGAGGATTAACCCTGAAACTTGATGAGAAGCAAACAGTTTACGGAACATAACTTCATGTATGATGTATATATGTATGTTCCGTAAACTGCTTGTTTCTCGTAATGTTTCACGGTTAATCCTCTTTTTGTGTGGCTTATTTTCACTCATTTATTTCGGTTTGTGACTATTTTCTCGCATGCTCTGTTTCAGAAGGTGTTAGGAAAAATGAGGAGTGTAAGTTTCAAGGCAAAAGACTTGTTATTCTTATGACGATTTGAGAAAGTTTGTCGGCAGATTTAGCCAAAATATTTTTCTATTGTGCTAGATTATTCAAAGTTCTATATTGGTACCTGTGATTGTATATGACTGAATATTTCTGTGGCAAAGAGCCAAAAGCTGATATGTCCAAAATCACAACTTTACAGGTGAACATATTAAGTTTTGGTTGAATTAACGTATTATGAAATGTCATGTTTCTTCAAAGTGAATTAGAGAGACTAAGTGAGTGACATTATGTATGGTAGCATTTCATCTTTTGACCTTTGAAAAAATATAACATTAAACATATAATATTGAAAATATACATAACATATAATATACAATCAATACCTACAAAATGCATATTTTGGACCTATCAGGTTTTGGCTCTTTGCCACAGATTTGCTTGCAACTGGCTTGCCGTCAGGAGGTATCATATTGGTAGTGTTCTCGGTAAGAGGCACCCAGAGTGGCTGATTTAAGCAGCTACTTCCTGTAGCAAAAAATGGGAAAGCTCCTGTTGCCGACTAGATGGCATCTTTATGGCTATAGGAGTATTCCACTTTTGCTATGCCAGTTAAGTCGTAAGAGATCATTTATCTTCATTAACAACCAGCTACGTCCTCCTGAACTCCATAGCTTGCTCATTGTGTTCTTAAAATGCGAGTAAAATCTTCGTACTTCATCATTTTGAAGTTAAATAGTAATGAAACATCCATCTGATGAATGAAATAACTTCATTTTGAATCGAATGAAGTTTTCTTTTTGTAATCAGAGAGCATTGGTCCACTGTCGAGAGTACATTTACTTGTGAAATTCGTGTAATAAATAATGGAATTCTCCTGTGATGCATCGTTGTTTTCAGCCCAATGCTAATCTTCTCGCTTCGTAATCTTTGGCTTACACTTTCCAAAAACATTTGCATCTCTTCGGAAAAATCCGTGTTATTATGGTGATTTTCCCCACTAAAACTTTCTAAAGGTAGGGATTTATTTAGGGTTGTTGAAATGTTAACCCTGGAACGTTTTGGAACATTTTCGATGGCATCTACCGAGAGAGGTAAGGGAAGAACATTTTCATTCGCGGCAGTTGAATTTGTGGAAATATTTTATTGGCGGTGGAGAGGAAGAGGAATTAGTTCGAAGTTAATGCTTTCAACTGATTAGAGCCGGGTGAGAGATGAGGAGGTTTTACCCACTAATTTCAAATGAAAAATAATCAATCGAGCTGTTTTATTTTGTTCTTCTTTCTTCAAAGTTATATCCGGCTTATGATTGTCTCTATTTTGCTTAATGAACTAAGCCGTAATAGTGAATAATTTACCCTACATCCAGATTTCTTCACTCGGTGTCGTTCCGGTAGTTTGAACTGCATTTGGCTTCAGATTTATGCATTCGCCGAAGTGACCTTTTGACGTGGGCGCGTAGGCTATTCAAGCCTCCTAATGTCGGATATTACTCTCCTCCCCTATAACGACATTTCCCCCGGGTGCTAGGAAACGGACTCTCGCAACCGCGACCCTAATTCTTAGGGCCATTAGTCATCTTTCTCCCTTTCTAAGGTAGCTTTCCCCAATACTTTTCCCGCCTTCTTTTGACAATTTTTCGACGGATACTCTTGGCATCATCATCGGCTATCACTGAACTCTTACCTAATGCCTGTCCCCCATAGTCAGATATTCTCTAAAGGAGTTAAATCAAATTTATTAAAATTTTATAACATGATTTTATGGAAAAAGAATGTTCCATTAAACCTAGCATAAATCCAGATTTTATGGAAATGTTTAATCTGGAGAAATACCGTATAAACGCGTGTAAGAGGCGCACCCCTCTTTTTGTGCGTCAAAGTTGAATAAAAAATTTTGGATTCATGATGATGAACTCGAGAGCTTGAAGAAGGTCTAAACGGCGGTTTTCAGGGATGCGCGGAACGGAAAATAACGGATCCGTGCATTTGCATCTATAACTAAAATACTAATGCATTAAATAATATGAAAATTCGTATAGCTGTTAGGAAAGATCTTTGCTACAATATTTGTAAAGGAAATTTCGATATCTTGATCCGTGTTGTTATTACGTAGCCGTAAATGCGATGCATCCGTCCGGTACCCGGGAAAATGTGCTAAATTTCTGTTTTTAAGCACACACTGAAATCGATATAAACGGTAAAATGTTTTGTACGCCATCAATAAACGCAGAAATAAACAAGCTTTAATTTGATGTACTTCATTTTAAAATCGATTGAGCCATCTCTGAGATATTAGTCTTCAAACTCGGGTGACGGAATTTTGCAACGGACAGATTCGTGTAAGAGGCGCACCCTCATTTTCGGCTGCGATTTCTGGGAAAAAAGGTGCGTCTCTTACACGAGTTTATACGGTATAAATTTTATGGCATTAGCCGTTTTAATACTAATTTTGTTAGACATTTTTAGGACAGTTTTCCGTGGACAAAAGGTTTCAAGATTAATTTTCAGTTTGCTACAGTCTGACCACTTCCAGGGTATTGTAACGAAATGCAGTGCTTTTCTTCTAGATTCGCGAAGAAAGCTTTATCTTCTTCCAAACGCAAAACGAGATTCACAGTTTTATTGCTGTAGATGTAATGCATAATGTTAATACTATAGGCAACCATGAGCTCCTTTTTTCTCAGGTCATTTCATTAAAAAGCTGAAACCAACGGAAACGAATTTCGTCCACTTTTATTAAGGAACTCTTTATCTTTTATGGGGGCCCTGCATAAATTCTTTTGAAGTGAACGAATGAGCGAGTCAAGTAGTTTGTAAGCGTTATGAAAAATAAACTACCCATGTATCATAAATGAAGCATTATAGATGGAGCAATTTTTATAAATATTTTGAAAATAATCATTCTTGAATGACATAAGCTTAATTAAGGGATAAACTAGTGAATGCTATTTAAATATTAAAATGTGTGTTAAAATTTTCTTCAATTTTATTCGGTGTAACTTAGATATTGTCTGCGGATTTTCCGGGCTCATTGCTTACCCGCAAAATAGGTAGGTCAATTGTTCATTTACTTGGACTAAATGTACCTTGCGAAAAAATGTCCCAAACAATTTTTCTTTCCGTCATTACTTCTTTCTTGAATGAAGCCCGGGTTTCGCCCGAGATCCGAGCCGAGACAAAACATCTGTCTCGCAGGCGGAAATTAGTCGACGTCCAGTGCGGGGGAGGTTCGGTAGGCGTGTCTCCCGTGCATCGGCCACTGGGCCTCGTCCCTGCAATTCCGCCGCAGCCTTTCCTCCCCCGTCATCCCTCCTCTAAACCCCGGCCGCCGCCTAGCGTACTTCGCTCATTGCGCTCCCGGTGTATGACGATTCTGGGAGGGCTGACCCACTGACCCACTTCGTGTATATATGCTCTATGCTATACGCCTCGCTCCGTCCCCTGCCCCCGTATAGTGCACCTAGGGAGGCTCGGAGATGATGTTGATGAATAAAGGCGATGGGTTTTGGAGGGTGCGCGACTGTCGGATTTCCGTATAACATAGTGTTGCAAATTTTGTATCGTGAGATACGCGATACATTGCATTGTATCATGATATCGCATCGTGTTGAATATCTTGCGAAATAGAATCGATTCGATCGAATGAGATAAAATATTATCGCACGGTATTTCGTAATTCATTTTATCTGCACTATCCCGAAGATCTAATTGGCATCACACATGATATTTGGTCTATCCTAGCGTTTCGCATAATTCTCATTGAAACTTAAATCTGAATATTTGATTATTTTTTCATTTCCCGTCTGTTCCACTCTTGTGTCCAAACTGATACTCGATATTATTGGAAATTCACTACGTAGTATGTAGCAGGCATGGAATGGCAACTTTAAAATTGAGTGCAAGTTTGGAACATTGCATTGGACGTCCTGTTTTATCGATAAAATTTGCATTTAACTCATACATACTCCATGCGTTAAATTATAGGGCTATGCGATGCATCGGGCTTCGTTGTCACTCGATTGTCATGAGATATCTCAACTCGGTGCATCACATAGCCCTAGGCGAAGGGATGGTGGGTGTTTTTTTACGGTTACCTCCCTTTCCCAACTATAATGGAAGCATTTCTGTGATTCCAGGGTACTAAAGTGGCCGTCAACTTTCTCCTCCTTTTCCTAGCTCCTCCGGACAGATCATTTGCTTCCGAAAGAAAGTCATGTGGTGCCGTGTATCCGCGGGGGTAGGCAGAGGAACCTTATGGGATGGCGCGGGGATGAGCCAGTTGGAGCAGGTCCATTAGTCTTGCACCGCGCTCCGCGAAATGACGTAGAAATAAGGGAACGGCGAAAATGCTATGTTTAGCGAGCTTTATTCCCGTCTGTATTGTTGGGTGTAGGGGTAATGTAGGGGAGGAATTGGTGAGGGGGGAGAGGGGACTGATAATCAACCCCAGGGTGGAAGACAAAAAGGTATTTGAGGTTTTCATCGCATCCCTCCCTGGAAAATTTCGTATTTCTCCCCGTTCCCTTCGTCCAGGTTGGTCCATTATGATTTTTTTCAGCATCCGGAGTCTAATCTGAGGATGGCCGCGTTCGAAAACCGCTGAGGAATTTGAAAAATATGCGCAGCCTGGAGCGGGTACTCATTGTGTGGCTTCTTTTGGGGTTCGTGGCCGAGTATAAATAACTTGAAACGGTCTCTTTGTGCTATGTTAATTAAAACGGCCAATCATCGAGCCCGGGAAGTCCAACGTCAGAAGCATCCATGGAGCGGCTGTGCACATCATTTTTATCACTTGTCAGAAAAATTCACTTATATTGTCAAATGCGCGCAGTATTTGCCATGTGGGAATGCACAGTGTTAGTGCTCGTTTATCACGATATGAAACGCGAATTAGGTGACCCAAATACTTCAGTGTTTAAGATCCATGGACCATTGTGTGAATGAAATAATTATTTCAGCAGAGAACTCGTATTTATCTCAGAGTAATTCTCCTTTCCTTTATTTTTTCTTTTCAAAAGCATGACAAGGTGGGTTGATAACTCTTTTAAATGTTCCTTCTGGTTAGTCCTTATAGCTTTTTTGTCCCATAGTTGCTACTGTTTCTTCCTTTTCACGTTTGTCCTCAAAAGAGAGTTCGAATATTTCAAAAATATGCTGTGGCATATTTGTGCTATATTAAGTAACGCGTAATTGAATCATTAATTAATGTAGTTTTGCCAACGAAGTAATCAGAGCAATAAATAAAATGTTATATTATTCACAGGTCCTGAGTGTTTATTTAATAATGTTTTAACTTCTTCGTGGCAGAAAATCTCATTGCTGCTGCGTAAGTTATGCATAATGTATTTTGAAAAATATTAAATTATAGCGTGAGTTTCCTATGTTAAAAGGACTGAAAAGTTCTGAAGTAAGATGTTTTGAATATCAACGTTTCGTCAGACCTCATGCATTGAATTACAATGTTTTCTCTATTTTTATCGCTTTAATAACGCTCTTACGTACCCTTTTGTCGCAATGTCGCATATGTAACTTGGGTTAAAGTTATTTTTAAATATTTATCTCTTTTTATCTTACAGGTAAGACCATTGTTTACGTTTCTGCCCTCCAGACGTGGAAAAATCTCAACTGGTGGAAACAAGTAAGTGTTTATTGAACGCATCATCTTATGATAGTCGAGAGACAATATGTAATAATAATTACCTACCTTGCTCATATGAAAAGTGCTATCAACGTAGGAGCCTGCGTTCCCCCGAAGTAGGAAAATTTATGTATCAGCAGCATACCGCGAAATATTGATTTTTCTAGTTCTCTAGTTGCCAGTGAAAGATTTCTTTACTTGCCAGTAAACTCAAAGTGGTGTTTGAATCGTAAAGTCGCGCACGCCGCTGCAAAATAGCATGTTATAGTGATAAGTGGTTAGCTATCTCTAAACGTTGTTCACTGTTCAGGAATTACGTTATTTATCCTCGTACATGTCAGGAAATTCAATCTCCCCAGCTGGATGTCCTCCATTTAAATATTATCGTAAGGCAAGAAGATTATGTACGCTGAAAAATATGTATATACTGCGAGCGTTCCATTATTTTCATGATACGTCTCGGCGAAACCGTAATGAATTCGAGGTTATCAATTCCATCTGCCTGAGGCAGGTTATTTAGTGCCTACCCGTATTTTTAATCCGTATAGCGTAGGATGATTTCATTGCCCTGTTTCTAACAGGTCATGTAGTTTGCTATACGATGTAGAGTTGATAAAGAAATCCATTAGACCATGTTGCCTCCACGAATAAAGCTATCTCATGTTTGTATTAAATTATAACTCGTGATTAGGTCACGGTTATTTGATTGTGTTTCCGTTTGGTTTGGTGGTGTTCTGCTTCGTTATTTGAAGTAAAAGGAATGTTTTTGTCCTATTTGTTTTCTTAAGTATCCACTAGTGACAAGAGTGTTGAGAGAGTGACGAGAGTGTTGACATAAACTTGACCCTGTTGTTCTCTAAAATATATGTTTTCCCCTACGCTTTTGGTATTATTGATCGGCAACCTGAATTTGGTCAAAATATTATTGTTTTTATTTCATATACTTATTAGAAATGACTTCCACATGTGACTTCTGGATTTGCGTATGGATTAATTCAGTCAATTATTTTCTATAGAATTTGAATTTTCAAGAAATTGCATGTTGGGTAAATTAGGTGAAATATTTTCATGAGGATTTAAAGATTCTTTTCCGTTTAGGTGGAAGTTAGACAGCAAAGCATTTCCATATCTTGAATCATGCTGCCCGTGCTCTCGCTAACAAGGGTTGGAAACTGAAGGAAAATGTTGCCACATCTTGAAACACAATGGAACTTGCACTAACGAATGTAGCTTTTGATGTTTTTTTCCTTAAAAGAGTTGTATAGACTTTTTAAATGTCCATTATACTCAACAATCCTATGGAAATGGAGCCAACTCTAATGTTGTAAACGTTTTATAAACCAGGTGTTAGGAAACTTTTTGATCATGAGCGAGCCCATTATTAGCAAAAAAAATATTATTATTTTTTGTTGCTGAAATTTCAAACAATTGCATGAAAATAGAACCTACTCTATTATTTGCAATGTTTTAAGAAACCAGGTTTTACAGGAAGGTTTAGTTGTGAGCTAGCTCTGTTTTTTTTAATTTGCAGGTTAGAATCCGAATTTGTTCCTTGCTTAAACGTAAAATTTAAATGTGATTTAAAGGCACTAGTGCCATTTTTCTACTCGCTGCGCTTTTTTACTCTGCTGTATATACACGTTAACTTCAGGTGTCTCAACATCCCCTACCACACTCATTGGTAGGCAGGAGGTACCACGGTTGTGGATAGATCTCTCCACCATTCGTCACATCTCGCCGTCCAAAGTTGGACAAAAGACCTGCCGGGCGTCTGTATCTGCGGTATCTGTGCGGCAGAGTCACCGTCACTCAACGCCCAGGGGTAGAACGCGGACGTGACGGTGGGCGGCGGGAAGAAAGGGAGGTGTCGTTGTGTGGAAGCCTTCAGTGAGTGAACTGTGCCCTCAGCGGGTGTCGAACGTGAGTCATCCGGCTGCGAGTCACATCCGGACGGATCCGGGGGCCGCCGTTTGTTTATCGGATTACGCGCGGGGCGTGTCCCAGGGGATAACAATGGGGCCATAAAGATTCGAAACGCTCACGCATATAATGCGAGCGTGGCTGACTCTTTGCCCCCTTACCTTTTCCTCTCACCATCCCGACTGGCAATATTGTTCGCAGTTAGCCTATTCCTCGAACTGTTGCGTGTCCTAGTCCCTTCACCCTCGTGGAAATGTTTACGGCGATTTCTCTCGCGAAATAAAAATTGCATTTGCCATAAATCTGTTGGCAGTAAATTCAGAATCATTTCTGACGATTTTCGCCGCTACGCACTACTCGCGTAAATTTTCTCGATAACGGGGCTGTGAAATGTATTGTCATATTTCTCAGTTGCTCTCTTTCTACGTGTGGGACGCTCTGTCCACTAGTGTTACAAATTCTGGCTGCCTGAATCGTGGCATCACGCCCAGACTTCGTATAAGGCTGTTTATCGCGTTCATAAAACGTGTGAGGATGGGCAGGTTGGTCAGAATTTGCATGTGTGCGTTGTCCGCCATTTGAGTCTGAGGATGACTTGTGCATCTTGACTAGTTGGAAAAATAATTATAATAAATTAGGTGGTTGAGTTGGGTAAGAAAGTGTCAATTGTGCTTGATTTAGCAATGTTAGTTTTTTTTTAGTTTTGCGAGTTCATTAGTATCGTCCCTTGAAATTGGCTTTAAAAATCTGTGACTTGAAACGCCGAAATAGTTTTTCAGATGTAGATTCTCTTAATGAAGTTACTGGAGGAGCTCTTAGTAATGGTTAATCTATTTCTCAAGGAGAGAAAGTTTCGTGCTTGGTAATGGTTGATTTTTTTTTCAGAATATTTAACGATAGTTGCTGTGCGCGAGGAAATGTTATTTTCATCTGTTTAGCCCCTATGCTTCCTCCTATAGTTAATTGATAAGTGTTAAGGTATATTCCTTTCCGTTTCCGTGAAGCCCTACCCCTCTAAAATCTACATATGCTATATTGCTTATGTGAATTGAGGTTCTACACGCCCCTCGCCTTGCCTTATACAAATGATTATGTAATTTCACTGATGTTGTCCCTTCAAGTGCTCTATCTTGCTTTCTTTCAAGTGACTTTTATTGTATGTCATTCACTTCGCGAATGTATAATATATGTATGTGATTGAACTTTTCATAGTGTAGAAAGAGTTGTAGAACATACTTATATTTTTTCTCTGAATAGTTAAAATTCACCATTAAAACTAACATACCATCACAAATGTTATTGGTTGCTACATTTGTATGGTAGTTGGAATAACTGGTTTCGATCCGTGGTCAAGTCAAGGAATTTTATCATAACGGCTGTCCAGCTTTTAGCATGCTTACATACGTGTGCTTTATTGCACACATTCAGCGTTAGTCTCCTCCGTGATTGTTTGCTGTTGTTGTTTGTTGAATAGGAGGGCGAGTTTTTTTTGCCCTGAACCTAGTGTCGTTGTGTTCGGGGTTTCACTCATCATTTTTCCGTAAAAATGGCATTCAAAGTTTACTCAAAAGAAGTGTTAAGCATGGAAAGGCCTCGAGTAGTGCGTGCTCAATGAGGAACAGTAAACATTGCGAAGGAATACTTATATTTCTAGTTGCCAAGTGCAGGTCGAGATGTGCAGGTGGACAGGGAGTTACTAACATACCTATTAAAGAAATCAATTACGCGTTTCTTGGAAGCAGGAAATATTCCACGATAATGAATTTTCGAACCGGAAAGCAAGCGTGCGTTTCTAGTCGAGGCCCGTTTTACTTGTTCCTCATAACTGTTGGCGTTTCAGTAGATGCGACGAGAGCGCATTTCCTGTTTTTCAAAGAGCGTTCTTTACCTGCATAATGGTTTCTCGTCTTGCTCTCCTCTGGTAGGTGAGCTCTCTTGATAGAGTGACTCGGTGAGAACTGCTTTATGACAGTTTCCAATCAGGAAATATTTTTAGTTGCCAGCCAAGAAAAATTGGCTCCACTTGTGGCGTTTGTAAGTCATTTCTAGGAAGCAGAAGTACAGAAAAAAGGTGGAAAAATTAAGAGTCGCGTCATCTCACTCGTAATTTGGTATCCCACTAATTGATTGGCAGGTCTTTGGACAGTCTTTACCTTGACCCCACATTTCGGGTTCATCTTTGGACTTACTCATGGCTATCTAATTCGCCGCCATTAAGTTCCTCATAAGCTTTTCGTTAGTGTCTTCCGTCCTTTGTTTCACCTAAGGCGTCCAAAACTGCTTTTTCTTCTTATTCTGTGACGCTCATTCAAAATTCGCTCGACTATTGAACTCTTCATCATGCCTTCACCTCTCACTTTATCCTCCGTCTATAGTTGCTACTTCTTCTATATTTCTGCCACCTAATTTCTTTTCTCCACATCATCTCGCATTTCCTTATTTGTCCTCTTCACTATCCAGCTTACCATCTCTATTTTTGTCCACGCCCAATTCCCAAAAATATCCATTCTACGCACGCTCTGTAATGATCCTGTTTTCGAACTATATAACGCAATGAAATACATTAAAGTATTCATTAAAGCCAACGAATCATTGCCTTCCGTATTAAAGATTACAATCGGAGTAAAATTCAACTGTGCGTGGTAAACAATTCCTTTACATGTGTTTACAATTTGTTTTGTTTTAGTGGAAGTTTTAGTTTGAGAGAACTGTCTTGTTAGTTCATCTCAACGTGGTTATTTCAGTAACAAGAGACTTGGTTATTTTTACGAATTTTGATTGGAAGGCGTACAAGCTGCAAGTAGTATCATTTTTTCCGCTCGACCTTATCTTAATCGCTCTTTCCTTCATGCTTCGCTCAATCTCTCGCGCGTTTACGTCGTTTTAGTTACGCGGAGTGAGCTTCCCTAGCTACTTGAAAAATCTTTTTCGTGCGGGAGAATTTCAATTAAACATAGTCTAGGAGCCGAAGCCATATGGTGAACCTTAATGTCAGGAAAATTGCGCCTTGACATTCGTTTGATCGTGGACGTCTGCTGACCCTGGGGACAGAATGACCCAGGGGATAGAATGGGCGACAGAGAACTAATGAAAAATGGGTGTTTGTTCCTGTTTCGATTTTGGCCCGTTTGGCGTCTAAGAATTCTTTCTCTTGCTTCGCTGTGCCGCCGAGCCAGCCATCCCCGTTATATAATTCGGCCTCGTTTGATCATGACGTGATCGTTAATTCGAGACTCTATTGTGAAGGGATTGACGTTGTGAGACGATAAGCAAACCATCGTCTGTGTTATGTTTTGAAAGTTGAGGTCAGTTAAATTATTATCTTCTCACACTTAAGGAAATGATTTAAATGAGTAGTATGCATTTCGAGGGACCAAATAATAAAACTGAAAGATAACCATTATGAAAGGCCCCTCAGTGAATCGGCGTCCCGTGTTTTGTCTTTCAAATTTTGCCGTTATTGTGCGTTCATAAATGTTGGACACCGCAAAACGATTGGGTTCGTAGTTATCTCCGTCATTTTCTGAAATTTATCTCCGAAACTCTCAGAAGTCTATGCAAGGGCTAAATATGTAGTGTCGTACATAATATCCTGGGAGACTAGAATATGTCGTAGTATTCCAAAAAACCTAGTCTTCCAAGCACACCTATTTTAAAGTTAAATACATTTTGTAAGGTTGTAATCGGTTGGTTTTTCGTTTTTTTATTTTTTTATGCCTTCAATAATGTATTTTAGGTTCGTCACCGACTGGCAAAAAAAATGAACTCATGGTTTTAGATCTATTAAATATCTGCCAACGTATGAACACTTGAACCTTATTGGCACAACGAAACTGATAAATTGCGATGTGTTCTACGTCACTTTATTCGTCACTTTGGTTTTCTTGCTATAATTAATGCCGTGTGAATTCCCTTTTATATTCACCTTCTTCCTTGATTTCGTTGCTCATTCTCAGAATATGCTGTAATCGAACTCTTTTTCTCAAATGTCCTAATTCCAGTTCTACTGTCTTTTCTCCCAAGTTCACCTGCCCTTTTCACTATGTCTATGTCATCTTACAATTTATCTGTTCAATTATGTCATTTTCTCCATCATGATTTTCATAACATTTCACTGTGAATTCTAGACTAACTTCTACTATCGATTGGTGTAAACCTTCAATACCGTGAAACTAAAGCTCCTGGGTCTCTTTAGTCTTCTCTCTTACTTCTTTCTTTCCTCTCACAGTTATGTCCGGTGGCAAAAACCTAGGCAAGATTAGCAGTCGTGCGGCCGACCGCTTGTGATCCCGTAGCGGGACAAGTCGGATTCGAATTAGTTTTTGGTTGTTGGAATGGAATGTAATCCTCAAGGGACCTTCCCCGTCTAGGGTTTGTACACTGTATCAATTAAGGCAGGGGGAGAGGGAGGCGGGTGAGGAGGGGGATGAGGTGTATCTCTGGGGAGTCGGGCGTTAACGAAGGGCGGCCTTTACCGCACGCTGGTAGCCCTGCCCACCTTTCTCTCACACCCTCTCTTTGCCCTCAGCTTCCGGTCCGGATATTGCTATGCATGTGAAAATATTGATGGCCAATAGTTATATGCGTAATTTAGATGTATTTCTCATTTTCTTTCCCCACGGAAGTGGTGCCAAGATGCAAATAGGCGGAATGCCCAGGATTTTCGGCGATAGAATATCGCAAGGAGATAGCTTTGATCGTTTAAAGGGAAACGCGTTGGTATTTTTTTATTTTGTATAAAATATTTATGATATTTATTTTGTTGATTTATTTATGATTTCGTTGATTTTCGACACGGGTGTGTTTTCTCAACCTTCTCTTAAATGCGAGACCGACTCTTCATTTTATAGCGTTTGCTTCGATGTATTTTTTCTATGGTTTGTTGTATTTTCTCCGTCTGAAGTAAGTGCGTCCTGAGTGGGGCTAACCTTACCTTGGTGGAACTTCCTAGGTCACTTGAGATGTATTCATTCAAGCATAGGAATTGGAAAGGGATAAGAACAAATAAAAGGACAAGCACAGGTTTTAGTGGGGAAGATGAAAATAAGTCGAATTCAAACAGAAAGAATTTCACCTGACCCGGGACTCGAACCCGGATGTTAGATTGGATTGCTGCAGCTCTCCTCTCTCCCCAGACTGAATGAATATCAGAGGAAAATTTTGTTTATTTCCCCCTCAGTAAGTTCGTAAGATGCGTCTAGTATTGGTTTGAATTGTATTGTAAATATGGGCTTGGATTGAAATTATCGGTAATCGCTTATCCCTTGGAGTTTGATATTTTGCGGTAAGCCCCTGGTGTATTAGTAATTATTAGTGGAGGCGACTGACAGCTGAGGTTATTGGCGCCATTAAGGTTGGCTGGGTAGGATGGTGTGGAAATGAGTATTCGGGAAATGAAGGGGGGCTGGTGAGAAATCAGGCGTCGGCGTTGGTATATTACATCCCTGCTCCATCCTCCTACTCTGCCTTCTAATTTCCTCCGGCAGGTTCCTTCCCTCCCCCGACATTCCCAGTACTTTTTTATTTGCCTTCCCTCCCGTTTAACTCTCTTGGTGGTGTCAAATTTTAATGTTGTTTCACAGTTTTTTTACAGTTTACTTTTACAGTCCTATATTTCAGTATTTGTTAATATACTTTTATTTTTTTATCACCAAAACAACAAGAAAAAACAAAGTGTGACTAGTTTTAAGATTGTGTTCAATTTAAATGCATGGTTAACGGTTAATCTTATAAAATTAACTGTTTTTTGCGAGATTTAGTTGAAATTGTTGAAATAAAAGAAGGTATCATCAACCGTTTATTTGAAATATAAAAACATGTACGACGCTTTGCAACGATTAACGTCATTTTCAAGTGTGATAAGGACAGTTCAAAATGACGTAAATCGTTGAAACGCGTTGTGTTTGTCTTCTTGTTTGAAAGAAATTTGGACAGTTCAAAGACTTCTTTCATTTCAATAATTAACCGCGTGAGCCCTTGCACTTTTGTTTTTTCCGCCTGCGATATCGGTCCGCTGACCAGAGAGGGTTCCGCATAATTATGGCGGGGAACATTATCCTGCATGTCGATCCGTCGATATACACCTCGTCCATGGACTCATCCCCCCCCCTCCCCCTCTCTCTCTCTCTGGTGATCCACCCGCCTATTTATCCTCCGGGTGCGTGAAATCAATCTCCCGGAATATGCGTCGCTCCGGGAGTGGCCCAGTGCGTGTGGTTGTGTGTGCGTGTTATGTGTGGCGGTATGGATGGAGGAGATGGGAGGGGGGGTAAGGATGTGGCAAGAGGGCGAGGTCGGGAAGTGTCGTTCCGCGAAGGACAGGAGGGGAAGAGGTTTTTTCCGGGGATGCCTCGCGGAATCGGGTGAGAAGGAAGGAAATTGGGGGAGAGAAGGTGATCCGCATGTACACGGCATATATATGTGTATATATATGGCGCGTAACGGCGCTCTTGGGATCTCTCTCTTTCCTTCCCGCTGTCCCTTACGCCTCTGAAGGACGATTGTGTTGTGGGGAAGGAGGCGCCCCCTTGAGTGGTGTGCGGAATTTCATCGTTTCAACTGCGGTGCGAGACGCGAATGCGATTGGGCGATCTGGTTTTTTCGATTGTTTTAATTTTGTTATTATTTGGTATTCTGCTGGTCGGGGTAGGTATTTATGTATCATTTTTACTCTCAGGTTATCACAGATCACCAGCGCCAGATCTTACTTCTCTCTATTGTTCCCTCAGATCGTACGTCTTTCTCGCATGATCTCCATGTTCGATATTGATGTTAAAAATTGGCAAGCACAAAAAATAAAAAAACTGAAGTAATAATTCGAGGATTTTTCAAGTGCTACTCGTAGGATTTGGACTCTTAAAACGTGTTACAACTTTCGGAGTCGTTTTCAAGTTAGCCAGAAAAACATACATTTCAGTTGGGAACTGATACTTTTTACTACTAATGTCGCTCGTTTTAGTCATCATTTGGTGCGCTTCTAGGTGCAATGTATCGCTTATCCTATTTATAAATATAATTTGCGCAATTATTTTCTGTAGGCCATTAGGTAGCAAGTATGTTAACTAAACATAGTCTCATTTTGCCTGATTATGGCTCTCTACTTCAGCCAGTTTAACTTTCTGCGTTCCTTCAATCATTCTAAAATGTCTTTATTTCTCTCTCCGTCTTCCACGCTCCCCCAAACTATTTCCTTCCATATTTCTTTACCTCTACATATCCTTTCTATCCGTCTCATAGGAATTCTTCGAATTTCCTTCAGCTATCTCTCTTCTCCCCAATCTAATTTGCCTATGCGTAGGTCTTCTTTTCCACCATGCATACATTTTCTATCCCATATCTCAAAATATTTTATCATACACTAATCATGTTATCAGATATCGATTTTCTGGACCCCATAGCGTAACGTACCATATCTGAATATCCCATTTTATGATGTACTGCTCATCAAACTATGTAAACTACAACTATTTGCCGGCCTCGGTGGAGGCGGGGTAACGTCCTCGCCTGCTATCCAGTAGGTCGCGGGTTCGAGTCCCGCCTGGGTGGGTTTTCTCCACTCAGGACATGGGTCTTAATGTGTGATGTACGAGTTAAGTGTAACAAATGACTACACAGTCCTAATTTCGCTCGAAAATAAAGTTGTCATTATAATTATTGTCTCCTCTTTTCAGGGATTCTTTCGCCATTGCTTTTACCCACCGTTAAAGTTTGATTCCAGCGTAGGTTTGGCGTCCACTCGTGTATGGGATGATTATATTGATTATTGGTGGTTGAAGAATATGCCATATCGAAACTTATTTACTCATAATATTCAGATTTGTTTCGAAAATGTAATTTATGGTAAACATTTTTTAAAATATAAATTCCAACGCGTGATACCCACCTCAATGAGTTAGATGTAATTTTCATAAATTAAGTATGTGGGTGTAGTCGGTGCGTTGGGAGATTTCACAATTCGTGGCAGATGAAGTGACTTACAATAAATTTAGCTCGGTTCACTCGACCCTGATATGAATATCTAATCTCGGCTCACCCGACCCTGATATGAATATCTTATGTTAACTTCCATGTCATCCCGTCATATTGTCATGTCTTCGGTTTGGAACTACGCAATTATTATTTCCTCAATCCTGGAAAAACTCCATAAAAAATATTATAGTTCTCAATGCGCTGTAATGTGCGGCATTAAATCGATTTGCGAATATTTTGACGTAGCAATTTTTTAGTCTTACCCATAATGAAGGGTTCAAAAGGGTCCACAGTTTAACGTCTCATCTGTGGGATAGAATAGAGCCCTTGAAGTGCATTCAATTAGGTAGTGGTCGGCATCTCATTGAAAAACCCCTTCGAACTTCTAACATTATCTTTAGGCTTTGTAATCTAGTAGTCTGCCAACCATATCCATCCCTTTGTTCGAGTATAAATCCGTGTAGTGAATCATGCCCAATGAATTGATGAATCGGTCCAGCTTACAGACGGACGAAATCCAGTGGTTTGATGCTCGAGCAACTCGAATCTCGACTGAGCAATGCCTCTTTAGGTCTTAATATCGAACAAAAATTCACAATTCGATCCGCATAAAAGCAGCTCAGAATGCAGACAAATTTCAGTCCGCTAGGGACTACATCCCAACGTAGTGCTGGACAGATTCTTCTCCAAAGAAAGATGAAGCACTTGCAGTCATGCTAATGATAGTGAGTCATGACCCTAACTAGTTGATGTAAGATGAGAATAGAATTCAAAGAGTAATTTCCTTCCTCCTTCCCATCTTCATCTGTGCTTTCATATTGCATCATGATTACTTATTATAGTTAAGTACTCTTCAGTTGTGTTTTTTAAGCGAGTGTGATTTATTTTATACAGTTTTAAAATTAGTATTATTATACTTGATTAAATAACTAATAACTTATTGTGAGGTATAATGAGTAACATTTTGGGAGTAGAGATCAGAAACGGATTTAATCATTTTATTTGTCTCTTATTAAGAAATTTGGCTCAAAAGCCAAGCTACTTGCAAGAACGGATTGCGCTAGACTTTTGAGGGTTCTCTAGCAAGGGGATAATGTAATATGGTGGAGGTCAGATTATTTATTTGCACGATTGATAATTTGATTAACGCTAAATATTTTATCCATATTTTTATTTCTACATGATCTACTAATTGAATTATTTATGGATTATTTGTCTGTAATATTGTAATCGTTTTGCATGTAGCAAAACTGAACTTCAACTAATTTCCTCCGATATGTATGAGTGCAGTGTCCATCTCGCATGGGAAGAATGAGAGTTAGGTACTCTATTGCATATGAACTTAAGTTATACATACGTAACTTAACGGTTTTTTCAATAAAACAGCTAATAACATAATGATAGTGTATTTGACGGCTAGTGAATGCCTGGTGTGTAGTCACCCCCTGCCACACACCATTAAGGTGGCTTGCTGGTACTAGGGAGATGTCGATTCAATTGTTGACGTAGCGCAGCTCTCCATATGGAGGAGTTGGGTCGGATAGTGCACCACAGAGGGCATGCGGGGGATTGTCGGACTCTCTTCGCCTTTGGGCTCGTGTGTGTGATCGGGAGATGAAGAGTGGGGGTCGAATTCTCGTCGCCTAGCTCACACCCCGACCCAACGATTTTCGGTTGCGCCCACCGGCATGGCAACGATGCGGACGCTATCTTCTCCGCTCTCCACGGGAAGGGAGAAGAGGGAGATGGCAGGATAAAAAGGGGTCACGGAGCATGCGCAGTGGCGCAGGGAGTGGCAGGGCGACCACGCCCCCTTCTTTCTCCTCCCTCGGTGCCGCACCAACACAGCGCGGGTACCGCACGTGTAAGGGTCCCCGCTCTTTCCAGGGGCGAGAGAGGATGCGGAGCTCATTGGAGGGGATAAGGGCAGTCCTTTCCCTTTCTAACGATCCGTCGTCGTATATATACCCCTTCCTCTCCCGTTCCACCCAGCCTACCCGTCCCTCCCTCCCTCCCCTGAACTGCCCCTCTCCAAACCGCCACAACAGCGTCTCTCACTCCCTCCCCCCCAGATACGTCGACTGCCGCCCTTCTTCTTCCCCTCTCCTTCCTCCACAGCCGGCCTGCCCTACCCGTCTCCTGCGTTATCCTCTCGCGTGTCTCCTCTTCTCTCCTTCGTCTCATCTTCCTCTCTCCCCAACCTACCACATATCTTCGTCTCGTCTTCCTCTCTTTCCCTTTCCAGATTCCCCACCTTCCGCAACAACGGCGCCCTTCTGCCGTCCTCATCCGCGCCGGCCCGCGTTCGCTCTCTCCCACACGCTTCTCGAGATTGTTCCTTCGGACCTTTATGGGTAGTTAATAATTTGGTCATGTGTTTTCGGTGACAGTGGTTTTTTCATACATATGTATAGTTAGGTATTATTAAGTTTTCGACATTCAATTGTGAAATTTAGGTATTATTAAATGTTGAACATTCAATTGTGAAATTTAGGTTTCTATTCAAGGCTTAGGTAGGGGGAGTGGCACTCGTGAATTAGATAATAAATTCATTAAAGTGTCTTAATGAATACGGAAATTTGGTCATGGTATCATTTCCTCTCCTCATTTTAATTTTAGCTTGCAAAAAATTCTGCGGCCATGTTTCGTTTTCCGTACATTTAAATGTGCGGATAGGATTTCTAGAGAAGAATGATGTGTGCGACAGATTTGTCTTCACTCTTTCTCCATTTCACAAAATTATTCCACCCCTATCACCTTAGCCACCTAGTACAAATGACATAAATTGCTCATATTAAAATTTGATTAATTACTCATACTTCATTTAATAAGGAAGCTTAAGTTAAGCGTTGTATTTACCACTACTACTACAAATGAATATATAAGCCTATTATCACACAACATATAAACCTTAAATTTACTACGTAATCCTAACTCAGTCAAAGAAGTGTAATTATTGGCGATAGATATGTGAAATGTATAATGTTGTCTTAATATAATTAGTATTTTTTCGTCAAGTTTTCTACCCTATCACTAATGTTAATCTCTTAGTGGTGTGTGATGAGCAGCAGTTTGCTGGCACAAATTGTTCACTCCGTCAATATTAGAAATCAATATATTAATGATATCGCTTCCTTTTATTTTACAATATTTTTATAAGTTTGTGGCTTCGTTTCGTTTCTCGATCCGTTTAAATGCATGCTTTTGCGGGATTTAGGTCGCTGGGTGGTGGAGTACATTCATTTTTCGTCCGTCTTTCCTTCTCCATATCTTCTCTCCCTCTTCTCCCTATCGTACCCTTATCTCTCTCTTTCTCTCGTCCTTTTTTATATATTGGCCCCATACACGCGCTTCTCTTTCATTTTCGCCCGCACCCCCTCCATACTCATATCCCCGCACCCTTCCCCCTTCTGGTTCCAGTGGTCTTTCTTCTCCTCCAGGGTCGTCCCCGAAAGCGTGGTAGCACGTTTTATGTGTGCCATCTTCCGTCTCCTACTCCTCCCTCCCTCTCCTATTTCTTCTCCCCTCCTCTCATTCCCCCTTCCATTTCTTACCAAAGCCTTCGTCTCCCACTCTCCTCCGGCCTCATTGTTCCCTCCGTAAAAATGGCCGATCGATCCCTTATTATTTTTTTTTCGGGATCATGCTCCGAACATACTCCGCTCATCGAGAAGGTGTCATGCTCACCATTTTATTTTTTTAAGTGCTTTCCTCTCCACCCACTCCGCCACCCCCGCAAACGCATTTGAACGAATGACGGGAAAACTCGATTGAAGCTATTTCGAGGCTTTTTCTCTCGACGATGGAGGAAATTGAGCCTTTTTTTGTATCCCGTGCACTTGAACTAGTTTTATGCACATTAGTAAGTGTGCAATTCCCGCCGAATGGGAAAAAAATTTCTGAGTGCAATGGGCGCCTGAATTTTCGCTTAGGAAAGTGTGAAATATAAAATAGTGCATGTACGATAATGATGGTTATTTTTTCCTCTTCCATTGCCTACTGTTGTAGCATACTATTTTCGTCACTTCTGTCTCGTTCTGAGGAATGTGATACATACTTTACCTCTGTCTCCTTCTTCGGGTGGTATTAGATAATATATGCCGATTGAAGAGGGGAAAATTATTTTATCGCTTTTATCGCTCAATCGTTGTGAATTTTACTTTCACTTCTGTGTTTATGAGCAAATATTGGTAAAATTCGATCAAGTCAAAGTTTTCATCTCTAACAATATTTTAATTGCTTTCTCCTTTGCAATACCCTCGTTAGTAAAATGTTCTTATTTTTCATTTATCTCTGTTTCAAGTGAAGTATTTTTAATCATCAGAATCATCGGGCAAAATCAGATTTAGGATTTCGACTGCAAAACAATTTCTGTTAACTTATTGTGAAAAATGGCATGTGGTTTCCTGTTCATACCAATTAAAAAAAAACATTTCGTGAATTTGAAGGAATTTTTTCGTTTTATATTATTTTTCTATCGTTTGAAGAAGAATGAAGGTGTTTTACCATGCATGGTACAGGTGTGGCCTGTTTCTCACCAGGATAATCATCTGTGGTGGCAGTTTGTTCTAAGTAGCTAAAACCCTCTTTCTTTTATGACTTCCCGTTGAATAAATGTTAGCTCTTAACGTAAGACAAAGAGGTCGGGTTGATTTCAATATTTAATAATGACTTCAAAGAATTTGAGTGCTACGTAGGTATTTAATAAATAATATGCTTTGGTGTCAAAATATAAATATAATATTAAGTTTCCATTTAGTTCCAGGATGTTTAGCTTCTGGCTATGGTTATATCGAACTATACCCCTAAGAATCTTGATTCGGCTAATTCTCATACTCTAGGAAGGTATATAGTGCAGTGGTACTTTGTTGCATATCCATTATCCTTCGTTGCAGTAGGACTAATTTGATCGTACCACTGCATTGTAGGATAAAAATATAGTTTTTAGGATACCTGTACTAGACGTACCTTTGTATTTGCATTTTTACTCGGTCTCGTCCACTTCCGTAGACCCTTTCATGACCCTTTTGTACTTGAGCCTCAGTTCCCTTTGCAAATGCGTGTAAATCACTCGGCGTGGCGCCTTTATGCTTCCTCGAAGATGGAGAATCGGCGTGGAGCTGGCCCATTTTTTCTTCCCTATCCCTTCATGTTTTTTATTTTTTTTTATTGTAGGTCGCGCCTCTCATCACTTTCGCCGTTCGAGTTATTTCGTCGCCATGACAACCGTCCTCCCCAATCGGTACCCCGTATCGGAAACCCTGCTTCTTGCGCCCCCTCTTTTTTCCACGTACATATATGTATACCCATATATATATCTTCCGCTGCTTCCACTCTCGGCCTCCCACCCCCGTCCGCCCTTGCCGCCGCACCCGCCTCCTCTCTCGCTCCTGCACAGCCTTTCCTCGTTATTTACCCCACCGTCATCCACGTAACCCAGATATCTCGTCCACCAATGAGCAACCTCTCTTTCCTTCTCCCCCTTCTCCTGCTCCCTGCAGGCATATCCCTCTCATATGTTTGCATTGAGGATTTTTATTAGTTGCTTGCTTCCCCAAATGTAATATAATTCCTCGATTCTTTCCTAGATAAGAAAGGCTTGTGCTCTCCGAGCATCTTGTGGTTTGAGCAGTTTCATCCCCACTCGCTCGGCGAGCTACTTACGGCGTTTGATACTCGATAAAGGGTCTCGTCTTACGTGTCCCATGCTGATGCTGAAACTTTTATGTTTTAAGTTTCTGTTTTTATGATCCTCAGAAAGTGCAATAGAGTAGCGAGGAGAATACATCTAAACCTACCGTGATAGGAAGAGCTACAAAATAATATTTCTATGATGCCCTTCGCCTTCGCCCGAATTGCTTAATTAACTAACTTGACGAAGTTTAGTAAATAAGAATATATGCTGTGCTGTCTTGTTCTAAGCCAGTGCCGGCAATTAATCCCTTCTCCATTTGTTCCCAGTGAAACTCTTTCTTTTACTCCTACGTTTGTCTTCTTCGCAAAGTAACAACATCGGGTATCTCATAAGTAATTCTCTCGTCATAATTTAGTGCCATTTTGATTTCGCGTATCCGCCGTTAATGCTGGCGTTTTACGTACATCCTCGGCTCTGCTATTATTCACTGTTAAAATATATGGGTTTCTGCTTACAATAAAATTATTATTTAACTCAGTGAGGAAGTATGGGTGAAATTATGTGCTTGAGAAACTAAAAATAACCATCACATTAGCCTCAACATTGCGCGACTTCTTAGTGAACTTAAAATATTTCGTGGTGTTGGTATAAAAATATATACCTACATTGCACTTCACGTGGCTCGTGATGATACTTTTTTCTTTTCACAGTAAGCTTTGTGTTCATCATAGACCTTCATATCATGTACTAGTCGATAAAATGTTTAAATCATTACATTTATTCATAAATTAATAGGAGAATTAAGGTATCTAGAAATGTTACCTTTGGTTTTGTCAAGGTTTGTAATCTACTGTAAGATTTAAGGCTTTCCCAGTGAATACTTGTGATGTAGAAGTCTCGGGTTTCCATTCGGGTGATATTGGTGTGTTGCACCGACGCGACGTTTCGACGGCGTTGTCTGCCATCGTCCTCAGGGTAAACTTGTAATCTACGTTTGCGAAAATACATATTTTGTATAATTTAATACTAACTGCATCTTCATTTATCCTCTTGAATCAATTGTATGTGCTGATCTAAGTAGTCGCAGCGATTCACAATGTCTAATTTATATGTATTACTCGTCTTGTCTTTAAAGGGAACTACCAAGGAGTTAAAAAAAACTTTGAGTTATATTTGGCCTCGTTATATCTTTCTCGTTTGGCCTCTGCGCCTTCTCATTTTCACGGTTGGTATACCCCCCATATTTAGCTACCAAGGGGGTAGGCCGCTGACTTATTCCCTTTCTGCGAAGATGGATTCACTCGTTAAGAGGACTACGCCAACTCCTCCGAAACGCCTTGGCATGAACCACACAACACGATTAGATCCGCTCTCATTTTCGTCTTTGAGGGCGAATTTTCAACACGAGCTCGAATGCGCAATTATCATGATCAGAATCATGGCAATGGAGTGAACGAGCTTATTCGCTTCCCTTCCCCGAAAAAGGGGAATTCTTCCCGTAATGCTTCGTTTCAATTATGCCTAGAAAAAATCAGATACTAAAATAATGAAATTAAAATTATTTAAAAATATCCAAGCACCGTAGTGTGTGTATCTTTGGGGATGAAGAAACTCGTATATGTTGAATCCCACTCAAATCTGCCGTGTTTATTTTCATTCTATGCTAATGTTATTTTTTGCTTCTCTCCTCACCGCTAGAATCTGCCTACTTGCTAAATGTTCACATTAAATTTGAAAAAGATACTTCTTCGCACATGCTATCAGAATTTTTGGACGATTGTTCTGGTTTCAAGTTTCCATTCACTACATGTTTTAGGCCAGGCATGTCCCAGATTAGGTGTAATAACTGAAACGGATTTATTTCATACGCATGCATCTTCTTCCCCAAATACAATGATATGTGATGCTCTTTGGAAACTATTTTAATCTAAAGCACCATTATTTTCTCATTTTTAATCTTTAGATGTCTTTATTCTGTAATTTTTGTTGAGGCAAAAAAAAGACGCAATGTCTTTTGAAGCCAATGATTGATGTAAAATGGGGATATTAGAATAGAAATTTCAGAAAGCATAGGAAAACAAAATAGTCTACTGAAATTGGTATTTGTAGGTAAAGCATTGCGTTTTGAAATAATTTTCGCTGGCCATCCAAAACTGCTTAACTTTCGAGAAATACGCATCGGTTGCGGGGTGAGAAAGGAAATTCTGTGGCTCATCCGGAGGGAGGGAGAGGGTGACATTCGTCGTTCTTCGAGGATCCCGCTTGCCAGTAGTATCGAATCAGTATAATTAACACATCTCTGCGAGGAGTGCAGTTTTCTCTCCGCCTAAATTTAGGGTTCCGCTTATTTTGTCACCCCTTCTCCTCTCGTTCCAGTCATCTTCCATCTCTTATCGGATTCCTAGCTCTCATTATCTCTCGCTCGCTCTCCTTTCTCTCTATCTCTTTTCTTCTTCATCTCTTCGGCCATAATCTCGATACCCATCGTTAACGGCCCCTGCGCCACACCTCTTGCCTCGTCCCACCTCCTCGCTTCTATTATGTTCTTCTAATGTCGCTCTTGACATCCCCCTCCGCCACGACCCATGCCCCACTTGTAGGAAAGCGAGAAAAATTTGGGATAACACTAATTTTCCTGGATTTAATTCAGTATGGAGCGATAATATTAAACATTTTCACTATTGGATCTATTTTCCTAGCCACTTCGAGATTTGTTTATTAATTATTTTCGCTTTTTACACATATGGACTTATTGTTAAGATTGCCATTCACGTATGAAATAATCATTCACTTGCTGTAAATTCCAGCGTCCCGGAACTATATGGGAACCAGGACTTACATGTGTCGTAATCATGGCTTATAGCAAAAAGATGTTATATCGTGCGGTTTGATGAAAGTGTTCATGCTCGTTTGACAGTGCCTGATTATCATTATTGTTATTGCCACTGTTTTTTTTGCTATCATGTAGGGCAGTTTTCTGATGGGAAGTTAGAGATGAACCCGTGATTGGATTGTGCACAATTTGTGATTGAGAGACAAACGGAATGTATGTTTAGCGGTTATGACATTGGTGACTGATCGACTTGTAATCGGCTGAAGAAAGGTTTAAAATTAAAAAAAAACTTAAGAAATACATTGTGGAAGGAATGGAGTGGGTGGTTACCGGTGAGAGTCAACGTTGGGAAAGGTTTAGTTTCGTTATAAATTTCCATTCCCCTGCCAATAAAAGATATTGAGGCTGACTTTACTCTGTGGAATCGTTTCACCTTAAAAGAAAGATACACAGATAAATGTTCGAGACTTAAATTTTATTTCCGAACCGAACCGTTTCCACAGAAAAACAGTCATTTTTAACATACATTATTTTATTCAGCCTTGAAACTGACTACACATGTCGTAAGCATGATCGGGATTTAATTTTCTGGTTGAATACTGTTTTTTCTGTTTCTAATCAGCTAGCAAATCCTTCCCGATAAAGTGCATGCGTCTAATTGCTTCTACTGAGCTGGACCATCTACTGGGGAAGGAATCCAGGAGTTTCCCTAGTTTTTCCCAAATAAAGTCGTCCATCTCTCGCGGCTCCGTCCTCACCAACAGGGCCCTGCGTGCCCCACCCCGTGCCTCACTCCATCACTCCTTAACCCCTTCGCTCTCTTCCTTCTACCTTCACCCCCTACTTCCATGTAATCCCTCTCTTTTCCCCGCTTCATCCCCCTCCCCTCGAATCCCTTTCCAGCCTCCGATCCAACTCCCATGGCGACCCGGAAGAAGGAAAGGAGGGAGGGTTGGCGATGTTTTTTGGCTGGCCGTAAGGGGTTGGAGGGAGGGTGGAAACGTAGTTTTCTCCCCACTCGTGTCGACGGAGTGGAGAAGGTTTTATGTCCCCTATTTCCCCCCCACCTGTCCCGAATCTCAGACCCGAGGAGCCGGGGACTTGAGGGAGTCGTGAGGATGTGGAGATGGGAAGAATTTCCGACATCTCATCCACCGTCTTCTTCCTTCTCCTTCCTCTTCCTAGCTATTTCTCTTCCTCTCGCTTCTTCGAACTCTTCCCTTGATGCCATCCCTTTCATCTCCACGCCCTTCACGCCTTCTTTCATCTCCCTACCGCTGTCTTTTCCGATTTTCTATTTCATTCCCAGTTTCATCGCTCTCTTTCTTCCTTCTTCGGTCTTTTCCTTGATCCCGCTCTTTTATTTCTTCATATCTTCCTCCTTCCCTTCGTTTTCTTCACTCGATCTTTTATCCTTTTCCTTATTTCCCTTACGTTCACATATGCTGAAGAGAATTTCTCTATATACTTTCATTTTACCCGTTTTCGACTTGCCGGAGATATCTTTGGGTGTCTTGAGTTTCATTGATGGAGTACCCAAGTGATTAACTGTTTAACCATAGTGGAGCATTCAACATTTTCAGCTGTTCGTCAATTGCCAGCAGCTCACTTTACAATGGTTTGCGTGTCTCCTGGTTTAAAGTTTATTTTAGATGACTTGGGTACCTGAAATTGACGAATAAGGATCAAGTAGTTGGTTGCTCGTACTTTGGAGAGATTAATTTGTGCTTCCATGCTTCTATGAAGAAATTTCTTCACGTCATACTCGAAACACGTCCATTACAATTTCCTATCTTCCTGCAAGCCAAAATGAGCCATAAAATATTATTAATTTCTAGTGTCGAGAGTTGGTGGGTTATTAAACTTCATATTCTGGATAAAGGTTTTGTTTTCGAAATTCATTTAAATAATTCATTTAAGATTGTAATTTAGGGTATTCGAAGCTGTCTTATTTTTTCACAGTCAAAACGTCATAGACAAGAAGGCTCAGAGAAAGAAACAGGCCATGTATCGTAAAAAATAAATTTTTACGAGTTTACTCGTTCAGTTCTACCGTCACCTATCAAACATACTGCGGTTTGAAGACCGTGCTTCGTTTGTAATCTTAGATCGTAGCGCGGGATAACTGTATATCGGTGGCCCCTCCCTGCCATGTGATAAGAGGACTCAAGTGTCTGGAAAAAGGGTCGTATATTTGGATATAAAGAATGGGCTAAAACTAACTTTCCTTCTCGTATAGATAAAGCGTACGTGCGTTAACTTTGACGATGGATCGGATTGCATTTTACAGCGTTGTGTAGTAGTCGGTTTAAGAAAAAAGATTACACTTACAGAGATGTGTATTTAGTTTACGCAATTGTTCATGCGTCCATTTGAAACGAACGGCGAGTGGAAAGGAGGGAAATGGATAAAAGCAGTAGAAGACCGAAATATATTACGAAAGCCATTAAAATGACAAGCGCTTCCGTCCCCCGTGTATTGTCGTCGTCCACCCTCCCTCCCCCACCTCACGTGCCTCTCTCATTCTTCTCTACGTTGTTTCATCTCTCTTTCCTTTCTCTCTTCCTTTGACGTACCTACCTTTGGCTCTCCCCTTTGCCTCTTTCATGGACATTTTGTGGATATTTTACCTCCCCTGCCGCCTCTTGTATTCTATTTTCGTTTACACCCCGTTCTTGTTGCTTTGCTCGGATTTGTTGCACTCCTTAGCCTCTTTTCGTGTAATGTCGTACGTATTCTGCAGCGTTTTCCCCCTGGGCATTAATTTCCCCTTACGTTTTTGGAGCGTTCTTTCTCTCCCTTTCAGTAACCCGCTTGCACTTTTCGAAGCATAAATTTTCGTTTGAATTATTTAAATATTTGCCGTTCATTTTAAGCATTAACTCCGAAATCATTGATGCACCTCATTTCAGAAACATTACTAAAGATTTGCTTCAGAGACGTCGAGTATTCAATCGAAGCTTGGTTTGAAGCTAGCTGTGGATATACTAAGTGCTAGTAATCATTCTGAGAATTATCGAACGGGGGATGACCATCAGCTTTTGAATGTTGACTTGATTCTGTTTTGATCGATGCCCAAAGAGTTCCTGCTCATTCTTGCCATATATAGGTAGTATTATTCATTTACCGCTACTTTGCAGACCCAATTTCGCATTTTACTGTCCATAATCTCCTGTAGTAGAAGCATCTCTCCAGGTGGTTTATCTGCACGAGAAATTTAAGCGTTGTCGAATTTATTCTGACATTAAATTAGTTCATAATGAATGTTATAAGAAATTATTTTGACTGATTATGCTATACTATCCTGTGCCCTGAATACACTAATCTCACTGAACGAAACTCCGCCGAGGACAGTGACACCGTTCGTAAGCTAAGTGGGTTATTGTGGTGGCTAGAGTTCTAGTTTCCCATCCCGAGGGCCCGAGTGCGGATCCCGGTCATGGTAGAGACTTAGTAGAATCCCGACCCCTACTTTGGCGCTATTTGGAGAGCTCTCGTGTGTAGTTCTCTACCCTTTGGATGGAGCGTAAAACTTTATGATTACATCGCCCGATTATCAATGTATCGTGAAATCCGCGCTTGTTTGTGGGATCACGCATGAAGCCAGTCGAAGTGTCGTGCGTGCCGCCCTCGTTTAAGAAGTCTGAAGAAGGGACACCGTCGTCCCCCGCGGGGAGGCGCCTCGCCGCTTACTCCACTCCTCCCGATTTGTTTACGCCCTTCGTGCAGTCTTTGCGGTCCCCTCGGGCGCCGAAAACCCTATTCCCCTCCACCAGTCTGCTTCCCATCCTTTATATTCATTTCCGTCTCTCTCTCCCCTTCTTGATCGTGGAAGACAAACCCCTCCTCACCCGGTCGCATCCCCACACCACCGTCTTCCCTCGCGCCTCCATTAGCAGCAATTTTTCATCCGCCCCCGGGAAAATTGCCACGCCCCCGCACCCAGTACCACCCCCGTTGCCACTACGATCCCTATTCCTCTCCCATGAGGATCCTTCGGTGCGTCTCCAACTTTGCAACCACATGACCACTAGCAAACTCCGCACCCTCACTTCCAATGACATATCTTTATTATTTGTTCGGTACAGGGGACCCTTGAAAGTCAAACGGTTTGATTCTCGGAGTCTCGCCCGAGTTCCAGGAAAATCAGGTTCGAGTCTCGAAGAAAGGTTTGGAATTCGATCCTTGTAAAGGTGGTTGAATGCAGGTGAGAAGGTGACTGATTAGTCAGTATGCAGAGAAAACTAATTTTTGTCTGCTTGGCTCTACTTACCAACTTATAGAGGAGTTGGTTGAAAAAGGAGGGTTGGTTGTGTTGGTTAGAGTACTATCTTCCCATTCGGAGGACCCGGTATCGAATTCCTGGCAATGGTGGAGATTTTTCAGATGAATCCCTACATGGGTGCTATGTGGAGAGTCCTTTCTTGTGCTATGCGAAAAATGTGTAACACAGCTGATGGAAGAATTAGATTGGGAGCCGCTAGAGACTCAGAGGCTACTCGCTAGGCTTCAATTGCTTGAAAATTTCAGATCAGGCAAGTTACAGGATGACACGAAGGATATTGTTTTAGCCCCGCACGATATCTTTGCAACTGATAGAATCATCAAAATAAGAGAGATACCCCGCCAAACTGATTGTTGCAAAAATTATTTCTTTGCATGCACTATTGGTGACTTAATAATAGGGCGAAACGCTGAGACTCGGCATTAGCATTCAATTCCTTTTCGGCCTCTTCCTATCTCTTTTCCATATTCCTTTCCATTTTCATGGCTGTTCTCCTTGCATCTCTTGCCACAAGCCTATGCGGCGGTATTATGTAGACGAAGCTTCCCCAAACCCATTTTTCCTCTTTGCCTTTCCGCGTATGCCACTCCCCCCGCTGCCGGAACCTACCCGTTACCTCCTCCACACCCCCACATACATTCATCTCCCTCTCCTTTCACTTTCTTCTGTCCCATGTCCCTCCTCCCTCTCTCTCTCAATCCAACCATCCAACCCTATAGCGTTTCGTTTTCTCTCTCTCTCTCTCTCTCCCTTTCTTTCTCTCTCTGATACCTTCTCTTTCGCCCTTTCACTGAGAAAGAAGAGAAATGCCTTTCACTTTCTTTACCTCCTCCTGCTCTCTCGCACACACTCATCCTCCTTCCATTTTCATCTTTATCCTTCCTCTCTTTATTCACTCCCATCGCTGCACTTTTCCCTACCCCCGTCATTCTTTACCTTCCGCTTCCCTTCCCCTTCTTCGTTATCTTCCTGTTGTCGCCTCCCGGTCCGTCTTGCGTCCATTTTTTCCCTCCCTCACTCGGTTAATAATAGAGTCACAGCCGTGTTTTTCGATCCGGGTCTGTGGGCACGGACGGGGCGGGGTGAGGGGATGCTTGTTGTCGTTGTTTTGGCTCTCTCACGCTTGGATTGCAAGCTCTGCGTGTTGATTTTTTTATTGTTATCATTTCGAGTCTCGTTCTTTTTTTCTCTATACAACAATCGTTGCCTCTCGGAATCGAGTGAGTCTCATGTCAGCGAATGCTGCCCGGTTTGTGGAGGGAATGAATGCCAAATTAACGTCGGCATAGGCTTAGCGTGAGTTTTCGAGGCTTATCCCAAAATGGTGGCTTTCATACAACTAGGTACTTATCGTGAAAGCTGTGTAGATTAACGAAAGAAAATGCGTAGGATTTGATCAAATTTGCATTTGGGTGAAGCAAAGGTAAGAAGCTATATTGTCGTCGTTTTATCTGGCTATCTTTCAGTCATTTGTTGAATGATTTTTCATCATGGGAGGAGACGTTTGAAGAATTGAACGAAGGAGATTTTAACGTACTCGTACTCACATATAAGCAAACTAGCACGTAGAAAACATTAATGTATATTTTTGAAACCCCGGCAGCCAAAATGTACAGAAGGTGACGCAGATTATTCTATTATATTAATTTTGCATAATTAGAACGCCAATATTTCAATTTAAGACCTATTTATTCATATTCAAAAAGTTACAGTATTGCGCATTCCTCCATATTGAACATCACGTGGCGGGATTTAACGACCACGTGAAAATTATAACAATAGGTAAGAACCGGAACCACGCTACTTTTTAGAACATTCCAGATAAACGGATGTACATCAGTAGCGAAGCTTCTAGAAGGACGACAATGCATCAGCGATCTGCTATATAAGCTGACGCACGTTAACAGTCAGGACTGTCTCAAAAACCCATGTGCTGCACGTCCTAATGCTGGAGAGCGGACTCACATTAATACTGTACGATTTTCACGACCGAACGCAACGAAGCCCATACGGTTAAAGAAGAAGTTTACCTTACGTTATTGGTGCGAAATAAAGTTGGAGGGAGTCAATAATATTGTGAAACGTGAGAAGTGAGATCCGGAAGTTCGAGCCTTGATGTCAACTAGAAGCAGCCGGGAGAAGCCGAGGTTATTACCGCTAGAGAGACGCGGGAGTGGAAGAAACCAAGCGTTGGGGCGAGCCGGGAGAAGCCGAGGTTATTACCGCTAGAGAGACGCGGTAAAGGAAGGAACCAAGCGTTGGATGTGGTGTCGGGGATAAAGACGAGACCATACAACTTACGACACCTGAAGCGAGGTATTTTGAAGGAATCAATTATCCCGATATTGTACAGGATTTTATTTATGCTGTGTTATGCCCGTATTGAGTGTTTTTTTGTGTTGGGAAAGTGATTGATTCATGAGTGAAAAGCATACGCAAGGATGTTTGTGTGTGTTGGTGAGGAATGATTTATATGTGTTATTTGAGTGAAGTGTTTATTAATTTGTTTGTGGGGTACAATACCGTGTAATCACATGTGCAGTCAGGGCAACAGACAAATCTTTTAATAGCAAGCACGATTGTCATAATTATATATAGTAGGGCTACCTAAAATTTCCCGTAGCGGAGCAGATCCAGTGAAAGAAAAGGTTAGTGACATTATTGAGTTAAAGGGTTATGTTATGAAAGATACAAAAATATAGAGAAAAGAAACTGTAGCATCACATAGCTAATAATGCCAAACCTATTTTTAGAACCAAACTTACGCTATTTTCCTAGTATTTTTCATTGATTTGTTAAATGCGAACAGATGTCATTCAGTACGCGCATTATTTAAACGAACCCTTTTAAGTTGTTCCAATAATTTCACGTTTAGTTCCAGTTTATTTTATGATACTCAGCCTTTATTTTGGGGTTTAATTCTCCATTATTACTTAAGAGAATAGCATTCGGAGGTATGTATTAATGAAATTATAACTAGTGTTATTTATTTTATATGTATTGATTAATTTCGGTTTATTCATTTTTTGTGTTCTTATGAAGACGGCAGTTGTTTTATTTCGCGCCTTAAGCTTTTGTTTTCTCCTAGCGCTTGCTTGATCAACGTTTATAATGATAACGGGAGTAATTCGCGGAATCGTTCTTTATGTGGAGCCTCATGATGCTTCTTGAGGCGGAAATTTCGTATCTCTTCCGGAATGAATGAAAGAACTTGTTCGTAGCCTTAGTTCGGCAGTTATCGTTTGTTTACGTCACGGCTTTGGAATCCACTTCCTTCGGCGGGAGAGATGAGTGGATTATAGAAGAGGACCTGTATTTGATCGGTGTAGAAATAGGAGAACTTATGTTGTTACGCAACTTTACGTGTTTTTGAAGACATAGGATAATAATGGTATCTTCGTTGGCCACTTTCCCCAATCAAGTTATAAAAGATTATAATGTTTTTCTGAAGTATTATAGAATACATTGTAGTAACGATGGAAGTCGTAATTTGATGTTACGGTGGAAACAATCATCGAGAAAAGCGGCCACTGTTATCGGAATACCAGATTTTGTATGCTTTGAATTCGAGCACGATTAATTTTTATCGATAAATGCCCTACCATGTGATTAAATTCTGATGAGTTTCTGCCATAGTTAGGAGTGTAGTGAGTTAGGAATATAATGCGGGTCCATAATTAGGGTGGCTACTTGTTTACAGTTTCTGAACCGTGTTTGTTGACATTTGTTTCTACTAATCCCTATGCGTTCTAGTTTTCATAATTTAACGCGAAAATGTTTGTAATTTTAAATTTATATGTTATCTAAAATCATACCTTCAGATTGTAAAGGACTGAGAATTTGGCGAATGATGGCGAGTATTACAACTGTTTTCTTAAGTTATTTGTGTGTTGAGTTGCTTGAATTGGAATAGACTTATAATTCAGCGTTCATCTTGAATAATGAAGATTTGTTTCTCATTTCCTGGGTCACAAAATTTGTGGTATTACTTCGCTCCGTAGCCCGTAAAATGCTATTTTCAAGGTGAATGTTTTATAATTTGTTTTCTGTTTCTGTTTTTCAAATTTTTAGCCATTTGTGACTTTAAATAGTTTTTTAGCGATAAGCGTTAAGGGCTCTAATCTCTGACCATTTTACTGGTAAATATTTCAGTTATTACTATGGCTACATTGCATCTTTAGCGTTATCAGCGTCAACCGCATGGCGATTCCTGAGCCAGATAACGAAACTCTCCAACGTATCTCTTTCATAGATCTTTTCAAAGGGGTCCCGTTCATAGCGTAAAGAATGGAGGAGGTTGAAATTGAACAACTATTCTCTGTGCCGAAGAAATGTATGACACCGTTACTTTTTTCTACAAATATTGGTTTAAACTTTGGTCTTATACAAGTGAGGTGGAGCTGTAACAGACAACATGAAGAATGTGTGGATTGTGGAAGAGTATGGATGGGACATTGTAGTTACGGGCTCGTATGATAGGAGTGTGTATGACATTTGTTTGTAAAGATTGGATGGAAGTTGGCTCAACAGAAGAATATTATGGAAGAAATTATTGTTTGAAAAATGGGATGATTAGAAAGTTAAAATGGTGAATTTGGATATAGGGACTTTCTTAACAGCAATGGACTTGGGTTTCTGATGCTCCAGTTTCTTTGGATACATCTAAAATTCTAAATTTAGTCCAAAAAGGCAACTACAGCGTCCTAGCACGATACGGAATTCGAATCCGCGAAGTTTCTGTTACCTTACGGGCGCTTACTGACTTACAATTACATTGGCTGTCGGCATAAGTGATATAAGTTATCTTAAAATCGTACGTATGGTGGTAGTGATGAATGTAATAGAGACGAACATGTGCGAAGAAAGAGCATTACGAAAGCAGTTTCGGGTAGTTAGAGCGAGTTTTTGTATATTCCTACTGTAGACCATATTCAAATTGCTCTAAAATTTTATCAGTTTTAAAAAGGATTATGGTTGTATCAGTGGCGTAAACACTTTGTGTTTTTGACTGAACATCTCGATAATTAACTGAATATACATATTTGGTGCTTTGACTTATTTGTTTCGCGCCGTACGGTGGAAACACCTTCACAGCCGAAGTTTTTTTCCGATTACATGAAAGGTATTACCGGGAGTATTGAATTTATTTTTCAAAATTATTGAGAAAACATAACTGCACCCCGTTACATTCCTGATGCGATCTGTGAGTCAAAAATTCCTCTTGTTTCTCTGGAGTGCACTGCCTTACAATATCCTAAGGCAAACGTTTTTAATATTTTTAGATATATCTCGTAAAATAGATGGATAAGTGGCTGATATTTTGGTATTGTTTGAAAGATGATTAATTTTTCTGTATGAGGAGGCCAAATTCATGGAATTTGAGTGTGGTTATATCCCGCTCAAACTGTCTTTCGAAAGAAAGCATTTTTATTGCATAGAACCAACACTTTCTGCGGCTTTTTGACTGTGTCTAAAGGTAATGTGTGAAGGATGTGTATATGTGTGTGGTATACGCCCGATTCGATCGTTAGTTGAAAGACCCACTGACGCTTCTCTGCGGAATGTGTTGAGGTCTCGAGTGAACGGGTGATTATTTTGTTTGGCTAAGGTACAGTGGAGCTCGGAGGAACCTGAGCAGTCCTCCGCTCACTCTTAAATATCATTCAATCAATCGGACGCATTATATTGAATGCGTCCGATTAATGGAATGGTCAGAGAGGGAATGAATGCAATCTTTTTCCTCCTCTCTAGTGCGCGGACGCCGATCTGTATCTCTGGCCGCCCGCCCTATCGCCAGGCCTCCGCGAATGTGTGTGCGGGTGGAAAGCGGTGGGGTTGGAGGAGATAAGAGCCTTCCATGGTCGCCGCTCTCTCTCTCTCTGTCTCATTCCTTCCTTTCTTCTTTCATCCTTCCTAACTCTGCCTACACCAGTCGTTCCAGAAAAAGGCTCTCCCGCTGGCCGAATGATGGGGGAAGCCGTTTTATCTGCCCGCTAGCCGGGAGTGGTCGTCGGGGCTACTCATTCCCAACACTGTCCTCTCCTGAGTAACCTGAGTCCACTCCGCCTCCATCTCCTTTAGACCTGTGCGATATTGTAATTAATCGACTGCCATATTCTATATTGGTGAAATGTCGCGTTACGATATTGAGTCACCGGGATATGCGATTTATGTTTATCCTTGTGATTGTATGCGATCTAATTATCGTCTTCTGCACTTACGTATTTGCTTTGAAATATTACTAATAGGTTATCTACTGGTCAGGATAGGTTTTCGATGAATCATTCATCATGCTTGCTACTCTTCGTAGTACCCGAGAAATCTTCAGATGTTAAATTTGTTAATAGTATAGCAAGGCATTCAAGATTAGGAGGGAGGAAAAGCCTCATTCAGAACTTTAGCTAACGAGGCTACCATACATTCAAAATATGTCCGTTTAACAGTAATGCATGATGAATTTTCTATGTATCACTTCGAAGATTTTTGATTGAATGAGGCGTTATATCCTTGGAAAATTAGCCATATGCATTGGAATTCTTCATTAGTGAGGATTACGTAATGCACAATGTGACATTTTTTATACACCCCCACCCCTCTTTTTTCTGAAATCCACTCTGGATATGTTTCCCCTCTACGGACTGTTTACCCTCCGGACTTAGCCGAAGGGCGCCTCGTCATGCGCGCTAACGACATGTGCGCTAAGGACATGTGCGCCAACGACGGCCAAATTGCCTAAGACTCCAAAATGCAGCGACTCCTGCCTGCAGCTTCTGCCACGCCTTTTGCCACGCCTTTTTCCACGTCTTTTTCCGCGCCTTTCCCTCGCCAGATTCTTCATCGTTTATATAACCCCTGAAGTGAGGAACTATTCCCAGAAATTCGGTCATTCTGACCAAGGCAGAAATGTTGTGATCCCGTATTCTGCGGCCGGAGCCAGAAAACAGTTCCTATTGCTCCAATTGAAAACTTCCACCCCATCTAATACCCATCCCATTATTTCCTCCCCTCCAAGGCTATCATTGCCTATATCCTAAGCAAGGATACTAGAATTTAAGGATAGCAGACTCCCAACTTCGGAATGATACCTTTTTTGAAGCTGCCAACCTTCGGCCTCTATGCGCCAGTGATGGAAGCAGACGATCCTAATGTAAACAAATGTAGTTTCGCTTTTTTCCATTTCGAACTGAGGGAAATTACGGCTAGTTAGGAACCAACTAATGGTTTTATCCGTCAGATGTATCCATGTTAACTAAACCTGATATCAATATAATCACAGAAAACCCTTGCCATACGGTAACGTGAAGAATAAAACGGAGTACTTACATTAGCCTTAAACAAGCTGTCTGTTCTTCACACCTAAAATTTTGTTCTTTCTCACGGTTACGGAATATCCTTTGGAGCATCCAGGAACAAATTAAGATCTCTTACCCATTTTTAGTCGAGTAATAAATCTTTTTCTATGCCAACAATTGAAAATCCTCACAAGCCGCCATCCCGCCAAGCGTAAACAAAGTGACGATAGTGACAAAACGTAAACAAACTCCATCAGAAACCTCACTATTGCCAGCTATCGAACGGCTTCTAAAAATGTAACCAAAAACAATGAAAGCGCAATGAACTTGGCGGGGCTGATCCTAAGCTAACCCATTACGTCTCGTCCTCGACGACAAAACCCCTCCTCAGCTGATTCATCCCTGATAACGCCCTCTTTTGCAGTCGAGACGGCGCGCCGCGCCGCGACGCGGCGACCGGGAGACATCGATGTGTGGACCTGCTGCATTTTCAGTCAATTGTACTTACAGAGAAGCTCAATCTCTCGTACTTGTATAATTAATTCATTTTTATGAGTGGAAGCTCGCATAAACGGTCGCCTAGCACTCGACCTGTTGGTAATTTGTTTGTAATTTGGTTGGTTTTGTGCGAAATACATTGCTAGTTCAGTTATTGATTGATAATACTTAGTATTTCGTTCAATTTCCCCATTTGTCTCACCCAAACTTGGAAACACAGGGTGGCCACATGTCAGGGAAGTCAGTGAAGTCAGGGAAATTTCAGGTAAAATAGGTTGGCTGTCAGGGAGTCAGGGAAATGTCAGAGATTTTCATGTCTTGTCAGGGAAACTTGTAGTGGTCGCGCCTCTACAAGTGGCTTGGCTCATGTTCCATACACTTCTTTCGTGTCCGCCACCATCTGATATATGCCAGTTCTTTCTTCCTCCCTTTGGCTCTGCCTGGCCATTCCCGGCTACCTTGTCAAATATCTTGGCTGAAAGGCAGGCCTGAAATGTGTGGGGATGGGTACCTTTCAGGAAACCCCGGAACAGTTCAAAAGTCTCCGCTGCCGCGGGGGGGGGGGGGGGGGGGGGGGGGGGGGAACTACCTCCGAGAGAGATGGTTCGAACACAATATTGCCGAGATATGCTTTGCTTCTTTGAGACCCTTATCGGGCCTGCGTTGGAGGAGAAAAATACCCTACGGTTTGTCATCTGCAACATTGTCGGAGGCTACACCGGTCTCTCTGCTCGCCCGCTCACTGTTTCAACTCGTGGTTCTTCTCTCACTCACACATCCCTCTTCGAAGATGCATCGGGCGTGTCGAACGCTCGTAGTGGGAGAACGCTCAGACGAGTTTCACGGGGTGCGACAGAAACAGAATATTTTCGGGCATAGGCCCCCTAATGACAATTTATACAGAGTGTCTACCAGTCGGGAAAAGTCGGGAATCCGGGAAAAAGTCGCAAATTTAGTAAGGTCGGGAAAAAATCTGGAAAAAGTCGGGAATTCGCTTAAAATAATCAAAATTCGGGAAAAGGATAAGTGATGGTTGCTAGCAAATCGTCACGATAAAAATTGGAACGGTAGATATAACATTCGAAAATAGATCTTCTGTTTCCATTTTTGTCCATCTTTCAGTATCAAGGAGGTATTCTTTTAAACCTCAGTGGTCAGTATGTGTGAGTTTGCGACTTCCGTTGCTCGATTGTACTAGGCATGGGCACCGTCTCCTGCATGCCGCCGCACGACAAATCGACTCGGTCGGTTGCAGGCTGAAGATGGTATACTTCCCTCCTGCCTATGAATGATTATTTCGAAACAGTGACCTTTATTGAGATTATTACAACGCTACCAAAGAGTCAAGCGATCTATAGATCATACTATAGTACGATAGTGACATTTTCCATTTTGCGTTTTGCCATGTCTCTGAGTGTGCAACTCTGTTGAATTCCACTAGATATATTATATTTAAACCATCTCATCCTAAGTTTCTATGCGCATCATCATCGGGTGGAATAAATTTAACTTACTGTGGAATTGCAGTGCTTTCTTTCACCCTCATCTTGTAGGAATCCCATTCAGTAAAGCCTAACGTTTGCCATTTTGTTATTTGCATTTGTAATTTAATTCTGTGGCTTCATTACGCCATAACGCAGGCATTACGTCTTCATGAAAGAACAGAAATCCGCCCATGGAAATTAAAAACATTATATTACGTCGTCTCCAATGACGCCGTATGTGCCGCCGCGGTGCCGGGTCGGAAGAGGTCGGTTTTGTTCGTATGTTTAATAAATGTTTTTTAAACCCCACCGAATATAGTCCCCCGCCATTTTAAACATTCTCCCCATACTATTATGCAAGAACACTATTCAGTGTTCTTGGAAAGTATCATTGGTCATTCATGACCTTCCTTGTTAAAAAAATCCTCAACTTAACGTTAAAATGTTTCCTTTCTGCATAAAGGTTTAATAAAAATCGCAGTACTTCTCCCACATCAACTACTTTCGTTTCTATGTATGTCCTTCTGGAGATGAGCCATAGAGCTGAAGTCCAAGTTTTAAAGTACATACAGTATTGGGCAAGGGCCTAGCCACATTGACACACCGGTTCCAATCAGATCACCGAAGTTAAGCAACGTTGGGCCCGGACGGTGGTTGGGTGGGTGGCCCTCCTCCATACCTCTACCAGCGTGGATGGAGGGGTGCGATTGGAATTATTGACCTTCACAATAACGCATTAAAAAATAAGCCTTTTAGGTCTGTAATGTTAAAATTTCTGTCTTGAAAAAGTCTTGAATTTCTTTTTCATATATTGGTAGGTATCATGTTATAGAACTGACTTTTGTTTCCTTTCAAAATGCACCGATAGCACCTGCATATCAAATATAGCAATGCATTTTACAACGTATCGTGCCATCATTGAAACAAAAAAATCATAAAAAAATGGCTGTACACTGTTTCACGGAGACATTTTGTCAGGGAATTTTGGGGAAATGTCAGGGAATTTCAAAATTAAAACTTTGTGGCCACCCTGAAAGAGTTTGTTTGATACTGGTGTTATCGAAGAGAAAACTAATAGCGCTTGAAATAAACCCGATAGCGCTTCAATATATTATCGTACGTGATATAAATGCTATATTATATTGCTGTGCCATATTATGATCTCTGCGGTATCATTTTTATTTTATATCGAGTTATATGTGATATACGTATGATTTTATATGTGATACATATTTTGAGATTCGAAATCAATATTGCTGAAATATTATGAAATTTCAATTCTTGTAGCCCATTTATCCTTCTCTCGCTATCTCTAACTTCGCCGAAATATTTCTCTTTTAACTAGGCCTGAATCCTCAGTGCCTTCTTCTTCCTCAGTGCAACCTTCGCCGAGTAGATTGTCGCATCTTGTCATTGCTATATCACATGTACTAAAATGTGCATAAATATTTAACTCTGCGTCCATCTTTACGAAATTCCACTCAAAGCATTCAGCGTTGCCGATTGAGTTTGCCTTCATATACTTTTCGCTCTCAATTTTCGGTCGGTGTCACAATGACGAGTGGCCTTAATGAGCCGGTATTATTGAGCAATGTCCTACGTTCTCAATAGTGTTAATATTTTATGCGGGACGTGTGGGATGCTTCAGTTATATATTTCTCCCGGTGTATCAATGGGGTGATCTCAAAAATACAATAATTAAAGTAGGTATCTACTGTGGTGTGTATGTTTGTTGCGGCAGTGAATGTTTTTTGCGGCGTTATTCTCTTGATTGTCCATTCAACTCACTAATAGGTTGATTACTCTGGCATCAACAATCAATCATATTTATCACACCCATGCTTATACTTCGAAGTGACGTTTTTTGACTCATCGCCATGTTCCGGATATTGGATACAATTAAAATTTATGGATTGGGAAACCCATACGCTTCTTATTTTATAGGATATTTAAAGTATAATATTATTATTTAAGGCGTAGATATTTTAGAACATTGAGTAGCTTCTGCGTAATTATTAAATTCTTAGGACCTAAGAAGCAGTGATTCGGAATACCTCCACAACACGGCCAAGGGACATTCATTTTATCGCGCATTTTGCGTATTGTAATATAGGCAATAGTGATGCTCCAGCGCCAATCAGTCTCATAATGTCAGGAGGCAGTTGATTTCTTAATGTAGAGATAACATAATTGTCATAATAATTGTCCTACCGTAGGTATCTTCGTTTTCCACAAAAATGTATCTCGCTGCGTCCGGAACTTAATAAACACGTCTCAATTTTCCCCGTGCCCATTATTTTTTTTATTTAGGTCTATGGACCCACAGGATTCGGATATATGAGGTGGATTGAGTATTAACTTTTCACACCGAATCCTCACAGTGGTGACTATTTTTCAATTGGAACTGAGGGCAGACTAATTCCGATGTTTTTTTTAACAGCAGACTAATTCCGGTACCAAGCTTCGCTCCCCCTTCTTCTATTCCCCTTTCTTTTTATTACCGGCCAACCCACGCTATTTTACTAGCGGAAATAATCTGAGGTGTGGGTTACCTTCCCAAAAAACTAACCAGATATTGCGATTTCGATGTTTTGGTCAAATTTGACGCTGCTTTCGTATCTCAATTACCCTTATTATTTATGCATACTATCCCCTTCCTTGCATGGTATCTGCGCCCTCTCTGGTTTATTTCGACCTCCTTAACAGAGAGGAGTATAGCATCGAGGAAGAGTGCGATGGCATGGCTGTGGCAGGGGGATGGGATTTTTGGGCGGAGAAGGGAACGACAAAGGGTGGAACTCTCCTCTTCGAGGAAATAATACGGTAGGGGGTCAAGAAAGGGTTGGAAGGAAGGGATTATGGAGGGCGGTCGGGCGGGAAGGAGACGAGAGCTGATTAATGCCTTTATTTGCAGTGGGCGCACGCTCGGCGGGACGTGAGGTGTGTGCTACTGCGTGGGCGTGATCTTCCTTAGAGTACAAAATCGAGACTTTTGGTTTCGTAGGACCGCCGATGGCCGTGAGTCTGGGAAGGAATAGCGTTCGACGTCGAAATTAAACTCTGTAACGGTGGAAAATGACTACGGTAGCCGCCATTTGGAAGCTGGGGAAAGGGAAAGACTAGCGGATATGTAATGGATACGGTTGGAGAGGAAAGAAAATAATTGGGAGAAAGTAGAATTAAATATGAGAAAAGACTTTATGCTTTCAGGCGTAAATTTGTGGTAATCTATTATCTAAATTAAAGACACTGTGTATATTCCACGATAAAATTTTATTTTCCGTCCATGATTTTTACTTACGAAGTCGAAACCTTGGTCGAAACTAGCGAAATTAAATTTTTTCGTGTATTATTCAACGTTTACTTTAAGAATAGGTGGGAATGAGTGGAGAGAAAAATCCGGCGTGGGCATTAACATACTCTTAACGGAAGACTCCAAGAGGTCCACAGCTGAGGTCCTATCTGACTGACGAAGTGCTTGTTGTCTGCTTGTAGTGCTCTTTTTACAGCACCGCGAAGTAGGTATTCCGCTGAAAAATGTCCACCACTGCCAGGATTCGATCCTGGGCTCTCGAGATGAGATACAATGCTATAGCCGCGCTTTTCGAGCTCACAACTTTCTTCTTGGCAGCTCCACCAGTATATTTCAACCTCCTTTCTCTCTTGTCTTTACCCTATTCCTTCCTCCTCGCCACACCCCAAGTCGTTCTTCTATAGCCTCCCCTTCTCCGCATTCCCCATTTGCCGTTGGGCAAGGACCAGGCGCCCGGGTTGTGGCGCCACCATGCCAGCGCGCCCCAGTCCACCATCGCTTGATGTGTGTGTGTGAGGATAGGAAGGGGAGGAGAAGCCGGAGTTGGTGGTAGGGTTGGTCGTTGGAGGAATACGGGGGTGTGTTGTCCTAATCCTCCTTCCTCTCTGTCGCTAATCCTTTTTTCCATCTCTCCCTGCCTCTCTCTTCCAGCCATCCTTTCCTCCCTCTACTGCTTCGTTTCTCTTTTATCTCTCCCTCGATTTTATTCCCTCCCCCCTTACCCAGTTCTCGTCATTCTGAGATGGTGGGTGGGTTTTTAATGGTCTCAATTTCGCCCTCTCGAAATAAAGCCCTTTGGCTCATCTCTGCTCCACTCTTCCCTCTCGGGTGTTCTTAACTGGCTCGTCCGATATCTCCGCGCATTCGAGCCTTGTTTGGTCCCGGACTCGCGTAACTTTTTGATTGCCCTGCTCCTTCGTGCGCACTTATTGCTGGCAACGGTCGGTTAACTTACACATGCGTGGTCTGTAGTTGACCTACCGAGTCGGGATGATTATCGCCTGCAGCATGGACGACTCCGCATAATGAGTTTGCTTCAGATGGAGTTTTATTTAATCTTAATAATTTTGTAGCTTATTTGAATATCTAAAAACCAAAAGCTTCAAATGAGTTAACGATGTATTATGATAATTCTTGAAAAGATCGGCAAACTTAATGTCTTGTTGGGAAACAATGTGTTGTGTGCCGTTATCTTTCCTGTATGTCGTGTGATTGTATTTTAAAGAATAATAATCTTAAAAACAACTCTCCTGTTTTCGAATCAACTAAACCGTGATCGTACCCTTGATTTCATCCCTGATATTTTCGGAGAGTTCAATCGAGTTAAAGAATGAAACAAGATTTTCTTACCTATGATTCTAGTAGGTATTAGGTACCATGGAAGACGTCGTTATTTGCGTCAATATGTACTATTTTTCTCGCTTTTTTGGCGTATTTTTTGCCAATGAATGGACTATTGACTCACCTATATCTTAATGATAGGCACAGTGCTGCCTGGAATTTTAAAATGATTGTTTTTTAAAATTAAAAAATGAATGCATGATATTTTTAATTGCTGTATCGTTTCCGTGAAAATGACCCTTATATTTTTACGCTAACTAAGTGTTTACGTGAGCAATCGGATCAACTTCAGTAGAAGTAGTTAGCAGATAGTTATGTTCTTTCTAGGAAACAAAAACTGTATTGGGATACCATTTTCCTTCTTGCGGTCGTAGCTAGGTTCTATCTTTCGTAAAAAACTAGATTTGCTGATAAGAGAGAGTGACAGAACGTAAGGCATATTGGAGGAAGTTCGACGGCGGCGAAGTTGGTGGTTACTTGACGTAAATTACAGGCTATGGGGAGCTGAAGCCTATGCATGGGGTGTGTTTATATGCGGGGAAAATGAAATAAGTTATGAGTAATTCAGGTGTTTTTATGAGAGGTCGGAAGTATTCATATTCCCGCCAGTATCATACAGAACAGTCACTTTCTTTACCTGCCTATGTTCCGTCTTTCTCTCTGACAGAGATCTCTTTTACTTTTACTGGCTCCCTGAGTTGTTCAAAATCATTTTTTCTACACCTCTTCGGTTGATATTTCCATACTTTTTCACATATACACCAAACATCTCAGGGAAATATTTCCTCCCGTAGTCCCCGTATCCGACATTTAGTCTTTAGATTACACTATATATGCTTTTATTTTCAATTTTTTTACCCTGCGTCAGTTTTCTGAAAGAATTTATCTTAATTATGCAGCGTGTTTGCCAACGCTGGCTGTCTATGAATTTATTGCAAAAAATTTATATAGATAGTCAGTGCTAAAAAATAAAACAATGCTAGGTATTGATTAAATACTTGGGTGGTTATAAATAGCTTTTGCGATGCATCCAATTGTACCAAATTCGGTAGAATACCCAAAAGTAACGACTGCTGTACATCTCATCAGTACTTATCCCTCTGGACGCCATCATCGTCCATTTCCTTTTTCTCACTCTACTTTCTTTTCCTCTTGTCTCGCGTATTTATACACACCGCAAACACACCACAGGGTCTTCTGCCCCCCCCCCCCCCATCCTCCCAACCACTTCACTGCTTGGTGTATTTATCACCCCGACTGTGGAATTATTTTCGCCTCTTCTGCTACCACCTCTTACCCCGCCACATATGTGACTGCGGCCCTTCCCCCCCTTAATGGGGCGGCGTTACTCCCCTGCAGTGGCCTCTCACTCTCTCGAGGAAAACGATGCGTGCACTCCGGAAACCTTTCCAGAAGGAATTTTGCCGCCTCACGTTCTTCGCGAGGCAGTCCCAGAATCCTCCTTCTATGCTCGCTTCCATTTCAAGTGCGCGTCACGATCAGAACTTGCTCTAGTGGTGGGTGAGTTACCACCGTGTGCTTCTTTTCTTGTTAAATTTCAGCTTCTTCCTAAACGTTTCGAGTTCCTTCTGCTCGTCCGCAGCTTCCATGTTACCCTCTTGCCGCAGCTACAAATATATTGAAAATATCTACATCTACATATTACCCTACGAGTCGCCACAGAGACGTATGACAGGGGGTGTTAGGACACCAGCCATGGAAAGGGGGGGAGAGTAGGGAAAAGGAAGGTGGACAGAGAAGAGAATGAAAAGGGCAGAGGTGAATTGTATGTTAACGATCACTGTGCATTTAAATTTTTCTTTGCAGGGCACAATATAATAAAAGCTGGTTCCTTCCCGGCGTATTAGTATCAGGAAGTCTTCTATAGTCTTTCCACGGGTCTAAGGCTGCATTTTGTCCATCGCCGTTACGACTAATTTCAGATTCGTGATCAAAATACCATCTACCGTGAGGACGATGCTCGAGTTGAGCTTCGGGACGTCAATTGACACAATTCAGACGTTGACCCAGCGGAAGACCCGTGAAGACTTTTTACAACATGTTAAAAATACATAATGTAGCAATGGTGAATTTTCTCTATACATATATTATTACTAATCGTAAAAAACTACAGTTTTTCCCTGTAAATTTAGCGCACTCTTAATTCCCTCATCTGATGACTCCGGAAAAGTTACTGTACCACAAAGTCCTTCAGGTCTCTTTCCAAAAATATTGTTTTCCGCACTAATATTTTGTCTTCAGGTAATTGAACTTCTAAACATATTTCATCTTGAAATGGATACACTTCTTTGTGCTTGATCTAATGCGCATTTCGAGAATCATTATGTGTTGATAACGTATTTACTGTAGGTTCCTGCCCTGATGTTAGTGGTATGATTTTTTTGCCACCGTAACGATTTTAAGTTATACACGCTTCAAAGTTTTTCTTCTATTTGAATAGATGGAAATGATCTTATATATCATAGAAAATTTAAGCAACACCAATTTTTTTTGCCTAGCTTCTTTTGTAATAAGTAATTGGTAGTAATTTTCTGACGCATTCAATGTGATACTATGATACTATAACATTTGCCGTAACTATTGGGGCTCATTCTGTGAAAGCAGGCCGCCCGAAATTTCTTGACGCACCTTAGAACATAAATTAGGGAATTCTATGAGAGTGGTATTATAGGAGATAATATGTAGTGAAATCTTAATAGTCGCTAGGCTGCTTGTGGTATGGAAAAAATATGAAAAATCACACCACGCAAGTCATTACATGATTTGTTACAAACCGCTATCAGCGGGTGTGGCGACTGTAATTCGGAAGATCCTAAAGCTCAGTTCGTACAATCTAGTACCTCCCCTGCAGAGGCCGGCAAAAAATTTGGAAATGCCGGGGATCGAACCCGGGACCTTTCACAAACGGCTGGTGTCCTAACACCCCCCGCCACACGCCTATTGAGGCGGCTTGCGGGGTAGTATGTAGATGTAGATGTAGATGTAAAAAGAGCAATTTACCACTGAGCTACATCCCCTTCTATTTTCGGAAGTTTTTTCTCTTGTTCAGTTGGTCTCGTTTCATTCATTAATTTTTCTTTTACCATCTTTTCATACCATCTCTTTGTTTGCCGTTTTTATATTGGCGATTTTCTCCGTCTATATGATCTTCATTCTTCTGAAGTTGACAGTATTTTCATCGCCTGCAGTCTTCTCTGTTCTACTGCTGCTAGCATTCAAGTATCACCGTAATGTAAAGGCCGTTTTACACGAAGCACTTAATTGCACAATCTGATTGATGCGCATTTAAAATTTCGTCGTGTAAAGTGGTGAATTGCTAGAATGCTTGCGCAAATGCGTAATCGATAGATGGGAAAATAGTCCATGCTCTTAATTCCTTGCCTGCGTTCTCGCAATTTCTGTGCATTAAATCGTATAATAAAGTGCCTCGTGTAAAGAGGGCTTAGAAGTAGGTTTTATGAAACTTTTTATTGAATGGACCTGTTTCCGTGTCAAAAAATCTTTTTATAAAATATTAACAAAACATTCATTCGATTTTCTTCACGCGCACTGTTATGGAATTGTAAATCCCTAGTTCATCTTATTCTTGCGATGTTTTTACGTTATGAGTACGGAAGGTTCGATATTTATCGAATATGTTGTTGTCTTTCCAAGCCTTCTCATACCAACCGTCTTTGTTTCCTCCGATTTTGTTGCCGCTTATTGAACTTCAAAAATAAAGGAATGGCAATATTTTTTATTTCTTTCTTCTAAATGTCCGTAACGTTAACGAACACACATATTGCTTCGGTTCTTTTGTAAGTTTATTATTTGGACAGGCCTCGTTGTGCTAAGTAAAACCGTCTAGACCCTTTTCTAACTTGAAATGCGTGAATACTGCTTCCGGGGTTCCCCTGCGACAATCCGACAACCGGCCCACCCGCGCCGCGCCGCCCCACAGAGGGACAGAATCCCCAAATTCGTGGCCAAAATTATCAAATTTGTCCAATTTCTTCCAAATTTTTTAAAAATTGGTTTTGGGGGTCGCTGATAACGAATCAGAAATTAAAATTTAAGAAAAAACTAAATTTGTCAAAATATACATAAGAGTGCAACTATTGCAATAAGGGTGTAATAAAGTACCGAAATGGTAGAATTACTATTTGAGGAAGTGTTATAGATAAAAATGTTTGGCAAAAAATTGACCAAAAGTGACCGAAGTGTATCATACGATTTTTAATTTGAGATTAATTTCAAACTCATATCACGGTCATCTTAATTTTTACTGAAAATATTTGTATATTGCTATCCAGCAATAAAATATGAAAAACATTTCTCGGAACATTTTTCGCGAGACTTGAATTTTGACCATGACCTAGCCTTCTAGGTTGTTTAATGGAGGAAATATTATTCCTTATGGTAGAGATATCCGTGAAAGTATTTATGAATAAGGTTTTGCTTCCAAAGAGGGGTCATAAATGCATATTGTCTTTTTAATCACACGTCAATTGTAAGGTCTACATTTCTTCTGAGGAAATTAGCATCTAAATATATAAAGAATAATGCTTTTTTGTTTGTCGTTTGTCTGTATGTCTTTTATACAAATCAACAGTTTTACTCCGATCATGCTGAAATTTTGCAGGCTAATAGTTCAAGACAGGAGTAAACATTGTAGGCTATTTTAAAAAGATCTCAGGGCCCTTTGGTGTTCTACGTTACGTATTGGGTTTTTTGCAATGCTTTCGTTTTTTTCTTTTTAAAATTACTTCCGCTCAAGATAGAGGGACGGGATTTTTTATTGAATGGTTGAAAGAATGAAGATTCTAATTATTTCATTCAATTATCCTTCCCAATTCGTATGAGTCTGGAAATCGTGTTTTTATTTGCAAAAACGCACCTTTTTCTCTGAAATCAACAATAGCGTATTTCCTTGACAACCATGTTATGTCTTTAACGCATTTAAAATTCATTTTGCCTAGTTAAGCTGATTAGGAAGGCTAAGCAATGGGTTTTGTGCCGTAGTATTATTTTGCTTTCTAAAACTACTTTCACTCAAGATTGAGTACATCTCAAGACGAATATGCGTGTTAACTTAAAAGGAGATACAATTGCTGAGCAGTTTTCAGAATTTTTCCTACTGCTAACTTTGCTTCCATACGAATACAAAATTACTTTTGTCCGAAAAATTTTCATAGTTAATAATACCCTAAAAATTACTTCGTTAGCATGTAGCCTGTCCTTCAAGTTTTCGTCAAGATCAGAATTGAAGTCTATGGAAAAAATGTTTCGTTAGATATTTTTTTCGGCAAATTAACAATAAGAAACAAAATTATTTGTTTTCGTTTGAATAAATGGAGTTTTCCATGAAGTAACCTTGATATGACCATGAAATTGCCATTCAAATAAAAAACGCCCTATGCAGCATATTTTTTCCTGCGAAATCATGCAACGTTTTATGAAACATTTCGTCTGGAAATCCCCTTTGGAACATAAGATTTATGTTTAAAACGTTTTGTGGGTAAATCGCGCTTTGAAACATTAATTATTCTCTAAAACTTGATTCTGCGGACATCTGCACCTAATTTTTGCATAATTATGCAGGCAATATTCCGCTATTTAATTTTATATGAGTATTTAAACGTGACACCGCGGGACTTGTCTACTTTTACATCACTAAATATAAATTGTTTTTGAATCTCGTTAAATTTTTACGTTTACCTATTGATTTGAAATTTCATTAAACTCTTGACCAATACCCAGAATGTAAACTTAATATAATTTTAGTGCATAATTTAAGTAATTGATTTCATTTTACAGAATTCAAATAAAAAACTCTGCTTCTGCCGATAATTTGAAATTAGTGTTGCGCCATCGACTTTCCTCTCAAGAGCATTTTCACTTCTCACCACTTACTAAAACTCTTAATAACAACCCAGGTATTCACCTGTAATTATTATCTGGGGTGTATTTGATCGGCGCAAGGATCATTCTATCCAATATAACATTCAAAATAATCTAAATAGAAACTTTATTTTTCTCGTTTTGGCCACGAATAAGGGGGTCTGTCCCACTGTGCGCCCCTCTATCGGAGATAACTCGAAACGTCCTGATTTCTTCGCTCATGCGCCTTCGCATGTTTTTTTCTGCTTCCCCCACGGTCAGTTATGCTTCCCCTCAGGTCTTCCCCTATAAGCTCCCCCTCAGCTCCCACCCCCTTCGCACGCAACCCTCCCTACGGATCGCACGCACTATTTCAGGCCATCCCTCTGCGTTGACGTCCGTGCGAGCGTGTGCGTGCCTGGCCTTGGCCCCTTTCCCAAGCCGTGTGTCTTAGTGTGTGTTGTTGAGTTCTCCCTCTTCGCGTGCGCCGACGCCGCCGCCACCACCCTCTCCGCCCGCCGGAATCGACTCCGCTCCAAAGATCAAGGGAGCGGATTTATTCGTTCGCGTCCATGCTGTGCGACGCGATGATACTTGTCGTCCACCATGCGAGCGCGGAACCCTGACGTCCAGTAATGAATTATGAGTATCTATCACTAGCAACAAATATATATATATGGTGATTATTAGTCTTAATTTCGTATTCTTCTATCCAACCCTAGGACTATTGGCTCAAAACCATTCTACTCAAATATTTCTCAAGTAGCCATCTCTTTTGTATTTATAAACACATAAATAGGGAACCAAGAACTCTTTGAAAATTAACTGACAAAATATGGTAGCAAATTAATAATGTGACAAAATGTGTTAAAAAGTAAATGGATAAAAGTGATTTGAGTTATTTTGAACTACGGAGAGTTACTGCCTTTAACAGCCAGTTCACAAACTTGACATGCGACAACCCTTGCGTGCGGAATGCTGGAGGAATATTATACTTACTGGCAGAACCCGGGCATAATGTGTGCGTATAATATTTTAAATTGCTTTTCAGCTTTAGACAGAAGAAAGAAAATTATAACGCTATTCCTATTTTTTATAAGTTCAACATAAGTTGACGGCAATAGAATCGGAGGGAACAATGACGGGTGCCATGGCTTGGGAATACGAAGAAATATTCGATAATGCCGAACCTTCTTCTATATTTATTGAATACTCGACCTCATAACGTATAAACAGTGCAAGGATAAATGAATAAGGAACTTTCCAGTCTATTAAAGTAAAAAGGAAAGAAATTGGTTTAAACTTATTTATTAAAGTAGGTATGTATTTTAATGAATAGAAGAAAAAAGAATTGTACTCTGGAAAATGACCAATCCTGTGTAACCTTTGGGATGATTATTATAGTCACCCGGACTGGAACCTGATTACTGATGAAAGTGAAAAGTTTTTCGTGGACTTTGTTCGTTATACAGTTTACTGGTTAACTCTATATCAAATTATTTCGGAGATAGAGAGGAGAACGGACAGACACTTCCATGATATATAGGACACCGCGGATAGTTCTTGGTACCCTCAAACTTCGTTATATTAAAATTATTAGTCTGTACGTGAGAGAGGAATTTATTTGATGTTTAAAACAGACCCCCTAATTAATTATTTTTGCTAAAAAAACTAGTTGTGAAATAAACTGTCTAGTCAAACAAATCTTTCGAAAGACCGCTCGTTAGATTGAGTAGTATGTTATCTGCCATGAGATCACATTGCTTAAAATGTTTTCGATGTTAAATTATAAAATTTGGTCAGTGCTTTCTATTACTCATCGAAAATATTGTCGCACTGCTAAGTTAATATCTTCTTAGGCTGTTCTACTCTCTCTTACTATAAGTTCAAAATCATAACTACGACCTAATGTTCTCTCTCCTATGGTTGCTGTTAAATATAAGTGAGGCCAGTGAGTGGCACATTTAAATAATCTCAGTCATTTCATCACATACTTCCAGTTAGTACCATGTTCGTTATCCTGTACTGTCCGCTATTGGAGGTTCATAAAGGTACTCCTCCAACTGTGCCCTCCGCTCACCACTTCAGTTTTAATGAATCCTATCTCAATGAATCTTAACACATGCATGGTACTTCACGAGGGAGACAGACTTGAATAGCGCCGTAAGGTCCGAGAATTACTCTTTACTATTTTAATAATTATTATATCAAATAATTAGTTTTCCATACCGCTTACGCAGCATATTCTTAGCTGTACATCTTACCTTTATGCAAAACTTCTTAAAGTATTTTACCGCGATTGAGATATTTCCTTTACGTATCCCTTTCTCCATTTATTGATAGCTGCTACATGATATGATATCAGATTTTTACTAAACTTTTCAATATACCCAGCCTGATCGAACGTTTTCGTGTGCATAAAACACGTAGGTACGTTGTTTCAATATTCACATTTTCCTCGGCCACGCTAGTTTTATGTGGCAAATAGAATAACAGTGTAATGAGCGATATTATCCCATTGAATTAGTTTTGATGAATTATTTTCATTTACAATTATAATTTCTATTTTATATGATTTATTTTATTAGTTTTTATCCATGCGTTATAATTATTTGCAAGGGGAAGATTGATGAGGTCACCTGAAGGAAACATGCAGTTACTGTCCCAATATTCAGTTTCCTAGAAATTGGGATCTCTTTTCTGTATAGTGAGTTAATAGTCTCTCCGGTGTTTACACCGCGTTTGCCTTCCGTTCCATCAACGGAGTAAAATATCCCTTCCACCCCCTTCCATCCGCGCACGCGTCATCTTCCTTTTTGCCACCCTGCTCCGGGTGTCATTTTTTTCTGCTCCCGCCCCCCACCGCTCTTTCTTGTCCGCGGGTGGTGACCTGTTTTCGATCCCTAAATATGAGGAGTGTCCTGAAATTGGTTCCCGTCCGACTTCGTGTCATTACCCAATTTTGGAATTGGTACGCTGATATTGTTAGGCCCATTCAAGCTCCGTTGACGTCAAACCAATTCGAATTACGACAGGAGCAGCGCATTAAAATTCATTTTATAGGTAACTTATGCAGCAAAACGGATGTTCTTTTAAGTTTATTTCAAAATCATTAGCTTCTTTTTTTTATTTATTGGGGCATTTGAAAAATGTTTTGATATGCTGTAACTCAGAAATCGACTCTTTCCTGAAAAAAAATATTAGTGAATTTCATGAATTCAAAATCAGAGGAAGTTTATTCATCGTTGACACTGTTAACGAAGTTATTTTATTATAGCAATTCATGAAGTTGTTTATCACGCATGGAAGTTTTTCGACTATAAGATACTATGATTGAATGATTTTTAATCAAAAGGAATTAACTCAGTCCTGGACCGTTGACTTTCGATGTTTAATTATGCCCGTAATTTATCTGATTCTGGGTTTATGCTCTGTTGAAGAGGCATGCATGCGTAAAAAACGATTGTGACTACCTAAATGAATTTGTGCTGCACATTAGCCATCTCACATTTTTTTGCTTTGGTGCAGTGACGTAGCCAGGATTTTGGTTTGGGGGGGGGGCCCTGAAGTTTCTCTTGGTACAATTTTATTCGTTATTGCAGTTTGTTTATGGCTACTTTTTTATATAAAACTGCTTTGTTTTTTGCCTTTTTCCCCTCTTGAACTCTTTTATTTTTCATCCAATATAATACTTGGTAAAACTAAACTAACAAAATGATTTGAAATTTCAGGGGGGGCTGAAGCCCCTCAAGCCCCCCCACTGGCTACGTGCCTGCTTGGTGAGTCGTCGATTGATTCTTTGACTTTTTTATTCGTTAGGTCGTAGGACTTAGGCGACTGGGAATGCTGTTTGTAGTTACGCTGTGAAATTTTAGGAATATGGGAGATTTATTTCGACCGTCAGTTTTATGAAGTCTTGCTAAGTCCTTGTAATGCCATTGCATGAGAAAACGTCTGTAAGGGGTTGGAGTTAGTGTAGATGGAGCTAGGGTACTGAATTACCATCCTTATACCTATGAAACCTCTATCCCTTTATGCGTGCTATGCTCCGTCCGTCGAATGGGACGCCAAACTGTGGACCCCATGACGCCAGTTGCTAAATAGGCTAAAGGCAGCCCCGCGATTCTCTCTAATCTTCATCCATTTCTTATGTAATCCATCCCATTTCTACTATCTTTACTGGTGCAAATGACGTTAGTTATTTCACGCCTTCCCCAAATAACCTATAGAAATTTTATAAATTAACTTCACATAATCGCTCTGCCGCAGGATAAGGCCTTTTTCAGGGCACGAGCGTGGCTGGTTGCAGAGTTTTACGGCGCTGGGTGGGTTTTCTGGGAAACTGGTCTGAGCTCTCTCTATCCAGACTTCTTGGTTCTCTTTTCGTCTGAAGTATTTAACTATTTTTACTATTTAAGACGGCTGTTCCCTTTAACTAAGTAATTCGCGAGGTCATTCATCATATTAGCCTGTGTGTAGTAGCGAGGTCCAGCAAAGATATTGGACCCTGTTGCCTCCTTTGAAGACTCATCTGCGTTAACTTCATTCTTTTTGCCATTTCTCAAAGAAAAAAATGAAATAAGATCAAATTGTTGTAAGGATACGCAACTAACATGGTATGAGGCAGTGGTTGTCAACCTTCCTAATGCCGCGACCCTTTAATACAATTCCCCCTTCCACACAACCCTGTGGTGGCTTGCAGGGTATTTTGTAGATGTAGATGTTGTGGTGACCCCCATAAATATGGAAACCATTCTAAGACCATCGGAAATATGTGTTTTCCGATGGTCTTAGGTGACCCCTGTGAAAGGGTCGTTCGACCCCCAATGGGGTCGCGACCCACAGGTTGAAAACCGCTGGTATAAGGGGTCAAGATATTATATTATTAGATAAAAATATAGACCAATTAATTTTTCTTCTTGCCTGTCATGCGAGTTTCCTACTCTCGTATTTGATGCCTTCATTATTTTTTGATCCCGGTTTTTTTTTTAATGTCTTTTGCAATCCAACAATTCTATCACCTATGAAACATTGCAATCCCGATTTGCAATTACTCATTTATACTTCGTAATATATCCATTATATGAAAATCTCTAATTTAACTCCCATTGCGAAAAGTTTTTTTTGCGTTTAAACGTATGCATTTTTTTACTGGTCATAGTACGTATCAAAGCCAATGCATATGTTTTTTATTTGTAATTTTTATGTGAAGAAGAATGGCCGAATTGTTTGATAAAATTGTTTTTGTAGGATGGAAAGGTTTTTATCCTGAATGACCTCATTAATGCACTTCTCCGCGGTGTAAATTCCCCTTGGAAGGGCTGGCAGTGTCGCTATTTGCGTTTTCCTCGCCCCGCTGCTGACCCAGGAACTCCGCTTTACGTAGCGAGTGCACCAGCGTGAATTCTGGGCACCGCAAGCGCATCCACCTAGCGGCTGCCGTGCGAAACTGTAAACGAGCGATTCCCGCACCCCAATTGCGCCGCGGAAAAAAAGCTTTTCGTGTTTTCCTTTACATACGCCCTCCGAGGAAACCCAGGAAGAGTATGTGTAGAGGGTCCCACCTTATCAATATATTCGTAGCCTGCCTTAAGTCGCTCACCGTCGTCGTGATTGGAGGAACGAAAACGTTTTTACCGTCGCCTTCGCTTGACGTATATCTAAGATAAAGAGAGATTTTGGTATAATATTAAATACTTATTTGATTTGAGGAGGCTCCCTCTGCTCGACTTAGGGGCCACAGAAACAAAAATAGAATGCTTCATTTGCAGGAAATCCTTGAAAACTCTAAAAGATAATTTATAGAACCCCAATTTGGTGAATGTTAAATTAGCCAGTAGAAAGCATTTTTTTTCTTCACGGAATTAGTAAAGCAAATTAAGGTCATTATCCCTGTTTCCTGATTTATCAATGAATCGTTATGGAATGGGAATTAAAAATTCGAAACCGTTAAGTAAAAGTTAATAAGCTACTCCAATGGACGGGTAGAGGCACGACGTCACAGGGCCACGTGACAAAACAAATCGAAGGTATTGTGGGATAGAACACCCCAGAATTGCGGTGGCAATAGTGGGTTATTCTTCGGAATTTGAGTAAATCAGTCTTCAATATCGTTAAAATGATTCAATATTGTATTGTACCACATTGAAATAGGTCTGGCAAAAGTCCGGGAGTATCATTCCACAAGATGCCGAAGGACAAGAATTTATTTTTGCAGTGGGCGATTAAAATTCGCTGGGACGAGAAAAAGTCAAAGATTTCCCCGAACATACGAGTTTGTTCCAGATAGTTTCTACTCTTTGATTACAGGCTAGTTATATCTGGAAGGAATTTCCTGAAAGAGTCTGCAGTTCCGAGTATGTTTAATATCACTTCCCCGAAGAAATCTAAAGTGTTAAAAGTCGCCTGGTGCATACCATGCATGCCCAAGTGTAACTTATTTGCAATTATAATAGTTTCAGCTCGTTATGGGTGTACACTCGGGTGTTTTTCTCAATTTACTGCTAACCCGATGCTGACCAATGCTAACGTGTCAAGTCACATTTGACACCCGAGTGAAAAAGGTCTATTGGTACGTCTTCAATTCAAATGGTATTTTCGGGCAATTAGTAGTATTATTGGCATTTTTTTAAAATAATTGTTTAAAAATACTTGCGACAGGATTTGCCCCTGATGTCCCACGTGAATCATTTCATTTCTCGTTTATTGATAGCTTCATTACCATGAGTATTCTACCATTTGTCTTTTTAGTAAAAACTTCTGTTGATAGTTATTGTGTCCTCATGATTGTGTGTATTTATATACCAATAAAGTTATTGAATTTGCCATGTTGTTCTCTCCTTCCGACCACTTCGTTTCCGGTAAAGTATAATTTCATTCGAATTAATATTTTTAAACTTTAATGTACCTAATTCGGCGCTTAGACCATGGTTTCTTTCGAATATAAATGTGCCAGCATGGCTGAGTTTTCATTCCTATGTACTATAATCGAGTTCTACTAATCCCACTCCGCTCTTACGAAATGACTGATTGTCTTGGAATCAAAGTAGTTAATTGCGAAAATACTACATATACGTGCTACAATGACCGGATTTCGATTAGCAATAAAAAATATATTTTTTTCTTACTCCGATTCGTTTCCGATGCGGCAACTTCGTCGCTCTTTGGACAGTTCTCTAACTAAGAGGAGGGAGGCATTCTTTTTTCCGTAATTGGCTGATATTTTTGTCTCCGGTGACCCATGGGTGACTGGAAAAAAATGAAACTCTCTTCTATTTCTTCCGCATCACTGCCAGTCCTCGCGATCCACAGCGTGGCGTGAATCGTTCCGCGCGAGGCATGCGATCCCCGTCTCTAGAGTCCGGGTGAAGTTCCGGGCTTCCGTTGGCATCGCTGCCTCCTCGTCAAATAGTTTCGGCGGTGCACGCGAAAATCGGATTTCGTTCGTCGAGTATCTTGTGTAGCCCGGAGCCTTTCGAGATCGGTTTGGAGAAAGGTTTATGTTTTCACTCGATATTTTCACGTCCTAAGATATTTATAGACGTAGGTCAAATAAATTCCCGCTAACGTTAATATTTACAGAAAACATGAAGTACCTGCATAACGTGGAATGGGACCAAAAATTGTAATTAATAAATCCTTTGGTTGTAATATCTTTTTTAAATTAAAATAATTTTTGTTTCCAAAAACTACTCATTTGTGAGCATTTAATGTGCCGAGGAAGTTGGTTTTGAATTTTTTTGTTCATGTTGAACAATTATAACTTTGTACTGTTTTCACACTTATTTTATTGGCCGACCAAGGTTTCAACACATCAGTGTCTTTATCATGACTTTGATAATGACGCTAGTTTTTTGACACTGTGGTCGCCCAATAAAATAAATATGAAACGTTATAATATTTCATCTTGAACGTTAGCGATATTCAAGAAGTGACGTCTCAAGTTACTTCTGAAAGTTATGAGTTATGAGAGGACCGCATCAGCGAAGAGAAAGGACTTGTGGTGAGCGTGAATGGTGTTTCTTGTTCTGGTGCAATGCTCGCCATGCATAAAATTCGACTAAAAATACGCGGCTGAAAGGTTAGTGTTTAAATGTAATGAGGGATGAATAAAGTTAGCTCTATCGAAAGGAAAACCAATGAGGTGTGAAAAATAAGGTAGGGGAGGAAAAATGGACGATGGGAGATATTCTAAGGAGGCAGAAAATTTTGGGTAGAAGACGCACTGAGTGGTCAAGACGATAGAAGGGGTAATAGATGGAGGAAAGTTAGGCTAGTATGGGAGAGGAAGAATAAGATTAGGAATTTTTGGCGATGTGAAGGTAGGCGATGAACACGAAGATTTTCAAATATTGTAACTTTGGAAAAGCAATTGGTTGTTATAAAGGAAACTTTCGAGAAGATTTCATCGTGCTCGGTAAAATTATTGATAGGACATTCCCAGCAATTTATTTGTTTGAATACAAGTGATAGACTGCATTCGTATCACAAAAAAACGGATGGTGAAGAGAAGTGTATTGTTAAACACATCCGTGCAATAATTCCTTCTTCCCGCGTACAGTTGACGACTGCAAGAAGAACTGGGTACTAATCTTCCAAATCACTCCTCTCTTCTCGTCATTTCCTTGTCCCAATCCCTTTTTTCTATTCTATCCCTAATATCACTACAGGTGTTCAAACATCTACTGCCATATGCCCTCGATGCGGCTCGCAGAGTTTTACTCTTTAGTAGATGAAGTTCCGGGCGTTCATTTGCACCGTTGCCGCCGTCGAATAGTTTTGGGCATGCCCGCGGAAATCGGATTTCATTCTTCCGAGTATCGCTCGCCTACTCGGCGAGCTGGAGGAAGGGGTGGTTGTATTATCATCCCTGGAAGAGGACGGGGGACGAATCAAAGTCTCTCCCCTACCACACACTCCCCCTTTGCCTCCGCGAGCTGAGCGGGCGTGACCGCGTTGCACCCAGGCGCGGAAGTGTCACACGCCGGGCGGGTGCAGAAGCGGAGTTTGAGGGGGAGTGTGGAAGCGAGGGTGGGCTCGTATGTTGAGTGTGTGTGTGTGACAGGGATGCAGGTCGAGTGGCACGGAGTCGATAATCTCCGCGAGCGAGAGAAGGGACGCGGAGAGCACTGAGCGACATACCTCCGCCGGATCTCATTCTCTTTCCTCCTCCTTACTTTTGGTTGTTGGCGTCAGTGGGGCAAAGGTAGGGGCAGCCTGTTCCTATTCCAAGACTCCTTGATTTTGGTTCTGTGGCTGTGTAGAGCATAAATGGTAGCATAATCATTGGGCAGGTGTTATTGCTTTGGGTTCTTAATTGTGTTTTCGTGGCAGAGATTTATGGCATTGTTAGTCTCTACGCTTTTTTGTGTGAAATGAAATATATATGTGGGTTGGCAAAAATATGAATTTTTTCTCAATGCCGGCAAAATTAGCCCTAAGACGCTTGAAAATTAAAGAAACTCAAGTATTTTTAACTCTCAATTTTCCTTATCACGTTCTAGGGCTTGTACAGCGGCCATTTTCATGGTACTTTTTAGTAAATAAAATTAATTTTTCTCGAAATTCTGGGATTGGTTTCATTTGTACATGTAAAATTTCCATAAATTTAAGACTAGGCACAATTTTGTTTAGATCTCGTGTAGTAACATCAAGGCAGTATTACTAAAATTACCTTGATTCGGTGTTGATCTTATTGTTAATAACTTTTGGAAGCACGAAAATTGCACTAAACAATTCTGCTGTGGTTACACTTACAGAAAAGGAGTCTTAATACTGATTGATTATTGCAATTTCCATATTCTGTAGAAGTTACCTCGGTTCTAAGATGTTTGAAATTTTAAAATAAAGGTGTTTGCTTTTTTACGTGAAGAAAGCAAGAGATTATATTGAGCTCCAACGATAGAGATGCAGAAGAGTTGGGAAACATTGGGAAGAGAGGAAGTAATGCTGGAAAATCGGAGATAGTGCAAAACGTGGATGAAAGTTGATAGAGCAAGGTAGAGAGATGTATAACACTGGATGGGAGAATATTCAAGTGGGAGGATGTTGGAAGTAGAGGGGTATTCTGGGCGATGTATTGATGGCGGGAAACGGTGAGTACCTAGATTAAAAGAATACAATTGTTATAAAAAATGTATTTCTATTGTTCAGAAATTCATCAAAATGTCTGTAAGAATGTAATATAGTTTCAAGGTACCGTTCAAAATCCTCCTTTACAGAGTAGGCAATCCATTATGACATTATATACGATTTAAAAAAATTTATTTGTTTTCTTGGTAATGCCGTTGTAGAAAGCTCAGGTTTATCGATTTTAACCTCAATGTTACGCTGTTGGAATGCGCCGAGGTTTTCCAATAGCACTTGCTGATTCATTTCCATTGGCTAGAGTGCAATCGTTTTAGTACTTCATTCTTTCAATACGATATGCTTGGCTTTCGAGTCCATTTCAAATGCATAAAATTGTTTCGAAATAAGCTTTTTATTTGAGGTTTGAATATGAGTAAATATTAAATGCAATGTTATTAGTTTGCAGTAAAGATAAGCAGGACATGTTTGAATAACTCGTAGCTATCTTTAATTATCAATTACTATGGGGAAATTCCTTTTTAAATTTTATGGACAATTTTTAAAATTTCGTTTTCATTAATAAGCCAATTTCTTAAGTTCACTGGAAACCTCTTTCAACGTTTAGGTCTAGGTTTATAATGTGTCTTACATTTATTGCAAGATGGCTGATGCTAACTAAGAGTTCGTGGAAGTACATTACATCCTTAAACATTACCTACTTAGTTGACGTTAGTGAGTAAGTTACCCTCGTTGACGTTAGCGTTGACGTTAGCGTTATCGTTGGGAGAACGTATTTAGCTGAGAAAATATTTGACCTGACTAGGCCTTGATAAACCAAAACTCGGCTGAGCTTCACAGTGAGGCACGTCATTTCATTGTGTCACAGGTTATTTCAATTTCCTTTTTTAAATACCTCTTGACACGCGTGTATTTAGACTTTCGTGGTATTACTGCAGGTTAATGAAAGAGAATAGAAACCGCGATTGGTTTTGCTATGCTGTTTTTCTTAAGAGGATGTAATCATGTTGAAATCGTTTTGATGTGAATGCGAGTGAACATATTATGGTTCGTTCTCGGTGTCATGTAAGGTTTTGCTCGGACCAATGTTTGTGTACTTTCGAGGGCCTCGTGTGCGAAAACTATAAGGATTACAGAATATCTAAAACTATGACTGGATAGCCCGTTTCGTCGACTACCGGAAATGGTTTGTCGCAAGCGGGGGCGGGGGGGTTGCGAGGTGACGTCACAGCGCTGCGCGTGGGGGTCTAAATTTGGGCTTGTGTGGGCACGGCGCGCGCTCAGTTCAGTTGTATCTCTGGAACGAGTTGGTCGATATTAGTGATCGAGGTGTCTACGTAGAACTGAGAACGTGAGTTAGAAGTTAATAACATAATAAATATAAAATTAAAGTTGTAAAGCAGAAAATATTAGTTACCATTGACCAATTGTTCATAGGTTAGCCATTTGTACTAATTATTTCGATGAATAAATGTTATGCATAGTGTAATTTTCTTTCTTTCATTTTAACTTTCTTTCTGATAAACAAAACAAAAGAATCTCCCATTAACGAGAGTAACTTATGTAATTTCGCATTCACGAAATAAATATCCGACGGGAGTATCAAGAATACTCCCATGTATTTTTTTTCCCGAAGTTGAATGTGCGTATGCGAATGGAAGTGTGGTAGAGGAAGAGAAAAAATCCTCGCGGCGGATATTATAAGCTGTTTGAAATGCACTTGTGGGTGATGATCATAAATGGCATCCGGAGGGTGATGGAAATATCTTCCACCGCATTTCATGGAGGGCGCAGGTAGAGGGTCTCAATGAAGTCTTTCTGGTGTAATTATTTTATAGCTATTGGCTAAGATAACCTTTGGAGTACCTTTTCATCGGAGTAATAGAGGAAAGGAATAAAGACAGTTTGATACCCTCGTTTTTATCTGAAAGCATTTCAGAAGGAATTACTATTTTAATTATATTGGTAATAACATTGATATCACCCATTCTTCCCGCAGACACTAAAATTAAATTTTTAGTATCTGAGAAGGATGTCAGAAGAAAATACTGTTTTTGTTTTCAATGACAATGGGATAAATATCTCCTCACCGCCTCGCAACTTCACTAAAATTTTAAGAAAGCCATATTTCGTGTTGGTAATTTATTTATTTTATCTCCATTTCTCTAAGGCCAATTAAAATATATAAATGCTTGTACATGTGCCACTCCTAATCCCGCATGAGATTGGACATGATTAAGCTCATAATCTCTCAAATATTGCTAAAACATCGAAACTGTTCGTGTGCTAATGAAATGTCTTTTATAAGAAAAACTGATAACTCTTTATTCATCTTTACGGAACACTTTCACCATACCAGCCTCGAATCTTTATCAGTTTTATATGGACTGAATGAAGGCTTCAGTCAAATTTCTGGACATTAGGTTTTTATGCCGCTGAGGAATTGACGTTTGTATTATCGGTACACCCACGAGTACAAACAATTTCATACTTGTGTAGTTGTTGAGCTCGAAGTTATAAGAACCTCCGCACTTGAAGTAGTTACGTGATGCTATAAAAGTCTTACTCACTACTTCTGACTAATCCGATACATTACGGCAGGGAGGCGCTTTAATTATGGGTTGACAAGTCAGGTGCCATGTAATTCGCGTACCGTGATAGTGATAGTCTCATTCAATTACAGCGTCGTGACGCACCGGGAAACCGGTAGGGAATGAATGGTATGGACATCGGGTGGGCGGTCTCCTGTGCGTGGAAGTGGAACGAATTGGGCGCTGCACTTACCGTCAAGCTTTGCCGTCGTCCTCCGGTAAAGCGCATGACTAGTATTTTTTCATTCCTCTTAGGAGATTGGAAGAAGAATTAATTTTCTCTCTCGGCATGGATCTGCCCACCGTTACTTCCCGCCGTTCCCGGAATTAAAGCCTCCGAAGCGAATAGCGGAGACAGGATTTCCCCCCGGCCGGATTGTGTCGTCATGAGCGGCTCGTATCGACGAATTATTCATGGGGAATCCGATCTCTCCCCCTGTAGAGTACGTTTGAGCGAGCTCCCTCGGTTTGACCGGATATCGTTCGATATTTTTGATTTTCGAATAATCGAAAGAGTACTTTGGCGCAGAAAAGCTTAGGCCTGCACGTGTGTGCCCCAGCTTTCGAATCGACTGATAGGCACACGAGGTGAGCGTGGGCGACCCACAGGCACGTCAATGTAAAATAAGGTCAGTATTAAGTTGGTAGGATTTAAATACTAGGCTACACTGGCAACTAAAGTCATGTTGCACTTCTCATGGATCAATTATCTGCCGAAAATTCCGTTGCAAAAAATCTAATAGTTCTGAGTGTACCGTGAGAAAATTAAAATCGTTATCTCGTTATCACAAAGAGATCGTTGACTTGTAGGTTAAAAAATTAGATCTAAGTAACTTATAAAAAATGGTATTCACATTTTTTAATGTGACACAGAGGAGATTATTTTAACCCCGCACTATATGTCTCAGAAGCAACAGAAGAGGAGAGGTTCACTGTTGAGCAGATTGGTACAAATATTCCTTCTTCCCATGCACTAAAGCAAAACAGCCTGACCCTAGGACGCTCCGTCAAAGCTAATGTTGTAATTCCTACTAATTTTCTAATCTTTGTTTCCCATTTATACCTCCCTTTTCACTCTTTGGTGAATTATAGAGCAGTATGTTGTCGTGGAGTAATTTAATAAAATTATGAGAACGTGGAAAAGCCAGTTTTTCTGTAAGTGCTTAAAACCTGCAGGGCATCCGCATGCTATTCACCCAGAATCTGTCCTAGGTTCATCTTAATGCGTGCCTGATCCTCTTGCGTGCAATCCGAAATATATCCATAAGGTGTCTCACAGTCAATGGGAGAGTCGTAATCGTACCTGGATGTTATATTTCTGTAAAAGAAGATACAAGTGGTTCGGGGCACTTCACATGTTTCAGAGGTGCTCCTGTCTTTCGTATAATGTGAGTTACTCGCTTGGAAATGGTTACCTTGGCATCGACCAAAAATTACGTCAGATTGTTTTTGACCAAATCGCCCGCACCAACTATTCTTAAGCTCCGTCTTGTTGTAGTTGACCCCCTTCGAGTATGCCTCCGATAGGTGTAATCATTTGGCAGAAAATTACCATCCCAGGTATAATTAAAATTCGCTTGCCTTTCCTTGCGGACCTCTTGGCGCATTAAGGTCTTCCCCGTGTCGCCTGCTCCCAGAAGAAGAGGATTTCTCTCTAAGCGTCGTTTGAGGGAGGGGATAATGAAATGACTCGGATTTTCTCCTCGAATCGTCTTTTCACCCTGGTAATGACTCGTTACGATTTCTCTATTCGTCTGAGAGAAAATACATAATTGTATTTGTTTAATTTATTTCCTTTAATATACTGTAATGGATAATTCGAACTAATGTATAATTTACCAACATTATTTTATTTCCTCGGTCTCTCATTATTTATCCCAGTTATAGGTGCTAAGTACTGAGCTTCTTACCCATGTTAGTTTTTGTCGCACGGTTGTAATTTGCTTAGTGCTGTATGCTTGTATCGCGTTTATTCGAGGCTCACTGAAAGCGCGGAGAGGCAGATGACTGCCAGCAACAATGGCCTGTGCCCTCGAAAGTGGACATTCTACTCCCGTAGAATATAAGCACGTCCCTTTTAAATCTAGTATGGCGTGATGTTTGAGTTATGGAATCGCATTGTGTTGTAAATTGCATTTCGTGACAATGCCCATGTATTTGCATTGCTATACAAATGGAGGGCGTCGCATTCAGCGCATGTTACATTTTACGTGAGTTTAGGCCCTGTGTTACATTTCTCTCTGAAGCGATCTCAGAATGAAAATATTACAACACGTGTTTCATATCTTGTTTTACGTTCATTCGATGCTAGAAAATTTATGTCGAGTTTGTTGCTATTTTCGAAAATATATTAATGGACAGCCAACTAATACACTCAGGAAAAATTACAGATCTACGAACACGAAGCGGTCAAGGAAAGCTATCTCTCAGGCGATTTCGCACAAGAAATATCGTTAATTTTATGCTTACTGCTCAATATGTGATAATGGTCGTCTTTTCACATAAGAAAATGGCAACGAGCCTCACAATGTGCTGGCATTTGGCTTTTTGGCTGGATGATTTGAATACAGTTCAGCCCGAGGCGGATTTACGCGACGAATTTCCATAATTCAACGCTGTAAAAGTATGTAATTAATTCATCGGCTGGGATTCTCACTGGCGCATCGCAATCATTCCCGGAAAGTCAGTCGCCGACAGCTTCTTTGCCTCTCATCTCATTGATCTTTCCGTTGAAATGAAATGCTTAAATGACTCACTTAGGTTGAGTCGTCCTTGATCATCAACCCAGAGTACTCGTATAAATCTTATTCTTGATAAAGTTTCCCTTTCCCATCTGCTCCATGTTGAACATATAACGGCATCATCTGCGAGTGTGTATGACCTCGCAAAATATGGGGACTGATGATGAAAGATAGCTTCGTTCACGCTCGATAACCGTATCTGTAATCATATCCGCTAGGACATTTTCAAAAATATCTATGTAAAAAGGATTAAACAGATGAGATATATGTAGAATTTAAGTGTTAGCGATATGTTATTTGCATTTTTGGGTAGATAGACGTCACTATGTGGTGTCAGAGGAGGTGGTGGAGGTCTCTGGTTCATGCCGTGGTATCTAGCGATTGTGATCCAGAGTCGGAAACAAAAATCCAAGTTTTTATTTCCATTTCCTTTTGGGCTTATATTAACAATTTACAACATGTGGATGTACAATGTACACTAAAACCATCTACAATTGCGCGTTAATTTGCAATAAAATTGACATACAGTGAAAAATAGTTAATCTCTCGTTATCGATTTCAAGCTATTGCTCGTTGACCTCATTCGGTATCTCCCCACGCAACATTCACGATTACAATATAAACAGCGAAACAGTAATCCACCAAAACAAATCTCTATTTAAATCCCTTCCCTCTCCGAATACCGTTTATGTTTTGTCAACCTTTTTCCTGGTTGGTGTCCCAACTCCCTTTGCCAAAATATGTTGCGACCATAGCGTTACTAAGCTTTCAGTTCACCGGCGCTGTGATCACGTTACAAAGTGGCGCATCGTCGCCAGATTGCAGTTTGGCTATTTACTCATGGTTTGGAGTCCTTACATTGCTGGACTGGATGTGTTTCTAAGGGACGGTTTCATAATCATAATGGTTAAATATTTTCTCGGTATTAAAACCGAAGTTTTTACGCTCTCCCATTGATAACGCCGACAGTCTGATGTAATATGCACAACCCAACCTCTCTTTAAACATCGAGTTTACGAAAAGGCTTCGTCATCGTTAGGTTAACGTTTATGAGACATTATAAAACCGAGTTTTTAGCTGTCAAGGAAGTTTTTGGTATGCCTATATCTTTTGCGGCTTAAGAAATGTAATAGAAGGGCTATGTGCTATTTTATTGAAAACTAGCAGAGGAACCCGGCTTTGCACGGGAAGCTGCTAATTTATTGCGGCTAAAATAAAGCTTTTGCGTGACATGAAATTTGATGTTTAATTCCGAGAAAATTTTAAGCAGCATATTCTGTAGATATTATATGAAGAGTAAAAACAAATGGTACAAAAAACCTATGGTATGCTATTTGGTAAGATTATTACAATCTGGGTCCAGAAATAATGCTCAATAATATTTATAAGGTCAAGATGTTGCCCGTCGAATTTCAGCGGGAGAAGTCATTTACCTGTACATATGACTATAAGAATCAATGTGACGTGCTAAATGCAGGTACTATATATCAGCCATTAATCACACGTGGGGTATACGGAGGGAAAAATGCCCCTAGTGAATTCTCACTTAAATTCGCTACTATGCATTGATAATATTATAAATGATTTACAATATGTATGTGCATGAATTATGTTGGCGTAAAACTCAAAAACGAAATGTAGTCCATGCATAGATAACTGGCTACTCTTCATGTAGCTGATGATCTCCGGTTCGACCCCTTTTCGTTGGATTTTCTCCGAAAAAATAAATGTTCCTACGTAATATCATTTTAAGTTCTAATTCCCAGAATATTTTATGGCATATTCAACAGACATTCCAGAAGCAGAAAAATGCCAAATTTACTTTTTTGTAATGTGATTACATACTTCGGACATAAATAGTGCTAATAAGGGCGAGATTAGGGTGCTCGTTAAAATTCAAGTGGAGAGAGAAAACATGAAAGCCGTTGTATGTGATTATAAGAATCAATGTGACGTACTAATTGCAGATACTCTGTAAAAGCCGTTAAACGCGAAAAAAGAGATCGAGGTAAAAAATACCTCAACTGAAATCTTACTGAAATTTGCTTTAACTATTTATTCAGTATAACGTAAGCCGTAAAAGGCCCGTGAGAAATTTCCCTTTCATAGCCATTAATCAGGTTGCCAAGGAAATGTGCTATCGTAGAAATAGGAGAAAAGTTGATAATTTTGAAATCGGAAACCTAATTTTTAATTAAAAATGAAACGTAAAACATTTAATACAATAATTAAATACATCGTTCTTACAGCCTTCCGATAGGGAATATTTCAATCCTATATCGTGAGTACAAGTTATTTAAAAAAGCAACAAAACCAACCTCTGCACTGACTCCATTGCTTTTCTTATGGAAGTAAAATTTAGGGGCCCGTTCAGGGGCCCATGGGTCTCTGAGGAAATTTTAATATAGCCTATCTTCGTCCCAGTGCACTGAAATATCCGCATGCCAAATTTCGAAGTAATCGGTTCAGCCGTTTTTGCGTGATTGAGTAACGGACGCACCATCATATTTTCATATGTTAGTATATGATTGACATCATTCTAATTATTTACTCAATCTAGCTGCCCTAAATATTTCACTTCAGATAATGTTCGCTATTTAACTGAGGCCTGAAATAATTCCGTAAATTCTTGTTTTTGTTGCTCCACTTGCTCCTTATTTTGTTTTCGAGCTATGAACGTCATTCAAGAGTGAAGGTTCTGTTGGCAGTTCTTTAGCAGCTTTATTCAATATTAGTGTACTTCTAAGATGAGAGTCATTTGTTGTAGAGTGACTAATTGCGTCTCATTTCTCATTTTTACCAGGAAAATGATTTGTCGACTTTTTAATATGTGATTGTATTAAGTAATCATCCAATATTATGTGCTCTTCTTTTGTTTTCTCACGTATTAGGGTGAAATAAATTCTTATAAAAATAATCAGTGTGAAGTCTTTACTCTTCCCAAATGCCTGAGAAACAAATATATATTTAGTCTGTAACTCGAGCAAGTTCTGACTTCACCTTGGTACTTGAGCTGGTAATAGTTCGAGCGTGCAGCTTTGTAACTTTATCATTGTGGCGGCTCGTAGGCTGGAAAGTATGCAAAGATGAATATTTTTATACGTCTCTCTCTCTCTCTCTCTCTCTAAAATATTGATTATTGCCGAAATTTTATATTATCACCAAAATTAAAAATGACCATTTTCTATACTGAATTTATGCTGGCATAAAAATTCCCGTTGAATGAACTCTTGGGGGATTGGTGCTAAAATGCAGATATGATTCATATCGTTTCAAAAAATGACCAGTGTGATATCATACTAATATATAAAAATTGAATGGTGTCTGTCTGTCTGTTGCTCAATCACGCAAACACTACTGAACCGATTGAGCTGAAATTTTGTATGTAGTTAGACAATGTACCGGGATGAAACATAGGCTATATTAAAAATCTGTCAGGGCCCCCAAAGGACCCCCTGGGGGTCCATTGTGGTCCATGCTAAGCATTGGATTTGGTGCAGTGGTTTTATTTTTTGCTTTTAAAAATTACTTTCACTCATGATAGAGGGCTGGAATTTCTTTTATCGGATGGCTGAATAAATGAAGTTTCTAATTCTTTCAATCGATTTTCTTTTACGCTTCGTAATTCTCTGAAAATTATGTTTATAGCTGAAAAATCTCACAATTTTCTCTGAAATCAACAATAGCATATTTCCTTGACAACCAAAAATTTGATTTTCAAAGGATATTCACGCATCTGGCATTTAACTTTTCCTGCCGGCCCATGATAGCACGTAGAAAGAAAATTTGTATAAGAAGGGCCCAGAGCCCCAAGGGCCCCATAATAGATTGCTTTGGAGGGTAAGTAATCGATAAATTCAATGCATATTTACAACAAGTATACTCTTCAATGTCTATTCTCAAAGTAGCTCTCATAGGGGAACTGCATGCATATGAGAGAACACCTACGTAGTAAACGATATACATAAAGGAATTAAACGTGGAAGAATATTTACGTGCAGCGAATAATAATGTTAATAATTCCTCCGTTGCTACAACAAATACGGCGTCGTTTATTATATTTTAATACTCAGATGAATTACACGTAGTGGAACCGTCTGCCTCTCATTACGATTGCGAACTGTTTTTTAGACCAATTCCCACATAAACTTTACGAGTTATTTATATATACTTAAACGTGTTAAAATGCAGTTTACTTACATTCACCTAATCATCGAGTTGCCTATTCGAGTCTCTCACTTGCCTCTGTGTTTCCCCTCCTTGGACTTAAAAATATATCCATAAACATGCCTTATAGAATAAAGGGTAACCTTTTGAAAAAATTTTCTAAAGCATGAGGAATGTCTTCTTTGCGAGAAAATGAGTCCTTGCATGAAAAACGACAAAGGTTAACCTTGGATGCTCAAAGACATGCCTACCAGCAATCTCATGATAATCTCCCCGTGGTGTTTCTCGGATTACGCTAAGAACCGCACAAATGTCATCCTAACCAAACCTACTGACGGGTAACCAGCTAAAAATCTGGTTCAAATATTGAGTAATTTGTTTCAAAACTTCAATCTGTTTTAAGATGGCGGAAATTATAATTGCGCCACTACATGCTTCTTACCCACAAGAAGAACGGATATTCTGCGTAATGGACGTCATCGGTGGAAAATTGGCAAGTGCACTAAGACTGATCACCATAGATTTTTAATTTTGTAACCAATGATTATGATTTAGGAAACAATGAATATAGCGTTTATGCCAATGCCACCCAAAATGTCAAAGGCATAGTCCGGGTATTGAAGGATTCATAGGACAAATAAACATCGCTGTTATTGAAAATGCTCCTTTTGACGTAGTCAACCGCTGGATTATACTCTACTATCCTATCCTGATTAAGATACTCAACGCACATATTAACGGTTAATGGCGGAACTCAATTAAGTCATTGAATGCAAATATATTTATGTACACAAGGGAAGTGATAAAGCTGTTATTCACTCAGAAGACGGCTCAAGAGAACTTGAGGGACGAGGTCACTATCTATCAACCTAGGTGCTATTTATTAAGTAGTAATGAGTCTTCGTGGCCCATTATTGGGTTTTCCCGTGTATTAAAGAGGATAAACAATCACTCAACTCTCCTTGCACGAAATGGAAAATGAACGAATTACAACGATCACAACAAATAAGATAGGATACGAACACCTCAAATGATTACGCTGACAGTATTCTTCAGGTTTTGTGGTTTTCTTCTAAAATAAGTTCAATGTTTTTCACATGCGTTGAAGTTCAACGGGTACCTTCAGCTAGTAAAGGATAAATTAATTTTGAGGAAGCAGTTGAAGATCATGAGTAGTTATGGCATAAAGGATTATCAAGAACCGGTGTACAGGAGTCGTAGAAACAAGATTGTTCAAAGTAATACATAAATGCTTCAGAAACAATAGAGGAATGCAAAAATATGTCAGTGTGGAAGCATTTGTGATGCAGTACCACCATTTCTTGGTCCATCATTGGCAGTAATTTATTTTGTTTACACCTACCTCGAAAGGGTACGCGTGTTGATTTTTTTATGTAAAGGTGACCAACTAAAAAGATCTTCTTTTAAGAAGCGAAACGGTTGGCTGCTTCGAAATCACTTCTATCCCCAGCAACCTCAGAAGTAATTCCCATTTGGGATTTCGCAGTTGTAAAACCATCAGATTCATTCCGAAAATTATGGCTCACTGTTGAGGAAATTGGTATATCTTTTTCTCATGAACAATTTATGACTGGATCCGCAGCAACTGGAGAGAGACAGAGGAAGAGAGAGAGAGAGGAGCACTATTCTACCTACAAAAACACCTCACTTTTCGTCCATTCCTACTGTATCTTTTTCTTACTCCCCTCCCTTTATCATGGTTGGTGTCCTAACACGCCCCTCCAAAAGCCCCTCCTGCGGGTCGCAAAGAACTATGTGGATGTGTATCTTTTTGTAGGAATTGGTGTCATACACATCCTCCACTAGACGTCACAATGTGATGTCACATGAGCATCGCGGGCACCGCGGCATCGCACGGCCCGGCCCCAATCTCGAAAGCGAGCGTCCAAGTATTTATTTATATTGCGAGTGCGGTGAAAGACCTGAGAATTGAAAATAAAAGAGTATCGTGGAGCGCAGCGGACCGTCCAGTCCATTATTCCCGCGCAAAAAGAGAGCGGAGCGGAGGAATAGGGCAGGGGGTGTTAGTGAGAGAGACGCGTCCGAAGTAGGGAAGGAAGGGTTTTGTGATTACGAACTGTAGGGTGGGGAGGAGGTTGGCAGGGGGTGAGGGTGTGGAGGGGGTCTGAAGATGGAGAAGATGAAGGCCGGTCGATACTGACCTCGTTCTTTCGGGCCCCCAGGCTTTGAGGAAGGGATGGAAGGGTTCGGGGTCTGTGGGGGCGGGCACAAAATACACAGCGGGGGCGGACTGGAGAAGAAAGGGGTGGGAGGCAGGGGTTGGTTCCCCGCTACGATGCTGGAAGGGGGTTAACCCGCTCCCACGGGTCGCAACCCCGCGTATAAGCCCCCGCGCAGGGGTGTGTGACATCGCGATGCTTTCATTGCGATATCGTTGTGAATTCAATATCGAACTGAGACATTGTGATTTATAAACATAAAGGTCGATGTGTAATACTGTAGATTATATATGCTAAATGCGATATTTTGCAAAGTTAATGCGATGCGGTGATATGTCATAAAATTTTAAAGTCTTAGTATACTTTCGCGGATATTTTTATCCAGTAGATACGCCGATGATAATAAGACTAGTAGTAACTAGAAAAAAATTTAGGAAATACGCAATATTTTCTTACAGTCTGCCTGAATAACCGATGATATGCGAAGGTCAATATTATACGGTGTAAACGCAAATTGTGATATTTTGTGAAAGACATTGATGATCTGCCATGTTGTGGATAAATGTAAGATGTGGCCTATCCGCGGCACGATGCTGATAAACGGACTGCATTCAATATTCTGATTCTGGTAATAACGATGATCTGAATGACCTGAAACTCATCCTACCCCCCTCAACCCTTATCTCTTCTCTCTTTTCCCCTAGAATGCTCCCACTATGAATGCGATATATGATATTATGCCACAGTGCGTTTTTATGTGACACACTACGTACGAGTTATTGCGTTGTAGAGCTTCGTAATTTTTCGATAATCATCTTAGACACTCCACCATATCCGAATTCCACTTTTGGGTCCTTAAAAAAGTCGTGCCGATGATTTCTACAACCGCGGGAATTCTTCTCCAACTTTTCCTTCTCATAAATATACTTTATTTTTCTTTAAGTTTCCCACAGGATTTTACATTCACACTGTTTGTAATGTTTTCGGCTTTTTTGTGTTTATTATTTTTGAAGTAATAATATTTTACGTTTCGCGTCCTGTGCTGGGCACTTTGTCAGGAATTCATATTTTTCCAATATTAATTCCTCTTCTTTACCTCTGTCTCCCGCGTTTGCGCGGCGTTCTCCTATCCATAACCAACTTTTTGCTGATAAGTATAGTGTGATATTTGCGGAATTTAGGCGTAAATGGAATATCCTTCCTTTGAATTGCAACGACTGTGTGGATGTTAATTCGAAATTCAAACCTGCCTTTTATATCTGTATTAAAATATTAGAGAGACAAAATTATTCTTAACTAGTGAACATTAATTTTAACATTCTTGAGTCGGGGAATATTCTATATGTAGCTAGATTCGAAGTTATGTGTTAAAGTAGCATACATTAGGATAAGTCTCTTCTCCGTTGTACTGTTCAGATTCATGCGATGATATCGCATTAATCCCGACCTCGCACCGCCCTACCCCCACGCCTCGTCCGTCCCCTCCCTAAGCGTACCCTTGGTCCGGAACTTCCAACTCATTCCGCCCGCTACCTCTTAAGCGTCGTCTCCGCACCCTATACTTCCTGAAATGCATACCCGGTGCATCCCTTGGTGACTCCTTACATCCCTACCTCCTTCCCCAGGAGAGAGAGAGAATCTGGGTTAGTGGGACTCCGTGTGCCGGCGCAACAGCCGCCGGGAGATGCCTCCCTCCCCGCCCCCTTCGCCCACTCCCCACTCCGCCCTCCTGCTTCCCCGAGTCTCCCACCTCGGCTGCCTTGTGCGTCCTCTGCGATGGAGGGGTCGGAGAGAGCTCGGGGAGTGCGCAACCCCCCTACTGCTGGAAGCCGTGAGCGCTTTTAAAAGGGGTATTAACGTTTGCTCGGAGTCTCCCGTAGTAGGGGCTGGTCGGGGATTGTTTCCGCGATGTACTGCGATGTATCGACCGCGATGTTCACGAGGTATCGTGGGTGATGTGGAATAAGGGCATAGAAGTGATAAGGCCTTTGTACACGATTTATGTACCTACGTGGGTTCATGCGTAAACACTTGCGAGAACAAGTACGCAGATAGAACTAATTGTTGGCGACGTAACTTAGTGGAATCGGCACATTTCTTATCGAGAGGATAAAGATATACTTCGTAATTTTCCACACTTAATTATTCTGACCTGGGGCGCGATCAAGGTTCTTCATAACGCTCACGCTCGCGTTATCGTTATTTTTCAATTGTGCTCATGAGAGGAAAAATATGAAGTGAGTTCTCATGTCAGGAACTGTGAGCATTTCCCTTCTAGAATGTGTTGCGTTTTGGATAGCGATAACGACAATGTAAAAGAAAGAATCGTGATCCCACACCTGACCGGTTTCGATGGTTTCACAACATCGTAAAAAAGTAGGTTGACCTACCATTGATTATAATTGTGGAAAATTGCGAGGTATTCATTTACCCTCTCGTTAAGTAACTAACGCAGAATAACAACCTGCTATTATGTGAACTTGACTTCGCGAATTTGCTCAAAAATTGACATGCTCTTTCGATGCGATTTTGATGGAACATTTGTTCTCGCATCTGATTACACAAGCACATTCATCGTGTTAACAACCCTCTACAGATGGTGGGAAAAGAAAGGAAGTTGATGGCCGAGAGTCGGAGGGGGCAGCAAAAGTTAAACGAGGGTGCGTTAGAGATATGTATCGGGCGAGATTACAAATATTACCGACATATCGTGTGTTTTGTGAGGCAGTATGAGAGAGTGTAGAAAAGGTAAGGGAATTGTTGGCGGAAAATGGATGAAGCACTAAAAGTGGATGTAGATGCGATATTACGATCTATCGTCCGCGTTGCGCAATGTTAACGAGGTAGTTTGGGTGGAGAGGAAGACAAGACGAGTAATTATAAGAGATGGTATGGAAGGAAAAGAAATTGGTGGAAGAGATTCGGAAGAGGGAGATAAATTTGACGGAGCACCTACTTATTGAAACGGAATGGCATGTTGAAGAGGGTGACAGATGGGAAAATGTGGGTAAGCGCGGCAGATGAAGGATTTTTGAATTTTTTATAGGAGAAGGAATTTTAGACGAAATGAAGGTAAGTCTATGAGTCAAAAAGTATACAGATGTTATGGAAGGCTTACTGACGGGCAAATAGATGGCCATGCTTGATTATAATCACGTAACCGTTGCGGAAGTTAAGTTTTTGCCATGCAATGAGCCAAGCTATCACAATGCATGCATTGACAGAATTCCCATTGACATCCATCCAGCCTATGACATCCATCCTGAATTTCAGATCAGTTTGCACCCTTGTTTAGATTTGTTTAGGTTCAAGAGGCCCTGCCAAGAAGCCGATAAGATTTTCAGAGTTGTATATGAGTGGGCATCATCTAATGAGCTGTATCATGTCAAACTTATACTCGATATGAATGCCATGCAAGTGCCATATGCGATGCACTTCGGCATATCTTACAATGTGCGATATATCAAGTTTTCGACGCAATATTCATTTTGAAAGTCGATTCTGAAGTTTGAATGTCTAAAAGCCATAGTCTGGGAGCGAAAGGGGACAAATTTCACAGTATGGAGGAAATTTCATTTCGTGTCGGGTGGGAGTGAGCGAAAGAAAGAGGAGAAATAATATCTTGCATCGGTCCGGAGCACTGGATAAAATGGTTACAAATGAAAATCTTAACGTTCGTTGTTTATTCCTTTGTCTTTCCTTTTAATTTCGTTTTTCATCGATTTTTGCCACGGCGCGCGCAGTCTTATCTAAGAGTTTCAGCGAAGTTCCATTGTTTTTGGGTAGTAGGTTAAGTTGCTTCGAGTCGTGCTCCTCTTTTTTTTTGTTTTTTTTTATCCTCAAAGGCCTTATGCTCTGGAATCGAGGGCGGTCGCTTGGGTTTTTTTTTCGCTGGAAAATTTTATTATTTCTTCCCGAGGGAATTGTGTGGAAATTTGGTCGCTTCGATTCTAGTTCTTTCGTAATTTTATCGAATACCCCTGAAAGATGCTCAACTATGTGGAATATTATTTTATTCCGAGTAGTTTTCATTGACTCCATATTTTTCAATGTAATTTTTTTCTCAGAAAAATACATATTTCTTTTCGTTAAAGAATTGGTTCTTTTTTCCCTACATTAAATTATCAGTAAACTAATGAAAGTTCCGAATCTAAATGTTAATTATCAGCAATTCGTGCCGGTTTTAGTGTGAGTTAGACCAGGGGGAGATCAAGGCTCTGGCGACCGCCCGGGGAGCCTTCTCATGGGGACTCCAAATTAAAGTTTTTGTGTATAAATCAGTGTTTTGAAGTATATTTATTATTGAAAATATATTTATTGTTCATAGTAATGTGTTGAAATCCAGTCCTGTTGAGATACTCTCTGTGAAGCATTTGAGTAAGTAAGATTTTTTCTTGGGTTGTTTACCGGCCATCCGCAAAACCCCCTACCAGGAGGACCAGGATTTTCTTTTGGGGTTTACTGCCTTAGCCAACTTGATCCTGTTTTAGGGCGCCAGATACTCGACCCCACCCTCCACATTCAGCATTGCCCAGGGTGCACGACAGGGACGTATGTGGTACGATTCGCTGGTAGAGCCTATATGAGACGGTCAGCATTTACTAGGGTTTTGGGGTTGGCACCCTCCACCCCACTGAGGCCGTTTACCAGCGGTGCACCCCTTTATCTTTACCATGTGTGCTGGACTTGCCTTGACATATCAGACGAATGAAAAGTTGCAAAAGTAATTCCCATATTCAAAAAAAGGTTATCGAAACAAGCCAGAAAATTACATAGGTATTAGCTTACTAAATGTAGTATACAAGATATACAGCAAAATCATTATATATATATATATATATATATATATATATATATATATATATATATATATATATATATATATATATATAATCCTTCATATGGTGTACACTGTACAGGATTGTTATTGAATTGCTGGTATTTGGAGGAAGGAAATAGAATTTATGCAAGGAAGAAAAATTATAATGCTATGCTGCTGTACATGTTGAGTTTTATCTTTAAAAGCAAAGTTTTTAGTTGTAGTTCCCCTTTCAATGCTTAAAGATCTAACTTCAGGTCCTAGAATAATTAGCTAGCCACCCAGTAACCCGGAAATAAAAAGGCCCATCACGGATTACTCGTAGCGTAAATGCCTTCCGCAATCTAACGCAACGTTCCCTCGCATCCCTCCCTTGGCTTCATCTCATTATTCCTTTCCTTATCTTCTCCTCATAAGGCGAAGTTATCCATTCAAATTACTCCTGGTTACCTCCTTGCCTTCCTTGTTGGCCAAGGCCTCTCTCTTTCTCGGGCGCTCCATCCTTCGTAAAAGTGCCAAGGGTTGTAAAATGTGAAAATTTGAGTTGATAAGGTGCAAGTTGTTGGAAGATACCGGCTTAACAGTTCTTCCTTCCAATCCGGAAACCTTAGCACATTTTTCTTGCCGACCATTCCCTTTAATAAAACACCGAGGCAATCCCACTTAAACCACTTCGCATTCTCTCTGTATTTTCTTTCTGAAGTTTCCAGTGTTTTGAACATTTTTCCTCTCCTCTCGGATAGCGGATCGCTCGTGAATATAGATTTTCCCGTTCAGTGCGGGGTGTGTTTTTATATGTGGTGATGTTAAAATAATTCAAAAATCACGATTTCAGTCTGGTTTTTGTGAGACTAATCCAACAAATTCGAAGTCTTTAATGTTTTTGAGTTTATGATGCCAGATAAACTGCTCTTCTGATTTGTAAGGAACACCCATGTTCTTTTTGTCTGCAGCAAAGGAGCCAAAATGATGTGTGTAAGCTTGGAATTTTTCCAAACACTCCCTCCGCATGTACATACAATGAACATCTAGGAATATCCTTAAACTTAACTTCTCAAAGAAATACTCGACAAATATGTATATTGTTCCATTTTTAAAGAAACTGTTGTAAGCGCAAAAACTAGTCCATTGCATAAAGCATAACGATGAATTTGTGATAAGCTCTCAATTTAGTCAAACTGTTATGTTCTTATTTTTCAAAGCGTTTGTTACTTGATTTACATAAGTCCGTTCTTATTTTAGTTTTTTGCAATGGCTAACGGGCTGTGAGCGTCTCGGACAAAGGATTTGTCTACGTTCGCAAGTACTGTTTACCGACTTAAGTGACAGCTGTCCCTTAATTAGATTTTTTTGCTCTCTTTTTCGTTTCGGTTATTAGTTAGCAGTGACAATGAAAGGGAAAGCATTTGAAACCGTTGCGTTAAAATTCATAGTGTAATTATTTTTATGCTTTCTCGCTATTCCCGTTTTTGTGCTTCATTACCAGCATTTTCATCTGAGATCGTTGAAGTGTTATTTATTTCTCCCGGTGACTACTTCCGGATGGTAATTTTTCATTATCTGTCGTTGATTCCGGCAGATCGAATTGATGGATGAGATTATGTTTTGAAATTATTCTTTCCTCCTGCTCCTGTAGCACCAGAAATAGTGCGCGCGAAAGAGAGGTTGCTTAATGATCAGGCGAGTGGACATTTTTGCCCACGTACGGTCACGTCTATTTACATAAATATCCACTAAACCATTGTAACCTGCTCGGAACGTTGTTCACTCGGAATAAAGTGTGGAGTTTTGGGATGGAGAAGCGTAAAAATGTATTTGTAACTAGCCATGCATCTTCATTCCTTGCATAATTGAATGAGAATGGAATTGAAATGGCAGCGCGCCAAGCGCATCGGAGGGAGATAACGGAGCGAGTCGACGCTGAGAGCGAAAGAAATTCGGTATTAGGTCCCGAGAGAGAGGTGTGTTGCTCGGGTTGAGAGATCGTAAGGAGGAACGAGAATCGTCCTCTCTGTTTTCCTTAGATTATAAGGTATGTCCCTATAGGGTGTCCCTATATCCCTATAGGGTGATGGTGGATCGAAGTGGTGGCTCGCGTCCTGATTTCGGAAGTTTGGTTCACGGCTTCTTTACTACACCATCATCCTTAGCTAATGCAGAGCAGGTCTAGAAGAAGAGGCTTAGCGTTGCGGAGATGCTGCGGGGTACAAACATAAACTGTGTAATTCTCCACTCTGGGATGTAATAACTGACCATGGTATCGAGTGTTTTTTGTCATTATCTAGGTACAATCTTTGTTCCTCGATAATGAAAGTCCAGTCTTGAAACCATGGTCGATTATATGAGTACCACGGTGGAAAAGCGAATTTTTTTATCGAATCATCCTTGGTTTTCCTTCCAGTTGTTCTTCGCTGTTCTTTTATTTTCGCTGGGCTCAATTAGGGACATGATGAGTTGAGTTGCGCTTCATCCCAAGACCGTGCATGGGTCTTCACCATAAGCTTTGGATTATTCAAGTTTCAACTGTTTACCGAATTTCATGAAAGTGTCTTTTTGCGTCTTGATTGAGGCAAACTCTAATCCTTTAGTCAGCGACTTGGTGACCGAGCGGAGTTGGTCAAATATTTGTACAAAATTATCTGTGAAATTACATTCTTACACTAGGAAGTTTTTTATTCCCGTTTTCACTGCAATATAAATTTTTAATTATCTGTACACCTAGTTTCGCGGGCCACGCGGGTATGCTTAGCTTTAAATCTCTACTTACCTCACAGCTAGTTGCCCAATCGTGATCACATACGGGCCAAACAAGGGATATATTCGTTTATCCTCTAATTTGAACATCATTTTTCGAAAACTCGCTTCGATTGGACCTTCTACATCGCTCATAAGTTGTATTTTTGTTCGAATTGTTCAGGAGATCACTTGTGTAATTTTCATTGTATCGTGCTGGTGTGTTGATAAAAAATACCACTTTAGAGGTATTTAGTGAGATAGACATGATGAGGAACGGTTTTATCAGAGACTGCCGTCGGAGTAATGATACCGCTCGTAAAACGGGTGGTTAAATTTGCATCAGTTTGCCATGCCTCAACTGGGTAAGGAGCTACAGGTATTGAGGCGGTACTTCTAGATGAAGCAGTTACCTATTCCCTTAGCGGAACCCCTTACGATTGCTGTTCAATTGAAATTCAAGAGAAAATTTACTATAGGTTAAGGAAAGTATTAAATATTGAGTATGATGAGTGCGAATGGCAAGTGGTGGGGAGAGAGTGGTGGCTAATGGGCTATTTGTTCAGTGGGCTAGGTTTAGCCCGGCCTTTTCAAATGCCTTAGCTATCCAAGTATGGGAGTGCTCATGAATTTTCACGTCAAGATTACTGGCGAATCCGGGAAGGGCTTCTAAGACAGGGTTGCCACAGACCTGAAGAACCTGGAAAAGTTAGGGAATTAAAAAATGGTCATGGAAAACCTGGAAAAGTCAGGGAATGTTTTAATGCGACCTGGAAATTTCTTAAAGTTTCAACTTTATCCACGTCATTTTTATTTTCCCGTGATTTATATTACGATTTGTCAAATGGCTGAAATTAGCGTATAAACGATTTACTAAGATCGCGTATCAAGCATAAATAATGCTGTCTTCCCATTTAATTCGTCTGCGTTTTTAGAGCAAAGCAAAAATGAAGTTTCTACTCGTTATTTCAGCTCCTCTTTCACAGTACAGCTACAGATCTGCTGCAAGGTTTTTTGGAAGAACTTTCTGGTCTTAACTTAAAGAATCTCTTCCACGTCTCAATGTATGGGCCCAAATGTCAATTTCAAATTTGTGACAGACCTGCAGGCACACCTTCAATCCATGCATGATGTTGATGATTCCTTGCTTTTCTCTATGGGCTCATGTGCGCTTCATACTTTCCAAAATGCTTTTAAAACTGGAGAAAAACCACTAGATTGAATGTGTTACCCTTTCTTAGAGCTTGCTATAATTTGTCAAAGATATGCCTGCGAGGAGGAGCGACTAAAAATATTATATTGAGAGGTGTACATTCCCTAAGAAGTTCTGCTCAGTTAGGTGGCTCAACAATGCGGAAGTGGCAGAAACCGCGTTGACAATTCTTCCAAATTTGAGAAAATGTGTTAGTGCCATGGAGAGCGATGGCAAAAGAGTGACTTCACGCAGCTATAAGGAAATGTGCGAAGGAATAAAGGACAAACTCATGGGTCCTAGATTAGCTTTTTTTCTCATGTTTCTCGCATTGTGGACCCCGTCCTTTGTTATTTCCTAAGTAATGATCCATTTTCCCCCTTTCTGTACACAGAACTAAATCGTCTTATGGTGAATTGAATGTCTTTGTTTGTGAAGGAAGATATACTCAAGAATGCATGCAGTATTGAACAAGTCAATATTGAAATGAGTGACAATCTAGTCCTAGTAAAACGTTTAAAATTAGGACATTCAGTCGGAGCTGAGCTACGCAGTGTAGTTCTTAATGATGCTAAAATATTTGCATTCAAGAAAGAATGCAGGGTGTTCTTGAAGACTATGTGCTTAAAATTGACAGAAAGTCACCATTGAAATATAAATTACGCAAAAGAATTATTACATTTGCTGATCCATCCCTGATCAAGGATTTTCCCGACTGTGCACTGATGCGTTTGGATACAACACTACTGATTTTTCAAGAAAAGAACTGGCTTATGATCCAGAATTGCGATCAGATTGAAAAGGAGTTCAAAAATATTACTACCTATCCTACAGTCGTGGAGGTAATGAAAACTTTAAACAGAAATGATCAGAGGCTGGACCATTTCTAGATGAAAATTTTGTCTGATTCATATTCACCTGATCTCCTTGTCAGTTTCCTTCGCAAGGTCATTCGCATTGTCATACTCGTTCATAGTCTGTCCTTTAGTTTATTTGTATGTATTTTAATCATTCATTGAATGTATTATTTTTTGATTCACCATCCAGAAGGAAAGTCTAAGTTTCTTTTCCTGGTATCATTGTAATATAAGTAGTCAATCTTTAAGTCTTAATTTTTTCTACCTTTCTAATTTATTATTTTAATGTTTTTATAATTTTAATGCCCATCCCCATAGGCTGATAGCTGTTGGATAGTCTTCTCATTTCATATTTTAGCATGGAATAACAACTACAAATAATATGTGATCTCTAGTTAATGGATAATAATTGTTTACCCATTCAATTATTTTTTAGTTCATTTCGAATCACTAAGCTACATTGTACCTTAAACTGAATGCATTTTCATTCTTAATTTTACTTTTTAGTCTTATTTTCGATTAAAAAAAATACAAATTAAAGATAAGAGTAAGATTTTCCTTCTCACATACTGTTGCAATAGTATGAACAAATTATTTATTTTTTTAATTTCACTCATTTTGTACTTGTTCTCTTTAAATCGTATTGTGATATTTTCGGAAGTCTCTCAGAACGACTTTTAGTTGTGGGAAAGCCCTCTGGAAGTTTCACGTTGTCATGTAATTTTAAAATACCTATTTTTAAAGATCAATTTTACCAGTTATCAAGAATTTCTTTTTACTTAAATTTTCCTCTAAAACTCCTTAGCAGTGATAAAGGCATAAGGAAACGTTAGCTATATATGAAGGAAGGTAGTGTCTTGTATCAAAAACACATCTCGTCCCCACAGGATAATTACTGCTGCCTAATTTTGGTGTTTTACTAATACTATTAATTTTTGAAAAGGTCAGGGAAAAAGGTGCCAAACACCTGGAAAACCAGGAAAAGTCAGGGAATTTAAAAATTCAGTTTTTATAACAACCATGTGAGATGATGAGTGAAAAAGGATCGTAAAAGATGTGGGAGGCGGTACGGCGGTTTGGGGATGGGGTCAAGGAAAGGTGGAGTTTCAGTGACATGGCGGTGATTAGTCCGAGGGGCATAGTTGGCAGTGGGAGGTAGGATTTTATTTAAATGCAGTTTTACGGGGTACTCGCAATCTCTGAGTGAGTGATGAAGATTTTCGTTATATTCTATTAGAGAGAGGGCATTGTTATAGATCTGATGGCCGCGGATGGAGAGGGAATAAGGGAACTTCCTTAAAGAATGAAAATCTCCTTCAAAGAAAAGGTACCGCCATGGGTACTCGCATGGCACCACCATCTTATGCCAGCCTATTCATGGGCCATCTCGAAACGACTCATAAAAAACAAGCACTTAAACCTCTCTTATGGGCCCACTATAGTGACGACATATTCGTCCTCTGGCCTCTCGGCCATGATTCTTTATCTTCCTTCATTTTCACATTGAACTCTTCGTTCTCAGTTTCCTCCACATCTTCCATTTCCGACTCCTTAATTACGTTCCTGGATATTATTATCCAAATGAAGGTCAATAAATTCGTCACCTCCGTCCACAAAGAACTAACCAACCACGACCAATACCTCCATTTTAACAGCTGTCATCCGTCTTATACCAAACGCTCCATCCCTTATTCCTGAAGATGTCGCCTATGCGATGAAACCGGTCATATTAAATAAAATTCATTGTGAAAGTTACATAGTTTGTATTGATTCGGTTAATATGGATTTTCATGAAGTTACGCCTGGAATATGAAGTTAATCAGTTTTTTAGGCTGAGGATAGTTCCTTCTAGCCCTCCATCCCTCGTGTTCAAGTTTATCTCTGATACACCCTAATATATTACAGGTTTTTAGTAGGTGAACAATATAGTGTTCACCTACTACAACCCTCTTGACTTCATCCATGTAGTACATACGTATACTACTTAGAGAATTACATCGTCCAATTATAGCAGGTTATAGTGATACAATAATGAATCATTAGGAGTTGAGTTCGAAAAATATGGTGGGAGAAATAATTTCAGAGATGGAAATCACTTCGGGCCTTCATCTATGATAAAATTAGAAACCAGATTCTCGGGCTTCAAATGTGATATTTTGGACCATGTATTCCATAGTGCGGTATTTAGCCCCAAGTTCATGAAGCTGAATGAATTATTTTGTCGAACTTCGATGTGCCTGTGTTTAGGGTACCTTCCGGTAAAGCAAGGTACCTTACGGAGAATTTTTTTCCGCTTAGTCGTGTTCTTTCCTAAGGAGTAAATTTTTCTTTTCTCTTTCGAAATATCCCCTTGGTGAGAACAATGGGTGCCTGGGACTGCATATGACGTTTCTTGTGAATGGTTTTAAACAGAAGTGAGGCTAAAATATGCGAATTAATTAGCATCTTCGTTAACTTTTTTGAGACATGACATGAATAGCTAGTGTTCGTATGCAATTAATGAAACGAGTAGTATTGGAAGAAGCCCAAACGTAATAATGAGCAGATAAATGGCGTTGCCCCTTGTAATTTTATGCGCAAGTTACGCGAGTAACCATCGTGTTGAAGATGCTGCTCTTGAAAGATGCGAGTTTGACCACCTTTAGTTTTTTCTACCTGTCATGGCGTAAAGATATTGAATTTATGCCTTTTTTATATTTTGCTGAGTCACTTCTACTTTCCCTCCTTGCTCGCACTATGAGTTGACTCAGGCATATTACGCCATCCTTTATGCTAACACCACTCAAACATCCTGGAAAGTGTTTACCTTAGTGAAAGAAAAGGGCTGGATGACTTTATTGAACACATTTAAAGATATATCGAACGATGTTAAAGTATTTAGCATTGCTTTCTCTTTTTATAGTTGAGGTAGTTTTATTATCACATTTTGTTCGTTTGAAATATGCCCGGCTACATTTTTCAATATCAGAACAATTAATCATTTTTTTAGTGTGTCTAATGAAGCCTGCTTCGTTTGCGTGCAACTGTCGTTTTTCATTTCTAAGACATACGGTAATGCTGAACGTTGCACGGCTCCTTTTAATATTATCATGGAGTGTGATAGTGCTGCAAGTTTAGGCGCCTCTAGACTAATATTGCCTTTTCAAAACGTATGAAGAAATTAAATATTAGAAAAACTTAGAACGTTGGAGTTACTTGATGTGGCGTTGCTGATATAACCATCTGTGAAAGCAACTTTACGTTTTACGGCTGAATAAAGTTTTTGGCCTGCGTGTAATTTTCCTATTAATTCTTTGTCATTTAGGATTGAATTCGGCGTCTTTTTATGTGTTTTAATTCAACGTCTAATATATTGTTGCAAAATTTACTTTTACAAGCTGAATCTCATTTTTGTGTCATCGAGGGAATTTTAAGGGGTATAGGTGTAATGTATGCACAGCTATTTGCATCTGTAAAAGGTCACAGTTTTTCTCTCATCATGGTGGGCAGTGGCCATTCCTCAGGAGTGAGTGTACTAGGGATTTATTAGGAAGTATTATTATAGTAAACTATAATTGAAATATTATATGGAGAAGAGTGGAGAGAAACTCGGGGTTGACGTTAGCTTGTCCTTAATGGCAGGCGTCAAGGGTTCCTCAGTTTTACGTCCCATCGGACGGATAGAGCAATGCGATTGATTTGCTCTCAACGTAGCACCCAGGTAGATATTGTGATTCCGCGAAACAAAATCATAACCGCAGACGGCAAGCAAATACACAATAAACAACTTAAACTCGCTCTCCAACAGATGTTTTCGTAGATTCATTTCTGAGCGAGTGACCGGGAGTGTCTTATAATATTTAGTCGCTCTCCTAGCTGCCAAGCGGTAGTGAAAAACGTTGTGGATTGGGTGAAAACTCTCTCTCGCTTCGCTGAGTTTTTGAGGGTAGGGATGAAAGCGTGAATTTTCTGTTCCCGATCCAGTTCGATTTGGAAGTCTTCCCCAACCCTTTTGGAGGAGTTTGAACGTTGTCCCGATCACGTAGAGCGTTTGAGCGATGACTGAGCCTGAGTGGTGGATTAAGGCGGTCGGTTCGAGTGGAGGAGAACCCTGGTCAGGCAGGCGTCATCGTCGTCTCAGATGACTAAACGAGAGCCGGGTGGCTACTTGCGATCGCTCTCTCTCCTGGAACAATCCAGAAAGGCAAAAATAATCGCGGACGATTGCGACAAGCGATATTCGGCTCCTCGGTCTGCAGTATCTCTCTCTGTCAGGATGTGGGTAGGAAGACGCTCCGTCGTTTGAACTTTTGTAGATTCGTGGTGGAAGCGACGTGACGTGAAATACTCTTGTGCTCGAAAGCACGAAATGTCTTGTGGTAAGGAGTAGACATAAGTCCTTTGCTGGATACATTTTTGTATCACTCCGCGAACATTTACTGGTCGAACGTGACGCAATGGGTACCATATGTCGTCCATTGTGATTACATCTCTTAATTCTGAGAGCGTAGCTTATTTATTTCCAAATACTAAGAATATTCAGGAGATGACGTGGAATTTAAACATAATGAATGATGAGGGTAAAGGAAATACTGCAATTCCAAAAAAAATTATTTAATCTCTTCCGACCGTGGTTCCAATGATGATGTAAAGCATAGTGTTTCCTTGAAATCCTCATCATGAAGGAATTCCGCCTGAGATTGTCACCTACACTATTGATGGAGAAATATCTGCGCGATTCTTTATAAAATAACTTTAATTGCGACCGGGTTTCGATGGACTACATTCATCAGGTAGGAAAGTGAGCAAAAGATATTCTTTGTATACCAAGTACTTGATGTGTTGTATACTACCTGATGAAGATATATTAGGTGCATCGAACCAGGGTCGTAATTATAGTTCTTCTATTTTGACGAAAATGACGCATCTTTTTGTCATACCATAACTAAGTTTTTATTTATTTAACACTTCTATAAAAAACAATCCGTATGTGCCTTTTACATTGTGTATAATACCAGCAATTATAACAGCATAATTATTCTTGATGGTGAGAAATCCACCCAAGCGAGATTCGAACACCAGAACTCTGAATTTGTAGAGCAAGGCCCTAACCCTTCCGCCACCGAAGCCGGTAGTACGAATTTGATATGGCAGGTCATCGTACATTCCCTGCCCGTAATTAAGGCCTCTTAAGCAAAGAGGAATCGAAAATGCTTGTGTACCCTTAATTGGTATTAAGAGCAACCATTCACTTTTACCTCGATGTCATTTTCCTGAGACAAGACTAGTAAGAATTATGTGCTCACAGTTACGCCAGGTTGTTTTATACCAGTACTTCAATTTGCACTAATATTGCCTGATTGGTAATTATTAACCTCCGTGTTTGTCTCACATTTTTCATGTGCCCATTTTCACCATTATTTGAGAAGCCCACGCAGCATAATGCTATGAAAATAAATAAAATACTGGGAGATTTTTTATGATCCGCATAGATTTTTTTAGTAAGAACCCCAATACTTTATGCTTGGCGACCCAAAAATAGGGGGTTCTAATCCTCAACACAAGGCCATTGATTTTCATTAGAACTTGAAAAAAATTCCAGAGATGTAAATGTAACCCTTCGGAAAATAACGGCATTCGGTAAGAATCTTTTGAAATGACTATCTGCAATTTACTTGGGCTGTCTTTTACTTGTGTAATGGTTAATTGAATTCCTATGTTTATGCTGGGAAGGGGAAGCAAGCGTACCCAATGCGTTATTATCTATTGAGTTTATATGATTATATATGTTATACGTTTGAGCAGATGCAGCGGCCCCTCAGGACTTACCTAAGAAACCGAAGCCGATATTATGACTTGTGGGGCTAATAAGGTGAGCACTTTCTGACCGGATGATTCCAATTTGTCATTAATTTACTTTACTTACTTGGATGCCTTAGCTCATGCAACCTAACGACTGATTGACAGTGTCATCCTACGTGCGTCGTCGTATCGGTCGAAATGGATTGTTCCTAAAATACGTAACGTTTTTTTGCCTGAAGGCAGCATAAACAGAGAAAATAATTGCTCACTTGCAAAAATAATTCAGGCCAGAAAGTGTTAAATTTTGGATTACCGAAAACCCTAGCCTACTGCGGCTACATGTATGCAACGGAAGGTATGTTTAGTGCGGCGCGCAATGGACTGAAAGTGACGGAAAGGGCTTCAGTCACCCCTGTCAAGCCAGTCCATCCGGGATCCCAAGGGCCCCTACATGTCGCTGCTGCATCCGTGGCCGTTAAGTTTCCGCCCCACGAAACCCCGTCGTGGGCGAGGAGGCGGTCGGCACTGCTAATAAGTCGCCTCGCGTCTCGCGAATTCGCCATCAGGCCACCAGATGGAGCATGCGGTCCTCTCTCTCATGGCCGCGCCTGTCTCAGACTCACTGCTGTCGCCTGGAGATACGCTGGTTTCGTCTGCCCAGGAGAGGGTTGAGAGCAGGGATGGGATGTGACAGATATTTTTCGTCACAGCTCCCACTGCGACAATTCCGACCCAGTCACAGCACCAAAAACCAGTGATTTTGTAACGGGTGTGATTTTGGACTCAAGATACACGTATACTGAGAGATGAGTTCAGAAGCTTTACCAACTCTGGCAGAGATTATGGGTTTCTATATTTTTTTCCAAATGCTAATACTGGCATGGGACCATTTGTTTGGAAAATGGGTATACACAGTGCCCGATTATCAATGAGGCAAAGTAGGCAGTTGCCCTCGAGCCTTTTTTCGAATTCGAGAATTTCTTTTCCCCTTTCTTCTCTTACGACTTGTTTATTAACGTGGGCCCCGTTGCTTGTACTGCCTACCGGCCCCCATGTGTATTAATCCGGCACTGGGTATACATGACTAAATATAGGTTATAATTAGTCGTATTTTTGGTTAAAATGTCTATGCATAAAAATAGGTGTTTGTTTGTGTTGGAACTTCTTCACGCACATTCATTCGCGTTCCATTTGAAAATTAGAATGAAACCTGCACGAAGGTTGAGTATATAAGCTTCAAGGTTGGGAGTCTTCGGTACTCGAGAATGGCCCTGAAACGAACCCATAAACGTTCATTCTTCAATGAAAATTACTAAAATATAGTTTGTAGTTACTAGAAAATGTCCTTTCCATCATGCCCCCTTCTCCTGCCACACACCCTTGAGGTGGCTTGCTGGGTATTTTGTAGATGTAGATGGCCTTCATTTTTGGAACATTTTTCGCTTCCAAATTATTATCTATTTTTGTGAAGATTCGGTTAGGTTGATAAAATTTGATCATAAATCACATCTTTTCCAAACACTTAGACAATATTAATATGGATGGTGCTTCCTGTACCTTCTCATTGCCTCCTCTACTTAATCAGTCCGTACATCGTTTAGAGTCGCCAGCCTATCTGAAATTGAACCACAATCGTAGGGAACATTCTTGACTGCAAATTGCACATTAAATGAGAGACGATCTGTGCCTGGCGAAAAAGAGGCAGGATAGCTCTATTTCCATGCATAACTTACATTAATTTATATCAAAGGTATCAATTTTTAAAGCCACCGTAACCTAAGTTCATCCTTTGGCCTGTTGTTTCAGCCTGAAGTCAGTTTTAGCTGTGGAACTTGAGTGCTTAGTTAATATGAATTCTACCATACGGTAGACTTACCATACGGTTTGAAGAGTCTGTCTGAACTTTTATGAACAATTTCCCGGTTTTAGTCTCTTCGAAACTAGACATGTCCCGGTTTGGGGACATTAGAATATGGCAACCCTTACTATAAGAAGTAACCCACCATAGGAATATGTCATGGAAGAGGAAATTATTTATCCAATTTTCAGGCAATCACTTTCTTTTGAAACGTCGACGTAAAATCTGATGCACCATTTAGAGAGAAAGCTCCCGACGAATCATATGTAAATCCAAATTCAAATGCTTTATTATTAATGCAACCTCTGTTTGGGAGGAAATTTCTTTTAATATTTTTTCAAGGCTTTCTGGGTCCTTTACTACCCTTTAATCATTAAATGATCTTTTCGTTTAGTTATTTCATGCATAATATAGTTGAATAAGAAGGCGTCATTAACTAGATATTATCTTTAAAATCTACACATTCCTTGTTCCAAAGAGACTACGAGGAATATTGAGATATCGGCTTTGGTCCGGAGTGAGAAAAAATCACGAGCTTCGGCGCATTACAACTCCGGAACTTCTATTGTGCGACAACAGTCCGCCTACTCCGTAACAGGGATGTGATTGACATAGCTCCAGAACGGGTGTAACAGTTCCAAAGTGACACCACTCCGGAGCTGAACACATAATCACCCCAGTTCCGGAACGCCAAAGCTCCGGAGCGTCACAGGTCCAGAGCGTCACAGGTCTGGAGCGTAATAGCTCCGAAACTACAGGAGTGACAAAACTTCACCGGCATGGAACGTAGAAATGGGAACGATGTTATTCCTGGAGCTGTTATATCCTGAATCCTGTCACAGCACCTAGTCGTGACGGAAAGATCACTGTGAAAAAATCACAGGTCATGATCACACACCATCTCTAGTTGATAGTATATTTGGCGTTTGAAAATTTGCCCCGTCTAAGACAAGCTTGGTCTGTATCATATGTTGCGGTACCTCGCGACGTACCGCATGAGCGTGAATTAAGGACTGTTAGGGCGCCAGCCCTTTTCGTGATCAGTGGGAATGAAAAAATGTTTTATATGTTGGTCGGTCGTATTTAAAATTATTGGTGCTTTTTCTCGTGTTTCTGTTGTAGTCCCCAATTGTTCAAGATGAAAATGAGTATAAATGAAAAGGAAAACTTTGTCTTATTCCTCCAATTTATTTTACGGTACGACTAGTTTCGACGCAGTGGCATCATCTTCAGGTAACTGAAGATGACGCCGCTACGTCGAAACTAGTCGTGGAATGACACAAAGTTTTCCTTGTCATTTATAAATTGAATTTCCACAAAGTTGAGCTTGAGACGATTGAGATAATGAAAATGAGTATTTTAATCTATAAATCGAGTTTTTCGACGTGGTGAAGGAATATGTATTTACTACCAATCCAGTTAGTTAAACTAGTAACTAAAGCCTGAATCACAGGGTAATTTTTCATTTTTAAATTAAGGGATAGTGACAATGTCAGCTCAGATGATGGCTTTGTGATGCCATCATTTTCAGAGATGACGGAAATGATAGGGATCCCTATCCCTTTTTTCGTTTTTGGTGACCGTCCTATTTTCCATCCCTGAACACGTTCTCGAATTGAACTTTAGCAAATAAAAACACACGGCAGCAAATGGGAAATGTGACGCCACATTTGAGTTTTAATCAAATGAGGATTTTGAACATTTCGGGAATAATGCTATCAGATACAGCAAATGTGACCGTGTGATAGGGAAAATGATGGCTTAAGCTATCACTTTTCCTATCATCGAAAAACCATAGCACAAATGATCCGTAGGTAGGTAGATGCGCCTGTTCCAGGTTAAATGCTCCTTTTCTTTAAAACCTCAACATTTTGCTTCCCATTCCCTAAGAAGATAATCAGTTTCATGAAGAATATTTAGTGTCATGAGGATAAGGGCCTCATACCTCACAGTGAAAAGTATTAATTTCGTATTTGATGCACTCTAGTTAGAAATTATTTAGAAAGAAAATCCATGGACATATTTTTGTGATTTATATAAGCAAATACCTCGTTTTATTTCCTGTTTTAAGTCATATGTAAAAGTTTCTCTTGTCTGCCCCTTATCGGCGGAAATACAAAAATTCCCATTTTTTTCGACTGCGATAGCTTCAGTGCAACTTTGGGACTTTATAAAAACTCTTGCGGTTATTCAGAATCCACCATAATTTGAATATAACAAGCAGATTGGTTATCAGTTAGGAAAAGAGATTTCAAAACTTTATCATCATTGATAAAGAGCTCGTTTCTACAATCAGAAGCAACTACGAAGTTCGCAGGAAAAGTATTTTTTGTTTGTAGCCCCATATTATTTTTAGCATGCGAAAAATATTTTCATGAAGTTTAGGAGGTAACTTTGCTCTGGCCATTGGTAAAAATTCTCAGAATATAAGTTGTTGTTTCAGGCTTAATTTTATGGAATAACATCATGAATTAAAAGGACTGGCAATTTTCCACAAGAATTTATTTTAAATAGATTTAAAATAAATTCTTGTGGAAAATAGCCAGTCCTTTTCATTCACTTCTCAGAATATGTTGAGTTCGCAGATGGATTTATTGCTTTTGTAATTAGTGCATACATTCGGTGGTGTATCTTCTCTATAATCTATGGTGACTAGAGATAGTTTATAATTTATTGTAAAAATAGCAATAGTTGATCTGGATTACTATTATGATTGGTTTAACTTAACTGAAAAGACTTTTGACAGCCTAGTTATGGTTCATTATTAATTTTTGTTCATTTGCTCAGGTAGGATTGGAGGAAAATGCAGCATAACGATTTTGTGATGCGAATACAGTCTTGCGAACTCTTTTGCCATCCGAGTGGATGATCGCTTGTCATGTGAAATATATTGCCCGTAGGTAGTGACTTATGTGTGGACATATATACCAAATACGCTGGTTAATTCACGTCAATGGTTAGCTGTGGGCTAGCTATGGCCTTTTCTTGTCAGATCATGTGGAAAAAGATAGCCAATTTCATTGTGGTTATGGTTAACAGAATTTACTTGTGCCTATATGCTTAATACGACTTAATTAGGCATTCAGGCCAAGTGATTATTCGTTTTCTCGATATCCGATACGATGACTTTTAACGCGGTGGAAGAGAATGAGGTGAATGAAAATTCCTCTTTATGGTTGAAGAGGGGATAGCGTAACCTTTTCTGAGTCGCCCCCTTCTCGCACTGGATCAATTGAATCTTCTTAAGGCGATGGCGGAGGTCAGGCGGTGAGTGGGCTTCGGTGTAAGAAGGCGACCTGTTTCTTCACGCGTCGGTGCTTTGACGAGCGATGATTTTGCACAATTAGGCGTTATGGCTTTTTATTCTCATTTTCCAAAGATGGATTTGAGGTGATAGTAGTACTGAAATCAGTGACCTTCTGAAATAGTAGTAAAGTGGTTTTCGTGCGCTTTTTACTTTTAGCGCAAAGATCCACAGATCACTCCTCGGAACCAAGGCGCTACTTTATATTTGCGAAAGTTTCTTGGGAGATAATTTGGATGTGATTGAGAGAAATGGAATGTATGAAGAGGTGAAAAATGAAATTATGTTGTGTTAATGGAGGAAATACTATGCTGTTTCTTCGGAGAAAATATTATAGTTTCAGCGACAGTTCTTTTCGTTCGGTAGTGACTGTATAAGGACTTAAGTGCCTTCACTCGAATGTAATTAGTTGTGGCGATTGTGAGAAATTGCTAAATTGTGATAAAGTAGGCAGTTAAAATTGCCACGAGAAAAAATCGGCCTGGACCGGGAATCGAACCACGAACCTTTGGCTGCCAATGGGCCGTGGTTCTATTCGTGGTCCAGGCCGATTTTCTAGCGACAATATCTACGAATTTCATCGCTGTGTCTTCGGTTGTTATGAATACCTTCAGAGGCAGTGAAAGCCACAGTTTGATATCCATCTCTCAGATCATCGTGATTTCCTAGTAATGACGTGGCTCGTAGCTGAATATGATCGGTTACAGTCGACATTCCTCGGGATTTCTACTTCTGATTCAGATACTTCCCTCGTGTAGGATTCTTCGAAATAGGGAACGGCACACGTTGACGCACTGGCGTCTGGCGCGTGTTGCAAAGCAGCCTCAATACCTTAACATCTGTAAGTGTTGGATTCATTGCCTCTCGCCTGCAATGCTTCACACCATTAGCATCGCCTACGCCCACCGCTGCCCTCTACCACCAGCGGCGTATATCACCTCCTATTCTGTCAATGGTTTCCTTTCCCCCACCCCACCCGCCTAATATCTCGCTACCGCGCCGCTGTTGACCCACTGACCCACTAGCCTTGGCACTACTTTCGCTCCTCCTTGCGCAATCCCCTCCCCTCTTCCTCTCCTCCCCTCCCCACTCTTATCAATTCCCCTTCGGCTCTCGCAAGTCCGTTCCTAAAATAAAAGGCAACACTCCTCCCATCTTTCCCCTTCAGAAAACCGCCGCCCGCCATCTTTCTTCCCCGGGATCCCAATATGCCAAGAATATTTGAAAACGAAAGGATTATTATTTTGGTTATTTAGTGGAAAAGGTAGCTTTTAATGGTGATGAGGAAAACCCCTCTAGGCTCACACGTGCTAGCAAATGAGGATATTTTAATAATCAGCGTATGTGCGTTTGAAAAATATCCTTAAAAGTATCTAATCGCAGATCTCGAATATTCCTTTAATCAAAAATCGTAAATTTTAAGTAATGACTTTTTATTTTTCTTCTTGTTATAATTACTGGTCATAATTATTCTTCGTTATCATAATTATTGCTGAAGGCCATGATAGAGAGGAGGATATTGGGTGAACGGGGAAGAGGAATGAAAAACTATAACTTTGTGATTCCAGAGTATTTTATTCAGAAACGACCCGGGATTTTGACGTTCAACGTCATCTTATACGTTCAGTCACCTGAAGATGATGTTGAACGTCGATACCCAGTTAGTATCTGAATAAAATACTGTGGAATCACAAAGTTATAGTTTTTCATTCCTCTTCCCCGTTCACCCAATGTCTTCCTCTATATCATGGCCTTCAGCAACCCAGCTGGTCCCTATTTACCCCTTCTAATTACCCACTCCTAATCTCTTCCATAAGTTTTCTCTCCTCGCGCGCAATACCAAGCACTTCCTCGTTCGTCTTCCTCTCCGTCCACCGCACTTAAGCCAAATGAAAGGATTGGAAACTTATGAACGTAAAAACATTTATATATATTTTCGCGGTGGTAATCAATATTGTTTGCCTAGCAGATAATTTTTTCTGAGAAGACTCATACTATTATTATGACTGTGGATTGTGATACTCCCCATAATAAGGCTGCCGTATTAGGTTTATCAAAGAGATATCGTATTATTGTTTTCTTGGATCCTTTTTTTACCCTACATTTTCTATGTATTAACGTAATCTATGTATTAAAGCATTTCCTTCTACCTGTACTTTTGCGTCCTCTTATGCATTTGCTTCATGGTTGACATGATTATATTAAAATGTTTTTTTCTCATTGCTGATTTCTTTATTTTTTACGAATTTTTCTCATATCCGCCATGCTTATGTTCGAGATATATATTGAAGTTGGGGCTGTTCAAGTCTGTTATTGTATTACTAGGTATATTATAACTCTGCTCCAAAAGAGACGTAATATTTCGAATTGCGTGGAATATATCGCATTACACCGTGTGTCGCATTTCGAATTACATCGCATTATATCGCGTATCGCACTAGATCGCGTATCGTATTATATCGCATTAAATCGCCGTGCTATGTTTATCGAAGGTAGCGATCGATATATCGCAGTATCGCGCAGCCCTAATTTTGATTTTTCACCCCTCCTCTCCACTCATGAATGCCGTGCCGCGCTCCTGTCCTTAAATCCTTTCCACTTCTCTCTCACTCCTTCTCCGTGCCCGCCTTCGTTCTCTTTTTTCCCTCCCTCCCGTCCCGGAGGGCGTGTTTAATCATTCATTTATTTGCCCTTTCGTATTATTTGGTGCCCTTATTCGGAAATGGCCCGGCAACTCGAAAAAAAGTCACGTCAAAAAGGGGTGGAAGTATTTTGCGAAGAGTCATCGTCGTGAATTTGTGCCAAGAAGGGTTGATTGTGAGAGTGGAGATCGAGAGTGGTCTGAAAGCCTTAACCAAACCCCTTGAACCATTCTCGGTCGTAAGTTGCTAAGGGGTGTAGTAATCCAACCCTCCGACTAGTGGAAGACACTGCGACAGTTGTATTACCGCATAGTCCTCCGCTTGGACTCTCATCATCAGCTGAGAAGAGTTCAAGGGCTATTCAGAAGATGCACTGATTACAGTTTTTATATTCCCGTGGAAGACTTTCTTTTTAAATCATCTTACATGTATGTAGTAGGATTTAAGACCTGCCATTTGAAATTTTATCTAGCCAAAATTTGCTTTGGCTATAGTAGATATTGCGATCATCGTCTGTCTTCAATTCGAAGATGTGCATTGCTACTGCTCTCCTCTCCACTCTCCTGTCAGCTAGCCGTTTATGTCTTTCATAAACCTTCATTTCAACGTCTGCCACAATTTGCTAGATATTTTGCATTTTTGTTTCCTCGGTAATTCTTCCCGCGCATTCTTCCTTTCATTGTTGATTTTAAGATGCTGACATGTTGCATAATGTTTCCTACAAGTCTCTTCTATTACACAGACTGCTGTGCTAGTTTCATTGAGCATCTCCTCTACTCTCCAACCCTGTGGGTCTTCTGTGTAGTACAGTGCATTTTTTTACACACCGATTACCCCTTGGCTCAGTGCCCCCTAAGGGCTAGTTGCATGTATTGAAGAGCATTAAATCAGTTGGTTATCTACGTAAGCGCGCATGCCTGAAGCAGCATTTGAGCGTGGGAGTTTGAATTGATTATTTGCATTACTTTATTTTTGCTCGAGATGTTTATGTCCTTCGGTGCTATGGTCTACCGAAAGTGAGAGTGGAAGTTGGTCATGGTACACTTCTTGTGCCATAATGAACTTCCTCCGATAAGTAATAGCCATATTCCTGCCAGTACCCATCCAATTACAGGGAGGATTTTTATGTGTAAAATGGTTTTTGTATATTTTTTAAATATTTAATATGAGAGAGAAATATCGCACCCTGACACCTCGTTTTATAACTTACTTACCTAGTCGACCTAGAATCATGTAAAATGAAGAAAGTTCGCGTCTTCAAATACTGTAGATTATTTTGCTGTCCAATGCATGCGTCCGAATCCGAGACACGTCTCCCAAGTGAATTAATACAGTGCAATCCCTAAATATTATAACTTCAATACAACATTGCAATCCCATGCTGTCAATATTAAGATCTTTCGTAAGAGTGTCATTCAAATACATTGGTCATTTTTTGGTTAATTTCGTTTAGGTTCTCGAAAGTTTTCCCATTCTTCCTATGTTGTTCTGTGCCAATTTTTTTTCAAGTTGATAGTTTTGACAAATGTATTGCTCCAAATTATATTTGAGACCATCACTGCCTGTTTTGGATGCAAACCCCTGACACCAGAGTGAGTTGCGAGCCTTTCTGGTGTCGTGTCGTTAGTGTTTACTGGTAGTACTTGGTTTATCTTGGGTAATGCCAGGTGCATGCCTAAAGAAGTCGGATTGGAATGTGTGAATTGGAAAATATGAATGGGAAAAAATGAGTGGAAACATTGCGTTAGTCAAACCCCTGCAGCACCCTCAACATAATTAATTGTGATTAGTTAATCTTCCAGGAAATTGTGTCTAGCATATGCTGGTTTAACGCTGTACATTTAATACAGTATTCTTGGAGAAATTCTAATCTGAAAATTTTCAGATGTTTATTTATTTTACAGCATACATTTTTCATTTTCTCCGTTGGCCCACACGATTCCACGACAAATATGTATTTTTTTAAGTTGTGGTTAAATGTGTTTTAATTTATGAAATGACTCTTGGAAAGTTTTTATTCCGCTCGATTTTCTTATTTGCGATGAATAATCAAGTTAATTGTGTCAGTTCATGATGACTCGGTCCACCAAAGTTACGCCGATGACTACGATCCTATATTCTAATTTAGTCGCGTTTCTTATTTACGTATTTTAAACTCATAAAAATGATATAGTTTTCCTTTTTAACCTTTTTAATGGATTTGGAAAAGAAAAAAACTTTTGAATTTCAAAGCTCAGATTTTATATTGACTTTTGTCTTCCTATGTCGATTTAGTGATAGCTCCTATGGTCTGCGTGTCTTCTGCATTCTTTCACTACTTCTAAAATAGAGGTGATATGCCCCACCCAGATATTCGGGTATTCTGTCTCACGAGACGATGCAGCATGCCTACGTCCCTTTAATTTATGCGTCGCCGATCAATTCTCTCGTTCTTACTGAGGGGACGCCCCTCTCCTCCTCCCCCCCCCGCCTCCCCTCGAAACATTCTTTTAGCATTGTCTTCGAGCATCATCGGCCGCCCATCCCCGAGCAAGGGAGTGCCTCAGGGCTATCAGCGTTCGTCGTGGTCTCATAATGCCACACATTAGAGCTGTGTGGTCGAAAGTTAGCCAAATGATCGGCTGTTAGAGTTGATGCAGGACAGGCTGACTATCTCCAAGGTCAACTTTCCCGGAAAGGTTTCCCCAGCATAAATGTATGATGGCCAGCCTGATTTGAGATTCATGATGAGTCGATATGGGTTTTGGATGCTCCACATGACAATGTTATATTGCGTCTCTTAAGCTAAACCTAATCCTTAGTTGAACACTACATCCATATCTGAAGGGGGATCCGAACTTGCGGCCCTGGAGTTCCCAGGGCGCCACATTACTCTCGTGAATACCGCAGTTGGCTGTTCCGTTTCGAGTGCAATAATAAGGTTGGTTCGTTGGTTCATTAGGGATATAAAGAACTTGTGACTTGTTGAAAACTCTTATCAAAGCAGGCCGCAGGAAATTATCATTTCACTATTGCTTTTAATCGTTATCCTTTGGTGTCCATTTAACCATATTTTGAAGCGATAGTGATTGTGAGGTGGTAGGATATGTTTCGCAAACATTTTTCTCTGCCGCAAAATTGATAAATGAATAACGTTCTGCACAAAGAATATCGCTTTTTTTGCGTGTCGCTAATCTTGGGCATTTAATTCAAATTTTTAATATATTGTGCTGTTTCAGATTTTCCTGTTGTTGGTGTTTACAGAGCATGTGAGCTTAATTCAAGTTATATTCTTCTGATGCTTGATCTTAAAACACTGTGGGAGGTCAATTGTCATCTGTAATTTCCTACTAATAATCGCTCCTAGAGGAAAGAAGGGAATAGATTTATGGACGGGATGGCAATGGGCAGGGCGTATGCTGAGATGGAGAAAGAAATATTATTGGTAGATAGAGTCCTGTGCATGTAAAAATCTAGAGGATTTTTACCGACTTACATTTGAACCTGCCTTAACCAGTAGATTACTTTAATAAATAGACTCTTTGACATAACTTGTCGAAAATGACTTGCAAACAGAGGTATCTCGGATTCCTGACATTAGCTTATAGAAAAATTTTATTCCATGTGAAATTCTTCAAATCATGAATCCCTAAAGTTTTTGTTTTCTTTAGTTTCCATTCCGTATTATTCACTACTCATTCGAAGACAGCTGATCTTGATGTGATAAGTGAGATTTTGCCGTGAATAATTGAGGAAAGGGAAGTGCAAAAATTAATTCTCTCAATTGTACTGTTATGAACTTGGGATTATTGCCTCCTGTTTATATGATAAGCCCTCCAAATTTCATTATTTTCGCTCGCAATAAGCGGTGAAAGCAGTGAAAGCATTAAACTTTATTGTCTTTCTACGTTATGAAAATTACACTAATGTGTATATTCCAAGTTACTTTGGATGAATAACAGTTTTTATGGCTGTTGCCGTAAAAGCCCAGCATAAAACAATTTGGCGGCCTGTGGCGTAATAGTTTGGCAGAGCTGATTTATGACTTTACATAATAGAATGGTACAGCCCATTATAATTTTCATATGTGGGCCACCGTCATAGTAGAAAATGATATACTCATAATATATGTCTGAAAATGACTTATTTCTCTTCATTCACTTGTTCCATGCTACTGCACAGAAGGTGATACTGTGCATTGAACATGGTTATAATTAAATTGTAATTATGTGGAGCATGAGTGATTTTCATCGTTACATAACACTTCATCAGTAACACTTTTCGTAATTTTTTTCACTTGTACGCCATAAGAACTAGGTTACGAGCCGCTAGAGACTCGGAGGTTACTTATCGTGCTAAGACTACTTGAAAATTTCAGATTAATTAAGTTTCTGTTTCACACGGAGGATGTTATTTGAACCCCGCGCAACAATTCTAGAACTGACCAAAGCGATAACTGAGGTTGACTGCCGAACTGTCTGGTACAAACATTCTTACAACACCTGCCATATACACTTGCGGCGGCTTGCAAGGTAGTGTTTATATGTCGTTATAGGTATTTATCTTCATTTTTCTATTTTTCTGTTCAACGATTATTTCGAAAGCCCTTCTTAAGCGCAGTGAAACTCCTTTCCCTGCGTTATCACATGCATTTTGGGCATATCTTCGGACATTCCCAATACTATTTGATCGATGCGCTGTCGCGATAGCATGGTTTCTTTGTTTCGAAATACACCCACGATTATCTCACATATTACTCATAAAAATATACGTCAGAATTTATGGGACCCTTACTTGGAAGGAAATCTCCAATTCTGCGGCTGCTTCGCTAACGTTTACGTTCTATTTGGGTCAAGGACGTTCTAACTGGGCCAGCCGCAGCAAGCCTCTCGGTGGCGCTCCAATTCCTCGTATTGCAACCTACCTATTCATCGCAGCGCGCGACCATTTATAGCTTCGGCGAAGGATTGATTGAGTCAAAAGAGCACAATTATAATCTTAACTCTTCTGAAAACGATGATGATTGAACCACATAATCATCAGCTTTATTGGATTTTAGTCTGTCAACGTCGTTCCACCAAATCGATACTAACATCTTGGGCAAGTATTGGGCCTCGTTTGAGTCCAGTCCTGTCTCCCATTTGGAGTACTAGTGTGATATTTCATCAGCATGTTGCTCTAAAATAGACGCCCGAATATATTAATAGATTTTCATGCCATCCCTTTCCGTAAAATATATCACAGATTAGCCCGCTTAGATGAAGAGTAAAATATTCCAAATGTGATTATTGTGACTACCTATTTCAGTATTGCATATTTCAAGATTAATCAGCTTTCCTTCTCTCCGTTTCTATTGACTTTATTACTGAATCTAGTATTTTACATCAACCTGTCCGGTGTCTTAACCTTTACCTGGAAAATATCATTATGGCATTGGTATCTGCTGTACCGTTTCATATTGTGGCCATTACTGTCATATCGGATGCCTTGGTTATAACAGAATCTAGAATGAATAGAATTGGTTATAGCTCATATTCATCCCTTGGAGTTTGAGATAATCAGTGCAAATTTGATAACGAAATTCTGAGTTTAAGAGCGGTGTTGAGAACCAAGACTTTAATTTTGGGTTTTTCTGTGCCCATTTAATTTTCTTATTAGCTTATTTTGTCTTACGAAATAAATAAAAAAGTAATGGAGTGCTAACCTTGACCACATTTTCAAACTCTCGGAAAGATTCCTCCGTGGATATCCGTCTTTGCTTAGGAGGCTGCTACTGATTAGTACTATCTGACTCATCGATCATAGCTTTGAGGTAAAAAATTTAAATGCTCATTTTCACTTTTTGGAAATAACCAGACAAATACTAGTTATAACTCTCCCTCTCGTGTATATTTTATCGTCATTGCTAAATATTTTGAATTCGTAAATAGTTAGAGTGAAGTGGCTGAAACATGGGTGACCACTTCTTGTGTTAGTTGATCAGCTGAGCACAAACTGTTGCTAGGCTGAAATTGCTTGAGAAGTATCAATGTAAAACTTTGTTGAGCAAAGAAGACAATGAAAGTGGCACTTGATATCGAAGCAGTCCGAGAAAAACTTAATTACGTGGCCATATAACGGAAAACAAACACATAAAGTGTAATCGTCAGTTTTTATAACATTGTGTCCATACGTAATCATATCTTCTATACTAATAGTAGTCAATGTGGGGGGGGGGATTTAAATGATGGAAAAAAAGGCTAAACCGATTTAGTTGGTTTTTGTGTAATTTTTTTCAGCATCAGATATATCTGGAAAAATCCCCGACATTTCTATTTTCGCCCCAGATAAATTGTAAATTGAAAATACTTAGCGGCAGTTGAAATGTTTGCAGCATTATTAAATTTGCGTAGAAACAGCAAATTTGCGTAGCATCATTACACTTTATCAGAGATGTTTATATTTGATAAGCATTAGTAACGTCCTCCAGATGTTAGACTATAACAGTGAATTAACATACACAGAACATATATAAATAAAATCTACTCAAATAAGATTTGCATGACTGATTATTTTGCATATTTTTTTTACGATTCATTCGCTAGTTATTCGTAAATATGCATTTTTTCTTTTTATTTCATGACGATCGCGTTTTTCATAAAGCTCATTGAAACGCAAAACATTTTGCAGCAAATGCATTGAAAGCATATCATTCTCAATAGATGTTGTTTTTCGGCTTCGCAGTACCTACTGTAGTGCACTCGTGCACAAAATATGCATTTTTTTCATGACGATTACGTTATTTGTAAAGGTTATTGAAACGAAAAACATTTGCAGTAAATGCATTGAAAGCATATCATTCTCAATAGATGTTGTTTTTCGGCTTCGCAGTACCTACTGCAGTACATGTTTAACTCGTGCACAGTTCTGTGATCACATTCATGAATTCTACTAATTTTAGTTATATCATATGGCAGAAAAATGGTTTTATTACTTTTTCATAAATTTCCCTTTGGAATTATGCTGGGAGGATGTGGGATGTGTAAAAAAACGTAAACGTGCGTGGAGCAGAAAGAAGACGTGGTTACTAAATAAAACAGTGGGCGGACTGGTAAAAAAAAGAGAAGACTTCACCCCATAGGCGACAGTTAACAGGTGTGGGTAGAACACTAGGGGAGACAAGACCCCGCGGAGAGAGGCGCGGCGCCGCAGCATTTCTGGGAATCGGGGATGGCCTGTCGGGTGGTGGGGCGCGATACGCCATTCACGTTCGCGCCGTCTGCTCCACCTTAGGCGCATCTCGGAACGCAATCAGGAATAAGTACTCTCTTCTCCGTGACGTGGAGAGGGTGATGATTTTATCGGGGGACAAACAAAAGAGATAGAAGATTATTTAATTATATCTATAAAAAATAATTTTTTTTTCATTACAATGGTCTCTTTTGGACAACTAAGAAATACATTTTACTGTTGAAATAGTGCGACTTAATCTTAATATTTTTCCATGAATGCCTCGCAAAATTCTTTTCATCTATACAAAGATTTTATCCTTCCAAACGTCGGAAAGACTACAAAACCCACAGTTTTTTGTTTTTTTTTATTTTTAAATGCAAGCATATATTTTTGAAAAGTTGTTCAGACTGAAGAATATATGAATTTAGTATTCTTAGTTGTAAAAAACATAAATTTGTACTTAAGTACTGCTTTATTTTTTAAATGTACCCATAATTTCGGTGGGGGGGGGGAGTCAAGGATCTGGCTACGTCACTGGCTGTAAAGAAGGGTATAATATTGAGAAAAGGAACTCATTCACTCTTCTAGGGGACGAAGCGAATGGGTGATCGAGGAAGACGAAGTTGGTTGTGTGCGCCTGTGCCTGTGTGTTCATCCAAAAATACGCCCGGAAGGGGGAGGGGGGAGGAGCGATTCCGCGACCTCAATTCTCGCGGCGGAATCGGGTCACCCGAGCCCGCGCTCGCCGCTCCGCGGCCCCTTTTCCTCATCCCTGCCCAGGGGGAGCCAGTAGGAGGGGTTCTCCGAGCGGGAGAGAATGAGTGAGTTATGCGCATATTTGCAAAACAAAAGGGGTGATCAAGGAGTAAGGCGGGAGTTCGGAATACCTACCTGCCCTCCCCTCTGCACCAAGGCCCGTCTCCTCTCAAATGGCTCGCCTCACGCGAAAAAGGGTTACTTTTTAAGTGAAACTAAAACAGTCAGCCACGACCCCTTAATCCATTGCCGTTTGACCCGCTTCTCTTTTTCGGTTATTTCTCGTTCCTGTCTATCATGGATATAATTTTTCTTAAGATCCCTAACTTTCATAATTGTCTCTGCAACGGAGTATGATAAGTGTCACTGTCCAAAAGATAGTTTGACCGGAAACTGACAGATATTAATTATATCGCGTGAAAACCTTGACGTTTAAATCTCTAGTATTTCATATTGGTCGCTCAAGGTATAAATTATTTGTGTGGACCTCATTTGTAGTTTTTGGAGATAGTTTTTTGTGGAATAAACTACTAGAAGTAAATAAATCAGGAAATAAAATTAAATTGAAACTTTATCTTGTTACCTGACTGGTTAGCGTTTTCTCTTTTTTGCGGCTTTGTATTGCCAACTTAGAAACTTAGTTTTATGGCAAAAAATTATATTCCTTAAATAGATAGTTTTTATCATATTTTTTATTAGTTTCATTAATTAAAGTTTTTATTTTTACTTACGCATTAGTGGAGTGTTGAAATGTGGTTTCCCACTCACTCTTTATTTACAGGTCCCGGTAGTTCAGAATTTTTTTTTATTTGCCAACGTTGGAGCAGTTAATCCCGGTTACGCTAATCGCATTTCCCCGGCATTCATTTTGTGACCCTACCTGTTGTTATGTACGACGACGAATTCTTTCGTTTGCGCTTCTCTCCCCCTGATCTCCTTCGCTTATTTCAACCCATGTATTTTCCCTTTGTAGGTCTTCTTATGCGTCCGCTAGCGTAGTGATCTAGGGTATCGTGGTGCAGAATCATTCGTGGGTGGATTCCATTCTTCCTGCATGTCACTTTTTCCCGATTGTAAATTTAATCTTAATAGCTCGCCGTAATTATCCAACGCCCACTGGAAATCTCGTTCAAGTGGGAATATTGAGCGTGCATCGAGGAATAATAAGCGAATGGTGCTTGTCCACTGCCCCCCCCCCCCCCCCCCCCAGCATTACCATACCCAAGACTTTTTATTTATAGTCAGCCCTTGCGTTCGGTTTAATTGGGTAATATCCATTCACGCGCATACGTACGTACAAATACGGAGAGGAAGCTCCAAACGGTTGTTTGCTGCTTCCCAGCAAACGACACCATCGCATTCTCGACAGTAATTCCAGGATTTAGCGTACTAAATCTTCGGCCTACCCGGAAGACTGCCCAAGGACTCCCAAGTACTTACAACCACACAAGTTGTGTGTGTGGCTTTACGGTTAGGTCTTGGTAAACTTCTGAGGGATTCCCCAGGATGTTTCACTTTGGATGCTGTCCAAACTCTTCCGGGATTGAGGACCACCTCTATGGAACATACCGCTTGACTCATTTTGTAAGAAGTGCCTGCGCAATCAGTGCTGTCTGATTAATATCTATTGAAAGTTGGTTCCTTAAAAGTTGATCGCTATTTTTATAGCGTGCCTCAAAATGCTTTCTTTTGCCGAGTCACAGCATTGCATAAGTATTCATTTGGTAATACTAATATGTTTTTTTGAGGTATCTGATCTATGGTATTTGCAAGAGGTATCTGATTTATGGCATTTGCATTTGAATTATTCTAAATAATTCCTCATTTTAAATTAATAATTGGAGGTAAAATTTGTATCCACCTTCAGCTGTTAACTAAAAGGCACCGTTCAATTTCAATCGGGTCATATATATGTACCATATTCCTTTCTGTAGGTTTTACAATGTATTTAAAAGGAAATCGTAGCCCTACTAGTTTGCGTTTTGATGCTTTTCCATGTGCTTCACAATTTTACTTTCTCGTTTTGATGACTCGCACCTAAACCAGTCTTTTGCGATTTATCAACTCATTTTTGTAGCTGGAATTTGTAGCCCTTTACTTACTTCAACGCTCGTGATAAAACTGAAAAAAAAACTTGAGTGAAATCACAACAAATTGCACGCCTTGTATGTTCCATGAACATCATATGGGCTATTATATAAGATTAATGTAATTATACGCATCGTTTGAGTGGCGATTCTGTCTATCGTTTCATCCTTGTTACTTGAGTCCTTGTGATTCATGCATATACTTTATGCACTTAAACATTTTCAGTGACAACTTTAATAGAGTAATAAAAGTGACTGAAAATTTTTTACCGTAGTTTCTCTCGCTGTAAATAAAATACGTCATTTAGTTTTTAACGGTTTTGATAATGAGATTCGCTATGCTGCAAGAGGGAGGCACATCGCCAGAAGAATCAGGACCATTGTTTTAGGAAGCTACCTTCAAATTTCCAGGCGACAGCTTTCCCTTCACTAATGTGGCGAAGTTTCTGAATATCCAAGTGGCCTTGCCACCGTTTTCTAATGGTAATCGGTGTGCTCTAGACGTGAATGAATATGATGCGCTTTTGCTCCGTACAGTTAATCTGTTATTTTCCTTTGCATGTATCTTTTTGGGTACATAACGGTTTCACATTAATAGCTATTGAGATATCTTTCTCAAACCTGGGAACTCTCCATCTTTGCCGATATTTCAGATATTTGTAGGTCAAAGACGTGCATAAATCGTTAGGAGGAAATTTCATCGATTTCTATCTGATAGGATTCCTATCAATATGATTTCATTGTTTTCCAATGTATTTGTCTGGTGTCTAGGTTAAATATTTTGTACCAAATGAAAAAGAATAAGCTATTGTCCACAATAATGTTATCTTGAGTAAATTCATATGTTTTGATATACAGCCTATTTCATTGACAGATATTAATGGCTTGGAGGCATAGGCATCCTAGTAAATGAATGGTGGACGAAATAGTGTAGTCGGAAGTCTTACCGGAAAAGTCATTGTTGAGTTATCTATGTTTAGGTTATCCGAAGCTCAGATGGGAAGCTTATGGTTTTCTTCGGCATATTTATAAATGCACCCAGTACCGTCTTTGGTTGAGTCGTAATTTATGTCATTGGCGTTCAGTATAGAAAAGATGAGCACTATCTCCCCCGTCAAGACAAAAGCGGAGTAATTCTCTGGCACACGTGGAGGATTCTAATTACTGCTTGCGTCTCTTTGTGGATTTCTCCTCAACGGTCATGACTTACGCGGTATCGTTTATCGGTTCTTTATAGTATTCCCGCCTTTATTCAAGCTCTTTTGAAGTTCTACGTAATTTATCTTGGTAAGTTGCTTCGTAATAAATAAAGCCCAGGCAATCATGAAGTCATCGTACGGTGTGTAATGCTTTTAGTACTAGTTTTGTCTATCTTGTTGTGAAGGTGCATTGTGTGAGGAGCAGGAAATGTAGCTTTGGTATCTCCGCAATAAAGTTATTTACTGATGTTGGCCATTGTTCCTCTTCTTCGACGGTCATAATTCTTAATAGTGAGGATCTTATAGTAAAACAATTTATTCTGTGAACCATCAAGCAATAATTATGCGCCTAGGATGCTAATGGCAAGTCATTTTAGAGCTTAGGGGAACTTACAATTGAAAAAAGGCGTAACTATTGGCAGTATTGAGTCGAAAATTGGGGATAGAAAATTCATAATGAATGTCATCAGAATATGCTTTTGGCATAGAGTTGGGATGCAATATTTTTGCATTATGTCCGATCATGTTTTCATTCATAATCTCAAATCATCAATCCGTATATAGGTTTGATGCAGCCCTCCTCAACTTAAACCATAACTCCTTCATAAATGCTCACTTAGATAACCGTCATCAATTCTTCCGTTAGTTTGAAGGGGGCTGTCATGTGCCAGAATGTGCCCAAAAGGTTTGCCTCTTTTATTTCGCAAAAGTTTCATCCAACATCATCTTTTCCATCCAGCTATTCGTAGGATTTCTTCGTTGGTGATTCTCTCCGCCCATTCATCCAAGCACAAATATCTAGTGATTTTTTCGTGGAACGTTGGATCCCAATTGGTATACTGCCGGCCAGGAAACTCAAAATCCCGTCTCTGGTTTGTGTTTCGCGTCTAATGGTTATGCTTAATTGGTGGTGCGTTTTGACCTTAGCAGTTGGAGCAACCGAAGTCTACCTCTACAACGATTGCATTTTCTCGCCTCGGTCCTCTCCCCTCGGCTCCGCCACATATTTTCTCTTTTTCTCCATTCACGCTTATGAACACACTTGCTCGTGACGCAAACAATTTCGCTTTTTCGCTAAACACGTCTCATTAGGATTTTTCCTCTGACGCAGGATTGCTCTCTCACCCCTCCCTCACATTTCTTGTCTCCAAAGCGTTGATACGTATCCATTTTTATATTTTTTTTTCTCTCCTACGTTTTCTCGAAAATGTGTCATGGCCAACTTGAATCGCCGAGAAATATCGAGATTGATTGAGAGGGGGGAAGTTCGGGAGGGGGATTCAGTGATACTCTCTCTCTCTGGTCTAGTGGGACTGATTTGTCATATCTCACCGTCCCAGGAAAAGGAAGGGGACCTCTTTTCTCCATCTCATTTTCTTGGCATTTCTCACCGTCGTTCGCACCCAAACCCCTGTCCCGCTTCATACCATTGCTCTCATAATAGATTAAAGAAGAGAAGAGAAAGAGTTTTTGCTCTCGAAAGTGAAGCCTGATGCTTCTAAAATATGATACATTTTATACGGTTGTCGCGCGAAATGAGTCAATCGATGGTATTGAAATATTATTATTACTGACAGAACCATCCGATTAAGCGTCTTTAATGGATATTGAAGTACTGCTTCTTAGTCATATACTTATTGTATGGAACGTACCATACTGTCTGCCTATTATTTTCAGTATAATTCCTACCTCTCTTCATCCCTTCCATGAAGCATATTTTCCTTCTTTTCCTTCACAGTTTACCCCTCATTCTTCCCAGTTTAGCGGCCTTAAGCATGCCTTCGCTTTAAATTACCTCTTATATTACCACTTACTCAGCCTTTATTCAATTTATTTTGGTAAGTTATTCTTATCACCCACTACACCGAGCATGTTGTCGTCTCCCTTCCTTTCCGTACGTCGCTTCTTCACTATTCTCCCTCGTACCCTCATCCAAATGCCTTTCTCTTTCATCGCTGTGTGTAGGCTTTCTGTCCCGTTCAGGCTTTTGTAAATTATTTCTGGTTTGCGTGTGTTTGGAAATTTCTTCACGGCATCATCGACCATCTACCTCTCTCTTTAGTTTACTGACTGTGTAATCAACCCTCTCGGTATGGCCGTTTGCGCGCCATGGGTATCGACATTGCAATCCAAAGGTTGCGGTTTCGGATCCCTTCTCGGGAATGGATATTGTGTTTATCTCAGGACTATGGTATTTATTTAAATCTTTTGCTTTATTGAAATATAACCTTAGCAGTTCGATATCCTAAAACCTCAGTCAACTATTTGTACTACTCAACGATATACTCTACGCAGCTTCCTCAAAAGTATTAGGTACAAGTGAAAAATATTATACTTACGGCCTTCTAGATTTACTACGGTCACACTCTCTAATATATATTAGACTTCTCCCGCTCTCTCCCTTCGGACCGTATTCTAGTGGAATAAGTCGTTGCGCCATTCTTTGGCGATTAGAAAACGCTTAGCGTCTCGCGTTTTTTTCGGGGAACCAAGGTGCCTTTTTTTGGCTGAAAGAATGGTGAAACCGCTGCCCGTCTGCCTTTCCATAGCGCTAAACAGGAGTCTTTGACGGCAGAGACAAAGCTAGGTGCCCCATAATTGTTTAAGGAATTTTTTTACGTCCTTCTGTGCGCGGAAGAGCGGACCTGAAACTTTTTTCTTTTAAAAAAAAGCACTAGCACCTACAGAAATCAAGGACACGCATAAAATACAGCTTAAATTGTTATCGTAGAGTCTTTAAGTTTCCTTTGTGATCGGCAAGTTCTAGTTTGCGGAGAGGAAATACTGGAATGTAATCACTATGGTATCTGTCACTCTTTGGGATTACTCTATCATTGATATAAACAAGGAAACTTCGTTTTCACGCTAAAGGATTTTGTGAAATGCACTGTTCGTTCTTTTAATTCGTTGATGTTTTGCATTTATTTATTTGCGTCTTTATTGACATTCTTAAGAGGTTGATTTAGAAACGTAACCTTCTCGCTCTGGATTTCCTTTCACTAATCTTGTAGCTCAGTCCATAATATTTTTGTTCAAATTTCCCTCTGGCAGACGCGAATATAACAGGCTTTAAAATATTGTTGATGACTTGCATTTAAAGAAAGTGATTTTTGATGTTCAATATCAAAATTTGGCTGTTGATGTTCTCGCGAGTCTAATAATCGGAATGGAACCACCATGGTTCACACAAATAGGACGTTAGAAAATACTGATAATGAAAACAATTATAATTATGGGAAGAAGATTAGACTCAACGGAGGATTAAGAAATATTCGTGCGCGCATGTAGTTACTTTATATTTTCCAGAGAAAAGGTTGTTTTCTCTTTTGTGATTGGCCTAATAAATGGAAAAATTAAGCGTTAGGTGTTTAGTGAAGATTAAAATTGATTAATGACATAGCCATTATGTTTGTTCAACATTCTTACTGTTCTAAAACTTCAATTCAGTCCATTCTATTAAAAGATTGATTCTAATAAAAATATGTGAATGTCATCGGAATTCAGATTTAGATAGTGGCATAGCTTTCCATAAATATATTTGAATCCTTTTGGAATTATATAAGTAAATATATATATATATATATATATATATATATATATATATGCTAATCACTCATGCGTCATCCTGAAATTAATGATTCGTGATTTTTGAACGGTGTTGGTGTCGCTATCGTTGGCATTTCATCATCAGCTCCTGCCGAACATTTTATTGGTGAAAACACGGCCAAGAGGATGCATGGGAGTGTAATAGAAACTATCATGATTTTTTAAGTTTAAAATTTCGTCCTACTAGTGAAAATCGTTGAATCCTTACTATTTTCCTTCCTAGAGATAAATATTGGTTTTAGTACGTTGGATTTGTAATGACTGGTCCGATAAAGATTGCACAGGTGTTACTTGCTTATTTGCGTTAAATAGGAAATTCAGGTTTTAGGGCCGTATTTTTAAACCATACTCTTCCTCTTACTCTTCGCCGGAGGAGGAAGAGTGCGAGTTGTGACTCTACCCACTATTCGTATTCTAGAACGTTCCTACAGCGAAACCAAACTCTTCCTCTTCGATGGAGGGGCTTGGAGGGACTGTTGAGTAGATCGCTGAAATTCTCATAACTACGTAATGCTTAGATGACGTTTCGTGTGACGTTTGCTGCCCACAGTTCATTGCGGATTTAACGAAACAGCAAGAAGAAGAATAATTAAAGATGGAAAAAGATATTTTGATCGCTCGTCGGCCTCGGTGGCGGCGGGGTAACGTCCTCGCCTGCCAACCCAAAGGTCGCGGGTTCGAGTCCCGCCACTGGAGGATTTTTCTCCTCCCTGGACATGGTTGTGTGTGTTGTCCTTTGTTATTGTTACAACGCCTGATGTAAAATGGCCCTCGAGGCTGTATTCAGGTTGATTATTAAATGATAGTATTAATTCAGGAAAATGCCTAAATCCGGAGGTAATCGACGCATTCCGCCATATTAGGCCTTGGAACTGTTCCTTCTATTTTGGAGGATGGTCTGAGCCATGCTACTAATAGGATCAAGAGATCCGTTTGTTTGTAGAGAGCGTTGAGCCTACAACCGAAGAGGTACGTTTAAAAAACGCTTGGAGGTTGAGTTGTCACCACAAACGCGTCATAGAGGAAGAGTCGTTCCTCTAGGAACGTCTTAGAATACGGCCCTTAATGTAACTGATGTCATGGATCCTTCGCTTCAAAAACTCGAATTTCTACGCTTTTGTAGTCCTACTATCTTGTCAATCCAACTAAAAGCCTTTGAAGGTCGAAACTCTGGAAAGATTGGTGTTATTGACTTTCAATAAGCATTCTTAAGAAGTGCAAGTTTTACTTCGTTTTCTGATTTTTTTCCTCTACTTAATAAATGTGGGTAAAATTAAAAAATATACTTGAATGGTACAAAGTCGCAGATATCGAATTTTGATTTAATCGAAAGTCGTAAATTTTAAGTAATGCATTTTTATTTTTCTTATAGTTATTATTACTTATTATAATTTTCTTTTAACGACGTAGTCGAGATACTGGAGGGATTTCTGAGCCTTTATGGAAAAGGATCCTGTCCCGTAAAAATGTAGGGTTCGTCCTGTAAATGGTTTTAAGTCTCCCGGTTGTGTACATTGTATTTGTTCGACCATATCTAAAAAGTTCATTACAATGGTTTTCATATGCAGCAAAATTAGTCAGGATAAAGTTAAATCTGTAGCATACTGAGTTAACATTGAACTAAAATGTACTTTCTACGAATATTATGGAAAACTTACTTCGACGCCAAATGCAACTTTTAGCCCCATTAGAATCCTCTTTGAAGCTAGGACTTAGTAACCTGTAACGCGGATTTATCTTGATTTCTAAAAAAATGGCAGTCAGTATTTTCACCTAGGTCGCCCGCTTCGCCCGGTTTTGTTTTCCTTCTGCTATTCCAAACTATTGGCGTATCGATTCGATTTGTTCCTCACCCTGTCCTAATTCCCTTTGTAAATTGAATCGTTTTTTTTTCTTTTATCTTTCAATAAGCTCGAGTGTCACTTTCACCGACTTGCTTCATATATTTCGTCTCTTTTGTCCCTAGTCGGTTACTCAAACCACGATTCCCAGTGAACTGACCGTAACAAAAATAAGGAATACCACACCTCAAGGTTCTTACGCCTTCACTTTGCTTGCCGTTTGTTGCGCAGGCAGCGGTAAAGAACAGGATTTTCGGGTGTCGGTGACACTCCACGCCATTCGTGCGTAACTTTCAATTTGCGTCGTCAAATTTCATAGTACCTACTCTCGTGCCGTTTCAACTCGGTACGTGTTTTTCGCTATCAAACTGCTGCATGGCGATGTAACTCTGCCGTCGTTTTTTCCTCATTCATCGCGGTAGTTGAAATTGAATTTCACAGAGAGAGCCGTCGTAATTTCTGGTCTTGAGGAAAAAGTAGGTTGTAGCTCACTATGTAGTGTATCCTGTTTTGATGTCGAATTGCAATAAGAGTGTTGCCCTTGTCGCCTTTTTTTCTGCCGCGGCGATGCAAGAAAACCGTCCACATTTTAATCCTAAAAATTCCGCTGGAAAATTGCGTCCACATTCATACCCTTTTCCGCCATTTCTTCTCGATATCGCTACCGTCCAAAAAGCCCTAGCTCTGGCTATAGGGGTTGGGAATATGTTCTAATTACATCTAGGAAATCGCTTCTATTTGCACATCTCTCATCTATGTTTCTTTATTTTTTACACCCTCCTCTATACGTCCTGTTTCTTGCCGAAATGCCGAATAATTCTTCGCTTTTGATTTTATTCGATTCCTTAAACGCTTAAGTTTGACTATTTTCCGCGTTATATTCCCTCCTCTATCACTGTATACTCTTTTGTCGTCGTACTGTGACATCACTCTCGTCGGTTCTCGAAACATGGGAAAACCAGCGAAATACACATTTAATTTCCAAGTTAAAAGTGGAGCTAATTGTGGTTCCGACATGACCCATTCGTTTTCCATCTAAGATCCCCTATTCGACCACCAAGGAGGTTCATGGAAATTATGTAATGCTGGATATGGCATAAATTAGCTCATGAGGGTTATAGTGTGAAAGGAGAATGGAGGAAGTGTGGTGGACGGAAAGAAAGGCAAACGAGGAAGTGCTTGGTATGTTGGGTGAGGAAAAGACACTTCTGGAGTAGATTAGGAGGAGGCAACAAAGGTTGGAACGGGTGGTGTGGGGCGAAGGGATGCTAAATGCCGTGATGCAGGGAAGGGTGTTGGGTAAGCGGGGAAAAGGAAGAAAAAGAATAGGCTTTTAGGACGGGATGGAGAGAGGCAGGACATATTATGATATTTAGGAAGAAATGTTTTAAGGAGATATGAATTAGGATTTTGACCCTCTTCCTCTTTAACTTTCTATAACCGGTAGATTACCCTAATCATCACTGTGCAAAATGAAATATAAAGATGCTCCCGACGAAGTCTTTCCTTGTCGTTGAGGTCAGACTGACAGAAGAGCAACATTATGTTGATTTCTGATGGTGATTTCTCATATTTTTTCCAACCGCGAGGGATTATCTCTCAAGTTCCTCTAGTGGGGCTACCTTTTTTATCACAGTTAAATTCTTTTAAATTATCTATTAGCCACCTTTGATACTGTCTGAATTTCATTTCCTCCCTTTCTCGTCCTTATGCCATCTATCACCCTCATCAGCATATCACTATCAAAGTCAATAATGTAAGATATAGAGAAAATACTGCTATGTGTTTCTATTCATTTGCATTAGTTTTTAAGCGTTGAAATTGATCGGAGAAACATCAAAAACTTGTTTAGAGCTGTCCAGTGGTGCTGTGGTAGGCTAGTGGATGGTAAATATAGGTTTCATCCTTCGAAAGTCGGCTGCTCTGATGGGCGAACAAAAAAATCGCATGACGACACGAGGCGCGCATTTTCTTCCTCCCCGTCTTCCAAGCTACGTTCGTCTTCACCCTCATGAATACTTATGCGCCCTGTATTCACGCCGCTGAATAAAATTCGATCGTGCTGCTCTTGTTTCTTTTTGTAATGTTTGAATATTTAGAAAAATTCGTGGCGATGGTGTCCCAGAGCAGTTTCATTTCGGGGCAGTCGCTTGGGTGACTGGCGCACCCTCAACCAAGATGCTTCACACTCATTACCCTCGTTACTTTCCCTTAGATCTTCAATAATCTCTCCATTACTCCTCTCCCTTTTTGTTTGTCATTGTATTCCCTTTCATTCCAGTGAGTTCTCTTCCATCCTCCGTAATTGAGTGTTGATTCATGTCCATTCATTCCTCGAGGGCTCGGAAAGCCTACATTTCTGTTCCCTAACCTACTGAGCAGCCCTCCCTACCCCATTGCTCTCACAGCTTTATCTCAGTAATTTGTAAAATATTTCTCCCCACGTCGTCGCAGTCGGCTTTGTGTTTTAACACATTCATTTTACAATAAAAAAGGTGAAGATCAAGCTGTGGCCTGGTTTTATAATGGCTGGTTATCGTTAGCCGTATGATGACGTTTCCTTTTCGTTAGCTTGATGTTTACTGAGGGTTTAAGCTTTTCTGTATCACATCAGACTTTCGGATAGTTGAAGTGAGCATTGCTGTTGGGAAAGCGTGGTAACTTTTGTTTTCATTCCGAGAAAATATTTTAAGAGAGATTGTAAAACTGAAAATAGGAGAACTTCAAGTGTTCCTTGAACGAAGCGTCCATCACAGTTTCCACTTTCGATTATTAACAGTGTTCGCCAACTCACTATGGAATATCTCATGCTTCTTCAGGCTTCTGTTTCGGAGTACTGAATGGTACCTCATTATCCTTGCACGTCGTAATTTCATCGGCAAATTAGGACCTATTCTCGCTGGGAAAAAGATGAATGAAAACACTTGTTAGATTAGCCGAAAGGTCATATTCCAAGCGATTTTGGCATTCCACTGCTCGCGGATTTATTTTTGAGAAATTTTGTGAATTATCGTCTTTGCTGCTTGGTGTATTTTGGGAGAAGAATGAAATTATTTCATAATAACGCTATTTAGTATAGTGATGTTGTGATTGCGTAGATGAAAAATCGCGTGGAAATTTAAATTTACCTTTTCAATGCTCCGCTGCGGACAAATACTTGGGAAGTTGTTCCTTGAGTTATCTGGCTAATTTTTCGCGAAATTTGTGTATGATGTAGTTAAAAGGCAAGAAAGGATAGGGTCGTGTGCTGTAATGGGTCACAGTGGGCAGCACCATTTACCCCTCCCACTCTCGGCTTTTCTGCATAAGCTGCTTTCCCCTTTCCTGTATCGATGATAGATATCAAAGCTTGCATTTAAGGGCCGGTAAGCGTCGGCATTAGTTCTCTTTGAAAGAAATCTCTCCATTAGTCTGCGGTGTAATATCCCATACGACGGTCAAAATGCCGCATTAGACCGCTGATGCGATGAAATGAGGATTTAATACCTTTGAGTAAAACTCGCCGGTGCTAATTTAGAATCCGGACGTTTAGCTCTACCTAAAATGTGTGCCAATCTAATATCTTTCCCAACGACCGCAGCACCTTCTCGCTCAGTTTTTGTCGTAGTCATCAAAAGTGGGAGGTATTCCTTCACCGATGTGCTCCTTAGTTTACATCTTACATTTACATTTTACTTTTCAGTTTACATCTAGCATCTTACATTTTTATCCCTTTTCTTGTTTACAAATGGATATTGGGGCTAAAATCCTGCGTGTTAGCCTTAGACTCATACAATCTGGATTTTTCTTGCAATCCTTACTTGTACCGTCTTGAATCTCTAGGAGGTCCCAACTTGAGCCTTCCAGTTGTTGATACAACTTACGTTCCAAGTTTCCGTTGCGTTCCGCTTTTCGCAATTTTGAACGAAACACGTGACTCGCATATGTATTTTGTTTAGGATGCGAGTTTTTTTTTCCTTTTTTAATGTTTAGCTTGCAAATTTTTTGTTTCTAAAATCTTGGTAGAAGAACATTAAAAAACACTGATTGCAGTACTGTGGTGAGAGAGAATTCGCGATCCCGAACACAAGAGCGAGTGAGACTTAATATGTTTTGTCTTCGTTGCGTTATTTTTTTCAGCACGGGCTCACTTTTCCATTCGTTTTCCCTCCCACCTCGTCGCCAGCCGCCGCCTCCTCCATTGTTATCAGCACCATTTATCTCCCTCATTTCTCTTCCCCCGTTTTGGGGCTTTCCTCCCCCACCTCACCCACGCCCGACCCTTCCCGTGTGCCCCACGCCCTCCTCCTCATCCCCCTTCCCACCCCATCCCTTATTTGTGATTTTTTCTTTTCGATTTAATTCCCACGTACACTCTTAGCATTATTTATTTTTTTCCTGTAAGGGCCTCTTCCCCTTTCCGGGGTGGCTGTGACCCAATTGCCATCCCATTCCCCCATCCCTTCCTTCCTTTGCCTGTCTCACGCTACGCAACCAGTTCCCTGCTGCATTTTTTTAAACTCCTAAAGACTGTCTTCATCACGTGCGGTGTGCATAATCGTGTAATTATTCGTTTATTTCTGTGTGGCTGGTGAGTTAGGGTTTGAGCCGACTGCGGTGGCCAGGTTGGCTACCAACCTGGCCACTACCGGGCAGGCCAAAGATCGCAGGTTCGAGTTCCGCCTCGGGTAGGGATAAAAGGATGTGCAGTGTTCTCTGTGAAAATTTGTGTCGCCTGGCTTGGGAGTTGAAACAGATCCTCTAACTTTCGCGCCGCATAAGATCCACGGTAGAGGACCCCTGGATAGTATAAATGCTTAAAGCACTCGATTTCTAATCCAGCTGAATGATTTAATAACTATGAGCTTAGTACATATGCGTATCTTCTCAGCAAGTGACAACGCTAAGTGCACTGCCGTGGCTAATCCAGCAGTATATTAATTGGGAATAAATTCTTTATTTCAAGATGGAGGTCTTGTGTTAGGCTAAGCGATGTAAACGTAGTGATTGCAGCAACTAAAACCTCAAATCTTCTACCATACATAATGTTTGAATGGCTGTATTTCAGTCTGAGTTTCATGAGTCGATTGCAGGGACGCTTTAATATACTTATCGTATCCTCTTCAGGATGTAACGGTCATGGAGACAAAAAGAAAAATTGTTTTCTCGTTCAGGGATTGCATTCTCTTCGCGCTTTTTTGAAGGCTTTACTAATTTATATGTTATTATCCTTCGTTGAAGCATTCGCAGCTCAGGGTGATAAATAAATAATATTCAGGTTGTCGCTGCTTCAGGCTCGGTGAGATTTTCCCCTCGTCAAAGTGGTTGAATCTCAGAGCCTGACGCGATAACCCTATTATTATTCATTGATGGCAAGTCATTTTAGGACAAAATTATAATGTTATATATTATAACTTTCGTTAAATCGGTTAAAGGATGAGGTGTTTGATGGTTTAGAGGCTCAATAATGTCCTATATTTAATATATAATAAATGGCTTCTCCTCCCCTTTCAGCTCTAACCCTTCTCCGTTAATTTTCTTATCTACTCAGCTTACTCTTTCTATTTTACTCCTTACTCAAAAATCTAAAGCCTTTCATGTACTCTTAATTTCTTTCCGTTCATAACATTCAGTCATTTCTGTGTTTAGGAGATACATTGCTAAGGTAAAACGTAACATGAAACTGAAGACATAATTCCCAAAACCAACGCAACACCCATGCCCACTGTGGGATTCGAACCCGTGACCTTTGAGTGGCCCGGTAGGCGCGTTATTGATGTGAGTAGAACGGCCGACAACATTCAGTACATGTGACTTGGTATGAATAACTTTTTTCATCGAAGCGTCCTCTTTCCTACTGTAACAGATATGGCATCCCTGGACAAGACATCCCCAAATGGAACCGTAACTCAAATGTATCGCATCGCTTGGCAGATGGATGGACATTGCTTACCGTGCCCGATACATTCGCAATATCGCGCAGCCCTTTTCAGCGGCTGCCATTTCTCTCTCTCTCCCTCCCCCCCCACGAAACCCCTACTCACCCCCTTCCCTTTAATATCCCCTCCCCCTCTCACCCTCCCCGGCGCGCGCTACTGAAACTGAAAGTGTCCCCGTTACCCAGATACCCACTGACAGTGGCACCACTTTCGGTTTTTCTCTCTCTCTCCGTCGAAAGGGAAAGGGAGTGTGGGCCGCAAGGGGGCGGAAGGAGCGGGGAGGTGGGAGAGGTGAGACTCTTCCCCTGTCCCCTCCCGCTCCGCACCTCCCGGTTTTTCGCCGAGTGAGGAGAAGCACTTGCGGGTCGGTGGGACCCGGCTCTAAACCCGGGCGAGTCGAGTAGGCGCTCTTCTTTTGACGTGAAACGTTTTGTAGAAATACATCTAAGGGGATGAAATTCGTCGCGAAAAAATCATATCACTTGACTGGGAAACGATCCCGGAGCTCCCAATTGCCGATCAAGTGTGATAGCCAGTTAAATCGAATGAGTTTTCTTGGCGAATTTCATCCTCTTTGATCTCTGCACCCGTGCGTATGACTGGGAACCATATCATTTGTGCATTTGCAGTGATTTGCGTAGGTATGTCTTAAAGATTGACTAGAATGGGGAAGCCTGTGGCTGGTGCCTGTGCAACAAAATTTTGTGCGCCACATATTTACTTTATAATTCTTAATGTATGAGAGATATCCGAACGGGCCACGTGTATTTCGAAATAGAAAAGTCGCAAATTAAAATGAACTGCGATTTTGGAATTGTTGACCTCATCAGACAAAAGAATGCTGCAGCCAAGAGTGGATATAAAATCACGTGTCATCGGCAGAGTAAAATTGGTGTAGCTCGACATAAAATCGAGCGAGACGCTCATGTGTAGGTTTATTTGAAATGGTTTCTATATTATTACTGGATAAAACCATTAAGTGAACTGTATTTGTAGATGTTAAAAAATTATAAACTGAATTCGTGAAATGTTAACAAATCTATGTACGAGGTGTGATAATAAAATAACGGGAATTTTTAAATTTCGCGGGCTTCATAATTCCAATGTTCAATAATTCTGAGTTCCTGTCACATGTTCGTACGGTCAATAGGGAATACTACCTGGAAGTTGTGCGCCGTTTGCGAGAAGCAATCCGACGAAAACGCCCAGAATTGTGGCAAAACAACTCGTGGAAATTGCACCACGATAATGCTCCCGCTCACACCTCACTGCTTATTCGTGATTTTTTGTTTCGTTGTTATTATTTGGTGGCCTGGCGAGGCTAAAAGTCGGAGGATCAATTCCTACGTTTGGTTTGGATGTAACGTTCCTCAGGTCTTATATTAGACGGTGCCATATTACCTCAGCAGTTGGAGCACTTAAAAACAAGTCTACTGCACAATCGAAATGACTTAGTTACGTCCGCAGACATTTCTGTGGAGTTTAATTACTTATGCGCGTATGCAATTCCCCAAGTTGATGCCTATGGGTAGCCATTACATACCAAATTACGACTAAAACCATTTACTACTAGTTACCAGGGAAGGCCATTCATTACATGCTGAGGTAATTGGCGTCAATTTGGTTTGGTGGGTCTGATTGTAAGGCAGGGATTATTTAAGAACGAAACATTCTCAAAATTATACGTAATAAAGAGCTTATTAATGTTTTCTCATATCACGTCTCTTTTTATTTCTGATATTTTATACTTTAAGATGTACTACATATTTCTCCTCCTCTCCGTCCCTGAATGCCTATTCCATTATTTTGTAGCCAAAACCCTCTTTTTGTACTCTCTTTCTCGCTGACATTCCTCCTCTCATTTTTACCGTAATACCTTCCGTCCTCCATGGCTAAACTTTTTGTGTAAAATCGTGAAGTAATGATTTTCTTATCGATTTTGCTCGCGTAGATATGCAAAAGAAACCCTTCAACATCCACCGTAAGTATGGATTAACATCGTTTATGTATGAATTCACAAATCTTTCATTTCTATCTTAAAGTAATGTTGCCTTGACATACGCTAATGGATGTCTCTAGATGATATTTACGGACATAATGTTGGCTTGAGCTGCTAGAGTAAGAGCTTGTCCGCTCTTACTCGATCGAATCATTCACATGTGTTATCCACTACATGGTAGAAGGCGACCTTAATTTAGAGTATTTCCACACGATTCAGAAACCGAAATAAATCGCTGCCTGTTGAAGACAAGCCACGATCAACCAGTTCGAAAGAAGGTAGTTTTGGGGATGATCGAGTTTCGGGAGTGGGATAAGTGGAGCAAAACTTAAGGGGCGATGAAAAGTTACGTCGAAAAAATGTGTAAGGCGATATTTAAATGTGAAATACCGTCAATAAATCATTAATAAATTTTGTCTAATAGAACCGACATTTTTATAGTCATCTCATGTATAGGTGTGTGATAACTACCGAGTTTGGTTGACGCTAATCCTTTGGAAATGATATGCAGATTTTCGTTTTCTTGCTACCTCATGAACGAGCTCGAACTATTGATTTATTTTTCTGCTTTTTATTCGAAAAAGAGTAGTTAGAAAATATTTTTGAAATTTCTCCTTTCCCCATTTTATGTAATTTGTTAAGATTACGTTGCTGGAATTAATATTTGAATTTCAGCTTATGGCCTTGAAAGCTTGCTTTGATATTTTGTATCGAAGCGTTGGGTATTTGTTAAGTAAATCAATGCGTGAATTTTTCCTACTTTCATGTTGATTTTCCCATTCAGCTGTAAATATTCTTTTTTACTAACCTTTAATTCTCAAATATGCTATTTTTACAGAGGAAGATAATAAGTCAAGAAGCTAATAATACCAAATCACTGCTGTCTCAGGTTTGGCAGTGCTTATAAATGGGTTCCAAGTGTAATAAATAGAAACATTAAATACAGTATACGCCTTAGTTGGTTCATACCTGATGAATATGTTGCCATTCTCTTTGTGTTTCTGTTGATTAATACGTAATCACTGCATCCGCGGGCAGAGACACCCTTGGAAAATTTTACTTGATATGTGGCTAATAGCCAGTGCTAAAATACTCTCCTAAATTTTCATTTTCGATGCATGCTCATTCACAACGGGCTATCTACTCTCGGCTGTTCTATTTTTGCTTGCATACTTTCTATCATACATGAGACTATTGAATTCACATTTCTTGTGAACGACGGTCAGGTGACCGTTTCAAGTTATATTGCGTCTGTAATGATTGTACTGATCAGTAAACCTCTCCAAAGACACATTACCAATAGTTTAAGAAAAATTCATCATCATCATAAGCATTCATCAATCTAAAATAAGTTTTACTGCTTCTCTCCACTCCATTTACTTTTCAGCTAGCCACTTATACATATACCTACCTTTCAAGCAGCTCAAATGGCTTTTGGCAGGGGACCTCAGAACGCATGCGAATTGTCAGACATTTAAGATTTCTGTCATGTCAATATTTGATTGATTTAAATATCTTTTATAAGGATTAATATCTTATGGGCTTGGTGCCCTTGCTATCGACTCTGCTGCTGCACCAACGGACGCGTTCCAAGTGATTCACCCCCTGCCACACACCCCTGAGGTGGCTTGCAGGGTATTTTGTAGATGTAGATGATTTGCATGCAAATTTTCGCCAAAACAGACTCCTGTTTTACGCTTCCTTTTTCTTGAGAATGAAGTGAAATTTTATTCACTGAGTTGGATGTAAATGGGAGGAAGCTGCATCAGGGAGTTTTGCTCTCAGTCTGTAAATCCCTCGACAATATTCTTTTTCCCTACCCGTGATGTCGGTCCGAGGGTGCGGTAGACTTAGAGGCGGTGCCGGAGAGTTAGGTAGTCCACACGCAGCCTCCCTCGGCGCATACGAGCCCTACCATCCGCACCGTGGACTGACCCAACCCTCCCTCGTGCCCTCGTCGATGTGGATGCTATCTGGTTGCCCCGTGGAGAAAGTTTTGTCCCTTTTGCGCAACCCTATTATTCTTCTCGTCCTCCCCCTCCCCTTATCTACCTCATTCCCCACTCACCCACCAACCGTCTGCTTTTTCGTGTGTCCCCTTGTCCTCGTGGCTATCCTGATGCAAGTCTCCCACGTCTCCGGTGTTTTATTTCTCTGACTCCCATGCCCGTGTGGCGTGATTCACGTTTCGGTTTTTTTTGTTGGTACCGCGGGCGTCGAGAGAAAAAGTGATCGTTTGTGGACTTAGAGTCAGATCTCCCTCTCTCATGCCTTTATTTCATTATTTTCCCTCTCTGGCCTACCCTCCACTGCCTTGCTGCCGAAAATATTGCGCGGTGTTCCTCGGATGAGTACCTAAGTGGGTTTCGGAGCGAAGTTCGTAAACGATTAGCCCGTGACGATTTTGATCCGTCGGTCGGTCGGAAAATTTCCCATGTTTGATGACATTTTGGCTCGCTGGATGTGAAGTCGTGAAAATTATTCTTTTTGTCTTTTCACGTCGTGAGTGCAGTTCCCAGTCCTCCTTGTGGTTTATCGTCTTGGGTGTGCATTGATAGGGTTAGCATCTTGTGAGGGGAATATGGGGAAGGTGGAGGAAAACCACTTGGCCATATAGCTTTCTAGGGGGCTATTCTGAAAATCGTTTCTCCGGAGCTAACTGCTAAAAAGAGACTAATTTAGCTTTTTTCTCCCGATGGTATTCTGAATGTCGGAGAAACAGCTAGCCGCAAGAGCCAGATAAAAAATACTATAAATTTGGAAATTTATCGTATTTTTTATCTTTGAAAATTATTAATCTTGAAGTAGGAGATATTCTTGGGCTACGCAGTATCAGATCAGTAACGCGCCGGCCCACAGTGGTCCCAAATCGAAAAAAGCAGGCGAAAATTAATACCGCTGTTATTTTTCCATACTTACGATATTTGAACATTGAATGTTAAAGGTTTTTTATCCGCTGAATCCGAATTTGGCGTTTATTTTGCTGTATCTTTGATATTTTTGTTTTTACAAGACAAATTATTTAAACAATTAAGTGTAACAAATTTAAATTGAACTTTATTGATTGTTCTGCATGTTTTTATGTCCGTATAATCCGAATGCGACGTTATTTCTGCTGTATCTGTTATTTTTATTTGGTCAGCTTTTCAAGTCATCTCCCCCGCCTCCGACATTCGCGTGTGTTTTGTTGTGTTTTGCAGCTAACGCCGCAAGAGGCGATTGTCCGAGTGGGACGAGAGTGCAGTGTTGGAGTGTCTGTCTGTGTGTCGGTGTGTCGGGTGTCGGACTTGACCGCTTTGGGAGTGGTGTACCTCGGTACGGTCGAGCCGAGGCAGAGTGGCTTTCTGTATTGTTTTAGTCATTTGTTGTGCATTTATTTAAAAATAAATATATGAAAATTACGGGTCGCAACTTTTCTTTCTGGTGCTCCGATATACCCAAACGACATCTGCATCGCGCGAATATCGTCACCATTATTGTTGTTACTTGATAATTGTTTAAACAATTTATTGTAACTAATTTAAATTGAACAGTAATCGTGGTTACTATTTTTTCTATCCGCAGAATCCGAATATGAAGCTATTTTTATTTTATCACTGAATTTTATTGTTTTTACGAGAAAATATTTTAAACAATTAAAAAACTCACTTTTGGTCATTGTAATCGTATGTATACGGAAATCCGATACCTAATATTTTGTTGTTCGTTGTAAGATTTGAAAAATAAATCACTTCATATAATCACTTCATTCAAATTATAGGCGAGATTCGGACCCACGACCTTCAGTAGAGCCATTTCTTGCGTTAACTACCTGGATTGGAAACTAATATATATTATGTACACTAACTTTGGCATTATATAGTTTATATTTTAGTATAGTTAATTATTTAACTGAATACCATTATTATTAACAGCAATAAAATAAAGAAGTGGCTTCCATAGTTATAGATATTATTAATTATTGAAGAAAACAATTACTGATATTCAACATCATCGCCTGATAGTTCATCAGTCTCACTATCGGTCTGCGATTCATCCAGAGTAAGAAAACTTTGTACTTCTGCAGATAAGAGTATAATTTTTATTTCTGGACACCTGAAATGGTGGAAATCAAGGGATCGGATGTTAACAGCAGTCTTCGGAATAGACCCTCGTTTGTTGCCATTCTTGAAGATTTCCTTGTGTGGTGCTCCCGGAATCTTCAGATATCTTTGTACCTGGCCCCCATAGCTTATTCTGATAATGGACAAATAGGAAGGATGGCTTCCTTGACAATGGCTGCACCGTAAATTAGCAGCTTGTGTGGGACGGGTGGCATGTAATACTATGCGTAAAGATGGACAACAAATCTGCCGTAGAGAAACAATATTCTCCTTATAGAACAGCGTTGATCTCGAAACCACTTTCCAAGTAAACTACTCTTTCTGGTGATACTTCACTTTGTTTGCCCTCCTTTACTCTCCATTTCGATAAAACTCGTCACGTTCTTGTAGAAGTAGTTGCCGTCACCTCTTATTAGCTTTGCAGCCGACTCATCACCTCTGCTTCGGTAGCTCACGGATGTAGCTAAGGCTACCTCAGCGGGTCATAAACTAGCTCAAAGTTTCCCTGTATTTCTTCTCTTTGACTTTTCACTGGACTCTTCTAATAGTTTTTCTCAATCGTCCAATTTCAGCTAACTCCGCCGAACCTACTAAGATTTATGGTGTTATTAAGATTACGCGAAATATTCTAACTGATTATAGTTTACGTAACAATTACCCACCGGAGGAAGATATTTACATAGAACTGAAGGGAATTTAAACTTAAGATGCAGCCAACTTCCGAACTTGCTCCTGAAAACACTATCACGTCCTGAACTTTGCTCCCACTTACTGAGATACTTAGAGAAAAAAAATTTCTGCATGAAACGTTCCAAAGTATTTTTGGCTATCAAATCTTCGCCTAAATTAAAAATTTCAATCAAGTAGTCAAGCACATATTTTTTCTCAAAGGTTATAGATTAATTTTTATGCACCTCAGGGTGTGCAACCATTCTCACTTCCATCAAACACTTAACACGATCTCTATCGGGCTGAATCCTGATGCACAAATCAAATATAGTAAGATATAGATTATCACCCAAAGTCGCAAAACTCACGAAAGAGAACTTGAAATAGGTACTGTACAGCACTAATATGCCGTGGGCTTGGCTCTAGAACCCTGGTGTATCTTGTTTGCTGTTCGCAACGTAGATGAAACACTTTCCTCTGGGCTTAAAGCAACTCTCAGCACGCAAATCAACTCGCAATACACGAGTTTTCCATGCAAGGAACTAAGAAAAAATAAATTCTGGCGAGCAGATTTCATACTAGCAATGCTTAAAAGTAACTGCGACATAGTTTGTGTCGAGGAGGGCCTTAATCCTCCCTTCGTATTTTTCCAAGAAATGTTGCAAACGTGCAGTGACAAGATTCACTCCCTGTAGCCAGAGTGCAATTCATTCCTGGTTGGGTTTTTCTCGTTGGAGGGCAATAAAAGTGCGGCATGGCGCTGCCCTTTTCGGCAGCAATTTTCCTTGAACTACGCCTGCAAGGGTATCATCTTTCAAATGCGTAATGAGCTTGAGCTGTAAACAAGTGCCCTTGAGGAGTCCGCTTTCCTGATGAATGCGTTCGAAAGGTTGGTCCAGCAATTTAAAGAACTTAACAAATCAGGAATGCTTAAAAACTATTTGTACAGCATAGATGTTCCACCATCATGTCCATTCGCTGCTGTTACAGCTCTCAGAATGTAATTGATGAATATCGAGCCTCACAGAGTATTTTAGTCGAGCCTGATTTATATACCCTGTACTAAATGGAGAATCTCTAGTTCACGAGGTGAGAGAAGAATTTATACTATAAAATTTTCCGATATAAATATGCAACGCTTACAACGTCATAGGAAGGTAGCCACAAAAATGGGATATCCTTGGGTTACACCACGCCCGGCCCGACCGCCACCCGCGGCAGCGCACTGCACCGCTCGACTCAAAACGATCTTGAGATCAAATTCGCAAACGAATGCAAGATTTTTCTTTTGTTTTATATTCTATGTACTCTACTATTTTAATTTATGTCGAAATATCCGGGGGCAAAGCGGCGCTAAAAACGATATTGCTCTCTTTATTTCAAAATACAATTAAAAATAGCCAAATATTTAAACCTTTTTATTTAGGTTGAAAAAACTTGAAGGAATCTAAATCATTTGGAAATGATGCTTAGAGGTACCAATTTACGTGTATTAATTTTTTAAACTTGATATATTGTCCGAGCGCTTTGTTCTAAGGAGGTAAATATGTTTAAAATCGACGGAGTTCGCGCGACAGGTGTATTTACCCCGAATGACCTATGTTTGACGGGTTCTACAGATTACTATGAGCAGTACAGTGACCATTGTAGTAGCCTATATGGTAGACCATACACTGTAGAATACGAATTAAACTTTCCGAACTTCCTCGTAGAAAGTTGAAAAAATGACTTTTGGCCAGCTTTTTTCGATTTGGGACCACTGTGGCGGCCTGGCAAACCGAAGGCTTCTGGCTCCAAACCCGCCTCGGGTGTGCATATTGAATTTGTCATAGGTTAGACGGAATTGTATGTCGAAGGAGTCTATGTTATAGATTCCTAGGGTATTGCCTTGGAAATGGAAATACCCAAAATCTAAGTTCGCTCCGATGAACACTTGTCGTTGGAAAATTGTTGCCATGGGTCTTGTGGGTCAGCATTATGCTCAACTGCTCTGTTAACATTTTACGCTAAAATTCATTATATATGAATACAGTGTGTCCAACGTTTGTTCAACCTATGAAGATGACGAAAAATGGGCTAATAAAGTCGGTACCATTTACCAACGTTTTTGTGTGGTTTTCGAAGCACAACTTTAAGTAAAATTCGTCAGAGGACTGGAATAAAATTACACCTTCACATATGCCAGAAAAACAATGAGATTCTGTATTGATCCAATGATGGGTGCACAGTCATTTTCGTTCTTGTTATTTTCAACTCAAGAGGAGAGTCAGCCAGTGGCCGATGCCAAATGAAACCTGGCCATGTGATTGATGCCATCTCGATTTCTTTTGTCAACCAGACTGGTATTTTATTCTGATGCAGTGATTCACCGTCAATTGTGCTTGTTGATTATGATTTCCCTCCTGGCAAACATTTGTCTCGGAATATTTGGCGATCTTTTGCTTTATCATCGTTTTTGTTTTCATATTACCATCCTAATGTATCTATCTGTGCCAGGATACTGCGCGAACTAATTCATGAGATTTACTGTTAAGAGAAGTATTTTACGAGAGTGACCCGATGTTGGTTTATTCAGTCACATTATATCTGGTTTCAACCTCATCCATTTGTAGATACTCTGTGCAGCAAATATTGTGATAAAATATCAATTATTATTTTTAAATTTATCATTTACTACAAATCTGTTTGTTTTTAGAATCTCTTACAGTATTATTTTCGTCTTTCGTTATACCTATTCGATTTAGCTAAATACACCGTCGGATATGAGCCCATTTACGGAATACGAATCCTTCAACTCCCCCCACTATCACTTAAACACTTAATCGGTGCATGGTGCAATACTCTTAAGCCCTTGAATGATTAGTGGAAGATTAAATATTTCCGAGGATGCTCGTTGGGTGAAAGACCTCAGATACAAGTAACAAATAGATCTTTTATTCCAGTTTTTGGTGGTCTCCTTTGCCTTTATAACATCGAAGATAATATAATTTATTTCAATTTCTTTCGTGTAATATAGTGAATCTCACTTCTGACGAACTGTAAAACGTTACTTATCATTCTGGAATCAGGAGTGTTGAAAAAACTAATTCAAATTCTGCTTAAAATACTAATATCTTTAATAACTTTTGAAGACTAATTATTGATTGCTTTTTTCCTCCATCTTCATAAATAGGTCTTGATCTAATTTCGGTACAGATTGGGCAAATTCAGATTTGAAATGCTTAGCCATTCTTCTCTTGCGAATTATTTTATTACTAATATTATGAGGCATTTATATTCCCAAACGGATGTGTGTTACAAAACAGTCGCTGTCACCCTTTTCTCAAAGGCCAGTTGTTCATCAAAAGGTGAAGTGTGCCGCAGTATGCGAACCAACTTCCACAGTGTAAGCCTGCTGAAACTTAATATCCAGTGATGTTTTTCGTGTCGCCCCAAACCCGGCCGGTTTCGACGCTTCTGGCCGTAGCTTTTTTCTTGGCTTGTTGTTTAAATATCGAAAAAGTTACTTGTCTTTCTTATACTACTCTTCGATGTGCCTGGTGAAGAGTTTGCTGTATTGAATGTACACGCAAAGTCAATGGTCGCCTGATGATTTTCGCTAGGTTGCATCGTAAAAGGGCGTCGCGCCATAAATTTTTAGAACGTGATTATGCTTCCTCCAATCCGTGACACACCCTGATCGTCATTCCCTCCGTTCTTTGCACATAGGTCACAAGGATGTATTGATCCATAGATCTGATGTACACATCTAGCATCAACCTTGTGCTCAATCTCTAATGGGCATTGCCTCCCCCCTTCTGCACTCTACGGAATCAACGTTGACAGATTTTATCATAGCAATGGCATTATCAATAAAATAATGACGCCATGTTGGTCACGTGGTCGTCTTTAAAATACCCTTTCTCCGTTCCGAATTCATATATTTAGCCGCATAAATTATTTATGGCCGTGGCTTTTAATAAAATTCTAGTATTTTATAAAATCACACCTTTGATGTGTAGGCTGTAATTGCCCTCGTTGGCGAATGAGGTCAAGTGTTATGTTCACTCCGAGGAGAAACTTAGGTAAATGCCCATTTGCAGCGCAAGAAAATACGTGTGATCGGCACGAACTTCATTACTGCATATACCTTTTTTACCAGGTCCTTGTTGTTTACTTAGATTGTTCTACTACGAATAATAGGCGTAAAAATGAACGAATGCCTATCACATTACCGGCAATTGCATTGTGTACAACGGAGTTATATTCTACGTCCCAAATAACGATCATATTTTATTGGATTAATAAGTGACCATCATGTGTGCTATATTAAGTTTTTCTATTTATTACTGTCTTTTTGGTTTAAGAGTTGGGATCCTATGGAAATGTTTTGCGTTGCTCCAAAACCTGGAGTCATCAAGTAAAGGATGAAAATAGATAGGAACTTATACAATTTTTCTGATGGTTCCCAGGATCTTTATATTCGACAACCGAGACGTAAAAACCTGTTCTTGCGATAAATTCGGCGATATTAACCGTTTTACAGTTTATTACTGTAATACCAACTACATTTTTTTATATGGGTAGTGTTGGGCGTTTTATCTGGAAAAGTAAAACAAGTTCTAGATTAAAGTATCTCCATGGTATCACAATGTGGTAGGGTCGTTCCAATAACAATTTCGTACACAGTACTAAGTAATAATTTTGTGTATTCTTTGAAGACTCATGCTTTTGTTATTTTTCTCATAATTCATTTTCCTTGTTCAACGTGGAAACTCCCGTGGTGTCTCAATATTAGAGGAATCCAAAGGAGAATTCTATTAGTTATCGTGCAACAATCCCAACCTCTTCCTAAAATGTCAACTAAAGAAAAAGAAAACTGAATGGAGAAGAAACTGACCGAAGTTTTAAGACTTATTGAATCAATTTTAATGGCATGCAGTCCCTATGAATGGATAGAGTGCACTTATAAATTATTGTTAATTTTTTGGCTTCAGTGAAGAATATTTTACCTTTGTAAGATTGTTGAAGGGCAGTAGATGGAGTGTTTACGGTCTTGTGATCTCATTGAAGAATCCTTTGATCCGACCTATCCGAGTAAAGGTTCGATCATAAATATTACAGAGATTAGTTGAATTACGTAAGATATCAAATCTTGCTCGTTGAAGTTTATAGTTGATAATACATGTTTTACAGTTGCTATGTTTTGCCTCGCCAAAGTAGAAATGCAATAAAATACTTACCATGATCCACTCATTGTGCCTACTCATTTGTTTTTACCCTTGTTTTATTCGTTTCGTCCCGGGTAATTAGTATTTATAGCTGCAGATCAAACATATATCTAGGTATATTGTTAAATAATAGCACTTTTTCAGTCTGTTGCGCTCTTTGTTCGCTTTTCACGGGAAAACCGTTAGACGGATTATTTTGAATTTTGCACTCGGGTATTTGAGTGCACTGGGGCGGCCTTAGGCTGTATAAAAAAAGCCTCAGGGGCCGCGAAGTGGGCTCTTTATTGGTCGTGAAATATTCCCTAGACTAGAATTTTTGACGCTGTTAGATATGCATTCAAGTATTGTACCAGCTGATTGATGAGTTATTGGACAGTTCCCATCCTACATCCCAATTTCTGAAACATTGTGTCGCTTTTCCTCCTAAGGATGTCCCGCCATTAGATCCCTCTTAAATCCCTCATATCTTCTACCTCCTCTTCTTTCCTCCAGAATTCCTATCCTCTTCCTTCCTCTTCCACGCTTCTCCAGCGTTCTCCCCTCTATCACCATCTTCAACATGCCCTCCACTTTTAAAACCACCTCCATCCATCTCTTCTGCCTTCTCCGCACCTCTGCCACAAGCTTCCTCTCCTCTCCAACCATATCCAATACCTCCTCGTTCGTCTTCCTCGCCACCCAGCTCACCCTCTCCATCCTTATCCAAACCCACATCTCAAGCGCCTCAAGTCTACGCACATCCTCCCTTCGCAATGACCAAGTTTCGGGCCCATACAGTGCCACACACCATACTAGAGGTGTTCACCAGCCTTTTCTTTACGTCTCTTCCCAGACCCACCCTCATCAATTCCCTTCTTTTTGAAAATGCTTCTTTAGCGAGGGCATTTCTGCATCTGATGTCCCTGCCACTAAACCCATTCTCCTCCAAAATACTACCCAGATTCATTGCCCCAGTTAATGCCTCCGTATTTAATTTTCGGACCCACCTTCCCCTTCTTATCTTTTTTAGTTTTTCCCGGCGTTCCATGACTAAAAAGCTGTGATATGAGTCTGCATAAGCTCCTGGATTAGTATGCGAGTTTTCCTGTATCTGTGACGAACCATAATATAATCTATCTAGAACCTATCCGTCTTCTAGGCTTCTTCCAAGTGTACCTTCGTCGAGTATGATGTCTAAACCATGTCTTTGTAATCACTAATTTCTCCGGCAAAACTCTACAGCTTTCACGCCGCGGTCATTTGTCCTTCCTAGCCCGTAATCGCCCACCTCCCGCCCATCTCTTCCTTCACCCACCACAGCGTTCCAATCCCCCATTACTACCAAGTCCTTACTCCCAGGTATCCTTCCAATTATTTCCTCTAGCTGATCGTATACACCATCTACCTCCTCCTCTATATGATTAGAGGTAGGCATATAAACCTGGATTATAACTAAATTCGTTGGATCTGCCTTTATTTCCATGACTATTATCCTATTTCACCTTAAATTATTCCTTTCACCTGTTCTGCCTTCATTACTTTTTTACCAAGATTCCTGTTAATTACGAATGCAACAACGCCGCTGGCTTTCATTCCCTCCACTATGCATCACTCTATAGCCATCGCTTCAGTAGTCCCTACTATCTTTCCATTTTACTTCGCCCAGACCCATGATGTCTACACCCACTCTATCTGTTTCTTGCTTTATATTCTCTAGCTTTCCCGCCCTTAGGATAGTCCTAACATTCCACGGGCCCATTCTGATTGTTGCGTTCCTCTTCTGTACCTTCTTGTCTTCTGCTGCTGTATTTGCCTCTACTTCTGAGCAAGGATTACGTGTGATTAAGACCGCAGGGGCCTTGATTCCACCGCTGCCGGGCACGACATTGGGCCGAGTCCCGTAATTGCCAGGAGGGGGATTTCATCTCAAATCAGGCAGAGGGGTGTCAGGTGACCATCACCGATTTCTCTAGAAGTTATATATGTGAAAGCAGTATCCTTATGATGAATTATGATCACTTTATCTCAGCTCAGAACCGAACCAATATAAAGATATGATCCTTTGAACACTGCTGAGTCAGGCCTCAAAGTAAAAAGTGAAAAATCACATAAATGCTAATAACTAAGGAACCATGGCCCATAAAGCAGTGGTTTTTGTTTCATTTTGAAGAAAATGCATTATGCACAGTCTGAAATAACTTTCAAATAATTTTAAGTAATAATAAACAAATAGGACGTATTTAAACAATAAAAATTAGTGATTATTTAACAATTTATTTCTCAAAAAGGCCACCTTTTATTTGCTTTAAATTTTCTCAGTGGCTAGTTTAAATGTTCTGCTATCAATAAAAAAAATAAAAAAGGTAGTATTTTTATATTTTTTGTTTTAAGGCATGTCAAAGTTAGGCATGTTTTCGACCCAATCTGTTTATGCACTCCTCTCGTACACCAAGATTGCATACCTATGAGGGGGAAAAATGAAGATTCATTCTACTTAGCATGCGTAATGGATAAATAGTACATACCTAAATCATTGGTTACATCCACTGACTGAATGCAAGTTCAATCTTGTGTACTTCCATGGCATCAAATGTGTGCAAACGCCCACTGCTACTAACTGGAAACGGTGGATGAGGCAATTTGTGCAGATCATTTTTCAATGGCACTTCACATAAGTCTTCTAATTTGGGCCACCTGAAACCATTCGATGGACCATGTGGATGCATAAACGAGACACTAATGTCATTCTCTTCTATAGACACTGCAGTTATTTTAGCAATCCACCAGGTTTTTTCGAAAACACACCCAATGAAGTCATTTATGGTGAGATCTTGAATATTGTATGTCTTCATACCTGAATTTGTTAGTGCCACAGCCAGACTGACAATATCGCATGCGACTTCTTGTACATGGTAACCCACCTCAGCATTATCCTCTCAATAACCTAGCATAAGATCAGGTTACTAAGTAACAACTAAGAATGATACTATGTACAAGAAGTCCCATACATATTGTCAGTCTGTTATGTGCAGTCATTGAAAAATTATTTGAAAGTTATTTCAGAATGTGCATAAATGCATTTTCTTCAAAATGAAACAAAAACCACTGCTTTATGGGCCATGGTTCCTTAGTTATTAGCATTTATGTGATTTTTCACTTTTTACTTTGAGGCCTGACTCAGCAATGTTCAAAGGATCATATATTTATATTGGTTCGGTTCTGAGCTGAGATAAAGTGATCATAATTCATCATAAGGATACTGCTTTCACATATATAACTTCTAGAGAAATCGGTGATGGTCACCTGACATGATTTTGCACTATCTGCCTGATTTGAGATGAAAAGGCCCAGGATTCATTTTCATATGAGAACTGTCCATAATTTCAAGGTTATTTTAATTGAGGTAGTATTCCGTGGCCATAATCAAGTGTTTTTGACGTGACACCATCTCTTTGGAGGCCGCCCAACTGGGGTCAGACGCCTTTTGCAGCCGCGTCACTTAGGTACAGACGCTGAGCGTACACCATTTATCTGTCTCCTAACCTTCGACCTATCTGGCGTGGGTTGCCCTAACAGGAGCATTGCTCCCGCCAGTTCAGCTCTAAGGGTCATCGGAGCACACAAGCCCTTCCACCTCGACAAGGTTGTAGTCCAAGGGAAGAGGTTATTAGAGATGTAATTATAATAATATTGGTGTCTTGCGTCAAGCGATAGTAGGACTCTCTTCCATATAATTCTTTTAATGAACACATGCAGCCATGTTCTGTGAGTTGAAAATCCTACCAAGGCGGGATTCGAAGCTGCCTACGTTGTTAACTTGGGTTAAGTCCTTACTTGGAGCTGGCGACGTAAACCTACATTGGCATAATATGATCTCAGTGGTCTGAAGTAAGGTTGAGGCCCTGATAGGCCCTGAGGTCCCAAAGCAGTGCTTTCTAAGTTAACTCGTTACGTATAAACTAATTAACTGATCACCATGAAATTTTTCACGTTTTTCACGGGAAAACCGGTTGACGGATTTTCATTTAACTCTTTTTCGTTGTTATCTGTTAGCCGTGAGGTTTAAGCTATCACAAACCACCATTGGCCATCGTTTAGCAAAATGGCGGAGGTTCGTACGAAGAACGAGTAACCAGCTAGTTTGTTATATTTATGCGCTCATTTAATTTCTGTTATTCTCATGCATCACGCTTTTCTTGAGAGCGCTGTCCATACGCTGTCTAATATTTATAATGAAATTGCGTAATGCTAAATTATTTTTTTTCTCATTCACAGGTAAGCCTTATAATACTGTGGCAGCCTTTTCAGTGATTTGCAGGTTTCTTTAGCGTAAGTACTTAAGGTGGCAAGTACAGGTATGGTGGTACAAGGTGGCTCGATACCGGGGCTAAAAAGCTCGTTTCAGACTTTTCCCTCTAACCCAGTAACGGCTTTGCCGTGACAGCTGGAGACTTGCAGTTTTTGTCTTCTGTAGATGAAGAGTCATTTGTTGATTTAAGTGGAGTAACTTTATCATGAAGTGGTTGTGTTTTATTTAATAAAAAATAGCACAAATTTGGTTTTTACGAAATGTTTTGGTAATATTCTGGGGCACGTTGTGAAGGCTAGATTCCGAAATGAGGATTTTCAGCTCACTTAAATCAAAGAATCATCTTTCATATACGCAAAAAATCAACAGCCATTGATGCTGTTTTCGTATTAAGGCTATAGCAATGCTAAGCGTTCAAGCCTGCATTGGCAACGGAGTAGACCTTTTCCATCCCCACCCAAGGATAATCGTTCCCCACTCCATTTTTGTCAGTGCCGCTTTCACAGTTTCCCGTTGGGCTTCTATCACCCCAGTAGGCAACCACAGGCGGCGACCATTAACTTGAGTTGGCTTGAAATTATATACCCACCGTAATCAGTTAGTTATAGAGGCAGAGTAACCTGATATGTCCAAACTACGATTCGAGGAGTTACTTCTGGCAATTTGAGTATCCAGAAATTAATTTATTTTTATTAAACTTCGAGTACTGCATTTTTTATCATGGAGAATTACCGTTCACTAATTTATTTTGATACTGATTGGGTATTTATTATTGTTTAAAAAAATCAATACGATGACTGGTATCTCAATTTTTCCATATTTAATAGATTATATCTCGACCATTTGGTCGTTTCAAGATAAATGAATCGCGTTCCTCCTCTTTATTCTTTTAGCTATTCTTTCATGCGTAGTTATTCGTGATCTAATTTTCTCGGAAAGAATGACGGAAGATACAATTTCGTATTTATTCCTAGGAGTAAAGCCATATAAGTGTTTGGTTCTACTTCCGTCTTCGACTGCCGCGTCTAAATAGTGTATCGCGACGAGGAAGGATACAGGAAACCACCTCCGGAAGCCCAATTTCCAAGAACCCGACAGGCTTAGTCATATTTATCCTTGACTCCTTTCGTCTCGTCGCAAGGCGGGTTATGTCCTTGCTTTAGCTATAAAGCTACTATCCGCAAATGCGCTTCCTGATTGCTCGGCAAACGTAACTTCTTATTCAGAGTACACCTTCGCGCGAATTCCAGTTGCGTCGGACAAGGAGACATCTCTCTCTGTTTGCGCGTAAGAGTGACGAGTCGCGGGATGGATTTCTCCAAGCTTCCCTCAAACTCATTTCCATTCCATGGATAAACATAATTTTAGGTACTCAATTATTTGGGCTTTGGCGTATGGCGTGATATTTTTCCAATACGATATCCATGTTGCCTTTTTAATTCTTGAAATGTTTCTTTAAAAACCATCCTTATATCAGTATGATATGTGTCTATCATCGTAGGTATTTTACCGAGCGAATGGTGAATTCTTACGTACAGTTAAGTTTAACTTTGATTGTAAATGGATGGATGGTTTGGGAAGGGGGGGGGGAGTAGACTTTTGTGACATTAATGCATTAGGGAAATTATGTAGGTAGTCGGTACGATAATGATTATTGGGGAATTGAGGAAGAGTGGACCCCAGCGTCGACATTACCCTCATCTAAACGAAAGACATTGAGAAGTTCTCTGTTTCAAATTTTAACGAACGGCCAGATTACTTCGCTTAAAGTTATTCCCTCTGAGCCCCCAAATATGGATCGGTATTCCTATACATAATCCACGCCACCTTGGCGAATCCAATCGAAAAAATTGAACGAACATCTCAAGAGTATCTACTTAAAATTAAGTTTAGGTATGCTTTTAAACTCCTTTTGTAGCAATAAGAAATTTAACTTCTGGATCGTATTATCTTTATTTATGATTTATGTCCAATAGTATCTAATCGTGTTCATTTTTATTCTTTTATCCCATTAAACTCCTTTTACCATCGCTCTGATCAAAGCCTTCCCATCGTTGCACCATTTTTCATGCTTTTGGTTCCATCGTTTTTTTTAAGTGATCTTTCCATCATCCATTTTCTCTCTGACGTTTGAAGTTTACACACTTGTACGATTTCATAGTCCACTGTGTTAGCACGTGCTCTTTTTACGGCCTGTTTTTCCCTGTCCGCCTATTTACGTTTTCTGTTCTGTTTTTCGGATGGGCGGATAAATAGGACAAGGTTGGATTCTTTTTTCCGCCGCGCCAGCTGGGAAGTTATGAAATGGAACTCCAAATGCGGAGGTGGGGACCTTTTTAGTTTCTCCGTGCAGAAATGCTAAAATCTCTTGCCTTTTAAGTTGCATTCGAAGTTCTTACTCTAGTTGACTTCTTAGAAGGTAATTAGCGCTTAATTTTCACCTGTTTCATGATGTCTCAAGTGTTTCATCCGAGACGATGGTAATCCTTATGCCAATCTATGTGCCTAAGATAAAAAATACTTCCTCCACTTTGTCATGCGGGCCTCTGTTGTTTCGAAATGCCTACGGGGTACGCAACACATCCTGTCATGAAGAAAACTTACAGAGAGTTAGTCCGGTCTATTTATTCCGAGTAGGCGATAAAATGATGGAAAATTTGATAGAAATGTAAAACCAGGAACGATGAACATTTAGTATTATAGGCAAAAGTAAAACGGGAAACGTGAGCTGTGTGTAGAAAAATCCATGAATACGTATCTGTACATATATACATGGACAAATCCAAAGGAAATTTTAATAGCGATATTAACTTAGCTGCTGGTTAGTGGTGCTGGTAACCAGAAACAGGACTAACTAACATGGTACTAGCTAAAGAAGCTCGAAAAGATGACAACTCGCAATTGAATTCCTGACATTTGTCCAAACGGTGCATAAATACGCCGCGAAAGTTTGGTTTCCCAGTTTTGCGTTATTAAAATTTATTCGTTCATTATGTCATTTAATCCTGCGGGCTGAGCGTACTACAGATCCACTTGCTCAGTCATTATATGTTGCAGTTTTGGTTATACATAGAATTGGTACGGAGGTTTCCGCGGTGATTTGATAAATTTGTTTTGTTCGGGTTTCTCCCGCGTTGATTCATGTTGTTCAACATGAATCAACGCGGGAGAAACCCGAACAAAACAAATTTTTGGTTATGCATAGTTTGAATTGTACACGAGAGCGCTGTTTAATGAATGTTTCATTGGAAATTCTCAAGTTTTTCCGCTAAGTCCGTCGACAAATTTCCTTGGCGTTTGCATATTCATGTTCTTTCCAAATTTTAAGTTTGAAGTTGATCATAATTTTTTCTTGAGACAGAGCTGACTCAAGTCAAAAAATCCAGGGCGCAATTGACATGCAAGGTTGAGAACCCGTCAAACGTAATTTGTTGCTGGTAGTATGCAATTATATTTTTTAATTGTATTTATTTTTGATGCCGATAAATCAAAGAACTCCGGAATTATGCTGGACTTCTTCAGCCTTGGCTATTTCATAATATTATTCGGAATTGAGGGATTGCTGAAGGATGATTTAGCAGTCATTACAAATGAGCATCCCCAATGGCGTCGAATACTCTGCTGGATAAATTCTTCAAATCATCCCCACGTCTCGCTTATCTTCGAGTTTTTCTTCTCATATTAGAAGGTGTTGTTTTTATGTGAGTGTTTGGCTGTTCAAAGAGTAATTATTTTAAAGGTACAGGATCAAATTGTTAATTCTTCTTTTATGTGAGTATAATACTCTAGAATGACTGTTATTGGTGGCGATCAACTGGTTTTGTTAGGTTTAGAAGGGATAAGGTATGGATGTGCTAATCTTTTACAGCCGCTGGCCCTTGTCTCAGCTCGCGACTACATTATTCAGCTATGCAAACGTCTCGACTCTCCCATCATCCCGTCCAACTCTCCCGTCATCCCGGACATCCCGTCCGTAAAGGCCACTCTACTCATTCCCCTTTCCCGCTTACCCCAAATCCTCCCCTCTATCACAGCTGTCAGCATCCCCTCGCCCCCATTACCTCTTCAAAACACCTACTCTGCCTCCTTTTCTCCTTCAGTGGCTTCCTCTCCTCACCCTCCATACCGAGCGCTTCATCGTCCGTCTTCCTCTTCATCCATACCAATTCACTACGTTCTCCTACACACCCAGGTCTCAAACGTCGCGGCCTTCTCTAATCAGACTTCACGTTTCTGCATTCTACAAAGCTATTCTCCATTTTACCCTCTTTGCCAGTCTTTTTGCATTAGTAATTAAGATCCCTGTCATTAATTCTCTCATAGTATTGAACTCCTCATTTGCAAACGTAATTCTCTTTCTAATATCTTGACAACTATTGACTATTTTTCTGAAGCATGAAATGTATATTTCTCCTTAGATTTGATGCGTATTTAGGAATCTTATTTCGAAAAGGACGGATGTCCGCCGCTGTTCGGGGATATATCCTTCTGGAATCGAATCCTTATTTCCGTTTTAGGATTCCCAAATGTTGTTCTTAGCATCAAGATGGTGTCCCATTTCCCTTCCGAGAAATCGTATCTCAAGTGGAGGCACGTGTTGGAGAATGCCTAATTCCACCCATTCTCTCTCTCGAGCGACTAATAATTGAATGTTCACGACATCCTTGCCTGATGACGCTTGAAGCGTCTTCCGTTGCGTGATCGGGTTGCTTTCCAATTTCTTTCGTTCCTCTAATTTCGTCCCGCCTCTATTTCCAAATGCTTCGGGAGAAGTTGAGAAATTTGATCGTTTTTCGGCGTTGTGTCGGCATCCGATAACCTACGTTTTCCATGTATTTAACCTAAGATTTTGGTCTTGATGCTAACAGTTTTTGATTTCTATGATCACTGTTATCTTTTTGTGGTTTGTTCTGTATACGTTATTTTTAATTGGGTTCTTAGTCTTCGGTCTGCTTGCACCATCTTTTGTTATCATTATGCGCATTTATGTATTCATGTATTTGTGTAATTATTTTTAAATCTAAAAGGCTTTTACCCTGAATAATAAAAACTGTATTATGTTATATTCTATATAAGAAGTAAACCTGCTTGTCATTAGGATTTTCGAGTTATTCTTTCGATTTTTCTTTTCGGTATTTTTTAAATCAAGTAGTGGAAATTGATTTGCGCGAATTTTTTTATAGAATACCTTTGTTGAATAGGATGTATTTGCATCTGTGTTTGATTTTCGCTCAATACTTGTTTGTTCTTTTAATGCAGTGTGAGTACAAATAAATACAAAATGATTCAGACTTATTTTTGTAGAGCAGTTTTATCCTGAAAGAAAGACAGACTCCTAGTAAAAGTACGCTCCTAATTTTATTGAGCTTTAAGGGTTTCATCCATTGAATATTTATAACTGACGAATATTTCGGCAGACTGATGTTTCGACTGACAGGCATAGCTACTTTCAGTCATTTTAACAGGTAAAAAATAATTTTTCATCTTGATAATTTTGGTAATAGTTGACCTAGGTTTTATGTTCTCCTACTGCTAAAGCTGTGTTGATCCGTCTGACCCTAGGCATCGCCACTAAGACTAACATAGTAAACCCGAGACGAGATGTGCTCAACCTTTGTGTTCACAGTGAAGTGCGTTACTAACCTGGTTTTCGTGGCCGGCTAAATTATGACTGTTAAAGCGTTGATAACCATAGTCGGCCAATATAAATTAAGCACGCATTGTCACCAGATGATAGTGTTTCTTTTAGAACGGAGGGAAGGTGAGTCATATTGTGGTGTACTCAACTCCGAAGTTTAACGTTGACAGACGGTTCCTCTTTTACTTGTTAATGTTTCGCCTTCGATTTCTGCCGTGGTTAATTTTTTCTTCCTCGGTCCTTTTTTTATAATATTCTCGGCGGAGACCTTTTAATGCGATTCACGGCGGATTGAACTTTTCGTTTTCCGACCGTATCAAGTGGCTTTTTAGTGGAGGTTGCGTCATGGAGGGAAGGTTCTGCCCGCCCTGACAGCCACCTCCTCCCCCTTCTCTCATTCATCCCCACCCACGTTTCCTCCCGTCGTCGTCGTTGCATCTGGTCCAGTCCTCAGCCTCATGCGGAGAGACTTCGTATCTCTCTCTTTCTCTCCCGCTCTATTGCTCTCCTCCTGGATGTGGGACGGAATAGGAGTCACCCGATTAGGCAAACGATTTCAATCTGTCGCCTGATTCTCGCTCCTCCCTTATGTCTCTCCGCTAATCTTTCGTTACCTCTCCATTTTATAATCCCTGCTTCCAAGATGTGTCTACCTCGGTGGTGGCGGAGTGATGTCCTTTCCTGCCAATCCTGAAGTCGCGGGTTTGAGTCCGAGGGTAGCTTTTTCTCCTTGGATGTTTATACATTACATATTAAATTTCAAAAAAGTACTTAGAAGTCCTATATTAGCTCCGAAATGTAGACTTTGTTATCAATATTAGAATGCAGGTGTTTGAGATGTTTGCGTGGAGGAGTATGAAGAAAGTCCGTTGAATGGAGAGGAAGACAAACGATGAAGTGCTTGACATGCTGGGTGAGGAGATTAGGGGGAGGCAGAGTAGGTGGTTGGAACAAGTAATGAGATGTGAAGGGATGCTGAAGGCCGTGATTGAGGGGAGGATGTTGGGCGAGTGGGGAAGGGAATGAAATACTATGTTTTATGGACGGGATGAAGAGAGTTATGACGCATGCATGAAGATAGAAATTGTGTAAGGGAGTCCGCCTATAAAAATCTTGAGGATTTTTACTCTCTTTCTTTTTAACCTACCTTGACCGGTAGATTACACTAATTTTATGAAAATCAATATTTAAAAACCCTTAAGCAAGGGTATATTTATGATTATATCCTTTATCTGGTCTAGACCCTAGATAGTTTTTCATCGGTTTATTGGTTTATAGGGGTGGCGACCTATCACTCAGTTCATTTACTTTTTGGAGGTTAGATGGATGCTTAAGGGTTGATGGGATCATTTGTGGGAAGAAACAAAGCATCGGTATCAGCGTACTTCTCACGTTAAGCCCCGACAATTTTGCTGACTGACCTTGGCTCTTGAAGTGCTCCTCAGGGCACTTCAGTGGGGATCAGGATTACACTGGGGATAAAACACCATAGCTGATTCGAACCTGGACCTTTGGGATGGGAGGCCAGTAGTACGTGCTCGGCACTCGAACCACCACATCAATCTGTTTGCCATAATTATCTCTCCTTCCACCATATCCCCTGGCAGGGGTTCCGGATATTTTCTTCGCGTGGTATTTGCATTTTACTGCTTTACATCGTTCTTTTTACCCGTTGTCAAATCCGGAACGAAATATAATGTTTTTTGCCTTTTAATCATTTGATTCAACCACTTTATGCATTGGTGGTCATTTATTGTATTCATATGGTGTTATTTTTTTGTTACACCGAGCTTTTTTTTGATCATTCATTTCTTTTCCAATATAGTTATTTAAGTAGTTAATAAATGCTCTCTAAATTGTATGACTTGCGGTTGTGTTTCATTAGGTGGTACTCCAGGGAACATTTCCTTTGGATTAAAAGGAAATCTGTAACATTGTAAATCCGTCTTCTGTGCATCAACTGCCGTACTTGAAAAACCTCTTACTGTTTTTTTCCTTCTGCTCATCTATAAGTTTGAGTTTCTCACATCCTGTGTTGATAATTAGTATTTCAATGCTTTAATTTCATGTCTTCATTGATCAGGTATTTTCATATTCTGATATTTTTTTTTTAATTCTGTGTTTTCGGGCAAAAGTGAAGTTACTAATTTATTTTTTTAACTATGAATCCATGCGTAAGCGAGCAAAGTTTCTTTGTTTTAATGTCAGATAGTTACTTTTACTGTGTTGACATCCTTATAATGATGTACATTGACGTGTCTTGATCTTCTCCAGTGATCGAGATTTTGTTTTTGAAAGTAAAATGTACCCCACCTTTTTGCGCTGACGAAAACTTTACCAGAGCGTGTGTCTTGTCTTACAGTGTACCGCTTCGGATGATAAGCTCAAAGGTTTCACCATTGATGTTATACGATCAGCGCCCATAAGAACGGGCATATGGCTCTTGCAGATGCTGCTGAACGCAAGATGTCTCTTAGCTTTTTTTTAAATCATCCTTTCGGCGGATCGAACAGCTGCATAGCGGGGGGCCCATGCAGTGCGTTGCATCCGCCCACGCTAGGAGAGAGGCAGTGGACGCACTGGTTTGGCAACCGTCCGCTTGCTCCCGAAAGATGGCATCACGTTCTCCGGTGGAGCCCTTCCTTTCTCCATCCGATAGTTTTATTCCGACTTTCTCGTGTTCGATGTCAAGGGGGTTGTCCACTGTCTTTCGCCTTAAAGCCATTGTGAGGCAGGTGCAATGGTCCCTGCTCCGTCAACCTGCTCAATTTGGGTTGGGCTAGCCTACCGGACTATCAGATTACGTAGTCATGATCTCTATCCATCTACGGATCATTAGTAGTGGATTAGAAAACTCGGGTAGTATTTTTGACAAAATTTAGCATCACACAGTTGTGTGACGTTCAGCGGGTGACTCCGTTAAAGTTGCTGCGCAGCTAGTTCCGCAGTTCTTTGAAAAAATTAGCATACTTTTTGGGAATTTAGATGGAAGATTGTGATGGAAGAATTACTCATAGGAGGGAAATACTGAATCGGGTTCGTGGTCAAAAGGTAAAGCAAATCTAAACATGAAGAGCAACGCGTACTATGGTTCCACGGTTTTAAGTCTTATGAAAAGAGCCCTCTGACATTTGGTTACGGAAGTATAAGAAGAGACAAAGGTGCATAGAAAGGAACTTCTGTAATCCATCTAATTTGGTAGAAATTTCTAGAGTTAAGAAATTAGAGATTCGTGAACATCAATGCAAAAAGAGAATATTGTGAATGCAGGAGTTAGTTATAAATGAGATTTTAAAGTCCACAATGAGGGGAGAGTGTTAGATTATCGAAAAGTACCTGCACTGTAGACGGCTTGATAGGAGGTGTATCTAGCGCGTGGGTTCGGAATATGTAATGCGTGAGGTAAAGGAAAATTAATATTTTGTGTAACACCTTCCTTTCAGATATATCTTACCACGCATTAGTTTTCCAAGTCTGCCAGAAACTTACCGTCAATTGGTGAACAATCGAAAATCCATCTAATTTGGTCTATGACATTTCATTACTTATTCGAATAAATTTTACTGAAAATTATTTTAATTTACATCGACGTAAATAAAGATTATATTATTGTTCTCAGTCATTTCATAAATATGATCTATATTAAACAGCCGTGGTATAATTTTCTTCGAGTTGTTTTAATCACGTGCTCTCAAAGATACCAGAATACTTCGAGTACAAATTGCGCTAATGTCAGTTTTTTAATCCGTCCTAATTAATTATTGAATTAATGAACGATGGATGGAACTTCGGGTGAATTTTATCCCATCCACTCCCTAAAATTCCTGCAGGAATGCGGTCGTGAAAGGTAATAGCATTTTTGGCTATATTTTTAGGCATATTGTTCGGAACGTTTGCGTTAAATTGAGTTAGCGTTAAGTGAGTTCATTCAAGTAGCGCCATCTTCTACTGATTATGTCGTAAATTATGGACGTTTGGAAGTTTCTCGGGAGGTGAAAGACTTGCTTGCAAAATGTGAAATGGGAACTCAGTTTTAAACTTGCAAAAAATATATTCTACCCGGATTCATGGCTCTTCATTATTGCGAAGTAGTTTTTCCGCTGGCGCGATGCTTATTATACAATTCGGTTGCGATTCGTCATCTCATAACGTTGCGAATGCCGGACATAAGATTACCTTAATTTATAGTATCACTTCAAGAAAAACATTTTGGATGCAGTGATGTAGAGTATATATCTATCAGTTTGTTGCATTTTCTTGGTTCATCGACGTGATAAGAACATTTCAGAGGTTGAGACTATTTTAGGCTAGCAGAACGGTTGTTGTCTGATTAACAGGAGTCTTGTGAGTGATTGAGTCTGTAAACAAAGGCCGATTTATGAAAAACGCTTAATCCCAACCTTCGTGTTACCTTGTGAAGGAAATTTTTTCCAAATCAGCGTAATAATTAGAGTCTTAATCAATTCTCTGACAGAAACACCGTCACTGAAGGACTTATGAGTACATGAGACAAATGTAGTACACGATCTTAATGGTCCACTGGCTATATATTTCGCCAATTACAAAACCAAGCGTGCTCAGTGATTATTGAGTAGCAGTCAATCTTTGAAAATAAAAATAGCCAGCGTTTTTATCATTGATTATTTGAAACTTTAAATAACCGATGGAGGGGGATTAACCTCGGGTGAAAATTCATGTTTCCCTTTTTGGAAAATGATAAACCAGCAGGGATAGCGCGCGATAATTGACCATGAGCAAGCATTGCCATTTTTTTGTGAACATTTTTCGGTTTGCGCCTTTTCCGAAAGGTTATCGTAGTCTCGAGGTAAATCTTCCATTAACGCCTGCATTTTAAGTTTATTCTAAGTTTTCAGGCTCTACTTGGTGGAATTTAAATGTTTATATAAATTAAAGACTCGATATTTCCACATTATTTTGATCATACCGATTGTAGTCATTATCTGTGATGATATTGCGTCAAATGACTCTATAGCGTCAGAACCAGAGCCGGATTACCAATAAGGCAAGGTAGGCGTAGTAGGAGAATTTATTTCCTCTTTCTTCTCTTGCGACTTGCTTATTAACATGGGCCCCGTTGCTTGTACTGCCTACAGGCCACCAAGTGTGTTAATCCGTCACTGGTCGGAACCGCGGTCGACTCAATAAATATATTGTTGATATATTGTCTTGATTTGAAAAAAGCTGTTGAAGTTAATTCAATTACTGCACAACCCGTACACTGATTGTGGTCGAACGCGCATCTCACTAGCCTGAGTAGTCTCCTGTGATATCTTGCCCATCGTACCACAATTATGGCTCCATAACGTCCCCTCTTCAATCGATGGTTGACGCTTGGGCGATATTCAGCCCAACCGGATCGAGACAGCAAACCTGTTCGACGCGGGCAAACGATGTCGTTCGAGAAGACCTTTGCGCAAGCGAAGGGATATCCGAAACGAGAGTGCAAGTCAACGCTGGCATTATGTCAGGTCGGAGAGTAACGTTGAATTTCCACGGGCATTTGCACCAGTTAGACAACATATGTATTTAAAAAAAATTTCTTCGGTGGAAAGAGGCGACCTCCCGCCCCGCCTCCCCACCTTCCCTCTTCCCTTCAGGGTATCCATAGGAGTAAGCTGGTGTTCGCTTTCGTCTTAATTTCAATATTTTCTTCCATTTGTGCTGTACTTCTCTTGCCGCCGATCTTGGTGGGTAGGGTACCCCATTCACTGTTTCCCTTTGTTTCACAGCGAAAAGAGGCACTTTCGCAGAAATATTTAGCCCTCCTCATGTGGAGCCGCTGCCAAAGGAGATTCGTGTGCTGTGATAGTCGTGATTGTCGTCTTCGCTGCGGTCTTGCTTGAACTATTCTCCCCACTTGGACGGTCGCCGTTAATTCGGGTTTATAGAAAAAAATAACGCTAAATGAACGTTGCCACAGATATAAGGTGAGCTTTCTGCGCCTTTCCGGCAGTGGTGGCTTTCATGGAAGAACAGCGTGAAACCCTTGTTAAGCTACAGAAAAATTAGCGTAAGATGTGATGCAGTTTGAATCAGGACGAAGTTAACTTTCGGGTCAAATATTCGTGTCGTTTTTTCTTGCAGGTACTTTTTACTATCATTGTTATGTATATTTCTTCGCATAAAGGAAGAAATATGTAATGAGAAGAAAGATAATTGCAGATTAAGTCGCCAATCACCTAAAAGGACTCTGAATCGATCTCAGAACAACTAGGCGATATTCGCTAGCTTTTGTCATTTTTATTTAAATGCGAGCAAATGACTTACAGAATTCACCATAATTTTTCGGTAAGGTTATTGAGTCCTTACGATGATTTTACGTGTAGTCCTTAAGTTACCTTAGCGTTAATTTTTTTCTATGATATTGCCTTTTTTCGGCCTGCATCGCCCGAACAGTGGTGCTCAAATCCGTGTTAATTTTTTTTTCAAAAGCGCCTTCAAGTATATATGGTAATGTCTCTAGAAGTGTTCAAGTTAATTTAGCGTTTATTTATTTTTCTAAAGTAACCGGTCCTTCTGAGGGCCGGCGTCTCCTGAGTGGACGGTGGTCATAAGCATGAGCCGCTGCTGAATTTCGCTGGCTGGCGAATTAGGTCGTCGAGGGGGAAGATGGCGGCGCAGCTTAGTCCCCCCCCCTCTCTTCCACCTACCTCACTCACTCATACCTCCCCTCCCACCCCACCACTTTCCCACCACCGCCCCTCCACTTCCCCCTTCCATTCCCCTCCCTTCCCCTCCTTCCACCAACCCTCCCCTACCGTGACCCAAATTCGGAATCCACTCCTCTTTGCCGTCGACGCTAAGGCGAGCTATATGCCTGCCCGCGTGTGTGTGTGTGTGTTGACTAGGGTTGCCATGGAGACGGGGTGGCTCTCAGCCTATATCGTTGGGGCATTTGGAAGGGGTGGTGTGTGTCTACGTTATAAAGGGGAAGGGAGTATAGGAGAGGATTATGGCGGCCTTGAGAAAAGTCCCACTCGCACACACATTTTACGCGCCGGCGGCGGGTGACTCATGGTTTTTCGGTCGGTGGTGCGGATTTATTCCGGAGGCTCGTTAATTGTCTCTCTCATGTCCCGATGGGATATCAGGGCGTCTCATTGGGCAACGGTTGGACCGAAATACCGACGTTATAGACGGGTGAGCGCCAAAGTGTCAGTGGGGATGGAGGACCAAATTTTCCGTGGCGAGGAGTCTCTGTTTTGTCGGTTGCCAAAGGCTGAAAGGGGAGTTAAAGCCCGTCCTCGTCATTGATGATATACACACTGTATAATTTTCACAAATGTATTATTCGGTACTTCCGATTTCAACTTGAAGGTTTCATCTTCAGGTATGCGTTGAAACCGATAGTACAGAATAAAAAATTTGTGAAAATTATAAAATGTGAATAATATCATACAAGATGAATTTTCACATAGGATTTACACTGGGACGGCTCATTATGCCTTGATTTCGTTGGTAATTTTGGGAGGCGACTGACTACTTTCGACGTTGGCACCTTAGAGGACATGTACTTGTATGTCGTCGCTAAGGAAGAATATTTTGGGGTATGGAGGCTTAGCCAACTCTAACGAATGGTGATAAGGCGTCCACAGTTGAACGCCCTATAGTGGCGTAAAATGGGCTCGTGGAGTACGCTACAGTAGTTTGGAATCTACTCGACTGCATTAATATTATCAAGCTGGAGTGTTCAGGTATAATATAGGCAGGCACAAAAATACGGACCGTGTCACAGCAATAATAGGGTCCCTTGGGTGGAAATCTCTGGAACTTAGGAGGATGGTAAATGGTCTATGGGGGATTTATGAATCGCTAAAAAATGAGGCGCTTGGGAGGAAATTACTGATATTGGATACACCTTGCTACTGATGATGGAAAGACCATAGCTATCAAATAAAATGTAGGCAACAAAACTAACCAACCAAAATAAGTTTTTATTCCATTTTTTCTATCTTATATTTTTCTCTGCAGTCTAACGTTGGAACCAGATTAGTTGCCTTTTTGTAACGAAATGCTGTAAACATGTATCCGTGAAAATGTAAACATAAATCCGATGGACGGAGCACAGCGCTTGAAGTTCTCTCCATATAAGACCCGAGTAAGCATTGGGAATCCACTGAGCAATATCATCCACTGCCAGGATTCAAGCCCAGGTTCCTCGTTAATAAAGCCAGTATCCTAGCCATCTCACCAACCCAGTTCCCTTTTACATGTTTAAGGGAATGTGTAATATATTATTGTAGCATTATCACATGCACTAATTGTCTAAAAGGGTGGTGGTATATAAAGCGGTTGGCTGATCAGAGGGTAGAGTAGATAGCTACAGTAAACCAATCTTCTGCACGATGACTTCTGATAATGCTTATGCTTACCAGTTTCAATTTAAAAAAGAGCAAATTCATAATAATAACCACTCTAAAAACAATATGACTCTTGGACATTAATCGGCGATTTCCTATTTTTTCTGTTCAATTCTTCTTGCTATTGCGCTCTAATGAAATTAGAGATAGGGAATCAGTACACCATAAGGTTCGTCGAAGAACTTATTTTGTTAGCAATGGCTACTTAGTAGCTAAATATGAGCTATATTATCTACTCAGCATGCCGTGAACCAATCTCAAAACCGAGACTGCGAGCTTAGCCACTTATTTTTTCATATTGCTGTGGACCTCGCTCTCAAATAATATAATCTCTCATCGAGTTCTAGTATTTTTTCAGTGATCAAATGTCCAAGGCCTTCCGTACAAATAGCGTGGAATTCAAGGACGCCCGCTGCAATGTAGTAGGAAATTCTAAAAACATGTCAGTGACGATATTTTAACTATTTCAATCGGTTTAGTTGAACACGATACAAGTTTCTCAGTTATGTGCCCTCATTTAAACTTGGTAGTGTCAATATTGATGGCAAAAAAATTGCGTCGTAGTCCTTTACGTGCTCGAAACTTATTTCCAGTCAAAGTTAATCATAACTATTGGGTATTCATGACGATAGGAAAAATTTATTGCGTGTCACTCAAATATTCAAATTTTGACTGGAAATAATTTTTTTATAACCTATTGACAGAATTTATTATTCATTCAACGCTGAATCATATGTTTTTGCGTAATTGTGTCCAGAGTTGTGTGTTTCTGGGAAACTAACTAACCGTAGTTATTGACATAATACCTACTCAATGGAGTTCATTTCATTGCTCCGTCAACAAAATGGTAAACTTGAAATAATTTTAATACCTGGAAAGCTTGTCGGCAGCTGGTCACACGAAAATTAATTTAACGTTTTGTATTGGTGAAGTTCTCTTCCGCGAAAATCATTAATCGACTGGTAATCGACACCGCGAAGAGTGTGATAATGGTTACAATGGTCATGCTTATCTTTTCCTTGTGAATCTAATGAGAACTTTTTCCATTTCCATCAGGTTCGTATTCGTATCATTTACTCAACGGCCTTCCCTATCACCTCGCAATATCGGAGCTCTGGTGGCCGGTTTAAATTTCAAAGCAAGTGCGCGAGCTGTTGAAGCGATACTTTTGTGTCGAGAGGCCATGTTTACAAAACATGCATGCGCACGCAAAACCGCAATTCGTAGTAACTCCCCGGGGACTTCTGAACCTTTTGAGGCGGGAGGCTAATCCTCGCAGCCCGTATAACCTGAGGGAGCAAGCACCCTTAACGTCGAATTGACCGCGGAGTCCGCTTCGCCCATAGCGCTCTCCCCTACGAATGGGATATGCAGCTACATTTTGATTGGCGGAGTGGTTTTAATTCTCGTGTCACATGAGGCAATTGCGAGCGGGTGGATGCCTGACGGCAGTAGTCGAGGATGTAGGGGTGAATTCTCTCCCCTTTTACCTCAAAAACGGAGCCCTCTGCTGAAAGCTCGCTCCGCATGCACCTAATCATCGTGAGCTGACATTAGATGTAAAGGGGGAGGATGTTCCGAAATTCATATCGCAACTTGCCATCGCTTAATATATTCCCTCCCTCCCATACCCTCTCCTTCATTTTCCGAGATTGGGTGTTTGGTATTCCATTCCCGATATCGTGCCTCTTTATTGTGAAAAGTGAGGTGAGTTAATGGGGGTTTATATGAATGATAAAAATAACGCCACTTTTAAACTGTGAACTACTTGTCCTCGAGGTCCTGCGTAAGCACCTGTTTATAACAGTTATTTTATCTGGGTATGCAATAATAATAAAGCTTAGCCTATAAGTTTTACAAATGAGTGTGATTAAATAGCAAATGAAAACGCAATTTGCTTTTCTTAGAGAGTTTTCCCTTCTAAAGAGACCAATAGTCTGGGCGGTTAAAAATAATTTCTCTAATAACAATGACCCGCCGAGTGTAATGCAGACGTTTTAACATGCTAACAGAGGATGGAGCAATACAGTCGACGTTCGGGTTGGGGAAAAAAGTTAAAGATCACTAATAGTTCCTCGGTCCGGATCGTTTCTAATTCAAGACACCAATACGATAGAATACCGAGTACATCGAGAAATATTGGTTATAATATATACTGATGGATTTGGTCGTATCGGACGTTGTCTTTGTATTTTCGTCCGATCATAATGGGGTGGTAGTTGGGGAAGTCTACTAAAAATGGATGATTATGCGATTAAAACGTACCCTCTACACTGAAAATTACGATGCTGGCAATTTTTCTGTAATTTGCAAATTATTCGTAAAATTCAACTTTGAAAATTGTTCTGTAACTTTGCGCTCAAAACGACTGATCGCCATGTTTGACGAGCGTGACGTCAGAGTCCAGTAAATACGGTTACGTGGTGCTATTTCCAATCCCCAGTTTCGTCAGCAGTTATGAGCTGCTGTATATCTTGTTTACGGAAGAGAAAATTATTCAGTCTTGCTATACGAGACGGCGGTACATTTCTTGCGGAGGTCGTCCAACTATCCCCGTGTATATGCTGTGGATGGCGTTAAGATAAAGGCGACAGATGAAGTTAAGTATCTGGGAGTTACGATAACCTCAAACCTATCGTGGGGAACACATATAAGAAATATTTGTGGCAGAGCTCTGAAGAAGCTAGGATTCGTCAAGCGTATTGTGGGAAGATTCTCAGATGAAAAAGTAAAAGAGAGGTGCTATTTCGCACTCGTCCGGCCACACCTTGAATATGCAGCAAGCATATGGGATCCGGTGCAGAAAGAATTAATTCGGGAACTTAATAAAATACAAAGGAAAGCTGCGCGATTCGTCAAAAACTGTTACGGGCGTACAGACAGCGTTACGCAGATGTTAAACGAATTAGGCTGGGAGCCGCTAGAGACTCGGAGGCTGCGCGCTAGGCTTAGATTACTTGAGCAATTGAGAATAGATATCTTTCAGAGCGACACGGAGAACATCATATTAGAACCCCACTATATTTCCAGGTCCGACAGAAACGATAAATTAAGAGAGATATTTTGCCGAACGGATAGGTATGGGAATTCGTTTTTCCCCCGAACAATAAGGGACTTTAATAAATGCAAGGCGTAATTTCAAAGGCGTTTCCTTTTTATATGTAAACGGCTGGTGTCCTAACACCCCCCGCCACACGCCTATTGAGGCGGCTTGCGGGGTAGTATGTAGATGTAGATGTACGAGTGGTGCATTGTGCCTTTGTCCAAGAGTTCAACCATATCTACGCCAAATAAAATATTTGTGATTGTGCCAAAATAAGATAATCACAGGTTAATATTTGGTGTATCCGAAAAAAACTAGAGTGAAATAACCGGAAGCCTGCACTCTCTCGGGGAACCTTGGTACTATGTGCTGCTGCTAGCAACTGCAGGCAGCTGCTCAGGTTTTTCTGCGCAGGTTAACCTGAGTGAAGCGAGTACTTGGTTATTTCTTTGTGTAACCGAAAAATAACATGAGCGAAATAACTGGAAGCCTGCACCCCCTCGGGGAACCTTGGTACTATGTGCTGCTGCTAGCAACTGCAGGCAGCTGCTCAGATTTTTCTGCGCAAGTTAACCTGAGTGAAGCGAGTACTTGTTATTTCTTGGTATAACTGAAAAATAACCTGAGAGAAATAACTGGAAGACTGCCCTCTGTCGGGGAACTTGGGTACTACTTGCTCCTGCTAACAGAATAGCTGTCCGGTTAGAAGGGAATGCATGAAGTTCCAATAATAATTAGTAGACAGCAATGAGAGAGAGATAGGATTTGGAGGAATGAAGCATAAGTTATTTGTATATAATTTATTCTCAATTTTAATTGAAAAAATCAAGGGAAGGCATGGGATGCGTCATGGCTATACGATAAGCCATGCATATAGTGCGCCGAAGTAATCATTCTCGGTGAAAGTGTTTTACTGACTAATAGCCAGCTCACGAGAGTGATCGAAAGTTTTTATGTCTTCATTGAATTTCTGGTGAACTGAATTACTCGGCGAAGAAGTTAACTTGGGGAACTTACATGATTATTTTATTTAGCAATGGATGTGGAAGAAAAGGTATAATACATTTTTATTATCACGGTGATTTAAAATGGAGAAACGGTAACCATAATATTGTATGAATTGTATTTCCTTATCGAACTTCATTTCATCCACACTTGAAGTGCTCGGTCTTGTTGCACTCAAAATTTCATAATGAGAATGAATAAAAAACGGTGAGATAGAGAGGGTAATTCGCTAAAACGTATTCCTCAATAATCAACAAATGTAACAACTCAGTCAAGCAGATTATCTAGGTTTCAACAGAAATGAAATTACTGATAAAATAAAAACAGTGACTTTGTTACTAGTGAGTCATTCTCCCTACTGTGAAGTATGCCTCCAGAAAAAATTGGCGCTTCACAAATAAAAGAATTCTAATAAATTTAAATTACTCTGTAGCCCTAGTTTAGGTAGTGGAACACATTCCAGCTATTTCTTCTCATTCGAGACGCAAATAAATAGTTGAATACGTGCATTGATGTGATGCCGAAAATATTATAACTTAAATCAAATACTTCGCCTAAATATTGCCACAAACGTGTCATATTTTAGCTTCTTACCTTTAAAAATCCCCACTGATATACATAATATTCATGTATTTTAGCAGTAGTCGTCTTAAATGAGGAAAAAAAACTGCTTTTTTTTATAAACGGCGAAGGTTTGATCAAAAGTAGTAGAATTTACCGTGTAACTGCAATAATAATCACATTAGATTAAGTAAGTCGCCACCTATGCGCTCACGAGAGAAAATTAATATACCCCAATCGTAACAACATCTTTTAAAGACCTATCATACCTTCAGGTTATCAAACCTGAAAAAAAACCTTTTTTCATTCAGGTTTTAATACTCGAGTACTCTACTCACTGAAAATAACCGGTTAACCTATCACCGGTTTTAACCGCCCATCCCTATGAAATACGGAATCGTTGTATTCCCATGGGGCGGGGGTAAACCCCGTAAGCCGCTTACTCGCATACTGACGTCACATTAATCAAAAGGCGTTTCTTCCGCGCGAAAAACATTTGAAATTTTCGCGAACTTTGACGTTCCATAACTACAAGAATATTGAGAATTATGAAGTGCTGTTTTGCATATGTCATTGGCTTTAATTTATTAATCGTTACATGCGAAATCAATGCTCTTTAAATTTAAATTTCTTAAACTTCCTAAATAGGTTTTTTTGTAAATTAGCAGTACCTACCTACTATCAGAGACCAATAGTTGTCGGTTAATGCATCCTTCTATTTTAGGTGAACGATGCAGTTATGGACACGATAGGGGAGAACAGGAAGTTGTCGGTAAAATCACGAGTAGGAAAAGTTATTGGATGAAGCAGGCCATAAAAAAGGGTGGGATGAAGAAGGTCTTCATGGAAGATGGAATGCTTTGAAAGAGGTAAATGGAGATGAGAAGGATAAATATTTTGGATGTCTTGAAGAGTTCGTAAGATATATACTGACCTGAAGGGAGAAATCGTGTATTAAAAAACTGCGAACGTATAAAGGGCATTAGCAGAGGAGCAATTATCGATCAAAGCCTACCCTGATTGTTAAAATGCCACACAATAATTCTAATATTTCTTTTTTATAATTGAACGTAGTTGAACTTGAACCAGATAACTGTTCCGATGCATGCATAGAAAAATCGCTGAGCTGAAGTCATTACTCTAGTCTTGATAGCTTCTCGTCATATTCACCGGCAAGGCGTCGGGAGGCGAGCAATGGGACCCTCGAGTACTTGGACACTCTTTGGGTGCGGTCCAACGTCCCCCTGGCATTCACCCGATTCATTCTTACACTCCCCCCGCTCATCCAGGCTATCGTCGTCCAATTCTTCTACGCCGGCATCTGACTCAGGGCATGAGCTTTTCGCTCGCCTCCTTACTCTACGATTCTCCCGCGTAAGTTTATGCGTAGGTGGATGTGGGGAGGGGGGAGTCTTCTCTTCTATTGCTAGCACGATCGATCAAGCCCCCAGTCTCCTTCTCATCGTTGTCATTCTCCCATCTGAAAATGTTTTCGCTCTTACCTTCGAATAGTTGGCGCTGCATTATATGAAAACGTTCTCGCGAAAAGTTGTGAATGGCTGCTTAACTCCGTGGTTCTAGGCCTTTTTTTGAATCACGGGGTCATTTTTGTTCCCTAGTTTTTTATTGAACTTCAGCGGCGAATGAAGAATCAGAATTAAAGTGTGACAGGTATTGTGAAATGGAGTCTTATCGTTATTGTTACTTCATTAAATTTACTTATCTCCATGAAAATTGTTAAAAAAGTTCACGGAGCTATTGCTACCTCATCAATAAAATTGTCCTCAAGAAATATCTAGCTATTCCTCTTTTAAAGCTGGAAAACATTTATTCCAAGTATAGGGAAATAAAGTTTGAATTACCTTATTGGAAATAAATTTTGAATTTCTTTATAGGAAATGAAAGCTCTGCGCATGTTGAAGTTATTGTAAAGTGTGCGCTAGATTTTTTCATTATGCTTCATTCTTCGTACTTGATCGCTCTCGATCTCTTGCTATTATATAATAATAATGTTTTAGGTATTTTCCAATGCAGTGGCGCACTTCCTATTTATAATTTTCCCAATGTCCTTAAAATTACTGCTCATGATTTTTCCTAATAGTTGGCTAAGGTTTGAACTGCTACAACTGATAAGGTTAGGTTTTAATTCCATGATGAACAGAATAGAAGGACTCGGGGACTCCGAAAGGGCTGGCACACCAGCTAATATCCGACCTACATACCGCGGCCGGCATGCATTTTACCTTTGTAGGTCCACTCTTGTATAGTACGCGTGCTTGTTACAAATCTCCGAATTTGAACAAGTTTATTGCCTGTAGTTGGCTTACATCGCTTCAGAATTAGTACCGCCTTCTTCATCAAACTTTAAACGCTGCGAGGGACTGCTTGGCCTTCAAGAGATTTCATGAGAATGAGGATGGAAGAGACTTCTGAGGTGGGTGGAACGTATCCGGCGAGTAAGAGGAGGAAGAAAGAGGGGATGAGGTCGCCTTGATCCCATTGACAATTGGCCCACTGATCCCATTTCTTCTCTCACTCGTCCCGACTCCCGCCTTCTTATTGGGTCGCCCAGGAAAGAATGTGCAGCGCTCCCTATGGGGGAGGGATCCTAGGGGGTGGACACCCCAATGGACTTGTGCGTGCGTGTGGTTGCTCTGTGGACCCTCCACAAGGAACAAACTCCATCGGGATTTCGGGAGTCATTCGAAGGATTCTATCAAGGGTCCTAGCTCGGAGGCAAGCCTACTCGATTCACTACCTGGGGTGGGGGAAGAGGGAGCCACCTGGCCTCATTCACCCCAGGATAAATAAAGCAAAAGTCAAAGTCATTTTTGTGTATTGCAGCAAGGGATAATTTTTTTTACTTTCCGTTCTTAATTACTGGTCTTCAGGACAATACTTTGTGGTTTTTTGTGATAGTAATGTTTTAAAAAGATTTTTTTCTATAATATTACGGTCCTTTGCATTCCGTCTAAAGGGTCAATTAGTATCTTTTCATTTTCAAAATCCATTATCACTTCGTAACACTTTTTATTTATTTTTGCGATTGATTTACGTGTGAAAATTATCTTTTTATTTTCCAAAACTGTCCGGTTTTACTGAGTTTACAGGGAATTCATTCGTATTATAGTGGGAAAGTTAATTTTCTGACCCTGTGACATTGCGAACAATTCTCATTATTGTTTAAATTTACGATTTGTTATGAAATACACGTCATTGGTCTCTATTGATCATTAATCATATCATCGCAAAGTTTATTTAAATTAGTTGTGATTTTCCTCTACTTATTTCCTCCACATTCTTAAAATATTACTCCCTCGTTGTATTTAGTGTTAGTGTGGATGTGATTCTGCCTTAATTCATTTCTAGTCAAGCAATTGAGCCCTGCATGCACTCATTGATGGTGCTACACATTTTCATGCTATAACAAAAATATTTGACTAGAAAAAATATTAATGCAATGTTTATATTCACTTTCTTTTTTTCGCCAAAGTTTTCCTCCAAAGTGAGTATCTTATTGAAACTCGGGGAAAGTTTCAAGGAAAAACTTTTTCTAAATTTTTTATGGATTTTCCATCTTTTTATTATACATTCAGAGGGTGATTCTCATGAGTTTTTCCTTCCTTCGTTTTATTTCCATTTTTTTCCTTCCTTCCTAATATGATCGTTTATAAGTATGGCCCTTCTTAATCATGTCAAAAACCTTTTGTCTTAAGTTTAAAAAAATAGTCACGGTTTTCTTAGACGATGAGGAGTCCTTAAGATTGCTTGCCAGCCGGTGATAATCGGTAACCCCTATCTTGCGGAAATTAACTGGCGTACTGGGGTACACGTTTAAAGACATTAAAATTATAAATTTATAGGACCAGGTATTCGTATAGAAAAATTATTATTGGTTTCTGGCAGTTGATATGTTAGTGTAATAGAAAAATTTGGATGGACGACGAGCATAGACGTACCGCCTAATGATGGTACGGGAATAAAGGAAGTCGCTGATGGTGTAATATGTGGTTGGCGATATCAAGAGACGTGTTGAAACCTGCGTTAGAGAGGAAACTTCAAAGCTGGCGGATAGCACAGCTACTATAACAGTGAGTAAAAAGGTTTGGCATTATAGATGGAGGGAAGCTAAGGATTAATCTTATCTGGAGTACGAAATTGTGTTAGGAAATAATGGGAAAATGGCCTTGTGAGCTAATGATTTTAATTCTATTTTTATATTTATTATACAAATTGTAATAAAACTTTTTGCCTTTTCACTGAGAGGTATGGATATACTTAAATATGTAGCTTTGACTGTGGTAATTTTTTCCGAGCAGAATAATCTTTAATGCTATTGCATCAATATTTTTGCGCTATGCATTCCAGTGATTTTTAAGTAAAAATTGTTTATCTAATAATAAGGAAATTCGGGGCATTATGAGTCGAATATTCTAAGTTTGACATTTTTCATTTCTGGATCGGTATTAGAAGGAGATACGTCATGGTACCAATTTTATCCAAATATGACATTTGGGCTCCTTTCGACACGATGAAACCCTATCTCCCTCTGACGACTTATATAAAAGCATTTTTTTATCACAGGTAATCCATTTCAAAGATTTCCATAGGTATTACAGGTATTTACATATAGTTTGCCAACGTTATGACTGTGTTACATGCACTGTGGGTTTGTAGAAGAAAGAGTATATTTTCCTTCAAAATTAGTGGAATTGTGTCAAGACTTCCATCGTGTAAGGGCATGGTAACGAGGAGAATGCTGGGTGATCACGGATGAGAGAGAGGAAGAAATTTTGGACGAGATCAAGGGAGGCACGAATGTGTAATGAGCTTAAGAGCGACATGCAGACAAATAGGTAGTCATATGTAGGAATGTTAAATGATAGCCCCAAATCAAAGAGTTTATGTAGGACCTGTCTGAATAAAAATTGATCAGTTTACAAATGCATAACATGTATACTCATCCTGCAGTTCCCTTTCGGTTGGCTCAGTCATAAGAGCTTAATTATTGGTGTGAAACTGGCTCGGTTGTTATAATTTCTTCCGATTGGCCTATCCTTCCTTACCTCGTACCTTGGTAGAAAAAATACCCAATAATAATGACTGGGAATGTCACAGTAGCCCAATTAGTGACATGTAAGTGAATCAATTGAGAGTGAATATATAGGTGTGTTTGAATAGTATCGGGATATATACTTCTCTCTCTCTCACAAGTGTTTCTTTCTCTCTCTCACTTTGCACGCAAAGAGGGGCGTCGGGCCGGCGGCTGGGGTAGTGGTGGAGTGGTGCGATATGGTCCTTGGCCTATTTGCATTTATCCCCTCCCCTCTCCAATTGCCTCTCCTCCCGCCCCCACCCACTCTTAACCCCAATCTCACGCCCCCCTCCCTTTGCTATACATATCAAGGGAGTGGAACCTTCGAAACGGGGAGACGGCGCATGCGCCATTCGTGTCTCTTCTCTTTTTCTCCCCTCCTCCGTATTCCCTTTCCATCTCTTCGCCTCTCGTTCCTTCTCAATCGCACCGTTCTGTTGTGTTCGAACGGCGTCCATCGTAATGTATAATTGTTGTATAAATTGCTGAATGAATTTCACCACAACCCCTTTTTGTTACCTAAAATGTGACGACTCTTACCCCGGTACTTTTTTCGGTCAGTGCGTGCCCTGCCACAATCCAGTCTCCCTGATTTTGTTGATGGGCTCGCCCTCATTGCCTAAGAGGTTGCCTGGACTTGCTTATTCAATTGCGAGTATATTGATTTCTCCAAGGATTCGCCGATTTTGCCTCTGTATTAAAAGTGATAGATGCTTCAATTCTTTACGCATGACCTCTCAAATTCTTATTTCTCAATTTCTTTGTCAAGTATACGTAAGCCTGATTTTACGTTCAATTTATGAAAAACTTAAGAAACTTATGTGATATGATGGTAATTAACTACGGGCCATTTTTCATCCTTTGCTTTTTTTTTTGTTTTTCTGTATTTGTTTCTCCTGATTAAGGGACTTTTGATTTCATCATCACAAATTCCTTGAGTAAGTTTTGAATTATAAATCTATTTTTATAAATCAACGATACTAAGTATATTTTATAAATTCAGTATCAGGTCATATTTATGAAGTGACGTGCTAAATGTATTTCACGATCATGTGAAAAAAGAAAATAGTAATGGGTATTAATTAAGGTATAATTAGACTTGATGAGAGTTGTTATTGACCACTCTTTTATATTAAATGTTTTATGGAGAATCGGTCATTAAAAATGTCACTTTTCTTCTCTTGCCTTTATAAACCAATGTTATAATTAGATGAAGAGAAACGACGTATTAGAAATGAAGTATCCCTTTGGTGCGTGCCGTCAGTTATTTCTGGTAGTCAATGATGCTTACGAAGTGAGCTAAATATAATGATAACTTGTTGCAACCCTCGTTTGTTTCTATGCATGTCATTTTTAACACCTCAAAAATCATATCTCTCTACCACTATTAAGCTCAAGAATATTCTACTTTCAAAGTGGCATTTTATTACTCTGTTGAACGCGAATCTTATCAATAATGGAGTGCCCTATAATTTGTGTGGAATTCAGCAGGATGTACCCTTCTGTTTTTTATGTAAGTGATAAAAATCAGTTGAATATGGCTCATAGGATGTGATGTGTCCTTGTCTTCAAATACGAGAAAGAATTATTTTTAGGTATCATGTTTCTTGAACTCTCGTGATAATTAATGGACCATGAAAAATCTTAGTCCTCTTTGTCCGGTTATTTTACTACAGCTGTGTGGAAAAACTCAATTTTAGATGTGTAACTTGATTGGATACAACACATTTGTTGGTCTCGAAGTCTTAAAAAAATGTTATTTTTCACCAAATACACATTTTGGTGAGTGGACTTAATTCTTCAACATGGCGTTAAACCAGATGTATGGTCAGTGAGGTGACTCTCCCTACCCCTTGGTGTGGTGGCCGAGCTCTTAGTAATATTCCTATTAAAAAATTAAACCCGACGCCTGATGTGGGCGTGCTAATAATTTATTCCTATTGCTCCAAAGAACGCGTCAGTACCTACTCCATATAACCGAGGCCTAGAGTTGCTCAACATTCCCCAACGTGTTTGTCCCCGGCTTACTCTCGTAATTTTGTCTATCGATTGATATAGAAGGGCCATTCCAACGAAAATATCCCATGAGCCCGCCCCATTCTTTTTGCAAGTCCTTAGTTTTGTTTTCCTTTTTTTTGGCAGCGGAGTCATTGGAAAGGATAGTTCCATTACTTCGAGTGGCGTCGGAATTCCTCTTCTCGCTCATTTCATCTATTTTTGGGGATTTCTCCGTTGCCTTTGTGGCGCGAGTAATGGATGACTCTGTAACTGGCGTACGAGAGGATGTATCCATGTTTTAGATTTTGCGTGCATGTGGCGGACTGTCGTATAATTTATCGCCGCCATTATTGAGCGTGGTGGTGTGAATAGCATTTGGTGATGATTAGGGTCGATATCCAGATACTTACCCTGCTAGCCGCCGCGGAGGCGTGTGGAAGGGTACAAGCTATGAAAAGGGTAGGGAATAGGGAAAGGAATAGGGAGAGGAAAAGGACGAAAGTAAATTGTATGTTGGCGGAGTGGCGTAGTCTCTCACTCAGTTGTTGTCAGTTCGGCTGTGTCTATCTTCTATTTTGTCGATTGTTATGATTGGTGAGGGAAGGAAACTTCTGGATGAGATTAGGTGACAGAGTAGGTTCTTGGAAGAGGTAATAAGGGATGAAGGGTCCGTGATAGGAGGGAGGATGTCGGGTGAGCGTGGATGAGGAAGAAAAAGAATAGGTTTTATGGTCAAAATGAATAAGGGCAGGGCGCACGCTGAGAAGAAGAAAGAAATATTATAGGTTGACAAGCCCTGAAAATCCAGAATATTTTGCTTCACTTTCATTCCACTCACTTTAACTAGTAGAATACCTTAAGGTATTAAGTAATAATAATAATATGTTCTAGAGATTTAGTGCGGTTTACAATAATATCCTCCGTGTCATCCGGAAACTCTACCGTCGCCGTTGAAATGCCAATACTTAACTATAGAATGGAAAGGAATCTTCGAGTAGTTTGGCAAAAAATTCTTACTTCAAATAAGAGGTAAAGGCAGAAGTCGAGACTAGGCTGTCTACATTGGATTCATTGTAGAGGAGAAATAACAATTATTCAGATTCTAATTTCCTCAACTTGATATTTTTAAAGTTTTAAAATGGAACGTTTTAATGCTGGATTTATGTGAGTTGAGTGATTAATACTTTCTCAGGGGTGAAATTACGAAAACATTTGAATCAGTGGCTGTTCTGTCCTGTACTAAGCGCCAACAGCGTGCATGCTGACTCTAGCGTTAAGGCTTTAGTAAAATTAGCCCACGTTTCCATCTGTAACTAAAATAAATGATTTACGGGAGCGACTTTCTTTTATTTTTTTTCAATTTGATGTGCACTTCATTATCCTTGCTTCGTTATCAAAAATGCGTTTTATTTTACAATGATGCTAGAGAATATACTTTTTTTAATACTAAATTATATCATACCCCTGAAGATTATTGAAAGAACATTCACTTCTATATACATAGTTGAATAAACACAAACATGCATTAATAACCGGTCGGGAATGTTCTTATTGCGGACGCATAGATATTTTGCATGCTTACCCGTGAGTAAGTTATTTATATTTGGTAATAATTAGCTCTCGAAGGGCTTGCTAACTGTGACGGAATCCTCGTCTGTGAAACAGATGTGACGTCTAAACCGATACAAAATGACCAAGGAAATACATTGTTGTGCATTTCCTTAATTATTATGACATTTCTTGAGGTCATCACCGCACACGTCTTTGGAACTTTTTCTCACAGTTCGAGGACTTCCACCCATTGTCTATAAGGAACTAGCCGTGCCCGGCATGCGTTGCAATGCCTCTTTTTCTTTCTAAGTCGGCACACATATACAAAGCAGATACATTTGCACGTTCAAAATTAATGAAAGAAAATTATATTGTATGTATTAAAATAGAGTTGAAAACTTTATTCGAGTGATTGCGGATATACAGTATTTTTGGTCCTACCGCCCTCTGCAAAAACAAATACATTTTTCGGCTGTCCCACTCATGAGCTTGCAGCATATAATTGACCGAGTGAAAATCATGGGATTTTCCAGATTTAATCCACACACTTGAAGCGATTGACCTAGTGCATTTTTGATTGTCATTGAGAATGCAAAGCGAACGGGGAACTGTAGTCGTTTAAAAATCAAATGGCATGTCGGTGGGAATGATGGGAATACGTGGAATAAGCACATCTTCACTTTTTGACTTGCCATTCAGAATTGTCGCTTAGATGGCGTTTGGCATCAGTTGTTTGTCAGTGAGCATGGTTCCATTGCACAATCGTGGTGCATTAATGTTGCGCAAAAGAATTATTGGTGCGCCGAGATTGAGTGACACTTTGTGCGGTGATGCACCAGAAAGATCCAACGAATTTAAGAATTCAATTGGATAATTAAAAATCTCGTCCGAATTCATGACGCTATCAATCGATTTGTAGGTGACAGACTCGCCCGAAATCTGTTCGTGGATGGCGTAGTTGATTGTACTGACGTCGGTGTTTTTTGCAGCCAAAATAGCACATTCGCAAAGTCATTGGTGAGTTTTGTATTTGGTGACAATTTGTGGAAAAACTTTCTGAATCAATTGTTCGATCGATGGAACAATGACACAAAAGTGCAATGGAATTGAACTATATTATGTGCCGGCATGAACTGGTAATTTTCTATTACCGGTGTCCAATAGCTGTTTTAAAAATATGGCTGACACATTGCGCTGCAGATTTACGCGCATATTGGTCTTTAACGTGAGTTTCTGCACATGTCTCCAAAGATGCGACGCTTTGAGGCAAGCATTGAGTTCATTAGCTGGTGCTGAATTTGGTATTACTGGTCTGTCCCGCACGTGAGCATGCAACATAAAATTATCCACGTGAAAAGCATGGATTTTCCAAATTTAATCCACACACTTGAAGCGATTGACCTTTTGCCTTGTTGATGGTCATTGAGAAGGCAACCTGGCCTGTAAATGCTGCAGGAGTGAATAGCCCAGGCTCGCCAAGTTCAGTGCGCATTCATTGTTTTTTTGTTTCATTTTTTGAAGCCGTACGATAGGTGGCTTAGTGAGGCGTCGGAGGCAGGCACATTGTCACTTTGTTTACGAATGGTCGCTTGTTTAGGAATTCCGATTGTTGGTATAGAAGAAGATTGATTGCCCCACTGAAAATGGGTAAAAGATCTTGCATTGTTCCTGGATGCTCCACAGGGTATTCCACAACCTTTAAAAAGAACAAAATTTTATGTGTGAAGAATAAAAGCTTGTTTAAGGCTAATGTAAGTACTCTTTTTTATTCTTCACGTAACCGTATATCAAGGATGTTAGTTCGATGATGATGATTACGGATGTATCCATTGCAGAATTTTTATTATTTTGACAATTTTTTTTTTCTCAATATGATTTGAATTTCTTTGGTGTGACCATGAAGGTATGTATTGCCGAATTCAAGTACCCGTGAATTACGCTCATTATCCTTACCGGCGCTATTGATTTTTTTTGTTTTGTAGCCGTTCTCTATATAAACATATCAATCAACGCCCATCATTTTCATAATATTTCCTTTCATCTGTTGAACCCCTATGATGGATAATTTGAAACTTAGATCTGGTTACGACATCATCGCAGTCGCACGGCTGCGATGATGTCGTAACCGTTGATCGTTGATCTCTCGAGATCGTTGGTACTCTCGAGTGATCCATGATAGGTTAATGAAGGGGTTTTCTGTTATTCAATTCATATATCGTATGTGATTAACATTATTATTTGACGGAAAGAACCATTAGTTTCTTCCTAACTAGCCGTAATTTCCCACAGTACGAAATAAAAAAAAGTAAATACCGCGTTTGTTTACATTGGGTTGATAGGGATCATCTGATTTCATGTATCCAGTACGCGGTTGGCAGCTTCAAAAAAGGTATCATGCCGAAGTTAGGAGTCTGTCATCCTTCCATATCCATGGAATAGCCATTCATGAAATCGCTATGAAATGGATATTCTCGCCTGGTTGCCAAGGAAATTTTGTATTGTTGTAAAGGAAGAAAATTTATGAATTTCGAGGTAAAAACGCAATTCTTGGAGAAAAACGAAGCGTATATGAAAATTGAATGAAAGAATTAAATACAGCATTCTTTTGTGCGTTCTATGATACAAATTTCTATCCAATATCTTGAGCGCAAGTAATTTAAAAAAGCAGTTAAAGAAAAAACCTGCACCGAATTCAATGCTTTTCTCATGGGAGTAAATGATAACAATATATTAGGGTAAAAGCAACCCCAAAAATTGCCATTTTTATTATTCAGAAACCTGTATGGGCACGCGCGCAACAACTCACCAAATGTCATCGCAATCGGATGTATGGTATTGGCGTGCGTAAAAAACGAACAAAACAAACATTCATTTTTATATATAAAGGCCGTTTTACTCGGGGCACGAAATTGAAATTGCACAACTTCAAACTGAATCGGGAGTGCAATCATTTTTGAATTAGAGCAGGGGCTATTTTGCCATCTCGCGTTCATGCATTCGCGCATGCGTTCTTGCAATTCACGGCTTTACACGATGCAATTTTAAATGCACGTTCGTACGTACATCAGTTTGTGCAATTACGTGCCCCGTGTAAAACGGGCTTCAGAAGATTGGAAACCGTGGATGCTCTCGACGTTACGTGATACGACTAACTAGCGGCACAGTTCAGTTAAATGCTATTTGTCACCATATTCATCGCCACGCCTTTTTGTCTACACCCTTAAAAACTAACCATGAACGGTGAATATGCGAGGATTCTTTTTTTATTGTTTCAATTTTTTATTGCAGCACGGTGTTGAAGGACGTGAGATTCGGAGTAAAATGGGTTGCATACCTCTTAGGATCACATAGCGTTTCCGAGAACCGCTTGCGCCCCTCATACATTTTTTGGTGTTGGAAGCGATTTTAAAATTTTATAATTCTGTGGACCAGTTCGTCCGTATCTTGCTCTTTGATATCTCAAATAACTTTGCTTTTCATTTCCCTATCTTTTGCACAAAAGAATGTAGACTCGTATTTTATTTACTATCCTTCTCATAACTTAATGAGGTCAAAGATGACATCCGTGAATTAATGTGTATTCACTTCTCACTACGTATTTCTTATTGTGTTTTGATAGCATGCATGTACGTGGATATACCTAGTGATTATATCATTACCTATTTAATTGATTTACGAAGTTCATTCATTCTGCATTTTCTGTAATATGGCCGACTATTCTCTAAAAACTCGCATTCAATATTCTTATTCCTAATTTTAGCCGGTGTATCCTTAAAATTTGAACTTTAATGGAATGCGATATTTCTCAACACGAATAAAAGTTGGTGATACTGACTTGACTTTGATGTGGTTTTATTTCCATGAAATATCATACTGAATATATCCACATATTTAGCGGAAAACAGTATTCCTCTTTCAATAGCATTCGATTTAAGCGGATGGTGACTAGTCCTTAGCAAATTAAATATCACCAATAGTACCGATAAACTCCTAATTTAATTGTTGAATAAATACAAACGTGCTGAATGTTTTGGATTTTGTTTGTTAATCGCCAAACATTATTGATGAATATTTGAACGCTCAGATGTGTACAGGTCATGCGGCTCAGGTGTGGAATGGTCTGGCGGCCACCGTGTGGCACTGTTAGCTTCAAATTTTACCACCTGTGCAATAAAAAAATGTTTGTAAACTGTAAAATGCTAGATGTCACGTGTAGATTATCTGGAATTGATTTCCATTTGGGACGCGTAGCGCACTGCCCTCGAGGGAATGGTTTAAGGAATTATGAAATTTGTTCTTTTTAGTCAGCCAAAACCTATCCAAAATTTTCGTATTAAAAAATGCGATCTTCGTGGTCGCCGCACTTCGAATAGTATTTTTTAAATCATGCCTAGTTAATTTTTAAGTGCGAAATCTCGCATAGAATACCCATTGAAAAAGCATTGAACCTTCTTTATTTTCCAAGCGCCCACGATCCCTGATAAAGCATGTGTAGTAAGTAAAGGGATAAATTACTTTGAACTATTCCACTGGAGAAATATGATTTAATGAGTCGACGTGTTTATCTGCACTGCAGCATCATCAGGACTGTCGACTCATTAAATCATATTTCTCCAGTGGTATAGTGCAAAGTAATTTATCCTTTTCCTACAATGGAATTCCACAAAGTATCGGCCACCACCAATAACTTCATATGTAGTAAGTACTTTACCTACTGGAATATATTTTAAGTTTATTGCATCCATTGTCATTTAGCCATATCTACACCTCATTTTCTTAGTGGTAATTTTCGACATTCACCTAGGGCCGTATCGTCAGTCTCTCCTTCAAGTCTCTCCTTCACGAAGGTGACTTCCTACTTCCGAGGACGCAATTACGTTCGAGAGACGAACCTTCATGAAGTTTCCTCTCTCTTCCAAATAGGAGGAGCCTTACGAGATTGTTTCCCTCGTTCACGGAATGACCCGTTCAGAGATCCGCTCATCTGCGCAAGCAAAGACGCAGCGTTAATAACCTAACAGTCAACAATAACGACGCAAATATCTTGCGAGAAAGTATAGGAGGGGGGTTATTTTGTAATCTCACCTTTTTAATGACTCTTAGTGGAAAGGCGGGAGATCCGTTTCCCTCTCTTAATGATCGGCTCACGAACGGTTCGTGAATTGTCGAAGCTTCAATTACCTTATATCAAATAAAAGATGCCGAGACTAGCGAATACCCAGATTGCTCAACATCTTATGGAAGATATCTAACACCGTACATACCACGAAAATCTAAATACAGTGAAAACTACAAGCGACATGTAAGCGATCACTCAATATTTAAAAAACATTAAGTGCATCTAATTAGTGTTCGATTCACAAGCACGGGAAATATCTACCAAGAACGTAGATTTTAAGGCAATATTTGTTAAAATTATGAAATTATGGTATAAATAACTGAATTCCATTCTCCATACACCGGCGGATAAGCACACGAAAACATAGGTATCAGCAACATTGTTTGGGAAATATTGATACGAAATATATACACAGATAATTCAAGCTAATAATAACATAAGCATTTCAAACAAAGCATACCTTCAAGTGCCCAATATATTGGAGTTGAAAATTCTGAAGTTATTCGCGTTGTGCAAATGACAACAATACGATTTAAAATTGTTTGCATCTTTCGCGCTTTTGCTTTTTTTCCAACTCAAGCTTCAAGTGGAAACGATGGTGGCTCCATGTCACGTTATTTATGACAGGTGAAATGGAACTAATGGCAGGCGGAGATAGTGAAACGGATCAAGAGTCGAAAGATACGAATCAGAGCGGATGAATCGTCTAAAAGACCAGCACATGACCGGCAGTTCACCACTTGAGATCCGAAGGAAGGAATATGAATTACATGAGTAGGTCATTACATCAGCCTTCGGCGATCCCATTGAAATCGGCACGAAGTTATTCCAATTAAAAAGTGAAATAATGACAGGGTAGGTATGTACTAACATGTTTATGAATGCAATTTATGATTTCATACCACAGAAACCGTAATTTTCTGCGTGCAGTAGACAGCGTCATCTGTTATAAAACAGCGATGGCAATCTGTATTCAACGAAATAATTACTTTAATACGTGAAGATAACCTTGTATGCATTCACATTCAAACTTAAATATATTAAATATGTATTTCAAAGAATAAACTTTAGGTACTATGCTAGTAGAACTAATAGGAACAATGTTAAAATGGGAAACCATGAAATTTGAGTTTTATCGTGACACGATTTGCTCGCAAAACAAGGTCAGGATCGGATAAGATATCAAGCAAAATACAAACAACGTGTGGGTAGCATTACCGATGGAATAACATTCGTATACAGTGTATGGGTCACATGACAATAGAAACTATTCTTGTTAATATTGAAATATAGAGTTTTTCTCTTACCTGAAAACTGCCAATTGCAGACAAACCACAATTGCAGACTGCCAACCACAGGGTTGTCAATATTTTCATAATCGGTGACGACGACATCCCTCGGCTACTGCCGTCCGCCAACGATAACGTAGGCAATAGAATATCCGTATTTGTCTCTTGGAAAAAGCTGATCCCAGTCACAAAAAACCTATCTGAGCATTATTCCACCACGTTTTCCCAGCGCTCAAGTATTGCAGAGGTATAGAAGGATGGGGGTTGTTGCAAATATAATCCAATAAATCATCGAGATGGTCGTGATGTAATTCAAGTCTTCCGCCATTTTGGAGGAGATCTTCTCGCTTGAAGGCTGGCCCATGGTACAAGGGAGGTCTTAATGTAATATAGGCCTTTAAGGCCTATATTACATTATACCCTTCACTTAGAAGGTCTCCTCCAGCGCCATTTTGGAGATGAAGGGGACTTCACTCGTCTCTCGAACTGAAATCTCTCCTCTAGGAGCCGTAAGAGGCTGGAGGAGCCTTGAAGGAGCGACTGACGATACGACCCTTAGTCCTCAGAGCTTTTCTTTTTTTATCGGTTTCATATTTTTTTTCTTAATAGTTGGGCCATGATTTAGAGGCTACTACTTCGTTTGTTGAAAATAGTCTACCTCAATGCGTTCCGTAATTAAATTAAGCAATACACAAGTCAAATTTTATTTGGAATCATTTAGGTCAAACTCGTTTTCCTCCAAGAAGCCAGCGTCAATGGCTGTTTAAGCTAGTTTTAGAAAAATAATTTCGTAATGAATGAGACCTTTTCAAAATTTATGTCCAAGATAGAGAGTTTCATACACTCCTGATGTGAAGGATAAAGCAGATAGTTATTGTACCTGTAGGACATTTGCCAGAAATATAAAGAGGGAAATGTTTCAATATTCGCAATGCAGATTGAATATTGCCGGGATTTAGCTTAGTATTTTCTCTTTAAACCGATTTCAGATTTTATTCACAATACCTATCTTTAAATTTTCTACAAAAAAGAACATTTTCACTATTTTATACATTAAATAAATCTATCGGAATATGGTAGTAGCTACAGAATTTCTTATTTTTTCGTGTTCTATACCATATCATTAGGTGACAAATAATCAGGTTACAATGGCTTTACAAATTGCAATACACCAATGTTCAAATGTAAGACATTTAAAATGAAGTAATTTTAGTAAAGGAAAACATCGATATATACATTATAACCTATCAGATCTTAGTTTATAGAAACCAGCAACATGTTTCTTGGCAGTCTTTTACCAATCCTTCAAATATTAAGTGTTTTTAATATGGGAAAGACAACTTTTATTTTGATCCGTTGCATTGTGTTTTTTACCTTGCCATTATGCACATTTTGGAGAATTGCTTTATCTTCGCTGGTAGAAGTTTTTCGAGGTCGAACTCAACAGTCTTGGAATGAAAATATTCATCCATCTCTAGTCGAAAGTTGCAGCGAAAGGCTTAAGGATTCGATCAGATTTATGCACTCAACGAATTACATTTTAATTCCATCATAATTCGTGGCCATTCATGGCGTTTCGAAATTCCTACTCTGGGTTCGGGCCTCATTCGTCGTTGGAATTATCGTTTCTACTCAGTCAAAGATTTTTAGAGCGCTGGGGGAAGAATTTCGCGTAATTCTTGGCCAAGTCTCTCTGTCTTTGCCGCGTTAATAAGACGAAGCCTGGCCAACGTTTTAAAAGTGGAGCCCCGCCAATGATTCGTCCAACTATTTTGGTTTTGCTTCACTCTTAAGTGGGTCAGGGCCTCCGGACCTTACGCAAGGAAATTCTGGCGCGGAGATGAAAATGACGAGGGAACGCGGGAAGCGACGGTGGCGGCATCGTCGGACGCTCCCTGTAAGTTCCGCCGTCTTTTGATCGTTGCTGTACGGTTTTCGAGATAAAGAACCAGAGACGGATATGGTTTTTGTTTTTATTTTTATTTTCCGCATAAATGCCGAGTCAAATTAGCTGGGAACCTATTCCTAAGCAACTTGTAAATTTCCCATGATGCCCCGAATGATTATTTTAAGCATTCCGCGATGCGATCGCAGCTCTAGTCCATGCTATGTTGCCCGTGTCTTCAGCTCTAAAAATATCAATAGATTTATCTTAACTCGCCGTTGTAGAAATTTTCGTTCTCTATTTTTTGTCGGCCCTCGTGGCTTATCAGAGTTGTGCTTTCCCCTATCAACTGAAATTCGCTTTTCAATTTGTCTTTTTGATGGCGAAATTCCGTGCATGCCTGCGGAAGATATTCTGAATGAAACTGCTATCGTAAAACCTTTTACATTCTACAATAAATTTAATTTTATAAAATTTAAATAAACGAATAAAATATATGGTAGGCATTTAAAAATCATTTTAATTTGGAGGTCCATTTTTTGAGCAAATTTTTATTTTCAAAGGTATTCTCAATTTTTCAAAGGTATTCTCATTTTTTCAAAGGTATCGGTATCCTCAACATCGCAAGGACGGAAGATACTTCCGTCCTTGCGATGAAATTTGAATCAATTTCTGCAGCTTTTTCATTGCTTTGCATGGCAGTGAACTGCATTAGCATGGTCTTTCCTTTCGATTATTTTTCTTTTTTGTTCATTTTACGAGCTGTATCATAAAAATGCTTATAATTTAATCCCCGAAAAATATATCGAACGCCAATACTTCCGAGGAATATTATTGCTATCATTGTTGTTAGTACTGCATTAATGTAATATAATTACAACTTCATGTTGCCTCGTAAAATTTCAGATCAAGGTGATATGATTCGTAATCAGGACTTGGTGTCATTTTTATTGGCGCCCATGCTTGCTCTTGTAATGCGTGAAATTGTTGGTTCCACTTGATATGTAGTCGCTTCCAAGTTTCAATTTTCTGCACTCCGCTGTCCCGATGCCGTTTCTTCAGCAGCTGCCCCAAACCATGGCTGTAACGGCAGGATATCATCATTTATTTAAATCAATTATTGCTGACTACTTCCACTCAAACATTTTCTCACAGCGTAAACACTTGGAACTAAATTATGGAACACGGTGTCTCCTCAATCCTTTGTTGGCAGCAACGATTTTTATGGCAATTATTTCGTTGTCGACGTATTTTATTCATGCTGAGCCAAGAATGGATAAATTCTAAAACAGCTAACTAAATATAAAAAGAATCAAATTGATATTGCATTTTTCATGATATGTCACCGCGCATGTTGGCCTTGCTGGAAATTCTTCCTTCACCTGAAGACACTAGCACGAGTAATAAAAAAATTCGGCCAAGCTAATACACGCGGCAGAAGCCCCATAAAAATGCCGAAAATCACTCATTAACGGCGCATAAACCTACGGATAAAAACCATAATTAGTTTTGGACACGATTTCCGATTTGTTACTCAGAGCATCTAAATCTTTTAAGACGATAAAATATTCGGTTTATTCCTTTATAAATAGCAATGAATAAAATGTTAATCCAAGAGTTTTCTTTTCCATGGGATATAAATGTAGAAATTTTGACAAAGAATCACTCAGAATGTTGTTGAAAATCTATATTACCTCTGATAAGCCGTGTGGTTAGTGTGTTTTTTGTGTCTAAGTCAATACTACAGGCAGATACGTTTTGGTTATCTCTGTAAGGAAGCGATTAGAGCGACTCTGAAGGTATTAGTTCAACAAAGAGCGATATGTTGCGGTTTTTGTGGCAGCTCGCTGGACGTTTCCGATTTGCAGATAGCCGTTCCGTGAATTAAGCTGTGAGCCATACCAAAACTTGAATCCATTGGGCAAGTAAATTACGCCTATTTCTCTTTAAATTTAAATCTGAATATGGGGAAAATGTCTACCGATTAACAGAGCTCAAGTCTTCCAAAGTTTTTTGTGTAATGCATAACGAATACATGAAAATTCTAAGCAGGAAACCTTAGATTCTAGGTATTTGGTCCATTAGGTAATGTCAATAATAGCGAAATCAGGACTAAACAGTCAATTTTCCATGCCACATACATTCCTCACTCAACAAGCATCACGTGAAATAGAAAAATGTTCCCAGACAGGACTCGAAGCCGAGAGCCGAGGATTAGCAAATGAGAGATTTACCTTGTCACCACCTAGGCCGGCGAGATACGATATGAGGAAAGATTATTACTACTATTTACTTGTTTCTGAAAATACTGTTGAACAAAAAAAATCCTCGAGTGTGAGGTGGCCCAGGGAAAGGAACTGGCCCCCCCACCGTGAATGTGTGAAATTCACACGCCTTTGGCTTAGTCCGGGTTGAGCTCTACCCTCAACTATCTAAACCAAACTTCGGGTTGAGTGAGTGAGTACTTGTTTCTAAAGAATCCTGAAAAAGGGGAATCGAGTGTCATAATATATTTGCCTGGGGGAAGTTTATATAATACTAGTATAGGGTGCCCGTTGAAATTCAACGGGAATAAGACAACATTATAGCTGTGTCATAAGGGAATAAAGAATCCCCTTGATGTGACGTTCAAATTGCAAACACCATTAATTATACAATAAAAAATTCATTAGCCGCCCATGGAGAGGATGAGGTAAACATCTACGCTCTGAAATCTCACTGCAATTCTTATATTGATCACATAAACTTATACTCACACATTATTGATCACAATTCTTATACTGATCACATATTAAGGCCAAAAGTATAAGTACCTACCCATTAAAATCCCATGCTGTGGTTGCCAAGGAAATTAGAAAATTTATATCGTTAAAAAAGTGGATTATTATAGAGCCGAAAGCACCAACTTTAGACAAAAGTGGAGCGTATTGGAAATTAAATGCAATTTTTATAACCCCCATTTTTTAAGACATCCAACCGTGAAATTTTAAGTTGTCAGTGCAAGTAATTTAAAAAAGCAAAAAAAGAAGCCCCTTCTAACTACAACTATCAAATTAGACGCAACCTGGCCTTTTTAAATGCTGAAGGCGTGAATAGCTATTCATTAAATCACTATTAAATTTTAGGTATTCGCGGATATTCACGCCTGGTTGCCAAGGAAATTTCTATTGTTGAAAAGGAAGAAAAATTGATGAATTTAGAGCTAAAAACACAATACTTAAAAAAAATGAAGCGTGTGAGTAAATACTGCATTCTTTTATGCGTCCTATGATAAATTTTTCCATCCAATATCTTGAGTGCAAGTAATTTTAAAAAGTAAATAAAGAAACACCGGCACTGAATTCAATGCTTTTCTTATGGGAGTAAAAGTTAACAAGGATGGGGTAAAAACAACCCCAAAAATTGCTTTTCGCAAAAATCCTTTCTTAGTGCGCCTATACACTACGATGGGGATATACCCTCAAAATTTCACGTTGTTATCACCAGCAGATTGGGCTGTGCGTTAATGAGTGAATGAATCAGTCCAGTCAGGACATTCCGTTTTATATAATTAATATATAGATACGGTATAGTATCACAGCCTGTACTTATTGTTTGAAGCATTGGGATCGTTTGACTGAAATCTCATTAATGCTTTGGAAATTAGTTGTGTCTTACAATAATTTCAAATGCATGCTAATTTTGTGATAATCAACTAAGTTCAATTTGACTCATTATCTTGTGATAAATAATTTATTTGTGGCCTACACGTCTACCCAAGCCACGTCATAAAATAATTGTCTGCACATGAAGTGATTTTGAATACGTTTTGGTCTTCGTAATTTGTTGTTTGTGTATCTGAATTATAAATTATTCACAAGCCACGATCAATGATTAGGTTTTTATTAGAAATTTTTATTGCGAGACGACCCTGTTTCGACGTTTAAGGTCATTTTCATGTCTCCATTAAGGTGACGTTTTACGTCGAATTGTGTATGTTACACCTGAAGATGACGTTTTATGTCGAAACGGGGGTCGTTTTTGATAAAAATATAGTGGAATCACAAAGTTACTGTTTTTCTTTCCAAAATGAATCTATTCCATCAAGTCACACAGAAACTACTAATTTGAAGCCTTTGATGAGATCCTGGGATATATTAATCTGCTGCCTTAGGTGATGTGCCTTTTGTTCATTCTGGTGTAAATGTAGGTATAGCCGTCTTTATACATATTGCATTGCCTCTTAGGCGAATAAGAGTCGATAAAAATAATTTCCAGTTTTCACTGATTTGTGCAATTTTTTATATGACAGTTATAATTCATTTAGTCGATGAGAACACTCATTTGCTCACCAGTTTCAGTTGTTAACTTGGAGTGAGGGGTGTTTCGCAGACCTTATCTAAATTATAAATGGTAGATGGATCAGTGCCTGCTAAGAGTCATCATCCGATTCGACATTCTTAACTTATTCGTAATATCACGTAGGGTAACGATGCACCATGAGCTTGAAGGTAAAATGCCAATGAATAAAAATATGTCTTAAAGTGTTTACTTTGATAAGAACAGAGTCTGCTATTTGAGTCGCTTGTGGTAAATGAGTGGTCAGTTGGCGTCCTTCAGTCATTTTGGAAAACGGATTTTTGGTCTTCGTTGAATTCATAGCAATGCCTCAATGGGTTCTGGGATATTATATCCGATTGGACGACCCTTTACTTCGTCTGGGAACCCTTTTTTTGTGGAGACCGTTTACAATGAAACTGCACATCATCCAATGTCGAAATTTACGTCGCACTCAAGTCGCCTTGTGCGGATCTGCACTCGCCTAAGCCGCCGAAGACTCGGAACTCCTCACCACACACTCGCTCGTGCACATCACGTAACTACCATCCGATCCACGGAATGACGCACTGTAGGTATTGGTGGAAAAAGTAAAATGAGGTAATGTACAGCATTTAGGGCAGGTGGGTAGGATGACAAGAGTATTGTTATTATTTTGAGGAAGAAGGGTGGAGAGAAACCCCAGCAATAACGTTTGCCTGTAATGTGAAATTTTCACTAATAATTTCCACGCTATTTAATTCTCACCGACCTTGGTTTCGGCATCTAGTGCCATTATCAAGGTATCTATATCGTTGTATATTAAAAAGTGTGGTTTTTTTCTAATATTTGTATTAAAATATGAATATTAAGTATTTCCTCCAAGATACGTTTATCCTTCCTACGCTATCTCATTGAGGCTCAGTGGTCCACTAATGGCACATCGGACGAAAAGAGTTATGTACGTGCTTCGTGTGTTCTGTAGTAGTAGTTATTAAGGTAAGCGACCGATAACTGAGATCATTTTCGCCATTAAGTGCTGGTGGGTACGTTGGTATTAGTATTATTACTTTTATTAGGGATTATAAGAACGTTAAATACTAACCCAACGCCGGGACCTAGTCACCCGTTGGTCGGATTACACTAATAATTACATACATACTAATCCAAACTACGGGCCCTAAATCGGGTGCCCTATTAAGGAAGGCCTCGGAATGTTCAATTCCGGCGGTGAAGGACGTCAGAAACACGAAAAATATCGAGTTTATCATTAACTTTCGGGATAAGTGGAGGCGCTGAAGTTTAATCCTCGATGTTGAAGAATTTTTACGATTCTGATTGTTTTAATGGTTTCGATTTCTTATTGAATAAGGGCCCAGGAGTGTTCCACTATAAATGTTTACATCTCCCGGAATGCGAACCCGGGCCCTCGAGATGGCCAGCACTCTAGGCAACATAACCCGGACCCCTTGCCGTTTTGTTATTTTCAAGTCTAACGGCAAGGCACTTCGGGAGATTGTTGTGGGTGTGTAAGGCACCCAGTCGTTTCAAGTGCGGAACTGGGAGTCTACTCGGTTGACTTCGGTGGGGACCCGCGCGTCCCCACGGACACATCGTTTCTGGCGTCGCGTCGAACGCTCTGAGACTGGCGATCGTTGCGAAACGGCCCGGGAAGACGTGGTATCTGTGTGTGAAATGCCTTCGAGATGCTGGGAGAGGGAAACAGGAGGAGCCGATAGATTGGAGTTGTAGCCTCGCCCCCTTCTGAGTGTAAGTGGGTCTAGTGCACCGTGTCAGGGACTTCCAGTTAGTGTGCGCGCTCACTCAAGATACCATCCCACCCTCCTCAATCACCGCATCACTATAGAAACCCCATACTCCCGTGTTTATAAGGCTCTCCTCATGCTAAAGGTCGAAACGCGTGCTTTTATTCTCTTCCCTTCTCTACATTTCTTGTCCCCGATTCGTGGCACTATTTACGATAGCGTCACATCTTTAGAATGAACGTTACGAGTTCCCGCGTTGCATTCTTCTCTTGATTTTTTGCGCATTCTTGGGATTTCCGTCTTCTTGCCCATGATCTCCCGGACGTTGGACTGCGTCATCATGCTGTCCGAAGCTTCTTGAAGGTTCTCTTAAGGACCGTATAAATATTTACTTAATACTATTTGTTTAAAATAAGAAAAAAGCATTGTTATAAATTCGCTTCAATCAGAAATGAAAACACGAATTTATGAAAATGGTAATACGCAGATCAGATGTTTCAAATGTTGATGGCAGTTTTTTTGCTTAGAGACTTTCTCCAAGTTCCCTTACTGAGGCCATTACAGTAAGAATTATTACAAATAGGAATTTACGTTAGTTCAGTTGCTTTATGTTTAGACTTTCGCTAACGGATCATTCAGTTTTCTACTTGTAAAACTTGCATTTTTGAGCGTCACTCCCAAGCCCTGACCAGAGTAGTCTATATTAGTTGTAGGCGGTTGTAATCCAAACGCTAAGGTATGTAAGTACTCCTTGGTACCAGGTCTCAATTTCGCTGAATAAATAAATCTCCACCTTCCAACTAGACTGCTCGCTTTGGTCATCGGTTTCGGGCGCACGCTAACCGCCATCCTTTGCCCTTGGCCCCGTTACTGCTCTCTCTCTCTCTCATAGCAATGGTTACTCACCAGACGGGAAGAAGTGCTTGCTTTATGGCACTGCCGCCATTAAAATTGTCTGGGGTTTACTTCTTTCTTTTTGTCCTCAATCTTTGAAGCTGGCGGGATATTTGTCATCGCAGTCTGCGCGCATTTGTGACGAAGGACTTATATGTATTGGCTTTACTAAATTGGTCAAATTATCAATCTATTATGCTGATAATATTCCATATTATTTTACTCTTACTTTATTTGTTTATTGCAGGTACTGCTAATGGACTCAAATTTTTGCGTTACGTTGAATAGTTGTTGCTGCCAATCATAAAACTAATACTTGTCAACATTTCTATATCCATATTTCCATTTTGTTGTTTTACCTACCAGCTTTATTGATGCTACAGTTATTTCTTTTTCAGCGTTATTTATGCTACATTAAGTACCATGAGATTTTATTTTCTTCGTATGGTAAATCTTGCTGAGTTTTATTGTGTTAACTTGGCATTCTACAGTTGGTAAAAAGATATTTTGAAGTCACTTGGACATATTTATTGAGATATAACTCGCTCAGTGTTGCACAATAAGTGTATAATTATTCAATTCAAGAGATCTGGAGCTAAGAATCTTGGAGAATTATTCGTGATATTTTCCTCGCCGAACCAAGTTAAAACTTAAGAAATGGCAAAAAGTTTTGGCCTCTTATCTTTAACAAGTGGCCTCTTGGACGTGTTTTGTACTACCCCAGCCGGGTCCATAAAATACTGTCATTAGAGGCTAAAGGGTATAGAGGGAAGAAAAAGAGGAGGCGCTAATGATGACAGATAAATCTATGTGCGTGTAAGTATGTGCTGCCCTATCGGCGCGGTGCTGTGGTCGGGAGAGTGAAGTTGCCACGAATGAAACGAGGCCACGGACGACCCCCTCGAGCACTGATCGAGAAAACAGCGCGTAAATAAGCGAATGAAGCGAGAGGATATGTTTGTGTGTGTCATTCGCCAGATATAAAGTGTGCAATGGAGGGAGGTTTGTTTTTTTTTTCTTCTCACTCGCCATCGAACGGTAATCGAGTGGATGAACATTTGCCCTCACAGCTCTCTTCTCGCAGTTGTGCGCGCGCGTTATGTGTGTGGGCGATCGCGTGAAAGGGCGCTGCTTATACTGGGCAATGAATTTTACGGCGGCCATCTTGGCGGCGGTATCGACGCCGCCGCCATTTTGTCTAACACCGCGCGCCTTCCTCACAATCCGAGTGTCATGAGTAGCCATGTTAGCTCGCTGAAAGTATGCGAGCTGAGCCATGATTTTCTTTTGGAGTTTGGACGATTTTAGTCTTATTTCTCATGGTTAAATTGGGTGATACGTATCATTACACCACCATAATTCATTACAAGGAACCATTACCTATATCTATCTCGACAAGTGGAAATGCGTGATAGGATGAAGAATGTAAGAAAAAAATGTAAGTGCGGAAGAGGAAGGACGAGAATTGGAACTTTGGAGGATAGAAGGAGATGCAAATGGTATGAGGGACTAAAGAGAGGTTTAATAGATATTAATTGATAATTCACTTGCAGGATTTGTTAAAATGTGACCTTAAAAATGGGTTGTTAAGTTAGGGACTGCAAAAAATCGTATCAATCATTTAGAAGGATATCTAAAGATGTTAGTAACGTTTTCATTGTACTGTTTAGAGAAATCACTAAAATTTTGTAATGCTTCTGAACATGATAAACTAAAAATTTCAGAGTAATTCCCCGAAGGAGGTTCAACTGACAAATATTATGCCCTTTTACAGCTCACGCACTGCAAATTGAGACATTCGCTCAAGGACGTTTCGTAATATGGTAATGAAGAAGTAATTGACACGAAATTACACTATCGCTGAAATCCTCCAAGGCAGCCCGTCTGCACTTTTGTTAGTATTCTTAAGCCGTACTGAGTCAGGGCATGTTGATTATTGACTTCTTATAATTAAATAATCCCTAGCCGCGGAATTACGATCATGAATGTCTTGCTCCTGGTGACTCGCACTCGGGCGTTACTAAGGAAATCAGGCTAATGCTATTCCCTCGTAACTCATGCACAAGGTCCGCATCTTAAGCAGATGATGTGGCTCTGTGGGAAATGCGTCACGGTGAATGTGTTAGGACTACTCTCACTAAAAAGGTTTTCAAGCGAGACTCAATGAAACACCAGACGCTTTCATCAGAAAATAAAGTAGCCTTACTACCAAGAGTATCAGTAAATTTTCAGGATTTACATCTCTCAGGAGTGTCAAATTTAAAGTCCATAAACGTTCATATGTCCGTAATTAACCTAATGGCCGTTTTACACGGTTCAAGATATTGTCCAAACAAATGTACTAGAGATTGTACAATCAAATGTGAAAGAAAATATTTTACGAACGACTGAATCCTGCTTTACACGATGAGTGCAAATGCACAATTTTACGATCAATTTCATGGTAGAAATTGATCGGTATAAGCGATTTTTTTGTTTTTTAAAGCAGACCCGCGAGGCGAAGCATTGTATTCAAGCGGTATTGCAGTAAATGGCACAAGATTCTTTCATTTTCAAGAGCTGATTGACCATTATGAATGCGAACGTAGCTGCAAATATTTCCACAGCTGCGAGACTTTGGACGAGATATTGGATACGGGAGAGAGTTAGACTGGGGAATGCGGAATATGGTGCAGCAGGAGCTGATGTTTGAGGGCAGTAAGCGTTTGGCAATTTCATTCGGATGTCAGAAGATCAATTCAGCGATTTACTGGAGTTTTTTAGGTTTTTGAGAGACAATATAGTGCGGGAAGTCATCCCGATTATGGTAGCTATATCTCCTAACATGAGGTGGATTACTGATGTAGCCATGAAAAGAGAATGATAAAATGTGTGAAAATCATGATTTTACCGACGGGATTAGGTTTAAAAAATCTAAATGCGAATATAACTTCATGTGATCATTCCGTATAATTTCAAATTAGCTCTCACATTGTGGTTTTTGGCGACTGCGGAGAGTTATCTGTGAAAATAATGACAACTAGACAAAATTGTATGCTTGTCTGAATGGAATTAGAGCAGGTGCGATTTTCCGTTCAGTCATTCAGACAATCGCACTTGCGTTCATACAATTTGCTTCTTTACTCGGTACAATTTTCCCTATCAAGAGCTCAGAAGTATTAGATGCGTCTTCTCGGCAATCAGGATTCTCTGTGTTATGCCCCGTTCGCATTACTAGCTCTTTACCATGGTAATCCAATGCAAGGGAAATAATTAGTAACGCGAATGCTCGGTTGTCCCGACCATAGAAACTTCTGCCCAGGTAAACTTACCATATATATATAGTACCCTATCTATATACCCTATCTATAATAGTCATTTTCTGTCATCCGAAAGGACGTTAGTTACAGTGGTCAAGGGATCAATCGTCATCATCTTCAAGTGACCGGTAGGTGATGAGAAACAAATATGGTGCACGTCAAAGGTGGTAAATACCAGTTGTACCATGTTGATTAAAGACAGGTGCAAATGTGGGTAGAAATTACCAACGTTTTTACAATTCTAAGAAGCTAGTTATGCAAACGGGGTATGCTTATTATATTTACTTAAATGCTGGATTTATTTGATTAAATGCTACTTAATATTTTGCTTTGTAACATCGTGCTGTGTCTTTTTTCACGTGGTGTTATTAAAAAAATATTATCTAATCAATTAGATAATGCTAGTGGCTAAGACTTTCATCTAAATCCCCATTCCATTTATTGTCATCACTGGTCAAGGGTTGCCATGGGTTTACCAATCGGAAAGGAAATTCTGAGAACCGCTTTGAAGTTTCAGGGATAATTTCACCGAACGGCATCGTATTGTTTCAGAACAATTTCTATCGAATTTTCTGTTTCCTTAGTCTATGGTTTCATCAAACGCATTCCCTTGAAAGCCATTACCTATTGATTAATCATAGCTATCTTGCAGCTCTTAGCCGATGATCCTTCTCCATGGGTTTAGTCGGTGGGAGGAAGGTAATCAGATTAAATTAATTGATGGCGTGGCTGATGTATTAAAAAAGCGCAGTTTTGGACATGTAATAGAGAAAATTGGACTAGTAGGTTGTTGAAGTGGATAGAATTGTGTTAGTCTTCAGAGATAGACTTAATTCTTTGCATTTTGAGTTTCAGTAATGAGGATACACGAATGAAATTGACTTTTTTAAATAGATCCTTGAGCTTGAGTGCTACAGGTATGATGCATAGTCATTCTGTAGTAGAGATGTAATTTGAGGGAATGTGCTGCGAAGTTAGCATCAAGGAAGGATCATAATTTAGTTTTTTTGTGACAACTACATCATAGGTGGGAGTGTAGGTAGCGGTTACCGCTAATTATTGAAGACCTTAATTTTTGGACCATTATTGCCGCAAATCTCTGATAACACCACCTCAGCTGTTATGGTGGCAGAAATCCAGTGCAGATTATATTTATTTTAATTTAATTTTTTCCATTTGACCTTTGTTTTTTGGGGCTATTGATAAGTAACAGCAAGCTTCTGCAGAACTTCAGAAAACGTTGGTAGGTATTTTCTAAGTTTCATAAGTTTCCAAACCTAAGTTTCATATTCAACCAAAGCATGTCCGTTGCTAACTTTTTAATTTTGTAACTAACTCGTGATTCAGGAAATTATCTTCTCGCTTCTCATAATTCAGTGAAAGGACGTATTAATATTTTGAACTCTTAGGGAGTTAACTTACCTTTTGCCTTACATTGATTACTAACCGGAGAATTTCCGGAAATAGTAGTGGGGACTGTCCAAATGCCTACTATATTGTTGAATACTTATCACCATCGAGTACGTCTATATCTACAAGGCACCCTAAAAGCAACCTCCAGGGTTTCCAGTTGAGGGTGAATTTTCACCAAATTTTCATTTAGGTATTCTACCAGCTGATTGGTAGGTTTTTGGACAGTCCTTATCCTAACATCCCAAATTCTGAGGAATCATCTCATTTTCCCCTCCTGTAGATGGCTCGCCGTCAGATCTCTCTTAAATTCCTCATATCGTCTACCTCGTCTTATTTCGTCCAGAATTCCTATCCTCTTCCGTCCACTTCCACGCTTCCCTAGCGTTCTCCGCTCTATAACTCTATTCAACATGCTCTCGCCTCTCAAAACGTCTGGTATGAAATTTCCAGGAACTACATCGTTTTTATGGATGTCTTTTTTTTAATCAAAGCGTTAAAAACTTACCAATGTTTCGGCTTTTTACATTACATGGGAAAATGAAGCAGGCAGACGGGATTTGGGTGCTTCTTTATTAAATAATTAGTTGAAAAGCCTGCTAAAATTGGCTAAATATACCTACGAGAAAAATACCCAAAAAGTAATGAAATAATTAAATAATTAATTTGAACTAAATGTCAGAGATTTCTCTGCTAACAGTATTTTTAGTAGAGCAGGTGAAGCTGTTTCTAAGCAGATTCCCGTGTGTGTATTTAAAAAATGCATACGCCCGCGCCATGTATCAGTTAGTTTAGAGCGTATATGACAGAGTCCTTTAGATTACATTCTCAACACTACTCCCTAACCAGTTATTATATGATAATCCAGAAGACTCTGGTATACGGGAGTTCGTTTGCCATCTATTGGCGCACATCTGAATCACAAAGTCTAGCAACTGAATCATGCGTACGTACGCATATCCTTTTATACAGTAAATGATCTTCGTGTGGAAATTCAACTAACTCGGCAACCCGTCGAAAAACCTGGATCGTATCCAGTCGTAATGATTGCTATTACGTTATCTAATTTTTCGAGGAAAATGTGACATTTTGAATCACTCCCTTTGTTCGTTTAATTTAGTGGTAATGTGCACGACGGGTGAGTTCCTCCCTCTAATTTCGCATGTCCAGGAGCGAAAAAGCAACAGCGTACCGGTTGGCGCTGGCATCTTATGCCGGCCGGCCTGTCGTTGGGAAACCCTTAACATTAACCGACTCCCTGTGCCGTGACGTTCCCTTCGACCAAGCGGCCTCATCCACTTCGCGCCAAACTCGACACCGTCTGCATCGTATCACAATCGAGAAATTCGTCACTCTTTTCCTACCCTTGACCCAAATCCCCCATTTCGGTTTTCCCGCTCCTTCCGGCCATCTCGGGGAGTAGTGTGTGCATCACGCTCCGAAATTACGTAAATTCGCTATTTTGGTCGCCTCTCCGGATCTTCCGTCAGCTACCTACTTTGGCAGGAATTGGCAGGGTTGTGTGTCATCATTTAAATGAAGTCCGATTCCGTGCCTCAAATGGGAATGAAAGTTATTATGATAAAGGTGTTATGGGTGTTAGAGTGGAGGAATGAAGCCCGTCGTCAGCACTAGCCTGCACTTAAAAAAAATACGCCATGTGGGCCGCGTTTTATTGTCCAATCCGACGGACATAGTACTCTACTTAATGGGAGTCCTCTCCTCAAAACGTCCTAGTTGGGGGGAAAAATTCTACGAAACATTTTCATCTCCTACACGGTTTTTCCTCTCTCCTCTTCTTTCCACCACGGTTTAGTTCCATCCGACAAACAATACAGTGGTGGGAGTAATAAGCGGGGCTTTAGATATTCCAACTTCAACACAAATTAACTAGAAAGTCCTTACGATCAAATTGTGCCAATCCCTAAAAATCGTCGATATTTGCACATATCTACCGGCTGTCAATCCATTAGCCTCAAGTTAATTAGACCCTTTGGAGAAGCAAGCATGAGTGTTTCATGTCATCTCTAGTCCCGATACGGTCTCAAAAACCACCCGGGCCAATAAGTTTTTCACGCCTCCCTCTCAGTTCATTTCTTAAAAAAAATACCCCGTCTGGGAAATTTTAGCCTGTCCAATTTTTTTCCAGCCGCCCATTTCGATCAAAAAAAAGAAAAACGACTCGGTTGCGTCATCCCCCCAACCGATACCCTATTCCGCATGTGCAAACAACAAAATTCCTCCTTCCACATTCGGATACCCTTTCACCCGAAAACCCCCTCTCTTTCTCTCACAGGCCTCCTCGTCATGCCGGTCGAGAGTGAGAGCTCTTCTCGTGAAATGGTGTCTAGTGCAGTAGGTAAGTGGGTCAGTCCCGTCCATTGTTGACCTTTGCCGATTTATACGCGGACGCCGATTGGGGGAAGGGGAGTGAGAGTTTTATGGGTGTGGAAGGGGGGTGTGGGGTTGGGGAGGGGTAGAGGATATAAAACGTCATCGGTTTCGCTGGGGTAGGCCATGACTGGTGTGTTGTGGGGGAGGGGGTGGAGCGGATAGAAGTGACGTAACCGGGTTCGTTTCTTTCGTTTTGAAAGGGGATGGGGAGAGCTCTGGGACCATTTCTAAGTTCGATTAATTTTTAGCTGTTTATTGAAGAATAAAATTTTTTTTTCGAACACCTACATCTGCATACTACTACCCTGCGAGTTGCCGCAGGGGCGTGTGCCGTATGGTTCGCTCGTATCAGTTTATAATTTCTAAGGGTGAATTTGCGGCCCCTCTCATCTCCCGCCAGTGGCGAGAGTTTGGCCTCTTTTTTTCAGACACCACAAAATAATCCTTTCAACGGTCTCGCGGAGGGTGTCATGAGTTACGGAAATTTTGTCCCAAGAGTTTTCCACATTTATTAATTTTAGGTTCGTGACTTTTTTATTGCCGGGCTACTTTCTTTTTCTGTGAAAATTAGTCACCGGCGTGAGTTAGTGGCTAAGGACCCTTTGCAAATGTGGGATCCTTGAACTGCAGTTCCGTTCATCACTTAGCGTTTCTTTCGGTCTCGTACTTATTCCTAAAACGGTAATGCGAAGAACTTTTTTCTTCTAATTAGATTACTGAAAATAGCTCTGGGACTAACAAAATAGTGTATTTTCCCTTAATAAAGATAGCGACGACCCTAATATCAGAGATCTCCAAGAAAACCTTTCCCGGTGTCTGTATTTTCGTCGGGTATTCCCAAGGGCTCATTCCTTACAGTCACAGTGTTTGCTCTGTGCCCTTACGTTTTGTAATGATAATGACATTAATGGCCTTCAGTAGAAATATCTTCTAACAATAAGTAAGCGATTTATTTCTTCAATGTTTTAACCGTAAGCCTAAAACATTGGGGCGGCGACGATATTAATTGTACGGATTCGGATCCTTTTTTTCAGATCTATCGCCTATTACTATAAAACCTTGGATCACGTCAATGTTACTCTTTCTGCAAAGTTCTCATTGAAATGGAATGGCATCTGTGGATGCATGGCAAATGAAATGACGCCCAAAAAGAGCTTCCTATAATATATTTAAATCTGTTTTCGTTTAAGTGGCTGTACTCATGAAAAGATTATGCCCTACGTAATAGGGTTTGAAGTAGAACGACGGGGGTTGCCACGAGAAATATTTTGCCTGACCCGGGAATCGAAAAACGGACCTTGGGCTTGCCGGGCCAATGAGTAAACCACCACGCTACTCAGGCTTCCGCATACTCGAGGCAATTTTGGAGGATATAGGTGAATACTAGGTAGCGTGGTGTTCTGTCCTTTGGCCCGGCAAATGAAAGGCCCGTGGTTCGATTCCCGGTCCAGGCCGATTTTTTTCTCGTGGATATTTTCGCGTATTTCATTGCCCCAATTCCGGGGTATGCAAATCATCGCATAGTATGCATGGTTTTCGGATCGTATCCGAGGTGTGCTGAATCCTCCGATGGATATGTGTCGTATAAAACGCCCCCGGTTTCCCGTGCCGCGTTTCCACGAAATGCGATGATTTCAGCTGCGGAAGAAATCGGCTAACGCTTGCGGCGTACTAGCAGTTGCGCTCCATGTGATGAGGAGGAGCCTCTCTATCTATTGAGCTAACTGCTCGTGACCGTGTTTGTTTTCATCCTTGAGTGGCGTATGACCACTACGTTATACCCCGTAAGATTTCCCTCGAAATGTATCCTCTCTGCGAGTGACGTCGGCATGGGAGGTGCGGAACATGATTCGCAGCTGTTGGCACTCCAGCGCTGTGACCTGCTTTAGCGGCGCGCATTCAGGTCAAGGACTCGCCGATAAGGAATGCAAGCACGCTTACTCGATAGATTGTTCTATTTCTTTTTTTTCATAAGAGCCCTCATTCCCGCGTTGACGAGGGACGCGTATAATTTTCATATCAGGTTTTATTTGATTTCCTTCCTCGTAAATGACGAAGTATTTCCCCTCCCACCACAAATTGCCTAGAATGACCTTTTTCTATCCAGAGCTCGGTGGAAGAATATTTATGAAGGATACAAGTGTCTTTATATGTATTCGCCATCATATATTTATGCTACATTACCTACTTGTTATTGTATTATTTTTCACCCTTTGATCAGTTATCAATATTGAAATGTATACTCAGTCGTCTTGATTGAAATTAAAACAGAGCGCATTCCTAAGATTTCTAGATATTTAAAAATTTAATCTTCCACAAATTTCAGCATTCTATCTGGCATTATATTTTGGGTATAGCTAGGAAATATATGTAAATACTAGAGAAAAGTATTTGCTCTCCACAATCGTCATTCTGTCTTTTCCTCCCTTTAAACTTTTCTTTCAAAGCACTAACGTATGGAAGCTGTGGGAAGTTCGTTTGCGTATGATCAAGTAAAAATTTCCTTTTTAATGGCGATTGACGTACCGAGGTCAATATGTATATTTATTTGCGATTGGAGTTCTGTTTGTAATAAATTCGTTTTTCTCCAATCTTGAATAAATGTAAAACGCGTTTTAACACACCAATGTTGAAGTAAGCGGTTGTAAATTTTAGAGTTAATTCTCAGAGTAATTTGTCATGTTAGTTCTTTAATATCTCATTTTAAATATAATTTTTTATTTATTGTTTTGGCATTGGAAAAACTAGAATAAGTCTTGGTTTCCAAATGCATTCCTCTGAAATTTATAATGTCATTTTCGTGTGTGATTATGGAGTAATGAATTGTATGCTCTTTAAAAGATAATGCTTATTTATTTTTTGGCAATAGTAAAATGAGGTAATTCTCTGTTTTTAATTACATTCACTCAATATTTATTACGTCAAATGTCGTGTAGGACTTATATTGTCAAACATCTTAGGAGTGTGGCCCTAATTCTCACCCCAGAACGTGTGTGAACCTTGCTTATCAAGTTACCTCGAAAGACGACCGCGGAACGACGCAAGAACGTCAACCCTTCGCCACCCCCACCTCTCATTTGCTAGAGGGATGGGAGGACTCCATAACGTCGCCTTACTTTTCCCCCGAGTCCCCACTTCAAACAACGGTGGAGGGATATAGCGATGTACCTACGACGATACGCGATGTATTTGCAATATTGCATATCGATCTGTGAGTAATTTGTACCTCCGTTTGTCGCTTAACTGTTTACATTTTTGTTGAAGAATATCCATTTTATCATTGACCCTCACCTTTAAATCTCTGAGTGATAAGTGCGTATTCCTTTTATTAAAATGGCCATTACACAGCAAACTTGTTGGTTGAATATTATCTGTTTTTTTACTTTAATATCCCAGGGATCTTATTTCTGTATCCCATTGATAAATATGAACATTCAGTACTTATTGGTTTTTAACTCGTAAGTGGCTTCTGAGTAAGAGAAGTACATACATTTATAGTTTATTTAAAGAAGCCTTGATTGCCTGGTTACCTTTTATGGAGTTTTAGTATGTACGCGATTGATCCTAAATAAGTTTTTACATGTACGCACCTGATCCTTAGTTGAAGAGTAATATCCTCTTCAGAGTGTCATTTGAAAGATAATGTCTAGAAAATATTTACGACATTGTGTAGTAAATATGTTTATAGTGGAGTCTTTAACCCGATACCTTCGGGATCATTGTTATTGGGAACCCTCCAATGTGATTATATCCATGGACAGTCCCGTCTATAATTTCCCGTCCTTGAAGAGTTTTATCGTAAAGTTTTCCCTCACATTTATTGTGCAAAACTTGTCAAATAGGTACCTAAAATATGTTTCGTATCTTTTGCCTCGTTCATACTGTTCAATGCTTGTGTTCTTCGTCCTGTGACATATCGAATCCTGTGTGACATATCGAATAGTACGTTGAAATGGCTTATTCGAAGGTAACTTCGAAAAGCGAAGTCGTCCGAATCTCGTGGAAACATCGATGCAAGGTGGTGAATGTGAATCACCCGGCGATTTTCAGAATGTTTCGTCGCATTGTCTTACACCCAACCCTTCCTTTGCCGGTGCACCACCCTGGATTCCTTGCACCTCTCCTTACTCCCTCCCTCCATCCCTAACCCTTCCCCCCGCCGCTAAATCCGGCCGCCCGTCGCGACGCCCGTATGCATGCAACGCTGTTTAACGGGGCCACGGTCGACTCCCGCCCGCTGCACTCCTTTGCCGCGCTCCCCGCGCACCATCTTCTCGCGCGCCTCCGCTTTGCATTCTGGGATACCTTACAAGGGAGTCTATCCTTCAAAGGGGGGTGGGTGGGACGAGTGGCAGCAACGTAGTCGAGGGGTTGGAGGGAGTTGTTTGTTTGTGATCATCTACGTAGTTGTCTGTCGCTCACTTTAATGCGTCGTTCCAAGCTCGAGTGTTTGGTAAGCGTGTGAGCTTCTTGTGTGGTACTCGAGGCTGTTTGGAATTGTGAGACAAATTTATTTCCTGCCTGGACACCTTATGTTTGTACAATGGATATTTTTCTTTCTTTCATAATATTATTTGTGGTGGAATTATTAATTTTTCATCCAAATGGACAAATCAATTGATTTTGTTAGGATAACGTTTATGTTTTGGTGATTTCCCTCTTATTGCGCTTGCTTTCGAAGTTCTCAGGACTTTACCTTTATAAAAATATGTTTCCAATGTGTGGTTGCCAATACTTAACATCACCACATTTACAATGATTACATATTAGTATTAAGTTTCTGAAATCATCGTATGAACACTAGCGAGTTGACTATTATAAAAATGCTTGCGTAATTTATTTACAATAAGAATAGATTCAGTGAAGACACATGAGTATTTTAATCTAATGTTATTTCTGCCATTACGAGGACGATTTACAGATTACACTAGTGCGTACTTAGTTGGTCGAAATTATCCATGAATCTTTTCCTAACCCAGCGAATCTTTTCCCTGTTAATCACTCCTTGCCTCCGAAAATGTGAGGTCTTGGATCGTGCCAAAAACCCTTTCCGATTGTATTCGTTTTTTCGGCAATGAAAAGTCGTTTGGTGTTGACAGAGCTGTGATATCAGAGGATCGTTAGGAATTTTTTCCACAAATTTAAGGAAATTCACGGCTTTAAGTAGATAGAAACCTTTTATGTTGGCTGTGAATAGTAGGTGTGCAAAATGTTCGGCCGCTGGCTCAAAGTTCGCTAACGGCTTGCAGGTGTACTTCAGCCCACAGGGGCCACTCGGAAGAGTAATTCTTCTGTGGAGTTATCTGTCATGTTTCAAGCATACTTCTCAGAGAATCCTGTTGAGACACAGTGTCCATTAGGAATCCCTTTTATTGCTTGGCGCAGGAGGGATATTCGGAGAGCAAAACATAAACCTTAATTTCCAAGTATCTCTCCTCCCCTACCATGCTTAGTACAGCTCCGTTTGATTTTTCTCTCAGTCCATCGTTCTTCCTTTATCCTTCTACGCTCCCTTATCTCCTGTGTTGCCTACTCTGGCGACGAGTCGCAAAATCTAGAGATTTTTTGTTGTCATCCAACGAAAACAATATCCAAATATCGACGGATCATTTTTATAGTGAAAATTTTAAAATTTGACAGCGAAAATTTTGGCGGATTTCAGATTACATAACACTCCAGTGTTATGATCCTGCGATTTAGCCGCCGAACACTTAGGCTACTTTGCTTTTTGTCATTTTTTACCAGGGTAAAGTGATATAGGTGACACTGGACGATGTTTGTCACTTGTATTACTTTGACTCTCAGGCCCTCAAATATAAGTTTAAGCTTAGGCGTTATTAACCAAACTCTGTTGTGCGTAACTTTAACATTTAGTTTTGGTGATCAACATCTACGTGGAATAATTAAGATGAAGGTATCCTGTATTTATGCGATGACATTCCTCCATCAAATTATGTATGCACCCTTACTTTTACCACTAAAATTTAAAAACATTTTTTATTATAAATACCATCACCCAATACCTAAGCATAATGGCCGCACCCCATGTTTTAACCTGGTATCTTTTTATTTGCTGGGCCTATATTTACATAAATAATTTTTAAATAAACTAACATTACAGGATTTCAAACTTGAGCTTGGTCTTTATTAAATTATTACAAAAATTATCTCGAAAAATTAGAAAAGGTTGAAAGAAGAATTTTGAGGAAAATATTGGGACCTAAAAGTAACAGCAATGCAGAATACAAACTAAGACCAAACAGAGAGCTATATCTAAAAGTTGAAAAATTAGTCGATGTAATGAGAAAAAAACGAATTCAGTTTTATGGTCACATATTTCGAATGAGTAACTCCAGACTAACCAAGAAGATCTTCAACCTACTAAACAGCTACAAATCCAAACCTACTTGGTTCATTGAAACTCAAAAAGATATGGAAAACTTGGGAATAAAGATTGACACAATAGATGACCGAACTCTTTTTAGAGAAGTAATTCACTCAGCAAAATTTCCAGAAAGAAAAAAATCGAGGGATGGAAGAAAATGGACGCAAGAACAAAAGGAAAGGCACTCTCAAAGGATGAAGGAAATATGGACAGAGAGAAAATTAAATCAAAAAAGGCATATCCAGAAGTGATTTATCGCACCCTCAAATGGGTTATTCGAAGAAGAAGAAGAAGAAATTATTACAAAACTGAAAACAATCTTACACACAACCTGGATGTTCAGGTTTTTATTTAAGGAACATAAGACAACTGTTTCACCCTCAAAGATCAAGACAAAATGTATATTCACTACCTGAGATCATGAATTAGCTATCCACAACATATTACTTACAAGATCTTAAGAAAAACTTGATCTAGATCTTATGAAATTGTAGTAGGGCCTAGCCGCCTACTGAAAACAAACAACCTGGATTTTCAGGTTTTTATTTAAGAAACATAAGATAAGTGTTTCACCCTCAAAGATCAAGCCAAAACGTATGTTCACTACCTGAGACCATGAATTTACTATCCACGGCATATAACTAACAAGATAAAAAATTTATCTAGATCTTATTTAATTATACTAGGGCCTTGCCGCCTACTGAAAACAAAAATACAACCCGGAACATCAGGTTTTTATTTAAGAAACAGGAAAACTGTTTCACCCTCAAAGATGAAGAAAAAAAGTGTTCACTATCTGAGATCATTCCACGAATTGTAATTGAGAGGGTCAATATAAATATTACTTTACTACGTCGCGTTATTTAGAGATGAGCGGGAAAGGCATTTCTGGTTTCGGGACGGGACGGAAAAAAAATTTTCTTGATGATTTCGGGACGGAAATCGGGAAAGAGCCGAACCTTCTTGCTTTCTCCACCTCCCCAGCGTTAGCATCACACAAAAATAAATAAAACTGTATGTCAATAAATTCAAAAAAGTGTAGGCTATAACTTTATAGGAAGGCTTTTTACTTAAAATGACGCATAAAAAACCTATAGCGCAAAAATAAAAGGTTTAAAAGTAAACAACCTACTTTTTCCTCGTATTTTCTTAAACGTATCAAGAACTATTAGGTTTAACGTAAATATTTTAGGTATTCATATTGTAGAACATTTAATAGCAAACAAAGCAGAAAAAGTTAAACTTGATCTGATTATTAGTAACAGAGAATATGGGTGTTCCATAAATATTGGTATTGCGGGGAGGGTGGTGGGGAGGTGGGGGTGAGGGAAGCTCCAGGGGGATTTTTGGGGACTTTCGTACAAATGTTCCTCTTGCAGTAGTCTATTAGTGGGATAAAATTCAGCTTTACGCAAATTATTTCCCAAGCTTGATGTTTTGGGGTCTTCATTGACTTCCCTAATAGGAGTAGATAAAGATGTAGCCATGCTTCGTTTACCGCAAATGATACGTTTCTGAGAGTCTTTGATGATATTAAATTTTGCGATAGATCGGATATGTAACCATGGTTAACATATAGATGTATCCCAAGTAATTGGGAAATTGCGCATCGTATTTCCATTCAACCGTATTCATTTCAATTGTATATACTTTTTGCTGCTTTTATTAAAGACTTGCATACGAAATAAGAACTAGGATATTACAATTTTCCACAGATAAAGTTGTAATCGACCCGGGTTTCGATGCACTGCATCATCATCAGGTATTATTATTATGTTCATATTCTACAACATCTCGCCTGATTCATCCCTTTTTGTACTTGCATACGAATTTGGCTACGAAAATTTACCATTTAAAATCTATTTTGTAATAGAAGGCACTCGATAAAAGTTTTTTGATGTGTGTAAGATTTTTCAACAAAATATATCTTCTGGTTTTTGTGATATTTGTTGTTAAACTTTTAAATAATTGATATTTTTATTTTTTTAGTTTAGAAAAATATTCCCAGTACAAGCGTTTAGTGCATTAACATTTTATTTTTAATATTTTTATTGTAAAATCAGCATTGTTCATATACGAGGAATGCTTATTTTTAACCAAATTGCGCGCTGCTGCTGCAGGGGTTACTCTGACGATTTTTTCACGTGAATCTAAGGAGGGCACAATCATTCCACGTACCTTGTGATGGCGAGAAATGAGTTAAAAATGCCTGTAAATTTTTTTTTTGATATTTCATATCGCCGTTATTGAAAAAATTAATAATTATGTTTAAATATCATTGTTTTTCAAGGCGTCGTTTCTCCGTTAATTCTGGACCCATTCCATCCATTTTTAAGCATTGCATACATTAATGTTAGATTTATATTTTTGTTACATATCTCTGCGCTATTGTTGTTAATAGGGAAGTTATAAGCGTTTTAGCGGAATAGCCGTTTAGCGTTTAAGCGGAAGCGTTTCAGGAATCCACTATGCTCTATATGTGTGGGTATGCATCACATAGTTCAAAAGGGGCCTCATCTTGCAACTTATGCTCTGAGCTGCTCAGTACCTCTAAAGGAGGACAAGGAAATAATGTGTATTTTGATTCCCTTCAAAGAGGAGGATTACATGTTCCATCAGAATATGTGAAGCTGATTTTCACTCGTGTGTAATGTATTCCAAGGAATTGTGAATTACGATGACATGGAAAACAAATTTGTAAAAGGTGGAGACCAAAAACAAATTTTATCTGAGTTGGTTTCATTAAGTTTAGAGAAAAATTGAGTGTTTTCAGATATTGATTCTGTTTACCGTTGTGGAACTGTAGTGGGAACCATTTTCCACGAAGTAATTTCTGTTTTTGTTAATATTTTGTTAAAAATTACACCAAGTACATACATAAATGAACAAACCCAGGAAAAAAATAAAACTCATAAAAAAAGGAAACTTCAAACCCTCCAAATAGTATAAAATATTCAATTGTATCATATACTATGGGATACGAAAGTTCTTTTCATGATACGACAAATGCTTTGATCCTGAGAGAAAATTGCGCTCTCTTCTAAAATTTCAAAAGGAATATTATTGATTCACTTTTGTACTTATCATTTGTACTTATCGTAAATGCGCTAAACGACGCGTGATTGATTTAAATTTCAAGGCCGGAAATTGGAAAAGCAAAAAAAAAAACATTTCCCGAAACAGTATTTTCGTCTTTTCCTTTCCCGTCTCGAACTTCGGGAAGGCCAAAAACGTCGGGAATTCCCGAAGTTTCGGGATCCCGCTCATCCCTAATTATAACGCAAGGCCCCATATAATTATGTCCACCACGACGGAGGTCTCGAGACTCGTTTTTCGAGCATATTGAGATCGTGATCGAGCGAGATTCAAGCAGTGCTTTTATCTCGCTCGAATCTCGAAAAGTCGAGACTCGCACAGCCCTACTTAAATCTGAAATGGCACCACTGCTCATTTGGTACGACTCTTGGTCAAACCATCTTTCCTCTCCGAGGTCCCAGTTTTGCTCCATGGGTAGCGCTAAACTTTTAAAGCAGGCCCCTCCACGTTTTCAAAACGTTTTCCTAGCAATCCAAATGATGACTTCAACGATAAATGTTTGGTATTATTTTTTTAACTATTCAAAGTAGAAGATGCACTATTTGGACACGTCCCGTGACATAGCAGCCTATTAAAAAATAATGGAAGGATAAATGAATGGGAAGAACTATGGAGGAAGACTAGGCGATATATTAGTTAGGCAATATACTAGTAAATACATGATGCAAATCATAAAGGACCGCAAAATGAAGACACATGGAGGACTGAAACTGCTAAATGATACAAGGGTGGAGTGGAGAAGCTGCAACTAACCAATCTTCGGATTAATGACGGGGAATGCTGGTTATTTTTCAGTTTTTCAATTTCAGCCTTGTCATCAAGTTGTAGCTTCAGGCAGTCTAATCTTGCGAGTGGGTAAAAACTGGTCTACATATTGACGGGTAGGTGAGGGAGTCGGTAAAAGCAGATTGCGCTCTCTGGAAAAATCATGGGAATCGCAGATGATGTAACGTTGCTGTTTTTTGTCTCCTTGTTGAAGGGGTGGCCGAACCACCACTTTCTCGTACGTATAGTCGGCGCCATCCATCCCTTACCCTCCCCTCCTCTTAGAGGCGGCGACGCCAAAAGGCCCCCAGAGCGAGCGTCCCATCCGTTGAAATAGCCCATTTCTCGTCCTCTATCCTTTCGTGGAAAAAGGGACGGAAAAACCAGGAGCCTCTCGCATGACGGACGGGGGAGGAACAGGGAGGAGCCAGCCGATTCCCGGCAAACCAAGGGCGGGTTTAGCGCTGGAAAAAGAGAAATGAAGAGCCCGGCTCTTTCGTGGATAAAAAAATGGATGGGAAAGAAGGAAAATTCCTTTCCCTTTCTTTCCACCCCACGCCGTCCGTTGGACGAGAGCGAAAGTGGTTCCCTTGCCGTGTGGAGAGCACGAGAAAGTGCGTCGGATATGGAGAGCGAGAGTGGATTGGGCTGCGAACGCGTTTTATTCCGCATGTCCCGCGCCGTTGTTCCCTCCGCTGTCCGTTGTCTGCATTTTCGCCCTCCCCCTCTTGGGCGTAAGGTGGAGTCCAGCGTCTCCCTAGGCCCGGATGAAGATTTGGGATGCGTTAAGGATGTGGTGGGTCCTGCTGTGCTCCTGCCTCTGGGTTATAATTAAACTTTTCCCTTGTACTTGTGTTCAGATTCAAATATTCGGTAAAATCTTGTGCGTAAATTTCAAGGAATTTATCCTCGGGGATACCGAAGCATCCATCTCAATGTGTATCTTCTTCTTTCAGGCTTCTCCGCTGCGTTTAGTTTTGCCGATTGATACTATGCCCTCGTAATGCCGTCGAGGACCCTGGTAATATGCCTCCGAAACGTCGCCGAGAAACCTCGCTCTATGAACATCGTCCCTCTTGGATATCTAATAAATGTTATTTATTCGATCAATGGTTGAGTATCACTGATAGTTAACAGTTCTGGTGACAACTTGTCACCAGAACTGTTGCTCCCTTAAACCATTTTGTTTTGGCCAGCTCTGGTTACTTCCAGAGTAGTGTTGATGTGACATGTTGAAGTGAACTCCGGATAGAGTATGTCGTAAAAATGATGGTCCGGCCAAGGTGGAGAGGGTCGCGACGTCTGAAGACGCGAGAGGAGCTCTTTCCATGAAGACGACCCCGACCCAGCAGCGGCAAACGGGGAAGTCTTGTCTACCAGTACAGTAGCCCCCCCCCCCCGCTTCCCCGCCTCCCGCCCGGCCAGTTTGCTCCCTTCGCCATTTGGTCTGAGCTCAACGCGCATTACGTGTATGCTCGCCGGCGCGTCCTCGCCAGACATTGACCGCATTCGAAGGAGCCGATGTGGGTCACAGATTATGTGGCATCGCGGGCCCAGGGGAGAAGGTGTGTTTGTTTGTGGAGCGAATGGTTGGGCACATTGAAGGACACCGAAAGATGCATGCGTCCATTCAATCGCCGGGGACAAGCCGTTTGGCGACCTCGACGCGCCATCCCCAATACTCCGTTTTCTTCTCTCCTCCAGTGTTCTCTTTCACTCTATCCTCTCATTTCTCGTCTCCCAGTCGCGTCTTCTCTCTTTCGGTCCATTTACAGCGTGCAGATCCGGCCCCCCCTCCCCTCTCGCTACCTTCAGCAAGTCGCTCTCGGTTTCCAATATCCATTGGCGTTGCCATTCGCGAGTGGATTTAATTCTTTCTGCCGAAATAAGTTGGCCGAAGTCAACTTTCCTCGTAATATTGCCATCGCAACGCTGGTTTTTAAGGTAAAAAAACCACGATGTAACGGGCAGAAGTGACGCAGAAATTGGACCTTTCTTAGTATATGACGTGGATGCATATAAGTACAAGTAATGATCTTATAGTGATAGCACGGTAACTATCCGGCCTGCATCGTCAAGGTTGTTGGTTCGAATGCCTTCACGGACTTGGATGTTATGTCTGCCGTCTACATTTATGTGGTGGGATTTAATTGTGATAGAGCACACAAAAACCAAAGTACTACTGTAGTGACTACCCTATTGTTTGTCCAGTGATTAATACTATAGAATGGTTTTTAAACTATAAATCTATTGCGCTATACCGCAAACAACTGTTGCCGCTGTAATATATCTTTAGTAACATGTTATGGACCCGATACAATAATAATTCTGTTTTAATAAATCCATTTACGGGGGCAAACTTCCTCCAGGATCCGTGTAATAGTTGCATTTGGCCAGCGTCGACGAATGTGGCCACTGAAACTTCGATGGCCTGCTTTCATCAAAGGTGAAAAATCAAGAGTCAGTGCGTTAAAAACGTTAATGGAAAAAATATAATCCTTACTAACTCACAAATTTGACGAGTCGTATGCATGCCTCCATGGTTTTTTTCAAGAATAACTCATTACTTGGAACTGGGTCAATGTTTTTCGTAATGAATCCCATTTTAAAATTCGCTCTTTGTCTCTATCTACTTCTGAGGCACTTAGGTGTAAATTATCTTTTAGTCGTATTGTGTTTGCGGTGTATAAAATGGAGCTAACTTTTGATCCGACTTCTATATCTCCTTCCAATTGAGTGACGCTACGATATCTTACTCTCTTCCTCTTTGATGAATTATGAGGACTGTCTTAAACCAGCGCCGTCGTATTAATACCGTGCTCATTCGTGCTCTAAATGTATGGCAATTAATGTTTGCATTTTGTTCCAGAGATTTCATTTGATTTTATGACTTGCTATTGATGTTTTTCGAGGAAAGTGTGTCGCGTCTTGAGTAATCGCTAAGTAGGTCAAGTTGAAACTTCTTTCAGATAAGTTTATCGAATGAGATAACGAGACAAATGTTTACGTTTCTGCCAATCATGGCTAATGATTGTATTTTTGGAGTAATTTGAGGACTTGATTTTTGCCGACCATCTCGGCGTAACTATCCCGTAAAATATTTTTTTGACAGTCAATGTCGTTTGGACCTTTTTTATTCTTTGGGATTAGCATCACTGGCTCAGCGCTTATTAACTCCATTTTTAGCCTTTTTATTTTGAGTGCTCCTCTGGATTTCTGGCGGCAAGAAATATCTCTTATCTTTTGTCTCTTCAGTTTTTCTTTGGTTTCACCTGTTGGCTTCGTGATAAGAGATGATTCTGCCCTTTTTTGAGTGTTTAAGTAATATCCTTGTGCCTCGCTGGCATATTTTTTTGCCCCTTTTAAAGTTTCTGTTCCGTGGTCTTCTTACATGCTTCGCCAAGGCTTCGTGGCGTGCATGTGGGGATTCTCTTGCATGCTGCATGATGGTTTTTAGTTAATGATGGAATTGGTTAGTATCCTTAATATTCATGACCGTGCGGTGTGCATGTGGCGGTCCGCTTGCATGCTGCATTTTGGTAACTTGTCACCCCCTGCCAAACACACTGGAGATGGCTCGCAGGGTAATATGTAGATGTAGATGAATAGGAATGGTGGAAATCAAGATAATTGAGGAGAACTTTTATGAGTGATTTCTCATCGAGAATACATAAGATCTTTATAGTAGTGCAGTGCTTAGAATGAGAATTGAGTAATCGGGGGAAATGTCTTCTTCGCTCTGTGTGACCTTATATACTGTCCCATTCGAAAAAAGTATGAAATTGATTGGATCTCACTAATCAATTTACTCGTAATCTTTAATTGTACATATTCAGAATTTTAGAAGCATTTCTCTCGTGAATGAAGTTGTCTTAATAACAGATAATTAATTGGTACGTATAATTTGTCTTATTTACATTTTTTTAGAAATGGACGACATGATCTTGCTATTAAGGTATTTTGTTGAGATCGTATAATTAGAGTTAATTCGAGTATTTTCAAATTATTAAACATAGGATATAAAATGTCTTGTTAATTTAGTCTGAAGGATTTAATAATTTGATGGAACACATATCTGAAAAACTGGGGGTATATCTCATTTGTTATGTTACTTAAAATATCGTGTTGTGGTTACGGGTTTTTTCTTTTATTTTCCTGCCTCAGACGTACCTGGGACAAAACAGCTTCATTAATGATAATGTGTAGCTATCAAATGTCTCTATACGCCAGGGTATAAGCTGTAACTTTACGCAGAATTTGATGCAAGTAGATAGCTTTGCACGAATTATGTAACATCCTCGTAACATCCTAAGTTATACATACTGAGTCCCATCGGAGCTAATGGAGAGGATTTTTGAAGCTGTAAGAGTTGTCCTATTTCCCCGTCGTGTACCATATATTTTTTTCGTTTTTCTTTCTTGTGTTATTCATTTATAAAATCACCTAAACGTTATGAGTGTTCAGACCCCTCACCCTAATTTCTTGTGTTTATCTCTTTCGACTCAATGAAGTTTGACATGTTGTTTCGTGATCTTCTCTTCCCATGGTTACGTTCGTGGAGACGTAATGATGCCCGGAATTGAGACTTTTTTTCTTGTGGCATTACTCCTCTTTCCGCCGCGTGAAGTTATCGTTTTCCGAGCGGCTTCGAATACTTTCTATCGTCTGCTCCTCCTGCCACCTCTCGACCAAATGCCTAAGCTCTCACTCGTTCCCGATACATGAATTTCCTTGAATATCGTGGAGTCTGTTTTCTGCATGCCTGCGTATTCACAGTAACTGTTTAATGCTCTCAGGACCATAAGAAAAACTCATTTTACGGTTGTATATTGTTTGTTTCTCGCATTGGATTAAAGTGCTGTTTCCATGTAGTTAGTCTGCTATTTATGCTAAGACCATTCCATAAGCGTCCCATCCAGCTGCAGTGCATCGCCTTCGAAGAAAAATTAATTTTAACTTCCTGGTTTTGTTTATTGGAAGTTAGCCTTCGAATTTTGATTTGAATTTCCGTCGCAACCACACTTCAACACCTACGTCTCTTGGAGTATATTTAGATGAGTTCGTGTTAACTAGGCCCTGGTCATTCCGCAGGAATTTATTGTTTCCCAGTAGCGATTAGTTGTAGTTAGTTGCAGTAGCGATTAGTAGTTGTGAAATCTTTCTATGCTCAAACCACATTTAAAATGTAATCGTGTTCATAATTAATTGTAGATAGTAGTCACGTCATAAAATCACCATGTAAGTAAAACGAATTGGATATGGGTCTCATGTGGGTTTTACTAGACTTGCAGCGAAGGAAAAGTAGTTTAAAATTTATTTATTTTTTTTAACTCAAAATTTCCCAACCCTGGCCGTGATTCTTTATATACCATTGTAGCGCATCGCCGCGTTTTCTAACAATGGGATCATTCGGGCATTGCTTTTCAAACTGCCGCTGCTACTACTCGCTCGGTGCATCTGTTTATTGAAATCGCGGCACGTGATAGGGATCGCGTTTCCCATTTCCCACCTTTTTGTGATCCGGTAACAGTGTCGTAACTCTTAATGGAGCTGTCTTTTCCATAGTCTCTTTCACCTTTCTCTCCCCTACATGCGGGCCGTACCGGTTGGTCACCCGTATTTCGGGGCAATTGTGCGACCGCATGTCACGTGTAACTTTTTGTTTATACGGTTGTGACTCCAGTTACGATGGGCGAAGGGAGAAGGTTGGATCAGATGGCTGACCGCTCAGTATATGGAGTTATATGAGCTATGAAGGAAAGGAGATGGTATAAAACGATTCATATCCTCATTTTTTATCCTTAATTTGAATTTATATTTAGTTAATATTATTAATGTTGTAATAGTTACTTGTTGTAATATTACGCTCCATCGCATTAAACGATCGTTGTTTTTGACTTATGGAACTGCGCTGAGTTTCTCACGAATTAAATGCCCGCATAATCATAACGGAGAAATTAAAATGTTGCCGGCGGAAAAAAAACAAGCAAGTTGGTAAATAGACCGTGTAATGTGAGTGCAAGATTCGCGCGGATCAGTGTCGTTGATTTTTTTTAATCGTTCAATATCTAGTGGTATTAGATCAGCGCTCAATTTTCGTAGTCTTCCCATTACCACTTGCAGTTTCCATCAACAGTTTTGTACCACTTGTTATTTTTTCACCAGAAGTTAAAAACTTTAAATAAGATAGTAAAGTTTGAAAAATAAATAAAATTTGTTTGATAAATTCGGAGGAATACGCTTCGTTCTTCGTTTTTTAATTCAAGGAAAAATATACAAATGATAAAAGTGAGTAGTTATGTGTGTCCTCATTTTTCTATGTAGAGTAATGATTTCCTTGGGTGCGAAGAAGGAGGCACGTTGTCGCGCGAATCCAATTTTCATTTTCAGGGCGAAGTCCTGCTTCAACTCAATCTATATTCTGTCCAGCAGTGAAGGTAATGGGAAACAAAATTTTAACATCAACATCATATTTCTTACTCAAAGTTTCAATATTGAAATTTGAACGGAAATCATTGTTATGCTATGCAAATAAAATACAGAATTCCAATAATTTCGTCTTCGATTTTTCCAGGACAGGAGAATTTTGCACGCCTTGAAAATAATTTTCCGTAGACGGACCTTAATACAGTTTTTTACGCAAGCTAGAAACTAGATGTTCCATCACTTGACGGAAATGCTCCGGGAAAAGCTGCATGGTGTCTGGAATCTTCCACAGCCCAGCAATATACGAGTTTCAAAGACCTCCTTGATCCTCGAATGCATGCGGGTGCTATCATTATTCCTTTTGAAAACAGTCCAAATCAAAGCGATCTCATTAAGGATATAACAGACCAGCAACCATTCACCCATCATATTCGCTCGGTTCGGTAAGTAGTCAATGGGAAAACCGCTGACCCTATTGAAGACCCGCCCCTGGTTAAGAGAAATTGCTCTCTCACATGCCCTCCTCATTCCGAACTGGTCAAGTCGTTAAATAGGCAGCATATCGGCATCCAAGGCATCTTATTTTGGGCCTTTTGTTAAGAGTAGGCTAATGTCGACGCCGGGTTTCTCTCCACTCTTCCCCCATTCTGCATTCCCTTGCCAGCCTACCGTCCTTAATGATGTAAACGGCCTTAATTATTATCGGTAGCTTCCCCAAATAACCAACTGACCATCAATGGAGGGCTCCACTGAACCATCTTCGGATTGAGAGACAGTTGACGATAGTGATGTACTTACTCTTTCTCTGTGAAGAATACCTCTTGATTCGTGAATGACTTTTCAGGCACGTATCTTATAGAAAAACTGGCCTGCAATGATCACGAAGTGTCTGGGGTCATTCCAAGGAGATATTCAGTAAGTCGTCGAAAAAGTCAAGTTATCCGTGAGAGCCATGATCGCTTTGACGAACAATCATTTGGTCAGCATGGAAAAAAAATTCTTCGCTCACGCTGGTGATTGGTTCTTAATCGGTCTATCCTCCCTTCTCGTGGAGTTTCTGGTATCCTCCGCTGTCCCACATACGGGGTCAGTGCATCGTATCCGAGCACAGCTGCACGTGGAGCGGCTAGCAGCCGCCCCGAATTCCGTGCGCGTGCAGAGAGAGAGAGACCCGAATTCGTCTAGGCTGCGGTGTAATGGCCGCTGTGAATTTATCCTCTCACGCCTTCTTTCTCTTCCAGCTTTCACTTTCTTTTCCCCTCACGGCTGCGGTAAACGGTGGTGGCCCTGAAGGTATTTTTGGACCACTCGTAGATTACCTTTCGGAGGTAGGCGGAGAGAGAGACGCCTAAAATGACAGAGCCCTTACTTGACGCATATAAAAAGTCTTACTTTCCAATCTAATAGATTGTGATGGAGCGTTGCGACGGCGTACGGTTGTGTGTCTGTCTACGGTCGAGGAGTTCATTTTTCTGACTTTGGATATCTCGTCAGAATCTCTCTTAGGTTGTTCTTTCACTCCAAGACATCTTAAGGATGGTCATTGTTTAATAGACTAGGGCGATGAATTTTAAGTTTCAATTTTCTTTGGGTTATTCAGACATTCTATTCTTGAGTCGTAATTAGAATTTTAATGGAAACTGGTATGGCGTGAGTTACCGTTATGTACACCCTTTACCTTAAACGTTTTTCCCCACAGAGATCTCATTTGAATGATCGCCGTGAAAAATATTTTAGAAGTTATTTGATGGTGAGATTCCTCAGTTCAACTTGTTTCCAAAGCCATTGTGACAAACTGTTACTGCGTTTCTTTTATTTTCTTTTTACTAAAAATTGACCGTGTTGCTTTCTTTTATCGTGTATCCGCTATGAATGCTTTGTTTCTGGTTTAATTATTGTTGAATATGCGCCATCAGTGTACTTATTTTGTTTAGGAAAGAGGAAGAGAGAAGGTAGAATCTCTTGCTGGTGTTTCTCAACTTTCAACTCATCCAACCTGTATTTTCTGGACGGCTTGTGTGGTGCATGTTACCTTTCACTCCCTTTAGCACTTTTGTAGGCCTGCAAATAAAACGGAAAATCTTATCATCTTCAGGATAATAAACAGGCAGTAATGCTTAAGACCTTTCATTTATTCCTCACTGTCTCTCCCTAGTCCCGACTCTTTCCAACCTCGCACCAGCTCGAGTCCTTTTCATGCTTGCCCGAGTTAAAAAATGGGTAGTGTTTCAATTAGACTCCATTTTCCTTAAAACCCTATTTCCATCACATTGTTTTATTCTAAACCTCTTAACTCTCATAAATACTTCCGTGAATAAATTGAGACTATTTCGGTAAAATTTCTACGTAATCAAACATACTCTTGTCTGGGACTAGTTTTTGCTGATTTTTACTTTCGCTGGAATATGTGAAAAGGATGACCCATTTTTTCCGTGCATGGGTCTTCTTAAAACTGTATTTTTTCTTCGTTTAGGGACTGGGTGTATTTCCAGTCTTTCTGGCGAGGGAATATCTTTAGACAGTTTTTATGAACGTGAGAAAATGCACGAACAGCTACAGGACCACCTTTTGACTCCAAGAACTCGGTGCCCATTACTTGGTAATTATGGTCTAAGCGGAGTGAAAAACTCAAGCTCGTTCTCCATTGGCCGCCGATGGCGTCGGTTGGAGGGTCGATTAATCGGCGTATCATCATTGTGCCTCAATCTCAAATCTCATAGCAGTCGAGCACCGGCCGTGCTCACTGGAGCGTTATCCTCGCCGTGATCTCTGTGATGCATTCCGAATATCTCGTCGCGCCCTGATCGCCGCGGCCGGTGGGGAGAAACACAAGCCATCCGTCTCTCATGCAGCCCCATGTCAGAATTTCCTTTCAAATTCTTTCTCTTCAGCTCCATGAGTAGATCCTTTAGCAAAGCTTATAACTGTCACTTTTTTAAAACTATTATTTCTGTTATGGCTCTTTTGACGCACGGCTCTGACCTATGAGTGCCTTCCTTGATGGGCCGTAGTGGCACATCACAGGTACATCCTATGCAAGTGCATCCTCCAAAAATCGCCTTTCGAATGAGTGCTCTTGGGTAGCGTACTGGTCGGCGCGTTAGCATGGGTAGTTCAAGGTAGTGGTTCGATTCTCGGTTCAGGTCATTGTGAGAAAGTTTTAGTAAATTGTTATTTTTGAGTTCGTCATAAGCAAGGACTATCAAGTCTAAATGCCCTTAAGGAATGAAGACAACATTTACTTTTTTCAGGAAACATTTTTTTCCTCAGGCAATTTCCCGAGAATTCTTGGCCATTCATCTCGGTATCTTGTGTGCTTTGGGTGCTCTTTAGGCGTTGTAATAGATTTTAGGATCTACCCTCAAGGATAGTGACTTGCATGAGGCATAGCTCTGACTTGCGACTGCCTTTCATAATGGACCATAATGGCACCCGACTACTAGTTTTGGGTTAATGCTCCAAAAATTCCTTTTGGTTTATGAATATTGGATAACATAGTGTTCTATACATCATTTTGGCTAGTGAAACTTGTGTGGTTCGATTCCCGGCCGTAGAGATATTTCTCCTCCAGAAGCTTCCATGGTTGTATTCCTCGTCTGGCTTAACGTTGTGTTGGTATTGCTAGCAATTACGAACCTTTCCATGAACTTATCTCGGTATAGGGGTTCGTATAAAAGTGTTTTATCGTTTCTCTCAGGCATCAGCTTTATGTATTTTTTAATGAGATATATTATGGTTCGTGGAATATCTTGCATTACAGTCTTTTGTAATCATTATCGGAGTAAACCGAAGTCTTTGAATCACGCGAGTTCAAACATCGTTAAAAAAATTACCATTTCGCCGTGCAAAATTTACAAAATATTCATCCCAGTGCTACTTATTTTTCTCCTCAATTATAATTTGAAATTTTCCGTGGACACCTTATTTTAATTTTTATGCTAATGAAATTGTCCTTCTGTGAGAAATTAAGTTTATCCCCAACTTTCTTATGTTTTCCCTTCATACTACGTCGCTTATAAATATTGAAATGACGTGGTTGATAATATTTAATCTTCTATGGTGAGAAAATTTCCTTTTTGGTTAGGAATAGAATAGAATTTTTAGAATTTTTATTTCAATTTATTATTACAAAAACAGTAATTGGGTAACCCCTAAGGAATACACCGGTATTGGGGCTAATATCATGTTATCCATGCAAAAATGCTAACAAAATATACATAAGTAGAATCGTAAACAAACAAATATTTATAGAATCCTGTGAAAATTATGACAAGAATAGGGGAATTGTCACAACGATAAATCACCGATGACAGTGGTTATGAGTTAGATAGGTACATACATGATTAGCTGTTGTAGAACATTAACAAAAACAATAACAAAATCATTTCAAAAGCTTTCATTTTTTTACAATTAATTCAGTATTTATTACATGAATATTACAGAAAAAGACCTCTATATTTTTTATAAGAAGTAGCCAGGATTTTATTTCATAAAGAAACTTTCGGATGTTTTTTTCTTCCTTGATGTATGTCGGAAGGACATTAAATATTTTTCTTGAGATACATATAAAACATCTTTGGCGTCAGATTGGCTTTTGGTAAAGAAACATCATTTCTTTGACACAAACTGATGATGTGTGACTTAGGTAAAAAATTTGCTTCGTAACCACTTCTTATATAAAACGTTTTTAGTACTGTATAAAAAAACAAGTAACTGAGAGGCAATATTTTCAGTTCAAAGAACAATGGGAATGCATGGGAGAAACGGTTTTTGTGCATTATGACACAATCTATCCTCCTTTTGCAGAAATAGTACAGAGTTTATTGCATTTCTAAGGGCTCCTCCCCAGCAATTTAAGCCATAGCTTAGTTAAGACTGTACTATTGCCAAATAGATGATTTTTAGGAAATTAAATGGACATTTGTTCCGTAAGAAATAAAACTTTGAGAGGCAGAGCCGAAGTGTTGTAGATAGGCAATTTATGTGGTGTTTCCATTTTAGTTTATTGTCTAGGATTACTCCCAAATATTTAAATTCTGTTATATTTCCAATTGAGACGCAATTTATACAGTGTCCTACTGTACAGTCCGGAGGATGACATTTTACATCCCAGTCAATTTTATATCTGTTACATAGGTCACACACCATGTATTTCGTCTTGGGATTTAAGGAAAGTCTATTAAAAAGTAACCATTGCCTAAGAGATAATAAATCTTCTTCCATCTTTCTTTTTGCAGTGTCCCAAGATGCGCTTTCGTAGTTTAGTGCATCATCATCAGCGTAAGCTGTGACGTGCCCATTAAAATTATGATTACAAAGATCGTTTATATATATCAGAAAAAGTATAGGTCCCAGTACTGAGCCTTGTGGAATGCCAGCCTTAATTTCTTTATATTGACTATAGGAGTTATACACTCGAACACATTGTGAGCGCATGGATAGATAGCTGTTGAACCACTGAAAGACATTTCCTCTGACTCCGGCTTGATGAAGTTTTTTTAATAGTATGTCATGGTCAAGGGTGTCAAAAGCCTTTTTAATATCAATGAACAAGGTTTCTGTTCGTTTATTTTGATTGAGTGCATTATAAACATTTTGCAATTGATGCATTAAAGCATCTTTGTTTCCTAATTTACTTCTAAAACAAAATTGTTTTGGGCTAAGGAAATAAGTTTTTTGTAGGAAATTTAGCAACCTTTTTTTAACAAGTTTTTCAAATATTTTTGAGAATATCGAAAGGAGCGATATCGGTCTATAATTTTCCAATTTCTTTGGATCACCTTTCTTAAATAGCGGTTGACGACTGCCTGTTTTAGAGCTGAAGGAAATTCTCCGGTTAAAATGCTCAGGTTAAACATATATTCCAAAACAGGTGTAATACATGCTATATTCCTCTTTAGAATATTAATTCCATCAAAGCCTGGTGATTTGTTCGGGGAGAAACCTTTTACCAATGCAATAATTTCGTGTCGAGATACTGGCTCCAAATACAGCGACTGACAGGAATCAATTATGGAGCATGGATTTGTCAATGAGGAGTGGGTAGTAGTTTCATTAATTTTTTATTCAAAAGCTGAGATAAAATATTCATTAAATTTAGATGCCAATATCTTAGGATCAGTGATGACCCATGTTTTCCTTTTCAATACATAGCTCAGGGGTTTTTGAACTATTTTGTCCAGTTATTTCTTTCACTAGGTCCCATTGGTCTTTTGTATTACCACGACTATTTTCGAACTTTCTCATATAATAATCATAGCAGGCCTTTCTCAACTTTACCCTTAGGTTGTATCTAAATTTTGAAAAGTCCTCCTTAAAGCTGTTGCTTTTGGGATTTCGCATATACTTTTTCAGGATATCATTTTTTAAATTTTATTTCAAGGAGCAGAGAAGTGGTCATCCAAGGTTTTAATTTTCTTGTCTTTTTATCGTGTTTATTGTTACTTTGGCCTTGTCGATCACAGATTTCAACAAACCCAAAATAATGGAAAAGGCTTTTGAGGCGTTTGACTCGTTTATTACTCGAGCTCATTCTATATTACGCGCTAGATCATACAACATATCATAATTTACATGCGTTTTTTTCGAGGTCCTTCACATTCAACATTACAGTCATTTTTTATCCCTTTTTTAACGACGAGAGTGAGCATTGAATGATCAGTAATCCCCAAGTGGCTGATATCTGCCCACATTTCTAATTTTAATGAATTATAAAATCTTACAAAAATGTGATCAATGCAGGTTGACGCTTGTTGTCTAATCCTGGTTGCCTCATTTACTAGAGATGAAAATCCATACGTACACATCAAGTTATTGTAGTAAGCAGAGTCATTGTTTACATTCATTATATTATTGTTTAAGTCTCCAACCACAACCATATTTCCTCCTGAATTGTTCAGAATGGGTTCCAACTCCTGTAAAAAATCAGTTACAGGAATTTTTTGATCCCTTTAAATACTTAACAGATCAAATTTCACCACGTGGGTATTTACTTTAAGATATACAAAGTCTGCTGTAAAACATTCGAGTGACATTTCTTCACACTGTATATTATCCTTCACATAAACTATCACACCTCTTGCTCGATTTGTATCACAGCATTTAGCAAATATATTATAACCAAGTATTTTATAAAAACTCACTTCATGTACATTTTTCCATATCTCTGACAGAACAATAATGTTGGATTTATTTATCATTTAACTCAAATGAAACAATAGGAGTTCAAAATTGCTGCGAAGGCTGCGGATATTTTGATGAATTAAGAAAACAAAATCGCTATGAACAACTTCGCTCTGTCGTGTAAGAATCATGTTTACAGTTGCTCTAATTCTTCAACGCTATTTATGACAAAGACCTGTTCCTTTCCTCTTTTCTCATAAGGATCTTCCCTCCCCTTATCCAGAGGAAGGCGTGCTTTTTATCCTTTTTTGCCTCTTTCGCAACATTAAAAACTTTACGTCTGCCAGGACAATGGGCCTCGTTTATGTAAATAGGATCGTCTGACGCGGAATCAGGTTATAGATGGCGCGTTGACAAATTTCTCTTGACCCGCCGCTTTGCCAACAGGTTTTCTTTGGTTGACTGGCCCTTAAATCTCACTAGTAATCCCCCCGGGAACCCATTTGGCTGAGGCCTAGTGCATTAACAATAGTCAATGAATTTTTCGCTCAGATCAACTCCCAGTTGTTGCCCTATCTGACTTATAACAGCAGGTAAATTTTCTGAATTGTGAGAGGAAGCACCGTAAATTTCTACACTGTTAGATAGAGAACGCTGCTCCAAATCATCAGTACGATTTGACAAAGATATCAACTCTTTCCTCAGTTGTAGTTGTGTATTTTCACTTTTTAATGCATTTATTTGTTCACTACATTCGTCCAACATTTTTCTCTGCGCTGTAATAAGTTCTTATCTTTCGTCCAGCCTTTCAAAAAGCTTTTTGATTGAGTCTTCGAGGTGTCTCTCCGTTTGTTTCAGCTCAGTTCTCATCTTCTCCATTAAGGAATATACATCATCGATAGATTTACCTTTTTTGTCACTAGAATTAGTGTCCTGAGGAGGCTCGGATGAGTTCAGGCTATACCTCCGACAACTCAGGGCACCTCCAATTCTGCTTGCTTGCACGGAGTTCATCAATGTCTTCCTTCTTTTTCGGAAGGAGAAGACAATTTGGTATGAAAATATTATTTTTTGGGAGCCTCAGTGGAAATATAAGCAGTAGATACTTCTGTTGTTTGAATACCTTTGGTGATTCCATAATCATGACGGATGCTCGACCATTATACAGTTCCGGGAGGTTTTTCTGAAATTTTGAGGCGTGACGGACGCGTGGGAAATGTTTAAATAAGTAAACAGTGATATAAGAATTGTTGTTCTTCGTGGCTCATGTTCCGGAGAGTTTATTTGTATTGCTGCGGTAATTGCTCTACGCCCCATTAAATTGATGTTTAAAACGTGAAAGAGTACTCTCTAGCCTTACAAGAAGGTTAAATACTGTCAACAGACTTCGTACTTTCCACTCTCCTCGGTCCGTTTTTATTATTTGAAGACGATGCTCGCCTAGTAATCCCCAATCTAACCTAGTAACGCCCAATAATATTGACTTAAAGAGTAGATCCTTGAGTGTATTAAGGAAGTTTGAACGAGATAGTTCCCTCGTCATAATGGAGACCATATTCGATTTTTTTTATCAGCGTCTGCAAGAAGTATGCAGGAAATATTGTGATATTAATGGTGCAAACATATTGTTATGCATAACAAAAATTCTCAGTGATACAATATTTATAACCACGTAAGTCTCTAACTTGACTAATTTTTTCACGCCGTACCGTGAAGTCGCCTTCACAATAGAAGGTTTTTTTTGCGATTCTGTAAAGATCACTGCGGTGAGTAATTGATTATTCTTATAAATAGATAAGAAAACATGCAAACTATACACCGTTAGTTTTTTGACGAAATTTTGGTGCTAGAAGTTCCTAATTTTTTCAATATTCTCCCTCTGGAGCACACGGCCGTAATTTATCCTATGTAAAACTGCTTATGTATTTAGGCGTTTTGCTCGAAAAGTAGCTCGGCAAGGGTTTAATATTTTGATATCATTGGAAAGATGGGAGTTTTTCAGTTAAATGACGTTAAATTCATCAAATTCTAGGTCAACTGATATATATCGCTCAAACTACCTTAAGGGATCCATGGGTCATGGACTAATTTTTTTAAACTACGAGAAGATAATATTGCCCTTGCCACTCGGTTGCCATTTTAACATACCTAATTACGCCAGAAAGGATTGAATTCATACCTAATGGTTTCCCTTAGCGGGATAGCATTTCATGGCATAACTGCCTGCCATTATTTTTTAGATTCGGAAATTATTTCTCGGGTAAAGTCACATTTATAATTAAGATGCGTAACTTTGATTTGCTACCTTTTGCGTCGAGTAAGGTTTAGAGTGTAGGATTTAAGTCTTTCCCGGCTAATGCTTAGGATGAATAGTTCTCGGGTTTCCAGCCGGGTAATGGTGTTAAACTGCACCGACGTTTCAATGGCGTAGTCTGCCATCGTCTTCAGGGTAAAAATTTTGAATTTTGCGAAATAATGAATGATATTTACTTCGAACCGAAGACATGTTTGATTCTGATGCAAGTTCGCTATTCTGTTTTTAAAAAATTATCCATAGACTTCGGAATTGCCCTATCGACCTTACTTAGAAATTGAATAATTCGTTGTAATTACGTCAGGTCTTCACTCTGACTGTTAACAATTATCACGTTTTTATTTTTCCACTAACGTCAAAACTTCGAATGATACCGCTTTAGTATAAAGTAAATATATATAATTTCGATTTCATTTTTATTTATGATGATGAGTCTGAGGAATTGATGAATTTTTAATCTGCCCCTGGCCCTAAAATTACGTCTACAAATTTCGATGGGAAACTAATTATTCATTTCATACATTAAAAGCAAATATATATTTCTCCTCAGATGTGGAAAATTTGTATTTTGCGACCACTGTCGTAAATTATAAATTCATCTTTATTTTTATGCCATGAATTTTTACGGACCAGAGCTTGCTTTATTTCCTCATTATCTGATCGTCCACCTATCTTTCAGATTTTCTTGGAGAAAAGAGATTTTTTATCATTTTCCATGTGAGGGGTGGTTGTTGATGATTAAATAAAATACCATTCTTGATCCTTTTTTATATTAAATTTTGCTGTGGACTGTGGGTCTTCAACCCTTATGGGTGTATGTCATCGATTTATTGTAACCCTATATTTTCTCTATGATTTAATCAAATTATCGGAAACCTCTCTGTGGAAGCTTAATGTTCTGGTACGTAATGATGCTTACGTTTTACGAGAAAAATTCGACAGTATGAAAAGTTTTTTTCTAATATTTTATTAAGAATTTTTGATGGAACATTTCGTAATGGCATGCAGAAGAGGGTGATGGAAGGGAGAAGTTTTTAAGGCACGGTAAAGGTTCGGTAAGAACAGGAGTTTACGACACCGGTATGGGAGGCATAAGATATGATGATCTTAAGACAGAATTAATGCATTGAAAATGGATCATTTGTGAGGGAAAGTTCATCGATCGCCTTAAGTTTAGGGTTTCTATAAGGGCGAGATATGAATTCAGGGAATCAACACGTCATTTCAAAATACTGACATAAATGTTTTTAGATATTAATTATTTCCGTATTCAAATACAAATTATAATAAATTTAGCATACTTGTTACTGTACATAATAAAATATTTAGAGTAAAATTATATCTTGAAAAATATGCATTATGTGTACTTGTAAAGGTGATGCAAATACTCTCAGGTCGTAAACCACTTAATGTCTTAGAACATGTCATCTTTTTAGAAAATTATTATCTTTCAGAGTATAATCACGATGCAGATCGATGGCGGCGCAATGCAATAATAAGGTAAATAGTTAAGTATTGTGTCACTGGAAAAATTTCATATGTAACATAAATGTTAGATTTACGTGTACTGAATTTCGGTCTATCACAGTTTAAAAATTCAGAACTTGTTTTTATAAATTCCGCCAAAACCCTTTTTTTACTTGACTAAATTCAGGATAACCCCGCAATCCTACTTAAGAAAAGAGAAATTGTTGTATCAGAGGTTACTTGTTTCTCAAATGAGGATGAATAAAGCAACTGAGATGTTGATGTAGAGCTTTTAATCCAAATTTCACACAATTAATACAATTTTGTCACTTAAGAAGTGGTCGGCGATGCAGTAAGTACATTGGATATTTATTGCGAGAAGCATGATAGTAAAGACCGACTTTTCTTGGCTTCTTACTTGCTACTCATTTCCAGAGAACATCCCCTTGAGAAAGTGACTAACAGTCGGTCTCGAAACATCTGGTAATAGTCATTAGTATACTGGTACTGCCAGATACTGTATAGCTACTTTATACAGTATAGCTTCTTTCAGAGAATCGAGTCGATGCCCCACGGTCAAACCTTTTGACAAAGAAATTGACAAAACGGGTTGGAGTGTCGTCCAACTGGCAGAATTTGAAAAAAAAAAATGCAATGATATTTCTAGTAATTAATCAGTCAATTAATTTCCTTGAATAAAGTTTCCTTTTCATCGAATTACCTATGCCAGTCACACGATACTCAAACCCGTTTGGTCAGATTTTCTGTCAAACATTTTGTCCCCGGGGAACCGTCTTCGCAGCCGAACCACTCTGTGAGGGAGCATAAAAGGAAGTTCTATGGCTCCGAAGAGAAAAATGCATCGGTCATAGGTCGGGTAAAAAACATAGTGTCGGTCCCAGTGGGGTAGACATTTTTCAGACTCAAGAACTCTTTTTTCTCCGCCTTTCATCCTGCCGCACCCGAGGGCCAGAGCGCAGTGTGTGTAGTATAACGCGCGCACGCATGGGAGGCCCGCGCGCATGCGCAGTCCGGAGTGATCTAGGCGCCGGATGCAAGTCGTGGTTCCACTCAACTGAGCGTATCGCCACCCATGAGAAAGTGAGGCAACATTAAACTCTCCCTCCAATTCCTTCCCTTTTCTAACATTCCCTCCCTCCTGTCCCCCCCACCCTCCCTCCCTCCCTCCCGTTCTCCTCTTAACTCCGCCCACCCCTTCCTTCCCTTGGCATTGCCTTCTTCTCTTTTGAGGAGTTTCCCGCGGCGCAGCGTGAGTCAAAACAAATGAGAAGTCCCACATTTTCCTTTACCTTGCTTAAAACATTGCTGCTTCTACTGCTAATACTTATACAGCTACTTCAAAGCAAAAGTAAGATGGTAATTTATGCATATCATTAGATAAATGTATTTCTGATGAACTCGATATTCTCAGGCGTTACTTGGTGAAAATTCATTACGACTCAATTAGTAAAATATCTTCGTAAGTTTTGCAATGGTTTATTTGTTGACGACCGGTATCATCGCGCCGGTTCCACGTAATGATGCCTCCCTTGCGATGAAACAGGTCGTCAACAGAGAAGTGATTGTAAAAATTACTAAGTTATTTTACTGTTTCAGTCAAATATATTTTTTAATACGATTTCTAGCCCCAGGAGATGACTGCAGCGTTATTTCTGTTGTAATTACTCATTTAGCCTTATATGGTCGGAGTACTTTTCTAATAACTCTGGGACAAAGATGAGTTGTGTCTCATTTGTTTTACCATTCTTTTCCAGGAAATAATCGCTTATCTTAAATGCATTTCGCGTAGATGTGATATGTATATAGCAGAAAAATATTTTTCCCATGCCTCACGTACTCTCCTGAAAGCCCATGAAACTTTAAGTTTAATTTGTAAAATATAAAGAGAAAAGTGTCGCATTTTACTGACGTTGACAAATACTATTTGGTGGCAAAATACTAAAATTGAAATAAAACATTTTGGGTAAATAGATGCTTCCCAAAACCCTTCTGAGAAGCAATAGAAAGGATGAAGAACTCGGAGAACAGTAGAAAAGTCACTTGCTGCGATATGGAAAGTGCTGTTTAACGCCTCGACCAGTCAGCGCGCGTAATTGTACAAGAGGTTACCCTGGTTACCCATGAGTACCGTCCAAAGTCCTGCGAACTTCACCTCGACCTGAACACGCCCCCCTGGAATGGGAGAGGAACATTTGTCCGTGAAACGCAGTTGAATTTCCGAAAAGTGGAACCCAGTTGCGATACACTTATTTCATTTTTACGGTACAATCTCCTCAACTTGCTCGGCTTTTCCCCTCATCCCTTCCCCTTCCTTCCTTGCCCCTCTCACCACCGTCACAATCGTTTTCTCCTCCTCCCCCCTATCTTCTCCTCCTCTTTATCGCTCACAAATCGCTTCCCCTCCACATTCTCTTCCTTTCTCGCTCTCTCTTTCCTTCTCACCGCCCGCCGCGCACCGTTCCGTTTCTTAATCCTCATCCCCACTTCTTCCATTATTCACATCACTCCCCGGGTTCCTCTCCGTTCCGGGGCTGTGGCGATTAACGTGTGTGGCGGCGGCGAGTACCCCCCTCCCCCAACCACGGAACCCGTGCGTTGCGACTCGACGGGGAGTCATGGGATTACGCTGCAAGAAGTGACGGCGTCAAACGGTTTAGAAAATGGGATCTAATGTCAGGGTGAAAACGTTGAGGTTCCAATTTTTTTAATACCCTCCAGCCGATTCCCCATCTATTTTTTTCAGGGTTCATTTGAATTGTACTAGCGTTTGCCTGCCCATCAGCGATTTGTGTGTACGTACTGATTTCAAATCTTATATAAATGTGCGTTACAAACGAAGAAGTACTTGACATATTAAGGGAAGAAATGAGGCTGCGGGTTAAGGGGATGGAATAAGTTAATGCATAAGTTTATCATATTTAGCGGGATCCTTTATGTTATAAATGAGGGGACAGTGATTATAGTTGATGGGGAATAGGAAGGAAAAGGATAAACTTTTAAGACAGCACGAAGATAAGTTTAAGAAGTGAGAATTTGAGAAAATAAATACCGGAGGAAGTGTGAAAATGCGTGTAAAACGTGGTGCTCGGGAAAGTTTGACTGGTTTAAATGTCCAGCCAAACGTACTCAATCGTTTGATCCATTGAAGAAATATTTTCCATTTTACTGTTACACTTATTCTAATCCAATGTTTTGCTCCACAGAAAATTATGAAATTTTGCAACTTTAATTTTTATGACTCCAGTTTTTTGCGTTGCCTATTGAGAAAGGCAGGTAAAAATTTTGGAAATTGAGCCTGTAAATTGTCTTTTCTCACGTCCTCTTTATTAAAAAGTTTCTGTTAAACTACGCTACCATATATTGCTCGGCGTTTCGATACTTTCTTGGGACATATACTCTCTCCCGCAAATGCTATACTATAAAAATGGTTTTGTTGTAATAATCTTTATATTAATACGTGAATAGAAAACTTTGTACCCCTTTTAAAGCATAATGCACGCACAGAGGAGTGTGAGATTTGGCATAGTTAAAGTTTAAATGGAGGAGTGCAGAAAGCTAAAATCTATATTATATACTAGCGGAAGGTACCCGTTGAAATTCAACGGGTGTGAAAAACATTGAACTTATTTTATAAGAAAACTATAAAGCCTGAAGAAATACTGTCAGCGTGGTCATTTGAGGAATTCGTAACATATCTTGTATGTTGTGTTCGTTGTAGTAGGTAGACACGATGAACGTTGTCCAGGTGCAAGGAGAGTTGAGTGACTGTTTGTCCTTTTTAATGGACGAGAAACCCAAAAATGGGCCACGCAGACTCATTTCTACTTAAATAACACCCAGGTTGATAGATGGTCACCTCGTCCCTCCGGTTCTCTTGAGGCGTCTTCTGAGTGAATAACAGCTTGATCGCATCCCTTGTGTACATAAATATATTTGCATTCAATGACTTAATTGAGTTCCGCAATTCAACGTTGAATTGTGCGTTGAGTATCTTAATCAGGATTGGAGAGTAGGGTACAATCCAGCGGTTGACAACGTCAAAAGGAGTATTTGCAGTAGCAGCCATGTTTATTTGACCTACGAATCCTCCATCACCCGGACTGCGCCTTCGGCATAAACGGTAGCCACAATCATTGGTTTCGGCTGCTTTATAAAAAATCTATGGTAATTCTTAGCGCACTTGTCGATTTTCATGCACGGATGTCGTTCATTGCGCAGAATTTCCGTTCTTCTTTCGGGTAAGAAGCATGTTGTGACGTCATTATAATTTCCGCTATCTTAAAATAGATTGAATTTTCGAAACAGATAGGTCTATATTTGAACCAGATTTATAGATGGTTGCCCGTCCATAGGTTGGGTTAGAATGAAATTTGTGCGGTGCTTAGCGGAACCCGAGAAACACCACGGGGAGATTCTCATGAGATCGCTGTTGGGCATGTCTTTGAGCACCTTTATCGTTTTTATTGTAAGGGCTCATTTTCTAGCAAAGAAGATATTCCTCTTGCTTTAAAAATATTGATTCGAAAGGTTACTCTCTTTTCTATTAGGCATGTTGATGGACATACACTTTGAAGTCCGAGGAGGGGAAACACAGTGGCGAGTGAAAGTCTTGAGTTGGCACCTCGATGATAGAGTGAACGTAAGTTTACTGTACTTTAAAACTTTTAAACATATGTAAATAACTCGTATCGTTTATGATGTGGGAATTGGTCTACAAAACGTGTAATACATCTGAGTATTAAACGATAATTAACAACAGAATATAATTACAACAGAAACGATAATTAACAACAGGGAGTTTGTTGTAGCAGCAGAGGCATTATTACCATTACTATTTGCTGCAAGTAATTATTCTGGCACGTTTAATTCCTTTATGTGAATCATTTACTACGCAAGTTTTCCCTCATTCACTATGACAGCTACTTTGAGAATAGACATTGAAGAGTATACTTGTAAAATGCATTGAATTACCCCCCGAAGCAATCTATCATGAGACTCTTGGGACTCTGGGCCCTTCTTATACAGATTATCTTTGCACGTGCTATCATGGACCTGCATGAAAACGTGATATTTAAATTCTAGAGGCGTGAATATCCTTTGAAAATCAAATATCTTGTTGTCAAGGAAATATGCTACTGTTCATTTCAGAGAAAAATGTGAGATTTTTCAGCAAGAAAATCAATTGAAAGAATTAGAAAATTTATTTATTCAGCCATCCGATAAAAAAATTCCAGCCCTCTAAGATTCTTATTTTTATACCGAATGTTTTCTTACTGTCGAAATTGTGAAAAATTTAATAAAATGTATCGATATTTAGCAGACTTTTTGCGTTTTTGAGTCATAGTCCCTATTACCAGTCATTCAAGTATTCTACCAGCTGATTGGTAGGTTCTTGGAGAGTCCCCATTCTGCATCCCAACCTTATATACATTGTCTCGCTTTCCCTCCTAAGGATGGCCCGTTATTAGATTCCTCTTCAATTCTTCATGTCTTCTTCCTCCTCTTATTTGGTCCAGAATTCCTATCCTCTTCCTTCCTCTTCCACGCTTCCCCAGTGTTCTCCCCTCTATCACTCTCTTCAACATGCCCTCTCCTCTCAAAACCTCCTCCATCCATCTCTTCTGCCTCCTCCGAACCTCTGCCACAAGCTTCCTCTCCTCTCCGACCGTATCCAATACCTCCTCGTTCGTCTTTCTCGCCATCTAGCTAATCTTCTCCATCCTTCTCCAAAACCACATCTCAAATGCCTCAAGTTTCCGACCCATATAGCGCCACACTCCATATTAAAGATTTCACCAGCCTCTTCTTTACGTCTCTTCTCAGACCCCCCTCATCAATTCCCTTCTCTTCGAAAATGCTTCTTTAGCTAGCGCAATTCTGCATCTGATGTCCTTACCACTAAACCCATTCTCCTCCAAAATACTACCCAGATACGTAAACTGCTCGACCTGCTCTGTCTTCTGCCCTCCCACCATTATATTCAGCCTCGCCTTCTTACTTCTAGAAAATCTCATTGCTTTCGTTTTCTTGTGATTGATCTTCATCCCATACTTTTCGCACTGCACCTCTAATGCATTCACCATTGACTGTAACCCCTTGGCAGACTGACTAACCAATGCTTGATCATCTGCAAATCTCACTGATTTTATCAGCTCCCCTCCTACCTTTATTCCTACCTCCTCCTCCCCCATGCCTCCTTACCGTTTCTTCTGAATACACGTAAAAAAGCAACGGCGATAGTGGGCACCCCTGCCGCACTCCCCATCCTATCGTGGCCCATCCCGATTTTTGATCTGCTACCCTAACCTGCGCCGTCTGGTTCATATACAAAATCCGAATCAGACGCCTGTCCCTCTAATCGACCCCTAATTTCTTCAACACTCCCATTAATTTCGTCCATTCCACCCGATCAAACGCCTTCTCGAAATCTACGAAACATGCAATAATATCCTGCTCATACTGTAGGTTTCTTTCTACTAGCGTCCTCATCACCGCTATAGCGTCTCGCGTTCCCGTCCCTCTCCTAAACCCGAACTGGTCGTCACCCAGGTATTCATTTGCCTTATTCTCTAGCCTTCTGTTTATAATTCTCAGAACTACTTTGGCTGCGTGGGATATTAATCTTATTGTCCTATAGTCTTCGCACGTTTTTTCCTTACTCTTCTTTGGTAAAGGAATTAGTACAGTCTTCGCGAAGTCTTCCGGCCACACTCCATCCTCATAAATCCTACGAATAAGCGCAAAACGTTTTCCTCTTCCATTCTTCCCCATGCTCTTTAAAAACTCTGTAGGTTTGTCTTATATTCCCACCGCCTTATTCCTTTTCATGTCTCGTAGAGCTCTTTCTATTTCGCAATCTAGAATACCTGGTTCAATGCCATCTCTGTCGATATCGTCTTCCCTTTCTATATCTAACCTATTGGGCCTTATTTTTTTTTACCATACAGCTCTTCAACATATTCCTTCCACCTCTCCTGGATCTCTCTTGGTTCTACGATCACCTTTCCCGTCTTGTCTGTTATCGTTGTAATTCCCCTTCCCTTATTACCTCCCGTCAGTTCCTTTACTTTCCTATATAATGCATCTGCTCTTCCCTCTTTTTGGTATTTGTCTAACGCATCGATCTGTTCTCTCCACCACGCCTCTTTTGCTTTCTTTGTTTCTCTTCTAAGCCTGTTATTAAATTCTCGGTATTTTCTCTTACCTAATTCTGAGTTTACGCTCTTCCATTTCCTTCTCTCCTCCATCTCCCTGATCATCTCCTTCGTGATCCACGGTTTTCTAATTTTAGTTGCACTCACTACGCCTACCGTTGCTTTCGCCGCTTCTACAATTCCATTTTTCAAACTTCCCCATTCATCTTCCACTGATCTAAATCCATGATCCTCACCCATTATTTCATCCACCTTCTCTCGATACTTCTTCATTTCCCCAGTTAATGCCTCCGTATTCCATTTTCGTACTCTCCTTCCCATTCTTATCTTTTTCAGTTTTACCCGACATTTCATGACTAATAAGTTGTGGTCTGTGTCTGCATCAGCTCCTGGTTAAGTATGCGAGTTTTTAACACTATTCCTGTATCTGTGACGTACCATTATATAATCTATCTGGAACCTATCTGTGTCTCCCGGCTTCTTCCAAGCGTACCTACGTCGAGGATGATGTCTGAACCATGTATTTGTAATTACTAGGTTATTTCTACGGGAAAACTCCACGGCTTTCTCGCCCCGGTCGTTTCTCCCCTAGCCCGTAATCGCCCACCTCCCGCCCATCTCTTCCTTCGCCCACCACCGCGTTCTAATCCCCCATTACTACTAAGTGCTTACTCCCAGGTATCCTACCAATTATTTCCTCTAGCTGATCGTATACCCCATCTACCTCCTCCTCTTTATGATAAGAGGTAGGCATATAAACCTGGATTATAACTAAATTCGTTGGATCTGCCTTTATTTCCACGACTATAATCCTATCATTCACCTGTTCTGCATATACTACTTTTCTACCTAGTTTCCTATTCATTACGAATGCAACCCCGCGCTGACTTTCATTCCCTCCACTATGAATTACTCTACAGTCGTCGCTTCAATAGTCCCCGTCATCTTTCCATCGTACTTCACCCAGACCCATGATGTCTACACCCACCCTCTCCATTTATTGCTTTATATTCTCTAGCTTCCCCGCCCTCAGCATAGTCCTAACTTTCCACGTGCCTATTCTGATAGTTTCGTTCCTCTTCTTTATCTTCTTTTCCTCTGCTGCTACTACGTCTGAGCAAGGATTTCGTGTGATGACGACCGCAGGAGCCTTGCTCCCACCGCTGCCAGGCACGACGCCCGTCCCTCTGGACCTAGTCCTGTAGTTGCCAGAATTAATTATCATTTGAGAACTGTCCATAATTTCAAGGTTTTTGTTTTGATTGAGATAGTATTCCGTGGCCTTACTCAATAGTGTTTTTTACGTGACACCATCACTTCAGAGGCCGCCCCTCTGGGGTCAGACGCATTATGCAGCCGCCTCACTGAGGTACAGACGCTGCGCGGACTACCATTCGTCTGTCTCCTAACCTTCGACCAATCTGGCATGGGTGACCCTACCAGGAGCATTGCTCCCGCCAGTGCAGCTCTAGGGGTCATCGGAGCTCGCAAACCCTTCCACCACGACAAGGTCTTCGTCCCTATAACGACCATGCTAATTGTTGAAGCCGAGATTCCGTTCATTTATTTTAACTCTGAACTAATTAAGGAATGAATAAATGACTAGGTACACATACTAAATACTGTTGTAGCAACTGAATGTTAAAAACTTTTTTAAATATACTTATCTATATTTCTCACGCATTATTTTTTAAGGAAATTGTGATGACCATATAAAAAAATACACTTAACTTCCTACGACTTAACTACAAGAACGAGAGGAAGCACGTGATATCACAGATGAGTGAAAATTGTTATAACCGTGATCAGTAATTTAAAGGGATTGTTTTTACACGATAACATTTACTCTCATAAGAAAAGGTTTGATCGGTGCAAGGGCTTCTTATTTTTCCTTATAAGGTGTATATTTCACCTCATCCTCTCCATGGGCGGTTAATGAATTTTTATGGCATACTTAATGGCATTTGCAATTTGAACGTTACATCATGGGGATTCTTTTTACCTTATGAAGCAGTTGTAATTTTTTCTTCTTCCCGTTGAATTTCAACGGGCACCCTCTACTAATATGTTTTGATAGGTAAGTACCTAAGACAATGAACCCGAAGATTTTTTCTATCAAGAAATGACTTGTACTTTAAGTAAAGAGTATTTGTATTTGTTTATGTTTTAGCTTGGGATCTGTATACGTTAAAACTGACAAAATAATTGGACTTAATTTTCATGATTCAACGATTCCCACGATATGGATCGCTCTGCCAAAAATAACGTCGCTGAGTAGTTCTTCCCCTGTACCACTGATTGTCTCCCATATATAATTCTTTTCCACGAAAATTTCATGGCCGTTTGCTTAGTGATGGCATCAGATGGAGCCAAGAGGATTTATAATCGGTACTCCTTTAAGCCAATTAAGGTCACAATTCAACCTCGACCTATCTGCGCTGACATGGTAAAAACAGGAAAAAGTGGTACCTTCCGCTGATATAGTTACCCATAAATCTTCCGTATGTTACAAAACATTCTGGGTTATCCGAAGAAAACTATTTGGTTTTTTGTGGTATACTGTTTTCGGCAGGATTTAATGAAAGTCACATCTTGAAATCATCATCATAAGTATTATACCAGTATATGCTATCGCCACCTTCAACATCCTGTAGCTAATTAATACGAACTCCCATCTTCTTTTTATCTCTCCGTAGAGTTTTTATGCATAATGCATCTTGTCCTCCTCTCATCACAACTTATATTCTCTATTATCATCCATACCCATAAAGCCAAACTGCGCCCAATTTCTTTCCTCCAAAACAAAGCTTCTGATCCATACTAAGCTGCGCTCCATTATTTCTTCTTCCAAAACTTAGCTTCTGTCTGAGAGACTCACTGAGTAACAGACGACTCTTGAACTTCCTTTTGTCTGGTGCCTACCCATCGGTGATCATAAAGGGAGCAATTTTCATTACCCCCGCTTGTGTAACTTCCTGATGATCACCAGACGCTTTGACCACCTCAAGGATATCGCCCAGTTTAAGTGCTTCATGAAATGAGATTACAAGTATTGCGGGTTTATAGCTATTATTATGGTAATCGACAAGTTTAGGTAGATTTTAAATGGAAGAGCGTAAAAATCTGGACGATTGTGGAGGTGCAGACCCCTATCTACCTATTCATCTCAGCATACGTCCTACCTCCCATCTATAAAACTTCCCTTACTTCCGCTTCCTCTCTTATCCAACCTCCTCCCCTCTATCACGGCCTTTAACTACTGTGGGTATGTAATGCACGAATTTTTTTTTTATCAACAAGGTTGGGTGCTGAAATTTGTGGCAAAGGAGTCATTCTCGAAAAGAAAGGAAATGGTGAGAAATGGCCTCAGTGTGGACGTGAAGAAAATATTGACGAGAACTCAACATGGAGCATACAGTTATATGACATACGAGAAGAGGGTATCCCTACATTGACTGGAGTCATTAGAAATGTGGGTTTAGAGAAGAATTTAGATGGCTAATTAGGTGGCAAAGAAGTCAAATGAGGAATTGTGAGAAATCGTTGGGTAGGAAAGGAAGCTAGTGGCGAATACTTGGAAGGGGTAGTATAATCATACGGAGAACGTATTACGAGGTGAGGGTATGTTAAAGTTATAGAGGCTGATAGAGGGGAGTATGCTGGGTAAGCAGCTCTGAATAGAAAGGAAGAGAATAAGAATTTAGGAAGATATACATGAAGGCAATATGTATGAATAATTCAGTAGCGGAAAAAGAAACGCGAATGTCATGTTAAACATGATATTAAAAGGGTAATTTAAACGTTTGGACTGTTCAAAAGCAAACCTACCGATCAATTGGCAGAATACCAAATTGAAATGAGTACCATATTGCTTTCATCGAAGGTAGTTTCAGGAATGAGTTTTTAATGAGTCCAACTCTAAATTATGTTCACGTTACCAAAACTTCATAATAAAGATCACTCCATTTTCCGGTAATGCACCTCGCTCGTTGTGTTCTTTTGTAATAATATGCACCCTAAGAAATGAGTTTCCTAACAGTGTCTCTTCGTTCATTGGATCGTTGTGCCGGGTACTAGATATAATTTCCGACAGGATCTTTGGGATGTCCGCGTTCATCCGGTCCGGAGAAAGGCGACGACGGCTTTGGAAAACGGAGCATCATTGCACATTGAGCGAGGGCCCCTAATCCTCCCCAAAGTTCCTTCGTTGCACTCATCTACGCAAACAAGAGACACACAATTCTTCTCGTCTGTCCTCCTCTCTCTCCGCCCTCCGTCCAATCGATTCCAATCTCGGAATGGATGTCGCCTTTTGTCTCCTCGCGCTCTCGCGTCTTCCCCCCACCTTCTTCCTTTCAACTCCCGCCCTCCCCGCTGCCGCCACCCCCTACCTTAAGCCTTCCGCCGCTCCTCCCCGCAACGCCGCCGACGAAGGCTTTCCATTCGCCCATTCTTTCATTTCCACCCTCACCCGCGGCTCACTCACGGAGGGACGCAATTAGGGGAGAACGAAGAAAAAGCAGCGAAGAATGAGTGTCGAAATGTGTGCGTCCCTTGAATGCCGAGAGGTATTTCTCTTGTGTTTTTTTTCCTCTCCCGTAAGGTTGAGTATTATTTTTCTTCGTGCATGCTTCTCTGTCATTTCCCATTTCATCCACCGTGTCATCTTCGGAGCAGCTAGTCGTCTTCGCTGTCTTCGCGGACTGCGCCGTTGGCGAAAGAAATGGGGTCGTTGTTTGGGATGCGAAATACCTGCGGTGGTGTCGATGAGGGTTTTTTTTCCCGGGGATGTCACCTTGGATCAATCCGTGTTTGTCCACAGCGTCGTGGCACTTTCGGAATGAAGACGAACGGGCCCAAGCAGGAAATCCGTCCTGTTGGACGAGGTAGGAATTGACAAAAATCACAATCTGCACTCCTTGTAAATAGGATGTGATAAGGAAGAATACATACGCTACTTTTGTAGTTTAAGGTATCGGCTGAACTAAGTATAAATTATTCAGAATGACGCTTATCATAATGCACACCGCATATTAAAACTAATTCATTTAATCAGTTGATAATGACACGGAGATATTTTTTCTTGCGTGTATCTATGTGATTGCTTCTAATTTAAATAATTTTGACGCCTCTATTTCTATGAGATTTCTGGTTAAAATTTGTATTTACGTTACGTAGGTACTTGAGTAGCTATGGATGGCATTAATTATAATATGCCTTGCGAAAGTAACAATTATTGCGTTAATGAATGTCTCAATTTTAAAGGTCTCTAATTTCTCCTTCGTATATCTATGTATATATCGATCACATAATTTGCTAATTACTTTTCTCCAATTACAAAAATGCTGTTGGCCTGAATGAGGGGAAATAATAAAAAAAATACCATTACATGCACTTTTCTGACATCATGCTATTTTTTACAAAATGACATGTTTTTCTCAATCTAATATCCCTGCTTTTGGGGTTGGCGCCTTTTGACTCTTAGTCGTTCATTCGTGGATTCAAGGTGGGCATGATCATCTTTTCATTCATGAACCAAATGGATAGCCTGAGAACTCAATTTGCAGGCCAACTTTCATTATTTTAATATGTTTTGTTTTATCGTTGTGTATCGCAAATCAGTGATCTCGACCTCTGTCGCCAGGGATTGATTCTTTAAAATATTTTTTAGCATATTGACGTAGTGCAATTACAAGCGCAATTGCGTGGAAGAATTAAGGCATTCATTTTTCAGACGTAGCGTCTGAATTTTCGATACGTATGATATTACAAGTGTTGTTTTACTTTCGTTTTAATGTTACCGTAATGCTCTGTATTTTTTTCGAGCCATTCAGGTTTCATTTCTTTCCTTTCGTAACTTTATTCAACCTTAATTTATTATTATATGTTGATTCATAGTACCTGAAAAAATTGAAGAGTGACTATAATGTTTTCGCTCTCCTGGACGCAATTGAAACATAACGATAACGCGAGCCCTCACATTATGGAGAACCGTGATTGTGCCCCAGATAGGTTTATGAAGCCTTATTAGGAATCCCTAATGGGAAATATCCCTATTTCTTAGCTCGGGATTTATCAAGTTGAAATTATGAGATCTCGGGATTGAGGAAATGTAGTAGATATAAAGTAATATAAACGAAAACACGTAATAATGAACATATAGGAAGGGTGGAAACATTTGGAAGAAAATTAAATGAGAGAGTGAAAGTGGATGGAAAGTGGTGGAGTGGAAAGTGGTAGATATTGAGGGGTAGTGGGATAGAGAAAGTTTGGATGTAAGGAAGAATTTTGGGTTGGCGTGGAACTAGAGAAGAAGAGAAAAAGTATCCACTGAAGCTCTTGAAGTTAAAGGAGTTAAAGATGGAGCTAGTCCAGACCCTTGCATGTCGCTTTAGAAAAGTATCGTTAGTTTCAAAAAAATTACTGTTAAAAATAATTATAATATCACTATCTGTATATTTTTGTCACCTTGAATGCCGTCGAAATTGAATTCCATATGCCATTAAAATTGAAGCACTTAACAAATATAAATAAATTCAAAGTTACCTTATTTATTATACCCCATCATCCTGTGAGTCAAGCCTTTGCAAGGCGATCTCCTTTGGCTCGTCAACCTTCCACTGATGAAGAGGGTCTCTCGTCTCTAGTACGTCTGTTCCGCCAGCTTTCATTAATGAATTAGAATTTCCAATGCCATTTCCTCTCTACCCTTTTACCTTATATTTCCTCGTTTATCGTACCCTTAATCAAACTTATTTTCTCCATTTCTCTCATGTCCTCACCACGCAGTTCGCCAAATTAAATGTAACCCTGAATACTCGAGTAAAGACGACGTGCACCATATTATTATTTTGTATGTATACATAAACTCGTTAATGCAAAATATAGTTGACGACTATAGGTAATAGCAGCGACACACCGGTTCCAATCTATATCGCGATCAAGTATGCTTCAGTTAAATGTTTCACCCTCAATATTCTCTCTCCGCGCATATAATTTTCCCAATAATGCTGTTCTGAATGAGTGCGTCATAAAGAATACGGTATATATTCTCCGGTAATATTTCATTTTATCATACACATGTAAAGTAGCATTCTTTCTTGCTTTGGTAATGTTGAGAAAATGGAAGAGAGTCGAATAAAAACTGGCGTGAGAGGAAGATTTAGACCTGGAAAGTCATCGTTAGCTGTGGTGGAAGAGACTATCAAGAGGAGGTATATCGGGTGCCTTAAGGACAAGGGATTATGCATGAAGATATGCAAGAATGTTACAGAATCAGACGTATGCAAGGATAATAATAATAATTGCGTCTTTTTAATTTAGAACGAAGTTAGGACTCTAGTTCTCTCTTACATTTTACTCTTTCAGGGACGAGCATACACCCCCAAGCCCTGGGAGTTGAAAATCCTACCCAGGTGGGATTCGAACTCACTACCCTTGGGTTGACAGGCAAGGATTTGTCCTCACCGACACCTACCGCTGTTGTCAAGGGCGGGGCAGTATGGAAGTAATCATTTAAATAGAACCAGCTTCCTATGCCCTATACCAGAGTTTCCCATAGTGTTGCCACGAGACGAGAAGAGACTTAGGGTCAGTCTCGTCTCAGTCTCGTTTTTCAAACTCGGGTCTCGTCTCGTGAACCTCAGTCTCGTCTCGGTCTCGGGTCTCGTGCGAGACTCGTCTCGTTTTCCAAAACAAAAAAAACACAACACAAAAAAAGCTTAGTTTTCTCAGGGTTATTGATGATCGCCAAATCGGTAAACTCGAAATCGTCACGACATTCATATGAATTCTAACTGTTTATGAAGTTGGACATATTTTTATTATATCTAAATACATGTACCGTTTATCAGTTCATTGATAGTCAATTATTTTGTCCAAATAATAGAGCACAACACTGGATGAAAAATTTCTATAAAAGCCTCAAAATTTGAGCTGTGAAAGGAATAGAAAATCAAATTATTTAACAGAAAAAAAATTACAGATTCAAACCACGAAATACAATTTATTTCTGTTTTTCTGACTTATTTAGGTTTTAAAACCAGAAAATTAGGATATTTTTTTCTTCGGCTAAAATGCACGTTGCCCACGAGTACACTCAGAGTAAACTTCTGGTGGATTCGTGGTTCAAACGATTTGTGCGTTTCCTGATAGTCAATGCTTCCCGTGAAAACAGTCTTTCAGCAGTAATTGGTGTAGCTGGGATGCTCAGAAAGCCTCTCGCCATTTTTTATTATTCTCGATATGGAGTGCTTCGCTAAAAAATTGTGAGCTTCAATTGCTCCAAACGGGGAATATTTGTGTGTTTATTTTTCATTATGATTTTTAATTTGTGTCAATTATGGCATGTGCAGGTGGTTTTTGTGCAGGTACTACCGCTTGCGTGGTTGACTACTCTAGGCAAATGGGGGGAGAGAACGTATAGCTTTTTCAATCTTATCTAATGGAAAGGATGCGACTGAGGAAATGCTTTAGGAAAATCTTCCGCAGACTTTTTAAGTATTCTAGTGCTACATTCTGTAATAGCACATCGCAAAAACCTAGGTAAGAAGTCGATCGTCTATCTCTCAGAATCCAATTGGTAGAAAGTCTATTTGCAAAGAACGGTGAAGTAATTAAGCAAAGAGTGCCAGGTCGCCAATTATCTGACAATACGCTTCCAAGACTCACTGACAGGCATATCTTGAATAAATACCTTCCTTGCGTAAGAAGTTTAGACCGCTTTCCGACCACAGACATAATCTGGTATCTACTCTAAAACCACTGTTCAATCCCAGAAAATGGGAACTCGCGCATCAAACATCGCAATAGAGAAAAGTCTCTTCCAGACTAAAGCGTAAGAGGCACGAAAAAAGTACTACCCCTATACGATGAACTCCAGCTCGGTCATAGCCAAAAATCCAATTGCGTAACAGAACAAACTTTAGAGTATCAGGCGATAATTGGTAGAAAAGTGTAACAGGTAGCATTATCACAGAAAAACACTTGTAAATTTCCACACAGGTATATTAAAAACCGACTTAGGTTCCAGCACAAGCATTGCCACTACCAAGGTAAAATACGAAGTATTTTCTTCCTACTAAACAGACTTCGAAGTGGAAGAAATTATAGACAAACAAAATGCCAGGCAGAAACAAGGGTCCTTATCATTATTTAGGACAGTAAAGTGTTGACGCTGACGGAAAATATACCAGAACCAGAAACTATGAGAGCAGCCCCTCTTTGCAGGATATTGAGGGTCAACCGGAGATTGGGATGGAAAAGCAAACTGTTCACGAACTAATTGGTCAACATGGTCCTTCTGCTCGGTTCTGGCTCGTAAAAGCATCATCATAAGTGAGAAAAGATGCACACACAGTCATCTCCTTGGAAAAAGTGAGATCCAGCAAAGGTGCAGGGAGTGTGAGCGAAAAAATGTCGATTTTATAAAACGTTTACATTATATATGTAAAAATAAAAAGAATAAAAATATGATAACTAAATAAAAGAATGTTTGTATTTTTGTCTCTCGAGCGATACTAATTTTGTAAGGATAGTAAAAGATATTTATGGCTTAAAAAAGAAAATGCTGACTAGGTCGCCGCAACGTAATGAGTACGTCAACGGCATATGATATTCGGGACTGTCGTACTGAGTACGTCGCTCGGCGCCAAAGGGTTAAACAGGAACTTTCAAAACCTAGGCGGGGACCTTAATGGGTACGAACGAAGAAATTCTTATTCTAGACCTATACGCATTTGTGATGCCATGATAAGTTATTATGGTAAGTTTCTCCAAGATGCCAAACCAATTCTGAATAATCTCCTCCCCAAGCATTCTTACACCATCCTCACAAGGACCTTTGCTGTATGGCAGGAAATGCAATCAGACAAGACAATGCAAGAGACAAAGGAATGCTATTATGATTTTTTTTCTCATGCCATCCTCGACGCAATTGAAAGATATGTGCTAATTAAAAGAGGAATTCGTAGCTTGCAGGAAGAGGTACACAATGACTTCAATTGACATTAACAATTACACCGAGATCATATTCACACACCCGTACGTGTTGCAGGATTCTAAATCACGGCATCTTCATTCCCTATGCCTGCCAAAATTAAAAGTCATGGTCTTTTTCGATGAATTAAAAATGAAACCTCTGCATCCCAAGAAAATAGTCCAATATTTTGCTAAATATGTTTTCTAAGGCATTAAAATGATTTTTTAAAGAGTATAAAGCCATTTACGCGTACTCGCTTTGCTTCCGAAGTCGCACTCACGCTTTTAGAAATAGTACAATCGGCTACAACTATTTACTTAACATTGTTTTGCCAAATTCTTGACGTCATAATTTAGATATTTTTTTTATTCGAAAGGAGAATGCAACATTTGCTCCCTAAAAACCTATAGTAAGTAGTTCTAAGGACAGTCGCTAAATACAAGTTGATAACTCATATCTTAATTTCGAGACTGTCGAGAGTCTCGTGACGGTGGTATCGTCTCGTCTCGCCAAAAAGTGGGCTCGTCTCGAGTCTCGTCTCGAATTCTCATCCACGGTCTCGTCTCGAGTCTGGCACTAGTTTCCCAACACTAGTTTCCCAACACTAGTTTCCCAAACTAATGGGTGTTCCGGGAAACCTAGAATGGTTTTATATGCTGATACCTAAACGCAATGGTTTAGTATTTGCAAAGTAAACAAGGTGTTCCGTTAAAATTTCAGGATTTACGAAGTGTTCCATCGCAGGAAAACTTTGGGAAACCCTGCCCTATACAAATAATTAAGCTCTTTTAAGAAGCTCTATTCGGGAAGTCCACCGGGTGAGAGACTCCATAGGTTCCGGCGTTCGATGGCCGAGTCGTAAGTCGTCTTCAGGGCAAAATCTTTTTTAAGCTCTTTTAGCTGTCCCTCCCTCGATAGGGAACGGCGGGATGTGTAAGTATGTGTAATACAATTCTACCTCTTGGAGTACGCACCGCTGTTGTCCCTACTGGAGACAGGAGTTGTAGAGATCGCAGAGAACAATCAGATGTAGTTTTTTTCCGAAGCCATCTTCTAATCGGTAGACTAGCCATAATGATGATCATGCGTCTGCTCCGACTCTCTCCGAATCCGTAGTCTACGGCTTAGGATGAATGCCCTCCCACACGCCAGCGGCCAACGACACGGGTGCATCATCGTCCATGGGAACGGGAGAGAGATTTCAGTTTGGGCGGGTGTCAGCCACCCTCCTGTTCCCTCAGGAGGAGCGTGGCCATAAGGTGAAGGCGGTGAAAGTTACCGCCCCGCGTCCGGAAAAAGAATACATGGAGATGATGCCACGCACAGAATGCCCGTCCTGAGCGCAAGATGATGGTCGACTCCATCCGCGCCTCCCCCCCCCCCTCCCCTCACCCCTCGGGGCTCACACTCAAGAAGAAGTCTGCCCCCGTCGTGAGGGCACGTCTCGGATGGAGAAGGTGGCTACTACGTGGATGGTGGAAGAGATATATTTCCTTGTCGCTTCCATTTTCCTCTACTCCATCGTGCCTTCTTTTCCAGCGCCTCAGTCAGCGCAAAGCAGCATCGGTATTTTAATACTAGGATAAGGATATACCCGTAGTCTGTAGTCCTACCTTCTTCTCTACTTGTTCTATCCTGGTAATTTCTCTATCTTTCGCCATTTTTATTTGACCTGTTTATTCCTTGGCCTTTTTCCTTGGCCAGGCTTATTCCTTGGCCTTCCTCTTGGGGTTCTCCTTCAATTATATTTCTAGCGAATCCGGTATGTCGTTTTCTTCGACATTTTTTATTTTTTTCTGTCCCCATTATCTCCAACACCATGTCTCAAAGGTAAATTCTATTTTGGTCAGCTTACCCGACTGCGATGGTCCAAGTATATGACTCATGGAGTGCTACGCTCCATGCGATGATTTTAACGAATGCTTTTTTGTTTCAAGCTGTATCTTTTTTTTTAGCTCAGAGGTATTATCTCTATAATTTTTAGTGAAACATAAAAAAACGGATTGGAGGCCTTTTAGGTATGGGTTTTGGAGAGATGGAAAAGGTTCATGAGGGAGAACAACAAAAAAGTACGAGGAAAGGTAGGACTGGAGAGGATGTTGGTGGTAGAGATTAGGAGATAGAGCAGGTGAATAGAACGAGTGCTTGGTGGCGATGGTATTTTAATGACTGTAATTGTAAGTGGAATGCTAGGAAAGCAGGATTGAGGGAGGAAGAGGACAAGTATGTTAATATTTGAAGACTGCACGAAGAGATAGAGGAATTCAGCGGAGATTGCTGAAGAAATGGTCGGCTTGATCGAACTGATATGTTATAAACCCGGGTTTCTAGATACGGAAAATCAGCACTTTAGCCACCATACCGAAATCAGTATCGCTCATTTTATCTTTTTACCAAACTCATCGCTTGTTATTCCCGTGTTTCGTCTACCCCAAACCTCTTCCGCAGTAATTACCCTATCATTTGTTTATGGAGATGACAACGCCAGTGGACTATAAAATTCGAGACACCAAAAAACTTTTTCGAGTATTTAATTCCAGCCTACGTTCTCTTTTTAACATCATGGCATGGCATGTATATCTCTATCATTTTCGTTGTATTAGACGATCCACTATGTAGAAACTTCTCAAGCTTTGCCTCACTCGTTGACTAATTTTGTTGTGACCAGGTTGCGGGTGTTATATTGGAAAACTTCTGAAATTCGGCAGCCGGGGAAAGTTTTTCACCATGTTTATTTACTTACCATCTATAAATTAAAACTTATCTTGTAGATTATAAGCACCATGCATAGTGAAATGCTGTAAAGTGTCTCGCTAGAGTTTGAAATAACTTCTTTTTTTATCGGAGGAAATAGACTAATTGAGCCATCATTTTTCTTGTATTCTTTCGTTTTCAGTGTCTCCAAATTTCAATAGTTTCTTTTGTAACAAATTTCTATTTTTTGGAGCTTTTTTCACACCAGAAGTCTTTCTCTATTCCTTAAATGTTTTGCTTTGAAAAAATCTCTTATTTCCCTCTATTAACCAGACTGGGATTTGCCGAAATATGTTCGGGTTCCATGATGCTTTTTTTAGTTTAGGGAACGAACTCAAATTGCTTCTCTTAGGGTGCCGAACGAAGGATAGTAACCCTATGCCTTCACCACTTAATATGCGCTCCGTATTTAGGGCCCACGTGTGTATGAATGCATACATATTCTCGTTGTAAGGAGAAAGCCATGCTCGGGGCAGGTCATAGGCCCTTACCATATCATGCATATCTGATTTTCAAGAGGAAAAGTAAGTGAATTCGGGTGGCCCGGAATGACGATGAGTGTATACCCTACGGTATTAATGGGATTTTGCTATGAACTGAAGTGTAAAATAATGCGTCTTTTCGACATATCCTTCAAACTTACTACATTTGGGAAGTTTATAGATGCGCCTTTGCGTAGGGCAGATTTTGGACGGAATAGGGAGAGAAAGGCGTCTGGAATCGACGGCTTTAATCGTGTTCGGAATACTCCTAACCTCCATGAAACTACGCTGGCTTGCCTGGTTGGACGGATAGAGAGGGGGTAGATAGGTAGTTTTACTATGAATGCATTTACTTCACTCCAGCTATTGGCATTTATTGGTACGCATAATGGTATTAATTCTTCGTTGTAAATGATGTATCATATTGTACCTCTCATTACTCTCCAGCTCTGCTATGGTATTTTTCATTAATTATTCTCATCTCCAGGAACTTTATTTACCGCAAAGCGTGGTCTCCATGTAGTAGCTAGCGGTGGACTCTTTCAGAAGCATGTTTTTTGTTCATCCTCCTCCGTTCTTGACGGTTTTTCTCATCGTTGGTTGTTAGATAATTTGGGGAGGAGACCGATAGCTGAGGTCATTTTCCACGTTGAGAATGGATAGGAAAAATGGCGAGGACGGGATTATTTGAGGAAAAAGGACGTGTGGAGAGAAATCCGGCTTCGGCATTAGCCTTCTCCTGACTAAGGGCGTCAGTTTAATGTCCCATCCTACGGGCGCACCTGCGTAGTACGGGCGTAGTACTGCACTTGAAGTGCTCTCCACACAGCACCCCAGTCGGGACCGTGTATTCCAACGAAAAATCTCCGTTACTGCCGGGATCAAACTCGGGCGATCGGAATGGGAAGCCGGTACTCATAGCAACCACAACATCCCGGTATCCCGGGAAATCCTCTCATAACGTGTGGCCTCCGTGTTACAGCCAGCGGCAGACTCTCACAGAAGATGCGCTTCCGATCATCCTTCTCCGCTCTTCAGTTCCTACTCATCGTGCTTTCTTTTATCGTTGCCTTCTCTCTTTCTCTCTCATCACTCTCCTTCGCCTCGCTGCTGGCCTTCGACCTCCAATCACCCCAACCGCCGTGAATCATTTCCCGGTGTTGCGTTCGTTCGATCTTAACGACCGAATCGCGCGTATCGGACCCTCGCAGTCCTTTCCGACGACGGGGACGAGTTTTATAGGATTTCTGTCGATGGAGCATCCTCCCGTGCTTTCCGCGTGCAGTCGCTCGGTATTAGACCATCAAACGATCCGGCGCTCAAAAAATCATTTCAAGGTCAACTTTTTTTCTATTAACTTTCCTCCTCGTGTGACGATATAAGCGACCATGTCATTGACCTGGGGAGCTCCACGTGAGAACCAACCCAGTTGAATCTTTATCACCCAGGGTTACAAATTCATCATATTCTATCGTTCATAACAAATGTTGGGTCGGGAAGATTTTTTTTGTGACGCTGTAGAATAGTTTGGGAACGTGGTTCTTGGCCGCAGTTTCTTGGCTTTTTCTCTTGACTTTCAATGATGACATAAGCGATGTCTTATAAGGTATATGCCTCCAAATTGTACCATACATTTTGCTATTGTCATTGTCTTATATTTAATTTTAATTTTTCAAACGCGGGTTACGTGAGGGTGAATGTTGTTTTTGTGTCCGAATGGTCACATATCTATTATTAATTGATTTAGTTTTATTTAGTTATGTGGATGAATTTTGCACAAATATGCACTCCCACTAAGGCTTTCCCTGTGGCTGAGTTGACTCTTAGATCTAATATATCTGTTATCCTTATATTTTGCTGATCATTATAGGTTGATGACGTGCCGACCTGACAAGTAAGGGTTCGAAAGCCCGCCTGGGACATGTTGTTGTGCTTTTCTTGGAGTTAAGGTCTTAGGTTTGGCGGTGCAATGTACATTTGCTGCTGGATCACCTCAAAGCCAAGTTTCTCTAAACTACTCCTTAACTGTTTCATCCTTCAAAAAGTTTGGCAGTAAAATCATTTCTTTTAACGTAGGTACGTGTTGCACGTATGAAATCAAAGGGGTGGCTACTTCACGAGAGTATTCGGCTCAGAGGTGTGAAACTCGCGGTTGAGAGATGGTTGCCACGAACTGGGTGCGATTCTGAGAAAATCCCGGCAAGGTTTTATAGCGAGTATACGGGGAATGAAGTTAACAGAACGACTTGGTAGTTGCAGGCGTTAACTTCTTATCCAGCCCAGTGAAGCGCTCAATTGCTCCCGACGCACGGGGCTGAGGAGATCCGATCTAAGTCAGCCCGTCCTGAACCCCCTTACCCACCCCACTGAGAGCAGTCGAGGCAATTACCCCATTATCCAATCCAATTATTCGGCACTCACGCATGTGTTCGCCGGGAATTCTTCCTTTGCCGCTTCGGCTCGCCCCAGCCACGCCCCCTCCACTTCCCCGTTCTCATTCCTCCCCGCTAGTTGGCGTTCCCTCCAAGTGCACCTCAGCCTTTCTTTCTGGTTAAACCCGAACTACCTCCGCGAGAATAGGCGTGCGTCAGGTCGGTAAGGAAGACGAGGGTCGGGTTGGTGTGGTGGCGAGAGTACTGACTTCTCATCTCGCGATCCCTTGTTTGAATACCGGACCGGCGAATATTTTCAGTTTCTTGGGTGGATTCTGAAGCACCTACAGAGAAGTGCTCTTCCGTCGCCTGGGACGTTAAATTATGCACCTCTTGTCCCGTTCGCGAAGAGCTACTGCCGACGCTGGGTCCCTCACTCCCTTTCTTTTAGTTCCAAAATTAATATCCTCCTATTATCCAACTCACCTGTCCTCGATGGTTTAATTTATCTCAGTTGTCGAACCGAGTCACCTGGTCACTACTACTTTTATAAGAATAACAGTACACATTTTATGTCAGTGTGGTATGGAAACATTTCTTCTAAATGCAGAATTACTCATTTTTTCGATCATCGTCATCGTCCATGAATTTACATTTTGTTCTGGCAGCTAGTAATTAGATTTTTTAATTTTTCCGTTGAGTGCTTAACTCTTCATTTCTTTGCGGAATTACTCTGACTTTCTTTCTCATCATCCAATTCTCGTTCTTCCTCCTATGTACTGACGTAGATAAATACATCTTTCTCTCTTAATGAGGTTTGTGGTATATTAGTTTGCATCAGAATATTCTCAGTTAGTTGTCGCTCACCCGTGGCCTTGTTATGATCCACTCTTCAGTAGCCTGGCATGTCCATTTGAACCTGAATGTTACCATGTTGGTATATTTAACTTGGAGAATCGTTAATTAACTCCCATTCACCCTTTTTCCTGTCTGATTTACCAAATATAACTTCGAATTGGGGTGATATATTATTGTTGAACTCCAGAAAACTTTCATTTCCGTCACTCTTGAGTATGCTGGGTAGCAGTTAAATTGTGTTGGTACTAAAAGTGAACTGAAATTTAAACTTATGATTAATTGATTGTTGGATATTGTATTCTTCGGAGCTATGTTCTTTTTTCTCAAGAGAAATGAATATTTTTTCATCTTTAGTCTGGTCCCTCTATCAAATGATTTGAATGTATTACCATGCGTCTTGTGTCTATCTTGGGAGATTATGTATTTCCTTGATCATGTGACGAATTTCCATTCTATGATTTTAAAAGCATCATTTTGCATGAGTCCGACGTATTTATGTCATTCATTATTGCCCAGGAGTAGTTACCACGGGAATTGAAAATGTTTTCAACGTACGTTTTTTTAGAAAACTAGGTATTACTTGAAGTGAACTGGCTGGGCTTTCTACTCGAAGAGCTTTTCTTCAAATATCCATTTCAATTCCAAAAATATCCAGGAATGGTGAATCGTAAAATACTGCCTGATATATTCATTTATCAGACTCCTTCTTCACTGCACGGCCGTGAAGATGAGTTTGATGCTGATTTCGATAAAAGTAAACCCTATCTAAGGGAGCCTACAGAACCCAAGAGAAGCCTCTCTAAATGAATACAGGGAGAAGCTCCTGTATTCAAGCGTTTTTTCGTCGTCATATAAGATATAAAACTAGAAGAAAGAAAGGTCCTGATTTACATTAGTCGTGAAATAGCTCAATAAAGCTTCACTTACCAAATGAAAGATTCATTTATTTTCTCTCATTTTTAATCTTCTTCCCATTTTAATTCTTATGTATATTACGCTACACATTTTATTTGATTATTTTCACGACTCCTCTTTGTTTTTACTGCTGTAATAATAGCATCTTATCGGTTTCTTCCTTCTTAAACAGCCCTTAAACTTCCTACTTAAGTCCTCAAGTGAAGATATCTCATAATTTTCTTGATATATTCCATCCGCGGTAATTTCTCTGAGTTGCTTGTTTTTCTTTGTGTTTTCAGGAGACTGTTTTGCCGCAGAATGTGTCCAATATGTTTGTCTCTTTTTCTCCGTGATGTCATCAAACCTATTTTCTCCCCTACACTTTGTAGGACTTCTTCAATGGTGACTCTTTGAGTGAGAATTCATTATGAAACCCCAGTCTCTCTCGTCCGCGGATCGCGCTGTTCTATGAAAAGTGTTTTCATCGCGAGGGGAACAAGGAAAACGGGAGTAACTACAACCCGTTGCATTTCCTCTTTCCTCCCCCCTCAACCCAGGAATCACTCCTTCGCTTCCACCTGCCACCACGCTTCGCCGGGCCCCTAGGCCTCCCTCCCCAATCCTCCGGACTGAATGCTCCACTGGGTCCAACTCATCGCTTCTCCCCGCTCAGGGTGACCACCGTATTCCTCGATTAGATCTTTTGAGAAGGCGACCGACAACTAAGATCGTTTGTGTCTTTAAGAATAAAGACTGAGAATTAGAAGCTGGTAAAGGAAAGGATGTGTGAGGGAAATGCTGGAAGGCTGGAGAGAAACCCGGCGTCGAAGTTAAGCCCGTTTCACACGGTTCTTGATCCAGCTGCAGACCTAGTAAGCGGTAGATGCTACTTGATATTAAGGGCGGAATCCAGTATGATTGGAGCCGTCCTTAGGGGTTTCACACGATCGTTGAACTTGCACTGGCAAGGAAGTGGCATTTTCACCATGTCAGAGGGAATGTTTTCTATAATTTTAAATTGATCTATCTATAGCAGCAGGCGACCAAAACAACTGTCGAGACATTTTTATAATTTGCTGATTTCGCGGCCAGAAAACTGTAGAAGGTTAAGATGGCACTGATTCCATAAAGTGAAATTGCATAGCGACTGTAAAAGCTAACGTTATTTATCGACGGATACTAATTCCCTAAGTGGTCTCAACATGACACCCTAGCACGGTTTGAGATTTTATTGAAAAAATCTCCACGTCTACATATACATCTACAAAATACCCTGTAAGCCACCTCAAGGGTGTGTGGCAGGGGATGAGTAGTCACCAACATGGCTAATGCTTGTCGTGAGGCGAAGCCTCACAAGCATGCACTACACTACAGATATGCTACCAATGGTAGAGGGACCGTTAGTATTTATTTATTTTGCAACTACATAAATGGACAGAGATTCAAGAGTTATGCTGAAAAGATGCACGGCGTGCTGTAAGTACTAGGTAGCAGATAAGGATACTAGTATTAGGGAGTACTACTACTACTAAGAGTTACACTACGTATCGACAAACCTAGTTAAAAGTGTCATATGCAGCTGTTATGGTCTCTTATCGTTCGCGGGTAAATGACATTTTAAATCTGTCCGTTCTGCAGTCTAGTTCCCTAATTTTATTCTCATTATCTGATCTACCGTAGTATGTCGGATATCGTAAAATATTATTATGGTCGTCAGAGAATAAATCGGTTTGGAACTTACATAATAGATTCAGTCTAAATTTTAATCGTTGGTCTGAAAGCGATTCCCATCCCAGTTGCTGCAAAAGGTCAGCAACACTAACGAAGTTATCATAACGGCCTTTAATGTATCTAGCCGATCTTCTCTGCTCGCGTTCTAACTCGGTTTTTAAGCCTACTCCATAAGAATCTTTAATACTGGCAGCGTATTCCAAGTGGGGTCTAACAAGGGAGAAGTAGCTTATTTCCCTAACTTTATCGTCGTATTTACCAAGTACCTACTCTTTTAACAAATCCGAATTTACGATTAGCTTGGCCGGTGATTTCCCGAATATGTTTACCCCTCGAGAGATCATTAGTCATGTAGTTCTCCCGGGATTCGAACACGGATTCGGAATTAGGCTTCGGAAGCCAATTATCTAGCCATCGAACGATCCCTCCCGTTAAAGTTCTCTTCTCCCCTCAACTCGCCCTTCCACTTCCCCCACTCACTCATCCAGTGCGTGCAGTGGGCATGTATACTTTCCACTAGTGATAGGCCATTTCGGAACGATTCGTTCCTTTGATTGTGGAAATATTCTCGTTCCAAAGGACCGATTCGTTCCAAAGGACCAAAAGGAATCGAAGGGCCCAAAGGATTCGAAGGACCGAAATGAATCAAATAAAGGAAAGGATTCCTAGGAACGAAGGACCCAAAGGATTCGAAGGACCGAAAGGAATCAAATAAAGGAAAGGATTTATAGGAACGTAGTGAATCAATTGAATGAAGGGAATGCAATGCGAACAAAAATAATCAGGGGAAAGAGAATACTCAACCAATTCGCAGAGATGACAGGCCAGGTACTTACAAGACGAGGATGGAATGACGTATGTTAATAAGTTATACATCGAACGGGAAAAAATTATAAAATAAACGTCAGAATAAATATATCGGAGGTCCTCAAACACAATGTTTCTTACATTTCTTAAATGCGCATTCCTTGCACTTTCACTGGGTTACATTGTTATTTTCACCACTAACGGGAGTTTTTCACAAAAAAGATATTAGCTGGAGTGACGGAAATCCAGATTTACCTTCATTATCTACGGTAGATAGCGTGATTCTAGCCCATAATGGGATACTTTGTGGGCCGTGGTCGTCGTAGCACGAATCATATTGAATCATAATCATTGACATATACCCTAATGCCCGAATTCCCAGGCGCAACTTGAAAAGGAACGAATCTTTAAACTCGTTCCTTTTAGTGAACGAGAACGAAAGGAACGAGCCCGAGAAAGGAACGAAACTGCCCATTACTATTCATAATGAATATCGAGAACTTCCACCATATCCAGCCTGAAACAGTGGTATTTGCCCATTACTACTTTCCACCCAACTGCCTTTCGGAAGCTTTTACGCTTTTCTGAATGCCTTGGATCCTCCGGCGACTCGAATTTCCCTCTCGAATCCATTACGAGTTACGTAAGACGCGGTCGCGACGAGGCCTGAGTGGGCCTCCCGAGTAAAGTTGCGTGCCTAGGAACGCAATGGTCGCGGGTTGTAAAACCGCCTCGGGGGTGATTGTTGTGTTTGTATTACTCGGCACGTACAAACTGCTACTTTGCGAGCTGCTGCACGGACGTGTAGCTGGTGGTGTTAGGACACCTGTCATAAATGAGGAAGGGAATAGTTAGCAGCTGTTGGTGAATTTAAAATGTGACTACTTTTCCAAGTCATTGACTTATTTTGGTGGGAGCTCGGCTGTGGAGGTTTTTCTCATAACATGGCGTACTTGTAAAATCCGAAAGGAGCAAGAATTAGGGAGAGTATGATGGAAGTAGAGATGCCATTTGTCGTCATTAATTTCCCGTCATGGAAAGACTCTAGATCCAGTACCTCTTCTGATGATACTTGTCTTGAAATTCTCTCTGTTGGAGACTAAATTATGTTCCGAGATACCAGCTAAAATATTTTAACGCAATTGTGCGACACCAGGATAGCTCGTATCTCACTCATCCCAGTGTTTCGTACAGTGAATTGATTGAATTAATGATGGAAGAAATAAATCACTCTGCACGAATTATTATTGTACACCCAACCGGTTTCAAAGCTATAGCGTCATTATCAAAGGTCTCTCTCTCAAGGATGATCCCGGCGCGGCGTAGGGTGTCAGTGAAACCAACACATCCAGGCGGTGTTATAAGTGGTCAAAAGGATTTGCCAATGACACTTGTTTATGTTTCGGTTTGTTTGGGTTATATATATCCATGTTTGTGTAAGGAAGTGCAGGATTACTGAGCCGGAAGTACCCTGTGGTTACTCATAAATCCTACCTATTACCCCCATGAAGTCAACTTCTCTTTCTGTGCCAAATTAAGCTTGTCGCATTACGATGCCTTCGTGGCCTCCAATCATTTCGACGTCCACGCTTGGGAAGTTAATTCCCGTTCCTTTCGTCGGTTGTACCTCGGCGTGGAAGCTACTTCCCGAGCTTCGTGACAGCCTCTGTGAGATTGGCGGTGACATCTGAAAATACAGCGCGTTCAAAGGTCGTAATGTACGCTTGCCAAGTTCGTGCGGGTCCTTCTAAATTAATTGTTCTCGTCTGATTTCGCCGTATTTTCTCCTGCCCTTAGTACTTTTCTTGACTATTTACTCATTGGTCATTCTTACGTTATCAATTTTGCGTCCTTAGGTTTTTTTTTATCTTTTGATTCGCATCCGTTATCTCTATCCTCCGTTCTAGCATTACCCGCGCGGCATCGTGCTTTCGTACTTTCAGTCATTTATCAGTGGGAAAGGTGGTTTAAGGTTTGAGTAAGATGTTTGCCTAGTCATTATAGAGACCATATTCGAATTTTCTTTTTTAATTTCATCAGATGTAAGAAGCTTGAAGTAAATATTTAAATATTAATGGCGCAAAAATGTTGTTTTACGCAATTGAAATTCTCAGTAATTTACTAAATATGCGTGGGCACATTTGTCTTTAACTTGGCTCATTTTTTTCACGACTTACGGTGAAAATGCCTTCACAACCGAATATGTTTGTGATTCTGTAAAATTTACTGCGGTGAGAAATTCATTTATAAATAAACAAATAAATAATATATATATATATACATACAAACTCATATATTTTTTTTTAATACTTGAGAAAGCATACCAACTACAAACTATTGAATTTCTACGAGATGTATGCGTTAGAAATGCCTCATTTTTTAAATGAAGTCTCTCTGGACTCCATACCATTGTCCATTGAAATTGGCTGGTATTTTTTGGCAAATAAATCGAAAGGTACAGGTATAGTGATAAGTGACTGATATTTGTTACCATTTCAAAGATGATTTTTTTTCTTTAAAATGAGGCCAAATTCATTGAATGTTATGTGAAATGATATCGTGCCTAAACTACTTTAAGGGTCGTGTGCGTGTGAGGAGGGAAATGCTTTTATATATTGTTTTTAGCATTCTGAAATTCAGTTTGCAATCGATGTTAATGTTCAACTTTCTACTAACGCCTAATACATGAATGCAGTCTTCAGGGCTTCACCCTGAGATATTAATCTCAGGGTGAAGCCCCTTCATCTTTACTGACGGACTAACCCTGTATTTTCAATCTCAAACGTCAGAGAGGTGAGCACTGAAGTAAAAAGAGACAATTTCCTTTAACTTTCCCGTATTGCCCATTGATTAAGAAAAATTAACCTTTGCCAATTGACTTTTCGTCAGTGAACAATGGAAATGCCACGTATCGTGACGGAAAAAAATATCGAGGATTAAAGCATAATATACTTGAGTTAAACTTAATATACTTTAAACATAATATACTTGAGTTAAAGAGTTGAGAAAATCTATATGTTTTCAGGCATCTGAATTTGTAACTTCAGCTAATCTCATTGTATATGAATAAGTTTCAGCGAATTATTTTTAGGTCCAAGCATAAACTCCTGCTACCTTATAACTTCCGCGTTTAAATGGCGAGTTAGCCTGCTTGTTTGTATAGCGTATCTCGGGGTAGTCCGATAGTTAAGTATAATGCGAAATAAACTAGCTGGGAAACCAATTTACGTTCGCTACTACTCTTTATCGTACATGAGCTGTTTATTCAGCTGTTCTGTAAAATTTCTACCCGTATTCAACCCCCTATTGCCCGCTAGTCCAAGGTGCATGTGGTGGAAGACACTTAATTGAGAAGTAATATTTGGGGTCTTAAGAATAAGAGAGCGTGGATGCAGCAATGCATGAGTGTAAGAGAAGCGAAAGAAAGTTGAAAAGATAGGTCATTCTGAAGGAAATAATTGATGGGAGCCAGTTATCTAGGCCTAAAGGCAATAACTAAGTTCTTTTATTGCCCCGTGCCCTAAATTAAGTGGCCTGATGGGTTTGTTTGTATATTGGTGACAATAGCATTTTCGATCAACATTTGCATGGGAAAGTCATTTGGTATATCATGCCATGGTGAGAAGGTACAAGAAATGAAACAGTCGTTTAAGGTGATGTGAAGAATCCTTCATCTCTTGTGCAATTCACGATCTTAACTGCTATCAGCAGTGACCACAATTATGTAAACTATTCGAATGTAAAATAATATCTAATCGCTTCTCTTGTATCTTCCATTGTATGTTGGGTTTCGGTTAGCGAGGTACTATTTAAACATACGCTCACCTGTTCCTTCGAGACCTATGCCTATTTCATGAATTTGTCGTTCGTGCATTGTGAAAAAACGCATATAATGTTTGCATCTAAATTTCTGTTTTGTAGCATTTTCAGGGTGCCCACATCTTCAATTATTTTAAACCAGGAAAACGCCTTGAACTGTCTCCCTTCGTGAAAATTCCGGTCGTTCAAACTTATTGATAAGCATTATTTTCCTTACGGAAAACCTGGAACACTCTTTGATTTTGTTATTATAAATTCGATAAACTCACAGATTTTGTTTGAGGATGAGCCCTCCAGATTCTCTCATGACTATGATTCTTTTCACAGGTTAGGAATTCAGGTCACCATCTACGTCTTTTGTTCCCTTTTTCCAGCATATCACAGCTTTTCTTCATCTGCTCCTCGCTTCTCACGTCAACCTGGGGCTCTCTTTTTGTCGACGTCGCTGTGTATCTGGGTCCTTCGTGTGTTTCTCGTACTTTTTAGTACACTTAGCCGGGAGGCGGTGGCCAATGGACGTCGCCCATTTACATGAATAAGCGGGAGTGGTTTCTCCTTTTTTTCCGTCGCCTTTCACTCGTTCTCACTTCTCAAGTCGTCTCGCTACCCTCATATTTGGTGTGAGGGTAATTCTCAACTTCTATCAGTGTTACTCGGAATGTGATGTTCAATCCTGTTAGATACTGCTTTAGCTATTTTTATCCTCTTCTGTACACGGAGGCTCAAAATAGTTGGTATACCAACACTTATTGCCATTATCGACCACATCTCCCAAGAGTCAATGTCCCATGCTAAGTGATGTTTAATCTTAAAATTTAAATTTTGGAAATACGACTCAAGGTGCCCAAAGTTAGAACTGGGCATTTTTTCTCTTGGTGAAGGGAAATCGGTTGCTGCTTTATATTAATGTTTTCATTCCAGTAGATGAATGCGTAGCAGAAACCTATGGGGGCGTATAGATGAGGCGTAAGCCTTTCGCTGAGAAACAAAATCGTTTCTTGCACCCCTGCGAAAATCTACCTCCCAAGTTAGCGGGGCTTTAAATTTCAATTTATAATACTCGCACTCGTAATCTTTGAATCTGAACTCACTTCAATGTTGTTGCACAGTGAATCGTACAAGAGGTTGGCAGTCCCGCAGTAGAGTGGGCCCCTAAAATTGTTATCGACGTTTTCAGGAGTTGGATGGGAAAGTTAATTTTTTAGAAGCAGAAGCGGACGGAAGCTTAAACGTTATTTCGCTTTTTGGGCATTTTCAGCTGTTTTACTGCTAATATTATTCAATTTTTCATGAAATGGCTGCCCATATTCCACGCTCACCCCCATCATATCTTTCAACTTCCTTTTTTTATCAAGTTTCTTGATGATTATTATAGTTTATGGTTGCTGAATTTTGGAGAGATGAAATGTATGATTTTGAGTCGTGGATGTAGATTAGGATGCTCCTTATTTTTCAGATTTCGAAATATGATACAGTTCTAATATTGTTGCAAAATGGTTGAAATGAAGCCCCAAAAAATATTTTATATCAAAAAATAATTAGGGTATGCTCAGTGGCGTTGATTTTTTTCCGTAGGGTGATGGCATGGCACGGCCTTTCATTATTCCAATGTGTTTCGCTTAGCTTGCATTTTTGATTGCCAGTTGAATATTATGGTATGAGAATAAAACGAATTTAAATGTCAGCGTAATATTATAATTTTTTATAAAAGAATGGCCATAGTAACTAGAAAATAGACAGAAATATACTTGGTGCGTGCTGTTACCAGCGAGTTCACTGGTTCCAAACTGCCCTAAATCCATGATGTTCTGGCAGTTCTCTTTTTTGAGCTGAAGGATAGGAAAATATCGAAGCTTGAGGCAGCGAAAAAAATAATTAAAAATTGTTCTTCCCTGGAACAAAACAAGGATTCCTGGCCGCAATGAACGAAGAGCTATATACAAGTTAGAAGAGCTGATAATTAATTGGGAGAGTGTTAAGAAGAATAAAAACGGAAGACTGTTACTCAAAAGCATAGCAAATAAGCCTTCACAGCAAAATTTGAAAATTTGTTTGATGTTTCCCGCGGCAATACTCACGAGATGATAGACATTCAGGAGGACCGTGAGTTCTTGCTCGTTCAACGAGAGCCAGGAAGCTGAGGGTGTATAATTCAGGGTTGCCACAGACCTAGAAAACAGGGAGAACCGGGAAAAGTCAGGGAATTAAAAAAATGGCCATGGAAAACCTGGAAAATTCAGGGAGTATTTTAATGCCACCTGGAAATTTCTTGAAGTTTCAACCTTATCCGCGTCATTTTTATAATCCCGTGATGTATATAACGATTTTTCAAATGGTTGAAATTAGCGTGTAAACGATTTACTAAGATGGCGTATCAAGCATAAATAATTCCTTATTCCCATTTAATTCGTCTGTGTTTTTGGAGCAAAGCAAAAAATGAAGTTTCTACTTGCTATTTCAGCTCCTCTATCGTAGGTCACAGAACAGATCTGCTGCAAGGTTTTTTGAAAGAACTTTCTGGTCTGAACTTCAAGAATGGATGGCCCCAATGTTAATTTGAAATTTGAGTCAGACCTCACACCTTCAATCCATGTATGATGTTGATGATCCCTTGCTTCTCTCTATGGGCTTATGTGGGCTTCATACTGTACAAAATACTTTTAAAACTGGAGAAAAAGCCACTGGATGGAATGTGTTATCCATTCTTAGAGCTTGCTATAATTTGTTCAAAGATATACCTGCGAGGAAGAGCGACTACAAATATTATACTGAGAGTTGTACATTCCCTAGGAAGTTCTGTCCAGTTAGGTGGCTCAACAATGCGGAAGTGGCAGACACCGCGTTGAAAATTCTTCCAAATTTGAAGAAATTTGTTAGTGCCATAGAGAGGGATGGCAAAAGTGTGACTTCACGCAGCTATAAGGAAATATGCGAAGGAATAAAGGACAAACTCATGGGACCTAGATTAGCCTTTTTTCTCATGTTGCTCGCATTGTGGAATCCTTCCTTTTTTATTTCCAAAGTGATGATCCATTTTCCCCCTTTCTGTACACATAATTAACTCGTGTTATGGTGGATTGAATCTCTTTGTTTGTGAAGGAAGACATACTCAAGAATGCCAGCAGTATTGACCAAGTCAATATTAAAATGAGTGACTATCTAGTCCCAGTAAAACGTTAAAAATTAGGACATTCATTCAGAGCTGAGCTACGCAGTGTAGTTTTTAAAGATGCCGAAATATTTGCATTCAAGAAAGAATGCAGGGTGTTCTTGAAGAATATGTGCTTGCAATTGACTGAAAAGTCACCATTGAAATATAAATTACGCAAAGGAATTACATTTTCTGATCCATCCCTGATCAAGGATTTTTCCGACTGTGCACTGATGCGGTTGGATATAACACTATAGATTTTTAAAGAAAAGAACTGGCTAACGGGCCAGAATTGCGACCAGATTGAAAAGGAGTTCAAAAATATTATTACCAATCCTACAGTCATGGATGTAATGAAAACGTTTTACAGAAATGATCAGATGCTGGACCATTTCTGGATGAAAATTTTGTCTGATTCATATTCATCTGATCTCGTTTTCAGTTTCCTTCGCAAGGTGCTAATACTGAGCCGTAGGAGTTCATTTGTGGAGATGGGCTTTTAAATTAAAAAAGGGTTAGTTGTTGAAAATCAGCTGCTTAAATCTCTTGTTGCACTTCGACAAGCCTATGATGCAGTGCAGGATGTTGGTGGTTTAGACTGCATGAATTTGACGAAGAAAATGGTCCTGAGGGTAAGGAATGTCAGGTCTCATATGCAGACGCCTTAGTTGAGGAGAAGAAGGGAATCATTGAGAGAGAAAAATGCAAGAAAAAACGAGTCAGTAATCAGTTGAAAGATCTAACTGAACAGAAACTAAAACATTTTTTTCTTGAAACCCAAAGAGAAGTTGATGTCATTGATGACAATATTAGTGTTCTAAAGAGTAGCAATCGAGAATAAATTTTCACCTGTTACAGAATTGTCATATTCGTTCATAGCCAATCCATGAGTTTATTTTTATGTATTTTTATCATTCATTGAATGTGTTATTTTGAGATTCACTATCCAGACGGAAAGTCTAAGTTTCTTCTCCTGGTATCATTGTAATGTAAGGAGTCAATTTTTAAGTCTAAATTTTTTCTCCCTTTCTTATTTATTATCTTAATGTTATCATTGTTTTTCGGGAAATATTTCTGGACATGCCCATCCCTATAGGCTGATATCTGTTGGATAGTCTTCTCATTTCATATTTTAGAATGGAATAATAACTACAAATAATATGTGATCTCTGGTTAATGAATAATAATTGTTTACCCATTCAATAATTTTTCTAGTTCATTTCTAATCACTAAGCTACATTGTACTTTAAACTGAATGCATTTTCATTCATCTGACTAAACTGTGCTAACCGGATTAGTTTCAGCCAAGAATGAAATTCTTTCAATTGCCTCTGAGCAGCTAACCAATGCTCATTTTAGAGATGACTATAGAGGATTAATGGAGCTTACTGTTATATTCTTGGGAGGGGTTCATGAAGGAGGAATCCAATTTATGAAACCAGGAGCTCTTCACCGTGCAAAATTTATTGCTCATCTGATTTATGGCATGAATATATTGCTTTTACGGAGTAGTGCATTTCGTTTAATTGCTCGTGAACTAAATGGTCTCAAGGAACTATTTATTTTAGGAGTCTAGCTTTACATCAGAAGTTGGTTCTCATCACGTCTTTGAATATATGCCCCAGAGAATGGTCTTCTCTTAGCGCGACGTTTACTGGTTTCTGGAGACTGGGATGGATTAAGATTAATTTCCTATTTATTAGTAATTTATTATCAAAATTTTAGATCTTATAGTGCTGGTGTATTAACTGCTAATCGTTTAGGAGACGTTGATTTTTTAATTTCTATTTCTTGAATGTTGAATTTTGGTTGCTGGAATTATATTTTTTATGTTGATATATTCAGTTCTTTATTGGAAGTAAAAGTTATTTATTCTTTATGATTTTTGCTGCAATAACTAAAAGAGCTCAAATTCCTTTTTCTTCTTGACTTCCTGCTGCAATAGCCTCTCCTACACCTGTTTCTGCTTCAGTTCATTCTTCTACATTGGTGACTGCGGGTGTTTACTTATTAATTCGATTCAATGCTCTAATTTTTGGTAGTGGTTATTCTGTTTATTTACTTTTTATTGGTAGTATAACTATATTTATATCTGGTCTGGGTGCTAATTTTGAATTTGATTTTTTTTAAATATTGCTTTGTCTACTTTAAACAGCTTGGATTAATAATGAGTATTTTATCTATGGTTTATTATAATTAAGCTTTTTTCCATCTTTTATCTCATATCTTGGTTCCCCGAAGAAGCTCAAAAGACACTTCTGGTACCTTTTAGAGGAACCGATTGGCTTTTCTTTTTTTTTTATGACTCAATCTCGGTTGAAGAAAAGAGGAAGATGGTATTGGCATTAGACACACCTCCTATTTCGGAAGATTCTCATAACCGAATCACTCTTTCTGATCATGGCATCCCAAATGAAGAGATCCCTGGCTTCGTGACTAGGAGTACAAAGAAGTTCTTTTTAGGTCTATCCTTAAACAGGGATTTCCTGAAGGAGGACCCCTAAAATTGGTCTGATAACTCATTATATTGTGAACTCCAACGATCTGTGGCCAAACTAGGTGTCACCAATGATCCTGCTGACAGAGAGGTGGCTCTAATGCAGGAGTACAATGGGCTGCGCACCTAATCGGAAGAGCAAACTCAGTTCATCCTTTAAGTATTGGCACATCACCGTAAGCTTCTTCCTTCCATCACTAAGGCAGCTATCATCACATAGATGTGATACGTCAATCACCATAAGCTTCAGTTCTTCATCATTGCATTTTAAATTGAATTGTTTGTCAATTTTGCATTTGGAATAAAGCAACATTTGTTTGCTATTTTTTTTGTCATTTCTTTGCTTATTAACTGTAATTATTGCAGTTGTTATCTACATTACTCAATACACATTGCTTTTTCATACGGCTATATACTCAAATAGATATGATTGTTGAGCACACGCTAAATATTACATAAAAAAATAAAAAAATGTTTTTGGGGTGTTTTCACATCAAATGGAACCAATACCAGTCAATATTCCTTCAAATTCAGAATTTCACCCCATATAATGACCACCCTTATGTAGATAGTGGTGGAGGAATGGAGAAAGAGAGAAGAAATCAGATTTGTTAACGCGAAGGAGAATTGAATCCTTGATGAGTTCAAGGAGATATTGTTTGTAGGTAAGTCATCTCTTGTAGAAACCGTTGAAATGTGACTATAAAGACGCATTCATAATGATACCTTGGGTGTATTATGTGACGAATGAACAAGTCCTTTGCAAAATGGGATGTCGACCCGAAATTATGTTGACAGTTTAACTGCGTAAATCATAATACCTTGGACATGTATTGAGACACGAGGATAAATATCGACTTCTTCAGTTATCTCTTCAAGGGAAGCTCTAAGAAAGATAAGGTCCTAGTAGAAGAAGTTCCTAGCTTTCCAGTCTGAGAAAGTGGTAAGGAACAATATCGGTTGAATTTTTCCGAACTGCATCAAGCAAACCAGACGTCGCCAAGATTACAGCCAACGTCCGTACCTGGTAAAGCTGAAGAAAAAGTCCACAAGTTTGTGGAACGATTGTTAGCGACCGTCTTAAGTCTCTGTATAGTGGACTGGCTTCGCCATTTTTATGAGAGTCCTCAATTATATAAATTTCTGCGGTAATGCTGGTCGGTGAAGTGATCGCTAAATTAAAAATATGTTATGTGTGATTTAAGAAGAACAGTTTATAAATGTAAGTGATGATGACTTTATAATATTAAAATAGGATTGCGTTGACTCTGCTCTGTTGTTCGAGACTAATGTCAGTTGTGCTCGTTTCATTCCTTTCTCCAGCCATCGTAGCGACTTGCACGCGGGAAGGAAGAGATCCTTTGTTCAACCCCGCCCTTTTCAGGCAGTCACTTTCTATTTATTTAATGTTGTACCCTGCCGCTTAAGTTTTGGTGGCCTCTCTCTGTCCCCCTCTCGCAAATCCATCCTTCACTGAGTGAAACTGGCCGGTGGAGGGTTGGGAGGCGGAAATGATTGAAGTGGAATTGCACAAAGGAGGCAAAGGTGAATGGCGAAAGGGGAGAGTTGGAATGAGTCAAGACTCCCTGAGCACGCATGTACGCATATCCTTCCCAGTGTTCCCTTCACTCTTTCTTGTCCTTAAGGAACGTCACTGTTAAGCATCTTCTAATCCATTACAGTGAGCATTTATATTCCATTTCATTAATCGGTCTTGACTTTTTGTTATAGATGCAATGGTCGGTGATTTAACTTTGTAAAAGTTGATCACATTCATGGTGATCAAAACACTTTGAACTTTTCCACACCTTTATTTCGTTCCACTACAACCCCTGCATTAACCAAAATTATTTCTGCTTCAATGGCCGCATTTACACGCAAACAAACGTCATCGCTATGGGTTCACCATTGACGCCATTACTATCAGATAATTTCATGGACAAATTAGAAAAGCAGTTGTTTAATTCTAAACATCTTCTACTTAAAAATGTGATTTGCTACTTTCGCGTCGTAGATGACGTCATTTGCTTGTGGAGTGGCAGTCTTATTGTTAGACAACTGGATCAATTTGTGAACCTTCTGAACACTTTACACGACTCCGTAGTTTTTACTAGTGAAATGGGCTTTGACCGTTTAAACTTTTAAGATCTAACCATCTCTATAAAATACTGCAGACACCTGTTCTCCATTTTCCGGGAGAATACTTTTTCCGACATGGTTATTCCCTGTGGTTCAAGTCATCGCCGTTCCTATAAGCTGGCGTCCTTCCATTCCATGATTCACAGACTTATCTATATCCCCGGGAAGAAACCGATTTTCAAAAAGAAGTAGCCTTCATAAAAAGCATCAACAACAACAATGGGTTCAACGCCACCCTCATAGACAAACTAATAGACCAAAAGACAAAATCAAGCAATCTCTTCCGTCTCTAGCCTCCTACAGACACCCCCTCCCCAAACGAAATGGAACAAGATGCATTTTGTACGGGGCTTATCTTATACGCTGAATCGCACTCTTAATCGGAACAATTTTAAAGTGTGTTTTTATAGTAATATGACCATAGGTAAAATTATTTTTAATGCTTAAGACATAGTTAATGCTTTAGACGAGAGTGGTGTCTACCTTCTGCGATTTAGCACCCCGGAATGCAATTGTTTCTATGTTGGCCATACTAGAAGAAAAGTTAAAACAAGAGCCGGAGAACATTTAAATTCTTTTTTAAACTGTGACAACAAATATTTGTTTGCAAAACATGTATGTGAATTGTTCCATGTGGCAGAGTTTTGAACCTAAGATTTTACTTGTATTGGAAAAGGACCATCAACTTGATTTTTTGGAACATTTTGAAATAGTGTAATGTACCCACTCACCTGACACCCCTTCTCAATGTTGACCTCCCCCTTCTTTCCCAACCCTCCACCTTAGATCTCTGTCAGAATTACCTTGAACTTACACTCCCATTCATTTCACCACTTCCCCCAACCCTATCTTCCTATTCCCCCCCTCGCCCTCCTCACTACTGACCCGCTTCCTCACAGACTATATAACCCCGCCACCTTCACCATGCTCTTAAATTGCACTTCTTGGAAATGACGTAGAACGTTGAAACTGGTTGTAGTGGAACAGAATAAAAGTGTGTAAAAGTACAGTGTTATAATCACTATGAATTTGTTTTTTGTGAAGTTTGTGAACTCACAATTATTTAACCCTGGAAAATATATTTTAATGGATGATGTTTAAATTAATAACATTTTAAATCCAAGGTTTCCTCAGAATCTTACCTAAATTGACTATGGAGGTCGATAGTTAAGCGTTTTATATTGCTGGCAGTGTAATTATACTCTTATTTTCACGGGTTGTGTATATCTGTCTCATATTTATACATATATATGGTTATATCGTCCAATAGGTTTTTAATCTCATTACTGTGTCGAAACGGTGCATGAAATTTCTAGAGCATTCTTTTCTCGTAAGTACTATAATAACCACGAGGTAGGTGTTACTTATCAGCATTCGGATTCATACAAGTTCGTGGCTGAAAGAGCCGATCCCGATCAAGTCTCAGGCTTCTTCAGGATGAATTCTCTGGAGAACTGTCATCTCCAGCTGTGTTTCTCCACTATATATTGCGTTCTATTTTCCGAATATTTTAAGGTGTTTAATATCTTACAGACGATGAAGTGCTTGGTGTGGTGGGCGAGGAAACTTTTGGAGGTGACTGATAGGCTAAGTTGGTTGATAGAGGTAATGAGGGGCAAAGGGTTGGTGGTTGCCGTGATAGAGGACAGGATGTTGGGCAAGTGGGGAAGAGGAAGGAAGAAAATAAATTTTATGGATGAGATGGATAGAGACAGGATGTATGCTAAGATGAATAAATAAATTGTGTAGGTAAATAGCTTTAAAAATATAGAGGAAAATTTAATCCCATTTTAACCTACCTTAACCGATAGATTACCTTAATAGTATTAATTTAATTCTATTTCTTTTCTGCCATTTACCTGTTGTCCACTTCGATAATATATAAACCGTGATGTAATCTCCGGAATTATGATATAGCCATGCACGTGATATTGCAGCAGTTCATCATGAGTAGGTGACGCCGGATGAAACTTAAAACATCATTCATGGATTATCCTAGCTTGTACAGAATTAACTGCATTTCAATGGTCGTAGTGTTAATATCCTATCACAAAGCTGTTAAGGGTGTGTATATATCCGTGCCCAAACTTCATGAGCTGGCGTATTCATTCGACCCGCAGCGAGCGAAACGTGTCTATGCCCGATGTGCTGTTAGTGGTGGAGTCCGACTGCATCGGCTCGTCCAAATCGAAGACAGTGGTGGACACCCCGCAGGGCGTTTTAACGATGCGTTTAGCGCGGCCGCCACCGAATCAGAGCTCCTCCTGCACCCTGAAAGTGAGCCACCGGGAGTTGCTCGTTGCACTCTCATTGTTCCTTCTGCTACTGTTCCTCCGGTAGCATTTGATTAAAGGAAGGGTTTAAATCTCCTCTTCCCTGGGCCCCTCTAGTGTCTAACCTCTCCATCGGGAGCACGCTCTTTCTCTCCATCGGGGGCCGGCCGTGGAAAAAACGCAGCCGGGCTCGACTTGCATCGCCGTATCGTGGTGTTCACCGCCCCCCACCTACTCCAATCCCCCATACCGCCACTCCTCTGGTTCCCAGCGTTTCTCTGGAAATCCCCACCTCCTCCTCTGCCTTCCTACCCTCCCTCCTTCGTTTTTAAGCCTTCCCTTTGTTGTCCAGTGTCCCTCTTGTGCACTCCACCATTACGCCCTCCTTTCGGTGCCTCCCCCACCCGCCCCACCCTTCATTCCTGTGATGAGGTTAGAGAGGTGGAAGGCGGAGGTAGGGGAACTGAGGATGAGAGGAAGTGGAAGAGGAGGAGGTGCAGGGAGGGCGATGGGAGAGTTTTACTTTACGTCGGCGTTGCCAACCTCCGAGTGTGAGTGCACTTGCTCTTCGCAGGGGATATTAGAGCCGCACGGTTTTTATGTTCTTTGGGTCATCATTTTTTTGCTGATGTGTCGTGGCTTTACCTTTGTTGTGGTCATCATGGTGTCCGGGTTATCCGAGCGCACCGCGGTATTCGATTGTTAACGGAAGCAATTATTACCAGGATGTGTATTTTCAAATTGTTTAATTCAGATTTTTCCTCGAATGCTATTTTACAGGGCATTGTGAGAAATTATCTCGCATTCGAGATTTTAATAAAAAATTGCTCCGGTGGCACAATACACTTTAATTGGCAGAGTGTTTGTTAAATTCATTTGTTAATTTGGTGTATGACAATTTTGTAATTTTTCTCCTTTGTTGCACGTATGCGAACCCCTTGATTTACTCGAGGGTGTTATTTTAAAGTAGGACCACATCTTCTCTTATCATCTATATTGTAAACTTTCTTTCGTACTCGATCCATAGGATTGAGACTCAGGTGCTACTTTTTAGCATGTTTTATTTTCATCGTGAAATAATGAAACGAGGTAATACTTTACATGGAATGAGTTTTTTAAATTGAAAAAGTTTTATCTCATGGTAATGGTGACAAAATTTGATACTTTCTCAACCTTGGTGAACACTTTTATTCAAAAGTATGAATTGCTCGGAGGGAATTCCACTTTCACTTAAGTGACCTTCTATGTCTAATTGTAGCTGTTATCCAGGCTTCTTATTTTAATTAAACCGTAATATGAGGCGCTTTGTACCTTCAGGAAATTTTTAGCATCATTTTTTTTAAGTTTTATTGTATATTGTGAGTCAGATAGGGAATGTCCTCCTTAAGAATGTGTAATTTTTCAGTAGATGGACCAAATACTGAACATATATTATGAGAATGGCACCGCCATTTTGGTGATTTGCTGCACTTAAGTACACCATCCGTGGTCCCGCAGAATGAAATTATGAAGGCGTCATGTTTGCGTCACCTAATATTCTCCGTGAAAAATCATACCTAATTAAATGATGTAGCCAAGTTTCCCGCTGTAGGGAATACTTTCATTCAAATTTTATTTTTTATTTTAAATAATAAATTATTATAATAAAACTATGAAATTACTAATTTCAATAGTACAATGAAATTTAGGACGATTTTGACGGAAATTTTGACAGTAATTATATTTTTATAATTCACCATTTTTACGAATACATTTCAATCCAAAATGCTGGCCAGTACATTTGCCACGTCTCATTTCTTTCAAAAACTCAGAAAAGTAATGCAAGGTGCAAATGCTTTAACCTTCTCTACGGTATGCCATTTGTATGTCCAAGGGGACTGTGGTTGGCAGCAGCTCTTCCGAGGGGACTGGAGGGGGAACAGGGTGCACACACATGCGAGCATATCCCCCTAGCTGCTGGCTGCAGTCAGTCACTCTCGATTTTCTCCGCCCCCACTTCCCCTCCCCCTTCTCCCCCCAATTCCCCTCCTTCCTCATCCGCATCGTGACGCAAGGGAGGACTTGCGGGCGGACGACCGTGGGGAATGGGGAGGCGTAGAAGGACCTCAACCCCCTGCCACCCACCCCTCCCCTTCGATCACATCCTCCTCGCTTTCTCCCTCCACGCTTGCACTCCAACGAATCACCTCCCCCACACCACCACTCCATCTTCATAGCGAGCACTCCCAGCTCCCGAACTCTCCCAACCATTCACACCCCTTCCTTGACTCACTAATGTGTATGCACATACACCTTTACTTATATTCCTTCCACCTTCCTCACCTACCCTATGTATGTTCATTGTACGTGTCCCCTTTCTATTTCTTTCGTCCTTTTTTTAAACTTCGAAACACTCGTGATAAAACGCTGTAAAGGTTCGGTGGTCCGGCCGCCTTCGTCGGTTGAAGAAAGTGACTCATCATTTTCAATGAAAATAGTAAATTTAAACGTCGTACATATATACAGAGACAAACGTCAATGATGACAGTAAAATAGCAGGAATACACAGAAAGTGTATATAAAATAGGAAACTCACAAAAAATATTCTTAAACTTTGCGTTCATGAGATAGGCCTTCGTGCGTCGAAGAAGAATGAACGTAGTTTTTTTACAAATTTTTTTTTCAATTTGGTGATCCAACTCATCTGTGTTCGATGTTCAATAAAAACTGATTTTTGGGATAATCTAGAATAAACGGAGTCTGCGCCAATAGCCTCTGCAGTGTTATTCCAGGATTATTGTTTGCAGTTGACCACTTTTTATCATATCACAATGATCGTACGAGATTTATGTGCTAAAATGAATCAGTTCCATTAGAAGCATACAAAAACAATTTATTCATATTGACTGTGGCATCATTTTGAGGGAGCTCGTATAAGACCGACGTGTGCGGTCTGACCACCGAAACATTTTATAATATTTTTGTGAGTTTCCTCATTCACATCCTGTTGTTATGTTTTGATTTAGTTGACCGTTTGCTCTAAATAAAGCAAGCAAAAAACAATACTTTAACAGTAGAAGACGGTCCGTAACATTTTGGTTACTTCCTCGACTTACAAAAGTGGATTGAACGCCGAAACGTTCCAGTTTATTTTTTTTTGACTTCCTTCTTTAATTCTCGGTTTTTTATGTTTTCTCAAGTATTATGGTGTTTTATATAAAGATAGTAAATTGGTACACAAATAGGATTTGGGAAATAATATTATGAAGAAAAAGTTAAAGGGAACGTGGTAGGGGAGATATCTCCCCGTGGTAGGGGAGATAGTAGTCAGGACAGCCCATTCACTTATCGTTTATTTGATCTAATAACTATGGTGAGTATAATAATGCGCATTGTGTTGCTGCCGAGAGCGTTTTAAGCGAGTGTAGTATATTAATATGTAAATACTTATATAAATCCTTGGTTCCTCCCCTCTCCGCTCACCTCCTTATCACGTCCTCGTGCATCCTCATCTATTCTTCCTCTCCGCTGCACTTCTCCCATCCCCCTCTCCTTTGTATCCCAAGCGATTCGTTTAAAATACACCCGGAATGGAGGGGGAGGAGATTGAAGGATGAAGTTGGTTGGGTAGGACCTCGGAGAGATAGAACCTATGGACAGTGCGGTCATATATTGACGTTGGAGAATCTTCTATATTAAAAAAAAAGCCTATTGTATCCGAAAATAGTGTTCTCACTCTGGCCGGGCGCTCTTGTTTTCATTGGCGCCTTCATTATTCGGCCGTTAAAATTTCTGTGTCAGCGGCGCAGTTGCGGTGATGATTGCCCAAATTTTGACGGAGGTCTTCTGTTTGGGTAGGTACTTGTAAGTAATCGATAGAGTTGTTTCGAATTGTTTACGTTTTACGTTCGCCAGATTCTTCTTCCTTTGAGTCGCTTTCGTCGGCTGGTTTGTTATTTGGGAAGGCGACCGACCTCTGAGGTAATTTGCGCCAATGAGGATGGGTGGGTAGATAATCCGAGGTAGAATGATTTGGGGAATGTGGGACCTGGCGTCGGCATTTGCTTGCTCTTAACGAAAGGGTCCTCAGTATAAACTCCCAACCTACAAACGGAGTGCTACCTACATTTGAAATGCTATCCACATGGTATTTCGAATAAAGTTAGTACTGATAACTATAAATACTGTAAGTAGAATTTTCGATAACTCGGAAGAAATTTCATTGCTGTTCCTAGCATTTTACGTTAGTAACTTTTCTGTAACTCGAGATATATTCAACTCTAATGTAAACATTTTTCAGTTTTGGAGGTACTTGGATGTATCAAAGTTCGAGGGTACTTAGTTAAGTTTAACTCTTTTTTATTAACAACTAGCTAAATTACCCAACTTTGCTCGGAATCACACCTCCTTCTCAACACTTTGGCAGCTGAAAGCGCGGTTTTTAGACAAATACGATGCTTAAAAGAAAATCGATTGAAAAAGTGAGAAACTTCTTTCTTTCGGGTATCTGATAAAATAAATTTCAACTATCTTGAGTGCAAGAAGTTTTAAAAAGCAAAATAATAAACCAATGCGCAAAACCCAACGCTTAGAATTCCTAATCAGCTTAATTAAGCAAAATGAACTTTAAATGCGTTAAAGACCAATATCTGGCTGTCAAGGAAATATGCTATTGTTGATTTCAGAGAAAAATGTACGTTTTTTCAGCGAAAAACCCGATTTTCAGACAAATACGAATTGGAAAAGATAATTTATCGAAAGACTTATAAACTTCATTCTTTCAGCCATTTGATTAAAAGATCCCAACTCTCTCTCTTGAGCGGAAGTAATTTTAAAAAGCAAAAAATGAAACCACTGCAAAAATCCCAATATGTAGCGTAGATCACCAAAGGGTCCCTTTTTGGGATCTTTTGGGGCCCTGAGATATTTTTAATAACCTATAATTTTCCTCATGTCTTGAACTATTGGTCTGCAAACTTTCAGCACGATCGGAGTAAAACTGTATATTTGTATAAAAGACAAACATTATATATATATATATATATATATATATATATATATATATATATATATATAGATGGACCATTTTTTTGATAATTTTAAGTCAATTTCTACAGTGATGACTTTAACATTTATTGCATTGAAGTGGACAATCAAGTGTCGAAATCATGGTTAATACAAAGTGTGTGAAATTTTACAGTGATTTTATTCGATGTGAGCTTAAGTTAATTTTAAAAAGTTACATCACAGACCATTTCCTACCCTCCTCTTGCCATTCAAGCAGGAATAGGGATTCCTTGGGAAAAATCTTTGTCGTTGCCGGCCGTCGAACCCTGGCCCTCTTGATGGGAAGCCAGTAGTTATGCCACTACACCAACCCGAATCCCTCTTTCGCCGTCTCGTCGCTGCCGATCGTCGTAGTTTTCTGGAAAAGTTAGAGAAAAAAAGGAGTAGTTATTTCCCAATGCGTTGGGAGGGTTTTTCAGAGGGGAACTGAATTATTTTCATTTCTCTTGAGCAATCCTCTCTCCGGGCTCTTTTTTTTACCCCTCCAACCAACCGCTCGTAATCTCATTTATACTCTCCCCGTTTTTACTCGCGTTTCACTGATTTGAATGCCCTGCGCCGGGTAATTGTGAAGTACTCGCGCCGATTTCACTTACTTATCCCATGCAAGAGATCTCGCGGTGCATTTAACTTACGGTGTTTTATTTAATGTGAGAATGGGGAAGGGTGAGGGAAAGAGAGATATCCACTTTAATGGGAGTCGTGCCGTTTTCCAGCAGTTTTGTCATGGGTTTGTTTTCGTTTTGGTGCTAAAACTCTATTATGCTCAAGGAAAATCGATTGTGTAATCCTTTGAAGCTGGCTTATCTTTATTTAGCATCTCCTGGTGTTGACTAAGTCACCGCAAATAGCTAATATAGTGTTATACCTCTATTTAGGTGTTTGCTTTTGACAGTATTACTTCACGGCAATTGACTGCGTGCATTATTCTGCCATTTTGTTGGCCCAATAACGTACGGAATGTTATATATCTACTGAAAGTCACTTGCTGTTACAGAACGGGACATGTAATTATCCCAATTAGCGCAGCTAATCAGCCATCAGTAGCATATGCTTCGTATTTTGATGTGCTCGTTTCGTAGTACTCTGCATTTATTGTTCTGGTAAGTGTGATCAAATTTGTATGTCCTGTACTATGTGCCTATTAACAAATCGCCGATTAAATTTCCTTCCCAATTTTTGTGGAGTCGTCCGTAATTTTCTAAAGTGAATGTATCCTGACTTACATGTAACCCTCTTGTCAGATATTTACCTTCGAGCTCCAATGTTGTGTCTGGCACTGATTTTTCTCCAAATAAAGAAGCTTGCATTAAGTAAAAGCTACAGTGAAACCCGTTTAAAGCGTGGCCCGGATACAGCGGTTTCCCGTTTGTAACGATTCATGGATTAAAATCTCCTTACCACAATGCAAAAATGTGTGCATACTCCCGAATTTAGCGTTTCTTGTTTGTAACGTATTCCCACTTGTAACGTGCGGATTTGGACGTATTTTCCCACACTCTTCCCGCTTATAACGTTTTAAAATTAGCATGGTATACAAGATCTACAAGAAAAGCGCTTTCGAACGTATCGAGTAGTCACAGACCGACACCGTAAAATTGCTACACTGTACCCCGCCGGCTCGCGGCGCGAGTCACCTCACATCTTCTCATCCTCCTGTCTGCCTTTCGCTGTCTGTTGAGTCCTGTCGTTGGCTTTCGCGATATTTTGATGTCTGCTCATCTCGTCACTACTGTGTAGTTACTGCCTCCGACGACTAGCCTACAAGTACCGGAACCGACAAAAGGCTCGCACTTCGCGCCCCGTCCTCGAACCTCCCGGGTCAGTCAGTCACGCTCGAGAGTCGCATTGAGCAATTATTTTGTGGAAGTGGAGTGAGTTGCTATGCCCCAGAAAAAGCGTTGTGTGCAATCAAGGGGGTGCCCCCTCCCCCAAAAAGCAGGATCACGTTAACTCTGCAAGCGAAGTTAACTATCCTGCAGAAAGTCCAGGACTTGCCCCACACACAAAGAAGCGTCCTAGCCAACTAGCTGGGTCTCGTTCCTTCCACCTTGTAGATAATCGTCAAGAATGAAGCCATAATCAAGACGGCTGCGCTTCAGGGCAACCAGAAGAGGCGTCGAGTCAAAAATTCAAAATATGAAGCCCTGGAAATAGTCCTTGTCGACTGGATAGCACAAACACGACCCATGCAGGTAAAGGCTCCATTAGGTGGTGAGACCCTTAAGGAAAAAGCCAAAGACTTTGCAGAGGAGCTGGATGTCATGGGATTTACTGCATCAAACGGGTGGCTAGACAGATTTAGGTAGAGAGACAAAATACTCTTTCGCAAGACAGCAGGGGTGAGTGCTGATGTCCCAGAAGAAACTGTGAATACTGGAAAAGTAATATTTTGCCTGGCTTAATTAAAGGCTATCACGTGTGCGACTGGTAAAATGTTGATGAGTTTGCATGCTTTTTTAATTTTCTTTCGGAAAAAAGCATGATTTTGGCTGGTGAGAATCCACATGGAAACAAGCTTAGTAAGGCAAGAATCACAGTCCTTCTCGGCAGCAATGCGTCTGGGTCTGATAAACTTCCACCACTAGTAATCGGAAAACCAAAGAAACCGAGGTGTTTCGCGAATGTTCGGACTCTTCCCTGCCCCTATTCAAGCCAAAATAATGCATGGATGACCGAAGAGGAGTTCAACTCATGGCTATGGAAGTTCATCACCCGTTTGAACGGCTGAAAAACGCATTGTTATTCTCTTCATAGATAATTGTCCTGCACACCCGCCTGTCATGGAGTATCTGTCAAATGTGAGAGTTGAGTTTCTGCCCAAGAACTGCACCTCGCGCCTTCAAACCATGGACCAAGGCGTAATTAAGAATGTGAAGCATTATTACCAAACAAGACTGGTGCAGCGTCTAATTGGCTTCATTGGGAAAGAAAATGTGACCCGGAAAGATATATCCATCGACCTCTACCAGGCCCTAGTCTTTTGGCAGGTATGTTTCCCGGAGCATACTTCACTGCACCTGTAATTCAACCTGTAGATTTGTAACGTTAACACTTTATTCGCTTTCCAATGGGCGTGGCAGCAAGTCACCCCGGATAGCATTGGGAACTGTTTTAGGCGGGCCGGGTTCTACTCTGACGGGAGCCAGATTAAGGCTCAAGTGGAGGCTGCAGCAGGATCAGACAAGGTTAGTAACGAAGGAAAATTGGGTTTTATTTGAAGTCGTTGTGCAGCTTGAGGCCCTAGTTAAATTGCTATTCAAATTCATCTTAGAAGGCTCCAACAAGAGCTCAGGGACGACATCGCCGTGGTGTTTGCGCTGTTGTCTCGTCGTACTCGGCAGACGACGTCGATGACGATTTGGTTCAGGGAATACATTTGATTGGAGAAGGGGACGAGGAGGAGAACAGACTAGAAGGAGACAGCGGCGAGCAGGAAGTCGGCGAGGAAATAAGAGTTCGAGGAGATGGAGATCGCCGGCATCCTGGACCTCCCCGTCGAAGACACCGTGGCAGAAATTCAAGGCTTGCAATGCAATCCATTTCGTTTCGCTCTTGTCAATTTAAAATTTTCCAACCGATCGCCCGTCTCTCCATTCAGATGGGACGATGTATGCCGGATGTTGGATATGCAGAGCGCTATCCCCTTCAACACCTTCATTGCTGCCATGACAACGAGCCCGTGTGTGAGGAACTATCGACGGCAGGCATTGCGAAGAAGTACCACACGCTATGGGGCCTGAGCAAGAGCAAGAAGATGAGGACAGCGATGGTGACACCCCGCTACCACCTGAAGTTACCTTGGAGGGAGGCTTCGAGAGCCTCGATGTTGTCCACCGCTTCTGCTGCCAACAGAGCGAGCTGGCCGAATATATAATGGGGATTTTATCACGCGTCGAGACTTATTTTCTCACTTCCAGACAAAAGAGGAGACAGTCATCAATTAGAGAATTTTTAAAAACTATATTATATATTTTTATAAAAGCCTGTCAGATCTCAACAAATGGCAGTATACTCATTCCAAACGCCTAAAACCTACAAAAATGTTATATGTTAACCAAATCCTTGAATCACTCCTAATCCCGCATTTAACGAATCCCGCTTGTAACGTTTCGAAAACTCATTCCCGGACACTAACGCTTTTAGCGGGTTTTATTGTATTGTCACCTTAATTCAGATACATGTTAATACTCCTTCGTTGGCTTTGAGTTTTTATTTTACATTTGCCTCGTAGGTAAAGCCATGTTTTTTGTTGCACGCATCATCAATACTCTTCCTAAAGTCACCGCTTAGAGTCCAGTTTTTTAATGTAACTCTAGGAAAATAAAAACAACTTGTTGAAAATGATAGGTCTTTGAGAGCTTTAAATTTGGTTCTATAATTTATGATTACTATGCCTTTTACATGTTCATTGGAGTGGCTTCATGTTGCTAAGACAACGTATTTAAAAGTCGAGCAAATAATATATATAAAATATAATGCGGAGGCTTCTTACTTTGCTTTCAATGACTTGCTTTGGCTTAGATTTACCTAAATAATTGCTGTCTACCCTTTTGCGGTAGTATTTCATTGAAAATGCAGAAATAATTTGCCTGATAATACCAACCGGTGAAAATATTCATGTAAATCCAGTAATTGAAGCTTTTCGGTGCACATCATGATAATTCACGCAACCGTTAGTTTCAGAAAATGGAGAGACATTATTATCTATTTATTTCAAACATTGCCTCATGAACGCTCTCCTATTCTTAAGACTCCTAATATTCCTCCTCTTTAGAGTCTCTTTCACCATATTCACACAAGACTTTCGTGGTCTACCCCTTCCTCTCTCGCCATCCACTTTACTATCTTGTAATACCCGAAGTATATATTTGTTTTCGAGTGATCGAAAATATGATTCTAAGAAGTTCAAGTGAAGAAAGTTCCGACGCGTTTCAATGCCATGGAATTTGTTTTATGCCTAGAGGCACTCCTCGGCTGCATTACCACCGCATGAGTCGACTACGGGCACACTAAGCTGGTCATAACGCATATTGCGGTTGGAAAACGCCTTTCAACGCATGGCGTCCGTGACTCAGCTTTTACCGAACGAATCGTGCTTGAGTTTTTAGAGGCACTCCGTGTAGAATTCTCGGCGACTACTCGGCTCGCTTGGAATCGTCTGCCTTCCCTGCGTGCCTTTTCGGATGGGTTTTCTCTCTCTCTCGGCTCGGGAGCACTTCACAGCCGCGTGCGTGTTCCAGTCATAATTTCGTAACCTTCCGCCGTTGAAGCCCGTGCGGCGAGGGCACAGGAGAAAGTTGGGCGATGGGCGGGGGGTGTCTGTGTTTTTTTTATTTTTTTCGTTATTCTCGTCTCATTTCGAGGCTAGGAAAAAAATAAGAGGGGGCAATGGTCTGTTGGAGCTCAGAAGGCATAAAGGGGGTAATAGCTTTGCGTGGGAGGATAGGTGAGAGGGTTTTGGGTTTAGGAGTCCTCTAATTTTTTATATCCATGGGGAAGAACATTTGAAGGGAATGAGAGGATGGTTTTGGTCGAGTGCGTCATGTTATAATCTCCGCCCACATATTTATATCAAGTTGGGATCGTTGAAGTATTAATTCCGTTTCCTGCGTCAAAATATTAGTTGAAGGCTTCCCTTTCTGTTTGTTCATTATTCTTCTCCAATGTGTAACTGTTCCTGTCAGGCTGAGTTAGAACTTCCGGCAGCAATGATCAGGAGTTGAGATCAAAGCTTGTGAAAAACTTGTTGCGCTCTGACACTTCGGTGGGTAGCGTCCAGGGAAATGCGGTGCCAGTACCTACAATCCATGTCCATTATTTTGAAGTACAACTGCTTTACAAAATGCTAACCTTTGTCCTCAAATGATATCTCTTTCATTAAAAGAATTATCTTCAATAGAATATAATTGTTCTTATACCTTGTCGAGTTTCAATGTCATAGTTCTTAATTAAGCATGAATGAATTGTTAATTGCGATGGATTATTGAGAGCTGGATATCATCTAGTTTGTAATGAAATTCCTTGGCTTCGAATCCCGTTCAAGTCAAATGATATTTTAATGACGACTTATGGTGTATAGGCGTTAGATTATTTTACTGTTGGAAGTCGTTGTTCTTATCCACCACAGCTTCTTCAAGCTTAATATAATGCGTAATATTAGCATTATTTTGAATATTAATGCATTACAGTAATAATATTTCCTTAATATTGGCAGCCGTCGTATCTAGATACGTAGTATGGCTTAGCACCTTGGGTGAAGAATATTCCGCCACACGAGATGGAAGTATTTTCTACAAAAGGGCGAAGTAGTGCCCTTGTAGTACCCTGAAATTGATATAAATATATTTACTTTTCATGATAATTGTATAAACTACTAGAGCGGAGAGTTATAAGAGAGTTATAACTCTTCAATATCATTTTTCCTTCCCTCCGAGATTGTATACCTTGAAATAATCAAGTAAGTTTTCAACCAGCGCCATGCTATCTATCTACTTTCGCGTCATTTGGTAAATTCTTCGTCAATATATGGGCCTGTCTTTTTAGTTCGAAAAAAATTCTCTTGAATTAAGGGTGCCCCTCCGTGATGCTTATGTCAGTTTCTTGAGTTGGACATGAAAATATGTCACCAGTGTAATGATTTTCAAAGCAATCAGCTTTTCCGTGTGTGTTGTTATATCTGGTGATCTTGCATACTCGCGCTTTATTTTTTTTATTGATGTAGTCTACCGAATGAGGTAGGTTGAGATTGAGATAAAATTACATCGCATACTCATCTAAAACCGCAGGCAACTGCACCGGTACTCTACAGCTCGGCATATGGCCTACTTCCATCCATCCCTTCCATGAAGCTTCTTCATTTCCTTCCCCTCTTTCCCAACATTCTCCCTTGTATCACCACTGCCTTCAAGTTTTATAGCCACCTTCAATTGACACCGCCTATCTCTCTTTCTCTGGGACCAGGAATGCTTTCAGCATTGTCAGTGCTTGGCGTTAACACAGTTGTTTACGTCAAGGAAACATTGAACTTTTTGGAGCTAAACGGGAATATTTCTTTGGCGTCCCGAGCCCGAAAAGAGATGGTTTATCCTGGGGAGAGAGGGAGAGAATGGTAGGTGCATCGGGAGACATCTAAATGTTTGCCTGGGTTCCAGTGTATTTCTTGTAAAGAGTCGTTCTTGAACTGACTTTTTCTATAGCAAAACTTTTTTTTTGTCATATCGTCTTTCTGAAGCAAATTAGTATCCAGCTCTTTTACACTAAGTTTCCCTTCATCTTCACCGAGCTTTCCCCTCCTTAGTTCCAACCGTCTATAATTCTCGTACTCGCGCCGTTCTCATCTGCTTTCTTTCCTATTCTCTCGTTCGTGGCTGCCAACGAGTCTTTTTTCTTCGGTGAATGGTCACGGATGCCCAAATTCGTTTTCTACCCCCGGGCTCTTACCTGTTTTCTTTGTTTTTGGTTCATAATATTCATATATTTATAATATCGGAGAAACATCAACATCGATACTAACGTTCCGACTCAGGTGTATACAATTTAATTATAATTAAAGCGACTTAGTAGTGATATAAAATCACAGTTATAATTATTATTGGAGCACTCTTCTGATTAAGGTAGTTTTCGATGGAGATAAGGTTACCACTACTATTTTACTAATGAAGGCACCTACCTCCTAAAATAATTTCGTTCTTCAAATATGCATACATTCCACCTCTCTTGTTCCCATCCATAGAGCCTAATATATCTATCTAGCATCTCCACTCTGTCAAAATTTTATTATTGTATCATATTAATGTTTTCGGGTGATTAAACGATAATGGCTTATTGCTCAAAATTCATCTTTCTATTATGGCCTTCATGATTCATAGCCACCCTCAATTGACACCGTCTTTATAATCTCTGTGAGCGATGTCTGCGCCGGGCGTTAACTCCCTTTTTTACGCCAAGGAAATAGTAAAATCTAGAGTTAAACTGGAATACCTTTTTGACATCTGAGCCTCAGTTTGTCCATCCGGGAGAGAGTGTCAGCTGGTGCGGTAGAAAGAGAGAGATTCCGTCCACGGACCAAGATTTCGTTTCACGTCGCTCGAAATGAATGCCACCCCCTTATTTTTCATTTGCCTCCTCCTTTTCATCCACGAGGGAGAACGGTTTTCGGCGAGACGGTGGAGACGTGACACAAAAGGAGGCCCTCACAGTGCAGTGTGTGACTCAACGGCGACCACCGAGGGCGGACCCGAGTTGAAGAAAAAGTGAAAAGTTTTCTTTGAGTGAAGAGTAGGGGGAGGGACTTGTCTCCTCCTCTTCCTCCAGACGGTCTTCCGTCCGTCTGTGTGTGTGTCCGACGCGCCGGGATGAGGCATTACTTCTTTATTTTTTGGTAACTCCTCTTCCGAACTTCAGAGCTTTCTCTCTCCCAGACGCAATGCACCGCGGTGCGTACCTTAGTTCATATGCGCTCACGCACGCCCTGCACGTGCCCGATCCCCTTTCTCTTTCTTTGCGTGTTCCCGGGAGAGAGATGCCTGAGGCACCCAACATCATCCCTCTCACTCCAATCCTAATACAAGCTCCTTTTCTCCCTCTCCGTCTCTTTCTCTCTCGCTCTCTGTGGAGCTGCGGGGCGTGTCGGTTGACCGGATGTCTCGGTTCTCCCGAGATTCGTCCCGGTCTTCGGCGTTTTGTCCCATCGTCGTTACAGGTAATTACCCGCGCTTCGTTTTTATATTTTCCCTTATCATTCTCCCAACCTCGAGTAAACAATCCCACCGGAGTTGCTTTGGTGCCTCCTCGGCTAACTTTGTGGAACAACACTATCAATGGTTTGAAAACGAAGAAGAGTCCCTCATGAGTATATTGCAGCACTGTAAACCTTATTTTCTAGGGTACAGCTTGGAGTTGTATCCGTGATTAAGTGATAAAACTCCTGCCATGTTTTTTTCACAGGAAAGTATAATAGTTTTGCCCGTGGTAACCCTATAATTACATCATTTTTTCGTCAACAGAAGGTAGGTCTTGGGGAATAATAGATTTTTGTTACCTCACCACCAACGTTTAGCTATTACTTCTTTTCTTCTTCAGGGCTACAATTAATTCACAGCATTAAAAAAAATTCGTAATTCACATTTGATACAATATTTCATGAAAATGACTTACAGAAAATATTTACCTTTGAGTATTATGTGGAAGTGAGTGTGGTTTTTTTGTTATTTCTTCCAATATTTTATATTGAATAGCTCCCACCAGCTCCCAAATTTCTAGCGCTTAATTAAGTGATGAAGAATCTTACGATAAAAATCTGAAAATAGTCTAGGATATTTTACAGAAAAACTATTTTCCCAAGAACTAATTCAATTCTTAATTTTCTCTGGCGGAAACTTGTAGCCTGTTGTGTATGTATTCTACTGGTGCTCCCTCTCAATGTCGTCTGTATTCTCGTTCCTTTCTTATGGACTGTGGAAAGTAATTATAGTCCATTTCAAATGACTTGGCGGCTGAGAATTCGGCCGTTCTCGTCAGCTCTCGCTTACTCTCGCACGGCAAGGGAAATATGTGGAATGGGCGAGGTAGGGGAGGGACGAACGCCAGCAAGGCGTTGCCACAGCCACAACATTCGCACAGCCATACTTAAAATATCGCTGATGTAAACACAGGACACCTGGCAGCACGGCAAGGAGAGAGCAGATCTTCGCATGACAGCAAGACTGAGGTCCCGGGAGAAGTAATTTCCCCACCCACGCTCCTATTGGCTACCCCAAGACCATATGACTGGGCTCAAGCTCATCCCCCCGGCTGGCCCCGCCTTCCCAGCCGCCAAGTCATTTGAAATGGACTATAGTAGGAGTGCTTCAAGAACCAAAACCTAATGCTAGTTGTAAATGCTTCGAGTGAGAGTGAATATATGTGCACTTAAGGGACAATACGCAGAGCAACTAAGTAAAATTTATTGATTTTAAACAATCACGAATTTGACCCTACGAATGTTGAGCATTGAAAGTTGAGCTGTATCTCTACTTCCGTAAGGCCGTTGAATATCGTAACGGATTATTCTTCATTCCATTTTTCTTTATCCTCAACCTTCCTGGTTTCTTTCCTAGAGCCTCACATATTCTTTCATTTGCTACTTTCACTAGTCCATTAACGTGGTACACCCGTCTGTCTTCCTTTTCATTTGATGTTCCAGAAAGATTTCCATTCTCATGCGTGCCTCTCATCTCTCACTTTTCCCTTCGATTCATTTTTAATGACCATTTCTTGCGCCAGGTTTTACCGTGGTTCTCATGCTCTATAATCAACGTCGTGTGTCCGCGTATAAACTCTTGAAAAATACTCCAAGCACCCGATGAAAGCTCGTGCAATCAAGTAATGCTATGTTTCTCATGAATTTAACCAGAATGAGAACCTTGAATTGCGTCATTATTCCTTAATCCATCCATCAGTAGGAAGGCAATATTGATATTGCAGAGCAGTGACGTAGCCAGGATTTTGGTTCGGGGGGGGGGCTTAATATGGAGCCTGGGGGGTCCTATTTTGGTACAATTTTATTCATTATTGCAGTTTATTTATGGCTACTTTTTTATAAACAACTGCTTTGTTCTTACCTCTTTCTCCTCTCGAACCCTTCCATTTTTCATCCAAAATTATACATGGTAAAACTAAACTAGCAATATGATTTGAAATTTCAGGGGTGGCTGAAGCCCCTCAAGCCCCCCCCCCCTCCCCTGGATACGTGCCTGGTGCAGAGATGCAGCTGCTCACATTCAGAATTAACGCTAATGAGGAATCTGGAAATATGTTTCCTGATAGTGATTTGGTCGATTTTTATTAATCAATGCCTTATTCATGTGTATCAAATGGATTTAATGTGATTTATGTTAAAATAACCGTTTAAACTCCATGGATTTCGTTGAACGTGAAAGCTAAAAGAATAATTGAATGTCTTAGAATACCTGAAAATTTACGCACCGTAAATCTTTTAATCATCTATACGTTCTGTTGGCGATAATCATTATTCTCATATTGAATATTTTGGGTTTCAAATGTATAAAAACACGTTTTGCTCTTAAAGCATCTCCGAATGAGTCATAGATTTTTCTAATTCTCCTTTTATTATTTGATTGGTTTTGTGAAGATAATGTCAGTGAGAATGTCAACATTAATACGACGAAAATTAGGAAACTACTCATGAACCACCCTTGAACGTAACAGGACTGCCTGGGTTTCCACATATGGATCCGATCTACAGGCAGCTTTGCTTACTTATTTGGTGACCTATTACATTCCGTAGGAAATTTATACCGGAAGAAGTGGAAAGTGCATGTAATTGATATTGAATTTGGGATGAATTGTCCAGCCCCGTCCATGTGTGTCGGTCGAATTTATAGGATTTGCAGGTTTCGTGTCAGTTTCGTTGCCACTGCTTTTCCCGCTCGTTAATGAAACCGTCAGTCCACTGCGGTTGGGTAACGTCGCCTGGGACACTGAAATCCTTTGTTTTCCATTCCCTCCCGCGCGCTTACGTTATATGCCTTCACTTCGCTCAAAGGCATTGGCTCCATGACGCCACACCGCGCTTTGCCGTGACGGCCTATTTCCACGGAGGCAAACAAAAACTCCTCCGTTGTTGAACCCCAGGTAGACTCAGAGGGAGAAACTTGATCATACACGGCAATGGGTGTGAAAAAATCGGTGCTCTCTCCCCTCCCTCTTCCCCCCACCCTACCAGGAGTGCAAGTGTCAGTTTTGGACCGGCTTTCCAAATTTCGGAACTATTGTTCGATAGGGAGCGGCCCGGCCGCTGGCTTGTGTGGACCCTAATGCGTGGCTGGTCCAATGAATGACTGGATCTGTTGTCGCTCAACTGATGGTTTCCCAATTTTTACTCTGAAGGTTGTGGAGGATTCGGGAGGAGCATATCGTGTTGGAAATACGATATATTTTTGTCCTTGGCGACCGGTATATTAGTTAGAGGAAATGTTTTGTATTTATATAAATAATTGTATTTATACCCTGATGTGGTGGGCAGTTCGATAACAGGACGGTGACTGCTGCTGAACGGTGAAGGCTGTATGCAGTGGTAATGTGGTGCTATAGAAGAATATCTAAGATCATATGGACGGAGAGAATCGTTAATGAAGAAGTCATACGAAGAGTGGGAGAGAAGAAAATGTGACAACTCAAATAAGAGCAGCTTTAGTGCCCCAGTGTTCCAGTTTTCTTTTCCTTAAATGTTTCAAGTTTTTGTCCTGATCAATTTTCATAATTATATAAATTTACACTGGCGTGATTGTGATAGCTTACTCTTTTAGTATAGTATTGGTGCTCAAGTATGTTTTCTAATAATTATGTATCCACATATTTTGATTAGACGTTTTGCCACATTTTTAATAGCCCTTCCTTGACTTGATATTCGTATTACACCTCGTAAATAGAAAGAATTCCGGCGGATTTGGCTAAACAATTTCGCCCCCCTCCCTACTGAAGACGTTATTGTTGTAATAGACTTTGATTATGATTTTAAGGGGTTCTCTGTGGAACCCTTTTCAGTGCTGAGTTCTCGGTTTATGTATTTAGTTTTTGATATGGTGGATGAGGAGAGATATCTGCAGGAGGAATGAGGTAGAGTAAGTAGATGGAGCTGATGAGCAAAGGTATGCTGAAGGCCGTGATAGGAAGTTAAGCAATCAGAAAATTGAAAATAGAGAATAAGCTTTTTGAATGGATAGAAGAGAGGTAGGATGCATGTGGAGCCGAAGAGAGAAATACGGCTACGAGGTAGGTGGTTGCGATCGATTATCAGTGAAAGTAGCTTTATCTCCTTTTAGCCTAACTTAATCCGTCTAATACCTCTAATAAATTAACAATTCTATCCTTGAGTGTGGGCAAGCTTTAGGTGACTAACTATATGAACAGTTGATCGAATAATTTAAAGAATCCTTAGCTGGAGGCTTGAATCACGTTACTTCCCGCTTTTCTTTGCTAGTTTTTAATAATCCATTCATCCAGTGTACGCATGTACGTTGAAATCGTAGTCTGAAAATCCCTTACTCACTCTTACCTGGTAGGTATTTCACGAGGAGAAAGGGGAAATTCGGCCAGAGAGGTTTTCCTCCACGCCGAATCATTTCTTTTCCTCGTCATCCATTTGTGATTTGAGCAGTTGAGCAAGATAACTCTTCCAAGAGGTGTTTGAAGAGGTGACGTCTCCACTTTTTTTTTGGGAAATGGGTATTGGGTGGAGGGAGGGGAATGGTGAGCTATGCAACCTGTGCGAAAGGGTGTCTCGGACGTACATGCGAACTTTCGTGTCGTGACGCCGATCACGACTTCAATATTGACTTTTTAAATCTATCTTTCTTTCTCTGGTCTCACCGAAAACGCAACGTACACACACTCTCACGCGTGAATTTCCCAACCTCTCTCTAGTCAAAGGGTCTTAAGTAGTATTCAGGGGATATAGTAGTTATGGAAATCAAGCGACAGCTGAGATGATACGAATTATTTTATTTGGGTAAAGAGTGGAGAAAAACCCAGCGTCGAAATTAGCGTACTCTAAGGAAAAGCTGTCCAGAGGTCCGCCAGTTTAGCGTCCTATCCGACGAACGGAGTACTACCCTTGGAGTGCTCTCCACTTGGCACCGAAGTAGGTAGGTACTGGGAGATTCCACGGAAAATTCCATGCCTCTTCCGAGATTTGAACGCGGGCCTTCGGAACGGGAGGCCAGTACCCTAGTAACCCCCTGTTAACTTGATGTTAACTGAGAGTTCGAGTTTCGTACATTACATCACACGGTCAGTTAATTGAAGAGAGAACTTGTTGATGGGAGAACTTGTTAACTTCAGTTTCCATTTTGAAGACATGTTTAACAAGAACCTATAAAACCGTCCCTAAATCAGAGAAGTTTCGGGGAAATTCGGTTGATTTTTCCGTCCCCACCCCTCTGCTCGTTAGCCAATTTTTCGGCGTGGAATGCGACGATTTTCGTTATCGAATCCAGAAAATGCGAGAAAAAAGTACTTTTCGGGGGGTTAGCTCCATCGACTTGCATTCGCCGCCACATTTCTACGTGTGTCGCCCGATCTGGGTCGGTTTGTCGTCTCTCTAGCTCTTTAAGGCTACTTGGACTAACCGCCACATTTCCCAGACTCGGTGCGTCATGATCTCTAATCGGCGTCATTTTTAAATTCCTCCGCGCTCGAGGGACCGCGCGGAATTGTTTACCCATGACTGAGTGGAGCACTTCGTAATGGTGTTATTTCACGAAATATTTATTCGTATACATATATTTTTTAAGTTATTCCGCTTGAAAGGAGAAGAAAAATAAAATGAATGAAAAAGAAACACTTTCTCAGTCTCACTCCAACCACCGCCACCTCCTTTTGCTGCCCCGAATCCCAGACCGCGCGTCCTTGACACATTTCCCCGCGCGGCCAAACACGGCACCACGAAAATGCGACGCTGTGGGAGAGGGAGGGAGAATGGCGCCGCCTACGCTCGCCCTCCCCCATTCAATTGTTTTCCAACTCTCTTGATACTCTCACTCTCTACATCTCTTTCCCTGCCTCCCCAAATATCCTTATTTGAGCGAATTGTTAGACACCGGCCGCGGCGCCTCCTCCGCTCGTAATATCCATGCAATACCTGCTAACTTCCGATGTTATCGTAGCCTGCTTTCATTTGGTGATGACCATCGTAAAAGTCTCCCGAGCTATTGAAGTCCGAACTCTTCCTTGGGTTTCTGGCGGGTTTGGAGGTTAGGTTTACATCCTGAGGGCCCGAGTTCGAATCCCCGATTAAAGTATTGTAGGCTTGATCCGCGGGTCGGGTCATGGGCTTAAAACTTACTATTCCAAGGTTGCGAGGTGGGCCAGGGCATACTTAAGTCCTGGCTCGGCTCATAAGATTTTGCTAATTGCAAGGATGCTGAAGAGACTAAAACAATGCATATGGTAGACTGAAATAAAGTGCCACGTTTTGAGAACATATACTAATGCTGGCTAATTCTTTTCAAGCCATATGTAGCACTTTCAATGTGATCATTTTCTTTAATGCTAGTTAATGCCCAAACGGGCCTGAGGCGGGGTGATCACGCTAATTTCCATCGGGCCTGGGCCGGGCCGAACAAGGAGGCTGGCAGGGCTGAAAGAAAGGCCCGTGCCTTTCAATCGCTACAATTACCTCGAAGTTATTCTGGCCTGCTTTGATGATGACAGTCAGAAAATTCTTTGGAAAGAATAATGTCCAGCTGGATCTGGATCTATCCACCCGTGAAGGGGATGGGGCGGCAGTGGCGTCTTGAGCACCGGATTCCCATCTCGAGGGTCTGGGTTCAAATCCGGCTAGTGGTGGACGCTTTTCTGTGCCATGGGTCGTGTGTGTTTCTGTGGTGCCATGCCCATCAGGAGGAGGATAAAAAGTGTGTCCCCCTGTGAAGCCTTTCCCTATCACTAGGCTAATACCGACGCTTGGTTCCTCTCCATCCTTCCGCCATTCCCTTCGTGATCCTGCCCAGACTCTCTACCTGTCATTCACGGCGCAAAGGTTCTCAGTTTTCATTCGCCTTCCCTAATGCTAGTACTACTCTACTGATTTTTCCCTACGCTGGGTGGAAACAGCCTTTAATTTTAGTCTTTTTTTTGAGAAAAAAGTTATTGTTTTCTTACGCTCATTGCCAAATATATTTTACGTACAGTTAACTGTACAAGCAGCCCTGAGGACGTTCAAAAGTAGAATTTTGGATGCCTTTATTGTAGAATACAGGAAAAAACCACCTTGAAGAAACTTATTTAATGCTTTTTTGCATGATCGTGACTCGTGAGTTGTACGAATTAAAACGAATCCTTGAAAAATTACTTGTCACATTTAATAACTTGTTGTCACTTCTGACTTATCTGACTAGTGTGATTCCAGCTTCAAGATTTCCAAGATACAGACTCTCCAAATGCTGAATAATACGTGTTTGGAAATATTCTTTTATCCTTTCGTTTCTTCCGTTGTTTTTTGACAGTGTGCAACTTTTCCCCGATTTTATTTTTCCCTGATAGTCTATTCTGTTTTTGAGGGAAATAAATCCCAAAGTTTCTGAGCCAATTAATGATATGAGCTATTAACAGGTTCTTTCCATGAATTTCCCGTTGATGTTTTGTACTGTGAGGTTGCATCATTGAAAGGAGGCACTTATTGTTGAGGTCTCTTCAATGCATTTTAAGCTCTCAATTTCAATTTTTAGTAATTCTCAAAAATAGTTTGTAATACGTTTTTTATGTTAACCGTTAGAAGTAATAACTATTCTCTACAGCTACAGCATGATGAAATGACCTTTGACTGAGAGAAAAAATCCTGAGCTGTGAGCACAATTATGTGTCACCAGCTTTCCTGCTGATGTATTTAATCATGCCTGAAATGATCTTGCCTGTTTTTTATGAAAACAATATCCACTTATACTTGTTGAAGAGGTATTTGTCTTTATGTTTTCTCTTAAATTGAGCAATTGTCATTTTATTCGGTTCGATTAAGTTAATTTGTGTTACCAATGCCGTGAAATGCTTTCGTCTGACTGTGATTTATCTTTGATTTCAGGTACGCTTCATTGATCGCCGTCATAACTTTCTCTTTTCCCCGTGGTTCGCTGTTGGCGCTTAGGTGAGTTGATAGTATATTACCTATGCAGCCCCTAGGCCTCCCATGATGTCTTTTATAAATGCCATCCTCTTATAATCTTAATGACAAATCCCTCGTGTAATCGTTGGCCTTTGAGGGACCGTTAGTTGGATGTGGGATGCATCACAAGGGGAAGAATGAGAAAAATTAGTATCCGCCGGGAAAGGTTGAAAGTAGTTTTTCCTCATGATATATTTATATTTCACAATCGAACATAAACGAAAAATTTGAGAGCTTATGAATGATGTTTATTGGTCGAATGCAGTGGAAGCTTTTTATATTCTTTGTATTTGCTTTTGGGACAAAAAAGAGTTAATATACATCACGAGTGACGCAATCACTATTAAAATTCAAGGTCATATTTGTTTTATTTGACGGTATGTTAAAGGTAGACGGAATTTGACGACCTAAGTGATCAGCAATAGCTGTTTATATGTTTTGGCCGTGTATAGCAATAGAGTATAATAACAGACAGCTGCTTGTGGTCTGTTTTTTCCGATATTGAATCAGTCTTTTTATTTTTCAATTTTTAGAGGTAAATTCCGATTATGATTCTAAAAAATTAAAATATTTCCATTCGAAAACATTTACTGACAATGATTCTTTGTAAAGTATTGCCGTGATCGTTCACTATCTCATAATAGTATTAATGTTATGTGAATATTCTTTTTCTTTTTTCTGTTTCCTCTTTTACCATGTACTTTTGTTTTAACTCTATGATGAATGAGTGTATTTTCTCACGTGCGCAATCAATTTGGTCATTTATTATTTGTTTACTGCGCCCGACTTTCCTAAATGTTCTATTGAAACAAATCCGCTTTACTGACTTTTCCCTGGTGAGTTATTATCGACAAACTATTCTTTTACTCCCATCATTTTCGAGGAGGAAATGGTTTTCATGTTTGTGGTTATTTTATGGATATTTATGTGTGTCTTTTGATGAAACATTAAGTGTCTTTTTTATTATTATTCGTGTCTAATTGATAAACTTTCCCATTGCTTCCCCTTTTATGGAAGTGCTCCGTTTTCTTAACGTGTTCTATTGTTGATTTTATGATTTATTTATATCGGAAAGAGGTACTTATGATTCTAAAAGCTCCATCGTCATGTAACCTCTGTGGGAAGACCTTCATTTTTTATGTAGTTGAATTTCGCCATCATTGAGCTCGTTCTGATTTCCAACTGATGTTTCACCCGTTATCTCTGTAACTGTTTATTTTATCACTTCTTCATCCTTTTGTACATAAAAGACGTGGTTCTTCGATTTGCCCAGTAAAGCAGTCGATGTATATACGCCAAAGCACTTCATGGCTTGTCATCTCTGAGAACTCCTTAATATTGGTCTAATATTCATTTCATTCCATTTTCATAATGATATCGATTTATCGAACTGTTAAAATATTGATATCTCATCAAGTGGGCAATATCTTAAAATCTAGGGAACTTGAGCTCTACTTAATGTAACAAGTTTTATAAAAACCTCCAATGGCCGTAATAAATTGGCACCACTCGTCTAAAGTAAACAGCAATTGCTGTGTTGGTTTGCGGAAAAAAAGAGCAATTCCACTGCAGTGACCAACCACCTCTCAACCAGAAAACCCTTCTGTTATGGTTTACGGGAATGTTACTTCCTCGCCAGTGACACGACCACAGACACACTCTCAACCCAAATTGGGAATCTTGACTAGGGCTAATGGGACACCCTTAAGGATGCCTGGATAATGACCACTATGTGTGATGCAATGCGCTGTATATTGCTAGTATATGACCCTGCTTCTTTTTATTAAGATTACCAGAGGGTCAGCGCCAACAATATCTGTTTCCCTCTCAATTTGTTTGTCTTTAATTCAGTTCTGCGGAAAGAATCATTGCGTGCACTACAGCTATAGATCTGTTTGCAAATTTCAGTTTGTGTACGCCCAGTCCTTCCAATCCTCGTATTCAGTGTATTTCAAAAGGTTTTGGCTTGTTTAGTTAACTTGTTTTAATTAAATTTTAGTAACAAGGCCCTTTACACGACTTGGGGAATAATACATTAGTTGGAAGGAACTCATAGAAAGAAGGCATTTGGTATTGATTTATAGTATCCTACGAAATAGACATTTTCCTAGTGAATGTGGCATGGAACATTGTGACGAATTTGTGTATTGCTATTTAGTATTATCTATTGGGTTAAATATTTGTATTTGCATTCTCTTACTTCTCTAATAACCATTATGTAGGTGGAAGGAGAAAGCACTATTCAGCAGCATCTGAAAAAGTTTTACTTTTGTGGCCACATCTTTTGACGTAGAGTCAAATCTTTTAATTTTGTAAAATTAAGCCCTCAAGTAAGAAAATGTGTCTGTAAGCAAGAGTTGCTTTATTAACTTCTCCACATAATTGTTTTTACGTTCGTGACAGAATGATTGAAGGAAGAATTACACGGGTTGTCAAAACTTTTCCAAGGAGAAGCGATGTAAGTGGTGGTAGGCAATTTTTTTAAGTACTTTATTTAATATGTAAGGTTACATTACACCGTATTACCTAATACGCATTAGAAACTCAGCAGGATCCGTGTCATAGATTAGAGCGAACCCACATCTTTAGGTTGACAGCCAGGCTGGTGCATTATCAACCTGGCTACCGCGTCCAGCGATTGTCATGAAAGTTAACATATTTTTAAACACGGGGAGTTACCTATTGAGGTTTTCACCTGATTTAATACACTTATACATTTATCGTCGTCAAAAGCGTTATTATTAATTTTCATGAAGAAAGGTGTATTTATTATCCGCTCATGAAATCTTACGGTGTGCGTGCTTGAGTAAGAAAGGCTTCTTCTGGCGTGTGGTGTACTGTCGCGACCATCGTGACCCTTATAACAAAAAATTGAGACCGCTCGCCGAAAAGGGTGTGAGGTCTCCCAGACCGCGTCCTCATTTCGACGAAACCGAAAGTTTCGGTGGACCCTTGTTGAATTAAAAAAAGGTTGTGGAATCCTTTTATTTTTTCGCTTTTATCCTCGTTTTTTCCTTCATGAGGAGCGGGTTTCGGGGGTAACAGGTAACACCGCGTCCTATTTCGAGAGGTAGGTAGAGTCTCCACCGAAGCGTGTGTGATCGGCGGAAGGGTAAAAGGTTAATTAATCGCGTAAAAAACTTCATTACACGAGGAAAAAAAAACGTTAACATGGTCATGTTATAGTCGGAAAAGCATTTTCCTTAACGATGCTCGTTGTGGTATATCCTTCTCTCTTCAATCCTAAAATCAATTTGTTTAAATTATTTTAGTATTTAATACTTAAATTATTTTAAATTATATGTTTTCTGGACCTCTTATATTTTATGGTGTAAATATCAGCAGAATTAGGTCAAATAAAAAAATATATTTTCAAGGTAAATATATTTTTATAAATAAGGTCATATATTTAAACAATTTTGTAATCAAAAAAGGATTGTAGAAAACATTTTTCATTATGTATCATTTCATTATAGCCTTGAGGATAGATAAATAAATATATTCGAAACGTTGGCAGAAGTTTCATTTTTTTATTTGATCTAATACTCCTGATATTTACACCATTAAATTATTTTGTATTGTAAGAATGTAAAATACCCATAGACACGACTTTCGGGATATAATATGCTCTAAAAATAGTTATGCCCACTTATAAACAACCATCAGGTAAGAAATCATGTCTCTAAGGAAAGGTTAATTTATGGCGTTCTCCATGTTATTATACCCAAGTTTTATAGATCATGGGTAAATGATGGTTCACATTACGTTTATGTCTAAGCTGGCCAATTAAAAAATTGTGAAGTTATTATTGGGAATTGTTTATTATATTGTTTATTTAATATTATTGTAATTGGGAATTATTGTGGTATTAAGTTGCGGTGGACGGTAAGGAATACAAACGAGGAAGTTTTTATGTGGTGGGTGAGGATAAGAAATTATTTGAGAAGTTCAGGATAAAGGCAGAGTAGGTGGCTTGAAGACGTTATTATGGGCGAAGGGATACTTAAGGCCGTGATAGAGGGGTGGGTGTTGGGAAAGCCGGGAAGGGGAAGAAAGAGAACAGGTTTTATGGACGGAATGAAGAAGAGTAGGGCGAATGCTGAGATGAAGAAAGAATATTATTGGTAGACAGGTCCCTACACATGTAAAAATTTTGAGGATTTTTACTCGCTTCCATTTCACATTACCTTAACCGGAAGATCATGTTAATGATAATAATAATAAATAATATAAGGGCTCGCTGCTAAGTAGCATCAAGTGCATTCCGTCCTGCGTGGCACAGGCGAAATTACTTGTTTCACGCATGCAGAAGGCCTTTATCCTGGGGTCACTCCGTCTGCTGCGTGCGCATGACCCCAACGCAGCTTAGCCACCTATCCAATGATTGTCGGACGTGGCTGCTAAAACTGCCCAACACCTCCCGAGTCTCCGGCCATTATGGCGGAAATGAAAAACATGATGCTTGCCGGGGACTCGGAGGGGAATGTTTCAAAAGTAGCATTATAGTAATAATAATATGCAATGTTTTGAAGAATAGTTTGAAAACTATTTTACGGCAGCGGAAATAAAAAAGGTTTCGGAATCATTTTTTTTTTAAATCTGCGCGAAGAGCGTTTTTCGGTGGTAACTTCGTGTCCTATTTCGGAAGGTTGGCAGGGTTCCGGACGAAGCGTGGGAGATCGGTTTTCGGGCGGTGGAAGGGATGAAAGTGACGCGCAAAAATCTTAATACGAAACCACCACTACCTCAAGCGACGACGTCTGTGGTGGTGTGTTTGTGTGTGATGGGGAGACCCCTTTTTTCTCGAAGTGGCTCAAGAGCAGTGGGTCAGCTCTCTGGAAAAGGAGGTCGCCTGGGGATCCACTCTCCCTCTCGCAACGAGAACGGCGTGTGTGTATGTGTTTGTGCCGAGGAAGGGAGGGAGGAGAGGCTGGTTGGTGTGTTTGCTAGTAGGGGGAGGTGGAAAATGAAGAAGGAAGGGAGTGGGCGAAAATGAGAGGGAAACGGCGGTGGAGCACGCAAAATGGTATTTCTGAGGTGCGGCATTTTTCCTGTCACGGCTACCTACTCCTTGTGTATGAGTAGTAGCATATGGCGTTCCTCAATTAGTTCGCAGTATGGCATCTTATGGAGATTCGTTTCCTGTGTAAATCTCAATAATGTCGGAGGTGCAATATTGCCAATATCAGAAAGAAAATTAACATTGTGCTGTGCAGTGTACTAACTGCACATCAAGGAGTCAACCAATATGCGAATATAATTTCTTGAAGTTACTTATTTAAATTTAGCGTCTTGTTGGAATTACTTAACCACGTGGCCTAGAAGTGAGCGAATTGAGCGTAAGTTTGGCTACAGCGTTTTCCTTAAAGTCCGCAGTGTCAACTAAATGTAGAATGCTTTATAGCGTGTGACTTGGGCTCTTAGGTGATCCCACGGCTAAGATTATACTGCACCGTCTAACTTATATTATCCTGACACTGATATATCATCCCCACTTTCGGCTGAATTCTTAACCGCCATCTTCGGGTTGCCAAGTCGGCGCGTTATCTATGCGGAGTGTAGTTTTGTATTATCGAATCTGAATCGAAAAATATGTAGATTTGGTTGCTAATGGGTCGTAATCCGAAAAATCGGGCGGAAACATTGGAAAATTTATCGGCAGAGAGTTACAAAATAGAACGGTTCAGACATTCCGCTGTACGGTGATATAGATCTCGATGTTCACCCTATAGACGATCGGTGCGAAGGTTTCAAAATTACTCTCCTGGCAACCACGGTTGACTCTTTTAGTATTTGACCACTGTAGTATTTTCTTAGGACCGAGTGATCGAAGTATAACTTCCCTTTTGGTGAGATAGGTCCTTTTCGGGGTGGGCACATTCAAAACAGTTTTATTATCGGTTATAGCCCTGTTAAGTCGACTCTGTCTCCATGCAGCCATATCCTTGCATATTCTTTTGCTTCAGTTATACTCCTGCATTGCTTCCTACACGCCCTCCTGTTCTTTAGACTTCTAATATTTCTTCCCAAAACTGTTTTTTATGACTATAGTATCTTCCACGACATTCGCCAATGACTTTTTCGGTCTAACACTTCATATCATATCATTCACTCTGTAATGAATCTGATTTTTTACCTAAGATCTTAATTTATAAAAAAGGGGAACATTCATGCCCAAAGCAGGATCGAACCCACGACTTCAGGGTTTCCAGGACGTTACGTTACCAGCATGGCTACGGAGTCTTTTGGCCGAATGGCATGATTTTTCTTCGATTGCTAAGATTATGGCACCACCTAGCATTGGAAGTCAATCCCAATATGAACAACATATCCACATCTGAGGAGGGAATAGAACCCACCACATTTGTTATTGTTGTCAAACCGGCTACCACAGTTTCAGGACCGAGGAATAGATACCGTCTCTCATATGTTGATAGATTATAGTGATAATAAATAGCGTATATAAATAAGATAATAATAGTAAAAATATTAAATGAAAATAGCGAACGACAATGAATCCATCTAAAGAAATTATCGCTTCCTAGAAGTACACTATTCGTACCCCACTCGGGAGAAGTTGTTAATCAGTTTTTTAGGAGATAGAAATTAGTGTGCAGAATCTGTCCAAAGCGGGATTTTCTGCTCTTTTCAGGAAATATGGTGAAGGAACTCTTATTATGTTCTAAGGACGATCGAGTCGGTTACCCCACAGCGGTCATTTTCGTAAGGGGTACCTATGTCCCCGACTAATTTGATGTGTCATTGCTGATGTAATTATTTGTTTTCGAGGAATAAATTCTTTATTAAATTTTTTATCAATTCTTTCTTAGATTGTGTTGCTTTATGAGTAGTTGTTGGTAAAAGTATGAGATAGGTATAAGTATTTTAGAAATGAGAGATCATTGGCACAAAAATATGTATAAGAACAAGTAAGATGTTTCTTTGCGCGCTTATCCCACTACGGAAATTCATTTCTTTATTGCTGCCTCAACTCGGTTCATTTAACGTGCGCCTTTCTCATGGGGTCCGTGTTAAATTAAATCCATCTTGCGTAGACGTCGTGTTTCAAGAATGATCTACGCTGTTAATAACCTACTAACCGCCAAGTTTTCCTTTCTTTCCATAATGGAAGAAAGAGTTGTCGAAGGAGGTGCCGAGAGAAAAAAGGCACATTGCCTGCAGTTACGGAAGAATAATGGTTACTTGACTGCCGTGGTTAAAATTGGCTGTTACTGAAATATGATCGCCGTTCTACTTTATGCATTGGATGGGGACGCGAGAAGGTGGGCAGGTAGGTAACGTGAGACGAAGGGGAGTCTTTGGAGAGGAGGAGGTTAAATGAAAGGGAAAGTGGAAAGGTGGGAGTGGCAGAATTTTCTCGAGAATGCGATTTTTTTCCCTCTCCTTCTTCGAAAGACAGAAAGGGAGACGCCAGGTATCGACCGTTATAGGTGAGACTGCTTATGGACATCGCTTCGCAGTTAATGTGAGTGCGGTGGTGATTTAGGGCGAAGGAGGTTATTTTATGCTCGTTTCAGGGATGCGAGGAATTTGGTATTTGGGTTAAAGCGACGGGTAATATGACGGGGGGATTGCGGTCAATTGTGTTTGTTTGCGTCGCTTGGAGTCTTCTCAAGAATCGGGCCTCGAAGAGCCGAGAGTTGTCGGGGTATTTGGCGGGAGAACTGTTTATGGGGCCCAGTTTAATTCCTTATGTCTCAGAGAGAGATTTGTGAAAGCTAAATGGATTTAGTAAGATCGGAAATGGGTCCATCAATTGTAACATAGGTCCTGAACAATTAATCTTATTACTTTTTTAAGGGATCGGTTTGGTTTTATAATAAAAGACCAATAGATCCGGTTCAAAGCTTGGAGGTGGTGGTGATTATTCTCTTGAATCACGTGTTCATACTTGAGTGTCATGTGGAGAGCGATTCAATTACAGTGATTCTTCCTCCAGATGGGACGTATACCTATGGGCCACTTTTCCGTGTCTCTCTCCATTCAATCTCCAGTTCCCAAATACTCCTACCCTTGCTAACCTTCCAATCTATCCTTAATAAAACAAATGACCTCAGCTGGTGGCTGCCGCCTCTAAAAACCACAGCAGTATTTTTCCTGCAGTGAGCGATGTTCGAACAGTGTCTTCTACTCACAAGGAGACACCGCGTGACTTATGTTCGGGGTCCAAACGAGGCAATTATTTTCTGAAACTATAGAGAGAATGCGGGAAAAGAGTTACGCTTTTCTTCCACATAGGCCCGGGTTCGAGAGATAAACGCTATTAAAGAATCTTCCTCGGTATAAGTCCTTTTAAGTTTACGCATCTCAACTGAGCTCGTAGCTCAGTGGGTTGAGGCGCTGAGTCGTTTATCCTCATACGTTGGCTGGGGTTCATTCCCAGGTTGCGGCATTATTTTTTCTTCCGAATATTTTACGGAATTACTGTAAATTGCACACTCCCATACATTTACGGCAGTAGCAACACATTTTTTTAAATTTTCAGCCTATTTGCTGGATTTTCAATCAATCCCCTTGGGAGACTTTCGAAGCTAATTTAGGGATTCTTGTTTGGCCGAAAAGAGGCTACACATGCTGACAGACCTAATATGTTTAGATTTTGAAAATACAAGGATACTTTCGTGAATAGTATGGGATTCGATTGGTCGAGGGTCTTTCTCAAGCCCGTAAACAATAAACGGATTATTACCTTTTAATTAGCAACGATGTACCCACTTAAAATTTCCCAGGAGCTGCGCTCGAGTAATGACATTTGTCATCCGAAAGTATGCAATTCCACGCCATGAATGAAAAGTTAAATTCCTTTAATTGAAATAAAGATGAGGTGGGAAAAGAAATAGTGTTATCATTACGTGATATTTTTTGTGCTAGAATATCTTCCTCTCCCCCACGATACAGGCTTCGCTTCAATATAATATTTTGCTCCGCAAAAAGTTCACCAAATTTTTTTACATAACCTCGGAAACAGTTACCATCTCTTTTTTTACCTATATCATGTTCACTATTGAACAAGAGATAGATATACAGAATCCCTAAATTAGCTTCAAAAGTCTCCCAAGGGGATTGATTGAAAATCCACCACATAGGCTGAAAATTTAAAAAAAAATGTGTTGCTATTGCCGTAAATGTATGGGAGTGTACAATTTACAGTACTTCCGTAAAATATTCGAAAGAAAAAATAATGCCGCAACCTCGAATCGCACCCCAGCCACCGTATGAGGATAACCGACTTCGCGCCTCAACCCACTGGGCTGTGAGCTCTGTTGAGAGATGCGTGAACTTTAAAGGATTTATACGGAGGAAGATACTATAATAGAGTTTCTTTCTCGAACCCGGGCCTATGTGGAAGAAAAGCGTAACTCTTTTCCCGCATTCTCTCTATAGTTTCAGAAAATAATTGCCTCGTTTGGATCCCGATAATAAGTCACGCGATGTCTCCTTGTCAGTGTTACTTATTTTATTCGTTTTTCACCTATCCAGATAATGCAATAGTTATCCTTTCACGGTTACCGTCTCGGTAAAGACGTGCATATCTCATAGCGAACAATTATCATCCTGAACGAAACCAATTGGATTTCTTCTAGCTTATCTAAAGTGATTAATGAAGTGTGATATCGTTTCGCCGTCCAAATTAGGTGTAGAAGAGTAGGTAGCCCATAGTTGTACAGGACATAATGCAGGTCGCTCATTTCTTCGCATTTTTATTTCTTTATAGAATGAGTATAGATAGCATGGGCTTGAGTGCTGTTGAATGTCCACCCTTGAATGAGAGACCGTCGCAGCATTATTCTTTCATCGTGAGATACAAACTCTTACCATGGAACTTTTTGGTATGCTCTCCGTACACCGATATCCCATCCGTGTTTGTAGAAGCATTTATTTATCGCGGGAAGTTCTTTCTCTTTGTCTTCTCCCGCATTCGTGCCTTCCTTCTGTTTCACGTATGAAATTTATATTGTTATATTCCACTGTGAATCCAATAGATTCCTAAGATACATATGTTTGACCTGTTTCCCGAATGGGGTTAACTGTTGTGCTCGCCGCTTCTAACTCGTTCATTTAACGCACCCCATCGGATGCATTTATACCTCCAACGGCCTTAGCATTTGGCCACGCGATCAACAGGCGAGTGAGTAAGGATATCCCCGTTCGGAATCCTTGAGCTAGTTCTCGTCGCTCGACAGCCTAAGCCGGGATTAGACACGCGGTGCTTATGATATCTAGGAGAGGGAACGGAGGACAAAGCAGTGCGTCGCGTACCGCGGGTTTGTGAGATGGATTTGGCTCGCTTGAAACACAGCGTCTTTCATATACTTATGTGCCGGATTTCTCTTGATTGTTTTGCTTTTGTGGTAAAAGGTGGATCAAATTTATTTGTTGTCACATTTTGGTTCTTAATATTCTTTCGTTTTTCTACCATTAGACGTGATGAAGAACTTATTAACCCACTCATTATTTCTTCGTCTTAATTATATTTCCTGCTCAAATTCATTTGTCTATTCCTGAATATCTGGTGACTGGCGTTGACTCTTTCGGGAATATTTAGCCTTGTATTCTTTTTTAAGGACAGTCTGTCAGACTGTCATGTCTCCTCAGCCAACGCCTATGGGTGATAGCGTGTAGACGCTCTATTGAATATTCAAGGACGCCGTATATCTTGGAGAAGAGCAGCAAAGGCTCGTGAGTAGTCAAATTGGGAGATTTTCTCTTTATCATCATGCGATCTTAGGTCCATTTAGAGAAATTTCGCCGAATAATGAAAATGACCGTTTATCTCTGCATTCAATTTGTAAAACTCATTCGAACCTTGATGCGAAACTTGAAATTCAGACTTTTTCAAACTTAAAATGCGCTGGGCAACGTTGTTGAATTTCTTAAATGCTCTCTAAAGAATCTCTATTTGATTGTTAATAATTCTCTCAACTACCCCGGATCCCTCTCCATTCGCATGGTCTTTTTAAGTTTCAATATTTTGAATTACACTCACACTCTGATTTGAAGATTATTATTGTTGTTGAGGTTTGCAGCATTTCGTGATGACTATGCCCACCTAATCGTGGCTTGGATAAAAAATAACGCCCTAGTATGGGTTACGTTGGTTCTTACTGGTATTGGGAACGTTTGACGATCTTTTTTCGGTACTACGAACACCCCACGTTGCCAAGAGGTACTTGTGTGTTCACCTCCTGCATTTTTCTCCCTATTTCTTAATGGTTATTCTGTGTTATACTACTGGTAAATTAGGCAATGAAGATAATGTTCCCATTTCTTTTCTCCATATGTTGTACGAGTCGTATTTAAAGTTTGTGTTTTGAACTGAGGTTTAGCTTAAGTGAAAGATGAGCTTATGTTGAGAGCTCTGTCCTTGAGAGGAGTACGCAGAGTTTGTGGTTCTAGCTACGTAAACGCTATAAACTTACATCTATAACGGAGAAATGCATGAAATGCCATCAAATTGTGACGTAAATTTTGTAATTAATACGTGGCAAATTAATTTAATCAGTTTCAGATGCTAAATATATGCTAATATTATTGTTAATGCGTGCATAAAATATTAATATCCTCAGTTTCAGATGCTAAATTAATTCATACTAATCTTACAAGTGAGTTGTCACCTTCTGCCTGATCTGTACCCGTGTCACCATTGCGATAGAAATATCGTCTATCACGTTTTATGTCCTTCGTGCTCGCTTTACCATAAAGGAACACGGAAACTTCCATATTTTTTCGCACCCCTTCCAGTATCAAATTATGGGGTCGTATTCCACTGTATCTAATAGAATCATGGCATTTTGATTTCGAAGAGCAGCGTAAGCTTTTTCCTTGGACGCATCTTTCGTTGAAAAGGAAACGACATTCTTTTCTTCTACCGTCAGCCTTTCAGAAAACAGAGCAATCATCATTTGGGGGGGTTTGAATAGGCCTAAATGGGAGACGTGAACAGCGAATAAGTGGACGCTGGGGTGAACCGAAATATTCCATATTTTCTCATTTTTTCTGTATGTGCTGACGTATGATCAATTGGACGTATAAATAACTAATTACGCCCGCATTTTTCGTACTTCACTTCTGTAATGTCGTCTTCATTAGGTCTCATCACTGACCATCGAACCAGGGGTTTTTATTTTTTTGGGACATCGTTCCCTTTTCCATTTAATCGGCTGCGTGGACAATGCTGTTGACTCTCGCCTCAAATGAAGGCGTATTTTTCCTTTCCCTAATCACAATTACCTATGCCCCCCCGCCCTCCTTCTCGTGATATTTTTGTGTAGAGGAAATTACTTCAGTATGTGGGAGTTTTCCACTTATATTTTTTATATTAAGTATACACATTTTGATACGCATCAAAGTTACAATGTCTACATCATGTAAATGCTCTGATTGCTTGTACCTGATGACGACTACAGTGTGTCTGTACCTGACGATGGCATTTAAATTGAAATCCGTTGTAAATAAAAGTTTTCGTGGAATATTACCATAGAGCCCAGTACTTTATAGAGAAAAGATTCCACTACGCCTGAATTATTTTTTGTGCATACCCTCCTTAGACACCTACCTACCATTCTACGTTTTCCACCTTTCCATTTACCTATTCGTTATCCTGGCTGTCCAATGCTCTTGTTGGTTGGTTTATTATTTGGGAAAGCGACTGGCAACTGAGGTCATTTAATTCCGGATGGGAGGTTTGGTTGGTACACGTTGAGGAATGGAGGATGGTTGGAGAGAAAGCCGACGAAGGTATTTGCCTATTCTCAAGCAAGAGCGCCTCTGGAATCACATATTAACGTCCCATACGGCGAGCGGAGTACTTCAGTTTGAAGTGTTCTCCTCAAAACACCCAAGTGGGGATCGGGATTCCTCTGAAAAACTACTGCCAGAAAGGATGCTCGGCACTGAAAAACTAATGCCAGGAATTGAACCAGTGCCATGGGGATGGGAAGCATGTACTCTAGCCGTGACACAAACCCAATCCCTCACAATACCCTTTCCCATTTCCTCTCTAACTCTGTATTTCGTCTTCCTCTCTCCTCCCATTCTCCACCGCTAACGGGGTTCGACACTGGGCCTTCGGAATGGGAAAACACCTCACTAACCTTCGAAATTACCTTTCCCCGTTCCTCTATCATTCTTCTCATCTCTCCTCTTCTACTCTCCTCTCCTTCTCCATCACTGCCGGGATCCGGACCCTGGAGAGGTTAATCCAGTATTCTAGCCGCCACACCAACCTGATCTCTCACAATAATCTTACCCTCCGTTATTCCCCTACACCTCTCTTCTCCTCTCTTCTCTCCCCCCTGCTTCTTCTGCTGGGAGTCCTTCAAGGAGTGTGCCCGGGCTGTGGCAAATGGCGCTGCACCCCCTTCCACCCACCCACCACCACCTTCTAGCGTCGCGTCGTCCTTGGCCCCTCTCTCGTCAGTGGGCCATGGGCGAGATCGCGCCTCGCCAACGGAGACTTATTCGCCGGGCTGGATGGTCTACACCCATCTCCTCCCTCCCCCTCCTCTCTTCCTCCGTCTCCTTTGTCTTCTTGTCTCCGCCTATCTCCCACCCCCCCTATGGCCCCTCACATCTTGTCAATTCGCTTCCCATCAACTACCTCTCTCGTCGATGCCACCATTTTTCAAAGAATAGACCGAATTTCAATGTTTATAGGAAATAGCGAGAAGATATAACAAATTTCCAATCAATACGCCAAAGAGAGTGAGAGTCTCCGTGAAAAATTCATTGGACTTGACCGGAATTCAAAGCTGGATCTCTAAGTTGCCGTCAGGTGTGTTGGCCAGCTACGCCACCAAGCCTTCTAAATTCTAGGCGAATGTCAGCTAGGGTTTATTCGCAAGATTTTCTCGTCCCCAGTCCACATTGTAGCACAGGAGACGTAGTTGTGCATGATTTGTCACTTTCGCGAAGGATAAACCCAACATTATCGCTTCAGAATGACTAACTTCTGAAAATTTTCCAATCGTTGCGCTTACACAAATGATGTGGTACGCAATCACGCGCACGGGGTCAAAGATTACCAAAGAGGGTGGAATATCATGTGACTTTTCCGGGATTTGAATCCGGATATCCCTGTGTTTTTAAGCCAGTTACACCACCTTAATGCAAGGAGAAGGAGATAAAATGCTACAATTCAACCATTTGTGAATTATGTGCCATATAAGCCAACCCATTCACGAACTAGCAACACAAATATTATTGAAATGAACAATCGAAGAGAAATGGCTCTCGAATTCTGTGAAATGGTTTAAAAGCCTTTCCCCATAAGATATTAGATCATTAATTTGAGGCGTAAAAATAAGACGAAACTCTTCGTAGAAAGTTATTTTGCTCCTGCACTATACTTCATAGCGAATTGCCTCGGGTTTTATTAAAACACGAGTATTTGCTGTTTGGCACTGTTTCTATTCTTTCACGGAGGAGCTTCATCTTTAAGGGAGTGGAAAGAAAATGCATCACAATAACTACTCCACTACTCTGTTCTGTCACCCGCTCTTCATGACAGCGGCATCAAGTCCTGCACCGAATGGTAACTTTACTCGTAATAAATAAATCATGAGGAGTGCAGTGCTCTATTTTCTTTTCACTCCCTTCAGCATGAAAAGTTCCATTGGACTGGGGCGAAAAAGCTCCTAAAGATGCTCACAGCGACGGTGGGGAATCCTCAAACCCTAAAAATGCTGAAAACGAAGTCAAAGCTGGAAGTCTTAATTATTAAAACCTGAAAGATTTTCATCGGTATCAAAACGTCGTTGCGTAAGTCTGCACTGTTCAGTAATCATGTATTTTACTTCTAAAAATCTCTTTCCGTGTTGGCGTAAATTAACATCTTAATAATCCTTTGTCCACGTTGAGGTTAAATATAATGATAGAACTCTTTATTAGCGAATACATATTTCCAAGAGAGTCAGTGACGTTTTTGGAATTATTTTAACATTCCAAATTGGCAATTTTTAATTTGAACAAGTTGAAAGGAAATGGAAAATAATCGGACATTACTATAAAAACTCCGCTAGTATCACATTTAGTGTTACTTTCTTTATTACCTCTTCAATCGATTCTATTATCGAATGCTGTCTGGATTACTTTCTTCAACGTTTCCAATTCCAAACTTCCCAATGCTTCCATAAAGTGGTAGTTTCAGGCGTTACTTGGTGGAACTTATTCATTTTATAAATGAAAAACTTAAACTTTGTGGAACCACAAAGTTTAAGCTTCCATAAAGTGTAAGTATCCTATTTATTGCATTTCTCTATTTAAAGTTTTTAACGGGTTAAATTACTTGTTTTACTGTTTTTCTCAGCTTACTTGAGGCTGTATGATTACTGGATATTCTCAGTTTGCCCTTTTTTCTATTATCGTTATACCTCTGCAATTTGGATTAAAGTGGGTGTATGCTTTGCTTAGCTATTTTTTACATATTTATTATTGCTGGATTTGCCGCCCGTCGTGAGATGAGATAGTGATTCAAACGGTGTGTCTTTCGATGTGAAACACAGCGATAGCAGAAAGTATGATCTCCTTTTGCGCTGCCATGTAATGGGTGCTCGGTAGCTCATCGTTTCTTTTATGGAACTCAAAGCTTTTTCAATGTGAAACACAGCTGACAACTGTTATCTCTCTCTCATGGTATACGATGAGCTCACTGCTGAAAAAGTATAGGTATGTGCTTTTTATCCAAGCATGGCATGAACTTCTGTTTTTTTGCCTCAGATAGGCGTCTTATTCCCACATTCTCACTCGCCTCACGAGTTCTGCTCACGAGTGATCGTCGCATCTTTGACCACCTGCTGCTCAAGTAAAGCTATCGAACTTCAGAACAAGTGGGTGATTAACTTCAATGCGCGCTTGGAAAAATATCCCGAGCTCTAAGGAAAAAAAGCTGATTGTTCCCTCATTTTACTTGTTTTTTTCATTTATTTCCAATACATGTTTGCATTGGATTAAGCTGAAGATATTTTAAGAGAGCTTTGGAAACGCTTGAAATGGAATAAATAATGGAAGAAAGGTCGTTGTCGTTCAAGTCGTTGAAATTTACCATGTTCAGCCTGAAGCTGGTTGGTGGGACGATGTATTATACTTATAAACATAGAGGTGAATTGAAAACAATGATGATTTCTTTATAGTGAGGGAATCCATCTACGGCTCTTCAGTTATCATTTTAAGTAGATTTCGACTGCTGTAATTTTGTACGAATTATTTCCAGACTGATATATCAAGTATTATGGTGGAAAATCTCGGTCAAGTTCGTTAATGGGCAAAATCGCACCAAAGGGGAAATTGGGGAGGTTTTTTTGAAAAACGGAAAAATCACTATAACTCCCTCGGTATAAATTATATTTCATTCGTTTAAATTTATTATACTTCCTGAGACTTAAAAAATACGAATTATACCTGTACCTCTAGGCCGTGCCTAAAGGTATTTTTTGTAGGACGATTTTAAAATCAGGAAGCAATAGACCTATACGCAGATTTGAAATCCTTTTGTAGAATAGATGTTTCCACGCAGTGAAGCTTTTCCACGATATCTTGACCGTCTCTGTAATACCGGGGAAAAATAGTATAGAAGTCGTTTTTCTTCAAAAACGTTTCTATGTGGGAAACTTGGCAAATGTTTTAACGCTATAGTAACATGAAACATTCAGTGAAACAGTTTTTAAAGATGCAAAACATATTTTTTGGGTTGATATTGAAAATATGCAATTTGCTAATGTTAGCAGCTGATGAATTGTTTAAGAGAGTTATAGAAAGGCAATGATGTCCAAATCTCTGCCTTGAGAACTAAAATAAATTATTGGAATATAACCAGAATTTAATATAAATGTAATCTTATATTCAATGCTAAGCTTAACAACTAAGTTAGTTGTCTGCCTAGATTTGGGTGGTTCTGAAAAGTTGTGTTTCATACAAGAGGCGGTAGTATTTGGAGGACATTTAGCTATGGAGAAGGATAGAGATTGCTTGTCGAAGAGAGTTATGAATGAGAGAAATGATAGACGTGCTGTAGTATTCTAGGGGTGATGGTAAATGAATTTTGTAGGCATGCAATGTTACATGATTTGATAGAAGATAAAATTGGATTTGTGGTGCGGAGTGGGAAAGATGAAGTTTTTATAAAACCGAAATTTTGAGAAAGCAGTTAAAAATGGTCTTGATTGAAAGTTCGATAGAAAGATTAGAGAAAATTCTATGTAAAGTGTAAAAATTTTGAGTAATTGCTTTCAAAGGCCATTCCAAACTTATCATTACCCTTCAGGCAAACTATATTATCTGTCATACTTTAACTCTCTTGTCTCGATGTAATAAACAATTTGTGTCCTTATTTATTTCACTCAAATGGCTAGAGTATAGCATGGAACGCCGCGAACGGTCTTCCGTGTTGCCTTCCGCATATCTCAGGAATTTAATCCAGATGCTGCAGGCAGTGATGCGGAACATCCCGGTATGCTCCGAGACTACTTACTCCTCACTGTGGTGAATTTGATGCGGAGACTGATATTTTTGTCTTGGACTAAACATATCGTCACAGTGAGGCTTCCAAAACAGGATATGTCTCGTATTGTCAGATATGAAAATGAGAAGCAAACATTCTATGAATTTACATGAAGGTAAATTCAGATCTTCCTCTTAATTCACCTTCCCATCCATTAAGCACTTAGTACTTTCTTAGCCATGTATGATTTCTCCTGGTGTGTTCTATTCATTGCATTTTTGTTCCTGAAAGATTTCTTGCATCTCCGCCCTCAGCTCCAACTATATTTTAACGAATCACCTTTTGAATTAACGAGAAGGTAGTAAACTGGATTAGATACTTGTTTTTCGAACGTGGACAATGTGTAATTATGGATGATAGGGAATCGGAAAATATAGTATGTGGTAGGTCAGGGGTGCCGCGTGAGAGGCATGGTCTCATTTGTTCTTGATATAGAGTAATGACATAAGCGCTTGCGTCCTAAGGAAAGTTAGATTATTTGTCAATGAAAATTGTAAGGGAAATAACTCTTACAGGATATAAAGTTTTATTCAGATAATTTGGACATTTTGAAATAGTATAAAGGATGGGGCTATGTATAGATAAATTGTAATAAATGCTTAGTAGTAAAATTATGGAGTAAAGGTAGTAGCGAGGAAGAGACTGAGACTGATAGGTATCAGACAGAGATTTTTCAGGGGAGTCCCTATCTCTACTCAAGTGCCATGCGGAGAACACTTAAAGTGTAGAACTCCCAATCGAAAAATGTGATCCCGTTGGCGCCTTTCGTCAAGAGTTGGTTGATTCCCACGCCGGATTTCTGTTCAACCTTCATCCATTCCCCAAAACCTTCATCCATTCCTTCCTAACCAATCTACCCATCTATCCTTAATGGCGCAAATGAGTTCTGTTCTCTGCTGAAAATAACCTAACATCCTTTGCGACCAAAGACGTAGATATTCCATATCGTGACTGAAGTGCATCACTACGCAAGTTGATAGAAGCAAAACACTTACAGATTTCCTTTAATAAAATATTTAATTGGACGTTACTACATTATCTTAAAGTGTACTTGAAGATGATGCAGTAACATCGAAACTAGGCGGAAATCGTTTGTATCGTAAAATCCATTCATCCCCAAAAAAATAATTCTTCATCTGTACTTATTCCCATATAATCTTTCCCTCTCTAACCTATATCCACCTATCCCTAATGGCACAAATTGTGTTCAGTGGTCGGTCCCCTCCCCAAGTAACCAACCAATTGATTTCCCCCCTTTTACCACTGACATTCCGCCTTGGTTTCGAAATGAGATAGTGATTTTGTTTAAACGAAGTGCGTCGTTTTGGTTTTCCCAACGCTCGCCGACTGCTTTTTCCTATTTATAGTTATTTGGGAACTCTTTTTGGCACTCTGTCGCCTCCCACGCTCTCCTGCCTTTTAACGCCGTTTCTCTGCGATCACAATGGAGTGTACTATTTTCCTCGTTCCCCACTCTGCCTCCGAGCGAAGGATAGGCAGTGGGAGACAATATTTTTCCCGCGGCTCTCCAAGGTCATCGATTGACTACCTGTCTCCCACAATACACTCTTCTCTTTCCTTCGCTAACAGCATTTAATAGCGTCCCTTCTTTTTTTTCAAACCTCGAAAATACTGCGTGAATTGTTTCAGCGTGTGTAAATGTTCCTCGTTTTTTTCATCTTTTACTTGCAATTCCACGTAGTTTGTTTTTCATCTAATTAACTATAAAATCTGGTCATCCTCGGCGAAAATGTTAATCGATTATTCCTAGACTTAATTACTACATCGCTTGATGATACCACTGTTCTTTCTTTTTACGTATTTTCAACTATTTTGAATGTAATTCCCGAGTTTTGGGTATGATGATGGTTGCCCTTAATGATGGTATCCTGATTCTCTTAATAGTTGGAGCATAAGCGAAATTAATAGGCTTATTTTTTATGGTATCCTCAAACCTAAAACCTATGTAGGTACCTAAAATTGATGGATCCATATCCCCCTGCATTCTTGAACGCCATCTTTGTGAATTGACTGGAAAATGTGATAATATCTTAACCTTCGTTGACATCGCGTAAGTAGGACTTTTCTATCCTGAACATAATCTCGTAAGCATAAATATTCTTGAGAAGCTCCATTCGGGCAGGGCACCGGGTGAGTGAATCCATTGGTGCCGACGTTCGATGGCTGAGTCGTCCATCGTCTTCTGGGCTGAATCTTCTTCGTCATTCAGCCCTGAAGACGATGGACGACTCGTCCATCGAAGCGTCGGCACCATTGGATTCACTCACCCGGTGGACTGACCGAATTGATCATCTCAACATCTCACGCCGGGAAAATCTTACTACAAATATTTTTACCCTGAAGTCTTATTTTGTTGGCCGAACTTGTTTTTAAGCCGAAAGCGTCATTAAACAGTAGAAAACCAAAATATAACCTGAAGACTCATATTTAAAGTTGATGGCACGCATGTCCTGACACTCATGAAGAGAACAAACAATGTGTCCCACTGAATTTTCTAGCATGACACTTAGTTAAAATCTGGTAGTAGCTGGCTTGGGTTTTAGGTGGTCCAACTACCTAGGTAATTTTACGTCAACTAATCTAAGCCGTCAATCATAAGATGATCTAAATGCCCATGGTGGAGTTCGAACGTGAATCCTTAGGTCCCCTGGTCGGCATGTTATCGATGTAGCTACCGCTGAGTACTCGTTGTGTAGCAGTTCGTGTACTATTAGCCAGAAAGGTGGGAAATAATGATTTATGCTCGGAGGTATAATTACTATGGATTCGAATTGCTTGGATATTAGGGATTTTCCATTTGGCTTGGACCTTTCTAGTTAAATGAAGCCACAGGAAAGTGATTTCTTTCTTCATCTACTCTACAAGCCAACTCAAGAGCGTGTCGTAGGAGGGGATCTTTTATCTTAACATGAACTTACCATGTTGGGAAGCCGTGTAAAGAGAAATATCACGCATCGCCCGTATCTCAAATTCCCTCTCCCCCTATCCCTTCCCCCCGGTCTTTCCTTCTGGGCTTTCTTCGCATCTTTGCGTGTTTTTCAAGACGAGTTCTCCGTTCCTCTCGCGAAATGAGAGCCAGACAATGGAAGTAAGAGCTGCTTCGCGAACCACCATGGAGCATCATTTAATCCTCCTACCACGCACTTTTGTACCTCATTATAGAAATGAGCCCTCGATATCTTTTCGCGTTTTTGCTCGAGGGCGCCCGGGATTATCTTTTGTCTTCCTTCGCGAAACGCCCTCCGGAACAGTATCTCCTTTCTCACATTCTCCTCTTGCAAGACGTTTGCTTCAACGCGAGCCAGGTAACGAAGGAGTCGTGTGACTCCGTCGGAGAGGAAGGAAAGCGTTGTTGCGGTTGCACGAGGTAATAATTGTGACTCTCTGGGTGGGGGGGGGTCCTCCTCGCCTTGCCCCGGTGAACCCCCAAAATTCCCGTGAAAGAAAGACTGGGAACGGTGCATGCGGATGGGGAAGTCTTGCTTCAGATAGCTTACTGTCTTTTTCCCGCTGACTGGTGAGACATGGTAATATCCCGAGTTAGCGGTGAGGGTTAACTCTTTCGTGTGTTACTGGCTTGGAGATGTTTTTACGCACCAGGGTTTGGGTACGCTCACCTTGTCTTCCTCTTCGTCGAGTCCGCGGTTGGAATGGTGCTACATACAAGGATGTAACATCGAACATCGCTCATAAGTCGATATATAGTGAATATTAGATAAATGATGGGTATTCTGACATTGAAAAAAGGCCTCGATATTTGGTCCATTAAGTGGTCAATATCGACACTCAAGATTCGTTTTCGGATCAGGGGTAGATCGGAAGTTAATATCAATATATTAATGGCTAACTGAAATGCTCCTACACCCGAAGGTTTGATTGGTTATGATGGCTCACTATACACTAAGTAAGTATATTTTACTGCCTTAGGGCATATTCCGCTTGGGGTGTATTCTTAAACCAAGAATAAATAATAATATGAAAAATCATTTTAAACCAATTATACCTCCCTCTCGCCGAAAATCATGATTTTGGTTCTAGCAGACAAGTATTTTGATGATCTGGGGATAAAATCCAAGGTATTATGTTTATTTCCGTTGGCGTTCCTTATTTTCAATTTGTAAAATGAATCAAGAGGTTTTAGTGAAATTCCGGATCTATCAACAACGAACATCTAGGCTTCACCGAAAAAAAACCGTAAACTGGACTCAATTTTCCGGAAACTGACCTCAAATTTTCGGAAGCAAGAAGTGTTTTATGGGGAATCGGGTTGTTATACTGGCCCGAGAACTAGCTTTTCATACCGAGTGCTCAGGTTCGAGTCCCGGCTGTCGCGTAGTTTTTTTCAGTGAAATTCCGAACTCAACTCGATTTCTATGTGCAGTGCTCTTCAAACGTAGTGGTCTGAACGTTGGATGGGACTATGGTGGCGACTTTCGTTACGAGTAGGCTGATGCCGATGACTTTTATCGACCCTTCCTCCACCGTTATATGTCCTTTAGAATCTACACACCCACCATCTTTGATGGCGCTAATGCTCTTAAATGTCTCTCCCCTACCATAATCGCCAACCAGAGAATCTGATTATCAGAATTGAGCTAAAGTAATGATCAGAGAATTCGCCAGGGTAGTTGGGTGTGGGTCTTATAGAGCGACATAACTTCACTGTCTAGATTTGATGATTTGTTTATTGAATGAGACTCATGGTCACCTGTTTCGCGGACGTCGCGGTAGTATCGTGTGAGTTATCGATAGATCGTCGCACGGTTAGAAAATATCGTCCCTTCACCAACACCGTCATCAGGGAAGCACGCCTCCCCTCATCACCCTTCTCCCCCCCCCCTTCACTCCCTCCCGTCTCCTAAAACTTTGTGGATTCGCCCCATTGTTTTCGCCTCCAACTCCCTCATTTCTTTTTATATTCGCTTCGATTTTCCTATGGCGTGCTTCCGAGGAAGTGGGACTGCGGATTAATTTTTGCGGCGCCCATAATCGTTTGTGTCGGGAAACAGAATGATCTCCTCCTGAGGCATCGAATCGTATTCGTGTATTTTCTTCCCTTGCCGGAGGTGGAGTAGTTCGCTGAAGGAATATGTTAAAATTGTGGCGGTCGTGCTTTGTCGTTTTAAAATGTGCCAGCGAAGAATTTGGAAGCGTACGCTGAAATTTTCTTCTTATGCCTTGTGATCTGGGAAAAAATTCTCAGTTGACATCTGGCAACATGAAATATGGTTTTGCGGAAAGTTAAAATCGTGAGCAAGGACTGTTTCATAACTTAGAGAGTATTAAAACTTGATTTTGGGAAATGTTTTGCGGAAAATTTTCCGTGGGCAAGCTGATCCAATACAAGTAACTGAGTACTTTAGGAGCGTACGTGGAATTTGATTCTCCAGCTTGCTAAATCAAAAGGCTGATACACTTGGAAGTTATCCAAATAGGTCTTCTGGTTTGCTTTCGAGTGGTACAGTCTAATGAAAATCAAGTTCAGAGATGGTATTAATAATTATACCGGTAATGTGTAAAGTACCTGAATTGGTATCACCATGACTCATTGAGAACAGTTGTTAAGGTTACTCATGCTAATCTCAATGTTCGTTTGACGCAGGTGAACGTTTTTACTCTCGGGATTTATGGCAGAAACTTTTCTTTCTTTGCCTCACCTTGATCGCTTCACTACTTCCACCCCTGATGCATGCATGGTAGCTTATCCTAAGTGTATTATCCTATCTTTACTATATGCAACCCGCTCAACGGTGGTGTGATGAGGTGTTGTGTATTTGGCATAATTGAGGGGCTAGTTTTGGAAACCTGTTTTCAGCTGTTTGTTTATAGCCATGTTTCGCCTTTGGTCCATTTTATCATTGATCGATGTATCGGTATAAAATTGACTCATTTTCTTCACACTCACGTCCAGATACTAAAACTCAGGGTTGCCACAGACCTGGAAAACCGTGACAACCGAAAAAGTCTGGGAATTTAAAAATGGTGATGGAAAACTTGGAAAAGTCGGGGAATATTTTAATGCGACCTGGAAATTTCTTGAAGTTTCAACCTTATCTGCGTCATTTTTATAATCCCGTGATGAAAATAACGATTTTTCAAATGGTTGAAATTAGTGTGTAAACGATTTACTAAGATGGCGTATCAAGCATAAGTAATGCCTTATTCCCATTTAATTCGTCTGCGTTTTTGGAGCAAAGCAAAAACTGAAGTTTCTACTTGCTGTTTCAGCTCCTCTATCGTAGGTCACAGAACAAATCTGCTGTAAGGTTTTTTGAAAGAACTTTCTGGTCTGAACTTCAAGAATGGAAGGCCCCAATGTTAATTTGAAATTTGAGTCAGAGCTCACACCTTCAATCCATGCATGATGTTGATGATCCCTTGCTTCTCTCTATGGGCTCATGTGGGCTTCATACTGTACAAAATACATTTAAAACTGGAGAAAAAGCCACTGGATGGAATGTATTACCCATTCTTAGAGCTTGCTATAATTAGCTCAAAGATATACCTCCGAGGAGGAGCGACTACAAATATTATACTGAGAGTTGTACATTCCCTATGAAGCTCTGTCCAGTTCGGTGGCTTAACAATGCGGAAGTGGCAGAAACCGCGTTGAAAATTCTTCCAAGTTTGAAGAAATTTGTTAGTGCCGTGGAGAAGGATGGCAAAAGGGTGACTTCTCGCAGCTATAAGGAAATATGCGAAGGAATAAAGGACAAACTCATGGAACCTAGATTAGCTTTTTATCTCTTGTTGCTCGCATTGAGGAGCCCTTCCTTTGTTATTTCCAAAGTAATGATCCATCTTCCCCCTTTCTATACACAGAACTAACTCGTCGTATGGTGGATTGAATGTCTTCGTTTATGAAGGAATTCATGCTCAAGAATGCCAGCAGTATTGACCAAGTCAATATTGAAAGGTGAGACAATCTAGTCCCAGTAAAACGTTTAAAATTAGGGAATTCAGTAGGAGCTGAGTTACGCAGTGTATTTCTTAAAGATGCCGAAATATTTGCATTCAAGAAAGAATGCAGGGTGTTCTTGAAGACTATGTGCTTAAAATTGATTGAAAAGTCACCATTGAAATAAAAATTACGCAAAGGAATTACATTTGCTGATTCATCCCTGATCAAGGATTTTTCCGACTGTGCACTGATGCGGATGGTTATAACACTACAGATTTTTAAAGAAAAGAACTGGCTAACGGGCCAGAATTGCGACCAGATTGAAAAGGAGTTCAAAAATATTATTACCAATCCTACAGTCATGGATGTAATGAAAACGTTTTACAGAAATGATCAGATGCTGGACCATTTCTGGATGAAAATTTTGTCTGATTCATATTCATCTGATCTCCTTTTCAGTTTCCTTCGCAAGGTGCTAATACTGAGCCGTAGGAGTTCATTTGTGGAGATGGGCTTTTAAATTAAAAAAGGGTTAGTTGTTGAAAATCAGCTGCTTAAATCTCTTGTTGCACTTCGACAAGCCTATGATGCAGTGCAGGATGTTGGTGGTTTAGACTGCATGAATTTGACGAAGAAAATGATCCTGAGGGTAAGGAATGTCAGGTATCATTATGCAGACGCATTAGTTGAGGAGAAGAAGGGAATCATTGAGAGAGAAAATGAAAGATGCAAGAAAAAACTGGTCAGTGATCAGTTGAAAGATCTAACTGAACAGAAACTAAAAAATGTTTCTTGCAACCCAAAAAGAAGTTGATGCCATTGATGACAATATTAGTGTTCTTAAGAGTAGCAATCGAGAATAAATTTTCACCTGAAACAGAATTGTCATATTCGTTCATAGCCAATCCATGAGTTTATTGTTATGTATTTTTATCATTCATTGAATGCATTATTTTGTAATTCACTATCTAGAAGGAAAGTCTTCAGTTTCTTTTCCTGGTATTATTGTAATGTAAGGAGTCAATCTTTAATTCTTAGTTTTTTCTCCCTTTCTGATTTATTATCTTAATGTTATCATTGTTTTTGAGAAAATAGATCTGGACATGCCCATCCCCATAGGCTGATATCTTTTGGATAGTCTTCTCATTTCATATTAGCATGGAATGATAACTACAAATAATATGTGATCTCTAGTTACCGAATAATAATTGTTACCCGTTCAATAATTTTTCTAGATAATTTCTAATCACTAAGCTACATTGTACCTTAAACTGAATGCATTTTCATTCTTAATTTACTTTTAAGTCTTATTTTCTATATTTAAAAATAAATATTAAAGATGAGAGTAAGATTTTCTTTCCCACATATTGTTGCAATAGTATGAACAAATTATTTATTTTTTAAATTTCACTCATTTTTTACTTGTTCTCTAAAAGGAGGTTCGTTGGTTTCACCCAACAAAAGATAATTTAATGAAACTTCCTCAAAGTATTATTAATATTGTTCTAAAGCCACCTGCAAATTTTCAGAATTATTTACCGCAGGTTTTTAGAGATATTTGATCGAGAATTGGACATGAAATTACACGTTCTTATGCCTTTTTTTCTGCATTCTGCAAGTTATGCATCCTTGTTCAAGTACCTTACATGTGGTGCCAATTTCACACGATCTGCAACGCGCGCGAGGGATTTATTCAAGCGCTCGGAGTAAAAATCTGTTACATATACATTTTTCTTTTGATGAAATAAATTATTATACATTGAATAAAAAGAAAAGGTTCTTTCGGATGAGTAAAGCCTTGCGTTCCCAATTCAACCCGTGTATTTTCATGCCCACTTCTCGTTCAAATATCTTAAGAAATCTGCGGCAAATAATTCTGAAAAAAATCCGGTACCTTTAAGAAAACCAAATTAATGTTTTCAGCAAGTTTCATCGAATTGTCTTAAGTTGAGTAAAACCACCTAACCTCCTTAAATCTTATTGTGGTATTTTCGGAAGTCTCTCAGAACATTCCCAATGCCTTAAAGTTGTGGGAAACCCTCCTGGAATTCTCATATTGTCCTGTAATTTTAAAATACCTATTATTAAAGAGCAATTTTACCAGTTATCAAGAATTCCTTTTTAATCAAATTTTCCTCTAAAACTCCTAAGCAGTGATAAAGGCATAAGGAAACGTTAGATATGCATGGAGGAAGGTAGTGTCTTGTATCAAAAACACATCTCGTCCCCACAGAATAATTACTGCTACCTATTTTTGGTGTTTTACTGATACTATTAATTTTTAAAAGGTCAGGGAAAAAGTTGCCAAACACCTGGAAAACCTGGAAATGTCAGGGAATTGAAAAATTCAGATTTGGTAACAACTATGAAACTACTGTAAATTTAAAAGGTTGATCTTGCACTAAACCTAACGCCCGTAAGGCGTTGTGTGATGAATTTCTGAATTGAAAATGAATTTCTGTGTATTCATTGATAAGAAAGTGATGATAACATCAGTAATTCAAATAAGTTCCTCTTTCATATTTTCAGCTCCTCTTTTGGAAAATGTGCTATTTTTGGGAAAATTACTTATTTTCCTTTTTTTTCGTCGGAGTGACGGGGTAGTGTTGAGGAAGAGGGTGGCTGAAATTGCCTCTAATTTTCCAAACCGACGGATTCCGTCCCTCCCGTAGGTGACGTCAGCGCTGCAGGTGCGTGATTTAAGGCACTGCAGGTTTTTTATATTTCTCTCGCGTCCGTCATGCTGGTATGTAACATAACAAAGGCCTTACGCCCCCTGAGAATGAAAAATATCGTCGTGGGTGCTGTAATTGACTCCTCCGTCGAATGCAAAAGCTTAATTGAAATGTTTCCAAAACACATCAGCGTAAAATTATTTTTTTTCCTTCGCCAAAACGGTGCTATTATGGAGTGATTTTCCTTTCTACGTGATGGGCTAAATTATGCAGCGCACCTTTCTTTGTACCGTGATTTCATATCTCCGGTTTTATTTTTCTCTTCAACGTCACCGCTTACGCCCACGTTTCTTTATAATTAGTTTTCCTGCTTTCGCGGAAAGCTGGTCGGCTAGTTATTTTTAGCTACTACATTCTCCATTTCGTTGCAAACGTTAACAGGAGGTTTAGTGTGAGAAAATGTGTAAAATGTGCGATGCTTGTTTCAACGCTTGGACTAAGATGCCAGCGGAGTGGTTGCCTATTCGATTATTCGAGGATTACGTTATTAGGTCACAACTAATTTTTGGATAGGTATTGATATTTTGTCATTTCTAGTATTCGCCGTCAGCCTCTACACTCAATAATAGCTTATTATTAAGAATGCCTGCTTCTAAATAATTCTCCGGAATATCAGTACCAGTTTATGTCGTAATTACTTCAGAAATAAACCGCAAAATATACTGTGTAGCTGTTGTGATACATCAGCGTTACATCTGTGTTACATCTGCCTTGGCAAGAATTTGTTGTGGCGGCTTGTCAATGACACTGGATTACATTTTTCGAAAAAATTCATAAAAGTGAGCTAACTTTTGCCACATCGCTGCATTCTAATGAATTTCTGTGCCATCTATTTTATTGCGGAACCTCATTTTTATATTCTTATCAAAGTAATATTTGTGACTCTACTATGTATATCATGATCCTATTTCTTAATCTCGTTCTTTCCCACCGATATAAACATGAAGTTAATCGCGACCGGAGCAATATCTCTTCCTTTTTCAACACTGAATTAATTGAACTCTATCACTTGGGTATTTGTATTAAAGTAATAGGCTTGGTTGATGGAAACAAGTTTCCATCGTGCCGGCCTCACAATGACCTTGAAAATCTAGTCTAGAGGCTTGGAACCTAGTTGTATAAAATTGTAATTTAGCTTGTGGGAACTACTTTCCATATTCATGCAGCTGCCAGTTTTATCTTTGTTTTCGATTATTTATCTATATTGGAGATGCAAGCTCCTTGCTGGCCTTTTACTTTACTCTCCTGATTGGATGTACTTGTCCTCGGGTAATAAGAATTCATGCGAGCTTATCGTTTCCTTAACGTAATCAAGTAAACTTTGTCATCTCCAGGTTTTGAATAAAAGAGAATATTTACTATCTAATATTGCATAAGGGATCTTTTTCTTCATTTTCGTGCGAAGTTGCCAGTTATTCAGATATATCTCTCTATTGACTTTATGTTTAACTGTCATCAGTGTGAATGTAGCATTGTGTTTATATTTTAACACTGTTATTACGTATGCGGTGCATTTTTTGCTGTTACTTCTTTCCGTGATCATCACTGTATTAAGTTTAGTCTGTACAATTCGCCCTGTCTATAAGTGAGTAGTTACATCATGAAGCGTTTTTAACGCATTAAGACAACTATCGGTACTTTTTTCTTGAAATTCACATTAACTTTTTTTTGTTCACTTTGTGCATGAATTTTTTTATCGTAATGGAAAAATGTTTATGTGAGAATTAATTTTCTAGGTATGTAGTATCATAATTTTTTCCAGCCTCGCCATTGGTCTTTCTGCTACTATATTTGGTTTAAAATATAGTTATAAATCTGCGTTATAAAATAATTGTGCTATAAATTGATAGGTTCATAAATGCACTGAAATGTGTTTCCCTGGTTTATAACGCAATGGAAGTCCATTCCCACGGATTATTATGCGATGCGATCAATGAAGGTGTTCTAAATTTCCAGCCTTCTAGAATAATAAACTTGCAGCCTCAGGCTGTAGTTATATAACGTTGACTTCGTCAGCGATATTGGTTCTTTAATTTCTAGAGCTACGATGTTTATCTTTTAAAACCGAGTAGAGATAACTCCATCAGTTTTATTTTTAATAAATTATCCTATTAAGTAGTAAACTTAAACAGTTTATCAACTGTCGTAGAAGATATATATTATTTTATTTTTATTAAAAGCTTTTCTTTGTTATTTATTCTTAGTTATTATGCCAGTAATTGAATTTAGCCGTATTCCATTATCAAGATTCATTGAACAATCATTAGCGTCGGTATGGGTAATGAGCGTAATTCACGAGTACTTAAATTGGGTAACACATACTTTCAATGTTCACATCAAAGATATTTACATCACATGGAGAAGAACTACCAAAATCTGTCAAAATAATAAGAGGTCTGCAATGGATACATAGGTAATCATCAGCGTCGACCATGCCTTGCTATACGGTAACGTGAAGAATAAAACAGAGTACTCACATTAGCCTTAAACAAGCTTCTGTTCGTCACACCTAAAATTTTGTTTTTTCTCACAGTTACGGAATACCCTTTAGAGCATCCAGGAACAAGGTATGATCTTTTACCCATTTTTAGTTGAGTAATCAATCTTTTTCATTCCAACGGTTGAAAATCCCCACAAGTCGCCATCCCGCCATGCGTAAACTAAGTGACATAGCGTAAACAAACTACCTCAGAATCCTCACTAATGCCACCTAACTTCAGATGCCGGCTTCAAAACGGCTTCAAAAAATTTAAACAAAAAACAATGAAAGCGCACTGAACCTGACGGAGCGTTACTAACATTCCTGCAAACAAATAAAAAATTTACCCTTGGGCGCTACATTTGAACCCAACTAATCTACTGATGAAACTGAAGAAGGATGTCAGAAAGAATTTATATATATGAAATTAATAACCTGCAAAGCTATGAGTGGTGTGATGTATATATATATATATATATATATATATATATATATATATATATATATATATATATATATATATATTCATTATAAAACCTAATGTGACGTTGGAGTACAAAAGTTTACCACCTAATATACTCTACAAAGTCCTTGAACAAATATGCATGCCTATTCATACAAATATATATCTACGCACATATATACGTTACTCATTGTGTTACTATGCAAAACATCGATTTGTATTATCATATATTTGATGAATTACCTATAATATATTGAATCGCGTCATAAATATGTATATCTATTAACTTAAAAGCATGCATTCAGAAGTGTATATTACTGCCTCTCAAAATAAAATAAACATAAATGTTGAAATTGGCACAATTTTGCTGTCAAAGCTTGTCGCTGCAGCTCTTACATTTAACATATCATTTGGACATTAGCATTAATATTTATGCTTACACAAATTTCCAATTTTATAAAGTTTAAATTTAGCGCCCAAAGGTTTTATTTTAGTCACTCGCAGTACAGGGTAGTAGCTGAAAAAATAGTTTTTTACTCTAAAGCGCAGGAAGACTTTTAAGGAAAACATTTTTTTACCTTTAAAATTTTCTATTCTCCCTGCACTGCTTAGACGTTAATGCTAGTCACAAGCGATTTACCTCAGCATTCGACATCTTCCCTTGACGTATTCTAAAGATGGATCCACACGAATAGCAAAATAAATTTACATATAATGTTATGTATGACTTGTCGTATAACTTTGCTATAAAACATATGTCCCCACTGTATTAGAAAAAAACCGAACCGTCGCTGCTTTTTCCTTTTTTTAACTCGCGCTGGAATTGACCAACTAGCATCCTCACTCTTTTCTCCTCTTCCTCCCCAATCACCTCAGCGTCAATTGCCAACTCCTCCCGTGCATCAGTTTCTTATTCCTCTCTTTCATAATTCATATTTGTTTGGTCCCACAATACTCTCTTTTCACGATAAAAATCGATTAATTCACTGTATTTTCTTTGCACCACTCCGTTTTGAGCAGTTAATTTTGAAAAGGACAAAGACACGAGTGCATTCTCGACTACTATTGAGCTAAGTACGAGCGGGGGAAGGGTGCATGGGAGAAGGGGAACAGCCTGATCACGTGACGTTGTGACTTTCTTTGAGCTTTACCGACACTCGATGGGTAACGAAAATTGTTGTATAACATCGTGTTATATTACTTTTTTCTGCTGTTTTAGCATGTTATATACTTTGTTCTTCTTTCTATATAACTTGTTTTGTTGCATAGTGTGGACCCAGCTGAAGACATTTGTGCTCGTGGTGTACTCCAGCCGACTCCCAATAGGTTTATCGGGACCTACGTTCTGCGAAATCGAACATTGCTGCGCTTTATCAGAATTTATGATGAACGAGGTTTGCTTTAACGGATAAGTCTAATATATGTTATGCTTGCACCAGAAAGTACTTCTGTAAAATGTGAGATGTATCTCTTATTGTTGGAGTGCGTTTCTCTATTCCCTGCTGATATTTCAATATCCGTTCGTGAAGCACGTTTTTACGTTATTTCCTATGCACAAATTCGTCTTCAGCTCTGAAAAACAAACTTAAACAAGGCACTTACCGTTGAAGGTGAAGCACTTCACAACAATAAATTGAAAGTTCGTACTGCAAAGGTTATTTGGAGAAAATTTTAAACTAGACAGTCATTTATGAAGGAGAACTGATGAAAAGGACCTTAACTAATAGCGAAGAAGAAAGAGCGATGGAGCCTGTACAAGTATTCGGTTTTACGGTTCCGAGACTTAGTTATTCTTAATAGTGTGTGAGAAATATTAGAAAAATGAGAGGCGTGGGTTTGGAGAAGGATGGACTATTTACAATTTACATAAAGATATCCGAACAGAATTAGTAAATAGAGAGCTCGAATAGAGGAGATATTAAGAGGCTATGAGATGTTGAAAGTTGTGTTAATTAAATGCTGGAAGAGGTCTCCAAAATACATGGGTACTCTAATAGGTTTAAAAGTCTCATAATAATTATTGTTGCTAGATAATAAGATAAGAGGATTGAAACACAAAACTTTAAATAAATCTACCTATCTTTGACCCTCTGGCGGTATAAAGTACTGTATTTTAAGTATTTTTTATAATAGTAATAAACGTATAAACGCCATGCCCTAAATGTAGTCATATGCCTCGTTAGGTCTCTTTCATATTTACATTTTTTTAAATTTTACATTCCGACCATTGGAAAAGGAATACTGCGATTCTGCTTTGGAACGTTTCTTTGTACTCGTAGTAGTGTATTCATTTTACGAATCGTAGTTTCCACCGAAGGCGATTAAAAATAACCAAACGGGACGTATATTTGCTCAATGTCACAGTTTCGTAGTCATTCAGCGAAACGCAACTCGTTATGTCATTGAGGTGGTCTGAAAAAATGTATCTGGGACACGGCGTGCAGTTTATAAGCGTGTGCGCGTGCAGTGAGATCACTTTTGGCCCACTACCCCACTGCACTTGACCTCCTTTTCCCATTCCTTCTCACTCACTCTCTGTCTCGCTCTTCGATCGGCACTGTTCTCACTTATCTCCACAACCAGTCTCTCTCTCTCTCGCCAATCGCATACGGTCTCGCTGGACTAGTTTTTGTTGTGATTTTCCATCTGCTGTCAATTTCGTTCTTTTTCAAAGCATCTAATCTTAGGCAGGGCGCGCTTATCTGACAGAACCTCCTCGAATACCGGATAAGGAATTCAAAATCGTCGCCATCTGGTGTTGCGACATCCCTGTGCTGTCCTATCGGAAAGATATCGAAATTGTTGTCATTGATTTGGTGATCAACACGAAACTTTGTTGGATAGGTGATGGTAGACCACACCTCCTATTAAAGCTGTTGACTTGTGATATTAGCACAATAGAGTATTTGATTTAATAAGGGTAAGAGGACTATATTTGTGCCTCAGTCACTTTTGGTTTCCTACAATATTCTAGAGTCGCGAGTATTTTTAATCGGGTATCAAAATGGACTTGACTCAGATGAGAGCCCGGGACATTCCTGTCCATAACCAAAGTACCCATTAGACATCTACGTATGTTGCCATATTTAGCCCGTTGGAATCTATTGCAGTTTCTTTTCAGTGAACCTTTTTACGGAGTATTATACCTTTGGGGGGAAGCTGCAAACAAAAATGTGAAACTCGGTTGCGGGATTTTTCCCATCCCCAACAAGCCTTCATAGGTCAAAGTATTTTTTTAGTATTCAAACAAGAGAAGCTAGGTAAATTGGAATTGTTTTCCGTGGGTGCCCAGTTGATGTCTTCCACAATTGTTTCTCTTAAACCAAAGATCGAATCAAGCTTCTGCCTCTCGGGTTGCGTTTTTCATAGTGAGACGAAACGATCGCGTGAGGACTGATGTCCAAAATCGAGATATGGGAGGTGCTTCTCGGTTAACCTTTTCGATCGCATCAATGAAACATGGGTTAACTGGCACAAGCAACGATTTCGAGTCCACTAGTTACCTTGGCTTAAAGGCTTGAATGACTCATTATCCTTTTTTATTCAATATATCATTAAAAATTTCAGTACATTTGTGATACAGATTCGTAATACATTCTTTTCGGTGTATAACTCATCGTTTTAAAGCTGTGCTCATTTTGGGAGATGAAAAACTTTCCTATGTCTCGTCTGGAATTTATCTGGCCGGAAACATGATTAGGCAATGGAATACCGTTTCGGAGAAATGAGAATATGCTGGTTTGAGAAACGTTTTGAGTATATATTAGGCCATTCTTCGATGGCTTTATCGCTAAAAAGGAAAATTAATCGGGAGGGTAAAATACGAAATGTGAAAGTAAAAAATGACGCAAAACTTTCAATTTCTCTCTCTGGTTTCCATTTCGTTTGCTGGCCTTGGTGGTGGACGGTTGAGTACTCGCCGGCTGATCCTGAGTTCGCGGGTTCAAGTCCCGCATGGGTGGATCTTCTCTTTTCCGGGGCATGGGTGTTTGTGTTGTTTCCTAATTAATGGTAAGAAAGGATTATACAGTCTCAAAATCGCTTGTTTTGCACTATAGACGACTTTCCCCTGAAGGCGACACTAGTGTTGACCGGGTTTGGACTCTCTCTCTCCAATTTTTATTGCTACATAACGCATAACTTTGTTTATTGTTTATTGTATTGCTACATAACGTTCCATGTTTCCCCATCGTAAAGTCATAATACCGCCTAACTTCATTTACCACGTCCAAAATCCCCAGTCTTCTTTTACCTCTTGCCTAGCATTGTCCACTTGAGCACTCTTTTCAACAATTAGATCCTCTTTATTATGGACTCGAGCCACTTCTGCTGCCTCCTTCGAAGTTCCACCTATAACTTCCTTTCCTTTTCAGCCATATTCAACACCTTCTCGTTTCTCTTCCTCTCTGCGATCCAGCTTATCTTTTCCATCCTTCTCCAAATCTACGTCTCCAAGGCTTACAATATGCGATCATCCACTTTCCTCTTAGACCAAGTTTCTGGACCATTACAGCGCTAGATGTCATGTTAGAATCCTCTCTAGTCTTCTCTTCACGCTTCTATTTAAGAGTACCTCTCCCCAATTCCCTTGTAATAATGACCATGCCTTTGCAAGAAATTTTCTTCTCCTTGGTGTGTTTGTTTCTATAACCAATTTCTTCCAAAATGGTAGGAACATAACATTATTGCGAGGAATTATTATTATTCATTTCACTCCCTCCTACTTGGTATTTTGTACGTGGTTATACGCCCTTTTTTCACTCTCTCATACCCCATCTTTCTCATTCCCACCCTTTCATTCGCCTCGTATCGCGGCGTGTCGTTTATTCGCACCCACCCTCCCATTCTCCTCCTTCTCCACCCCACCAATCCAAACTCCTCCTCATTCTGCCGCACTCCTCTCCGTGTTGTTGCCTAATCGCCTGGCGAGCCAATTCTCTGACCCATTAACCCACTACACTTGAACTCCTTTCCTGCCAATTGATCGGCATCATGGCGGCCAAGGGAGTCATTTTTAACCCGCCGAAATAGCCCCCGCCATTTCGCTCACTGCCCCCCCCCCTCTATTCCCCTCTTTCTTACTATCTCTTACGCCGCGACCCCCTCCTCCTGAATTTTTTTCAGGCTTTTACTTTTACCGCCCCTCCCCCAGTCGCCCGCTCCGCAGTCACGTGTGTTTCCTCTCCTACAACCGCCCGTCCTTGGAGAAGAAAGTGAAAATAGCCGTTTTCTTTTTTAGATATAATATATTATATCTTTTTTCCCGCGTCTCAAAAGTGGGATGTGCCCATTCGAGTCGCGCTGGAAACGTGTTAATGATGTGGTGTGGGTTAAGGGAGTGGACACGACGCGACGTATTGGGTCGTGTGATACGTGTACGGGTCCATATGGAGACTTGCTTTTTAGGCACGGTTGTGAGCCGGTTTTGTGTGTGAATGTATGCGAAGTGTGTACTTCCAGAAAACTCAAATTATGCGTAATCACGGCCCTGGGGAAACATTGGTTGATTGCTTGACCATTAGTGTGGAAAAATCATTTGGTCACCTGTGGTAAATTCGTTAATTATTTGTTACTTTGGTAGGCTACCGACAACTGAGGCCATTTGAACTGTAAAGGATGAGTCGGTAGAGTAGTAAGGGAGGGATCATTTGGGGCATAAAGTAAGGGTGGAGAGAAGCCCGGCGGCGGCGTTAGAGTACTCGCAAAGAAATGAGAAGAGGGATCCACAGCTAGATTTTCCTTTCGAATGTTGGTATACTGCACTTGAAGCACACTCCACATGACACCCAAGTAGTGATCAGGATTCCACTGAAAAAATCTCCACCCCTGCCGTAATTCGAGACCCAGCCATCGATATACTTGATTTCACCATAAAAACTCGTTCCTCACGGAAAATCCATTTGCTTTTTTTCGACGAAAGGAAGGTCGTGTTATCAATACATCGATATAATTACCTTCGTACGTAATTTCTTACGGTTTCTAAAAGTAACCTTCCAAGGAGCTAATGAACGAAGAAAATGAAATTGCTGGCTTTTAAGAAATTATTTCCATCTTTAACAACCTTCCAACTCATTCAGGAGGAATTTTTGTGCAGAATTTCGCATGCGAAACTCATGAATATCATTCCTAACGGGGAGAAGGCGTTTCAGTCACAACACCTATGTTAGGAAAGATGATGAAACGATGGAATGCAGAATCGGCCATGTCGGATTGACTTGGCATACGGTTAATACTCAGAGAGCAGAACCATTGCGTAAATAATTGGAGCGATGCCATTATGATTTCGTTCATTGCAATTTTTAAAGTAATTCATTAAAACAGAGTGATAAATGGTATACTTATGGACAACTTGAGTTCAGTTAGTAGTCAAACCAAATGAGGAGCCTAGAAGCTAAGGGGTACAAGTGACTTTTTAGTTTTTTAGAGCTAAGTGCAGAAATGTGTTCTTAAAGTATGTTAAATTGTTGTGGCCAAGGGGTATAAGTGAATTTACTGATGGGTGCTGAGATCTAGTGGAGTAAAGTTCATCCACTTCAAGAAACACATTGAACAACAACAACAATTTGAACTTTAAGCATGAAGAACACAAAACTAACGTTTTGTCACTGGTACCTCTTGGCTTCTAGACTCTTCAAATGGCCTCTACTTCCAACTTTGACTTCGTTATCAAATAATTGGAGGGATGTCATGCTTTCGATCATGCGCAATTCCTGAAGTAGTTCGTTAAAATAGTGATAAATGGTATACTTATAAAAAACTTTCGTTCATTTAGTAGTCCGACCAAAATGGCTACTGTACCCAACTCGGGCTTGTTATTATACTTGGAAGCAATCTATTTCATCATATTATTTATGGTTTTGCGGCGTTTTTACCCAGTGATTTCTCATAATGATTGCTTGTCAATAGGTTCTGAGGATTGTCCCAGAATTTTGTCGATTTCCTGTCAATTCTCTCAATTTTTTCGTATTTCTAGATCAATGTCGACGATTCAAGCGATGATTTGGTTCCGTGTTTTGTAGTGAGCGACTAGTGGTAGGGGTAGTAATTGGGCTTTTAGTGGCATCCCAAGCACTGATGTCTCGTTACACTGTTAACTCAGGCATGGATAAGCTATCTGGGCGGAATTCAACTTCCACTTTTTATTGTGAGTTTTATACTGTCGGGATAGAATCCGAATTCATGACTTACAATTTAGCTGAGTACCTATCCCCGCAGGCTTGAACAATTAACTGTTTTTTATGAAATACCATAGTTTTCAATTATCACTTAGTCTTGTATTAAAATCATGTTTTCCAAATGTTCTCTTTTTTTTTCATCGCACCTTTCCTAACGAGGTACATTCATGTTCTCAAATTTTTCTTTGTCGAGAACTTTGGAAAATTGAACAAAACTAATTTTTATCAAAAACATCAGATTGAATAACTTCCTATGGTGGGTTCAAAATAATTATATAAGATGAATTATTAAGATCTGGTGCTTTCCCGGCGTCCTTGATGAATGAATTCTTCTCGGGTTCTCCACCGGATTTGGCTCTCCATACTGGCCGACGTTTCGATGCTCGAGTCGGGCATCGAAACGTCGGCCACTACGAAGAGCCCAAAGAACCCACGAAGATTTAATGCATCAAAATAATTAACTGAAATATTTTCAATTGAAAAAATGCATTAACTGTCGTGGAGAGAGACATCGGCAAAGATGGCTTGATTTGGCATGATAGACTCCTATTATGCAACGTCAAGCCTTCTTTGGAAGCGAAAATTAGCGTGCGAATATTAGTGTGTGATATGCATGGGAGGCCAAAAAAGTTGGTGGTGGACGTATTTAAGTAATGGAATGTCGAAGGCGGTGTTAGAGGAGAGAATACTATGTAATTGGGGAAGAGCTTGGAAGTTAATTAGGAAATGGATGGCTTGAAAGGCCTGGTACAAGATACAACTAGTGATGGGTCGGTCGTGAGAGATCGAATTCCGAGAGCAAGTTCTCTTAAAAGAAAGATCGATGAACGACTTCTCTCCAATGACCGAGGCGATCTTCACCGATCGCGACAGGAATGATTGCATGACATCAAATATCGATCACGAGACTTGAGACCGACCAAAAAAATCTTGAGTGAGTTTTATAACGAGAGATTCCAGAGTTACTCGCTCTTTCGTGAGATGTAGGCAGTTATTCGATGCTCCGCTCGGTTGCGCTAACAAAGACGCAGCGTAATAACAGTCAACAATTTACATCACGACATAAATATCTTGCATCGAGAGAGTTTTACCAGTTTTGCTGGCTCGCTTTTTAGTAGAATAATAACATCATTAAAAATGAAGACCGAATCCGTTACACTGTCGGCAAAGAGACAGCTGGGTTAAGATTCAAAAGGAATGCAATGGAAATTAAACATGATCCAGGTACTTATCCGTTTGTTAATTCGCCAAGCAATGCATTATTTGTTACTGCGTTGGCTATGTAGTGCCGTTATTTATTACGTGCAATAGGTTAATCGTCACTTGTAAGTAGTATAGTACAATACTATATCCCTATGAATTGTTTTCCTTTGCCACGACGAGTCGTAAATTGTGTGATAATTAAATATCTGAGTCTATGACGTGATCGCTTAGAAATCAAACCTGATACCCATGCCGCTGTATTATATATATACCGGCCGTTTATATAAACAACTGTGATTCATATTGCCAATGCATTTTAAAAATTCAACTCCGCTCCTCTCTCTTCAATCACTTTTTCTAGACTTTGATGGTGTTGCTGTCAATCAAGAATGTTTCCAGTGCTTCATTGGATGTCCGTTGGCTTTCCCTTCGTCTGAATTTTCTTCCCATATGTCTTCCGAAGTACCGGCGTGTTAAAATCACCGGTGAATTAATCCAGAATTGTTTGTTTTTGGAATGCAGTTTGCTTTTGGTGTTATTTCAAATATTTTTAACTGCAATCTCATCAGCGAATCCTTTTTTCGGAGAATAAAATTTCGTATGTGCCAATAACTCTCCTTTTCATTTAGAGGAATGGTATTTGAAGAACTTGATTCAGGGAATAATAGCGTGATTCCAGTTAATATAGGTTAGATCCAAACACCGTTCGATACATGATAACTGCAAATTATGATTACCCACAGGTAATTTGATTCATACTTTCATCATTTTACTTTTGTAGTGAATAGTAAGTTAAAAAAATGTACATAGGCTTGATCAGTAAATATCAGTATGAGTTTCCGGAATTTCATTTGCATTTGCACTGAGTGTAGCTTCAATAAACGGTACAATGTAAATATCGTAATACTGTAATTGGTTGTAAGCAAAAATGAATTACATGAGTGGGCCATTACATCAGCCTTAGGCATCCCATTGAAATCGGCAAGGAGTTATTTCAATCAAAATGTACTAACATGTTTAGTAAGGCAATATATGACTTCATACCACCGATACTGTGTCACTTTAAATTGGCAGAAATGCTGTATTTGAGCAATTAAATAAATAAAGACTGTATTTCTGCGTGCAATAGAGCATCATATACTGTAAAATAGTGCTGGAAATTTGTAATCATCGTATCATCCATCAAAGTGTGTATTCGAACATGGCTTGTACACAGGAGCTTAGACCATATTCATTTAAAATTTAATTCCTTGGAAAGGACAAATTAAAATTTCTGATAGTACTAATTACTCATCGTACATCCAAAATCCCTGGTAAATATTTAGCAGGAAAATTTAGAAGGAACCTGCAGGAAGTTAGCAGAACATTCATGAGGATAATCAGAAACCTATAGTGGCAAAGAAAATATTATTTTAGTTTAAAAACTGATGCCTATCTTAAACATTGGTGGAGTAATGCAATTATAGCATTGGACTGTTATCAACGTCTATTCATTCCACATGCAGTTATCATTCCACATTCACTTTAATTCTTATATTTGCCTGACCATGACATTTTACCACCATTATAATGGTATACAGATAGCTTAACAGACATATATATTTCAGTGGTCAGTTACCACTCCACCCTTCCTGCTTCAAAAATTTCTTTCCTTAAAATGATTCAATTTAGTTCTGCGCATCACATCCATTCATTTCAATTGCCTATATTTTTCCTACCTCTCCCAACGAAGCAAACCTTTCCCTTCAAAAGTGCCTTTCAGGACCTCATTTCCTCTTAATTACCTACTATCTGACATAAAGTGGACTCCTAAATTTCCTTCACTGTTATATGTAACTTCAATGCCTAGTCAAGTATCTCTTAACTTCTCTTCTATCTTACTTTCATTATCCTTCTCGAGAGCCACTCCTCATATAACTTGTCTAATCTCACCCTCTCAACATTAGCCAATGGTTTAGATCCACCGAAGTCCACAACCCTTTATAAAACCTTCCAAACCAACCTTTTGTTTGCATCCTATATCAGGACTTGAGGCATTACATATCCCCCATAATTCTTGAATATTGCTGATATTTAATATCTTGAGTAGGACACCTCGTTCCACTAAAATTCTGCCCCAGTTACAACTTTATTCCACTATTTGTTTTTTTGCTATTTGTCTTAAGCCTCTAATGGTTTCTACTCAATGACCATTCTCAATGTATACTCTGGAGTGAGCTGGCAAGCCACTTACCATGAGGAAAAATATCCACAGATGCTGAGTGGACTATGTTCCCTTCGTTCCTGCTCTTCGTCCAATCTGGCATGTGTGAGCCTAACAGCTATAATTACCCTTGTTAATTTCTACTACAGGTAAACAATACATCATAGCATGTCCTTTGATAACAGTTGATTAATATTCATAAATTTACCAAAGATCATGACAATAGGAGTCGACTTAAGACTAAATCATATTGGGGTTTCAAGGAACATATTCAAAATAAGCCAAGTAGTAATTGTAAAAAACCTACACCAACATTTATTCCACTTATTGATTATTAAAAATAAATGGATCTATGAATGGTTGCACAACTCTTAGTTTTCATCACCCCTGATGACAATGACTGAGTCAGACATCGAAACGTCAGCCTACATGGAGACCATCACCCTGTTGGAAACCCGAGAAAGCTTCTTAGGTTCCTCATATCAGTGAAATAAATAATATTAATAATATGTAACAGCATTCATTAAGCATGAAGCATTATAGACCAAATCCATTTTACACTAAAATTTTGTTATAAGTGAAAAATCATTGATTACCTACCATTGCTTGATTATCCATCCATGACCCTCTTCTCCATTAACTTCTTCAATTTATAAAAGGGAGTTACCAAAACTATGAGTGCATACTTGACTTAAATTATGACAGACATTTAATTTAAATGAAAGCATAAAAAATTCTGATCAAGTTGACTTTAAGTCACACAGGAACGACATCTGTACACTTAAGTTGACTGCTAAGTAATTGAGTACCTGGATAACTTGAGGCACACAACTTATCACATGATATTGTTTGCTCTCTGCTGTTAGATTAGATTGTTGTTGTGGGGGCCTTCGTCAGGAGCCCGGGCACTTAGACCTTTCTTGGTCCATTGTGCCAACCCCATGCCTGTCTGCCACTTGCAGACAGGGGACAAGAGCACCTCGGTAGAGGTATGGAGGATTGGCCTCCCCCTGCCTCACCCCAGTACCAGGTATAGTGGATGTCCTCCCTCCAACCGGCCCGGTTTGGCCTGGCCTCTCAGGCCTGCCGGTATAGGTATGGAGGGAGTATCATCTCTCCATCCATGCCTGGTTGAGGTATGGAGGAGGGTCACCCATCCAACCACCGTCCGGGCCCAACGTTGCTTAACTTCGGTGTTCTGATGGGAACCGGTGTTTTAACGTGGCTAGGCCCTTGCCCGCTCTCTGCTGTTAGTGATGTCTGTTTGGATTTGGAAACTGGCTCTCTTCTAATAATTTACTCCATAATACCCTATATTGGCATATATCCTTTGCCTCTATTGCATTCATACATTACTTCATTCACACTCTCTCCTATTCTTAAGACTCCTAATCTTCCTCCTTTAATGTCTCTTCCACCACATCATGAACCCACAATTTTTTCCATCTTCCTCTTACGCCATTCACTCCTCAATCACAATCCTGTTCCAATACTCAACTCTAATCTATTATTTAAACATTGCCAAACCCACAGAGAATAATCCTTTCATAAAGTCCATTACGGTAGCATGAAGGAAGAGATATTTTCAAAATGTCACAAGAAAATTATTAAAAAGATATTAGCTTTAGTTCCCATAAGTATCCAGTAAGTATATTAAGCAAAAATCAACATGAAATACACTCAGAATCTTTACTCTTAAAAATCCAAGATGGTATGTATATTGTTCTAGCAAATTCAATGATTGCATGGGGGAAATAAACATTTGTCACAGTATGCACAGCTGATTTTTCTTCTTTGAATCAAAACTAGGTATGACATACAACTGTTATAACTCATATTATATGTAAACACTACTGTTTTCTAATTACAGTTCTATAATATAGAGAGAACTGGCAGAGTGGATATTGGTCTGAAGTTATTGATGGCTATAACCATTGATAAGCACTAAACCATTGTGTAAATTAATAATTGATCAGAGGCTATTCCTTGCAAAGATAATAAACATATATATTGAGGTCAGATATTTAGTAAACATTCTTATAACCTGATTGTTCCATGCATTTCATAAAATCTACAGAGTAAACTAGTTATAATTTTGCCTAGATATAGTATTCCCTACCTGTTACATGATATAGTCTAGTAAATGGCAACTAGAGTAGCAATCAGATAGCAGAGAAACTCACTGACGCTTACATATTTTATTGCATTGGTGCTTCTTAATGATAGCTGCAATATCATCTAGAGGAAGAACGAATGTAGTGGGTTTAAAATTAGCACTGTCAGTGCCAAACAATTTAAGAAGATTCATCACATCCTGCAATCAGTTTTTAAATCCTTACTCATACACATCATAATAACAAATATTTTTTGTGTATTAGGCATTTCTTATAGGTAGCTTAGAAGCAATATATGTTAACACTTACTGATAAGAATTTTATATGTATAACTGTTGAATACCCTGTAAGACATAACTATAATAATCAAATCGTTTTCGTAACCAATTGACATCTCCAATGTACGGGCAAAAGCATTTTGTGAGGGGGAATTAATATAGCACTAAAGATTCAATACTATAACAAAGTGCATTTTTACTGATTATACATTTTATTGAAAGGTACGCAGGTACATATACAAACCATCATTTAATAATATGCTTTTTAAACATTTAGAATCTATGTGGCATTGCGAAAAACATATTTACTGAACATCAATATAATTGACTAGTTTGATTAGTTATCTAAGTGACGAAGTGCATGGTGAAACCCCAACGATTTTAATCGATGGCAACAAACGAAGCATGTTTTGTAAGGAGCGTTTTACATTAGATATAAATCACTCAAGTGGCTGAAAAAATTCATATATTTCAACAAATATTGAGAATAGTAAACGTGAAGTCCTATTCAGTTCACTTTGGCACAAGAAGTGCTTCACGAGAAGAAAACAACATCACGACAGAAGCAACTTAAAAAAAGTATTCATCGTAGGACTGATTGTTATTATTAGAATCACAGATATATATATACACAGCGAATGTCTTGGACTCCTGTATAAGCACTAATACCCTGAATTTATGCTTTATATTTACGATGTAAACAATAAACGACGAATATTACGTTAACCTATGAACAAATCTTCGATTTTGGCATTTATTAATATTGTAAGCACTCGACGATCACGAGACAGTATTTCAGAAGCACAGTAACTAAATTATAGATATATAGTACGATGTAAACAAACCTTTACCAAAGTTGAACGTTCGCTTTTTTACATGCAATTCACTCTTAGACAAACACAGCAGCAAACTATGAGATTATTTCAGGGGGTACTGTAACTTAAAAATCTACGACGTTAACAAACAAAAACTTTACTTCACTATATAGGCTATTTTTGAAGCACTAACTCTTGGTAAATTTACGACATAAACAATAACTTTAGCATAAGTTGAACATACACTTTCTTCGTGTAACTCACGTCCAGAAACACAAAGCAATATTCTGCCATTTCAGAAGCACAGAAACTTTTATAACCTCCACGGTGCATTTCCTGTCATAACACATCCATTAGGAGCGTAAGTCTACCTAACACAAATAACCTTTAAATATCAAAATATCACCACAAGAACACACGCAATACATCACAGCACATATAACATTTGTAATCACTGAATTTCCATAATTGCATTGTCACTTAAATACACGATAAACCATCGTTTCAATATTCTCGACATATATTACGTCTCGTGAACAAGTGAAACAGACTGTAATTGAAAATTGAATTTTAGTGCTACAGTCGGATAATTTGCTTTAAATTCTTACAGCCAAAAGAAAACGTTGATCGTTTCGAACTACGTACATACCAAAATAAAATTTCGCTACTAAATTAGTATTAATCATTGGTTTCTATAATGAGTTGTTAATAATTTGTGGTCGATAAAATGTCACTCTTCAATAGTTTTGTAATCAAGTGGGATATTCCTAATATTCTTCGTATAACTATACTTAAAATCACAAACCAAGAACATTGTGTAAAAACAAAACAAACCTTCGCACGATTGCACAATTGTGCCTTCAATTGTTTTCAAAGAATTACCCACAACTCCACGGAAACCGGCACTGAACGAGGTAGCTGCACTGAAACCTGCTCACTAGCTGGAAAATCGGTCTCTCTGATCGACGATCGAAGATCGAATCACAAGCGGGAGTGACCGACGCGACCGAAATCTCTCAAAAGACCGACTTTGCCCATCACTAGATACAACCCTTATGGAAATTAAACCATTGCTTCTTGATAGAGTTGGTGTCAGGCGTACCAAGTCCTCTTCACGCATCGGTGGCGTATAATTATTCTGCTCTGAACTTTCTGATAGTCACTTCGTCTGGTCTACAATTAGTAGCGCTTTTCATAATGATAGCAGAGTTGCTGACCTGCCGTAAGACTGAAATGAAACTAATTGGATGCGTTTAATAGCGATGCACTTCTTTCTTTCGCCTCATTTACTGTGATGCACTCCGTCTTTATCGGAGTCCATCTCCCTCTATTACCGTTCCCATCCTTGGTGCAAAATGTCGCATGCCCATTTCTACTCATCTTCTGTGTCTACATTTTTGCCCTACGCAGAAAGTCAACTTATTCCGCTATCAATTTTGGCAGTGCTTTCTCCGCATCTCTTAAAGATTGTTGCGGAAAAATTTAAATCCTGATTGGAGGACCAAAGCATTTAGTTCATCAGAGTTTTGGACTCAGTTTAGCTAAGGGGAATGCTATTAAAACATGTTGACCCAAAGGAATCAACGCATTTCTTTGACGTAATATTAGAATTTCAATGATTTAATCATTATAGTAAATCATCAGAATCTCATCATCATCATCCTTTGGCAGTCAACAGATTTAGCTAGGCATTTAGACCGCTTCTGGCTCATAATTACGGTCGCATATCGTACGAAATCTCTGCTGTCTTTCTTGCTAGGGCTCTTCATATTTAGTATCTGGCTTTCATGTTGCCCATAATCACTGTTATTTTTCTTCCTCTTTCCTACTTACTCAGCGTTCTCTCCGCAGTCAACTTCCACAACTTCAGTACGACCACCGTCCACTTTTGTGCCGCATAAGAATTACACCCTCTGATTTTCTCTGCTGCCATCGTATATCTAGCTCTTTTTTTATTTTCCCGGGACCCAGCTTATTTTATCTGTGAAAGTAATGTTTTTATGTTATTAATTCAAGAAAATGGATGTTATTCCATCCATATGCTCGGAGTAATGCGAAATATTTTTTGCTTGTCAGTATTCTATTTTTTAATCCGCCAGATATCTGTCGATATGAATGGGGGACGTATTGAGAAGTTACGGCATTTTGAATAGGTTGATGGATGAATAGGAATAATGCATGACTCATAGAAACAACTTCGGCCTTGGCAGTCGGAATTTCCCTTGGAAATTATCCTTATTTTTTGAAACCGGTGGTAGAAATTAAAAGTTGTGTGGAATATTACAAAGTTGTGTTTTTTCGATAATGTGTTACATTTAGGGAGGCAGAAAGTATGAGGAGCTTAGGAGTGACTTAATACAAGGCCAAGAATTGCTTATGCCAGGGGAGCTTAAAGATGGCCCTACGGTGATGTGCATTAATGTCGGTCAAGTCCAGAAATATACCAGTCAATTGGTTGAATGCAAAGTGATGAGGAACGAGAATATACTTGAATATGATAGTTCAGCAACTTCGTCCGCTGTAATGGATGATATTTTTGTGATGGCTGGGTCGAAACCTGCGATGAAATCCCCCTAGTGATTATTTGTAAACCTCCTCATCCACCATCTTTAACCTGCATTCTCAATCGGCCGGAGGGGCGAGACCCCAAGAATGTTTTTTTCGCACGCTCTTTAGACGCCCGAAGTGTAATTTTTCCGGAGAATCATACTCTTCAGCCCCTCCTCGTTGCTCTCTCGCGTACCCAGTGAGAAATGAAACGCCCGGGTAAACTCTCGCTTCTTCTCTACCTGACCATAGAACCTAGCTTTTGCTTTGCCGATGGCAACCGAGCGAAAGTGATGATTCAGTTTTCTGAACTCAGTGAGCGGAAAGTGAGTCTGAGGGAGAAAGGGGTCGTTAAGTCTGGTCGTCGCTTGTTTTCTTCCTCTGAAACCTTTCCCCCCTTCATCTTCCGGTGGCCGGTTCCTACGTTGTATTCAGAACGTAAGATGTCGATTTTGTCATTCCATTTTATTAATTTCAATGTGGTTGTCAGGTTGTGGTTGCCAATTTGCAGATTAGTCGTGGTACGTCTCGCATTGATTGCATTACTTAATATTCGCTATCTCATGAAAGCTGATTAGCAGCATATCGTCATTCAGTTCATGCCTTTAGCCCATGGTGAAATTTTCCATAGAGTATTTCACAGAATTAGTGATAAAACATGTGCCTACTTAATTTTATAAGACTTATCGCTCATTATTAGATAGTTGCGGTTTTTTGTCAATACCTCGTGTTAAAAGCTTGTTTAGTGAAAGAGAATAGATATGGTTCAGTTGGTGTAAAATCACTATATAATATCGTGACGAAAAATTTCATTTAACCCCCTAACGGTAAATTCTACCTTAAGTCACAGGTAAACGAATAGACCATTTGTTTGCTTAATAAAAATCCGTGTATACTGCACGCCTGTTTGGCACTCGATGTTGGACACTAGACTGACAAATAATTATGAAAACCGCGTATATTGAACATTAGGACTCACCTAAGTTACGGCAACAGTATATGGGAAAATTATTTGTTTAAAATTAGCTCTACGAATTCGTAAATATTGCATAAATTGAAACCAGTCCTTGGTGCTATGTGGTTGTGGAGAGGTTTCTCGGGTAAAATTTGCGGCCTTATGGAGGGGGGGATTTTGAGACGTTCTCGACTGGAGGGGGGCGTGGTTAGCAGGAGGAAGAGGGGAGAGACCTGTACCCCTGTTTGTAACAGTTTTGTTTTCATTCGCCCCCGTTCCGTCGCATCGCATATTTATGAGGATTCGCATAAGTGATCGTCTTTTGACTGCTTCACGCGTCCGTCTCGTGCAGCGCGTTGGGCAATGCGCGGGTCCAACACGAAGACCAAAGTACGGCGTGAATCGAATACCCTGTTCTTCTCGATACGTAGAATTCGGGGTGTAAATGGATGGCATTGAATTTTATATTTTATACCACTCTTTGCGTTTCGTTGTCTCGTTAAACACTTAGGTAACGTTGCAATGCATTGATATATCACATTCGTAATTGTTCGTGCTCCTTGATTGTTCTGTTTTGTCAATATTTTCTCCTCGTCCTGACTCGTCAATATCTACTCTTTCTAGGTAAGTTGTATGCAATATTGATATGTTTACGTCGTTCGGAATTAACGATTTAATAATTCAAAGGAGGTACTTCATCGCAGTGTTAAATTACTCTGGATGATATTGGAGAAGCTTTATCTCAAATGCCAAATTTCAGTGTTTCGAATAGTTTTAGGGTCCCTTGTGCAATGAGTATGGCACATCGGATGCCGTGATAGCCCGATGGAGCCTTGGGCAGCTGACTGGATGTCCTAGGTATAAATCCGGGAGAGGACTCGACCAGCTAAACCCGAGCTGAATGAATTTCTGGGTACCGGATCTTCCAGGGAAACTGCCGCGTGGCTTATGGAAAGGGACTGGCATCATTACCTTAGGTTAATATAAATATCCCTCGCTTTAGGCCTTTTGGCTGTAATAGTACCTATTTGGTTGATTCTACCCTTACCGTTCAAACCGGCTTTCGGGTTGAATATGTTTTTGGTTATCGCATGTCGCAATCTAAGTATCGCTATGTCTCAAATCTCGAGGAGGTGTTCTGTACGTCTCACTCAGTCATCACTCACTTCCATAATCGGTGTTTAAACGAAATTTCTCTTTTTTTAGTGTAGCTACTTCCAATATTTCTACATACTTAGTCGTGCTGGTGTGGACGACGCGCTCCTTTTGCGAAGGCAAGGATGACTCTGAAATACAATGTGTCTACAGCTCCTGGAATGTCCTTAAATACTGGAATTATCCTTGATTACAAAAAACACTCCGGAAACCCTTGAAATATCCTTGAATTTTTTTTATAGTCCTGGAAATATTTGCACTATATTCTCTGTTATTCAGAAAATGCATGTTTTGCCAGCGAACGCATTCTTATTGCTACTGCAATCAGTGTACTTTATGTTTAAATGTAATTCGCTATGCGCAGGAGGGGAACTTCGTATGTATTTTCTATATCTATGTAGTATATTTGTCCCCCCAGTACTATATTCGTCTGTCCCCTCGTTCCCATAAGCGTACGTGTTAAATCGGACGGGAGCTGTTATCGTTCTGCAAATCCCCACCAGGCATCCGCGCATAGCGAATAGGCAATACATACAAGTGCGGGAGAAGGCTCCTCCACGCTAATTGTCATACAGCATAGAAGCGCTTATGTCGACACGCAACATGGGCATAAACAAAAACAGTTATACACATGGACATGCGCAACTCAGGTGATGATGCATAAGATTTTTATTGGGATTGTGTTAAGAGGCTAAAAGTTATGAAAAGTTCATTAATTTTATTAAAATAACTGTAGTTCTTTTTCATGGAAATTCATCCATGGAAAGGAGCTACTCTTTTAATAAAGCTTTTTAGTTGAAAATTTACAAGAAGATAGTTTAAAAGCTCAAAGTAGCGTTTACAATTATATAATGTCGGTTGGTAAATTAGCAGATATACAAATAACTAAAAATATCATAACAGCATTCCAAAATCCATCGAAAAATGGATTAGAAGCATTGAAGAAAAAAATGGAAACTAAAGATAGCAAAAAAAGAGTTACGTGAAGAAATTAGTATTTTTAAAATGAGAAAATAAAAGAGGCTATATAAACTTTAGGTGAAAACAAAAGTTGGAATTAGTACATATGATAAAGAGCTCAAAAAGTTAAAGGAAAAACTTAGAAATATTTAATGTTTTTTGTAATTTTATTGTTTTTTACTCTGCATAATATGTAGTATAAAAGATAAAATGGTATCTTTAATCCAGCATGCTTATTCAAACAATTTTCTTATTTTGATGTATATCTAATGAAAAGTCTCAAATGCTAATAATAATGATCGATTACTAAACTAATTTAACAAAAGTAAATCATAAATAAGTTTTTTTAAGAATAAGAATAAAAATATCGTTTCGTTTGTTAAACTTTTACGTAAATATGTAAATAAATTTGATATTACCGATTTTACATTTTCTAATGAACATTTATTTTTACCTAACATTTGTAAAATATGCAGAATTTATTTTTTCGTGGACAGATATTTCGTGGTATTACACTAGTATAACTCATCTTTTCTCGCTAAGTTTGGATTAAAGCGTACGAGTTTCTGATTTACCAGTTTGAGGCGTAAAATTCACTTCTCTTAGTGCATCAAAATTTGAAGGGTTTACTTTGTTAAACACTTAGAACTCCTAACACTGAAAGAAAATAAAAAGTTTCTTATTTATGCATGAATCACAGAATATTTTGAATATATGTTACAACCAATAGGAAATTAATTTGAAAAAATATAATATTTTTTAAATATAGTGCTAAATAAAATGGTAAATGCTCCTTGAATTTTTGTAAATGTTTCCTGGGGCACTCATGAAAAGTCCTGAAATCCGAAATTTCGAAAGCTGTAGACACCCTGGAAATATAAAATATACCTCGCGCCAGATCTAAACCTTGACTTCACGCGTGTACTAGTTTTCCGTACGATCGCCATACGTTTGGATCATAATCCTAGAGTTGGAAAGTGCTTCAGAGAGACGGATGAGCTTTATCTAAAGGTGCACATCCACATTCATGTCAGCAAAATCTCTTTGTGCCCAATTAGTTCGTCTGTTTGCTCTCTATTATCTTAATCCTTGCAAACTTTGGTTCCTTTTATATTTATCGCAATGGGATTCGCGGTGTATGAGGATATGTGGACAAGGATTCTGCGTTTCACCTCTGATGAGTCCAATACTTGGGCATCGTTATTCAAGAAAAAGGCAAAAATATTTTTTTAATGAAGCCGTTGCCTTTATTTACTTACGTATATGCTTTCTCCCCTGTAAAATTCCTTCACAAACATTTAGTTTAATGGTGCATTCAGCTCCGTAAGGGAAAAAATCACCAAGAAGAAACGTTTCAGCCACAATATTGTAAACGTAAGAGGATTGAACATCTTCGCTTAGGACTTAAGATATTACCTAGGACTCTTAGCGTAGTCCCTTTGTTTTAGAACTGCGGATTGATGTTTGCTTTATTTTTTTGTCTCTGAAATTGATTATAATGGACTGATGTTGAGGTTGAAACGAAAACTAGTCTCGAAATACTTTCAAAGTTTTGTGAACATTTTATATTCCATGGTATAATTAGCGGCAATCACCAAGCCTTATCTTCATGCTATTCATAATTTTCCTTCCCGTTATGAAAAAATATGTCACAGAAGCGTAATTACCCGATTATTTCTTAGTCTACGAGCTCGTGATCTCATCGCAAAGGGAGAGGAAATCATCGAGTGAAATCCTCGACTGAAAAAAACATGAATTCAACGTTTCGGTCGTTTCACTCGCCTCGCAGCATGGGAACATGCATAATACAACGCGTGGCTCGCGGCTGTGAACTGGATTTCCTCAACCGAAGCACTTAACCGTCTTCTCCGTCTAAAAATAGCAGTTCGAGATCGCCTAGCGGAGGTAAGTCGGTGGTATTGATAGAATCATGAATTATTCGGTGAGCAAAAAGATTGTGGATGCGCTGACCAAAAAGGTAAGTAAGTCGGCGATATCATTAGAAACCGAAACCAGTGCATTCTCGTAGGATATTTTTTCCATCGTGCCCAGGAGTACTGATGACGCTGCACTTCGGAATCTATATGCTCCATTAAAGCTCCCGAAAAGGACGCCAATGCTCCATCATTGAGATGAAAAACTTTGTTTATTCCACATAAATAATCTTTAATAACCATAACTATAAAGTTACGCCGGATACTAGAGACGACGCCAATGCTATAACTATGGATATATTGTGGAAACGCGGGAATAAATCCCTAGACATCAGATTCTTGAATTTGCCGCTTTTCCCTGTTGGTGTTTCGCGGGAAAAACTTGATGCTTCGATTTTGGGTATATATAATACGATTTGGCACAAATCATCTTTTAAACGCAGTTGACTAAGCATCGGATACGTTGTTCGGAGCGCCATGCACCTATGTGAAAGAACCTAGTTCCTGCATGACATTGCCAGCCAAATTGAGAAGAATCGTGTGTTTCTTTTATAATTATATTTCATTCCCTAGTTGTTTCGATCACTAGTTTTTTTTATTTTATCGCTGTTTGGGCGTATTTATTGGCGCTACGCTTATAAAGAAAGCCCTAGCTTTAATGTGAGGCAACGGACATGCCCTCAGGTTTCATTTATTACATTTCCTAGATTGTTGGGAAAATATATATAGCGTTGGTCTTGCCTTACTTCTCGTTAGCCGGAAATATAATAATTCCTCTTCTTGAAAGTACTCGTTTCAACAACTATTGGCGGGAAATACGCTTTCTGTATTTTTATGTGAAGCAACCGTTTTTCCTGAGGAACTTGAGTTGCGTTTTATCACACTCTTTCGTCGATGCACATACGTTCGTTTGCTAGGCAAAAATTAGAAACAAATACTGCCACATGTCTGCGTGTTATTAATAGAGACACCTAATTGAAAGTCTGGTATATGGTGGCACAATAAGCGTAAAATAAATTTATTTGTATATTATAATCGGGAAATTTTATAAAACTTGGTTACAACAGTTTGCTTAGTGATGAAAGAGTCGTGGGTGAATCATAGTGTAATCGTTAACTAACCGCTCAAGTTAATCAATACCTCCTAACCAGGGCAGAAGTGTTTCTTTCATCAAAATATCCGAATATTGCCGGGCCATCAATCAATTCGAAAATAGGTTTTTTTCTTTATCGTGCTTGTGTTTTGTCTGCGGGGGTGTGTGCAAGGCAAAGAGCCTTGCTGTTGTATATTATCATGGAAGAGGGAGAGTTGTTGCGTGAGAAAAATTTCGAGAGGAGAAGGGAGGCGTCTCGCGATTATAAGATTGACCAAGATCGGTGCCAGAGATTGAATGTGGAAGGAGGAGGAGGAGGAAACGAAGGATGGGAAGTGGCGTGTGGAGGGGGAGGGAGGGAGGGTTTGTACCGGCGGAGTAGGAGGCGCGGCAAGACGTTGTACAAGGATGGCGTTGGAGGGGAAGCAGGGGGTTCGTGTGAAGAGAGAGAGAGAGTGGGAGGGGGAAGGGAGGTTTCAGGCCGCTTCGTCTTTGTGTGTGTTTGTGAGCAAGTGGGACAAGGCCAAATGGGTGGAGGGGGGGGGGAGAGTATACGATTATGGAAGACGCAAGAGTTCTCTTTCTCCTTTGCGAGGGAGGGGAGGTTAGGAGGGGAGTCAAGTAGGGAATGTGGCGGGGGGGAGGGAAAGAAGAGAATGAGATGGGATGGGCGTTATCGTGGTTTCTGCACGGAAGGGGAATGAGGAATAGAGGGGTGGATGAAGGAGTAAGGGGAGGTAGAACCCACCCCACACCAAACCGTATCACACTGCCCCTCTGCCCCCGTACGCGATGCGCGCGCAGCTAGGCGCCGAGTTCTCTTCTATGTTTCACTCCCTCGCTTCTTTTTCGTATTCCCTCCCTCCCAAGTCCCGCACTCCGCGGCAGTGGCGACATCTATCCGTATTTCGAAATTGCTCCATTAACATCATCAGATTAGCGATAAAAATCTCAAACGCCACCTTATCATTTCCCGCCCCCACAGTACTGCCTCCGTGCTCGTCTTCCTCAGCCCGTGCCTTGCACGTAAGACTTACTGGTTCCTTTCCCCTCTCAGAAACAGACCTCCCTCCGTCCTGCCTCTCCATATTACAACTCTTTTATCCGTATTACGGCCGCGATAAGAGCTTCGTTGTGAGTTGAGGTGATCCTTTCCTGTCTTCTTGGGACTGCGTGACGCTAGTGCATTTTACCTGCGTGGTTGCAGTCGTGTGTCGTCGCACCTACAGCCGTCTATTTCCTTTGTATCCTCCGTTTTTTCCTGCTGACTTTAATTAAAGGAAAGGAATTACAGCTAGCCTACCAATCCTGAGAGAACTTCACTGCAAATTGGTTTGTTGAAACGAGTTATCAACATACTGTATAGCATCCAAAACAAAACATGTTTTCTTTCATTTGCCATATTAAGCCTTTTCCTCACTTTTTACTCCATTGATGCATTTTTGTATGAATTATTAAACCCAGAGTAGGTTGTATTTTCCTCTTTTTTTTCAATATTCCACTAGAAAAGCAGGGAAGAATGGTAACTCCGCCCCGAATGTAACTTTTCTGAAGGCGCCCCACAACAATTTCATCACTGAATTTACCGTTCATTAAAAGGAAACTCAGAGGATTGGCAGAAAAATTTGCAAATCTCGCGGAATCATCCAAGTTTCTATCGATGTCAGATGATGCCTGATCATAACCTAGAGTTAATAGCATAAGTTATGCAGTGTTTAACTTAGTAACTGTACGGTATGAAATTTATAGCCTGCGTTTAGTTTTGTAACATGAAACACTTTTGTGTTCTGTAGTCGTTACTTAACAGTGCCTCTGAATTTTTTTGATAAAGTAGATTGTCTATCCTTAGGAAACTGTAATGCAAGTAGGTAACATGGAGAGGCTTTATTCTTCTAATTTGGAAAAACAAAGTTGTGTCCTTGTTGCTCAGCTAGGCGTGCATTGTAGAGCCCTCGTTGCTGATCGATCCATTTTTTCCTTCGTGGACGGGCGTTGGTCAACCCCTGCCGGTTCATCACTCCCTTCCGAAAATGTTAAAAATGATCTATGGGGAGACCCCTCTCCTCTTCCATTCCCTCCCACCCTCCTCCCCCCCCCATTCTATCGGATTTTTAATTAACTCTACAGCGCTCGTTGGTCCGTCGTGATGGAGCGTAAAGCGTCCGTTTATTATGGTCTTTGTCCGTCAGGACTGGCCCACTTCAGTTATCGCCCGGCCCATCGCCTCTTTCCCGAATCGACTGATTTATTTATTCAGGCATTTCAGCGCACAAATGAGCCATGCTCGCTTTTGTTGTTCGTTCCCGATTCCGAATTTGTACTTCGGGTTCCCACGCGAATGTGGAGCACCCGTTGGTCCAAGGTCGTATATGTTATTTGAAGCTATATTCTGTGACGTGGAAGGGAAGTCATATTTTACGTCGTAGTCAATCTAACTGGGAACTTAATGTAAAATTCGCGCTCCTTGCTCATAGCTAACGTTGGTTTAATCATTTGGGCTATGGTAAGCAGTAATTATCAGGGGAGAGGATCAACAGTTGAAGGTATTTTTGGGATTTTAAGTAGGTTGGTTTGATGGAAAGGGTGGTATCGTTAATGGAATCGAAGAAGAGTGCAGAAAAACCCTTTTTGAGCGTTGGTGTACTGTTAACGACAGGTGTCAAGGGGTCTTAAGTTTCTTGGAGTTAGAATTCTGGTCCCTAATTGGGATAGGAATTCTTATTCCGTAAATTTATACGCATACATCTACATAGCAGCCTGCAAGCCACCATAAGGACGTGTGGCTGGGAGTAAGATTTCACCAACTTGCAGTATACTGTATCCTAACAAAGTTAATGAAACTACGACTGCTATTGCGTTGGCAAAAACTTGCTAGCGCCTGTCAGGAAGTGAAATTTCACCACTATACAATGTACGTATGCTACAAGCATTTAATTAAGCAATTAAGACAAAATTATTGGTAGGAAATGAAATAGTGAGCTACAATACCAATCGAAAATCCTAATTATAAAGTCTCAGCTATTATGTCTTATGGTTCACCGTCCGGAAAGGATCGAGATTCCTCTGAAAATCTCCGCCACTTTTGATGTTCCAACTCTGGTTCTGGGAAACCACCTTACCTACTCGATGCCCTGGTTTCATAATACCCTCGGTTGAAAGCATGGGGGGCAATAATAATTGATTTTTAAGGGTAATATGATTTTATTGGGGGCGAATGACTAGCTTTTTCCAATATTTCCATTTTATTATCCCCTGTTTCATTGTTTTGTCTGGGTTTATCATGCAAGCTCCCTTCATTTCGAAATATTTTCCTTCCGCTGGAAAATTGCATTATGTTTCCTCCAGTAAAAAGTGCTCATTCGTTTCCATTAGGTGTGATCCAGTCCCAAAAAATATGAATGCTCTGTTCGCGTCTGATATTTAATGCTTCGTTTGTGACTTCGGGGTGCTGGACTCACAGGCGTCTCCCGTCTTTATCAACGTCTACATACTACCCTGCGAGCCGCCGCGCCGCAGAGACCTGTGGCAGGGGAGGACACCAGTCATGAAAGGGCATGTTGTGCGTAGTTACAACTGTGTCTTGATAAGACCCCTGTTGTCCAATCCTGCAACTATAAGGACTTAACGCACTTGATGTGCAGCAGTTAGGGATTGAGTTGGCTTTGTGGCTTGAGAATTATCTTTGGAGTGGCTTGGATTTGAATCCTGGCTGTGGCAGAGAATTTCCGGTCAAATCCCGATCCCTGCCTGGATTCTATGTGGAGATCTCTCATAACGATGTTAACTCTCTGTCTTTAGGGTCTGGTATAAAACGGTGGTAGCACTTTTCCCAATGCCTAAGCTGGGTTTCTCACAACTCCAAAAAGTTCCACCATTGACCAAAGTACCCACCTATCCGTATTAGCGCCATCGATCTCAGTCATCGGTCGCCTCCCCCAATAACAGCTGCGGAACAGGTCTTATGCTCACTAAAAATTCCATGACGAATTCTTCGTAGACCAGCAAAAATTTGATGGGGTAGTGAATGAAGTCCGAATTCTTGCGAGCTTATGTGCAGAGCAAGGAATCTTCGGGTTAGCATGTTTTGTCTGTTCTTAGAAAAAAATAACAGATAATTTGTTGGACTCAATAAATTTCTTACTACGTAATGATTTGATACTTCATCCGGCGCGATTTTTCTGGAGCTGGTATAACTATTTATCGACGGTATTTGGGAAGCGTCAGAGTATTTATATGATTGAACCAGAGAATCTGTAACGACTCCAGATTGGCTTCTGCAAATTTAAGCTTCGCGCGTCCGCCATTAGAGAGGTAAAAACGGATAGAGAAATATAGTGTGCAAAGCTCATTTCCATAGGTGATTTCATTCTTTCTTCTCGAAAAATTATTGATTAGGGATCTTTAAGTGTAAGTACGATGTATAAAGGGCATAAATAATAGACCTACGGGCAACTGAATTAGTTAAGGTCGTGAATAAAATCTTTACCTCATTGTTAGCAGTGAAACATGCGCTAATAAGGCCACATATTCTCTGAAATGGGTACAATAGTGGTGTTTCTGACAGTCAGGAAATATCTGTATGAATCTCTTGATAAGCGCTGCTGCGTTCTTTGACATGTAGCACTTATGAAGACCTCCGCATGAATTGTACAACGAAAATATTTACTTGTATCCCATTCTATTTAGTCAGTTCCTGCTTCGACGATCGGGAATCTCCTATTCAAGTAAGTTATAGATGCGTTCAATATTCCCGCGATATTTTTTGTAGCATTGTTTGGGGCGGGCATTTTATATAAAATGTTCTATTATGCTAATATATCGCATTTAATTGCCTTTTGGTCGACGGTATCGCGAAAATTTTACCAGTGGCTGAGTGTCTAAATTCGAGTCAGCGCGTTAGAATTCCCTTGGTATTATTTTTCACTCTAAAGCCGTTGCCCTACGGCCCAAATAATATACAAATATTTGGTCCAAACCCTTTTCTTCCAAAACTTTGTATACAACGATATGGTGTTTCTCACGGTGTAATACATTTGATCCAGACCAAATTAAAGACTATATAATGGTAAATAAAAATGTAGTCTGCAAATTGTGAAGTAGCTGCGTTTAATGTCAATTTTAGCAGTGGGAATGTGATACGTAGGTACCTAAGAGTATTAAAAACGAAAGAGGCGAATAATCAAGCAAAGAAAATGGTGAAGGCTCTAAGAAGAAATCGTCACTGGATTTGGAACGTGAAATGGCAATGACGAAGGCATACATTTGGCGCATAAATTTCAGTTCTATCTTGAACTTCAGACGAGGGATCCCGAATCATGGGCGTAGAGTCGCCGAGACAAGATTTACCTTAAAAAAGTCCGAAACCAGAGGAAGAAATAACTTCTTGGTAAGACCCTCTGAGAGTATTCAAGAAAATATTTCATGCCCCAAGAAAAAATAGTTGTGGCTACAAATAATTCTTCTCTGGCAGGTGGAGGCTCGATCCTATGGCGTTGACATTATCAGGTGGGTACGATTTCCACTTAGCTACCATTATGTGTATGCAACGGAGAAACATTGCATTAAGCTCTCAATGTTATGGCATAGCCTCTTGATTCTCGTCTCCAGTTCGAGTTATTTTTGGCAAACATTATTTTTATTATTACTCTTCAGGGTTTTATGCATGGGCATTAACAATCATTATTTACAAACATCCTTTCAGGCTTCATATTTTGGGCGGTTAGAGTGGAAATCGTAAATTAGTATAAATATGTAGATGGTGTACCCTTCTCGCCTAGTAAGTCTGTGAGGGAAAGTTGCACATTAAGCCAACAATTGTCGCTTGATAAATATCAAGCACAGTAGCGATGATTTTATGAAATGCATAAATCATCAATGTACGCCAATATACCTTATTGAAAGTTATTAGAAAGTACAAAGTGAGGGATTTCCCTTTTTTTCTGTCGTCGCTAGAAATATTTTATCGCTAATTCCGACCATAATATACCTCCTATATATTGCGTACGCCTTTCTCAATTTCACGCATAGTGGCACTTGCATGTTGAGAAGTGTATTGGTAACGTTAAACTATTACGATTTAATGAATATTAACATAAAATGTGAGGTGCTTCCGAGCGGAACTCCCATGTCGGCCATCTTAAGCCAGGTAGTCTGAAACCTAACCCCATTGGTTGATTTCATATATTTGGATGGACATTCAGAGCATGTTCTATTCGTTTGTACCAAAAAGGAATTTTTTACAAATCATTGGACCAAAAGCCATTTGGATACAATTCCACCATGGGACACGGTGCACTTCCGTTGTATCCAAATTTGATACAAAAATTGTATTCAAATTGGACCGAGCACCCGATAAATCCTCAAGTGAGTGTCCGGAATCCTAGAAGCTGTCCGCTCACGTCTGGAGTTTGTTCTCTTCCAGCTCCAACCCCGTTTTTTCCCTCTCTCTCTCTTTCCGTACCGTATCGAATAGAAGACTCCGTAGTTCACTCCGTCCTAGTCTCCCTCTGTTTTCTCTTTGCCCCGTGACTCACTTCTTCTCGCCCCTCCCCCCTCTTAGCCGCCCAAGCCGTGGGGTTATTTTATTCCTCTCTCTTTTCATTCTATCGGCGCTGCTGCTGACTCACAAGAGCGGAGAGCGCCATCTTCCTTTGATTAACTCATCCGCTGTACTCCTCGGAACCCGACATGATTTCTGACCCTTCCGCCCTTTCCGTGGGTCATCTTTTTCGACGAAATGCCAGTCTTCTCTATCATCCCGCCCAGTGCTGGGTGATTTTGGAATTTCAGCATCATCTTGTGGTGTACATTTTCTATCGCAGAACATGGCGAATGACATATCAAATTTCGTGATATCAGAAGGCTAGGAGATTGGGGTAGTATAGTGACTAGATTACTAGCTTCAGATGCGGAAAGTTTGGGATCGAATCCCGGCAGCGGTGGCATTTTCGTTGTGATCCCATCTACAGGTGCTTGTTTGATTTATTGAGAGCACTTCAGTTGCAGCACACTGTCCATCGAATTGGTGGATTCCTTGGTGCTAGTCATGAAGAATAGGCTTATGCCGATGCTGGGTTTCTCTCCACCTCACTGGCCACGGTAGCTACTTTGGCAACTCATCGGGCTGACAATCCAGAGGTTGCGGGTTTGAATCCCGCCGTTGGTATGAAGCTTGTATTTGTCTTAGGATCAAGGGCTTCGGTATGACGATGTGATATAACCTCAGCAGTTGGATCACTGCATGCCGAATTTCATTGCGACCACAGCTTATCCTTCTTCCACTTTTCTAGTTATCCTACTCGCCTCTTCATAATAGCGCAAATTACCTCAGGGTTCGGGTCGCCTCCCCTAATTACTACAATGGCCTTGTCCCGCGGCTCAAGTTTATGAGATTTTCTCTCAAACAGTGTGTAGGACAAAACTTATCGCGTAATAACTCCTGTCAATCTCGTTTATTCTCGTGATACTAGGAGAAAGTCATAGCGATCTGCAAAGTGACCCCTATTTACTACCAACTGTATTCCACATTTGTCACCAAGATTTCTAGGTTTCTCTCGCGTTGGTTCAAGTTGGATTATAACAGTTTTTCTATCATTCCTTTTGACTGTTTTAAGTCTGAATTCCACACAAAGTAACTTATGTTAACGAAACCGGGTAAGATGGCTGTTCAACACTTACGCGGTTAACTGAGCAAGTTACATTTTTTTAAGACCGAGTTACTTTTTTTAAGGAGTTTGGCAGATTTGACGATTACCTTATTTTGGAACTATTAAACGTCGTAACTTTGATTTAAAAAATTTCTAGTTACGTAAGTAGGTATTAATTATAGAATTTAGAGGATGTAATTTTCCACAGATAAAAATTTATTCGACCGGTGTTTCGATGCACTGCATCATCATCAGGTACATGAATTTGCAAATCAAGGTATAAATACAAGAGAAGGTGGGTGGGGGAGGTTAGGAAAGTGGAGGGAGGGAGTGGGGGGAGAATCTCTTGTATATATACCTTGATTTGCAGATTTATGTACCTGATGATGATGCAGTGCATCGAAACCCGGGTTGAATACATTTTAATCTGGGGAAAATTGCATCTTCTAAATTCTATATATTATGTTGAAATTCCAAAACATCACGCCTGATACCTCTCTTTTTGTAGTAGGTATTTATTTCGGTGGATTGTGTGGAATTTTTGCCTCCGCTGTATTCATTCAGGAATGAAGATTTTCCTTTTCACAAGTATACCTTTGCAGCTCTCTATTGGATCGATGTTTCTTGAATGGCGCATACCGCAGTCGATATATCGCACTACGGCACAGACCCCGAGCGCTACGGTGTGGCGCCCCTCACGGCCTATCTTCTCCCCGAATATTCCCGCTGATCGTACTCACGACCGTTTCAGACTTCTCGGCAGACTCGGCTTTAGCGTTCCGCTTCGAACGGCTCGACAAAATGGGGTGAGTTTTAGGGAGGTGTTTTCCGAAGGTGGAGGGTATAAGGGGTAATGGAAGAAGAAGAAGAAAAAAGCGACGGTCGACTCATGGTCCCCCGGAAACAGAAAAATTCCTCTCCTTTCAAACTCTCTTCCCCATAATCTCCTCCTCTTCATCCCAGCCGCCCGATATCCTCTGCGTCAAGCTTTCTGCCGAGTAGTATGGCGGGCACGGTTTTTTCTTTTAAATTGGCCTCTCCCTCCCTCAACTCCCACCGGGAAGTTCCTTCATTGCACGCTCAAAAGGAACTTTGATCTCTTTCCCTTGGCGGCGGCGATCCCTTCGAATGTGTACAGCGACGGTGGGTAGGTCTCTCTCATCCCTCAGAGCGAGAAGCCCCTGTGATGAAATATCCTCCGAATGGAAGCGTTGGGAATGATGTTGGACATGTCCTCCCTTACCTGGGACAGTGCTTGGCTTTGCCTGTTTGTAGCAGTGTGTGTGGGCGCGTGAGTGATTGTCGAGCTGCTAGAAAAATTGAGTGAAAGACACCGGGACCCAATCATGAATGAAATTGTGAAGGCCTTGTGGAACGGGAACGAGTTCTCCGATGCCCAGGTTGAGACTCCCTTGCTGGGTGGGTGAATCTGAAGCCTTGTTTTTTTAGAATTCTCGACATTAGTTGCAGACGTAAAACTCACAATCATGGTCAGCAGTCATCAATCCAGAGGTTGGTTAGCCTCCACTCGGAAGAAGACGGTGCATCGCCTCTTAATGTCCAAGCCACAAAATACGTACCCAAAAGTATCCCACGGTAACAATCGCAAGGAATATCATCATGATTTTGTATCATATCGACCAATTTCCACTTTTTTAGTTAGCCCGTGTCTTGATTCCTCCAATCGTGGAATTATCGATGTTTTTCTCAAATATTTTCAGATTTTCCCCTGTAGGAAATCCAAAAACCGCATTGAAGTACATAATCATCAATAGTCATAAATTGGAAGATTGGTCAACTGCAGCTCTTCTGTTCATTCTCCTTTCAGCTAACAATTTTATTTCTTCGTCAGTCTTTTATTTTTATGCGACTGATTATATGCGTGATCCATGTTTGGTCTTTCTATTTTATTTTCGACTGCCTTTACTTCTTTCTACATTAGTAAATTCTCCACGCGCTCTCTCGTCTCTGTCAGAATCAATAATTTTGGAACGGTATGTTATGGATATACATATTCTTTTAAAAAATTCCATATATTTTATAACTTCTTCTTACTTAATAAGCCAATTATTGCATTTTACTGGTTCATTAAATATGATACGTTCTCCATGATGAGAAAACCACCTTTGTAAATTCCACAAACTTTCTTTCATATTTTTCTGTCATGCTTTTCACGGGACAGATTTCTCAGATTGTGTCCTATCAGTTTATTCTGCTTTACAGTATCGATTCTCTCCCTCCATTTGATCGTCATTCTTCAATGGAACCACGATTCCATACCTTTTTGCCTTTACTGTACTGCCGTTTTTATCATCCAAGGTTCACTGCTTTGTAATATGCCATTTTCCATTCATGTGCTACAACGAAATGCGTGCGAGACTCCCGTGCTTGGCGATATGGGGAAAGTTTTATTTTCTTTCACTTTTACTATAGACTTTCATTCACTTGTACTATTATTTTTTGCTTTGTGCGTATAGACGACGGCTTTATCTATGCTAGTAATGCGTCGGCCTTGCAAGAAAAGGTCGCGGGTTTGAATCTCGCCTCGTACATGAACGCTATGCTTCTTAGTGTATTAAGGGATTAGGTTAGCGGTGCAATAAATCCTATACAGTTGGAGTACTAAGAACCCAAGTCCACTTCCTCGAATCCAGGGAAGCAGATTTTTAACTCGGCACGTGTACTTTTTCTGCTTGTTGACGTCTATCGTCTTGTTTCCACGAATGTTCGTGCAAGGTCCGCAGAGTATGGAGTGAGACTCTAGTTAATGGTATAATTAATTGATAAATAAAATCTTACGAAAATTTTAATAAGTTCAAGGAATATATACAACGTTGTTTTGATCTTAATTTTTCAGTATGTTCCATTTTGCATATCAAACTCTTGCTTTCAGTAAACACTGATAGCAAGGTTTTAATGTATCTATACAACATCTATTCTTATCTAAACGTTAATACGTAACCAGTAACAAATTAATGATAACAAGATAGATAAACGTAGCATACGCCCAGTTGTCCGACGCACTAATGACTCGCGCCGTACTTGATTTCCGTTTTCCGGAAATTGCCGAATTGAGGAAAGCTAAATGAACCGTGGAGGGGCATTTACGACTCCTCTACATTTCTTTGTTTTTGCGCTCCACTCTCAAATGGCACGTGTCCCGAAAAATTGAGTGTCATCCGCCCTTCCCCTCACGGGTCACACATCCTCCCGACCTCATCCTTCCTTCCTCGAGGATTTCCGTCCGAAATCCGCGTTCTCGCACCCAACCACTGTTGCTCCTTTGCCACTCGGAGGTGGAAATAGAATTTTGAGATGATGGTAATTATGACCGGAGAACTACCGCGTCTACGTAAGTAGCAACTTACCCGCGTTGTGAGGGGGTGATGGATGGAGGACGGATGCGTGGCATGCAATAGAGTATTTGATGTAATAGCCTTTTTGTCGATTTTTTTTCATGATTAGCATTATAAAAAACTACTTTTACAAATCTTAACAATGGAAAAGGTTTAATTATTACGAGAAGTAGTCAACCGTTTGAGATCGGTTTATATGGAGATGAGATTACTCGTAGATACTAATCTTTCAATTAGCCGCATGCTCCTACCTCTTTATACGACTTCCTTCTTCAACTCTGCATAATTCCTACCTCTTTTCATCTCATTCCGGAAGTTTATTCTCTTTCTCAACTTTTTTGTTTTCCCTCCAACCGCCGCTCTATCGCGGCCTTCAGCATCTCCTGACCCCTTATTACCTGCTCCAACTTCCTCACTTACTCTGCCTATTCCTAATTTTCTTCAGCAGCTTCCTATCCTCACATAAGCTGTACAGTTGGTGAATGATTTGATGGACAACCAGCTTTATCATCAGTCGTTACATAGCCCTTATATTTCATTATTTTACCCTCTTATAATTCATGTACCAATTCTTCAAAATCAGACTTTGCAATATTATTTGTTGCGTCTAGAATGGCTGCCTTCTAAAGGGATCCTATTTAATTTACCGCAGAAATAGGTTTTGCACGAGGTAGAGGTTACACTATTTTTAGTTAAATTTATCAAAGAAAAAATTGGTGTGAATGAGTTTGAGATGCCTTAGCGCCTTCACCCTTTGTGGCCGCCTTCATTATTTGTCGTCCGTCGTGACGGTCCTGCTCTGAGTCTCTGCGTGCAAGCTTTCGAAATGCAACCTAATTTTGGAAAACAGCGCGCGGTTGCTCCTTATCGTCGCACCAAAATCTCGGTCATAAAGGAATTCTCGTCGATGTGCGAATGACGGAAACCCAGCTGCTTCCTTAGGTGCTGATCCGCTTGAATGAAGTGGAGCTAAATATGTTTTTATACCCCGCGACTAAATATCAAGTCAAATCACCAAATTCTGCGAACACCTACGGTTGGCGTATGCGTGGAAAAATAATCTAGGTGGAGGAAAATCTATACAGGGGTCGAAAGTCGGTTCCTTATTTGGGAAGGCAACTGAGGTATTTTACACCGTTAGGGATAGGTGGATGGGTTGGTAAGGGAGGGATTATTTGAGGAATACATTATTATGGATGGCTATTTTCGAATAAGTTTGATATTTATAGAATGCTAAATCTTAACGATTTTGTAGAGAATCTGGCTGGTGTCACAGGTAGGGTCTTGGCTTTCTTTACAACAGTTGTGGATATTTTTTCGGGGAATTCTCATCCCTACTTAGGTTCCATGTATAGAGCACTTCAAGTGCATCTCTCCAGCCATAGGATGGAACGTTAAAACATTTTTATCCCGTTGACAACTTTCGTTAAGAGCAGGATAATGCTACTGCTGGGTTCACTCCCAGTCCTCTAATTAACCCCACCCGCACTGTCCAACCCATCAATCCTTGATGCTGGAAATGACCTCAGTTGTCGGTCACCTCCTCAAATAACCAACAAACAGGGGCTAGATTCTAATCAGCAATCTCTTGAGTTATTTGCGGAGATGAATCTCTTCGCCTTCGTTATTTCACGGTCCCCTAGCAGTTGAAAAACAAACAAGATATTAGTAATATTTAGTTGCTAGTATCCCAGGCAAGGAAACGGCAGCCTAAGTAATGTAAATGTTTATGGAATGATGAGGGAAGACAGAAGGATAATAGGGTCTTCGGATGACGCGAAGCACGGGAAACTTAAAAGAGACGTAGTGATAAATATTCAGCTTTGTCGAGAGAGTTAAAAAATGACCCTGCTATGGAGTAAATGAAAATAATCCTAAGACGTACCAGTCAGTTGGATAAGCGGCCAAAATAAGCGTTGGATGTGTTAATTTTTGCGTGCGAAACCCGCTAGCGTTGCGGGTAGCGCCGGAAGTATTCTGCGAGAGACGAACCACCGTTAACTTGTTCGTCCCGTCCCCACCGATACGATATATGTTGTGGAGAGCGGCAAAGGTCATGCCCTGCACCGATAGCGGCCCGGGTCGAGGCACAGGGTAGTTGCGAAGTTTTCGAATCGGGAGTCAAGCGAGTGGAGGGGAAGGTGGTGCGGTTCTGGGGAGGAATGGAGAGGGAGAGAGGCGCGGGCAGTGAGGTCACAGAGAGGGGAGGATTTGGGTCAAAGGGTAAATTAGGCCGCGCAGGAGGAATATAGGTGAGCGGGGGTAAATTGTGGAAGAGGAACCAAGCGTAGATGGAGGGAAGGATGGGTGCTGCTACGGTGTGTATATAAGCGGAATTAAGGAAAGAGGACACCCCCTTTGTCCCTGTTTCTCGTTCTCCCACCTCCCGCCCCCCCCCCCTCCTTCCCACCCTTCCACTCCGCCTCGACAATTGGGGCGATGTGTTTTAATTCAGCGCCGTCTCTCGATGCTCTCCTGAACCAGGGGAGACTCTCCTATGTATCGTTGAGGCCAGCCAAGCGTGCGTCGAATTTGTCCTTCACAATGCCGGGCGTTCTCGCGTCCATTTTTTAAAGTATTTCGGATCCTCTGCAGTCGTCAATTGTAACGACGATCAATATTTTTACCCGGTGCATCTGAGCTACTGGAGGTCTTTTTGCTGGTCATCATTAAGACTTCAGTTCAGTTGTGTATGAATTTCGTCCATAAGGGCCTATCAACAGCGGCCATTAAGTGTAGTGTGGTTAGGCTCTCAGAGCTTTTTACACTGGCAATTTTATTGCGCAAGCTACTTGTTGCAAGCGACTCTCGACCTTAAATTGCCCATGTAACCGGCAATGCAAGTCCGCTTGCAGAACTTTTAAAAGTTTCGGCAAGTCGCTTGCAGAAGAGTATTTTTGTCAGTATTAACAGCAACCAAACTGGCTCTGCACTAACTTGTGAAAAATGTTCCGTCAAAATTTCTCGCAAGCTCTTGCTGTAAAAACTTTCCATTGTAAACCCACACTCATTGTCAGAGGTCTCAATGATAATTACGCTTGCTTAAGTGTATCCAATTTCCTATTGCATTATTTCGACATTATACTTTAGAATCGAACATTCTTAGGAGATTTTTCTTGTCAAAGAAATTATTCCTGTTACTACGTTGCATTTTCCCATCCCCTACTAAGTTTCTCTCTTCTATTTCGAGGTTAAAATTTCCGACCCATTCCTTTCCCTCACGACCATTCGGGACTTTTGGAATGAAGCACTGGTGCCAGAGTTTGATAGAGAAGTTAGATATTCCTCATGAGTAGGCGTCTTCCATTGTATTTCCTGCCACCTGTCCCTTCTTTATAATAATTTTTTTTCTCGAATTCACTTTTCCTCGTCTTGCATTCATAACGAATTCATTCTTCCTCTCACGTCTTTCCGACATACCTTTACCTTCATATTTGAATGCTGCTCCATAGTCCCCCATGTGCTTGTAAAATCATCAAATAATGCTCTATTTTGTTACTTGGTGACTTGACTTCTTTATCTTGTTTAATATTCAAAGTTCATTACCCGAACCGGGGAAACCCTAAATATGCAACACGATAATCTACTTTATTATATAGCAAAGCCAACGAAATGTTGAAGTGTCTTATTGTTTACCGATGAATTAGTGGAGGAGTGTCATTTACATTTTAATTTTTTTTCAAAATTGACGATCGTTGTGAGGAGATGAGGAATTTGTGCATATACGTGTGCAAACTACCCTGAAAACCACCTCAAGGGTGTGTGGCGAGGGGAAGTTTTTTTTCCTGAATTTTCTATTTTCGTGGACGATTATTTACCCGCTTCTCGCTTATTTTCCAATAACTATGAAACAGTATGAAGGTCCTCGGATGAAAAAGTGAATGAGAGGTGCTCTAGTTAGGCCACACCTCGAATACGCCGCGAGCATTTGAGACCCTGGACAGAAAGATTTAATTTGAAAAATAAATAAAATACAAAGGATAGCTGCGCACGTCGTTAAAAATTGCTACGAGCGAACAAAGAGTGTTTCGCTGCATTTAGAGGGATTAGGTTGGGAACCACTAGAGACTCGGAGGCTACACGCTAGGCTTAGAATGGTAACACAGAGAATATCATTTTGACGCCACACTACATCTCTAGGTCCGACAGGAAAGATAAAATAAGAGAGATACATTGCCGAACAGATAGGTACAAAAATTCGTTCTTTCCACGCACAATAAGTGACCATAATAAAAACTGAGATCCACTGAAAACACCGCCTAAATGCTCTTCACCTTGAAACATACCCATAACTTTTTTCTTGGCGAATTTCATCCCCTTGGTACTTCCCGCTTTTTCGTCGTAAAAAAAATTCTGGCGAAGGTAGCGAGGAGTTACGGTGGGAAGTGATATAAATTAATATCGATTGGTTTTGCGTTGTCACACATAAGCATGGACGTGTGAACTGGATGGAAAGTATTGAGGGAACCCTTGCAGAGGGAACCCTTTCTCACGCGAGGAAGGGCGGAGCACCAGACGCGGCCATCCCTATCCCTTTCCCCGCCCGCAGGTGTCGCCCTCGATTTACGGCATCCCGACCATCCCAGCGACAGCACTCGAAGACGAAACGCACTTATACGATGGGGGGCAAGGAAGCATGAGGGGGTGGCGAAAGGACACACGACGCAGCGAGGATATCCCGAAGAAACGTCTCGGAATAACGGTGGTTGCTGTGGGGCTCAAGGTGTAGGGTATGAGGGACCTTGTAAGGAGAAGAATGAAACAAAGCGTGAAACAGTGTTTTGGGATAGACGGGGGTTGGTGGGACCGTGGGGCAGGGACGTGATTTGCCGGGAGTGAGTGAGGGGATGTCCCGGAGGAGATAAGGGGCTGGTAAAGTGGGGAGCAGAGCGCTCCCGGTATCCAGCCACTTTTTGTCGGCAGCCTAGCTATTTAATTGTTTCCTCCTGCTCGTGAAAATGGGTAAAGAGGATGAAAAGAGGCGTTTTTTCATACGATGATACGATTTAGGAAAATGAACAAGGTAGGGATAAATTCGTTCGGTTAAGTATACATGGAAATTTCATCTGTGTCAAAACAGAATAATTGATTATTGGATATGTATAGAAGGCAGAAGAGATGGATGGAGGAGGTTTTGAGAGGGGAGGGCATGTTGAAGAGGGAAGAACACTGGGGAAGCGTGGAAGAGGAAGAAATAGGATAGGAATTGTCGACAAAATAAGAGGAGGTAGAAGATATGAGGGATTTAAGAGGGATCTAATGGCGGGATATTCTTTGAAGGGAAAGCGAGACAATGTTCATAAATTGGGATGCAGAATGGGATTGTCCAAGAACCTACCAATCAGCTGGTAGAATACTTGAATGAATGAATGAAGTATACATGCCCGAGGTAGTAGTATGTAAGGAACAAGTACTATTTAGCCTACTCCAGTGGCACCCGCCCATGTGGTTTTCACCGTACAAAAAGTAAAATTTATTATCTTGTAAACTTGAGGAGAATACAAAATCAATATACTCAAGAGAGAATTGTGACAATTTTCATTGAATGGCATTTTTCCGACTGCTTTCCATGCAAATTAAACTCATATCTAATAAATAAAATTCAAACTTCTTTATCCAAATTTATCTGCATCTCATCTTTCTTCAAGCCAAAGGTATACAACCATAACAGAGGAAACGGTTTCAGGCTTGATTTTGTGGTAGTTATCCATCTCGGATAAAATGAAAAATAACTTTGTGAATACCAATGCTAAAGACTTTATTGGTACGAATCGGGTTTCGACTCTAGGTGTCATCTTCAGGTTGGAAAGGTCGTAAGATGACAGAAAGTGTCGATACCCGGGTCGTTTCAATAAAATCTTAAAAGTGAAATTCACAAAGTTATTTTTCATTCTCTCAGTATATAACCTTATCAGTTGATTAGACAAATATTAATCGGCATCTTAGGCTATTATTTATTTTTAACGATAGTATGTACATACAATATAGTTACTTAAAATCTGATTCTGACTCATGATATACCTCTTCTGATTTTAGTAGGTTATCTCTTTTTACTCAAAGTAAGTTTTTGGTCGCCCATTCGCATTAATTTCACTTCTATGAACAACTCCTTCCTGCATTGGTCTTTTAAGTTACATGCTGGTCTGATGGCACTCAGATTTTGAAATCTAATTGCTCCTTGGGCGTCGATACTGTATTCTAGTGAATTCTTTTCGGGGTTCCCAAATGGTTAATTTCTGCATTCTAGCTGACATAAGCATTTGGAACATAAAACAGTTGGGAAGCCCGAGAAGAATTCACCAGATTAATCAATTCGCCGGGGAAGCCTGAAATCTTTCATCGATGCTGTATTTCTCTAATGATCAAGGCCCTCGGTTAGACGGTGCGATACAACCATATCAGTCATGGACGTACCCAACGAGGGAGAGAGGGAAGGGGCGGCTCAGCTGCCCCCATAGAAGCTCAAAAATAAAACCTAGAAATGTAAAGAGAATAAAGTGACTTGTAAATAATTGCGTTGATTTGTGTTTCGTGTTTGGTGCGGGCATGGTGAGCTACCCAGCAGAAGACATATTCGTAACCTAGCTTTGAGTACTTACAAGAAACACAAAGGAGAAGCAGTTTGCTGTTGGCATCCCCCCTCCCCTCCATCAAACATGAAGCACCCCCGCCCCCTAAGTTCAGATCATAGGTACGCCCTTATTTTCTGTTGTTTTTTTATTAATAATACTTTATCGAAGTTATGTCCATGAATGTAAATAGATAAATAAAATGAAAATAATTATAAATTATTATTATTGAAAAAGAGGTCGATTTGCATAACACTAATTTTTATTGAGAGGTGATCTACTGGTTATGGTTGGTTGAGATGGAAGGAGCAATACCTACACCAATCTTTTACAGCCGTGGGCACTTGTATTCTTACACGATTTCATTCTTCAGATAGGCATATGTTCTAAATCTCTTCATGCCATCGTTAAAGCTTGTTGGAGCACTCAACACCCAAATGTGCTAATACTTTATACCGTAGCCACTAGCGGCGCCTCTTTTGAAGCTGGTTAGCGGCAGTGTTCACTACACAAAACCAAGATCTGCTAATACTTAATAACGTTGTCTTAAGCCGAATTAAGTGCTAGCAGACGTGGATTAGCGGCAGTGTTCACTAATCAGGCTGCAGCGAACTACCAGAGACACAGACAAAGAGCCGAAGACAGTGGAAGCCTATCCGAATATCCATGCCGGCACGATCCAAGAATCTAGCCTCAGCCAGAGCACATACCAAGTACTAGGCGGACTAGATGAGTGGGCTTGAAATCTAGCGTCTACTTTATCACCGTGTCACGCTAAAGCATGTTTAAGCGAAGCTGGCAACGTGATTCGGACACGACTGCAGTCTAGCCAGAGGGAAGTTGCACCCTTCATGGGTGAGGGTGTCTGAGGGAGTAGCAGAGAAACTTCGTTGGACATCTTTTCCTATCCTCCCTCACGTACGTATGTACAAACATTCCCTTACGAGCTCAGGAATGGGTCCTCCTTCATGCGCGGATGAGTGTCTCCTTTTCCCGTACGCTTTTTTATGGGCCGACGGCAGGAATGAGGGGCGAGCGGTTCTTTTTGATGGCGCGGGCGGTTCTCTTTCTCTCTCCCCCCCCTTCCCGTTCCTGTATTTTTTTTCCTCCGTGCCGGAAAATGGGTCAACAAGTGCAAAACAGCCGTTGCTTTACGATCGCAGTGTTTCAAGCATGCGGCGGGACAAAAGAGATTTACAACTCCCCGGGTTGTAACGGGATGTGTGTTGATAGTGCCCATTGCAAAGGCTACCGGATGACATTTCTGGGTAAAAGGGTGATAGAGTCGTGTTTTCGTTTTCTTTCTCTCAGTTTTCTTTACTTCTGGTGATAAAACTCCGGCCATGATAAGTAGTACCTTGCATTACACTTACTCCAGTGTGTCGGAATCCGATATATGTTGTTCTATTTATGCTCGAGAAACGTTGAAAATGTCAAGTAGTTAGCTGAATTGAATGTCTTAATCTCGATCCGAAAAAGTGGTCTTTTCATGACTTCCTCGGGTCAAGGTACATTTATATTACAATGTACAATGTACATTTATATCGCTCGAATAGCAAACGGTCACACTACATATGTCAAACTAGAGAATTATCTAATATTCGTTTTCGGAATTTGGTTTTATCCCTTCATAAGTGCACTCGCTCTTGAAAAAAAAAGATTTTAGTCTCCGCTGTCATAGCAGGAGGCCGGAAAAGCAGTAAGTTAGAAGAAATATGGACATGTTTAAGGACACTGAAGAGGTGGCATTAAGCTGGGAAGGAAGTAATTCCCAGAGTAATTAGGTTTTTTATTATGTATTAGGGGTCTATATTTAGATACCACAATGCACAAAAAATTTAGAAAGGCGAAGCGGAAGCTTATTCAGACTGACTTAGAAGCACGGTCATAGTAAGTATAAGCTTCCCGCTTTGCCTTTGTTGTTCTCAGATGTAAACGTGGGAAAAAACTGAGGAAGATCTCAGATGCGTTCTATGAAAACAGACGCGAAAGTGTAAATATATGAACGGTAGAATGGAGTGTCGAATCAAAAGCAATAGGTTGCCAACCAGCCCTGATGTGGTTATTTTTTATGTTGAACCAAAGATAAGACCAATGTAAACACTACCTTGTTGGAAGCAGTTTATCTAGCCATATCGTTACTCGATAGTTATCGGAAGATGCTCAAATTCTATCATAATTTCACGTTTCTCGAAGACATTCTTTATCCTCAGTGCTTCATACGCGCTGAAAACTGACTACGGTGGCATCTATTAGAGGGATTTAGATTATATTAAATATTTCCCCAATAAGAAGACGTTCTTAATTTTCTCCAATGTATCAATGGACATGGACGTAAGTAAGTAAGCTTATAGAAGAATATAGTTTTGAGATTAATGATATCATTCGTCTTTTGAGGGAAATATTCTCATAGATTCATCGTTTCAAGTATTTCCTTCAATCTCTTAATTTTATAGTATACCTTCAAGACTGGGAAAGTAAGTCATCTGGTCTTTCGTATTTTTAAAATATGAATGAGTTCCTTCACATTTTATCTTCAAAAAACCCACTCATTCTTTACAGCGGATAATTAATTAAGATTATGGTTAATTTTTCCCATGGAAAACATTGGCTGTAAGACACTACACGGGCATCCAGTTATTTTTATTTTTAATTCGGCGATGAGGGGTTAAAATACGCTTAAATATGGTTAAACAAGGGACTTCATTCAAATCAGAGAGGGTCGAAGGTCAAGTAAAGAAATCTGAATCCCATAGTGACTGCGGAAAAATAACATAAGAGCAGAAAGGTGCTACTTCATTGCCATTTTCGTTTATCCCAAATAAGCTCCCGCTGTGCATTATATGATAGCCATTTATTTCATACTTTTCAGTTATAAAGTGTTTCGTTGCGCTCGGCTCGAGGCTTGTAGCTATCCGAAACTCCCTCAAAAGCATGGCTATAGTTGTTTCCGCAAGTGAGCGGCTTCTCTTTCCATCCCCGTGAAGGAGTCTTTTTGTAACTCAAGGAGACGTTTTGTTGGCTGATACTTATTAAATTAATTATATATTGTTATTTTTTCTCGGACGATTCTGGTGGTCCGTATGCCCCTGCGATCCCGATAAGCCATTGGCTTGTCATCAGGTTTCTCAGGGGCCGAACCACCAGAACTTGACAGAAACACCCATGCCCTGTGCATGCGAAAAACCGACCCAGGCGGGACTCGAACCCGCAACCCTCGGATTAGCAGGCGAGGACTTTACCCCGTCACCACCGGGGCCGACTAGCTATTATTATTAGCGAATTGAAGCTATTGTTAAATTTGATGCTGTGAAAATATACTTAACCTTAGATTTGATTGACGGATAAAATTAAAATCCCCGGAAATTCGCTGTATCCGGCGTCCTTTCGTGGTGTTACCTGAGATTTTTTCGTTTAGGTTTGCTGTTAGATCTCACGCATTCATGATAGTTTTCAGCTTAATAATCTGGTAATTGCACACAGGATTACCAAAAAACCTTGTATGTCTTATAAATTAGTTTATTTTCTTTTCCTATCTTCATTGCCTTGAGTTCCGGCTCCTTTAAGTCTAATTTGCCGCAAAAAAGAATGGAGGAAAACCACCTGAATGAAATAAAGCCAAGCTTCGTGACAAAGCGTGTGGTGAAACTTTCTGGAGGCATAAACACTCACCCGTCGTGCCGTTTCCTTTGTTTCACTCATTCAAAAATAAATATTAATCTTTGGTGACTCCCATCATTGGGGGCATTTGGTGCGGCGGTGCTATTACAGCTAGATTAAGCCTATTGAAACAGGTGGATGGAGTTAGTGTGGTGATTTGAGTACTAGGTTCCCATCCTGAGGGATCCAATTAGAATCCGGGCGGTGTCGGAGAAATGTTTGACTGGAATCCCGATCCCTCCTGCGTATCATATGGATCCATTGGTCGTTCAATCCTAAGACTGGTTGACTGCAGCCCTCCACCCTTCCTTATCTAATGCTAGTTCTCTTACTCTCTGGTAGTTCTTCTTATGTAATTTTATCTTTATTTGGTCGATGTTTTTATCCCTTACCATTCCTCTTGTTACTTTTCTTTATATTTTTCCTTCAACTATACTATTCATAAACCTTACAAATGTCGAGAGCACTTTAAATGTAATTCTCTGTCTTATGGATGGGACGCTAAGTGTGTATTCCTTGTCGCCTTTCGTTGACATTGGGCTATTGCTGATCCCGGGTTTCTCTCCAGCCACTAAAGCACATATTCACCGCACCAAATTTGTGAATCTTTCGTTTTCACTTTTGACGAAGAGGAAATATCCGATGCCCCGCTCAATAATGGCATATATTTGTAGACAGTAAAAAAACAAGAGTTGTGTCCTTACAAGTATATTCCGTTGGCACTCCAATTTCCGACAATCGAACTGAGACTAGGAACCACTTTCATTTTAAAGTATATCTCCTTCCTTTTGCACATTTCTTCCGCCCAATTTTTTTACGTGGCCGGTGGCCAGAGCCGACCAACCCCCTGCGTCGCGTCCTTGCCGCAACTGGCGGGCTGCTTTTGTCACATACATGTAGACGCAGGACAAGTGTCTTGTTCTTCACCCAGGCCCTTGACGGATGTCACGGTGTGTGCAAACAAGTAGCCGCTTCTATGGTAGGGGAAAAGTGTTTAGGCTCGTGAGAAAGAACGAAGACAATTCTACACGACGAAAAGAAAAGAAGGAAGGCGCAGCAGGTCGGCCGCAAGCCGAGATGAACCCATCGCGTGGAATTTTCAAGGGGGAGGAAGAGGGCCCTTCACAATTTGTTCCGGGCCGGGTCCGCGTAGTGACCAAGGCGGGTAGTTCACGCAAACAAACACGGGCGGCGTGGGTGGCGTTGATTCGTCATGCGAAGCCGGAGTTGTCGCCCCCTTTTCACTTTCAGACCGGCCAGTCCGTGGAAAATGGTTGTAGACTCGTCTGCATTGCGCGGACACTGGGTCACTCCGACCCCCACTCTTTTTTTGGGGACTCCTGTGTTGTCGTCCACGCATTGTCCGGTCTGCACGTTGTTGTCAACCTCACAAACGCCATCGACACTGCAAAGGTTTTTTTTTCTTTTAGCGACCGACCGTGGCGGATCCCCATTTACTCTCACCCAGAGCCACTGTCCCCGCCTGTCCTTTCTTTTATTCTCTCCGGGAGTGACCAGGGGTGGACTGGACAGAGGCAATTGGTCGGTGTCCGGCAAATTGAAGGGAAGATATCCTTTTCTCCCTCTCTCCCTCAAAGTTCCCTTGCACCCAGTTTTCCTACTTTCTTTTTGAAGTACCGATTTTAAAAAGGGGTCCCAATTTGAGTGTCTCTTAGAAGCTTTCCCTGGGAAAGTGCCTTCTCTGGATTTTTCAATGGAGATTGCCAGTGAAAGGGGTGTTTGCTGGGTTCGGGATAGATACGTGGATCCGTCAGGGTTTGGTGTGACTTCCCAAGGCGAGGAAAAATTGACATCAAGGGTATAACGTATGTCCTCAAGATTCTTGGGTTTTAGCCTAAAGTTTTCTAGCGTAAGTTCGCCCTTCTATACATGAATGTACGCCGATGTATGGAATCACCAGAGCAAATCATTTCACTTGACCGGAATGCGAATCCGTAGCTCCCAGCTGCTGGTAGTGATCCACTTACAGTAATAGCCATCTCTAAAGTTCCAATTCCCCGTTTGGTCCCCTCTATTTCTTAAGTTCCGATTTGGAAAAGGGATTATGCCCTCGTAATTTCTTATTTTGACATCCCTCATTATTTGCTTAATGTATTCCATCTTTGGTTTTCCTCAGTATTTTTTTCAATTCAAATTTCCTTCCATTATTATTTTCAAGTCTTATTTCATATTGACGCTAGTGGAATTAAAAGCCAGTGTCAAGTTTCATTGATAAAAACTAGCCACGTGGAGAACAAATAAAAATGATAAACCCAGATTGTGAATTGTAATTGGTGAAAACTTGCCACTTAGGGAATCGCGCTAGTTGTTATTGCCTTGGTACTGCTTGGTAACGCCCTATTTTCACCACGTTTTTATTAGTTCGGTTTCCGACATGTCTGTCTGTCCGGGTGGAATATTGCAACCGAGTATAAACTACCTTCCCGATCAGCTAGAGACTTTTAATTTTAACCATAGCTCAGAAGTGGATGAAAATGCAATATTAGCTATCTATCATAACTATTAATTGATTAATTAATTAACATATTTCCTGATGTGCTAGTAGAGGCTTGTAATTTTAACCATAGCTCAGAAGTGGATGACAAAGCAATGTTAGCTACATGTTATAACAATTAATTAATTAATTAACGGTTAATTAATTATTTCAGTTCCACACACTGTCAGCTGAACAGAATCTGAAATACATCAGGAATTTCCTATGTGTCCCTGTCAGAGTCTCATCAATATCTATAAAATCGATTGGAAACTTTCACCCGGGCATAAGACTAATTAATTAATAATAAAGCAGAAAATAATTAATTTAATTAAAAAAAATTAATATCCCAAGTTTTTAAAATGAACTAAAAAAGTATAAAATAATTTTCCCTGGGCCCTTCTAAATTTTTTAGGGTGAATTTTTCGTGGCTTTGGAGATATTTGTAAGACTTGAAGAGAAAAACGTGGGGTGCAGGCAGTAGATAATAGAAGTAGATAATCCGGATGAATTCACAACCAATTTCAGTGAATTGCAAATGGTATTAACTGTGGGTGTTTGCTCAACGACACCTGGTCCCTTTACTCCTCCTTAATTATCATGGATTGCCTGCGCCCCACGTTTTTCTCTTCAAGTCTTAGAAATATCTCCATAGCCACTAAAAGTTCACCCTCAAAAATTTAGAAGGGCCCATTTATTTTATGCTTTTTAGTCCGTTTTAAAAACGTGGTAGGTATCTTTTTAAAAATTTATTAAGTTAATTATTTCTAAAACAAATACTGATAAATGAGTATAGCGTCCAAGACAGTCTAAGTTGGTGGGAAAAGCCATCGTAGCAGTTATCATGCGGTAATAGATTTCCCAAGTATGTCACTGGGAGATATATATTTTTTCTGCAATTATGAGGAAATAACCTATCTGGAATATCTGTTTTACCGTGTGGCATTACAGAAAGAGGGTTTTTGAAAAGGGAATCAAGAAAGTAATTAGCAAGATGAAACATTATTATATCCTTTCTTGGGACTGATACTATAGACTCAGTGTTTTGGGAACGGCGTTGTTAAGTCATGACTCTTGCCAGTTGATCATTACAGCCTAATTCAATAGATAATTAATTTTCATGAGTTCTTTAATTGAGTGTTTTACGTGGAGAATTCCCCGAGTAGCCATAAAATGATGTTTTTTCTCGTGTACATTATATTTTTAAGCGCATGTATGTCATTTGAATGATTCTGTTTATTAGTCGGAAGAGACTTGTAACGACTCGGAAAATAAGGACCAGGGGGGAGAGTTGAGTCAGAGGATATTGTTACTCGGTGAAATTTTGTCTCCCCACGGAATTTCCCCCGCTGTTTTTTCCTCTCTTTTTCCTTCCCATCCATCGTGAAAATGATGCATGTGAAATCTGACGAAACTTCTAGTGCTTTAGAAATTTATTTCAGCGCAAATTCGTTGCCGTTCCATCTCAGATTCATTTATATGCTATCCGTGGTTCTAGTAGCATCTCCGTATCGTTGAATGTAGAGAATTTCCAAAACCCCTAACTTCCCTTGTCCTCGTTCCATTCCTTTCCCCTGTTCTTCAACTTTGTGGGATTTCTTCGTCCTTCATTAGCCCATTCCCTCCTTCGTCGTCGTAGAGGAAGGAACAGGAGAGGAAGGACGATGGGAATCTCACAAAAATCTCATGACATGGCTTCCTATTTTCTCCGGGTAGAAAAGAAATTTTGTCTCTCACACCATGTATCCTACCACAACAGCACCCTGGAAGCACCCGTCGACACTCTCGCACCCAAGCTCCACACCAAACGCAGTTTGGACGGTGCGATATTCAATTTGTGGTGTCGACCTTCGACAGAAAAATAAAAATGTGGTGACTCTTAATCGGTAAGTTGTGGAATGTTGCTCGTTTTGATAAATGTCGACTTTATTAGCCATGTTGTGGGATTAGTGGCAAGCATACACAATCTTCAATATCGTCATTTAGTCGTATCGACGGTCGTAATGGGCTGATCAGCCCACACCGTTATGTCGTCCATAGTATTGTATCAAATGTATCAGCGTTCATTTGGAAAATATTTTTTCCCCATCTGCAGATAATTCTTTCTGCGATACTTATTCACTATTTATCCCGTATCACCATGGCAACAGTAGTAGTCGACTTTATAGCCCACGTTGTCGCACATTCTATTCTATTCGTAAAGCGTCATGCCCGTGATGACGAAACAGTGATGATACCAACACTGCCGGATAGATACTCTGGTAGGAACCAGTCGAAACGTGAATACTTTGAAGGAGGAAAGAGGTTTGTGGGGGAGATTCGAGGTAGGCAAATGGAGTGCTTTTTAAGAATTTTGAGATATCATAGGTTGTTGAAGTGTTCGATGCACGGGAGAATGTTGGGTAAGATGGGACGAGGTGGGAAAATATGTAAATTTTTTTTTGGACTACATGCAAGAATATAGGTTGAGATGGAAATAATATTGAGTGGGTATATGTTGCGACTTGTGGAGTGTATTACTTACAATTAGAACTCACCGGTGGTTTGTGGTTGGGGCATATGGCAGCTTCTGTCCCAGAAATCATCGGTATTGGTGAAAGACCTTCAATCAGTAGCGCCATGTTGCTCCCATCGTCGGCGATAACATACATCGTGTCCTTAGTCGAAGTAGACTGATAGAGAACTACATTAGAATTAACCTCCACAAGACAGTGAAATAGGGATCGGGATTATCCTAAAAAATATCCGCCACTACCGGGATTCAAACTCGGGCCCTCTGGATGGGAAACCATTGCTTTAGCCACTGCACCAACTCTATCCCATGTTTTCTTTTTATTTATAATATTTCATTTCCTGTCAATTTCCTGAAACATTTTATTGTTAATTATTCAAAGTTAAGGCCAGCGCTGCTGTTTTGAGTTTATGACATGGTGTCTTTTCATGACCATACTGCACAGCCTAAATCACCGGAGGCCCAATTTCCTTCCTGAAAGGCGAGTAGGGTAGGGGTGGACAGGATCTCCTAGTATGTGTTTGTCTGTGCTGCCCAGAGGGGAGAGGGTCGTACGGTGGGAAGGGGGTGTAAAAGAGAGGAAGCCGCAGCGAAAGTCGGTCAGGGTTCTTCCTTTTCTCACACCCCATGCCTCTTTGTGTTGTGAATCGTCGCCTTTCAATGGGAGGAGTTATTTTTTTCTCTTTTTTTCCGTGGGTAAGGTCTCCTCTAGGGCGGAACTTAAATACACTCCCACCCTTCATACTATTTCTCCCTCTCCACCGGAAGATCGTGTGGGAATACGTGAAATCACTGCGTCTTACCGACAGTCATCAGGACCGTACCCTTATTCCATCTCTTCTCAAGGTGAAGTGATGTGATGATATGGCGAGCTATGGTTGAAAACGTTCGTTTATTTTTCAATACGGATCACCGTTATACCTATATGCCAGTTAAGTATACCATCATTGCACCATAATGTCATATCCTTGAAAGTGGTTTGCAAGGATAGGGTATTTTGGAGAAAATTATAAATACATAGGAAGTCAGCTCTCTAGGGCAAATGGCAATGACTAAATTCTTTGACTTTGTCTACCCCGAAAGGGAATGGCTTGATGTATTTTTCTAGTATTACACACCTGGGATGTGATTGTGGACCTTTACAACTTGCACGTTTGTGTTATCGTAATTTTTGCATCTCTCATGAAGAGGGAAATTGCGAACACGATTCTTAAATTTTACTCTTACTGCTTAAAATCACAGTTTTCAAACTTTAGAGTGAGTCTCAAGAACTAGTAGCAATGTTAGTTGGTGTTATGGCGAGGGATGGCAGAAACACGCTTATATGTGGTCCTTGGTAGCGTCTCTGACTGAACTTTTCGCTTAAGCAGTGCAGGAGCGAGATTTGATTTCAAATGTTTTGGGGTTTAGTACTCCTGAGACCTTCCAGGGTCTACATGTAAATTTAAAAATCTTAATGTAAAATGCATATTCAATAAGTATTTTATGCGTGGGGATTGTCAGCGATGCTCGTTTCTTTGCGAAAATAAAATCTACCAGAGAAAATCGGATTTTTGTGATTTTTTCCTGAATAAGGAACTCCTTGAGGGAATCCTTATTTTCCCTCATCCTCCCATCGGGCTCACTAGTGACCTACAGTTTACTTTGATGGGTGTCGGTGTTGAGTTGTCCTCGTATGTTTAGGCCAAAATCGTGTGAAATGCACTCAGCCAAGTAGAGGGATCCGTTCATCTCCTTGTATCACCTCCCGCTTCCCACGAAATTAAGGACTCAAGGAAATCCACCTGCAATCTCGGAATTTCCGCCATTTGGTGTGAATTCCGAGAGAAAATTCATTTGGATATGAACCCGGAATCTTTCTGTCCATAGCTTAGTGTCCTCAAAGAAATGTAGCAGTGATGGCTCCCTCAGGTGCCATAATACCAATGGTCGAGCTGTAAAAAACATTGAATGGAATATTATTTTCTCCAATTTAGAGAGTGTGGCTGAATGCGGATAATTGAGCAGTTCTATTCATTGTTAACTGCCTCGATTGTAAATGAATTCCGAACCAGTGTGGTGTTTATCACTATACTGAAGTATCGGTATATTGAAACAGCTCATTAGCTGCAACATATTAGCATTCATCACCTTTAATGTGTCAAGCCCAAAAAATTGTCATAATTGCGGAGAATCATATGTTTTATTTTTATAACGGCATTAACTTAAATCTACAATATGATTAACGAAAGGAATTGAGTTAAACATTTTGATTTTGTCGAATTGTTTCTCAGTTCTCCATTGTTTGGCACTTAGTTTACCTAGTTTTCTGACTGTTTTCCATAATTGTTTGCTTTGCACGAACTTTGTATTCTTTACTAAAGTCATAACGTTAATTAAAGGACATTATGCTGTAATTCACAAGTCGCCCGAAATATGGCGACGATCACTCAAATTAATTACGGACTACCAGAAGTTTACGATACCCCGAAGGATATGCATTAATGCAAGCAACTAGTGATCCAAATTTTTACTCTAATGGCCCTAACCAGATAATTCATTGGCATTGTGATATACGTTGCTTTTCTCAGCAGCCCAATGCTATGATGAATAATTCAAGGGTTAATTTCGAGATAATTTTGACTTTTTTCGGCAGTTCATTTATGGGGAAACGGTTTTCGTTTTTTTCCTAGCCGAGTAAAAATTCAGTGCATGACATTGGTAATGAGGGCACAGACATATAAATAACGGTTTTGTGACCACCACAATTTCCCGTCGAGAAATTATGGACCAGGAAACGAGTGTAGCTCGGCCATTAATAAGTCACATAATTTAGAACTTCGTGATCTCCATTACCTATGGATGTGGTATTTGATTTATCAATAACTAGAGTTCCTGAGATTGACTATTTTTGATAAATTAAATCCAATCATTCATGGCAAACTATTAGAGGCTACCCCGTGGTGAGGTGTTTGGTTAAGTAATATGTTTTAGACTTCTTGACTCACGAATGAAATGCCCAGTCCTCAAAATCCAGACTATTTTCTGTTTATGGAGTTTATATTTATCATGATGCCGACTTTTATGGACTTTTAATTATTATTTCTTGATAGATATTGGTTTTATTAGGAGTAAATGATATTTGTTAAAAAGGTAGTCAGCTTCTTACGAATAGCTTTCCTTCCGAAATTCCTTTCGTCATGAAGTGGAAAATTATCTCAATTTGTCTTAATTAGGAAAATGACTAAAAGATTGCCATGATATGATAAAATATCTACTGCCCATCCTATCTTTGGCTTTTCATGATTTTTCGTCGGTATGCGTGTAGGATTGTTAAGTCTGGTTCGTCCACATACCCTTAACCATCTCTATAGGTACGGATTGATTGACCCTGCCAAAGAAAAAGGTGTTGCTTATCCCACATTTATTTTGAAAATGGCAGCGTGAAAATATCCATTAAAAATGACTCGCGTCATATCAATAAAAAACAGAAGTTCCTACCACTCATTCAGAAGATTACGACGACTGAGTGTTATAATCAGAACATGTAGTTTACGGAATGCCAGGATACATTTGTGAAAATATCTGAGTGGAATGTCAATTTTACTTTTTAGGTACAAAATAATCGCCGATTGACTTTATCAATCCCTACACGGATTGAGTGACCATGGCGAAGAAGTTCCCTTTGTGGGATTGAACCATTTTTATGGGTCATTTATCACGTATTTATGAAAAATAGCATTGTGGATGAAGTTATTAGACCCTGCCCTAATCATGTCCGTAAAAAAAACCGTACGTAAAATCTCGTACAACTTAAAAATATTTCATGGACTGCATGGTATCGTGAAAATAATCGTTAAAATTTGCTCAGGTTCTATCCATCTCGCCTAGTGTTTGCTCGAAAAGAGTGCATCAACTGCATAAGATTATCTGCAATTTGACGGAATGTATTGAAAATTGCGGAATGTCTACTTTTTATTTTACGCGTGCAAAGATCGGGAAGGGCGATGCGTCCGCATATCCTGACCAATCCGCGAATGGATTGAGTGACCCTGACGACGAACTGTTGTCATAGTGTGTGTGTGTGTGTGTGTTAGTGCTTGTCCTTCCCCATTGTGCGCGGGTCTCATTGGAATTGGGATGGGATGACATCCTCCCACGCACGCAACCCATCTCCCATTGCGTCCTCCAGCGAAAACCCTCTGCTACCGCCACATCCATTTCCTCGTGCCCCAAGAGAGTGAAACCATTTGTGGAAGGGACGAGGGAAAAAAGATTGCTTTTCCTTGCCTCGTTTCTTCTTTCATTTTTTTTGGAAGACGATGGTGGTGGTGGAGAGTATCTGGCGAGGTCATCTCAGCTTTTACGGCCACCTTGGCCCAAAAATACGGGTGGCCATCTCACGAAATCCGCGCTCAAACATAACAACATCGCGATGCACCCACTAAATCGACTCTGATAATTCAGCTGATGGCTGTTTTTTTTATTTTAATCTCACTTTCTATTTCTGGTGAACAATGGAGCTGTCAACATTTGAAACTGGACGCGCGTTAATAATTCATAAGGCGATTACAACCATCCCGTGACTCAAGGCTAAATTTGTTTTACTCGCGCGAGATTTTCGGTTGACCCGCCTTCAACCTACTAACCTATTTCCATTTTGGTTCCCTCTAGTTTTTCTCTCTTGCAAAGGAAAATAAATGTTAATCCAAGTTTTTAAAATGGAAAATGTGATTTATGTTCAGCGATGGTTGAGATGATTGGTTTTTGCTCCCTTATTTGTATCATATACTTAAAACAAGTATTTTCCACGTAAATAACAATAAGCGTTTATTCAATATGAAATATTATACCAATTATGGTAAAATGTTTATAGATTTACTGTATGTTTTTATGACTCTCTTTAATTTGATGAATGAAATGAGCTCTTCGGTGTGTTTGGTTTCCAAAGTTTTGTTGGGCATATTCAATCAACTTCAGGCAAATGTCTTTTTTGGGGGGGAACATGGTGTTATGTTTCTTCGTAACGTTTTCAAGATGCCTGGAAGAACAACTGTTAGCTCTCTATTGCTTTCCTTTGCAATGAGAACTTTCACCAAATTATTGTGGAAGTTTTAAAATATTTAATTACTTGTAAACTTTTTATTTAACAGGGCACTCCTCCTATCTTCTCCTAACGTGCACGTCCATTTCTACGTCGGTCTTTTGTCTATTTATTTTCATTGCCTTTCTAATTTCGCGTGTTTGTTTCTATTCAAGTATTCTAATCAGTCATTTTCATCCAAGACGGAGGAAATTCCATCTTCAACGTGTGTTTACTGCAAAAATAGCAAAGTTGCATATTAATGCAGAGCGATTGCTTTCCTTCAGATCTCATATCAAGCTTTTCCTGTCGCGTTTGATATTTGGTGGTGAAATTTTCGTTTTGTTTTATATTTAAGTACTCGGCAAAAACTACCATTTTTTTTACCTTTAAATGTGCTATCACAAGAATATGACAACATGGGAGTAGGAAAACCGGGACAGAAACGTATGATGAAATGTGAACGTATAATGGACGTATGAACATCACAATATTCATGTTTTCAAAAGAATGCAATAGAAGCTTTGAGAACACTTATCGCTGTGTTTTATTTCCGCTATTGTTTTTCTCTTTTAATGGATTCCTGTTTTTTAATATAAGACACTGTATCCGGCGTAACTCTGCGGAACTCCTTCATTTTAATAATAAAAAGCACTTGGTTGTTATTCCACACTTTATTTTAAGGAAACGACCCGGGTTTCAGCATCTCATGCCATCATCAGGGTCATGATGGCATGAGATGCTGAAACCCGGGTCGTTTCCTTAAAATAAAGTGTGGAATAACAACCAAGTGCTTTTTATTATTAAAATCCTGTTTTTTAAATGCTCAGCCTGTATTTGCAGTCGGTGTTTCGGGATTTGTTCCATTTGGTGAATCTTGGCACAATAGTCTTGCAGGACTTTATTTTGGCTAACCGTGATCATAACCTCGCATAATTAGGGTATTCCTTGCTTCTTGAAACCTAAATAGGTACTCGAGAAAATGTTTTAACCTATTTCTTCTAGAGGAGCCACCAATATTTCTACAATGGATAAAATGCATTTTGGAAACCAAACGACCACGAGTTAAACAATTACCTCTAATGCACCGTTTCAAACCGTCCTTGTCTCTCGATTTTATATATATTTTTAAGGGTGCCTCTTATATTTCTTAATTGACGAATGAATAGCGTTTCCGGAATAAGTGACTGTTGGTCTTCATTTGGATCCGAGTTAACGACCCATGACCACAATTAATGTCTCGCTCGTCTAATGGAAGAGGAAAACTCGTGACTTCTAGACATTTTCTACCTTGATCTCTCGGAGTTCTGTGTGCATATCCGCCTTTTATTCCGGGGCCCATTCCCGTGGCCGCATTGTGGGCTCACGAAGGTTGCTCAATCCCTAGACCATCGCCATCTTAGACCGACCACCACCAACGTCCTCATTTTTCGATTGATGATTTTATGCCATTCCAATGCGACGTTTATGATCCGGTTATTTTATTAGTTCGAATCTCGATAGGGTGATGACCAGTTAACAAAATATTTTGGCTCCAGAAGCTTGCTCTTTTAAGAAATTCAGGAAAGATTTTGGTGCGTGATATCGTAAAAATAAGCTTTCTGAGTGTCCAGTCATCTCTAAAAACGTATTCTATTTTTTGAATCTGCTAAAGATATGTTGTTTTTTTCTGCCGAAATTATCATTTGTTAATCTATTTTCTCGCTATATGACAGTTTGGTCCTCTTCGATAAATGCTTTCGCTTTTCTCGCTTTTTTGTTCCTTCTGATTTGATGAATCCGAAAACAATAAATTTTCATGAAACGACAGGAAATTTTAGGATTCCTTGGAAATACGTGGGGACCATCGGTAACTCGCACGGTGATCATTGCTCGGGAGTTTTTTTTTCTTTTCGGTTGCTTCTTCTCTCAGCCATTACGTCAGGTGTTGATTTCATGTCCATAATTTATTACAAACTTTGACTCTTTGGGGAATGTATTTAAATGTTTAGATAAGTGTTATTCAAAGCAGCTTTGAATAGAATCTTTTAATTTCCGTCTTGTAAAATTTGATTTTGTTTGTTATACGGTTGCCCTTCATGAATGTGCTTTGTACGCTGAAATGTATGTAGCTTTTAAACTTAATTTTGATGTTTAAATCATTGGGGCATTTTAACTTTCATAATCTGGGTACTCAAAATGCATTGAGATATCCACAGAAATATATCTTGTCGCCATTAAATGATTTAATTCCAGTGATGGAAATTTCGCATCAGTGGGAATGATTCATTACAATAACAATCGTTTTGTCCTTGGAAGTACGTCACCAGCTGGGAATCAAGTTCGCATTACGACGCGAAGCTCTAGCCCGGAAATTAAAATTTCCTCGAAGTCCTTTACCGTTAAGGATTTGGAAGAGCCAAGGTCGTTTGAATTTGACAGAAGAGTCCTTTGACTTCGCGTAATAAGTGCGCTTTGTTGCGTTTCTCCATTCTTTTCAGTATTTTCGTATCCGGAGGTAAATAATTATTTCTGTGAACTGGATTGTCTGTTACTCATCGGTATTGCATTTTCAGGAAGCAACTCTGTTTGTATTCTGATTCAAAGACATGGGTTATTGTCTTTCAACCTATATAATTTTTGAAACCTGGTGTACGAGGAAAGCAGTCGGGTCGAGATTGAGGGCTTTTGAATAGTGTGTATAGAAAATAACGAAAAGTAAGCTTAATGGAGAGGAATGCTTTAGAAAAAATATTAGATATGGTAGAGAAGGGAGAATATTTTCGGCTGAATTGGTTAAAGGCTGGGGAAGTAAATGTAAGTGGGATTTCTAGCGTGCGGAATGTCGTACGTTAAGATTTAATAAAATTTTTAAATATATTTTTAGATTCAGTGAAATGATACCGGCTGTTATATCATGTGAAATCGCTTGATATTCCTAAAATGCGAACCATAGAAGGGTTCAGAGGAATAAGGTCCCGATAGCCAGGTTGGTAACACATGAGATGAGCGGCTCATAATTCTTAGGTTCGACCCCCTCCGGCATTAATGTAGTGATATAATCTTTGATTTAAGGTCTTAGACCTATTCAAACGCTAACCGCCTCGGTAACTTGAACAGAATTCCCCACCGAGGAGATGCACTTTGATGTGAAATTCACGATGAAGTAATCAGTCGATTCCATGTTATGCTCTCAAATACGAGTACTTGGTGGAATTTGATGCGAGGACCTTCATGTAAAATACCCAGGGGAAGATGATGCTTCGTAAGAATGATAATTGGCACTGGGCGCGATTTTGGGAAATCTAAGTTTGTATCCCAGTGCGTGCGAATTTTTTTCTTTGTAAAATTCGTACATTTAAGGGTTGGATGACGCGATATAGCTTTAGCAGTTGGGGTTAGTTACCACGTGTTTCGTGGCTCTTTGGCATGTATCGGCGACTTAGACTGGAAGGAGAGGTGTTAGGATATGATTAGAAGGTAGAGTACGTTATCGCAGTGTAACGGACCCATTCGGGGGACGTAGTATCTACTGCAGTGGAGGTGCTCTGCTCATTTCACCCCATTATGAGTCGATTCGACGAATCATGTGCCCTAGTGCTAATAAAACCATTTGCCACCGCCGAGATTCTAATCCGTGCCCTTCTCTTGGGACTCCTGGAAACTGCACTGTAGCCTCAACGCTAAACCTAAGCGCCTAAAACTAGGATCAATCTACCTGCCGTGATTTTCTGGTCCAAAAATCTCTCAGTTGAGTGCCTGTGATTTTATTTATCACTTTCGGCATTCGAGGAATCCATTTGAAGTAGATCCGCTTGCTTCAGAAGGCGGGGTCCACGAGCGGTCGGTGGAAACTTCTCTTCCTGCATCCGTCTCACTTGTTTTTTTATGTTGGGGTGAGAGGCTCAAGCAGGGACAGCAATCGCCCCGCCCGAAACCGGATTAAGCTTATTGTTATCGCGTGTATGGACGAAGGAGAGAGACCTTGACTCGATGGAACTTCCTAGAATGAGATCATGAGGTGTTTGTGGACGAGGGGAGTAATCTCTGGAGAAGGGCGACCCATCTGGGAGGGGGAAAAAAAATATCAAATGCATTTTTATGTCTCTGGGTGGTGCTTAATTAATTCGCAACTCACTGGAAATTATTGTGCACATGTTCCTGCTCTTTCACTTTATGCCTTATACCGTATTTCTCCGAATATAAGCCGCACTTTTTTTCCCGATTTTGGAGCCTCAAAATCGGGGTGCGGCTTATATTCGAGGTGCGGCTTAAATTCGGGAACTTTCTTCAAAATTCGTAAAAATGACCGATTTGGGCAAACCAGCCATTCGGGTTCACGCGGACGCCAGCTAAACTCGCCTAAGCCACGGGGAAAGTAAGAAATAACGCTGAAAAAGGTCAAATTGGTGAACAATTGTTCATATATTAAAGGATAATATACGTAACATTGTGTCACAGTTACATAGGTAGTAATGTAAAAACAAATATAAAATTCTAATACCTAATAATGTAGGTAGTACGGGATGCACTAACAAGGGTGCGGCTTAAATTCGCGTATTAACTTTTTTCCCTGTTTGAGACCCCAAAAACGGGGTGCGGCTTATATTCGAGTGCGGCTTATATTCGGAGAAATACGGTATATTTATGCCTTTATACGATAAATTGATTCCTTTAATGACGGTCCTATGAAAGTTTTATCTCCTATTTTATTTCTCGGTAATATTCGAGGATAGCACACGTAAAACATTAGCTAAGATACCCGTAATTTATCGACGTAAGGCTACTTTTTACGGTGGTACTCTCGTGGAGCATTAGTGGCGGGTCGTCAGACGTCGTAAATCACGTTGTAGCAGATTTCTACTTTCTTTTTTGAATGGCACGCAATTCCAAGATGCCTGCAGTGCAGTGATGGGTGATTTTAGGACCGAGGTCTGCAGTTAAGTAAAACCATCACTATAAGCCCTCGCCGAACGCGACAGTCGTGTGGAAGGATTCCAGTATTGCAACCTGTTTTTCTAGTGCATCGGGGAGGATTCCGCCTTATGCACGAGCCGCGGCGTAAAGGATAGATAAGGCCCTTCGGTTCCTTACTCCATATTCCCCATTTGGCCCACCCTTATTATCTACGGCCCCAACCTCACGCCTCCCTAAACCACTTCACGACGCCTATTAAGATCCCTCGGGAATGGGTCCCCATCTTCGCGGTCGTGCTTTGAACAGCGGCTCCTCAAAAACCCATTCGAGACAACCAGAAAACAACCCCCATCTCGAAAGTAGGTGAAACCAGGAGCGAGGCGTCCCGGGAGAAATTTTCCCTTCACCCTATTGGGTGCAATTAAAGGAGGGTTGTGTTCCCAGCATAGGCAATTGGTGGGTTGGAAGAAAGCTGCCCCTCTTCTGGGCACCTCCTGAACGTGCCACTTTATATGGTAAATTGGAGGAGAGGGACGTCAAGGCGTCCCTTAGTCCGTTCACAATCGCCCCAGCTCCCGAAAAAGCATTCTTCCTCGGACGGGGAAGGGCCCATCATATTGGCCCCCAGCTATTGCCTTGTGGAACTCCACCTCTCTTAGGGTAGTAATCTTTTAAGTTTTTCCCCTTTAATCCCTCGGGTACGCACTAAAATATGGTCAAAGGGAAATCCACGGTGCCTTTTTAAGCTGAGGATCCCACATTATATGACGCGCCCTCGAAACTGGGGAGTAGCTATCTGCGTTTCGTCTCAAAATCGGTCGCCAATTCTACCTCTTGTGAACTAGCTCTTTGGTACCTACCTGCGGATGATAGCTTTGAGAGGGGTTGTAAGCAACGTGGTGGAGAAAATATGGAGGAAGTGGATAAGTGGATGGTAGTAATAAGGTTGTGGGATATCTAAGTCGGTGTTAGAGCGGAGAATGTTGGACAAGCAAGGGAGATGGAGGTAAGGAATCGGGATTTTTTACGGTCCTAAGGGAGGCAAAAGAAGTGAAGAGCCTAAGAGGGAAATGATTTACGGCAAACAAAGACTAATGTGACGGGTAATCCGTATATGGACCCACGACCCAGGGAACGTGAAGTTCAGGATCTGTCAAGAGATGCCAAATGCCATCGGCGGAGTACCTAATAAAATGCATCAGATTTGATGGCCCTTGAGGGATATGTTCTACCATTCAAATGTGTGAACGAGCAATAACCATGCCATGGATGCAAGCCTATTGTAATAATATTGATGAATTAAGTTACATGCTCAAACGGCATCGGTTATATCGTAGCACATCCCATTCTCGTGGAACCAATGCCTTTTATATTTACAATTTCATCGGTATCGTGATTTGCATTCCCCCTTTTCTTTTAATCAGTTCAAGATTGTCGAAGAAATCGGTATGGTCGCCATGGACGAAATTCCAACTAACATTTCGCGTTACCTTAAACTTCCGACTATAGTAATGGTGAGCTCTGCGATTCGAAAACTTGAGTAGACCTGTGATCTAATTATATTAATGGCTTTTAAAATGTGAGAAGTAAACTAGGGTATTAGTATTTCGTGCTCCAACTAATTTATACCTCACCGTCTTACCTAAGATGATAATCTTTGGTTTGGTAGTGAATCCATGCCTGAAGACGAATCCAAAAATGTAGATTATGTTATCCCGAATTGTCATTCTTTTGTTGTGCCACATTAAACCGTTAAGGAACCCGTATTTAAAAGTTCCGATACCGACCAATGGAAATATCTGGGCCATACTTTGAGTGACGGGTGTATTGAATTAGAATATTCAATGTACAACTGCCTGATGGCTATAAATATACTCTAGCAAATGTGTCTCTTCGATGTACTACTTTGACAGCTGAGATCATAAACAGTTGATTGGGAAATCCCTCGCGTCACTAACCGACGTCCATTGCCGAAGCGGAACACAAACCCGCGACCTTCTATTGTCCTTGCGACCAGGTCGATCGTGTGGGCATTTGTATCGGTATAAGTTCGGTTTTCTTTTGAATGTAAAGTTTGTTCATCAGCATCAGAATTCATCAATCTGAAGATTGGTTGTCTGTGGTTTTCCTCGCCGTTCTCTTCTAAGCTAACTGCTTATCTCCTTCGTAAGTCTTCATTTTAAAATCCCTCATCATTTGCATGGTCTGTCGTCCATCATTTGTTTTCTGTGGTAATTTTTCATACCCGCCTTTTCAGGAGACTTTTATGCCTCAGAATATGATCAGTAAGTTTGTGTCTTCTTCTCAGAGTTTTCTTGAAACTTATTTATTTTCAACCCTTCGCAGGACTTCCTTGGCGATTCTCTTCGTCCATTTGGTCTTGATTAATCTTCGATAATCCCAAATTTTGATCACTACCTATCTTATTTATCCTGTTGCTGTCATCGTTCCAATATTATTCAATATGTTGTATGTTTAAATCATCAGTTTAAATTAATCTCGTCATGTGTTAAGCGAACGGAAGTGTTCGAAGATGAATTTTATTGGTAAATGTTGCACAGGGCCTGCAACCCATTTTCAAGCGTTTTGACCTTTTGTGTCTCCCTAAGTAGCTGCTGGTGTATTATAATTATTTCTATGGAATTATTAGCCAGTTTGGCTTAGATTTTTAATGAATCATTGCCACTCTCCTGTTACTCTCCCTAGAGTCGTTTTACATCCTCGAACGAGATGTCTCTCTCTGTTTCTCTCATTCTCTCTCTTTCTCCCTATTTTCAGTTCAATACGCTTCATACCTCTCTTCTAAAGGTCTAAAATGCCTCCCCTTCTCCTCTCTCTTGCCCTCATATTTGTGCAACTTGCGAATATGTCGACTTTTATATTTCTCTGCTTATTTTGGCTTAAACATCCAGTGAATAAATTGGAGTGATCCTTTCTTGTGTGGAGGAAAATTTTTAAAGCCGAAAATTTACGAGTTTGGAGCATGTCGTTGCAACTGAATTGGATCTCTTCCGCCCCCTTATTTGAGCTTGTAGAGCGCAAATGAAAGACGTTCGGATCGAAGTGCTATCGTGCTATAAAACTTAGTTAATCGGGCGCGGCGTCCACATACAAGAGCGATGCTGATCGTAGGGATTTCCTCCCGCTCGCCATGTCGTCCCAAAAAAATTAATTTGCCATGAATTCCCCGCCAAGGACACCATCGGCGATATTTATATTTTTCTCTGCCACACCCTTCCGATGCGGACTGGAGGAGATGAGTGGGCGTTTTTAATTGTATTTTTTGCAAAACCGTGAGAGATGATAAGCATCGATTCGAATAAATCGCGATTAAGCCGTCGATGGTACGACGGGATCCAATTTTGATTTGTGAGAGCTGTACGGCGACGATCGCTCAAAATATTTTATGTAACCTACGCCTGCCGAATATCATTGGATGAGAGCACAAAGTACTTCGTTGTAAAAAAAAACCGATCATCCTCTGAGGAATTTTTTTTTATTTCTCTCTATAACCTCTTTATATCGTTTGTTAAATCCATTGCCATAATTAACTCTTTCCCTTTCTTCCTCTCCTAAACTCTAATTAAAACATGAATATATTCCACTTTCGTGCTCATTTATGTATTTATTAATTTTTCAGTTATGGTAGTTATCACTTGTGTTAAACGATAGCGATGTATTTTTAAATAAGTGCTGTACATAATTTCAGTGAAAATCCGTGCATTGATGCTTCTCAATTGAATGCGTTTTTTTTATTTTCGTAGTGTGAATCAATGGTGTTCAACAGATCATGATGCGTGACTAAAAGAACTTTGTGTATTCCACACTAATAATTTAATACCGACCTAAGTTTCAACTGCCCTGCAGTCTTTATCAATATATAAGTATATGAGAGATATAGATTCCCCTTGATGATGACTGCAGGGCAGTTGAAACCTAGGTCGGTATTACATTATTAGTGTGGAACATACGGAGTTTTTAAGTCATGATTATTACTCAATTCCACAAAGTTACGTTTGTAAGCATTAATGTTAGCTCATGATGCGTTGAAACAAGTACATTAAAATTTTGTTTAGCCATGATGCCTCAGTAAATGAAAATACCTTTCGTTGTGCTATAAAAAAATGTATGCATTCATTGGTACTGTGCGTAAAATGTACAGGACTAAGTAGGTGAATTCAATTTTTTTCGACTTATCGAAAGTTCGACTTATAAATGTATTCTATTTATAGAAGTTCATCTGTTTTCAGGCATTGACCGTGATTTTTTTCATAACTTACAGTTACTGGGACGTGAGCTGAAATTTCTCTGACAATGAGGTAAAATATAGCGAAAGACCATTCATGGTACCGTCCCGCTTCTCCTGCTCCCCCGATGCAACGTCTAAAGTAGTACATCCATTCATAGAGGGTACACGGACAGAGGAAATCACGAGCATATAGAAGCAAGCTATTGGCTTGGACAGTCGTCGATCATCGGCCATTATCCTCCTCTCAAGAATTTCCGGTGCTAGCGATCTCTTATGATCCACCCACCACGCTGGGGGAGTGGGGCATCGGCATAGGTATTGATGCCCTGGGTGTGTGCATTGTTGCGGCCATCGCTCAAGTGAACATCCGTGTCAGGCAATCATTCAGATATCGAGTATCGACCCGGAGTCATGCACGCTGTTCCAAGTCCTCCCTTCGTCGTCGTCGACTGTCAGCAGGCAACGGCTTTTCCCTTTTATCTATCCTATAGCAAGCCATTTATTCGATTGCATGTTTTTTATTGTTTATTGGAGTCACCTCGACATTGTCTACCGAACGCGGCGTATAGTCATTGGTCATGATTTGCTGGTCAGCGCTGTATGCCAACAATTAGCATTTTCATGGTGGTGACTGAATTGTGTAATCAGGGAATTCTTAGTGACTACTAATCGTGGAAAATATCGAGACATTTTTCATTTTTTTAAATTTCAACTACCCCGAAAACAGCTCGCAATGGCCTCTTACATGTTAGAATTCAATGTACAGTACCCAATATCCATCGACAGTTACGGGGGAGTGCCGGCATGAATGACTCATTCTACGTTTCCCAGCGCTTACGGATTCCTTTTCTGAATGCCCACTGCTTCTATTAACAAAGATTATTGCTATCGATTGTGTTACACCTGTTCGAGTTTATTGTGATGGAGCGGTTCATGTCCTCTTCACTTCACTTAATCGGACGCCTCTCTCCTTACATTTTCCTCTCTATTTAAGTGTACGTCCTACCTCCATTCATCCCGTCAAATATGCATGTCCTTTTCTTCCCTTATCCCCGCTGTCCTATTCTATCATGGGATTCATCTTCAACGTTTTCGGTCTACGAAATACCCTCGCATCTTATGACTCGTTCAATTCACCTCCTTTAATCTCACCTCTTCTAGAAATCCTGTCGTTCTTAGCATTCCTCAGAACCTTCTCCATCCTTTTTCACTCTCTTATCTTTATGCATGCAATCAGCGTGAGAATTTCACGGTGATAATATCATAATTCACTATTTAATGGATACCTCATCTGGGAAGAGGACGCTATGATATCTTAATTGATGAAATATTTCAGAGGATCTGAATTCGAATCCATATTCAATCGGATGATTTTTTCAGTTTGTATTCATATTCGTTTGACACTTCAGCGAGTGACTCCGTTTTTGTTACAGTCGTGGCTAGTCCCGCAATACTTAGGTTTGCCATCTATTCTCGTCCTCTCTCTGCCAAGTGCCCACTTTTTGTTCCCAGGAGGAGATTAGGGGAAGGCAGAGTAGGTAGTTTAAACAAATAATGAGGGACGGAGGGATGCTGAAGGCCGTGATGGAGGGGAGAATTTTCAGTAAACGGGAAGGGGGAAAAGACATTAGGTTTGATGACGGGATGAAGAGAGGCTGGACGTATGGTGAGATGAAGAAAGAAATCATAAAAGACTGGACTAATAGGTTGCGCCTGTAAAAATCGAGAAGATTTTTACTCTCTTCCATTAAACCTAGCTTAACCTAGATAACAGTAATAATAATGGCAATTCCACTCTACAAATGAAGTCCCTCACTTTTTTACTAACGTCAATCAGCCCAAAAGACTGAATGAAATTTCAATTATGTCTGTATGAAAATTAAAGAAAAAACCTCAGGACCGAAAATAATGTCGATATGACTACCGTAAACTAACGAAATAATCGCAGAATCTGACGCGCAAGTTTCATCCCCCGCCTTTTTTTTTAAGTTCGTCCGTGAGTGATTTTTCTGAATTTCTTCTGAAGAAATACGGAACCTTAGTCGGGAAGCATTCCACAGTTTGAGAGGAAAAGAAAGAAAGCATCGGAGGGCCGCAGTTTGAGAGGAAAAGAAAGAAAGCATCCGATCCGGCCGCATCTACCTGTCGATTCGTGCGCACGTGATTACCGATGACTGCGAAAGAGGAAGGAATAGAGATGCCTGTTCCGATCGACGCCGTTGAGAGTTTTTTTTATTTTCGCTAATTCACCCGACCACCCACTCTACTCGTTAGGAGAGCGCAATCCTTTCATTTCTCTTCGGCTCCGAAATGTTTGCACCTCCACCGCTAATGCTCCTCCCCTCTCGCCGCTTTCAACGCTCGCCGTTCCGAGAGTGCGACATTTCGCAAACTTTTCCGCAATCGAAACCCCTTTGAATCCGTCGTGCCTTTTGCCGGTCTCGGAGCGCATGATTTAGCGGTCCGCCGATTTTCTTTTTTTTTCGATCGGGTGTGAGAGAGTTTTATGAGGGAAAAGGTAGATTAAAGGAATCCCCGATGCAAAAATTTCCCGTCTTTCCTATCCCCACCCCTGGCTGACGGCTATTGCACTAACAACGCTAGACCTCATCATACCCACTAAGAATACTTGCGTTAGTGGAGATACTTTCACCCATTGAGGTAGATGGAGAGGGTGCTTGCTGTTGTGGCTAATGCATGAAGCTGAAGCTGGTCCGCCATCTTTGTTCCCCCCGAATCACCTCAGCGCCTACTGGCTGATGCACTGATTTAGCAATTTTACGATCTTTTCCATCGAAAACTCACTTGAAATGAGCATGCAAATCTTCTTGAATATGCATTCGTTTATATACATATATTTTATCTCTTTAAATTGATAATAATCCGTATTACTAGCGAAAAACCTTAATAAACTCGAGTAGAATCAAAAGTTCCAAATAACTTTCGTAAGTTTCAAGAGTTGCTTACCTTAAAATTTCAACAGAAGATAGATATTCTTGCTTTATATCCGCTAATACGTCCACTCCTCCGTGTTATCCAAAGGCTAGTACCTAAGGAAAGATCACGGGGAAGCAATATGGTGGATATTTCGGTTGTCATGTTACAGTTTGATGACATTATGCCCTCTCCATCTCCCTTAATGCTTTCACCCAAGCTCTTATTTTGACTGTTATTTGAATAAAAATGTTAATACGTAAATCAAAACAAAAAATGTGGCTGCGGTAAACCACCTTATTTTTTTAAACGCAATTTTTAAGAAACATCTCAAAAAGGTCATGTAGTAAATGTCCTTGTAATCACATGTGGTTAACTTAAGATTGATTGAGCAAAGTAACTCCAGGGTCAGTCAGAATTGGTCTTAAATAGTGCGAAAAGATCAATGAAACCGGAATATCTGTATCAGGTTCTGTTTTTATGTAGAATCTCCAAAATAATATTTAAATGATTGCGCCACATTAATGAAAACTAAAGGTGTGAATATGTTTTTGCTTGAAGAAATGCTGGTCCAACGTTGCTAATGTATAAATAATTTGTGATTTTTAGAAACTATGAGGATTAACTTTCTGGAGCAATTTCATTTTGAAAATTAGAAGCGCTAACGCTGTTTACTCATTTATGATTTAGAATTGCTGGTGAAATTTACTTTATTTTTTACATGCTTCATTTTCATTCTTACTTTTGACTAGGTATTTCTAAAGTCAACACAAAATATGTTTTCCTCTTGCCATCTGTGCACCACCGTGGATGGTTGTGCATATTAGATTTTAAGTACGAAACGCATTTGTGCTCCAATTTTATTTCAATGATTTAGTAACGTGTCATAACTAGTTTCTTCGTTCATAACCCACTCCCGCTTCTTCCTTCGACCCCTCGTCTCGATACTTCTTTCGCTTTGAAGAACATCAAATCGTCTTGCATTCAAAGACGTATTGCGACGCCATAGACAATGTATATTGGCGTCGAGGAGTGAAGTTGAAAGGGAAAAAATGGAAGCCAGCCCCCCCAATCGTTCTCTTTCCCCCGCCCATTACAAATAACTCCCCTCTATCCGGTCGAGCGGAAACAACATTTCAAAACATTCGGGACGGCAACGGTGGGAACAATGCCCACGTACACACGTACCCGATGTGTGCCCGACGTCGCAACAATGGGCCACAGCATTTAGAATGTGTCGTCGATGCGTCCACAATTGGCCATTTTGCCGCGGAGGGGCGTCGGCTGCGTCCTCAGTCTTTTGCGCGCGGACGGTGTTGACTCGTTGTGTGCATCTGTTTGTCCCCTTTCGATGCATCCGAATCCAGATGCTCAATCGGAATCGGCCCCACGATGCGAGTTGCCCAATTTTCCTCTTCGCCGACACGCCGTTATTTATCGCAATATTTACGTAATCTTTGAAGAGATATCTCTCACTATTTCCTCGTGGGGGCTTTCGGATATGTCGCCTACGGGTATTTTCGGGATATGTCGTGGCCCTGTTCAACGTGAGAGAATCGGAGTCCTGTTCAACGTGAGGGAATCGGAGCGGAAGCCATGGATCTCCTCTACTCGGACAGCCGAAGTTTGGTTCAGTTTAATCCAGATTGAGGAGGTTTTTGCGTAGTCCACGTCTACGTGAGGATTCGAATTGAACTGAATGTTGATATTATATTGGTTGGTTACCCGGGGAGGCGATCGAATTCTGAAATAATTTGTGCCATTAATGATGTGTGGATAGGATGGTAAGGGATGGGATAGAGAGGTATTCGAGGAAGGATGGAGTGAAACCAAGCATCGCCATGTATTAACTCTTACGGTAGTTGGAGCGATTATTTTCCATGTGCAGATTTGCGTGAAACTTTTTGTATGTGTTGTTATTAGTGATTTCTATAGATAAAAGTGAAAATATAATGCATTTTACCGTTTTGATTGTTTGGCAATTCAATACTATTTAAAGACGTAGCCTTATGACACATGAGGTATCTTTCGTAATGATTCGATTACATTCTTCTTAACGCTAAATAATATATTAAATATTGTAATGATTGTTGCTAACAAATATCAAGGTGTCATGCCTAGTCACTTAGTCGAAAAAACATGTTTAAATATCAGTTTCACCTTAATGTCGAATACCGCGCCGAAAACTATCAATAGCTCAAGTCGTAGCATGCTTTAATTAAAGCAAAAATGTAAAATATAATTCTTGTGTCATTTCAATGATTGCATACAATTATTGTGAGTTCCACCGCATAAACAGATGTTCTAAAATTAAATGTGCACTCTATGACCCACGATTACCTCTCCAGTCACTTCAATGAAAGGTGCCAAGTGGTCCACAGCCTTCGGACGGTGTGTCACACATGAAGTGCTATCTCTTTAACGCTCCAAATTATGGATCGGCATTCCACTAAAAATCTCCGCCTCCGGAGGAATTCAAAACCTTGTCCGCAGGATGAAAAGCCAGGACTCCAATCACTGTACCAACCCGATCACCGTTGATACTCACCTTCGCCGTAAGTTTAAACTTGTGACGTAAACTAAACATGTCACTTTTTCCGGACTAAAACTGCCCGGACTTTAGCCAGTTAGTGCTAAAACGGCTCTAAGAACGATTATATAACAGAAGAAGCTGACCAACTTCCTCTGTCCTGACTTAGACCTGCATATTCTAAAATTGTGAATAATGACATCAGGGTTTTATGCGCGTCTCTTGCTAGAAATATCGTTTTTTTAACTCCTCGTTATCTCTCTTTGTCAGTTCGAAGAAGATTTATAAGAATGTTAATTGGTGTTTTTACTGCAACAGTCGTATATTGCAGAAATAAATAATTTATGAAGTTAAGCAGCGGAGGAGCGCTTGCCTTCAATCAGCAAAATAGAGTATCGAACGAGCATAACGATTGTGAAGTATTTTTTTAATCCCTTAAAAACACTTGTTTATGGACTGAGGACATTTAAATAAATCAATCACCATTCAATACTTGATAACACCTTATATTAACTTTAATATTTAATGCTTTATTTCCTCCATTATTCATTGCTCATGATCCTTATAATGCATTGGCCTTGTGTCTTTTTCTTTAAGCATTGAACCTGAATATCGATCGTGCGGTACTAGGGATTCAAATTGTGATATTTAATACAACCCGTTGTATTTGGCCCGAACAGTACCTTTACCATAAGAGTAAATGGGCCGTGGAGAACTCTTTTTATATTCTCTAGTGTATAGTAGAACAAAATGTTCATTCGTTTGGATGAGTAAAACAAAAGGTTCAATAATGCTCAGAAAAAAAATGTCATTTCGGAGGAGGATGAGAAGGATTCTTCCCTGCCAAAACTAATTTTTAAGCCTTCGTGAGGAGAACTATGATATATTATGCTTTTAGTTTCTCCAATATCTCCTGGTGCCAAAAACAAAAGTATCTCTGGGCATCAGCGCGCACGACTTTCCAGCTGAACACTTTCGATGAAAGTTGATACTTTTTCAGTCTCAGACAGGCTTGAACATGGGGATTTGAAAGCTTAATATTTGCTAACAACTTTTTCTCTTCGTCACCATGTGTTATCACCGTTATTGACCTGCAAGTAATGATATGCTATAAATGTTTCATTTTTCTAAATCTACGATTTTCAGGTTTTTCCTCAGACATGGGCAGAATTTGTCCTACTAATACTATACGCCCCACATGTTTTATTTTCTAAGGTTATTTTTAAGTGTGTATAGTTTAATCACAAAATACACTACACGCTTTATAAAGGCATTGGTTGCGCAATTTGGCAATTCAACTTTATCGCTTAATATCGTAGCGTCTCTTTCTCCAGGAATGGACTCTTTGTGATCGCTTGCATTTTGTTCAATGACTGTGTGAAAAATGCCCATCGGCTGAACACAGAATGCCTGGAATGCTTCGAAGTGCCTTGATTTTCAAGATACATCGATTCCATTGAGTTGAAAAGATTCTGTTCTCAGCTAAAACAAAGGAAGCGTTGTTATCAGTAGGATTCGAAGAAGCAGTTCCGACATTCTTCCAGGAACATCCCTTAGTCGCATAGACATAGTCTTTCAATGTCCTAATCTCTTCGAATGCGTCGTTTATCTTGCCCATGTTGGTCGGCATCGGCTTTCGTTTACCATTTATGCCTGTGTTACTTGCATCCTGTTGACTTCTCGTCGAGTAGTTTCGTCGATAATTCATATAATTCTTATGATTTTCTTCCTGGGGTCGTTTTTTAGGGCAAATATCTAATTTCTATAGGCTACCTATCGTCTATCGAAAGCCTACACTTGAAAATTGAACGAAATGTTAGTTGAGGCATCGCAAAGTGGTCGGAAATCTAAAAACACCCTTTCGGCATTGGCCTACAGGCGCAGGTAGACTTCGAAGCTTATATTTTAAATAAATACTAGCGAACAACAAGAGTAGCTTAATTTTACTTTGATGAAGTATGCGCGGATGTTTCAGCGCAATCAACTTAATATTGTCCGAGTTGGAGCCAGATATGTATTGCCGCGCGCCACCTGGGTGGTAAAATTGTGTGGTTCTGTAGCATGATGAATTGGAGGCAAATAAGCACTGCAGTACATGCATGAGCTTTAGATGGCTGCAAAAATCAGCCAATGAGAACACGTCTTTTGAAGTCATAACGTCAGGACGCTCTCTGCCGCTGACTAGCTCTGAATCGCCGCAAAATATTCTCCCCGACTGAAATTACCAGGGGCGGCCGCTTCCTTTCAAAACTGAAACCTCCCTCAGTGACTAGTGAGACGTTATTTTTTCGCAAAGGCTCTTTTTTATCGACACTTATTATTCCTACGATATATTTTAGTTGTTTGGTATTTAATTTGTGCTGAAACATAGGTATATTAACCTGCAATGCGTATTGCAAGGCTGGGTAACAATGAAATACACGCGTACCAACGGAAGTGGCAAAAGCTCTAAAATTGCATAATTTTGACGCGAAAAGTTCAAACCTTTCAGTTTATCGGTCGATTGAGACAAATCGGTTGAATAAATTATAAGCTATGAAAATTTGGCTTAATTTTATTCCAAAAAGCAAACTCGTAGCTTAATTATTTTATATTTTCATGAGAAACAGAAAATTGGTCTACTCGGAAATTTTTCGTATTTAAGACAGTGCAATAAAAGACATGTGCAAGAGTTAAATATTTTATTAGATATTTTAAAATGCAAATACGGTAACATTACCACCCCTTGCAATTTCGGTTGGTTGTACAAAAAAATGTTTGAAAAAAAAGTTGTAGATATTGTTTTGACAAATTCAGATAAATTTAAATGGATTTTTTTACTGCAAATAATAAGGGAGTTATGATTGTTTTGTCCTTCAACCCCTAAAATACAAATACGTAACATTCTCACCCCTTGCAATAACGGCTGGTCGTACAAAACAGGTGCTTTCCTTGTCCTATGCGTTAGTTTAAGAGATTATTTTCGATATTTGAGTGCTATTACGTCACAAAATGGCGGACACTTTTCTCAGAAAAAATTCCACATAAAGTAGTCATTTTTTTTGGTTTGGCGAATATGTGCGCGGAGTTATGTACAGAGAGTATTAATTGAAGATATCTTATGGTTGTTCTGAAAAATCTTTGAACAACATTTGCGACGCCGAAAATAAATTCGATTTTTCGATCGCGCGGCCCGACTCCGCGCTGCGGGGCCTGGAAATACTGTGACTCCGTTGGATTGTTCAAGTTGTGTGGACCTTAACTCCTCAAACTCGCGGTTTCCAAGCCATACATGTTGTCACTGACTTCCAAAGATTAATCTATATTGAAGATACTGCAAGGATATTGGGTTGATCGAACGGATCAGAGCACGTGTAACTGTGGTAAATTTGTTTTTCTTTGGATACTTTATGGAATCATGCTGCAAATTTCTTTCAACTCTTGAGCAATCATGCGTATTCCCGGGGTACAACGCATAATTTCCAGAAAAGGAATGATCTGGGATTATTTTTATTTCTCTTCCCCCCCCCATCCAATCCCCAAATACACCCTCCACCTTTACTACCCCAAGTAGTGTGGTGCGAAACGGGATGTTTTCACATCAAATTTATTTTCCTCTCCAACTATAATATTTTTCAATGTGTCACTTGTTAAATTTGTAAGAATATCAATATAAATCAATGTAAATATATTGTGATTATATGGTATTCCTACGGAGTTAATATTTCGTTTTGTATTTTCGGATGACTCATGCCATATGATCTTTGTTAGGAAAATTCTTAGTAGATAAACCCCTCGCTTACGCTGACTCGGCCAGTCGCACATTTCTGATGTACTCTGTACTCATTCTCAGTTACTCATCATACATTCTGTGCTCTGTCAAACTATCACTGCGATTCAGCTCTTTTTGTTTCTTTTCCATTTCACTTACCCGGGTATCTGCCCAGTGAAGACAATGCTTCTTCGAAATTCAGAGCGTTCGTGATATAACAAGTATTTGACGTTTTTTTTCCAGCCTTTTGAGGCCGTTCGCAAATTTTATTGGAAATATCACCAGCTTCGCGGAGAAAATATTTCTTCTCCGTGTGGCAATCGGAAGTCTTCTGACTGAGCGTGTCTGGAAAGTTTTGCGTCAACGTTTTAAGGCGATCCAAATCTTCCTCTTCCCCGTATTCCCCCATTATTCCGAATAGCCTGAAGCCTCTCCTCTACGAAGTAGAAAGGGATCGTTTTGAAGGGGTTTATCATGGTCCCTCACGCGGGTGGTGGACGGAATCTGAGTCGCGGGGGAGGAGAGATGGATGTGTCGCCTTTGGAATACGAAATGCTTTTTCCTTCATCTCCTACTCCTCACCCATGGGATATCGGGAAGGGAGATGACATGTTACCCTCCCATCCTCCCTCCCTCTGTCGTTCGTCGGTTTATTTGCGAATCGTTTTGTGCCGTCATAGGCTGAAAAGAGGTGTTTTATTGCTATGCCTGTTGCTCGCCAAGAAAGTTATTGTGAAACCTATATCGTGGTCTCAGGCGTGACTCGGTGGAACCGATTCATACTTAAAATAGAACACTTAAAACTTGGTGAGTCCGCAGGGTTATATGTGAAAAAAAGACTGGTTTCGACATCAAATGTGATCTTCAGGTTTCAAATTTTTTTATTTGGTTTTACTGTGAAACGTTTATCGAAGTCAGAAGAAAACTTCTAATTTAAAATTGGCCATCGGTTGAACTTTTCCGCAAAACCTGGTTTGTAAAACTTTCAATGATTTTGTGGTGGTTATATTTCCATATCATCGTTTTATGTATTTCATCAACAAATTCGTTGAACCCTTTACGGAAAAATTTGACTGTGAATTGTATTCATCGTAGTCAACTATTGTCCAAGTTTTATTCGCAGCGATTAACGCTGCTCCTCTGTTATTTGGTGAGACAAACGACAACTGAGATGATTCGCACCGCTGAGGGTAGATGGTTTGAATATTAAGTGAAGAATTGTTTGGGGAGAGTGGGAGGGGTTGAGCGAAAAACGGTGTCGCTATTAGCCTTCTACGTCTCATCCGATGGAAGTAGTACTGCTTCAGAAGTGCCCTCCACGTTCTTTCCTCAGGAATCAGAGTTTCACTGAAAAATATTCGCCATTACGCTCGGGTTAATTCTAGAGTGGCTGAAAGATGCTCAGAGAAGAGACCGTTTTGATTCATTTCTTAGGGATCGCCATGGAAATTGAGGATAAACAGCCCTCTAGGTTTACCGCGAGTTTCATTTATCTGTACAACAATGCATTGCTAGTTTCCATTTCTTTACTTACATGCTTATATACCCGTCATGTCGTTCCCTTTAGGGATAGTATAATCAAAACAGCTTAATTCTCGGCGTTAGTCCTAGAAAACTACCTTCGCTTTTAATGGTTTCCTTCATTTCTTTAGATGTAAAAACATCTCTGAATGTATTATCGCCATCATCATTAACTTTCAACCTTAGGGACTCGTCACCTTACCCTAAAACGGCAGCCCCACTTACCCTTACATGTAACGGGAACCTCTTATGCCGTAAACCTGGTTATGCTTTTCCCTCTGTTTGACCCCCTATATTTTCCAGCGTCTTTCTCCCGTTTCTTATTCTCCAGTTGGTCTTTGCTAAGGGCAGTTTTTCCGTCAATTTTTTTCTTCTGATGAATTAGTCGTACATTATGGGAGACCAATCTATCCATTTCCTCTTTTCCGTTCTCTGTATGTGCTTATCCAGTGTACTTTCTCTATCGTCTGCATTTCTTCCTCGGGCGCAGGACGCGAAACGATCCATTACATTATCTTTCCTCGACTCATGGCATTTTTTGGCGAAGGGAAGGGGATTCCTTGGGGGCGATATCACACGAAGACACCTTTTCATTCCATCTATCTTCTTCTTCTCTTCAGGAAAATGGAAAGTGATTGTTGAATTTTCTCGTGCAATAACGATGTCATTCGCGGTATCCTTTCTGTTCATCGCTTTGTTGAAGAACAATGTGCATTGTTTTGTGCTTGCTCGTTTGTAGGTTTCCCGGAAATAAATTACCGCGCTGAATGTTAGAAATGGTCATTACTATCTAACACAATAAGGCTAAGGGCTAACGCGCTAATTACGTAGTTCTGCATCTTAGTTAGTGGGAATAGTTAATTATGCTATCCTTGGTGATATTTCGATGTATTGAAGAATCGTGACTCGTTTTCCTTTATTTTTCTGCCCATTCTCTCTTCCCTAATCTGATGGTCGTTTTGACCTCGCGGACTATCGTGGCAGCGAGCTCATGCATTTGCTCAAATCATCACGGCATCATATAAGGAAGAAAGTCGCTGCCAGTGCGTGGCGTGAACCTTACGTTAAGTGATGGTGTCTTCTTCGGGCTATAGCCGATTCATCCTCCATCAATGAGAGCACTGGAAGTAGCTTCTGGCTCTCCTTTCGTTTGGTAGGTTAAAAATTACGCGTATAAAAAAATCTTTTTTTTCTTTCAACCTTTCGAGTGCGATGTTGTACTTTGTGCTTTTATGACAATGAGATGCAACTAACTGATTTCTTTTAAAACGTTTCTTTTAATTGTAGCCCGGGTTTCTTTAAATGACATCATGATATAGCAATGACAACATGCTAAGGGCAATGCTTTTATGGAAAACATAATGTTATACATCGGCAAAATCGTGAAATGGAAGCATTATGTCAATTGCGATGCTATGTTGCTGATTTTCAATATGGAAAAGAAGATTGAACTTTAGTTCGAAATTCTCATTTTAAAAATGCCAGCAGTATACAAGAAATAGCGTATGGCATTCATCCCAAATTGGACAAATTTCCGCTGCAAAGATTGTATGACTATGGCTATTCCTGAAGGAGTCAAGATTTTTATTCCGCTGCCAATATTCATGATGTGATAAGAAAATTAATTGGGAAAGAAATCAAATTCATTTTTAAATATTTTCAGTTGAAATTTGCTAATGACGGTAATGTGTGTAAACGATTATAATTCGAGTGTGCTCATGGTAAGGGCAATCAGCGTGTGATTATCTTCGTTTCGTTACCAGGGCGGTCTGTTTATTGTATCTCCAATATCTGCTCCAGACTTTGAGAGGGTATTTTCGTGTGGGTGCTGCTCTGTCTCGACCTAATTTAGGAAGGCGATTTGCAGATGAGCGTAGATTGAAGGCTTTTGATGTATAGGTTTGTAGAAGAAGGGACGAGATTAGCTGCGGAGAGGGGAGGACGAACAAAGAAGTATCGTACATGGATAGTGAAGGCAAGTAGTCGGTCGAGAAGATTCAAAAGAAAAAGTGTAGGAAAGAAGACTTTAGAGGTAACTTGAAGGCTTTAATAGCAGTAGAGGTTGTAGTAAGGAACGTTGCTTTTTCGCAAACGCGGTATCGTTTGTTCACCGTATCATACTTGTAATTGTGCGGTAATTTCTTATCCTATCGCGCTTCTGCCCTTTAGATAAGTCGATGGTCAATCGCTAGTCTACAATTAAGGTTGCTAGACAAATTCAATTCATGTGGGCAGTAGGACAGATAAAAGCGGCAAAATAAGTTTCGTATACTGTCAGGCTGATAGTTTCAAGAATTCTTCATGAACAACGAGAGCATACTGAGACAATAATTCTACGAAAACCCACCCCACTATTAATAGGATTCCTCCCCAATTCCCTCTTTTCATACTCGTACTTTAACTACTCATACTTCTGTCGTAATTGCCCCTTCCACACACCCTTACGGCGATTCGTAGGGTGGTACGTAATATAGATGAAAGAGAAATCCCCAAGTTAGAAGGAGAGAGGACTAGAATTGAAATTTCGGATATCATTGAGAGGGATACAGTATATGAAGAGCTGATGTTATGACGACCCAACGAGTTAATTTTGTGCATCCAATAATATTCCTAGTGGAATCCGACCAAAGATTTGATTTTGGTTGAAAAGGAAACAATTTTTCACGATGGCTGTGAAAAAATGGGTCAAGTTAGAGACTTACGTAGACGTACTCAATTACTAACATTTTTTCGTACACAACTTTTTTATTGTGCCATTAATATTACAATATTTAATTCATACTTCTTACGGACCCTGAAATTAAAAAATAAAATTCGGATATGATCTCCATTATGACTAGGGAAATATCTCGCAAAAACTACCTTAAAAATCATTCGCCTGGACTGGGACTCGGTCTTGCAGTACGAGTTCAAGATAAAATGCATAGTAGAAGAGAACGCTTAAGTGGCCTACTTTGTTCAAGCACTTGGCGAGCGTTTGGAGGATCTGTGTTCGAACCCCAGTCGTGGTGAATAAATAAATAAATGATTTATATTTTGTCAACATGAATTTCTCTCATCATACCTTAACCTTAGCAGTTGGAGTACCGCAAACCTCCGAAGTCCTAAAGTACTCGTACTACCAACGATAAACCATCAGAATAGTTCTAAGTTCGTCATTAGCTGTCTTAAATCCTTAGACATGTCCACCGCTGCTCTCCACTCTTCCATCAGCTACCTGCTTAATTTATTCAAAAATCTTCTTTTCAAAGTCCCTCACAATTTGCCTGATTTATTCCGTCCTTAGTCTTACCCTCGGTAACTCTTCTAAAACATTTCTCCATTTATTTTTGTTTTTAAGAGGCCGTTGCGCTGCGAAATGTGTTCAAGAAGTTCGTCTGTTCCAATAAGTCTTTATGTTCATTTTGGCATGATTCCGCTACGCTGGAATTCGAGATGCTTCGGATTCCCTTGGCAAGCTCGAACAAGGGGAATGGGGTAGCCGATGTGATAGGCTTCGGGTGCTTTCATTTCACTTTCGTTTTGCAGCAAAATCTGTTTAATAAGTCGTTAGTTCATAGTTGTCTTTATGCGAGGCGAGATGCCTTGATTTCCCCTGGCAACCTCGTGCAAGGTGGGTGGAGAAGCGATGATCATCAGGTGCGGAGCGGATTCGTCTGAGGAAACCTAGAAAAATCTTTCACTCCCCTGCGTACGCTTCATCTTTTTCTCTCTCTCCGCTCGAAGAAGAATTCTAAAATAATATCGAGCTCCGGTTGCCCCCGTATCGCCTTCCCCCGAAAGATTTTGCGCCGCGATGCGCGGCGATGCGGAATAGTCTACTCCTCTCCTCCGATCCTAACCCTTTGCGGAATCCCCCTCTTTGCACATCTTCCTTCCGGGCCCCTATGCGAGCGCCTAAATTCGGACCCCCATTCCCGACTCCCCACACGTGTATAACTCTCCCCTCCCTACTCCTTCCTCTCTCCGTTCGTATCCCCGCCTGATTCGCCGCATTTTTTCCGTTGCCAAGCAGCAGACTTCCTGCCCTCTCTCCCCCTCCTTCCATTCCCGTTCTACTTCTCGACGTTTCAAAATAGAAGAGGAATAAGTTTGATCTTCTTATTTCGTCCCGAATGTCCCATTTACCCTCCCGTCCTCTCCCCCCCCCCCCCGGACTGTGGTCCTGTGTGGGGTAAATTCATCGCTTACGATGAGACTTCGCACCTTTCTGAGTTATCTATCATCTCTACTCTTTGATCCAATTCGTAGCCGTGTTGTCTTTTTCGTACTCCATTGAAAATTGGGACCAACCTTGTTGTGGGCGTATATGAATGCATGCGGGATTGGAGAATTTGGTGTTATTAAAACAATCAAGCATCTTTTAAGCTTGTTTTGTTATGGAATTATTTTATTTTCAGATATTTAATATTGTTCATATTCATTAAATACATTTCGTACAACTTATTTGTTCATATATAATATACCATCATCAGTACGCAATCTTTTTGTTCAATATTAATTAATCTTCTGTTAAAAAAGGTGAATAATCACGATTTTCATCAGTGCACTGTTTTTTAAATAATTTTGAACTCGCGTTTGAATCTGTTTGAAAGATGACCATCCATTATATAGGGTTATGATATGACGGTTCCCTTCCTTGGATTAAAACCTTGTCGTGGTGGAAGGGCTTGCGTGCTCCGATGACCCCTAGAGCTGCACTGGCGGGAGCAATGCTCCTGGTAGGGTCACCTATGCCAGATTGGTCGAAGGTTAGGAGATAGACGAGTGGTAGTCCGCGCAGCGTCTGTACCTAAGTGAGGCGGCTGCAAAAGGCCTCTGACCCCAGTGGGGTGGCCTCTGAAGTGATGGTGTCACGTAAAAAACACTATTGAGTAAGGCCACGGAATACTATCTCAATTAAAACAAAAACCTTGAAATTATAATGTCTCTGAGGTTGGGATGCAGAATGGGGACTGTCCAAGAACCTACCAATTAGCCGGTAGAATACTTGAATAAATGATATGACTATGATATGAATATGGTTGGGGGAACAGATACACAAATTTTTTTTATCGATGGTGATACTAATGATTGATACGGAAGTTTAGTCCATATTGTCGCTAAAATATCACTGATATGCTGATAAGTAGTGTTTTTTCGTTAATTCTTGTCCGATGGACTCTTACACCACTTATCCGATGCCACTCATAACATCCGCCTAACGGCACCTGTTATCCGCCTCACCAACTAATTTTTTTCTAATTGTTTGCAATGAAAATTAATTTCGCACAGTCTTTAATTCATATAAGTAAGTATATTCGTCGTCGCAAGATATTGCCTGGTTTGTTTTGTCATAGGGTATTTCGCCGATAACTAAGTTTTATTTTTTGTTTTAAGCAGTCCTCCATCCGAAAAGCTCTATTTTTTGCCGATTCATTCATTCATTTCTCCGTGTTTGCTGATTCTATCACTTGATTCTCGTTTAAATCCTTTTTGTCTCCAAAAGTTCTTTCTATGTCTGTTATGAAGTTGAGCATACTCAATCAGTTCTCCCTTTGTTGCGTTATCTGCTCAATTTATTTTTCTCATTTTCATTTCCTTGTCTTCATGGGCGAATTTTCTTGTCCTTATCTTTCCAAAGGTTGTTTTGTTGTCCATGGCAGTCAGCTTTTGTGTACAAGTTTTTCTCAAAAGTAAATAATGTATACTTTGGAGGAAATCATGTCAATGTTTCAATTATCCCTACATTGTTTTATCATTTTGTGCGTGTGTGTCACCAGAGTTTCACGTGACAACCTTATTGACCTTCTGACCCGTACATCAGAAATAACGTACATTGTCGTTGCTTGGTTTTGAAACGATGAGAAATTGAGCTAATGTAGTGAGAATTATTGAGTATTTCCGTTAGTGATTACAAGACTATTATCGCATTATAGTCGAGGAAAATCGTTTTTGTTTCGAAAATATATCTGCTTTTTTTTAAATTCCGTTTTGCAACCTCAATCGCCTGGTTTTAAGAGTCCCAGATATTTTGCTCAAGGGTACTTGAAATTAATTTGCTCCTCATCGATTGTCGTGTTCATAAAATTCAAAATTGAATTTTCACGTTTGCATTTCCGTTTACGTTGGTATTTGCCATTACCATTTCAATTGTGTGAGGCTGTTGCAATCAAAAACATATTGCTGGCTTCGAAATTTTGATTTCTTTTGAAACAGCTCACGAAACGTTGGGATGGCGTAGTGATGTTACATTGAATACCTCGTTCCATTTCTGCCTTCAAGTTATAAAAATTTCTTTCTTTACCTACTTTAAGGTGTGTGGTATGATTGCCAGGATGAAAAAAGTATACTCAAACGATATTTTTTTATGTTCTCTATGAATGCTCTCTATGGTTAATTTCCATTTGCAAGCCTTTTACTTACTATTCAGCTCTACATGTGATATTATTCCTAAGTACGCCCGTCTTTTTACAATTATATTTATGTATAACGTCTGTTTTTATGCCTCAACTGGGACTATCGAATGGACTGCAAAGGGCTTTACTGGTATTATTCGACGAAGTTCAACTTAATTTAAAATTTCGATCTTCCAAGCGTCATAGCTCTACCTGACTCCGCATCTGTACTTAGAAAGGAAATTTCGCTTATTTTTCAAAATATGATTACGTTCTGGAGGTATGATATGTCGCTTGAAAATTGCGTTTGGCCGGAATGATAGGCGAAAAATGGACGAAAGTTAAAGTTAGTTGATTTACGTGGACGTAAATTAAGCTGTTGGTATTCGCAGAATTTTAATTCCAATGCCGAAGTACTAGATTTTTTCAACTTTAAATAAGTATTCTTTGGTGTGGCTACGCCAAAAAAACTGGAATATTTGCTCGGGAAATTACTCTTATGATTCCAGCTCTTGGTGAGAATTCTTGAATACCAAGTAAGTGGGGTCAATATACTTTGCGACCTTTAGCAGTACAACAGATGCAATGATACATACCATAATTACATTTCTCCTTCCATCTTAAGTGGGTGCAATGAGATAATTATAAAGGACTAATGGAGAGATAAGTTAGAGAACACCCATTTCATTAAGACCACCAAAAATGCCTCAATAAAAGTTTCTATCACACTATTTTTCGTTCAAACTTTTACCCGTCTGTCGTCCTGGTAAAAACCACCAAGGACCTAACCGAACAGACAAAGGTAAGGATCAGTAGACCTATTGATTCAAAAGTTTGCGCAATGAAGCGTATTGGGTATTATCTTGACTGAAATTGTGCAAAGTTCGATTGACGTTAGGAGGGGAATTGCGTTACAAAAATACTTAATAATAAGTTTATTGCTAAACCAGCTTGCGAATGTGTTTGTTAACATTCTATCCCTTTAACTAAGGGTTGCACGATCGTAATATTGTTATTTTAGAACTTCCATGTTGGGAAAACAAATGCACGGGCTACGTTAAACTGGGAAATTCACCATCTCGTCGCTATTATTGGTAATTAATGTCATGCGAAAGTGTGTCGCTGCTTACTAAATTAAATTTTCAACTGTTCTCGAAATTGTTTGGACTGAAGCCGAGTTTCGAAGCATTTGATTAGATTTCAGAGTACAGCCAATGTTTCGTCGCTCGGGTGCAGTTTTTTGTATAGTTCGTCTAATCTCAAACTCGCTTACCTCGTGAAGCTATGAAATTGGGATAAATAATCCGTTTTTCCCGTCTTACGATTCTATCCCAGCTCTCTAATATTCGTCTGACCGTTCGCAGTAAATTTGATTAGGCAACGGTATACTTTCGATAGGGCGTTGTTTTTGAAGATAGGAATGTCGTCTTTCACTCCTTAGCTGCTGCCAAACAATTCAAATCTTATGCAACCCGTCTAAAAATAGGACTTAAACAAGCACCCGCCCTTTTCAGCGTGGCATTGTAAAGAGCCCTCATAAATTGTCTCCCCAGGGTGAAAACGGGGAAATCTGTGACGAGTGCGTTCAGGAACAGCGGCTTCCATTGAAGAGTCGTAGCAGTGAAATTGTTCCAGGAAAAAAATGGAAGAAAAAATTAACGGTGTTAACCTATTGACAATTTTTAATCTAAGCTCGAGTTTTCTCTTCATTTGAATTGGAGTCCCCAGGACCTTTCTCTCTTTCTTTCGGTTCACGTTGTATATTCCTTTTGAAGACGTTAAGTGTCAAGTATTTTTGCGATTGTAAAAGGAGCTTTCCTTTGATGGAATAGGAAATTAGCAATCGAACTCATTCCACAAAGTCAATCAAATGATGGAGACCACGATTTTTATATAAACCGGTCTAACCAAATATCTTCTTCGACCAGATTTACTGTTTCTTCATGGTTGTAATTTACTATACTAGTTCTTCCGTGGCAGTTCTCTTCTTCTGCCGGCGACAGTAAAAACTCTCTCAGAAACCTACCTAGCAAAATTGTGAGAAGCGAATGTTAAAAATAAACAGCAAGCCTCATATCCTTCACCGTCAATGTCTCTAATCGATGACAGTGAGCCTTATGTCTCTTCCTCCATGATGAATACCTATGCCTCATACTGCTAGCTTACATATAGTATTAAAAATTTTCGGAATCAGACCTATTTTTTGAGAAAACAATAATTTTTTAACGAAATTATAAAATCTGTAGCGTATATATGCCACTCAATTATTCCAATTTTTCTGATGAGAGACTTGAAGGTTAATTTTTAGGAAGGAAATTTAGGGTAATATTTACCCAAAGAAATTTCAGGGAGTTGTTTGTGTTTCTGGGTCAGATCTTCGCATTTCACCATGCTAATTTTATTTTTTAGTTTCATATCCACGTTAATTTTCAATGATTTTGAAGCGTTTGAAGATTATTTTTCATCACAAAAAAATCACGTTACACCTGCCGTGAGAGAAACGCTCCCTTGTTACTTTAAACTGGTGAGAATAAATTTTGAATTCCGCGCGGAGGTTGCGGAGCTAAACCTTAATGATGAACTATCTGATCATTCCTATGGTTAGAATTTTCATTAACGACTAGTTTCGTGAAATATAAATACTCATTAATATTTATATCATTTGACAATTAATTCGAATTACTATGGTGGGATCACATCATTGGTGCGTGCTAGACAACTCTGAAATGCGCCTAAACAAGTCTAAGATTTAGCCGGCCACAACGGAAAAGTCTAATGCATTCATCAATTAATTGGCATTATTGTATTCTGATCCGGAGAGTTTTGTTTACGGACGGAGATGACCTCCACGGTCGAGGCGAAACCGCCACTACAAAAGAACCCATCCCAGCTGCCTCAGCGGCGCGGCGGCCCACGGGCGTTTGTCTTGTCATCAACCCAATGGCATAACTTCCCGGATGCAACCTCCCCTGCCTCTCCACCCCTTCCAACCCCCTTATTTTCAAATCAAGTCCTCCTTCCCCGACATCTTCCTGAGGGATTCTCCTTGACCGACTTGATCCGAAGTCAGTTATCCGCCGAGGGATGCGTCGAGTCCGGAGGTCGCCGATCCGGATGGATACCCTGGCCACCGGAAATATCGAAGTAACTCTCGTTTCGATCTCTCGACTGCATCTCTCTTTCCAATCTCTTCTCTTTCTCCTCCAAGGATCCGTCGTCGAAATGGACTCGTCGGCTCCGAAACATTGAGGTCGCCAAAATTGGGGAAGATTTTTCCTCTTTTTTTTCCTGTGATTTATCGGTGCGAATCTTATCGCATGTTTTCGCGTCACTCTCCCCCCACTATCTACGCATGCCTAACAAGCGTTAAAATGCGTTTAGATGCCAGCGAATAGGGAAAATGAAGACGTTTGGCGAGTTGAGAATCGTGTCCCGAATTGGGTTCGCGGTTATCTTGCTATCAATAAACCAAGTCGTTTTCATCGTGTCTTTTAACACCTTCGCTTCCCTCGTTCCCATTTTGATGACATCAACTTCTCAAGATCGTTTCAAGTCAAAAGTAAGGCCGTGCATGAGGAAATTCATATTGTTGTCTCATTATATTTCGGATTATTCATTAGATCCTAACTTTATAACGTGGAAGTGCTTTTTTAATGCCACCAAAGGGGAATTTTTTCTGTTCATGTTGGTATACGGTCGTATTAGTGTGTACATATGTAGAATATATTTGAACCTCTTATGTCTAGTTGCGGAATGATGACGGAGATTTAAATCGGTATTTTTAATGCTTTTTTAATGAAATTGTCTTTTTCTGACTTTAAAATGGCGATAGTTGGAAGTGAACCAATGTATCTGCATTCGGCGTTGCAGATAATATTATTGTTGAAGTCTGTCGTGTATAAGAACTTTTTTTGAAAATTATTTGAATGGTGTAATTTAAACCGATGGCTCTCTATTTACCATCGAGACATTTATCCATTGCAAATGAGTTCGTAAGGGTTGGAGTTGGAGATGTTTTTTTGCGTTTTATGAATCAATGTGTACTAAAGCTTTCCTAAAACTATTTAGTTTGGACCTTAAAATTTCTTTTCATGCCTCTACATTTTGATACTGTGGAGCAGGGCTGTACTGTTTGTCAGTATGATTTGTTATGTGTCATTATGTCTGCTCGAAGTACGAAATTATGGAGAAATTAGCATGTCTAGATTCCCAATTATATTAGCTAAGTTTAAATACTGTAAATTTGCATTGTTCCTGTTTGATGATGTTTCATGAGCCAACCTTTTAATAATTATCAAAATTAAAAAGTGGACCTATTTGATGTGAGTCAGTCCTGCATACAGGAATTTTTATCGAGAGATTTGTAAGTATTTATCAATTGTTAACACGGTTATTACTAGGAAATTTTATGAGCCCTATTCATATGACCAGTGACATTGTAGCATTGCGCACCCATATGTAACTTGTCCGAGTACATGCCCAATGGCGGTCAACTTACCACTTAGACTGCTGTCAGGCAAGGTGAATATTCAACCATTGTTCGCGTCGGGGAAAACTTCGTACTATTGTGCCCTCGAACATAAACGTCTGTACTTCTCACACCCTCTAGGTACATAAACCGAGATTGCAATGCCGTTGTGTATCCTACAAGGTTGCTGTCGACGTGCTGGTTGACTGCCGAAATTTGCATTACGCGTCGCCATTCAGAATAGACTTGAGTGCTTGGCGGTATTGTCCAATTATCCGGTATCTTCCCTGATCTCTTTACCGCAATTAATTTAGTGGAGGCCGAAGGACAAGAGGAAACTTTCCTTGCATCTCTGAAAAACCCATCAATCTCTGCATATTGTCGTTGAACTCTGCGATGTTGAATGAATTATTTGTTTTTGTGAAGGTGTGAGAATCAGTTATGTACGACTAGGTTCAGTGCTTGTGAATTCATACTTATGTATTTATTAAGTTTAGCCAATAAGCAACAGCCTTATGACCCAGCACACTCGGATTGGGTCTAAAAAATAATCAGGATATGGCAGTTAGGTGGGGTACCCGGGAATTCGTGCCATTAACTTCATGGTACCAGAATGCATAGATTTTTAAATGACCAATAATTAGTATTTTTGGGTCCAGAACCCTTAGCGTTGTCACAGAATCATTTATACCAGTCGTGCGAGGAGGATGAACGAGACGAACTTTCTATGAGTCATTTGCATACCACATTGTCACTTATTTTTTATATTATTGCTCTATTTACTTGTTGAAAGAATAGCAGTAAAACATTCTCCACTTCATCAATATTTTTTCTCATAACATGCTATTCCCTATCAATACGTCCTCAATCCACTTTTGCTGCCTCCTGCGAAGCCCTGCCACCTATCTCCCCTCCCGTATCTCCAGCTCTTCCTCGTTTGTCCTCCCTGTTACCCCCTCTCACCTTTTCCATTCTCCACCAAACCCGAATCTTAGTCTCCAATCTACCGAGATCTTCTTTCCCCTGAGACAGTTTCGAGAAAACCCTACGCTCCAAATTTGAGTTTTAACTCCCGTTTTCTGTATGTCTTGGTTCCGAGTTCACCATCTGTTCCCTTCGCTTCTTATATGCTTTCTTAGCCAGTGCAATTATGCTGAAATCCTAGCTTTTAAACTCATTTTTGTCAGGAAAATACTATGATACCTACTACTGCACTGTCTGTTCTTTACTATATCCTTCCGCATTTATATTTATTCCCTCCGTCCTACTTAGTGCTTGATTTCATAGGGGTGACGTACCGGTTAACGTTGGCATAGATGGAAACAGGGGTTATTTTATTAATCTTTTATAGCCACGTGCCTCATTCACCGTACAGGATTTTATTCTTCAGGCCGGCATACCTCTCGTTATTTGAGCCATAAAGCCTCTTTCTTCCCCCTCCACGCTTACCAAACATAATATTACCTTATTTTTCTTATGGTTATTCATCAATCCTCTATCATCCACACTTTGCATCACGCTGTCCAGTTTGCCGGTCGCCCTTTGTCGCAGTGATTGCAAGTTTCCTCAGCCGGAGCGTGGCAAAACAGAGAGACATTTAATTTGGTTTCGACGGATTAGTTTCCAAATTCGGTCAGTACTTGCATGCAACGGTAGCGAACGGGGCTACTGGGGAGGACTTCTGGGGGATGTCGAGCCAGGGCGGGCATGGGCCAGTGGGTCGTTTTGGCGATAAACTGAAAAAATTCTTTTTGCCCCTCTCCGTCCGCCAGCAGCCCTATGTCATTATGCATGTGTGTGTAATGAACGCGTCCAATTGGAACGCGAGAGCCTCTTATCTCGGCCCCGTTCGCTCGTTTTATTCACTCCCGTCCCACTTATTGAGATAGCACCACCAAGTGGAGCATCGCTTTAAAACATCTACAGTCAGCTATTCGCACGTAGCTCACGGAGAGCAGGGAATCCCGAGGTTATTGGGTGGATCTCGGGAAATGTTTATTAATGACGCACGTTTTAGCTATCCAGAAAATCTGCGTTTGTGTCCGTGGTGTTAAGAGTTAATCAAGGCACTGCTTATGAAAGCCCCCGGAGCCTTTAAGCTCGAAGCTGGAGACTGAATTAAATTAGCATGTTATTTTTGTAATAAATTTATGCAATGTGTCTATACCAAACCGTCTAGGTACACTAAAGTTAATAATTCGGTGGTCTGGCAAACCGGCGGTAGTACGTCTAAACGTTTTTCAAGAATGGTGCTGTTCATTCTGTGATTATTTACTTAAGGCAAGCTACAACCTAATGAAAAATAATTACAGCGAAACTCACTCAAATAAAAATCTGACTCTTATTAATTGTTGTAGTAGTAGATTAGGGTTATGTTTTCTCAGACTCCTCAGCCCATATCGTATTTTCCAACCTAAAACCTTTATCCATGGCAATTCAATGAGAACACGGCATAATAACCTGAGGTGGTGTTCTAACCCGCGACCATCTTGTATCCAGGTCGGCGCATTGCTGATCTAGTTTCTGCGATCTGTTGTTTTCTTGGTCCTTAAAAAAAATTTGTATACTATCCGATTTCCAATGAATTAATATAGAAAGGTAGAAGTCTAGTATAGTAGATTCCCGTTTTAAGTGCCAGGGATCAAATACGGCAGCGGCGCAGATTTTTCAGTGGAAACCAATCCCTGGCTAGGTGTTCTGCTATATGTAGAGAACATCATGTGTAGTTAAGTGTTCATCCGCCAGTTGGACCGCTGAACTCTGGATCCCTTGGCACCTTTTTTACGTGTAGACTAATGACGACGCCGGGTTTCTCTCCTCCCTCAAACGTGTAATACTTCTGTCCTTCCTATTCTCAATGGCGAAAATTACCTCAGCTGTCGGTCGCTTACCCAATTATCTATGAATGAAAGAGTATTTTATTTTAGATAGAGCATTAAAATCACGATGTTCCCGGTCGAATCGTCCAAAATCGTGTTGGAGGCCTTAGATTCACGCACCCCTCAAGTGCTGCATTGAAATTTGATCATACGCTATGCTTGATATCCTGTCCACGTCGTTCATGCGAGAGAAATAGTATGGTCAGAATATATTTTGCGAATTTGTCGCAGAATGCTTATCTTATTTCCAGAGCTCTCAATATGAGGGTGAAGGGACAACGTGGAAATCCACTCCGACTTCGCATCCCAATTTTCGCTGCTGTTGAGTCTTCATTGGTTATTTTTTTCAGGAAATACGGCAGCAAGGAAGTGTACGCAAGATAATGTTATCCGCTTTACTGAGTCACACGTAAGCCCAACTTTCATGTCTATTTCTAGCTGAAATAATGATCTCTGACTGACATCTCCATTTCTAATAAAACTGATGATCTCAGGCCTGACCTCGTGGAAATTATGGATACCCATGATGAGAAAACCACCTTTGTTAATTCCACAAACTTTCTTACGCTGGCACGACGCGCGTTTCACCACACTGTGGCATACTCATGTATGTCACAGTGTGGTGAAACGCGCGTCGTGCCAGCGTAAGAAAGTTTGTGGAATTAACAAAGGTGGTTTTCTCTCCATTTCTGTTAATCGAATAGAATAAATCATTTATCTGACGGCAATCTTTTTATTGGATTCCGTTCATTTACAAGTCACTTGCGTTTTTTGGAGCATTGCAACAGCCTAAATTACGGTCGTATAAATGGGTGGGTAATTTCATCCTTTCACCATGCAATACACTCCGCGAATGAATATGATTGAGTCTGAATATTTGTTAGGTGTGCCCGTTGGATGTGGTGGATATATGTGAAACGAAATGAGCTAGAATCAACTTAAAATAAAATGCCAATGGTTATTCATTCGAAAGACCCCTTAAATTTGGACCTTAATACTTCCCGAAATTCACTGTGTATGCTATTAGTAAGGTGCCAAAGACTGAGGCTAGTGATGTGCCCTTTAATTTCTTGCTTTAGTAAACTTAAGTTTGAGGTGTTCTTACTGTTTCTGCTATATGACACCGTATGACGTAAAATTATTCCGATAGCTAGCATATTATCCGCGCCCGAAGAAGGCCGAAAAATTTACATTCCTAAGTTGCCATATTGATTGACGACACATTCCAATGTGCTCATTTGTCTTCGTTGGTTTGTGTTGGTTGCAATGCCTAACATTAGGGATTTTTGACATCAGCATGTGCGGAAGTCAAGATGTTGGTTTAATCGTTAGCAAAAAATCCGTTAAATTCTGATTGGCAACCCGTCGCCATTCATGTAACCTACGAATGTTCTTCGCCCCTAAAAAGTGCGTGAAGAAGCGCTCTCTCTTTACGGCAGCAGTGAAAGAAGAGAGTTTCTCAGCAGAGAAAGAAGGTTTTACGATACGAATTCATTAACACTGTTGATATTCCAACCACATGTTGAACGTGATTATGCAACTTTCGTACCGATTTTTTATTGGTTGTAATTCCTTATCTACGTCATCATCGAACGGATTGCTCGGACCTTGTTATAATGCAGCCTTCTACCGTTAGTGTCTAGTGTTTCCTCTCGAATTTTCAAAATCCTAGCAATTCGCAAACGAGTCGATTTTTAGGTTCGAAATCTAAGGGTTACGTTATAACCTTCCTGGCTCCTTGCTCTAATTTATATACTCGGGCATGCTTGCGAGATCCTTTATAGGCGTTTAAAAAATGTCTGCGTAACGATTTAATTTATTCTTGTCGTTTTCAACTGCATAACCTCCTTTTCTTGCCTGCCTGGATGCGGCTGTTATTACATTGAGTTTTATGTATTTATGTGGTATATTTGCTGAGGCCGTTGGTTTGTTACTGGTAATCCTCTAAACGATTATGACTATCGCTCTCATTTAGCGACTTTGTAATGGCGTAAAATTTCGTATTCTCCTGGACGACGGAACAAGGGGCTATTTACGTTTGCTACCCCCTTATCTGTGAGACTACAAAACCATAGTGCCATCGCCAAATTGCATAGAACGAACTCTCTTTGAGTTCAAACGTGGTCCGCTTGATACGTGGCGCAGTGGGTCAGGAGGCAGCTTTAGGCCGCCAAATGTCTGAATTCGATTGTTGAGTTATTGTGAGGCAGTTTTTGGTGAGAAATGAACTGATTATTTTCTCATGAGTACTTTTTACATTATATTAGTAACATATATTGCAATGTTTTATCATCGCCAGTCTCCAATCCGAAGATTGGTTTGCTGAGGATATGCTCTCCATTCTCCCTTTCATTCCCATTTAAGTTTTCACCGTGACTTTCTTCACAAATTTCCTGATAAATTATCTTCCTTGGCCATTCCACCTCATCGCTTTCCCTTCCATTTTTTCAGGGGTTATTTGGTCGCAAAATGTGTTCAATAAGTTTGTCTCTCTTCAGAGATTTTATCTTTTCTCTCCAACTTTTCGTTGGACTCCATTAGTGATTCAGTTTGTCCGTATTATCTTTATCGTTTTTCTGGCGCCTTTTTTATTTACACCAATTATACTTTGAAATGAGAGATTCGTATACCATGGTGATCTAAATTTTTTTTTTCATTTTCAATCATTGATTGGACGTTTTTTTGAAGGAAGTAATTCCTTTCAGTTCTCTTAGTAGCTCCAACCTCTCCCCGGGATAGACGGTCTTTCAACTCGATGCATAATATTTTCATCCTCTCTTAACAGGCCTTCCTTGCTTGATGGCTGATCATATTTCTAATAATTTTAAAGAGCTGCTATGCTTTTGTATTCGAGTTTTTACCTTATCCATCATCTATTAAATTCAAAATTTCAGTTTTTTTGTTTAAATATGTTTAACCAATTCAAAATTCAGCATCGCTTGAATCCCAATCGAATTCCTACTCCGATAGGTAAATATTTGGTTGCTTGAGTAGGTTCACAACAGATATATTAAGCACACCTACTTTCTTTACCGGAAGCTTACGTATGGATGTAATTATAGGGTCGGAGGTAATTAGGCACATATGCAGCAAATCCTCATTACAGTATCTTCGAGATATCTTCCTGGTGTTAAGGTGGCTGGAGCGGTAATCGTGAGTTGTTGAAGGCACATTCTAATAACTTTTCAAGCAAGTCGAAAAAAATATTCTTAGTACACATTTCACTCAAGTACACCTGTTAATACGTTGGAAATCGCCAATCATGCAGTAATGTATATGATGCAAGAGTTGTAGTTCAAATGTTCGCCTTAATTAAAGCATTGTTTTGACTTGGATTTTCGGCGCGAAATTCGAAATTTACGAGAAAATCATATCTAAATACGCTTTTCTTACTCGGCATGATACCTTGATATTTGTTAGCAGCTATTATAATAATATGAAACGTATTATTCCGCATTTAGGAGAAAATCTGTACATAAGTAATCGAATTATTTCAAAATATATGCCGTGTACCATAAGAGTACTAGTTAAAATATCATTGAATTGCCAGGAAACCAAATCGGTAGCATGTAGTTTTTTTCACTTTTATCGATAGATATTACTAATAAAGACACGTATGCAAAGTTTCACGCAAATCTGTACACGTACAAAAATCGCTCCAGCCACCTTAAATGTCCTAAATATTTGTAGTCTTTGTGCCGTGCTTCCTGCGCATCTCCAGATAGCATACTTATAGGTAGGGGTGAAGCTTTAATAATGTCAGCACCGTGAGTAAGAATCTTGTGCACTGTGGGGGGCATGGTATACCAAGGGTAAATTTTTATGCACTTTTGAGCTGTTTCTAGTGCATATTCCCAAAATGTGTCTACGTTTATCTCGAAGTTGCTGACCAGAGCGTTGAGTATTACCGATAAATATATAAAAATAATAATACATTTATTTCTTCATCAAGTTGTACATAATATATAACAATAATCACAGACTGGAGCTTTAGGTGATTCCTAAGGCATTTGCCTGTTCGTGGGGGTCACCTTAAAAATATTATAGTAATATTAGCACAATTTTTTACTATAATAAAATGACTCCAGTTGGAAAGAGGAACTCTTTGTAACAGAAAAACAATTAACATAAGTACAAATAAAGTAATAGAAATATAATACACAAAAGCACAAAACAAAGGATATAAATAGCAAACAATTTCTATAAAAGATCCCTAATCATATTTCCACTAGTAAATAGCCAGAGTTTCACCTACTTTTGGAAAGTTTTGATGCTAGAACTGACTTGGATACTCTGTGGCAAGCTATTGAAAATTCTTGGCCCCAAATAAAGAAGGCATCGTTTGAATAGGGTTATATTTGGTTTGGGCAAAACATGCGAAACATTTGTCCGAGCTTTAGAAACTAGAGCTCTAGAAACGTTCAATTATACCTTGATCGAGTCCTGTAATTAATGAGACAAGGCCTGGATTGCTGAAAAATGAGCGGGCAGTGTTGCCATCATTTGAAGAACCGTAACCCTGTTTTGGCATATCCACAATCAGCCCGAGTTTCTAATTTAAGATCCGTCCGAATCCTTATTTTTCTTACATTTACTCTCTCCTTTTCCGTTACATCCTTGCATTGCCATTTTGCGACTCCTAATTTGTAGGAAATATGAATAAGGTATTCAAAGCTATCCATCCGCGTAAAATGGAGATTCCGTTTTTGTAATTTTCTTCCTTTGCCACCAATTGTAGAACCGAACCCAAGTCGTTCACCTGCGATGGTTTTGCACCGCACGCATAGCGACTGAGTCGACTGACTGATGTCTGAGTCGACTTATTTTATTTATTTATTTTTAATTATTTATTATTCGCGTCCAAAAACAGCTCAAGGCTAATTACAATGGACGAATAACAACATTAATCCAAAGCAAATAAAGAAAGAACCATGTAACAAATAACAGCATTAAATAAATTAATAACAAAGTAGCATTCAACACTGAACAAAATGGAACCAAACAGGGAGGGAGCGAATCACTAAAGCAGATGTAGGATGAGGGAGGAGTACGACAGATACGGAATGAATGGAATGGATCGTATTCAGGGACATTTTTTAACGTACCATTGCACGTAGATGGGAGTCTCCATATAAAAGACCGTTTGGAGACAGAGAGACGTGGGGAGGTGCAATGAAATAGCTCATTCAGTCTTGTAATTCGTAAAGGAACACGTATGGAGAAAAGAGAAAGAAGTTCCGATGACCTATAGTATCCATTGACTATTTTTAAAAAAATTTCTGTCGAGATTATTATTATTCGTTATTGCGTTGCAAAGTTTCCCGTCTGCCATTGTCATGTGTAAATCATGCGCTACGGATACACGATGCCCATACCACATACTTGCAGAAGGAATCAAGTTGGAAATTTCTCTGCCTACACGACTCGTTTTCTCTTGTATGCACATCGTTCTGTTTAGTAAATTCTAGCCTTATAGGGCGAAAGTATCTTGGTGACGATGTTCTTGGATTTTGCCAAACAATCAGTTTTTGACCATTTTTATTTGAGGTAAACTTCTGCAAAGGAACTACAGAGGTAACGTACAGACTTCTGTCATCCAATTGTGGATTGAGAGCTTTCTGTTTGTATATAGTATAGCCACTGCTCCCGTCAGAACACCATTTAGGAATGAAAATTAAATTATTCAAATGATCAGGTTACAAGGTATGAATGACTGGTTCGACAACTTTTAGTAGGCGATCCACTGTCAAATCGAGAAGTGACTGCTAGGTGATCTCCGCGGTTTATTCAGAGATAGTAACAAATGCCTCAGGTGGGTAGCATCTCCTCTTGGCTAGCTTTATAGCCGAATAAGGGGGGTACAAATTGACTGCGTTATGTGACACTGCGCTTTCTCTGATAAGCAAATACTGCTGCTTCGTCAGCTTCGACTGCACGATCAAATTCAGAGCTTCTTTGAGTGTCTCGCAGCGTGAGATAAATCTCCAGGCCTTTCATTTTGCTTCTTTGATGTGAAACAGTTTGTTATAAATTTTCTCTACTTCAAAGTAAACAAGAATGTACCTTCTGAAAACCGATTTCCATGAATCGAAGGCACCAATTCAAATTTCACTTATGGCTTTCCGAGGGAAAATAAGCTATAGGAGCTTGCGCTTCAATTATATCCAAATTCTCATTCGTTTGGTTGACAATCGACATCAAAAACGGATGCCACAACTAAAACATTATAGGTATGTAGTAACGCTGATATCGCTGCATGTCGCTGATATTCCCTTTGCACCATGGTAAACAACGCAGCGCCACCCTCGGTGTATCCGCGCACTAATTTCAGTGTAGGGATTTATTAGACTTCATTTTTAATGGAAGTTCGCGGCTCGTCGCGGCTAATTTTTTTGGCGCATAATCAGGAAGCAATATTTTACCAATTTCAAGCAACCAGAAAGCTGTGTCACGTAGCGGTTTTTTTGTAGCTCATCTTTATTGGCACATTTAGATTATGTAGGGGTGTGTGTAAATATTAGGCCATGGCTCTCCAAATATATTGTCTATTAGGCATAAATTTGCTAAAATGTGAAGAATATAAGTCCTGATAAGGAGTGATAATCATTTCAAGTTGTTAAATTGCTTTTGGGATGAGAAGTGAAAAAAATATTACAGGAGGTGCAACTTCATTCGAAAATTTGCGATGGAAATCCGCCAAAACACAAGTGTCAAAATTGTGTTAAATCAGTCTTTTGGTCTCAAAATCGTACTTCATGTTACAGCGGGGACCTTTACCTTTGCACTTTCTTCAAATTTGCATGATTTTACACATTTTTGAAAAATCGACTTTTGGCCGGCTAGGTTTTAATTGTGGCAGAATCTTTGGAGAAGCATTTAGCTACCCCATTCTCATTGAACATTGGATGGCTTTCATCTTTGCATGCTAATTTTTAAGGGCATTGTCGTGTTGAGCAGATATTAATTGGCGTGTCAATTAGTTGGTAAAGTTTATTGTTAAACTTTAGTTCTCTCAAATTTGCCCCTTTGATTGGTGTGCGTAGTGCGCATTACGTCCGCAAAAAATTCAGTGTAATAATATTTTTGTAGTAATGGTCTTTCTTTAGGAGATTGAAGTAACTGTAATTGTCGCTGTCGATAGTTTTTCCCCTAAACGGTGCTCTCCGGTGTTCAAGTAGTGGCAGACAAGCTATTTAACACTACCCTCGACATTGTGTCAATCATCATGATCGATGAGCTATGACATTGTACGTTCGCAAATTAGGGTAAACATTTTTCGTGGTGATGTATATTGTTAACCATTAGGACAGGCACTATTTTATAGTTTGAGGATTCGTATTTCGTTAATTGTTGGTAATTACATACCGCAATTAGTCTTATTGAGAAATGACGTTTACATTAAAATGTAATTTGTAATAATAGATTGGTTCTCTAAAACTAGACGAGCTTCAGGGTGTTTTGGACGTGGTAAGTCATTGAATATTCTCCTGGTAAGCGTATCAGTCAAAGTCACTTATGCATTTTATTTTTTATGTACTGTAATGAGGAAAAGTTTATTTGGCATTCATTCCTGTCAGCAAGTTGGACTGAAAAGACTTAGTCAAACTCTGTTTTAAGTGTACGTTAGTGTCTCGATACAATGAAGTAAACACACCTACCATCAGTATTATCATCACCTTTTGATCTAGTTCTTTTCCTCACCAAGTTCTTCAGGGAATTATGTTAATATATTGCCTTTTTTAATTTAATAGTTATGGCGATCGTTTCCCATTACTGTGCACTCGGGGATGAATATATCTCATTGGTTCATCTCTTGGGAACCGAATTCCAAGAGTTGGATTGTTAGCGATGAACTAAATCTTATCAGGTGATTGGTTCATTATGTTTTCATTAAAACTTAAAATACTTCAATCGTAGCTGAATATAGTTGTCACATGATACTTAAATGGTTTAGTTAGTCGCATGGGTATGTTGAAGCCAACGATACCAAAATAGTTCTTTGAAATACTTCTGTCAAAATTATAGATGCTTCGTCGTGACTCTTAGTTTTGCTGTGGTTTTTCGGAATCTCTCGAGATTTAGAACCTCACTATTGTAGTGGCATACTTTTCTGTTTTGCATGCAATGTGAATGGATCTTTCTCCTCGTGAAGTACCTTCTGGAATAGTTTTATTCTTCAGGTCGTTTCCTTCTTACGAATTTTTTTCGCCTCCAGGAGCTGCCTCGCTTTCTGCCACGGAGGAAAACTATTTGACGCTGCGGAGACGGGTGGTGTATAATGGGCGAATAGTTGGTGGAGGACTTCGTGTTACGGAATAATAATGAAGAGAATCGGAGCAATTTATCGACAGGCCGCGACGCCGCGTGTTCTACTCCGCCATTCCGCGAATGCTAGCATCTTCACGTCCTCCGGGAAGACGAAAATTGGATCGCTTCGGATCAACTGCGTGCAGGGATAAAACAAGCATCCGCTGTCGAAATGGGCGAAAACTGATCCTTCCACATGGTGGCGTACGATGGAAGAAAAATATTACAGGGTTCAAGCAAAGTGGTGAACACTTTACTTACGTACGTATTGAAGCAAGGAAGGATGCTGGTATCAGAGAGACCAGGCGTAGTGTGAAAGTCGGCCAGTCCATAACCTGAGGGCGCCGCCCGCGGTACAATTCGCTCAAGGCATAGGAATTGCGGTGTTATGTGGTAATTTACAAAAATTAGATTATATTAAGCTTCGTCAAATCCCTTTTGTTTAATCCCCCTTTCTCTTTTGAGTAATGGACAATGCATGAAGTTCTTTGGCAGTGACTTCCTGCTGTAACATGAGATCGACGTCGGAATTTTTCAATGAAAACCCAGCTAAACGGTATTCAAAAGAAACATGTGCAATGATAGCTATCCGGGGCGGTCATTCATTGCTAGTCCCGTACTAAAATGATCTATAGCTGCTGTGGCCTTTTTCTTCATATTTCCCTATTTTAAAGAGCTGGGGTTTAGTCGTTGGCCCACTGTGGAACTGAAAGCAGAATCGTTTTCCTCAACGTGATTTTTATGCTAAGTATGAATGTTTAATTTTGCACCCTTTCATTCTCGATGGTTAAGATATGTTTGTCCGGCTGTGACTCTTCGGATCTAAGTTTTCCTAGAATATGATTGAGGCTGGAGCCAGTATATCTTTAATTGATTGGGGTCACTATGACTTGCATTTTGTTTCAAATTGTCTATGTTCCTGATGCCCGATGCTAACCATTGTGAATTAAATTGTTTCATCATTTAAGGGTACCGATCGTGTTTTTTTCGATAGCATGGACAAACTATTGGTCCTAGTATTTTATTTCTTTTCCTCCCTGGAGAAGAACTCGGCAGTTTCCGCGATCACTTTTAAATTGTAGCTATACTATCTATAGGCGACGTACAAACAATTATTCCAATGGAATTCTTGGGGACAAAGAATAGTGCTAGAATAGCCGTAGTCATGGGCTAAGAATTTAATTTTCCCTAATTAAAGTGGCTCGGCGTTTAAGGTAGTTTGATAGATATTTCACTACACAAAAATTCAATGAATTTGGCCTCATTATGAAGACAAAGATGTCATATATTCGTAATGAAGCCAAGCCTTACTTCTCGAGATATTTACCAAAAAATAAAAGGCGTGTTTACATGGGATTTGTTGCGGCCGTGCGATCCAGAGAGACATTATTAGAATATTCTACATTTATACGCAACCCTGCATGCCGCCGCAGAGACGTGTGGCAGGGGATGTTACGGCACCAGCCATGGAAAAGGGGGAGAATAGGGAAAAGGAGGGGGGAATAGGATATATGTGAATTGTGTGTGTTAACGATGTCTTAAGATAGTGAGATAGTGCAACGCTATGTTAGTTATAATCACCAATGGGGCGAGGGAAGACTGAATTTTTGTACCTGTCTTTTTGGCACTCTCTTATTTTTTCGCTGAGTTAGTCTTTCATTCGAAATTGAGTAGGTCTAACATTTGAAATTTATGAAGTCTGACATACAGATCGCGTGAGAAATATAACGGTGTATAGTTCGTATTTCTTCTTTATTACCAATTTAAACAAATAAATTTATTTCTCACTTTGACGCTAGTTATGAAATCGCTAAAAATACTATGGTTTTAAGGCGTTTTCAGAGTACGGCGTGAATAAAATATAGTCAATTTAAATATATTAAAACCACGGGCGTCACTAGGTGTAATTTCGGCATTTTAAAAAATAGAATACTTTGTATTTCTACACTATAGTTTAATGGTCGGCCGCGGTTTCGACAAAATAGCATCATTTTCAAGAGGACAAAGTTCTGTCTATCTCGCAAGTTGATTTGATAATGACGACATTGCGTCGAAACAGCGGTCGACTGATAAACTGTCGTGTCGAAGTACGAATTAGTCATTTTTTCAAGTCAAGTTATAGCCTCAAATATGCATATTTAGTTAATTAGTGTGATGTTCAGTCATCTAAGCAAAGTTTTTAAGTTATTAAAATTACTATGTATAATTCGTGCTTCTTAAAAGTGCATTAATAAAAAAATCGAATATGGTCTCCAATATGGATAGAGAAGAGTCTCACTCAAACTGCCTTAAAAACCTTTCATATATCTTACGCGCGCGGATTGTTCATCGGGAAGGATTGCGCCACCCAAATCGTATTCCATTTGGCGGTTTAAGGATGTAATCCTCTGTGCCCTAGTCGTTTGAATTACCACCACCCCATACTATTTTGGGAGATGCGGCGTAATTGAGTTAATTGGATTCCTAACACGTTTATAGCTGTGGATGCTGGAGTAAGTAATCCGTACTTAGGGAAGATGGGGTAATTGAAACAAGATAAAGGCATCTTTATTTTGCCAGGTTATAACAAACAAACAAAATGCATGAAAAAATAATTTTTTTCTTAGATTTAAAGAGGATATTATTAAGCAGAATATCACATAAGATGCATTCCACTGTATATCAGAATGGAAAAAAGTACTTTCAAACTTGTCCAGGTCCAAAATATTCTATTTTACTCAATAGGGTTATTGGAACAGGGGTCTAGAATTTTCTTAATATAAAAGGAAATATTCTGATGCAATAGCTAAGACATTATTGTTATATGTTCTTTAAACAATCCAAGTTTGAAAAATATCCATCGACAAATAATAAAAATATTATATCACATACAAGTTAAAATGAAAACTATTTATTTTACGAACCCTTGACGTTTTCATGAATTCTACCTAATTTTGCTGAAAACTTAAAACATTCCTCTACACAATCTGTTTTCTTTTAACCTTTTCAAAAGATATTAAGAACTTGAAATTATTAAAAATTGTAGAAAACATTCACAAACAATGCATAAAATAAATGCATATTCTTAAGGAATATAAGATAGCATTTTTTATGTAGGGAGGAAAATACACCTACATTTGGTAAATGACAAGCATATACTAGCTGACTTGACTACTTGGCAGAAAAAATGTGACACTTTTCATTCAAGTGGTGATTATGAGCCCCCAAAACATGGTTACGAACAAAACAAGGGATTGGCGGGGGGGAGGCATTACACCCTCCTTGCTGTGAGATGTTGGGGGGAAGTGAGGAGGGGGGGGAGTAATGATCCCCATCTATTATCCTATTCTAGTTGCACTGAGGTGTAGAAAGTTATCAATTTATCAGGTGATTGTGATGTATCACTTTCGGAATTCCTCTTGTTCTAATTACCCCAGTGATACATTATTGAGGTAATTAGAACATGGCCTAAATATTAGGTTTGGTCATTAGTAAATTTGAAAAAATCACTTACTCTGTGATTAGGAATGCATTATTTCACACCACAATAATTTTAAGTCTGACACTTGACAAATTATTTTTCCAAGCTTCTTTCTATTTATGGGTGTAAAGTTGAAGGCCAAGTTTTTTTGCACTATTGGGGAAACAATACTCATAAAATAAAATTGATCAAGGCTGGTGCTTTAATTTTCAATGAGTATTATGATACTAGTGTCACAAATAAATGATATATGGTATTCTGTTCTAATTACCCCATATTATATTTAACCCAGCCTCCCTACTTCGCAGGGCGAAACGAGGGCTTCGGACTAGTCTGATGCGTCAGCTTAAATTCATTTGTTGTACTGGCCAAATAGTCTTCATGGTAACGGGAACTTCGCTAAATAGGCACAGGTCACCATTGGCTCGTCTGAGATTCTATCCCGAAATTATGTATCCGCTAGTCAAAGGTCACCCCTACAGGCCCTAAAGATAATGTCAGTAGGTAACTTACATGTCTTTAGATGAAACGACAAAGAATTCATAATTGCTTTATAGTATAAGGAATTTGTGCTCGGATTTTTTGAACTATTATCAGACATTGGAATTTAAAATTATAATTGTTCGGACTGGACTCCAGACCAGGGATGTGAAACGTAACCGAACCTCTGAAGCGGTACGGTTCCACGTGAAACCGAACCTTTTTCTCGGTAAGAGAGCGGTTCGGTCCGAACCGAACCGTGTCTGCGAAAGAAAAGAGGTTCGGTTCAAGCTGAAGCGGAACCGGCCGTAACAATTTGAACCGCTTTTGGAACGGTTTCTTTTCGGTCCAGTGGCGGTACAGGGGCGCAAGGGGCAGGGGAGCAATCCCTTTGGCAGGGACTGTGAAAACTGAGATATGTAATATGACACGTAAATGCTGCTGGTCGCTGCTGCGTTCGAGTATAAGGGTGCTATCTTAGAATATTAAATAATATTTGTTATTTTCCTTCTCAACCCACTATTTTGATCGTTGGATGTTTTACTCCTTTCATATTTTCCGCTCCCTCCGAAACTTTTACTCTAAGACAACCTCTCGTAAGCGTTAAGCCGGTGTCCCACGGTAAATTTTTTCGTAAATTTATTCATGAATACTCTCATAGTTACACTGCGCATGCGCAAGCCAATATTCGGTAAATTTCTGTAAATAAGAAAACTCTGGAAATTCTTCATGAAACTCAGACACTGATTGGCTTTTCTGACACGATTTTCCGGCGCGACATCATCATAGTACATCGAGCGCGATTACGTGATAGCGCAATATTAAGCGCAGTATCATGATACTTTATCGTGACGTTTATCGTGATATTTTATCGGCCATGATTACCTTATCGAGCGCATTATCACGATATTTTATCGTGATATTTATCGTGATATTTTATCGGGCGTGATTGTTTTATCGAGCACAATATCACAATATTTTATCGACCACAATATCACGATACTTTATCGACCGCAATATCACGATACTTTTTCGACCGCAATATCACGATATTTTATCGACCGCAATATCACGATATTTTTTCGACTGCAATATCACCATATTTTATCGTGATATTTATCGTGACATTTTATCGGGCGCCATTATTTTATCGAGCGCAACTTCACGATATTTTATCGTGATATTAATTGTGATATTTTATTATGGCGCAACATCGTGATATTTTTAGGTAATATTTATCGTAATATTTTATTAGGGCGCAACATCGTGATATTTATCGTTATTTTTTATCGGGACGCAATATCGTGATATTTATCGTGATGTTTTATCGGGCGTGATTAATTTATCGAGCGCAATATCACGATATTTTATCATGATATTTTAACTCAGCGTGATATCGTGATTCTTTATCGGAACGTGATATTGCGGTTTTTATCGCGTGATATATCACAATATTTTGAGGCGCGATAACAATATATTTATCGTCACGAAATAAGTTGTCGTTTGATGCGCGATAAGACGATATTTATCGTTACGATATGAGTTATCGTTATCGCCAAGATACGATACTCTAAAATTATCATATCACGATATTGAATCACCAATATCGCCCAGGCCTAGTTTCGGCGACTCTGGGCTAGCGAACTGCTACATCGGGATTCTGACGTGTTCCATTGTGAGCAAGCATGCTTGTTCTTTCAATTCCTTCAGTTTATACGTATGGCTATAGTAATTCCCGGGTAATTATAGAAATATGTGCGTGCTATTCCTTATCATGGCACGTAGGTCCCGCAAAAATATCTTCTCTGATTGTACAGAGACCACACTATTGATGGCAGCACAAAAAGTTCTCTTCTCGGCCGTCAGCCGATCAGCGCCCAATTCATGAATTTTTCCTGCTCGTGTGACATGGGGTCCACAGTTCACGAATCTCTTTTCATGAATATGGAATTCATGAATAAATTTACGAAACAATTTACCGTGGGACACCGGCTTAGAAACAAAACAACTAAGGGTTCCACATAGCATCGGCGATTTTGCTGCAGCTGCATGTGTTGGGCGGTATTCCCATTTCAAGAATCCTCTTTGTTTATTTACGATGGTGGATTAGGGTGTCCCTTGGTGTGCACCACTCAGTCCGGCTCGCTAAGGTCGGAGGGGGGGGGGGGCGAGAAGAGGTAAGAGGGTGAGGAAGTATAATAGCACGCTGTAAGTGGCAAGATTTAGTCGGTACGTTTGTATGTACATTGAGGACAGATTTCTCGGAAGTGCCTTCGGCATGTCATAAACATGGGTGTGAGGGGTGAGGTTTGTCATTACTCGCTTCCGAACTGAAGCCGAAAACAAATTTTAGTTCGCTTGACAGGGTTTATTCACGCCACTTATTGCAGATCTTGAGAAGAATATTCTACCAAATGCTCAAGTTAGTTTAATTTTTTACTGGTAGTTTGAATTTTAGTGCCAAATTGGTGCCAAAGAAAATATAGTGATCCAGAACTAAGTATATGAACTAGCCAGCGCCGACCTTGCAGCTCCTACCACGCAAGTAAGCGTTGAAAGGCTTTTTTCACACACAAAGTTTATACTGCAATCAATCATAAGCAGATTACGTTCAAAAATCGTCAACGACATTCAACTGGTTAGATGTAATAGAATATTCAAAAGAAAAGAAGAAAATCAAGATTTGTAAGTCACTAAATTACATTTTTGGAATAAAGTTTTTGTAAATGTTTCATTGATCTCATGTCCTTTCCAAATACCTATTATAACACCCTTTGATGTCCATACTTGTATAAAAAAATTAGTCGCGTATGTTTTGACACGTCCTTTTATGTTGACCTCATCAGAATAATGAGCTGTCAACGAGAAAACCTTGTTGCTTCCATAAGATTTTGATGACACGGTTTATAACCATAGGAACGAGCAGTAAGTAGGATAGGGAAACCCAGAGAGAATTCCGAAGCGAACACGCTTTTGCAACAAAAGAGGGATGTCCTTCTGTAGGGTCAACTCCACCGCGTTCATAACATGAGTCTTGAGTATGTGCTGTGTGCGACCTGGGATTCCCAGCCTGAGCATAACGGTAAGGTGGGTGGAAGGGTCGGGGACCCTCCTAACACGTCTTCGTGACCGTCCCACCCCTGAGGCTCATACAATGACCGTCCCTGAGAGGGCCACAAAATATTCAATAGACAGATGATAACAGCGCGTCGTGTTTGGTTTGGATCTCAGTTGGTTGCTTATCATAGGCTCTATTCAGTTACACTTTGCTCAGTGATCACTTGATCATGACGTCATAATCACTTAATGTGAGAGCGCCGATTATATGGGTGTACCGCGAGACTCTCACTTGTTTTCCTCCCTTCTGCTCATGAGAGATCATCATGGTGATCGGTGTTTTTCTCCACTCACGAAAATGGCGACCGATCACAGCCGTGACGTCGTTTCACTCAGTCCCAAGAAGTCACATCGCTCACTTGATCAGTATACCAAGGTGATCGCTCAGGGTGGCAAAATGCACCCAACCTTCTTTTGGTAAATTTTACTCCGTACCGAACCGTTTTTCCTAGTTTGGAACCGGAGCCGAAACGAGTTTTTCGTTTCTGAAACAAGATTCTCAAAAACGGTTTGGTTCCACGTTTGTTACGAACCGATTTTCGTTCCAAGCGCTTTTGTTACAGAAGAGGTTCGGTTTCATGAACCGTTTCTTTGGACCGAACCCTTCCAGAAGCGGTTCATGGAACGAAATTTCGTTACGTTTCACATCCCTGCTCCAGACCAACGCACAATTTTGTTACCTTGGTCCACCTACAAGAATGGGCATGTCACGTTTGACGCAGTGCGTCATATCCAAATTATTTGTATGTACTACACCTTGTATTCCTGACAACTTGATCACCTGTGGTTCCTCTTAGGCCACATGTAGTAGCGTTTCCACATATTTTTCGAGCACTGTCGTATTAATGTAGCTAGCATTTGTAAATCGATGGCTTAAATTAATTCATCAACGTGCAACTACTTTGTGCCTCATGAGCCACCATTAGGGTGTGTGGCATGGGGAGGAGCATTTTTTGTGAATGTAACAAAGCCATTGATGCATATCGTATCATGTAGCTATTAATTAATGGATGCTTTGCCGTGGCCATAACACCTTCAATGCAGTTTGATGTGCCGTGTTGTTTTTTTCCTCCCTTCTCGGAACTTTTCTCCCATTACAAAACACTCGGAATGTTCATCCGTTTAACCGAGGATCTAATCCATCAATCTTCGCCAGGGTCTTTCTCCACCTTCCCCCCCCCCCCCCCCCCCCCCCACCGGCCTGCACCACGCTCGACCTATTTCGGTATGCGCGAGGAATTTGGGCATCCGCGCGAGTGACGGAGAAAAAAGTAGATTGCGACAAGAATTTCAGTCTTCCGGATCGCATCAAGCCACTCCCGTAAAGACCTCCTTCCGATTGTGTAGCCAGGAGCAGCCGCGGGACATGCGTGCCTTGGGTGTTATTTTTCTTTCCCTCGCCTGCATTCTTACGGCCAGGGGGTGGGTCGGAGAAAATACTGTTCGCTTTGCATCGCTGATGCTCCCACAACTAATGCTTCTTGGTTGTACGCGGATCTCGAGGAAAATATGTCGCTTTTATTCACTAGGGCTATACTGCAAAAGGAACGTAAGATCGTGACTTTTTATCGTTGAAATGTGACCAGCTACGATTTTTATACCATTAGTGTTCACTTTCTGTTCGCTCAAACGGTGGGGCATCGTTGTTATTCTTGTCATCAGCACATATAGCATGATTCGAATGGTCTTAATAATGAATTGAATTTTGAATTTTTATTGATATTTTTTATTTAATGAAGGTATAAAAATTTTCTCCCTATCGTCAGTGTTAAAGATTTAATTTTAACCAAGAATTTCGTAGAATACAGAGTAGAGAATTTATTGATCCCATCTCAAGGTTACGTTGGTCCCATTTTAATAGAACTGCAGTAACTATTAACTAACATAAGTAGGAAAGGGGGAAAACGTTGATAACATTCTTCTCGTCTGTATCTCTTGGTTAAAAACATTAACTGGCCCAAAACGTGCTCTTTTAATTATTTTTCGAGTTTTTTTTATTTGTCTCATACCATGTAGCTTTATTCAAATTGATTACATTCACTTGGAGCTCTCGAACATAACATTTCATAACAAATGCGAATAATTAATTATTTGCTAAGTTCTCGTAGATCCTGAAGTTTTTCTTTCCAGTATCACTCATTTGGCGTCTGCTTCAAATATTGGTGTTCCTCGTGGAGCCTACTCTTCTATTTATTTTCTATATTCTACAAGTTCAGTGTCTCAGGCTGTTTTCTATGCTACCCTTCCTTGTGGAGTTGCACACCATATGGACCATTCCTGTCTTGCTCTTTTGGATGCTACATGAGGTATGGGTGCCGGAAAATAATATGTGACCACCCGTCTGTTATTTTGTCTAAGGACTTCCTTCTCAAGGAGTGTGTGTCTTCTGTTGCCAGAGAATAAGCGTGGTGATCCATGTATCCAGTATCCATGAAGAGAGTCGCGCAGAGACCACGGGTGCATGCTAAAGATTTCGGGGGAAATTCGGTGTCCTTCCGCAAGGGCTTATAAATAATTTCACAGACTACCGGTCTAAAAGAAAACGAATACGTCATGCAAAGTTCACTTAACAATTAAGAATTTATTTTCGACCTGTCCTTTTTCCCTGAAGGGTTAAATCTTGTAAGATTTATTTCTTGTTCAAGAAACTACGGTTTTAATCATGAATGGCATTCGCTGGTTTCTTTCGATTACTGTAGATGTATTGGAATTTTTGTCATCATCACTGATTGATTTTATTTAGTTAAACGGAACCCTCCATTATTAGCTATTTAAAGCCAGTTCCATAAACTTTGGTATTCTTCATTCTATATATCTCGTTAATTGTTTTTTTTTACTCCTATTTTCGTCATTCTTCGGAAATCTACTCCTCAATTTTTAAGTAAATTTTGTGCCTAACCAACCCATGGTCTCAGGGTGTCTTTACTGTCTCGCTGTTTTGGATGCAAATCATATACAAAAGCCTGAATTCTGAAGAGTTATCAATTAAAGCACCCACCCATCTTTTATTGCGTCCAAGGACTTCCCCTCCCACCTCAAGGAAGAAACGTCTTCAGTGGGCGAAGGGAATGCGGCGTGATAACGTTGTGTCCCGAAGGAAGTCGCGCAGGGACCACTGGTGGATGGGACAAGGTTCGGAGGTGATTTTAGGGTGTCCCCTTCTTTCGCCTGGGTGATCCCCTTGCGCCTATCGCCCCCCCACCCCCTACTCCGCCCGCCCCATCTGTCGTGCGCTGGCGCAAGCCCCAGGCAACCCCGAGGTAGGGAGTTGAGCTTGCGCGTTCCCTGCCCATGCAAACTCCCCTCGCCCCGCTCTCCTTTCTCGCATCGCCCCACACCCCTTTCGCCGTCTCGTCCGGGGAACACCCCTACCCCCCTGTTCCCCTCCTAACTCCCCCCCGCGAAGCAGGGAGCTTCCCACACCCTCCCCTTCTCCGCCGCGTCTCCCTCCTGTCGTAGTTCGTCGGAGCTCTCTGGGTGTAAAGTAGGTCAGTGGGCCAAGCTTCCACGATATCCCCCCCCCCCGTTCCCCTCCGCCCTCTTTTGTTCCCCCTCTTACATCCCAGGCGGACACCAGTAGTGTGCGGCTCCATCGAAGATCCCTCCCTCCATATCCATCCCCCCTCCCCCATACCCACGAGTCTCTTTTTTACCCCTCCGCTTCAGTGGTATGGGCCGGGAGCGCGGCTTAAGCCCTTCGTCGGTCTGTATGTGTGTGCTGCGGTGCTAAGGGAGGAGGAGGCAATGCGGTCACATGCACGTAAACACGGCTCTCTGGGCCCCTTCACGAGGGCCACATGCCACCACACGCGGTCCCACCCCTCCCCTTTCAAACCTTCCGCCCCTACTTCGACATTTACAACCTGTACGCCGCCCTCCCCTCCCCTGCATAAACCTCCCCTCCCAATCACACCGTCCCCCTCTCCCTCCCACTACGCCACATTACCCCACCCCCTTCTCACACCACTTCCCCTCTGATTCCCCTCCCCCACTCAAGTGGTCCACTCTCGCTGCCGACTACACAACAGCACTAACATAGACCTGGTTCACGGGAAAGTGGGTCACCAGTCCCCCGAGCCACTTTCACTTATTACATGGGCTCCTAATCATTTTCCATTGTATCACCGTGCTGGCTGGGCCTGCCTGCCTGACTTCCACTCCCTCCCATCCTCCTCTTCTCTCTCCCTCCCTCTCTCTCTTTAAGGCCGACTCACCACCTCTTTCCTCCCACCAGACATCACACAAGCCACCTCTCACTCTACTCACAGAACCACCACCTCCTCCTCCTCCTCCACATCGCCTCACACTCCCTCTCTTTAACTTCACTCTCTCCCTCCTCTGGCCTCCCACTCCCTCCCCCCACCTCCCACCCCGGCCGTTCTCGTGGGTTTGCTCCCGCCTTCGCTGCATCGTTCTGCCAGTGACTAGTGAGACGCCGTTGTTAAGAGAAAGAGAAGCCGAGGGATAGATAGAGAGAGGGGGAGAGAGAGAACCACTCAGCTCCCCTCTCTTCGCATACTGTCTCTCACACCTCCTCCTATCCTCTCCTTCTCTGTCTCTCCCATTTCTCCCTCTTCGTAATACTACTACTCGGTTCGGGCCAGTCGTCCGCGCAGTTAGTGTCCGACTCGCGTCACGAGATCTTGTACAGCACACGCATCCACCCATATAGTTGTGTGTTGCCGCCAGGAGAGCTGAAAAGGCCTAGGCCCCCCCACTTCAGAGTCGGATCTTGCACACAGTTTGAGTCAGTCGTTCTCCGGCTGCCGAGTAGTGCGGTTGGATAGTCTTGTCCGTTCGTCCCAAATTTTTTGGGCAAGTGTCGGTGTGTGTGTTTTGGAGTTCTTCACTTTGAGTTGAAAACGAAACTGGGTGTTCTTCCCCCTGGATACTTTGAAATCGTTTTCTGCTCTTTGCTCATACTCTTTGCGCACATAGCCGAGTGGATTTAAGTTGTTTTCGTTTTTTTTTCACCGACGTTAACACGTTCCAGTGACTACGGGCGTGTTTTGGATTTACCTGTTACATTTTTCGAATCGGCAGCACCTTCGCTCAACTTAAGCGGCCGGTGCTTGCTTTGATTGTGTGGTTCCCGCAGCTGGTCGGAAACAGTGAAGTTTTTTTGTTTTGACGACACCAGTCGACTCTTAGTAATTTATTCTCGACTGGGCTTGACTGTCCAGTAACTAATAGAACGGTGTGCTCACACTAGCTTTGGATTTCGCTCTCGTTGTGTGTGAGCATACTTGACCTAGATTTGTTTCCTCGTACTTTGGCGAAAAGTACTTGGAGGGGTTTTGTGTTTTTGTGAGTGTGTGAAACATTGTCAAATCACAATTGAATATTTTCCTTCGTCTTCGAAGAAGTGTATAACATAATTGGGATTTAAAGATCGTGTGCCTAGCCTGGATATTTTTACCCCAGATTCTAAGTGACTAACCTCTACGCGCGGCTGTTAAAGGATTACTAGTCTGAGATAACTTTTACTCGCCAGTGAAGCCCTCCAAAAGAGCAAGGATCCCAGAAAAAAAATCAATCGTGCATTTTATTATGACCTGGGGCCCCACTAAAGGGCGACTATGCTTGTCGAGGTGATCATCGCCAAACCTCTTGTGAGCTCGGTGCCGTACGTCTCGAGGACGTGTCACGTCACTTAAGAGTAGCGAGAAGATAGAAAAAAAGAGGTGAACCCTTATTCCCCTATCCCCTGCACTGCATAACGTCTCTTTACAACGCGGGTCTTCAAAGTAGAAGGCCCCTGAAAACACGCACAGCGCAGCAAACGCTCAACAGCACGCATTTTGCGGACCCTACAGCCCACGTGCTTCTTCCCTTCGTCTCTCCTCTCCCCCTTATCTTTTCACCCCGTCGCCAGAGCGCTCTCTTCCCGGCTTCATTCGCTTCCCTCGCCTCAAGGGGGCGTGGTGGAAGAGTAGCAAGCGCCAAGCTCCCCGAGCGAAACATTTCACTCCCTCGCTTTAAGGGGTCGACAGGGCCCCTATAGCCCACCACAACCTTTCATCCCACTAGACCTTTAATAATCCGTAATCCCAAGGAACCCCGCGTGGTTCCACCCAAAAGCCCCCAACATACATCTCTTTCACCCCGCCGAATTGGGAGGCAAACGGGCCCTGGACGCGTTGATCGCGTGGGGAGGTGAGGAGGATTTTCGCCCCCGAGGGCCCAGGCCGTCGCCTGCCGTGGATCCCGTCCCGCTCTCGGCGGACGCCCACCTCCCGAGAGGAGGCGGCGCCCAGCCCCCGTCAGCCCCTGCCGATTGCGACGAGGACGCGGGAGCAGGCATGCTCGCAGACATGGATTACCACCATTCCCACCACCATTCGTCCCACCACCACGCGCACCCCCACCACCATTCCCACCACAACAGCGGCCACCCCCACTCGCTCTCGTCGGTGGGCCCCCCCCCGCCTCCTCCCCAGCTGCCCTTCTCCTCCCTGCACGCCTCTTCGTCGTCCATCGGAGCGGCCGTAGCCATAGCCATGACGTCGTCGGGCGCGCAGCAGAGCCACTCGTCCGGCCTGCCGGTGTTCGGTTCCCCGCACGGCGCGGGCAGCGGCGGCGGTTACGGTTCGGGCAACGGCGGCGGAAGTAACAACGGAGGTTCCGGGCTCCAAATGTCCGGTCACGCGTCCTCCTCGTCCTCCAACTCGTCAAATTCGTCCCTCCTCAGCCACGGCTTCGGTAACCTGGACCCCTCGTGTCTGTTTCCCTCAGGGGGCGGCGGTGGCGGAGGCGGTGCGGGGGCCGCGATGGAGTTCTCATCGGCGGCCGTGGCGGCGTTGGCCTCGCAGACGGCCCCCGGTGGTGCGGTGACGACCGCGGGGTCCGCCGGCAGCGGTGGTACGGGCGGCTCGGCGTCGGCGGCTTCGGGTGCCGCGGGCGGCGGTTCGGACCTCCCCGACACGAAGGAGGGCGTGGATATCGAGGAACTGTGTCCGGTGTGTGGGGACAAGGTGTCCGGCTACCATTATGGCCTGCTCACGTGTGAATCGTGTAAGGGATTCTTCAAGCGGACTGTGCAGAACAAGAAGGTTTACACGTGTGTGGCTGACAGGAGCTGTCACATAGACAAAACGCAGCGGAAAAGGTGTCCGTACTGCAGGTTCCAGAAGTGCCTCGGTGTCGGAATGAAACTAGAAGGTGAGTGCTGTGCATGATTTCTATCTTTTACTATTTTAGTCTCCACTCGGTGCCATTTTTCGCTAGGTTGTGATCAGATCGGAAGCATCTATTTCCATGGTTAATTTGCAGCTTATACGGCAACGAAATACAGCTAACGTTGGATGTGAAACGAAACAGGTTTGGACCATGGCCCCCGTGTTAGGCTCACTCAATGCCTTCGTTGTGTGTGTGCATGGGAGTAGGACTGTTGGACTGCGATCGTGTTGTGGACGGCGTCCACTGGACGCCGGCGCAAAAGACGGCGATGGTGACCCAGTGCTGTATTTAGTTAGTTGGCACAAGTGAGAGTGTGTGTATTCTGAAGGGACGATCAATATTGCCCTCCTTCGACGACTGCACGCTCTTCGTATCCGTTGCGAGCGTGAATTGCGTTCGGTTCTTGGGCAATGCCTCCCGACCATTATTTACGTAGCAAATAGCGACGACGTAATTCGTGTCACAGTAAATAGCTTTCTTCAGTCAGAGCGCTCGGGTTGGAATCTCTTATAAAGGAAAAGATTTTTGCTGCTGGGAAAATTGAAATGTGGCGCGGCCTCTTTTAATTGGGTGTGATTTCCACAAAGCGCGGAGTTGAAAAAGTTCGTCAAAACCTTTTCGGTGTTATTTTTATCGCGAAATTAAATTATGTAAACGGATGCATCAGCTCTTTTTATTTCGACCAGCCGCGTGGCTGACTCTTCGGCCCACGTGTTGACGTCCAAATTTTGTAAGTGGCAAATGGGTTTCGGTTTATGTTAGAGGAGCCTTGTTGACTCACGTGTGATTTATTGGGCGAGGAGAGAACGTCTAGTTTATTAGAGGGCTAGTGTTTACGTACAGCTTTTTATTTGTCATTCCTTTTTGCTAGGAGAAAGTTTTGTTTGGCTGTTCAGTTTCGACATCGTTCGAATATTTAAGTGTCGTAGTTCGTCATCGCTTATGGTTATTCTGTGCTCTTCTGTTTTACTAAGTCGTGCCAACCACCGATTTTTTAAATCATATGATTCGTGAATGGCCCCTACGAGATCTCTTTATATAGTCTCAATGCGGTGCTGGCGAGCGGATTCGGTGCCTCGTGCATGCGAAATATATTAGCGGACAGCAACCGTTTTCGGAGAACACCCCTTTTCCTGTGTCAAGTCTCTTCGTCGCCAGCGTTAATTGCATTTCGACGTAAAAACCGCTCGGCTGCACGCTCCAGTTAAACGCCGTGAGGTTGGTTGGTTGGTGTAACATCTTGCTGGTGGATAAGTGCCGAGCGAGTCTCCCCGAAGTTAGGACACAAGCAGCTTTTTGGAGTTGAAAAACTTTGCTAATTTCTGGGACGCTAGCACTGTTGGTAATCGCGCTGTTTACGTATTCCGACGCTCTCCCCTTCTTCGTGCAACGCAAAATTTCTCAACCGTTCAGTGTTGCTCTTCGCGTCTGTTGTTTTTTCGTTGTCTCGGTCTCAAGTGCCATATTTTCCCTTGCAAGCGTGCCTATTGCCATGCCTAACATCTATGTATATATCTGAATGGCAGGGGTTTTAATTTCACCAAAACATGTATTACACTAGATTTTATTAAGAATTTGGGCACTACGAGTGAAAGTGAACTTTACTCATACGATACTCGTATATGCAGGGATAGTTATATGAGAATACCGAAAGTAAAGTAGCCATTCCAAACGTGCAGTTGGTACTAGTTGAGATATCAATGATAAAAATAACCTGTACTTGGCGAAATCATAAGCAATAATAACTGTGGCGCCTCCTCGTTATATCAGCCATTGGTGTCAGTAATCTTTCGTGGAGAAATGGCATAGTGAAACCATCCGTTCAGCAGCCTCAATTCCCTAGTTTTGTTTATGCTCATGATCTAATCAACTGCAGTGTGTTAGGATGCGCAATGTGTTTTCACCTCGTCGGAAAACTGATCGACTTAGCAGGTATAGTCTAAATTTTTAACTTGCTCCCTATATACATATCAAGCCTCGGTCCGTGTATAGTCCACGTATGTAACCCTTTCCATAGTTCGTTCAAGATCCCTTTGCCCCCATTCCTTACCGTCGTCCTTGGCAACCCTTTTTGGGATAATGTGATAAAGCAGAGCGCGGGCACTATTTTTAACATTGTGTGTGTATGGATGGAGTTCTTCCCCTGCCCCAACCAACAGCATGTTTTTCAACCCTTCTCAAACTCTCCCTCCTGCCCCCACCACGCGTATTTTCTGTTTTCCCCGCACCCCACTGTCCTCCCTGAAGCGCCACGATCGATACGCTGCTGTTTTGCCGACGGGACGGGACTCAAAACTCCGTGAATTTAATCGCTGGACGAAAAAACAAAAAAAAATTTGTTTAAAGATGATTTTGGTGAGTCTTTCCGCTCGGTATCCCCCTTTCCCCCACCTATCTCCAAAGATGTAATTATTGATGATTCGTGTCCCGTTTTCGTCTCATTTATTTCGCGTAGAAAAAAATTGAGTGCGCCAGAGCGATTCGCGATCCAGTTCGAAAATGAGTCATCTGACGGGGTGCCCGGATGAGTTCGTTGTTTACTTTATTTCCTGAAATCGAGAACATTTGTTTTATTTAGCAATGAGAATTTTCGTGAAGCTCACCGAGTGACTGTCGATTCCATTGAATTTTGACATTAGACATAACTAGACATGTGTCTAGTTACTCAATCATAAAGTTCGTGAGTAAATTAAAGTGGACGGTGGATTTGAATTATTGATTAGAAATGTTTCTATCGTAAATATTCTCAGTGTTCATGCGAAGCGATATACATCTACATCTACATCTACATCTACAAAATACCCTGCAAGCCACCTCAGGGGTGTGTGGCAGGGGGTGAGTATTCACCAACATGCATTACACTATACACTAAAATTAGTGTAACTACGACTAATTATGCATTAGCATAAATCGCTAATGCTTGTCATGAGGCGAAGCCTCACAAGCATGCAACACTACACTACAGATGTCATCAAAATGGAGTGACCTCAATATACATGCATTCTACAACTACACAGATGGACAGGGACTCAAGACCCATGTAGAAAACATGCTAGGCGTGCTGTTAGTATGTACTAGGTAACAGATAAGGATTCAAGTATTAGGAGTACTACAACTACTAAGAGCTACACTACCTAACGATAAACCTAGATAAAAGTCTCATGGCAGCTATTATGGTCCCTTAAAAATACTTCTTCGTCTGGTGGGGTTTGATCTGAATTATTCACGATATCACAACCGTGAGTGTTTCCTTATTTGCAGCGGTTTGCTAATTGTGTAGACGTATTAGTCAGTCGTACTTTAAACGTCCGGTAGTAATTTGTATCCCTACAGTAAGTAAGCTACTAGTAAGCTTTTGTTATTCTTTCCAAGCAGTCGGTCGTACATTTACATCGACCAGTTTTTACCTCTAAGATGGAGTAAGGGAGGCAAGGTATTGAGACATTGAGGTTTAGATAATAATTCTCTTCCCCTAGCGCAGTTCGCTACCCCAACAGTACGCCGTCAAAGCACCTTCAGCTAACAAGAAGACTGACGAAAAACGATGTAATTTCTTTCGCCGAGAACTTTATATTTCCACTCGGAATAATATTTTATTTAATGGCTCCTTAAACTTATGTGGTGACTCGCGGGTAACAACGTAGACATAGATGAATGGTTTCGATCATTCGCATGCTTATTTACGGGCAAATTTCATTTTCGTTTAATCATGGAGTAGTTTCAATGGAGTAAAATAATCCTGAGGTCGTTTATTTCCTCCAACAGCTGGATCCGGGTTCGACTCGCTTTTGGCGTGCCGGCCTATTGTGTTCGATTCATGTGATATGTTTTAATATCATCGGTTATCGTAGTGTGCATGCTCTTCTGCCCAGTTTTCTCGCGCCCAGCCAAACGTTATTCTCTCTTTCAACGGCGCTCGCTCAGGTGTCCCACATTCGCGAAGATCCCGCGTGTTGTGCGAGTATGAGGAGAAGGCCAACCCGTTCCCCCCTTACATCTCACTCTCCTCCTGTGCCACCACCACTCTCGCCGCCGGCAACGTTTTCGTGAGCAACGAAAGTAAAAGTCTGCCTTTTTGCCGTAGGTCGTCTCTTCTTCACCCGCGGAGTTGGCGGGAAGGGCGGGGGGGGGGGGGGGGTGAGGGGGGTGCGAAGATTCGGCCCCGTCGTCACGACGTCACGTACGTGGAATCCTCGCCGTTGTCCTCACCACCACCAGTCCTCCCCTCCCGCGCCCCCCTCCTCATCCTCTTCTCCGCAGTCATTCCTCCACTTTCGACTGTCGCGGCGGGAGGGTGTCTCTGTCTGACGAACCTCCCCCCCCTCCCGTCTTCCCCTTATCCACCTTTTGTGTACCTACCCACACACGGCTGAGACTGGCGAATGGGAGAAGGTGGTTTGGGAGACAAAAGCAAAGAGGAAAGAGTACGCGTATACCTGCGCGTTTCTATGCCTCCGATTTGAAGTTGAAATGAACTTTTTTCCCCGTCGAAAAGACCTCGTATACAATAGTATTGTGGTATTTTTCCTCCCCCGAAGTTCTTCGTACGATCCAAGAGCGGTGGTTCTAGTTCGCTTGACACTCCTAAAATATAAGCCAAAGGCTCGTCTTCATTCGCAGTATGTTTTGCTCTTACGAGTTATAGTTTAGCGGCTCCGAGTTTTACATTTATAAAGACCCAGGTGTAGCACACCTGATGGCGGGCCATTCATTAGATGTAGTGGCGTGGTCCCTGCAGAAATAGGTTTAAGTTGTTAATCGCTATCCAACATTAGGTAGTAAAATCAAAATTTTGCAACGCAAAGGACACATGGAATTATTACGCAATGCTCAAAGAACAAATAAAGCTATGTTAGCCAGTCCACTTAAAGATATTTACATTTGTCCCATCCTCATTAAATTCATTTTTCTTGTCTTTAGGAGATGCCTCATATTTCAACGTTTGCCGTATATCTCTTAGCACAGTTCCTTCTTTTCCTTTTTGCAGAGCTGCTCGGGGTCAGTCATGAATTCAGCAATTCAAAATTTGTTCATTTTTTTACACTGAGCGTCGGAATTCACTAATCGAAATGCTCTTAGTTAAGAAAATATTCTTTGTATTTTCCGTCGAGCCTGACACCTATTGGGAGTCTTATTTATCTAAATTAGTCTAAAATCTAAGGGAGTCTAAAGTAGTCATATATAATGCTTGTAGTGCTCTAGGGCCCTAGTCCAATTCGTTGATTACAAAGGTTAAGCAGTTCCTTACACTCAGCGTCGTGTATAAGAGGTCTTCCCCCGTTACGAATCTTCGCGTGAAGTCGCTTACGCGTTCGAAAAGCTAGACGGCCCACCGGCTGACCTTTTGCGTAAAGCGAAGGGATTCCCCAGTCACTCGCTCTCGTCTTGCCACGTTGTCTTCTCCTCGCCGGCAATTTTTGCCTGCGTCGATGAGTTGTCGCCCTCCGAATTCACTAACGCGTGCAACTCATCGAACCAGGGTAAGGGCTAACTAGGGTTCGGACAGTTCACTTCGATTATTGATAGTTATTCAGGGTGGTGAGTCAAATAAAAAAAATTTATAAAGGCTTTACTTGGTGGAACGTTTCCACTGTAGTAAAAAAGGACTTGCTACTAGTTTTGATTCATACATCAGTTAACCAACTACGTTTTCGACCCTTGATTGTAAGGGTATTCGTTTTACCTTGGAAATCAGTGTTATTCCGTCGAAACCATGAAACCATGTTTTTAAATTTTAGTGTGGGTCAATGCAATTAGCGAGTATTTTAGTTTACTTATTAGTCAAATTAGTTTGAGTAGCGAGCGGACATGCAGTTAAATATTTAAACTATATTTAAGTATATTGATTGCGTAATGATTTTTAATTTTACTCCGGTATTTTTATGTAAATAACATGCATTGCAATCATGCCTTTCCCTTTCGTGTTACGCACCGTTCAATTATTGGTGTAAACAGCTTAATTATTGGTCTTATTGTTAGTCCTAGGAAACTGGCTTTATTTTAATAATTTCTTTCCTATTGCTCCATCCATTTTTTATTTTTTAAAGTCAAAATCTAGTAATACCTCTTGTACGCTTTCACTGTTCTAATCGCTTTAGGGTCCCTTCTGAAAGTACCACCTTTAAAACCGCAGACCGTTTCCGTGCACCCTGCAGTATGAGGTATTAGGCACTAGGTATTTGCGGTGCTTTGACTCACCGACATGCTTTTAAGTAAAGTCGTTGTAAAATATTTCACTTGGTCATTTGAAGACGTCTTAAGCCTGCTTATGGACTGTTTTGAAGAAGGATTAATCTGTTAAGCGTAAATGTATGGTTTTTATAGCCTATTGTCTATTGTTGTAGGTATTCTATCGCCTTTCAGTGGTGTCCATCGATATCTAAGCTTAAGAAATAGGATAGGGAAATGTTTAGTGGGGTCTATCCATGTTGGTGGTAAGGGAGGATTGACAGTTGAATTGAATACAGACCGTCACCGTATTAAAGATTAATCTCCGAGTTAATGAAAATACCTAGTGAATTCTGCCCATAAATAATCAACTGCATTGGTCTTGAAGCCTTATTTGTGTTCCCCCTTGCCTTTCTTCGGCCATCTCAGGAGGAGGGTCCGGTGGTCGTACATACGTATCGGCGGTCGTACATACATACGTATCGGCGGTTGTCCACTTATCTTCCCTCGCCTCCAAATGACACATTGCCAAGTAGAGCGATGTTTGACTCTCAACAAGATCGCAATTACGGCGCAGTAGTCGTCCTATCGGTTATGTTGGGCTACTCGCTAAGTTCTACGGCTTCCCCTCTGCCATTCTTTTATCTCGCATGATATTTGTCGATTAAAGCATTTTAATCCCAACCCTATTTTAATAATTTAGCTCATAGTTCCGCTTCGGCGTGTCGCTCTACTAGTGTTGACTCTTTTCCGTTGTGCCAGTTGCGCGTATTTTTCGCACGGGTATTGTTGGCTTTGCAATGCTAATTTCTTCTGCTTTCCCACGCGTACCCTTGGTTTTAAGGCGTCGCCAACAACACCTATTTGGAAGTCTCTTCTAGGTTTATTCGGGGCCGTCGCGACTTTTGTCGCTCTTTCGGTAGGGGTGCTAAGCCGAATCTCATTCTTGTTTCCTGTGCTACTGTGTGTAGGATTCGTTTCCGTTCTGAGGTCCACGCCGATAAGCCTTTTTTTTCGGTCGGCTTGGTGATCCATGAGTCGACGGTAACCGGTGGGAATATCAGCCGAGGTGAGGACTTCAGCGTGACCACCCGTTGCCTGTTCATACTTAGTCATTTTTCGCGTAATCTGGGAATTTTTGGCGAAAAAGCTGCTCGTGGAATTATTCGAGAACCGAGTCCACTCCTTGAGGGAGACCGACGTTTGAGAATGTCTTCAAATATTCAGCGTTTAGGGCAAAGTCGTTATTTCAGGGCTCGAAAAGTGGTGAGGGCTAGGCTCGTCGGGGTTGGTAGGTTACGAGTCGAGGGTGGGTCACATGGATTGGTTACCCGGTGTCGAGAGCTGAAAATGGTTGGATTTAAGTAGTCTTACGAAAGTCTGGACACCTTTTGCTTTCAGCGTATCGAGAATTATACGTTTTTTTTAAATTAGTAATTCGAACTTAGCGTAGTAGCGTTTATCGAACTGCTAACTTCACTTAAAAAGTTCGTGAAAGATCACTCGTCAACCATCAGGAAGATGTTTTTAGAAACTCGAATGAAATCAATTAAGACTAAAAGTTAAATATTGTCTTCCTTCCTAAGAATACTTTTTCCATTTGTTTTGTTTTAAGTTGTTTGCGGAAATTCGCACATTAATAACTTAGAATCATATGGTAATTTGTATTTTTTATTTGAGATCCATTAAAAATGTACTACGCCTATGTATTTTAGATAATTCGCGATGTGCTGTCGATTGGAAAGAGTCATCATCTACACCCTGGGCATCTATTATTAAAATCAAACATTTCCTCTGAAACATTTTTCTGGGACGTCGTTGCAAAAGAACGAAATTGCCAACGCTGACGACCCACTCTTATTTGCCAAAACTAACCATGTCCTTGGACTATTCATAATCATGAAATTCGATCCTTAAGGATTCTTTAGCTGTCAAGCTCCCACTTAAGAATTGTCTTTTTTTCCTATGGAAAGCAAGTTCTTTCTCCACGCCCATCTTGGAATTTAGATGTGATTTATATTTTATGGTCAAGCTTGCACGTCATATCTTCACGCCCGTCCTCTTCTTACCGGATCCTAGTTATAGTGAGACTCGAGAACGGCCAGAAAATCGGCCCACGGTGTGTTGTGTGCAGGTCTCTACCTCTCTCTTATTCCTATTGGGTCGGCTTCCTTCCATCCTATCTTCCTCTCATCTCGCCCCATGCGTCACGTAGTTTTATTGCCCGGCCAGCGGAGTGAAAAAGTGAAGAGATTGTGGGAGGAGCAGAAGGGATATGGTGGTGGTGGTGGGTAGTTTGGGGAGGGGCTAAGGAAGGAAGGAGGGTCGAGGCGAATTGGTATCCCAGGGTGTGAGGGACAGAGAGGGAGAAGAAAGGCGGGGTGGGGGTAGGAGAGGAAGTTTAAGAGAGGGTCTGGACGGCAGGCTTCGTTTGATTATAATTGACAATTGCGTGCGCTCCACTTGTCCCCCCCCTCCCTCCGGGTCCTCTCTCCCTCTCGTGGGAGACGATCGGGTGAAGAAGCATATATAAGAGGTGGGAGCACGGCTATAGATGTGATGTGCGACTAGGTTTGTGTGCTTAGGGTGGACTCTTGAGGTGTGCATCGTGCCGGCGTAGCGTGGCGTTTATTATTTTTTTTTGGATTGGGTGGAAGTATGGGTTCCGTTAGCGTCAAGAGGGCTGTGGCCCGGCCAGTTTTTTTCTTGCCCTGGTCTTATTGGGGCCTGCATCGGTACCGGGGATTTGTCTTAGGGATGCCGTGTACGTTTTACAGATATATTAACTGCGTACCCTATGTAACTGTGAAGTAGTGCACAGTACATAAGACCAGGCATCTCTTCAAACTTATTCTCGTATCCGTTGTGCGATGAATGCTTATGTTAAATTCAGGAGTTGAAATTCCCATTCTTATTATGTGTAAACATCTGGAGGGTGGTGCTCTCGATTTGTTCGCGTTGAACGACACGCTTTTTATTGCCAGTTGGAAATTCTATTCCCAATTCTTTGTCTTATACTCCCAAGTTTCCTCGATAATCCAGCTATATTCCTTTGGTAGGTAACCGTTTTCTTTTTATTCACTGTTGGGAACTTCATTTTCACCTTGTGCCCTCTCATTAACCAGGTAGCATTTCTGTTAATATTCTGCCCCTCTGCCATTATTATTATTATTTCATAGGTAAATCAGCCCTCAAAGCTGTTTAATGTATACCTTACGGTATATTTCACGAGCTTTGAAGAGCTATGCTTGTTGTTCAATGTGACTGATTTTATGCTTTGTTTTGCGTAACTTTTTATTGTGCCATGTTTTCTGATGGTTTTTCATTAGCCCTAACAATATTCTAACATCTCTGTTCAAGTATGCATGTGATTTACCCATTGATACTTAGTAACTAGTAGATAGAGACTAAAACTTTCATATTACATACATATTATAGTGAATATTCACCCACGTCGAAACACCGTAGAGGTAGCTTTCAGGATGCCGTGGAGATGTAAGGATGGTATCGTATCAACTGAGTGGATCGGGGAATTGCTCGAACAGGGCGCTATCCACCATGTTTGAGCCGTGTGTTGTTATAGTGTAGCACGCGTATCCAATGTGTCTCGCAGAAAAGGAGCGCAGCACTCTCGGTGCAGTCCGCAGTGCAGTGCCCGTGTCTCTCTCTCTATCTCTGGCGAAAGGCAGGCAGGCGTGTATCGTGTGAATTGGTTAGGCCTCCCTTTGGGTCTTTCCTTTCCTGTTCCTCACTCTGCCTCTGCCACCACTCCGTTCCATTCCTCCGTCGGCCGCCTTCAACCGACGCAGAGCCTCCCTCATTTGTCTCACGATGATGACGTCACATTTATCCCATTCCCCCTAATTCCTCTTCCACCCAAACACTCACCACTCCACTCCCGCCTTCCCCTCTGTCCTCCCCTTCCTCCTCCCCCACTTCCTTCGGGTCTTTTCCTCCCCTCCCTGCGTATTCCCCTCCCCATCAGACCTCTCGCCCCATACTCGGAGTCTCTCTCTGTCGCTCATGGCCTGTCCATCCCCCGGCCGCTCAAACTAATCTAAGGACTGGCTACTTTCCTCGCAACCCACCGTGGGTAGGTTTTAGGGCTGTTGGGGAAGCGTTTTCAAGACTTTTTATTCAGTTTTGATTCCAGTTATCTGGCTGTTGTAGCATCAGATTGGAGTGTTAAGCCCTCAAATCAGTTAATTTCCTGTGAAATTGGTGATCGTGTATCAAATAATTTATTTGTACGCCCATGAATGTGTAGTTGCCGCAATTTTCCGTTGCTTAGTATTTGCTGGCCTCAATTTATGATTATTATTTCAATTTGAAAATCAGTAAAATTGGGATCACTTTTAAGGGCCTGCTCATCGCCCTGCTGGTGATTTGTTTAGGATTACTCTTTCAGAAATAGGACATTTGTCTATCGGTTGGCTTTGATGTAAACTGTATTCGGTCATTTAATATGTTCTCGCCATATATATACTCGCCACACCCCTGAGGTGGCTTGCAGGGTATTTTGTAGATGTATACTTATTAATATTATTGCCTAGTTTGTTTTCTGTTGATGTTAACCGTCTGAGCCCTTTTTGACCGATAATTTTTTTATCAGTCAATTTGAATTGTCCATGTCATCATGAATACTTAAATCAATTGCCCAAGTCAGATCGTTCAGTGTACTTTTCTAAAATTCCACTGAGTATATCAATAAACTAGCCCAACCAATCTTGATCCTGATCCAAAATGTCTTGCTCAAACATGATAATTAGTTATAAAGGATTTCCATAAATATATGTAGAAACAATCTATTATTTACGGTATAAATTTCTTTAATTCGGATTTCTCCCGCGTTGATTCATTTTATGGACAACACTTTCACTTGCATTACAGCTAGCGTCGTCAGGTCAGGTGATGTAATGCAAGTGAAACGGTTGTCCATAAAATTATTCAACGCGGGAGAAACCCGAATAAAATAAATTCATCAAATCACCGCGGATGCCTCCGTACCTATTTACGGTATACTTCATGTTCATTCCTCCCACTGAAAATATAAAGCTTAAAAATTAATTCGCGCATTCCAATTGATATTTTGCCGTCGTGTCCGAAATCTTAAACTTGATCATACTTTTCTCCAGCAACTTGCAGGGAACGAGTAAAGCTGATATGCCCCATATTTTCGCTCTCTAGTATATAAATAAAGTTCTCATCCCAATCAGAATGGCGTCAATCCACTTTTTGTCATGATCTCAACGAGGGAAGTGCTCTTTCAGTGTGTAGAACCCGGAGTGCGATATGTGTATCCATGCCACGGTTCCCTTCCCACCCACGTGCGTATCCCTACCTACCTCATATCCTTGGATTAAAGCTGGAAGTCGAGCCGTGACCCCGTTTTTAATCTGATGGCGCCTCTTGCCGCCAGAGGGTGCCATCGTCGCGCTCCTCTTGGATTACGTCCTTTTCGCGCGCTGGTGGTTCTCGGAGTGTTTATGGAGGGGGGTGTTTATGAGAAAGGGGGAGATTTCTCCCTTCTCCTCCTCTGATCCTCATTCCCTGTCTCCCCTCCCTCCCTGAATGCTAGACTTGGCGAGAGATTGAAATTTTGACGACGTGCTTCGCTGTGATGAGTATTTCGACCACGTTTTGATTCTTAGGCCTCGTAATTTTCGCAAAGAATGAGAGGTTGGATGCCCCCCCCCCCCCTGCCACACACCCTTGAGGTGGCTTGCAGGGTATTTTGTAGATGTAGAGCGAGTTGCCGGCATTACGATTACTGTTTAATAATGGGGGAAAGGGAAATTATGGATTATTTTCGAATGTCGTATTGCACCCAAGGCTGAGGTTTTCAGAAAAATTCAGATCACACGCGCTTTAGGTCGACTAGGAGGATATTATTTTAGTCCCAACACTTCATTTGTAGGAGGGCAGATGAGACTAAACAAGAGGAATGCAGTGTCGACCAAATAAGTGGAAGACTTCTTTCCTCACTCGCACAAATTGACAACAACGGTAACAGAGAGGCATTGATCCGCCGAAGCATCTTTTTAATTCATCTCTTTACCGATTCAGTATCTTGAAGGTCGTTTACACCAGGCACTTTACTGCAGTCTGATGAATGGATGGATGTGATGTGGAATTTGCGTCGTATAAAGGGGAGAATTGCTATAATGGCTGCGCAAACGCATCGGCGAGAGCAAGGAAAATAGTCCTTGCTAAAATTCCGTGCGCACGTTTTTACAATTTCCGTACTTCTAACTCCACAATGAAGTCGACCATGTCGGTGGCTCCGGAGGGTATATGTAGAAGTGTATCGGTCAGAGAGAATTCTCGTTGACTTAGCGATTGCCGATACATGTTTGTAGAAATTACCACTCGTAAAAGTCAACTGGAGCGAGAATTGAATTATTGACCTTTGCTTCGCTGAGCCTATGAGTGGACAACCACACTACCCAAGCGAACTGATTCCCGTTGCTATTTTACATGGATACTCGGGAAATAGATGTTAATTAAAGTTCTTCATTGTGACTGCGTCGACATGTTCTTCAGGGCTGACCAAAACGTTCTCGCATATTCGGGGTCAGCTCCAGCTTCCCTCCCCCCAATGCCGTCTCAAGAGAACGCATACACACCCAAATGGCATCCAAGCGCGCTGCTCCAAAGCCGCCGCATTTCGTATAGCATGCATATATCGCCGCCGCCTCATTCTTGGTGTGAGCGTGAGCCGCATTAGCCGCGAAAACTATGGCGCCTCTCGCCCAAGACCCCACCCCGATTCCCTCCCTTATCCCCCTCCACTTTCACCCCACCCCCTCTCTATCTCTCGCTTGCGTAACTCGCCGTCCCGAAATTTCGGACCCAAAAGAGTTTTCCAGTCGCGTGCATTGTGTCGCGTCCTCCTCCTCCGCTCCTGCCACTTCTCCTTCTACTCTCAGTGAAGTCCCTCACTCTCCCGTTCAAACTCGCTCACTTCGTTATCCGTCAGCCTGGAAAGGATTTTTATTTTATTTATATTTTTTTAATGTTTTAAAATTATTTTTTCACATTTTTTTCCTCTCCACGGCCCATGTGTGCGCGCACGTCGAAGTGATTTCCCTTTCCCTAGTGCGTTCCGTTTATTTATTCACTTTCAGTTTTTGTTGTGCGCTCGGTCGCGTTCTTTTTTTAATTTACCGATCTCCTTTTCCCTCGCCGCTCCTCCCGTGTCGGCGTTCGCGTGACGCGGCCGAATTTTCGTTTGCGACCTCTCCTCCCCTTAACGGCGCCGTTTTATAGAGGGGTAGGTAAGGTTCGCATGCATCACAACCCCCGCCCCCCCCCCATTCCAAGGTCACCGCATCGACCTCTTTCATTCCGAACTGCCAGCCGTACTTTCGGGGCAAAGGGTCATCGATATGAAATTGTAGCGTTTGCCCTCTTGTTGATTTATCTCCCGTTGTCGCACATACGGCTCAATCCTCCTGCTTGATTTCTAATTGCCATGCTTTGGGGATGTATGCGGTCTGCACGTCTAAACGTAATTAGCCACAGACAAATCGGATTTGGGTGAGTTGCTCTGTAAATAGTCTGCAGACAAGCTACTATTGTTCGCCAGCTTGGTCCAGGATAAACTGCATTCTGTGCTCCAGATCATAGGGCAATATTTCCCCCATTAATTACTTCTCGATATATTTTTTTAGAAAGATAGAAATACAATGTGGAATAGTCCGTCAACTTCTTTTTAGTTTGCAGGTTTCTTCCGATAAATAATGGTGGAAATTTGTAGTGAATCTCTTCCCACTTTTAAGTTTTAACGCGGTTGCTTCAAGTATAATACATTAAAGTCCTGTTTATTTATACATGAAAATTACTTACATAACTGCTCCACATTTAATGTGTTACCAAGATGAGAATGTGTTGCAAAATCTTCGTAAGGATTCGATTTTATTTTAACATAACCTACGTGATTATTTGAATTAACTTGTGAGAAAAAATTGATTACTCTGCTTTATATTGGAATTCAAATCTAAACAGGTCAATCCGAAAAAATATAGTTTTTTCCTGTAACGACGCGCGTATGAGACGGATGCAAGTACCGTTAGAAGCTCGCTCTTTGCGTAATGGAAAAATATGAAAATGTTAATTGGACTGCGCTTATGTATCTTCCGCAGCGCATGCGCGTGGCCCTTATCGTCCCCCACGTCTCTTCCGTTCTCTCAAATCCGTGAGCGGCGGTGGCCGCGTCTCTGCGTCTTTTCCAATTCGTCTCGGACTGTTTTGATGGAATGGAATCGTACGTCTCTCCATCGGAGGCGGCAGTTTGCTCGCGCGTCCGTCGCATTCCTCTCGTGCAGCACGCGTAATGAGTCGTTTTATTCGCTTAGCCGGCGACTTGTGTGTTTCTCTCCTCTCCTTCTCGGAGACGCTGCTAATGGTCTGGCGAGTACGCTCACGAGAGGGAGAGGCCCTCACACTCCCCCTTATTTTCCCCTATTCCCCCTTCTTTCTTCTTCCAACCCTTCCGCTGCCTCTCATTACCTTCCCCTGCCCTCCCTCCCCCTCATCTAACCCCTTCCTTCCTCCCCTACCGCTCCTTCCACCTCTTCTCCTCAGCGCCCCGCATCGAGAAAAAGACGGTTGGCACTCCCCTCCCGCCCCTCTTTCGTCGGTGTGTGTGCCGCGTCTTTCATTCTCTGCTGCTGGTCTGCCATTGCAAATGTACTCCACTGCTAGAAGCACTCTTTGGACCGTGTAGTCCCGTCATTGTTGTTTTTTTATTGAAAAGATTGTGTATCGAATTAGTTCTCTAGCTGGAGTACTGGCTTCACATCCCGAGGGCCCCTAATTCGTTAATGTGAAGTGGAATTTCCTTTTCTTTTTTGGCGCTGTGTTGATTTTGGAACTGATATCTCAATTCTCTTCCAACGAAAGGAGGTGCAAAGCGATTGATTCGTATTTTTTGTCGTAAATTTACTGGATGACGCATGTGTCTTGAACGGTATATTTTCGAGCTACTTTAAGTTCGTAGATCGCATTTATTAAAATGTATCTTTCGGTGTAACTTGAGACTGTGTTTATTGTGATTCTGCACTTGGTCCTAGTGTATCAAATGACAACCCCCCCCATGTATGGTCTTAATCATTAAGGTCTCACATTAGTATTATTCACACTTTTGTAATTTGCTTAACGCTTAGGTCATTTCGCCTTCTTCTTATGAAAACTAAAACCCCAAACATATCGTGACTGTCACTAATCTCCGTTCTGTCGATCGTCAGACCTCGCATGGGAAGACGTAAACTCGTTATTTGTTTTCTCGATTCTTTTCGAGTATCCCGGGAGATGCAAAGATGACGTTGTTGAGGGTGGCCATTCGCACCAGTTAGTGAAATCAAGGCTGTTCGGGCGCGGGCGCATTGAAGCTCATCCACCTCCTTGGAACTGATTAAGTTTTGTCCGAGTGGAACCGAAAGTGTGGAAGAAGCCTGGGGGACTCTTGTGCTTTTGGCTTGTGGTAGATAAGGGGGAATGTGCAGAAGCGTTTTTTAGGGACCTGGAGTGAAAGGGCCATTGCTTTTTCGACCGGCTTGGGTTTCCCAGTTTGAGCTTCAGGGTGGAAAACTAGGTTTCCCTTTCGCAATTTTTATCCACACCATTAACCCGCCTGTTTCCACCATTCACTTGCAACCCTTTCGCTCTTTCCTCCATCCAGTCAAAAAAGTGTACTTTTAGTGCTAACCTACTAATCTGCGTCCAGTTTTCATTTGTTCTTTTTGGGTTCTAATTGTTTTAGTTTGACTACTTTTAGCCTTGAAAGAATTTATTGAATCCAAATAGGAGGTCAATTCTTTTTTTAAAGTAAAACGCGGCTTAGTGTGTTACAGCGCTGTCATTTTATTTATTAACGTGAAGAATTTAAGCAAAGGGATAAAATTCGTTATTAATTATGTTTCAAGGTTCGTATAATACGAGTCCGTTTTTACTTTCAAAGTATACTTACGATATATCTACGAGCCGGCCTTGGCCGACAAAATTGAAAGTATTCCATTTTTTCGGACTCATGAGAGGTATATAGCACTTTCTTAATTTATTTTCCACTTTCCACGCAGCCGAAAAAACTGCGTTTTCTTCACAACCCTTTTTATTGCATATTTAACCCTGGTGCCTGCTGATTTTTATGGCCTTGTTTTTTTCGTCCCGTCAAGCGAACCCCGCCCGCCCTTTTATAACTCCTTACGATCCCTTTCAAGTAGTTACGTCTTTATCGTGTATCACGAGATTAGATATTTAAAGTTGTGATCATTCCTTTAAATCGGCTACTTCTACCTCGTTAGACCCCACTTGGAATATATGCTGCCAGTATTTGGGATCCTTATGAGATAGGCTTGCAAACTGAGTTAGAACGCGTGCAGCGAAGATCGGCAAAATACGTCAAAGGCCGTTATGATAATCTCGTTATTGTTACTGACCTTTTTTAGCAACTGGGATGGGAAACGCTTTCAGACCGTCGATTAAAATTTAGACTCTATTATGTAAGTTCCAAACCGGTCTATTCTTCGACGACGTTGATAATATTTTACGAAATCCGACATACTACGGAAGATCTGACCATGAGAATATAATTAGGGAACTAGACTACAGAACGGACAAATTTAAAATGTCATTTTTCCCACGAACGATAAGGGACCATAACAGCTGCCAATGAGACTTTTATCTAGGTTTGCCGATAGGTAGTGTAGCTCTGAGTAGTAGTAGTACTCCTTAATACTTGAATCCTTTTCTCTTACCTAGTACTAACAGCACGCCGTGCATGTTTTCTACATAAGTCTTGAGTCTCTGTCCATTTGTGTAGTGGCAAAATACATATATATTAACGGTCCCTCTCCATTGTGATAATATCTGTAGTGTAGTGCATGCTTGTGAGGCTTCGCCTCGTGACAAGCATTAGCGATTTATGCTAATGCATAATTAGTCGTAGTTACACTAACTTTAGGGTATAGTGTATTGCATGCTGGTGAACACTCACCCCCTGCCACACATCCCTGAGTTGGCTTGCAGGGTATTTTGTAGATGTAGATGTACGATCACGGATCCACCAGCACGGTGGAAGCGAATTGATCTAAGGGTGTCATGACCAGCACAATTTTCTCGGGCCGCCTTTCGTGCCGCATATTCGCTCGTGCCATTGCGATCGAACGTGAATTTTGTGGAAAGGTTGCTCCGTCATTATCGATTCGTTTATCTCTCTCTATCTCGCCATTCTCCACTGTTTGTCACAGTTTTCCACTTTCCTTGCCTCACGTCGCCTCCAGTCGTCGATTCGAAGCAAAGGTCTCCTCTGAAATGCCTGGTGTGACGGCCTAGTTTCTCGAGAACGCTCCGTTGCGATTGGTGTTGGCTTAATGAAGTGATCTCATAACCGAGAATAGTCGTCAAAATGTTTTGCGTAGTCCATTTTGAACTGCTCACGTCTGGAAATACGTGTTTGCACTGAAAAGTTCATACCATACTTCGTCAGTTATTGTGGAGGAAAAATGGGATAAAGTTATTGTGATACTTCCTAGGTACAAATACATACTTAAATACTGGGTGCAAATTCTTGATATAAACCCCGTTCAAGTAGTTACGTCTTTATCGTTTATCACGAGATTAGATATTTAAAGTTGTGATCATTCCTTTAAATACCCGTTCCTTCTTATTGTTTCTACGGTAGCCCTGTAGTGTTGCATCTAATACGTTTTGGTGATTGGGATTTCGTCCATTCAAATTAATGATGGGGCAGATGGGTGGTGAAGTCTGATAAAAGCTTACCCTTGATTGATTGACCCATCATTCGGCGATCGGACCTTTCCAAGCGGCATGATGCGTCAGCCTTTCGTATTTGCGTGCTCTGCAGAGGCTAGAAAGGTTTGGTTGGCTTTTCGACTCAAAGTGAGTATTTCATACAAGCTACAAAATCGAATCACCATCCTGCCAAAGCAGAAGGTTTCGTGGATTTAGAATATTCACTGAGAGAAACCTGTAGAGAAATTGAGTATTTTCATTAAGGCTAAAATTCACGCCTTTTACTGAGACATGGTCAGGATTTAGAATCATAGGGCCACTGAGGAGCATGCTCATTTCGCTGGGGTCATTTCAAGTTGATATCTTGCATTTAATTCCTGAGGAAAAATTAATGACGGGACATACCTTGTGCAGCTCTGTTCGCCCGTTGTGCATTGAGTAAAGAGAAACGGTCCCATTCCATCTTTTTTGGCCATAGCATTCATCTTTGCACCATATTATCCGTCTCTTCGCAACTTACTCTGCCTCTCATTCCTTCCCCATGGACCTGCAGCTGTCCTCTCCCATGTTATGGTCATATTCAATTTCTCGATAAATTCAAAACGTGATAAAATAAGGCGCGAGAGAAAAATGCGTCTGCATTGTTCATACCCGGCCTGTATTGAGCGAAGGCCCTGAATCACCTTAATGTAATGCCCGCAATTGTATCGCCCGAGAATATGTGCAAGCACGACTCGCTGGTGAAGATTTATTTTCGTCTTTTTTTCTACATTACATTAGGGCGTCCTCCACCACCCCCACGCAAGCAGTTCCTGATTGGTGGATTTGAAGTGGTCGTCGTGGTGCTGTCGTGGAAGAGGACTCCTTTGCTCTAGATCGTCCTCACTCACTGGAGAGTGTGAAGTCACTCTGCATTTTTTTCTCCGCGTTGACAGATTTCTCGTTCTCCCTCCATCGTTCCTCTTCGCACACTTTAATGCCGCTCCAAATCCGTGGGAAGTTTGGCAGCGCGGCCCTTGTTTGGCAGCGCGGCCCTTCTACAGCCCCCTCTCTCACTGATAGGTAGGCTGATGTCGTAAGGAAATTCCGAGTCGTCAGTCTTAACTTTGAGTAGGACACAGAGCGTACTTAGAAGCAAGGAGAAAAATCGTGACACATCTTCATCGATAATATCATACTTTTGCAGGGATGACAGGATATTTTAAGGAGGGAACAAGTCTGTTTACGTCGCCGAAAGAATTACTTGGCTCATCCTGAACGGCTTTTTCTTTCTCATGGGAGGCGTTCGCTTGTTGTATTTTACAAATAGTACCTCCTGTCCTTGTTTTATGCGTTTTGCGCCCACACTTACTCCTTGACAGATTCAAATCACACAAATACTAGTATCTCAACATATGTTTTGGCACCTTTTCCAAGTCTGTGGAAGACCTACTTGTGGAAGAAGAAGAAGAGTACTCTTTCCAACCAGCAACTCGCAGAACAGAACAGCCTTCATTATAGGCGCATCAAAGCTATAACTGAAACAGCCGGACTCCAAAGAAACCCTCCTCTCCTTTCGTCCCTTTTCCCTATCCCTTTAGCATATAGTCACCCTATTTCTTGACTTGTTTTATTACGCCCACCAAAACATCTCAATTTTCTTCCCTTTCTTTACCTTATTCTTTTTTTTCCTGTTCTCTCCCTTTTCATGACGATTGTTTTGGCACCCATTGCTACACACCCTTGTGGTGACTTGCAATGTAATTTTGTGGATGTAGTACCATTGCCACTCTGAACGGTCTCCTTGCCCCTCTCCCCGTTGTCGTACCGGCTTATTCCACGCCGCGCAGCTCACCCATCCTCCCCCGTGAGCTGCAGCAGTCGTCCCGAGTTGTGAGGGCGAATCTGGGTCACATTTGGAGGATCCTATTCTGCGAGGTGTAGGTTGGGTGAGCCGGGGAGGCGGCGGTCTAGTAAGGATGGTTGGTTTGCCGTTCTACTGGCAGGATGTTTTTTTTTACTTTGCGCGCCCCCTTGGCAAATAGATCCACGGATAGAGCAGCTCAACATAGCTCGGAACCTGAGCGACGATACGAATGTGCTTGACTCGTTTGGTGGGAAAAAATAATAATATGGGGGAAAAATGTGGATGGCTATGGTGTCGGAGCGGTGGAAACTGTGGTTTCTGATATTTCCGTGGCGCTACCGTTGTCTTCTTTTTCCTCTCCTTCCGATTCGCCGGTTTCTCTCTCTCCCCGTAAAAAAACCGATAATCGAGCGTCCCAGTTAAAAAAATAAAAGGTCGTGCCTCTCACGTCTCTTCGTCTCTACAGCGTGTGACTTACTGTGGTCGCTTTACTTCCACCCTCTCCCCCCACCCAACCCCCCGTCCGCACTCTTTTGCCGTGTTGTAATGAAGAGTACTCCGAAAATGGGAGCGGAGGATGAAGGACTCCTCTTCACGTCGAATGGAGTTCTCCTGATATCGGCTCCGTCTCATCCGATTGAATTTTCACTTCAGTGGTCTGCCCGCGCTTCCACAGCGCGGGGGGAGTTGAAAACGAATCGCATTATTGTTGCAACTTTTAATTGGTTGTGTAATAGCTGAATTATCTCCGTTCAGGTTTACATATTTATCTGTTAACTTGACGGGTCTATTCGAAATTGAATCGTATAAGTATTTGCAATGTTAATGCGGCTGCATTTATTTATTTTCTCATTTTTCAACGTTTTAAACATCATAACAATAATTATCTCTATTTTGATTGTCATATTTATCTATTTAATTTGTCTTGTTTTTTCGCTTCATGAATCGTAAAACCGTTTAAAACCGATAACACAGACTAATACGACGATTGTAGGTGGTATTTGAAGTTCGGTAAAATACTTCTGTGAAGGAATGGTCAGGGAAGACTCCACGCTGTTAGGGAAATTACTGGTAGAACTGGTAGAGGGCCAACCAAGTATTTGGTAGAATACCTACGATGATTATTTCATGAATGAGGGCGTGGCGAACCTTTCTTCGCATCCGATATCAATAAATTCAATCATTAAAGGGGAGATATTTCCATTTTTGGGAAACCGTTGGGGGCGAAGGGGCAGAGGTATACCCGAAGAACTTTTACCCTCTCGTTAAATATTTGTCTTCGGATCAAATTTACCCTCTTGTTACCATGGTTTTGTTTATTATACTGGCCCCATCCTGAAATGAGTGGGAGACGAATTTCTTCGAGACCTTAATTAGTGGCAATAGTGTTCACTCTTTCAAAAAGCATTTTAAATACGTCTTTCTGTCGCTTTTTTGTGTGTCTGAGGACGCTAAAATGATCGTGTTACATCAGACGAGGTGATTAAGGTGAAATGTCATCTGCGACGCTCGTAGGTTACGTCACGAATCTGTTTCATGGCACTCTTGAATGTATTTCGGTCAATAACGCGAAGGACGGGTTTGTTGTGATTTAGTATCCAATCTTTCAGCATTCCACTCGCCTCTGCAGAGGCTCCCGTCACTTTCACTCTAGCGTCATGTCATTTGTGCCTTCCCGATGGTGTGTGCATGTATATTGGAAGTTTCCATCCTGCCAACCGGCTTGGTGACGTGTAATGTTCGTTTATCAAACGAACACATTTCCTCTCTATTTCCCTTTCTCCACAAGATGCATCGAATCACTCAAGTGCAATGTTGACACGGTCTGGCGTACTAGCAGATGATCGCATTTTCAAGCGTGGTAATCCTAAAGACTCGTTCCTTCCTCGGTGGTCGTGGCGTCCGGTGAGATATTGTCCACGGCGGCGACCCATATCTCCCTGGAGTGAACTTTGGGCGAACGCCCGCAGGAAAGGCCTTGTCGGGTGCAGTCGATTGAATAGCGAGATGTCCTCCGCAAATGTTCTCGTCCTTGTGATGGACGGACTTCATTGTTCTGGGTTGCTTCCCCGAGACTGACCGCGGCCATTGTTGATTGTTTTGTCCGCGAGGTTATTTCACCGTCTTAATTATGGCAAAAAATATATGAGCGAAAGGTAACCTAACGAATTCTTTATCGCGTGCGGTTTCGATCAAGTAGATAGAAATGAAAGATGTGTGTCTTCCACTGTTGCAGGATTTTATAATGGGAATAAGCTCGATTAAAAAAAAAAAGAATTGTAGGTCGTTCTTCCACACTTATCTAATTCTTTATTCCTATAAACTGACAGTTATCTATTGAAATCTGCAGGAAAATAGCGAATGATTTGCTTTTCATGAAAAGGTAGTTCGACACTGGCACTTGTAGGTTTTTAGTGCTAATTTTTCCTCACAATTTGCGATTTCACAGAAACAAGGCAAAACACCCGCAAATTTAACTTCGGAATAGTTAATTACACACAGGCATGTTTTTTTTGTCCATTTGCAAAATGGTTGCGGCTAGCCCCTCCCCCCCCTCCCTTCCCAACCCCCGTAAGGAGTCCTCCTTTGGTTTCCATTTCAAAACGTCCATATGTAGGCCACGACCGTAATTTTCGAGTGATTCGCCTAGAGTATCGATCACTTTCGTTGCACCGCTGTGGAGTAAAAATTGAGGTGAGGCGATGACTTTATCCCGGCCGCGAGCCATCAAAATCAACGTATGGCTTCTTTTTTTAATTCCTCGCTTTCTCTCTCCCCCTCCCTCCGGCATGGCACTCGCTATTGTACGATTTTTTTATAATACCCCTCCCTCTCTGTTCCAGCCTAATGCTCCGTGTGTCCACTCCGCTTCCCGTCCATAATTAAGTCGCATTTACTCGCACGCATTAGTCCGCAATGCCGGGTGTAATTTGTGACGCAGTGGATGGTGTAAAATTTTGAAGGGATTTGCGTAGTCGTTCCAAGTATGGCATTGCGAGATGTGGGGTGCATATTTCAGGATGCGATGCATTTTTTTATTTTTAGAAAAAATGGAATCGGTTGGAGGAAATAGGATATTTGAAAACTAAAGGAAATGACCAAGGCAATCAATTTTTAAGTAAGACGGATTGAAGTAAATTAAGAGGGCGAAAGTTGTTAATCACTAGTGTTATAGGGTAATTTATGTAAATATATTGTCCCAAGAACTCATAGGCGAGCTTTAGGACGGCACGGACGGTATCATTAAACCCCCGCAGTATTCAGATGAACTGCCGAACTGAAAGGTATGTACAAAATTCCTTCTTCTCACGCACCGTTAATGACTACAACAGAAGCAGAACGAAACACTGAGACATTCCGTTGACATACAATTCACTTTCGTTCTTTCCCTCTCCCTATTCCTTTTCCCAATTCCCTCCCCTTTTCATGGCTGGTGTCCTGACATCCCCTGCCACATGCTCACGCGGTGGCTTGCAAGGTAATATGTAGATAAAGATGGTTTGCCGGTTAAGTTCAGAATTTAATCGCATATCTATGCTGTTTGAGAGGCAAGTGTCTCGAGAAATATGCTGGGACAAGGTAGATTGTCACAAAGAATTTTGACAATGTTTAATCCTCTCTTGAAGGTTAGCTGGTGCATGGAAAAATGCTCGTGCGGTAGGAAGGGGGGAACCGCGCGTGCCATGGTGGCCAGGGCGAAATTAAAACCGTGTTCCATTCAGACCTCTCAAGGTGAGGTAGAAGAAGTGTTGTTGGGTGGGAGGCATGGCGCTGAAGAGGTGGGAGAGCGGTGGCTTGTCGGGAGGGGGTGGGAGGGGGGATCCGGGTCAGTGTTGAAAGAGGCTCTCTGTATTCGGTTCACTTATAAATTGCCGATTAGGCAAGAGCGACGGGGGAGGAGGGATTAAGGTGGATAGGGAGAGTAGGAGGGAGTATGAAGTGGTTGGAGGGAATTTTTGAGCGGGAGGGCCGGAGTGGATTTTTTAAAGAGCGGTGTTTTTAAGCTGTGTGTTTGAGACGTGTGGCATGTGTTCGGCGTGAGAACTTCGGGAGGAGGTGGGGGTCATAAGTTCACCGTATTTGTGAAATTCCCACAGGTTTATTTTTGTAATTCGCGGGCTCCGTCTCGTATCGGGTTAGTTTCCTGTCTTTTGTTGACTTCATCGGGCTAAAAGCGCCGGGGTCACTATAGTTAAGGTTGGATTTTTGTCAACGGGGGTTTATCATGATTTTTACAATATCGTGCAATACAAATGACAAATGATCATTTGCAAATCATCTCTTAAAGATTCCCAAAATTGCCGGAGATATATGAGTCTAAAGTTGAATGGACGGCCAACCTTACCATAACGGCCGTGACGTCATTTCATCCATATCTTCTTCCCTCTTCTTCCCGAAAGTCTAAAAAAAAGCCTTAAAAGGCTTTTGTGAAGATGGCCACTTCTGCCGATAATACAACCGTATAAAGATTTAGAAAATACTTTGAAAAAATATCCGTCTTCACCGGGAATCGAACCACAGGCTCGATCGATGGATAAAATGACGTCAAAGGTCGTTTTGCGGCAACAGAAAAAAAAATGCTACTTTCTACGAATAGTTATTTGGTTATTAATGTTTCGAAGCAACTCCGTAGACCTATATGAAAACCTTTGCAAATTTGATTTCAACGGTAATATCGAAAAAGCATTCGAATGATAATCCCCCATTGGTGGTAATCTTACCGTATGTGGCGCGTGAGGTGTTCGGTGGTACGTGAAAATGACGTTGGAATATAAACACTATTGCTTCGCCGCTATGATCATTGTAATTTTAGGCATGAGTCACTCTTGAATTTTATTAAAATACGGTTAATATTGTCTGGATTTTTTTTTTGGGAGAAACTGTAGTATCAGTGCTGATCATGAGTCCTCGTATGCTTGTAGCATGCGTGTACGTTTTAGATAGGTTTGAATCAGATTCGACCGGTTTCCCTCCTCTTTTTCGACGTACTTTAATTGGTTGCGGATTTTAATTGGGCCTATCTATGCTTGTTGGCTTTCTACCGCGAAGTTAGATTCTTGACGCCACAGTGGTGGAGAATTGAATTTCAACGATTCGAATTCAGATCGCGATAACAGGAATATTTTGAATGGGGTAACTTCTTCATAGCTTTTAGTTATTGTTAAGTCTTTAGTTTTTTTTGGGTTACTATGAAACTTATTTAAATTCAACTTCGTTCATTTTAATGTGAATTCTCTTCTGTTTTATCCGCCTAATCATCGCGGCATTTAGGTTGTCTAGTGAATATATTTTGCAAGTATTTGGAGGAAATAAATCATGGTTTCTATGTCATAATCAGATTTTAAAATCCCGGTTACTCTCCAGAAACAAACGTAATCATGTGTTGGCACAGGCACACTAGTTAAGTATGTTTTTATTTTTCTAGCGTGTTCTCATAGTTCTTTTTGTAGCCTGCAAATCACAATTCTAGCGTAATGTTGCCTTCAAATAGTCCATTGTCTGTGGAGGAAATTTCGTCTCTGCATTAAGGGTTCAGAATGTATCTGAATAATTAGTATGACTTTGTGATAAGGCATTTGAATAATGATAGCTCGCTTGCAGACCTTAAATTTAACGCAAATATTGGTAGTGATTCACTTTCGCTTATTTGTCATGCGATCGCAGCTGCCACTCCTTCGGAATCGGATGGGTCTGGCTCGTCTGGCCTGTATTCCGAGCGGCCAACAGGTTTGTCTCCTCGGCTTTCGGGAAAGGTACCTACACGAAATTATTGTCCGCCGACGATCGCGTCGACCCGCTGCGGCTAGTCGTCTTGTTTCCACCGGCCGCTCTCCTCCCAGTCGTTTCTTGCGTCGAACGTTAAATGTCGACCGGCTCCTCCCTGCCTGCCGCGTCCCTTCCCAAGTTGCCCCTGGTGCAAAATGACTTTTTCGCGCGGGAATCGCAGGGGGTGGTTGCGCAAAACCGCTCTTAAACTGGTTTAAAACCCATTTTGATTCCTTACCGCGGTGTGTTGTTTTTTGCCCTTTTTTGCAAGAAATTATATTATTTAGGACAGGTACTGATATTTTATTTTAAGTTGCATAGCTCATCGATCGCCGGTTATCTAGGCTCACGATCGTTCAGTTGCGTTCAGTTAGGAAAACCACGAACTTCTTAGTCGACTTACGTAGCCATTGAATGGTAGCACTGTTTTATTAGAGTCTGTAGAGATTCACGTAATCATATTGTTATGAAGGTACGTTTTCCTTATAAGCTCTTGCACAATTAATTTGCACCTAATAGTGTTGATAAGGACAGCTAAACGCTTGAAATTTTTATGTTGCTCAGCTCTTAGGATATCTTGATAGCTACTCTCTTGAACAAATCCGTTGGCAGCTAAATCTTGCGCAGTCTTCTATAGTAAAATCAGTCTATGCACAGTTTATAAACTTGTCGGTGACGGTAACAGAGGCATATCCAAATAGTTACCAAAGGGAACAACCCTGAAAGTGGCGTAGTAGAATCCTCCTCGCCGATCGTGATAAATCCGAGGGACGTGCCTTTGGTTGCATTTCGTGACATAACTGGGCCGGGTCTCCTTACTGGTTTATTCACCGCATCGCTCTCAATCTGGTTCCTTGCCCTTTGGTTGGGTTTTCGGTGCATTCTCGGCTGTACGTACAGTTTGCTTCGTGAGTGCTGCGCCCCGCTTCCGCTCACCTCAGGTCACTCTGTGGCTTTTCAGCACGTCTTGAAAAGGCCGTGTCAAACCTAGCGGGTCGCTTGGGAAATATCTGTTGCTTCGAACCCGCGTCGTGAGCTTATACATGCGTGAAAAGCCTGTTTTCTTGTGCACTTTACTCCTTCGAAACGATACCTCTCATTTGTTTTTTCAGTAACCTTTTAAATCCCTGAATTGTCACGGATAAAGTGGGGGTATGATCCGAATCTACCTCGATGTGGGTATACCATGTAAGCAGTTTTGTTGAAATGCTCTTTCCTACCGAAGAGAGATCCTTCAAAAGTTTACGTCCTACAAAAAAGTAGTTGAACATGGGCCAATATAATTAATAGATTGGATAATTTTTTTATATTTCGTGTGGTTAATGCCGTAAATACACATGATTTTGTGGCAATCTCCAGCGGATAACTTGAGCCCAGGAAGGGTTTCACAAGAATGAGCGAGTGCTAGGTCTGCGACACTTATGCTCTTCCTCCCGCGCCAGGTCACCGGATTCGGTTCATACTCGAGACTCGTTCGCGACGCGGACCTCGGATCTCTCTCGCGCAGAAAAGCACTTCAGCTGGCGCCTTGCGACGGTCGCGCAATCGGAATCTGATCAGGACCGTTTATTTCGCCGGGGCCGCTCGTGGCCTCGCACGACGCAATCTATTTCGTGGCGAATGTCTCCTAGGCGAAAACATTTGGTCGGTCGGTCGTCCGGCCCGGGTTTCCGAATGGGTTAGTCGGTTGAAAAAGGGAAGGGAAATAAAACTTCTATTCGGATATTTCGACGCCCGGGAAGTGAAGGGAATCACGGAGAGTGCCCGGCTCCGAGCTTGCTTCTCTCTCTCTCCATCTCTCAGCATCGAGAGAGAGAGAGGCGTGTGTTTGTTTGTTAGAGGCGCGTTCGTGCGTCCCCGCGGGCAAACTCAATCGCAGTCTTCGCGAGAGTGGCTCTATTTACACTTGGAATGAAGCGAATCAATCCTACGGTAAGGGAGGAGGCTTCCCATCTATCTGGGAGTGTTTGCTCTCTTGCGGGTGTCCTCCTCTCCTTGGCGTGGCGTCTTCCAACTTATCCTCCTCCGCAGACGATGTCTCGGCGTTGCGCTTAGTTGGTCGCTGTGAGTGTCCTACAGCGGTGCTCCTTCCTCTTCGATCAGCAGGGTAGACACGATGGTCGCAATATCGCCGAAACGGTGGCGTTTACCTGTTATCCTATCTACGCCTATACCCGTGGATCCAATTTGGCTCAGTAGATTATGGGTGAGGAAGAGGAAAAAGAGGATAGGCTAAATGGACGGGACGAAGAGAGGTAGGAAGTGTTGCTGGGATGAAGAAAGAAATTGTGTGAGGAGATAGAGGCCTAAGCCTGTGTAACTCGATAAGATTTTTATTCTCTGCCATTCAAACCAAACCTATAAAATAGATGACCTAGCGTGTACTCACTCGACCTGAAATCGATTTTCTTCGCTTTTTTCGTCCCTTTAATTACCATATTTCTTCTAGCCCGCCACTCCCTCTTTATGGCAGATAATCTACTCTCCTCTCCTACGCTGTAGCTCTTACCAACATCACTCTTGTGTGTTCTATTTGCCTGTTTCTTCTTCCACGTGAACTCCTATTTACTTATGTATGTATTCACCAAGCCGCCCATCTACACAACTATCGTCTATTTACGTATCTACGCTCCTATTTTTGCATCTAGAGACTCACGAAAGTTTAAAAGGCTTTTGCCTTCGCGCTCATAGATCTTTCTTTGTTAAATCATGGTGATCTATCATCCCTTCAATTTGTCTGCGTATCCATCAATTTGTCTGCGTATTCCATCTAGCCGTCTTCTAACGAAATATATTTTCATGTTTCACCTCGGACCTTGAGTTACCTCTCAAGTCCCGTCTCGAATTACCGCGCCACTCTCTATGCGATTTGGTATTCTCTGATCTACAATCCCTGCCTCCATATTGTCTTTTATTTTGGCATCGCTTCCGTGTTGTACCCTTACGCTTACACAGGCAGCATCCTCCGGATTCATTCCTCTCGAGAATTCTCCTCATTAGCATAGGGTTGCTTCTCGTAAAATGTTACGTTCCGGTTTCTGTACTCACACAAATGTGCGTGTGATTTGGTATGCGCATGTGTATGCGTGTTTATTTGCGCATGTTCATTACCATATATGTTCTCTCGGGTTTCATCATCCGCACCCTCCCGACTGTCCAATTACATTTCCCTTACTTCTTTCAACCCTGTGTAGTGTTTCCACTACTTGTAAACCTACCTACTTTTAGTACTAGTAATGTCTATCTCGAGACTTTCTATTCCGTTTCCTCGTGAGGCATTAAAGTCCACTTGGCGCCAGACCCCGTCCCAGTCTCGGCATTTCGGTGAGAGAGAGGGTGGGTTAGGGGAAGGAGAGTAGGGAAGGGGGAAAACAGGGAGCGGGATGGCGTTTCTAGGGATCCCGGGTGAATTCCTGGAGAGAGCAAGCGAGCCTAATCGTTGCGCGGAGTGAAATCTTTTTGTTAACTCCCTTGCTTCCGCGCCCACGACTATTTAAGTGCCATTCAAGTTTTCTCCCCGGCGTTTTGTGGAAGTGCCATCCACTCCCCTTTATCGTTTTATGTGGAGATATGATTATAATCGAAATTAATAATTCGATCGATCAATTTGTGACATTCCCAGGCGCTTAACTCCCTTGCTAATTATATTTTGCACACAATATTGGAGCGTAAATGAATTAACAGACATAGCCCTGTTTGGTTGTACAAGTTGGAATTCCAAGCATAAGGAACGGATTCATGACGAATTTCTACTCTCGATTATAATAAGCTGAGAGCGCAACTTCTGATATAATGTTTTTTCTGTCGTAGGTCCATCTGTATAACCTCAGTTTTGACTTGGCTCTGATGTAAAAGAATGATTTATTATCGTATTTAATAGCTTAGGCTACGAACGGGCTACTGAATTGTAGTTTTACTGTGGTCCATGTTGATCCTTGATTCCAGCAAAATTGTCATGCAAATTGATGGAAGTAGGAAGCTCTTATGAATTAATCGAAGTTAGTATAGCATTACTGTGACAGGATCCTGAGATGTGATTTAAACCCCTCTTTTAACACTCCACTTATGCTTGTGTTGTAAATCCAGCAAATTCCAACCTGTTGAAGCGAAAACTGAGACCCTCTCCCGGATTATATATTTTCCCCCTTCTCAGCCGTCGCGTGTCTCCATTGGATGTGGAAGCCCCCCTGCGGAGCCGTTCTATAGGATTTTTCAAAGCTCCGGCACCTCTCGGAAACGTCTTCAAGTGTCGGCTTCGTCTCTTTTTTCCCGCCCATGGAAGAGGCCGAAATGAATGCAACGAGAACCCAAGAGAGTATTTTTAGTTCTTTTCCAATCGCTTGTTACTCCTTCCGAAATATTCCCCTTACCTTTTCTCTCTCAGCGATTCCGAGAAACATTTCATCTTTTTTTTGTTCAGTTCTACGTGTATGCCCGCTTCCTCCCCCACCATTGCCTTCTCGCTCTCCATTATGTATACCCGTTAACTTTTCGTCGCCGTGCCCTACGATGGGAATTTATGTAGAATTTCATTCTAGGTTAAACCGTCGATCACACTTTACTCATTAAAAAACTCCCCAGAAAATTTCATGAAACAAGAACCAATTGGAGCTAAGGGTTAGGATTCTATGAAGTGAGATAAACCTGTACTCCTCGGTGCATTCATCATGCGCGTGCCCTCTTCGCGGAATATTGACGATTCATCTCTGTACAATACGAATATATCCATTAACGTTTACTCTTCATACACCAAGGTGGAATGTATTTGGGCTCTTCTAACATTATCCAGTGTATTGCCTCGTATACGGGAACGATAAGATTTTTAGTAGCTAACTGTTTAAATCAAATACTTAGCTGGAAGTGATTTAAAATTTTCCGCTGATTTCCCTTGTAATTCCCGATATGCGACACAGTATATGTTATTAAGGATATAATTGGTGGTTTCCACCGATGTTAAAAATAGATTCCGTTTGCCTCGACCTCGAAATTATCTCCAACCGAAGGAAGGATATTCTTGTCTCACTTTTATAGGCTTTGTGCCCGAAGCGTGAAGAAGAGAAATGTCGTGGAATCCATTGTTTTCCCCTTTTTTTTAAATCGAGAATTACGACAGATAGTGATCTCGTCTCAAACACTGTTGCACCGCGAATGATTCTTCTATTCTTCCCCATCCCTCACCCCTGTCCAATTAGTCCGCCGCAATTATGCGTGGGTTGCTCATAATGAGGTGGCCCCAGCATTTAATCACCGTCTCGTGCTTCTGCTTACGAACGCTCTGTAGGCAAGATTTGCTCTAGAAAATCGGTATTTCTCTCTGTTTACCCGAATGGCGGAGAACGCTGGATCATTCGGAAAAATCATAATTTTGTAATTGGCATAGTCGTTTGGTTATGCTCACGATTTAATCGCTCGTATACTACCGAGAATTATGAAAGAGTGGTGGGGATGGAGAGAATGAATGGATCGTCTACTTTCAAAAATTCACTTCTCTCCCTTGTCATGAAAAGCGGAGATAAAAACTTGCGTAATTCGCGGTTTTGATCAGCGGCTTTCAGGGAGACTTTGACGTGACTGTGCAAATCGTTTTTTGGACAGATTACCGAGGCTTTTATTGTTGAATGCGGGTTAGAAACGAGACGAGAGCCTTAGCATAGCTTAAGTGTTAAGATTAACTTTACCGCTTTGTAAATCTATTGGGAATTGGGCTATTAAATTTAGTCGTCAGCGAAATTTAAGTGCACTGGTGCTGTTCAGTTCTTTGCAAGTGCGTGATTATTGATCCTTTGAAAGGAACTAGGTTTAAGAGTAAGAGGTCTTAAATGCCGTCGTATTCCCAGTCTCGCGAGCGTAGTGAATTTGTGGCCCTTAGATTTTATTCAGGGCATGTCCTCTAGGCTGTTCGCATTTCCTTTAGTGCATGGAGGACAGCAAAAGAATACATTGTTCTGGATTGAACCACTGGCAGGTTTGTTTTTGAACGAGGTGATAGTAATCGATGTGGCATTCCAGAAAAGGCGTTTCTTCTTTCACGCGGTGGCAGTAGCTCTGGATACCATTGTCAATCATTTTTCGTGATCATCACCATCATGGATACTCCGCTCGTAGGGTCCTCTTTTTTATTATTTTTTTAAGTTTCTCAAGCTCTTCATGTCCTCCTCTCGTTATGTCGCCCAAAATTTCTTCCCGCTCTTTCCGCACATTATACTCTCTATCACCCTTATTAGCATGCCCTTACCCCTAGTTAAGGCCGTTAACCCTTATCAAAATTTCTAACAATTCTTTACCGCAGCACGTGGCTCCTTAGTAACCTAGTAGAAATCATTTCTAGTGGTTTCAAGCACTTCGTTTCTTGGCAGCTAGTGTGAAACATTTGTCCATCTCCCGACACGCTCCTCTTTTCGGCCGAGAGATATGCAAGAGAGTGGGGGAAGAAAGTGGGGAAAGGAGCCGAGGGAAATAATGAGAAGGGACGTGAGCATGTCCCGGCCATAAAGACGGAGCCGAAGAGATGAGCATTCCACGGCTCATACATACACACTCTGCCCGTCTCATTTTTAAAGAGGGTCGCGAAGTGTGTTTGTCGGGGAGAGATGGGTTTCTCGCACTGGCGTCTCCGCTCCCATTCGAAACGGATCGCTTTGGCGGCGGCATTGCCCACAAAAACGCGCTGGCTGCATTTGTCCTCGTCCCGGTTTCCTCCTCGCTGCCTTCGTCGTATGGTTGTGCCTCTTCCACTTTCCACCCCTTTCACAACAGCGCCTTCGTGCGAGGCGATTTCATCCCCTCTTGTCCTCGCTATCAGGAGAGGGGAAGTAAAAGGGAAAAATGGATGTATTTTTACGATGTGTGGCGAAGAGAATGAGTCCTGTTCGGCTGTCTGCTTTCGCTGCTACTGTCTCATATCCTTTCCTCCGAGTCCCATTCGCACTAATAGCGTGCAAACCTTTGTTTGCACTACGTATGCACCAAAGCAGACAGAAAGCCCTGTGTGTACGCGCATTCGTACCGTCGTAACTTGTAGTTCCTAACACTGCAAACATTTAGTATGGCAAGCACCTGTATCACGAGGGAAAATCAGAAAAAATATATCCCCTATAATAAAAATATGCAGGGGAATGGTGTTTTCTTTTTGAATTAGTGGAGAGGAGTGCCATTTAAAAAACTTCGCATTACTCTAACCATCTCGGTCTATGCAGTGGAATAATTCTATGTTGGGTTTCCCCGCCTCTTTTTCTTTGAAAACAAATAACTATTTCATCTCACTTACCGAAGCCCACTTAATCTTGAGGAATGTTGGTTCATTAGTGGTAGCATTTTCAAAGTCGCAAAATGTCACCGGGATGTGGGTTATCATTTTAACTCAAGAAGTAGAGCATGAACGTACGTAGATTGATACTTGGCGATGGTAGTGTGAACGGGCTAGTGTGAGATCATGATTTGTCTACCCCCGCCTCCATTACTTCCCTTCCTCTCGTCCCTTTATCCAATGTGCTTCGATCGGAATCGATTAAGGGCCCACTTGTAAGTTCTCCTCTCGACTCCTGACACCGCCCAGATTGCATCGGACCCTTCCTTCCCACACTCCGCTGCTCATGCCCCGTCCTGACGGTTTCCGTGCGAAAGGGCCATCGTCGCAGAAGTTGGGCACATGTCCAGGATTCCATGTTGCGGAGCGCGGGTGGGTTCCCTCAAGGATGTCCCGCCTCCTCGTCTCGGAATATTTCTTCGGTTTTTGGGGATAAGTTTTTTAGCTCGTACTGACCTAAGCACAACTTCCCGAGCTTAGCGGGTGGATCCTGTTTTTGGATATGTTTATTTTAGAGTAGCTTGTACTCGAGGCATGTCACTGCGTTTTTTAATGATTGCGCGGATACTCCTTAAAAATGAGTGCGACGTGGGAGTGCGAAAATGGCTTGAATGCACAGGCATGCTCCCCACAAAATAATAGTTTAATCTTATGCAGAGGATTCTATCCTTCACGAAAACAACTGTTTATGTGAATATGCCTCCTGTAAACTTAGACATCTTAGGTTGTTACTTCTCCTTTGCGTTATAACTCTTGCGAATGTATTACCTGTTTGGGTTTTCACTGTTTAATGACCTAGTTCAGTCGCACAGGTAGTTTGCAGCTCAAGCGTGACTCGTAGTGATCTCATCTACATCTACAAAACACCCTGCAAGCCACCTCAGGGTTATGTGGCAGGGGGTGAGTAGTCAACAACATGCATCACACTATACCCATACGTTAGTGTAACTACGACTAATTATGCATTAGCATAAATCGCTAATGCTTGTCACGAGGCGAATCCTCACAAGCATGCACACACTATAGATATACTCACAATAGAGAGGGACCGTTAATCTATATGTATTTTGTAACTACACAAATGGACAGAGACTCAAGACTTATGTAGAAAACATGCACGGCGTGCTGCTAGTACTAGGTAACAGAAAAGGATTCAAGTATTAAGGAGTACTACTACTACTACTCAGAGCTGCACTACCTATCGGCAAACCTAGATAAAAGTCTCATTGGCAGCTGTTATAGTCCCTTATCTTTCGTGGGAAAAATTACATTTTAAATCTGTCCGTTCTGCAGTCTAGTTCCCTAATTATATTCTCATGATCTGATCTTCCGTAGTATGTCGGATTTCGTAAAATATTATCAACGTCGTCAGAAAATAGACCGGTTTGGAGCTTACATAATAGATTGAGTCTAAATTTTAATCGACGGTCTGAAAGCGTTTCCCATCCCAGTTGCTGAAAAAGATCAGTAATACTAACGAGATTATCATAACGGCCTTTAACGTATACTGCCGATCTTCGCTACACGCGTTCTAACTCAGTTTCCAAGCCTATCTCATAAGGATCCCAAATACTGGCAGCATATTCCAAGTGATGATGCGGTCCTGATGTTTATGGCCTGGGTATAAACTCACTAAACTGTAGGTTTGCTTGCGAGTACTCATTCGCCATACTCGCGGATGTTATGTCTATATTTTCTCTGGTTAACGTGCCCCATTAGGCGGATTTCTGTCTGTGATTGCGCGTATGACTGGCGTCATTTCGAAGTGATGATTGTATTAGGCAACGCGGTCTAACGAGAATTTGTTTCATTTTAGAATGATGCCTCGATTCAGTTATCCTGTTTAAGCGATATTTTTGACACCCTCTTGGAAGCAGTACAATAGTAATTTTCCCTTTTTTGTGGTGTCTTTGGAAAACTTTTGTGCTGAAAGAAAACCATGGCCGTGGCGGTAGAACTATCTCAATTCTATTTGATTTTCCCTTTTAGTAGGTATAGTTTTAGCGCCCGAATAGTTACCATCGCTATTGATAATGTGCATTCATAGCGTGAATTGATTAATCGCATTCATTAATACACATCATCAATGGCGTGAATTCCAAACATGTACTTATCGGTTACGTCGCCAGAAAATTGTGCAGGTGATGGAGTTGTAGATTATCGTAGCTGCCAACGCTGAAATCGGTGTTCGGTCGTTATGGGGTATTCTCCGGTTAATTATCGAACCCCGGCGTTACGGTCTGCAAGTCACGTAATCATATTGTTCTCGTTCGGTGACAGCCGCACACCTGCTAATGTTATAACAACTAACTCGGTGAATTTCTCCAGAGTCGTGAGTTGAAGACCAGCGAGAATTGTAATCAAGCTACTAGAAATTTGCTAGTAGCCTGGCTATTTGCAGGTGGGTTCCGTCTTCTTCCCCTCGCAATTGCTTGTTTGTTTTTGAGAGTTGATGGCTGGAAAGAGTTTCGTAGTCTAGTCGTATTTACACCGCGTCAGCTTATTAAACATTTAACTAACCCTGCACTTATTTATTCGTCGAATTAGAATGAGATATTTGGGGAGAAGACTGCTGAGTACGTAGGTCAGGGATGTTTGGTGAATTTTAAGTACAGGGACTAACGTCGGCTGTGGCTCAAGGGAAGGCAAAATGGAATACACGTTTTGATGCCCCATTCGCTAGACTGTACGTTAACTGCTGTCTGCCTGGTGTTCCCCTTAAAACTGGGGAATTGACAGAAACCGAGCCCTAAGTATTCAGTCTGAACATTAACCGTAGGAAATTGTAAACGATCCAGCCCCTCCTCATTTTACGTTAGTCTTGGTCCATTAGAGTCTCATTTTGGTAATCGACTTTCGTGAAATCCTGCGCCCTCGATTTGAGTTGGATCGCGTGGATAAAAAACGTGTCGCTCCCGGAGCCTTTCTGCGCATGCGTGGCGGAAATTTCAAGTGACGAAATCCGTCGGACGCTCAAACAAAGGAAGGAGCTCGAGCGCTCCCGAGCGGCCTAGCACGACTTTTTTTTCTTTGCCTCCTTCTCATTTCGTCGTACTCAGCAAAAGTGATGCCCTTGCCTCGTCTGCATGTCTCTTCGGGCATTATGTCATGACGAGTGGAATCCGTGAACTCCTTGATGGTGCGTCTGGATGCTAAAAATGCTGAGTGTCAAATTCGTTTTCTCGTACCTACATCGTACATAAATAAACATTGGTGAACCTTAACTGTTGAATTCTTGGAATTGATTAATAGACTCAATGCATGCGGTGTAGTTTATGCATGGATATGCTGATTTATAATCTTGTTTTTATAGAGAAGCGTATTTACAACGCTCAGAATTTCATTCAGTAATTTTTATGTGGAACCAGTGAGTTTCTTTTGTCTCTGCCTTCAAATAATAAGTTTCCGTTTATTCTTAGCATTGGTCACATAAATCCTCTACCTAATGTAATCAACAGTCCCTCGCTTAGCCAGTAAACGCCTTAATTCATTAAAAGACATCATCCGCTTCCGGAACGGTAATGGCATGCCCAAGGGCTAAAGTGACTGGCCATTAAATCATGCAGGAGCACGGTTTGGGTGACGCTTGATGCACCATGCCGATGCAATTTAGGCATTGCTGGGTGACATCCTATTCTGGGGCACTGGTGAATCATGCGGCTGCGGCCGAAACTTAACTAGGGCGTCGTCCTAGGGTTGTCGTCCCAGCTCTATTTCAATCTTGGAGACCCTGTAGCCCTATGTACAGTTCCAGTGCGGAACGAATGGTCAGTATGATGGCTTGAATGCTGGTTTTCCATTCGGAGGGCTCGGGTTCAAATGCCGGGCTTGGTGGAGATTTCAGTGGAATCCCGATCTTTAATTAAGTGGGGGTGTTGTACTCCGTCCGTCAGATGGGAAGTTATAGGATGACGCCTTTCGTTAAGAGTAGGCTAATGCCGACGCCGGGTTTCCCTCAACCCGTCCGCTCCCCAAATAATCCTTCAATTACCAACCTGCCCGCCTATCCTTAAAGGCCCAAATGACCTCAGCTGTCGGTCGCCTCCCCAAATAACCAGCCATTCAACGAGGAATGAGACGCTTAGGCGCCGGAATGTAAATCGATTCACGAATCACGAGTACTTTCACTCTGCGTGAATTAAGTTCATTTCTTTTCAATCCTTCGGAGGCAGCTCGTCTGGAGTCGCTTCAATTTTATTCGACCAACTCCTTTCCCGTTCTTATGGCGCCACCCATTGAGGCGTGCGGTGACCAGGGTCGGCACCATTGCTCGGTTGACACAGTACCCGCATGTGCGCCGCCTCCTCCAACTCCACCGCAACCCTTCTCCCTCTTCCACATCCACACCACATCCACCGGATCGATATCCCCACTTCCTCTCTCTTCCCATTCCTTGTGTGTCCTCCCCCGACTCCCCCTTCCTCATGTGTGGTTCACTCTCCCTCCCACAATTCCCTTCCCCTCCTCCCTCCCTTACCTCCCGGCGCTCCAACATGCCGCCCTCATTCCGGCATCAATCAAAACTCCGGGGCCCGACCTCTCCACCCCGCCGCTTCTTCACAAATGCCCTCCCGCCGGGTTTGAGCGGTGGTGCACGCGGGTATGTATGTACCGCTGCTCTTCATTCTGCCGTCATGCGTTGATGCACATCGCCCGCAACCATGAATGGACGAATTGGACCTATTGAGCTTTATTACTTAACCCGGTCGTAATTATAATAACCGATTAGATAGCCTCTGTGGGGGCTGGGTTGAAATGGGGGGTCCGAGCCCGGTTGTTCCCTAACCTTCCCCACGGTTCCTTGTGTCCCATCTTTTTCCAGCGTTGACTCCTTCAGTCTCTTTTTTTTGGCGGTTGCTCGGCGAGTATTCCAAGCAAAGCAAAAGCAAGTCGAAAATTGCAAGCGAAACCAAACCTACCTACATCTACTTTACGAACCGTGATCCTCCGCAGGTTTTTTGCTACTATTTTTATGAAAATGTACTTTCTCACTGTTACTTATACTTACTGCTTATGGTGCCTTGTTTCGTAAAAAAAGTGTACAAATTATTTGTAATTTTTTATTAAAATGTTCACGATTACATTGTTACGCAAAACCTGGACTTCTAATGTGACCTATGGAACTGATATTATTCAATGAAATCATGTTATAAAGTTATTCTTCAGGTTTCCGCGGTTCTATAGTGTTAACAATATTGTATAATGATATTTTCGGGAAACCTTTACCTTGGAGTTGCAGGCACTTTAAAAATTTTCCCTGAAACCAAGTTTTAGAAATCGTCCTGCATGTCGAACTTGGCGATTTTTAATGAAATATTTTATGTCCATTATGTGTAATGAAATATTTTCAAATAAAAAATACATTCCGAAGTATTTATAGAAAGTTTAACCGTAAGCAACTGGCATAATACCAAAATGACCCGTGCTCCAACACCCCATGCCACGCGTAGTTCATGGGCTGCAACGTGCGGTTGTAAAAACATTTTGGACCGGCCTTGCTCACGTAAACTCGCAGAGAAGACTCCCAAGCGGTGAATGTGTGTGTGTCTGTCTGTCTCTCTCTCTCCTCGTCTTCCTTTCTCCCAACCTCTCTCATCTCTCTCCTCCTCCCTCTCCCCTCTCCGTCCTCTCTCTCCCTCCCTACTTCCTGCCTCTCCCACGCGCTCAATAAGGGATTGATTGAGGCGGTGTGTGTGGTAGCAGAGAGGATAAGGGAAAGAGGCGGCGAGGCGGGGAAGGCGGGTGAGTGGTGGCTGGATCTCTCGGAGGGGGCGGAATCCTCGGGAGAGAGGGGTGTGGTGTTCCTGGTGCGCATGCTTGAATTCCACCCCCCTCCATCCCTTCCTCCGTCGATGTATTTTTTTTCATTCGTCCGCCCTTCGGTCCTACCCCTTGCCATCTCCACGTGTCCCACCCGCCAAACACCTCCTTTTTCGCATGCCGCCACCGCCACCATTTTCCCGGCGGTGGACTGTTTCTATCCCCGTCTCGGTTTAAGCCGTTTGCGCGTCCAGTCTCACCAGCTCTGCCAGTCCTCTTACAAATTTGATTGAGGTTGTAAGTAGGAAATGATTACGTCGGGAATAGCTTGGCGGTTAGCTTTGCGCGCTGCCATACTCCAGTGTTTGTTTGTTGTTCTGCGTGGGTGGAAAATCTTATTTTAGGCGGATTCCCCTGCATCACGTACCCTCCACGATAAACGAGTAGCGGATCAACGACAGTAACATGCATGCAGTTTGATGATTCGCGATGAATTCCTTTTGGTTTCTACGAAAAAAATCTTTTTCACATATTTCACTTACCTGGGTCGTATTTATGTTATTTCTAGTATCACTTAAGTTTCAGGTTACCTAGCCATTTACATTGAAACTATGAATGAGGATGCGTCTCGGTTCATGATTTTTTTTTCTTGTATACCAAGTCAAAAGAAGCGCGATTCAACCTCATGGTTCATGCTTCAAATTCCGAAATGTTCTTTCGATCCTATCCTGAAATGCATCAATGCTATGATTATTATCCTTGAGTGGGATCTCGTACTCCAATTCTAATATCTCATGTCTAAGTATACCTGATACATGTGGATTTTTATGATTTTGTGATCCATAACCATATTTTTTAGTGTTGGCCCCTATTTTAACGTTTCTATAATATTAGTGTTCTATAATAGCAGTGCTTCATAGAATGCGACAAAAGAAAATCCTGGATGACAAGTAAATCTAATATCAAGTTAGATACACTGGGACTAAAGGTACAGGGAAAATAAACAGCCGGTCAGTCAATTTTCAGTTGACGCTCCATTGTGGGTCTCTTATTATAACGCTCTCCGACTGGATATCGCTTCCGATTCCGCTCGGGGGTATGAAGCCACGCGCATTCATTCATGTATTCACGAGCACATGTGAGCACGCGAGGGCTGGGGATTTCTTCTTCAATCGTCCATTCGAACGGTGTCTAACGGGAACTCCTCTAACAGCCTCCTACATCCCTCTCTCTCCCCCCCGTTATCCCTGGTCTATCCGCCCTCTCGCGTACCCCCGTCGGCACCGGCTTCCCGTGGCATCCTCACTGCTTCCTTACCCCTCCACCTATAAACAACCCTTATTGACGGCCGGTGCACGCCTCCTACTCCCCCCCCCCCCTCACTCTCTACGCGCGAGTATGCATTCTAGGCGTTCCACGAACGGGTCCCCAAGCTTTAAACCCGTCGATCCAGCGACGCTAGGAAACATCTGACAATCGAGATGCTCCCCAGGTATTGGCGGAAAGTTCCGAACTAATCACCCTTGTATTCAGTTGACTCAATTTGATATGAATTTGCGGTAAGGTATTTTTGACTGAAACAAATTTAAGGTTTTTTTTACAATTAGATCAAGTCGAGATATATTAAAATAGAAGTAATTGATGAGGATCGATGATTATTTATCGTAATGGAAATTTTGATTGCCATCCATATTTTTTATTTTTATTTTATTACACGATTCGGGTTTCAGCAGCTTAAGGTGGCTGCTGAAATTTAGGTCGGTGAATGAAAAAAAACTTAATATTAATATGAATTTCATTACGATGAAAGTTAAATGACTCAATCAAGTCCTATCTGAGACTCATGTGCATTCGTTATTTCTTTTCGGTATTATTATAGTGCCAACATCGTCAAAGCTATTGTCGATATTATCCTCGATTTAGTGGACGATGTTATCAATATACAATCGATATTTACAAAATCAGCAATAATCCCCGGTGATGATAATCCCTTCATGTATCAATTCTTCCGCAATGTTTTTTTTTATTTCAAAATGAGCATCGCGCATCCCCCACACACGATCCTGCCCAACGACTTTCCTCTAGCTCGCATACCAGCTAATTCCTCTTCCATTCCCTTTCGTTTCAACTTCCTCCTTTCCTACCTCCCTTCTCTTCATCCCCCCATTGTGGTTCCTAGTCTCCTCCTCGAGCCATCCAACCGATCGCCATCCCAGATTACGCGCCGGGGTTGTTTAATGTCTTCCGAGTGGGAATAAAAGACAGTGTTGCTGCTCTCTCGCGCTGCGGGATATAACGCGCCCCAGCAGGAACGTGCAAAACGTTGTCGGTGGTGTGCTGTCTGCGGCTGCAGTTGTCTCTAGTCGCCGGCTGGATTGTTTAGAGAGAAGAGTTTGGCCTTCTTGGGAACCTCATGTAAACCCTGCTCCTTGCTCGCGAGGAAACGAGTATTACACCGTATCGGAAGATACTTTGCTCACGGGTTATAAGGGTTTCGTGTAAATTTGGGTCGATTTCTATCGACTTTCATTGAATTTGCAGATAAGTTTATTTGGCTGTTCACCGGGGATGATTTGTGTTTGTAATTAAAAGAAGTTAATATTAACTTTTAATGATTTTAGTAGGAGTTGAAAAGGCGCGTTGCAAAGTTCTGTAGTGGAGTGTATAAAATGTTTCTAGCGTGGTTCGGGAGAAATTATGTGGTGGGAGTGGAAAGGAATGCAAAAATATGACCGAATCCCGAGGAATCCCTCCGAGTCAGTAATTGGCATGAGAGATCGCAAGGAGTCACTCTCTATAGGAATTATCTGAGCGATGATGATAACCTGGTGGAAAAAATAACTTTTTTATGTTATTCCTATCGTTCCAATATACTTTCGACATTTCATTCCTGTTATTCAAGCCTCGACTCGGATACTGTTCGGCAAGTGACGACTAAATGGGAGAAATCGACTCTGGTGGCTATTTCCTAAGAATCGTTTTTACCATTCCCGATTCGTAGCCATCGTTTGAGCAGAAGGAAACGACGTATCAAAGCATGTTTCCCTTGCTTTTCCCTTCGAAAGTTTGTGTTCTGGCTCCGGTTTCGACATGCATGCCCTTGGAGGTTTGCGTAGGATTGTGTATTTGTCTTTATTTAGATGGTGAATGCATTGCAGGAACTTATTGGTACCTACTTTTAAAAAATGCCATGTTGTATGGCTATCCGTGATGCATTTGATCAAAATACCTGGCTTATTGATTGATAGCTTAATAAATACCCATCAAGTAAATACGTTCCATCTGCAGTGATAAGTTGGAGAATCACTGTTTAGAATCCTAGAAAGCCGGGAGTGTCTGAGTAACAAAAGAATAAACCATTGAAGAGACTAGCTCGCCAACAGATCCAGTGGAAATTATTAATTCTTTCTGTTTAATTGCTATACTTATTGACGATATCCTACGGTAGATTTTCTTTTTCACCTGTTTTAGCGCTCATTCATTCATAATGGACTCATCATGAACCTCTTAACTCCTCAGTGGTATGTTTTATGGTGGCTACTTAAATTTGGGCTGGGAGGACGTTTCAAACTTTAGGTTTGCAGTTCGCGGATTTTGTATAATTTCTCATATAATCGACCTTGCATTTACGCGCGAATATTTCGGGTTCTATCACGATTGATATATCGTCTTTAATTCCTCTCGATCCCCTCTGAGACAGTGAGCTCAGTTCTCTTGGGAGGGCTAGTTCTTCGCCACCCCGGTCGCCGGGCATACCTCCACCACTCGGGTTTTCGCGGTCGTAATGAATGCAAATAAGATCCTCCTCTCTGTGGAGATGGTGTATAGCGGTCGGGCGGACGTCTGCCCGTCGCCTCCCACGCTCTCCTTATCGCGGTCTCCGCTACCCACTCCGGGCCTTCCCTCCTCGTTTTGGCACGCCCCGGCAATGGAGAATGGCCCCTCTCTCGGAGAGTCGACCGGGGAAAGGCACACATTACGCGGAGCCGTTCCAATGGCTGCGGCTATGGTTATGCACATCGGCGGTAAATGCATTACGGGAAGCGGGTTGAAGTCACCGTGTTGGCTTTCACGTTCATAACATCCAGTCCTTGTCCTCCACATATGAGCAAAGAGAAATTGTTTAAACCGTTCCTGTTGTGTTGATGGGCTTAATCCTTATGATCCGCTGGATTAGTAATCATTCCAAGGCAAGTGCTGCACAGTTAACTGCTCATAGTCATTCACATTGGAGTGATTTAACGTATACAAGTTTGTTCTGTACTTCCATGCGAAGGGCCCAATAGGAAATTCCTAAACGTTTAGTCTCCCACGTCTCACATTTCGGCATTTAGTTGAAGTATGATGAAACATGATTTAAAATTTTCTGTTTTTACTGTATTGAAATTGTTCTTTATTGTTATCACTTGTGTACCACTTGTTATCGTTCTTTGTCCTCATTCATTGAGTCAACTCTGTTGAGAACTATGCTTCATTGTTGTTTCCTATTTTACTTTTGGTGGATCGTGGGTTGGAATGAAATTTTTTTTTTAATCGAGGCGAGTGGAAAGATACTGCTGTAATTGCATCCATGGTGCAAATAAGTAACCGCCAGTGACCTAATGCTACCTCGTTTAGTCTGGCACTTTTCGCATCCTGTGCCCAGGATGTTACTAGTGGTGTTTACCGGGCTAACCCAATGTTATCATCATCAAACAAAGGCGATAGTCGGCTGTTGGTTGCCAATCGTGTCTCGATCGGTCGCACCAATTCTCGCCGCAGCTAACCGAAGGCGAGAGCGCGCGATGTGCGAATGTGTTACACAACGCCGAGCCATGCGAAAGAGCCGAAGCGGGACTGGCCGCCCACCGAAATTTCTTCGGGGTCGAATTTTTTTCGGCGGCTCTCGTTGAGCGCGATCGGTTGAACGTCCGCGGCTTGTAGGAATATAAACCAAATACCGCCGCCGCCGCCAGCCGCCGCAACAGCTGGGAATAGAGAAGGGGGTGGGGAGTGTGTTTGACTGCTCACGGGTTGAGTGGGCGGCTGGGGAATGTGCTACGAGAATGGAGGGAGCTATCGCATGTTTATTTTTTCTTACCGTTTCTTCCAGATTTTTTCCGACTTTATTTCTTTGGAAGAAGTTTCTTGCGAATACGTTTCGATCTACAACATTGGTTCTAATTCGTTACATTTTACGTCTATATATTGCCCAGCATGCCACTTCAGCGTGTGACGGGGTGAGCATTCACCTAACATGCGCCAAGTTTAATGATATAAAAGTGGTAGGGACAATGCTGTAGTTAGCATCTGCTAATTAGTTAATCACACGCACGTCAATATTATTATAATTTCATAAATTAAAGTGATGTGATCGTGCTCTTTGTAGTGGTTACAATTGTTTTTTTATAGGGCAATAAAAAGGGAATTATTCAATCAACCTGTCGGACAGTGTACTCTTTTATCCTGTATCAATGACAACTATCGCAATCTCAGATTTGTTTTTGAAAAAATGTTATTTTAAATCTTTCCTTACGGAAGTCGAACTCCCTTACCTTTATATGTTATATGGTAGATTTTCCTATCAAATCTCTCTGTGCTATAATTCTAATTTCTCTAATTATAATTATTATCTGTTCAGATGTCTTTCGGTCTGCCGGACCTTGTCCGTATCTCCCCCACTGAAGAAGGAATTTAGTCGAAGGAACGGAGAGGGAAAAACAGTGTTCCAGAGTCGGGGGAGTGTGTGTAATTAGTTGCGAAGGCGAAGTTGGAAAGAGACTTGAAAAATGAAAGCGAATGCCCGGCTAAGGTGAGAATTGCGCTTGTGCGTCTTGGCCCTCGCTCTCTCTCCCGTTCGCTCTCTCGTGAGAGAGAGACACGGCACGGAGAGGAAGGAGTGAACCGCTGCGGTGTTGCCGGTTCGAACGTATCAGCGACTCACCAACGGAACGAGTCAGCGTGGGCGTGCACGCGCGGCAACGTCGATCGGAGCACCTTCGTGGGAGCCCGCGAAGTAGGAGAGGCAATGAAAAGGAGGCCTCTAAACCCGCAGCTCGCTGTGCACAGTGGTCGCAGTGATGGAAAAAAAATCACTGGACGTCTCCGATCCACTCCCTCGTTCTACCTGTAACCCTTCCCCTCAGTAGGGTCAGAAGGTATGGTAGATTTCTGGTGTGACGAACCTATCCATCCGCATAGACAAACCAAGGTCGTGTGACTGGGAGCTCTGACTTCCCGTATCCCGGAGGACTCATATTCCGGCGGTACAAGAGATTTGTGGGTGGAATCTCGATCGCTAATTAAAATGTGGAGAGCTACAGTAGTCTGTCCATTTGATGACTCATGAAACTTCTGACTCCTTGAGGTCTTACATTAAGGGGCAGTGGCAACGGCGGGTTTCGTCTATGTTTTCCTTGACTCAGCGCTAAACATGCTATTACAGAAGCTTGCTAGCATTTACATAATTTATTTTACTCCGGCCAAGAATCTTTATCTCCAGCCTTATAACGAGAGAGGCTGTCCCCAGGAAAATATAGTATTAATTTATTTTTGGATTTTTCAGTATCCCTTGTACATACTCCCCAGTGAGTATATGTGGTTAATTTCTTTTTCCTTTTTTTTTACAAATTATCTGTGTGAACGAACGAGAACAATCTGTCGATATTTCTCCAAAATATTTTAGCATGAAACGTAGTGAATACCTGGTAAATGTTATCCTTTACACCCGTGAGTGGCTTGCCATGAAGGTACTTGTTGGACATATTTATCGCGGCGTAGTAATTTCCTCCCTCGCGACTTAATCCAACCGTTCCCGTTGCATGCAAAGCGTGATTTGGAAACCAATCCTTCCCAACTCAAAGCTGCCGAAGATTCGATCGTCCCCAGGAATTCGTCACTCGTTTCTTGGAAGGAGAATTCTCTCTCTCTCCCCCGAGGTGCCGGTTCCTCCTTTAGGGCGTGTTGTGTGGAGCCGAAAGGGGGAACGGATTTTGGGAATTCCCGCACATGGCTGACATTTCCCACGCGAGTGAATGGGTGCGAGTTGTTTTTCGGATATTTAGCGGTCCTCCCTATCAGTCTCTTACTTTCTACCAACGTGATATTTTAGTCTTGGTGCCTGTTTTTTTGGATAGCTAAATATTGTTCCTCGTCTTTGGCGTTCCATCAGATGTAAAGGAGTTCATCTAATAACCCAGTGAGTTAGCTTTGTAAATTTTCGATCGCCTTGCTCAATCGTGATGCCATATTCTGAATCAGATTTGGCTACTATAGCGCTGATATATTTTTGTCCTCTTATCCTTATCCTCGATAGTTGATATTTAGTAGCTGTGGAAATTTTCCAATTCGACTCGTTTTGCATCGTAGATGTTCTCAGTGGTTGTAGGTGAATAGTATTTTGTATGTCAAGGTGCATAGATTGTCAAGAGTTATTAGAGTAGTAATTAATTTTCATTGGAATCGAGCAATATCATTTCTTGATTCTACTTAATCATGAAGGCAATTTTGATTTTCCTTTTCAAAATCCCGCTCGAGAATAATTCGGGTGTGTTAGCCTTAGAACAAAAAATAAAATAATATAAAGAGTGATCTCTCAATGTTACGTACGGTAATATTAGAAATAAAGTTAATGCCATTCTTCCTCGTTTGATCTGAAATCACTTCTTCCGCCAAGTGATTCCGAAACTAGTGGAAATGTTAGCCCATTATTTTTGGGTAAGACTTGAAAACAATATGCAATATTAGTTGTCTCAGCGTATGCTGTGTTGCCGTTCGCCTCACGGTGTTGTGGCGAAGGTACCTGATTTCCATCTGTCGCGCAGTTCCAAAGCTGTCGGCATTCTCTCGTAAATATAGCTTGTGTTTGTTTGTCTTCTGTCCTGTGTCCATGGTTTCCTTTCTCCGTGTCGGTGTTGACGCTGTCGTTCGATGTCTACTTTCGTCCCCTTTGCCATCTCCCTTCCTCGCCGCGGGCACGAATTTGCTCCTCTTAAAAACCTCTCCTCTCCGGATGGAGAGGGAAAGGGAGTTATTCATCGCGTTGGAATTCCCGCGAATGGTAAAAGAAGCTTGAGTCTGAGTTCGAGTAAGCCGTACCCTCCGAGAAATTTCCATGCAGTTCACGCGGAATACGCCTGCTTCGAGGAAGAGGCCGTTCAGCCGTTACATGTTCATATCTGCCAGTTGTGCGTTTCGGTTGGCGTTGAATATCTTTGGAATTGTTCCTCGTTCCCTTGGCTATGGAAATGCATTTTAACCAGTGAATTTTTTAACTCTCTATTCTATCGAGTAAGCTGCTTTCGTAGATGCAGCGCTCGAGTAAGTGGATATTTAAAAAAACGTGAGTTAACGTACACGCAGTGTCTTCACTATAATTTTCATTATAATTTGTCAAGAAAAAAATCATTTGGCCATCATTGCCATTAGGAATCGGATCTCCCTATCGTCAAACAAGGACGTGATCTTGGTTCTCCATGAATTGTGCCCGTTATCGTCATTTTTCAATTGCGTCATGAGAGCGAAAACACGAGCATCATCCTTAAACTATGTCAGGTGCATCAAATCACTAGTTTCATTTATGGAGTGCGGTTTAGGATAGTAACTGTGAGTAATGCCCTTCTATAGCGGTTTGCATTTTTGATTTCGTTAGCTCAAAGCGAAAGAAGGAACCATGATCCCACCCCGGGAATTCATTTGGTTTTTTCTGCAGATTTCCATTTTATATGTTAGAGATCATTAGTTAATCGATAAATTTCTCGCGGAACCTTGACCCAAATAAAAAAATTCGGTCCTTTGAAGGGGAAAAGGCTGCTCATTATTCATATTAGGTGGAAAGTGGGTAACTACATTCTACTCAGTCAAATATCCACGTTCTCCTGAAATACTCAGCTTTCATTCTAGGTAATTACACTTCATTAACGAGTCTGATACCAATCGATATGTACATACCAGGTTTGTTGTTGTTTTTTAGTGCAAGTTTAATTTCAAAGTTCAATAGTACATGGCCTTTCGATGATATGAGTTTCCACCCATTCCTATTTACACGTGATTCCTTTTGAAATTGAAAGTGCTAACGATTTCATCACGATATTTTACGTGATTGTCATCATTATCAAGTATTCGGATGTTGCCGCTTGACTTTCTAATCGCGGCTGGGCTCATGAAACTTTCGCATGTGCCTGTCAAGGGGTTCGCATTCATACTCCACGGAGGCAGTTTGTTTTAGGCACGAATCCTGCGATAACATTCCATTCCCTCTTCGTCTTGTCGTAATTTTCGACTTTTCGACGATTTTTCGCGTCTATTACTCGCAGCGTGCTAATCATTGTCGTTGCTCACGGAGTGGCTCACCAGAAGCTTTTGGATTTTTTATTTCGAGCCGTTCTTGCTCCCCTCCGCTCATTCGAAAGGCGTCCAGCGATATACAGTGCCCAGTACAGTGCGACTTGCGTGCGCAAGCTTCGCCTTTCCATTACGTTCCGCTGTCTCCAGGTAGGGAACGTGTAACGGGATGGTCCTAATGTTACCCCCTTCGAGTTTAGTAAACTCGGTTTAAATACTTATATATCCCTTGTGACAACAGTGTTTAAATGTCGTGTCATTTTTCAATTTTCACCAATATTATCACTCATTTTGAAATTTCATTCTTGATCACCTCATCCGTAGTTCATGAAAAGGTGATGATTTTTTATTCTAATCAGAGCCGATTGCCTGCAACCAAATTTCACTCTTTTTTGCGTTCTTTAACTTTCAGTTCTTTGCTACTTTCTTCTTCTCATTTTGGTTTATAGAATTCTTCGGCGTTTCCTATGCTCGCGAAGCGATTTATTGCACAAACTCGGTCGAATAGACATACCGGCGGGGAAGCGAATAAATAGCGAGTTATTTGGCTTCCATTCACGGCACCGCATGTGCCAGAGCGATGCCAAATACGTCCATGCTTGGCACCCCGAGTGGGGAAGTCGAGTTTTGTCCCAGTCCACGTGGAAGGTGGGGGTTGGTGATTCTTGAATGCAGTTGGGGTTCCGCCGAGTGGTTCAATGAGAGTTCCGTCCCTTTAACTGAGCACCCCCCCTACCAGTCATCACCCCGAGTGAAATAATTCACCCTCAAGTGGTACGGGTGCTGGGGACTCGTGGAGGGAGTTGCTTGGTGTACAAGGGGGTTGAATAGAAAGGGCGGGGAGTAAATTTTGTGGATGGTCATTAAAGAAGGAGCAGAGAGTTTAATGGGGGAGGGAGTTGAAGAAATAAACGCTCGGGAATGAGAACTGTCGTGGATGTGTGTGCTCAACAAATTATCACAATCAAGGGAATTACTCGTCAAAGTGAAAGTGCCGCTTTTCTCCGCGTGAACCTCCAGATGTTTTCTTCGAGTCTGGGGTTGCCGAGTGTGTCAAAAATGTCTTATTCTGTCGACATCGATCGGTTCGATGATGTCCACAACGTAGGGACCTATACAATATAAAAGGTCATTGAGTAATGCCTTTGTTTTCTGCTCTTTCTTCGGTCTAGGGATGGTCTGAAGTGAGAGACTATTGGGTGCGATTATGCACCTGAAATCGAATGATTTATGTTTGAACTTTCTGTTCACCTGTGTGAAAATAACTGTTATTCAGCATAAAGGGAATGTGCCTGGTGATCAATTGTTTTTTTAATCGAGAATTTTAGTGTTAAAGGATGGATTTTATTTGTGTTTTGATACTTGTGCTCAACATTAATTCCAACTACGGTGAATATAGTCATCCGCGATGTATACTTTGTTTTTGGACTACGTCAGTCATATTTTAAAGAATTGTGTAGGCTCTCATTTAGCTCAGAAGAAAGTTGTACTGGGGATAGAAAGATTCCAACCGCATGAGAATTTTCAGCCGTTCCAGGAACGTATTATTTTCTTTTTCATTCGTCTTTTCTACATCACGGTCTCTCTCTTCTTATTCCTCCTCTCACCCCTTTGCCTTTCCACCGCCTTTTGCTGAAACCATTGGCTCCGTTGCCGTGCCAAGGGGGAAAGGAGGGAGGCAGAGAAAGAACATGACATTCTTCTCGCTGGAACCGGTTTCCGCCCCACCACGACGAATGCGCCCTCCCCTCTGTCCGTCGAATGCCCCCTCCCCCCACCCCACATTTTCCTCTCCGATTGCCGACTTCCCCCACTACTACCTCCCCTCCTCACCGCCACCACCCTCCCCGCCCCCATTCTCACTCCTTTCCCTCTTAACCTCCTTCACTCTCCCTCTCTTCTGATATGTGTTGTATGTGGCGTCGGTGTGGGGCTCTTTTTCCCTCTTGTGGTTCTATTTCTCTCTCTTTATGTCTTTCTTTCCTCCTGCTCTTGCTTCTGCTCTCTCGCTGCATGCTGGAGTGCTTTGGCAAAAGGTGGTTGTCGCGTCTCTCGCTCGTTGTGTGTTTATGTGTGCGTGGCGTTCGTAACGGTCTCCGGAGAGCCTGGCCTCGAGCCGTGACGACCCGGTTTCGAGCACCCCTACCTTATTATTATTTCATCTACTTTTAAAGCTTTAATTGTACCCCTGGATTTTTGATAGAGGCATGTGGCAGGGGTTGTTGGGACACAATTCATTTTCATTTCGCTGTGAATGAAAAATAGTAACTTATAACATTTAATTGTGTAGTATATTAGTTTACGCCAATCCCATCGTGGTTCTGTTGTTTTCAGGAATTGTGTGGGGGTGAAATGAGTTTGTCAACCTATCGTTGCTAGTGTGTGTATCCAAATCAGTCAATCTAAGAGATCGGATTTGACCCCTTACGTTTAGAGAGGCTAGCGTATTATCGTCTGCGTCAGATGGGAACTAATTGTCCACGCTACCTTCCCAAAATTCTGTCTCGCTTACTTTCTTGGGAATACCGAGGTGATCCCATCGCAGTTAATCATAATAATTCTTTATACTCCACTTTTTCTCTTAGCAGTTTATTACAAATCAGGCGGATATAATGTTAATATTTCCGAACTTGAATGTCATGCTTTAATCAATCTTCTCTCTCGTTTCGCCTCCCTCTCATCACCTGTCATTCGCGAGAGTCACTTTTTCCGACTTTTTCTTCCGTCGCGTATTTCTGCGGTACGGGACCGACACGGGTGCTCGCCCCCGGATTTCCGTCGTCGCGCGGCAATTCTCTCGATTTGGTCTCGTCTCCCCTCTCTCTCTCTCTCTGTCTGCCACCACTAACCGGGTGGTCTTCATTTTTATTTCGTCTGCCGGGCGGGCATGGGATTCCCGTTGCGTCGCGCAATGTAAAGGAGGTTCGATCACTGAGACGGCCGAGAATGGTGGGTAGGGGGTTTTCCAGAACTTCTTCAGCGTACATATCGATAACGTTCGACCGAATGATATCAGCATTTTTTTATTTTCAAATCTTGGACAAAGCTGTGCTGAAAGTGTCCTGTGTGCTGTGATGTGACCTATTCCACTTTTTAGATGCTCGTTTTTGCTCCTAGTCTGTAGCATATTTATTATGTTTGAGGTTTCTCTACTGATTTTTTTTATACTGGGCTGGAAAATCTGCCTGACATGCTGTCAGGAAGTATTGAGGCTTGCAAACTTCGAGATATTTTTAGGGATATTGCGTTAACATTCATTGGGTTAGACGAAGCGACAATTTTCTCCGAGTGGTATATTTTATAACAGGAAATAAAGCGCCTTTTCCCTGCCCACCCATCCTAAGTCCTCCGTCCTATAACGGCTAAAACGTAGGCTTGAATACCAAATCCAAATATGGCCTCGAAATCACGTTCAGCTTAACATTGCCATTAGGGGCACCTTAAAATTGTTCTGTGTGGATTATTTTAAGCCTATCGATTTGGTTGTTACTCCGCCAAACTTTCCCACTTACCGTCAAAAGCGTCTGCGCGAAATTTTGTTTTCGGAGGAACTTTTTAAAGATTAATTTCCATCGATTATAAAGTTTCCCGCTCGCTCCGCAACAAAAGTTTTTTTTGCCATTCAGGCTCGGCGCCTCAATCGGTAAGCAAGGCGAAATGTTATGGATGGGATTAGGGGGGACGGTCGTCTTGTGTGTTGGTTGGCTGTTGTTTGAGGGGGAGGGGGAAGGAGGCCCGCATTAGCCATGCGTCTCAGCCGGCCGGCGGCTTTGGTTGTTGTTGCGAAAGAGCCTCGCAAGGACTGTACGTGGCGGTGGGCCTATTTTTACGCAAGTGGGCGTAATCAGGGCCGGCCGGCGCGGTCTTTCGTTCAGGCAGTCGGGTATGGCCCAGGGCGCCTAGTCATTTTTTTCGTTTAATCCCCTACGTTCGTGGCCATAAACGGGAGTGACTAATTCGTGCTCCTGATTTGTTCTCCCTTTTATTTCTCCGTGTTTGCTCCAGGTGGTTTGTGTGGGCGGCAAGGAAGACTTCTGACCCGGCGAGGAAAATCACATCAACCTCGCCCCGAACGGCTCCAAGCAGCAGAAGTGATTTATCGCGATCCAAATATTATGATATTGTTGGGTGTAGGGTTCGGCAATGAATCATTAACATTGACAGGAGCAATATGTATTTGCTGGGCAGAGTTTTACACGTACATAATATCTGCATAGTCGTGCACTATCGTAATTTTTTCCCTGGCATGTCGTAGATATCCCAGGTTTGAGGTAGCTTTATTAATCCTGTCTTCCACCGTCTATCTATATTCGCTGTCCTGTTATATGCTCTAAAAAGTGCAGAAGTTGATTTCAAAAGTAAGAATGCACTTCATTATGAAATTTGAAAACGAGGGGAGTTAGGGATTTCAGTTATATTTTTATGCTGTATTTATGGAATTAGATGAAGTGATGACAACACTTTCCACTACTCTTTTTATCTTTCAAAGGGGAAAAATATATATTGTATTGTTGAAATATTGAAATAATATAATATGAATATTGAAAGGTTTTATCGTCAAGTTATTCCGCTGAATTGTGCGTGAGACGGTATCACTTATTGCTCACAAGTTTTTCGTTGCAAAATATCCCAAGGCAGCTACAGGTATTTCCCGCTGGTACTTTAATTTCTTTTTATTTCTCGCCTTCGCCTCCACGTGCTCGAACTGGCCACGCGTCAGTCAAGTGCCGAATCGGCAGTGATTGGCATAGAATTGCGTCTTCACTTTTCCGGCCTTAGATGATGATTGTGAGCAGCCATTGAAGTCAGTGCACGCAACGCTCCCTTCGCCGTTCGCCGCCGACCGCCAAGAGAGCCCGCCACCGTCGACCGATCTTCTCCTTAGATATGACGTCATTTCCCTTAAACGGTTGAAATCACTGCGTGGAGGGGTAGGTAGTAGTGGGGAGGGGGTAGAGCTAATTCCCTTTCTCGCCCTCTCCCAACTCCACGGTTGACAAAGCCGAGGCAAGGAAACGTGAAGCCGAGCGAAAAATTAATGAATTGAGTGAGTCTTTAAGGTTTCTCGCGTTGGTAATATGAAAGTATTTATCCGAGTAGGGGATGGAAATTACCTCACTCCTCTCACTCTACTCCATCACTCTTCTCCCGCATTTCCATTTGACGGTATATCGTTGGTTGTGGTTTATTCATTTCGAAGGTGCCGAAACAAATGACTGAAAGGCAAGCGAAGTATATGCACAGGTGAGGTGATCTCTATTCTCTCACGCACATTGTTTTAAAATCCTGTCAATCAAGCTAGTAACAAAACTGTAGATGTATCTTAATTTGCGTTATGCCCCGTGAGCTGATACAATAGGTTTTCCTATGAGTGTAAAGACACCAACCCTTTTCCTTTTTTAAAAATATATTACAACGTATTCGTTTAAGAAAAACAAAATACGATGAATAATGATCTCCTTAACTGTTACGGTGATTAAACTTCGTAATGTTGTGATCGCGATTTGCTGGAAAGAAAAAGGAGTGTTTTTATCCATCGGTGTCAATACTAGTTTACCTTTCATGTGGGTGATCAAATTTGTCTTCTACATGTCAAATAATTTAATCGGTGTCAGCTGTAAACACGGCTTCCTCTGCCATTAAAGCAGTCACAATCTTGCTAGATTCCTCGTCATTGTATTTTCTTCAATTCAGATGTCTCCAATGTCTCTTCGATCTTTTTTTTTTACGTTTTGCCATTTTTGTGAATATGGGGACGTATTTTGTTGCCTAATCGTTGAGCACAGTGTTATGAGGTGAGAAAAAATTATATTCTGACGTTGCTGTCCGATAAGATAATTGGGAGGAAGCGTGAAAGATACTGTGAGAGGGTTTTGGCACACAAACATAACGATATTTGGTTCCTGAGGAGAGAGGGGGGGGTATAATGAGGCGGTTGGTGGCGCCAACTGGTGGAGTAAAGGAGGGGAAGGCAAGTTGCTCTGTGTGCCGGTGACTGGCGGCGGGTATCCCCGAAGTGATGCGTCTCGTGCAATGGAGATCGCGGGGGAAACAGTTTTGCGATTCAAAGGCAGGTGGGGTGAGAGAGGAGGTGAGAGAGAAAGTGGAAGTGGAGAGGGAAGTATCTCAAGGTTACTTGTCGTCCCGCAAAAACGATCTCCGATAGAGTTAAGAGAGAATTCTCAGCGTTCTCTGTTTGGCTGGAGGACACGACAGTCTCACCAATCGTCGATCTACGGACTGTCTCATTTGTTTTGTTTGTTTTTCCTTCCTTCTCTCCCCCACGGAGAGATGGCGTGGGCATTTCGCTCATTTGTGTGTATTTACGTGCGGTGAAGATTTGTCTGTTCTCTCCTCTCTTCGGGTTTGAACTTCCGCACGTTTTTAAAACTTCTTTCAGGACGCCTTCCTTTCTTGCCCATCGCGATCTGTAGTGACTGGTTGGCCGATTGTTTCGCACCCGGTGCATGATTACGGATATCCATCTTGATTTATTGAGAAATCACTCCGCCTTGGGAAATCTGAATCACTGTAATCGACGGGAAAGGGAAAATAGCTCTTCTTAAACGCCGCACTCGGGATATTTGTCTCGTCTTAGCTGCACGATTTATTTTTCACTTAAGCATCCAGCACGGAGAGTATTTCATTGTGATTCCTAAAAGGAGGAAACCGTATTCTGTTCCGCCTTTTGCTCCTACAGTACTCTCCGCTACTTCTTTGCGTAAACAAGTTTCAAGAAGGTGTTATCACTTCTGCGTCAGCCCACTCTGCTTTGTAATTGGAAATATTTTATGCTCTTTGTCTGGAGGCGTTTGTTCATTTATCGAAACGTAGCAAACCCAGCAAAGGTGTGGGTAGCTTACTTGGTTAATACCGGTTAATTTTGCCTGTGCTGTACAGTTAGCTTGGTATTTCTCCATGGCATTATACCCCGTAAGCTGTAACCAGAGCATGTGGCAGGGGCGCTGGGACAACCCAAATTTGTGCTGTTGCGATTGAGTGAATATTCCGTGTTTGTATAATTATATTTTTTTAATATGAGTGTTCCGCCTTCTGTAATGGTCACAAATTTTTTGAGGGAAAATAAATGTAGTCTTTCAGTTTTATTGTATTTTTCCTTGATTTTACATGGGAGGCCAAATCTGCCTATGTGGTTAGGGAATCTCCCAGTGTGCAACTGGGGTTATGCACCCTATTTAAGTCTTTATCACTCCATCACGTCGGGTTAACTGGTGTTATATAAGCTATAAGGATTGTAATCACCTCAGCAGCTCTGACTCCAATTTCGTTGGTCATTACGTGTGGCTATTTGAGATTTTATGGTCTCCGAGAACCCCTCTTCCAATTGGTGGTGGCCTCTTCGGATAACCGTCTCTGCCGTGCTAAAGGAATGACTGCTCGGAGGAATTTCCTCTTCTGTCTTCTATACTCCCATCGCCATCTCCTCCTGCGCAAGGCATCCCGTAAACCCCCCACACCCACCTCCCCTGCCTTTCCCCTTTACAGAGCGGTGGCCGTGTTGTTGCGAGGAATTCCTCAGGAGTCCGCCGTTGTTATGGAATCCTCCTCCTCGCGCTAACCTACTGTCGCTACACTCCTTTGTCGTCTCACATCCTCCCGCCATTCGTGTTTTCCATCTTGGGCGGCGAGTCGGTCGCCGACGGAAAGTTAAGGCGAGTATGTGTCTCGCATGCGCCGGAAGCATATTCTCCTCATCTTCCCGATGAACCCACTCCCCACCCTCCCTCGTCCGTCGTCCACAACTCCTAGCGCGTCCCTGTCGTCGGTCGGTTGTCGCGATCCAAACTGGGTGTGACCATTGTAGTCGGTTTTATTCAATCACTCCCGATCGTATTATAGTCGTCCCCGCCCTTCCTCCCACGCTTCGAATCCCCTCGTCACACTGGCAGTAGTCCCGGCAGTCCGCCCGGCAGACCATCGCCCGGGAAACGCCTCACCTTCGGGGGGAAGTTGGATTTTATTTTTACTTTCGTTTTTCGAACGATTCTGATGGTCCGTATGTCCCCTGCAATCGCAAGAAGCAGCTCTTGGCTGGTCATCAGGCTGCCCATCACCTAACCAGTTGAACCGGAGGGAAATAAATACTCATGCCTTGCGTGGAGAAAAACCAACACAGGCGGGACTAAAGCTCGAGACCGCAGCATTGGCAGGCATTGCGAGGACCGCCGGCAATTTGAAAATTTGAATGGGATGCTTCATCGATCAAAAGTTTCCTTTCGTCACATTGTTGGGTACTTGTAAAAGTTTTAGGAAAGATTTTATAGGTTTAGTATAACTGGTAGTTTCAGGCGTTACTTGGTGGAACGTATTCATTAATAATAGGTTTAGTTTACTAGTAGTGAATGTCGGGTTTTTTGGGTTGCCAGGCCGTTGTGATACGTACAGGGATAGAATTCTGTGGTAATAATGCAGGTAGGAGGTAAAAATCGTAATTCAGAGTGTGTCTGTGAACTCTGCGATGGAAAATGTTAGTGATTTCAAAGTGTAAACTTCATTAGGTACATAGCGGATCCGAAAAAAAACTCTTGTGGAATCATCAATCCTAAACTTAACGAGTAGTAGGTATATCGTAAAATCATTTTCAACAAAACTATTTGCAAAATTCCATAATTAATTGATTTACTCCGACCTAGATTTCGACGGTTTCGACTGACTGAGGGAAAATGGAGTTCTAGGAGTGCGAGCTGTTGTTGACCCAGGGTTCCCTTCTCCTTGAAAATGAACTTTGAACTGTCGAAACATAGATCTGAGAAAAATAGTTTTGTAATTTGCCAAGTGTTTTCTTGAAAATGATCTCAGTCAACCAGTTCCATAAATTGACGCCTGATGACACCTTTACTTTAGTACATCGCGACCTGGAGTTAACGAATGTAAACTTACAATTAGTTGGGAGTTCATTGTATACCTGCATTTATTTCAAGACAATGATGGATGTCGTTTAGGGTTTTAGAAGATAGTTCCAAAGTTGTAGAGCGGGAATGATCAGCGACTTCTGAAATTAGTTGGGAGTTCATTGTATACCTGCATTTATTTCAAGACAATGATGGATGTCGTTTAGGGTTTTAGAAGATAGTTCCAAAGTTGTAGAGCGGGAATGATCAGCGACTTCTGAAATTAGAACGGTATGGGAACGGTTCAAAGGATAAACGTCCAGGAGCGTCTTATGGTTGCGAGAGGGGGGTGGAGCTCCCATGGCCAAGCTGCCCTCTCGCGGCCACCGCGAAAGTTCACTTCACAACTCCCCTCCTGCCCTTCTACCTCACACCACCTGCCCCTCTCCCCTCCTCCCCCCGTTCCCAGAATTCCCTCCCTCCCCCCGCTGCACTCCCCATCTCTCTATCGTTCGTTGAAGAGTGGCCCGCGATTGCGTTGTGTAACTCAAAAATCTTACCCAAGGTGTTACGACAGATATATTCGGTGGGTCGCTCCCCACTCGCTCCTATTGCCCGGGCTACACTCTCCGGATTTATTGAACAGGGACACTCGTAAGAGCTTAGCTAGGCCAACTAGCTTTTGCTGCCCGCACCCAAATGCTTGCCACGGGAGGAGAGATTTAGTGCGATTTTTTAAAAATTGCTTCTAAATTTTTATTCTGTATAATTATTCAGCTCCTCGAGTTGGAACCTGAATCTGCATCAATGCTTAGACGTCGCACGTGAATATTTAGGTTACCGTTAATGTCAAATAAAAGGTTATTCTTTGGAATTGGTCCCTAAAATATTCACCGTCTCAGTCGAGGTATCGAAGAAGACTTCTGTATCTCTGGATGCATTAAATAATTACCTATTTAATATATGAACTGCCTACAGATGGATTTAGCTGTATGTTTTCAGTGCCGAATCTTTAAATTTATTCTGTGCCCTCAATTCAATTCCTCAGAAAAGATTTTTTTTGGAACAGGCCATCTCCGGAGGAATGAAAAGAAAAAATGCTTGGTTCTTCCACAAATTACTTACTCCCAGATAGAATGGTCAATATGTTAGCAGTACTGGCTTACGGATTTCATCTGTGCTCATTCACTAAAAACCTCTAGCTGCATGGTACCCAGATTATTATTTTGGTCATTCTGATTGGTCCTGAAACTTTTTTCGTTTTCCGAGCTTAGTAAGAATGTAAGGATTGATAACAAATTCGACCCCATCTTTACTGCGTCAATACGTTAATAATAATATAATTAATAGTAGTAACATAATTTCAATGTGTTGCCATACGTATTACGGTGCATATAATATGACGAAATACTTCCAAGTTTCTTTTTCTGGCGGACTTTATCTTGTTAATTTTAAATGTCACGCGAGCCGCAAGCAATAAAATCTTACCGATACGTCACCCATTGACTGCCTTTCGTGGGCTGGATTGAAGGTCTTACGGAACCATATCAAGCCCTCGGGCCACGATTTGAGAACGTTTTAGTTTCCCTGAGTGCCAAGATTGTGTGCGACTTCAGGCAGTCAGCAAAACGTTCGCCAGAGTGCCAGAAATGTCACGGATCTACCGAATGGCTTCAGACGTGCCATAGTTATACTGCGGTAGATCAGATCATGAGAATAAAATTAGGGAACTAGACTGCAGAACGGACAGATTTAAAATGTAATTTTTCCCACGAACTATAAGGGGCCATAACAGCGGTCAATGAGACTTTTATCTAGGTCTTTCGATAGGTAGTGTAGCTCTGAGTAGTAGTAGTACTCCCTAATACTTGAATCATTATCTGTTACCTAGTACTAGCAGCATGCCGTGCATGTTTTCTACATAAGTCTTGAGTCTCTGTCCATTTGTGTAGTGGCAAAATACATATATATTAACGGTCCCTCTCCATTGTGATAATATCTGTAGTGTAGTGCATGCTTGTGAGGCTTCGCCTCGTGACAAGCATTAGCGATTTATGCTAATGCATAATTAGTCGTAGTTACACTAACTTTAGGGTATAGTGTAATGTATGTTGGTGAATACCCCCTGCCACACATCCCTGAGGTGGCTTGCAGGGTATTTTGTAGATTTAGATGTAGTTTCAGTTTAACGGCGGAAGTTAAAACACATCGTCTCTCCTGTTTTGTTTCTGTCTTAAATGATCACTCGGCCAAGGTTTTTTGATCGTCCTACTTATTTATTGTGTTTCATTAACTGTTTCCCTATTGGTGGATGTGCTCCTACGGAAAGAGGTAGGCTGGAGTTGGAGTGGTGATTAATTTTTATTTGATGGATTGCTTAGCCAGTTTTAGGAGTGAAATACCGTCGGAATGTCATGAAATATGCATCCGATGTTTTGTTAATGGTGTTAAGAGTGCTTGAAATCTCGTAATATTTTCTCTACGCGCGTAATCCCTTAGGCCGTGAGCCAGTGTATTCACAGTGGCTAATGCTACCAGTTTGAAAATGTCACGTTCGTTATTAAATCGTCCCGGGGCCAATAAATCCGTGGATTATGAGAGCGGTTCAACCTGCCGGAATCCGTCTTTGCCGTTCTGAAAGTGCGTGAGCGGAGTTTACTCCGTCCCCCCTCATGGACATGCGTAAAATGTAAGCCATGAATATCCGAGCGATATAGAAACCTTCGATCCTGTTGTTGTAGCTGAGGCATGAATACAATGCCTCTTCCCTCCTCCAGCCCCCTTCAACTCATGATAGTGGAGAGATTCAAATCGGTCGCGGATTCGAATCCCACCTAGGGCGCGAATCATGTGTTTTTCTAAAATTAGACAGAACGATGTAGGGTTGGCAGTTGGAGTTCCCAAAACCCGTCTCTCCAATGAACTATTCTCCATCCAAATTTTGCCTCTCGTAAATGATGTGGCATCAGGTCTTCTGTGGTGGCACTTTTACTTAATAATGAATTCATAGTTAGAAGATTTCCTCTTAAATGATAATTAATTTTTTCGCCAATGATACTTCTACTCTCTTGTAAATGAAACAGTATCGAAACTAGTGGTGAAATTAGATATTACTCAAGCGGAAAATTGCTAAAACTCTTCATTCGTAATGTTCCCTCTCGGCGGGTAATACCAGCGTGCCGGTTTTTGAAGTCCACTCTGCGTAAGGCGATCGCAGTGACCTCCTTCCCTAAATCGATTCCGTCCGCCTCTCGCACGGCCCCTCCCCCCCCCCCTTATGCCGCCTCCTTCCCTCTGCCCCACCCTCCCTCGTCTTCTTTTCTCCCCACCCCCTTGCGCCTCATTGTCACGTCCGTCCCCAAGACTCTCTCGTAAGTATGGTCAGGTGTCCATGTCGAACGCGGTCACTCTTCGGTGGATGCAATTCCAGGGAATATTATCGGAGATTTGGGTTCGCGCGTGTGATGGTGAAGACAACGAGCGTGGGCGATGGTTATTTACGGGAAATCATTTGTGTTTAACGGAGCGTTGCGTCCTCGAGACCATCTCTCAAGGATATGATCGCGATGATTGTGATCTCAAAAGTTGTCGATGTCGCAACATCATGAAAATTTTGTGCTCTCAAATAGATTTGGGTTAGTATTACGAAACATTCTAGCGCCAAGCTGCGGCATACCCTCCAGAATTCTTCCTTGGCTGCGCGACTAAAAAGTTTTGGCGTCAACATTTCATTGGTGTTCAGTTACTATGATTTTGCGACCTATTTTTCTTGTTCGAGGTATTTGGCATAACTATCTTTTACTTTTCTTTCGCCATCTTGCTGTAAAAAAATTAATACTATCGGATGGGTAAATCAGTTGTTTTCTCCTAATTTTTATGTGTCTGAAAAATAATAGAGACCAAGAACAGTAATCTAAATGCTAGAAATACCAAATGAATCACGAGATATCAGTTTCGGTGACTTAGCATAATTGGGTCGGCTAAATCGAAACTTATTTTACCCCAGGGATGAAGCATGCGTTAATTTGCACAGAAGTGGCAAAATATTCCATATTTTACATTAATTTTGAGGAAGGTATCCCCCCTCTGTCGTATCGATTGTCTATAATGTCATGGGAATAGTTCATGTTTTAGTGTAAGTAATGATTGGCATTTGTTTCTGCTGTCTTCTTTATGTAGCCCCAAACAGAATAGCGGAAATATAGTGTATCCTCATATCGCAAATCTTGTTTCATGAAGTACAGCAAGTGGCAGGCTATGCATTAGTTTTTAAATAAACCGCTCGCTTTCACCCGACCTCCCACCTTTAAATTCCTTTCCAATAAGCCATCTCCATTACCGCATTCATTTCGAGGGTGTACGCGATTAAGCATTTCTCCGCTGGCATTACTTCAACCATTTGGTGTTTTCTTGCGCCTCGAATTGATTTTTCAGGAGTGGCTTGCCCATGTTTTTCAATCCTCAGTTTATTATATTGCCGTGCTGATGTCTTTTTCTGTGGGCCATGGCAATTAATTTGCGGTAAACTCTAATCGGAAATCCCATCCACTGCAGACCACCGTGTCATGGGCGTGGGACATCCATCACATGCCGATAGTTGAGTCCCTAGTCTGTGTTGCGAGAATCTACACATCATGGAGCATGTTAAAATATCCCGCATAGTTAATGTACGCGGGGAAATTAATGACGTGCACTGTGAATGGGGTGCATAGTTTGACAGCAGGAGAATGATTTAAAGAAAAAGTTTCCATCTCCCCTCTTTACTTGCAGTGTTGCCAACTCTGTGTTGCCGATAAATACTAGACAAAAGTTTTACTGCAGAGCTAGTTTATTTACACCATATATTGCGCAATGATTCGTCTCTAATGTTTTATCCATCCTTTATCCATCAGTATACAAAAAAATGGTCGAATAACTCCCCAGTGACGACGCGACGCCTGATTTGCAGGACTGTTAGTTCGATTTGTTGAATTTTTTTTAGGTTATTACTGTTCCGAATAGTGGAAAAATGTTTTTATATTCTGTTGTCTATTTCCATATTTATCCTGCATTTAAATTTGGAGTTTTCTTCAAGAGCAATCTTCCCGTGTCGTCTTAGGTGCTCTACCAATGTTGGTTAGTCATGCAACAATTCTTTCCTATTGCCCCACCCCAAAAATTTCGGTCCCTTCTTGGCAAATCCTATCGCGAATCACTAAATCTGTCCTACCTTATCCTAGCTTAAACCTTTTGGATCTCTCAATCCGTCCACAATTCTCACTCTTCTCTCAACTCTTTTCCGCATTATTTTAAAAGTCCCTTAAATGGTTCGTGCTTCCAATCTTTTAAGAATGCACGGCTCCACGTCCACGGTGTCGCTCTGGCCACGAATGTATATCCCCTCTGCGCGAACGGGCAGTAAGGCATGCCGCCCCGGAATGAAGTGGCAAGGGACTTCTTTCGCTGCCGTCGTTCCAACGTGCACGCCGATGGCGATTATGGAATCTGGGAATCTAGCGAGGCTCGGGAAGAAAGGGATAAAAAATTGAAGCGGCTGTGCATCTCACTTCCGCGCTTTTTTATTACCATTCTTCTCGTAGCGAGACCGTGAATAAAAGCGTTAATTCGAGGGGGGGATCCTTCCAGATCGCCAGCCTCGTAGAATATCCTATTAAGCACGAAGATGATCCCCTTTTTGAGCTCACTGAAGTCGTGCTCAACACGCAAGTTCTATGGCTGTCTTGTGATGTGCGGTGGTCGACCGCGATCTTACTCTCTCAGTTGGTAGAAGGGTTATAGGTAGTGGATTGATGGGCGATGGGAAGAATGCTATCTATAATTCAATATGATTCGCCCAACATCCACTGACGGCTTGTCGACGAAAGCGACTGGAACGTTGATTCATTTGTCTTCCTGTTATTGGTAAGTTTTTATGATCGTAGTGATCGGTATCGAAAACCAAAAAGTGCGCAATGAATAACGGGCAGTTAACTTTGAATGGTGGTTTAAACTTTCGGGAAATGCCTAATTTATTTTATTTCATTTTTCCCTTCATGAATATTTGTTTATTTCCTTGCCGTAGACATTTACAATCCTATCACATTAGCAGTGGAGACAAGGGCGATGCTATATTGAGTGGAGGTGTTACTGCCTTGGTTCGGAAATTTTTGTACATACGCTAATCCACTGTTGGAAGAATCTCTTAAGACGTTTTCCTATTTGCTATTATTCACCCTTCGTGCTCTTTTTAATGGACAACTTGCGGAAGTGAAGTCAGATATGGTGAACTAATCTAGTGAAGGTGCAAGTGGAAGAAGGGTAAAAATGATCAAGGGACCGTAGTAGACGCTCTCTCGTTCGCGTGCCACCCCTCTTGCTCTTTGCAGTTTATCATTGTTACTAGTCATTTTTATTTTTGTTTCCAACGCGTGGCGATAGTCGACGGTTTAACAGTGAGAGAATGGGGATAAGGGGAACAAGGGGAGACGTAGACACTGTCCTAATTGGAAACCGCTGTTAGTATGTGACATTCTTTTCTTCATATTCGTTTATCCTCGGAGCCTCGGAGGTATCGATTCTTTTGGTCGGCAGTCGTCCCTAACCTGCGCGCCATCCGATGACACCTCCCCGCCCGAGTCCTACATTCCCCTCCTTCCCCCCCTCCGCTGCAATATTTCCCTTCCCCCCCCCCCTCCGTACCCCGGCCTCCCACTACAGCCGCCACGCCAATTCACTCTCACTGTTGGGATGTTTTGTTGCGTCACGGCCGGGGAGTGAAGAGGGCACGCCGATGGAAGTCAAAGGAGGTCACGTGGTGGGGGAATTTGTTGGTGGGGGGAGTTTCGTGGAGGGGAAGGTGGCTGTAAGGGGGGGGGGGGGGAGTGGTTTGGTTTCGCACCAGAATCGAGGCCGTAAAAATCGAAACGCATTGTTGAGCGTCTCGGAAAAATCTCCCTAAATAATTCCAAATATCATTTTTATATGGAGACTTTGATTCGAAGACCAGAAAGTTACGCATTTAATTTATCATTCTTCATGTGGATTGGAAAAGACTGTTAATTAATATTAATTTTCTTAGTTTTATGCAAATACCACATTATGGCCGACATTATGTTTACGTTGCACGAGGTGAAAAATGGCAGTAGAATTATTCTCGGGACATGCACTGTCGAAATTTGTTGGGTCGAAACGCTTTCGAAAATAAGAAACAAACGTTACAACTGTCGAGATGAGTTAACTTGAATATAAAATGTGCTAAGTCCAACGTAAATCAAAATTCGATGTATCGCTAATTGACCGTGATTCGAGTTATCGATGTTCAATTGTATATCCGCTGTGGTCTGACTTCAGTTTTCGACGTAGTTTGTTACATGTAATACCGGGGCAAAATCTAGTAACGCATTGTTAGAATCATTTTTCGAAACGACAAGCGCAGTTACAGTGCAATCATCGAGTGTTCACGCTATGTATGTGTGAGGATGTGGAGTAGGATAAGAGCAGAGAGTGAGGGCGGGTTGACGGCGTGAAGGTTGGCCCTAACGAATCGATTTCTTTATTCCAGTCCATAGCGCCCTCGCCGCCCCGCCCCCTATGGTCTTCGCCCCTCGTTGTACTCATCCTGTTCCTTTCCCCACTAACCCTGCCCATATCTTCCTTCACTCCCCCATTGAACTTAATTCCTTCAGCGAGAGGATTAGGTCTAAGATGCCCGTGGCCAGGATATGGCTTTGAGTTCGAGTTGACTATGTTCGTTGCTGTACTCCCGTGATGTCTGCTCTTTCATGCATCTTCGTCCTTTCTGGCTGCTCTTATCACAGAACCCTGCGCTAACCGTCTGTGCATGCCTTTTACAGCAAGGGAACGCTCCACGGTCCTGTTCTGTTATGTTTTTTTTCTCGATTCAGAATTAATAGTGTGGCGTTATTTTTTCGCAAGTCTTGGTTAATTATCTTACCCGATAAATTTCTACCGCGTTTCAATCCCACTACCGCTAATTCAAACCGCGTAATTCATAACCGTTACTTCTTGCGAAAATCCGTCGGTAGTTAGTTTTTTGTCGGTAATGTTTCATATTTTGAAAGGTAAATTATTTTTTATTTATTTATTTAAGTTCACCACAAAAACAACCGCTAGACCTTTTACATTGGGTATATTAAAGTAAATAAATGAATACAATTAAATTATGCATAAAAAATGGAGGTAACAAAAACAAATAAGTAAATAACATTCATATGCCTATTAATGGAATGAATCTAGTTGTAAGTGATAGCGTTTAGTGAGGAGGTAAAGAAGCTGTTTGGAGAGAAGGGATCTAGAGAATGATATTTGCTGGAGAGGGAGTTAAAAAAGGATGGGATTCGTTGGAAAAGGGACCTTTTGGAAACGGATAGGCGGAACTGAGGTGTGTGAAGAAGACTCTTGTTTTGAGTGGAACGAGATGGGACACGTAGTGAGTAGGATTTAAGGAGTTCAGTGGATCGTAAGGAACCATTTAAGATATGGTGAAGGAGCTTCAATTCCGAGACTCGTCTGCGGAGAGTGGGATGCAAAAGACCAAGAGATGACAGTATTTTATCACGCGAGCAAGGAGTGAGAGAGGGAACGCAGTGACGGACAATGGCTAAAAAATATTCAGGAGTCGATGGAGCAGTTTTTGCGAAGTAGGGCAGGCAGTAGACCATATGGGCGAACAGTATTCCAGAATGGGAAGAACACATCTAAGGAACACTGCTCTCAAGGCATAGGGATATGTAATTTCGGGTAGACGGTACCTATAGTATACCTACAACGGACATATCCGCGGGTGATATGCGTTTAGCGTGCTCAGAAAACAATAATTTCTCATCGAAAGTAACACTTAGGTCGGTATGCGAAGCGACAGAAGGAATTGGCTAGTTGGTGAGACTATATGAGGAGGATAAAGGGAAACGGTTTAGGGTGAAGGACATTTTTGCTGATTTAGAAAGATTGGCTCGTAAATGTCATTTAGAAGACCACTCGTCGATGGATTGCAAGGCGAATTGGAGAGCAGAAGAGTTAGATTTGCCATTGATTCTTTTGAATATATTACAGTCGTCTGCATAAAGTAGAATACTGCATCCCGAGGCAATAACATCCTCAGCAACATCATCTACCAACAGTTCTGTGCAGCTTCGTTGATTTTATTTTAGAAAATATGTGCGGAATACTACTGTGTGCTAAAGGCATATTTCACTTTCATTTTATATGCCTCATGGATTGTGTTAAAAATTCGTATCGCATGAGTATTGAAAAATTATAGCCTTAGCCGCAAGTTTTCACTATTGCGGTTTACTTGGGCTGAAACATCCCTCGTGAGCGACTTCAACCAAATAATTTCCTTTGTGGTAATTTCCCACCGTCTCTTCTGGCCATCCCTATGTAAATATATTCAGAAAGGTCCTTTAATAAAAAGTGATGGCTCCACCGAACCATCGGAGCGCATGGTCTCAGAGCGCTCGCTTAAAAAAAAAAAACAGGAGGATAGCGGTCGCATTGTTGCTCCGTCATGCTCGCATGCGGAGCTGCGCAGTCATTTGTCTCTCATCCGGCGCGAGCGTTGCGCCACCGCAGAGCCAGCCAACAGGCTCTCTGCTCTGCTGTTGTTACAAAGTGCATCTCCCGTCCCTCGTTCCCCCTGTTTAACCCCACTCCCTTCGGCCATAACGTCCGCTGTCTTTTGAGAGAGCCTTAGCGTAAACAGTGCACTCTGCTGCACTGGGTCACCACCGCCCGGTCCGGCATCGATCTCCACGGCGTGTATGTAGTGCATGTGCATACGCTCAATAATTCCATTCATCCATCTCATCCGAAGCGTCCCTTCTCCCGTCCGTCCCTGATGATGAGGTAGAAAGGCCATTCCAGTGCCCGAGAATATTATCAAGAACGTGACGCTATACGGTATACTGGAGGTTGAATTGAAATACCTCATTTCCGTGGAATTTGGTTATCGTAAGGAGTAATATTCATGAGGTGGTCATACGCTAGTTGGCCGTGCTAAAAAATGGAAGGCGCCGACGTCGAAGTGGTCGTCTTTGCGAAAAGTGGTCAGGTGCATCGAAAAGCCTGCTACAAGTTTAAAGTGGCTCACAACATCTTGAAATTGCAGCGAACGGATTTAAAACATGTTTTCCGAGTTTATTTTCTGCCTAGCAGGAGCTTATTATTAGGGAGTGAGCTACTTCGTCGAGTGACCGCAAGTCATACAAAGGAAAGGGATTCAGGTGCATTTCGTTTAATTTTTAATTAAACGACCTATTAGGTATACAACTGTTAAATTCTACAATTCACTTGTATTTCTCTATTTCGATTCCAACATTATATAATAATTTTTATTAAAATTCTAAAAATAAGACTTCTCTGTACTTATTAAGCGCTTACCTTTATATTCCTTAATTTGTGTCAGGTTTTCGATTCCTAAATGCCCTCGACTTCGTAGGTCGTAATTTCCATTTTAAAAAAGGATTTGTCGACTCCTCAAAAATGGTCTCAGAAACCTGGTTAAAAAGGAATTTGAATGGAGTGCAGAGCAGTGCTATGGTTAGCATATCATAGCTTCATTATCACAACTATGGGGTTGGTTATCATCGGGACCTGCCCGCCAAATACCCCTGATTGAGTGCGATGTCTAGTGGTCGAGATTTTGTCGTATCGTGGGTGGTGGTCCGAATACACGCGCTCGGGAGATTGAAATCCCCGTGAAAGAAGGATATTGTTGGAGGAAAGGCAGTCTGGAGACGTCCACGGTGACATCGGGTTGGGGAGGGCAGGGGTGGTTTCCACTTGGGGATTCGACCTTCGCTTTTGTCAATCGCCTCAGGAGGCGCAACAGTGGCCGGTGTATCTTCGGGGGAAGGGGGTGTTTCGACGGGGGTTGGGCTTGTGTTTGGATAATTGGAAGTGAAAGATATGAATGTTGTGGGGAGATAGAGAAAGGACTGCTCTACTAGTAGTCTTCCCTTTCTCTCGTGGTCGTCTAATGAAGCGACGGACGGGATCGAATGCGGCGGAGGGGGTGGGGAGGGAGGGAAATGCTCGATGAGAACGGTCGAACTAGAAACTTGGAACATTTCTCGCAATAGGGGAAGGGTGCTTGTACAAATAATTAACCAAATTGCACAACTTCGCGCTAGGCACGCCGACCATTGGCAATGACTTGCGGTCACGTACTTCGCAATTTATTTATCACGATGAGATCCCGGAGAGCGAGTAAGTTAATGCGACCGACATTATGTTCCTTCGTGATTGGTATTACTCGAATTCATTTTTGTTTTTAAGATCGTATCGATACGTTTGGTACATTTGAATGAAAAGTTTGTGTTGCCGCAATCTATCGAATAGATTTGAATTTTGTCTGATGTTCTCGTTTACCATGGATTGATTGCTATGTTTTTGAATAGTTCTTAATTCTAATTATACATTAAGGAGCCATCTTAAAATTTTCCTAAACATACAATTTTTATTGCCCATCAAGAAGTCCCCTCTATGCTCCTCAAACTCAGCCTGTCTTCTCTTGAGTATTCAAAACCTCCTGTTCTCTTCCTTCCTCTCCCACTTAAATATAGCTCCTAACTACATATGTCTCCTCTATCACTCTCTTCAGCTTGTCCTTCCCTCTATAATCCAAGTTTCTGTCTTCATCCGATTTTTTATCAATTATCAGGGATCATATTCATTCTGCTAGCCACTATATGTTAATAAATTCCTCTCTTCACTAAATAGTGTATTTGTTTGCATTGTGATGGATTGAGTTTTAATGGCCTTATCTTTTCTCTTTCCAGGTGAGTTCATATCTGCATGATGAGTGTTGACCAGCGACGAGTGACATCGGAGGAATTAGTGATACTAGTGTTTGTTCAGTGATTGCGAGTGTCACATTTGGATTACTATTTTGGGGGACATGACTGTTTTCACGTGAGTCATTCTCATTCTTTACCGTTTCCTTCTTATTTCTTTGGTATTGATATCTCTCTTAATTCCTCCTTTCATTGTTTTCAATTTATTTTCCTTGATGGCCTTTTTTCTCTTTCTGGGATCCATTTTACTTTCTTCCACTCTGTGTTCTTTAAGTCGTCTCTGCTAACCAATTATTTAATTTGACTATCATATTAATAATCATTTTACTAATCTCCACGTAAGGTGTATTCCTTACGTTTGCTTAAAAGCAAGTTTGATAAACTTCATGGTATAGTCAGTGCAGTTAAACTAACACATTTTAATGCCATCGCGCTAGATCCCACAGATATCAGAGATCATGAATAAAAAATTTGGGAAATTTTTCTCTAATAAATAAATATATTGCTCACCCCTCTCTCATGTAACCTCACCATCTTTATGGAATTATGGTGTACGATTTTAATTATTATTGAACTAGAGTTCGTTGCTTCTTGATCGTTTCGTGTACTTCAGCAAGTAAGCATATGTGAGGAAACCTAATCGAAATTTTATTCTTTTTTTTAAGTAAGGTTCTTACTCCGTCCCCTTTTAGAAAGAGGAACAAACGGCTTTCGTTCAGAAATGTATCGTGGGTTAATTTCCTAAAGTTCTTGGCATCTGTTAAAAAGATAAAAAAAAGTCCAGTTCTAAATTCGTTGAAGGTAATGGAGTATTTAATCATCCGTTCACGTCTCAGTCTGGGAACACCCTGGGTGTAATGGGGCTGGAAATTGGAAGAGAATAAACTACCACATCCACGAAACGCCACTCCAAACCCTTCATTATATGGAGGTCTTGGAATCGGTCGATCCTCTCGAAAAACGAAAAAAATCGATTTCGAAATCCAGCGTTCCTTCTTAAGCGTCTGGTGATACTTGGAGAGGAACTGATGGATGGAAAAAGTTTAGAAACGTTCCCAATGGTCAAATTCATGATGGAGATATTATGTCCCTCGATTCACTTTTTTCGTGACCATCGAGTAAATACGTGGATGTGGTGAGTGGTTGCAGCTTAAATTAGTGGTAGGAGGACTTGTTTCTCCTTTAAACATTAACGGTGTGCTGATCTGGGAAAATCTGATGAACTGGGGAAAAACGCGATATATGTTGTTAATATATTGCCACTTGCTCAAAATTGCCTCTATCACATTGAAGAACGAGTCGCGAAAACTGTGATTGTGAACTGGGAGCAATAAGGGATGCTTCGCGTCAAGTATGGCGTTGGCAACATGGCGAAGGAATAGTGTACCTGTTATTGACCATTCTAAGTGTTAGCCATGTTAACTTGAGATACTTCAAAAGCCCAATCCCTCTTACCCAATTCGACCTAATTCGGCCATTCCAATCCATGAAGATGAGGACCACATCTTTGTCCGAAGGACTTACGACCGTCGCTAAAAGTCATGAACGTGGCGTAATTTGCCGGTGGGTACCGATTTTGCTCCTTCGCTCGCGGCTATTGCAAAGATTTTCCAGTGAAGATCCCTGCAGATATCCCTCCTCCTCTCCCTCCCTTCCACCCATTGTGCCCGCCGCTTAGTCGTCATTTTGAGTCGTCTTGTATTTTTTACGTTCACCTTCGCATCAGCGATCCCGCGCCTTTAACCTTTTCGAAGGATTTTTCCGAGCGTATCTCTCTCCCCCTCGGCATCTCTTGAGATTCCCACCCTTCGCCGTGGGAATCATGACTGTTCGAGTGGCAATTAACACGTGCATTTGGCGTGTACGCGATGATTCGCCTTTACAGCTCCGTAGCCGTTTCCTCTCGTGCACGAAGGGCGAGACGGCCGACGAGTATACTCGTAGGTCAGTTCGCAGGAACTAAAATGCAGGAAAGCTGATGTCGGGAGTGATGGAACCTGCAATGCCGATGCAGGACGGCCCAGAAGTCGGTTGATTGGTTCATGTGAAATTGTGCCTTAATCCATAATAGTTATTTCTACCTATCGACCTTAAGCAACTGAGGATTTTTCATGCCTTTGACGTCAAGTTATGTTTGGCGTTGAAGGACGGAGTTCACGGAAACTCGGGAAAGATGTCTTAGAACACATTTTGCTCAACCCGGACCTTAGCTGGAACAGTAAACTTTTTGTGTGAGGGAAAATGATATGATCAGTTTCATACTTGTGATTTTGGTGCTCCGACTGTAAAAGTTAAATCATGATGTTTAAACTCAGATCTAAGTATTTAGGCAAATGTGACATGCGCGAGGAGGAATACAAACTCGTGACGTTTGGGTTTCAGGGCGCTCGAAATGGGATAGATTTTTGTCGGTGTAATCATAGAAGGTAGGAAATATACCGAACTAAAGAAGATCTCGTATAAAATCCTGATAATGGGATTTTTTCCCTTGCGATCCTTTCTCATTATGTATACTTCTTCTAGTATTAGCAATATCTTCCTGCATGCTATTAACCACGGCTCAGGGAATCAGCCCCTCGTCTGTGAAGAGTGAATTTCACTCGCCATTGGACTTCATTAGATGACGAGCTTTTTAGTTTCGATGGAGCAAGCCCAATTCCTAATGTGCCCGAATGAATCTGAGCACAGATTTACGCTTGTCGGATTCCTTAGGTCTGTTCCTTTTCCAATAGCTTTAACTCGAGAGAAGAGTGGGGATGGTAAGGAGGTAAGGGGAAAGGGATTTTTGGGGTAATAGGTCCTTCTCTTGGGAGGGGAATGGGCCAAGAGTGGAAGGAGGAGGAGGTAGATGAGCGGAAGGGGGGAGGGGGGCTTGTGAAATGGGTGAAGGTGAAGTATTCAGGTATCGGGTTTATTGCGGTGGATGGACGCGAAAAATCCTGCCAGAGTCGTGTGTGCAGGGGAATTGTGGGAAGGGTATATAGTAGTAGTAGTAGTAGTAGTGGTGTGGGGACGTGGAGGGGAGTCACGGTTGACGTATGAAGGGTAGGGTGGGGTAAGATTGCGGGGGCGGTAGATTTGGCTGTTGGGGGGGAGAGAGTTTGTAGGCTGTCGGGAGTGGAGGAGGCCGAAAAGCAATTGGGCAATAGGAGAGAGCCAGGGGATTGGACAGATGGTAGGATTTGTCTGATATGCAAGAGAACAATGCTTGTGTAAAAACCTCGAGAGCTCGGTTGTTTCCCTTCCATTATCTCGCCTCGAGCGTAATTTATCTCCCGAATTTACATTCGTATGGAAAAAAGTGTGGTGGGGAGGTATTTTGCCGCTGCGAAAAAATTGCACCCGAGATGAGTCAACGTCGGAGGTAAAGACGTTTCGAAATTATCTTGCGCTCCACTCTTATACATATTATTATAGCTCTGGAGGAATTTATTGTTTTTCGGAAATGATTCTCCCCTCGCTATGTGGGCGCTCATGTGTTCTTAATGTGCCAGTTTCCCCGCGTATTAATATACCCGACCATTGGGTAATATGTACCTGTTGGACATTAGGGTGTTATCATACGAGTTCCACTTACTGTCAGTTGGATGTTCTTTCTTTCTCATCCCCAAAGATGAGTTTTCATTGATGTAAGCCCGCGGATATAAACGTAGCAATATAGACGTATCAATGTTCCTCTAATCTCCTCGTAAATTGTAGCAAGTAATTATAATTTAGCCCTCTTGCCGAGCAGTTTGGTACTCGTGTGGTGGATGACCTAGCTAGGGATTTTCTATTGATTTTAGAAGAAATTCTCGGCGAGATACACGTATTCCTTTCGTTTTACTCGTATCACTTAGTACTTAGGACCGAAAAGTGTAATTTTTCTATCACAATTTTCTGCTACATAAAGGGGGCCACATCAAATTGATTTCTTTATCTTTTTTGTGCTGGCCTCTGATTGCCTGGGCTTATGGCTTGCCACCCTTGTATCATGGAACGGGTGGATGGTAGCGGCTTTGTTATCACATGTCGATACTCTTTTTTCTTTAATTTGCCTGAAGCATGACGACTTGAGATCGGCAATTTGCGATCACTTTCGCTCGACGAGATTTAGCGACTGAGTAATTTAGGGGCATAAGGGACGAGTGGCAAGGCAGTGTGGGGGATATATCACTTTCCCGAAACGCACAGAAAACACTGAAAATCCTTTTTTAATGCAACCACCGCATTTTCCCTTTTCCCCGCTCCGACGTGGCAACAGCGCGGCGACGTCACGCCCATCGGATTTGCGCACCAGGTTTTACCAACCTGTCCGCGGGGTCCTGTGAAGGTAGGGCCCAGGACGGGCCGGGACGAGAATAGGGTTCCGAGGGAGAGTGGAGTGGGGAATTCGGGACAGGTTTTTTTTTATTCGAGTGGGTGTGGATTGATGGGATGTAAATCTCTATTGAATCCCTCGTATTTACTCACCTGTTATTTTTTTCCGTTGATTTTTTTCGTCCTTAAAGTTTGATGACGGAACGATTTGTTTTGTACCTGCCAAGCCGGAGGAGCCACGGGACCGGATCTAAGAGAAAACAAGAGAAATTCAATCAAATTTTTCACCTCTGGACATCTAGAAAAATTTAGATATATTTCATATTATCAGGGAATCGTATGGTCAGGACGCATTGGCTTACGGAGCTATGCGATGATGCTTCCTCCTGGTGGTCTATTCCCAATTTTTCTTTTCAAGTCAGTGGCTCGTGGTCCACCCACATATTTAGGAAGGAAAAACTTTACCGTTGTGTGGATTGCAGAGTTATTGGTGGATTACATAGAAAGCACCGAGGATATTGAATTGGAATTTCAATAAAAACGAAATTATATTCAACGAAATCTCTGTGAATGGCACTGAAATGTTTACTGATGATCGAAATGAATGGCGGATAGCATTGGGAGAGCCATTGGGTATGCAGGAATTTTTAAAGTAAAGCGCTGTGTCGGAGAAATTACTAGAAATCATTCGATCCTTTCCCTGTCCCCACTTTTTGTTTGCCCGTCACTTGAATTGGGAGAGCCATTGGGTATGCAGGAATTTTTAAAGTAAAGCGCTGTGTCGGAGAAATTACTAGAAATCATTCGATCCTTTCCCTGTCCCCACTTTTTGTTTGCCCGTCACTTGAATGTAATAGGATTTCATTGAAAGCGCAGAGTGTGTGTGTTTACTATCCAGGAAAACTTTACTAAACTCTCTGGAAATGGGGGAAATCGCTGAAAATTGTACAATCCTGTATCTGTCGCCACATACGGAACGGATTCATGCCTTTGGCGGATGTTAGTCTGCCACGGGGGGATGGTGCCCGTCCGTTTGAGTGTGTGCCGGCAGTGGTAGGAGGGACGAGTGGTTATACGATTATATGCTCGTATTATATGTTTTTTACATTTTTTTCCTCCCTCTTTATTATTTTTCTCTCGTCCTGAAAGGTGGAGTGGGGAGTTGGAGAGAGAGAGAGTTCGGAGGGGCAGGGACAGGTGGGCGGAGGGAGGTTGGGTAATTCTATTCGGATGGAGGGGGAGGTAGGGCTAGAGGGGAGGGTCCAACCCCCTACCTCCCCCTCTCTCATGTCTCCACGCTTCGGAAGTGGGACGAGGTCGGACCGGGAGTTGGAGTGGGGAGATGGGGAAGTTAGGGGGGATGAGGGGTTGCCGCTGGGAGGATGGGGGAAGGGAGAGGTGTTATGGAGTGGTGGGGGTTCCAGACGTAGATTTGGCAACCCAGCACCTCGGCTCACCCACGCTACTCTACGCAGCCCCTTCGAGGAGGAATCCCTCTGGATAAAAAAAATTTGTTGGGATTGAAAGGGAATCCCTTACACAATTTACAGCAAGTTCCAAGGGAATCCCTTACTTTAGATTTCAGGTATGGCCGCCTCTCCTTCTCGCACGTTCTCCGACGTTCATTTATTATGTTTGTTTACTAGTGTTCTTCTTAGATTTCAGTGGTGCTTCGCTTGCCCGCGATGCATTGACCGTCTCGTGTTAGCTGAATTCCATTCAAAAGACTTCTTCTTTTCCTTCCTCTTCCACATTTACCAAACTTTGTTCTTTCTGGCATCGTCTTCAACATCCTTTTACCATAGCTGCTCTAGCCCAGAATCTCTTAGACAATTTTACTTTCCTCTCTGTAGTGGGCTCTAGTTCTAGGTACTCCATCTCTCAAGGTCATTTTCAACCGTCTAACACAACGGTCTCCAGCCTTTGTTGATTTGCATACCCCTTAGTCAACCATTTCCCAACATTGTATTCGTTAATTGGAAAAATGTTTATTATTTGTATTCTTACTTTTTTCAACTTTAAATCCGCCATTTTTCATTTGCCTTCGCTTAATTGAACTTGTGCTACGCACACCGCAGGTTGAGAACCGCTGGACTGTTTCCTGATGGCTTAATCCTAATGCAAACTTAGTAGTTGTGTCTGAGGTTGGATACAAATGCCAGACCTATAGGTCGTCAGACCAGCGCGTTACCAATCTCGCTACCGCGGCCAGTTCACCGTCTCGTCCAGTTAGCCGCTCGTATCTTGTGTTCAGACGAGTCATGTAAACGCCTGTGTTCCTCTTTTCTGGTCCCCCTCGAGTTTTTTTTAATTCCATCAGGTTTAAAGGTTATTCAGCATTCTCAGCCCTCCCGAGCCCGCGTTTCGCTTGGGTGGTTCTCCACTTCTTTTTATTTATGGCACGACCTCTACTTTCGGCACGACTCTCTACGCACTGCCAGGAAGGCGAGAAACCCGGCGACGAGGTTATCCCTCTCAAGCGAGCCGATGTATAACAAAACCGTGCTGCGGTGTTTTAAAATCCCGTGGAATTTGTGGAAATTTCGCTCTAGAGAAAAAAACATGAATATCTCAAATGCTTGAACGGGAATCTAAGCCAAGTCGTGTGCTTAGGAAAGCTTTGTCGTGAATTGAAATGTGGTAATGTTGATAGCGATTCGGACTTCAAAATTGCCTAAAGTCGGTTGTGAACGCAAATGGTTATTATGTTATCGATTTCATAGTTTAGTTAAGGTTTGTGTCTTTGAAGTTATGCAAATAATTGGAATTTTCTGGGCATGGAAGATGAAAGGTAAATTTCCCACCTCAAGAGACAAGGTCTCTCGACGAGTAAAAAGTTGAATCAGGGAAAACAATGAAAAGATTGCGCTCTTCTCACCGTGGAAACTCGAATGTTTGTATTGTGACGAGAAATGCAAAGGAAAAATATTTTCATCCCACTCTCAAACTCCCAATGCAGACGATCGAGGATGTCTGGGTAAACTTTGTTTACGCTTCATTAACTTTAGTTTTTTTGGGCTGCGAACTCTTTACTTAGGATCCTGCGGCATTGGCAGAGGGGAATTATTTTCACCATGCAACAGGTCGCGGACTTCGTCGCGGAGCGAGGACTATCCGACTTAATCGATTTGTGAGTCGAGCTGAAAGCGGTGAACGAGAAACAATAGTATCATCGCTGCTAAGCATACACCCTCGTATGAGCGTTTATGGAGACGGCCACCGTCCACCCAATGGCGATTAGTCGTATCCATGCCTTGTATATACGTTGGTTAGTGAGCGACAATTGTGGCTTATGTACTCTTTCTCCCGTGGTTAAAGAGGTGGCTTACGATTCCGTCACTCATTGTCAGTAGAAGCCCCAAATTACTCGACGTTTCGGAGATTTGTCAATATCGTTACTGCGATACGGGAGACTCCCAACAGCTCTTATGGCGGTTGAAATTGGCATTGGATGGAGACGCGTTGCAACTTTATGTAAGGATATGTTTTTATAGCATAGTAATATCATAGCATAATGTATCGGAAAGGTTGCGAGCTGAACATGACCTGTACCTCCGGTTTGCGCTAGCCTTTGATACTAGAGAATGAAATAGTTTCGCAATTTACTGCGTTGGATGCTCTCTGTAGTAAATGATTTCTGATGTGCTCTCCTGTAAGGGGACTAATTCATAATGTTTATATTCGCTAGGTCATGCTCAGTGTCATTTGCGTTAGCATATAATTGTCTAAGAAGAGTGGCCGGAGTCGAACTATCGTTTCTCTTCACTGGGGTAGATTGTTTAGTAATTTTGTTCAGAAAGTAATCAGTATGTTAGCAGTGCATGAATGTTTAATTTGTGATCGGAGAAGGCAGTCTACGATTTCTAATGCTGGAATTGCGTGAATTAGTTGCATTTGTGTGGCCATATATGTGATGAAATGTTTCGATTGGGGGCCGTTTTCCATTTTCCGAATCTACTCACCGTTTACGTCTGCACTTCAGGAACCGAAAAACAAATACGATACATCATATTCCTGTTCAAATCCTACCAAGTATTCTCGGAACTCACGTCTTGAAATTTAAGTGGATGTTTGGTGTAGTGTCTTGCAGTTCCTGGAAATGCGTGCACTAGGATGGCGCACCTCTGTAATTATTAAAGCGCATTTAGAAGACTCCTGGGACTGACGTCAGAGGTGGGAGGGGTAGAGTGTAACCCTCAGTTTCAATAAGCCAATGCATTCGGCGAGATTATGTTTGTCTTCAATAGTACGGCTGAATTTGAGGCAATTTATCCTTCCATGAACATTTCCTCTCTTTGGGAATTGGCTCAAGTTCGAAGGGCAATATTCCACCTCCAAGCAAACAAGTATGATAATTTGGCAAGCATTTGCGGATGTGCAAGGAACAATCCTACGCAATTTTAGTGTAGTTGATTTTCAAATCCTTCTTTTAGATGTTTTTTCCTTCTTAATGTGTGTATGTATTTACCGAGCCTATCCCGAAGCAATGAGAGCCTCCCGAAAGTAATTAATACAGGAGAAATGAATGGGAAGAATTTTCAAGGTGGACGGAGCATGAAATACGTTAGAAGAGTATGGGGGATGTTAAAAAAAGGAATAATGTAAGAATAAAGTGGTTAACCGAAAAGGGAATGGAATGAAGAGTTGTAATAAACCAATCCTCGGGTTGATGGCTGCTGGTGATGAATTTTTCTCTAGAATGAAAATGTATTGTAATTAATTTCCTTTATTTCCTTCTTTTATCCGGTTTTAATGGGGTACCTCGTCAAACATTCAAGCTTATATTTGAATGAACGAATTGCCGACGATACGGTAACATAAAATAGCTTCGCATTTCAATGAATCAGCTTTCGTCAACTGTGTCTCCGGGGTATTGCCCCCGCGCAATTCTTTTGGAAGGAAGTCTCGTTATCAGGGGAGTAATTTACCCCCTCATTGTTCGCTGCGGGCTGGATTAAGATGACGACTTGAAGAAGCATTGTCAGGAAGGAGCGAATGCACATCACGATAAGCGTTTGTTTGATCTGTGGGGAACGCATCCATTTTCGGCATCAATTGGGTGCACGTGTGAGTGATTTTGTCTCTAGGACGTGTAAATTTTTATATTAATTTTTCCACGGTGCAAGTGCACAAATTAGCTTTTACAAACCACAACAGGACCTTATAAGGAACCCATCAACCTAAATATATCATATAAGCGTTCACATAAAACTATTTTCAGTCGCCTTATAACATGCAGTAGACTCTGTAATCTGGCCATAAAGCCTTTGGCCGGTTAATCTGAAATCACAGATAAATACCGTTTCATGGCTGAAAGTCGGGTGACATTATTTTGATTTCCTATAATTTTTATTTCAAGGAATAAACAGAAGGAATATAACTGTGCTTGTTAATTTGTTGGTAACAGTAATGGGATTGACAACTTGTGATCACCCCTTGCGCAAGCAAGGCTCGCAGGGAACAGCGTACATTTAGTTTCAGTAATTACTTCGATAATTCGCTGCGTGGAGTTTGGCGATGGCTCGACGTATCGTTAGCTACTAATCTTCACTTCTTCAAAGAATTTAGAAGTCCCATCCCTCAATAGATTCATGAGGAGGACATATCTCTTGAAGTAGTGATAGTGACCTCACGAAACTTTGGGTAAAATCACCTGAGTAACCGAAATTTTTATCGAATCTCTATGGCCGCCGAAAGTTTCAATGTGGTTGTTTGTGTGCCAACGAAAGAATTGTGAGAACGAACCAGGGACCTATCGGGTGAAACTCCACACGCTTTCGTATATGGACCGGTTTCATCGACTCTTATTCCTTAGTTTTTCTTTCTCTCTGGAAGGAGTTCTTCATTTCGCGCGTTTTTCATCGGCTGGTCGGTCTGGACTGTGGGGAAGGGGCTATTTATAGAGGCTGGGCACTTAATTCACTCTCGCGTCGAATTATCTCGTCCCACACCCCCTCTCTCAATCTATTCCTCCCCTCTTAACCCACACCCCTGGTTCTCTCTCTGATCCCCCCCCCCAACCCTCAAAACTCCCCCGCCCGCTCTCGAAGGAAAGGTATATAGCCCAGTCTCTCTTTCACTGTTGCCCCTCCCTCCTCATACTCTCCCGAGTCACTTTTTGAGTCCCACATCCCGAAAGGTCACGGGGAATCTTGCGAAACGTTTCTCTCCCCTTCGCGTACTCCATCTGACGCTCTATGGGAGAGGACTTCGCGAAGATTTGGATCATTTCTCCTATCCCTCGTCTACCATTCCTCTCCTTCCTTCCATGCATCACGTATCCCTTTCACTCGATATTCCCTCCCAATCTGCATTGCTACTCCTTCCAAACTCTAAGAAAGGAAGACATATTTAGGCGTAAAGGAGGGTACAAGGATCACGTTTTTAATGATGACTTTTACGATATTCTTCTACATAATCAGGTAAGTAAAGTTCAGATATCTGCTTTATTTGTAAAACACTGTTAAGTAGTAGCGGATTTATCGGACGATCGACGATAAGAGTGTTATTAAGCTCCCTCTCTACGTCGGTAGGCCCAGGTTCTGGTGAGGTTCAAAGGTTCGCAAGATTTTTAAAACAGCATCAGTGTAATTGATTTGTTGGTAGAACTAGAATAAGACTCCCTCCAAGCACGAAGAAAGACAACGGGATTAGGATGCCAAGAAAGATACAGAGACTCGGGCTCAATTATGACATTGATATTGTTTTTGGGTTGCCTCACTAAATCGGCAGGCGCGACCACTCAGTTAAAATAATAGAGATGGATCATAGCACTGATAGGTTTAAATCCTCCATGTTCAAGGCACTTCTCTGTTTGATATAGGCGCTTGAGTTTTCATCGCTCTTCGGGACGGTGGGCCGATGTCCTCAGGCCGGAGTGGACTAGCGCGAATGGGATCGCGACCTCTCTCGTGCTTCGTTCTCTGTATGGATAGAGAGAGAGGGGGGGTACACTGGGCACGTGACCTTTGTCTCGACCCCCGCCATATTGTGCAGGTGAGTCGTGGTAGATCACGAGCATCCGCCCACATGCAGATTCATTTCTACGAGAAATCATCCGTTGAAAGAGTTCAGAGCGTCGAGGTGTACCGAAACCAGCGAGTGTACGTAGAATGTGACTGTCTGGTTTTAATGTGACATGGGCATTTTTTAGGTTATTTATAGCTCCAGTTATTACCTTCGATTGCCGTTTTTTGTTCGAGTAAAAACCAAGGCTACCTTCTCCGAACATGCAAAACTACTTGACCGACGAACCTTCATACTCGTCGTCAAATATCAGTAAAACTAACTTATACGGTTTAAGCATTATAGTTTGTTATCAAACAGTGTAACCGAACAAGATTGGAGAGTCAAATAGAGGAGGAATGAGGGGGAAAACGTACCATAGATAGAAAGAAGGATTTGAGGATACTGATTCATTGGCACGTTTTTTAAAACTAATGTTTCTATTGCTCCGTAGTCGTTTAACTTTTTTAGTAGTTTCATATTGCGCTGATAAATTACTTCCCCTTCACATCGTACGTATATCAGAGATAAGACTCAAGTAAAATTATATCTCTGGCGTGTTTTGTTAGCTATGCGGAAATCGTTAAGTTGTAGGTACAGTGCAGCCGGTTTCTCCCCTAGCGATATCGTTAGGTACAATGATCTTGCATGCATGATAGTACATAGGGTATTGTATTTGATTATTATCGGTGATGCCTCAGTTGCGATCGATTATTACTCCCAAAAGGCTTCCAATTTATCGCTCTTCGATGCTGTCTTTTACTTTCGAGACCAGCGCATGGCTCGGGCGACACTACGCGGAGGCTTGCGAAATACGACGTTGCCCACGGTCACCGCCGCGGGGAAGCCGGCACACCGGCCCGCCGTTGTTTATATTTCGCCGCACGTCCGTGTAGCACACGCTTACTTGCGCCGGGGGCCTCCTCTCCACGTGCGATCCTCCCTCTCCTCCTCCCCCGGCCCCCGCCGGAGTCTGCGCCGGAACCTGTTCCCCGGACCAGCCTCTTCCTCCCCCACTCCTCGCCTCCCCCGCAAACGACGACCCACCCACCCCAGCGACTCTCCCTTTCCTCGCCTATGGAAAAAGGGCTCTCGCGTAATTTGCGTCTCCACGAGTTGCGCCGGACCGTAATGCTGCCCGTGGTTTCCCTCTATTTCGGCGACCCCTGTATTCACCACATGGTCTCCCACAGGTGTCCAGTGCCCATCCTGTCTCGTGGTCCTTCATCTTCGACTACATTATTCCCCCACAATCAACCGCGAGTGCAGGGGTCGATACGACGAGGTCGAGCTTTTTTTCGTCTTTATTATAGAAAAGCACGGTGATTCCATTACTATTTTCTTTCTGAGCTGTTTTTGTGTTTAGCCAGGTGTCTTCAGCGGGCTTTTATTTTTGAAAATTAAGCGAGGGGAATGCCATTATTTTTTTTTACAATAATCCAGTTGCATTTAATAATCTCGTAAAACTTTGTTACTAAGCTGAGAGATCAACATTCGACTTCATGTAAGTCCTCGGTCAACTCTTCGGTGAGTCCCAAGTACTCACTCCATCTTTTAAATGCGGCCTTGACTCCTTTAAAGTAACACCTTAATCTGTATCATGTTTCATGCACCTACCACTTATCTGATGAAACCTGCTTTTTTCTAATTTATCCTTAATTATTTTTTGTGCGAGCCGTTTAGAAGGTTTGAAATTAGAAGCCTCTTCTAAGTACAAAGGTATTGTAAGTACCTACATAGTTCATGTTCTCATCTCAGCCACTGATTTACCTCATCTTACAATTGTTAGCCTCGATCTCTTCTCTATTTCTTTAGTGGCACGGGTTCCAGTCTAAATGATGCGAAAGACCTCCCGTGGGATCAGACGGCGCTCTTGTATGATGAAATTGTCCTCAAGGGGGGAGGGGTAGTGCGGGGGTACTTGCTGTCCCTTTTCGGTCACTTTTCGTCGCTTGTTTGCGCCCCCTCCCGCGGAGTCTGGTAATAAACGCAAGACCTTTCTCTCACTCTGACACCCAATTACGAGTGCGTTAAGTTATGGGTTTTGTGTCGCCTGGCGTTTGCTATAGGGTTCAAGTGAAACCCCGTGTCGCGATTGGGGGTGGATGAGGAGGGAAAGAAAATATGACTCGCATTGTGTGTGATGGAGTGAGTGTATCCCGCGCAAGGTGCGCTCGAATGTCTTGGGAGATCCTTATTCCCTGAATTATTTCCCTCCCCAGAGCGATGACATCATGTTTCCCATCCCTTGAAAGCTCGTGAGGCATCCACCCCTCCGTCATCTCTTTCTCCGGGTACAAATCGTGTGGTGGAAGATTTGCTTTTTTTCATCCGCCATTTTTCGGCTAACCATTCCTCGGATGCATTTCCTCTATGCCGTCGCCGACTGAACCCAGTGGCGTTATATCAGCCCACCAACGCAATTCAACAATACTGGCAGAAAAAAATAAGCACATAACCTTTGATATCACTCTGTGAAACTTATTTATATCAATATAATGACAATAAAACTCAGGTGTGTAATACTTACACTTCATGTTAAATAGTTTAACCCTTATTTAATGGCACATACCTTGGTATTGTCACAAGTTGTTGGAATCACTATCGTTTTCATTCGTAATTATCGTGTGAAAGTATTGCTTACAGAGTGAATATTACATATGGAGTTCTAATCTACCAGTTTGTGAAAAAATGGGCATGTTATTTTTCTTATTTAATCCCTATGTGAACCAGATTTGCACTGTTTTTGTCTTTTCTAGGTCAGAAAGTAGTTGATCCCTAGCCTGTATGGATAATTTTTGAGCTAGGTTTGTTTTACTGTTTTCTGCGTATCCTAAAAGTGAACTCGAGCCAATTCCATAAATTTTTGATATTTTTTATTCAAATGAAATGATTTAGACGCTGCAGAGCCCTCCTCAAGATTATATGAGGAATCCGAGAAGGAAAACGGAGCGAAACATCATTTGATTGATTTATCGAGTCTTTAAATCGGCTAAGTGATTTCTTTATGGCATATATTTTATTTTCGTCAGCCATTTAGAAGTAATAGTAGTCTCGGGTGATGTAAGTGGGTTGTGGATCTGCTGGAAATTTATTCAGCACTCGCGGCAGCCGTTTGTCGTCAAACACAAAAGCTCTCTTACCTCTTACGGTTCGAGCGCTCCCAGCGTCTGCTTATTGCCTTCAAATCACATGCAAGTCTCGGCCTGCTTGCTCTTTGAGGAATCAATTTTCTCCCAATCTCTGTTTTCGATCTGCCGCGGTGCCATCGCTGGTTAGGGAGGAGGAGATTACCGGCGCGTTCAATGGAGTGTGGCCGAGGAGTGGTAAGTAATTCCTAGCAACGAGTTTTATGGAGTGATAAAGACACCTCGGCTCGAGCATCTCAGTTAATTGGATGCATCGCCGCGGCGTGTAATGGTGGTTATCCTAAGTGTGATTATCAAACTCTTCGCAAAGTCGATCAATTCGATATCATATTTTTTTGAAGCGGCGGTGTCCCACGAGTATATTCCCTATTTTATCACTCTCTCTTTTGTGGAACATTTGGCGTTCCTAGCTTTTAATCAGGATAGAATTTCCGACAGCAATCTCTAATATTGTATTCGATGTCTTTTGGTATTCGATAGAGTTCCATTGCGTTCAATGCTCCCCCTTTCCTCTGGACGAAGGGACGTAAATCATTTCAACTGCAATGAGCAGTGTGCTTGCGATGATTCTTCGATTTTCGCAGCCAGTAGGTTATTATTCAGAGCAATTTATTAGGTGTACCTAGTAGTTATCAAATGAATTCATGACCCTAGATCTTCACGCTCTAACACTTCATATATTTAATTTATTAAAACTTTTATTTTTTATATTTACTGTTAAATCTAGCACCGTAAATAGCCACGACTACTTGTATGCAGAGGTTGGTTAAGCTTTGGAAACTTATTACTAGCTGTAAATATTCATGAGAAACAAGTGTTATGTGACCGTTAATTAATCAAAATTATTTATTTTCCCAAAGGCTTTTAAATTTGGTAGTATCGTTATACAGAGAGCAATAAATCCGTTCCGTATCGCTTTTTTACTTGCTAACTCTCAGGAGTTTTCTCACATCAATAGTATTTATTTCATTAAAAGTTTTGTATTTCAAAATTACTTGATTAACACCTGATGAAATCCTTAAATAATCGAGCCATTGCTGTATCACTCCTTGTGAATGAAATGTTCTATGTTGAAAACAGACGTTTCGGTAGTTTGTTTTCCCTTATTTAGGTTGCGGAATAGTCTTCAGTAGTTCTTCTTACTCCTCCTTGCCCCTATAGCCTTGTCACTTCAGTTCTACCGCGCTGCCGTCGCGTCGAGTTGGGTGAGAAGCTTCGCGCCCGCCAACAGTTGCCACCCCTTGTGTTTGTGGTGCTGGAAGCCGCCTCGGAGTAATGGAGTTTTTTGTAGGGAGGGAAGTCGCCGCGGCTGGATTACCCGCCTCCCGCGGGACTAATGGCACGTCGCCCGCCATCCCTTCCCCACGGGGGGACCAGCCTCTATCCTCCTCCTCGGTAGAAGACGACGTGATTTGCGGATCTCCCGTCTTAGCACAGAACAAACCTACGTCCTCATTCATGTACGGCCTGACAAATAGTCTGAAGGCCCCCATCCTCCTCGCAACACCCCCCCCCCCCCAATTCGAATGTGGGGGTTTAGGAAGCGAGAGGGTTGGGTGGCTGCCCTTTTCAAGAAACCTTCACTCCTCCATCTTCCCACGCATACTTTAATTGTTGAGGCTCCCGTTGCGTTGAAGAGTTGTCGATTCTTCCCCAGCTAATGCTCACTTCTCCTACATCAATAGATCTCAAATTAGCGCGCCTAATTGGAGTCGATTCACTCGCTCTCTCTTCCTCCACCAAAATTCGCCTGTTTCCGCCCACCCGTCCATCTAAAGACGCTGTCGGTAGTATTATGTGCGATTGGCTATACATTTCCAGCATTAGATAACTCGGAATAGTCTCCCGCGCTTCGCTTGGTAAGCTTGGAACCTATACTCGAAGTCTCGAGTGTCATTAGTGTGCACGTACGATAACTAGGGGGTGCTGTTGTCTGATTCTGTAATGAGATTCAGGCGCGTTATCCAAAGCTGATCACCGCCCTGATAGGTTATATTATTGAACCGGACAAATGCGTATAGGGCTACCAAAGTCGTTTTAATAGTATTTTAAAGAGTAAGTGATCATAAAGAAATGCGTACGCATTGGCTCTCGGGGTAAAAGTTTCAATGTTAATTCAAGCATCAAATCCTTGTTAGTGTGATTATCCCCGACTAGGTACACCTCAGAAACATTTCACGTTTATTTTCATGTTTACATCCGGGAAAATACTGGTACAGGTGGATTTGACTTTGACTGTCTCCTGATGAAGAAAATGGATGGTGGAAGTCATTGGGCCAATTTAGTCGATTTTCGTTCCATCACCCCATATCTCAAGCGTATTAATCCTGACTAAGTTATGGAGAATTCAGCTCGATTATTGTTAAATTTAGTAGTAAACTTACGATTGTTAATACCAACGAGATATTTTAACTAATATTCAGCATTTATCTACGACGTGTCTCAGAATCAGTCACACAGACTAGTTAATTTTCTGAGTTGTATTTAAACGATATCTCATCTATTTAAAACTGGTCTTAATTGCGAAAGAGGGTTAGCAGAAATTTACCCTATAGCCATTATAGTATCGGAAGGCACAGCTTTGACGTAATTTTGGTTGCGAGCTAAGACTGAAGTATCGCTCATTCTAATCTCTTTTCCTTCCCCTCCCCCAGCTCGGCCCGGCAGTCCCCTTTCCCTCCGCTTCCATTTAGCGTAGAAATCTCGCAAAGTGCTCGAGTAGTTTTCTAAGTTGTGACACGCTTTGCCAAGCTTCTGAACTGAAGAAAAAAATTCCTCCCCTCCCGCTCCCTCAGTATTGTCACATATAATATCTCACAGGGAGCTCACTGTTCTGTCCTTTTTTTTAGCTCTCCTCTCCTCAATGGCATTGTGTTTTGCTTTGGACATTAGTGGGAAACGTGTTTGTTGCTCAACTGTGAAAAATGTTGGCCCTGGTGAGACGGCTGGAAAACGAAGGAGTGAGTGAGAGAGAGAGACGTGCAAAAGGGAGAGTTCGCCTCCGTTCTCCATTTTAATTACTCCTGGGCGCTATTTTTTACGCCCCGGTCGTAATGTGCGAGCGCTAATTTTTTTTTCGTCTGGTTTTACAAGGGGTGGGTAACTCACTCGCTCCCTCCTCATCAGTTTTTCCAAGTAAGCCGTTTTTCCGTTCTCTCTGATCGTCGCTCGTTCGTCTTCCCTCTTTGCGATGTTAGCAGTATCACACCGTGCACCTCGACCGATTCGCCTTGTCTTGTTAGCAGGGAGGGCAGCGTTCATTCTACTTTCTCCCCTTGTATCTCCGAACACGAAAAGTCGTGTTGCAACTCCCCTTAGCCGCCTGCTGTGAAGGCTTTTTGTTTCTTTTTTTAATTTTTTCCTTCTTTCCGCGTACAGTCAATGAAAAACCGAGCGCCGCCCGAACTTTCAATGGGAAATAATTCGATCTGGACACGCCATGAGGCCCGGCCCTCGTCCGTCGGCAATTTTTTGGGCGAAGCTCATGTGACATCCGGTCGGAGCACAACTTATCGTCCGGGCGTCCTGCAGAGAGTGCACGAACGAATACTGGACTTGCTGTTTATTGCCGTGGATACAGATGAATAGATGGGCATGGAATTGTTTCGAGCAACCCAAGGTTGAAAGTATTTCTTGATAAAATGGATTGGGATCGATCATGCTATTGTCATTAGCAATCGCCGTGTTCAAATCCAAATTAAATGATGAGCGAATGGAGCATCGCTGGCTCTTACGGGATAAAGAATTGCGAAATCCAGTTGTGTTGCTTTTGGGCGGTTCAATATTTGGTATTTTTTTGCCTTGGGGACCGTGGATGCTTTGAGGAAAATTGGAGATTTTCGCTTTAAAATAACGATCCAAGTATCATGGCTCATTTACAGCTTGGAACGTCTTCAGAATCAAGCTTTCATATTTTAATCTTGTAAGTATTTTTTGGAAAGTTGAAGGTTTCATAGGAAGTGATTCTATTCCATTTTTTCAAAAAATGTTGTTTTTATTTGTAATTTCTTACAGGCTTCGTGACATCAATTCAAAACAAATGAGTGGTCTTGTTGTTCTTTCTCGGCACATAACATTGATTCCTGCACGCTCAATTTACCCTAACGTTATATTGAAGATTCCGATCTGCTGATCACTCTTGAATTACGCACACCACTAGGTTCCAAGCACAAATTTGGCCCTTTCCTCACTTACAACGCTCAGCTGACTTCGCAGCGCCCCTCCTCTATTTGTAGTTATCAATCAGTCGTCATACAACCTCCTGTTATTCCAATTCCCACACCTTCTCCCCCTACAACTGCGGGTTACGCATCCTATGTGCGCCTCACGCCATCTTGTCCGTTCCCCTCACACCCCCTCCGCCCCGCGGGAACGTATACGGACTCCTCCCTTCCCATCGTCCCTCCGTTGCCCAAGAGGAGGACGTGCGTGTGCTTTGGTAACAACTCCTGCTGGAGTCTCTTTCATTTCGGCCATCCCACTTAGCAAAGCCCGCCCACGTTTTCCCACCTCCCACGCCTTCCCCGTCTCCTTCGCACACCTTCCCATATCGCACATCCCCGCCTCCCTCCCCCCCACTCGGCACTTTCTCCGAGGAGGGAACGCGCTAGCTAGCCATGGGGCTCTCTTTAGTCCGTCTCGAAAATCCCGCGTTCGCTCTCCAAGATCGGTCATGTATCGGGAGCTTAGGCACGCGCGACATTCCGCTTTTATTTCCACCCGTCGATGAATGGAACACGTGGCGAGGGTCCCTCAGGCAAGTCTCTTCAGTGCGGTCATTATCGATGCGGTCTCGCCTGTCCATGGGTTATGAAATACACACTTGGCCCTTGCGTTAGATACTTCTTTAGTAAGTCAATGTCATTAATATTTTAATTTCATGTGAGCTAGCGGGGACTGCGATTGGCTCTGTTGTTGGCAACTCTCGAAGTCAATTCTGTATAATTTTCTTAGTCCGTGACTATATGTAAAATTACTTTCTTTGCGATAATTTTACGAAAAAAGTAGTTTAAAATAGTCTCATATCAATATTTACGTACGTCTCTCAACTTCCTCTGCAATAAAATTGCAGTTGAAAAGTATACTCATTCAGACTCGCCCAAATGGCCATAGTTGCCTTCTCTAAGAACCAACAATCACTCAGAAGAGGTGCATTTTTTTATTCCCAAATATTCTTAAAATTTTATGGGTCTTATATTTCTTTGTGTTCCTGTCTCCGTGAAAAATAATTATCCGATAGATATGTATAGATTTATTCGTGGAAGCGATTTAACCGCTCGAATATTATTAAAAATTGATGGAATTGAACTTTTTCCATTTTGAAGTTGACAGTAAATTTTCTCACGGATGTCACCAGGTAAAATGTTAGCTCTTCGCTGCACTATTGTTTTCATTGCATTCTTTTTGTTTAGGACGCGTGAATCGTGGGTGGCGACCGTTGAACTGTAGCACCCTATAAATAGCTCAACGGCAGTCTCGCCAAGCCAGTAAGCCGTAAGAGGAATGGAGTGAGTGTGAGAGGGAAAGAGCGATGCATATAGGTCGTGCGGTCGACTCAAAACAATTCTTCAGTTGCTTCACCGCGCTCACCCACGCACCGCTTAACGAACTGAATCGAGAGAGGACGACGTCGTAATGGGGAGGGGGGAGGGAACGCTCATAATTTCCAACTCCCCATTCAGCTCTTCTTACGTCTCCATTCCTGTTGAGGATCTGAGCCAACAACTACGGTCCGCATGCCTCGTTCCGAAGATGATAATGCTCATTTCTAATCCGTATCGTTTTCCTCGATTCCTTTCACAACTCTTAAAAAGAGGGAATATGATTGCTCGGAGAGCATTATGGAGTTCATCATCCCAGTACGCGATTTATATCGATCATTTCGTTCCTCTTGTGTTTTTTGGTAGCGAGATTCCAAAAGTATCCGTGCATTTCAAAATTGGGTCATATCTGCGGAGGTGACTGAAGTGTAAATAATGCCTCAAATAATTTAGAGCTTTGTCATGTAATATAAAAACATTCACTCCGTCAATCGCAGTATTTAATTTCCTTTTCAGGAAGATAAATTTGTTATTTTTTAAGTAGTCGGGTGGAAATCGGAAAATATTTGGTTGGCTAACACGCTGACTTGGGCTGAGGGTGTTAAATTGTAAACGGAGTTGGAACATGGGAAAGTGGTGAATAATTCGGATGATGTAACGATTCCTGAATGGTGTCAATGACATGAAAATGCTATCTCTTTGCCATAATATCTCTACCTGTTATACATAGAATCAATAATTGATTTTGAAATAAATTTGCAAGATTTATGATGAGAATGTTATTTATCCTGATTTTGCATATTGAGACAACTTTTAAAAATCATAATTATGGTGATTCCAGATCATAAAATAAATTATCGTAGCGCAGGACGTGGCTGACTTAAATATTTAAAAATTATTAAAAAAAAACACTTTTAATCGCTAGAAAGGGTAGCTATTGGAATGGTTCATTTCGGGCGCCCTGGTCAGCTTGTTTTATTGGTCACACCACCACTAACAATAAGTAAAAATTCGTTAACCTCCCAATTTACGTTTACAGGTGTACTTATGATAGATTTCTGAAAATAATGTACCGACGTTTCTCTGATTGATTGAGGTGATAACCCTTTTAGTGTATCGGTGCAGGTGTATTTCCAGCAGGTTAACTAAAGTGCGTTTTTTTCCTCATCAACGACAATATGCGGCAATGATGACAGCATTAATGATAAAATACTACTGTTTGATGGACGAGGTCTAGACTTCTTATTCCATCGTCGAAGTCGGTGGTGCCGCAGCCTGCTGTCGTCGTCTCGTCTTTTGTCGTCCGTCACACCATCAACGTGTCACCGGGACGGAGCGTGGGGCTTCGATCCTCGCGAGAAGAGCCGCTACCTTTCACGCCGTCACGCGTGCGGCTCAGTAACACAATGGGAACAGCGGGCGTGGCGGTGGCGATGTGTCCGGTCACCGGGGAGGGTTAAAAGTATTAAAAAGGGAGTTCGTAGGTTGGGGAGGATGGGGGGAGGCAGTCTCGGTCGCTTCGGTGGGTTGCGGCACAGTCCCGGCAGCGGGAGGCTCAACGCGTGATTTGAATAAAATATCGACTAGAGGATTAGATACGCTTGTATTTCTTCTCCTCCCCATTCCCGTATCGGTCTCCATTGTGGTTTGTTTCCCCTCGTGTTTTCCGATTCTAGGACGTCGCTTCGTGCTGTGGTGAGGCTCTCAATCGATTTCGGAGAAGCGGAAAGAAGTTTTGTTCTCGTCCTGGTGGCTTACCTCGTATTATCTCTGGTGCGAATCGAAGTATCTCTGCTGAGTCTAAATCTAACCCAATAGTGTATGTATGTACTTTAAGGTGTAATTTCATCAAATTACCCACGTTACATGACTGGAAAGAATTATATAGCTTTAATTTTTTACAAATGGATTAAGCAAATGCGGGCATGAGCAAATATATGTGTGTTGTTAAAGTGAGGCAGGCATTTGGAACGTGTTGTAACTAGTAGTAAGTATATTGAGGTTAGCATACAAAGTTGAAATTGTTGAAACATTGAAGTTTCATACAAAGATGAAAATTACTAAGCTTCCTGTCGTACAATTTCCCTTTTTTTTAATTACTGCTTTTTTACGTTTATCCAATGTTGTTTCCAGAAAGAAGATGTATTTAACTTCTCCGTTCGGCTGTGTATTTCCCCACCATTTATGTGTATGGTCTAATCTATCGTATATTACGGTTAACTCGATGTTTTGGGCATTGTTATAAAAAAAGAATTTATTCGAACTTAAGTTGTTCATTCCTTGTATTATATTTAAACCTTACGTTCATAAAATAGTTCTTATCTAAATCCTTCATGCATTGTTTGTTATTTCCGCAATTCGTCATAATGGTTTTGCAGGCTGCTGCAGCAAGACTGAAGTAGGTACCTTTAAAACTTTATGGTGATGGGGAAATTGTAATAATTCTTGGAAAACCCGCAGATTTAGGCAATTCCTGAGTTTCTCTCGTGCTCTAGGCGCGAGCGTTACGTCATTTATCTTCACCCATTGAAATTTTTGGGGTCACAGGCTGTGAAGTAACTTCGGATATTCTGCCCTTGGCGCGTCTTTGAATTTGGGTTTGGTTTTTGACCAAATACAACGCCTGTGTTTCGAGAGGCTTCGGCTGCCATGTATAAAGGCAAAGTATTGAATATCTAGCGTCGCAGAATCGATCGTGAATGACTAGTGTTTATCCGATATATTGTCGAAACGACCCTGCGCTTACGCCGCTGGGTGAGCATGTCTTCATCCCCAGTTTACTCGCCCCTGTTTACCTTTGATGAATTAATCGAAATATTGATCCGTACTCTCCAATGAGAAGTGCTTGATCAGCACGTGGATTTGTTTTCGTTCCTGCGTCTGTTGCTGCTGTCCTATTGTTGTCCATCATCTATTTCCCAATCTTTTATTTTTTATGGCAATGTCACGGAAAGCGAAAGCAAAATTAATTCCGTCCGCTGTTCCCGTGCTCGTTTCCACAGGATTTTGTTTGGTCGTGAGAGAAGAATCCGCGTCGGGCTGCTTCGTTATCTCTTTTAGACTGTTGGATAGAAATCTATCATTGCCTCTGCTCTGTTTGCACTGTTGGCTTTCCATAATTATGATGTTATTGAATATCTGTTAATTTAATAAACCTTGAGCCCCAGTGTAGCCGACGCACATTGTTCACTGAAGTGAGGAAACTGCGTCCTGCACAAATGCAGTGAAGTGGCACGCTGGTCGAGACATGCGACAGATTTTCAGGTCCCACCAGGTTGAATGCGATCATGCCAAATTAAATTTCCCTGCCTCCTATTATCTAGCCACTAGCAATAGCCAGGTAGCTGTTTAATCGTCGCCTCAGCGGTATCACCGAAGCCACCCGCACCGGTGGCGGTTGGATTTGATCACTGGCTTGGTATTCAAGTTCATGATAGATTATTTATTTCGTATTGAGAGCAGTCCGCTTCTTCTGGGGAAACAGGTCTGGAGGCGAGTGACCTACTTGCCGCACCTGTCGCCGGGATGGGTCTGGAGCACTGCTCTCTCACATTCTCATGTCATCAGGTGCCTCAAACAAAAGACACGCGTTCATCAAGTGTCAGCAGCCTGTTGATCGCCGTGTGAAAGCGGCGTCGAGTGTTACCGACTTCGGGTGTATTCGTCCCACCCTTCTCTGCCCCACCGGTTTCTCACGTTTCGGGGGTCACTGGTCCCGTGGTGGGGGAAGTGCGAGCCCGCGCCCCGGGCAGGTGTCCCGTGGTTCCGGTGCGGTGGCAGGAAGTGTGGCCTCTGGAGTCTCTTGGCGCTAATTCGGGGGCGGGTTAGTAGGGAGTGTCGGGTTTAGGAGTGTGTGACGGAACCCCTGCTCCTCACGCAAAGTATTGCGACGAAGCTGTGCGCCGCTCACTCTTAGCCCCATTATCATTTCGGTGCGCATCGTAGTTAGGGTGCATAACTATAATTATATTATATGAAATTAATTTAGGTTAAAATATTATACTATGGGAAGTGCCCTACGAATAGAAAAAAATGCACGCCGAGACGTCAGTTTTCATATTGTTCTTTTCAAATGGAATTCCCTGACTCGGCACCCTGGAACCAAATTTCATTTAGTGGAATAGATTATTAGTGATAGAGGTAATGTTTTACTCGTAAATAGCGCCAACTTTGTTTACCTAATTCGATTCCAATGATATTTTTACTGGGTGTGAAGAGAGGCATTTTAACGAAGATCTACAAAAGGGATACAATATTGGAATAGCGGATAGTTTTGCGTAGATTTTAGGCATGGAAATCCAAGGGCCTGTCGTTCGCTGGGTAGAATGAATACCTCTGAAGATGATGATATAAAACACTGCTCTACGATAGCGCGACTGTTCTGGTGTGGTGGAGCGCACTTGTCCAATCATGGTTGGTCACTGTCCGGTTGACTCACGCGTTCCGTCGTGGGAGCCTTGTGGCGGAGGAAATTCTCGAAGGTTGATTTCCATGGCCGGTTCTCCGCCGTAAATTCAGATTTTTAACAGCCGTTGAGTCCCTTTTTCTCCACTTTCTTATCTTTTTGTCATGCGAACAGAAGTCCACTGACTCACTTCCGCTGTGACCTGAAATTTTAGCTCGCGATTCGGTTCAGAGAGCCCGCGTGTTGGGAAGGTGGGAAATGCGAATGTATGTGCGTAAGAAGTATCATTGCCCCTTGAATTGCCTATAAGTATTTGCTTGGAAGATATTATGTCGCTTTTTCCGTTGATCTTTAAAAGAAAAATCCATATTATATATTAATATTCGGTTCAAATAGTACTTCACAAGATTTACCTGTAAGATTTTCTCATATACTTCTTCCCGTTGATTATAATATCCTAAGTGAATGTAAACAGTTTTATTAATTATTTTTGGTTTTGGTCAATTGATGCTCATTATTCCACTTCCGTTTCGCTATTTTTCATTATCATCATCAGGGTTTTTTAAATAATTACATCAGAACAAAAAAGGAGAACAGTAATATAATTTAAAATATGCATAAAACTACATACACAGTATACATTCATATCAAAACTCCAGGTAAAAAATAGTTATTGGCCATGGTCAAGAGAAAAAAGTTGATTAATTTTCAGGGTTCACTGGAAGTGTTGCTACAAATCTTTAAAATTTAACTGCATTACGTTAGGACTACCTTTCCTTTTCCCTGTGTTCATTTATGTGGATAAGATTAATTTGTTTCCTTATTTTTGTTAGTAAAAAGCCAGTAGCTCGTTTTTTTAGTATTCCAGACTATTGCAACTTCACGAAGAATTGAAGGTCACGTTAGTCGCATATTGGAAAGAGCCCTCGACCCATACCAACCTTCTCATTCTGCTTAAGGAATCGGCGAGATAAGTAATGATTCCAGTCATGTTTTTCTCATTCCGTGTGTTTTATTTTTCGTATCGTTGGCATTCGACGTCGGCCCTTGGGGATGGAGTCGTCCATCATGAGCGAGGCTTGGTGGATCGAGGTTTGAGTTCTCTTTTCCCCCTCTAGCAAGTCACGAGCGACTGTCACTTAATGAGTGATATGAGCTCATTCACTCAAGATGCTATAGCCACCCGTGTGCCGAAGTCACCTTCTTTGGACGATCTACAAACTGTCATTTTAATCGCAAAGGCTAGTGTCGTTGACGGGCAGTCTCTCTCTTGTGATGATGTCGTTTTTACTGAAGCTGGCGGAATTAGGACGGTCTTTGAAGTGTTCTCCTATTTTTAATCAAGTATTACAATGTAAATAGTGACGTTCATAGCAGGGCTCGAAAATAGTATGACAGATTATTCAGTTGATAATGAACTCGGTGCACTAATTTTTTATCACCCGTGTGGTTCATAAGCGCTCCAAGAAGAATGTTGGTAAGGCATTTAATGCCTTTTATCTGTAAACATCTAATAAGGAGAATATAAGTGATCACAATGCCTCTGAAGCTGTAGAGTTGAAAATGCATCCTATTATTCTTTTACGCCTTCTGGGCTGACTATGTAGTACTTTATCACTTTGATAAACTTTTTATGTGCACTCGTACTTTTCTACTTGAAATTAAATGAGCAATGATTACGTGACAAAAAATTCATTTTGAAAAAAAAAGTTTTATCTTCTACCCTCATTGCATCTCATCGCTTCTGGGGTCCTCCTGAGCAGGCACGGCTTCAGAGAAAATTAACCCGGGCGAGAGAGTACTCCGGCGCCCCTCCCCCACCGCTTATCAAACCTATTCACCGGTTAAACGTAATTTAAAAAATATTTTTTCACAATCACGGTGTCCCTTCCTTTACGGCGCCCCGGGGAGTCGCCTAGGCCTTAAGCCGGGCCTGCTCCTGAGGCATACGCGTCACACATTTCCCAATCTCTTCCGTCCTCCGTTTAAATACCCGAAATCTGCGTTGGCATGGGAAAGGTGTGACGAAGGTTTCACGGACGTGGTCAAGTTTATTTCATTCCATCTTGGTCTTTCGCCGGCCGGCCGCACCACGAATCGCATTCGCGCAAACGAGCATACTTAGTCGAGCACTCTTCGCGTCGCGGCATTAAAGGGCGAAAGTGCAAGCGGGGCACCTTCAAGTTCATTGACACTCTAACTCACGTACGTACAACGCGTGCGTAACAGTCGTGGAGGGGTTGGAGGAGGGGAGGTGTTGTCGCGTGTGTATCGCTGGGAATAGAGAAGGAGTGCATATTGTATAGGAAGGAGAAATGAGAGAGTTGCAGTGAGGTGTACGGACTGTAGTATGTCGGGGGAGGTGGTAGTGGGGGATTCGCTTAGGCGGCCAATCACCGCCGCGCGTGCCGCCTTGGGTCTCTCGTTTGCAGCTTTTCAATTTTTTGATCTCACACTCGCGTGCTCCGTGGAGGAAAATGCGCACTTGTTCGCCGGTCGCGCGCCTTCACGATCGGGAAACGTGACCGAATCGGGATGAGCTTAGGGGGAGAGCTGTGGCCGTGCGATGATGCAATGTGCATTGTTCGTACATACAAACATTCATGCATATATCAGAGTTTTGCTTCGCGAGCAGCCACGTTAGTGTGTGGCAGGGGGTGTGTGAGTCTATGCAATCTATTAGGGGTGTTAGAACAGAAAACAAGGTCCCATTCTCAAAGTTCTTCCACTATCCTCATCCTTTACACTTCTATTGGCCTGTTTTACATTCGTGGCCTAATGTCGACCTGAAAAATCGAAAGAAATGCGGATATCGACGACGAACGGAAGTCTACGGAGCCTTAGAGCATATATTAAAAATTAGACCTTTGGCATGAAGTGTATTAGGGCAATATTAGCTTTAAAGGGAGCTTCGAGATTGAACTCCTCATTTTTTGGCAGTCTGTAAGAGGTAAGGTTTAACCGCGTCGGCTTATTGTGTGTGTAATAATATGATATTGTTAACAACCCATTATTTCCACAGCTATCATCCATATTCACCTGATTACTTTTAATCGACAGATTGAAATATTTTTATGCTGTCCGTTAGTGCAGTTGATGTGATTATATTAACTTATTGCATGCAGATTAAAGTAAGTTATACGCGTACAGATGCATTTGAATGTGTTAATGCGGTTGAGTACCCCTTCCCTGCAGCCCGCCGTGTCCCCGTTTACTCCTTGTAAGCGCCTTAGCTCTTCTCATCTTGTCACTTCGTTGGTGATTTATGCACCATTTTTACGTGGACAATGGGGCGAAGGAAGAGGTCACCTCAGGTTTCAAGTGGCGCGTCTTATAGAGGTGTCCTATCTCAACGCGTTACCGCTGGGTGTCGGTGTTTCCAGTTCCTCCTTTGAACTCGAGCTTCGTGATTAACCTCACTGCATGCAATTACTCTCGGACAAGCATCTCCTCCTTCCTCTCGGCAATCATCATTCCCGGACATGTGTTCTCGTCTCAAGTCGCTGACGCATTTTTCTTTTGTTGTCATCCTTTGCCTTTCGTAGTGGTGTGTCTTTATGTCGTCTCGATAACAAAAATGTGACCTGTACAAAAACGGTAAAGTTGACCTATCGTCAAATGTGGCAGTATTTCGGAATAGAACCGTAGGAGGGTGCTTTCAGTTATATATATTGGGAATTGAGGTGACATCTTCAGACGACTGCTGTACTTAAAATTACTCATAGATCTAGATGCATGACGAGCGTTGTTGAACTGATTTTCAATGAGGAATTATTTTCAGTTTTGCACAGGTTTACGAATGTATTCCATTCCTATTATTCATTTCAGCATTGTCAATTTGTCGATATAGGTCGCTTGTCCGGCAACCAAAACTGGTCGAAAATAGTTCTTTAAGCAGTGGAAAATTCATCTTATTCATTGTGTTGATAGTTAACTCTTAGGAGTTTCTTACTTAGTGTGTTGTAGAGGCTGGATACCGTTACCTATTCTATAGATTTTGTTTGATTTGGATTATTTTCTTCAATTGATTTGTGTTGAAATTTTGAAGTTGCTGCGAAAGTAGGCTTGGCTTTGTCGGTCACAGAGTGGTCATTGGGAAGTTAGTCCCGCGCTCTACTGGCTGTGGGCCCTGCCAAGTGATGCTCCCTAGTGAACGCTGCGAAATGTGAAACTTTGGGTGGCATTAACTGGGCCGTAACTCACGCTTCCAAATGGCAGGGAATGGATTTTCAATCACGTTCAAAGTCGGCGCGCGACTCGCGTCGGTGCTTAATAGGTGTTGTGCATTCGGTTGCAGTGAGACCAAGTGAGAGTGAGATTTTTACGAATGCCTCTCGACTCGCCGCAGCGAGTATGCATATACCTACACCTCCGTGTTTCCCTGCAGTATTTACTCGAAGTCCTTTGGTCTCCCGAAAACAAAGCACGAGAGTCATTCATGACGTTCGCTTGGGGAGTTCTAACCTAGAGATAAATCCAGGATTTAAGAGAGTGCTCACCCCCCTCGTTACATCGTGGGTAATTTATCTCATTTTACGATGCTCGTTTCGAAATGCCATTCTTTCCCAACATCCCGCGTTTTCCAGCGCCATATAGAACGCGGGGAATGATAGGAGTTCGCAAAAGTCGTCGAGATTATTCTTTCGAATCTCCAAAATGAGTTATGTTCTCGATCTCCACACGGTAATGTAACAATGGAGTATCCAGTATAGTCCATCATTCGTCTTTTCCACTCCAAGATTGAGAATGCATGACTTTTTCCTGGCAATAGGTCTGGGTCAGGGTTTCGAGGGAACCGGCTGTTCCTAATTTTTATGCACGGGTAATTTCACGAATGATTTTTTCATTTTAAATTCCGAATATTCATGCATTTTCTGAGAGAATGAATTGTTTTAATTTCAGTGCCTTGAATTCCTCTGTGGTAATTATCTGTGGCGCCATGTGTACGAATTCAAGTATTTGTGGTATCGTGGCATGAGATAATTTAGTACCCTTAGAGTCACTCTGAAATTTATATACAAAGAAACTTCAGCTCATAGTTTGATGTTTTACTTAGCATCACAATATTGTTAAGTGTGTGACTTCGGTTTTGATAGTAAAAATATTTTTCTCTCAACACGTGAATTAATGGTGTGGATGAGGTTTTATTTTACTGGAGTGCTCAAGCGATGAATACTGTTTTGTGTATAAGACGAGACACATGAAGCAGTGGTTGACTTAATATTCGTGTTACCCAGCCAGTTCGATGAGTGCGCGTGACCAATTTTCCCCAGTACGGCGCGAGTAGTATCGTAAAGGGAAAGCAAACAGGCAAACGCGAACTTAAAATATGGAGCGTTTTGCAACCAAATTTCATCGCCCTGCTTGTCAGTGGAAGTTTCTTGTTCGGAAAAGGAAACTTGAGAATTTCCCAGACGGCATGCATTGGAGATGTAGCATTTTAAAGACGGTTCTGTTTAGTACGTTCAAATTAGCTTCCAAGACTTCGGCTTGTGCTATTCAAAGAATTCAACTTCCCGAATCGTCTGTGGAGTTATACTGTCTGCAGTCTGCATGTTTCCTGTTCGGATTCCAATGAGCTGTTTTTATGTATTTTTTTGCTTTTACTATCAAGTTATAATGTTTGGATCTCGTGGTAAAAAATTATGATTGGAATATTTTTACGTAGACTCTCATGAAGCGCTTATTTTTTACTTGATTCCTAAAAAAGTCAATATTTTATATAATTTGTGCGTGGTCTTGGATGTGACACTTAGTTTGCTTGTTAGTCTGCTCAATGAGGCAATTTTATTGCCCTCGAATTGCCCTCCAAAGGGAGTAGAGTCATATTTCCCCTTGGAAGTCGGTGTTGTTTGTGGTGACCTTTTGTTAGTTACTGATATTAATTCGGTTGTACCGTTATTTCATTCTCTGAATTTAAAAAAATCGCGGTGACTAAGCCTGACCTGCCCAGAGATGGAATTTCGTAAACCAAAGAAGGCTCTATTGTGTTATGGCCACTTGCGTCGCACGAGTATCTTAAATGCATCCTTATTTTCATGACCACCTCAAAACAGTGCCCTTGTTAGTAGCTTATCTGGAGTTTTCTTCTTCACGTCACCGACCCTTTCGTTGGGAAGAACATTTGGGCGGGCAATCGTAAATACATTGATGCCTAGCCATACTCTCTCGTCCAATGGTAGGAATCGTTCATGTGCCCTGGTGAGCAACGTTGAGGGTGAGGTGTTCAAGTTACCCGATCATTTGATAGCTTCGATTGTAGAATCCCATGTTTTGCGATTGAGATTCAACGCTTATTATTGCATGAATTATTGCGATGCAGTCCAGTATGATCCTCAGGTTCACAACTTCGAAATTTGTTGTATCTCTAGATGAGTTTTTATCGGATTTTCAATTAATTTTGAAAGTAGAAAATATATTATGTGATTCCAACTCAGTGCAGTAACCGTGTCGATAACTACGGTTTGTACTTTCCCATTATCTGTAAACGTTGGGTAGGGTTGGATGGGTTTTATATACTGAAAACACTAACATTAGGGCAAAATACTTCCATAATATCTTTAGCAATAACAACTTGACATTATTGTTCAATCCGTTTTATCTTATCTTATAAGGATTATCGACGCTCTCCTTATTGCTATCGTGTCGCTCGATACGTGTACATAGTATCGTGCCGCGCAGGCTTCTCTCAATCGCTTCCCGTCCTCGTCTTTCAATCGGCGCACGTTGGCCAATTTCTCGCCGGCTCGGTTATGTACTCGATCGCTAAGACCTGCGGAGAATGGCATTCGCTCAAACACGCGACCCGGTTCCGAAATAAGCCTACTCTGTGGCGAAATGCGAGCCGCGCTGTGACTCACAAGACGACGGCCCTCCCTCCACTTGCTGCTCGACCAACTCCTCTCTACAGGTCAGCCTCCTCCCTGCCTCAGTACGCACTCGGTCAGCTTCTCACTCCGAGCTCTTTCGAAAGGGGTCGGGCCGAGCTCGAACCCGGTCCGGTCGCGTGGACGGCCGGCCCGAACTGACCCGTCCCAAGTTGTGCTCAAGTCTGCGGTCGTCCACCGTGCGGTTTGAGAAGTCGGGTAGGCAGCGGTGGGAGATCGGGGGAATGCGGTCCCGCCCGGTCGCCTCTCAAGAGAGCCATGGAAATTAAAGCAAAATGAGTGCTGTGCGAACGGAAGAATCTGGGTTCCCCTCGTGTGTGTTGTGGTCGGGGGTCATGCGAGGTTGGGCCGGGGCCTGTGCTCGAGTATTCATTTTGCGCCCTCTTGTTCTTTTTTTCTGTGGCTTTCCTGTCGATTCTCAAAGTATTCCCAAGACAAAGCGAAACGTGAGACCTAAAAATTTTCTTTGTTCTCAATCTTCAATTTTCAAAGCCAGCATACAGGAACTTTCGGTTGATGAGAGAAGTAAGGCTAACTTACGAAAGAAAACCATCGCCCAAACAATATCCCAACTTTGTCTAGGAAAATATTTTCGCAGGATAACTGCTGCAGATAGGGTGTTTTTGATAAAGCTCATGTCTACTAGCTGACAACCTGATGGACTTAACAAAGCCTGAATACGTAGTTGATATCACATAATGGCTTCACCGTTGTCGTAATGCATACCCCGAGCTTCGGCCGTTTCGCCCTTACTGTCAGCCACTTGGAGGTAGGGGCCACAGCAATGGGACTTATTGGTTCACCCATCTGAATTCGAGTCCATCGACCTAGGTGACTGAGGACAAACCGGTGTTTCCATCGTGAAAGGCATCATATATCGGATTAAGTTAGCGGGAAGTTACGTTCCTCGGGCTGGTAAGTTCTCGCAAGATTGGACGCCGGTCGGTGAAGACGGATCCAATAGGAAATGACTCCCTTTGGCTAGTCTGTCGCTTAATATTCTTTCTCTCTCTCCCTCCCTCCTTCCCCTCACCCCACCTTTCTCCCTTCTTTCCTTCCCTTCCTTCCTCCACCTCATTTCTCCTTTCACTCTTGCATTTCTCCTACTCACTCCCCTCCCATTTCCCGGCTTCCTCTCTGGCCTCCGCCGCCGCTATACCTTCGCGTGGTGAGGAGGCCCCCTTCGTGGCCGCCTCGCGAAAAAGCATGTTCACCAAGGTCAGCAACGGTGTGGGATGGGGGAAGGGTAAGAGGAGGGGGGGCTTTTCCTGCTCCTGCGCCAAGGGGGAAAGGGGTGGCCTGGCTGGTGTATCCGTGTGATGCCTCACTCCACTACCCCCCTTTCTCTCTCTCTCCCATCCCTCCTTCCCGCAGTGCGGGGAGAGATATAGAAAGAGAGTTCTAGCTTTTTGTTCCGTGTCGATGTCGTTTCTGGGTGGAGAGTTGAGCGATTAGCGGGGAGGGAGGGTGGATGAGGGTGCCGCTGGACCTCTTTGAGGGGTGGTCGTTGTGCCGCGGTTGAGGGAGTGGTAGTTCGTACTGCAAGTATGTGTAGTATGTTCTCTTCTTGGAGATGCAAGCGATTGCATCGTGGATGGTCGATTCTGTGTGCTTTTAAGATGGTATCTGGTCGAAATATTTTTTTTATTATTTTTAACTAGTTTTAAATTGCCAAAGTTGCAAAATTTTGCTATCAATAGTAATTGACATCTGTCACTTTCACGAAGATGTGCTTGAAATCATAGATATCTATGTAATGGTTGCTATTTTGATGCTGTGGAGTACCTGATAAATTTTGGTTAGCGGAGCAGTCTGCACATCAGCTCGGAAATCCGAAGGTCCTTTGCTCAAATCCCGTTCGGGGTTCACCTTTCCTATGACAGCTGCTATTTTTCAAATATATATTTCCGCTGTAAAATTTTTCGAATTGGCTACTGATTGTGATAACGATTTTATTTACGTTATCATCATCGTATAATTTTGATCAGATCACAATCTGTATTTCTTGATCTGTCCAGGTATCATTGTCAATTAGGTAACCGATCAAAGTTAACTCAGTTCAACTTCTGGCTTAATATTTATTTTACCTTTTAGTGGGATGTATTACTCGGCATATCTGATATATGTGGATTGGAGTTTACCTCTTACATCACTCCTTAATCTAGCGTTTTCCGCAGTTAATGGCAAAACCGCAGTTTAACCAGTTTGATGATTATTTCCACGTGTTAATTAGTCAGGAGATCCAGCTGGTCGTGGCTGTAGGCGATTGCTCTTGTTAAAAGGCAATCCTGTATAAATCCTGTGCTTGGAAATGCCTCACTCACGAGGAGATTCCTCGTACTTCGAGGGAATTAATTTCCCAGTTTCAGTAAGAGAGAGTGAGTTTGTGTGCCTTGGGACGGAGGAAGCAAGGAGGAGTTTTGGGAACAGGAGGCTCCCTTAAATCACGTAATCCCAGAATTGAGCACCCCACACACGAACCCGCGGCGGGCAATTCTCGCTTCGAATGGAGGACGCTGATTAATCAATAGATTGCCTCAACAAGTTTACAAAAAAAACGAATTTTGTCTAGCACGTGCTCTTGGTTGAATAGTGGACAATCGGTGATTTTCACCACGTTGATTCTCACAAATAACCAGTTTCATGCAGAGCTAATGATAATTTATTCCCAGTATCCCAGCTAACTCTTTTCAAGTTTTTTCTTTGCATATTTAGAATAGCACAATTATATTTTCAGTAAATTTTCATGTCTGCTGTATGTATCAATCATTTGCAACAGAAACATTCACTGGGATAAATGTGTCCCATAGTATGAAAACGGTCCAAGTCTGTTCTAATCATTCCTATCCCGTGCAACTGAGAATGGCGATTTTTTGTTAGTTTTCGTGACTTGCTGAACAAATAATTTTATTTTAGTTCTCTTCTATATAACATTGAAATTTCAGTGTGAATGAATGGCAATAAATATAAAAATTCACAACCACAGGTGTAGCAATTTACAAACACGAAACACACACACACTCTCTCGAATGAATTTCGAATTTTCGGTGGGTCTTCTCAAGGAAAAGGAGAAGAGGAGTTAGGGAAGAGGGAGAGAGAGAATTGGAAGTATCATCACGTGCTGTGATACTCCATTGTGGGTAATAACAAATACAAATACGTAGCGGAGGACGAAGCCCTTGTATAGGTTATTGTGTCTCTTTAAGTGTCGATCGCAATAGGTTTTCACGTGTTTTAGCGTGTTTCATGATTTATCCTAGTCAGTACGGGACGAATACCATCTTTCTCCGTGCGGTTTCTCCTGAGCTTTCCTCAAGGTTCAATGCGTGCGCGTCTCTTTTGTATGTTTGCGTTCTTGCCCCCTGCCGTCCGCTGGCGGCGAGATAGCCGTCGGTGGTGGTGGTGCGCACGCATCTGGGCGTGCATCGCGTGATGCTCAAGGCGGCGCCGATTGCCGTGCGTGATTGCGAACCCGAAGACCGCCCCCTCCCCCTCCTCTTCGCCCCTCCCACCAACCCTCTGTCCCTCTCTCCCTCCTCTCACCCCCTCCCTCGTCCCCACATCCTCCTCCTCCCTCCCACACTTCCCCCCTCACTCTTCCTCTTTTCCCTCATTTTCCACTCAAGGGTTGGCTAATTCTTACCAGGTTTTTCTTTACCAACGGTCTTTTGGTGGATTTCTGTTTTTTCCTCCCTCATCTTCCTCGAATCCACTTGTTATTTATATTTTTTTTATTGAAACATCCCTCTCTTCATGGTAGTTGTTCTTTTTAGTTCCAAAACCGTCTCCGAAACCCTGGGGAATTCTTTTACGATGACCACAGTTCGTTGTTTTTTCATGTTCCTTTGGTTCCTCCTCTCACATTTATTAGTTTCCCTTATAGTCTTCTTAGAGCCTTTGGAGGCAACGTATTCGTTTATTTGCATCAATACCACTACCTTTGTTCCCGATGCATGCCCATGTGGCAATTAAATTAATACGCTTGTCTTAAATTTCTGCCAAGATGATGATTTTCTTGTTAAACCCACAAGAATTGGGCATTTTAATGAGTCTCTCCGAGGTAAATGTGATTTGGTCGAAGTACTAATAATTGAATGAATGATAGGCATCTGTCGGTCTAGGGATCAATTTCTTTCAATTATATGAGTGCAATTGTGGGAGTAAATGCGAATTTTGTGGCCTTTTTTACGACACCCTGAAACGTTTTGTACCTTGTATAAGTAGATTCATTATGGAGTTCATTTACGTGGGTAGCTTGAGGTTAATCCCCGCTTCGTGTTAACTGCATTTTATTTCTTTCAAAATGTTTGAAATTTTGTGCTCGACTCCGTTCGCTGGAATGATTGTTTCCTTCGGAGATGGTTTGATGACGCCGAAGAATGGAAGTCTTTAAGATGAATCGAACAGCGGAGTTACTTGTATCCCATTCTTGGCCATAGTTTGTTTATTGGAGGTGGTTATTTTTTCTGCCTTGGAATGGGAAAATTTCTTTCGGTCAATATTTACTTCATTGTGACAGGTGACTTTATCTCTAAGTTCTTCCTTGAGATCAACAAAATTTATTACTAATCCATTACATAGATACGTAAAACGGTTGTTGGAGGAGGGTTCGGGGCTATATGTACTTGATTTTTTAACGTGGAGTTAACTTTTGGGTGGGGTCAATTGTGTCAGCAAAAGCTTCACGTAGGTTATGGGTGACCTCTGAGGTTAGGTAAAAAAATTATCATAAAGCAATCACCGAGCGCCTCCCAATGTACCCAATTTATTCTTCACTTATTTTGGTGGGGCCTAGTTTGGTCGTCTGTTACCAGCAGGAAATCGTTGGGGGTCTTACGTCCACATAACATCATCCACACTCCTAATGGCTATTCGTCATAGGGAAACTTCAAACACCTTTCTCTTATTATCTTATCCGGGTTACTTATTTTTATCTCATTACCTTTCTCCTGGCGGACTTCCGTTTGCTCCTTTTCTTTAAACCTCCGACAATAAAGAAACTCCACCGCGATAAGTGAAATTTGTACATTCTGGAGAGTGGAGATGGATGTGGAATTTAACCCTCTTTTTCTTTTCACATTACGCTTCAAACATGTCAATGTGTGTGGAATGATCTTTCTTCAGGTCGGGTGCCTCGAACTCGTTCTTCGGATTGTGGAGATAGACGAGGGCCCTCATGTACTTATTTTAACCTTCGAGCCCTGTTGTTGATGTGAGTGCACCGCGTTGTCACGGTTTAGCGATCGCTGTTTCCTTTCGAAAATAGGTGGTGCGAAGGCAGATTCGGCTCACGAATCCGATCTCTCGATGCCCACATCTCTCGTTCGGTGAGTAATGGTTGGGCGTCTGCGCGAGTGACCGATTCATGATCGCGGTTCGTTCTTCAAACGAAACCCGCGAATCACTTCGGGTGGCCTTGCTGTCCTCGCCGCTATTGTTTTCGGGGAATGGATGTCTGTTGTCATATGAGTCAAATTTAAGAGAGGACCCAATTTTCGTAATTTCGTTCGTAATGAAATCGCATGATCAACTGAAAAAAAATATCATTCAGTGGGTATAAATCGATGGCTAAATTTATTTTCCATGGACTAAATAAATAACACTTAATCAAAAAATCGCCATAGAATAAGCTACTTGAATAGCTGATGGAGAATGGTGATCGGCCTCCCACCGCTGGGGTGCAACATTAATTATTTTATCTTTTGTTGAAGTTGATGGTGGTGAACGTATGAAATTTTCCTCCGCTTTGTGCTTTAGTCTCTCGACGCTCCTTAGTCGATGGGGGGAGACGGTGCACTCGGAGGCATGCACCAGCCCCTCCAAACTCTGTTTCACCTCCACGCCTCACACTCTCATCCCGCCCCCCCTCCCGTTTTCCCCTTCCCCCTTCCCTCCCCCCCCCCCCCCCCCGACCAACACCATCACCTCCTCCTCCTCTTCTTCCCTCCCAACTCCTCCCCTTTTCTCCTTCAGTAAGCACCATTCCCTCGGTGGCGGCGTAAAAGCAGGTCACACGTGTGTCCGGGCCTATAAGGGGGGAGGGAGGGAGTGTTTTGAAGGCGGGGGGGGGGGGGGGGGGAGGAAGGGACGGAAGAGGGAGGAAATGGGGGAGGGTGGTGTGCGCTTTGGTGCATCGCGTCGTTCGACGGTTTGGGCTCTTTATGATATGTATTCAGTTCTTAACATTGATCCTCGATCACGAAAAATTATCGTGTGCGGTACAAGACGCTTTTTTCGATACTAACGGGTTTCTCGAGCAGTTATTACACGAGTCAATTATATTTTTCGAATGTATTCTAGTGGTCGATAATATTTATCAACATTCCGAGCGTCATACCAGCAATATCTTTCATGTTGTGTAATAAACAATAATTAAAGTCCACGCACTCGCATCGACTTGGTCGCCCACCTCATCTTATTTTGTTATGCGACAAAAATTGTTCAATAGAGAAATACGAAGATCTTCATTATGTAGTCACTAGGACAATATCATCGTCCTCGTCTCATCGACACTAGTTCTCGGCAGTGTCATTCATATCGAAATGATGACCCTCGGTGAATGGGTTCCTTCTAATCATTGCGAAGCGTTCGATGTGAATTCCAAGTATCGATTTGACGTCGATAACAGGTCGTATCGCACGGCCCCAATTGTAACCCCCGCGTCGGGTGTCGGATGGCAGTCGGACGTTTCCATGTAAGATGTACCTCCCCCTCTACCCCACGGCCCTCCTCAATCTCTCCCCCCTTCCCTCAGCCTTCCCACGCCTCCTTCCCCTCCTTTCCCTTTCCTCCTACCCCTCCTCCTCCCCCCCATTATGCACGCTCTGCGCCCTCCCATCCACTGCCTCCCCAACCTCGTTTCCCTCCGCTTCGCTCAGTCTCCTCTCCTCTTCCTTCGCTCACACACTTCATTCCTCTTCTTCTTTAAACCTCCCTCCCCCTCCTCTCCATTTCTCCCTCCCATCCTCCTTGTCCGCTCCGCAGGCCACGCAATCTCGTCATCAAAGTATTGCCCTCATCTCTTTCTCTATTTCTATCTGTGTCCTGTTCTCTCTCTCTTTTTCTCTTTCTCACTCGATGGCCTCATCAGTGGCCGTTCTTTTTTTCCTTCTGTCCTCTCTGTACGTGTTTTTGCCGGTCTCGGAAAGGTCTTCTCGCGAGGAGGAAATAGTCGGCTCCTTGGAAAAATGTTCGTAAAGGGACTCCGGGTGTTCCCGAATTTTAGCTTCCATTGCTCTAGGGTTTCCCAAATCGGTTTTTTCATTCCAGAGGTCTGCGTATGTTCAGAGGGAATTTTCCTGGCTAATTGTTGTTTTTAAAGCTAGTAATGTCGATGTGCTTGAGCTTCGATTCCTTGACTTTTTCACTTGCTCAAAGTTAAGGTGCAAGCATTGTTACCACATTTTCCACTACAACGCCGGATGCAATGGTACACTCTCTCTGAGTACCGCATGAATAAGGCAACAATGGACTGAATTCCATTCGATATGTTCCAGCGGTAATTTAAGTCCCTGGAAGGAGTCGTCTCCCTGGTTTCATGGCTGCCACGAGCGTTCATTGGATGATTATACTACTATTTTAATGATCAGGATTTTAAAATTCTGTACAAATGACGTAAATGCCACGATCTAGAAATCTTGGACATGTGTATTGTGGTGATGGGTGACTCCCAAAATGCATAATTATATTTTGAAATGTGAAGGGATTTCCGGTATTTATTTAGCTTGATTAGATTTTAACGCTCACATCAATTTATTATGTGCAGATATACTTGTAGAATACTGTCAAAAAAATTTATCTGCGTAATTTCAAAGTTCATTCGTGAATATAAAAGGATTCCAGTTGCACCCGGTGGATTTGAGTTCCCGTGAGAACAGTTCCCCATGATAAATCTCCACAATACTCAAGTCAGAGACGGCGCTGTGCTTCCGTGCTTTCTTGGAATGTTTGGTCTTACAGTGTTTTACTTTGGTCTGTTAGTGTCCCACATCCGTGCTGAAGCGGCAGTTATCAAGTTCTCATTTCAAATAGTAAGCGTCGCCATAGGGCATAAATGTTTGTACTTTTCTCTCACGGTGAATTGAAAGTTTTTTTTGTTGATTAGAAGTGACAGAAAGGAAAAGAAGTAGCTCCCGAAATTTTAGCATATAAAATATCCTCCTTGATTGACCGTTGAGTTGTGGGATCCTAGCTATTGATGGTACACCGAGGAAACTGTCTTAGTTTTAATTATTTGTTGGACGCTACCCTATACCTGTGACGTTAATAAGGTCATTCAACACATTTACGTGTTCCTAAGTCTTTTCTAATTTCTTTGATTGAGAATCCCTTCCATTATTATCAATTCCTGAAGTGATTCCTTAATTTTTGTGTCACACCATCCATTCTGATAATTATTATTGACATCTTACTCAATAGACATTTTCCACACCTGCCTTTCTTTCTCATGTGTATCTACATCATCTACGTTCACCCTTTTTTCGGGGGACTAGTGTGAGAATCGTAATGATAATCCTTCAATTTTATATTTACCCGCTGGATATTCATGAAAGCGATTTCGGGGTGCATAACCAAGCAAGGCAAAGCGCAAATAGTTTAGAGCAAAAAAAGTCAAAAGCGACTGTTTGTGGATAATTCGAAAAACATTCCATTGCCGTATTAAGGGGCTTGTTGAAATATTACTATCGTTTCGATTGGTTTCGATTCTCTAGGGTTGCATTTTGTATGTATCGTGTTTGCGAGACCGCGGGGGTGCGTGAAAATGTTTTGCGGTGCACGGTGCAAATGACCGATGCATGCTAAGCTACTTGTTGAATGAAATGTCGTGTCGGGAATGGCACGAAATAGCCTATAAATTTCTCCCAAAACAGTTAATTTTAGCGTTTCCCGCGATGCTGTTCCCGTTGCTTTGGTTTTTTCGACCGCGTGGGCGCACCGCTCGAAACCATTGGGTCGTACGCAACGGGCACCATTACAGCACCTCATTGCTCGTCGCCACTCCCAACCCGAATGCTTCACACTTTGGCTGAATTGCACTTGGGAAAACCGTTCGTCGATTATCTCCGGTGATGTATGCCCGCTCGTCGGCGCAGGGATTCCGCGGTGCACTTGGAGCCATAGTTACTAAAGTGCATTCGAGGATTGCGCGACAACAGCAATTTGTGATCGGCTCGCTGATGCATATCCAGCTTTGTCTGCTGACACCATTGGTCTCGCTGTCCAGATTAGAAGCATATAGCTGATTAGCTGCTGGTCATACTCTCAACGGCCCTATTTTGGTGGACTTCGTATAGATTCATCTCCTGTTCGCTCACTGCGTGAAGTCAACAGAAGCGCCTAACTATGCATAAAATGTGGAAATTGATGCTTATCAGTTGGCTGGAATGTTGAAAAATTGACGCTTGGATTACCTGTTAGGCAGGGTAATGGATTTTTTTGCCTCGGGTAACTCAGGTTTACCAGTGTCAACGTATAAAGGAAACATTAGGGACAATTATTGTCACCTGATGAGAGACCATGGTCGTGTTTCAGTGAATACACTTCTGAAATTTCTCTGTTCTTTACCTGGTACCGTGTTTTTCAGCGTTCATTTGCTTCTGGAATTCCCTTCACCCCGGTAAGAGTCCCACGCCCCAACTTCAGAGCGGTGCCCCTTTCGAAGTGACTCGGTAATGGTTACAAACGTCCCCTAATTTCTCCTCGAAAGCCAGCGGGTTTCACCTCACTGCTATCTCCCCAAGAAGGGCACTGGGAAGATGGGGTATATTATAAGAGGGACTGCCCCCCACCAAATACACTACCACCCTCTCTACCTTTCTCTTGAGCTCTCAAAAAAATACCGAGCCGACCGGGCCGATCCCCGCTTTCGAGTGCATCGGAGATGGATGAGAGGGGGGAGAGGAGTCGGTCGGAGGGCTGTCTCTCTCATACGGATGCATTCTTCGTCTTCCTCCTCTAAACCCGCCCATCCCGAACGCACCGCACAGCGAGAAACTACTCCCCCAACCCGCTGTCTCTAGCCTAGCCCCCCCCCCCTCCGAAAACTCCTCATAGACCCACCCTCCCGCTCTCCACGGAGTTCTGTGACCTTATTCGGTGCTCCGGGAGACACGTGTGGGAAATCCTTCTCCTCCTGCTCCTCTTCTGCTCCTCCCCCCTCTCCTTCATCAGTCCATCCACCTATTCCATCATCAGCAGCCTAGACTCACTTTCTTTCTTCCCGTTGCACATCCACGCACCCCCCCCCCCCCCACTCCCTACACCTTGTCCCTCCTCCCATAGCTCCGTCCTCTTCCACACTCCCACGCCTCCATCGTTTCGGAAACCTTTCTTTTTTTAAGAGATCCATCCGTCGTCTAAGATGGCTCCTGATGTGCACTTGAACTGATTTTATTCCGTTGTTTACCTGTCGAGCAAACTGTTTTAGTTTTATAATTTTATTATGTTAATTTATTTACTAGAAATTGTGAACACTGATTGACTCAATATCGCTGTAAAATTGGGGGAGAGGAGGGAGAAAAATAGGCATCGATGAACTGAAAAGATCGGTCGTGTGAGGAAGAAGTGCAGCCCTAGCTATGGAAATAGGAGAGATTAGTAATGTTCCGGTGAGCACTTACCCAGCGGCTAGATAACTATTTAATAATAAGTGATAGGAAAACCTAATTCAAAAAGGTTACAGCAGCATAAGTATATAAAACCCTAAGACACAGATCATACCTTTATATGTTAGTAAATTGTGAGCAATGGGATTTTCCGTCCATGTTGTATTTTTATAGAGTATAATTTCAGCGATGAAGTCATTGAAGGGTGAGGTACATCTATCAGGATGATAAACTTTGATGCCTTTGCGTTTTGTTTTCGGTGGGATGAAGTCTTTACGATGGAGATATCCAATCTTCTCATCGAAAAAGTTAACAGTATAAAAAAATAATAAAACTCTAATACCCTCATTACAATTAAATAAGTTGTCAGTATTATTTTTAATGAAGTTGCTTTTTTCTATAGGAAGACATTTCCCCGTAAGCCTGAAAGCGTCTCACCACTCCTCCTGATTATTTGAATTCCTATTCCTGTTGTTATCTAGGAAGAAGAAGGATCTACTCAAGAAGTTCCTAGCTTTAATTATGCTTTCTTCAAGAATGTCACCCTTTTGGGATCGATTCCGTTTCTTTCGTCTCAATATACCAACGATGCGTCATCACCGCGTTATCTTCCTTGCTCTGCCCGACTTGCAGCTCGTAAGACATCCTTCGAGGTATTCCCACCTCCAAACTCTTTCCGTCGTTCGTTGCCATGTTGTAACATTTGTTTAAAATTTCCTAATCCTTTACCCCCCCTGAATATCTATATGCTGTCTCGGCCTCTTCAACGAATTTATGTTAATTAAGTGATACCCTGCCTCGCTTGGAATTGAAAATGTCCACGTTCCCAATTGTATTTTTGCCCCGGTTTATGCAGCTATGTGTTCGCCCGATATGCGTTAGAGAAGTTTATTGCCTCAAGCTTTCACTTTTCTCCCCCCACCTCCCCTCTTCCCCACCAATTCTAATTCTACCGAGTGCTGGAATTGGGCGCGATGATCTCACATATTTCCTCACTCGGCACTGTAGACAGGTTTTTTAATGCATTATGTGCCCCTGTTAAGATTAAGATACGTGGAGGCATCGAAAACGAAGTTTTTTTGCTTGTTACTTTTCAAATGCAGGGAAAGGAGTTGGTTTTTGTTCGTCCGATTTTCAAAGAGCTATTAATCTAATGTACCAACAAAAACCATCTGGTGACAAGATGTCATCCACCTCAATTGAGCCTCCAGAAAAGGTCGCAGTACTTATCGTAGTCAAGGGTGACATGACGATTAAGGTTTGGGGATGATATCCTATAAAAGCTTGACAATTAAAATTATATGTATGCGAGTATTTATGACATGTCATATTTTTACGAAGTACTTGATTGACTCCGGTGTTAATCTTGCTTCATCCATTGTTGGATATGAAAGATGTCAGCATGAACTCCAAATCTTATTTGCGAACATTCGGCCTCAAAGACTTCACCAGGTACGTGGTCTTCAAGGGAAGAAACTGTCATATACTCGCTAATTTATGTCCGAAAATTATTTATTTTCACGTTCGAAAGGACGCATAGAAAACATTTTTTAGCATAAAAAACTGTGTGAACTGTAGAAAATATAAAATCAACTATGGGCCTTATCCTTTTTTTAATATTATCAACCATGGGCACGCACTGGTGTGAATTTTAGCTGGCATCAGTTCGTACCGGGGAGCGCTTGTGTTACCGCGGTCGACATAAGAACGTTTCCGAGGTTCTGTGGGGTCACAGTGTATCGCGTTGGATTCCGTGCACTCATCTGTTCTAGAGCCTTCATCATTGCCTACGCCACAAAAGCATGTAATATAATGTTTCGAAGGCAGTTTTCTCTCTCTCTCTCTTTTTCTCCCTCCGTTTCTCCTTCACACATCCGATCATCAACATGAACTTGAGGAGGATGAGGATGCTATCGCTTTTCCCTTTGAATTTTTTCTTCAACTCCGCCCTCGTTTCTAAATCTGGAATGGAAGGATCGGAAATGGATCGCATTAAATGAAGGATATGGAGGTTGGGGAATGAGGGGAGGATATGGGGAGAGATATAATGACAGAAAAATGAGTGTTTTTAATGCTCGTGCTGCACATGTCTTCGGTGGCTCCGACAAAGATGCGGCTTCCAAGCCATTCATTCGCCGTCGCGTTATCTCACTCACTCTCGCGCTCTCTCTCTCCTCTCTTTTTAAGTGCCCTGAAAGATCTTGCCTTGTTATTTTTTAATGGCATAGTGGTTCATTCCTCTGTTTGGTGTTCCTTTTGTGCTCCACGCCGCGACCCCCTTGGGTTCCCAACGCGGATTTTCATGTTTCTAACGGCGTTTGTAAAACACGAGTTTAGAATGCGTATTGAATAAAATACTTAAATCGCCTGCGATGAGAATGCTTTGTATTTTTGTTTGACTTTTTGTCAATTATTTTCCGTTATTCCTCATTGTTAATTGGTATAATGGAATGCTTCTCCTGAACGAGGTTGCACCAAGTGTGGTTCTTGCTTATATAATCAGTGTTAATTCTCTGATTAATATAGATGCATTCATAAGCAAAACATGGATGAAGAGTAATACGTACGTAACCTGATATCCAGTAGAACGCATCGTCGGTGCTGACGTATTCCCTCAAGCAAAGTTCTCTCCCTGTAGTTGGTCATCGATCGACCGGAATATCGGTTCTTCCGAAACTCTCTATGGGCTAGAGGACCACTCATTACTTCAAAGCCATTTAATCAAGCAATTATTTCGCGCTTATTTATTAAATAATGTTTCAATGTTTTTTTCCTTTAAAAACCACCAAATATCCTAACACTAGAATTATACATTGTGTAGATTCAATTGTGCCAATAGATCACGCCTCTTTGTTTAAGTCACTTTCGATTACTTTTTCGTTAAAAAAACAACGTTATTCCCAACCTAATCTTCCTCCCTTCCCTCCCCAGGACTAGTGTCTTGACTGTGAAAAATCTCCACTAACTTTTCATATTCCTCGTTCCCTGCCTCCCGCTTGCTTCCCTTCCCATTCTCCCTCCTTCCTAAGACGGATCTGACGAAATGGATGCTTTCGCTCTTCGCCCCCCACCCACCCCTTTCCACCCCTACTTCCCCTCCCACTTCCTCTAGACAGACCTCCTCCCTCTACCCACCCCCTTTCGTCAACCGTCCCTTCGCTTTTCCCGGTGCACACGAGAGTCGTGAAATAGCCGGTTCAATGTTGTTTTTTATTCTTTTTACGTCCACTTACTTCTCTCCCTTTCTGTCACAAAAATATCCCTCTCGCCTGTATCGAAATCGGCTGGGCTTTTTAAATAGTAAGTGTGTGAGATCGTAAATAAATGTTTTTTTCGTGTGCTATATTGAAAAGTTTAAAAAAAGTGAAATCAAATATTTCTTCTGATTTAAGTTCTGAATTGTCATTGCCGTACCATTTAAAATGCATAAGTTCGTCGTGTTTACTGCTTGAGAACAAATGCAATCGATATATTTATCATCTGTAGTATATAATGTTTATGAATGTCGTTCAAAACTTAATATATATCGAGCTACATTGTTTGATTTTCATTCTGGGATTAATTAGGGATGAGAATCCATGATTATTGCACATTATAATATTTTATATTAATTTGTGAATTAATATGTGTGAATTGATATTATGTACTTTTAAGATTTGCAGAATGGTCCGGCTCTTTTAAAGTATCTCAATAAAATTCAAGCGTTTTTGCTTGAGAAGACTGGTATTTTTCTTAGATAAATGCTTCTTTTTCTTAGTTTTCTCGGTGACTAAACATATTCCGCTGTAATTTAAATATTTGCGTATTATACTATTGGCGATAACATTTCCTCAAAGGGATCTATGGGAACGCATTTGCTTTGCTTCGTCGTTTTTATCTGCCTCGGACCCAGCACCTATGCCTTGGGCATTTCTTATGGACGTGTCCGTCATGGAAGTTTCCGAGAAGCTGTCATCCCTACCGCGTATCCACGAGCTTTCCCACCTTGACCTGCGGAATAGCGATTTCAAGTTGCATCGGAAGTCATGACGCCCAGCGCCTCAGGCTCCGAATCTCGTTCCGTCACTTGGGAATCTCTTCCTTTCCTCTTCGGGGAAAGAAGTCTCATCGGTGCATCGCATCATTCGTGGTGAAGGGACGCTCCGGAAGCTTCCCTAACTCTTTTTATTTTTTTTCAGTCTTTCGCTGGAGTTCCGGGAACCGCTCGCCCTCCTCTTTATTTTCCCTAATCGAGGTCGCGTCACGCGCGCCGATATTTCCTTGTTCTCCACATCAAGTTTTTCGAATCCGCGATGTTATTCGCATCGTGGATGATCTACCAAGTCACCTTGAAAATCACTCCCTTTTTCGTTATCCAGGCAATTCGATTCCAGGAGATTGAACTTCACCGAAACGAGTCGATTTCTTCGCCTTGTCCATTACGTCACATCCCCGAGTCGTTGTCAGTACGAGAACAATAACCTTCCCCATATTCCTAGTAAATTTTCCTAGTAAATAAAGTTAAAATAACATATATTAAATAACTTTTGTCTCAGATTGGGAGTAACATGCTTCTTCGTGAGCGTAAAGGGTACTGGTTTGAATTCAAATCCAGGATGGGTCATATTGAACCTATGTGTTTCGGTCGGGTAGCTTCGTTTGAGCTGTCAGGAATATTTCGGTACCAGGAAAAACTGACGTGCATTTCGGCAAGCTGTTCGAGGAATTTTATTCTGCTGTTAATGGTTCGAGACGAATTATTGGGAGTTTCATGTGATGCCAGGAAGTATGTTTCATTATATTGAAGATTCCTCAGAAATATTTCCTCGAGTGCGGGGCTTTCCTGTAACAATCTCCACGGTGCTAGATTTGAAGTTAGATTCCAACGATTGTTGACCATTTGGGCTGATGAAGAGCAGCCCATGGGAGGAAGATGAACCCATACAGATTTTAATGTTTTTTTATCCATGATGTTACAAAGTAGTTTTATGGTCTAGCCATACTCATCGGATCACACGAACATTGAGTTTCATATTGCGAACGAGGAGTGTTGTTTTATTCGCAGATGATCCTGATCAGCAGTAATTATTAAAACGGTATGAAAATGAAACATGAAGTTGGTAGTGCCATTGTCCACTGTATGGGTGCCAAGTCCAATAATCTTTTCTGATAAATTTGAAGCATTCCACCTAGTTAAGCCTGAAACCCTTGCTTGCATTTCTATTTAGCTCTCTCTGTGCCTTGAATGTTTTCATTCCAGTCAATTTATCAGTTGATAATTCCTCCGTAACCTTCCACGGGTAATCTTTGAGCCGCCCACCGCTGACCGCTCTCGCTTCAGTTCCCATGCCCCGCGCTTTTCCGGCCTCGTGCATCCTCTGAATCCCTCCGCCTCCCGCGGTGCACCCGCCGCCACGCCGGGGGAAAGAACAATGCACCGCCGCGCTTATTAATCACCACCCATCGACCGACCCGAGGGGGCCGCTCGTGAACTCCTTGCATATACACCCATTCCATCTCTTAACCCTCGCCTCACCCCACGGAGACGCGCGGTGCACGTGCCTGGCAGTTGCCCAAAAAAAGGTCTCTTCTGTTCTTGCCCCCCCTCCGCACTTCCGATACTTTCTCTCTTCCCCCGTTCTTTCGACTCAACTGGCCCCGTAATCCCGAATTCCGATAATCGCTTTCTTTGCGAGTGCACCGGGCCGTGTGGTGTGACAGTGTGTTAGCTGCCCCGCACCTCACGCTCGGCTCCTCTCTCCTAATCATCTCACCCTGCTGTGCCCACCTGCCCCTTTGATTCAGCTCTCGCTCGTCGGCCACCGAGTAACGCACGAAGCATCACGGCCGGGCGGGAGGAATTGGTCCGTCAGAAAGCTGAGGCGCCGGCTACCTCGCATTTCTCCGTTCACTGATTTCATACTACCTCTTCTCTCTATCTCTCTCCTATACATTTTGCTCACAATAGTCTTTTCCCTTCGAATCGGGTCGTTATCTTCTGTCCAGGATGCTTTTTTTAGACTGAGTGACTTCGTTTTTTTCAAAGTCACGTTGTTATTTTGTTTATTTCAGAAGCTTTGGGGGAAGAAAAATTCTATAATTTCGATTCCGGCCCGCTAGGAATACTTATGCATTTGGTGACCTGTGGGGCTTCGTCATTTACAATTGCGCTGGCGAATTTTCTGCCCGGCGAAGTGGAAGGGAAAACATTGAAATCGAACGGGATGTGGAAGGAGGATAGAGAAGGGAGATTTATGGGTAAGCGCGGAAAAGGATGAAGGGTTATCGAATTTTTTTTACTACGATGGTAGGCAGAAGGTATCAAGAGCTTCATAGCGGTCCTGTAGATAATTGTGTGTTAGAAAAATTTGAAAGGGACTTTGAAATGGATGAGTCATGGAAACGATTGTCCAAAAACATACCAACCAATTGATATAATACCAAATATTACGTCATCCTTACGTTTACAAAGTATTGAAATTGTTCTACCTCAGAATTTGTAATAAACCTAAGGAAGAACCACAAACCAATTTATACAACATAAGATCTACAAAAATTATAATTTGCCCAAGCCAAATTTGGCCCTGTTCAAACGCTCATTTATCTATGTAGGGCCAAAATTATTTCCTAGATTGTCAGATAATATAAGAGGATCAAATAGTATAACATCTTTTTTGAAAAGAGTAAAAAAATGGTTACTTAATGTAGAAAATCGCCGGCCTCGGTGGCGGCGGGGTAAAGTCCTCGCCTGCCAAACCGAAGGTCGCGGGTTCAAATCCCTCCTGGGTAGGAAATTTACACCTCCCAGGACTTAGTAGGCTTTGGCTGTTAAGTATGTAGAAAAAATATTATTTTTATTTATTATAGTTGTAACACCTTTCTCCGAGTCCCCGGCAAGCATCAGGTTTCATTGCCGTCATAATGGCCGGAGACTCGAGAGGGAGAGGCAGTAATCGTTGCCACGTACGACGCCCATCGGATGAGTGGCTACGCTGCTATTGGGTCATGCGTGCGCTGTAGATGGAGTGACCCCAGGATGACGGCCTTTTGCCTGCGTGCAACTAGTGATTCAACCTGTGCCACGCAGGACTGAATGCACTTGATGTTATTAAGCAGCGAGCCCTTGACTCCACCGAGCACACCTACGATGAGGACCACTAGTTTTCAGTGTGTCCGGGGTACATCTGTCGAAGTTCGAAAAGCAGGTCTTGATATTTCGTCTGTTTTTCCACCTCCTTTGCATCCATGTTAGTTTCAGCCGGAGCCGAAAACTCGATCACGAACATGGAGCGTGTGATGTGGTCGAGGAGAACGATATCAGGCTTGGTCGCCTCCAACTGCCTGGTGGTGGAGGAGTAATTCCACCAGATGGTGCATTATCGTTATCCACGACGGACTCAATATCTCCAGAGGCATAGGGCAGCACAGGTGTTTCGCCGATGCCATAATGGGGTCGAAGGTGATAGTATATCACCCGCAGGGCAGCATTGTGCCGAGCTAGATACGCTGACCTGGCGTAATAACTACATCCGGAGAGAAGGTGATCCAAAGTCTACGGCTGGGCTCGGCACGCCCTGCATCTCGTGTCTATGACCTCCGCCTTGAATATAATGCGGCGGTACACGAGTGTGTTTATGACACCATCCTGGCCCGCGAGTACAAAACCTCGGTCTCTGACTTCAGACCGGCGGAGCGTAGGAAGGCAAGCGTCAGCTCCTACGATAACCCATGCTTTTCGATGTTTCAATAGAAACATCCATGCATGGGCTTATCGGTATGCGCCTTGAACAAGGCCTTCTGCTCGGCTTTTTTTATTTCGAGCTTGAGGACGTCTGCCTTCAATAACGAGATGGTCGTGTCATCGTCGCTTCCGTCGGATGACGGGTCGAAGTCGAGACCGGTTTCGTCCGATGCCCTCTTTGCCGCCTGGAAGAGAAACGCCCCTGCTCCCGCACTCTTGTGCTCTCTCACGTGATTGAGCAGGGGGTCCCTGCCTTTCAACACTTGGCATGCTGTACCCAGAACAACTCTGTTGTGGAGACACTTCAGACTCAATAGTCCTCTACCACCTACATTGCGAGGGAGATACAATCTGGCGACGGAAGATTTCGGATGAAGACTTCTATAGATGGTCATCATCTTCCTCGTTCCCCTATCAAGGTTCTGCAACTCGTTGACGTTCCACTTCATATATCCGAAGGTATACAGCAGTGTAGGAACCGCGAACATGTTCGTGGCAAGAACTTTGTTCTTGCCAGACAGCTCAGAACTCCAGATGTTCCTGAGAGTCTGCCTGTATGTTGCGTTGAGCCTTTCCGTCACTGTTGCAACCTCCTGCATTCGGCGCTGGGGGACGCCGAGACTTTCATAGCTATGATCGTCCTCGAGGTGACGAATGACGCTCCCGTCAACAAGTTGCTTATTGCAACAAGTTATTATTATTATCAAAATTATTATCATAAAATCTAGACGTATTTTTTTGTTGTAAATAATACGGTTAATACTCTATATACTGTATTCACGACAGGTTGAGATTATACAACAAATTGTTATATTTTCATGCATTTTTTTATGTTTCGTATCTGGTCTCAGTTTACTTATTTTTTTTCAATTATTCGTATTGTAAATTATCTTGAGGTATCCCAATACTGGCAATGCCTAAAAGGGATTCCTATTTTATCCTTATTTATTTGAAATGCAAAATGTGTTTGCAATGTTGATTCCATGGATAAATACATATTATTATTTTTATATATATCAGGGACTATATATCTAATATAATACCAGGGGACTGTCTTCTCTCCATCCACTTGAAAGTTCATTGTGATGCCTCTTTTCGTATAAGTTTGCATCCCTTGTTGAAATACCGCAAGTACCCTCGTGTGGAGGGATTCAATTCGATGTTCTTTGGAGAACGGCTTGACCGTGGCTACATAATTTGTTTCTGAACGTTCAGTTTTTTTGTTATGCGTATTTCGCAAATCTCGGATATTTCCTCGCCTAATTCTCCTGCATTAACCTATGTCATTGTGCCGCCCATAGAGCTCCTAGATCGATTACGAAGAATTCAATTAATTTTTTCCCTCATCTACCCTCTGTTTGGATAATTTACGATGAGATTTCATTCTGAACTTTATGATTTGGGGGCACTCCCATATTAGCTTCTTTCCATCCGAGTACTTGCGCGTCTATGGTAGTTAAATGGCACGGCGTATTACTTGTTTAGCTAGTTCTGTAGGTCCAGATCCATGTCAGTGTCGTCTTGCGCTGAGAGGTTTCTTGCAAATTCATGCGCGCTCGTTTTCTATTTATCCGCGACCTTCCATAAAAAAACTTCGCTTTGCGCGTTGAAGTATTGGCGTGGGTGCGCCACAACCGTAAGGTGGGACCTCTGGATAAATGTGGGATTCCACGCTTGATTTGAAGTCACGCCCCCTCGAAGTCGGGATCACGCTTTGCCTCCGAGTCAGCCGGATATTTTCGTCCCTCGTCCTTGTATCGGGAAGAGTCCCACGGTTCGGGATTTTCAGCGTCTCCTCCATTCCGAAGGGTTTCAAAAAGCAGCCGCGTCCAATCTTCATTCTTCGCAGACTTGTTGGGTGTCCCGCCTTCCGTTCAAGCATTTTGCTTCCACACACCCTTCATTTCCACCCGATTCGTTTTGCATCCTTCTCAATGCTTTCTTTCCTCCAACAGGCATCCATCGCTCCCCGCCATGTTCGTTGCTAGGACGTGGTGGAGCAGGAAACACGCTCTTAGAATTTGACGCAGTAGCTTCGTCTAACTTGTGACTTGGTGGTCGTGCGTTGCACAGCGTAAGTGATAAGGAGAGCCATTGCGAAGAGACCAGTCAATACTGCTCTGATGCTGTTATTCAAAAGAATTTGGTTTCCAGGCAAAGTGAAGTCGATTACAATGCAATCGTATTATGCGCTGTAGTCTTTCCTGTGGATCTAGTCACCCATTAGAATGTCATTCTTTTGCTCTGAAGCGGATCCAATACAAATATAGAGCCAATTTGACGTGGCAGTTATGATCCAGAAATTAACAGTTCTGACAGAGGCGTGGTTAATTGGGTACATGATTCGATTGTCTGACGCATATTATGAATTTGAAGATGCGGAAGAAGTTTCCTGGCGGAAACGGAGGATCAGACTCTGGCGCGTTAAACAGAATTTTTCCTAGTTGATGTCGTTGGGGGAATGTTTTGCAAATGAATTGGCGGGAACGTTTTTGGGAATTTGTTTCCTAATTTACCCTGCGTGGTTGAGCGGTAAGATTTGCTCTACGAGAAAATTTTTTTATCACGGAAACTACGTTTAAATCAAAATTTCCTTGTATCTGGAAGTGACGCTGGCTCATTAAGGGCAGTTGTCTCGCCCTGACGATCACCTGAAGCTAGTTTTCATTGCAAAAATCTATTTATTAGCATCTTCCTTTAAAGTAAAATAGCGCTATCTTTAAATTAAACCTATCCTCTGTATATTTATCAGTATCAAGTAATTTTGTGCGCCCATCTACGAAATTCACAATCGTCAGGTATTCGTAGCTTAAAAAAAATAATTTATGGGTCCATGCGAAAAGCAGGGATGTATTGAAGGCTGTCGATTATAATTTTTTTGGGTTTCTAGAACTCGGAAGCCATTAATCTGACCGGCTGTAAGTTTTATATGTAGTGTTTTCATTAAAAAATATGGTTCCTCTTTCCTGAAAATAGAATCAATCAGAATTATTTTCGAAGTCACGAGTCTACAAACGAGCGAACCTTGGACTTAGGCAGTGACTGTGTGAGTGAGCGACTTTAGAAAAATAAGCTATCATTCTTTCTTCATCAGTCTTTCCTCATTACTATTGGAACTGTAAGCATCGGATATTTCGTAGAGGTAATTAGAGGAGGTGACCAACAAATGAGTACGTTAGTACCATTAAGGATGAGTGAATGGATAGGTTGGCATTGATTAGGTAATTTGGGGAATGGTGGAAGGGGGAATCGGCAATAGACAACTCCAAACCAAAGACTCCGGTGGGCCCACAAGTTTAACGTCCCATCCGACGGCGAGAACCGAGACGTTTCATCGCACAAAACACTAAGTAGGGTATGGGAATCCGGAGGTAAATTCTGGATCTTGCTGCTCCCATCTGGGGTTCCGTATTTGGCCTTCTGAGAGATCCTCGTGGCGTTTCCCTGCGACGCCTTCTGCCGACGCCACTTGTCCCCTTCCCCTCTCCGCGGAATTACTATTTAGTAAGCAAGTAGTAGCGATTCCACTCCCAAGGCGACGCGGCTATCTCGCACAACCACACACAAACTCCTCCGCATCGGTCTCCTAGGCAACGGTGCTCATCCCGCCGCGCCGACAAGAAGAGAGTTACTCTCTCGGCTCGTCGCTTGTAAACACGGCAATTATTACGCAAGCATTTCAAGGACGAGGGAAAGTATTAAGGGAGAGAGGGGGAGGAGGGGGAGGATTTTCACTCGGCCGGCGACGGAGACTGATCTCCCCCCGAGCGTGAAAAAAGGAAGGGGATGGGGAGGGCAGGGATGAGGGGTGGGTGGGATGAGGCGGAGAGGGAGACGGTACCCCCTTCTACGCCGCCGTACCCCTCGGAGTCTGGGCTAGCGGAGGGCGGGTTGAAAAAAAACGAATGTCATTTTTTATTCAGTTAAATATCATCAAAAGTTTTCATGAAAAAATTGGTAAATCAAGCTCTTCGTGAAAAATATTTTGAATGAAAAACCGTTTCTCGCTAGAAAACATTTTTTGCGGAAAATGATATTCAAGAAAACCACATAGGCAAGCTTGAAAACGTTTGGCATGGATCAAATAGCAAATCGTAGGATTCCGCATCTTGAATTACGAAAACAAAGGAGCAGCAAAATCAAAGGAAACGCGCTTTCATATCCCGCTTGCGGTCTATGGCTTAAGTTTTCGGACGAGGTATTTCGGAGGAGAAACTGCGTTTATCTGCACGTGGCGAGCCCTTTGGTTAATTCTAATTGAAAGAACAGCAGAAAAATTGTTTCAGCAAAACGTTTTTTAAGAAATACAAAATATAAAGGGGAAAAATTAATAGTTTGGCCATCACTGGCGCTTCCCATGGTCCCCAACACGATGTTACAAATTTTGAGAATCTTCGTTTGTTGTTTTTTCCTTCGTATTATTCCGCGCCGCTGTCTCTTTCCTCCCTCCACTCCGAATCGTGATTGACGTTGGCCCTGGATGTATACTCCTCCTCCTCCTCTGCACTCCGCTCCCGGGGCTCCTCAGAAAGTCTGCCTGCCAAATGGTTCGTTCCGACGGGTAGGCAAATTACCTCCCTCTTCCATCCGAAGGCCACGTCCGCACGCTCCCTTGCTCTCCCCCACTACCGCTCCCGCAGATCCTGACGGAGCCGACGACTGACGCGATCGACGGTGGTCACATTTTATTTTTCTTTAATTCTGATTTCGTTCGTTATTTTGAGAATGTCTGCGGAGTCGTCTCCGGAGTGCCAATTTGGTGCGGGCGTCTCGGCGTGCCTGCCCTGGGGCCGTCGTCAAATTTTTGGCTAGCCGTGGCAACGTAAGCGAAAATGAGTGGGTTGGATTTTATAAATCGCAATACCTCCACGCGGATAATGACTATGTTATAGCTTTCATTATGCGTTGGTATCGTGTTGTTGCGGTGGCTACAGTGCTAGCTTTCCCATCCTCATGTCCAGAGTTCGAGTTCCGGTCGTGAATAATGTTTTTTTAGTGGAGTACTGATCGTGTGTTATGTGGGAAGCACTTAAAGATCTCCGTCCTTCGGATTGGAACGACGTAGTAAAAGGTAGGAAGGTATAGATGTGGACCCCTTGGCACCATTCGTGAAGAGTATGCCAATGCCGACTCCTGGTTTTTCTCCACCCATCACCCACGTACCAGATAATTCTTCCCTTGTCATCCTACCCATTCACCCTTAGCGGCTCGTATTACTTCACTTTTCTACCTTTCCCCGTAAGAACTACATGCTACAACAATATCTTGAGCATCTCGGTTAATGTATGTACGTAGTTGAGGGTCGGATAGTGATGGATGGCGTGCGCTCGTTTGCTTGTCCCGAGTGTCCTCCATTGTGAAATTTCAAAATCGCTTCCGAGTCGTTTCCGCGTGCCCGAGATGACTGCAACGGTTTGCTCTGGGCCCCACGGGTCAAGTGCTTTGAGATTCATTACTTGCTAAGCGCATTCATACACCGGAACGGCAGCATCATACGCAGTGAATCACATTGATCAGCGTCGCTACACGGCCGCGCAATTTTCCTCCACTCCTTCGGAATTTAATGAATATTTAATCAGACGGCATTGAGAGTACCCCTCTTCCTTAGATATTTAAGCTGTTTTCCTCGAGGGCACTGGGTGAATTGAATTTGCGAAATGCATGGTTCGCTAATCTCAGAAATAATTCTTTGGATTTTGTTTGTTTGAGCGTGTTCTTTCAATTTCTCCACATATTTGCTACTAGGGTCTATATTTACATAATATTCTCTCTTACGCATTGCTACCGCGAGCTTAAACCATATGCCAAATCTCTGCCTAAGAATTTTTGTCGTATGTAATTTTCGGATTGTATTAGTTCATTACTTAATGTTTCACTATTACGCGATTTTAAATCAATGTAAGTGAATTTCATATTATTTGGTTTTATCTTTTGGCTTGCGCAACACTTGCTTACTTAGCTTTGTATGGTCTTCCCAACCCAATTCTCTATTTTTTTGTGAAACTTAATGAATACCAAAATTATGGAACTTCTCTTGAAGTACTCGGGATAACCAAAGGTAATTAATTGTTTCTTATTGTGATCGAAGTGCCTGCCAATAGGACGTATAGTTTCGCATATCTTTTCGTTGATTGCATCAGCCGAGCGCAGTGTAGTATTTGTTGTTTCCCGCAGCGTGTTCGTTGTTTTGCCGTGTTGATGTATTTGTCGCTTTCTTCCTTGTTCTATAAGAAGTTCACGCGATGTAGCATGTTGATGATTTTTTTCCGTACCTAAACCGTCGAGGAAATATCAAGCACATCAGTTTTTTGTAGTATTCCAGTGTTAAATGCTGCCCACTAAAATATATTCTCCCGTCGCCTGAGTTCAACGTTCTCGGCGGAAAAGGGGAAAAAATCGCCTCATCTCGTTTGTTCCTCTCGGTTGTTGTGGCCTTGGTTCGATCCGAGTGGCAACAAAATTGTATGCCGCGCCTCTTCCAATTTTTCCTCGTTCCCTCTCCATCTATCCTCACTTCGACTACCAGGATCTATTTTTATTCCTCCTTCCACCTCTTTCCCCCACACTCCGCATCACACTCGATTATCTTTCCCACTCCGCGATCTCCCAAGGACGCGTCCTCGTGCCGAATTCCGACTTTTTAGAGCTTTTCCGGTCACGTGACCGGCGTGTATGCGTGCATGTGTGAGAGTCGGTGTGCGTATTTGTGATTGGTCGGAGCAGGGACGGCTACCGGTCTACCCACACAATCCCTGCCGTTTCCTCTTCTTACATGATGTTTCCATCCCAGTGGAGTTCGTTTTGTTCTTTTTGTCTCTTCCCTGATAGTTTTCCAACACGTTCCGCGATTGACTGCTGGTCTCTAAAGCGACGTTTCGGAAAGTCTTCCTTGATGAAGATACCTTATGCTCCTTTGAATGCTAATGCATTCAAAGTTTTTGTGGGATGACGAGGGAGTTGAGTTTTTTTTTGTGATTTTTTCCAACTGGGGATTTTATCCTCGACTTGTGTTATATTAAATATTAATTAAAGCCATATGTATGGATAACAGCTTTGCCTTTCATCTTTATGCATATTCTTGTTTGAAAATAAGTGTAAATGTACGGTTGTAATTTTTGGCTCATTACTCGTTTCAAGTTGTTAATTGAAAGCTCATCCCGATTCTATCCAATGTGAGGTGCTATTTTCGCAGCCTCTTTAACCTTTTGCGTGCCTTGGTGTACCGTAGATCTAAGGTAAAGACCGCGTTTCGCTGACTTTTGCCTACGGGGGCCATTAGTCATCGGCATGCTCTCGCGCATGGCGTATATCAGAGTTTAATTGGACAATAATGGGTTTCCGAACGTAGTAATTAACTTCTCGAAGGATTGAATACTCGCAGGGTCAAGTATCGCAAATAACACAGCCCGCTGTCATTAGCCATTCATATAAATATCGTCTCTTCTTTCTCGGAAAGTCTCTCGCGATCTTCCGGTCTTGCTCTCAACACTGCGTCTTGTTATTCCCAGGATTGAAGTACGTTCGTGAGGGAATAAGTGCGGGGTTAAAGTACAGAGTTTGGAAAACCTAGTTTATCAGAATTTTGGTGAATCTATGCACTTATTTGCATTTTCATATTAATAATATTGGGCATTACATGCATGAATTTCAAGTAACTGCTGCATAAATATTTCTGTATTTCTCCTTTTAAGTGTTAAAATCGGTTTGCTCTCATACCGATGTTATTAAATTTGTGATGATATGTCTTCAAGCTTATTTCTTTTATATGTATCTGATTTTTAATATGAGAGAAAACCGGCATTTTCAATGTTCTCTATCATCCTGAGACTTAGCCTAACCGCCGCACATTGCGTTGAAAAAAAAGCGCCACTGGTCATCATAAAATTGACAACTTATTGTGCTCGATGCATTCCTAACATGCATTGAATTTTCGGTTTTGATGGAGTTCTTGAAATGAATATCACGTTGTTAAATCTTGACATTTACTAATTTGATATCCCACCATAGGATAAGCATCCTTAATGGTGATTAAGTTTGTGCATTTAGTCATTGTCCAATTATATTTATGTTAATATATTCTTCTTTCTATAAGTGTATCATAGTCGATTTACTTGGGGTTGATCTCTTATCATTGGTGATAATCGTGCATTGGAATTCAGCTGGTCAATAATAGATCAAACTTGGGACTCTTCGACGGAGCCGTGCGTGACGATATCGAAAAAGGAGGTGTAAGGAGTCACCAGCTGATTCAACCCGTCTAGTTTTCCCCGTAGTGCGCGTGATAAATGGAGTGGGGGAGGCAGAGGGGACGGTATCTATCTCTGTCTCCATTTTCTCTTTGAAGAAGTCGCTTGTACACCATGTGTGCGTGCTGTTTGAGTTGGCGATCTCCTTTTTATCCAACGTCCAAGTGGGTCAGGGTCTCCTTATCGCGTCTTCCCTAGCCCCCACCCCTTCCCCATTCTCTTGTCCGCGGAGAATACCTACTCTTCTTGTGTCCCATCCGTGGCTTTATTCTCTGTATGCCCTCCTCCGAGTCGCCGAATGGCCAGATCGGGGGGGGGCAGTAAAATTGCGCCCACGATGCGGGATGATGGGGATGGTGTGTGTGATTGCGACCATTCGCCTCGACATGGCCTGGGCTCTCTCTCCGTCTTCTCTTTCTGGTTTTTATTTTCCCTTTCCGGGAGTGTGTGTGTGGGGAGGGGGGGGGGGGTTGCGCAAAGTCGTAGGTGGAAAAGCGCGCCACCGTTTTTTAATGCACGTGAAACGGAAAGCGTTGCAGATGACGCGAGCTGAAATTAATAAAATTTACCCATGATTCACGGTTTAGAAAGTTTTCCAAGTCTGGCTCTTGGGACGTCATTGTCATCCCGATGCACTCGTTTCGAAGAGCGGTGCCGCCGGTATATCTCTGTCCGATAATTGCATTGTCGTGCGACCTTCGTTGTGACAGGTCTTGTCTAAATCTAGGATATCCGGGCGTTGTGTGGAAATTTCACACCTGCATCCGATGCCTGGGTATGGTTGGGCGTTGATGGCCCAGTATTTTTTTTCTCGATTCATCGCCTTTACCAGCGAACCAACCAAAGTCATATGTTATCCTCTTCCACTTTCTTCATAGCACGGGGAAGAGCGTTACTCAATTTTGATATTTCCATTTAATGTTATCATCGGAAATTAAGAACTGAACCAGAAAAGTTGATTGTTGCGATTCATTCATCCAACGGTCATAAAAGAGGACCATTACAATTCCTCTATTATTCTCCCTCGATTGTTCAATTAAATTCATCAGACGGAAATTGTAGGACTTCATTATTTGATTTTCACTGTTAATTAATCCTCGGGAAGCAATCACTGAACAAGCAAGTTTGTCTGTTAGGTGCAATTATTTGTGTGTGAATTCTGGGGAATTTGGTCTTGTTTGTCATTCGAAGATGTGATTTGATCCTGCGATTTTGACTTGTTGTAAGAAAATTCTAATGGTCTTTCTCTTTTTATTCACAGCGGTGAGAGCCGACAGAATGCGCGGCGGAAGGAACAAATTCGGCCCCATGTACAAGAGAGACCGCGCCAGGAAGCTCCAGATGCTCAGACAAAGGCAGCTGGCCATACAAATCGTCAACAGGTCGCACCCGATGGGCTCTGGGGGCGTTTCCGGCGCCTCCGGGGCGTCGGGAGCCTCCGGGGTTGTGGGGAGCGAAGCACTCAACCTCGGCTACAGCCCCCAGGGCTTCGTCAGCTCGGGCGGCGGCTCCAGCCTCCACATCAAGCAGGAGATCCAGATCCCGCAAGTTTCGTCGCTAACCTCGTCGCCGGACTCCTCGCCCTCGCCCATGGGTGGGGCGACGCAGAGCGGTGCCGGGTCGGCCGGCGGCGGCAACGGCGGCGGTCAGGGAGGTCAGGGCGTCCAGGGTTCCACGGCTTCGGCGGCGGCCTCCGCGGCGGCAGCGGCGGCGGCTGCTGCGGCCGCGGCGGCGGCCCAGATGGGCGGTGGTGGCGGCGGCGGGAATGCGGGTCCCATGGTCCTCGCGTCCGGAGCAGAGCACAAGCTCTGGTCCAGCCCCAACTCGACGACGCCGTCCCCGCACTCGTTGTCCCCCAAAGCGTTCCACTACGAGGGCGTGTTGTCCAACGGTGGGGAGGGTGGCGGTGGTGCGCCGGGCTCGGCGGCGGGCGCGTCGAACTCAGGTGCGCCGGGCACCCCGTCCTCGAGTGTGGTGAAGGTGTCGCCGCTCATCCGAGACTTTGTGGCGGGTGTGGACGACAGGGAGTGGCAGAACTCTCTATTCAGTCTGCTTCAGAATCAGACGTACAACCAGTGCGAAGTGGACCTCTTCGAACTTATGTGCAAAGTGCTTGACCAGAACCTTTTCTCCCAAGTGGACTGGGCCAGAAACTCCGTCTTTTTCAAGGACCTAAAGGTAAATATTTGCTCCGTGTTGCTTCTTTATTTCGCCCTATTGAGTCAAGTGGGGCATCTTGCTTCTATACTGTCATTATTTGTTGTACAATCGTCTCATTTGGAGCGTGTGATCGTTTGAGATTGTTATAATAATAGTAATAAAAGGTCTTAATTGGGCGAGATTGAGACAAAACTGTCCCTTCTGTCATCTAACCCCTCGTCAATATGCCCTGTCTCGTCGCAAAATCTTCTCTGCCTTAGACAGTTGGGTTTCGTTGCATCATCTCGATCACGCCCGCATGTGTTGTGGATGTAAGATTCCATTGAACAAATCTTCCTTCTCCATATTTCCTCTGGCTCCCTCTCCTGCATCTTAACTTACTTTCCCCCTCCCCTCCTTCGCCCTCTCCTCGGAAGCTGTAGGCGCTCTCATGATGTAGGGTTTGTTGAGTGATTCGCCCAAAGGGGTTATAAGGGGATAGAACGAGTGGGTTTCATGATGTGGGCATGACGTGATCCCAAATTACGACAGAGCCCGTACTTCGTGTTTGGGCAGGAGCTTTGATATACCGTAACCGTTTTGAGGGCCCTCTCCACTCAGAAGTCCAAGAAAGAACTTACTAACTTTCAGTATACCTTGCTACATGCCTCTTGGGTTTTAAATTTTTTTTGTTATGTTCATTTAAGCATTCCCTACGATTTTAGTGTCCTTACTTTTTATCACTGTGTGATTCAGCTGAGTTGTTCGCATGATAATTGTATAGTGGAGTTAATTTTAACATAAAAGAAATATCATGTTGACATGTTCCGGAATAAACTATTAACCGCTATGAAATCAATCATTAATAAGTGAACGAACACGTTTGTTCCTTCCACTGCATTACACTTTACCTGAAGGTGACTAGCTAGTAACTTGTGATGTACCACGTATCACATAATCTCACGTGACCCCCCCAAGGGAGTATTGTCTTCATACGCTGGGGAGTCGGCGAGGCCGTCATTTAAATGTCGATGACCTAATTGTTTTAAAATCTATTGTTCGGAAATTCGGGGCTATTGATAATGTTTTAAGAGCCTTGACGGAAGAGCGAATAATGAGAGAGCCGACTGCCTACTTCGTGGGGCCGACCTTCCGCGATCGTTCGCTGTAATTACAATTCTTTCCGGGAGGTGATTACTTTTATGTATGCATTTTTTCCTCGTCCTTCGATTATCGTTCGCCGGGAGTTTCCGCTGCCCTTTTGTGTTCGGCTATGAATCGGAAATAGGTGTCAGCTCTAGGAGTTATGGGGGAGGAGGGGAAGCTAGGGGATTGAGGATCTACGGCCTTAGGAAGAACGCAATATTTTATATCAACAACATAGGTTTTGTTTGTGACGTCGCTTCCTCAATAAATCCCGATTTATTTCTTTGCAAAAATTGGAAAGTATTTGCATGTGGCGCCAACTTTTCATCCCTTTCTAGGTGCTAAAATGGCACGCAATTCACTACGTGTAACTCTTAGTCACAAAGGCGAATATTTCTTCATTGTACGAGTAGATGCACTATTACTGTTCGAGAGTCAATTGACGGGATGACGGACATAGAGCTATATAATCAAACCACAATACCTGTGTGATTTTTTGTAATTTTTCTCGTAATGTTGAGTCATTAGCATAGTTTCAAACGATTATGTGCATATTGAGTTACCGGTAAGGTCGCATTTCAGCACATAACGACTTCCGGCAGTCCCACTGACAATGAGATCCCATGAGAACATCGCTGGGCATCACCGCTGTCAAATCAAATGAGCGTCATGTTGAGCTCTTCCCCAATTAAACTTCTCCGGGGAGCGAAATTGATCATCGGAAATCGACCAGTAGTCTTTCGATTCCTTTGAAGTGGTTGAATTCCGTCATGTACCTGCTGTTGATTGTTGTGACGACGACGCGTAATGCAAGCCTAACGAGCTGCGTGGGACGATTTCTTGCCGCCGCGGCCGGTGCGTTCACCCTTCTTCCTTCCCCACCATCCTCAACCCAGTTGTTAGCAGTCCCTATTGCATTTTATTGTAGATTTCGGTGTTCGGAGCTCCAGTATCCGAAGTAATATGGTGACAGCTGTGGGAACATCAGGACGCGAGCTGGAATTCGAACTGCTACCCTCTGCCGTATTCACTTATGGCAGCTTGTAATGCATAAAGAAGCCGTCTACGGCCTCTATGCAGTAGTAGCTGGGGAGGCCGCCGACATTTTACTCTGTTAGGACAGGATTTATGGTTATAGTAGGATTGGAGATAGGAAGGAGGGAAACCCGGCAGAGTCATAGGGAAAGGCTAAAAAAAGACAGTTTTACGTCTCATTCTTCGGGCGGATTGCTGCAGTTCAAGTGCTCTCGTCAAGGAACCCAAGAACGAATCGGGATCCTACAAATAAATTCCCGTTCGTGCAGGGGTTCAAGCTCTAGCCCCTGTTTGAAAAGCCAGTCGCTACTCTTGCTGTCACTTCAGCTCGATTGGCCTTTCCGTCGCCAAAACGGAGCATGATCAATCCGGCAACCACGAGAGCCCCTTCTGCATTTCCGTCATACTCAAAAGAGTGCGTGCGGAAGGAAACCACTTCGTCCTTCCCCAACACTTCCCCCGCCACGACGAGGATTCTCCGTGGAGACGCGCGCACGTCCCGTCGTCCCCGATTGGAATCTCCTATTGGTGACGCGGGGGTGGTCTATGGAAACATCTCCCTCGTGCGGGATTTATTTTTTTTCAATACTTAATTTTTGAATTCACCGTGAGTGGAGCGCTGGTTCAAGTGTCGGCTGGATCGTCGCGAGCCGGAAGTGACGTTTATGGCTTCCGGTTTGACACGGCGGGTGCATGTTGTGTCTATGCTTGCTTGTCTCTCTCACTAAACCACACGCATGCACACGTGCATTCCCCCGTCGTGAACTCGTCCCAGTGGCGGCCTCGATTGGCTGCCTCCCAACTAAGGATGTGAGTGCGACAGGGAACGATGCTGGGTCCACTTTCGCTGCTTCAACTATTCCTCTTCTCACAATCAGTTGTGGTATTCTCCATCGTCAGTTAATGCGGTATGGACAGGATTTACCAGCTCCCATCTTATGTTCCGAATGCGAGTCCGCAGAGCTTCTACGTTTATTTTGAGCTGATATTTCTCCGCGTACGTTTAGCCGTATTATACATTCCTGACGCAGGGGCTTTCTTTTCCGAAATCGTCACGATCGCCAACTATTAAAGTTAATTTGAAATTACCAGTCATAATTTTAATTCAATTTACTTGGGAATAACGTGAGACCGATAGTATTTTATTTTAAGATTTTATTAATTGCTTATTTTAGGACAATTGGTAAGAAGATACATCCGACGCAATTTCTAAACGAATCCGACGCAGAAAAAATTAGTTTGATTATACGTAGAAATAGAGATTAAATGAGACGTTTTTTCTGACACGTAGGTGATCATAATTCTAGGCAAGTCGTTAAAAATGAATTAAAACTGGAAATTAGGATAGTGTTAAAGAGTTGTAATTTCCTGTATGTTTCCTTATGTGAGCAGTTCTATGAAAAGCCGGAAGTTTGTTACTGTCCCCATTATTCTCTACTGTATGCATTACGTGTGCGTTCATTCATTTCCTTATTTTTATTGAACCTTGAGTATATTTCACAGGGATGGACAGAGATAATCCGTGGGTCTCACTGGTTTATATTTTTTTCGCCATCCCGAAATGAAATCGCCGTAGGCGGCCTGTCGAAGCGGTCCAAAAGCTTTTTAATAGTTATGTCTGCTTTTATTATTTCCAGCGAGGCCTGTCCTGTGTTCCGGTTCCTCGTTTCCCCTCCACCGTGTATTTAGGATGGCCTTGCCCCGCGCTCACTACCCCTCCTCCTTCAACTCCGCGGAAACAACAACATATAGCGCCCAAGTGCCAACAGTCCCAATGTCAGTGGAGTGAGATGCATAGTTGAAGGTCCTCTCCCGATCCGTCTTCTTCCTGCCGGAAGTGCCCCCTTGCTCTGCCACGAGACGATTCTAGTCGCCCCCTCAATTTCCCCTCTGATCCCCCTTTATCGGATACGTCGTGGCTTATCCTTGATCCCTTCTCCTCCTCGCCGCCTCCTGGCCTATTCGCGAAGGTCTTTCCGTCTCTGTGCTTCCGCGTCGCGACGGCGGGATATGAATCTGCCCAAACAGTCTCTCAATGCTTCTCGTCTACCGCTTCCCAGTTCGCCTTTTCCCGACAGGCGTGGTTGAGTCACGGTCCGGTCGCGTGTGTGAATCACGCCTCAAAGAGTCTTTTTCGTTCCCCACTCCCGTTTTCCCTCCGGGACTTTGCCTCGTTTCACACCAGGAATCTTGCCCGGAAGTGAAGTAGCTGACAATGTAGTCTGAATTCGCGTTTTATCTAACTCGATCTTTACTTGCATTGGTGGGATGATCCTTAGGATAACTATACCAATGTGGAAATGTTGGGAAATTAGTTGGCGATGACAAAAAACAGTAGAATTGTCAACCCTTTAGGAAAGGTCAACCTTCACATCTGCGTTGTGCCCTGTGAGTCTCTGAAAGGGCGTGTGCTATGGGGTTAATGAATTATATCAGCCATTTTTGTGTTATCGTGGATGAGTGTATGTAAGAATGTCATTGCAGCGAAAAGCATAGTTTTCATGAGGCAAAATATTCAATAGAGCGTCGGGATCATAGATCAAGAAGCCACACGGCTAGATAGCATACAGGAACATAAATGCGCAATGTGTATGTTGATAGGATCATTTATGCGATCAGTTCGCTGAAAATTGAGGTGTATGAATTTTCACGATACCGTGATGATTCATGTGTACACTCTTGATCCGAACATGATGTTTATAACATGCAAAGCATTTTTTGAGACTATTTCCATGTGGGGCTATTTTTCACAAAGAAACAGGCTTCACTTTCCTGCGACTTTTCTTCTGTCATCGATCATGCCAAGTATTCTCAATAACCTCAGCAATCGGTCTCCTCCCCTATCGACTACTACAGCTTGGAATTTCAATTAGGAATTGCAGAAATAAAAAAAACTCATCGAACTAATCCCAATTCGAATTGGTTTTACTCACAGTCCTCCTTTGCTCATTTATGTCATGGGACAAATAAATATGAACATAAAAATATAATTTTCATGAGATACAGGACAAATATTGCGATATCCATGTTGGGTGGATGATCTATTTATAAAAAAAACAGGATTCATTTTATCGCGTGTGCACGGCCGCAGAGGTGGCAAATTGATGGAAGAAGTAGAAAGAGAAGGCAGCAATGCGAGTGACGTCGGTTTGAGGTGAGTGAGCAATCCGCGTGCGAGGGGGCGGGAGGTGGGAGGTGGAGGGGGGTCGGTGACGTAGGCGACACTGTTAGTCCGTGGGTGAGGGGAAGCAGCACCTATAGTGGTCGCAGAGTTTCTGTGCACTGGAGAGTTTCTCTTAGCCCAGCTGCCCACAGTAGAAGGGCAGCGATTGGCTGCTGGCGTCCTATCCCGTAAAGCGGTTCTTAGCTCAGTGCGCGCCGCGTACGAATGCTCAAAGCAGCTATCCCAAAGAATCGGCTAAAACGAACGGAATGCCTCGCCGACGCGACGGCCTTTAGCATAGAAATACTCTCGGCAAGATACTACAATAGATATCGAGTCAAAACTTTCAGTGATTGCATTATTCATCGCTACAAGTTTAGAAACCTATGTCCATCGGCGCATGTCGCCTTGGTTCTACGATAAATTAACAAAACGTAAAACCTCTTCACCAACATTTTACAAAATAAAAATACGAAAATTCCACTTAATTGTCAGAACAACTAATATTTTTCTCACTAGAAAAGGAATAATAATTTATCGTACCATATTTAATTCAGGACAGAAAGCCTGTCACTCGAAACAGGATAATTTAAAGTGAGCTGCAAATTGGGCTTCAATGAGTTTCCAATAAAGGTATTATTATCCGAAACCGTATTTATCTAAAGCCTGGCTCTCGCCAGGCTAACACCAAATTCCTATTGTAGATAACTGCCATAGCCAGTCAAAAAACCGTTTTCGGAGATTTTATTTCTTTTTTAATTGGCTTTCGGATAATACTTCTTTCGGAAATATATACAGTTTAAACATAGCTATAAAATGAAAAATAACTCATTTACAAATCCGATACCTACAGTCCAAAAAATTATTTATTTTATAATACGCGAATAGACTCATTCTAATAAATTTCCTTATGCTTACTCTACGCGGCAACCTTTCATACATTAACAGCATTCTCCAGAGCTTTATTGGTTTCATCATTCATACCTACTTATACGTTCCACCATGTTTAGGTTTAAAGGCTGGCCTTTCGAACGGAAATAAATACCATAGTGCTTTTTTGGAGCCATCGTTTCATAGCTAAAACAACTGATTCTAACAAGCGCTTTCGTTCCTTAATCGCATGCAGCTCTAGGAATTGAGATTCTGGGAAAAACTCATTAGGTAGCAGATTACAGATCCCTTGGAACCGTGAGAACCACAGAGTAATACCTTACTCTATGGTGAGAACGAACACCCTGGGAAATCCGCGTATGACAGTGAAAGGAAAGGTATGAATGTGCGGGGCGCTCAGCAGGGGCGCTGGTAAAAGGAGATAATCCGGGCATTCCCAAGTTTTGGAAACCAGTACATTTGAGGGGTCAAGGTACACTTGAGGGTTATTCCATAAATGTTGGGGGTTCTACGAAATTTGTTAATGAGATTTCTGGGCCCTTGGAGAACTCGCTGAGACCATTGCTGGTGTCATTTCAACGAAGCCTTTCGAGCGAATCTCGTCTCCAGTGGTGTAGTTTTATTCCCTTGTGGACTTCAAGAATAGTGTTACCATGCCTAAGGAGTTTTCTGCAGAATTAAGGGCACGCGTTATTAGCGTTTACCTTTATTTTTGCAAGGAAATCGCGAGGGAAACTCTCTCGGATACTTTGAGTGACAATTCCATCGTAGACCGTGAAAGACTGTGTTTGGATGAAGTGTCGAGTAGCGTACATTATCAGTCCCTTGGGGTCAATTTATTTCCAAATGGATCAACTTCGACGGATTTGTGTGGAAGTGAAAATGACCCCAATGTCACCAACCGTGTTTCAGTGCATCGGAGTAAATTCGCGGCCGTCAACGCTGGGTGTTCTCGCTATGAAAACGGTGAAGCCGTCAAAAAAACAGCCATGGCTTGTAGCGTGTCCACTCGCTATGTTTATTCCGCACTGAACAACATGGGGAAGGAAAAAGAAAGGAAGAAGAGAGGGCCAACTCCCAATAAAAGTAGAATCGACGGATTCGATGAGACTTTAGTGCATCGAATATTTTTGGATATGTATCACAAGGGTATTTACCCAACAGTGGAGAGAGTGAGAATTGCTTTCCAAGAAGCAACTGGGTACCCTGGGTCATATTCTTCGTTCAGGAAAATATTCAGCAGCCTGGGATTTAAGTATGTGCTGGGTAATGATGGTAGAAAACTGTTGATGGAACGCTCTGATATAAGGGAATGCAGGAGGAAATTCCTCGAAATCATGCACTCGCACCGTGTAAATCCTACATACCAACAAACTGTGTATTTAGATGAAACGTGGGTAAACCAAAATTACTGCCAGCGTCACATCTGGGTGAACTCCGAGAGAGAAGGTGGCATGCGTGTACCGACAGGGAAGGGCGGGCGATTGATTGTGACTCACGCAGGATCCAGTGAGCTCGGATTTATTGGTGATATGGCTCTAGTTTTTAAATCCGGTAGCAGAGATCCTTTGTCTGACTATCATAAAGACATGAATGCAGATTGTTTTACTTGGTGGTTCGAGGAACTTATGAGGAGGTTAGACCGGCCGTCCATTATTGTCATGGATAACGCAAGCTACCATTCAAAAATTGTTGAAAAAATACCCAACACATCCAGCCGGAAGATGGAAATTCAATCCTGGTTGCGGTATCGTAATGAACCTTTCAGTGATAATAGCACTGTAAAAGAACTGCTTAAAACAGTGAAAGAATTCGTGGTGAGAAATAAGATCACTACGTCGTACGAGTTGGATGATTTAGCCCTTTCAATGGGCCATTTGGTCGTCCGCCTGCCTCCTTACCACTGCAAATATAATCCCATTGAATTAATATGGGCACAAGTGAAGAGGTTCGTCGCGGAGAGGAACTCTACCTTCAAAATGGTTGATGTGGAGCGTTTAACGCACGAAGCTCTTGCATCTGTAACGAAGGAGGACTGGAAAAAGTGTGTTGAGCATGCAGAGAAAATCCAGGAAGAAGACTATCTAAAAGAATGTGTATGCAACAAAGTGCCCCAAGTAATTATTCCTCTTGGTATGGAATCCTCAAGTGATGAAGATTGAAGTAATTCAAGGATCAGATCTGCGAGGTCTTGGGTTCCCAGGTCAAGAGCGCAGGATAAACTCAATAAGACATGAATCACCAAAAACTTAGAGGTATGTTGCGGGTTTTATATACATAAAATTAAATTAGAATAACTTTTATTTCCCGTCGTAACTATGTTTCGAGTGACAGGCTTTCTTTCCTGAATTAAATATGGTACGATAAATTATTATTCCTTTTCTAGTGAGAAAAATATTAGTTGTTCTGACAATTAAGTGGAATTTTCGTATTTTTATTTTGTAAAATGTTGGTGAAGAGGTTTTACGTTTTGTTAATTTATCGTAGAACCAAGGCGACATGCGCCGATGGACATAGGTTTCTAAACTTGTAGCGATGAATAATGCAATCACTGAAAGTTTTGACTCGATATCTATTGTAGTATCTTGCCGAGAGTATTTCTATGCTAAAGGCCGTCGCGTCGGCGAGGCATTCCGTTCGTTTTAGCCGATTCTTTGGGATAGCTGCTTTGAGCATTCGTACGCGGCGCGCACTGAGCTAAGAACCGCTTTACGGGATAGGACGCCAGCAGCCAATCGCTGCCCTTCTACTGTGGGCAGCTGGGCTAAGAGAAACTCTCCAGTGCACAGAAACTCTGCGACCACTATAAAGGCCGTTTTACACGGGACATTTGTTTGTACAAACTCTTCCGTGAACTCTTGCATGGGGCAAAATGTATCGTGTAAAGTGGCAAATTGTATGAACGCTTGTGCGAATGTCTCAATGCCTGCACGGGAAAAAGAACCTGTTCTAATTTCGTTGAGACAAACGTACAATCTCACGTACATTCGTTTGTACAAAATCTTTCATCGTGTAAAACGGCCTTAATAGACGAGAGGCGTAGAGAAAGAAAGACAGGACAGAAGGGGATAGGGTAGGAGTTGATGGGGAGTTGAGAGCGCGGTTGAGCACATGGATAGTTGTATGTGAACGTGGTTGGAAGTAGTGGCTCTGCAGGGCTGCCCTTGCGTAACTGGAGTGTGTTGTACCGAGAGGGGGACGCGGGGCGGGGGGAGGCGGTAAGGGGAGTCGCGTCGGGGAGGGGGGAGGGCGTCGGCGGGGGCCGCCATTTGCGGAAAACGTTGCCAATTCTCTCTTTCTCTCTCCTCTGTGACGGTGGCGTGGATGTGAATGGCAATGCTCAGCGAATGGGTGTAGAAAAAATTTATTTTCCTCCCTTCCCCTGTCACCCCACCGTCTTTCCTTTTACTTGCGAATAGCCCTCTTCGCTCGAGGAATGGGTGAGTGTCGTCTGTGTGCATCTAGGCTTTCCTCCTCGTGCTAAAATGGGAGCGTGGGCGCTCGGGAGAAGTTTATTCATTCCCTGTACCCCGACTAGAAGTGACAGATTCGGTTTCAAATGTTGGCATTTGGGTCGAGGAAGGCTTGTAAAAGTCGTAGAATTGTGTTTTGAGCGCTGCGAAGTTATATCGTGCCCTATACTCCGACTACTCCTAAGTCCGACGTAATATCTAAGCCCAGAGAGGGATTCGAACCCGTGGGTTTATAAGGCCGGCGTGTTACCAACCAATCTACCGCTTCTGGCTTCTCTTATTTGCAGAGCGATTTAGCTAGCTTTCTTTCATGTCATCTGTTAAAATATACTTTTAGGGCGTCCATCTTGCGCGAATGGTCAATTCAACGTCATGGTGAGCTAGCTGCCTTCAGATTTCAAATTTATCAGTATATAAGTTCACATTAGGTCGGAAAGACAATCTCCGCCAGCTTTTATTAAGTTATTTAATAATTAATTAAATGGATCATAAGTAGTTATAAACGTATTCAGCATCCATTACTATCGCCCATTTCATTTTGGTTTTGATTTATTTATCTTAAAAACAATTTAAATGCTTAATAAATCTTTTCTCGAATACTATTTTAATGGGTTCATATTTTATGACGTGCGTGAAGATAAATGTAATGAAATGGTCCCGGAACTTCAGCAGCTAGCCTGATAACTAGACAGGCTAAGACAAGTCCCAAGCTCTGACAGCTTGGTATAACTAGAGCGAAAACATCCTCGTAAATGGTGGAACCGTAATCCCGTTTTCAGAATTGTGGGACCCTGGTGTGATAGACACTTGAAGTAGTATAGTTTTAAGGGAACCTCGGTCTAGTCGGAGATTCTGAAAAAGATATGACCTTAAAAGGTGGAGAGAAGTACCTTCGAGGCATTAGAGGAAACTGTAAAAAAAACACGGTTGCGGAGGAAACGAGGGTTTTCTACCGTGACAAAAAAGGAGTTCCCTTAAGAACCGAACCGAACTCTTCAACCGCACTGGCGAATCCCACACCTATGGAGTTAAGGGGATTTTTCAAAGGTACTGGTTAAAAATGCAACCCAGCGATCTCCGCACCATCTAGCAGATTCCCAATTCATTCAGAACCAATAAGATGTTAAAATACGCATTTTCGTTACTTCAGGGGGCTAGTTCCTTTTAAAATGTCTTTGTATAAAGCGGCAATTTCAGCGGCGGCTGAATTTTTTTTTACTCTTTGGAATTTGAACTGTGAAAAAACTCGACATCCCGGAAAAAAATTAACCAGCATTCAGCACATGTGGTTGCAATAGAGTCAAGCATGCCTCCAAATCCAACAACCGTAAAAAATATTCCATCTATGAGCGCAGATCAATTGGCTATTGACGTGGTCTTTGAAAAATGGAAAACCTTCGAATATAAATCAAAGCGCTCATTGTCGGCTGTGGACAATGTGAATCGATGCGTTCACATGCTTGATCGTTGTATTGCGTCACTGCCTTCGGCTGGCGACCATAGCGGCCGTAGTGAGAGATAGATTGTTCATCATGTGTGCGTCATTAGCATCAGCTTCCAGTGTAGTCGGGTTTTTTTATCTGCAGCCGTGACATGCCCGAAGAACGTGGACATGAGAAAATGCATTATGGTAAATGTACCAATAAGTATAACTACCTTAAGGTAAATGATTAAGGATTTGTGATAAGTACATTTTTTTTAAGGATAAATAGAACGAATTAGTCTCGTTTCACGTTACAGCAGGCTGTAGAAAAAATAGTTAACAGCACATCGTAAGTGCTTGAATTAACGGGGAATGAATTTATTTGAGAATTCAAATCGTGATTTTAAAGATGATTCTGTTAATTTTTGCATTTTTTAAATATTCCGTCCGCTAAAATGTCTTCAATTATATTTAATTACTTGTGGATGGAATTGTATTCCGTAAGAGAACAGAGTTAAGTTGCGGATATGAGTTACACTACACCATCTTCGTCTCATTGTTCATCCGTCAACTCATTTCCTTACTGCCCTTTACTAAGAATTATCTATGTTTAGTGACCATCCGTTTTTGAATGGATTACCCGGGTGGCCAGGTGCTGTTAATAACTGAAAGTAGTCGTATGTTGACGAGGACCATTCCATTCCATCCAGTTCACTTCAACGTCGTGTATGGAAGTGAGCCTATTCTAAGTGGGGAAGAGTGGGCACTCAAGTGGGGAGTGGACACTGATTTGGAGGATAGGGATTTCTGGGTTGGGGAGTATATTATTTTCTTGGGCTAAAGTTTCGGTCAGTGGAAGGGAAATTTATTGCCCATTCCGTGGACCAGAGGCCCCCATACTTCCTCTAGTGGACCCGCCATTTATCCCCTCGTTTCCTCTTTTACGGCGCCCACCTTTCCAAGAAGAATGGAGGTGAAATCCAATCTTGCCGGAATGCCCGTCTCTACACACGATTTCTTTACCAAACTCCCCTCATTGACTGTGCCGGAGCTGAACCAATGGGGAAATTATCGAAGCGGTGGCTGAAGGTGTTGCTCATGCTCACAACGGTTATATTGGTATCTAGATAATAGTAGTATGCCACAGGGATTTGATGTTTCCTTCAGAGAGTAAATTTTGTGGTAGGTATGACATTACGCATTCATGAATTTTTTTGTCAGAAGGATAGCTCTACTAGTAGGTGTAGTCTTTAAGCAGAAGTAGTCCTTTTTAGCTGAGAGACATGGTTGGTACGAAAGTTAGGTGAAGAAGGTTTTGGAAAGAAAAGTGAATGGTTAGGGCTTCGGAAGAAGGTATATTATAAGACGTGAAGGCGAAGGCATATAGCGGCGTGAATAGTTAGCCAATAGAAGAATTGAAGGGAGGGATCTGTCCTACCAGCATTGATGACCATTGATGATGTACTATTTCCGCGGTTTTCCTACCCATTATGTCAATTTAAAAATAATAATACGCCATCCCTCCCGTCTTTATTTGGAAAGACGCCCCAGAGGTCCCCGCGCTGCTTCTGTCGAACTGCGCAACAGTTTTCGATTCGCTATCGTGTTCGGCTTGGGAATTCGATGTAGTTGTGGTCTTCCACGGCTGGAATAAAGCGTCTAGGAAACTAGGGATTGTCGATAGAGCCTCCCTCATCTTTCCCCTTGGTCAGAGCAGAAAATCAGTCCTCTGAATTTTGACATGGAATACTGAAGTCTGATTGTCACTGAAACGCGCGTTGAGCTCTGAAACCCAAGTTTCCTGCCAACCTCCCTGACAACCAACCAACCAACCTGAATGTGTACCTGATGCGACCGTTATGCGTATAATTTCGCTCTAGATGCATTGTGATCGAATGGCTTGGTTGTTTGGTATGTTGAATATTTTATAGCTACTCTGTGTAAAGAAGATGTCTTGTAACAACCGATAATAACAGCCCGCCTTGCATGCCAGATGCTCTTTTCAAGCTCAAATAGTTAGTGTATATTTTTGGATGGGCCAGCGACACAAATTAACATATTTATCCAACGTTTCACAGCATGTGATATTCATGATTCATGTCTCGTGATGATCCACCCCCCTGTTACACAAAATTTGCGGTGGCTTTCAGGGTGCACTGTAGATGGAACGCTCGGATCCCTTATATGGATTATGAAATTGATGCTCTGAATCGACTGTGAAGCCGAACAACAACTCCGCATTTACAATCCGAGGCGTTTGTTATACTGCGCCACGAGGCTGAGGGGCTTGGGGGAACCTTCTCGTTTCCGCCTGCGTCGTTGCATTATTGAATGCTATTTCGCTGTTTTTCAGTCCTCGGGCAGGTGGAGGGGAATGAATGAGGTATGTACACTAAGGCGGCGAAGTTCTCGAGGCCGGGACGGATAATAATTTCAAATTTCGCCGCACGTTACGTCGTCGTTGTACGAGTAGGTCTATATATAGAGACAGGAGTAGGTTGGGAGCATGTGTCCTGCTTGCCTATGTTGGATCCGACGTGGTTGGGTTACATTCATCTGTACCGGCGGTGTTCATCGTAGGGTGGGCTGGGTCGAGCAGATGAATCGCTGCGATTTGTCACGAGTACCTATTCGTTGAATTGTTCAGTACCGCATGCGTCGAAGTAGATATATACCTAAAGGCTATCTAGTTAATGCCTCCTACGTCCCGCGAACAGTGCATGGTTGTGACAATTTGGAAATCCCTGGTCCGGATTCCATTCACTCACATACCTCACCCAAATTCAGTAGTATCTCTGCTGTCGTTTTGGGTGCTTCATTTCTTAACCCCAGAACACATAACGGGTGTTCTGTGCCTTTAATGTAATAACACTAAATTTTTCGTCCGATCGTATCGGAGATTTTTCGTAAATAGTGGGATAATGCCGACGCCGCGCCGGGTATCTCTCTCTCCTCCTTTCCTCCCATCCCCATGTAATCCTTCCCTTACTAACTTACCAACATCTCCGAAATTACGTCCGTTGTCGGTTGCCTCTCCAAAAACAATCAAGAGTGCTTCTACGTTTCGGCTGACGGGGCTAATCCGAGATCAGCATTATTCTCTGTACTTAGTTGGTAATCGATGTATATCCCTTTGATGCGTCTTCTTCGCGTGTTGGCGAGGCGCGAGGCTGGAATCGCACCCGAACTGGGTCAATGGCACGACATCCCCCCCTCCCTTCACCCTATACCCAAAACGGATCTACCCTCACCCAGTCTCGAAGGAAGAATGTGCTCGCCGTGTTTGTGTGTCCATAACGCGTGCACTACTGTAGCTGGTAGCGGGGCGGTGTACGGGCGGTGGTGGGGTGGTGGTGTCGTGGTAAGGGAAGAAAGTGATAATGTTGTCGTCCATTGGCGTGCCTCTTTCGAGAGAGTGTGTGTAAGCGGGAGAAAGGTGGAGGAGTTGTTGGTCGGTTTGCGGAGAAAGTGAAAATCGATGACACAAGGTTGGCCGGATGGATTTCAAGGTGGAGTGTTTTATAAGTATTTTTTTCTTTTCGGGGCCACGATGGTGGCGCCCGGTGACATAATGATCGGGAGAAATTTTCCCGCTTGCTTGGGGGACGTACTAGAGGGGGGTTCATCCCGAGGAGGCTCGAATTTCATGTAGGCGTGACGTTCCACCTGATTTTAGAAGCCAATTTCGCCATTTTCATTAAATATTCATAAATATCTACCGGTAGTTTTTGCCAGATAAGCCAAGCCTACTCAGTATAAAATCATTCCCTTGCAGATCTGTTCAGTCAACCCGCCTCACTACAGACCTGACGAGTAACATTGATGATACTCGACCTATAGAAAATTTTGTGGACATTAGTATCAGATGTCTATAGGTGTTTTTCTGAAGTTGTGTAGTTTATCTAAGTTTGGCGCAATATGTACTCTGTTCTCGGAAACTATGTGTCAGATGAAAGTTCTATTCTCTGGAAGTGTGTATTCAGCCTATAGTCTGAAATATAACACTTTAAATTTTGGTGTCACTTGTTTCGAATGTCCAGTTTTCGGCAGTATTTTGGAAGGAAACATATCAGAATGAAGCAAATGCCTTTCCGAACTAGTGGCTATTACTTCTGTTAGTAATATTTGATGTAGACTATGTCCTGAATCACAGTTCATAACCACAACAAATATTCACAGTAGTGAAGATAGTTTAGAAAGTTGCAAACGTGTAAAATACGATGGTTCTCCTTGCATTAAGAACCGGCTCTTATCGGGTTCCACCTGAAATTTAAAGATCGTTTATTGATGTAGCTTTGTATGCATCGAGGAATAATTCGGCGTATAAAATAGACTTCCTCTTTTAATTTGAGATAAATACTCTTCAAGCTGTCTTCTGTTTTCGAAGATCAAAGTTAGGATCCATAGCGAAGTGAATAAAATGTCTTTCGAGATATTTGTGAGCTTTAAGTTATTGAAAATTTTCGAGTCCTCTGACGTGGGGAAGTCATTTTTTCTGGAGTCAGGAATGGCCATGGTTCGCCATCTCTCGGGAAGCTTCCGAATTTGAAGGTGGGCCAATATTTTGGGCCTAATTGTAAGTGACGTGACTCCGAACTTTCAGTGATGGTGGGAACGGCGTAGTCTCCAAATTTAAACATTCCGTCTCTTTCTCCCTACACCTAGTGTTATTAGAAATCGCCAGTTCGCTTATTTTTGAAAGCCTCTCGACCAAGACTCCTCACACCATCCGCTCGCTATTGTCCAGCTCTGACCATAATAACTTACGTAACGTTGACTGAACAATCCCCCCAGTCAAATTCAGAGCGGAGGTCCTCGTTGCTGTGAAAATGGGTGTCCCCCAAAGGAAAAAGTTAGTTTTGCTATCGATTCAATTCTGCGTGGAGTATTTTTTCAATGTGTTTAGAATATGGTGACGTAGTGCGAATTGGGAAACAGTTAACAGATCCTCCTGCGAGTCGTGCTTCGAAGTCTGCATGGCTTCTAGGTGTAGCTCGAGTGTATTGTTTGTTTACTCTAATGTCGGAGGTGCATGCCTACGTTTGGCTTCTCAAAGCAACGTAATCGTGGCGATGATAAATTTCGCAATCGCAATGAGCTTTTTCCCCTTTGTCAAGAAGTAAAGGTTGATCAACGGAGAACGTTCGTTTTTGTACCTTTTAAGGTAATTGAAGCTTTTATTCCTGTAAAAATTACTTATTTCCTCAAATGTGAGCGATTTTATCGATGGGTCTTTGTCTGCGCTCCGACGGAATTAAAAATTCTAAGGTATACAAACGATTCCCGTTTTATAATATTATGGATACAATCAATTCCATGCCTTACTATAGAAGAGTATGCGGATTTTATTAACCGTCCCAGTGTTCCTTTCCTATGCTAGCCCATAGGCATACTCAGTAGGCTGCCCTTTTAGTGCCCATTTAAGTAATCTCGCATCTTAATAGTTTTATTTCTTCTAGCTAATGGTTTTATTTCTTCTAGCCCGTATTCCTTGCTCTTTTTTTTTCGATCAAAGTTTTCAGTACCTGTTGAATTCTCTTAAATGATTACATGTATCCGATGCCGATGCTTGCTTTTCATCTCACCTCCGGAAATTTTTGTTTAGTTTTTATTCTACTGTCTAAAATAATTTCTCGTCCCTCTTATATTCTGGATTTCGTTGATTCATCACGTCATTATATCCTCCCAATATTTTAATTGCTTATGCGGAGAAAAATGAAGAAATTTCACTAGTGGATGCTTTTCGATTAGAAAACATTATGTAGTCCCTCCGTGGGTTTGGAGTTATTTCACATTGATCCAGTTTTTTTCTCAAAATGAACGGCTTATCTTGTTTTCAGCGTAATTTTTTTAAATTATGTCCTTGATCTCAGATGTTCCTTAGCATGAGGGATTGAAGGGTATTCTACTCCGTACACCAATGTTGGGGTACGGAGTATCCGTTTAGTTTTTGATCGTTACTGATAACCTCAGCGCCCCGCGACATTGTTGATCGACTTAGTCTGCGTGCGCACTCCTTATTCGTTGAGTGCAGAAGCGTCATCATCCTCCTCCCCCATGTATCATAATCGTGTTTAGAGAAATCGATCGTAGATGGCGTGTGATTGTTTTCGTTCGTCAAAGATTCTAAAAGTAAGGAAACCGTTTGAGGGCAGTTATTTGCAATTGTGCCGTTCTTTCGCAGTTTCTCGAGTTTGTGGTGGGGAAGTGAAAAGAATAAGAGAAAAAAGGTTTTAGCACCTTACAATGCTCGGTGGCGGTACTAAGTATGAGTGGGCTTGGAATAAACCGGCGTCCTTGGGGATAACCCGAGAAATTACTTCGCCGTGTGCGGTGGTCGGAATGGCTTCCAGTGAAACGACGGAGGAGCCTTCATGCGCAAGACGGCGTGACGTCCCAAATTGGCGAATGGGAGCCGTGTCAACGAGGGGGACTGGGAGGAAGGAGTTATGAATTCGGTCACTAGGGTGTTAAGGGTAGAAGGACTGCATCCCGGAATTGCTAGACGAGATGAGGGTTGCCTATCATCCCAGGCGTCTGTTAGGATATCTAGGAGAAGCTCCTTGTGAGCGTGTGCGTGTATTTTATGACTTTTATAAAACAATTTATTTGGCTTTCTATCCATGGCTGAGCTTTTCTTCATATATCTTTATTTACCTTCGGATATCGAAACAATATTCGACTTCATTCCATGAACAGCGTCCGGATTCACTAGTTTCAACTTCGATTCCATATTTTTTTATGAATCGTTTTAAATCTTCGATACTTCGATAAATAAACTTGTGGGTGCACGGTAGTTAAAATTATACAAATTTCTCAAAAGTAGTTGAGCAAAAAATATGAAATACAGCTAGCAGATCCAGTGGTGGATCTTGCAACTTAAATAGTAGGGCGGAGTGCGATGAAGGGCACAGAGTTGTTTTGAAAGCAAGGTATTGTTATTTTTTCTTCTGATTTTGATTTTTAGCAGTTATTAAAATGTCTTTCAACTCCTCGCTGACGCATGCGTATTTCAGTCGTCAGTTTACTTCTCTCTAATTTTGTTTGTCCTTTTTTTCGGTTTGCGCCTCAGAATATGCTACCCAATTATATATACATTATACATATATGTATCGCATCAGCTCGACGCAATAGTCACCCTAATGCTATAGAAGTCATGAATCAATTTTTTTAATGTTCATTATAAAGGGTATTGTCATTGTTTGTCCCTCGGATTCTTCCAACTCGCATCCCTCCAACTCGCATCAAAACGGACAAGAAAGTGAGTGGCTGGCGGACCGACTTGTTGGGTGGTTGGAACTCGGTTAAGCCGTCGTACCCACACATACAATTTGCGCTTGTTCCTTTTAAAGGAAAGAACGGTGTGAGGTTCGCAGAGTGTGGGTGAGGTGTTGGGAGGGTAGGCGAGTAGGGGGTAGGCGAGAAGGCGGGTGCCCTGGGGAGGGGTAGTCTTGAAAAGGCGGAACGGTTGGAGGAGAAGCGATGACTCGCAAGTCACGAATGAGTGTGTCTTGGCTACCGCCAGTCAAGACTCGAAAGGGGAGTGGGGTCGGTGGTGGAGTAGGAGGTGTGTATGGCTGTGGGGATGGGGAAAGAGGATGCGGGTTGCTCCAGAAGTGTGGGGAGGAGTGCGGGAAATGCGGGTGGCAAGAGTGGGGAGGGCGGCGGCGGAAGGGAGGGCTGGTTGCGTCGGTGGGGGGAAAAGGGGTTTCTCCACATGCGGGTGGTGGAGACGGGGGGGGGGTCTTGTTGTCTGCCGGACTGGCGTCAAGGTTAGAGATTGGGGGAAGGGGCATGGGGAGAGGAATGGTGGGAGGGAAAGTCCTCTACCCAACCCCTCTCTCTCTCTTTTACTTAACCCGCCTGAAAGATGTTTTTTATACACCTATAAACTAATGTGTTACATATGTATTTCATGCACACTAAACCCCCACACTAAGGTAGATGTTTTTATGTTCACCCACGGTTACTTATTTCATGCGCATTAAATGCCAGATATGCCCATTGATACTCATACGGAAGTCTGTAATGGGTATGTACATGAACTTCCTTTTTTGCCCTTACGTGGAGGGGTCCGTCACTCGACGATTAGGTAAATTTTCTTGTAAATCCATCTGAACCCAAAAGATTAAAGTGCCGCGAGTTACATTTTGCAACTCATGCATTCGTATGCTTACGTGGGGAGGTCCTGTACTCTACGCATACACCATATAAGTCAATTTTCACCTAAGAGGCTAGAATGACGTTTGCAAACTATGGGCAAAAGTTGAAATTAAATTTACTTCCTGCCAGTGTTTTTAAGTTCATTTGAATTTCAGTTTTTCCTACTCAGTACTCAGGATAATCGCTCGGTGTAATCGATGATTTCTCCCTATCTCGATCTTTTATCAGTTGCCTTGTAGTAAGAATAATGTATCTCATAGATGCAGAAATAATTCTTGAAGTCTCATAAGTGGTAATGAAGCCAAGTAACAAATCTGATTTAATAAACGTGGCGCTAATTTTTACACCATAGAACAAAGTAGTGCTTTGAATGGTGGTTGCACGACTAAAACATACTTAATGACTCATGGACGCATAACCGCGAATATCAATTGACAACTGAGAGGAAGATGGACAGGAGAGCGGAGAAAGTGGCACGACAAATAAACATACAAACTTGCTTCTTAAAATTTCGGACGATTTACGTTAGGGTTTGGTCGTTTAGGCAACTCACTCTTGGGGACTAGGGAGTGTGTTTTTATAAACACAGACACACACACAACTCTCTACCGAGCGACCATCCACCTGTGGATGCACCCCATTTACTTTCGGTCGTCCTTGTGTGCGAGAGTGGTGTCTCACTCCCTCGGCTTATTCTTTGGAAGATTTACTCACCCGTCGAGTCATTTTCGGCCATTCGTCCATCCCTCCGCCCACCCTCCCCAGGGTGTTTCGGAAAGGCTCGTAAGTCACACGGGTACCGTTGTGTTTCGGTTTACGGAGTTCTCTGAAGACTCGCCTGCTTCGTCAGCATAGGTGAAAGAAGATAATTGATATCGCTTTAGCTCTCGAAAGTGAAGCCTGTCTAGTGTGAAAAATAATCCACACATCATGGCTATCGCGCGAAACATTTCCTGCTGTATTACAGGGAGTTCTTTTTTTTAGTCAATTATTGTAGTTTTTTATGCGTGTGAGTAAATAATTACTGTGCTGCGATGATTTTTAAGATAACGCTTGTATTTAGCGTATTAACTGCAGTAGTGATCCATTCACTACGGAAAATTTCGCATTTCAAATTGATTTCAATAGCTTCAGCCCTGAGACCTCTTGCCGACACTCACCCTTTACTTAAATCTAAACTCGTCAGCTTTCACAAGTCCTGTCGCGATGGGAGTGCTTGTTGACTGTGTGTGGCAGTGGGACATTTCAGAACAGTAGCGGTGTTGCTTTTATTTTTCATCGAGGAATTCCCCGAGTATATTTTTTTCTAGCCCTTCGCCTATCCGACACGGTGTTCAACTGACTTCGCTTGGAAAGAGTTTAATTTGTTTTTTTTTTCGTATTTCGTTTCGATACGGCGAGAGTACAATTGCGGTGCGATTTTTTTTTCTTTCTTATTTTATACCTGGGGGAACGTCGGGGAGTTTAAGTGGAATGACTACCCGAGCTCGCTTGAGCGTTAACGTGTCGGTGTGCAATTTGCCGACGCTGGTGGTACCGTCGTAGAGAAGAATTTGAATCGAGAACTTACTTCTTTGGAATACAAACCTGCTTCCTAGCAGGATACGGCGTTCGCAATTGACGAATAAGTTTCTTCCAAGAATGATTTCTCCTATTGCTTTTACTTTGAAGGTTGGGTGGCGATCCTTGTTTTTCTACCGCAGTGACGGAGTAATTAATTTCCTTTCAGTTCCTTTGGGAATGGGAGATGTTTGTATTTAGTTTTCGTTGCCGATATTCGTGCTGAGTGTTGGTAAATAGATGTGTATCGAGGTCCAGAATCATGTAGTGGTGTATTAACCAAGATTGTTTCCTCCTACGGAAGATGCCGTTAGCTGATTGATAATGCTTTATTTAGGATGTTTTTTATTCAGCCACTAGTTACATAATATACCCTTGGGATATTTCAATTAATAAATTTCCCCATGTAGATTAAAGTGGGTTTTTTGTTATGAGACGCAATAGTGTGAAAGGGCACATGAAATAACTTCTATTATTTTTGTTTACAGCAATTTAAAAAGTTTGTAAAAGGGGTGAATTGAATCGAATCTCTTAAATTCAGATCGATCGAGTTTCATTCCGACATTCTCGTCATCGATGCACTCGAATCTTCCGCGGAAGAGACAGGCGGTCGATCTTCGCCGTGGCGTCAAACTCTGAATCGTGCGTGGAGACGGTAAAGGGTCTGAGGAGGGAATGGGGAACGAGGAAGGGACTGGTGGAGAATGAAAGGGTCAGGCACGACCTCCTGGGTGACGCATCGGGGAAATCGATTCCCGCGTGTGTCGTGTGTAGCGTTTGTTTTAGTGCTTGGGGGACACTCTGTTAGCGAGCGAGCGAGGCTTTGAGGAGGAGAGAGAAAGTAGGGGAAGGAAGTGAAAGTGGTATTGCCGGGGGAGGGGGTTGTCTGTGCCGCAAGAGCAAGGTCGAGTTCCTACAATTATATATCGCCGAGGCGGTTGTGGTGGAGGGAGAAAGGGATTGGGGCCAAGTTCGAAGCAAGCGTACCCTCATTCTATATATCCATCACTCTCCCTTTCTCCCCCATTTCACTCACTCATCCTCCCAAAGCTTTCTCCTTCCCCTCCCAAGAGGGGGCAGCGCTGCGTTGCGAGGCCGGGTGGGAGAGGGTGGTTGGGTTAGTTATCTTTCCCGCCCTTTCTCCCTCCCCTTGTCTCGACCGCTCCCGCCTCGCGTCATTCATCTGTCTCCTCTCTGCGCGACGCGTTGCAGATGGAGCGCTCGTTTGGATTGAAAGCGGTTGCGCGCCGCACCAGTTGTCTCCTTCTTCTTCTTACTCCTCTTTTAAGTTATTCACTTATGTTCTTGGGCACGAAAAAAATTATTTTTATTTTTTTTCTTAACCTCCCCGTCAGAGTCGTCTTTCCTCATCTCTTTCTATCTTCACTCCCGAAAAAAATTACTCATTCACTTTGCCATTTTCTGTTGAGGTTTTAGCATGCGTTCGCGAGAGTTTGCAGTCGTAACAGCGATTGGCGCCGTTCCTATTTTGTTACTCCTTTGTTTTTTTTCCGCATCGAGAACGAATTTCAATTTTCCGACATGATGTCACGATGCAAAAAGACTCAAAAAAGCCTGGTCGAGACTGGTGGCGTTGGTGCGTGAAGTTCGTAGCGAGCGGGTTTTTCACGCCAAGGTGGTGTTTGGCCTGTCGTAGGTATAAACTGCGGTACGAGGTAAACCAATCGTGGTCGTGTTGGCGAAAGTAATTTTAAAAGGCAATCAGCTAATTCAAATTGGCTGTGAACTATGGCATAAATTACTTTCATTGCGGGTGTGCTTTCTCACAAAACATTACGTGAACTTACGCAAAGAACTACAAGTAACTGTTAGGGTGAGGACTATAATCCATAACTTTATATGTTCCTGGGAATAATAAAATGTTTTGGGTGAAAGATAGCTTAATGGGATTTACATTCATTAAAATTTAAAATTTCCAAATAATCGCAGATAATGCGTGGGGAAAGGTTTTTAACAGTTTTAGTTTTTCTGTCTAGTTCAATTAAATGTAGTGAGTTGTCAAATCTTCTGATTTAGGGATCATTAGTACGGAGCCATAGTGTGGGATAGTTGAATTTATATGTAAAATGAGTCGGTTCCTTAAATGTAAAATTCAGGTTCTGGGCATTTGTGCTTTGTAACGCGAAATGGAAGTTGTTTCCGTGATGGAATAACCCCGCTAGTAGGTACCAAAAATATGCAACGTGGCCTTAGTGATAAAATAGTTCGGTAAATTTTGTGTAGTGAAGAAACGTCTTAAAAAATTGTTTAATTCTTTTGGTTGCGTTTTTGGGACTTGATCCGTTGAGTTGTAAACGGGTGAGAGGTAAACTGCTCGTCAGCCACGGGTAGATCAAATTTAATTGTGTGCGTTTCGTCACTTATATAGCCGTATCCGGCCACCGCGGAATGGTCGCTTTCGTAATTCTTATGGAAATGCCTATTCTTTCGGGCCACGTTTTTCATGCTCCGCTCAACCCGTCTCCCCTCCTCCTCCTACTATTCCCGCCCTCTCCTTCCTCTCCACCATCGCTTTCTCGTGTTCCTCCCTCACACTCCACCCCCAACAAACTCCCCCACCCCTCGCCCAAGCGGCCGTATTTTACTCCGCATTCCCGGGCGTGAAGAATTGACCAACGCGGCAACAGTCGCGACCTTGTGCGGTGCTCTCCGTTGAGCCAACAAACCCCTTTACCACCACCGCAGAAAAAAAATTCCTTTACCCCCCTGGTCGTTCCCCATCCCTCCTAGGGTTCCCCCATCGGTATTGTCTCGTTTCAGGGTTTCCGGACGGATTTATGGACGCCAAGGGGGTTGGAAGAAAAAGAGTGGGGTGTGCCGAAGCGAAGTTTTGTTTAGGGTATCTCTCAAGGAGTTTCGTTTCTCCTCTCGCGGGCCGGACGTTCGTTTTGCGGGACGAATTGTCCGAAAGTGAAACGTTTTTATTTTCCTCACTTGTCCACGCATCCTTTATTCTTTTTGGGAGCATCTCCTTGTTCTCTCTTTCTCTCTCCTTGGTGAGAAAGTGAGACGAAAATACATAAAGCGAAAGTGTGGCGAGGTTTGCGTTTTACGGCTACATCGGAGTGATTTAGTGCACTGTTGGTGGTGTGGCGTTTTTGCTTCTTGGGCTGCAGATTCTTCTTCTTTTGTTTCGCGTGTTTTTGCGTGACTTTTCATTCTCGCACCATTCAGAAAGCGAAGGGGACTCAGGTTCTGGATGGGGCCACTTGGCTGGGCGAAGCTGTTCTGGCCTCCTCGTTCTCGTGACGGAAATATTGGGAGCGGGAATGGTTTTCCTTTCTTGCTTGTTGAGTCTCGGGTTATATCCAGGATGTGGTGGTCCACTCCCTCTGTCAAGTCGCCGCCCCCGCGTTCAGCCGACAGGTCGTCTCGGAGAGATGGAATGGTCCGTGATTTGGGTCAGACGAGGAAAACAATCCCCTCTCCGTAATTCAAGACGACTGTATTCTTAACTTTATTGGACCAGCTCTTCGTCCCCATCTCGTTCCGCCTGTTGCTCGGGCTAAAATTTGCCGTGACTCTGTATAATCTGTTGCTGAAATTAAATTAATGGAAGACGATTTTAGGGAAATGAGAGTGACCATGATGATCCATCAAAAACCAACCCTAATAGACAGATGTCAACTCTTTCCATAAACCATTTTTTAATAACAGGTACGGCAGAAAGATCTCATCGAGAGAAGGCACAGATTAAGTTTCATTTTACATAAGATTAGGTTTTCAGAGCTGATGATGAAAAACATTTTACGGCAAACTTTACCGTGAACAGCCGGCAATAGTCAAGTGTGTCCCGCAGAAATTGACCGTGCAGACCGGGAGGAAAGGCAGGGAAATAGAAGGGTGGAGAGAAGCCCACCGTTGGAATAAGCCTGGTCATAATGAAAGACGGTAAGGGACCACGATTTAACTTCCCATCTGTCGGCCGAAGTGTTCTCGTCATTGCACCCTATTAGGCACCAGCTTACGAGTAGAATATTTCGGGTTCTCCGCGTTAGAAGCCATTAGCCACCGTTCTAATCCGACTCCACTGATCTCTGAAAATGTTTCATACCACTGGCTTTGTCACCACTACGTTTTTCGGTAGGTAGTGGATTGGCATGGGAGGATTCGAAATTCCCGCCCATGCAATGTCGTGTATACTTTCGTAACGCTTTTTAATCTCCGTCAGGCCACGGTTGTTTTATTTGGGTCATGTGACTCACCGACCGTAATTTAATTCAATGCTTTACTCAATAACTTTCGTTTTTTAATTCTCTTTTCTCCGATAAATTTGGTAATATCGGTGGGAAATTGGCAAGTGGCTACCTGGGCATGGCTATTCAGTCTTGGTGGAACCACCACACTGGATATAACACTCACAAGAACCGCATTAAAAAAATTAATAATTTCTCAGTGATCGGGTTTCTGCCTGCGTATTCTTTTCGTGGCGCCGTGTCCTGTTCACAAGCATTTCGATTTCGTGCCATATTCGTTTTCTTTCCAGTGTTTCTTTTAAATCTCTCGCTCGCGGCTGGTCCATCAGTTTTTTTCCTCCGTGATTCGTGTGTCGTGATCATTTTTTTCGCCAATCTCGCCCCCGCGGGTACGGAATCACTACCTCATGGCCTTGCGATGGAAAGATTCGGATGGATGCGAGGCACTTTTTGAAGGACATAGTTTCCGAGTGATTGGGAGAGGATTTTCCTTCCATTGTGGCTCCTTTGAAGGAAGGTAAAGAGTGGGGGATTATAGCACGGCCCATCGCTCCCAGCCGAGCAAGGCCACGCGGGCGAATGATCGCCATTTTTATTCCTCCGATCCGATCTCACTTCACTTCTTTTCAAAATAAAAGCCTTAGCCATGAAGGGTTCGTTACTTTCGAAGATTTCCCATCCCCCTCATCGATCCGTTCAGTTTGTTCTATATCTTTTTGTTGTAGCCTCATTGGCCGTAAATCTTTGTTCTCTCTCAGTCCATTATAATCATAACCTTCGCGGTTATTTATTTCCCACCCGAGAAATGTTGTGTGAGCTCGACTGTACTTCTCATGATGGAGAGCCGAGTGTAGAGAAATATCATCTTCTCCTTATTCCTTTTGTTTGTTGAACAAATTTTTATGAAAAGCGTTCATTATTTACTCAGGTTACCTTAACTACTTCCCTTATTATTCACTATCAGTTGCACTCATTTCCATCGCACCTAATCACCTTCCATTCTTCTTTTCTCCATTCTAAGTTAAATATTCTTGATATAATCTCTGCGGCATGTCCGCGTGTATTCTACTCTGTTCTTCTGCTTTCTATTCTACTTTCATACATTTATATCGCTTTAATTTATAAAAAAACCGATTAGTTTTCCGAGTTTCATATACATTTTCCGAGTTAAATATTTTGGAATATCGTCGATTTCTAGTGCCTCGCTTGGTCGTATGGTTTTCTCAGCAAAAAAAAGTTCTAAGAGAATGGAAAATTGTCAATGTTAAGAATGTTGGTTGATCATTTGCAACACGATGTGCACCCTCAAATTGAAGCACTACTTTGAGAGGTCAAGATTTACGTTTGAGTTAATAGAATGATTTAAGTTTCAGCGCCAGATGTATGGGGAATCCAATTGAGAAACAATGGATTATGTTGTCTTCTTCATGTGCGGCGCAGCCGGCTACTCGTTTATAAGCTTGGGACCTCCGGGTAGACAAATTACTTCTGACAAAATAGGATGGGTGTGAAAGAAAACAAGTGACGCTCCAAAAAAATATCTCCAGGTGGAAAACATAAACTCTTTTTCGAGCACTCCCGGTTTTATTCCACTGCTATTCGCCACCGCTCCAACCCTTAAGCCGCATCTGTGAAATGGTACCATCCCCCTAGTCACATGGCACGGCGATGGGCTCCGGCAGATAGATTGGGTGTACCCCACGCCCGGCGTTGCATATTTTCTCACCGCCGAGGCACATCGCGTTGCACGCTCTTGTCCCTCACTCACTTCTTTCTTCTCCGTTAGCCATTTCATTCGCCTGTGTACCACCCCCCTCCATTGTGAGATCCCACCTCCTCCCCGACATCCCAAGGCCTCCTTACCTCTTCCCCCCCTTCATCTCTCTCCACCGTCCCAACACTACTCCGTCTTGTTGGAGACTCGCTCTCGTGTTGCCATCTCAACCTACCATCCACGATCTTCTTTCCTCTTTCCTTTGTGTGGCAGTGGCGTCTTCTGCCTTCCCGTCGTATTCCCATTCGTTCCTCTCCCTCTATCTTCCTCCCGTCATCTCCTCCTTCCGTGGACGTGTCGTGTGTTTTCTATCGGGCGCGCGGTGGCCATCATCAATTGGGAGTCACGTGGTATTGTTGGAAGAGGGATGATCTTTCGGGTGCAAATTTCTTCCGCCGGGCGAGTTACCGGGGGGGAGTGATGTGGAGAGAGAGAGAGGAGGGTGGTGGGCAGGACAGCCCTCTCGCCCAACCTGCCCCACGTTAAGGTAGGATATGGTAAACTGGTCAACTTCCTTTCGCGTCTTCGTTTTTCTCGCTGTTTTATTTTTTCTCTCACTCTTTCTCCTTTCCCCTCAACGTTTGGGGAGGTGCGGTCTCTCTCTATGCGTCCGTTCTCACGCTGCCCGTGTCTATTTCTCCCTTCACGGAGTAGGTATCTCTCATATGAGGGAATACGTAGAGGCGTAAAGTACGACGGGACCTCGAAATTAGAGAAGCCGATGACAGTTCGCCCTCAGCCATCTTTGCTTGACGAGTTGTACAGCTGGTACGCGAATAGTGGCCAAAAAGCGGAGCTATGTTAGTTCAGCGGAATTTCATTTTAAAAATCTATTTTCATGAAAATTTCTTTTTACGGTTGCACAGGTAAAGCTTCCCGTCACGCCTTTCTTTTTCAGGTTGTTATAGTCGTTAAAAAAAAGGTTAATTATTGGTGATAAATGGGAAACTGGCCGTTTTACTTCTTTATTCTGTGGAGTCCTATACTTGAATAGCTACCTGATTTTCTTCAGTTACGTTGGTACATTTTTAGATAGTATCTTGTTCCTAAATTTCCTAGTATGTCTTCGCTTTCAAATCTCTTCCACTATGCACACCCGTGGGCCTGAATTAATTCACGGAAACGGGTCGATATACATATATGTGACGCTATTGTACTCTCGAAATGCTGCCGAACTATAATGGATATTGCGAGAAAAGTAGTCGTCAGAATCGAATGAAAAAAGATCATCTGTCCCTTTTCTTAATATGATGCATGCCTCTCCCCCATCTTCGGTACCTCCCATGCTGCCACCGTCCTTGTCTACTATTAAAATTTTCTTCTCCTCCATCTCAGTTTCTCTGGTCCAAAATAGTTCTCTTCTCCTCCCTCCATCTGTATCCTCCATTCCGTGGAGAGCTTCAACGGTCGCGGTGAGATGACGATGCATGTCCCTGTATCCTATTCACGCCCATTACCCTCCTATTCTCCCCTAACTCCGCCCTTGGAACGCTCCTCCGTCCCAAGTATTCTCGCGGACTATCTCCCAACCCTACCTTCCTCTCTGCCTCTCGTCTTATGGCCCCGAGATTCCCTCATTTCGATACCTCTACGCTTCCTTTCGAGTCGCAGGGGCGACTGGAATTTCTACTCGTGGTTACTAAACAATTCACGAACCTCAAACGTTTTCCACATGCATATAGAAAGATTATGGCTTCTAGTAACAATTATTCTGCAGCACTACATTCAAATGTGCCTCGTATCAAATTGATGGCATAAAAAATGATTGATGAAAAAATGAAATGTAATGGCATTGATTTTAATACCGAAAGGAAGCATTATTTAATATTATTTGGCGAGCAAATGTTGAGGTCAAGTAACTTAAGTTTGGTTCATGTTAAACCTTTAGGGGAAACATCTAGAATGACGAGCATTTATTGGTGTGATTTTTTTTCAGAAAGCTCCTTTCCTCCGAAAATCACCTCCGTCAAACGTGTGAAAAGCGGAATTTTCAATCCCATCACTTCGCCCTCCGAGCGAGGAAAGAAATATTCCCACGCTCCCTCGCAGTTTCGAATGACGTGATTCCCCGCAATGAAGCGCTTCATTTGTTGCAAAGGTAGCGCAACACGCGCGCACCCGGTATGTATTCGAGGGGTAGTCTCCGTTCCCGGACCGTAGCGCCTAGCGCTCGTCCCATCACAGCCAAGTGGCCGTTCTATTTTCCCCCTTGCCAACTCCTCCTTCGCGTCATCCCCCTAATCCCTCCCCTCCTGTTCCCCGCGCGGCAATCCCATCATCCCCTTCTTTCTCTCTCTCTCGAGGGATCTAGGTCAGTGGAGCGGGCAGCTAGGATAGAGTCGGTAGGGGGATGGGGAGGGGAAGAGTCTCCGTAGAGCCAGGGGGCGGCGTAAATGGCGACGGAAAGGCTATCGTAGGCTGGCGGGAGGTAGTGAGGGGAGCGAAATGGTAGAAGGAACGGGGTTGGTCGGGAATAGGTGATGAGAATAGTGGGGGCACGCGGGACTAGGAATGGCGGGAAGGATGGACGCGCGCGGAGGGAGGCATGGGCCGCCGCTAGCGCTAGGAAAAACAAATGAAGGGTGATATATGTATACGGGCGAGGGCGCACATCGACCGATCTATTGCGGGTGAAGAAGCGTTTCGTTAAAATAAAACAAGTAAATTAAACTGCGCCAAAGTTTTGAATTGAGGTTTTGTAGAAAAAAAGTTAGTTGAGCAATAATTATTTAGGTTCTAGGTCTTAAAAATGTTTTCGTGTTCCGTGTTCAGTTGGGTAGTTTTATTTTTCTGTTTTGGTATAAACAATATATTACAGAAATATAAAAACATCGTCGCAGTGAACCCATGTTTTATGAGTAACTTATGGTTTCGTTATATTTTCTCTTAGCTGTTTATTGCATATTCTATACATATATGTGTGAATAAATAAATAAATATATATATATATAATGTCTTGGTCGAAAATCGCTCTCGGCGACGATGCACATGCATAAATAAAACAGTAATACACTAAACAAACACAGAAACACGCAAAAAGGACACAAAAGAAAACTTGGACGTTTCGGCGGTCAGGCCGCCATCGTCGGCGGTAGAATAAATCAGTGCTTTCTTCTACCGCCGCTCGCCGCTATATATATATATATATATATATATATATACATATATATATATATATATAATGCCAAGAGGGTGGCCGATAAAAATACAGAAACAGAAAAAAAGGACACTCACAAATTTATGAGTGTCCTTTTTTCTGTTTCTGTATTTTTTATCGGCCACCCTCTTGGCATATTATATATTTATCACCCGAGTGATTCTCCAACAAGTTTATATATATATATATATTTTAACTCACACACTACAACTTTCAGTCATCCTAAAAAAATAAAGCTGGAGCAAAAAAGTAATAGTCAAAGACGTAATTAGGTCGACATCTAGTTGTTAAATTAGTTCCGTAAAACCCAAAATTTTCGTGGAAGCCCCTACCCTTCCCCCCCCCACCTGGATTCGCCCCCGTCCACAAGTAATCTTTCTTCGTACTGGAAATCTATAATACGAATGTGGCCGATCCACGAGAAGATGGCCATTTGATCGAGCTAGCGCTCGCCCCCAAGTCATATGGGCAGTTTGCCGCTGCCCCCTCCCCTCTAAACGATCTCACCCAGTTCTCATATCACGAACTATAATTCTCGCGGTAATATTTGTGAACGTCGAGGTGGCTTGCACTCTAGTGTTTAGTTTCGTACGGTTTCCGTTTTCGCCTGTTGGGTTTATTGGGATATTTCATCGTGTTTTATCTTTTGACTTCCGCTTTTCATAGTGTATTCCGGATAGATTTTATAAACGCTCGCGCCATTACTCGAGATTCGCTCCGAAGTTTGACTGGTAAAATAATGTCTTGCGGAAAGTTCTAAAACTTTGTATGCTAAATATAACGTGGAATTTATTTATAAATCACCAATGTTTTTGTAAATTTTGTGCTTTGTAACGATAATGAATGACAGCAGTTTGCGCGCGATCAAGTGGTCTTTAGGAGCCATAGACAAGGTTGCTGCAGGCCTGGACAATCTGAAAAAGTCATGGAAAATGAGCATTGGCCAGGAAATTTGCTTTTCCAGGTCAAAATCTGATTTATTGCAATAAGTTAGGAGTATCATTTTAAGCACTGTGTGTTGGTGTGTGTACAGGTATTTAGTAGCAAACCTATATGTGTCAGTGGATCTCTTATTTGGTTTGAAGCAATTAATTATGCCCCTAAGTAAGGAGAGAACGGGAGAGTGACATTTAATGTTTTAAATGCATACAAAGCTGTCTAGTTGCCTTCATTAGGTGGCCCGGGCGAATAAAACTCGGTACTAGTGGAGGATTAAGGTCGTTGTTTGGGGGAAGGGTGGGGATTGCTACACTCCGGGGGTTTGGAATACTTTATGACCACCATTTTTCCTTTTGTACCAGGAATTACGGGAGGGGGCGGCCGCCTCTGCTTCCCCCCCCCCCCTGAGCGCCTGAAACCAAAACCCGCTACATACTGCTTCTAATATTTTTAACGCGCCATCTTGTTTCAAGATAACGGATTTAATTCATTGTCATGAGGACAATGAGACCACCCAGTATTCGTTTTATTTTGAGTTGTATCGGACTGAGTAGGTGGATTTGGTTTCCGGGTGGTTTGAGTCAAAGAAGTACGATGATCTCACTGGTGGATCGCTCCACTTACTTCCAAGGAGTGGGCCATAAAAAATTGCGCACTCTCATCCCGCTCCTTTGTCGCTATTAACCACTTCAAACGATGTTGTCGCTTTAATCCGAGCGTAAAATTTGCCACTCTTCCGTCGTGAGAGAAGTGCGGTGATGGTTTTGGAGATGCGGGGATATTGTAAGGGGGGAGAGGGAAACTCGTCTGTCTTGGTTTCCCACGTCTCGCAAGTCCGAAGCCCCGAAGACGTCTTTTGCCGCCGCCGCTGCATCTTTTTGCCGCTCCCTCCTCGTCAGACACCGCCCCAACCTTGAAACCAAGGTTCTTCCTGGACACTGGAGGAATGTGAAAGGTGCCTTTAGGTGGTCGTACGCGCGTGATCTAGCCAATGTATCCAGCCAATCCGGCGCGCGCGAGACAGACTTCGCGAAGTCTCTCTCGCGCTGGTCTTTGACAGATGCTCGGAGGAAGCGCGCGTTGGACCCGCGCGCCCATCTGCTAGAATATTCTCGAAGATCCTGTATAGCGCAATTCTTGAGTCCGGATGAATTGGAGGATACTAGCTGTCGTAATAGCGCAGCGGCATTCTGTGATGCGGAACTAGAGTAGATAGTGGAAAAGACTGATGGAACCAATTTCAATTCGTCCAATGCAAATTTTTTCTTTCATCTTCCGGGATGTGTGGCGAAGAATATTTTGAAATTGACAGAGGAAAACATATAGCTCTCCGGTATTCACCCACGGTCGCCAGCATACTTGATGGTAATCATCGATTCCGTAATAGTTACGACCGTTGCTTGGTACCGGCTCCCTGCGGGACAAAGTTGCTATCGGCCAACCACGTTCACTTTTACACACGCTCTGCGATCTTGAGTTGTCAACTCCGGGTCACGCCTATGATCCGTTCAAGTTCAATGATCGTTCAGACTTGACTGCTGAAGGCTTTACTTCGTAGAAGTTACTAGTACTCATAATGAAATTAGTTTAGTACTTTTCTACAACTTTTAGAAAAGTTGTAGAAAAGTGCTAAGCTAAGTTAATTATGAGTTCAATGATCGTGTTAATGCTTCGAGAACGGCGCCAATAATGCTGGGCTCCACTCTGTTGGTATCGAGCGCTTCATATCATACAGGATTAAGTATCGTGTGATGTGAGCTTCATCACACGCTCATGCTTCATAGAGGGAAACCCGGTGTCGTGATCGATTTTTTTTCCCAACCACATTCGTCCCCTGCAACGCTGCGTGCCGATCAGGGTGGGGTTTCGCCATTGGCGGCTCCAAGGGGGGCCGCCAATATTAGGGGCAATTTCCCCCCCCCAAAACCCGGCGTATTTTATTTATTTTTTCATAGACCTAAAACTAAAAGCCAAAATTATTGTATGCAGTGAAGTACGATGTTAGGCATATGTCTTAAGCTAAATAAGAGTTTCTTTTTCATTTTACACTTAGTTTGTTACGATTTCCCGTGACGAGACCCCCGGACTCCCTTTTTCCCGGGAAGTATTCCATACCCCCAGAGCCAGTGGACCCCCCGAACCTCTGGTCTGGAGCCGCCCCTGGGTCTCGCATTATGCTCTCCGAGATGATCGAGGGCAAGGCTCCTTAGAGGCTTTCGAAGCCGTCACCGTTTCCTCCTCACTACCCACCCCGACCTCTTCGACAGACCTCAGCTTCCACTCCTTCTTTCCGAATTTTTCGCGACAACACTTCTGGAATTCGATCTCTATAAGATGATTTGACTGATTTACGCCCATATTCATCACTTAATGGCTCCTGGCCCGGTCGTCTGGTCCTGGTGTATATTTGCTTTGACCAAGTATATATAACAAAGCTTGAAAGGGGTTTTGTGTGTTTTGTTTGACTGTTTTGGACCAAATTTTGAGTCACTGTGAAGGTACATAAGCCCTACCTTCGGGCTTGCGATATAATGCTATAACTTAAAGGGGGCTGTGGATTTTTGGGATCTCTGAAGTTGTACTATAATGACATGTGAAGTGTTCCAAAATTTACCATAAGTGCTGTAAAATTTATTGTTATCATAATTTCGAACATTATGGCAAATTTCAGTGAGCAATTTCTTTTCTTCTTTTCATATAAGTGGAGACTTGTTAAGATTTGCAATTTTATGTGTGTAAACTGACTTACAATTGCAAAGAAGTTTCGTAAAAATTGATCCACACATTATGGCAGCACAGAAATGTATTGATGTTAATCAGTCAAGATAAAGGCTCCCATAGTGTGGGGTATTTACAGTATTATGAGGAGAACTTGTGTAACCCAGAAGGTGCTAAGCATTCCCTTATTGTCCTTTTCAGGTGGATGATCAGATGAAGCTCTTGCAGCATTCATGGTCAGACATGTTGGTGCTGGACCACATGCACCAACGCATGCACAATAACCTGCCGGATGAGATGGCACTTCCCAATGGGCAAAAGTTTGATCTGCTGTGCCTGGGGCTCCTCGGTGTACCATCACTAGCCGACCACTTCAGTGATCTCACTGCGCAATTAGAGGAGCTTAAATTTGATGTCAGTGACTACATTTGCATCAAGTTCCTCCTTCTTCTCAACCCTGGTATGTAGTTTACTGAACACATATTTATTCTCTTATCCACATTTAGCATGCTTTGGAAACTCATTCATTTTTTGGTATCTGTAAACTTTAAGCATCCAATTTCCATGATTACTGGAATTATAATAGTTCACTGTCATGCAACCATTTGTTTGTATTCATGGAATGCTTTTTCTCATCATGCTTATTCCAATGGCAAAAATTCTTTGGACTATGTAATAGCCATATTTTTGGCATCTGGGAACAGGGTTTACATGTCTCCTCTATGATTGGGAATATCTATTGACAAACAAATCTAATTTTTCAGAGGTCAGAGGGTTGATGAATTGGAAGCATGTGCACGATGGCCATGATCAAGTGCAGCAGGCACTTCTGGACTACACAGTTACTTGCTATCCTCAAATACAGGTTGGTAATTAAACTCCAGTATGCCTCTCTGTGATAGCAAAATTATGAATTGCTCTTCTGGATGTGCTATACTTTTGCTTGTTCAGTGACTCTTGTAGTCAGTTTTGCTCTGAAAATTACTGGAAGAGTCAGTTAATATTCAATAATAATGTTTTACTCCTTAAAGAATTGGCATATTATTGTGCTTTCAAGCTGATTTGGTATTCTTTTATTTGCTGTCGTATTGGCCTTTTTAAGTTTCTTCCAAGAATTTAAGAACCTTCATGATCAGCTAGCATTTGTAAATTGCAGTACTTCTCTCAGTTACGGAACCGTATATGTAACAAATCTCATGATAACTACAGTAATTCCACTTGTAGAGCATGATTTTGATGTGTTTTAGTTTAGCCAATAATGATAGTGACTAACCTAGTCAATCATTTCTGCTTCAATCCAGGATAAATTTACCAAGCTGCTGATGGTGCTCCCAGAGATCCACCAGCTTGCAAGCAGAGGAGAGGACCACTTGTACCATAAGCACTGCACTGGAGGAGCACCAACTCAAACACTCCTCATGGAGATGCTCCATGCAAAGCGGAAATAGTGGCCTGGCACAATGTCTTGTGATGAAAATGATGCAGTTATTAAGATTATTGTGAGTATCATTGAATGGAACTTAAATGTTGTTCATAACAAGCCTTCATCCTGGTGTTTAGCATTTTATGATATCTAGAAGCCATTTGGTTGATTATAAATGAAGTGATTAGAGATAGATGTATGTATTAATTGAATGGCCTAATGATGTTTCAAAGTTTGTGAGCAAGTATTTCAGTCAGCTCTTGATGTTTGTGAGAATGTGGCAACATCTCTTGGTTCATTTAAGCAGTGTAATATTCAGCTGGTGATAGATGTATTTGCACATGTGCCTAAATTTATGTTGAATTGGCTTCTTTTCTCCTTGATATAGGCTAATTTTTGTTTCTCCTCCTCTTTTCAGATTGGTTTACAACTCACAGTCGTAGCCGTGGGCACATTTGAGTGGCTGGCCCATCAACTTCCCCACGTTAGCTCCTTCATGTGTGTTTGTTTCCTTTATCCATGTGCAGTGTGTATCCCGAACCTTCTCTTCTCATTGCTGCAAATGGATTCTAAGAAGCATTTCGCCCTCCTCAAGCAAAGTCTGTGAGGAGTGTACCTGGGCCAATGAAAAGAAGCACTCGTACCAAGATCTGAAAGCTCAAAAAAATAACGAGAGAGAAAAATGGGCCAAGTTTTACTGTCCCCTCAAAGTTATATATGGCCCTCATCCTCTGTGCGAAGTGTGCTGGTTTAAAGTGAATGAGGCAGTTTCTTCGCAAGTTGGTATCAATGACAATGACATTAAAGTCTGCCATCGTTTTTAGAGGATTGCAAAATGGACAGGATGAAATCCTGAGCAGAAGATGCCTGTGAGCCACTAGGTAATTTTTATGTACATTGTCGCCGGAACTTGAGGCTTAGGTGTAGTTCCTTGAGAAGAGATTGAAAACGATCAGTGATGATTGCATGTGCATTGAAATGGATTCAGTGAGGCACAACTCTCAACCCTGGCTCATCTTTACCAGAGCCAGAGGAAGTGAGGATGCCTGTGATATGAATTGATAGTGTTTTCCGTGGCACAGTGATGTGTGTGTGTGTTAGCTGCGTCGGATTTTGTGATGCGTCACTTATACCATGATTACAGAGAAGCTGATATTCAGTTTGTATATTTTATGGAAAGTTTCTGTAGAGCCACAGCTGTGGAGTTGGTAAACAAAGTGCTCTTGTGGCTTTCAAGACATTAGTTGGATGGCAGAAAGTAGTGATTTTTTGGTACACACAATTTGTTCATCTAATCCTCAAAAAACCAGCTAAGCCGTGAAAAGTACGTGCAATAAATAAATTAATAAAAAATGAAAAAAGTACCTAAAATTATATGAAGATTTAAATGTAACTTTTCAGGAATGGAAATTATTTTAACTTTTGTATATGATATGGAAATCATGATGTTGATGAAAACATTGCAAGGCTTGTCCAAATCTAGCCAGCAATTTTTTAAATCATGCCTTTCAATTATAAGAAAGTGATGCCTTCATTAAGTACAAAGTCCAAGAAGTCAGAAAGGCACTTTGTTACAGTTAAAACTCAGGATTCGTAGTTGAGCTTACCCCTTTGTTCTGAAGGGATTTGTAGCAGATTGTTAGAGTGATACAAAGTGTGAAATGGCTGTTGAATTGTTGTATGTAACGTGAAGGCTCAGTTTCCAGCACAGGATGACCTCATGCAATGCTTGTTCCTTCCAGTGATGAGGTCATTCTTGCCTTTGTTTGAATTAGACCACAATATCCTTGCTCATAATTGTTTCATTTGTGTTATTAAGTTTTCTTTGATCTTTTCGTGCATTTACACATTCCAGGGAGTGACATAGTTCACTCTGGGAGGGATACAAGGGCATCAACAGTAGTAGGTTTAATTTTTGACTGTGTGATTGAGAAAAAGAAAATGCGTACGTACAATGCCGTTATTGTACAGTTCTGTGGAGTGTTTATAGCGTACATTTTTATGGCTATGTTTACATTTCTTTTATTTGTCATTTGCTGAACGAATATGCTTTAAGTGGCAATAGATTTTTCGAACATTCCATGTAATTTTTTTTTAGCTTTTTGGGCTTTAATGACTCATCATGGGCTCTTTATTGAAATTGAGCCTTATTTGCTGTGTAATGGGTTGTGGGAGTTGAAGTTCTTTCTTGGCTATTGTGTTAACAAAGAAACCTTTAGTGATCTGTAAGTTCATTTTATTAACATTACTTCGTCAACTTGTGCCTGGTGATGGACTAACAAAGGTTCTAGTTTTGTAGAAAAAGATGATTATATTAAACAGTAGAGCAAGGCTGCTGTGGTCCCTATGTTATTGTGTATAATAGAAATTATATGATGTGTAAATTAGTTGTTATACAAATGTCTGTGGGCTGCTGTTAAGTGAAGGTGCAAAGTATTTTCATGCCAGTAACCCTATGTGTCACGCATTCACAGGTACAAATGTTACCTCACATAATGCAAGGGATGTTCGCTCGTCAGAAATGTAATATTATATATTTTTTCTCCATAGTTTCCTCTTGCCCACCAGATGAAATACAATACACAAACTCAATATAGTACTGCCAATTCACTTGTCCATGTAAAATCAGTGATCCTCTAAAATTTCATTGTGATTTTAAAATTGACCATTTATTGGGCAAAAGTGAGGTATTGATTTTTCTAGGAAGTTAAAAAAAGGACTTTAATTATTGTTAAAGTGTCATGTCAAGCATGTATTGTTATGTGTTCACTGCCAAAAAAGGAAAGAAGATCCGCATTTGACATGGCTCTCATTGAAGGCATCCTCCCGCAGTCATTCTCAGTTTATTTTTGCAAATTGTTTGTAAAACTCTATTGAATGAAGATCCACTAAAATGATGTTACTCTTTAACTCTTAAGAAAATGTATAGAGATTGAAATATCTGTTTTTCAAACTATAATTGTTATAATGTACAGATGATTTATTTTATAAAGATTGTGATCCCATTTCATCAGAAAATGTTTGTGTTGGACCTTAATGGGATGCACATATTGTTAATTCAAAATGATTTATCTTTACGGATAAGTATAAAAATACTTAAATATGATTATTAGGAAAACCTCATTTCTGATTGAAAAATATTGCCTTGATGAGGCTTTTGGTACTTCCTAAATGTTGAATATGGTTTTTGTGCTACACTGTTTCCATTCAGCTCCCAAGCTGCTCGATTCATTTGTTACAGATGTTTATTCTCTGTTACCTCATTCTTTGAACCATGTTGTCAAGTCACTGTGCCTGTACATACATATGATCCTGTAATGCTATGTTTGTAAAGAGGAAATTACTGTATCCATTCTTCGGATATCAATTGTAAAAGAGTGTTTAGTGGGGTGTGGCTTGTTTCAAAGACAATCATTTATGTTTTTATATAGGTCTGCTCCTATTTTTGCCTTTTTCCAGTAAAATCATGATTGTTAAAGATGCTGGGGATACCAGAGTGTTCCTTTGGCTACCTGACAATGTACAGTATTTTTCAAGCAGGCAGCAAAATGAAGTGGCTTTGAAACAGGTCATTCGTCAAATCAACCTCTTTTGTACCACAAACCATGTGCCCGTGGAGTTAGGCAACAAGTTGTAGAAATAAAATCCTGTGAAGGATTTCCACACATTAAGAGCAGCATTTCATTTCATTTGTATGAACCACAAAATTTACATATTCTTATTCATTGCACTCATTTAGGGGAGTTATATTTTATTATTTCTCCGTACTTATCTACCTGACGCTGAATAAATGAAGCTTTCTATTGAATGGAAGTGCTATTTTATTTTCACGAAATAGAGAAGAGGGAAGCTGGTCATAAGAGATGTTCATAGAAATGAGAGTTGTAGTCTACCAATCTTTGGGCTGAAATGCCAGCAAATGAAGGAATATAACCTTTCAACTTATCTGCTGACACACACTGAAAATCATAGCTTTAAATTACTATTGTGAAGCTTCAGTTACCATTCATTGACAGTGAAATCCCTGAAGGAAATGCTTATCAACCAATCTTTCCATTGGCACTAAGCTTCTGCTTCACCTTAAGCTTCTTCTACTCTCTAGTTAATAAATAAACCTCTCAACGTCATGTTTTGTCAAGAACAACTTAGGGCAAAATACCATGACTTTGAAGTTAGCCACTGTAAATACAGAACACCATAGCAGTCCCAGGAGGTGCTTTCTCGAGTTAGAACAAGTGTGCCATCACGCAAACATGAGGAAAATCAGATATAATGGACTGCAATTCTAGATATATGTACGCATTATATGGGACATGTACATGAATAGCATTTATATCATGAAATCCCTACTCTCAGAAAATTATGCAAAAAAATCAATCGCATATATTTTTTTCAAGGGTATTTATGAGGAGGAGACAGTATGAAACCAGCTCACGTAGGATAATTGGAAATATTTGATACATGTGTCTAAAGGCTCTTTTCCTCTTAAATATGCAAAGGATACCATTCACACATTTCACTTCAAGATTGGAGCAATATTCAGTAGAATGCAAAGTTGAGAAGTAAATTTAAATGAAGAGGGGAGCTGTAAGATAGGAACATCTTCAAAGACCCCAGCTGAGGGAGGATCCATCCAAATTTAGCCCATTTTTGCAACTTGAAACCAACCTGAAAAGTCACCTTGAATAGTCTACTTAGTGGACTACCACAACAAGAGCAAACTTGCTAACATTAGTAAAAGGAAATATTCACTCTTAAGTACTCCATGAAATTTATTTTTCTCGACTGGTTTCAATGTTTGCAACATCATTATCAAGAAGCAAGTCTCTTAATATATACCTACACTTAAACAAGAGGGTAGGGTTGGTGGTAAGGTTAAGAGGGGGGGGAGTGACGTAACTCTGGTGATTATGAACTATAGGAGGGACAAGGTCAGGGGGAAGTGATTGAGGATGGGGAACAGGTACTGACATTGAAAGAAATGAGTGAGATATCAGGAAAACCTCATCTCCCAATTTGTTCCCACATAATTATAAAATGCTCCTATTTCAAAATTTTCTGTATTATCTAATTTTGCCTCTTTTTCACCTACATTAGGTTTAAAATTTAACTGTGGGAACAAATTGGTAAATGAGGTTGTCCTGGTTAATCATTCCCCATTTCTTTCTGTGACAGCTCCTCCCCATCCCCAATCACTTCCCCATGACCCTGGTCCCTCCCATAGTTCATAATCACCAGTGTTACCCCCCCCCCCCTTTTCACTAACCACCTACAACCTTCTGTGTATATGTAAGAGACTTGCCTGCTATGTACTTCTTTTACTTGCCTCTTGATAATGATGATGTAAATGTTGAAACCAGCCAAGAGAAATAATGTGTGAAAACTTACTAAGTGAATATTTCCTTTTACTATGGATAATTTCCACAAAGTGAACTCATCAATGATTATAATTTTATTGCTAACCTTACTTGACCAAAATTACTGCCTTATGCCATGGGGATAGAGAAAGACATGACATAACATCACAGATGTTCTAGTCATAGATTTTGGGATAATTTCCACTTAGCTTCCCACCTCAGAATCACTGGTCTACCCCAACCCCATCCTGCCACAATTAATTACATATGATATTGCATGAAGTATACACAATTTGGATTGAATTAATATGGTTTGGTTGAGTTTATGTGTGACACACCTGACCGGGAGATCGTGACTTGAATCCCCACTAAGTTAAATGATTTTTTTCAAAATAAATTTCAACCCTTTGGAGTATATAGCTGCAGTGTGTGTGACCGTTTACAATGTCATTTTGCAACGATTTGGAATTTGCCGTAGCATATGTCTTATATTATTCCATTCATGAACTCTTTATCTTCTCCCTCTTCTTATGCCATTAAAAATTCTTATTCTTTTTCTGCATCTTCCCCTCTTTTCAAAAATTCTTCCCTGGCATCACTATCTTCAACAGCCCATTACTTCTCAATGGCCTTCAAACCACTTTTGCCTCCTTTGATTTTCTCCTTCTAGCCTCCATTCTCCCAATTCAATGAGTATTCCATGCAATTTATTTTTCTCAACTGGTTTCAATGTTTGCAACATCGTTATCAAGGAGCAAGTTGCAGGCAAGTCTCTATTATATACCTACACTTAAACAAGAAGAGGAAGGGGGTAGGGTTGGTGGTAAGGTGAAGAGGGGGGAGGGTGAAGTAACTCTGGTGATTATGAACTATAGGAGGGACCAAGGTCAGGGGGAAGTGATTTGCATTTGGGGGAAGTGAATGAGATAAGCAATCCATACTTAATATCAATAAGTTCATCTTCCTTTCAACCAGACTTACCATCCCTATCCTTCTCCAAACCTTCACCTCGATAACCTTCAATCGACCATACTCAAGAGACCAGGTTTTGGATCCATACAGCTCAAAGTCTTCAATAATATCTCCTTCATAATTATACTTGGAAAGTATCTGCTTTCAGTTCCCTTTTATTTAAATGTTTCTTTTGCTAGAGCTCATCATTAACTCATCCCTTTACATCCTTGCTAGTAAACCTGTTTTTCTTCATGATGCTAATGAGATAAGAATATCAGTCCCTCTTCCCTGATTCAGGTATATCCTTCCACTTAAGTGTTTAGTTTGGTATTCCTACCACTTGAAAATTTCATTAGTTTCCTTTTCCTGTGGTTAATTGTCTCCTCTTACTTCTCACACAGATTTGGAAAAACATGCAGGGATGATTGCTATCCCCTGGTTGGCTGGCTGCTGGTGATTTGCATATTTACCTATTGTACTTTAAGTACCTCTCACACCTCCTTCGCCATTTCTCCTGCTTAAAATTTAACATGTTTAATGCCCATATTTAATAACTCATGGATACCCAAATGTTTTTGTATCGTAAATCAGTCAGTGTGAGGCTCGATTTTCATTGAGAAATTACTTTAATAAAAGATATTAAATGAGAAACTCCCTAAACAAATTTGGGAGTGTTACCCAAAGGAAAGACAAAGGAGATGTAGACAAAATAAAACCAAGATAGAAGGAATAAAGAGGGTAAGGAGAGAAAGAGATAGGACTTAGTAAGACCATGAAGCATAGAGATTGGGAAGCAGAAGATGCCATAGATTGTTGTAAACCATCATTAGATATTAATAAAGAGAGAACATTAAATTTATAACACTGGGGGTGTATTTTTATTCGAAGATGTTCACTAAGTGCCCTGCCTATGTTAAAAGGCACTGCTTGGGTGCCGCATCAAAAACAAGCCAATTGATTCAGTTACAGACATAGATTTCATAATTGAGGGAACCCAGCAAAAAGGCTGTGTGACTGCACCAGGTACGTGGTCTGAGAAAATGTAAAAACAATTTACCATCAGAGGGCCAATTTATTAGCTTTTGGTGCCTATGAAATTATTACAACTGGCCAATGTATTGGCCAACATTTTTGTTCATATAAATATTGATTGTAAATTATCATCAACTTGAATGCCTATTTTTCCACCATTCAATTTCCAGTTGTGCACATTCCTATTCTTTGAAAAATTAATCTAGCAAACTAAATTGAAGTATAGCTCAATAAACATTTAAAAATTACACGCATTTGGTATTGGCAGTCTCAGCACACCCCTCTTGGAATTGGCTTACAGTGACAGGGTTTAATAACTTTGATAATATGTACATAAGATACGACCATGACTCACTCATCTGCGTATTATTTTCCACCCTGATTCTTCAACTTCTTCCCTTACTTGGGTCATTTGACCCTCATATAGGTTTCACATGAAATGTCCATCCCTTCAGTCAAATCCTAATTGCTGCAACATTCCCATTAAAATTTCCCCAACGAACAGGTCAGAGGTATCCTAGAAATTGACAGAACTAGACAAAAATTGCCAGATCATATTTATATTTTCTGCCATTGATACTCTCATCACAGTTCTAATTGAATGTGCAACTATCCATTTCCTAAGCCCAAACTGACTATTGCTCAAGTAATCCTTAGCCCTACAATTTTTTAGACTTATTTTTTTTATCTTCCAGCAATAGAACGCTGACTTGATAACAGAAGATTTATGCTACTCTTTTACTGCTTATCCATGCCATGCTCTAAATGGTACAGAAGGCATTAGAAACCTTGAGAATCATGGTTCGCTTAAAAGAGAAGGATCATCATGCCATAAGCTTATAAGTCAATGAAAGCTAAACATTTCTTAAATATCTAGGGACGAATGTTTTGTGTGTTTTTGAAGTTCCCATATCAGTTCGAATGGAATGCTTATCAGAAAATACTTACTCATTTAAACATATGATATAGAGGCATATATCTGCTGGCTCACTGTGCCTTCCATAATGGTGGCCGATTAAGAGTTGAAAATTAATGCCACTGACCAGAATAAATAATCTGCTTCAGTAAATGCTCTCATGCAGATCTATCCTCCCCTAGAGTAATGCCTGTAATATTTTTAGTTTTTAAGGTTATATGCAGCTTAAAGATTATTAGACTCATTGTTTAGCTTGGATTGACAGTGATGCTGTATTTCACTATCATTCACCAAGGCATACATAAACATATAACCACATATAACAATCTCTACTTCTGGAAGTATGCCCACCACAGGGAGGAAGTATGCCCACTACAGGGAGGCCAACTCATACAGGAGGCACAGGAGTACAAAACTGGAGTGAATACACTACAATGCCACAGCAATGAAAACCTTACTGAATTTTCCCTACTATAATGATCACACGCAAGTGATCTGGATGGTTGGAAGGTCAGTGACAACAAACATACTCATCAATGATAATCATTACTGAGTTAAAGACCAGTTGAGTCAAGGTGGAGTGATATAAAGTTGAAAGGAGAAGGAACTGTGAAGCTGACAGCATACCAAGTCATGTCACAATCCTTATCCATTGCAAAAAATTATTTTCAAAAATTCCTTTAAGCCTATGAGCGTAAGGTTTCTTATTCATAGAGACTTTTAATACTGGCCTTGACCAAGAAATTATAAAAGATGGAAAGAGGCAGCAAGAATTTTCATTGCCTAGATTAAACAAGTATGAGGATGGAGCGTGGCCAGAAGACTTTGGGAAGACTACTAATTCCTATATGTACCAAAGAAGAGCAAGGCAAAAACGTGTGAAGACTATTGGGCAATAAGCTTAATATCCCACACAGCCAAAGTAGTTCTGAGAGTTATGTACAGAAGGCTAGTGAAGAAGGCAAATGAAAACCTGGGTGATGACCAGTTCGGGTTTAGGAGAGAGACAGGAGTGCAAGATGCTATAGCGGTGATGAGGACAATAGTAGAAAGAAACCTAGAGTATGGGCAGGATTTTTTTGCATGCTTTGTAGATTTTGAGGTGTTTGATAGGGTGGACTGGACTAAATTAACGGGAATGTTGAAGAAATTAGGGTTCCATTGGAGGGACAGGCATCTGATTCGGAATTTGCATATGAACCAGACTGCGCAGGTTAGGGTAGCCGATGGAGAATCAGGATGGGCCATGATAGGATGGGGAGTGTGGCAGGGGTGTCCACTATTGCCGTTGCTTTTTAATGTGTATTTAGAAGAAATGGTAAGGGAGGCATGGGGGGAGGAGGAGATAGGAATAAAGGTAGGAGGGGAGCTGATAAAATCAGTGAGATTTGCAGATGATCAAGCATTGGTTAGTCAGTCTGCCAAGGGGTTACAGCCAATGGTGAATGCATTAGAGATGCAGTGCGAAAGGTATGGGATGAAGATCAACCACAAAAAAAACGAAAGTGATGAGATTTTCTAGATGTTAGAAGGCAGGGGCTGAATATAAGGGTGGGAGGGCAGAAGATAGAGCAGGCCGAGCAGTTTACTTATCTGGGTAGTATTTTGGAGAAGAATGGGTTTAGTGGTAAGGACAACAGATGCAGAATTGTGCTCGCTAAAGAAGCATTTTCGAAGAGAAGGGAATTGATGAGGGGAGGGTCTGAGAAGAGACGTAAAGAAAAGGCTGATGAAAACTTTAAAATGGAGCGTGGTGCTATATGGGTCGGAAACTTGGTCATTGTGAAGGGAGGATGTGCATAGACTTGAGGCGTTTGAGATGTGGGTTTGGAGAAGGATGGAGAAGGTGAGCTGGGTGGCGAGGAAGACGAACAAGGAGGTATTGGATATTGTTGGAGAGGAGAGGAAGCTTTTGGCAGAGGTGTGGAGAAGGCAGATGAGATGGATGGAGGAGGTTTTGCGAGGAGAGGGCATGTTGAAGAGAGTGATAGAGGGGAGAACACTGAGGAAGCGTGGAAGAGGATAGGAATTCTGGACAATATAAGAGGAGGTAGAAGATACGAAGAATTGAAGAGTGATCTAATGGCAGGACATCCTTAGGAGGGAAAGTGAGTCTATGAAATTGGGATGCAGAATGGGGACTGTCCAAGAACCTACCAATCAGCTGGTAGAATACTTGAATGAGATTAAACAAGGCTCTTGAGAGTGACTAAAAATGAAATGAAAATGATGTGACTATTATTGCAAACATACAAGTAAAATCATTGTTACCTGCAGATACTCCCACATCCCCCCACATGGGAAGGAGATCCGTATATGCTGTGATGAATTAATTTGGCGACTTTCATGAGCTCACTGGAATGTCATACCAATATTAAAAAGTTTTTTTTAAATGAAAACTTGCTCAGATTTTATGTCATGTCGAATCAAAGGGGCACCCAAGGAGGGGGTCGTGATGCAAAGTGCATTATTGTACAAATAATATAGAGGGAAGCCCAGGAATCAGGAAATTTGGGGGAAAAATTAAAAAAAAGTATTTGGAGGGGGGGGGGGGAGCAATTAAGCCTGATCTCTCTAACTGCCTGTGTTGCTCGTACTTGGACATCAAAATTAGTGTAACTTACTTTTTTATTACCCATCATACCCATTGGATCGAAGGTCCTTTGACTCTGGCCTATTGGTCCTGTGGAATCTTCTCCAGTGCTTCCTTCATTAAATTATTTTTCAACAATAAAATCCTTTAAGTTTGATCCGTCCTATACAAGGCTATTATTGAAGTTTTAATAAAAAACAGGCACTTGGTTACTACTCCACACTTTATTTTAAACAACACGACCTGGGTTTTAGCATCTCATGCCATCATCAGGCACCTGATGATGGCATGAGATGCTGAAACCCGGGTTGTGTTGTTTAAAATAAAGTGTGGAATAATAACCAAGTGCCTGTTTTTTATTAAAATGAAAGAGTCCCACTGAGTAACGCCGGAGACAGTGACTATTATTGAAGGTTTGTAAGTGCAATGTTTTACACCTGATTAGGTTAGCCTAGCCCGATACAGAACCATACTCCTTTACCCAGGCTTAGAACTGGTAACAGAGGCTGTCAGGCTACTCGATTCAACCAACAACCATCCACAGGTAGAGAGAGACGGAAGATCTCTGTAACATCAACGCAAGGCATGGAAAAACTTAGAATGAAGAATATAGTGAAAATTCAAACATGAAGCAGTTCCACAAAGTTGAATAGGATACTAACAACCATCTGCAGATAGTTAGAGAGAGACAGAAGACCAGAGCTCTGTTACATCAACGCAAGACATGGAAAAACTAAGACTAAAGAATATAGTTAATTTTATCCAATTCAACATTGTTTAACTGATTCAAATTTGAAAATAAAACAAAACTTAGTTTTTCCACAAAAACAGTTTAACCATTTTACTGCCAGCGCATTTCAGGTGGGATGTGCGAAGACTGCCAAGGCTATTTTCAGGTTTTTAAAGTTGGGCCATTAAATTAAGGGTATTTAAAGTTGGGTCGATAAATTGGCCCATGGCAGTTTTTGCACATCCAACGTGGGCCTATATATATCGGCCCGCTGGCAGTGAAAGGGTTAATTGTACAGCCTGGGTTTCGTCGAGGATCTACATCATCAGGATGATGTCGATTCTCGACAAAACCTGGGTCGCACAATAAAACTATTTTTGTTGAAAAACTAAGTATTGTTTTATTTTCAAATACGACTAAAGAAGGTTGTGACAGGCATAGAGACTAGTACTAGCAGAAAGAAGAAGAAATTCATTTAAAGCTTATGCTATCTTCTACCTCCATTCTAAAGTCCAAAATTCTCATTCTTCTCCTTCCTCCTCTGCACTGACCCAACATTCTCCCCCTCTTTAATGTGCCATTACTTCTCAGTATAGCCTCAATCTAATGTTGCAGTGAGCATTGCTTACTGGCTTGAATTGGAGTAAATGGGCCGCACTACTTGGGTACCTACATCGAAAATACATTTTTTTTAAATTTCCATTTGAAATTTTGGGAAAAGGTATGATTCTAGCCACAGATACGCAAAAACTTTTTTCGAAAAATTTATCTGAACATTTAGTGCAAATGTCATGAGTTCAGGTCAAATAATAGTTTTTTAAACTTTTGCCGACGTTTTGGATTTTTATTTATCCATCTTCAGGGCTATAAACAAATGATACATGATGTTAAATGTTTGACAATTCTTTTTTGATTACATAATAGTTAATTTACAGTCATTAAATATAAAAATACATAGAATTAGACATTCAAGATTGTTATGAGTGAAAGTTTCTATATATTATTTGCCGGGAAAACCTTAAATCCTTTATATTCAAGATTGTTACCTTTAAAGTTTGGTGCCGTTTTATTTACAATTTTAATTTGGTTGCTTAGATCCATTTCTTTGTTGAAAATTGATGTGTCATTTATTAAATTATGATAAATTTTGCTTAGATAAGTAATGTCTGCAACATAATTTATTATATTCCATGTAAAGACTGTGACAGTAGCTATATAGGCCAAACATCCCAATATTTAAAAAATAGGATCTCGCAACATAAAACATCAATTAAGACCCAACTTTAAATACCCTGAATTTAATGGCCCAACTTTAAAAACCTGAAAATAGCCTTGGCAGTCTTTGCACATCCCACCTGAAATGCGCTGGCAGTAAAATGGTTAAACTGTTTTTGTGGAAAAACTAAGTTTTGTTTTATTTTCAAAAGGACAATTGTGTTCAACTTTGTGCATTAGCAAATCATGCAATTACAAATAATCACTCATTTAATTTCGAAGAAGCCAAATGTTTAGACTCAGAACCAAATTTATCAAAAAGATTATTCAAAGAAATGTACTATACATCCAGAAATAAAAAAAGTTACAATAAAAGAACAGAAATTACTTATCTAAGCAAAATTTATCATTGTTTAATGAATGACAGATAACTTTTCAACAAAGAAATGGATCCAAGCAATCAAATTAAAATTGTAAATAAAACAACACGAAACTTTAAAGGTAACAGTCTTGAATGTCTACGTCTATGCATTTTTATATTCAATGACTGTAAATTAACCATTATGTAATCAAAAAAGAATTGTCAAACATTTAACATCATGTATCAATTGTTTATAGCTCTAAATATGGATAAATAAAAATCCGAAACGTCAGTAAAAGTTTAAAAAAATATTATTTGACCTAAACTCATGACATTTGGACCATACCTATATAAAAAGAGGTCGAGAATATATACCATTTGAATTAACATTTAGGGGTTTCACCCCCCCTCCTAAAGTTTTAGATGACCAAAAAGTGCCGTTTTGGGGCCAATTCTAGTGATTTTCTCCTGGATTTTTTTTAAAATCATAAGATGGTATTAACAGGGAACTCAATACTGCTCCAACAATTTTTAGTCACCATTTTGCTTTAGTTCGTCAGATAACCACATAATTTTTGATGAAAATAAAGGGTTTTCTGCTGAATTATAGGGTTTGAGGGTGAAAGCCAGTCGTTCCTTTTGCACATGGAGCCGCGTGGAGATGTGGGGGGTCACAAACACATTCTGCAAGGGAAAATATTCATTACTGCATGGCTAAAGGCAGTACATTGTTAATGTGAACTCTAGTTTACACTAAAGTACCTAAGGTTTGGTTAGGAAGACACTTGGAAGTCCTTTTTTGACCTGAAAGCTGGCACAGCTCGTCGTGACTAAATTTTGGCCAGGATGGATCCATGCCCCTCGGAATCGACGTGAAGACGGCTTGAGTCACACACTGGACTGCCCTCTCAACGGCCTGCAAGTGACACGGTAGCTGAGTAAGAACAGATGGCTCAACTCCTGTTTCAGCCAAAACGTCTAACTCAGCTTCCAACAGGTGCATACTCAAAGGCGGCTGTCACAAAACATTGCTTCTTGCTGTTCCATGGTATCAGGTCTGTATAGTTCACAGCATTGAACTGGATTGGGGGGGTGTCACAAATTGCCTAATTTGAGCAGGGAAATGTTGTCAGCTTGGCGAGCCTTCTTGATTCTTGAAACAGCCGGCTTTCTCACCCTTTTCCTCTCATCAAAAAGCATTGCTAGAAGTACATTTTCTGGATGCCCTAAGAATGCATTTTTCTGCATGACAGGAAAAACTATGTCTTTCGTCGTGAGTCAATTTTGGCCAGGATGGATCCATGGACGGATACAAAACTGAAGCACCCCATGAACCAGAATAGACTGAAACTGTCGAACGTTGCCTCAGTAGCTGACCGCACCGGAGTTCCTATCCCCTCTGTTGCCCCTATTGCAAATGCTGCCCTTGCTGACTATGATTTAGTTACCCCAGATGACACCAAAAAAAGTCATTGACCCTAACAAAGTAATAAGGGAAGTGAAGCATCTCAGAGTCTTGTCAGACAACTTGAACTTGCACACAGAGTTTAAGGATCATAAGCTAAAGGTACTTTATTTTGACAGTAGGAAGGATGTCACTGGCACCTATGAGGTGAAGGGTGAAAATAAAAGGCTAAAAACTACCCTAACAGAAGAGCGTATAGTGCTACTCGAGGAGCCAGGTTAACGTTACACAGGTTAAAAAACTCAAAGTGATAAAGGCAGCTCCAAAAACATTCACCAAAACATAATGGTACCTAACGAAGAAGCAGCTTGATTTGAGGGAAATGAAAGCAGCAGGGTCAGACATGTGGGGAATACTGGCCACGTGGGAGGTGTGATACGTCTTATGGAAGTTACTCTAGGTAGACCATTGCAATGCCTTATTTGCTCACTGCACTTAAATGAGTTGCCCTTCCGGTATCTTTTCATGGTGCTTGATGGATCAACGGAAAGTCCTACAGCCTACTCAGGTCCAATCGGCCAGAAGTTAGATATCTGCCACACCCAGTGGTGAAATTCAAGAAAGTCTCTTTCATCACCCCAGAGGTAGATCCCCCCCTCCTTGCTTCTTTGGGGCAGAGGATAGCAGCAGGCAATCATGCAGAACAGGGGAGTCATTTTACTCTCCCTGTAAAATGCATCGCCTGCACTATATAAAGAGTGGTACAGAGGAATTCGGGAAGCTTTTCAGGTTCTAGCCACGCCAGTGGATGGTTGGGACCTCGCGGATTCGCCTCGACATCACTCCTGCTCCGTGTCACGAGCTCACATAAGCTTGGGTTTCTCCTTCTCCCGTGTATTCCCTTGATTATCTCATGAACCTTAATTGATACCTTGGCCCCTTTGCCTTCCTATGGCTGGGTAACCATTAATCTGAGGGCCATTGCTGATTTTGGGTTAATTATTGGTTTGATATTAAAGCTTGATTTTGAGGTACATTGAGTTTTGACTTCTTACTGCCACCATCCGCACCCACCACCCATTTAGGGATAGTTCAGCAGCCTCCTTAAAATTTTTCCTAACCACTTCCTTTCCTCCCCTACACCTTCTCATGTGTTTACCTTTTACCCAACTTGCCCTCTCCATTCTCAAAAGCCTTCAGATTTCTTAAAACTTCAATAATTTTCATTGAAAATGCTGCCAAAGTAAAAAAAAACTGTTCTATCTTCCCTGTTCTAGTTCAAACCCTCCAACTCTTAAGCTAAAATTGGACTTCTTAATACTGAAAAATATTATTACTTTAGACCAGGGTTTCTTAACCTTTTTATAATGATATGTATAATTAATTATTTTATCTGCTTAAGGGTTTAAAGGAGAACAGTTTTCCTAACATTCATTATAATAAAGTTTGGTACTTATCTACACTTTTTATTTTTTTAAACACACTACGCATTTCACCAATTTTATGGCATCGTCAGGTGTAGACTTAAGTACCAAACTTTAAAAAATGAATATTAAAAGCTTCTACAAAGTAGAGCCTGAAGCTGAGAATTTTATTTTATCCTAACCGCCCCCATAAAATTTTAAACTAGAAAATAATTTACACTTACTCTCTTTACTCATTGGGATTCTTGTGCCTGATGCTTCTTAGTTATTAGCTCTAAGTTGGGTTTGATGTCAGTAACTGCCACTTATTCATTCACTAATTAATCTTTAAAGGACTGGCATACATTTAAATGCTAGGATTTGGGGTCCTATGGCTGTGCGCATAATGTATGCTGGATGTGGTATTAAAACCCATAGAGTTTCTACTGAGTGTTCAAAATTAAATCTGGCTGGGAGCATCCGAAGCAGGAATTTTAATCAGTATGATAAAGGTTAATAGTGCACAGTTTTGAGGGAACCTTGATTGCAGTCCCATAATTTGCCCCCCAACATCTAATTTAGACTAAAACATAAGATGACAAAGGAGGGGATTTTAGATCAAGACCAGAGGGCAAGATGTACAACCCTTACACTGCCAGCTGGCTGATATATCAGCCCACGTTGGTTGTGCAAAAACTGCCAAGGGCCGATTTATCGGCCCAACTTTAAAAACCTGAAAAAAAGCCTTGGCAGTCTTCGCACATCCCACCTGAAATGGGCTGGCAGTAGAAGGGTTAAGACAAGACTCAAGACAAGAAAAAAAACAAGACTCATTGAAAAAAGCAAGACTCACAAGAAAACTGATGCAGAAATGATGCATATTTTCACTTTGAGAAAATGACACTAGCTATACTATACACTTACAGCCCCAGAAGCAATAAAAAGAAATAAAAAACAGAAGCAATAAAAAACATCAAGATGCAAATATCTATTATTTGACATTGGAATGCTACTTAAATAGAGGAGACTAATGGTTCAATCATCAGCCAGATACTTCACCATATGTTTCTAAATTCACAATACTTTTCAATATCTTGACTTTAGCCCAGTGCATAATATTCCCTTTTAGTAGTATGATGAAGGCTGTTTTACATGAGGCACTCAATTGCACAATCTGATGTATCTATGGATGTGCAGTAATTTGCTAGAATGTATGTGCAAATGCATAAACGGCAGATGAGAAACTAGCCCATGCTCTAATTTCATGCCCACAGTCTCACAATTTCAGCACATCAAATTGCACATTTAAGTTCTTTGTGTAAAACGGCCTTGAAAATATATGGAAATTAATCTTCCAGATATATTTAGTCCTATAAGTAAAGACTGTACAAGAAAACAGAGAAAATCAAGAGGAAAGAAGCATGATCACACAGTTTATGAGCCAGAGATGTTGGTCCCTATTGTGAAGTATTAAAGTTCATGAAAATCTTACCAAGTAGTGACACTGAACAAAGTAGCTAGAGGGTTCTCCAACAGTTATCAAGATCTGTAGCCCTAGCCCCAGAGGTAAGCAATTATATTTCAGCAATGCTTTTTTCTTTCTGCTCTATCTTTTGAAGGTAGATGTGAAGTTTCACAGTGTACCCACTGGTACTCTCCTTAAAAGAGTGGACTTATAGAGCTGAATTTCTCATCACCCTTCTTTAATTCTCTTAATGATTGTTCCCTCTCCAACTATCACTCATCTCCCCCAATATATCCAAGCAACTAATTTTTCCTTCTCCCATCTCGGATTTTGCCAAAGGATTATTCTCAAGGAAATACACGTAACTTCGACGAAATACCATGCGCTACAGACAGTACCGTCCCTAGGGTAGTGAGACAGGTACCGCTGCACTGGGCGCCGTGCCTATAGGGGCCCCGCCCGGGCTTGCATCTTTCAGACGGAACGTGGAAACCCGCCTATTACCCGAAATCACCTACTACCTACACACATGTAAATTTCTTGAAAATATTTGCCAGTTTGTGGGTTAATTTCCTTCTTTCCATGAAATATACTTAAAAGATGATACTATATCAATAAGGGAATTCAAAGTTAGGGGGCCCCCCTACTTTCGTTTGCACAGGGCCCCTCAATCCCCAGGGACGGCCCTGGCTACAGATGCTGAAGGAAATGGTTAATATAACAAAGACTGAAACGATTAGTATGCAAGAGTATGCAGCTTCAATCCAGAAGTTAAATAAGAAGGTGCAGAAAGGAGGCATCAATTTTTATGATGAAATAATCGCTAATTTGCTACTAGCAGGATTGCCACCGGACGATTATGACGTGTTTGTGCAAAACACATTGTAAAAACAAAATTTGACAAAGCGCAGGGTCAAGGGACGGTTGCTAAATGAGGAGCGGCGGTGACAACAGCTACAATAGGTGAACACTGGAGAAGGGACCAGTCAGGCGCTGATAATTAAACAACAGAAAGACAAGAGATTCCAGCCCAGGGCGTCACCGAGGAAGAATCATTTATCTACAGAGAAGAAAGATGGTAATCCCAAGTGTTGTTTCAGGTTCAAAAAACCATGACACATTAATTCTGCAGCAACAGAGCACATGACATCCAGGAAAGAGTTATTTTCCACAATCACGCCTGGTAATGGAAGTGTAACCCTTGGTAACGGTTCGATTGAAGTACATGGGAAATGTACTGTCATAGTAAATGTATCAGATAATTGTGGTGGTATTGAACTAAAAATGAATGTCTTATTTGTGCCAGATTTAAATTTCAACTTAATTTCAGTGTCAAAGTTGACTAAAAATGATGTAAATGTAATGTTTACAAAAGATTGTGCTGAAGGTGTATATGCAAACGAAAAGGTGTTCACTGTATATATTAATGATGGAATCTATGTTTTAAAGGGCAATGTTATATCTAATACAGGTCAAGCAGACTGATGATAGTAATGTTGATACCGAGATAGAGGCTGTTGCACTTCGAGCAGTGTGTTCATGTGTGGCATCAAAGACTGGGACATTTACACAAAGATGTTATAAAATATATTCCGGGACTTGATGAGTTTGATGTGAGTACAATGAAAAATGATTGTGATATATGTATTGCTGGTAAGATGGTAAATACCACTTTCCCAAAGAAAAGTGACAGGAAGACAAGACAACCATTAGATCTTGTCCATAGTGATTTAATGGTTTCACCTACCAAATCCAATGGTGGTGCACTGTATATGATAAGTTTTATTGACGACTTCTCACGCTTTGCAGTGGTTAAATTCCTAAAAACTAAAGATGAAGCTTTTTCCAAATTCAAAGAGTATAAAGCTGAAAGGGAAAAATTGCATGGTCTAGAACTTAAAATGTTTTCAGATAGATGGAGGGGGAGAGTATTGTGGGAGATTATTTCAGAATTTCCTGAAAGAGAATGGGATTGGACACAGTAAAACTGTTGCTTACTGCTCACAGCAAAATGGGGTGGTGGAAAGGTATAATCGCACAATAGAAGATATGACTAGATGTTTATTGTTGCAATCAGGTTTGCCTGAGCCATTTTGGTGTGAAGCTGCAAGTACTGCGTGCTTCATCAGGAATTAATGTCCTTCAGGAGCTATTAGTAACAAAACTCCATTTGAATTGTGGAAGGGAAAGAATGTGACTAAGGAGTTGATAAGGTTAAGGGTATTTGGGTGTGACGCTTGGTTAGCCCAAAAACAAGGAAAGTTTAAGCCTAGAGCGACTAAATGTGTGTTCAAAGGTTATGAAGATAAGATGAAAGGTTTCAGATTATATAACTTAACCTCTAGAAAGATAATAATTGGATTGCTGGTAAAATTTCAGGAAGACATTTTTCCTTTTAAGAATGCGAGCAATGTTAAAACCAGTAGATTGAAAACTGAAGCATTGGTGTTTTCTGAGTCAGATGATGACAATGAGAATTTGATTGATATGACTGTATGAAATTAATACTGATGAAGTTAAACAAAATGTCGTGAATGCTGTTGTTGATGAAGTAAATTCAGGAAATCATAATGTTGTAAATCATGAAAATGTGCATGCAATTGCAAAGGTTCCACAGGAAGTTGATGCTGTACGCAGGAGTGCTAGGGTCCATAAAGAGAAAAAATGTACATGTTGTAATTTCTCTGCATGCACCTCATGTGTCTCAGATTTTATTAATGAACCATCGAGTGTAACTGAAGCATTAAGTGGGAAATACGCTGATGAGTGGAGGGCTGCTATGCCAATAGAAATGGAAAGTATTCAGAGTAAAGGGACTTATGTTTTAGTAGATAGACCTGCTAATAAAAAAATCCTTGGGCGTGAATGGGGTTTGAGACTCATGAGGAACCCAGATGGACGCGTGAATAGATTTAAAGCAAGGTTGGTTGCACAAGGATTCGCACAAGTGCCTGGAGTAGATTTTCATGAAACTTATGCTCCAGTCATAAAAAGAAAAAAAATTAGATTAATGATGGCACTTGCTGTCAAGAATGACTGGGTACAGGAACACATTGATGTTTTAACAGCTTATTTGCATAGTGATCTATCTGAGGCGGTGTTCATGGAACAACCCAAGTATTTTGAAGTGGACAAAGGAAAATTAAGTAAACTTCTCAAGAGTTTGTATGGACTGAAAAAAGTGCCAAAGAATGGCATTCTATGTTGCACACAATTTTAGTAGAACTAGGGTTAAATAAATTTATTAAAGATCCATGTGTGTGTGTAAACATTGAAAGAAACCTCTTCATAGGGATTTATGTTGATGACCTGGCTGTTTGGGGCCAAAGAGATCAGGTTGAAAGGTTCAAAAGAGAGTTGGAAGTAAAGATTGAAGTTAGACTCTTAGAAAATATGACACATTTTATTTCAAACAAATTCTAAAGGAATTTAATCTAATTGATCGTTGAGGTAGATCATCACCTTTAGAAATAAATAGAAATGATGGGATGGTTGGAGGTGATGAAAAATATAATAAATATAAGTATAGAAAGGCAGTTGGGATGTTATTGTATGTAGCCACAACCACTAGGCCTGACATATTTTATGCTCTATGTAAAGTAAGTAAAAGTAAATGTGAACCTACTTTAAGAGATTGGCAAGATGTGAAACATATAATGTTATACCCCAAGAAAACTTGTGATGTAAAGTTAACTTTCACCAATAGCAAAGAATGTGTTTTATTGTTTTGTGATGCTGACTTTGCTAATTCCAAGAAGAGGAAATCTGTAAGTGGGTATTTTTCAATTTTTGCTGGAGCACCCATAAGTTGGAATGTAAAATTGCCAAAAAGAAGAGATCCTGTTGCAGGATCAACCTGCTAAGCTGAATACATGTCTATGTTTGGGGCAGCTAAAGAGGCTTTATGGTTTAAGTATATTTTGACTGAATTGGGTCAAGTGAAATGTTTTTCAACACCTTTCATAATCAAAGGTGATAATATGAGTGCAATATGGCTAACTAAACATGATGGTAATACTGAATTGTCAAAACATCTAGATGTAAAATTTATTTTTTGCAGGGACATTGTAGAAAATGGAATTGTTAGTTATGAGTATGTTTGCAGGAATGATAACATTGACTTGTTTACTAAAGCAATTAATGGACCAAAAACCCAGAACTTTCGAAGCTCCATGAATCTAATGTAATTTAACTGCAACAAATGCAGATTTTATTATTGGTTAACTTTGAAAGCTGGCTTTATTTTGAGTTTTGGTAACTCAATTATTTCTGATTTTTTGTTGAATACCAAATAATGTCAAGCAAAGGGGGAATGTTGTAAGTTGCATACCATTATGTTGGTATTATATATTATCCTTGAGTTGGCAGCAGTGATTGTCTCTTGTGTTTTGTTCATTACCCATGATTCACACTAGTTGCGTGTCTGTGTATCTTGTGAGTTACGTTGTTTCGTCATGTATATGTATTGTTTCAATAAACCTTTTATCAGCTTCAACAACACCCAGTATCAATTAACATAAGAACCAACCCTAAAACTTGAGGCTATTGAGCTATGAAACCTAAGAGGACCTCATATTAGACATCAAGGCATCCACCTCCCAGGGAAGCACATCGTGCCTTGAATTCAAGGCATCCACATTGAATGTGTTAATACAATACAGTATCGAAAAAGGCAATGGGAACAGCAAAAGGATGAATCCCCAAGTAATTGTGGCTTACTATAAAGAGTGAAATTTGAGTAAATTTCCTTCCAACAAGGACACTCAAGTTAATATTGACAGTTTTTACTAGTTCAAATGGCCATGGTATCATCTCATCACGACATTTACGAGACCTCCAACACTTTAGGATAAATATAGACTGGAGGATTTTGAGACCTGGAGGTGGAGATGCATAGACAGGATAAACTTGGTGGCTAGAAAAACAAATGATTATAGGTAGTAGAGAAGGAAAGTAAACTCATGGTATACATTCAGAGAACAAACGCACTAAGAATAGAAACAAGATCCTGGGACAATGAAGAGAGCATGGAAGTTGGCAAACATGAAGCTGAAGATGGCAAATGAAATATATTTAGTCATATTGGGCTTGCACAAGAGGTGAAGATAACATAAGATGGATAATGAAACTATGGGAATACATAATAGTTTTTGAGAGATTTACTATGGAGGGGATTATGGTGGCTGCTATATTGCATACACAAAAAGATAAAAAGTAGTACGTGAAGAGCAAGTGAATACAAACAGGACATTAGCAGTTAAGATAAAAGTGGACCCAACAAATTTAGTGGTGGCTCAGTTTAGATGCTTAAAAATATAACCATAGGGAGGATATATGTAGATGGAATGTTCATGCAGCATCAAGAAATACTTGGGGAAGTTCCAGGTGAGAAAAACCTAATAGCGGAGAGGATATGTACACACTAGTGGACAAATGGAGAGAAGGAAATCAAGCAGAGAAGTATAAGCTAGGAAGAAGAAATGAACACAGAAGACTTGAATTTTTACCAGAGAAATAGTTGAGCAAAAACAAAAACTTGGTTCAGATACTGTCATTGGCACAAGTACACACAGAAAGCACCAAAAGACATAGGGAGATATCAATTACATTATGTCATGTTTCCGTGAAGGCTTCCACAGAGTCTTTGGCTTGAAGAGACTTGGCTTTCGGGTTTCCGATAGACGCGGAAGAAGACCCGAAAACCAAGTCTCCACAGTATGTCATGGTTAGGAATAGATTGAGAGCTAGAAATAATGCTCAATTAGATAGAAAAAAGGTAATCCTGGTTCTTACTAATATCGAAACCGTTGCTACCTTCTTGTCCTACCCGAACTAACTCACTACTCCACATGCCCACACCCAGATTATCATTAATTAAACGATCTATTTTCTTCCGTCTCTCCTCCCTAATAAATTTCACTGACTTGGCCTTAACCCTTATTTTTGGAAAAAAGACTATAAAATACAGTCAATAATCTGCAAATTGCTTTCATCTTAGCTTTGTTGTTTTTGTTATTGTTTGATTTTTAGTTGTTAACGTGTGTCTTTGTGATTTTTATAAGTGCACTTTAAATTGGCAACATTGCTGTATGCGTACCATTTTCTTAAAAAAAAATTAAAAAATAAAAATAAATAAATAGAAAAAATAAACATTGAGAGGAAGAAGTAGATGCCACATAAGAAATAATGAGGCTTAATTAAAACAAAGAGAAGAGAATATACCACATCAGGTAGAATAGTTAAAGCAGCAGAGAAATGTATAGATATCAGTGACACAGAAATTACTACAAAGTCTTGGGTTATCAAAGAAAATATTAAGATGAATAAAGAAGGGAGAAAGAAAGTAATCGATCTAGTACATCCACTTTATTTAAAAATTCACCACACGTGTTTCGGCTTTTCACTAAAGCCCGTTTCACACGACACTTGATCCAGCACAAGGTCTAGTATACTCGCTAGTATGCTAGCTTTCCAGTATCGTGTGAACAGAACCAGTATACTGGCTAGCAAGCATGCTAGCTAGTATACTCGCTGAGCTACTGGATTTCGTAGACCCAGTAGGACCCAGTGGCCATCTACCAATCACGTTCACGTTACAAACGCTTTGCGGTCTTCTCTTTTTAAAAATAGTATGGAATCATATGGAATAACTGCTTAATAGCAAGCACAAGGTCGATGATCGTTTGAAACCTTCTAGTACGGTTTCTAGTATACTGGGTATCGTCCTCAATATCAAGTACCAGCTAGCATACTAGGTCTTGTGCTGGATCAAGTGTCGTGTGAAACGGGCTTAAGCCATCTTCAGGTATGATAACATTCCAGTTTTTGCTGTTAGTATATATATACACATCCAGTCCAACAGAAGGGGGGGAGAATGGGGGGTCCTTCTGCTGGACTGGATGTGTATATATATACAAACTGCAAAAACTGGAATGTTATCGTTCCTGAAGATGGCTTAGTGAAAAGCCGAAACACGTGCAGTGAATTTTTAAATAAAGTGGACGTAATAGATAGATTACTTTCTGTATTGATATGATGTTCCACCACATCTCGCCTGACACCGTTGATTTCAAAGAAGGAAGAGGAAAAATGAGAGATTGGTAAGAATATATATAAGGGGAAAAAACAATACTAACTCAAGTATTAAACAAATGTGCCTAAATAAGTGTGTTGGAATAGATGACGTGAAGAAATGGAGGTGCTACAAAGACTGAGAGGGAAATGAGTATGTTATATGCAAAGATGACAATGCTATCAGGTGGTAAGAGAGGAGGTCTAATCAAACGTTATCAGCAATAATTGCAAAACATGGAAGTTATTACGAACAAACGGATTATTAAACGAACCAGAAGAGATTCTTAAAGGGTGAATAGAGAATGGTAGTGGTTAATTTTTGTACCAAGGGAAGGCAGACCTTTATAGCCATTGCTTTTTGACATTAATGCCAAATAAATGGTAAGAGAACCTCAATGTGGGAATATAACCAGAAATATGGCTGATTAAATCGACTTGCAGATGACGAGGCATAAATTAGTCAGTCATACATGGACTGTAGCTATTTGGGGACAAATTAGAAAAAAGTACGAGACATGGAGAATGAAGAAAACTGAAGAAACGAACTTCTCAAGACAAAGAAAGCAAGATTCATCATACAAGTGGGAGGACGAACTGGAGTGTGTGGAACTATTTGCCTGGGTAGCATACACAAGGCATAATAGAATATTACATGATTACATTACATAAAGATTACATTAGCCAAAGAAGTGCTCACTAATAGAATTGATGATAGGAACCTTGAGCACAGATGAGGGGAAAAGGTTGGTGAGGTGTCAAGAAAAGGAGCATAGAATAGCATCTGTACTATTTATATACCTGGATGCTGAGGGGAGATGAGGGAAGTATGGAGGCATTTAAGATGTGCGTGGTGGAGAAGGTAGAAAAGGCCCCTACACACCCTGCATGAAAATGAGGACAAACAACGAAGTGTGTGAAATGGATGGACGTAGCAGGTAAGGTAAGGAAGAGTGTAATAGGGGGATGATGTTGGCAAGCATGGAAGGGGGAGAAATATAATAGGCTTTATGGAAGGGATGAAGAGATAGGGCATACGTCGAGTCGAAAAAGTAAATAGTGTAAGGAGGTGGTAGGGCACCGTGGTTATTTGAAAGGTTAGTAGAGGTAATCTTATCCTAATCTAAACCTTTTATCGGTAGATTACCTAAAATAATAAGGTATATTAATTCACAGTTCCCTGTGTTTGACTTACTCAATTATAATGGCTCCTGAGAACGAAGCGACCAAATGTTTTTGGGAAATTGGGGAATGGGGTCCATATATCTATCAAAAAGCACTCAATAAGTCATTAGCTAAGCTTGAGCCCAATGAACAAGTATTGTCGGAATTTATACAATAATCTCGAGAGAATGGCGTTTTCAATTGAACAGTAGTGCAATAAACTATGAGCAATGTTGCAAATATAATAGAAAAAATGGTTTTCCCACAGGCTCAGGAGATCTCATAGAGATAATTCATGCATTCATAGCAGATCACAGTGCACTGGCATAATTAAATAAGTCTACCTCGGATTGGTCTTGAATATCGTTATGGGCATAAATCAGCACGAAGGCATTTACAGCATATCATTGTCTTCATGTCAAGATTCAAAGGCCAATACGATATTCTGAAGACGTTCACGCAAATAACAATGAACAAATAATGAAAATAGGCTGAGATAGATTAATATTAACCTACAAAGAAAGGATGCTATTTTTGCTGAATCTGCACGCCATCGCATGGTGTTTATGGCAGGGGGTGCAAGCACAAATGGATTTCACGTAATTACTTACTCCAGCGTTTTTTCTGCGGAAAATACCCACAAGAAAAACTGAAAATACATTAATAACACAGAGCAAATGCCTCCGAACCGTTGTATTACCGTTACACGTTATGATTCACCAGGGTCATGCGTGCAAAGAGCTTGTGATGATAATAGAACCAAGCAATGAAAAAATACAAAAATATGAAACTATTTTTTCACGGCTGGCACAATGTTTTCTCATCAATCCAGTCACTGCTAACAACCTTTTGATGTACTTCACGAGTGTCGCATTAATGACGATTCACAGCTTATCCATGGCACATATATGGTACGAAACTAAATGAAAAGATATTCTGGTAAACATGAGCTTATATTTACCGAAATACATTGTTTACACAGGGTAGAAGCGAACATGTAGAGTTACTGTAGGTGAAAGCTAGTACAACGCTAGTACCACCGTACACAACACAATACAAATGTCTCATTTGAACAAATCCTCAATAGTACTAAATTACACATACGTGTAAACGAGATATAAAAATCAATAAGATTATAAGCGTTCCTACGATAAAAACCTGTCCACAACAAACTAGTCCAATACTTCCACGTAATAAACCATAATAAACTAAAACGCGGACACCGCCATCTGTTCCTTCACGGGCGTTTACGACACTTGCCGAAAGAGCACGATGGGACATTACTGTAACTGCTGTTGTGTTCGCCATGATGTTGTTGTGAGATTTGTATTATAATTTTCTTCCCGATGTTGGACTTAGGATTATATCAATGTAGAAGTTACGCTTACAACAACAGGGGGAACCAGGGAAGCTTTTCGTGGATACCAAAGAAAGCTTCAAACGTATTTGAAGCTTTCGAGGCCGTATTCATGGAACTATGAACCTGGACTCGTTGTCTTTTACCTTGTCACAAATAAGTTATTTGGTTGTAAATTTAAATAAGAAAAATCACAAATCAAGTGCTCAGGAAATATCGCGTGTAAGTATAACTAATGAATATACTCTTTTGATTGCAATTTTGCCTGAAAACCCTACATGTTCCAAGCTGCTAAGCGTAAATGCGCTGTTGTCATTCCGACTCCAAAAGTAGATCTCAAACGCTTTGTTTCATTTTTTGCTGAAATTTGGGCATTTTCATGACTTTTTAGTGTCAAATATTGATGCAGTTCCTAGAAATGTTGTCAAATGTGCGTCTATGGAGTAAACATGAATTCATATTTGAATGAATTGATGTTCTTTTCATTACTGATAAACGTCATTGAAACGTTCAAATGTGCTCTATTCTATGAATTTTGTGAAAAGTGAACTGTATTTTGAAGTAGTTAGCGTTGCATTGACCAATTATATGGTCCAATGAAAATATGAGAGTATGCCTGTTAAAATATTCGACGTGTAAATGTCTGTAAACTTGAAATATAGCCTTGTATGATGAGATAATATGCAGTTCAATTACTTTCTTTCATCAGCTGGTGGCATTACACGGCCTAGAAGCAGATCGTCACTTGCTGCGCTGTCTCTTCTCACACGTCGATTTCAGTGCTGAGGGAGGCAAATCCAGCGGCAAGGATTTTCACCAGACTCAATTGCTCATTCAAGAGTGCTCCAATTTAATTGCAAAGCCTAGCTTATTATCAAACCTTTGCTACGCTATCGATAATCCTCTTCATCATCAAAAGGTCTGTCAAAGCTCGTACATGTTTTTCAATAGATTTATTTTAATTCTGTTCTGTTTTATAACGGAAATCTTTTGTTATTACTTTTTGTAGACATTGAAATCATCTGCACAACTTCTACCGCAAATTAGTAAGGTACTAAAGCTCACTCCCATTCAAGAAGTGGTATTTGGCTTTGCTTTATTGCATTCCTTTTATCCAGAAACCCAGTGTTACGCTGCTCAGTTCGTAAAGCAAAAGCTGCCTGATCTCATACGCTCATACATTGACGGTAATTATAAAATAACAGTGGAAATCAGTTGTATACATACGGGTGTTGCAAGCATTAACGTTTATCATGTAAATTTTAGGGAGGACTAGTAGTCTACAGGAAGGAGGTTTACACGACGCTGCACCAGAAGTGTTACATCTCATTCTCAGCAATCTTTTGCACGGACCTAAAGACCAATTTGGTGAGACAAGCATTGCTTCAAATAATGCATCAGCAATAATGGTGGCTAAGGTTTTAATGTCTCAAATCATAATTTGATTCTAGGTGTTTGGCCAGAAACTAGAGAGGCATTCCTGAAGAACCTGTGCAGGGATTTCCACCGGGAGTTGGTCCCTGTAGTGCTTGCACCTCTGCTGTATCCCAACACTCCAGATTTTCCTATGGAAAAGGTTGGACAGGAACATTCAGCTATGGCAAATTCCTTGGTGAGATATCTCTCTTAATATTTCGCGTTACGGATGTATGAAGGCATAGTGGTGAATGAATTGACTGAGTGGCATGATGTGTTGTGCTAATCATAGTTTCATTATTAGTTTCAAGTTAGTTACAAGGATGAAAGTGCACACACATCAGTATAAATATTGCTCTGAGCGGTTCCAAATTTCATCATTGATGAAGTAGTGATCATTTTATTGTGGGATATTTAAACTTGCCTGAAGCTATTAGCATTAGTGGATACTTTTCTGTTAAGATGAGTAATCGGAAGCTCTGCTATGGCATTTTATGTCATGAACTTTGGTTCAAAAGTTCAACTTTGAATCGATGCTCCAACCTTTTGTTTAAAAATCAGAGTTCACTTGCAATGTACTCTATTTGTTGGTTTGGGATAAAGGCTGATTTCAATTGAAATAGCACGTGTTATATTCTAGTCCTAAATTGCATTATAATAGTGCTGTATTTGCTAGGGAAACATACCCACTGTATTTTCTTTTGCCTTGTTTCATTCCCTTTTTTGTGTGTGTGACATTTTGACCTTACTCCATTACCTCCCTCTGCACCATTTAGCATGGCTTTTGGGTTTCTTCTTCTATTACTTTTGCAACCATAGACACATTTTTTGTATGCTCTTGCCATATTGTGATTGTGATTCATACTTTGGTGAATGTAGAGTTTCTATTGAAGCATTTTAACTATGGATGCAGTCTGTTAGGTACCTACTTAATTAAGTCAAAACTGATTGACCATCTTAGAGTAAGCCCATGATCACGAGAAACACAGCAATTCACAAACTCTGCTGAATGGCCATGGGTAAATTTGGGAAACAGGATTTACAGGTAGGCAGGAAAGCATAGTCAGACTTCTTCAGTTGCTCAGGTAGTCCAACTCTTGCTAGCCTGACTCTACTACAAGTGAATGCTCTTGTCTAGGAATTTTTAAAATTTGAATCCATAGGGCTCTGAGAGGTTATATCTTTCCCTTACTCCTTCTGCTGTATGACTACCTTTTTGCTACTCAAGTATCACAATCACAAGTATCTGATTGCTGAGGATAGAAGTCTATAACCATAAATGAGAAGCACCATTAGTTTTTTTGATATTTTGCTGTTGAATTTGTACCAAAGTAAAGGTGACATGACCAATGAGGATTAATAATCAACATTTGACTCCATATGAGAATGTTCCAAGTCCTAACTGTATGAAATAACTTAGAATTTTTTAAAGGTATCTGACTGTGCCTGATGGCATTGTTTATTAGGTTTTTGTGAGTCTGTAAAGGCCTAAAATGTTGACTAGTGATGCCTAAGTGGGCAAGCATTGAAACTGTCTACATATGGAAATGTTATTTGTGGATAAATATCCAATAAAAATTTATTTTATGTAATATTAATTATATATAACATAGTTTGTTGTGGTTTATGGTACATCATGCTTTGCCTTCTGGTGGCTTATGGCTCAGTAGATAGGCATCAGAAGAATGTGCAGGATTGTATACAGTTCAAAGTAACAAGTTCATTGACAAGTAAAAGCCTATTTTTCATGCTTAATATGCATTCCAAATATCCCAAAATACCCATGAACACCAGTTGAAATATTTCATGGCTTCATTTTTTGAATTTTCATGATAATAGATGATTTTCTGTGTGAATCTCTGCAAAACTGGCTAATTTTTCTACAATTATCCATGATAGACTTAGCTATCACAGTAGTTCTCCTTAGTTTCATTACCATTTAAATTTCCTAGTTGTGTCATATTCTTTATAGCCCAAATATCTGTGACATTTGTTGATAGCTGTTGAAGTTAATCAAGCTCATAAAATTTTGTGGTGAGGAAATTAACTTCTGTATAAGTTGCATTAATCATGTCATTCTTACCCCAAAGGCTTGGGTTTGAATCCCAGATGTGGTGAAAATTTTCCAGTGGAATTGCGATTCTTCATACCGGCTAATTTTGGAGAGTAGTACTCTCTGTCCGATGGAACAAAACTAAACTTGCTACCTTTCATTAAGATTACGCTAGTGCCAATGCTGGGTTTCCCTCCACCCTCCTCCAATCTCCTTAAAATTCTTCTCATACCATATCTTTAATGTCTCAGACAGCTTCAACTGTTGGTCACTTCTCCAAATAACAAACTAACCAAGATATCATTTTGTCTTGTAATTTCTCTGCATGCATCACATTTAATGTGAGTGTATCCATTCATGTACTACTCCCATTTGATGTGAGTGGTTTTTATGCTCATGTGTCTTTGTTCTTGCTAGTTATTTTATGTCTTTTAGTAATTCATGAATTGATTTTATGATATTACATTGCAGATGGACAGTTCGCTTGCTGACTTAATTTTGGAGGTGGGATACGGCTTCTGTGCCTCAGTCGAAGAATGTCGGAACAACCTAGCAAACTTGTGCATGCGAGGAGGGAGCAGTTCTGGTGGCCCAGCCGGCAGCACTGGCAACAGTGGGTCGAGAGCGGGGGAAGGATTGGCATCCGTGCTCACCCCAGCAGCGGTCGCTCGTGTGTTGGGGATGTTCGTCAGGACCCACGCTGGTTTGGAAGAGCATGTTGCACTACAGAGTTTGAGAGGGTCTACTGGAACATTCTGGCCGGATGGAGGAGGGGGGAAGGAGAAAGGGGATGGGGGAGGGGGAAACTCGAACACCAATCATCCAGTCACGTGGAACGTTGAAGTATTTGTCCAGTCCCTGAAAGAAATGGTACAGTAATTTTTTTGCTTAGCCTTGTCTTAAAGACTTGTTTTAGGTAGAGCCTGTTTCACGTGATATTTCATCCAGCACATGACCTAGTATGCCAAATGGTATTTGATTTTGATGGTGAAATCAAGAATGATTTGAACTGTCCTAGAATGTTTTACATGATCATTGAACTTGTACTGGTGATTAAGTGGTATTTTAATTCATATCATCTACAGTAGAACCTCGATCTATCGTTTTTCAAGGGGATGGGCAAAAAAATGATGGATGCGGTAAAACGAACAATGCAGGAAAAGATATCCCGGCAGCCCAATCGAGATGAAAACGCGAGAATTTTACGGTAACTTTTCACAGTAGAGGGAAATCTTAAAGGAATTTCTCTTAAAAGCGGGAGAATATTTAAATTTAATGAAAATACTTAGTGCATCTCTAATTTTTCGTTTGACTACCAACTTTTTAAAATATTTTATTAGTATTACAGTAGAAACTCGAAATTACGAAGTCGACGGGACCGTAAAAATCGGCACTATCAAATTTTGTATGAAAGAGTTTCTTTCAAAAACATCGCAATGAAGCTCTTTTTTGTTTCCTTCAATTAACATGTACTCTTGCGTAGTACTTGCATGATTTACGAAGATATAATTCATGAAAGTATATTTATATGTGTATTCATGCCCACAGGGTGCACACAGTTGAACACAACTAATTTTTCGGAGTTTGATTCTTTCGATTTTCGGGATTTCCACCGCGTCATTCCAGCTTTTCCCTGTGGAAATCCCGAAAATCGGAAGAATCAACCTCCATCCAAGCCCCGTGGAAATTTTTATCACGACAACTAACTTGTCGTTCTTTTTCCAATGAATGATTAAGCAATGAGGCATCTTTGCACAATTTTCGATTTTAGACTAAGCCTATGAAGAATCTTAGTGGATTTTTTAATAATATTTCCTAACTGGTAACTGACTCGTAACTGGTAACTGACCTAAATGGTAACTGGTAACTAACTCGTAACTTTAGTGTGAGCGGTGTATAATCATCAATAATATTGATTTATGCATACGCTAATGAAGTGTGTGACTTGCACGATCATTTGCACTGGATATTGAAGACAGTGAAAATTAGATTCTCTCGTGGATGCAATGTGATGGATGTATGTTATGTTTTTTGTACAAATAATGATATGCCCGTTGATCTCGCGAAATAATCGTTATTCTCCCTTGGATTCATCTTATTTGTGCGTGGTTACTTCCGATACGATGGAGCTGATAGAAGAGCTGATAGAAGAGTCCAGCTAAATAGGTACCTCCTTTGATCTACATCTACGAAGTACCGTGCAAGCCACCACTAGGTTGTGTGGCACGGGGTGACTCCTCACCAGGTATGCAGCACTCGTTAAAGCACAAATCGGGAACTCGCACGTTCCCTGGCTGCTAGGCGCGGACCAAAAAGGAGGCAGGAGAACAGTGTGCAGCCAAACTAGAAACTGGGAGAGTGCTACATAATGAGCATGCAAAGAAAATTGTACATACAAGCCACGCACTTCAACGGTGAAGGCAATATAACTCCTTTTACAATTCATCGGCTACTAACAATGGTAACACTGCAAATCAATAATTTTCTTTTTCCACTCTACCATGCGAAAGCTCCATTTATGGCTCTATTCAGATTAGGTCACCTACTCTTCATACATAAAAGCTCAGGATTCATTTAAAGATTCGATATTGAACTAAAATTTGAGATATTTTTTGTTATTGTTTTCCCTCTGCTTTCGATCAAGCAAGGAGATTTTCGTTTGAGCATTGCAGCTCCAGGTCAGGCCACGCACCAGGCCGGAATCAGCTGTTCGTTCCTCCTTTCCTCATCATTGTGGGGCTTACTCCATTCATCCTATCACAGAAACAGCTACGCGACCCATGGTCTCAGAGTATCGTGCGTCACTTGTGAGTTTGATCTACCTGGGAGCCAAGGCCAAGGGATGCGAGCGAGGAATAAACATCGATTGAATCATCGGCTTTACGCCGAATAGTCACATCTTATCTTCCTCCTCCCTTACCTCAACCGGCTGCATCAACGGAGAGGGAGGACATGCCTTTGGAGAGTGGTGGGCTTTTACTAAAAGGGCCCAAGAGTTGGCATGGGGGGCCGGCAGAGTCATCGCATCCTGACCTAGTGTTGAGGGGGTGGGACGGAGGGGGCACTTGAAGGGGCCTGATCTCCTGGAGGGCCAGAACGGGGGCTTCAGTGTGAAGTTGATGGCTCGTGCCCACCCTTAGAGCAGGGAGGGGGGACACGCAGGGTCACTTGAGGGGAAATATGACCAGTATGGGAGAAGAGGTAAGCGTTTGATAGGTTCGCCTGAAGTGCGAAAGAAGTTGATGGAGAAGGAAAGTAAGCCGAGGTTTTTGAACAACGGAGATGGAAAGCTGGGTGAATTTTCCTGTTGGGGATTGCTGGGTGGGGAAAAAGAATATGGGAATGTCCGGGCATTTCCATTTTGAATTTTCTAAATTTCCGATCCATTTGGACAGATTCTTTATCATTCTGCAGGAATGCAGCTGAGCTCTCTTTGAGGATATTTTTTCAATCACTGGGTTGGAGCGAAAGGCAAGAAAGGTACACCTTTTTCCGATACAAATCTATATGGGTGCTTGAGTATTTTTTCCCTTCAATTATGCATACGGCCAGCGCTAGTCATACTTTAGAATTAATGTGCGTCAAAGTAATTGGTCGTATGAACCAAGCAAACTCGTATTTTCTCTGGTTATCTTGGCTGTTGGCGATGGAAGAAGGGAAGGGAACCTTTGCTTGATGTCTACATAAAAACGTTCAATTAGGGCGGGAAATTAAACCTGATTCTTTCGATGATAGCTATTGCCAGCCGGAATAATTATGCCGTGGAACAAGGTTAAGCGTAATCAGTCTGAAATAGTGAGAAAAAAAGTTTCATTAGGTTATATTCATGACTGAATATATCGCTCGAACAACCTAGCACCATCTCTGATACATGTCATATTTTTTTAGCACACGTGCACAACAAACGATTTATGTACCAGTAATACTCATCATGAATTTATTCTTGGGAAAACCGGTAGCAAAAAATGCCAGGGATCATGAGAGGAAAATGCTGATTGTAGCAACTATTATGTTGCGGGCGAGAGATCCATACACGAATAATGTATGTTTTCTTACTCATTGGCAACTCTGTGAACTCATTTCAACAAAGCCGAGCGCATTTTTGTCCCATTGATTTAATATTTTATGTGCTATGATGCCTACGATTCATAGTCCTCCAAGATCAGGTTTCACTGGGGCGGCCACGTCCAACCGCCGCGGCTGGATAACGTGGCCAGGTGGTTTCATTCAGGCGGTCACTTCCCAATTCCGCGGCTGGGTGACGTGGGAGAATGTGTAATGGTTTGTGTTTCCTGGGAGTGAATTGATGTTGAGCTGAAATGGATGGTGACGATTTAATTTTGTTGCTTTTGTTAGAAGACGACAAAATGTTGCGAGTAGTTTTACAGAAAGAGCTGGAAACAACGCTTTATATAAAACTTGGAGAGAGGAAAGCAGAAAAATCACCGAAAATTGGGACTGCCCGACTAGGCGTCCGCATCTCGACTGCTCTGCAGACGGCAGGCGTCAGCAGTTGAACGCGACGGCCAAGACGTCTCAGCGAAATCAAGCCCATTTGATATATATTGGAGGAGTATGGCAGTGACATACGACTGCTAGACGTGGCCGCGGGATGCCCCAGCAAAACCATGTCTTTACTATTGTAGAATTGAAAAATGGGTAATCGTTCAGGTAATTCACATTCAGTGCATAACGTATTCGGCGAGGATGATTAATTTGATGTTTAACTCTGACCAGGAACACCCAAAAACATTGCCGTGATCTGTCACTATTCGTATAAACGAGTAACTTTTTCACGTCGGGAGCAAGACCCGTGGTTCGTAACTACAAAACTTCGTTATTTTGTAATATCGCGTACTGTTACATACACTTAGATACCCTTTTGGGCGGGACCGAAGATTTTGCTTTGTAAAATCAAAATTTCATAATTTTGAGTTTCGTATTTTCGAGTTTCTACTGTACATATCCCAATGGTGTTTCGGATGATAAAAGTAAATAAACAACGTCCATTATCATGTAATTAGATGATCCTCAAGCCTGCGCACCTACCTATCCATGCATAGAAATTTATTCGTTTCAAATATCCTTGAGGGTGATAAGCACGCCTAAAATTTGTGATGGAAGATGTAATATTTTGTCGCGCTTTCCATGGTGCTCCGCTGATGGAGGAGTGCCACCCATGAAAGACAGAGCAAGCTTGATGTTACCAAGTGTACTGTTGTTTATCTGGAGCAATCGTGTAACCCACAAGGCATAGAGCAAGAGAAGTGTAGCAGGTTATCACCATCTGGTTCAGAGAGGCAAAAGTTAGCGCGCAATCTGGTAAACTGAGGAAGTCTGATATCGGCGGTTGGAGTTCGGCTTGGCATTACTAATTGAACACCAATTTCAAAAGAATAAATCATTTTGATGGGTCATGGTGCCTGAAAAACAAAAAAAACCATTTCTGCCAATCCAAGCCCACACTCATAGGATTTCCACTACGACAAACTAATGGTTGAAACATCTGCGTTACCTTCAGCCGTCTTAAAACACCTATTTTGTATAGTTTCGGATTTGGGCTCAGAAATAAATACTTCAGGAAAATTAATAGACATGGAAAAAAAACAAAAAGGAAAGAGCACAATAGGGTTTGGCCGCACTTACTTGACAGCCGAAGGTCAGGGAGTGACTGAATTGCCGAGGATACCAGCCATGCACACTGCCCTCTGGTTGCTTCTGCGAGAGTCACATGATGACAAACCCCACCTCCCTCCCTTTCCTCAGCCTCTCCCTCGTTTCAGCCCACGTCATTTGAAATAATGCACTGGTGACAAGAATTGGGTGAGACAGGTAATTGGGAGAAACGCAACTTCACTCATAGTAAATAAAAAAAATCCAGGAAATGATAGCCTTGTATTAATTTAGCAAGAATACTTTTTTTTAAATGACACACAACAGATTTTTTTGTTGAAGAAATTGTCAATGGTCTTCTGTTTTTTTGTGGAACTTGGTTTCAATCAAAAAATATGATTTTTCAAGAGCTAATATGTTTTCCCGATCCGTGTCACTAACACTTCGAGAATAGAAAAACACTTTCCCTTTTTGAAAAGCATTGTAAGTCTCAGTAAAACCGCTTCTTGTTCATCATCCTCTTCCTCGGCACCCCCCCAGATACAAACTCTTCGCACAGTTCTTCAACCGTGTTTATTCCACTCGTTATCACATGGTCATCCACTGAAACGTAGCTTGGAAAATCCAACTTCTGGGATCTACACAGTTCATTCTAGTCTTCACTGAAATCATCATCATCACTAGTTGCCACTTCTTGGGAATCCGACTGCTGTCTGTATCCAACTTTACTGAAGTAGTCTTGAATGGTTTGTGGACTCACTTGTTGCCACGCTGCCATTGTGTACTGTAGAAATAAATTTTTAGTAAATAGTAAATAAATTTTTATCTCCGTCGGCTTCCCGGACTTCATGACACAGATGGATGTCTGCACAAGGCGTCTTCTATAATGCGCTTTTTAACTGTGAATTATTCCGAGTCAAGTAGTCAGAGCACACTTGTAGTGTTTGCCGGAAATCTAATCACTTGAACATTCCTCAGAAAGGATGTGTCTTTGGGGTGCGCCGAACATTTATCAATAAAGAGGATAATTTTTCTGTTTTGGCCGCCCATTTGGGTGATTAAGGCATGTAGAAAAGATAAAAAAATATCCGTCGTCACCTTAGCTTTAGCGTTCGCGTGACATTTTGTCGGCTGTTTTTTTTTACATTTTTGAAGCACCTCTGTTTTGGTGATTTTTCAATCACAATCAGTACTTCTCTGTCACTTCCATCACTATTTACACAAGGTCATATAGTCAGTCGGTCTTAGGAATGTTTACCCCCATGGCAGCGTTCACCTTTATACGCCAAGGTTCTGTCGGGAAGCTCATTGAAGAATAGGGTGGTCTCATCGGCATTGTATACATCGCGTGGTTCGTAGCCCTCTAAAAGTGATGCAGATATTCCAGCCACACATCTGTAGTTTCTGCACTTACATTAGCACTCTCTCCTGAGAGCTTCTTATCAACCAGTCCGTGTTGTTTTTTAAATCTACATATCCAGCCATTGGATGCACTAAAATTGTCAATGTTTAACTGAGTGGCAATCATTTTTGCCTTTTCCCTAAGGGTAACCCCATCAATTGGGATGTTGGATGCCTGTACCTGCTGTTACCAATTGGAGAGCACTGTCTCTAATTCCGCAAACGTTGACTCTTTGCCAGTTTTTCGCTTCTTAGACGCATTCCCACATTTTTTTATTTGTTCCCTGATGTCGTTCTTCTTGGCAAAAATTGAATTCAACGTACTTGCGGACATCTCCAGGGCGTTTCGCTATGTCCACACGTTTCTACCCCGATTCTTCTCTATTTCTTCTATTATTTTCAAGCGATCTTGTAAAGTTCTCACTTGCTTATTTGTATGGGCCATAGTCCGAAGAACAATTTATGTGAAATAACACTAATAAAAAAGTAAAACTTTCAGCAGTAAGTTTATGCCAACGTCTCACATGAAAAGCACAGAAACGCTAGCAACACAGAGAGGTTTGGAAACGACACATCGTAGGTGTGGAGCTGATTGCCAAGTGCGACGTGTGACAGGTTGTGTGTTAGTCTAAACGAGAAAGCAAATAATGCAATGTAAATGCTTTATTCACCCCTCAGCTGCGGCTGCTAGATCGTAATTCTTCCACTGCGTGCGGGAAGGAGGCCAGACCCTGTTTTTCACCGGGAGGGACAGGGCAGGTAGAAGACCTTAGACCCTCCTGACCCTTTCCATGGAAAGGCCCCCACCCACAGAGGGGCACATTAGAGGAACGTCAGTTAATTTTGCTTAAGTTTTTAATAGACAAAAATCTACAGAACAAGTGTAATATGAAGTTTGTTCGTTTCTTACTTCGGTGTAAATTTTTGGTTTCATCTTTTTCAAACAATGAATGCGGGAAATGCGATGTGGGGACCGTGATTTGGAAATGATTGAAGCGAGAAAACAATACTTCGGGGAACAATGGATGCAGGAATTAATAACGTTATCTGCATGGAGCTACATTCGGGACCAAAGACGGCAAATGATAGAAGTGGGAAAACGATCAATGCAAGAACGATAGATCAAGGTTCTACTGTACTATAATATTAAATTTATGAATGTATGTCAGCAGACAACCAAAACAACTGCCTGGTCATTTTAATTTATGTATATTCCTCACCAGAAAATTACTAATAGCCTCAATATTGTATAGATGGTGCTGATTTCAGAAAGTGAAGTTTGCTCAGCGACTGTAAAAGCTACAAAGATTGTTTGACAGCTATTAGGTCCTACTGGAGGCTAGTTGAAAACTAGTATTGCATGAATAATGAAATCAATTAGCTCAACAAGTATGATGGCTATCATCCTTGTTGGCCAGCATCATAGTTCTATATCACACGATCCTGGAAAGTAATCACTGCGAGTATTCTCAAACTTGTGCTGAGTCATGTGTCGTGTGAAAGGAGCTTTAGCTTATAGAATGGTAGATTTATTACTGTGGTACCAAATGTTTAAAATATGATAAATCAAGTGGGCAATATTTTGAGCACTAAAAGTGTCTTGTGATTTTTTAGTTACATCCCCTGTTAAAATTTGTTTTGAAGTCTTTTCACTTAAAGTAAATGAGATTGTCTCTACTTCTTTGACCTATGATCTTCATCCCTTTCCATATTGTGGGAAAAGTTTTACCTGTCCTTTCATTTTATGGTGGGGCAGTGTCTGAAGTTAAATGGCTGGAAGACAAATGGTGGAGAATATAAATAATCCTTGCATTTAGCATTAAAGCCACTGCTTTTGATGAATTTACGTATTCTATTAAGACCCACTTTTCAGTTGTTTTCATGCATTTTCTTAATTTCAGGTTTCTAACTTATCCTGGAATGATGTAATAATGGAATTGGATCATCAGGAGTTTGTTGTGAAAGATAGGAAAGGATTAAGTCTCTTGTTCACAGCCCTACGTCTTGGACTGCAAAATCAAGGCTTCCACCCAGAAGTGTTTCCTGTAGATCACCTGTATAGGCATTGGAAGAATGTAGATGGACAGGTATGTAGAGTAGTGAACCATCGTATCAGAAATCATCTGGATATTCAAAAAGTACCAAAAGTAATTTCTATGATTTTTCATTCCAGTTTTCCCTCATTCAACAAATTCTAAATAACTCTGATATATTTTGCTTTGCTGACTACCATTTCCATGCTGTGCAAGTTGACATTTTGAAAGCACCACCAGAGAGTGACAACAAAGAAATAGCAACATGGTAACTGTGATTTTCACCTATTTTTATATTACTTCTTCAGCATGACTCTTTCCTTTATATGGATGGATGAAAAGATTTGTTTTTAAATGATGGATGTGGGTAATAAAATCATTTTAAAGTAATTTCCATCAAAAAGGAACAACTTCAATTTCTACCCATGTTTCGATGTACTAAATTATCATGAAGTGGTGCTACCTCATCATTGTGCATCTTTTTATCCATCTATGATGCTTGAATTCCACACAATGTCACCTGAACCTACTGAATTTCTTTCCTCATTCTTAAATTGTTCTTTTGCAGGCGGTCGGTGGAACTCCTGGAAACACTTTTGTTTTTGTCAGACAGAGGCCTTTACTCACAAGTGCAAGAGATCTTCAAATTTCCTTTGCAGCATTGTCCTGATATTTTGCTTATGGGTCTTTTGCAAATCAGTCCCTCCATGACAGTTTTGCGGCAAGAGTTGCTCACCAGCCTCATTCCAATATTCCTGGGCAATCATCCTAATTCCGCCATTGTCCTTCATCATGCTTGGCATTCCCAGGTAACAACTAATTACAGCTTTTTCAAAATGTTGATGGGCAAAGTGGTGCTGATAAATTTTTTATGGTGACTTGAAAATAAGTTGAAGGAATAACAATACTGTTCTAACTTCATGAGGTATGGTGGTTGCTAAGGAAATATTTGTGTTCATGTTTTAATTTGATATAGAAGATAAGTAAAATTCTCAATGGGCACCTGTGCATATTCCTCTATCCAGTGGGTATCTGGTAATTTAATTTAATTAATTGGATCTTTATGGAAACTTTTATATATACTGCTTTTATAGTACTTGTGGCATAGTGTTCTTCTTGATGATAATACACAAACCTAAATTTTCACAATTTTCTGATTAATTTCTCTTTCGTATGCATTGCCTATCACAAAACTATTATCATTTTGTTTTAAGGCTATTATTTTTCTGGAAACATATATTATTACATTTAGTTTAACATTATAGTTGTAAAAATTTAATCTCTGGGATGAACAGTACACAATGCTAGCAAAAGCTTTGATCATGTAGCAGCAAAGCAGACCAGATTTTTTAATAACTATAACAGAATTAGTGGGAGGGTATTTTTGTTTCAATTTTCCATGTTACTTTTCTCATTGCATTACAAGCATCTGTATTGTGTAGTTTGAGTACTCACCTTATTTACTGATTAACTTTTTAAAGTATGCTGGAAAAATGAATATTACTCACATCTCAATATTTTTTAAAAATAAGGTGTAGTTCATTACAGATTTCTATCCTCACTTTCTCTTTGTGATAATGTATTCTGGAGTAACCAGGAATTAGGTTTATTGATTGATTACCCTGAATAGTTGTACTTTGTGTTTGTGTGCAATTGGACTTACTTAGGTATAAATGAAACATTTTTCTGCTAATTTTCAAGTTTTACAAAGGATAGTTGGTAAGTGTGCACTTTAGTCCCAATGGCTCAAACATATTTACATGGGAATAGGATTTAGGGCTAGTTGTTTACCTGGTGTATAAATCAGGAAAATCTTCAATTCTAATATCTTTTGATGTGTCAGTTGTGATGACATTGAAGTATCAAAACTAATGTAGACATAATTCCTTATTAACTATAACTGTTGCTGTTTTTATCTTTGCGCCCTGCTTAATTTAATGTCATGGTGTGGTAAAGGTGAGCTTTCGTCTCGCACTTTCAAATTTTTTTTTTGAAAAACGTAGGAAACTGACGAAATTGAATGTGATACCTGGGAGTAGAGGAAGAATGCGGATTTGTAAAAATGTAATAATCATATCGGTGTGACTAGTACTTTTTGAGATATAGACGTTTGAAAATGACCAATTTTTCGATTTTTTCGTCCGTTTTAGACGCCATATTTGGAGGTTTTCACGAACAACCGTTAGAGGGATAACACTAATTTCACCTCTACAATAAGCCTTTACCCCACCCCCCCAACAACCTTACGGGCCTATGGAGTGAAACAGGGGTGCTAGGGTGGGACGGTACGCGGGCCCGATTTGGCCATTTTCAAAAGTGAAAAACGCATTTCTTGTGGAAATGGTAAAGTGGAAATGGGCATTTCTGGGAGTCGAGGACGTTTCAAAATGATGATTTTCACTGCGTTTCCGTGATTTTGAAAAGCGGAAAACTATTTCCCCTTCCGTAACTTGCCCTGAACCCACCCCACAAAGAGGTTTGCGGGCCAATGGAGTTAAACACGAATTGGTAATAATCAAAAGTGAAAAACTCATTTTCGTGAGTTTGAATAGCGGAAAACGCATTTTTAGCGCGATCGATAACGAGGAAATGGGCATTTCTGGGAATGGTTGAAGTTTCAAAATGTTATTCTGTGTATTATTTTAAGAATAGAATCCCTCACGCTCATTAGTGATTATTGGTGGAAGGCTAAAATGTTATTTCGCGTATTATTTTAAGAATAGAATCCCTCACGCTCATTGGTGATTATTGGTGAGCATTGGTTGAAGGCTAAAATGTTATTCTGCGTATTATTTTAAGAATAGAATCCCTCACGCTCATTAGTGATTGTAGGTGGGAATTGGTAGAAGGCTAAAATGTTATTTCGCGTATTATTTTAAGAATAGAATCCCTCACGCTCATTGGTGATTATTGGTGGGAATTGATAGAAGGCTAAAATGATATTTCGCGTATTATTTTAAGAATAGAATCCCTCAGGTCACAACGTTAATATAAATGGGCTTTTGTTAGAGGCTAATGAAATAGTATTGTTGACGGAGTTCTATCGCGTAGGGTGGAAGGGGGAAATTAACTGTCAACAGTTGGAAGTTAATTGTTGAGAGTAGTTGGCATTAATCATTTTCTGACTTGCGTGTGTGGTGTATGGTCGCCATGATTTGCCAATCGTGTACGCTCAATTAGGAAGTGTAAATCCTCCATTTAAAGTGATACGTGAAATGTTATTAGTACAGTGGAATGAATGTGAGTGAAAAGGAAGTGTAAATCCTTCATTTGAAGTGAAATGTGCAATGTTTACTGCGGTGGAATGAATGGAATTGCATTGTAGTAAATGGCTGTTGTGGGGCAAGTTTGAGTGGAAGGCGGGAAGAAATAGTGTAGAAAAGGTGTATATATGCTAGAGAACCAACTGCTCGATCGCTGCGCTACGTACAGTGGAAAAGAGGAAACGGCATTTTTTCACAATATGGCGGAGAGGAAAAAACGCACTTCTCAGGTTTGAAAGTTTCTCATTTCTAAAGTAGTTGATGCATTGTTGTGTTGAAAGTGTTAAACAAATTTGCAAAGCTTGCATAATAAGTGAGGTGAAATTGGTTCTGATATCTCTGTTTAAAGTGGGTGAAAATCGCGAAAACAAGTGCGAGACGAAAGCTCACCTTTACCTCATGGTGTATTTATCAGTAACTTCTGTGTTCAATTTTTGTTAAATTACTGCTGGGTGATTAGAATAACTTCCCTGTTGTTATCTCATGAGGGCTATAAAGCTTCAGTTTCTTTATAGTTTTTCCTGGTTTAGGGGTTCCTTATTAACTGGGTATGCCAGATGGTCATTTCAAGACTTGACAGCACTCATCTGCCTTGAGCACAATATTAATGTTTAGCATTGAAGTGTCAGGCATCATGGAACCCCTAATCGGTAAAGGTGAGCTTTCGTCTCATCAGCGTTTATCAGCATCATCTCAAGGTTTTTATAAAAAACCCCAGTAAATGGCAAAATTGAAAATGATACCAAGGGTTAGAGTAAATAATGCACATTTGTAAAATGTAAGGAACATACTCGTGTGACCAGTAGTTTTAGAGAAAATTGTAGATGACAATTACCAATTTCGTGATTTTTTTCATAAGATTTTAATGCCGTATTTGGAGGTTTTACGATCAGCCAGTAGAAGGATAGTGACTAGTTTCATGAGTAAACAACAAGGTTGCTGGCCTATGAAGCGAAACGGGTGCTGGGGTGGGATAGTGTGCGACCCCAAAATAGCTATTTCCAGTAGGGAAAATGGCATTGGGTACTGTGAGATGAAAAAGCAGAAAAGGCATTTTTAAGTGATATTTATTGGAAATTGGCATTTCTGATCGTCGAGGGAGGTTCAAAATGCAGTTTTTATTGGAAAATGTGAAATTAGAAAGCCGTGTAGCTTAAGTGATGATTTAGGGAATTTGTTTAGGGTAGAAATACCTTTCGTGGGCTGGTGATTGGAGGATGGCATTTTTCTCAGTATTTCTCTTTGTCTTAGTTGGATGCGGTAAGGCAGGTGTTAGAGTTGGAACAATGTAGGTTGGGTTGAAATTGTTTAATTTGGAGGGGAGATAATGATGTTGATTCATGGCTTTGGAACTGTTTCAAAGTACAGTAGAAGCTCTATATAGCGAGAACTCTTGGGATCTGAAAAATCACTCGCTAAATAGAACTTTCGTTAATACCAATGATGATTAATAACCACTCCAGCCAATTCCTACAGCTGTAACGCTAATTTAGCCATTATTGTGGAAAGTTTTGGTGAGTGGCGAAAACATTTAGTGAGATAGCTATTAAAAATCATATTTTCGAACACTTCAGTTACTTATGATCGTATTCACTTTCGATGACATTAAATTCCAGGTTAGATGTCATACACTGGAATATTAAATGTTGAATTTTGATACTTCAAGACAGAGGTACTGTACTGCGCATTGCAGTATTGTTATTGCCGTGGTGTTTTGGGTGCACCAAATATGTCGCGGCTGCAAGTATTAGCAATGCAACATACTAAAAACGGCAAACTCTTCGAAAACAAGAAAAAATTTCATACCTCCTACCTCTCTAAAAAGTGTATGAAAACGGATATATGGTTATGAGAAAGATCTATTCATAAAAATTTGCGAAAATGCAACATAAATTAATAACCAAGATATAACCTACAGGGATTTCGTTCCACGCAAGCACTGGGCTGCTATCTTCTCCAATTAAAAGGTGGAAATAAAGAAGAGGACTCCCAACGTCTGTAAGATCGCCTCATAAAACAGCTGACTTCGGCTTTTTGGAATCATAGAGCCCAATATCACCAGCATTTATGATTTGCCCTTAACAGAATACTGTCGTTTGTATTATTATTACAATAATTATGCGTGGAATACTCTCTTGAATTTATGAAAACAATTCTTACAAGCAAGTCCACATATGACAGTTGTAAGCATGGAGCGGTAACCCAACGCGGACTTTCAAGGATCGACTGCGTTTAGAAAAGAGGTGAAACTTTTTACTACAAACAAATACGGTATCGGCTCCTGCGAAACACGTATTTTTCTAGCGATAGTGCACTATGTGGCTGCTAGGTGGCAGGGCTCATCAACATTTTTATGATTCACTATGTTTTATATATTCCATGGTACATATACGTTATTTGTTTCTGCTGAGAGTATTGAGCGTGAGACAGAAAGTTCCGAAGGTTGTAAGTTCCGAAATGAATTCCATCACGATACATGTAATATTTTCTGCCGTACTTACATCTGGCGGCAGCAGCGGGAACTTGTTTGTTGATAATGAATACTGACTACACTCCCTGCTGCAAGATAGATGTATGATTTATTGTACATACCTTTCGTGCACATCAAAATGAATAATCCTTGACCTGTTTTCAATATTAATACACCTAAAAACAAGTACAAAAGACAATACAATACGTAGACAACTAAAAATATAGGGAATCGGATTTCATAACAATTAACGTGTTGAATTTCAGAAAATTTAAACATGTCAATACCGAGCCTCTCTCTTACAAGGGGAATACACGACCGTCGGGTGACCAATCGAGCTCAAATTTTCTGATTGGGTAGTTCATGGTTATTATTTCAATATGCTGAAGCGAGACGACACACCTCCCGTAAATTTTCGGGAAAAAAGCAATTAAAAATTGTAAAAAATTATGTCGCGGTATATAAGCTCTGTTGAATGCCAGTCCCAAAATAACGGCGTTAGCCCAGTGGTTAAGGTGGTCAGCTGTCACTGCAAAGGTATCGCGTTCGATCCCAACTGTCAGAATATTTTTTTTACTTTATTTTTCACGGTTTTTATTGTTTAAAATTTTAAAGATGGTTTTCTTATCATCGTTACCTCAATGAAAAATATTTTTCATGCAATTTGTTTTAAATATTAATAAGTAATTAACTGCGTATGCTCTCCTGGCCACTTGGACGCCCTTCTTGAAGCTCTACCGTGCCAAATTTTTCCTTATTCTTCAGAATTGTGAATAAGGTCAAGGAAGATATGCCAAATCACCTCTCATCTCGCTTTTGTACCCATCACCACTTTCGAGTTCATTAATAATTCATATTTTAGTTTTTAGATCCAATGACTTTCATTTCCCAGCCATGATGCTGTATCAGTTGGACTGAACTTAATTAAAACGCGGGAGGATGACAAAAGAACAACGAAATGCACGAACTTATGATAAATTTATTTATGAATACGGGCATGCCGTGAATGTCCGAAATGAGCATTTGAACGTCAAATTGTGCGGAAAAAAATACTGCTAGCCATATAATTTCAATTACAGAGCACAAGTTTGTGCATGTTTTCTGAGATTGAAGCAGACATTTACCACTCGTAATAGTAAATGACCCCAGTGGAGGCTGGTTGTTTTCCTCGCTAATTCCAATTTGTTTTACATGAAAGTCATAGGGTTGGGCAAGGGCCTAGCCATGTTGAAACACCAGTTCCCGTCAGAACACCGAAGTTAAGCAACATTGGGCCCGGACAGTGGTTGGATGGGTGACCCTCCTCCATACCTGGACCAGGCATGGATGGAGAGGTGATACTCCCTCCAGACCACCGGGAGGCCGGTGGGAGATATACCCAGACCGGGAAGGTTAGAGGGAGGACACCCTCTATACCTGGAACTGGGGAGGCAGGGGGAGGCTAACCCTCCATACCTCTACCGTGGTTCTCTTGTCCCCTATCTGCAAGTGGCAGACAGGTATGGGGTTGGCACAATGGACCAAGAAAGGTCTAAGTGCCCGGGCTCCTGACGAAGGCCCACCCGACTAACAAATCTACAAGTCATAGGGTTATAAATCGTTCTTTGGTCATCCCTCGCAAATTCGAGCTTCTCGTTATATGCCCCACTCGTTATGTGGAGCTTCTACTGTACTGTTGTTTTTGGGTTTTTATCGCTTAGTTTGGAGGGGAGGTAATGATTGTGAATGGTTGCAAATTTATTGTTTAAAAGTCATCCAATGTTCATTCTGCAATGAAAGTTGAGGGGTCTGGTGGTGTAAATCATTTCTTGTTTTGGCCTTGCCATGTATGGTCCTCATGATTTGCAAATCTTGTTGTCACACGCACGTATCTGCGATCCAGACTTTAATTTCATCGGAGTCAGGCTTGCAGTTTCTTGAAAGGCACGGGTGTTTGTTACCCATAGGATGTGCACTCTTGTCCTCGGTGCGGTGACTCGCTAGTGTTCTGCGAGGAAAGGCATGTTTGGCGATATTCTGGTAAATTACCCTACCCGAAGATGTTAGTAAGATGTTCTCCCCCTAAAAAGTGTAAATCCTCCATTGGAAGTGGAATGTGTAGTGTAAAATGTATTGAATGAAATGGTTGGAGTGGAATTGCATTGAAGTAAATGGTTTTAGTGGGGAGAGTTTTAGTGGAAGGTGGGAAGAAAATGAGAGGGAAGGGTGTGTATATGGAAGATGAGCAACTGCTCAGTTGCTGCGCCATCTATGGTCAATAAGGTGAAACAATTTTTTTTTCAATATGGTGGGGGAGAAAATGCACTTTTCAGGTTTGACCACTCTTAATATAAATGATGTATTGTGATGTTGAAACTGTTGCACAAATGCGCAAGGTTTTCATGATACATGAGGTGATTTTGGTGTTGATATGTCTGTTGGAAATTGGTGAAAACCATGTTTTTGCTGGCGAGACGATAGCTTACCTTTACCCCCCTAATCTATGGAAGACCTGAGACGAATTAATGAAGGTGATTTGGAAGGAAAGCCTCAGTTTATGCAGCTTCTTTTTTGATCTTATTTTTACAATTAATCTTCTGTCATGCCATGCATAACTGTACTTAATTGATCTTCAGCCAGCCTTTATTCAGTGTGATGTTTTTCAAATTGACCATATCTTAGAATCTGTGTCAAAAGTACTAATCCTTTGTTTGCAAAATGGATATGCCCTATTTTTAAACATTTGGTAATATTTTTAAAGGCTTTGTTTTAAGTTTTTCTGCTATATTGTGTCTATTTATCTATTTTTTCAGAGTCACTGAACCTAGTTTCAGTTAAATATGGAAAATATTATAATTGGCTGTATTGCATTGTATTCAAGTCCTCTAAATGTAAATGATAAGACCCATGCACATACTTAAAGAGAGTTCCACGTTTTCACTTTACTATGAGCTCTTCTGGTGTTATCTTTCCCATGTATATAGCATAGGACATTTTGAATGCAAAATTGTTAGATATTCGATATTTTTAAATTGTGATTACATAATTAAATTATCACCATCATATAGAGAATCCATATGAGATTTAACTTATAATGAGTTGAAAAAAATAACATTAATTTTTAAAATTAATTTTCTCAGGATGGAAATTCTCCTGAACATTTTCGTTCAAACTTCCACAAGTTATTGCTTGATTGCAATTTTTTTTAAACCGTTAAATATAAAGTTTAATCTCTACTTTCCAGTGGTAAGATATATATGTCACTTTGATAATATATAAATAAGAAAGTCACATCAATGTTTTAAAAAGAGCACTTCGTAAATCTTTGTGCAAGGAAAAAGGTAACTAGCTAGAAAAAATTGTCCTAATCGAGATACCATGGTATGTATATTCAGCAAGAGAAATGTTTGGCAAGCATCAAATTTGTTTTTAGTGACAACGCTGTTGCATTTGGATAAGAAGTGAGAGAGAAAGGGCTTTCCAAACTTTTGTAACGGAGGCTATAGTCCTTGTCACTGCTAATGGTCAAGTGTGGTCACTTAAAGGGTGTCCATCAGATAAAGCATTTAGTTTTATTGCAGGAGCAGGCCATGGGACTGCTACTTGAGGATTAGGCTAGCTGGGTAGCTAATACAGTAGGAATTCGGCATTTTTCTTGAAAGTGGGGGTAAATGTTTTATAAATTGCATTCATCTGAATAAAATTTATCACTTGATGTAATCAAAGTTCTTTCAATGTTTTTCATGTGATTCAGTTTTTTGTTTGTACAGAAATGCAAAATGTTTTCGTATATTTTTTATCTGATTGGGTCGACAATTTTTTTCATGCAAGCACACTCATTCTCTCAGTTACTTAGGTAGGCAATTCTTTTTCTCTATCCAGAGCGTATTCCCTCTTGCCTCTGAAAGGCGCAGTCATTCCCCAAACATTTGTTGCATATTCCCCTCTGAGAGGTCAAAGACGGATGTGCTGACGCTCCCATTCTTTGCTATTCTTTCATGAGTTTTCTCACCCAAGATCCACCTCGACTGCTAATGAGTCATCAGATGGTCTGGAGATGAGGACTTCTGTATGCAGTGACTCTTTAAGATGTAAAAGTGCCCTCTAGCACTGTATATTATCAGATTCTGGCTTATCAAATGAAAATGTGGATTTGTAAAATAATATTTAGAATGTCACCTAACTGTTGAACACTTCATGATTCAAAAACCAAAATTTCAGAAGCTACATGCAGTCAAAATTTGCATGTCCGTAAGGTGACCTCAGGCCCCGACAGGTTTTTTTGCCTGTCCGTGCAGGCATGATAAGTGTCTGAAAGCTGTTGAACTTTGTTTGAAAGTGTATCATTCATCTTTCCAATGGCACTCACGTGCTTAAAAAATATTGAATGTCTACATAGATAATGAATCAATATCTACAGGTTGTTTGCTAATGGCAGCGCAAGAGCTGTCAACTGAAGGGGAGAGAGAGACTTAGAACTGGCAACACTGTTGTCCATAAGCACCATGGTTAATGAAAACGTGGAATGCACTATAGTTGTATTATTACATTGGAATGATTTCTTGGGATCTCTATAATGCAGTTAGGGTCTATGTGAAGGTATGACAATGCACATACTGTGATGATTGGCCTGGCTTGCTTGGTGAGGATGAAAGATGGTGTTAAATTTCATGTCACAGAAGTTGCCCGGGAAGTACAGGGATGTATTTTGCTTCATGCAGCAATCCCATAGATGAGCTCCTAATGGATCTATTTCATGCATTGCAGCCGTCGATGAGCTCACAATGAAACCCCGTATTGAGCATAGTAAACACAACAAATGCTTCCCTATAAAGGTGATGCAAGTTGATGCACTGATGTCATCAGGCAGTTGTTTAGTAATGAATGAGTTTGAAAGCAGTTAAGGTATTTAATTATGGCCTATTTGAATAAATGGAGAATGATTCACTCCTGAGATCCAATTTTCCTCAGCAAAATTAATGACGTGAAGATTAATTTCTTTTGATTTTTTATCAAATTCATTGGTTTTCTCCCAAGAAGAAATGCAGTATCATAAAAACGGAATGCTATTATGTATATTTTCAATTATTTATTAACTTTCCTCAATGGCCCTTCACAATTGCTATTAAAGCTTTCCAGCCACTTGAAAGCCATTCTAAGCAAGTCTAATGTGTCCCACCAACAGCTTCAATTCACTAAAGTGAAACAGAATGGTCAGTGATGGCAGTAGTGCATTCAAGCAGGTGATGCATGAAATGGAAAACTCCCCAGTTTAGGAGGGTCCTCAGATGGATTCAGAGTTGCTCCAAGACAGTCCTAATGTCATAATCCCAACTAATCCCTCCTAACCAAGCCAGAGGTGTTACAATCTGCACAGCTGCATAGTTCTTGTGTCCTAAGCTATGAAAAAGCATCATTTTTTATGTCTGTAAAACTTTCGTGAAAGACGTGGAACCTTGAAGAATAAAATGAGTACAAGAGAATCAAACTTGTGAGAGGGTTGTATTTTACTGGCATTGACCACAACTCATAGAAGCTGCAGAAGAGAAATATCAAAAAACAATAAGCCATGAGAATCACATGATGAGAAGCTGACTGAAGAGACTGCTTGGTATATCCTCTTGTGGATTGCCATCTGAATAGTTGCAGAAACCCCATTGCTCAGAGTTTCTTTTGGCATGTGATACCTATCTTTAGAGGTCATTTTCTCAGAACATAATAATGTATATATGTTAGACAATTAAGCTTTATCGCATGGACTAAAATGCCTGCTGTGGGCTTTTCCAGCTAGAGATTTAATGTTGGGCATTCAGTAGAAACAGTATGGGTTTAAATATCAAATCCAATGTACATTTACATGTACTCTAGTCCTTTAAAGGTAAAAACATGTACCTTGGTAATGGTTAACGTTTAGTGATACATTGGGACCCATGATGTGAATTGTGTAATGAAACTGTAAGTGCTTGAAAATCAGTGTGTGTGCTGGTCAATACTAATGACCATTTTGAAGATAGTGGACTAACTTGATGGAACTGGGAAAAGTGCTTGATGGTAGGTTTGTTTGTGGCTTTGAAATATTTGTGAATATTTGTTAGTAGTTTATATTTTCATGTTGCTGGAATTTGAAACTGCTAAAGTAGTTGCTGAGAAATTGCCCTTATACCTAGTATATTGATGATAAGTATTGTAATCCAGCAGTCTTTAGTAATTGCCATACTTCCAAAGACTTACCTGTTGGAAAAAAAAACTTTCAGCTTGAAGCCAACTTTTCCCCTACGATCAAAGATTTATATTGTGGGTGCAGCATGTACTGTTATAATATTTTCCCATTTATTAGTCGGCTAGTTTACCCCTGAAGCATGTTCTAGGATAAATAGCAAAAAGTGCTTGAAGGTCATAGTGAAAATCAAAGTTATTAGGGTAAATTTCTTTCCTATTCCCCACATATTCCTGAGATTAGCACTTTGAAAAAAAAAACTTGTCATTTCTTGAGAACCCTAAGCTAAACATTTCACCCATTTGGCAATGATGCCACCTTATCAAAGGATGAATGGGCTTGGCACAAATTGGCTTATTTACACCTGATAGTGAGACTTAAGTTGGTTAATAGTATTGTGACTCCTGCGTATGGAATACGTGGATTACAACATTTACATCACTGATTGTTTCTGATGTGTCCTGAAACAAAGAGAAAATCTTTGATTATTGTCAACTTCTGCTACCTGCAGCTTCTGCAGACATTTTAGTCTTAATGTAGATCATGTGGTGGTGACTTAACTTTTTGTGCTCTTTTCCTTTTATGCCATTAAATATGAAAAACTTTGCTTTCAGAATGTGCCTATTCGGCCGATCGTGATGCATGCAATGGCTGACTGGTATGCTCTTGGAGATAATGACCAGAACAGGCTGACTCGCATTTTTGATGTGGCCCAAGATTTGAAAGCATTATCAGCACTTCTCAACTCTCCCAATTTTTTGTTTGTGATTGACTTGGCATGCTTGGCTTCACGGAGGGAGTATATGAAATTAGACAAGTGGCTGACTGACAAAATAAGAGAACATGGTGAAACATTCATCAGTGCATGTGTAAATTTCCTGCAGGTAAGTGATTGTTTGCAAGCATGACTATTGGATATTGATAGATGGTTAAGGGCTTGGTTTTTGTGACATGAAGTGTAAGGTCATTTATTAGTTAATTTTGTAACCCTCCATGGTTTCAGTTCTAATAATCTTCCTTCAATTTTCTAATTGTTAGCGCAATAAGGTGCTAACAGTGCATGGTAATGTTTGTACAAAGTCAAGTCGTGAGGAAAAATATAAACTCATTGTAATATTTTAATAAATTAATAGTTGTTAATAGTCCCTAGAATGGTTGTTTCCAAGATTATTTCTTGATATTGACAAACTGAAAATCATAATAACGAGATAGAGTGATGAATCGTCTTTCCGTATTTCAGAGGAAGTGTCCACAGGCTGTTGGTGGAATGGTGAAGGAAGAAAGTCTGCCAAAGTCTGCTCAGTTGCCTCATGAATCCCTAGCAACAATCCTTGCATGCTTGCAAGCCTGTGCTGGGTATGTTGTTACTAGCATTTGAGTGTTTTATTTTTATGGCATTTTCTTTGAATGGTAATGTTCTCACAATGAGCTTAAGCACAAAATGGTGAAACATTGAATTTGCAGAAGAATGATCTGATGCTTTCCCAGTGTATACTGTTTGTGAAGTCTCTGGGTTCTCCACCGGGTCAAACTTTGAATTTATACATACGGACGACTCACACTTCAAAGCGTCGGCAGAAACGTAGTTTGACCCAGTGGAGAACCCTATGCTCATTCTCATTTTACATTCTATATTTTATCAATCATAGCCATTTAATAATTTGATATATCAATGAGAAGAAGTAATAATTAAACTTTTTTGGAATAATTCTCTTTATGAGACATATTTGTAACTTTTAAAGTGTTGTATAAAGGCATTCGTAATATTGTCTGTATCTATTTATGAAATTTTTATTCATATTTATGTTTGAGTCTGTACATGTCAATACTCTAATCTTATGGCTATTGCTTTATTTAATATATTCAAATCAAGTTAGGAAGGATGGGAAAACCATGAATGAATTCACTTGGGTTTTCCATATCTTGACAGTTTTTATTAATAGTTCATAACATTTATCTTTGGGAAAATTTTCCTCATTCTCACTGCTGTAGATCGTCAATGAGCAAGTGGACTATGCTGACATATGAGACCTGGAAGATTAGTATGTCCATGCTCAAAGGTTATTTAAAAATTCTCATTGTGGTATTGGGTAGTAAGTGCTAACTGAATAAGGCATGATGCATAGACTTTTGATTTCAAATTAGTATTTCAGACTTCTGAGTTTCTTTTTCTAGTTCTTCTATTTTGGTTACAATTACCATCTTGTAACCATGATGCACTTAATATGTAATTCTTCTGTACTTTGTTTTGACTTGCTAAGCCATTGAAGTTACTGAGAATCACCCTTGTCAGAATTGCCTTATAATATCAATTCATCTAGAGCAGCGGTTCACAACCTGTGGGTCGCGATTCCTTAGGGGGTCGAACAACTCTTTCACAGGGGTCTCCACAACATGAGGAACCATATTAAAGAGTCATGGCATTAAGAAGGTTGAGAACCACTGATATAGAGTGAAACTTCGATTTTGCACTCCCCGATTTTATGCTTTCTCTGAATTTGTATTGTTTTTGTTTTGTCCCGTCCAATTCCCCACGTACTGAATTTTCTGTTTTTAGTATATAAGAGCTAAACGACGTATAATTCTATCATCTGGTCTTCTTCTCAAAGAAACATTTGGTGGGTCTGGGTCCCTCCCTCAGCCCGTGATTTCACCTCCCTCCCAAAAGGTTTGTCTCAAAGAGCAAAGATCAGCTGATAGAAAGCAGTACAATGGACCAAAAAGCCCCTTCTCTCCTGCTAATCCCATCAATCGTGAAGTGTTGTGACCCAAGGTCAATGAGGTCAGGATTGGCAGGTTATGGATGGGGTAGTTTACATGTTTTACACAACGAACTAGTGTAACAGGTTTCAATGAGGACCAGGCTTGTGACACACCGTGAATTGCATCCAATTTTGCCATTTTCTTCCAAATTTTCAATAAATTATCATCTTCATTGGCTAGTAGCGTCCTGAGAAGACAAACTCGTTAATTCCTTTTCATTGACGCGATGGCGCCGTGATCCATTGGCTGAAGTATAGAAGTGACGTTCGGGGGTAAAAAAAATTTCGCTTCGCTGCACTGTGTTTAGAGAGGCTTCTTATGTCGCCGATGGCACTGACGAACTCTTGTGGGTTCTACATGATTCTTATAAACTATCTTGACTGTTGCAGGGCGCTCGCTCGTATTTATGGTCTTTCTTTTGTCTGTTACCTTTTTCCTGCTGACACCTTGTAAGCTTGAGGATTTCCCTCTCCCAGGCACGTTGGCCTTGGGATTTGATGAGGGTCCATGGCTATCCCTTTGCTTTGCAATAGTGCCTCTGGAGTATCGTATTACCCACAGCTGCTAGAGTTATTGCCTGTTCGTACTTCTTTGCCATTATTTTTTTCTCGATGCGTCCTTCTACTCTATGATTTTCTTCTACTGCGCTAGCCTTTTGAGTTTGATTTCTTGCATTTCCTCTCGCTCATTTTTTGACCCATCGCAAACTGTTTGGACTTTGTCGTTGGAAATAAGTCCACTGTGTATTTATTGTTAATCTCTCTGGACTCTCCTAAATTTCATTTCTGGTGTTGACCCCTGCTTCGTTTGGTTATTCATCTCGAGACTTTTTACCGACCTCTGCGTTTGATTGGCGTTCTTTGGATTACCTGAGCCAACCTCAACAGTGTTTTGTTCGTTTATAGTCCTGCGCGTCATCTTGGACTTTTCTCTCGGCATTTTGTGACTGATTATTTTTACATTTATCAGTGCCTTATTTTGGCTGTCTTGCGGCATCCTTGTAACTTAGGCTTAATTTTGCCCTTGGATTATCGTTTGCTTAATCTCCACCATCCCTTTTGAGGCATTCACTGATTCTTTGCCCAAACATAAATGAAGAACGTATGTATTTTTCAAGAAGAGCATTCCAACGGAAGGTTTTAAAGAAATTCTGGAAGAAAATGAGCACGGGGATGAATTTTTAGACAATTTATCCGAAGGTTACTCTATATCCCTCCTTTCCCCAACCTTGCGATCACGTCGCCATAAAAACTCATCGATTTAAATAAAATATAAAATAAATTCTGAGAGATGGCTCTGTTTGAAAGAGATCGAGAGGAGAGAGAAAGCGTGTAAATATTAGGCACTGAAGAGGAAGATGCTTCTAAAGCTCAATCTGCTAAACTATCTACGTCGGACGGGAGCCTCTGCTAAAGAAAAATAATTTCCAAGTTCACCTTCGGAATCTGAAGATAGCTCAAATGAAGATGATTTTCCGCCTTGTGTAGGCTTCTGCGGGTTGATGGATGTGAAGATACAGGTTCTTCCAGGTTTTACTCCGCGTTGGTCCATCTTCTTCGGACGAAATGTTTTGCCAGCGTTGCAGTCGAAATTCGGCATTGAGTAGACCACTTCACGACTGCCAAATTTGAAAGTCTGCGTAGAGTCAAACGCTTCTCGACTGCAACGCCGGCATATTTTCCGGTGCAGAGCATGGGTGCTCTCAGCCCTTCTTGGCACAATTATTTTTTATGGGAGTGGAATATAGTTCATGGGAGTACATGAACCAGATAAGTGAATCTTTCAACAACCCCTGCAGTCCTTGACCTTGCAGCCTGTGGGTCCCAAGACTTTGTATCAGTCAGAGCCAGAGAGAAGGGGCATTATGGGTCCATTGAATGCCTTGCTCTCCAGCAGCCAATGTTTGTTCTTGGGAATGATAAGAAGATATGGCTCTTAGGGGGTCAATACCTATAGGGAGATCTCATGTTCTGACTCAGTGGGGTACTAATTTGAGAAAAGCATTGTACACACAATCCACCTTCCTATCCATGAAGGGGATAGAAGGACAGGAAGAAAAGGAAATCGGAATCACTTGCCTCTGTGATTTCACATAGTGTAAGAAAAAGTTAGTGTTTTGTTAGCAATTGGCGTATTGCTAATTCACAAAATTTCTCAATATGTGCTCAAAAACAGCTAACATTACAAATGAAACCATAAGTAAGAGTATTGCAAGGGTATTTTCCTTCATGGTCATCTGACTGCATGTACATTATGGAAATGACTTATACCTTGCTTTCTCATTTACCCATGGTTTCCATTATCTGCAGAAGGTCTGAAAATGTATCTTCTGCAAATATGGAGGTACTGCTGTATTACTCATAACATTGTGTTTCTACGTGTTTTTGTTTGAGGTTTTTCACTACTTGCTATTTAACAAATGTGTTTTATTCTTTTCCAGGAATGTATCACAAGAGCTATCAGACAGGATACATACCATACTGACTAATTGCAACATACTGCTCAACAAGCCACGACAACCTCCACCAGGGGTTATCAGAACACACAGAGGAATGGAAACAGCCTTCAATCCGTCAACTCTTGGAGGCCAGGTATTTATAATCACCTTTTTGATGTGAATGAATCCTGTACAGGCTTTTTTAATGCTGACAGGCTAGATATATATTGCCTCAATTTTTAGTTTACTGCACTGAATTCTTACACTAGTAGTCAAATGTGGTGTGGGGTTTGATGGTGTTATGCTAGTATCTCTTATATTTAAGTCGGAACACGTGCTACGGACCAGTTGACTGTAAGGTGTAAATGTCATTTTTGTTTTCCAAAAATTATTTTGATAAATACAGCAGACTCTCATTAGCATGTTCTTGAAGGGACCTGGGATTCTGAACGTGATAACCAGGAAAACGTGCCAAACCCTAGCCTAACAGGGTAGGCAATCCATTATTATGTAATAGTTGGTTGCACAACTTTCATGGGCTGTTATCCTGCCGTTCATTTAGGCTCATGCCGTAGATAACTAATTGGTGATCATTTATTGTAAAAATAGTTTCTTTTCCACCTATTCCGCCTCCCAAGAAAATACATACGATACCTAACGTTGATGCGTACTCAATTATTAATGATGATGACAATGGCCAAACAGCACGTTTAGTTTACAGATGTTGCTTTCCCAAAGTTGAACAGCAATGTTAGTGAAGCCACCTAGTGATATTTTACTCTTCGCACTTCCAATGAAATAATTAGGTTGGAGGGAAGATGAATCCGCAGCCCGAATACCTACTTCTCACTCAATTGTGGAAATCGTGGATACAAAAATAAAATTGCTTTTAGTAATATACAATGATTGCACGGAAAATGCTATATTTGTATTTACCATGATGAACATTTTCATGAACAAAATATATTATAGTATTGTAAGGATTGTCAGAACGCCTTGAAAACATAAACAAATTGAGCTCCCTGCCCAAAAATAGAACTTCCCGCGTGTTCTCCACAAATATTGGAAACAAAAATACATAATTTAATGGAAATACATAGAAACTTATGGGGGCTGGAAGAATTTGTCCAAGGTGCTTTGTTTTTTTCATAATGAGCCCTAAGTCTTTGATAGTGCAGTCCATTTTTATTTTAACATTCATCACACTTTCATCGACATAGTGACTTGTGACGAACTGTTGCACTGTCTCCATCGCTTCCACTTCTTTTGCGAATGTTGAAGGATTCAGGCTCTGCTTCGTCTTTCCTGTTGTTTTATTCTTCTTCCTTTCTTACTTTCTGTTCATAGACTTCATCTAATAACATCAATCTACTGCTAAAAATACATGATAATGAGATTCACAGACTTTTTCAATTAAATTTCCGAATACGAAAGATTATGTTTGGAATAGTTATTATTTATTTGTTACGTAATTATTTCCTTTTATAAAGCTTCATTTTTAGTAGTCACAAATTCCAACAACCAACCTGCAGACTTCGATATCCACGTCACAGGCGACATACTCGTCGAAGGTCATACCCTCCCCTTCTCCAAACAACTGATCCCAACCCTCAAGGGTATGCTCAAGTGCTGCCTCGTCACTCATCGTCGTGGAATCGTCCTTGTTTGTGCTGCGATGAAATCCAGAGGTCCGAAAGCAATTTCTTATGCTCTTGGCTTTGATGGAGTCGCAGGCTTACTTAACAAAATGCATCGCTTTCAGGATATTTACTTTTCTTCCTGACTTGTGAAGGCTGGCCAACCTCTCATTGACAAGTAGTTTCCTGTACTTATGCTTCATACATTGTATGATGCCTTGATCGAGGGGCTGAAGAACACTCATACAATTTGGAGTAAAAAACACCACTTTAACATTTCTTAAAAATGCAGTGTCTTGGTTGGATGTGCTGTTCAGTTACGAATAAGCAACAAAAGTTTACGATTTAATCCACCCATCTTTGCATCCAGTGCTCACAGGAAATTTTCAAAAATTGTGGCGGTCATGCAGATATTAGAGTTGCAATCATACGTCCAAGGTAATGTTTGAACATGTTTGAAGCATCTGGGATGTGTATATTTCCCGATCACAAACGGAATCAGTTTTTCCGTTCCAATTTCATTGCAACATAGGATATGCTCAAGTGCTGCCTCGTCACTCATCGTCGTGGAATCGTCCTTGTTTGTGCTGCGATGAAATCCAGAGGTCCGAAAGCAATTTCTTATGCTCTTGGCTTTGATGGAGTCGCAGGCTTACTTAACAAAATGCATCGCTTTCAGGATATTTACTTTTCTTCCTGACTTGTGAAGGCTGGCCAACCTCTCATTGACAAGTAGTTTCCTGTACTTATGCTTCATACATTGTATGATGCCTTGATCGAGGGGCTGAAGAACACTCATACAATTTGGAGTAAAAAACACCACTTTAACATTTCTTAAAAATGCAGTGTCTTGGTTGGATGTGCTGTTCAGTTACGAATAAGCAACAAAAGTTTACGATTTAATCCACCCATCTTTGCATCCAGTGCTCACAGGAAATTTTCAAAAATTGTGGCGGTCATGCAGATATTAGAGTTGCAATCATACGTCCAAGGTAATGTTTGAACATGTTTGAAGCATCTGGGATGTGTATATTTCCCGATCACAAACGGAATCAGTTTTTCCGTTCCAATTTCATTGCAACATAGGATATGCTCAAGTGCTGCCTCGTCACTCATCGTCGTGGAATCGTCCTTGTTTGTGCTGCGATGAAATCCAGAGGTCCGAAAGCAATTTCTTATGCTCTTGGCTTTGATGGAGTCGCAGGCTTACTTAACAAAATGCATCGCTTTCAGGATATTTACTTTTCTTCCTGACTTGTGAAGGCTGGCCAACCTCTCATTGACAAGTAGTTTCCTGTACTTTGCTTCATACATCGTACGATGCCTTGAAAGGGGCTGAAGAACACTCATGAAATTTGGAGGGAAAAACACCACTATTGCATTTCTTAGAAATGCAGTGTCTATTTGATGTGTTGCGCTGTTATCAATTAGTAACAAAATTTTATGATTTTGTCCACAAGTCTTGGCATCCAGTGCTCGCAAGAACTTTTCAAACATTGTTGTGGTCAACCAGGCATTAGAGTTGCAATCACACGGTGTCTAACAGTCCTTGAAAACCTTGAATTATCCTTGAATTTTTTTTATATCCTTAAACTCCTTGAAAAAAGTCCATTTTTCTGAATTTTCCTTTAAAATCTCTAAGCATCCTTGAAATTATATATTACAATCACTGAAAGATGAAAAATCAATTTTAAATGCATGAATTAAATATTTAGGCACACAATCTAGAGAGTGGCATACAATTTTACAAACCATTATCTGATATGAAAATCTCAAACTTATTAGCTTAAGACTGTAGATCGCAGTACCACTCACAGAAACGTAACAGGCGCCGAGCCCACGAAATGATTGTATGATGTCTAAATAGTATATAGTGAGTATTATACGTGTCATTGGTCATTATTGCGGATTAGGTATAGGCTACACGTGGCTATATTTCACCCGTGTAATTGTATATCCATGCAGTGGTCCTGCAGTTGACATTGGCCTTTCATCCACAATTAGACCTCCATAAGCATACGTACGTGTTAAGTTGACGGACACTGAGATCGAACCATGAATCCCTACCAACCATCTGTAAGGTTTGCTGAGTAACTCCCCACACATCCACGCATAACGGAGCGTTAGGTATTGACCATTATTTGTACATCAAGTATACCATAATAAGCATAGAGTAAAATATAAGCATCGGCAGAAAATATGAACTAAGCCATCAGATGAATTGCCAGTTTATTAAGTCTGAAAATTACGAAAAAATTAAAAAATTCGTAAATGATAAATTTTAAAAAATAAAGCTTAATTTTATAATTTCAGTGATTGTAGACATTGAGCAATTTTTGGGTTGGTTTCAAACAGACTGCCCTATGCTACCCTTCATGAGAAATGACTTATTCAATTTATTTAAGAGTTTGATGAATAGAATTATTAAGTCGAAGTAATGGCAAATGTTAAGTCCGTACCTGATATTTTAAATATTGATATAGCAGGTAAAGAAATTTTATATCCTGCAGATTCTGTGGATATTGGATTTGGAGCTTCTGGGATTGCTCATAAGTTGAAAGATGTTAACGGTTTAGAGAAATTGCAATTTAAATTGAATACCATAAGTTTCTTTTACATATACTTCAAAAACTGAAACAGAAGTCTCCTCTTTCATCCACACCATTGCGTGGAGCAAGTTGTTTTTCACCGTATGTGATGGAATTAGAAAATATTGCAAAACAATGAGTAGATGCTGCACTCAGCTATTTGGTTGATAAAAATCATGTGAAAGCAACCGATGCTGATCGTGTTAAAAGAGAATTTGATATAAAAAAGGACAGACTTGACACATTTTTAATTCATTTGCTTTCAGAAGGAAAAGAATCAGATGCTTTTAAAAACTTGTTGATTTATATTTTTATTTTATTTCATGCCAATCCGGCAGTTGAGAGAAGCTTTTCGTTTAATTAAAGATTTTTAGTGGTAAATTTACATGAAGATAGCTTGATTGCTCAGTACTGTATTCATGATGCTATACGTGCAGCAGGGGGCATTCGTATTGTTCAAATATGTAAAGAAATGATCAAATCTTTCATAAGTGCTTCCAAAAATAAAAAGAAGCAGCATTTGCAGAAAAGATTAATCAAAATTATTTTTAAAAATGAATTAAAAATACATACTTAAGTTCAAATAGAAGAATTAGAATTATGAATAAGAAGGATTTTAGAAATTGTTAAGGAAGAAGCAGATATTCTTGAAAGAGAGGCTTATAAATTAATGCAAATCTCAAAACTATTATAAATAATTTTTCATGGATTTTAAAAGCACTTTTTTATTTAATAACTTATTGAAAAATTATAATTTGTGTTCTAATATAGCTCATATTGATTTATAAATATCCTTGAAAGTGTTCTTTTTTATCCTTGAAAACCTTGAAATTTCTTTGAATTTTGTACTAGATTTTCGTTAGACACCCTGTCACACGTCCAAGGTAATGTTTGAAGCATCTGAGGCATTTATATTTCCAGATCACTAACGGAATCAATTTTTCTGTTCCAATTTTGTTGCAACATAGGAGGGCAGTCAGCCCCTCCTTACTCATTTTACCTCCGTGATACTTATCTCCTCTAAATGCAAATGTTTTGTCAGGGAGCAAATTAAAAAATAAGCCCATAGCATCGGCATGAAAAACGTTATTCGGGCTGTATTTTTTTATGATGGCGCAGATGAACATGACATGCACAGTTGCTCACTCACTTTTGATTTCATAGGCGACAACGGCGATGGCATTAATTAATAAAGCATTTTCACATGGGAGCTGTTATTCTTCTGTAAAACTACACAGGAATATTTTCTCCTTGTTTTCTTTGCGAATTGTGTTCTATGCTTAAATAAGGATACTTCTTTTTAGCTGTGATACTGTCTAATTAAAAGATATATAATCTGTAATGATAACCTATGTTGAAAACAAGATGCCAGTTTGTCAGAGCAGGTTGATAAAACCTGTAAAGATCTAAAATTATATTTGCAATTTGATAGCAATAAGGGTAGGTAGTTAATGTTAAGTTTGATGTGAAGGTAGCGAATGAGGTGTGCCACCACTGTTCGTTCATTCTTCCGTGCCGCCCATAGCTTGAGGGATATCGTTACTTGGGTGAAATTCTTCTGGCCTGAATGAATCATGTGCTATTGAAGCTATAATTTTGAATTAAATTTTTGATGAAGAAATACTGAGGTAAATAATGCTATTAATGTGATGATATTAGTGTGGTCAGAAAAGTGCTAGTTTATTTGCCCTTGGAATTTTCAAAAAAATACCCTCATTTTCTTGTGTGTAAAGTGTTCTTTCTGCAAGAATAAAATGCTTGATGCATATTTGCAATTCTAAATTTGTAATCTCCAACAAGATGTATGCAACCCCTGCAAGGCTGAGGGGACCAGTGTCATTTGCTAGGTATCAAATTTTGCAAAAAGTCAATTTTATTATTTTTACCTTTTACCTTTTTGGGACTAAAAAGAATTTTTGTTTATGGTAAGCCCTTCCATCTCTTTATCTCCCATGTTACATAGTTAAATGATAGTCAGTCCTTGGCATTTCTGCTGTAGTGTAGCTAATAAAAAATAAATTGTTGGTACACCTGTCATCTTAAACTTTCATTCAAACATTTTCCATTAGTTCACTCTTGTAGATTAGATTTTGCAAAGCATGCCTTTCACTGGTGAGATATCGGACGTGCATGCTTTGGACATAGTAGACTTTGGCTTGGCTCACTAGTTTTTGCTTGAACCCCCTCCTATCATGCAGCTCTTCCCCGCCACCCAGGTGGATGCCATTGGCGGTCTGAGTTCGGGCCTCTCCAATATGAATCTCAGCACGGGAGTCACGAGCACAGTGGGAGGGACGGCCGGTTCGGGCACCAATGCGGCACTTGGCCCACCCAGTAACTCCACCTTCAACTTGCCGGGCACACTCGGGCCCCTTGTTTCGGCTCCTGGCTCACCCTCGCGCCTCTTGGTGCCACCGGCGGCACCACCTCCTGGTGGGCCTGTTGCCCCATCACCCAGTCCCTTCCCCATGATGTCCATGGGCTCCCAGCCGCAGCAGCAGCCACAGCAACAACAGCAGGCACAGCAGCAGCAGCAACAACAGCAACAACAGCAACAACAGCAACAACAGCAACAACAACAACAACAGCCCCAGCAGCAGCCACAACCACCTCAGCCTCAGCAACCCCCGCAACCCCAACAATTGCATTCTCGCCCTGTGGGCACACCCCAGCAGGTGGGGCCTTCACCTGGGATCTCTCTCGTGCCGGGAGTGGGAGTTGGTGCTGTTGGGGCTCTAGGCCGCATGGGGCCACAAGGAGGCTCTGAAAGGACGAGATTGGGTTGGTATCCATGTGACAATATTGCTCCAATTGTTGTTTGGCTCAGGATTATACTGTGATGGGTTTCTTGGGGAGAATACGTTGTTGCTGTGGAGCATGTGTTTTGTGGAAGTGACCAAAATTTTCTTGCTGTGTAGTGGAGGTGAATATTTATTTGATTACGTAAAGAAAATCATAATGTGAGGATGTCATTGTATCTATGTCCAAGTTTTATTGTTTTGTCAGGTTAGTGTTGAGTTGATCAAGACAAAATCAAAGAGTCTCATATGATGAAGGTGGACTCCCAGTATTTTGAAGGGAAACATTAATAACTCAAGAGACGGTTCATTGGATTTTCACTGCATTATTCAGATAATTTTGTTTTCTATTATTTTCACATGTATACAGTAGAAACTCGAAAATACGAAACTCAAAATTACGAAATTTTGATTTTACGAAGCAAAATCTTCGGTCCCGACCAAAAGGGTATCTAAGTGTATGTAACAGTACGCGGTATTACGAAATAACGAAGTTTTGAAATTACGAACCTCGGGTCTTGGTACCAACGTGATAAGGTTACTCGTTTATACGAATAGTGACGGATCACAGCAACGTTTTTAGGCACTCCTTGACAGAGTTAAACATCTAATTAATCATGGTCATTGAATACATTATGCACTGAATGTGAATTACCTGAACGATAACTCATTTTTCAATGCTACAATAGAAAAAAATTAGTTTCGCTGGGGCGTCCCATGGCCATGTCCGGCGTCCAGCAGTCAGAAGTCACTGCCGTACTCATCCAATATTTATCTAATGGGCTCGATTTCACTGATACATGCGTTCAATGCTCGGCCAATGCGTTCGACTGCTGATGCCCGATGTCTGCATTTCAACTACTTCGAGAGCAGTGGAGAGGAGCGGACGCCTAGTCGGGCAGTCCCAATTTTCGATGATTTTTCTGCTCTTCTCTCTCCGCATTTTATATAAAGCGTCCTTTCCTGCTCTTTCTGTAAAACTACTTGCAACATTTTGTCGCCTTCCTATAAAATCAACAAAACTAAATCCTCACCATCCAATTCATCTCAACATCAACTCGCTCTCAGGAAACAAACGATGCTAATTTTCGTAATTAAACTAGATACACATTCTCCCTCATCGCCCAGCCGTGGAATCAGGACGTAGATGCCTGAATGAAACCACCCGGCCTCGTCATCCAGCAGCGATGTCCAGATGCGGCGGTTGGACGTGGCCGCTGGACGCCCCAGTGAAACCAGACCTTGGATGACTTTGAATTGTAGGCATTGTTGGACATAAAATATGAAATCAATCCAATGAGTAAAAAAACTTAAATTAGTCATGTACGGATATACTATCCCACGAGGGAATAATTGCTACAACTAGCTTTGCTTTGTTACCATGAGTTCACAGAGTCGCCAACGGTTAAAAAAAACTTAAATTAGTCGTGTACGGATATAATCGCCCGCGAGAGAATAATAGGGAACTTGCATACATATCAGATATAATCATGAGCCCCAAAACTCAATAGAAATATATGTTTGCGTTTCACGGTGAATTGTTTTTATTATTTTTTGACGTTGTTAGCGATATTTAATTCATTAAAGTTCAAGAAAAATTTCAAACACAAGTGAGAATCGAAAACGCCCGATGATTGGCTGGTGGCAAAGTGACGTAATTATTCAGTACGCGGAAGCAGCATACCTGAACATACCGCTGCAGGGCTAGTATTTGATCTTTATTTTCCTCCGTTGAAAGCCATATATTGCGTAAAGATGACGGAATAAGTTCATTGTAAGGAAATGAAGGAACCTTTGATTATTCCACAAAAGTTTTCATTTCGCATGCCGACTATAAAGGTTTCGACTTGTTAGTTAAGTCATTTTCAAGGGCTTGGTATTGAGTTACACAACATTTCTCAAATTTCATATTATTATCGATCATTTATAGATACCTGATTAAAGGGTCCACGTACAAAATATTAAAATATCCCCCCTTTGAAAAATGAAGGCGATGTCTAACCATTGACGATAGGTCGTAGTTATATATATGTAAGTTATAAATGTTGAATGCTGAGTGAAATATATATGGATACCTAATGGTGATCCCACAACGCTTATCATTTTTAAAGCATTGACGACATAAGTTGAAACATTGGTTGACAAGCGAAGTAAGAAATAATAATTAAAAATACAAATTAAGGCCTTGATAATGTCTTAGTAGGCCGAATTCTTGGACAGGCAGTGAAACAAAGTATGTATTGTAGCCAAGACAAAATTTCCTTCATTTCATATTATTATCGATATACTGGAATAGTGTAACCTACCCGTAATAAAATCTATCCTCTCTTTACCTGCGCATGGCAACGTCTAATCACTTTTAACCATATCGGTAGTATATAAATATTTATTCTTTTAAAATTGTGTGCAGACGGTGAACCCGTGATCCCTCCACGCTTTTTGTGATTCAACTGTTTTCCCATGATTCTTACCAGAATTTTGACTAACATTGCGTTCCCTTTACAAAAAGACACGACGGTAACCACTATTCCCTGATCTTACGAGGGTAACTCAATGCTATAGTAGGACCATCTACCATGGTAGGCGTTTTCGAGCGTTTCCATTACTAGCATGGCGTGAGTAGAGAGTTACCGTCGTAGAAATGTCAGTAGTGGAAACGGGGCCTGATTCCTTCATGATTGCAAGGTATTTCAGTGAAACTGAAGACTTCGTCGGCGCCGAAAAATGGAAAGGTAATATTTTGAGTAGCTGATGTGCTTCTGAAATGATTTCTAGTTCATAACAATGTTTAATTTGCATATAATCAGCTCGTATTGACGAAAGCGTATATTTATGTGAGATGTGTATTATTTTTGTAGGTCCGTTAGAGAATTTTATGGTGACTCGGCAGTGGGTTATGTGCAGGTGAAAAAGTGTGGAAATATGGAAATGTTACTTACATTAAAGTGATCTTTGCACACATAGCACACGGATTTATGGCTTATTTTTCCGTGACGCTCATCTCGACGAAGAGCATGCATCCAAGCTTATCTACTTTTTTCCTCCTTCGGAACGCTGACGAAAATTTTGTCTGAGGTACAAATAGACGTGTTTTTGCACATCGGAACAATGCACCACTTGTAATTTTTCCTTTTTTCAGTCATTTTCTCCTTTAAAACGCAACGTGGTTCTTCCAAACTTGAAGCTACGAGGTTGTGGGGCTAGGATCTACGACTTCTACTGAATTGTGACGTCACGGCGTAATATTAGTGGGGGCGGTTATTTTTAGCCCGCGAAACTCGGCAGATTTTTGGGAGTCATTTTATAGTGAAAAAACTGAATTTTGAGCGGAAAAAATTATATTGCGGTAACATGTATTTGCTGTAGAATATCACCAAACTGTCTATTAAAAGTATGCAATTTCCCTATTGCTACAACCAGCATTTTTCTCTCATGATCCCTGGCATTTTTTGCTACCGGTTTTCCCAAACATAAATCCATGAGTATTCCTGGTACAGAAATTGTTTGATGTGCACGTATGCTCAAGAAGTATGACATGTATCGGAGATGGTGCTAGGTTGTTCGAGCGATAGATTCAGTCATGAATATAACTTAAGGAAGCTTTTTTTCTCACTATTTCAGACTGATTAGACTTAACTTTGCTCCACGGCATAATTATCACGGCTGGCAATAGCTATCATCGAAAGAATCAGGTTTAATTTCCCGCCCTAATTGAGTGTTTTGATGTAGACATCTGGCAAGGTATTGTCCTTCCCTTATTCCATCGCCAACAGCCAAGAAAATCAGAGAAAATATGAGTTTGCTTGGTTCATTGGACCAATTACTTTGACGCACATTAATTCTAACGTATGACTAGCGCTGGGCGCATGCATAATCCAAGGGAAAAAATACTCAAACACCCTTATATATTTGTTTCAGAAAATGGTGTACCTTTCCTCCCTTTTGCTCCACCCAGTGATTGAAAAAATATTCTAAAAGAGAGCTCAGCTGCGCTCCTGCAGATTGATAAAGAATCTGCCCGAATGGATTGGAAATTTAGAAAATTCAAAATGGAAATGCCCGCACATTCCCATATTCTTTTTCCCCACCCAGCAATCCCCAACAGGAAAATTCACCCAGCTTTCCATCTCCGTTGTTCAAAAACCTCGGCTTACTTTCCTTCTCCATCAACTTCTTTCTCACTTCAGGCGAATCTATCAAACGCTTACCTCTTCTCCCATACTGGTCATATTTCCCCTCAAGTGACCCTCCGTGTCCCCCCTCCCTGCTCTAAGGGTGGGCACGAGCCATCAACTTCACACTGAAGCTCCCGGTCCGGCCCTCCAGGAGATCAGGCCCCTTCAAGTGCCCCCTCCGTCCCACCCCCTCAACACTAGGTCAGGATGCGATGACTCTGCCGGCCCCCCATGCCAACTCTTGGGCCCTTTTAGTAAAAGCCCACCACTCTCCAAAGGCATGTCCTCCCTCTCCGTTGATGCAGCCGGTTGAGGTAAGGGAGGAAGAAGATAAGATTTACTATTTGACGTAAACCGATGATTCATTCGATGTTTATTCCTCGCGCGCATCCCTTGGCTTTGGCTCCCAGGTAGATCAACCTCACAAGTGATGCACGATACTCCGAGACCATGGGTTGCGTAGTTGTTTTTTGTGAGAGGATGAATGGAGTAACCCCCGCAGTGACGGGGAAAGGAGGAACGGACAGCTGATTCCGGCCTGGTGCGTGGCCTGACCTGGAGCTGCAATGCTCAGATGAAAATCTCCTTGCTTGATCGAAAGCAGAGGGAAAGCAATTACAAAAAGTGTCCCAAATTTTAGTTCAATATCAAATCTTTAAATGAATCCTGAGATTTAATGATTGAAGAGTATGCAACCTAATCTGAATAGAGCCACAAATGAAGCTTTCGTATAGTAGAGTGGAAAAAAAGTATTGATTTGCAGTGATAGCATTGTTAGTAACCGATGAATTGTAAAAGGAGTTATATCGCCTTCACCGTTGAAGTGCGTGGCTTGTATGTACTTGCAATATAATTTTGAAAGAAGGTAACTATTTAGCTGGACTCTTCTATAGGCTCCATCGTATAGGAAATAACCATGCACAAATAAGATAAATCCAAGCGAGAATAACGATTGTTATTTTGCGAGATTAACGGGCTTATCAGTATTTGTACAAAATACATAACATGCATCCATCGCATAGCATCCGCAAGAGAATCTTATTTTTGCTGTCTTCAATACCTGGTGCAAATGATCGGGCAAGTCGCTCACTTTCTTAGTGTATGCATAAATCAATATTATTGATGATTATACATTGCTCACGCTAAAGTTACGAGTTCTCCAGTTAGAGATCCCGCCGATTATAAAAAATCCGCTAAGAAACTTCATGGGTTAGGTCCAAACTGCACGAAATTGTGCAAAGATGCTTCATTGCCTAATCATTCATTGGAAAAAAGAATGACAAGTTAGTTATCGTGATGTAAATTTCCGCGGGGCTTGGATGGAGGTTGATTCTTCTGATTTTTGGGATTTCCGCCGCGAAAAGCTGCAACGTCACAGTGGAAATCCCGAAAATCGGAATAATCAAACTCCGAAAAATTAGTTGTGTTCAACTGTGTACACCCTGTGGCCATGAACACTCATTTAAGTATATTTTCATGAATTATAACTTCGTAAATCATGCAAATACGTTGCGATGTTTTTGAAAGATACTTGTTCATACGAAATTTGATATTACAAAGTGCCGATTTTTCCAGTCCCATCGACTTCGTAATTTCGAGTTTCTACTGTAATATTTTATAAAAACAAATTTTGGACCTGTTTTTGGCATAAAGAGTAAAATTAAGTTATTTTATTAGTTCTACGGAGACATGCGTAACTTTGACGCCTTAGATCAGTAAAGAAAAGTATTGCACAAAAATTAAATTTTAATAAAATGTGATTCATAGCTTTAATATTACGTTTGTGGAGTTTCAAGTTGTTAACTTAAGTACATATTGGTATGCTGTTCAATTTATAAACCTACTTTTTCTCAGCAACTATGCATCATAGTGCCATTCAACTAAAACTGTTATCTTCCTCTTTAAATTTCCATAGCGATTCAGATGATATGATTTTGCAGAAGTTAGTGCCTTAGTTATATCGGATTTTATGTATTCTCTATTTGCATGATTCTAAGACCATGTATTTTCCCCTTCCGAGCTTCCGAAGAAAAGTGGGTTCATCTTACTATCAGAAGCAAATTTCATGACTTTTTTCCATTGTGGATTTCCAAAGATGGGGGTCATCTTAGAATTGGGTTCGTCTTCAATTCGTGAAAATACGGTATTCTGAAAAGTGTGCCAGCCCAAATCTGGACTCCCCACTCTCATGCTGTACGGCGTTGCCAATACATGCTGACCCGTGTGTTTAGTCTGGTTTTCTTTTAGCTAGAAGAACATGAGTCAAGAATAGCTTCAATGGTTTTAGGCTGTGCTTAGTGGAATTTTATCATTTTGAAGAAAGAACACTTTATATGTACCTTCACTTGATAGTTAATTTGGTCGACTGCGGTTTCGACGGTTGTGTTGAAAATGATGCTATAGCGTGGAAACCACAGACAACCAAATGAGCTTTTTTTTAGAGATACTAATGGTTCATTTTTTAAAATGAGTTATTAACATGCTCTGGTGAGGGCTGCCTTGGTGCCCAAGGCCTACTGAGTCCCTGGCTATGACTCATATGATACCCATGGCGGCACGCAATGGTCATTTATGCTTTGTGGAATGCCTTTTCATTCCGCTTGTCTGGATTTAAATGGCAAGGATAGTGAAGGTGAAGTGCCTCCTCGAGTACCTCTGAGTAGGAGGTTCAAATGATTGTGAGTGCAATATGTTTTTTCAAGCTGAAGGCAATAAGCTCTGTGACTAGTGCTACTCTTTGTACATCTACATATATCTACATCCATAAAATACTGTGCAAACCACCACCAAGTGTGGTATGTGGTGATTCCATACCACATGCAGTGCTCATCCCAGTTCACATCAGAACCTCGCACACTCCGCTGGCCAATAGGTGTGTGCCAGAAAGTCTCCAAGTGCCTTAGAATAAGCATAGGATTGGTTAAGGAAATCGATTCTCAAAGTAGTGACAATTTTAAGCAGAATAGGAATGGCAACTTGAGAGCGGAAAGTCAAGCTTTGGGCTGGCGCACTTTTTCAGAATATATAAAATCTAATATAAATAAGGTGCTAACTTCAGCAAAATCATGATATCTGATTTTCCATGGAAATTTAAAGAGGAAGATAACAGTTTTAGTTTGATGGCACCATGATGCATAGTTCCTGAGAAAAAGTAAGTTTACAAAATGATCCACATACTAATGAGTGCTAAAGTTAATGACTGGAAACTCCACAAATGAAATAATAAAGCTACGAGTCTTATTGTATTAAAATTTCATTTTTGTCTCATGGTTTTCTTTATTGTTATAAGATATCAAAGTTACACATGTTGCCGTTGAGCTAAAAGAAAATGAGACCTTATTTTACTCTTAATGCCAAAAACAGGTCCAATAATTGTTTTAAAAGTATATTCTACATATGACTTGAATGGAAAACAAAATTATCTAAATGATGATGCACAAAAGGTGAGAATCCAATGAACAGTCTCAGAGTTATTAATTAAGGTTTAAACTTGAGTCCACAAGATTTTGGCTCAGACAGTAGACATTGCTAACCTATAATGTTTTGATGTTGGCCACCAGGGGCCTGTTTCTCAAAGGTCCATAAATTACTAGTCTACAAATTACTAGTTGGAATCTTACAAGTGTGAGTTACAAGCATTTCTCAAACGATAATGGAGGACTTGTGAATTCTCCTCAAGTAAACAAAGATTTGAGAAGTAAAAATGGCATCATCCAGTCCATATTTAGTTATTATTTGAAGCTTTCAATGTATTTCGAGAGTTTTTCCAGCCATCTCCTATAACCAAGAGTCAGTCCCATGTTTCTCGGTGTCTATAAATGCATAAATACAAGATAAACGGTACTTTTGGTTCACAGTTTACCTTAAGTTCCCAAGCGAGGAGGATACTTTGGCAAAACTTGAGCATCATAAGAAAAACTCATTTATTCCACCACATGAAGTGAAACATGCACTCGAAATGAATGGTGAACGTTATTCATACTTCTTGCTCGTCAAGGCATCATGTTGTGCAGGCATAATAACATTATATTGTAAGACAAACAGAGACTACATACATTGACCCGCTATTTTGAATGCTGAGTATTAAAACTAAAGGGTATCAGTTTATTAAGGATAAGCAGTTGGTCTAGTGGGTAACATTAAAAATTTTGGAGTGTGAGGTAGCTAGTTGGAGCCTCGAGCGATAGATTTTTTCCCCCTGAATGATGAAACTTCATACTAGGACTTCAAAACTTTTTTTTTTCATTTCACTTGCCCCCATGTTTATGCCCCCCACTCCAGTTTAGAAAACTGGATGGCAGATAGCTTCACTTGAAAGGTGATGGACTGCTTATTTCCTAGTCTTTCAATCCTGTATAAACTCTCTAATCTAACACACACCAACACCAGCTGCTTCTTTTACCAACATTTTCTTAATTCAGAAGTGATGAAAGCCACGAACAATGACATTGGGAATTAGAATTGCCAAGGTATAAATAGGAAACTACATTAATTAATCTTTGAATAAAAAACTGCATGAGAGACGTAGTTAAGGGTTCGTAAATAACAGACTGACCGTGCGGGACTTGGTTTAGTTCTTCGAATAACCTCAGTACTAATATATTTACAAAATGATAAAACGATATTATCAACAAAAATCAACGTTTACTCATTTATTTCCTGCCATCGTAGGAAGTGGCAGGCAGTGGAGTGAAGCATTTGGGGTGATACAGTAGAAACTCAAAAATACGAAACTCAAAATTATGAAATTTTGATTTTACGAAGCAAAATCTTCGGTCCCGATTAAAAGAGTATCTAAGTGTATGTAACAGTACGCGTTATTACAAAATAACAAAGTTTTAAAATTAAGAACCTCGGATCTTGGTCCTGACGTGAAAAGTAACTCGTTTATACGAATAGTGACGGATCACAGCAACGTTTTTCGGTGCTCCTTGACAGAGTTAAACATCTAATTAATCATTGTCACCGAATACATTATGCACTGAATGTATTAACTGAACGATATCTCATTTTTCAATGCTACAATAGTTAAGGTGTGGTTTTGCTGGGGCGTCCCACGGCCGCGTCCGTCATCCGCATCCAGCAGTCGGAAGTCACTGCCGTACTCATCCAATGTATATCAAATGGGTTCGATTTCACTGGTACGTCTCGGCCGTCGAGTTCGACTGCTAATGCCCGACGTCTGCGTCTTGATTGCTACGAGAGCAGTCAAGACGCGGACTCCTAGTCGGGCAGTCCCAATTTTCGGTGATTTTTCTGCTCTCCTCTCTCCACGTTTTATATAAAGTGTCCTTTCCAGCTGTTTTTTGTAAAACTACTTGCAAAATTGGTTGTCCTCTTCTTCGTCTTTCAACTAAATCAACAAAACTAAATCGTCACCACCCATTTCAGCTTAAATTCAACTCAATCTCATGAAACACAAAGCGATAACAAATTCGTAATTAAACTAAAAACATATTCTCCCACATCGCCTAGCCGCGGAAACTGGATGTAGTCACCTGAATGAAACCACCCGGCCGCAACGTCCAGGCGCAGCGGTTGGACGTGGCCGCTGGACGCCCCAGTGAAATCAGACCTTAAGGACGACTTTGACTCGTAGGCATTGTAGCACATAAAACATGGAACCAATCGGACAAAAAAATGCATTTGGCTTTGTCACTACGAGTACACAAGAGTTGCCAACGAGTAAAAAAATGTAAAGTAGTCGTGTACGGATGTACTCGCCCGTGAGAGACTAATTGCTACAACCAGCATTTTCATCCCTCTCATTTTATGCTACCGGTTTTCCCAAACATAAATCCATGATGAATATTCCTGGCACAGTATTCGTTTGCTGCGCGTGTGCTAAAAAACAATGGCATATGTCGGAGATGGTACTATATTGTTCGAGCGGAAGATTCAGTCGTGAATATAACCCAAGGAAGCTTTGTCCGCACCATTTCAGACTGATTACACTCAACCTTGCTCCACGGCATAATTATTCCGGCTGGCAATAGCTATCATCGAAAGAATCAGGTTTAATATACCCCCCTAATTAAGCGTTTTGATGTAGACATCGAGCCCTTCCCTTCTTCCATCAACAACAGCCAAGAAAACGAGAGAAAATACGAGTTCGCTTGGTTCATACGACCAATTACTTTGTCGCACATCAATTCTAAAGTATGACTAGCGCTGGGCCCATGCATAATCAAAGGGAAAAAACGCTCAAGCACCCGTACATATTTGTATAAAAAAATGGTGAAGGTACCTTTCTCCCCATTCGCTTCAACTCAGTGATTGAAAAAATATCCTAAACGAGAGCTCAGCTGCGTTCCTGCAGATTAAGAATTAGATAAGGGTTTTGTAGCTTAATCCTTGTTAGAGATATAAACAAGAAGAGGATAAGTGGAACCATCCTATGAGATGCCGAAAGTCACGCCGTTGGAGAGGGAGCATAAAACCTTGCCAGCATCGTAGCCCAATTGGAAGCACTTGCATCTTTCCTTGGGTTATCGGACGATACCCCCGGAGGACATCGTGGGTGGGAGTTAGTTGTTACACAGTGCGGAAGCAGGACACCGGATTGGCCTGGATCTTAGGGTAGGGGCGGTTGAGGCATTACTTGTCACAAGTTGGCCGTTTATTGGCTGTAACCCACAGCAATTTAAATCGATAGATCACGATCTCCAAGCATGTAACGAAAATGACCAAGTCCTGATTTCTCCTAATAAGAATGAAGTTTTTCTCACTTGGGATACATTACATCGATATTCCAAATTATTAATGACGTCGACTGCCAGTTCAGTTTGCATTTATCCAAATGAGAGACCATGGTGGGAGCAACGATGGAGTGAAGCAAAGTGCAAAAATAAATAACTTTTTTTTGTTAAATGAGTGATTCTCTCGACAGAAGAGCTGTAGTATTTTTTTATAATACACATTCATTCGTTTGTCGTATTTATTCTTCAATTATTATTCACTGATTCCCTTTTATAAGACTGCCCGAATGGATCAGAAATTAAGGAAATGCAAAATATAAATTCCCGCACATTCCCATATTCTTTTTCCCCCACCTGGCAATCCCCACCAGGAAAATTCACCCTGCTTTCCATCTCCGTTGCTCCAAAACCTCGGCTTACTCTTCTCCATCATCTTTCTCACTTACGGCGAACCTATCAAACGCTTCCCTTCTCTCCCATACTGGTCATATTTCCCCCTCAAACGACCCTCCGTGTCCCCTCTCCCTGCTCTAAGGGTGGGCACGAACCATCACCTTCACACCGAAGCCCCCGTTCTGGCCCTCCAGGAGATCAGGTTCCTTCGAGTGCCCCCTCCGTCCCACCCCCTCAACACTAGGCAAGGATATGATGTCCCACACTGATTCTGCCAGCCCCCCATGCCCCTTGGGCTCTTGAAGTAAAAGCCCCCCACTCTTCAAAGGCATGTCCTCCCTCTCCGCTGACGCAGCCGGTTGAGGTATAGGAGGAGGAAGATAAGATGTGACAGATCGACGAAACGCCGATAATTCATTCTATGTATATTGCTCGTGTGCAACCCTTGGCCTTGACTTCCCAGGTAGATAAACCTCATAAGTGACGCACGATACTCCGAGACCATGGGTCGCATTGCTGTTTTTGTGAGAGGGTGAATGGATTAGATTAGATTAGATTAGAGAGTTGGTGGAGTTCCTCAAGGAGGACCTAGGGCACTTAGACCTAATGGTCCATTGTGCTAACCACCCTATATGTGGTCACCCATAGAGTCCAGTCGCCCTGCTAAAGGATAACATGTCCTCCACGGGGATACCACTGACTTCATCTAGTTCCAAAACTGGTGAGCCCAGATGCCTAACTCTAGTCCTCATCAAGGCGGGACACTTGCAGAGTACGTGTGATGTTGTTTCGTCCTCTTCCTCGCACCATCTGCATTTCGCCGAGTCTAATTCTCAGGAGATGAAGGTGCCTCATAACCAGATAGTGTCCAGTAAGCAGTCCCACTATCGTACGAAGTTGTCTTCTATCTAGTGAGAGAAGCTTTCTTGATAGTCCCGGTTTGGGTCCTTTTATTAGGAGCTTGGCTTGCCTAAGCCCCTGAACATTTTTCCAGATCTCTGAGTGTTGAGCTAAGTTCCACTCTTTGATCTTCGCGATCCCTAAAGAGGGTGCAATAGGGATGAAAGGCTCTGGTCCAACTGGGATCGCATTCGAGCCTTCCTTAGCCAGTTCATCTGCTATCTCGTTTCCGGTTATACCTGTGTGACCAGGAACCCAGAAAAGTTCGACCTTGCTCTGCCTGCTGAGGGAGTCCAGTGCTTCCCGACATTCCAGCAGTAGTCTTGATTTGCACCATGGGGAAGTGAGAGCTTTTAAAGCTGCTTGACTATCGGTGCATATACGAATTTGTCTGCCTTTGTGGCAGATATCTTTAGCGATATAGGCACAGGTCAACAAAGCGTAGACCTCTGCCTGAAAGACCGTAGCATGTTCCCCCAGAGAAATTGAGAGCCTTTTGTCAGGTCGGCGGCAGTATATTCCTGCTCCTGCTCTTCCTTCTTTCCTGGAGCCATCTGTAAACCAGACATATGCTCCATTGTCCTTACCTCCTTCCTTGTCCCACCATTCCCTTGTTGGGAAGTGGGTTTTGAAGAGAGGCGATGTTTTGTTAAATGCGACTGTCATGTCGTCTGTACCCGAGGGTGAATGGAGTAACCCCCGCAATGACGGGGAAAGGAGGAAATGACAGATTATTCCGGCCTGGTGCGCAGCCTGACCTGGAGCTGCAATGATTGGACGAAAATCTCCTTGCTTGATCGAAAGCAGAGAAAAACAATAACAAAAAATATCCCAAATTTTTGTTCAATATCGAATCTTTAAACAATTCCTGAGATTTAATGAATGAAGAGCAGACGACCTAATCTGAATAGAGCTACAAATGAAGCTTTTGCATAGAAGAGTAGAAAACTAAAATTATTGATTTGTAGTGATAGCATTAAGTGTAATAGGAGTTATATCGCCTTCACCGTTGAAGTGCGTGGCTTGTATGTGCAATCTAATTTTGAAAGGAGGTAAATATTTAGCTGGACTCTCCTATAAGCACTTCTATCAGCTCCATTGTATCGGAAATAACCACGCACAAATAAGATGAATCCAAGGGAGAATGACGATTGTTATTTCTCGAGAAAAATGGGCATAGTATTTGTACAAAATACATAACATGCATCTAACGCATAGCATCCGCGAGAGAATCTTATTTTCACTGTCTTCAATATCCGGTGCAAATGATGCAAAAGTCGCACACTTCCTTAGTGTATGCATGAATCAATATTATTGATGATTATATATCGCTCACGCTAAAGTTACGAGTTCTCCAGTTAGGAAATAATATATAAAAATGCACTAAGAAGCTTCATAGGCTTAGTCCAAACTGCACGAAAGTTGTGCAAAGATGCTTCATTGCCTACTCATTCATTTGAAAAAAAGGAAAAGTTAGTTGTCATGATGTAAATATCCACGGGGCTTGGATGGAGGTTGATTCTTCTGATTTTCGGGATTTCCACCGCGAAAAGCTGCAACGTCACAGTGGAAATCCCGAAAATCGGAATAATCAAACTCCGAAAAATTAGTTGTGTTCAACTGTGTGCACCCTGTGGGCATGAATACACAATTAAATATACTTTCATGAATTATAACTTCGTAAATCATGCAAGTACATCACGAGAGTACATCTTAATTTAAGGAAACAAAAAAGAGCTTCATCGTGAAGTTTTTGAAAGATACTCGTTCATACGAAATTAGCATTGCAATTGCATCTCCTGCATCTTCCGGCATCACACAAAAGTGACAGCTTTAAAAATGGCTGATCGACGTACGTTGTCTCCCCATGTACCTTCAAGGCTGAATATTTCATAGCAATTTGTCATTTTAGTAGTAAAACTTATGCTCTGCATTTTTACCTCTCAATGTTTAAACTAATGACTTGTATGGTCAATGCTAGCGCTGCCAAGGCAAACCTATCTAGTACATGAGGAAGATAGGGAGTGAACCTGTTTTTACTGGAAACAATTTATTGCAAAGCATTTAAGTGAGTTTGAGCCATGTGATGCAATCAATTGTGGTATTTTATATAATACTACAATGTTTTCATGCCACATATATTCCCCAGTTACAGCAGCAGTTGTTTTGTGGTCATGAATGTGTTCATGTTTATTGCATGAATCGATGCGGAGATGTATTTACACATGTATATATTGTTTTTGATTACTTGCTATTTGAATAGTGTATTTTTGTATAATTGACGAGATCTATTCGACAAAATGTTGGCTGAATGATCAATAAATATTATTATTATTATTGTTAGCTTGTTAATTGCAAGCGTAGCAGACAACTCATAGCATTAGCAGACGACATCATCTGCAAGAGGTAGCAAACGTTAGCGGTTTCTGATATCGATCATGAAGTGATTTCGCATAAATATCTGATGGAGACAAATATTATAAATTCTTCGGACAGAAAGAAATCGGTATATTGATTAATATTGAAGATTAAACACATTCTACTGCATACATTACCAGATATTACTCAAATTCAAATAGCAACTTGTCACTACCTGTTGTACACCAATCTTCATTCACTGCAATTACTTCCACTTATTTTAATTAACATTGAAGGGATAGGATTTAAATAACTAAACTGATAAACACACTAGTGCTTAGTTATGAAGGAAAAAATTTGCTTTTGAGGTGTGTTCTAAACAAAGACAGAACAACCGATATAAATTTTTTGAACTCTGATTTTTGAAGTTAGTTGTGACAAGTTCTTACTTTTTTATAAGCAACAACTACATTAGAAACTTCAAATGACAACTACTTTAAATTGTTTGCTGTGGTGAATTTTGTTAAAGAATGGTTGCCATTTATGATGGAGTAGTATAATTTACATCAAGTTTCAAGCTTTAGAGCAATCAAACATTAAATTCAACCAAAGTCACTCTGCAAAATATCGGAAAAAACTTGATTCGCTGAGACTGGCTCACAGTTAGATGGCAAGTACGGGGGCAAGGTGCATCTACCGCATTAGTGCAATGAAACTCGTTGTTGACAATTTACAACATCTTATTAAGGTTTATTAATTGGTTAAATAATATTTTTAATCATTTTATTCCAGCATATTTCGTACAGCTATACTGTACTGTGTACCACTGAATGCACTGGCGTTGATGTAGTTAAACCGATCCCTCGTCCGGTAATATACTGGTTCACTTTACGATGGAATTCACATTATGAAAGGTCCTATGAATTGGATTACCATCATAATGCAGGGTTCTACTGTATAGGTATATCTCACATTATATGATCAATTGCTTCCGTAAGGTACAACACAGGCGAATTTTGACATTAAGTCGACCCAGGCCCCTTATAAACTGGTATTAAAGACATTTTTATCCTATTATAAACATATAATAGGTACAATAAGGTACAATGACAGATTTTATTAGAAACTTACATACTTGATCAGTATTTTCTAAAGATTTTTGCGTTCTTCAATGCAAAAGTAAAATAATGTTAGCTCAAAAGATGGCAAAACGTAATTTTACCCCATTCTATGCAATGCAATGTGAACCTTTCCATTCAATCTAGTGTGCTGCCTAAGCTGCACAGTAACAGTGCACTTGCATTCCTTCTCTTTCATGCCCTGACTTCCCTAGAGTTAAAGAACTTTGATATTGGCATCCGAGATGTTTTTGTGTTAATTTTCAGGAAAGGCATGATGCATTGAAGATTTAAAGTTTTTATTTTTTCATTGTTGTGAAGCGAATGTTTTTAAATGCATATATTGAATACATTTGATAACTATATACTAAATATGCATCCGTGACTATTGTGAATCTAAAGAATACTGTCCACCAGCAGGTCAGTGAACATTTTGCCATAGCACATGGCTCCATTCATCGTGGTGGATTGATGTGTTTTTATCTGTGCTAACTTCAACACCTTGAATGGAAAACTCCCAGGGTAACCGCTTTTGCCCATGATAGTATATTTTGATGGTTCTAGCCTCACTCTTCAAAACAGTTCAAGAGCAGAGTTGATGTGTGCTAGACATAAAAGAATTTCAAAAATCGCTATTTTACGTAGATTTTTAGTACAGTCATCAAAAATGGATCATTGAAAGATTTTAATTATTTTGTGGAAAAAGCTTTGTTTTCAAATAAATTTTTGAATGAATTCAATAACAATACATAAAATATTCGACCGTGTTTTTTTTTAACTTACTGAGTGCTCCATACTGGCAGATTACTGAAGTTTCACCTGTGAACCTTGTTCCATTCATCGTCATTTTTGTTAGCTAAAGTATGCTGATCTGTGCTAACTTCCTTATTTTGATTTCCATATTTATGTATTTTAATTTTCCTTAAATGCATTGCATAAAAATGATTTATTACTTTATTTCAATGTGATTACTATTTTTTAAATGTTTTTAAATATTTTTTTATTTTTGCCAAAATTTTTGTATGTCGATTTTTCTTGACTTTTTTAATACATGATTAAACCTTTTCACTGCTATGCTTCATCCTAGAGAGCACTCACCATAGCGCACAACACTGCTGGGCATTTAAATACCCCCAGCGCGCATAATTTTTTCGGTATTTAAACTCGTTTGGACGTAGAACACATATATGCGTGCATAGTGCTGTTGGCACTGCTCCGCCCAAACACACATATGTGTGTGTAGCGCTGGCGGCACTGCTCGGACTGAACGCATATATGTGTGAGTGGCAGTGAAATGGTTAATAAGAAAAACTGTTGTAAATTCAGGGTCGATGAAACTTGAAACGCCTTAAGCCAAGATGTATTAAGTATTATAGGTGAGATACGTACTTTAAAGCTGGAGATATTCATTAATGTGCTCACTTATGTTGTATGAGCCAAGTAGGCAGGTGTGTATTATATTTGCCAAATTAAAACTTTTTTAAAAACCATATAACTTCAATGGGCATCACTCAAATCTGGTCACTCATCTTTGATGCATATTTAGATAATCATTTGGATGACATAGTCTCAACTGGAAATGTTAGTAGTTTCTGAAACCTTGAAAAGTCATTGACTAATAGGGCATATGGCTTGGAACCACTATTAAATTTGGCTGGGAAAAAAATTAAAATTTACCTTTTGGGTGGTTTGGAAATTATGTATTTAATTGTTCATTTTTGTCAAGAATTTGTTTTCTGTGTTAGTTTTCCTACTCTTCACAATGTCAATTCTTTTAAATCAAAGGATAAATTATTTTTTCATTCATTTATAGGTGAAAATTCAAATTTGATCCCTGAATTGCCTCCAACTGTGTCTAAAGAGGTTGAGGATGAGGCTAATAGCTACTTCCAAAGGATTTACAATCACCCTCCCCATCCAACTTTAACAATCGATGAGGTTTTGGACATGCTTAAGAAGTTTCAAGAATCTCCTAATAAAAGAGAGCAGGTAAGACTCGGACATCCAATTGTGATTTCTTGAGTAGTCCAGTAAAATTGAGCAAATACTGCTGGATAGTTAAGAGTCATCATTCAGTTCTGCATATCTGGGCTCATTTATTCTTCTATATGTATTAAATTTGTTGCGTGTCAGTCAGTCATTCTGTATCCATTTTGTTTATTTCTCTCTCTATTCTTGAGCTAGAGAAATGAGGTTTGTTGCATTAAATGTGGGTTCTCTGTCTGTATGATTTGTTTGTAGTTTTGGATTTTTAGCAGTTGGTGGTGCAAAGAAAAATGCAAAAAACGGTGGCTATTAAGCTCATAATCCGTAAAAACTGCTTAACAACGATGAATTTATTTAGGTTAGCAATGGTGAAGTAAACAAACTACTCATTAAATTACAATCAGTTACAAACCATATAAATGTTGTTAATTTATCTTTTTCAGATAAATGTTGATTTCATTATGATGTCTGTATTAATTTATTTTCATGTCTTTTATTTCCCTTGATATTTCGCTACTTTTATGCGAATGAAGTTATTTAGTGAAGATATTTAGAAATCATCCGGGTCAATGTTTAAATGTATGCCACTCCAAAACAATAAGGTTCATGTCAAATTTCTGTAAACTCAACGTTTACACTAGCGTAAGTGAAATGAACCTCAAGAGTTTTCTATGCATTTAAGAGTCTGGATAAATACCAAAGGTCCTAAAAGTTTCACTATATTTGCGTGTACCACTGTCTCAATATTGGCACAAACTTCACGTCGAAAGTTTAGAAGTATTACTTATACCATTACGAATGCTATATGTATGTGTGAGAAACTGACCTCAGAGATAATTCATTACCAGTCTTAGTTAATGTATGTCAAATGTTGCTCCCGTGCTTGCTGTTTTGGGGAAGTAAAATTGCCAGTGGGGCACCTCAAGAGCAAACCAGACAGAGACTGCCTGCAAAGCACGCAGCAGGTCTGCTAGTACATTCTTTTGATTTTCTACTATTATGGGTATTAGTAAGTGTTTACATATTCAGATTTTCCTAGAAATAATTTAATCTTTGTGATTTTCCACAATTTATCCAGTCTCATATTATTTTTTCTTGATGTCAAATTCTGTAAAAATTATATTTTAAGTATTATATTGAGCAATTTTTATTCTCCTATTTTCTTACTAATGTTGCCTTGGCCTGCAAGTAACAGTCATTAAGTGTGAAATGATCTTTGCCATCAGAGCATGTTAAACTGGCATTAATTATGAAATAATGCCAGGATAACATGAATTGATTTATGAGAATAAATTTTGCATAGTTCCTCATCATTTTCTTTTTTTTTTCAGGATGTGTTCAACTGTATGCTCAGAAACCTGTTTGAGGAATACAAGTTTTTTCCTCAATACCCTGAAAAAGAATTATACATAACTGCACAATTGTTTGGTGGAATTATTGAGCATGGCCTTGTGAGGTAAAGAATAGTATAATCTATTGTTAAACCTATCGGTAAAAGTTCATTGCTAATGTTAAATTCCTAATAAATTCACCATGCCGTTATTTAATAGAATGCAGCTTTTTGTTATGTTTGAGAAAACAAGTCGCTTCCAAACAGAAGGCTATCTTAATTATTCAACAAAAAGCTTGATGGTTGAAAAGTTCAATTTTACTGTTTATTTGATTGGTTCGTGCTGACATATGATATTTTTATTGCAGTTATCTTTACCTGGGCTTGGCACTACGGATTGTTCTGGATGCCTTAAAAAAACCTCACGGGAGTAAAATGTATTATTTTGGAATTGCTGCATTGGATAGGTTTAAAACCAGGCTAAAAGAGTATCAGAAATATTGTGAGCATATAGCAGCCATTCCATCATTTCACGAATTTCCAGCCCATTTGGTTGAGGTAAGATACAAAGTAAAATGGTGCACACTTAGTTAAGCTAAGCTGAATTTGCACTAAAATTTGTTAAGTATTTACATATTTCATTCAAGATTTTTTTTCATATCTCGCTGGAAGATCATATTAACTTTGTAATTACATGATGGTGACATTGTAATTTGGCGCAAAGATGAATGAGTAATGAGAAATGTGGATTGGATCACTCAAGTATTCACTTGATTTTTTAGAGTGCTTATGCATCTGTGTAAAAAGTCCTTTTGTTGTTTTTTGGCTGTCTATTAAACTGGTGAAGATTTTTTTTACCTGTAGTTTATAATCTCTATGTAGTCGTAAGACTTTTTAATTATCTTACCTTTTGAGCCATTTAGAGTGGAACCTTGATATATCGTTTTTCAAGGGGATGGACGAAAAAAACGATGAATGCAGGAAAATGAATAATCCGGGAAATCATAGCCGTCGTCCAATGAGCAGAAATTTATAGAAACTGTTATTATTCTCTGGAATTATACAGGAATGTTCTGTCAAAGCTGGAAGTCTTTAAATTAATGCAAACAATTAGTGCATACACTAAATAAAACTCCCATGTCGGCGGTCGGAAACGATAGTTCGGAGTTTTATTGATGTACAGTGAAATCTTGATTATCCGGTTTAATTTCACTTTTATTTCATATAGTGCTCCTAATTAATGGAAAATAAACAATTTATTTTCGCACATAATATGTCAGTTTAGACTGCCCTAAGGACTCTCCAAGGGCTCTCTTCACCCGATCACGAATCCTTCTAGCGGCGACTATGTCATTGCATTCGTATTTCCATTACGCCCTACTCTGCAACAAAATGGTTACATGGAGTGGCTGACATATGCTTTCGCTAGACCCGTCGCCATCGCCTCCTCCAACAAATCCCCTTCACTACTTCCTTCCTACCTCCCTTGACCTTGACCAATTGAGGCGTAAACAACGCGCTTATCCATCGTATACTGGAAGCCCGTTTCTCTTTCTTCTCTCTCTTCCCATTTTTTATGCGTCATCATACGTATCAAGACAGACTGGGGGAAACCCTCTACACCCGGGTGGCAATTAATACGTTGTTGACCACGTCTACTCTCCTGCATCGGCAGATTAATCAGCAAGTTGCAAAGTTAAGGGTTCAAGCTGCGATCTCGGGATCTTTCGGGTCAGACTGTGGGCAAAGAAAACCTCCAGTTCCTTTGGGTTGAATGCAACCACATGTGAGGCCGCGGCAATAAAAGCATTTATGCAATACGGTACACTTATCGTTGGTAACATTTTATTTTTTACGATTGGTTATCATTTGAAAAAAACTCTTAAAATCAATCTAGAAGTTTCTTCCATCGCTAATCATCTCGTGCAAAAGTAGAGCAGACGGCGATGCAAACGTAACACATTCCTTTTGAGTAAGCAAGGAAAAGAATTACATTTTAAGAGGTGAATTTGAATGGCATGAAAAGGGCACAGATATTTAAGCTCCACTTGAATTATAATATGAAATTTCTGTGTCAGATTATTTTCTAAAGATGGTGAAAATATGGCTGATGGGTAAAAAATCATGCACGGATAATAGGAAATGTAATGCATATCAGCACCAGTTCTTGGAAAAAATAAATCCATATTAGTTCTAAGCCTCAACGAAATACTCAGAAAGTTTTGGATTTTATACCTAAAACTGGATATGGAGTTGAGCAAATAATATCCTAAGGTAAAGTAAGTAATAATATGAGAATAAAAAGTAAGAACAGGTAATCGGGTGACAAAATGTGATAGGAATACTGATGATGCAGTGCATTGAAACCCGGGTCGATTAAAAATTTTTATCTGTGGAAAACTGGATCGTCATAGTTCTTATTATTACAGTAAAACCTAATTAATTTGAAATTCAATGGACCAAAAAAATTGGGATTTGAATTATCTGGGTTCGTACTGAACGTGTTTTGGAAAATTAACTAAAAAGATCCCGTATTTTCCGAGATAACCACCGTACTGCTATATTTTTCGATAAAAAGGCAAAGAATATGCACTGAAATGAGGAGTTAATGGACAAAATTATTCATGTTTCTCAGATTGAAGTTAAAGTCGGAGAAGCATGGGAGAAGCACTATCAGATGCGATCACGCGGAAAATAAAAACGAAATGAATGTTTTCGGGCATGTGTCCTGTAATATCACATGAGGTGAATTTGCTAGGTCACCAAAATTTTCACTGTAGACCATAGTCCTTACCATACCACTGCAGACCTTTAAATTTACCGGCCTGCTGTCTGCCCATTTCCCCCAAGACTTTTCCACGATGATGAACTGCTGCATCATCATCCTTGCCCGCTGGAAGTCCTTATCAGTTATGACCGCGAACCATAAGTATCCCATTTCACTCATCGCTTGCCCATGCTCTAACTACTCACGTGGCTTCCAATAGTGGAGGGGCTTGGGAGAGAGGAGAGAAAAGTAGGGGTGGAGCATCACGTCAAGGTCTACGACGAACCTGGAATCCCTTCGCCCTCCGAAAGAAGCCTGAGGGAACCCAAGAAAAAAATCGCTGGCAGTGCCCGACAGACACCAACCAGAAGTAGTCCCTATAACTTCTGCCTTCCTTGCCTTGTGATTCACGTTCGAGTTTGGGGAGATGGGTCAAGAGTAGATCGGAAAAGCGTTAACAAAGCTGAAAACCATAACTCGTCGGTGATTAGGGGCAAACTAAAGAATCCAGGGATGCATGCAAAGCGAGATGGGAGGAGCGGCTAACAAACGATAAAAGTGCTTACGCAGGGAAAATGGGTAATGGATATCACACCATCTGGAAACTACTACTCCACCATACCTACAGCAGATGAAGGATGAAAAAATATCTGCTGATGGTACCAAGCAAAGAGCACTGTTTCCATTTCCGCAAATGTCTTTTTCCTGGCAGTTTTTCTCTTCTTGGATGCGTTACCACATTTATCTATTTGCTCTCTGATCTCATCCTTTTTCGCAAAGATTGAATTGAATGTGCTAGCCGACAACCCAAGGCGTTTTGCTAGGTCCTCACGTTTCTCCCCCGGATTCTTATCTACTTCTACTATTCTGAGACGATCTCGCAAAGTTCTTACTTTCTTCTTTGGATGAGCCATGATCCGTAGAAAATTTAAATGAAACTTAAAAACAAACAAAAACTGACAGCAGTAAGTGAATGAAAACTATGGATGAATGCACACATTACCACTTGCAACGAAATAAACTCTGGGAATGACGCTATTGCGGTCACGGAGTCGACTACAAAGTGCACAACGTGATTGTGTGACTATATCTCCAACATTTAAGTCTTAAAGAGTTGGGAGCGCAAATAAAACAATGTAAATTCTTCGTTTTATTCTTTTTCAAATGCAGTATGCAGGAAATGTTGCGGCGGCACCGTGATATACAAACGATTGTTGCAGGAAAACAATACTTCGGAGAACAATGTATGCAGGAATAAATAACATTACCGATTTAGAGCTTCATACGGGACTAAGATCGGCGAATGATAGTTGCGGGAAAACAATCTTTGCGGGAATGATAGATCGAGGTTCCACTGTACAAGTATGAGTATAAGAAATCAAGGAGAGTCTTCTTGATTGGCTTTTTATTAATTTGCCAAAATCTTGTCTTTAAATTTAGAGTTTTTATGCCTGAATTGTTTTGCATGGTATTCTTTTCCTAAAAAATGCATATAATTAAAGTGGCTCCTTGTTATCCAGCCTTCTTGTTAGAATATTTACTCATATGTGTGTCTCAAACTTTTCAGTATGTGGAGTATGGGCTGCAGTCCCAAGAGCCACCTACTCGACCTCAGGGTCCTGTATTACCCTCAAACCTTGCCGCAATGGTAACACCAATGCCATCTCCGGTGGTCACCACTTGTTACAAAACTGTCACGTCCACAACCATCACAACTACCACTACTGTAGCCAAGTCTACCACAAGCACAGCACCCATTACAGCAAGGGTATGTTTGATCCACTAAATTTTATTCATCACTGAGGTATTAGTTTGTCTATAGTATTTCAGTTCTCCCTTCTTTATGAAGAAAAAGAATAGGGGGTATAACTGTTAATTTGTGTTTACCTGTGAATTTGTGAAAACTGTAACGTGAATTTGTGTTTACCGTTCAAGGAAAATGTGCTTGGCATTCTGGGTGTTGAATTTCTTGTGGATTAATGTTATGTTTATATTGTCACGCAGAGGGAAATAGATGGTCCTTGGTTAATATGGATTGTTTTTTACAGCCTTCCATTGCAAACGCTACAAACATTGACACCTTGTTAGTTGCTACTGAAAAGGAGGAAAAAATGACAGCACCACCCGAGTCTCTTCAGGATAAAATTGCCTTCATTTTCAACAATTTGAGCCAGCTAAATCTTGCAGTTAAGGTTTGTAATGTTTTTCAGTTTGTTACTTTTTTACACTAATTTCAAATTATGGAAGATTACTCAGCGGTTGCTTATTTTTCAGTGTGAAGAATTGAGAGAAATAGTGTCTGACGAGTATTGGCCATGGGTATCTCAGTATTTGGTTATGAAGAGAGCTAGTATTGAACTCAATTTTCATGTCCTCTATTCCAATTTTTTGGATGTACTTAAAATTCCTGAAGTAAACAAAATTGTTTTAAGAGAAACCTTTAGGAATATCAAGGTTTGTATGGTAATTATTTCTTTTTAATTTAATTATACTCTTTCCAGAATTTCTACTTAGGAGAGTTGAGCATTTACGTAATTTTCAGGTTCTGTTGCGGAGCGATAAAGGGATTGCAAATTTCTCTGACCGATCACTGCTAAAAAATTTAGGCCATTGGCTTGGAATGTTAACTCTGGGAAGAAATCTGCCCATTCTCCAAATTGACATTGATTTGAAATCATTGTTAGTTGAAGCCTACCATAAAGGTCAACAGGAGTTGTTGTATGTAGTACCGTTTGTAGCAAAGGTCTTGGAATCATGTGCCAAAAGTAAGGTAAGTCAGTCTCTGTTTTGTAATTATCTCTTGTCAAGCACTCATTTTAGTACAATTGCACCATTGATATAAGGTGACTACTCATATTCTTGACCGTAAGGCTTGGAGTCATAATGTAAAAAAAAGTTGTTACAATTTTTTCTAGATTATTTTTAATTAATTGCCTTGGAAATTGAAATTGACTCAAAATGAAAGCAAATATCTTTGTTTGCGTGTTGATTCTGGTCCTATGGGTTCATCTTTTTTTACTTCTAACGACGAAGTATAAAATATATATGATAGTGGTATAATAATATTTGTTATTCCTGCATATAAATAAGTATAAATGTGGCCCTTATTTTATACAACACAGAATGTTAATTTAATTGTAATTCCATTAATTTGGGCATGTACTGTCTCTATGAGCATTACTGAAGTCACAATGTAAAGAAATCAGGATTTGGATTAGAGCTTCGATCCCTCAGTATCTTCGTATCTTGGTTTGAATTTCAATCCATATGTGATAGGGTTCACAAGTGAAAGTTTCATCTAACGTTTTCTTAAGTCTAACTTTAGGAAAGGTGTAATCCACAGTGGCTTGTTAATTAAAATTGTCTTTTTCCTGTTATCAGGTCTTTAAACCACCAAATCCATGGACAATGGCCATTATGAATGTTCTAGGAGAATTGCATCAAGAACCTGACCTTAAATTAACGTTAAAATTTGAAATCGAGGTCCTTTGTAAAAATCTCAGCATCGATGTTACCGTAAGTAATTGTAATCGAAAGATTTACTTTTTGCCATGGTAATTCTCATTCACTAATTGGCTGCTGATTTTCCTTAGGATTTGAAGCCTGTTGTGTACTTGAAGGACCAAGAAAAGATTAGGAACATTGAGTACCAGCTCTCTCATCCAAATAAGAAAGTGGAACAGATTATCCAACCTGCTATCACTCAAGCACCCAGCCAACCACAACAGGGTATGTTTTCTCTTATCATTTTCAAAACTACTTACCCACATATAATTTTTCCTGCTAACAATGCCCTTTTTAGGTTCTATTCCCACTTGAGTTTGTGTGCTGAAATGTCATGGAATTCGTATTCTTGCTTTAATTTGATGCTTAATATTTGTTACTAAATGGAGTGTTTGTCAACTTGTTAATTTATACATGGGAAACCTCCATCCTTTGATTCGGAACTTGAAATATTTCCATTGTGATGGCCTGATAAATTCAGTTGCTTACATTCAGTGAAACTAATGCTTTCTATATGTATTGGTTATCATCCAATTGCTTTAATTTGGGTCTAATTTAGGAATTAAATTCTATCTCAATGTATTATATTGTTTAAAACATAATTCTCTTGAGAAAATTCATAAAAAAATAATAAGGAATGAAGATTTTCGTAGTTTCTTCAACATTTTTATCATGATTTTGATTTAGCTAAACATATTATGTAATATTGGTAAGTTTCTTTTGGATTTCTGCAATTAAACTAAACATTTTTAGCAACAGTTAAGTTTAATTGCAGAAATCCAAACGAAACTTATTAAAATTAAAATGAACTGCAAAAATCTACGAACAAAATTTTATGTAGTATGTTTTGGAAAAATAGCATTTAGGTAATTAGATGAAGTACATATCCTTTAATCTGATGATTCCTTTTTGCTTTACTTTTTGATACATATAAGCTATTGGGAGAGAATTTAGTTTGTGTTATACATGCTGAGCATAATTGTGTATTTTCTTTTATTTTTCAGTCGCACCAAGTTTACCATCAGAAGAAATGAACCAAATTGCAATAACTTCACCTTCAACGCCTACAACTTCTGTTACCCATACAAATACAACACCAACCACAAACTTGCCTGCCGGTCCTCCTGAGCCTAGATTTAGCTATATGGATATAAATGTTTCTAATATTGCAGGGCTTGCTCCTCATATTACTGTAAATAACCAGGTTAGCGAAAATAGATATTAATCCTATTGGCAATACGTTGTGAAAATTGTAGAACCATACCTTCTCTTTTATTAATCATTGCCCGTGCTTTTTCCCAATTAGCTTGCCCTGTTTCAAGCCCACCCCCAGCTGAAGCAGTTTGTTCGTCCAGCCGTAGAAAGGGCAGTGCAGGAATGGATCCATCCAGTCGTTGATCGGGCAATAAAAATTGCTCTAACAACATGTGAACAAATAGTAAAGAAGGTACGATTTTATTTAGTTTCGATCTCTTGGTTTCAGAGGTATAAGTACATAATATTGAGCCAAAAATTAATTCGCTATATTTTTGTCAATAGGATTTTGCCTTGGACCCTGAGGAGTCTAGAATGAGGGCAGCAGCCCACCACATGGTCCGAAACTTGACTGCTGGCATGGCAATGATCACTTGTCGAGATCAATTGCTTGTCTCCATTGGTACAAATTTAAAGACAGCCTTCATGACAGCCTTAATGGTTTGTTGATTCTTAGTTTATTATGGTTGTTATGTCTTTATAGAGTGATTTAATATTTTTTACTGACAGTGCATTCAGAAAATTATTTTTACTTAACCACAGTTGCTGCTGAATATTTGTCTTAACCCTGAGTAAATTATTGTATTGATTTTGGCATTTGGAAAATTTCTTGGATAATTTCTCTAAATTAAATTTTTATCACTTTGAAGCCTGAGCGTATCGTAACCGTGCGGTTCCAGAAACCCGGGGGTTTTTGGTTTTTTTTTGGGACTTTCACATTGTAATGACCAGAGTTCATTTATGAGCTACAAGCGGGGGCACCGTCCAACTAAAGAAAGGATAGGTGTCCTAAGTAACTGCCAAAGAGCCCAAGCCTGAGTAAAATGTGGCGGCAAATATGTATGGGCACAAGCACAGGAGCCTGCGTTATGCTCAGGCTTCGGCTGTTGACTGAAAGTATGCAACCCAAGACGTACTCGGACATGGGCTTCAAAGTATTAAAGGATTAACTTTATGTATTCTGTATTTTTTCTTTTCTGAAATTGTTGATATAATAATTCTGTATGAGGCATTTGAAAAATTTTCCTAAGTTTTGTAGCTGTCAGAAAGTATTTGTGCCTTGAGCTCATCTGTTTTCTGTAAATGAGCTATTCTATTTTTGGTCATTATTCCACTTTCTCTCCCCTTCAAAAGTAATACAGTAGGGTGCCGATTATCTGTGCTAATGGAGGGGGAACCCTAAACGGCTAATCAAAAGTGACGGATAATCCGTTCGTGTGTTCCTTCCTGGATTCCGGATGTTCAATTTCGTGGCACTTGTGGTCTTACTTTTAGCACCATTATTTCTCAAAGTCTATCATGCATATTATGATGAAATACTCGTACACCTTAAATAGTATTTTGTTTATTTGGCAATCGTTATTTTTTTTACCTCTACAAAATATTTTGCTTATCTTAGTCCTTTACGTGCAGTAAATACTCCCCAATACTAGTCAATTCATGGAACTTTCGGTGGTGAATCTTATTTTCAGACGCACAATGACGACTGTTTTTATATGCCTACTTGTGATATTTGCCCGTCGGTAAGAATTTAGATTCATTATCCCTAAGTGTGCAGTCATTGTGAAGAATCTGAGATTTGCCAAATTATGTATTTTAACTTCTGAGACTAGCGTCAAGGTAGCTGATGCACACGGGTACGATGACAGCTCCTGGGAGCCCGTAAAGACCTGCAGGCAAACAGCCAACCCGAACTACCCTCGCCTGGCTGTATGCGAGAGATAGGGAGACACTCTTCCCTCTCCCCTTCCAAGCGGTGGAAAGGGCAAAAGGGGAAGGGGCACGCACTGCTCTTGAGCCAATCCTTCAGCGGGTGGACGAGCGACCTTCTGCCAAATTGTAGAAACCACTGTTTTCCATGACCAACTGCGCAGACCTTTTTCCGAAGGACCTTTTCCCTATTGTTTTAGTGTAAGCGGGTGCCCGACTGGAGGAAGTATAACTGTGCGAACGGGCATCTACGTCACTCGGATGGGTGAGATCACAGGCATGGGTAATAAACAAATGGGCTAGAGTCGCCCGGGTTTTCCGACCACCTGCATGTCTCTTAAGTCAGATCCTTGCTCTCCAAGCTCTAGCCAATTCATCATATGTCTGGTCTGCAGCTATTTATGGTCACCCCTTGGGAGTTCCCAAGTCCCCTATTTCCCTGCTTACTCAGCCTCCTCTTGAAGAAAACAAGGCAAAGTCACCAATCACCCCAATGCCCGAACAGATGATGCTTACCTCCTCTACGCTTGCAGTGGGGTGCTTACCAATGAATTCTTCCCGATTTTGAAGCATAGTTCTATATATTGGCTTGGTTTTTTATTATATTGCGCACTGTGGAGATGCCAATACCAGAGTCTGCCACTATATTAACCACTGGGTCTCCCTTGGATTCCCTTTCTATAATCGTCAGCTTCTCCGAAATGTCTAACAAGACACGCTTTTTTGAAGAATTGTACATTTTCAACCAGTTGTATTACTGAAGAAAACTTGGTAAATATAAAACCCCCACGGAAGCCCCAAGTGGTGCAAACGCAGAGCAGTGATTCAGGGGGCTCAGGGTAATGCAACACTCATCTGCGTGATTGAACAGCCTGCTGAGGAGGATGGAAAGGAAGAGTAGGGGAGGTAGGGAAGGGGACAGAAAGAGTGAGTAGGGGAGGGGGTTGTTGTAGGATGATGCATGGATAATCCGCCGGACAGATAACCGAATGACGGATAGTCAACGCTCTACTGTATTACTCATGTTCCTTTTATGCTCCATGAAACTAACTATTTCTATTGATGCAATAATAAAATTATGTTAAAATTAGCCTGTTGTAATAAGAACTGAGATAAAAGAAATACTGTTTTTATGATGAATAATTATTCAAGTGTGATAAATGACTCATTTACAGGGTGCAACACCACAACAAAAGGATTTTGCTGAACAGGCAGCCAATGTTGCCGCTCAAGAGAACATGGAATTGGCTTGTGCCTTCATTCAAAAGACAGCTATTGAAAAGGCAATTCCTGAAATCGACAAGAGATTAGTCAACGTAAGTGACCAAATAGCTGTGGAAAATTTTGTTCCAACATCTTTGGGCTTTTCAAACTTGACTTTTTTAATGGCTAGACATCAATCATCAAAGTTTAATGGTGGGCGAATCACATTATCCAAAATCGTTGAGCTTAGCATAAAACTTTGGCATGGACTCTCATCTTCCCTTCATTTATTGTAGAACTGTCATAAAATAGAGTTAAAACAGACTTTAACATCCAATACTATCCTGTCAAAATGGAGAGGAAATTCTCCACTTGTATTTTACTCTTCACTTATGCAATGAATAATTGGGTAGTTTCCTATTTTTTTAATTTATAACCCCTATAGTACGTATTTGAAGCTGTTCTTTTTAAAAATGTCGTTCAGTATTTTTCCTAATTAAAAAGTGAAAAATTTTAGTGATGCAAAAATGGCACAGCAGTCGGTCAAATCTACATGTGACATCATGAAGGCATATTTAAATGTATGTAAAACTAAATCCTGCAAAGCTTCGAATTTAAAAAGTGAAGTTGGTATAGAATGAACCATGATGATAAACTATTTTTCCCGTATTCAATTTGAAATATTTCCCAAACTTAAAATCACATTCTGTATCATGTCTTATTTTCGCTCTAAATTTCTTCTTAGTACATGAGGAGTGTACACCTACACAATACGAATACATCTTTTAATGCATCCACTTTGTTCGGTTGCTGATTACTCCTCTGATTTCACTTGATCTAAACCAGAAATATTCTTCAACTCCGTTACCATTACCACACCCACTTTTGGGAGATAGTGGGAACTTCCTCGTTTAAAACCAGTTTCTGAAGCCATTGAGCCTGCTCTCGGTTAACCTTTCTGTCTTGTAAACAATGGTAGGTTCAGCTAAAGGTTCACAGATATGATAATAAAAAGTAACTAGTGGAATATTTCAGATATGAACAATTTGGATAAAATGGTTGATAAATGAAAGATGAAATTAATGAATGCTTGTGAAAGCAAGAGTACGCAAAATGCAAGCAAACTAGTCTGAACGAGCCTGAACATAAAGTCACAGGTACACAGATTTTTTTGTTTATTTTACTATACATGGTACAAATTTTCACCACGAAGAACAGTCGGAACATCCTTCAAAGAACTTAACAGTAGCAAAAGACTACTAGTAGGTAGCATAGGAGGATAAAAATCTACTATTAATACCATGTTAATTTTGTGAGAGTTTCCAAGTCTTGAGAATTTTAATAGGTTAGTATTAATGCATGTTTACCAGAGCTTACGGACTCTGAAATAAATTGTAAGTTTAGGCAATGAAAATTCCCTAAACCTCGCAGTGTAAAATACTGGCATGTCATTCTTTTGCTTCAAGTTCCTTCGATTTGTCACCTACCGTAGTGGACTTTTTGACCAAGTTGTACAATTTTCTCTGTCTCTTAAGGTCCCTCCTAACATCCTTGTTATACCAGCGAGGTTCTTTACTGTCGCATTTCAATTTTTGCAGAATATATTCGTTGATTCCCTGTCATAGAATTTTTAAGAAATATTTCCATGATTCATCAGTGCTTTTATCCTCTGTTTTAGCTACGAAGTCCGTGTACGAATCATTGAGCATCTCGCCAAATTTTATGAAGTTGCATTTATCAAATAAATATTGCATTTCGGTTTTACGGCTGACTCTACTTCAATTTTTAAGGTTGCAAAAATTACTCTGTGATCACTTATGCCGTCAATAATATCGAGTTTTTTATCAACTTCGGATGGCTTACTGCAAAAAGGTCCAATATTTTATTTCCTCTCGTAGGCTTGTCAACTACTTGGGAAAGTGAGTGATTAGCAAGTGTGTTGAGTAAGATCTCGCTGATTTCCCTATTCCTAGAATTCGGTTTTACAGTGTAAGAATCCCAATTTATAGATGGCAGATTAAAATCTCCCCCAATAATTATTACACTTCTACTGTCTCTCACAGTAAATGCGGATATTTGATTTTCTAATTGGTAAATAACATCAATTTTGGAGTTTGGAGGTCTATAGAAAGAGCAAACATGTATACTCTCAGCCTGTGCCTGTCCGCTTCCTGAAGAGCTTTCCAACCTTGACATAGCAATAAGTTGTTCTTTATTTGCATATGAAATAACTATTAGATGATGTTCTTATTTTCATTTCTGAGCATCTAAAGCAGGCAACAGTTTGCCATCCCAGTGAACAGTCACAACATCTGGTACCTCGTTTTGAAAATTAGCTTTTATGGCTTCCACATGCTCTTTCCGTACGAATTCTTTGAATCGAGGACTTACTTATAGGAAATTCATCAGTATTACAGTAGAACCTCAGACTCTCTTATATACGACGACCTCATTTATACACCGTATTTTTTTGGTCCGGTAAATAACCCCATAAGACCCCATGTATTTCCAACCTCCCTTATGAAACTTTTAATTTATAAGACGAACTCCATTATAAACAATTTTTTCCGGTCCTATGGTAGGAAATTCCGCACTTATACGACTTATCAGTGAGTTAACTCACCTACGGCGCTTCATAACTTCCGACTTTGAGGGGTTGTTATGTGTTTATCGTGAGAGTAAGGAAAATGCGAAAAGTATCGATCTTTAGGCAGTTTTAATGATGACAAAATTAATTCGTCAGAATGGAAAAAGAACCTACCGTTTGGAAGCAACGGACGGAAAACTGGAGGCCTGCGCCCAACCACTGGATGAAAAATCCGCCATTTTTAATTTTTTTCTGTGGTTTTAGGGTAAAAAGTCTGGGTTTTCGCTGCCTATTCCTGAATTGCATATGCGTGTCAACTTTTAATGTCATATCTCCATTAGTGGAGATGTGAGGGAATGAAACATTTGAGAAATTTACGAAAAGCCAACTTTGGCACCATTTTGCCAGAGAACTAAGAGGGTTAGAGAAAAACGGAAAGTGGGAAGTTGTAGACCTCATGAAGGGCTGAAAATCTCTGCTGGTCGAAATTGAGATCGGTCTCTTAGTTTAGGAGCTAGAGTCAAAAAACTGCGACAATCAGGAATTTTTTGCTAAATTTTGAGGCCCTCTGGTGAGAAAACTGCGAGGCGTAGAAATACGGGGTGGGATGTATCTCATAGAAAATTCAATTCCCCGTTATGAATTTTTCGTCAGATTCCAGATAGGATGCACCATTAAAAAGTTATAGTGTGGGAACCGGAGGTCACTTTTTCGAAAAGTCAAAAATCCACCATTTTTAATCATTTTTTGGGGGGTTAATCACTCTTTAGATGATGAAAAATCAGGGTAAATTTGCGATTTATAATTTCAAAATGGCTGAATGAATACAATGTACACCAATACCAATTGATTTCTTATATTTTAAAAGAATCTCAAAACTATTTTCAGTTAGATCTCTGTTCATGTCTAGGGATATTCTATTTAAGAAGAAAACTAGTTTGTAAAGGAAAATATTAATTATTAATCACAGCAGATTTTTTAGTAAGCAATACTCCTGCATAAGCTGGTACTTGTTTGTGGAAGATGATCTGACAATAAACGTCATTACAAAATGTGCAAAGCATTAATTGAAACTAATCCCTGCTGGTCAAGTGCCATGAATGCTAACTATTAGAGCAAGAAATTCAACTTTGGGAATAGATCTTACCAAATTTCACAGATCTTACCAAATTAGGTTTAATTTGCATGTATCCAAACATGTAATTGCAACAATGAAACAAAGCAGACCAAATTGGACAATTGTAAAGGGTTTCATGTTCCCTTGATATGAAACCTCTGTTGTGAAACTTCCTCACTTATGAAACTTTTTTTGGTGGTCCGCTGAAAGTTTCATAAGTGAGGTCCTACTGTATATCCAAGTGCCTCAATGGTAGCTTCAAGAATAAACACTGAATCTCTCATACTTAACTGACACCCATCTAACTCTGCTACTAATTTTGGAATAATGAAATTTTTCGCATAGTTGTTTTATTGGTTCTGGGTTGTATGTTCTCGATCGGGGTTGGAAAATGTTCTTTTAAATGCATGTCATTTTCATTAGAATCAGAAGAGGAGTCGTTTTGTAGCGGATCATAAGATGATGTCGAAGGAGTTGGCGTGGAAAAATATGTAGCATGTCGCTTTTCTTCTTCAATAGTTCTGAGGCGTGCCCTTTCCTCTTTATTAGCTAGTTTTTTGTCCACTCCAGCTAAGTGACCAGGCCGACCTGGCTCTCTCTGTTGCTGTAAGAAGATTCTGTCTTCATTTATTTTCATTAATTGAAGCGCATCGGCGTGTGCAATTTCAAACAAATTATCTAAGTTGCTGACAAACTCTTGTCGGCACTGCTTACATTCGTTTTGCATTTTTTGTAACTCTCTCCAAAATTAATAAAGGTTCACTAGTTTCTTCACACAATTAGGGAAAGATTTGGTAGGTATACGTGCGTTTTCCCAAAAGATAATACATTCGAGAATAGTGAGATTTGCACTTTCATTGACAGTTAAACTCACTTCACGGATATTATAAAATAAAACTGCCAGAGCTTGTCCATTGGAGGGCAGTTTTGAACCTTTTATTTGATGTTTTACAAAACAAAAAAAAATATATACCCTTAAAAAAAAATATATACCCTATTAAAAATATACCCTTTTTAGAACTACGTAATTCCACTGACATGTTAATTGTTCAATGTTCACTGATTGAAAACAATATGTTTACTAACAAAATAACAAGTGATTACAAACACATGGATGGCTTCGACGCGTTAACACACTGTCACAATGCACAAGCAAAACCTGCTTCACTAAAAAATCACTACGGACAACCAACGTGACTCTAGCGAGTTCTAGCTTGCACTGATAGCGTATCACATGTTCACCTGCCTCCCCTCACTCCCCTCCCAAGTCCCGCGTCACCAGTGTTGCCCGATCGAACACTAAGCCATCAGTCTCATTACTTTATTTATACACCTTTGTACAATGTACATTATACATTTTTTGCTAAATTTGCATTAACCGGTGGGCACTCCGCCGTACTGTATGCGGTACACTTTGTATTTCTTGGTTATCAAAAAAACTGGAGGGTGCGCTACCTGTATGTCTAGCTATTTGTACTTCGTCTTATTTGTGCACATTGTGGCAGTTATTGTGTGCTTACCATCTCATTGTCAGTTCCGTTTGGGCGTTCAAACTTGAGGTGTCGGGTTTTGGTGCGTTCCTTGCGGTGGGACCCTTCGGTGGGCAGGCCGCCGCACTCCATACGGCATATTTTGTATTTATTGGTTATCAAAAAAACCAGCCATCTTACCAGTCACCAGACCATGTTCAAACATCATATATTAGTTTCCCATTGCTTAAAAAAATTGATATTCAGGTTAAACTGCTGCATCAGTTGCCAGAGGGTTAATATATGGAAGCTTTTCAGTGACGCCTTACTTCGCAAGTACTGACATGTTTCAATACAAGTCGGCATGGGTTTCTGAGGTCCTACGTTTTTGAAATTTTATTTACAATTGTTTTGACATCATATAAATAAATTAAGAGGGTATGCGTTAAAAAAAAACTACTTCGATTTTTTTGGGGTACCCTAATGCACATACACAGAATCTCGCACGTACATACTCGCATGGAATCACGCATGTACCTATACAATACAAACAAGTATAATAAGACCCACAAACATTCAAACGTGTACATGTGTAGTGTGGACACGCACATAAGCGCACTTGCATGCACACATTCACTGACAGTCCCTGCGCTCTTACTCGTTCTAGGGGATTTTGGACAAAACAAATCGCTGCTCCTTTCACTGGCTTGATATACCCTGCCATGTTTCGTAGGGTTTTGCTTCTTTCAAATACTTGTGAGGTGAACTAAAAAACGTTTTCCCATCAACCGGACATGATCGTTTTCCTTTGACACTACTGCAGAAGTTACACCTTGGGTTTTATATCAATCCATGTAGGACGTAGTGCTGAAACTCTAGATAAGTTTGTGGCTTGCTTTCTGGCTGGTCATTTCGGGCACTCCAATACTGGCAGTAAGCATTGAGAATAGAAATTTGTAAAAGATGAATCATCTTACAATACCACTTCATTGATTTCCTAGCAGCTGAACACATTTCTAACATCTGGTCCATTTTGTCTACTGCTCTCATGTACTTCTTTTATGCCAGTGCTGATTGGGTTATTTACAATTGAATTGTTTCTGTTCCAATGTTATATTCTGTTGAGAGCAGATATACCTCTTCTTCATTCAAAAACTTGGTACAAAGCAGATAGCCACATGAAAAATATTCTGATTGGCCTTAAGCAACCATATAAGATTTTGCAATAATTGGAACTCAGTTACGTCTTAGTGTCTCACACGGGTAAGTATAATTAGCATGCATATATTCAAATAATTTTACAGAAGATTTATATTTGTTGACAGAGGGAGTAGTCTTTGTGCAAAAGTAGTAACATTGATCAGTTTTCGTCAGACGAATTGCGTCATTTGGCAACAATGATTGAATATCGTCTACCTTGTCTGTTGCTCCTGTCTACACGTGGAAATGGTACACATACCCATTCAGATCACACATTCTGTAAATTTTTATGGCAAATCTGAATATCTTAGCAGTTAAATATTTCTTGAAAAAGAAGCCCCTTGTAAGAGTAATGACACGTCAAGTGAAATTTTCTGACCTTGAGTGTAAAACTTCATGTACTTTCTGATAATCGTCAATCATGGGAAGAAGTTTGGAAAGTCTATCAAGACAGCCTGCGCCATCTTAGTTTTTCACACTGTGACATAAATGCAGGATTGCCTGATACCTGTCTCTTTTCATCATCCTGCTGAGATATAAGTGTGGTACATGGAGTCTTTCAACCAATATAGTTCATTAGTTGGCTTTTTCACTAACCTCATCATAAATGTTATGGCTATGAAATTGTACATTTCGACTCTACTAACTAGGCTCCAATCCTTGGTCTGTCATCAAGGTCTGCATGATGTTTAACATTGAAACTTATCGAATAAAATGAAATCGATAAATATTTATTGAAAATTGTGTTGGCTGCCACTCATCTGTGATGGCGTTGTGACTACTTCCTATCTGCCTCACCGAAAGGCCTTTGCAAGCCCTTTTGGTCAAAAGTTTGAATGCTCAACTACGCCATTATCTTTGTTGCACTTTAAATGATGCTCATTCTTAAAATCATTGATTTCTGTTTGACAAATCAATTGCATTTCTGGGTTGTTATATACATTTCTATTCTACTATGGAAAATGAGATTAATGTTCTGAATATTTTTCTCCTAAGGAATTCGAGCTGAGGAAACAGGCTCGTAATGAAGGGAGGAGGTACTGTGAAACATCTGTACTCACATACCAAGCAGAAAGAATGCCTGAGCAGATAAGGTTGAAGGTTGGTGGTGTAACACCACAACAAATGGCTGTATATGAAGAATTTGCTCGCAACATTCCTGGTTTTCTACCTCTGACGGAGAGAGATGCAGCCATGTTCATGCCCAAGCCAGTTACAGTGAGTCATTCAATTATGGAAAGGTTTTGCTTTTTGCTTGCTTATAATTGTAATAAATGCATAAATTCAATTGGCTGTTTCATTATAGGAAAGTGTAACACCTGCGTTCCCACCTGCTGCTCCCCCTCAAATGGTGAGTTTGGGTGATGTTAGGTCAATTCATTGTTTAATTTTGACATCGTCTTCTTCTCTAATGCTGATGCTCTATATTTGGAACAGTCGTATGCAACGGACGATATTGGGAACATCTATGACAAGCTTGTAACAGAATTGGAACATTGTCTTCAGCCCATAATCGCTTCACAAGGAGTAATGGGCCCATCCAACTGTTTGGTAGTAGCCATGAATGGTTTGTTGGAGACTCTATTAATGGCCAGAAGGAATCGAGATCCAGTTTCTGCGGTAACATTAGTACAAAAGGTAAAATAAATTATTTTGTTTTTAAAATTCCACATGCAATCAGTTGTTCTTTTCAAAGTATAATAATTAGAACACCATAATCTTCTGAATTTGTTTGTTGTACATTGTTTTAGAAGCATGAGAGTATCAAATATATGGGTTAATGTCAAATGCCTATCAAACTTATTTTGCCTAAGGCAATCACCAAACACAAGAGTTACATTCACACTTATGCTGCGTTGTGAGATTTTACATTGTAGGTATCATTAACCTCGAGGGAATACCGTCGTTCTATTACAAGATGGATATAAAATACACCCTTAGGGCAGTTTTTTTTTATAAATATGACTTTTTTGCATGAATGTATTTCTGAAAAGGTCACCTAACAATTACAGCTACAATTTTTTACATACAAGATCTATTAAATTATCAAGTGAATTGAAAATTTTAAAGAGTTCTCATAGTTCCTAGGCAGTCACTCATTTTAAAAGTCTCACTTAATGCCTAGAAATGTGAGGGGAAAATACAAATTGTTAGCACTTGAAATAATAAGCTTGAGGAGTGGTAACTTTTTACTAACTTCATAGAATGGTAAAAAAGTATACAAAATCTTTGAATAGGTGTTGTGTTTCATTTCCAATAAATCACATAGCACAAGAACCCTAGTTTTAAAATAAGAAGTAAGAAACTTTCTTCCTCCTCTATATTTCTTATTATCTATCCATTTACACAGCACTTCCATCCTAATGACACACTTAAATTTCGTTTAATCAATGAACTAATCCTACAAGACATATATGTATCTGTATTCTTATATTTACATATATAGGGTGTTCCATATCGTGTGTTACTACTTCAATTGTGTGTAAAATCACAACCCCTTAACCGGTGGGGTAGCAATTCACAGAGCTTGAAGTCCCAACCTTGTAAAATAAGATCATTTGGTCAATTTTCAGTAATATTGAAATTCAATAAAAAACTGAGGGTCGAAATGAGCATGTGTCAGGGCCATTATGGAACTTTAATGTTAAAAAAGTGACGAAAGTTTTTATTTCCTCGAGAAAATTGCTACTCTGGTACAACTTCGGAAGCCAATTTTGATGAGGACCACCATTTCTAAAAAAAAACTATTCCCGTGAAATTATTGACTACATATATTAGGGGTTGAAATGGGGGAATATTTTCCCAAATTTAATATACTAGTTTTTTTGTGCTTATAATCACCAGAATGCCAGCAAAAAGATCATATCTGGTCAGTAAACGCCATTAAAATTATCTCAACTCCCAAATAAGGGTAAGTAAGGGGGTAAATGAAACCTATTTGTGGATTTTTCGTATCGGAGTGGTTCCAAAGCCAATTATTGACAATGCTGGCCTTGTAAACCCGATGGCATGGTGCTAATGGTCCTACGACCATTCCTTCATTCTCTTAAGAGGAATAAATCCACCTCTAGGTGGATGAAATACCCCCTAACCAAAACACCTTGTACAGGAATGAAAAGCCCATAGTTCTTCAACAATTTGTTCGCCATGTGGATGTTTACTTGTCTACTTCAATTTCTTATGAATTTGGATGAGCTATCAAATCAAAAAAAGGCTGGTATTCTGGAGTGTTATGTCTTGAATGGGAAAAACCTTAATAGTGGTGCTGAGAAAAAATATCCCTCAGTTCTTATTGAAGCTATCTCTCACAATGATCTCCAGGCTCTGCATAAATGTTTCCTAACAGGCATCATCTGATATACCACAAAGGTGCATCGGGCCGGCCAGAAACTGTATCCCAAAACGTGCAACAAAGTGTTGATGTCCATCTCAAGGTCTCTTAAGAAATCTCTCAAACGTTGCTGTCTTGAAATTGGTGCCACCAAAACTACCCTTTCAAGAATCCTAAAAAATATGGAAATCTAACCATTGATAACAATCAGAAAGGGATAAGAATTAAAGTAAGAAGACTATCCCTGCAGACTCATTTATTGTAATTGTATGCTGGAAATGAGTTAGAAGAGCCGTATTTCCCCCCCCCCTCCTCCCTCACCGTGCCGCGGGACATCACACCAACGAACTTTTGGTTGTTCAAATTTCAAATATTAACGATATTCTTGCGTAAATAATACTACCACCCCACTGTAAATTTTCCCCTTCCCCACTCCCTCCCTCCACTTTCCTAACCTCCCCCACCCACCTTCTCTTGTAGATATACCTTGATTTGCAAATTTATGTACCTGATGAAGATGCAGTGCATGGAAACCCAGGTTGAATAAATTTTTGTCTGTGGAAAATTGCTTTTTCTAAATTCTATATTGTACCACATTTTCTTGATCAGCTCATCATCATGGATGAGGCCAAGACGAGGCTTTCTTGATGGAATAGTTGCTTTCAGCCACATCTGTAGTACTGTAGTAACAAGAAACCATATGAAGCAGTTAAAAAAAACTGGGCCAAAGGAATGTGTTGCTTTTGAGGTATTGTCTCAGAGAACCTGATAGAATCATTTTTCTTCTAAGCTACCTTATCTGATAAGGGGTTGTGATTTTTCACACACTTGAAGTGGTAACACAAGATATGGAACACTGTATGGTAGTGTAATAAGAAATGGAGATGATACCAGGAGCAACTGCTTCTGTTTGCTGTTCTTTTGCTGTATATTCTTTGCCAAAATGTCCCAATTATGCTTGGTATCAGCTTGTACAGGCTGCTCTAATCAAAGGTGTGGGCTATGGTAAACTTTTCATTTAGAATTAGAATTAGAAATTTATTGGCCCCGTAGGTCTTGGTACAGACATAAGGCAAGTCAGTTAATTATCAAAACACATGCACAGCAATAAGTTGCGTAGTGCATAGTACCCTGAGTATGTATAGCAAGTAATTGTTAGTTTAAAGAACAGTAAAATGGATACAGTGCAGTATATAGTATAGAGTATAAATTAAACATGTCAGCTGGCGAAGCGACATCTGACACATGACACACAGTCGAATTTTCGAACTGAAGACGAACGTGAGCCGCCCAAACTTCACAGTTCACCAGACAAAAAATTTTGAAATAATCGATAATCAGTCTAATTAATCGGGTATACAATAGATATTGGCTATTGCATTAATCGATTCCAAATTTTCGATTGACAAAAATAATCGATATCGTAATCGCCCATCCCTACTGGGTGCATGCTTGTCAGGAGTGTTTGTATACTGTTACTAAACTGAAACACACTGGATATGAAGTTTTTAGTGATGTTTTAACAAGTTTATCTATCTTTTTTATTTTAGGCTGTAGAAGGTATTTTAGGTGTGGTTACACAGGTACCAAATGACCCAGATACAAAATTAAGGTTCAGGAATTTCCTTTTATTGGTCTTGAAAGAGATGCAAGACCCTCGAGCATATGGCATGCAGTGGACAAATAAACAAATAACTAGGTAAGTTTTTGTATGCAGTTTCTGTATATGCTTTGAATGAGACCATTTCTCATTTAATGATAAATGAGCTTATTCAAAACTTGTAATTAGTGGTGCATAATGCAATCATTTATAAGACCACTCGATGCCTTGGTCTAAATTTTGCATTTCATAAGTCATAATTCACAGTTTGAATAGAAAATTGTCAGGAAATACAAAGTTGATAAAAAATAAATAATGTTCTTGAAAATATTTTGACATAAAATCACTTAATGTTTTCTGTTGTTTGTCCATTGAGTGGGTATGGATTATGTAGCATTCTAGTTCACTCGTGGATCTTGGAGTGAGAAGATATCTGGTAGGGATAGTGTATCCCAGAAGTGGTGAAGGTAATGCAGAGTGAATTTTAACTGATGCAAAGGTCATTTGGTGTCCAGGGATTCAGCCAGTTTTAATCTGCTGATCCCAGGAGGCTGATGGAGAAACCTTGTGTAATCCATGCAGTTCTAGGGGCTGTTGGGAGTGCTGGTCCCGGTCTCCACTTTACCTGCATCATTGAGGGAAGGAGAAGATGCATGGGTCACATGGCAGAAGCGTGACTTCCACTATTCACAATGGATGAGGGGCTGGGGCACCATCAATACAGTTAAACTTTGACTGATGTCATCTATTGGGAGATGAGATGAACTTCGTGAATCATCTCTGTAGCCCTCGTAACAGGGTTTGGGATCATGGGAGGGGGTACTCTTCAGCGATCTTCAAGCCACTTCAGGGAATAGGGGGTTTCAATTGCACTTCATTATCTTCTTATGGCCTGCATGCCAATGTTTCTCAATTCATTTTGTGGTTTCCTTTCATGGTGGTTATTTACAAGGTGGATTAAAAATGGAGATGGGTGGTCATCCAGTGAAGAATTGATTCTTGCACTCTGACCGCATCAAAACCTATGTTGTGATGAAAATAAAATCTCCCTTTACTAAGGGGAGAAGTATGAGCATGTTTTCATATGAGCTCTTTGTAATGTGGATTAGGGCTCAATATTGTTTTAGAACTTTGCTTTGACCAGTATCTAATTTTTCTGTTTACTTAGTCACTAACAGATGCAGTAAAAAGTTAACAGTTTCTTATTTAGTTTTCTTCTTAGTATTTGACCCTCAATATTTCTGAAAATAAATTGTGATATTACTCAAAATAAATTGCATTGCACTTCCGGTGATAATTGTGCTCATATCAATTCATGTGTTACTTCAAGCTGTATGCTTCTTAATGGCAATACATATATCTTCCTAAATATTGTATTACAGAACGCTTTTTTGTGGTTGTCATTTCATTTATTCTTTAATGTTTTTAAGTGGGCTCAAGGTAATACTTGAGGGAAAAGCAGAAGGAAATTTAGCAAGCCAATTTCTAAATAACTAAATTTAGTAAGGATGTTGATTAAATTTTTTTACGATTTATTAATTTGTCATCTGTCAGTGTTGTGTTTCTATGCGTTGTGTCCATTATCTAAATCATCCTCCTTAAGAAGGGTTTTCTCACTCCATTCTATATATCTCCTTTAATTAGCTTAAAGAATTGGCCATTGTCCATATTAAACTCTTTTAAGGTTGTAGCATACAGCCAGGCAACGCTATGCCTTGTGGCAAGTTTATATCTGGGTTGAGTTATCATGACAATCATAGCACAATTAATTTAAGGTATTATTTTGCAGACTATAAATTGACTTATTTACTGTTTACGCTTACAGATGCCTTATTGAATCAAGAGAAGAATACAAATTCAACGTGGAAGCTGTAGACCTTCTTATTCGTGCTCACATGATAAATCTTCCACAACTGGATGTACATATTGCACAAAGTATGGAGAATGGCCTTAATTTTCTTGCAGTTATGTTTGCAATGAAACTAGTTCAGCTCTACCTGATTGATGAAAGACACAACAACTACTTGACGGAAACTGATCTCTATAATACTATTGATGTGCTGGCTAGGATATCAGTTCATGCACGTCAACCTCCAGAAGGGTGAGATATGGTTACCTCTTTACTATACTTGGTCAGAAGTACTTCAACCACTGTAATGAATGGATTACCTTAATATTTTGACTCTTACTAGTATTCTTGTTTTTGGTACTTGTTAATGAGAGGCACAGTTTTCACTCTATGCAGCTACTCCTCGTAAGAATACCTTTAACCAACTCCCCCACTTCCTCCTCATCCTTCAAATTTTGTTGTACTCTAAGCCATATGAATTCTGCTGAAATAATGATTTAGTTCTTGCCTGTTCTCTCTTGTTGGTTTAGCCTAATTACTTTTTAAGATGTTCTTCATCTTTCACCAAGAGAAAGAATGAGCTACTGTGTAGTGATACCTGGACTTAGCTTTGAGAATTAGTGTTCAATTCATCCCTTATGCCTTCTTCAATGTTGAATTCCCACTAAAACCTAAGAAATTGAATTAGAGAATAACTGAAGAAATTCAGCTTTATCATTTTAAAATTGCCTCTAGATATAATTTGTTGTCTGGAGGAAATAAAATGGAAGGTTGAGCCTTCATCTATTGTGCAGCTGACTTTGTTTTGCACTGGTATATGGTGGTTATATATTTAAAGCTAGTGTATCAGGCCTGTTGGAATGTTCTATGTGGCAGTGGTAGTATGATCATTTTGGGCAATGTGTTGAATGTGTATACATTATTAGGCTCAATTCTGAGATAATCCATCTTTGTTTCTATTACTATGCCTGCTTAATATTCAGTGGCCAATTAATCTTAAAGTCAAAATTTTTAGTCACAACTAATTGATGGATGTTGTGCATGAATTAAATTGTTTTCCTTGTACTGTGGTAATGGTTCTAAGTGATCCAAATGCTTGAGTAATCTTAGATCAATTTGCTAACTACTTAAATGGGTACATAAATGTAAGATTAATTTTTTAATGCTGAAATTAAAGTTTATTTAAATATAGTAACTATGAAAAAAGGCTTTTCATGACAGCTTTTGCTGTATGCTTTTACTCCTTTTTAGATGAGAAGAGATCAAGGAAAAAATTTAAACTCTTTAAGTGATTAATTGATACAAAGCTGCAGTTTCAATGAGACAGGATGTCATATTGGCAATTGTGAATTGTTTTTTGTGTGTGTTCAAGGCAATTAGTCTATTGAATTAGAAGAAGATTGTGATTGGGTCAAGAGTCATACTCATTAAGTGGTAGAAAGTTTTTGGAAGAAGTTACAAACTGAGTTGGAGAATAAAAGCCACATTTAATTTCATTGTGTGCTTCCATTGGATAGAGCCCATTGTGTATTTGACTGTATTCAATCTGAATCATATTTATTTTTACACTGAGATAGATACAAAAAGGCAAATGATTGAAGACTATGTGATCTTATTCAAGTTTAAAAAATATGTACTGTGCTAAATATATTGCTTATTACCTTCTACTGTGAGGATCCATAAAAATTTTATATAAAACTGTTCAATATCGCTTGATTTACATGAGCCTGCATTAATTTTATCATTTTTTTCTTGTGCTTGTTTTTTTTTAGCCTTCCATCCTTGATAGAAATGCTCCGTGCCACTCACGACCCAGGTTCCTTGGTTGATCGTGCACCTGGTGGTCCTACAGCTCACATTCATTCGGGAATTTTACAAGTGAGTCGTGTGAGTGTTCCACAAAACAAGTGTTGCTCCCTGAAGAAATTACCATCCTATGTTATAATTTGTTCTGACCCACTATTCCAGGCAAGGGAATTTGATGATCCCCCTGGGTTATTGGAAAAGACGGAGTACCTTCTGCGGGAATGGGTGGAAATATATCATGCTCCCTCCACCAGCCGAGATCCTGGCAAAGCCTTCAGTATGTTTGTACATCAGGTAATGATTGATCTTATTTAAGTGAGCTTATGTGAATTTTCATACTCGTCTGGTTTTTTTTTAATATTGCAACTTTACAAGTCCTCATTTCAGTTGCATAGGTTATGGCACAAATATCTTATGTTATACCAGAGGTTTGACCCGATTTGCATAATGGATTCATCCTGCTCATATTTTATGTATTCTAATTATTGTGGGTTACCAATGGATGCAGTGAATTTAGTTCACATCACAAAATATTGATATACTGTTAAATTTTAGCCTTCTGGCTAGATTCTTTGTCCTCTTTCTCGGAAATTAATGATGGATCAGTGTCCTCAAAGTAGTAGAATCTTAAATGTCTTTGTCATATATTATTGCTAGTGTTGATCTTGTTATATCATTCTTTGGACTTAATTGAAAGGTGCTATTTACTATAAGGTTTCTGTACCATATTTAAGCAGTGTTATTTTACCAGGTTTAGTGTCCTAATGAAATTATGTGGTTTACGTGGATGTCTTTTCCTCACAGTAGTGTTCTCTTCTTACAGATGAATTGCCATGGTATATTAAAAACTGATGATCTTATTACCCGCTTCTTCCGGTTAAGTACTCAGTTGTGTGTTGATCTGTGCTACCGTGCACTAGCTGACCAAAATACTGCTGCCACGACTCTGGTTCGAGCAAAGTGCTTCCATACTTTGGATGCATTTGTACGGCTCATTGCGTTGCTTGTCAAGCACTCCGGTGACTCAAACAACACTGCCACCAAGATAAATCTTTTAAACAAGGTAAGCTGCACTTTGGCTGGTTGAGTAATTAATTTTCTTCTGAGAAATGGGATTATTGTGGGAAGTCGTTATCAAGGTTATTCTAATAATGTGCTGCACAGCAGCCCTGTCCAATTTGAAGTAACTATTATGTGTGTTCGAGTGTAAGTTAATGTTTTATGGGTAGATTAAGATATTGACAAAAAACTGGAGCCTAAATTTTCTTTGAAGTGTTTATAATAAGCATAATCTCACAATGCCACGACTAAAAAGCATGAAATTGAGGTCCAGTTTTATAATATCTGGTTAATGTTGACCACTGGATGGTGTAGCCTATATGTTCGTTTGATGCTACGAGAGATTTTGGGTTTGGTAAAGCACTTAAAGCTGTTGGCTCGTTGATAAAGACATTATCAATAGGAAACTATATCCACATTGATTTTCATACCTATAAAATGTTCAACAAGATATCATAAAACTGAGCCTAAGAATCTTGCCATCAATGTTTCTTCAAGCATTCAAAATTGTTTACCCATTTCTTCCTTTCATATCAGCATTTAGTTGGTAGATTTCTTATGTTCTCAAATTATATTGTTAATAGATTTGAATGTATTGAGATTCACTGTGATTCTTAAATTTTATCAACCAGTATTCAAGATGAAGAGAAAATGTGGCATTTTATTGAATTATTTCATTGGTCATTTTTGGCTTTCTTAATACTATGGGGGCCTATATAGGTAGGCGGCGGTGATGGGCGGCAATGCTGATCACCCCCGATGGAACATGTACCCCTTCATAGCTCGGCGGCCAGAAAACAAATGAAAGGTGTTAGGCATCACAATAACATTGGCACTCTAGTACTGCAAAATTATTTGATTTTTTAGTTCAATTTCCAAGATCAAATGAATGAATTGGTTTTAAAATAAGTCGGTAATTATAGATGCAAGCTAATTTGATGGCAATAGTTTCGCTTTAACCATGTATGTTAAGCAAATGTGCAACGCCTCCATCGTCTTCGTAAGGTAATTGAAATAAGATGAAATAAAAGTCTCAAGACTGGATTCCATCATTATATAGTGCTGCAAGCGTAATATTTGTGTGTATGAAATAATTTGGTTTTTATTAAACTTGCCAGACAAGGTTATATTGGCATTAACGCATGAGCAGTTTCACTTGTTGAACATGCAGTAAACAATAAACACGACATGAAAATTTCCACACCGTAATTGTGGCATCAAGATTAGTTAACTATGGTTAAAATAAATATTTGCTCAATGGCCGATTGAAGCCATTCTCAAGTTAACGCTATTAAATATTATAACCTTAGGGAAGGCTATTTTCGTTTAACACAAGAGTAGTTTTTCTCACATAATCATAAATTAAGCTATTAACAACTAATATATATTGTAGAAATAATAAGTATTGATATAAAAAATCCTTTAGGCAAACAGAAGGTCTCACTAGCCACTGAAGGAGGTTTCACTTTTGAAAGGCAGCTGGCTTTTCCGTGGCCGCCGATGGATTTTTCAGTCAGGGTGAAAATTTTGCGGCTAGTCAGCGGCTCTGAGTGGCCTGACGTCATGATTTCTAAAGGCGTGTTCTCATTGGCTGAGTTCCGCCGCTATGCCGCTGCCGACGACCTATGAAGCCCCCCTAAAGTTTCCTTGGTAGCAAGTTAACACCCTATATGCTCTTTATTCATGCAATTGAAATAGTATTTATCTTTGAGGCAGGTGCTGTAATTGAATCGGTAGAGATCCGTGAAAGTGGTTTTATTTTTTGCTAAATCTCGTTTTAAAACTATGCAACTTCGGTGTTATAGAATACCTTGGCGGTGTTATTATAATTTAACAATTTTTTGTACATGTCTAGGTGTATTATTTTTTTGTACACGTTTTGTGAATGGATATACTTTTTTTTTTTTACATAACATTTTACATAACATATTTAATAACATTTTGATTGTACTAAATTTGTGATAAAACCAAATAAAAGAAATGGTTCAAGTTGTGTTAATATTATAGAATGAGCAAGAACAGGTGCCAAGGGAAGTTAGGTAGCAAGTAGATGCAACAAAATCGTTTAGTAATGATTACAGCTGTTGCCAATGGTAATCGGTCAAGAAAGGCAGTGAAAGAAGCACGCATAACTAAACACAATCGGAAACAACGAAACTGGAACTGGGGGGGTGTCGAAATGTTTTTTTTTCATTGAAATACAGTGGAGTGCTGAATTTACGACGATCCATCCGCTAATAAGTAGCACCCCCTCTCCTCCTATGCTTTCTGTTCCTTCCCCTCCTCCCCAAACTGCTAGCACTTCTGTTACCAGCCTGCGGCTGTGTTTTAAATCTACAAAATTGCTATATTAGGTAGGCCCATTTCACATGGATGCGGACGATCCGTGGTGCGTGCGCAAAGCGTCTGCGTCCCGCAAAAGGCGGTTTTGGGTGAACCCTATAGGGGCACAGAGATCTTAGACAGAGAGATAGACAGTGTCTATTTCACCATCCATAGCACAACTTGCAGTGGTCTTTCACCGAGCTCTCTCAACAAACTACAACCTGCTTCGTCCGCACAAGCCGTCCACGTTCATGTGTATGCACCAACCTGTCTCTGTGGCCTGTACGCAATGGACTGCGGCGCAGAGGGACGACGCAGATGGCTCCACCACATGCGGACGGTCTGCGTTCATGTGAAAGCTTCCATTACTGGCAATGGAAATTACTATTGGCGCAAAAAAGGTAGAACGCTGAACTTAAAGCATTCGTATGAAATTCTGCCGGAGCTCCATAGAGTCGTGTAATACATCGTTTTGCTCTTTGTTAATTTTGCTACAAAATGCATTAACCGTGGGTTAGGGTGTCCGGCGGCCTAGAAAACCTGGAAAACTCAGGGAAATATTTTGTCCTGGAAAACTCAGGGAATTTTTGTATTTTTACATAAAACCCTGGAAAACACACAGCAACCAAATTCCATTAAGGCAGAGAGAGAGAGAGGTTTAACCTGTGCCTTTGCTTGCATTATGCTCTCGGCTCAGCGTAGCCTTGCGCTCCCTGTTCATTTCATACTCTTTTCATAGCTGTGCGCCCACTCGCAGCTTTTGCTCCGTCACCCCACCACTTCCACACGGAATAATTCCCATGTAAAATGGCTGCTATGAATGGAAACGGAATTGTTTCCGAAATGCGATTGTATATCTCCATCAGTGGAAACAGAATTCCACACGGAAATCTTGAATTCCATGAGAAATCTAAATGCCTGAGCATGCGCAGTAACCTTCCCCCCAATTATACGAAAAACATTCTGCCGGCAACCTAATTGGATAATTGGTGCATTGTTATATAATTGATAATCCTCTCCCAATAATCTGTACCCTCGTTTTGTTTGCAGAAATGTTTTTGAAGGAGCGGAAATACATTTTATGGTCACCGCGTATGGAAAGCATGGCTTCGCAGTTTGCAGGGTTCGCACGGCACGGGTTCGCAGTCGACAGGGCCACAGTACAGGGGCAATCCAAACTAATTAAAATTTCCAACATATACAATTTTGTTCTACATAATTTAATGTTTTCGGGTGTCAGATCCGTACCTATCACAAAGCAATTAATTCACAGTTTCCGAAATGCTCATGTAAAGTACAGTGAAGACTTTGGGGAGAAGAGGAAAGGTACTAAGGCCTCAAAAGAAAAATAATAAGAAAGAGGTATCTACTCCAAAAGGTTCAAGAGCTGTAAACCAAAATAAAGCAATTTCTTGAAAAGCCGAGAAATTTGTTGCTGAAGTTAAATTGGAAATGCACTCCTTGAAAAATGTCACACCAGTTTATTTTATTTGCATGTTCTTTATCAAACTAGTCTGAATCTAGTTTATTGTGTTCAAATTGCACCTGACTCAAACTTTTGTTGTCAGCTGACCGTTTTTGTTTATTTGTGGGTTGGAATAAAACCTGAAATACTCCACAATTTTTGTATACTCTTACATATTTAACTCAAAGTAGGGACAGAAATTTCTCGTATTTTTCATGTTGGCAAAATTATGCCGTTTTTATTACAAATTCATTAAAATTATGTTAGAAACAAAGTGCAGCAAGACCCTGGAAAATGTAACATTTACTTGGAAAACCTGGAAAAATCAGGGAAAAAAGAAATTGAGATTCACCGGACACCCTGACTAATTGAAAAGTGTAAACGTTCAGCTTCTACGGTCGAAAGAGTGAAGAAAAACATGTGAAAAACTAGGAGAACGGCAAAACGGTCATCATCTCGTCAAGGCCAAAATATTTGATTGGTGCATTTTATTGTTTTTTTATGAAGAGAATGACATCTCCTCATTACAAATATTCTTTTAAAATTAAACCACTTAAGTCTAATAATTTAATTTTTAGTTGTCCGTGCGCATAGTGCGGAGCACAGATCGTCCATGTGAAACAGGCCGGTTTTCCTGCAACAAGCTATTCAATGACGCTGTCTAATGCATTACGGTGAGTCACCGGAAACTGCTCCGCATCGACGCGTTCCGGGTGCTTGAGCTTATATTTCTGCCGTTCCATGGCAGTGTTAAATTTCTTTCAGCACATTATTGATTCAGAATATCTAATTCTTCAGGAGAGAAAGCGCACCGTTCTAGATATTTACTAGAATTTGAGGATTGATAAATGAGAATCAAATAGAGAGTCCTTGGTTAATTTAATGGCAGATTCCAGCTGAGACATTAAGTCGATGGGGGAATGGCAGCCGCGAAGGCACTGAGATACGGTACCATTCCAGTAAGCGGAGCTCACCACAACCGGTCTTTTCACATATTCAAAAAGTAATGCATCGCAGGAGATTATAAAATTAGTGTGTGAGGTGTTGTTTTTGTGGAACTTGAAATATTAAAATTTGAGTACATTTTTCTTTTGCTAAACCTAAGGAAGAGATGGGGATTACAATTTAGTTCAGTGCGCGATATATATTACGCGAATGCGATATGTGAGTGAAAAAGCAAGTTATCGGCCATTGGATCATAATGAGATAGCGGGAATGAACTCCAGCAGCGTTAAACAATGAAGGCCTAGGCTTTAACCGATTTTGACTCTCAACATTTGCGATTTTTTTGATAATTCATGTAAAATTGTGGAGAAAGACGCAATTTGGTTTTATTTACTGATTTCGTGATATTTTGCGATATTGCGTATCACGAATTTCACGGATCTCTATGAATCGGTCATTTGAGAAAGGTCATGAGTCCACTCATTCTGGTTTTGAGATAATTGAGGAAAACAATTCACTGGCTCTTCCAAGGATTTCCTAATGAATCTGGATACAAGGATTTCCGAGGCTCGCGACATACCGGGTAGAGGACTCGTGCCCTTCCTCATAGCAGACATAGATTTATGTCTCAAGAAATGGCTGGTACCAATAACTCATTTTTTGTAGAAATGTGGACTCATGACCTTTCTCAAATTACCGATTCAATTTGTTTAACACTAATTGCCCTTATTTTTTTAAATGTCATAAATTTTGTGATGATGATGCCTCGTCATATTGTAAATGAAATTCTTTTATGGTGTTCTAATTCCATAGTTAATCTTATGCCAATGTATTTTGGTCTTTGGATAATAAAACTTTGTAATCATTAGTATGTTACTACGATGCTAAAATTAATAATCATGCTTTGTGATCATTGAAATGTGAATTATAATGTGACCCAGTCCAGTAAATCATCAAATTAACTATGATCTGAGAATGTTGGTTAAATCATTTCGGAGCTATGTTTACAGTGACCCTCATAATTTGCTGTACCTATTAAAGTTTCTGTTTTTTTTTAGGTTTTAGGTATTGTTGCCGGAGTATTACTACAAGATCATGAAGTACACATTGCCGACTTCCAGCAGTTGCCTTATCATAGAATTTTTATTATGCTTTTCTTGGAACTCAATGCCCCTGAGCCCATTTTGGAAGCAATAAACTTCCAGGTAATCTTCTGCAGTAGTTTTATATTTCCATTTCCCAAGAGTTGAATATTTCATCTTCCCATTACCTCTGATGAATTATGCAATTTCTTCTCTATTTTAGTTACTTGTAAGCATTATGTACATATAATTATGCATGTATATGCCATTCTATTTCACAATAACGTGATCACCTAATTATATTGATTGCCTTTCAAGTTTTAAAAATATGATTCAGTAAACCAGGAAAAAAAATGCTAATAATGGTTATCTTACTATGATTTTAATCAACCTTCACTTTTAATGAATGGGTATTGTGGAAAAATTTGTTTACTATGGACTTAACAAATGGTTTAAAATATTAAATTTTATATTCTTTGTGATTGCCACTGAAAGTGATTTTTCTATTACTTCACCAATACCATTTAACTGGTGGAGAAGGTGAATTTGTTCTTATTGGTGCTGAACATACCAATCTTTAATACAGTGGACCCTTACCTTATATCTTCGAGTATAAGTCAAAATCTTCTTTTTGGGCTGAAAATATCGACTGAAATCCGTGACTCGAGATAAGTCGAGGTGAAAAATTGCTGAATTACCTTGTCTTGAGTTGGTTTTGCTGTATATGTACAATACAATTAGCCTTGTGGAATGGATAAACACTGCTAAACGGTAGAACCAAATGTATTTGCCAGTGGAAGGTCTTAATACAAAACTTAGATCAGAAATGAAACGCATTTCTCTGTGGATATTCTCCTTGGCTTGTAAAAGTCACTTTATGTAGTGGCTTGACTCCTCTTATCACATTCAATGCGGGTCGCAAATTTAAGGGAGACGCTAGAAACAGAACCCATTTTTTTAAGGGCCTAAAGTAAAAGGACCATGTATATTGATGTGGTCCCGCCCTTCGGCATAGACGGGACCACGTCAATAGACGTGCTCCATGCTGAATGTGTTAAGTTGAAAGTAGGTTTTCATGGGCTGAAAAAAGGAAGAAATTTCTCAACTGTAGTTTGGATGGTAATTTATGAACAGTCTGCATTGTGTTGGTTTTGCTTTATTAACTGGCCGGGGAAAAGGATTTCTCATCATCATCACAATCAAAAATTGCATTTTGACTGAGTTCTCTTTGGATTCCTCGAACTGTAAATGCATTCTTATGAATGTAACTAATGTAGAACTCTTGAGAAGAATGGCCATCGCAATGACTTGGTCCTAAAATGGACTGTGAGAAAAGAAAGGCAACTGCAGGAATTACCACCAGACGGGACCCTCAAGACGATGGAGAAACTCAAACCTGTAACCTATCCCTTAGTGGTAGGTACCACTGACAAAATTGCCAGGCTGTTTAGAAAAAAGTATGTGGTCACTATCTTCAACTGCGTGAAAAAGATGGGTGACATACTGCCTAGACCCAAGGACCGGATCGTACCCCATGCCTACGAAAGAGTGTAAATGATAGAGTGCAGCTTGGTATATATCGGTCAAATGAAAAGAGCTGTGAAGTCCCGTCTTCAAGAACACGGTGGGGCGATGAAGAATAGGCAATTCCACATCTCCGCTGTGGTGAATCATGCTTATTCCAAGCCTGGACACACCATCAACTTGGACACAGTGATCGCCAGGGAATCTCGATATTTACTGAGAAATGCTCAACATGGACAATTCCCACCAATGTGGGAAAATTGGCACCGACATGGAAAAATGACACCACCATCAGGACTTAAGCTCTGGTTTCACTATACATTAACACATACAGTTCTGTTCCAAAAAAATCGTACCGCCGAAAATTTTTAAGTCCCGAGTTTTCGATGATGTGGCAACGTGGCTGAACCATGCCCTCCGGAGACGGGGAGCAACAACCTATCCAAGCGGAACGAGAGCCCTCCCTCCCCGTAACTGGGAGAGTTGAACCACCGACAGAAGGAAATTTTGCGACCTGCGAAAAGGATTATTTCCGAGGGGAGGGGTAAGGTTTCTTTTCTTGTGATGCATGAGTAAGAAGAAAAGGGAGATCTGCGGGGGAGTAATAAACTCTCTGAAGCATTTTGATGGGATAGAGATTTTTTTGCTTCACAGGAGCTAATTTATTGAAAGAGAAAGGAAAAGAAGCCTAAAATAGTCACTGTCGCGAAATTAGATCTGTAAACATTGTTCCCACCTAATGTCAACATTTTCGTGCTCACGGCACTTATTTTATGCAATTTATTGCTTCATTTTTTCAACGCCTAGCTTTAGTGAAATGGCATGAAATTAAGCCTTAACTCTATGCTTTTAATAACACGGCTTAATTATTTTCGTTTGTCTGATTCGTCCATGTAAAGGACCCTGGCATGTATTGGATGACATGACTCATGGTTTAGATTTTGGAAGGGCATTGGAACTTCATGTTCTTACAGCGAATATTTTCTTGAGAATGTGGGGCTCAGAAAATCGGAGGGACGTGGGGATGGAAATAATGCAGGTTTCGTACTGATACTATCGCTTTTGTGACAGTGACCGTTTTGTTATTCAATTTTGAACTTCAATTAAGAGCGATTATAATCCGTGAACAAAAGATATCATATAATATATCGTATAAGCTCGTGCACGAGGCACACCTTTTTTCCCAGAAATCACAGCCGAAAATGAGGGTGCGCCTCGTACGAATTTTTTAATTACCATCCTTCGAGCCTCGGTCACTATATGAGCAGTGGGCGGCAGAGCAGTATTGCGGCAGGGCAGTAGTGGCCACGAAAACGAGCAGTGATTCAACTTAAGATAAGCTCAGAATCAGAAATGGCAGTACATACTGTCACTAGACAAAACGTTCTCGGCCGACATTTTGCCACAGAATGAGTAGAACGGCAGAGCGGAACAAGAAAAATTTAATATCTGGGATTGGCGGGGAGCGACAGTAGAGCGGTACCTATGCCGCTCACGTCTATCGTGGCGGAGTTCGAGCATTTTCCATGTTAAACATTAGGAACATAAAACTCAGCGTTGCCGCTCTGTCGCTCGCCTACCACCGCATCGCTCGTATCGGGGGCGAGGCAAGTCCCTGGAGAGCTGAGTGACCTTGGTGCTTAGCATGAGTCATCAAGGGGAGGGTATCGTTTGCTCGCTTGTTTACGGGGGACGCAGTTGCCTAGTAACTTTAAAAACTTGTTGTATGACAAGGCGAGGGTGTGGGGTGCAATTGGGGGGACAGCGATTGGCCGCATGACAAGTGCAAGCACCGGAATTTTCCACCCCTCTAACTTTCTCATTTTCTGTCACCAGACAACTTTGAGTGACTCAACTGTATGCACCTGCCCTAAGCACAACTGAGAGAATTCTGTGAATATTAACATTTGTGCATACACCAACATAGGTCAGTGTTGTTCCAAAATTAACAAGGGCAAAAAGTTGTGGTCTTTCACGACAGCTGAAAAACTTAAAGTGCTTAAAGTCATCAAAGAAGCTGAGGAAGTAGGAAACCGTGCTGCCGGACGAAAGCATGATGTGCCAGAATTGTGCATTAGAAGATGGAGGAAGGATAAAGTTGCACTATTCCATACCAATAGGGACAGGAGGTCTTTTCGGGGAAAATCTACGAGCTGTGACAGGACATTTGCACGCGTGCCGCCGTACTGTGACGCCCGTCTCACTAATAAGTCAGCCGTTTTTAAGTAAATCATGCAATTTTTTTATTTTGTCATTCATTGAAGATTTTTGTTGGACCATATTGAAATAATAAATGCTTTAAATTCCAGAGACGGTTAGGATTTCTTTCAAAGTTTGATTTTTTTCAGGTTTTGATGTCGTATCTACACCTTATCGTTCGTTTTTTTACGTGGCTGACGCTTTGGTATTTTGCATTTAACGTGTTTGCATTCCCGCTCGTCATCGTTTATAGCAAAATATAATTTGTAAAAGTTAGCAACGTTTTAAAAGGTGACTTACAGCATCTACGACTTGTGCATTAGGAAAACGGTGGGGGAATTCGGATTTAAAAATCAATTTAAGTTAGGCCTGCAAAGCCTCGCAACAGGAGAAGAAAGCCCAAAAATTTTTTCTTCAACTTCGACACAAAAATAGGGGTGCTCCTCTTACACGCGTTTATACGGTGATATGAAGATAATTAAGCAGGCTGATATCTCGATTGGGCCCACCTTCTATTCTGAAATCCTATGAGTTTTGCCTTTTTTTACTCCTTTCCTTAGTTTACAATTCATAATGAGGACAGTTCCTAAACAGAAAATGTTTGAAGAAAAGATGGAAGTGTGTTCGGCTATCGCAATATTTTTTTCACGCAAGGGAGCTGAATAATGCCTAATGAATTGATGAATCCAAAATAAAGATCACTTGGCTCAATGACATCGATATCTCATTAGTAGGGATCTAGGAAACTTTCGTGGAATTTAGGCAAAAATGTCCTAGGAGTGGTAATTAGTTACAACATACTCCATACTGACTGGGGAAATGACTTTTGAACTCGCAAAATGTCACGAATTGTGCCCCAAAACTCGTATTTTCATTTTGATGATAAAATGGTTGGAAGTACATTTAAAACGCAAGAAAAACATTAAAATTGCAAGCAAATGTTCTCAATTAGATTTAAACGAACTCTCGCGCAAATATTCATGAGGTATGCGGAAGTTTGCAGTTCATCGTAGCATAACCGGTGTTACGATAACAATCGCGGGAGGATGACATCGGGTGCTTTCAATTTAAGGCGATAACCGGCAATACACAGCTCGTCACGCCAGTGCCGGTGCATTCTATTTACAATTAGTGGAATAACCATCTATCGGCATCTATGATCGGTGGCTCTCCGCTCTGAGGTGAGTCGAACAAAGGAAAAGCAATATGCCCATTTATTCTAAGTAATCTGCTACAGCAGGGTTTCCCAAACTTTTCCTGCGATGGAACACTTCGTAAATCCTGAAATTTCAACGGAACACGTTGTGGACTTCACATGTATTAAACCATTGCGTTTAGGTAGCAGCATATAAAGCCATTATAGGTTACTCTGAACACCTTAGCCTTCCGCGGAACATAGTTGGGGAATCCCTGTGCTAAAGATTTGAAGACGAGACGGGCTGCGAATGCGTGAATAGCCGCTTTGAGTTGTTTCATTTCAATGGGATCGTTCACAAAGAGATTTTTAATACCAATTATAGTTTGAAAACTAAAGAGACACGTATTTTTCCGATTTTTTATTTTGGGTCTGGTTTGTTCATAACACTACTACGGATTTGAAGATGAGACGGACTGCGCATGTGTGAATAGCCTCTTTGAGTTGCTTCATTTCAATGGGATCGTTCACCAAGAGATTTAAATGTTAATTATAGTTTTGAAACTAAAGAGACTTATTTTTCCAATTTTTTTATTTTGTTCTGAATTGTTCATTAGACTCTGCTATGGATTTGAAGACGAGACGGACTTCATGCGTGAATAGCCGCTTTGAGTTGTTTCATTTCAATGGACTTGTTCGCCAAGAGTTTTTTAAATGCCAATTCTGATAGAGTTTGAAAAATAAAGAGAGACGTATTTTTCCGTTTTTTGATCCATCGCCTGCTTTTCGATTTATCGGCGGCGAAAAATTGGGGTTCTTAACTCTTTCACGTAAAAGAACCAACATGAAAAGTTTTGAAGTTACTCGCTGCTGCGTCCAATTACGCTGGGCGCTATGCAGCATTCCCCTTCCCTCGCTTTCCAGTGAGCGAATTACAAACTGAACCAGATCTCTGATGTTTGCGAATTTTTGTTTTTGATTAAAGAGTGAGTGTCTGAATATAGAAGAATTTTGTCTCCACCGAAAATCTATTTTCCAATCCATCTACCGAATTCGTGAATTAAATTGCAATTTCACATAATAGTGAATAACCTTATTGCAATGGTTGCGTAGCTGGCTTGAAAGTATCAATCAAGACCAACTACGACATCAATATAATTTTCGATATATTTATTTATTGCGTGGCACCAAGATTGATTTTATTTTTGGAATCTCTAGTTTTTGGCCATTTCCATCAAATGACTGTTTGTTTTCCAGTGACAATTGTTAAGTATCCTAGTTTAATTCCTGGTTTCTGTGCTTTCAAGTGATTTTGACGAGTTATTGAGATTCCGAATGGAAAATTAAGCGCAAGAGACCGGGCTTTCCAGTATCAAAAAGATGGATTTTATTGTATCGATAAAAGTACAGTCATGTACCTGAATTGTCAGGTTGCTTGGGAAAGACTCTATTGGAAAACATAAAATCTTCGAAGCACGTAACTGCAGTAAACTTTCACAAGGATGGAAATTCTCTAAAGTTACATGTCAATACACGAAATGTATTAAATTTTATTTTTAAATTTAGTGCCACTTTTCCAGGTTCCGCCACCGAGGTGATTGTCTTCAGTCATAACATGGCAGGAAGGGGAAGTGTCCCATAATAACCCAGATCATATTGGGTTAAACTTTAGTATAAGTGACCCTTTTCTAGGCTTTGAAATAATCGGTATTTTATGTGTATACATATATATAAATTTGTGGTCACTGTGAAAACACCGAAATGTCTTGTTGAAAGTACCGAATTCCTAATTTCAAAGTACCGCTTTTCTCCCTCTCAAACCACCGAAAAATTCCTATCCCTAGTGATTGGCCATAAATTACTAAGTTTTTTACTTTAACAACAATTTTTTCATGTACGATTCACATTGTTATATTTTCTCGGGTAGTTATAGTTCACTGACAGAGCATCCGAGAAACAGCTTCGTGCTCGAAACTGGATCAGGTTTTTTTTTATATGTCCAATTCTTCATGAAAAACTGAAATAGGAACCTGAGAGAATATATTAAAAATTACCTTCATGAACATGGGGCAATGATATCCATTTAAGAGTAAGTTTTTACAATTGATTCCAATACTACCACAGACTTTTTTTACGATCCATTATGTTACTACCCATAATAGTTGAGTTTATTCATAAATTGCATTCAATATGTATTCTCAGGCGTTCTTATCGATCCTCTATAAAAAGGGTATTTTATCGCATTTTTTCTGAACAGCAAATACCTCACGTACCACTCAGCTAATATTTATATAAGATTTTGATCCAATGTATTCGTTCTACTACAATTATTTGATTTTTGAGTAAAAAAAATATACCTTACCATAACTGCAATATAATTCCTGAAACGTATAGAAGGGACTTAGCAAGTCCATTCAAGTATTTTTCTTCTGAGGAACTCTACCACTCATGAAAACAAATGTGGAATTTGAGATAATTACAGCTGAAAATCTGATTTTGAATTATTAAGCGTAATATAAGTATATTCTGCTTTATAGTAGGTAGTCTATAGGCAGGTTGACTTTATGAACACTTGAATGATGCGCTTAGTCAAGAGAAAAACAACAATCGCAAATATGTACCCTGAAAATTGTGCGAATGCATGTGCGGTTTTATGTACCGTGTAACCACTAATTCATCCATTCATTCATGCAAATGTACATGAATCCGTTCTCGCAAACGTACATGAAACCATTCACGCGAATGTACATGAACTCGTATGTGTTAATGTATCGTGTAACCATGGCTTTAGAAACAGGCCTACATAAGATCGTCAATTACCGGTATCATTACCTTGACCTGAAGATGCCTGCTGGAATGCAGGCAAAACTGTTGTCTAAAAACAACGACACAGTGAAACACCCAAAAAAATCCAGCCTTCAACTTCAACACTCCAGGGAAGCCTTCGCACCAGGTGATTCTGTCTGAGCAGTATATTTATGGAAAAGCAAAGCAGATTTTTAATTATTTGAAATTCATAGCATCTTCAACCAGTTTTTCTCTCAAGCAAATTTTATAACTCTTGACATTGTCAAGCCATGACTAAAAATAAGATGCCTGACCCAAAGAGCTAAATACAAAGGTACTCAAAGGTGAAACCACACTTTTGTCTGTACGATCACTCTCAGTGATTCAAGTAGAAGGTTGGTTTGCATAGGTGAGGATAGAGCTCACCACGGACTAAGCCACATGCGTGTGAATTTCACACATTCAGGGTAGGAGGGCCAGTTCCTTTCCCTGGGCCACCTCGCACACCGAGGTTTTTTCAGGGACGTCCAAAGGCTTCACCTGGATTTGAACCCGGGTCCCTTCGATCAGTAGCCAAGCGCTCTACCCACTGGGCCACCATGCTCCCCCGTCTGTACGATAATAATGCAAATATTGATGGATGTGTTTATTTTGAGCTTTAATCACACGCACAGAAATTTTAATTTGTTGATATTAGTCACTGATATCATTGGTCTTTGATATGGAACTATTTGGTGATTTATTTTGGCATTTTACCCCCAAGTACACTCAGCACATAGGATTTCTAGTGAGTCACCAATGCTGTTTCTTGACGTGAAGACTATGTAAGTGTTAATGCTGCGACACAATCAACATTAACGTGTGACGGGAACCGTGAACCATATTACGTGGGATGGGAATTTCATCCACCGGACACAATCGACGTTACGGTGCACCTCCCGGGAAAATTGACTGTTGTAAGCGCAATGGCAAATTCATGCAAGAGTATATGTAAATATAGGTGAAGATTGCATTTTATTTTTTAAAAACTTAAGTTGATTATGGTGAGTTGTTCTCTGGTTTCCCACCGGGTTAGGCTTTCCATGATTGCCGACGTTTTGGCAGGAGACTTTCCTGCCATTTTCAAGGCTGTGGATGGCAGGAAAGTCTCCTGCCGAAACGTTGGCAATCATGGAAAGCCTAACCTGGTGGGAAACCCGAGAACCACTCATCAGCATCATTCGCCAGGAAAGCCTAAAATCATTAAGTTGATTAGTTTACATAATATAGCTACTTTCATTGAAATGGACAAAGACAAAGTGTTATATTTTGGAGTCCTGCTAATCGCGGCTTCTGACATACAATGCTTAGTTTACTTTAAAACACATGGTTTGTTTATAATTTAAGTTAACAGAAAAATATTTTAGACTAAAGCGCAACGAAACAAGAACAGCCCCACGGAGACTCTGGAATAAACAACGAAGAAGAAAGATTTATTGCCAACGGGAGACTTGTATGTTGCTTTTATTGGTGCAGTTTATAAATGATCTCTTTTGATAAAGGATAAATTATTTTGAGGAGGTGGGAAGGTTTAATTTGTGAAAGTTTAGCACAAGTTTACTAGTATTATTAAGTACTATTTAACAATATATTTATATTATTTTCATGTCACGTCATTAGTTTACACATTGAGACATAAAAATGCAGAGCATAAGTTTCCTTACTAAAATGATCTGAAGACCATCTGCTATTTGCCTGGGCCTAGTTGACCAAATGAATTACTCTTAATCAATTTGTACCAAGCTATTCATCCTGAGGTAGGCTGGAAGTTTGTCGACGAGTGTAGGGGTTGGGAGGTGGAAGATAACATGCGATTTATTCTGAGAAATCAACATGCTTTCCTACCATCATATTATTCACATAAGTGTGGTATTGTTTTTACAAAATTTATCATTTTTACACTGAGCATTTCTTTTCCAGTTATCTATTGTATACTATCAAATATTTGTGCTCTAGCCCATGGAAGACTAAGGTGACATTCTGTAATGCGTTGGTTCACTTTGTGAAAAAATTCACTGTACAAACAGTGCTTTGGAATGTATTAATTTAGTAAAGCAGAGGTCCACTGTATTCTAATAATTTACATATCTGTGGCAGAGAAAGTCACTAATAATGTCAGTAAATCTTATACCAATGATCTCTGTGTCATTATAAAAAAAGTTTTTATATTAAGTCCTGTTTCTGCAGTAAGTAATAGTTTTTGTTTTATTTTAGGTGCTGACAGCGTTCTGTCATACCTTGCATATTCTTCGTCCTTCTAAAGCTCCAGGTTTTGCATATGCATGGCTGGAGTTGGTGTCCCATCGTGTGTATATTGGGAGGATGTTAGCCATCACTCCACAACAAAAGGTACGTAAAGTACAAAGTTAAAAACACCTTACCTGGCAACATGGGAGGTTAACCTTGTAGTTTCAAGTGCAAAGTTTGAGGAGCTCTTAACTCTTATTGACACAAAGTTTTCTGTTGGAAGGGAATGGGATGTGGTTTGGGAGGATGTATTGGAGTAGGTAAATGATCCCTTCAATGATGCTGTTCTCAACTGTGCTGGCTTTGGGTCTCGAGATTTGAGGTTAGTCAGATTTGCTGGAGAGAAGGTGCGTTATGGGCTCATTGTAATTTTTTTTGAACACCCAATGTTTATTCCGTGGGACAAACTTTTGTGGAGGGGGTAAGAGACCTAATGTAGTCATTCCAGAAAAAAACAGTACAGTCAACTCTCGATTATGCGGCTTCCGATTATCTGGTTTGCAGATTATCCGTTCTATTTTCTCATCCCTACACTTGAAAGTTTGAAAAATATTCCAATGGTAAAATTAAGTAAATTCTTTGAAAGTTCGATGTATCTAAATAGAATTGCAAGTTTTTAAATGTCTCTTTTTAGTTTAACTATTTAATTTAATCACAATATAATGGAAATTGTTTATTACATTTAAGAATGATGAAAACTCAGCCGCATCTGCTTCTGAAATTATTTTATCCGTTCTTTCCCATCACCCTTTGCCACTGAATATTCTATCTTCCTAAAATGAGCAGAATAGTAAATATAAAATAGAAATAATTTCAAATAAACTACTTGTAAATAAACTAACTTATATTATACTTAAAAATAACCACTTATTGTTCCGTATATTCTTACTTCGTGGCCTGAATTAATAAATACGAAACAGTATCAGTGATCCCTGGTCATTATTCGCCGTTGAACAGTCATTTGTTTTTACCCAGATACGATTCTGCCCGTTCATTCGTGTGGAAATCTCAATAACTTCAAAGTTGAATTTGTTACTGTAGTGCCGTGACAAAGCTGATGCAAATGGCAGAAAAACGGAAGAAAATTGTCCTTTCCATTGCGAAAAAAACTAGAATTGATCACAAGAAATTAAAAAAGAGGCCCTCCGCTTAAACTGGCAAAAGAATATGATGTGGGATTATAAACAGTTCCGGATATAATTAAGAATAAAAGTAAGCTGGTGAAGTTCACTGCCTCCTCGGATTGTGGTTTGGGACCCTCAAAGCGTAAGACTATGAAACCATCAACCTTTCAAGATTTAGACTCCCCCATGCTTCTTTGGTTCAATCAAAAACGGTCAAGTGGTATACCTGTCTCAGGCCCCATGCCTCCACAGCAGGCTAAACTTTTTCACGAGTCTCTAGAGATAGAAGGGGATTTTAAAGCGTCTTCTGGGTGGTTGATGAGATTCAAGCAGTGACATGGAATTCATGAAATTGCTATTCAGGGTGTAATTAAAATGTGATACGTGGAATGTCCCTCGTATTTCCCCGGTGTGTGGGTTCTCCACAGTGCAGGTGGCTGGACCCTTAAACTCCACGATCGTGTATGGTCCTTCATAAACCAGGAGGAAGTCATGGAATATTCCTCTCTCCTTGTCGGACATCCCGCACGTATGTATTAATACCTTATCTCCTACTTGGTACTCAATTCTCTTTCTTACGTGCTTCCTATGATCTCTTTCTATCCTTCGTCTCGCCTTTTTGGAGATGTTGTCCTTGATCCTCTCTAGCGTGTCCGCAGTATTTGCGCTCTCTGTTCTTTGGCCGAGGGTACTCTTTTATTGGCGCGTATTTCTCCTCCGCGACTTCTATTCCTTGCGTGGATATCACGTGTCCGAGGAATTGTATCTTTTTCCGGCAGAACAACGATTTCTTGATATTGACAGTTATTCCGGAATCCTCCAATTTCCGCATTACTATTTCCAAGTGTCGCATGTGCTCCTCGAAGGATTTCGAGATAATTAGGAGGTCGTCCACGAAATTGATACAATATTCTTCCACCTCGTATCCCAACACATGTTCGAGTGCTCTCACTAACGCACTGCTGCTTATGCAACATCCGAACGGAACGCGTGTAAATTGGTATATCTTCCTTTCGAAAGAGAATGCGCAATACTCTCTAGAATCCCGATGTAATTTAATCTGGTAAAAACTCTGTGCTAGATCCAGCGATCAGCGATGACATATACCTGGCTCCTGCACATTGTTGGAAGAGTTCTTCGGTGGTCCTTGACGTTGCATAGTCAGGTTTTATCAGTCTGTTAACCATCCTGGCATCAATGCATAATCGGATCGATCCGTCTTTCTTGACTACACACACCAGCGGTGATACATATCTTGAAGAGCTACTTTCAATTATTCCCTCAGCCATCATTTGCCTAATTGCATCTCTTGCCTGCCTCCGGAAATTCAACAGGACGCCATATCCTTGACTGCAGAATTCTTCTCCTTCCCTCACATCTATCTTGTATTCATACCCTTTTATTATCCCGGGCGAATCACTAAATAAATTTACATGTCTTAATACGACTGTAGTTAATTTCTGCTTCTCTTCTTCAGATAGGTCATCTGTTTCCGCAACTCTTTCCTTGGCGTCTTGCTCTGGCGTGCAATTTCCCTCTTCTCCTTCATTCCTTCCTTCTTCCCGTTCCTTTTCTCCGTCGATGCATAAGACAATTCGCTGCGATCCCACGTTCGTCGTCTTGAAGGTGCATATAGCTTCTTTCATCCCTTGCTTCACCGTTATCATCCGATGATTATAGTCTACCTTCGCCGATAGTAATGCTAGCGTATCAGTGCCTATTATAACCGTTTTTACTAGCTTGGGCACCACCGTGCAGGTTATATTCAATTGTATCTCGCCTATCGAAACTCTGGGACAAATTTGTTTCGTTATCCGTCCGCTTTTCTTCCCGATTGCTCTTTTATAATCATCCCTTTCACTGGGAATTCGAGGTTATTCTTAAATAATTGGGCATTGTCCCTATAAAATTCCTCACTTATGCACGTTAACTCTGATCCCGTGTCAATCAATGCATTTGTTTTCAAGCCTTCAATTTCGATTTCTATTTCCGGGCATTTAGTCTCCTCCGGAACGTCCGTCTCTCCCTCCATTAAAAAGTCCCAAATACATTGAGCACCGTTCTCTCCTCTACTCGACGATCCTTATTAGCATCCCTATTCTCGCCACCTTCGGCCTTTGGCACGATGGGACTATGCATGTGCCTAGCCGTCCTTAGTTTTCCGAATCCGCCCTCGAGTTCTCCACCGTCAGCGAATGAACTGGGAATTCATGTTCGGATCTAACTCCTCCCCTTGGATCGCTGCGTCCTGGTTGTCGGCTTCCCTGGCGTTCGCCCTCCTCATTCTCTCTTTCTCTTCTCGGATAGTATCCGCGTTCATCATTCGGTCCTCTCTCGTCCGGTCTCCTTGGTGTTCTCCTCTCGTACCTTTGGGTCGGTGTATTTTCCCACCTTCTTTGTCCTGATGTTTCGGGTTGCCTCTCATCCGGTCTCCTCGGCCATGGGCGTCTTTCACTCTCTTGAGGGCCCTGGTTCCTCCACCTACACTGTCCCATTGTTTCCGACCGCCGCTCCTCTTCCGCGATTCTGTCGTATCGTCCTAACAACGCTAGGAATTGCGGGAGCGTCTTAACGTTGTGAGAGATCATTCCCGTCTTCACTTCCGCTTCAAAATGTTGTCTAAGGAGGTACACTAAATTCTCATCTGCGATCGGTGGTATTAATTCCTTTGCTGACCCTATCTTAGCGGTAGCGTACTCCACCCTCATTTGACTGCCGTTTTGTTGGTAACTTCCGGTGTCCAAGGCTCTCCTTATTTCCATTTGTCGCTCATCGCTCCAGTATTGTTCCCTGAACGATTCTTTGAATGATTCAAAGTCCCGGTGTAGGTGTGACGTGGCGTTCAACCATTCTCCTGCCTTGCCAACCATCCCTTGCCTAGCAACGCGTAACATCTCCGCCCCTGACAGCTTGTACATATCTTAGTATTCCTCTAGGTCAAAAATAAACCTCATAGGTCTAGACCCGTTCCGCCCATCGAAATTCGGTGTCTTCAAATGTACCGCCGTTACCTGCACTGGTGCTCGGATATGGTCTTCCTTCAGCCTTCCTACTATCTCCTTCAATGTTTCTTCATCGAGTCCCGCTCCTTTGCTCTGCGATTGTTGCGTCACGATCGTTGATAATTGTTCTGTTATATTACCGTTTTCCTCTACCTTACTATTCATTTTCTCTTGGTTCTTACGCAGCTGTTCTATTTTCTGGTCGCCCACTTCTATCTTCGTTTCCAACTCCGTAATCTCCTCTCTTACCCAATTCTGCGTCTCTTCTATTTTCTTTTCTTGCGCCGTTAATCTCCCCTGGCACTCTTGTCGGAAAATCTGTAGAACCTCTAGTACTTTCTTGGCACTCTCCTCTACTTGCTTCTTCTGATTTTCTATCATCTCCTTCCTTAGCTCCTCGTCCCTCTTCTTCAGTTCTTCTTCCATTTCTTCGTCCCTCTTCTCCTGTCTTTCTATCATTTCCTTGTCCCTCTTCTTCAGTTCTTCTATCATTTCCTCGTCCCTCTTCTTCCGTTCTTCATCCCTTTTCTTCTGTTCTTCTCTCATTTCCCTCAAAATGGCTTCGATGCCACCTTCAACTTGTTTCTCCGTCTCAACTTTGAACTCATAATGTTCTATATCTATCCCCTCCTTTTCTAACGCTATTCTTAACCGTTCCTGCAATTCAAATTTCGCCCCTTGCACTGGCATTTGTCGGTCCTTCAAGAAATTTTGCAACTCTGATTTTTTCAACTCGTAAAACCTCTTTACTATCCCCGCCATTTTGTGAATCTTTCCCCGATCGTCCTTGACTCAGGTTACCCGTGGTCTCTATTTCGTAGAGTGGTCGTGCCTACACGTTGCGGCGCCAAAATGTAACCCACACCTTCGTCTCCTTTAATGTTACCTTGGATATTATTATTATAGTTATTACATAAACAACATGCAATAAAAACATTTATGGCTGCTTAATATTTATACTTTTAATATTGTAATAATTAATTGGGCCCAATTTACAAGTGTTCAAAATTTCCAATTTATATAATTAATTAAAGACTTAAAAGAATGATACAACTTTTCAATTTCGAGGGCTTGACTTTTAATGTGTCCTTTTGTTTCAATCTTGTAAATTAAACCATCAAGACGACAAAATGTTTGGAATGGCACTTATTGTGATCCTTTATTCTCCTCCAAGTATCGCTGTCTCTCGGAGATCTCTTTCTCCGATCCGTCGTGAGCCTTCCGCTATCGCCGCAGTTCCTTCCGTTTTCCTTCCTCTCGTCTTCCTTCAGCTTTCCTTCCTTAGAACTGCCCCTAGAACACTTCCCGTCACTTTTTGACAAACCGGCCCTTTTTCCCACACTTTTATTCCCTTTATTCCTTCTTCCTTTCGCCTTTTGACAAACCGAACTCTTTTTCTGCCTCCACCATCTAGCTCTCACTCCTCACCCTCGCGTCCCTAGTTACCATCCCCCTGTTGCCTTGTTTTTCTTTACTTACGCCATAACTACGCATTCTTGCATTATTTATTTATTTACTGCGCGTTTTGTTACAAGGGAGAGCGATTGAGTGGCAATGTTTCAGCGCTGATGCTTTTCACTTGGAGTTCACAAAATACGTAAAGGAAGAAGAGTTGGCACCCACACAGAAGCTCTGGCAAGTGTTGAAACTTTGCTGGATTACATGCGACAAAATGATTTTTATTATTGCGACGTAATCTCAGTCAGAAAAATAAGAACTACAATGAAAGAAAACATGAAGAAATCAAGTAAACAGCAAAAATTAACTTGTTACTTCTGAGATTCACAATAAAAGAATGTGCTCTATTCTGATATTCACTTCGATAATGATTTTTACATTTACTTCAAATACGCATGATATGCTATTGTTTTTTATTATCTATATGGTCAAGTTAAGCACCCAACATCTTTCATTTCAAGCATTAGTAACTATTTATTAGATTAGAAAATATTTATTGATGAATGTTGAAGATTTCATGATATTCGAAATAAACAAACCGGAAAATTAGCATTTCGTTATTCACTTGTTTTCTTGGCGTAACGCCTGCAGTCAATTGTAATGAGAAATATTTTTAATCCTACTAATGCCAATTAAATTATATATTATATCACATATATTTTTCAGAGGCTAGTAGTTTAAAAATGTTTTGTATTATATAATCACTTCGATGTCATACATTTGCTGAAAATAAGCAAGATGTCAGTTTTTTTTATTATCTATGTGGTCAAGCTAAGTAAGTACCCTTTATGTTTTGTTTCAAGCATTAGAAGCTATAAAGTTATAAATGTTTACGATATTACTATATTTCAAAATAATAGTAATATTTAGTACTTCTTTAGTTGTCTTGCGGTAACCCCGGAAGTCTGTTATGTGATATAGTTTCCATCCTACGAAGTGAAATGTCAATATCACGACCACATTTTCCATGTTTTTTGGTTATCCGTGTTTTTCGATTATCCTCAGGGGCTCCTAATAATTCCAAATGCCTCTTCCCTACGGCGATCCTATGAAGCTAAAGTTTGTCCACCTTTTGCTTCACTGCCATTGTTGCATTTTTTTAATTCCCCTTAAGCCAGATTTCTTCATGCACCATCTGCGAATAATTTAAAGAAAACATTTGTAAAAGTAACTCCTACTTCTAGTAGGGTTTTAGTTAGTATTTGGGATTTTTTCAAACTTAATTCTGGAAACAGTAAATATTTTAAGACAAAAAAAACAACTAATATAGTGTGAAAATTCTGGAGTTAATTATGGAATTTTGAAAATATTTGCCTTTTGTTTCCATTTAAATCCAAAGTCTGCAACAAAGGTACATAGGAACATCAAGTCCGAGTTTTCTCTCTTCTCTCCACACCTCACCTCCCTGGTGTCGGTGGGTGCACATCCCTGCTACGAAGCCACTAGAAATGTTCCCAAAATGCACGAAGTGTCACTCGCAAAGATATTTGAAAACAATCGTCATCAATTGGTATTCTGCATACTGGCAGGTCCCAAACAACAAAGCTGTCTCCAATTCGTCCTGTCCCGGGCCTCTTGCTTAGTTTCCGTGTACCTTATTCTTATCTTTACTTCGTCTGGCATTTTCAGCCTTCTTCTTCCTCTTCTCTTTTCTCCCTCCACTGTTCCCACGACTGATGTGTTTAAAGTTCCCTTCCCTCTTAAAATGTCCCTTCCAGTTTCCCTTTCTCTTTTGTATTGTTTTCAGTAGTGTTCTTTCCTCCTTAACTCTTCCCAGCACCTCCTCATTTCTTACTCTATCCACCCATTTCTCTCTCTCTAGCCTCCTCCACACCCACATCTCAAAAGCATTGATCCTATCCTTTTCTCTTCTTCCCAATGTCCACGTTTTGCATCCATACAACATAACACTCCACGCATAACATTTCACCAGTCTCTTCCTCAGTTCTAGGTCCATACTGCTGCATAACACATTTCTCTTTTTATTAAAAGCTTCCTTTCGCATAGCTATTCTTGACTATCTCTACCTCAATCTTCCATCTGCATGCTCCCCAGATATCTATACCTTCTAACCTGCTCTATTATTCACTCGTTCGTCATAACATTCACATTTCCTCCATCATTCACTCTCATAACTTTCATTTTCCCAACATTTATTTTCATTTCATAGTCTTTCATTCCTTCCTCTAAACCTTTTATCATTCCTTGAAGTGCCTGGTTGTCATCGGCTAAAATCACCATATCATCAGCAAATCTGATGGTTTTTATCTCCTGTCCTCCAATTCCTATCCCTTTTCCATTCTCCTGGGATTTACTGACCATCTCCTCAATGTAGATATTAAATAGTGTTGGCGAAAGGCAGCAGCCTTGCTTTACCCCTCTACCCAGGTCCAACCGTTCCATCAATTTTCCATTAAATTTAATGACCACCTTCTGGGTCTTGTACAATTCCCTTATCAGCCTCCTATCCTTCCAGTCTACTTTCTTTATTTTAAGAATTTCCATCAGCTTATCCCATTTTACCCTGTCGAATGCTTTTTCCAAATCTATGAAGCAGAGGCTTATTCCTCTTCCTCTTTCCCTATATCTTTCACCAATTATCCTTATTATCACAATGGCTTCTCTTGTACCCCTTCCTTTTCTGAAGGCAAACTGCTCCTCACCTACATTTTCTTCCATTATTCCTTGGAGTCTCAGGTTCAGAACTCTCAACAATATTTTAGCTGCATGTGAAATTAGACTAATGGTTCTATGTTCCTCAAACTTTCTGGTGCCTGCTTTTTTTGGGATTAGTATCATAATCGTCTTTACAAAGTCATCTGGCCATATTCCCTTATCGTATATTTTGTTACACATTTCTACTACAGTAAAACCCCTAAATTACACTTTTCTAGGGACCCTAAAAAAAAGGTTCAAATTGCGGGAAAGTGCAAATTGCGGGAAAAGTAGAATTTTCACTTCTACAGCCATGTTCCTTCACTGGAGTAAGAGTAAAAATAAGAAATAGACAGATAAACTGAAAAAGAGCAGTGTCATAATTTATTCTTTGAACTAGCTCTTCTCATTAATTTATATATGATGAAAAAAAAGACATTGAACACCTTAGATGAATAGAAATGTGAAAATTATTTTTCTCCTTCATTATTGATTCATAAAATAAGGGATTACTACATATCGCACAAAATCAAGATCAAATGAATAAATAAAAGTTACAGAAACAGCTTCTTAAAAATTCACTCGACTGGTAACTGTGGACCCTACCCATAAATAATAACAATACATATATTAACTTCAGAAAATAATATTTTTGAATCTATCCAACCAACCATTGCTGTGAAATTTTCAATTTCCAGTCTTGTGGCGATGTGCAGAGCTTTTTCTCGAACGATGACACCATTTATAGGGATATTTGAAGACCTGGCACTCAAAAACCACTCTTTAAGTAACCCTTCCATTTCTTCATACTTCGAGTTCTTAACATATTTTCTCTTTTTAGACAAATTACCACACTGGTTGGCTTGTTTCAGAATCCCATCGCGATTTCTCACAATAGTATTTAGTGTAGAGATAGGCAATCGTAGCAGTTTCGCTAGATCGACGCGAGTTCCACCATGAGAATCAACTTGTTCTAAAATGTCCATTTTCTCCTTGATTGAAAATGTCATTTTATCCTGCTTTTCCATTGCCAAGCAGGATAAAATTACGTCCCAGTTTAGTTGAGGATGACTTAACACATGAGAATCTGATCAGCCGTGATGTTCGACTAGTCCAAAAATTGTCCGATGTCGCGCCGGATGCTCAGACCACCGAGCTATCTAGTCTTGTAAGGATCACTGGAATCGGCGGGGGGTTTATATGAATCAAACACCCCCAAGAGTAGCCCGTTAATGTCGCCGAGAGATGGTGCAGGGCAATTTCACTCACCGGCAGAGAAGGAATTACGTACACAGAAGAGGAAAGCAAAGTTTGAATCAGGCACACAGACAGTGGTAAAGATACAGAACAGGCGTTTCGGGGCATGCAGAACCCAAGAAGTAGAAATGAGCCATTCCGGCTATACAACCATTCATTCATTCACTCAAACCGCTCACAGGTGTAAATAATAAATATTTCGTTCAGACAGATGGTGAAAGAAAGAGGATAGGAAACACATAAAATTTAACAATACAATGGTGATGTGAAGATGGCCGATTCACATGTAAAATATAAATAAGGTTGTAATAAGGTTGAGTTAACTTGATATGTTGTTCTAGCTATGTATAGTAATAAACCCAAAAGCTTGTCTTACAAATGTAAAAATAAACAAAGCTAGTGCTAAATTCAGCACCATTAATGAGAAACCGAGAATAAAAGCTTAGAAGCAAACTAGAAGCGAAAAGTAAATACAAAAAACCAAGCCATCACTATTAAATTTCTAAGTTTGAAAGAGTTGCCAATTCAGCTATGTTTATGTATCTTTTTCAGTGTTTGGTGGAAACCAATTTCAGTGACACTTTTTTTTATTTATCTTATGTTTGTGCAAGAGTTATATTTGAACAAAGAAAATATGATCATGTTAGCCCTCACTTTCAGGTATATTATGCTCCCTTCTTCTAGAGTAAGGTCTATGAACATTCATTTTTAGTTTGTACCATAAAGTTGTGGAATAACAGGCCAAATGATTTGATCAAAAATAATAGTTTTTAATTGCACAGAATAAGCTATTATAACTACTTGCTTAAAGATACCTAATGTAAATTATTTATTTTATAAATATCATTGTGATATATTGCAAAATGTCTTGTTCTTAATGATTACAGCAAAATTGTGAAAACTTATAATTTATGGAATCCATACATTAGTATTGTCTTATTTCTTTTATTGTAAACTTAGGTATTTGTTCTTACGTGGCTTGCCACAGAATATTAATTAATGAAATAAATAAATATTTTATGTTTGTTTTAATAATTGTGGTTCTTTTTAATAGGGTTGGGGCATGTACGCACAGCTCTTAATAGATCTCTTCAAGTTTCTTGCCCCATTTCTACGCAATGCTGAACTGGCCAAGCCTGTCACACTGCTTTACAAAGGCACCCTTCGGGTTCTTCTGGTGCTTCTTCATGACTTTCCTGAGTTCCTGTGCGACTATCACTATGGCTTCTGTGATGTCATACCCCCTAATTGTATCCAGGTAAGTGGAAAATTAATCACCATAATGAGTAATCTTTGAATCAATTGTCTGCAAAGCACTCATGAATTAAATCACTTAACCAGTCATGAACTCTGCTACCTAAAAAATTCCTATGGCCTAAAGACTATTTAATCACTCTGCTCAGAAAACGTCCTACCTCCTATATTGGGATTTTCAATGCCTAGCTTTCTCCTCCCTCCTCCCTACTCACATATCATTATACCTTCAATTAGTTCTATCAGCATCCAGTACTCATTTGTTGCCTAATCCATCCACCTACATTTCAGTCCCTAAATTACCTGTAGAAATGCCTTTCTACCCTTTCTTGACTTAGGAGTTATTAAGGATCACTCCATAGATGGTGGCTTTGTATTTTCCACTATTTATCAGTCGTGAAAATAGGTGATGTGTATTTCAGAAAATTTAAGCTGGAGGCTTACCCTATTTATTTTAATTTGAGAATGTAATGATTTTGGTGTGGATGAAGAATTCTTGGCTTTCCTGATAAGCATTTGTAAGTTCTGAAGTTTTTAACGGTGGAGTCAGCCTTCATCTTTAGGGTGAAGTACATTGAAAATTTGGTCTTAAAAATGACAATTCACTGGGACTCAAGAAAACGAACTGTTCAAGACACATCGAGAGAAGGAACTGACCAGAGCCGTAAAAGAACTACGGACGATTCATTATTGCCCCCCTCATTCTTTTCACAATGAATGTTTACGTTGGAGCAGAGCTGAGAGTGCATTCCATTTTCCGGGAGTGGAGCTTGAAGGCGAGGCAGATATGGCCCTCAAGGCGATACAGATAAGGTTACTTGCCGACGCGACGGCTCGGCTAGGGCCATGTGGATAAACATTAGAGAAATAATGAGGAAAGGAGTTGGGATACCCCCGAGGAAGAGATGAAAGAAATATTACCTCCGAAATGAAGAGGGGCGACGAATAAGTTTCAAGCTGTCAAAATTGATATTCCCTGCCATTACAGAAAACCGGTGTGGGATTTAAATACTGTTAAATGGCTAATATCGTCAAAATTACTTAACACAATAAAAAATTATGTTGCGACTTCTTATTTATTAACAAAATGCAAATGAAAAATTACCACAAAAAACGTAAATAATGTAAATTAAAAGTTTAAAATGGTGCTCCCAAATGACGAGAATTCTCGTCATCCGTCCACAACGGTTGGGTTTTTAATGACGAGAATTCTCGCCATCCGTACGCAACGTGTTAAATTACTGACATCATCAGCATACATTATGCATTTAGTATTTACATTCATCATTAACATTTTAGGTAATTCATTGACGTATACAGTAAGTCCTCGACTTACGTGGATCTGAGTTACATGGATCCTGAGTTACGTGGATGTTCAGTTAGGCCGATGACATGCTTGCATTTTCTCCACATTTCTGTTGCCGCAACAGATACACCGGTTGACGACCCGTGACTCATTGTCAAGGATGCAAGAGTTGATACCAAACTATGGGTGTTCGGAAGGCCCACTCTACTACCACAGCACAATAAGCAGCGACACGTCCCCCAGTCCTCGGCATTGGGAGTGTACATCGGCTATTTGTCGTATCGTGCCATAAGCATGAAATGCAGTGCTTTCAAATCTGTCGCTGGTCGCAAGCCTGGGTAGATTCCTAAGAATCTATGTTTTCGACCTTTTACTAACTGCGATATTCCACAGGAGAAAAATCATTCGCCTTGACCGATATTTCAGCGAATGCGACAGCGAATTTCGAAGCGAATTTCGACAATCGAATTTCGACAGCGAATGCGAAGCGGAATTTCAGCGACAGCGAATGAATTTTCTCCTGTGGAATATCGCACTTATGTGCACTTTCGGGTGACTCCGTAAAGGTTACTACCATGGCTAGTCCCGGTTTCCTCAAAAAAACTTTTACTAACTGTCGTGGCGAAAGAAACTTGAAGAAAAAGAGAGCCTGTCACCGGCCTTACACAGCATCAACGTCTTTTTTCGGTGTAGTTTGACCTTCTGGTGGAAGTCGACACGTAGTTAATTATCTACTCCATAGATGACGCCTGTTGTCCATTACAGCAAAAAAAGAACATGTTTGTGAAGCAGACAAATGAACTTTTGCTTTCGTTGTGATTTGATCATTGGGATCGTTATTTATCAAATTCGACAAAGTTTTATCATAAAATCATTAAAATCGTCTTATGTGTTTGTTTTGGATGTGAACCCTTATAATTGCTAAGAAAAGTAGGAGTGGTGAGATTTCTACAAGTGGGCAAAAAGAAAAGGCAGGCTATGAGTTCAGAAACGAAACTGGAAATTATTAAGAGACATGACAAAGGTGAAAAGTTTGTTAAAAATGCACGTGCTTATGGGATGAATGAGTCAACAGTTTGAACAATTGTACATGGGAAAAGTCAAATTAAAGAGCATATACATATTTATTAAGAACTTTTTCCAAAAATGAACAGGCATTCGCATGAGTAGGATAATTTTAACAAATTTTCAATTTATTCATGTTTTGTGTATTTATACTTATTTTAGATTTAAGTATCCATTGAAATAAAGATTGAATTTGTGTTACTCTCAGAATTGTCATATTATGTTAATTTAACGGCTTCTCAAAAGATGGCATTTTCTGTAATCGTCGCAGATTGCCGCCAATCGCAGTAAAAGCTGCTAATGTTTCAAAAATGAATAGGTAAGTTGTTGTGTTTTGACTTAAGCAGATTTCTACTTCCGTGGAAATTTTTGGGACGAATTAATCGCGTAAGTCGAGGACCTACTGTAATAAAAATAATATAGGACCCAGAACTGAGCCTTGGAGTACACCTTTACTCATGCCAAGTGATGATGAGGGAAATATTTTGCTATCTTTTTGATATGCTACCCTCTGATGTCGTTCAGGAACATATGACTCAAGCCACTGTAGTGCTATGACTCTTAACACCAAACTTCTCACACTTATGTAAGTGAAGGATTTGAAATGAAAGGCATTGCAGCGTTATTTATTGCTATTTCCAGTTTCTTGGTACACCTGCTGTGTAGTCCAGCTGAAATTGAGCCAGTATGAAAATGCTCTTATTTATGTTTAGTCCTAGAGTTTCTCTATGGTGTGTGTATCACTGATAATATGGACTAATTCTTGGCATTCCACCATCTTAAGGACACTCATCCAATATCATGACCTGACAAGAATGAGCTTACTCATTCATAACGCTGCATGTAAGATGAAGTGTAGCTGATCTTTATCTCGTCATATTCTATTTACACTTTGTCATTAAAAATTCAAAGTTGTAATAAGAGATGTTATTAATTGTATTCTTGGTCAACTAAACAATTGAATGAATAAGTTTCTGTTCGTTGAAACATAAAGTCTATATTTAATATTTTTTTCAGATGAGGAATCTAATACTCTCAGCGTTTCCTAGAAATATGAGGCTTCCTGATCCATTCACCCCCAATTTGAAAGTAGATATGCTTCCAGAAATCACTCATGCTCCACGTGTGCTGACCAATTATATCTCAATGATACAGCCTATTACTTTTAAGAAGGTAAGTTAAAATCTTTACCAGTTATTTATTATACAATGCTTACATATGTGAAATTTACGATATACCTTATCTTGCAATTTCCTTGGCAAATGAGAAGAATTTCCATTTATTAAATGAATTTTAGGATAATTTGAGTCATTTGTACAATGAATCTGTGAGATAATTATGATTATAATGATTATTTTTAAACAATCAACTGTTAAGTCTTTGCAGTATAATTTCAAAAGCACTCTCATTACATGATTTTTTTAAGTTAGGGAGAGTGTCTCAAACTCTCCTTATTCTATATTTGATGTCCATACAGTAGAATCCTGATTTAATGTTTTTCAGGGAGGACACAATTTTAAACACTAAATGCAGACAAACGCCAAATGAGGACCACCCATTTATTAGTTTTTAGTCTAGTTTTAAGAAAATTATTTTATTACCTAATCAGCTTATAAACCTTACAGAATTAGGAGCTGACCCTGAGCAACTGTCCCCTATCATGCAAATTTTAAAAAGTCTGGGTTATTACTGGCATTAGCAGCTTTTTTGCCAAGTCAACTCTCTTCAAATGATGATTTTTATCCACCACCTCTATAATTTTTCTCTTCTCATCTATACTTAGAGATTTCCTTTTAAGCCATATCAAAATCAGCTATCTCCGCTCTCTTTAAACCACTGGCACCTAGGAAACTAGTAACTCCTTGATCAGTGGCCTTATATTTATATCATCAACCTGAATGCAGCCTCAAGGACCATTTTACGTCAGGCGTTGTAACAGTAACAAAGGACAACACACACAACCATGCCCTGGGAAGAGAAAAATCCTCCCCAGGCGGGACTCGAACCCGCGACCTTTGGGTTGGCAGGCGAGGATGTTACCCCACCGCCACCGAGGCAGACCAAAAAATTAACTTGTATTGAAGTTTGTTTTTTAACTTGAGTTTTTCTTTAGTCTGAGAATCAGAGAAAAAAAGCTATTTCAGGGATGTAATTGAGGAATGAATGGGACCTGTTTTACGCTGTAGGGGGGGATGAAACAAGATCCCCTAATATGTTTACAACTCAAGATTCGGTGTCTGTATGGAGCTACGTATGTCCAAAGTTGGACAAAACACGTTTTTTAACTTAACAAGCCAATATAACATTTTTAGAGAATTCAAAGCATAAGATACTTGTGGATTATTCAAAGACCATGCATTTGAGCTGTTGTAAGTTCGATTTGATTAATTTGTTATTGCAAAATCAATGAAAAACCGTCCAAAATGGCTATTTTTTTTAAATAAATTATTTATCAAAAAGCAATTTTTTAAATGTTTTGATCATTTTCAAAGGAAGCTTTTCCAATTCAAATCTATCGAGAGTTTGTAAAAGTCAATCGGTTAATTTGTTGCTGAGATATGTTAATTTGTTTATCCCAAGACTCTAAATGTTGAAAGCCATACATGTTATCAACTTTTCGGGGAAAATTCAAAATGGATTCTCTTCTGGAAGAGTTATATTTTCAATTGTTGATAAAAACCAATGAAAAAATTAAGTATTAACTTCTTATTTATTGCTTCAAAAAAGGGGTTATTTTTTATTAACAGTTAGATCCACAGCATCGCTCCTACATTGTACGAGTTTCTAACTTAGATAAATCGAAAGCTCTCTTTAAAACAAAGATTTTTTAAAGTGCCCTACGACCCATAGGTAGGGATAGGAAAATTTTGCGATCGCGAATTTTGCGAATTTAGACAAAAATGTCCTAGGAGTGGTAATTATTTACAACATACTCCATACTGACTGGGGAAATGACTTTTGAACTCGCGAAATGTCACGAATTGTGCCCCAAAACCTGAATTTTCATTTTTTATAAGAAAATGGTTGGAAGTACATTTAAAACGCAAGAAAAACATTAAAATTGCAAGCAAATGTTCTCAATTCGATTTAAACGAACTTGCATGCCAATATTCCTGAGGTATGCATCTGGTGCTTTCGATTTACGGCGATAACCGGCAATACACAGCTCGTCACGCCAGTGCCGGTGCTTTCTATTTACAATTAGTGGAATAACCATCTATCGGCATCTATGATCGGTGGCTCTCCGCTCCGAGGTGAGTCGAACAAAGGAAAAGCAATATACACATTTATTCTAAGTAATCTGCTACAGCAGGGTTTCCCAAACTTATCCTGCAATGGAACACTTCGTAAATCCAGAAATTTTAACGGAACACCTTGTGGACTTCACATATATTAAACCATTGCGTTTAGGTAGCAGCATATAAAGTCATTATAGGTTACTCGAAACACCCATTAGCCTTCCACGGAACATAGTTTGGGAATCCCTGTGCTACAGATTTGAAGACGAGACGGACTGCGCATGTGTGAATAGCCGCTTTCCAGTATCAAAAAGATGGATTTCAGTTCAAGTGGGGGAACAGTTGGGGGGAGGGATAAAATAATTGAAACATTGTAGCAATGGTTGAAGGATTTTTTGTGAAGCAAGGCGTGTATTGCAACAGGAAGAGAGGCAGATTCGGAAGGGTTTTTACAATTAGAGCGGTGATTATTGATGTGTATGTTAAGGGGAGTCGAGGATTTGCCAATATAAAAAGCCAGTCAGAGTTTAAATTGTAGGTGATAGACCACATTACTGGTGATGCAAAAGGATGGGGGAGGGTGAGGGAGAGAGGTGAGGGAGGCGTTGGGAGGAGGGGGTGAGGTAAAGATAGGACATAGTTTGTATCTAGCACAATTACAGGGGGAGGAAGTGGGTTTGGAAGCAACAGGAGTTTTAGAGAGGGGCTTGGTGGATTTGAAAATATAAGACAAGTTGACAGGACACCTATAGGTAGGGATAGGAATTTTTTGGTGTTTGAGAGGGAGAAAAGTGGTACTTTGAAATTAGGAAACCCAGTGAGCAAAAGTTAGTGCAAAGTATATGCAAAGTATGTTCTCAAATGCACTACCTTTAGTGCAAAGTACATTCTCAAAGTATATGCAAAGAACATGCTCGGTGGCGCACATAGACAGTGCATAGTACATGCTGGTGCACTAGTGAAAAGAATATGCAAAGAATGTTCTGACCTGCACTAAGTCATTTCCGAATGTTCTTTTAATGTTCTTTAAAGACTAACTATGAACTATCTAAAGTTAGTGTTTACTATGTGCTGCAGAGCATATGCATGTCTGCACATTCTAAGAAGCAACTTTGCATGTTCCTAAACTGGGTGTTACAGAGAAAGTAATACACCTGATATATCTAGAAAATTAGCTGTTTATTTAAACTAATGAACTAAATTATTTACAAATCTTATGGAAAACTAACAAAATAAAAATTCTTAAAGAGTTCAACTTGCAAATAAGGTTGCGTTTCAAAACTCCTGAAACAAATTCAATGGTATTCAATCATATATATTACAAACAAGACAATAAGCGTAAAAAATTAGGATTATTTTCCACTCATCGACTAAAAAAGGATTCAGTCTCATTTAAAAATTATACAATATAAAACGGGAACAAGACAATAATCCTCTGCACAATGGAACACAACACTTATTCACCATTATGGTACCTACACTAATGATTGTGTAAATATAAATAAACACAGTAAACTCCACTCTAATCACAATATCTCGCTCTTCACTCACTCGCTCAACACCAACAACTTTCGTTCATGCAGTAAGACTGAACCAGAGTTAGGGTGTAACGGGCACGTTGAAACCTGTCATGCCGATGGTGACACAAGGGATCGCCGGGAGACGGAGTGGACTAGGGGGAGGCCACATGGCGGCGAGCAAGGAAACACAAAACTTCTTGTTGAGCACAGGAAAGTCACAGAAATATGACGATGGATTGTAGTGGAAGGGGTTCACACGTATAAAACAGAATAAAACTGGCAGAATACCGCGTTTGCACCAACAAAAAACACAAAAGAAGCGGGACGATAAGCACACTTGTGACTGTGGCGGCGGCCATCTTGCCGAGCATGAGTATCTCGGTCAATCTCGGTGGTCACGGCTACGGGGGCTACACGGGAGTGGCGCACGGACGAAATAAGTGAATTGCCAACCCTCAGAAGAGAGGGCCGCCTAGAAATGCTCGAAAGTATCGTGGTTTGCGATGGGATTTTGCGGTTAAATATGCACCAAAATAAGCCGTGACGAGCAGTGTTTTTCAAATTTACTCTTTTCCAGCTTTCTGACTTTTATTCGGCTGACGGAAGATTTCGGAATGTTGGCATGACGTCCTGCAATCGTCATTCCTTTCTAAATACGAGTGATCGTCCGAAGCATCCAAACGTCAAAGTAAATTTTCTTTTTCAAAGTATCAGTTTATTACAAATTTTCGCAGAATTATTCGTCAAAATTTCTACTCTACAATAAACTCAAAATAAATAATATTTGTTTTCACGAACAAAAAAAAAGCCTGTAATTTTGGTTGTGGATAGAGACTTTAGTTTAGGTAGCCTAAAGAGAGCAACTTTGATCAACTTGTTAGCGAGAATGTTCTGCGCAGACTGTTCTTTTAATATTGTACGTGACACATTTTCTGCACTAGTGCAAAACCATACATTTATTGCATGTGTAAAGAATGTGTACAGGAGCACATATGCATAGTCCGTGCTCTGGAGACTATCTTTTTCCTATTCGTAATTACACATGTGTATTTTTGCACATTCTTTGCACATACTTTAGACATTCTAGAAAACATTAGTGTTTTTAAGAACATTCTTTTCACATGAAAAACATATTTGTTTTGAGATAGTGCACAACGACACTAACTTTGACTTAGTGCAAAATTAATTCTGCACAAACTTTGCTCACTGGGAATCAGTACTTTCAACAAGACATTTCGGTGTTTTCACAGTGACCACAAATTTATATATGTATATGTATACACATAAAATACCGATTATTTCAAAGCCTAGAAAAGGGTCACTTATACTAAAGTTTAACCCAATATAATCTGGGTTATTATGGGACACTTCCCCTTCCTGCCATGTTATGACTGAAGACAATCACCTTGGTGGCGGAACCTGGAAAGGTGGCACTAAATTTAAAAATAAAATTTAATACATTTCGTGTATTGACATGTATCTTAAGAGAATTTCCATCCTTGTGAAAGTTTACTGCAGTTATGTGCTTCGAAGATTTTATATGTTTTCCAATAGAGTCTTTCCCAAGCAACCTGATAATTCTCGTACATGACCGTACTTTTATCGATACAATAAAATCCATCTTTTTGATACTGGAAAGCTCGGTCTCTTGTGCTTAATTTTGCATTCGGCATCTCAATAACTCGTCAAAATCACTTGAAAGCACAGAAACCAGGAATAAAACTAGGATACTTAACAATTGTCACTTGAAAACAAACAGTCATTTGACGGAAATGGCCAAAAACTAGAGATTCAAACAATAAAATCAATCTTGATGCCACGCAATAAATAAATATATCGAAAATTATATTGATGTCGTAGTTGGCCTTGATTGGTGCTTTAAAGCCAGCTACGCAACCATTGCAATAAGGTCGTTCACTATGATGCGAAATTGCAATTCAATTCACGAATTCGGTAGATGGATGGGAAAATAGATTTTCGGTGGAGACAAAATTCTTCTATATTCAGCCACTCCCTCTTAAATCAAAAACAAAAATTCACGAAACTTGCCACCCACTCAAAAAGTTTGTAACGTCATCGCAGAGATCAGGTTCAGTTTGTAATTTGCTCGCTGGAAAGCGAGGGAAGGGGAATTCTGCATAGCGCCCATCGTGATTAGACGGAGCAGCGAGTGACTTCAAAAATTTTCATGTTGGTTCTTTTACGTAAAAGGGTTAAGAACCCCGATTTTTCGCCGCCGATAATTCGAAAAGCAGGCGAGGGGTAAAAAAAAACAAAAATACGTCTCTCTTTTTTTTACAAACTCTATCAGAATTGGCATTTAAAAAACTCTTTGCGAACAAGCCCATTGAAATGATACAACTCAAAGCGGCAATTCACGCATGTGCAGTCCGTCTCATCTTCAAATCCGTAGTAGTCTAATGAACAAATCAGAAAAAAGAATTAAAAAATAGGAAAAATACGTGTCTATTTAGTTTTCAAACTTTAATTAGCATTTAAAATCTCTTGGTGAACGATCCCATTGAAATGAAACAACTCAAAGCGGCTATTCACGCATGCGCAGTCAGTCTCGTCTTCAAATCCGTAGTAGACTGTTATGAACAAATCAGACCCAAAATAAAAAATCGGAAAAATACGTGTCTCTTTAGTTTTCAAACTATAATTGGCATTAAAAAACTCTTGGCGAACAAGCTCTTTGAAATAAAACAACTCAAAGCGGCTATTCACACATGCGCAGTCCGTCTCTTTTTAAAATAGTAGCACAGGGATTCCCAAACTATGTTCGGCGGAAGGCTAATGGGTGTTCCGAGTAACCTATAATGGCTTTATATGCTGCTACCTAAACGCAATGGTTTAATATATGTGAAGTCCACAAGGTGTTCCGTTAAAATTTCTGGATTTACGAAGTGTTCCATCGCAGGAAAAGTTTGAGAAACCCTGCTGTAGCATATTACTTAGAATAAATGCGCATATTGCTTTTCCTTTATTCGACTCACCTCAGAGCGGAGAGCCACCGATCATAGATGCCGATAGATGGTTATTCCACTAATTGTAAATAGAAAGCACCGGCACTGGCATGACGAGCTGTGTATTGCCGGTTATCGCCATAAATGGAAAGCACCCGATGTCTTCCTCCCGCGATTGTTATCGTAACACCAGTTATGCTACGATGAACTGCAAAATTCCGCATACCTCAGGAATATTTGCACGCGAGTTCGTTTAAATCGAATTGAGAACATTTGCTTGCAATTTTAATGTTTTTCTTGCGTTTTAAATGTACTTCCAACCATTTTCTCATAAAAAATGAAAATTCGCGTTTAGGGGCACAATTCGTGACATTTCGCGAGTTCAAAAGTCATTTCCCCGGTCAGCATGGAGTATGTTGTAACTAATTACCACTCCTAGGACATTTTTGTCTAAATTCGCAAAATTCGCGATCGTGAAATGTTCCTATCTCTAGCTATAGCTTATGAACAGAATTTCAAATGAGCAACATGAAAGCAATATTATAGGTTTTTTAGTACTGCATTGCAGTAATTACACGTTGCGTGCAAATTCGGCAATTGGACGAAGTGCACCCGGATAGCTGCCTTGCTATTCTGCCATGGCGGATTTCCGCATGACCGCAATTCGTCATTGCCGTCAATATCGCTATCAACACGTCCTACACCTAGGCCAGCTTTTGTCATTCTCACACATCACGAAAATAGAGATGAAATTGTCAATAAAATTGTCAAATCAAAAAATAAAATCGGTAAATATCACTTAAAGAGAGCAAGTGGATTCACTGACCTACAAGCCTACTGGAAGATCGACAGTTGATAATCTATTTTTTCTAATCGATCGATGTTTCATTTTGGATGTTTTCGATTTGCGGCGATAGACGTCGATTGCCACGCTGTGGTCCTTTCGATTTAGCTAAATCGCCAGCTGTTGGTGGATCTCTGTTCCGAGGTGAGCCGGCGATCGACGGCACCTGCGTCCGATAATTGTCAATTGCCGTACTCAATTGAAAAGCACTGATAGTGTTTTCATTGCTTAGTAACTTCGGATTCGTTGCAAGTGCCGCGATCTAGTAGTGCCCCCTTCACTCAACAAACCAACTAACCTAACGACCTTCATCCTTACCATTGTAGGCGCTAAAAACCGTGTGAATGTGCGTTGGTTAACGATGGACAAGTACTTCCGGACGCTGACGCTACCACTTAACAGTTGTCTGCACTCGTGTAGATGGCAGAATTCGGAATAGATGAAGTACGATAATCAAATAAGGCAATCAAAATGGAAAAGGGCGAAGTATTATTTTCGTAAATAAGCAAAAATAAGTGTAATGTGATTTTAAATTCCTATAAAAAGTGTTGAAATGTCATATACATCAAAGTAGCACCGTATGCTTCACTATTTTGATTGATTTTTTTGGTTATCTTTCTTTATCATTTCCGGTTTCCGCTCGCGACACCAGCGCCTGACCACTGTTTAGTAGAAACGTTAAGAACTATTACTCTATCGGTAACCAATGCGCGTTCATACAGTGGTTAGCGCCTACAACATTACGAACCACGGCCGCTACGTTAGTAGTGTAAATGCGCGTAAGGTTGTTACGGTGGTACGTACATTAGTTGTCTGTACGGGTGCATAGCCGATTTCAAACCGGAATTTCACGATGGATCAGTCGATTAAATTCAAATTCGAGCGCCAGATACCCGACCCCAATTTTTCGGGAGACGATCGAGTGTTCGGATTGGACACTAAATACCCGACCCGAATTTTTCGGGAGACGATCGAGTGTTCGGATTGAACACTAAATACCCGACCCGAATTTTTCGGGAGACGATCGAGTGTTCGGATCGGACACTAAATACCCGACCCCACCCGAAATTTCGGGTACCCGCACACCCCTAGTTGTAAGCCTAGTAAAATTGCAATTACTTTTTAGTCGCCACAAATTTTCCACTTATATGTTTCGAAGTGAATTGTTGCTAAAAGTAACTGCATATTCTCGTATGATTCTTTCATGTCAGTTCCATGAGCTAACGGTATCGAGGGGAGTTCATTTCCATTATGTAAGAGAACAGCCTTTAAACTGACCTTGGAGGAATCATTGAACAAACGCCAATCATCTGTGTTGTATTCAAAATTAAGAGTATCCATAACAGAGAGAACATCATTGCAAAAAATAAGGTTGTTTTCTTGAGAAATAATTATTTAAATTCGTCATGGCGAGATCGATACATAGAAATTTTCGTATTTGGATCCAGCAATTTCCTACCCTTTAATCGTGATCCTAAGATTTCACTCTGCTTTTTGGACAAATTTAAATCGCGCACTAGGTCATTTAAATCCTCTTGCGTTATAAAATGAGGTCCATCAGATGTACTCGGTCCGAAATTTGGGTCCTTCGAGTTTTCCAATCTTTCATTCTCACATTCTTGATTACTTTCTGAATCTTCGCTAAGAATAACATTTTCCGGTGTTTCCGGCACTGGTAAATTTTCGGAGTGAGGGACCGGTCGTATCGCTGATTCCAGGTTGTTTGGATATTTTACTGTGTGTTTTGACTTCGGTGTAATTCCTTTAATTTTTGTTAAACAAAAATAACAGTCTGAAAAATGATCCTTAGGATCCCGCCAAATCATGGGGACGGCAAAATTCATAAGACGTTTACCCTCAGTCCAACCAGTGAGAAGCCTTACACCTAGGCATGATGAAAGCTAAGCCACTTCACAACGATTACACAGGTGCTACACATCACATGAGGCGCCTATCCTTTATCCTGGTCACCCAATGGACAGTCTAAATAAAATATATAACCCTGTCTCAAAAAGGGAGTAATGCTCCGCCTTTGAGCCTTGAAAGTAATTTCACCGCACACGTAACAAAAGTCATCGAGGTGGTTCATCACGCACTGTCTAGGCATGATGAAAGCTAAGCCACTTCACAATGATTACAGTGTAATAAGCTGTAATTTCCTGCGAGCAACAAAATTCTCAAACCGTCTTCAGAGAAAAAACAAACGTCTTCACGCGCCGACATTAGTTAGTCACATTCTGATGTGCAGTGGCAGCTGATTCAGCATTGCTTTGAACAAAACGATAGGATAGTGCAAGTTTAAACATGTTTTGACAAGATAGGAAGGCATGACATCGTAGGACAACATGTTTTGACAGGAAAATTTTATCTTCACCTGCTCATGCTATCACGATATATAAATAAAATAAATTACTACTTTCGTTATAGCAGAAACATACATTCAGCTGTCCTAAGAAAACTAGACGTGATAGAAAGAATCTAGCACAGATTCGGAATCAGCACGAAAAATACGTCTAAGATCAACCAACAACGTCTCTAGGACAAAATCTTTGTTGACCAGTGATACATATTAGCAATTTGTGGTATGTGTTGAACATAACTAAGTATTAAAATATTATTCAAATAGAATTTTGATGTGAGAGTTTTACATAGTGATGAGAATGTACAGGTTATTTAATTCATGCCTTCCATCATCGTTGGGGTTTGTGAAGAAAACACGCTATGTTTTTATTTTTATTGACATAAGCATATACTGTGATCGCTCGTAGTAAGGTGGCTGAGCACAAAAATTATTTTCCCCTTTTTAATGCATTCTTTATGGAAGCATGTTCTTATTTTTTTAAATATAATATTATTTTATAGTTAAAGATATTATCGATAGATATATTGAAAGTTTGCATTTCCTCTTATGCTCTTTGCTTCAATAATCATCCATGTTCCTTTAATGGTTTACTTTTTTAATCACGAAACAAGGAGATCAAGCAATTACTTTCTCCTCGACCTACGCGTCACAATTTTAGTCAATATTTTTGGCCTGAAAATAAGAATTCCGACTTATACTTAAAGATATACGGTTAGTCTTTATCTACGGTAAGTTAGTTTTTATGTTTTTCTTATGTGGCCTATTAGAGGCTTGGTAGGCATTTGACTACATTTTTTAAGTGTACAAGGTAACCCATGCTATATATTAGATAGGCCAGAAAATACAGTGAGACTATGCCATTACACTGGGAGTTACATGCTTCATGCCATGTGAAAAGCACTTAATGTTAAGTACTCGATCATATTGGACTTTGTGGTACCCCAAATTCATTTTATTAATTTTCACTTGGCATTTTGTCATTTTGTGCATGCCAATAGTGAAGCTGGTTTTGCCTCCACCCTTCCTCAACTACCAAAAATATCCTGCCTGTACCATGATTATCCACTTATGGTGAAAATTAACCTCAGCTGTAGGTTACCTCACCGAATAACTACTTGTTTCAATGTTTTCTCTAGATTTGCTGAAATTGTTATTTTTGTATCTTGTTTGAATTAATACGGAGCTAGGATAATTAATCCTCTGCTGAGTTAATGTCATCATTGAATAGTTTTCATTCATGTAACTTTTCATCTCTCTAGGACCTCGACTCGTACCTGAAAGCTAGAGCACCTGTAACTTTCCTCTCAGAGCTGCGAAGTAACTTACAAGTTTCCAATGATGCTGGAATGAGGTACAACATTCAGCTGATGAATGCATTAGTACTTTATGTAGGCACGCAAGCCATCAGCTATATTCGCAGCAAAGGGCTGGCGCCAAACATGTCAACAATCGCGCATTCCTCACACATGGACATTTTCCAAAATTTGGCAGTTGACCTAGACACGGAGGGTAAGTGTCAAACTCAACTCTCATTTAACTTGTTGCATCTTTCTTTAAGTTATGATAATTTGTCACTGTTCAATTTGAAATGAATTTTTACAGTGATCAATTTCCAAGAAAGTATTTACTTAAGTGTTACTGAAGTTACATTTACATCCTAATCAATTAGATATTATGAAATAATTAATGTCCACTTTGAAAGCCCAACTATGTATTTTAGCCAGAGTTCTCATGTTCACGATTAATGGAGATATTTTGCAGGGTGTACGCCCAAGAAAGACTTTCTTAAAAAACATCAATTGAAAAAGCAGTATTAAAGTTAATACAGTTAAATTTTGATAACACTGTGTTGTGGTTTTGATTATTTTATTGTTGAAAACTTGGAAAATAAATTTGGGAAGTCATGGCCTAGTTTAACTCTAATCAAACTTTCCAAAATCACTGTGGCCTATGTGCAACCACCACTCTGTTAATTAATATTTGAAAAATATATGTGCTGTTGCAATGATGCTCTGCTAAGTCTGAGGGAAATTGGTTGACTAGAGTCCCTCCAAGATAATAGTGCAGTTGAAATCTACTGATTTGGCATTGAAAGAATTGAAAAGTTGACAATTTTTTCACGATCGTATGATTTAAACAAAGTCCACTATCATGGATTCTTCAGTCACATGATTCCCTTCCCCAAACGGCATTGGACGTGTTTAAAAATTGGCTGAATATTTAACTGTAAGTTACACTATTATATTGGATGCACTCTACCTTAAAAAATATTTTCTGGTTTATGATACCTGGTAAAGGATAAATGACCTGTGAAGAGTTAAGAAGACGAAAAAGGGAAATTTATCATTTAAAAATTCAATGTAGAATGTTCATTAAAATCCTACATACTCTTGAGTGCATCATTCTTAAGTCTTGTATCTCTGCTGTTATTAAATGCGTTAATAAGCTGTTATTTTGACTCTGCATACTTTCTCACTTGAAAATGGCTTGCATGACATTGAACCTCACACTTCAAATCTCTCACCACCATATTTTATGGCATATTGCTTCTTTCGAAGGAATCATAATTTAGTCTTTGTTTAGTATAAATAGCATTTCAGTGTCAGACTTTATATAAAGTATCAGAAATAAGGTACCATACTCCTATAAAAATGTGTAAGGATCAAGTGTGTTCATTGTGACCTAAATGAGTTTGGTTCTGTTGTTCTCAGAATTTATGTAAGTGCAATTCTGGTTTTTTTTATGATAAGCCACAATCATTCATCATAATCCTGTTTGTTCTACATGGTTCCCCTTTGATTTAAAAATTTAAATTGAATATCATCATTTTGATTCACATTGGAGTTATAAGAAATCGTATCATATGATTCTGAGTATTAGCTGGCAAAAGTAAGACATTACATTTTTTATTGAAATTTACTTTAAGGTAGATTGTTCTTATATTCTGCAATATGAATCCTGCTTTAAGAGGTGAAATAGTATTTTGTAGTGTAATGTTGTTTAATTATTTTGATTCTATGAATTTTTCTTGCAGGGAGGTATCTCTTTTTAAATGCTATTGCTAACCAGCTGAGGTATCCCAATAGCCATACGCATTACTTCAGTTGCTCCCTCCTTTATCTTTTTGCCGAAGCTAATACTGAAGCAATACAAGAACAAATTACAAGGTATTGACTGTGAAGATAAAAACTTGAGAAGTATGAATTTCATGATTTCGTGTGATTTGAAGATCATTTTAATGAATTTCTCATTTTTTTCAGGGTGCTACTTGAAAGATTGATTGTGAACAGACCACACCCATGGGGCCTTTTAATTACTTTTATTGAGCTTATAAAGAATCCCACGTACAAATTCTGGACCCATGAATTCGTTCACTGTGCCCCTGAAATTGAAAAGTGAGTACAAATTGCTTTACTTCTATTAATTAGTAGAAAGATTCAAATTAACGCATTGGAAACTTTAGTTATCATTGTCATCATTGACTCATGAAGTAGCACCAACAAAGTTTCATTTTGCTTTCCAGGTTGGAAAAAGGCATCCTTTGCATACGAATAACTTAGTCATCAGCCAATTTTTAGTATCAGTTACTATTTCAATTGCAGGTTATTTGAGTCGGTGGCACGTTCCTGTATGGTGCAAAAGCAAGTTCAGCCGGTGCAGGAGAGTGACCTGCTCCCTGAGTGATGATAAGCCGTTGAGTGTAGTCAGTGCAGCAACGTCATGAACAAAGCAGCTGTCCATCAAATCACACCACCTGTGAATAATAATCATAACGTAGTGGGTGCGAAGATAAGGGAATCTGCAATTGTACATAGTGAAAAGTATGTCTAGTCCAGAAAGTTACTGGAGGTCTTTGTTTTCTGCATTTGTAAAACTTAATTTTATATTGTTAAACACTTACTTAAAATGGTATGTGAGTAAGGGATCTGGTTTTGGAAACCAAATAATTTCATTCTGATATGTTTAAGGAAGATGGAATACTGAGGATATGTAGTGAAATGATTGCAGTATAGAGAGAAATGTTAATATGATGCAATGGAATTGTTTATGCAGGACGGTGAGTGCTTTGTAAAGTTGTAAACTAGGTGTAAAAGATGCAAATTAAACTTTGTGTACAAATGAGATTTTTCATCTGAAGAAACAAGTGCTTTCAGTTTATAAACCAAATGTGATCAAGACAAATATTTGTCTCAAGAGGGACTACCTATTTTTTGAAGTATCTCTTGTGATGTTGGAATTATTCATGTAATATAACTTGAGTGTATGGAATTCATGCAGTCATTCTCTTATTTTATTTGTTTGTAGAAGGCTTGTTTGTCCTTAGTAAAACTTCCCAGCAATTATTAGATGTTTTATTGACCAATTATTATATCCATATCCCAATATTACACCCTATTATGTCTTTGAGAGATACATAATTATAATCTATAATTGCATTAAACTCAGTGGCCTTAGAAAATTTTCTCCTCTGGAGGAATTAATTTGAGATTCTGCTGGTGGGAATGGATCTGTTGAGGGATACGTGTACTTGAGATGTTATGGTTTAGTGAATTTTCAATAAACATTACTATTTGTATATTGCTGTTGGTTTTGGATAGTTCATTCAGCGAGTGGAATTAGCTATTAGAATTTGTTCGGTGGGATGATTATGTCCGACGATCACTTTAAAATTCTTTCTGCTTTTCCATATAAATGGGATGATGCTGAAGGGTCTCTTGATTAATTAAGTGATGTTACTTTTTCCATCAGTCACAATAAACATCATTTGAATATTGTTGAGAGCATTCAATACCACATGTAAAGACAATATTTATGCTTACAAATCCAAATTTTAAGATCGAGAGAGCTCAAATACTCTTTAAACTATGAAACTATTCTTACAGGAAAGCAAACATTTTTTTTCTAAGAATGTTTAATATATACCTATGTTAAGCAAAATCTGGCTTAACACTCGTTCACTGATGTACCTAGTGTGTGCAAACTTCTAGTTAACTCCCTAGCTTAAAATTTGTCTGGTGGAATAGATTTTTCCGACAATCACTTTAAAAAATTGAAAATAACAGAAAAATGCACTCAAGGCGTGTAAAGATTTTTATTTACAAGACTGGAATGAATGGGAAATTCAAGGCAGGAAATATTTACTATATTATTTTGACTTTAAAATATCAAATAATGCACCAAGAGTAAAGATTGGAATGTATCATGGGTGAAAGACCAATTTTTAATTTTCTTGCAATCAAATTTCATTTTATGGTCTATTTTACAACCTATAGATGTTTTTTGTTTTGTATATTTGTTGCTATCTTAACCCATTTATGCTCAACTTTTTTTTAATCTATCACAACTAGTTTCTGTGCTGAAATGTAATCCAAATACATAAAATACGATGGGAAAAATATTTTAATAATTCTTATGCAATCTTTTGTTGAATAATTTGGTGGGTCATTAACGACCCACTGGGCATAACCCTGCTGGTTCTTAGGTTCTTGGAATGGGTGAAATAAAAGATATTTGATCATGAAGACTTTTACTGTGGCATTTTAATGAAATGCTACTGGGAACAAGTAATTACATTTATTTAAATATAAGAATGTACAAAAATATATTCTTTTTGTGTACTTGTGCTTTTACATATGTTCATGAAGAGCGACATCATAACGCCTGCATGCTTTTACAGGTTTACTTTTACAAATGACACACATCCGACAAGGATGTCCCATGTTTGGGATATGTCTGCAGTGATGAAATAGAAGCCCATCGGATACAGGGGCGCAATAGCTAGTCTTACGTGATGACATTCCGTACTTTTCTAAAATACTTTTGATTACTGACCTTCAAAAAGCAAGACAATTCATGCACTGACCATTCCCACGGACAAGCAACCATGCAATACTCAAAATAACATCAAATAATCGAAACAAGATTGGGATATAACACCTTTTTCCTCTAATTCCTTTTCGGTAGTTGCAAATTATATTGTCCATAAGGTCGACTCCACCCATCTTCCTGTTATATTTTTCAATTATAGTCGTCTGAGGTACAGAAATTTTCCTCTTTTCAATGAATAAGTTTTCTTCTTGTAATGGCCTAATGACATGCATACTGATTTGATATTAAATTGACAACATTATCTAAGTTTTTTTATCTATTACATTCGCCTTTTAGTCATTACGGGCATCATATGCACCTTGTTCCTTTTTTTCCTTGCGCATTGTGTTTTTGTCAGTTAAAGGACATTTTTCCAGTGGCATTCATTTATAGCAAGAAACTATAAGTTTCACAATAGTAACTAAATTGTCAAAATGGAAAGAAAACTGGATTTGAGGATAGGATTTGGAGATGCGGTAAAAACCCATAACTACTGATTCTCCGGGCGCTCTTCCCCGTTACATCCTTGATAAATATCAGCTTTCATGCAACAGCACTGTCTCTAAGGAAGAACCCAACCCTTGAAACCAAGTCGGATTGCTTTATTTCGGATGCACTGCTTGGATCTGTGGTGGCCTAAATATGGAATCATTGCTTCATCTCCTGATAAATTTGTTTTAGAGGGAGTGTAGCATATGAAAGACTTATTCAGCTTGTCCAGGAGAGGTCTGATCTTACCCATTTTGTCTTTAGGTGACAGCACTTTATTATTGCTCACATGAAGATATTTCATTTCTTCTTCAAATCTATTTCGACTCATGGAGTTGGCACCAATTGATTGTACTTGTCAACATTGTTTTCCCAATACATATGTGTGAGGCAAAGGATCATACCCGGATAAGTACAAAATTCCAAGGAAACAATACATTTCTTCAGGAGTGATTTGAAATGCAGGATTATTTTTTTGTTGACCATACATAACAGTGTACTCAACAATCAGGCTAATCAGTTCTTCGGACATGAGAGACTAGTAATCAAAAGGAGATCAATTTTTGGTATATGCATTGCATTGGAATCAGATGTATTTGCAGATGGGCTTGCAGGAAAACTAGCACGGTCTTGTAAATTTCCCTTCTTCCATTTTCGAGCAGTTACCTTTCTTTGTGGTATCTTCATTCTAGAACCTGTAGAGCTAGTGTTCTCCTTAGCTTTTCGCTTCTGTGTTAGGGGTTTGGGGCAAGCATTAACTGCACTTGGTAGAGCTAATTCAACTGTATCGGGGTAGACATGGTGGAACAGCATATTATAATAAATAAATAAGCTGTTTTATTGTCCACAATCTTACTTTTTGTACTTACTTAACTGATGAGGCCGAGGCGTTGAAACGTGCCGAAATAAAAAAGTCAGATTGTGGACAGTAAAACAGCTTCTTTATTTATTATTGGTAGAGTTACTTCGGATTCGTCATCAGAAACACAGCACACTGAATGTGATGTCCCAGGCGGTCTGGGTCCACACAGCCTTTGTCTCCCGAATCCCCTTCGATTTCGTTCCCATGATCAACTGGAGGAACAAATGTATATATCTCCAGTGGACCCAGGGTCGATGTTTTCTAGTACATCCACAATCTCTGCCACTATGAGATTCCTGCACCTGATCGATGTGATCATGGTACATACAAGAGAAATTGAAAATACAATAATTTTTGTAACGAAACTCTAAGAGTGAAACCCGCGAAATATGTGACTTACAGTATAATATTTATGTAATATACATATCCAGATTAAAATGAATACGTACTATGCTGTCTCTAAACCGCAAAATTCCCAAAAAAAGTGCACGCGAGATTATGGTATGTTATTGGGACTTGTGCCCAGTGGGTCCTTACCGAACCATGCACGATATACCTCATCATAATAACAATGTTAGGAAGAATTTTAGTAAACTATCTAGTGGTTTACATGAAATGATTCTTTTTATGATATAATCACGCACTATTGGGAAATAAAATCACTCTTTAATATATATAACGCACCATGCCCCAGTAGACCGAGAGGATCGTTCCCCAATGTCAACTTGAGTGATCAGAGAGAAAGAAGGAAGGAAACTGAGTGCGCAGAGTGTTTCCATAATTCTAGCATGTATTGTAGAGTGCAATAAGCAAATTGGCGCTTCAAAGATTCAAATCTAGCGCATCCACTCCGCCTCCGAAAACAATTGAAAAAGAACCGTTCTTAATCATCTTTTCCATTTTCATTCCTGAGACCAGTTCTTATGAATTATTTCACTAATTTGTTTACAATCTTGCGGCGCTTGCGGCTCACAAGCTAACAGGCGCCAACATCAACCCAATACTGACGTTTTTAATGATTGAGAAGGGCAATATACACTTTTTTAAATGTACTGTGATTGCCCGTTTTGGCGTAAAATTTCCATTTTTGTTGTGTCATTGCATGTAATCACGGTGTACAAATGAAAGAGTACGATCGTCAGCAGTCATCAAGCAGAAGGTTGGTTTGTTACAGTTCTCCTTTTCATTCTATTATTTTAAGCTTACCGTATCGTATATTATAAACTCCTTATTTTGAGCCCCACCAAAATTTCTGTTGTGTATACTATCCTTGACCTTCCTCGGTTACTCCTCTTATTCGTTGTTTCTTATCTAATAGTTTTCTAGGGGTTGTTATATCTCATAATGTGCCCAATGTTTTTGTCTCTTCTACGGACCATATCGAATACCATTTCTCTCCTGCACTTCTTTGTATTTTTTCATTGGCGATGTTCTACGTACATTATATATTCGTCATTCCTTTATAACTCCACAATTGCTTCCTATCCCCGTTGTTCTGCTGCTGTGATTGTTCATTCTTCATTGCCAAATAAAATTATGTTCTTCGTGATTATGTTTTTAAATGCCAATAAGTTGAAACAGAAATGTCATGGCACTCATCTTAGGTTGGAATTTTTGCGACAAAGGTATTTCATTGGTTATTAAATGAGAAGTCAATATTTTAACTGCAAATGGTAATGGCTTTTAAATAAGGGTATGTTGACACTTGCAAGTTACTGGTTTATTTGTGCTTGCAATTGAACGTCCCAATTTTTCTTAAAGTCATATATAACTACAAGGCAATAATAGGCAGGTGAATGATCTTGGAATATTATAAAATTATTGATTCAACTGTTCAATTAATTTAGGACAGATTTTAAATCAGCTTCTTAAGCAATGAATCTTCTCGCATTCGATCGACAATCAATCCATGTCGATGAAAGCCCCTTGAAGACTTATTCCACTTTATCATTTACTATCTTCAGCCCACAAGAAGACCTCCATCCCTGTTTCAGTTTACATTTGTCAGGAACTTTCATTTGAGTAATCTACCATGGTTTTTGGACAGTCCTTAATGCCTGTTCTACGTGCTAGGATCAGCCGACCTAATGGCTGATCCTACTGTGTAGAGGCGCCACCATTGCTCAACCGAGGGGGTCGGATCAGCTGGCCTGGGACCCCCAGGTTAAGGAAAGCGCTGCGCCGTTTTTTAAATTCTCGCTCTTATTTGGTGCGTTGGCTTGGAACTGGATGGTTCGATTTCTGTTAAGGTGTGAGAATTTTTGGAGGTTTTGTGGAGTGAATGCGAAGGAAATGTATCGTGTGAGAAATTGGGGGATTGGGGAAACTAGTGCCCTCATAAGAACTTACAACAGTTTTTTAATAGATAGAAAATTTGAGGGACTGGAAAAACACTGTATCATAGTAGGGAATATTTCATCATTGATGGGGTCGCATAAAATAGAAGACACAGTTCTCCCACCCATCCGAAACATATCCCCGCAACAGACCAAAAGTCTGCATAACCCTGAGGAAAAATAGCACTATTGCCACCCGCTTATCTACCTTGATGTATTGCGTCATCATGGTGTCCTTCTTTTCTATTAACCCAGACAGTATCCCCTCAAAGTGAAAAATTAATCCTGGCCCATGCGAAACCTTTTCCAGAATAGCTCTTTGGAGTAGAAAGGAACCACTGTCTCCCAGTAGCCTTCCTCCGAACTTTATTATTTTATTATTGCGAAGGTAGTGCAGTTCCGGCTGGAGCCATCACTGCCGCTCTCTTCCTCGACCGCTTAAAAGCTGATATGCCAGCCTCCGCAATTGTCGCCTCCTCATCAAGATACAAGAAAGATTTGCATTTCCTTGATGTCTTCTTTCCAATGCTTTCCTTCCAATTCCATTAACAAGCTAAAATAAGTCAGGAAAATTTCCTAAATTTGGCAAATAATAATAATAATACATTTTATTCCACAACATCATGTACTTTAATTAAACTTTATTTATTGGGTTAATTCAATATTGTCACATTTACATACATCTGGAATCAACTGATCATCATCTTCAGAAGACACTTCGTTTTCCGAAATACTTCCTCGTGTTCATCAATTTCCAATGTTTACATTAGCTGCGACGGCTGTGCTTCACTGCTTTCAAATTTTACCAACTTGCCGTCAGATGGAGAATAGTCGACTTAATCTTCCCATTAAGAAGCATCTGTGGCTAAGCGCTTTAGCTGAGCTAAGCTGTACGTGTAGAACAGGCATATCCTACAGCCCAATTTCTGAACCCTTGTCTTGTTTTCCCTCCTATAGATGCCCAACATCTCTTAAATTCCTCATATCTTCTGCCTCTTCTTGTTTTATCCAGAATTCCTATCCTCATCCTTCCTCTTCCACGCTTTCCCAGTGTTCTCCCCTCTATTATCATCTTCAACTTGCCTACTCCTCTCAAAACTTTCTCCATTCATCCCTTCTGCCATTTAATCTTTAATCAATGATTTTAATTGTCTTTTCTGGTAACTAAATACGAGTTCCATTTATGGGAGCTAGAGCTGTCAAGCAATAAACTCATGTATCAGTGTCATTTAAAATGCAATATCTTTAAAATGATGATAGAAAAATAATTTTGTCAAGATTAGAAAGTAAATTACATTTGCTAAGTTTTGTTTCTCCAATTTTTACTTTTCCCTGCTAATTGGGCATAGAGGGTTGTTTTAATTTATTAAATAAGGCATTTTTTGCCAATTTTGGTTCCTATCTTGAAAATTAGAAGCAATAAGCATAAATCAAGAGGGGAAAAGAAATTTTGAGAAGAAGAAATTTTAACTTTGTAACTATTCATGCAATCCACTGCTTTATGTCATTTTCATGGTAGCTGCTAAATGCTTCTAACAAAATGCTTGTGTAACTAAGGAGTTTCAACCACAAGTTCATAGGACAAAAACTGATTAAAATCATCCTCCCCCCTACCAACTCCTGACATATTGCAGGTTCTTCTTGAATCGATCTTCATAATATACTTTTTAATGGCTCATATATGACCAATAAACTGAATAAAATTCCATAGTGTTCTGGTTCTAAGCTTAGGCTATCTCTATTTCTCTTGAAAACAGTTGCAAAACCTCTTTGAAACTAAAAACAGTAAAACCTCGGAATTACTTGGTCTGTGAGTGTTTTTCAAAGAAGAGCATAAATATTTGAGAAATTTGAACTTGATAAGGTCTTGCAATATGAGTAGCTGGTGTACACTTTTTCTAAATGATCCAAGTTGATCCAATGCAGGAGAATGTATAATCAGACTTGTGATGTGGTAGGCTTGGTGCACTGGTATGTACCAAACTGGGATGAAAATACAGTAAGTCCTCGACTTACGTGGTTAATTCGTCCAAAAACTTTTCCGCGTAAGTCGAAATCTGCAAAAGTCGAAACGAAAACTTACCTATCCATTATTGAACCACTATGCCCCGTTTACACTACTAGCTTTCTATGCTAGCAACCAGAACCCTTGTAAAAAGTTCGTTGTGTGAACACAAATTGGCGCTAACTCTAGTTAACTTTTTACCGCTCTAACTCTACTAGGGTTGGCGCTGGTTATTGGCGTTTGAAACGTGTGTGAACGGAAGTCAGTTAAAATACCAGTTAAAAAATGGCCTCCAAAGTCACTAATTGTTAGTAAAGTGGAAGGATCGGAGCAGAGGTAGAAATTTCGTGGGGAAGAAATCGAGCTTATTCTGGAAATTTGGATATTAAGCGCCCACCAATAATCCCACTTGCTCTGAAATATCCATCTTCTTCAACCGTGCATATAATCTTTGTTCTTCAATTAGCTGCGCACACGTCGGTTTTTTCAACTGTTTTTACTCTTCACCAGAGGTTATCACCATCTCTACTACAGTACACTTGAATATGTGTGAACGCAAGTTAGTTAAAGTCGCCATATTAAACATCACCTAGTAATGTAAACGAGGCATTAGCAGTGCCTCCGTGCCGTTTTTACTGCGATTAGCAGCAATCGGCGATGATTACAGAAAACGCTACCTTTTGAGAGGCCGTTAAGTTAACATAATACGAAAATTCCAAGAATAACACAAATACAAACTTTATTTCACCGGATATTTAAATCTAAAATAAGTAAAATTACACAAAACACGAATAAATTGAAAATTTTAAAATGAACATACTCATATGAATGCCTTTTCATAATTGGAAAAAAGTTCTTATTAAATACGTGTATGCTCTTTAATTCGACTTTTCCCATGTACAATTGTTCTAACTGTTGACTCATTCATCCCATTAGCATGTGCAATTTCAACAAACTTCACCTTTGTTGTACCTCTTAATAATTTCCAGTTTCGTTTCCAAACTTATAGCCTTACTTTTCTTCTTGCCACTCGTAGAAATCTCACCACTCTTACATTTCTCAGCCATAATGAGGGTTCACATCCAAAATAAACACAAAACGATTTTAATGATATTATGAGAAAACTTTCTCGAACTTGATAAATACTGATCCCAATGATCAAATCACGATGGAAACACAAGTTTGTCTTTCTGCTTGAGGAACGTGTTCTTTTTTCTTTGCTGTAATGGACAACAGGCATCATCTATGGAGTAGATAATTAACAACGCGTCGACTTGCGCAGGAAGGTCAAACTATGCCAAAAAAGACGTTGATGCCGTGTAAGGCCGGTGATAGGCTCACGTTGTCTTCACGTTCCTTTCGCCGTAACAGATATTCAGCAACAGCTCGTAAAAGTTCAAACACATATCTTCTTATGGAGCCATTATGGCCATGCTTGCGACCAGCAACATATTTTAAAGCTCTGCATGTTGTGTTTATGGAGTGACACAACAAATTGTCGATATAGGCACACTCCCCATACCGATGACTGGCGGACATGTAAATGCTTACCGCGCCGTGGTAGTAAAGTGGTTGTTCCGAACGCCCGTAGTTTGGCATCAACTCTGGCACTCTTGACAATGAGTTGTGGGTCGTCACCCGGTGTATCTGTCGCAGAACCAGAAACGCGGCATGTCACCGGCCTACCTGAACATCCGTGTAACTCCGGATCAATGAAACTCGGATTCGCGTAAGTCGAGGACTTACTGTAAGTGCAAGTTCTAGATTTTGACCATTCCATTTGGGTTCCCGAAGAAGCTTCACCTCATCTTTGCTCAATAAAATAAAGAAACTACATCTTAGAACTCAGCATTGGAGAAAGAAGCCTAAGAATGGACAATTTTATACCATTTCAAAGAATTTTTATTTGAAGTGGTTTGCTTTTGGAAAATTAAGTGGGATTACTTATTTGAGTTTCTCTCATTTCTTATGGCTTTCTCATTCATGCATGCCATCCCCAGGCATAGCTCACATGAAGAAATCCTATCATCTCCTGGTCTCTCACACCTACCCCATCACCGGCTGACTTTGGACCTTAAATTTCTACACTGCATCATGCACGGGTCCTTCCACACCTGTCATATTCTCTCATGTTATATACTCCACATCCCAGCCCACATCAGTTGTTATGTGAGTGATACATACTCAAATTCCATCTCTCCACTTCCTAATGAACCCTATTCTACTTCCTACCTTCGTTATTCAGTGCCCTTGCTGTCAGCTACCCTACCCTTGACGTTTTCTCTTCTCGAAACATCTTTTCCTCCCTGCTGAAACGCACTGAGTAACGTTCCTTTTTCTCTGTCTCATGCTTGCCTAATTGTATATTGTTGAATACTGTTTCTTCTATTTTTACTGTTATTTATAATGTTCCATTTATTGAACCCAAGATAAAGGCCTTAGATGCTGTTTGGGTGTCTTAATTAGTGAATAAATAAAAGTATCTCATGATATATTTAACCTCTGATAAACATAGGAGCCGCAGCAGAAAACTCACTAGGAAACAAAAAGAATTCATGGCGGATTTTATGTTGGCTAACCCTGAGCTGGCCAGAAATAAAGGTTCTGGGCTCTTTGGAAAGGCAACCCTCTGCGAATTATGGCAACAATTTGCCAGGGAGGCTAATCAATTGGGCCCTCAAAAAGACCCATCTCATTGGCTAAAGGTATGTTAGACATTTGTATTATTAATAGCTCACCTCTACATTTATCTAACATGATATTTAGCATATTGTATTTTTTTCATGAAGGCCTGGACTGATGCAAAGTGTCGAGCAAGAATGAAAATGGTCAGCATTGAGGAAGCCAAGCAAAGGATGGGAAACAGTGAAAAAATCCCCACTCTCACTCCATGCGAGGTGAAGATAATGGCTGCGATGGGTGAGGAAGGCTTCGAGGACACCCCTGAATGTGATACACTTCCAGAGGATCATGTATGTTCAAGTATTTGGATAACTATCCCAAAATCGAAGATTTTTGCTGTGTTAATATGATTTAGATGCATATCAGTGTTCAAGTAATAGATAGAGATTGAAATTAAATGATGGATAAAATTGTATAAAATTAAGGGTCATATATTTGTAGTTTTATGTATTTACAATGAGTGTAACTTTATCTTTATCTATAATAGATCCCTAATCATATTTCCACTAGTAAATAGCCAGAGTTTCACCTGCTTTTGGAAAGTTTTGATGCTAGAACTGACTTGGATACTATGTGGCAAGCTATTGAAAATTTTTGACCCCAAATAAAGAAAGCATTTCGTTTCATTTTTCGTTTGAAAAGGGTTATATTTGGTTTGGGCAAAACATACAAAACATTTGTCCGCAGATTGTATGAATGAGGCTTATCCAAGACTTCAGGGTTATTTCCACTATGAAGGTAGAATAGTCTTAGCACCTTGTATATGTATAAGTGCCTAAAAGGGAGTATCTGCAGTTTTTTGAATATCGGAAAAGAAGGTGAACAATGACCTTTTCTGACTATAGTACGAACTATTGCTTTTAGAGATTTCTGCACATTTGAATGAATTTTTAAAAGCACTACCCCACCTTATTATACCATAATTTACCCTAGAATATACAAAGGCATTATATATCTTATACATAAAAGTTAAAGAACACTTATTTCGAATAAAACAGTTTAGTTGTACAATTTTTCAAACTATTTGTGACATTTTTAATATGTTGCTCCCATTTTAGTTGTTCATCATTTGTTACACCTAGGTATTTGTATTCTTTAATTCGTTCCAGTGTAAAACAGTCACTGCAACTCGTATAAGTATACTTTGAAGAATGGTACACAACTTTGAAATCAACAGAGAAATGATTTCAAATATTAAAACACATTACTTTTGTTTTCTTGCTTAATTTTAGTTTGTTGGTTGCAAACCATTTGCTGATTTGATTTACATCAGATTGCATGTTCTGCTGTTCCTCCTCCCAGTTCAGACCAGTATATGTCAAAGCTAGGTCATCTGTAAATGCAGTTAATTTACCTATTAAGTTTAGGCTACATAGATCATTAATGTATATTAAGAATAATATAGGACCTAATACTGATCCTTGGGGCACTCCAGAACAAATATTTTCAGAACTACTTTGGCTATTGCAGACCTTCACATACTGAGAGCGTGAAGTCAAATAGCTTTGAAACCAATTCAGAGACACTGATCCTTGGCCTGCCAGTCTTAATTAGCCCAATAACACCATATGATTTATTGTATCAAATGCTTTTTGGATATCTATAAATACAGCAGCAGTTTTTTTGTTACTGTTAACCGACTAAAAAATCTGGGTCATAAAGTTTTCTTGAGCGTTCTCTGTACTTTTACCGACCCTAAAGCTGTATTGCTTTTCACTAAAATATTTCTTTTTATCCAGAAAATTTACTAGTCTCTTTTTACAAGTTTTTCAAGTATATTAGAAAAAATTGAGAGCAAAGAAATCGGCCGGTATAGGTATAGCAAAACTTGACGGCAGTCAGATGCGCAAAGCTTGGCGACGGGGAGGGGAAGGCGCGCGTGGAAGGGGTCGACAAAAGAGCAGAGGGGAGGGGAATGCACATGGTGGGGAATGCTGCCAACATGACTGCTCTAAACTTTAGAGGGCGAGAAATTGTTAGCAGTACGTTACACGGCAATGATTTGCGATCCAAACTAAGCCGCAGCAAAGTACATATACTGATAGATTTCGCAACATGTCCGTATAACATTGAAAGGCTGCTTATTTCAGAATTGGATATAGTAAAGGAAAATAACTTCATTAGTAAGAAAGAAAGCATTAAAACTGTGGCGTAGTCAGGGGAGGGACCCATAAGGTTCGGACCCCATGGATCAGAATATTTTAATTTATTTAAATTAAGGGCTCTAAAGGAAAAAGTTATATTTGCTTTATTAAAACAAAGAATGTTGATTTGATTTATTATTTATTCTGAATACCTTTTCAAGAATTATGCTTTTAATTTTCAAATATAAAATACGTTTGTATTGTATTCTTTCAGAAATTTGCACACAAAAATCTTTTAAAAATGGCTATTACACTTCAGTCGAAATTGCACTCTTTAATGCCTAAAGACACAATTTCGCTACTGATTTACAAATCCATTCCCCACTGTCCCCCGAAATGAAATCAGCCACTGATTATAAGGAACAGACAGGGCAATTCGTCCCTCAACTCAACTTTTACAGCACACAAAAGAATGCATACTCTTAGATACTTATAAGATATTGAATAACCCTTATGACATTGATAGCTGGAAATGGTAATCTGTCAGGGATGACAGTAGCGAAAATATAAAAAAATAACTTTTTATTCCACACAAAGAATATATAAACACAAGCTTATGAGCGTCAATCACTGTCCCGCTCCTCACTTTCCAAGTTGATCTCAACTATTTCTACTAAATTTTCCATGCACACTTATAAAAAAATATATTCCTACTCCGTATGTTTCACTTTTGAACACGCAGCTTTCCACTCTTCTCAGTCTATTGCGCTAAATTTTTCCTCAACTATAATGTTCACATCCTCACTTAAGATGGCGTTCGATTCGTAGTAGTATAGAATGCAAATAGAACTCATAAAATGAAAAGAGGTGACAAATATAAATGAAGTGGTGTTGGAATTAAAAGTAAAGGAACTCTGATTATTTTCATTACTTTGAGAGAGTTGTTGTTTTGTTGATTGTTGCTATGTATTTTGGCTGGTTGGTGTCGAGGGGTTTATTGATAGAAAAGAAGAGGGAGATTGCTGAGCAAGAGTGGGGATGTGCTTTGGACTTCTGTATGAAAGTTGCTTTGCATTATAATGAAATTGCTGCAAAAGGAATTGCAGATTTAATAAAAAGTAGTCCGACGTCACAAAGCAAATACCCAATGTTCTCGTATTCCACGCAAGTGCCTACGTTCAGGTTCAATAAATGCATTACAGAGTGATAATGTCTTATTTCATAGGAAATAATAACGTTTCATAGGAAAGATTTACAGCATTTGATTACAACAAAAACACTGCTAGACTTTTCGTAAAAAGTCTACAAACCTAACTGCTTGTCTCTGCTCGCGATCCAATTCTGAAATCACACCTGCTTCATAAGGATCCCAAATACAAGAAGCTAATTATAGGTGCGGTCCTAGATCTCTGTCACCTTGATCGCATATTTCCGAATATGTTTAATCCTAGATAGATCCTAACTAATTGTGACCCCTAAATATTTAACGGGCTCTACGTTGACTATTTCTGATTTGCTTATTTTGTAAGATCGTTCTAGTGTATTTTCTATCTACAAAAATGTACTGAAACGCATTTGTTTAAGTTTGCCTCCAACTGCCATTTTCATACCAGGATTGCTACAAAATCCTTTGTTAATAAGTCTTCCGCAATAAAGCACTTCAAAATCTCTCGTACAAAACAGCATCGTCGGCAAATAGTCTAACATAACTGTAAACGACCGTACTAATGTCAATACTCGTGTCATTTTATAACATATTATATAGTATTCCATTCTTTTATTATTTCATATTTGCATTTTACCTGTGAAGTAACATGGTTATCATTTGTTAAGTTATACCCGTATTTATTTTGAGCAACGTTAAATTTCACGCTTCCGCGGATGCGAATAACTACTTGAGCTTTTTGATGTTGGCAAGAAAAGAATGCGACTGAGAGAACCCTGACGGTCTCACGCGGATACTGCCTTACTCCCCCGCGAGGAGCGATTTTGAGGACAATAGACTCGTCTGCTGACAATGGTCTTCTGCGCAAATGCCGTCAAGTTTTGCGAGACCTATAATTACGTAATTTTAAGTCACCAATATGCATTTATTCGTGATGAATAAACTCGTTGTAATCTTCCACAGATTTATTTAGTTACCCCTGCAACTGCTGTTTCGTATGTCTCTCCCTCCTTGGTCCATTGAAAAGCCTTAGCCTCACTTCCCTCTCCCCCTCCCCATCCCAACTCACCTCCCCTCCATTCCCCCCTCCCGCTTCGGTATAAGGCTATATACAGAGTATCCCATTGATCGTGTGTCATTTTTTACATATAATTTTAGACTCTTTCATGCCACATATATGAAATTTGGTACCTGGGTAAAAATCGGTCGAAATGGGTTGTACGTTTTGTTAAGCCTTAGCAAAATTTTATAAAAATGACCTTTTGACCCCAGAAATAGGGTCCAACCAAAAATCCAAACTTTGCACTGTGGGCTTTCAATGTTGAATTATTCAAAATACAAAAAAGACAGAATTATTTTGTGAAACTTTCAATTATTATGTTTTTGGGCATGAAGAACACGATGGAAGAACTTTCGAGTTCGAAAATGCAACCGTGACCCCTGAAAGGGCACAGTCAATATCTCAAGGGTGACAAAAAGCGAATCGCCACTACTAACCTGTTGAATCATAGGTTTAAAAAGGTGCCAAGATCAATGGTAAGGTCTTCAAAACCCTCTTAACTTCTTAAGAAGACTCAACAAAACTTACGACCTTTTTCTACCCAGGTACCAAATTTCATCTATGTGGCACAAAAGAAAGTGTCTAAAATTATAGGTAAAAAATGGCACACGATCAATAGGACACTGTATATATACAACTTAAACCGAAGAATTTCGCACATGATTATGCCACAGTGTGGTGAAACACGTCGTGCCGTATAAATAAATCTGTGGAAGATTACAAAGTGTTTTATTCATCATGCATATCGACAACTTCCACCTGGTCTATCCTGAAACAATTATATTTAATGATATGCATGCATTCATTTTGAACATTTTCTTTCTGTATTTGATAATATAGGAAAATTTAGGTCAACAATATAGTGGTATATTGAAGGGAAAACACTAAGTAGGCCGAACGGATAAGTACAACAACAATGTAAACCCATAGCCATCTCATGAATTCACTTCATGATAAGGATTCAAATTTAAGTCCCACTTGTACTGTCACATATAAGAGCCAATGACTTTCAGCGCTCTGAGGATTGCTTTTCTTTTGCTTGGAAAACAACAAAGTATTGATATTGCATTAACTTTAAACAAAAAAATTATCAATTGATAGTGAATTTGAGGTTAAAATTAAGGATGTAATGTGAAAGAGGAAAATTAATCACCTTCCAAAACATGCAGACCACATGGTGCTTGGCGTAACAACTCTCACCTAGGTGGCATTGCTGTGCAAGCAAATGGTATATGAAATGCAGATAGATCATACAAATAAATACTGTACAACTTCTTATAGTGCAAATAAATACATAAAAATATGTAAGCAGTTACATGATATGTTATCAAATGAAACAACGACATACATATTAAAAATACTTCGTTTCGTTTTAGCTATCCATTAAGTACCCAAATAAAGATCAGGTTCTCTATCAAAAACTTTAAATAAATAAGGATGCATATTTTTTACCATAGTAAAGTCTTTCAAGGGTGAATTTTCAGCAATCAGGCAAGAATTGTGATGCAATATGATAAAATTATCTATAGCCTAAATAGTTTTTTCATGCACCAAGCAAGTGCTCATTTATTAATATGGAGAAGGGAAGATTTAATTCTGCAAATATGTAATGCATGAAATCATACATGTTAAATTTTTCATGATAGGCATCGCTCGACAGACTGGTGGATACAGAACTCAAAGAGGAGGCTAACGACGGAAGCAATGGAAGTGCCCCTGAAGGTGAACAAACTCATGGTTTTATTAGGCAAAGGTTTCATTTGCATTGGTACATATTTATTAACCCTTTGAGTGCCGGGGAGCACGATCGCGCTCCTCCCATCTCTTGCCAAAAGTGCCGGGAGCGCTATCAATGTGCAATGTCACTATTTCGTATATTGTTATTTTTTCAAATATTAATATATGATAAAATCAATGAATGCAATATGTCAAATGTTAAACCAAAAATAATAAAGTTTTCCTAAATTTTTTGTAAATGTAATTTTATTTATGTATGAAGAATAATTTTTTTTGTAAACTACTGCAAAATCACCAAAAATTCCACTGCACTTTTAGCATAATACTTAGGAAATTGGTTGGCACTCAAAGGGTTAATTTTATTTATGGTGAAGTCTCTTTATAATGAAACTTTATTATATTATAAAGCATTCCCACCCGTCAACAAATGACTTTGTGTAAGCAATTCAAAGTAGTGGCATAATCGCTATAGTGAAATCACATTTATAGTCCCAAACATCACATATTCGATAAAGTGAGATTTTAAAACGTTCAGTATATTTTTCAAATGGTTGGAATTGCTATTCATTTGTTAGTAATTTTGTTTTTGTTTGCGTACTTGGTACAAATATTCTTGCTCAACTTAATCATCCGAATATCCATTCACTGCCTGGCGACTCCATCACCAGGAGGACAGTTGCTTTGATCAAGAGTTCAGGTCTACCCACGGATACCACCAGGAGTCTGCATCCTCCAGCACTGGCTCCTCTGAGGCTCTAAGGTTTGCCGAAGATTCACGAGGAAGTTGTGCCCCTGAGACCCTCAGTGAGTGCCATTGGATCACCCAACTATAACCTCACGAAATTTCTCATGCGTATCTTATCGCCGCACGTTGGCCATTGGGAACACCACTTCAGGAATTCTTCAGAGTTTGTGAAGATACTTGCTGACATCCACCTGGGAGAGGACGACATAATGAACAGCCTTGATGTGGTGTCGTTGTTCATCCGAGTGCCTCTGGATGATACGCTGAGACTCCTGGAAGCCAAATTCGTCAGGGACACTGTGAAACTCTTTCACCATGCATTGACGACTTCGTATTTAAAATACGATGGAGAATGTCCAAAATGTTTTTTCCGGTACGTAGATGATACCTTCATCGTTTGGCCACACGGACCGGATGCCCTCAATCACTTTGTGGACCACATGAATAGTCAGCATCCTAATATCCAGTTCACCTTGGAGACCGAAAAAGACCGGAAAATACCCATCCATGACATCCTCATCTATCAGGAGGAAGGTGGAAGTTGGGACACATTGTCTACCGGAAGCTGACTCATACCAAACTCTACCTCAATGGACGGAGTTACCATCACCCTTCCCAAAGAGCGGTGGTCCTATCTACCCTGATTCAGCCAAAACAATATCAGATTCAGTCTTCCCAATGAGTTACTACATCTCAAGAATACCTTCTGGCAAATTAGCCATAGTGACAAGGACAGCTCCATGTCCCTTTTAAGGGCCTTCACCATCCGGGACACCACTACCAAGTAAGAATGGCGAAAACTGATTTCCAGGTCTGGCCTACCCTTCGTTGCTATGGTTTCAGGCAAAATCCCAAGAATCCTGAAGAGATACGATATTGAGACCTACTTCCGCCCACTGTACAAACTAAGGAACCAATTTGTGATGGCAAAGGACCCCTGTGGCCTCCTGATACCTGGAGTTTATGCAATATCATGTGCATGCTGACAGGTGTATGTGGGAGAGACGGGCAGGACAATTCCCACAAGGGTCAAGGAACACCAGTGGCATTTCAGGCTCGGCCAACCTGAAAAGTCTGCCGTAGCTGAGCACAGCATTTCCCGGGAACATGCCATTTGCTGGGATAAGGCAAAGGTTTTCTGCTGCGTGGACAGGTTCTGGGAAAGACTGACCAAAGAAGTGATCAAAATCCAAATGGCAAACAAGACCATGAATCGTGACCCCGGATACTCTCTTAGCAATTCCTGGAAGCCAGTGCTTAGAAACATCCGAGAGGTCAGAGAAAAAAGGTGGGACTCTACAGACCAGTTGTACGACACCTGACCTGGCCAAGGGAATTTCTTCCGGACCAGCTGCATTGCATGACATGCCCTGATGACAATGGACGAAACTACATCAAAACATTGACAGAGATGGAGAGTTATACCCGGTGGGATGCCTGAACAACCTTCAACATCTCCATATGCCAGGAAAGCCTTAGATATTTCTTCATTTACTGCCTAGTCTATCAATTATTGCTGCCTTTCTAATGCTATTTGTCCTTCATTAGATCTGTCTGAAGTACTTTGTATCATCTGGTATCACTAGTGCTGTCTGAAATTCCTATTTATTTATTTCCTCCTTCATTCCTTTATAACCTCTTATCTTATTCAATATGCCATATCTCTTAATTTGCCAACTACTTCAATTGCCTCTTCTAAATATGTACATATTACCTTAGATTTCCTTTCTTCCAGCTTTAAAACTTTCATTTCCTCATTTTCCCTCCTTGCCTTTCCTCTCCATTATGATTAAAACTCATCCCTTTTAATGCTGAGTTATTTCCCCGAGGATTTCTCTTGAGTGCAAAGGAAATGGTTGTAGGTATAATTTGGTGGAATTTATCCATACAGAAGAATAAAAATAACTTCGTTAACTCCACTGGTGTTTATTATCACGACCCGCGTTTCAACACTTGGTGTCATCTTCAGGTTTTCAGACCTGAAGATGACACCAAGTGTTGATAATAAATTATTTGAAAGATAATAAAGGTTGAAAAGATAATAAATACCAGTGGAGTTAACGAAGTTATTTTTATTCTTCCGTTATGTCTCTTGAGGTTTGAATATTTTTTTAAATGTATCAAATGTTGTGATAAAGGGTTTTTGTTATTAAATGACACTTAAAGCATTTCCCATTAAATTACTTTTTGATAATTATGTGACTCACTAGTTGAGTCATCCACCATTCGGTAGAAATATTTAGTTGTGTGTCCCACAACGTATACCTTCATAAAATTATGAAGCATATTAATCTAAACTTTGTGTTTCAATTAACTGTGCTTAACATGACCACTCCTTCATCACGTTAAAAAGAAGATTTTTTCAAAAATTCTTTATGGTGAAATTTGATGATGGAAATGGAAAATTTTTGGGTCCCTTCAATTTCACTATAAGGAGACTTTATTGCATTTATATAGGTCAGCATTGATTCATCAATGATAGTATAAAAATCATATAAAGTAAACTGGATAATTGATTATAGTTATCTCGAAGAACTGGATTTGAATTGAAAATAAAGTTGACTAATTAAGAACTACTTAATGGCTCAGTTCTCATCACACATGTAGAGGATGATTCCTTGATTGTGGCTAGTACCTACTCAGAGACACTCCATGCAATAGCAGGAGGGAATATTTGAATTAAGTGACCAGCATAAGCATGGCCTTGGGTTGGTGAATAGCTATTTTAACTCCTTATTGAGCTATAATAATAGGGAATGTTATCTTTCACAGGATTTCATACAACGGGAAAGGAATCACTTCAGCAGGACTTAGAGGAATCGAGGAGGGAGTTGGTACAAATGCAGGAGAGGCAGAATGAAATTTCTCAAGTAAAAGAATGAATGAGGGGATAATTAAATATCACAATGTTATATTGATTTTGTATGGCTTTTTTCATGCTGTACGACTTTTTATCATTGCAGACGGTTGCTGATACATTAAAGAGGTTAGCTGATGAATCAAAATTGAAGAATGAACTCCTTACTCGCCTATGTGAGGCAGTTGAAGCGTTAACTGAAGCTGTGAAGAAAAAAAATGATTTATAGTGTAAAAATTTGAGACGAATGACTTTTTGCTATGTAAATTGATTATGTAATAATAAATTGTTATTAGTAAACAAAACTATGAAGTGAAATGCCTTTGGATTCAGTGATATGCTGACTGCACAACATCATCCAAATTATTCATAAAGGCTGAAAATGAAACTGGTGAGAGGATATGCATGTATGAATTTTAATTATAGCTTGCCATCACATTTATCCAACCACATACTTACCAAGCATAGTGTACTTTTCTTTAAATTTGGTCGGGGGCTCAATATTTTCAGGCAGTCTTTTGATCTACATGTAATTAATATTTTAATAATTTTTGGTTCTACACAGTTTTTGGAAGGTCACTCACAACATCATTCAAGAATATAGTAGTCTGAGCCCATGAATGTGGAATGCTGGAGAACTATAAACATCATCAGGTAGCCCTGCAAGAGCTTGCAAATCCAAAGTTTGGCTAGGTTGTTAACAAAGTCCCCTACCTTATGGAGCACAATGCTATGGAAAAGCCAAGAGCAAGGTCCATTCAGTGGAGGAATCCAGCCTTAAATTTCCTTCTGTAAAACATTAACCTTTTGGCACCTTTTTTTAACCTTTCACCTGAACTGTTTGAAAATCTCAGATTTTCTTGTACTTAAAATTTGGAGAAAAACACTTGGAATCTGGTTTTTGATGGTCGAAATTGGCTGAGGTATGGAGAATTTGCCAAGCCAAGAAGTCACTAAAGGTCCCCTCAGCACTATGGGAACGGGTTAAGATTCAATTAGGCCCAAATTTGATCAATTTTTTACTGGAGTTGAAAAAAATGAAAAGTAAGAATGCTTTAATTGGTACATTTCCAAAAAAATATCTCCCGCAACCAGGTAATGTAATGGTGAAGGAGACAGGTTGCTTGAAAGATGATAATTAAAATATTTTTAAAAACTAGTGTTGCTGCAAGGATGTCCTTAATGGAAATATATTTTTTTCTCTTTCAGAAATCACTCAAGGATTTTTCCTAGCCGAGGCAGCATGCTAGGTATGGAGTGGCTTGTGCACAGCTGGACAAGGGGTGAAAGGGTGAGATGCTCCCTTCCAAGGTCTTCATTCATAGGTTCGTAGCTATATACATTATACACAAAGTACATGCTGTAATATAAAAGCCAACTCAAATTTACAATAATTTTGGTGTGTTACATGAAGAAGAACACTAATTAGTAGACATCAGTGTGCCATAGAGGTTATTACATATCCTGTTATGCAAAATTATTGTTCCCCAATCACAAACCTAACCCCAGGACTTTTCACCACATAAATGAGAAAGAAGTAAAACCAACTGGTACTACCTGAAGATGCAACAGTGTAGAAAAACTTGATTTGAAATATCGTACATTCAAAAAGTGACTTTGCTCAAGTAAAAATGATGTTTGAATCCATCGCTATTGGTATTAAATGCAATAAACTCATACAATGGGATGCTCCATGATTAATTTTCCTTATAAGCCTGAGAAAAAATATTTTCATTTTAGCACTCAAACTAAGTACTTTTGCTCTAAGTGTGTCACACTTATAGCAGTAGATTACCAAAATTACTTCTTATCAATTCAGCGTAAATTCTTCTCATGATTTCCACCCGGTAAAATTGGCAAAAAGTACAATTTAATCCGGTGGAAGTCCCGAGAAGAAAATCAATGGTAAGCATTTGCCGGGAAAGGGACATCCCTAGGAATTGAGGGGCCCTATGCAAAGGAAAGTTGGGGCACCCCTAACTTTGCATTCCCTTTTTGATATTGTAGCATCTTTTAAGCATATTTCATGGAAAGAAGGAAATTTACCTACAAAATGGCAAATGATTTTAAGAAATTTACATATGTACTAAGTAGTAGCCAATTTTGGGAAATGGGTGGTTTTCACTGCAACATCTGAAAATGGCAAGCCCGTTAAAGATTATTAAAGACCTCTAGAATATTGCTAATTCATAAAAAAGACAAAAAAGATAGGATTAAAAATTACAGACCTATCGCCATCCAGAGTTCTTTTTCAAAGATATTCGAATCAATACAATGAAAAGATTAACATCCTTTCTAGAAAATCACTCTCTCTTGTCTCCGTATCAATATGGTTTTCGCTAAGGAATGTCCACTGATTTAGCCATTTTCAACGTAATCAATAACATCCTGGATTCTCTAAACAATAATTATGTTACCCTTGGCCTACATTTTGATTTAGCACATGCATTTGAGATGGTAGATAACTGTTTATTGATCAGAAAATTAGTATCACTGGGAATATGTGGGATTCCCTTAGACTGGATCAAATCATACTTGTTAAACCGGAAGCAATATGTTTCAATAGGCCAAGCAAAATCTAGCATTCAAGAAATTAACGTAGGAGTTCCTCAGGGCTGAATTCTTGGCCCTATCCTTTTCATTATATTCATAAATGACCTTTATATGACAGGGTGGTAGTGTGATAAGACATCTCCCAAAATTATCTTCTTAAATGTACAATGCCTCAGAAATAAGATACATGAGGTTGAAGTTTTCCTCGAGAACAAACAACCTGATGTTTTTTGTATAAGTGAACATTGGCTAACAGTGTATGAAGTATCTAATGTATGTCTTTCTGGATATAAATGTGCCTCTATTTACTGTAGAAAGTCTGTTAAAAATGGTGGTGTGGCAATTTTTGTAAAAAATTCTCTGTTTGAACTACAGTCAGAGCTCAACCTAAGAAACTTTAGTATGTACAGTGAAACCTCTACTAAACGAAATTCAAGGGACCGATAATTTTCCAGTTCGTTTATCGTGAGTTCGTTTGTCGGAGGTGCTTTACACGTTGCATCACTCCAGGGGCAATGTAAATAATCTACTTCTTGTACCTTGAATTTCAGGAAAAAAGGTATGAAGAACTCAATTAAAGGTAAAATTTCCACAGAGGATCGCATACTTTTATCCTTACTGCTCCCTTGCCTCATAGAAAACCGTGGAATAGCAACGAAGGTATTTCAGCAAGTCCTGCTAATTATACCATTTACTGCGATTTCTAAAGGCCGATTTATAGTTGGCATGAACGTCAAACTTTAACCATGAATTGTTTTCGCGTTGACGCCATCCTGTTACGATCGCCGTCAACTAGAATGTGCGTCGGTAACCATTGGTCGCCTTCATTCATCTTTGCTTGGATGCAGATGTTTACATGCAGCCCATCGCCAACATGTGTTGATTTGTTTACTATCTACAAAAGAGCGAGAACATGGACGAGTACGAGTATTATCAACTCGTAATTGCTGTGGTAATTGTAGTAGTGGGTTGGAACCTGTGTATTCAGCTCGAGGGTGAAGTACGCGTTGACGCCAATCGTAAGCTGGCTTTATCTTCCCGCCCAATGCATCACTAACACGCTAGAATTAATGATAGTAGTTTCTTATGCCGCCACTTTCAAGAACTCTTAACTTAACACGGTCACATCCGCGGTTCATTCAAGGTTTTTGAGAACTGCTCCGTAAATACAGCACGATATATTTTGGTTTTCATTCCTCCTGCTACTTTTTTCGAGAATTATTTTCAAGATGGTGGCGAGCGAAAAAAAACAATAATCACATTTGAAACGTTGGAATTAAAAAAAAATAATGTTACTTCAGCAATAAAAATATTTAGGAATGCGCGCAACGTAAATGACCACTGAACGGGATTTCTTTGCATTAGATGTGTTTCAAGTATGCTAAAGAAATTTTCAAGCCCGCGATATGATAGTCAACATTTGACATTTTATAAATCAAGCATGGATAACAATTTTTGCAAAAGCGTGGAGAATAAATTACGAACTTACCTTGCAAATAAGTAGATAAATTACCAGACGTAATAATTGCCACTTAAGGCAAAACCAGGATTCAATCGCAAAGATTGTAATTATTAATTTAAGTATTCTACCAGCTGATTGGTATGTTCTTGGTGTTGAGGTCCGTAGTTTTAGAGAAAGAAAAGGAACGTCCGGTTAACTTTTTCGAGGTTTTATTCACGTGACCAGGTAATTTTGGTACAACACTTCTGTCACAAATTCAAATTACAATCCAGTTCACAAAAAAAAGAAATGAAAATCACTTCGCGTGACTTGCGCTGCCAACCTATAAGTTCCATTCTTTTCATTACCAACCAAAAATATTTTTAGCACTTGCACAGTCCCAATCTCACGAAATTGAACCGCAGTAACACTCGAGAGCAACCAGTTTTCACTCGAAAAGATAGAAATTATGAATTCGCGATGATAAACCGCAGTAAAACTCAAGAACGCCGACCAAATCACTTACCACGCTGCTAACACTTGACGCAAAATACCGGAAATGCAATTAACTGAATAAACAACAACGACCTTTCTGATTGGCTTGTTTGTACGGAGTCTCTGATTGGTCCTAGTCACTTTCAAATCAGCAAAAACGGCAAAAACTTCGCAACATATTCAAAATTAGCCTTTTTTATGAAAATACGTTATGAAGAGGTAAATATTATAATACAGGGCTAATCTTTCATTTCGTTTATCGGGAGTTTTCGTAGAGCAGGAGTTCGTTCATTAGAGGTATTTACCAATGCATTTAAATAGGAATTTGGCGGGACCAATAGCATTTGTTCGTTCATCGGAGTTCTTCGTTTATCGGGAGTTCGTTAAGTAGAGGTTTCACTGTATAGGGATTTTGAATGTGTTGGCATTGATTTCAAGGTGAAAGGTGAAAAAATTTGTATAATATCATTTCATAGATCGCCATTGGGGTGCTTCACCTCTTTTATAGAAAAATTATTGTTCGATGTTAAAGAAAATAGAAAAGTAGTCATTGGTGGTGACTTAAATATCAATTTCATGACAGAAACTCCACAAAAAAAGTGTCATTAACATGACCAAATCATTTAACTGTTCACCATTGATTGACGAACCAACAAGAGTAACGGAGAATGCTTCAACCATAATTGATAACATCATAAGTAACATTGAGCCTAATAGATGTACTGTGTCGGTTACCAATCCAGGAATTTCTGATCATCATGCTTTGGAAATCGATTTAATAACTTACCAAAATTTGGCACCTGAAATCAAACACAAAACCTTTAGAAATATCAGTGAATCCAACATTAAAACTTTCAGATTTGAACTAGGAAAATATGGCTAGTCCAAGAAATATTCATGACCTACTCAGAAATCTGATGAGAAACTAAGCACCTTCGCCCTTTCTTTCCCCGGTCCTTTACACCGAAGGGTAGCTTCTCATGCAGATGTTTTATGACACCTTCTCAATGGTACTTCTAGAAATACCCAATATACACTCAGTCAAAGCCCATGGACTGGATAAGAATATCCCTTGTACGAATTCATTCGCATTTTCTGCCGAAAGGCACGTAAGACACCTCTTCTTTCTTGGCTGTCGATAGTTTTGCTGAATGCTTCAGTGGTTATGTATTTTCATCAGTCCAGTTCTTGAAACTAGTATATTTCTAATTAAATATATTACCACTGACTTCACTAAATGTCATACAAAAAACTACATATTTTGTGGCAAAGAGGCAAGAGTAATTAAAGTATCAAGCTCATTCTCCGACCAAGAATCTCCCTTCCACGCGATAGGTTAGCTGGCAGGACAGAGCGAGCAGCGGAATTATGGCACGGTGAAAATATTTGGCGATTTCAAAAAGTCATAACTCCCTTTGTAATCAAGATAGAGTTATGATTCTTTCACCAAAAACAAATATGTATAAAGTTTTATCTAAATTTCATACACAGCATATATGGATCTATATCGTGAGGTACGAAAGTTAGCAGGGGACCGCTTGTTACCTTGCAAAATTCAAAAGTTTTTATCCAAAAGATATTTAAATGAATACAACAACGTTGAACCTCAGTTTAAAAACAAATTAAAGCTAACCATAATGGAGGGAAACGTATGAAAAACCTTTTGTATAATTTTAAACTTAATACTGTGAACTGTTTGTCTGCAACTGGGTGAGGAATATGATATCAGAAGCTCGTTACTAATGGAAATTCAAGGAAATATTTTTTATAACATTAATTTTAAACTAAATTGAGTAATTATTGCCACCACTAAATGTAGCATCTTTTTCTGCTTCAGAACATGCATTTTTATATTGCATAGCATCACATTAATTTTCTTGCTGTCATTGGCAATGTCGCACCTCCAGCCTTATGGAGGTTTACATGGGAATCGTATCTCCATGAGAGCCCATACTGTCAACTAAATGTGGAACGCTCTGTAGTGACAATCTTCAGAACTGAGCTTAAGGGGATCGGATGTTTGGTAGCCTTGTATTTATGTTGAGTTTATTGCTCGTTGGACTGCTATTATATGTAATTTAGTGAACTAGCTCAACCAGTTGGGTGTAACAACCTGCATAATTTTCCCTTTATAAGAAATTCTGCATTTCAATGTATGTAGACTACAGGAACCTGCTGCAGAGGATTATCGGGTGTGAAGATGTAACCCCTTATTGGGAAACAAGATAATAATGTGGTGGCTAAGTATTTAAATGAATGTGAATACACCGGCTACTTCATTTTCCCATATGAGAAAAGGTAATTATTGATCTATAAGATTATTTTTGCCTGTGTTTAGTGTTCTGTAAGCTGTAAGTTCTACAATGAAAAAATCTGTATGAATCACTAAAAAGCTTAGATTTCATCCAGCACACAATTGCTTTATATTTCTGGGAACAAAAAAATAATTAATTATTATGCTGAGTAAGGTAGGGAATACTCACATCCTTAGTAAAAGGGGTATTAAGGGTGGAAGGGATTCATTAGATAGATCGTTTGTAGGGGGGGGCTTTCGACAGCAGCCCGGGCACTTAGACCTTCTTGGTCCATTGTGCCAACCCCATGCCAGTCTGCCACATGCAAACAGGGGACAAGAGCACCACGGTGAAGGTATGTATGGTCACCCATCCAGAATTGCTTAACTTCGGTGATCTTACGGGAACCGGTGTGTCAATGTGGCTGGGCCCTTGCCCTAAAGGGATTCATTAAGTAAAAGGTGAAATAATACCATGATAACTTCCAGCAAAAGGTTTCAAGTAACTCACATCCTTATCTTGTAGATCTTCCTCAGAATAAGGAAGTCAAACTGTCTCATTAAATTAATGTTGAATTCTTAATCTGTATCTTTGAAAACGTTACGTTCACACAAATGTAATGATAACATTAGCTACAGTCTAAATTATTCATGAGAAAATTTTCAGAGTGCAGCAATCGGGGCTGACATATCTCTCATCTGTGAACTTCTTATTCATCTCTTCAAGTTATTCTTTAGGTATTTGCAACAACTGGAGATTATTTTAAGTGTAATAACCATTGCGAGGATTTTAATACCTAATCAATTTTCATCCTTTGATGCTGAAAGATTGCTCTTTAATGCATGTCAGCATGAAGGCAATTTGTTTTGAAGAGAAATCTGGGATTATCGTCAAGGTAATAATTTTTGATCTTGCACTGATGTAATTTTCTCGGGATATATGGGGTATAAGTAGAATTACATGAATTGGAAAACACCCTATGAGTATTTGCTAATTCGCGCGAAACCTTTGCTGCATTCATGAACACAACTTATGTTATTGCTAATGGAATAAAAAGATGAATATGTAAGTCTTCTGGGTTTCATTCTGCGTAGGTATATTTTGCTGGGACTACAGTATTGCCGGCGTTGCAGTCTGCTTCTTCAGGTCAGTGAAGTGACATGGAAATGCAGTTTAAAGAGGAATCTGGGAATAAACGTCAAAGTAATAATTGTAATTTTTGGATCTTGCGCTGACATAATTTTCTCGGGATGTATGAGGTAGAAGTAGAATAAAAAGATGTTTTGGAGGGGTAGTCATCAATAAATCAGATTGCATGTGTAACTCTTGCCAATGTTTTGAAAATTTCATTTCTTTTCAAACTTGGCAAGAGGTACACATGTGATCTGAATAATTGATCTATACCCTCCAATAACATCTTTTTATTATAACTAAGTGATCAATTCCTAGCTCTCATCATTGTTAATAGATTTCTTACTCAGGAAATACTGTTATTGTATGCTTGAAGAAAATTATTTGTAGGCTGTCATCCATCCCACACAGTATTTGCATCAGTGTTAACAAGTGAATCCACACTTTCCATCCCCTGTCTATGGCCATGACACACTCTCAAGTGTTGCTTCCTGTATTTCCTTACAATCGCCAATAGGCAAAGGGATTGGCAAACTATTCAGATGGGAGAGCCAAACTTGACTACAATTTAAAAACTGTTCGTGAGCCATAACTATATTTTTACAAGTACAAAACATTTAAAGTTATTTTATAACATGTTATAATGTTAATTATAACTTTATTAAAAATTGTTTGCAGCAAAAGTAGGGTGGATAGGGTTAGGAATGTTAAAATGGAAGCAATTTAGCGTACGGCTGCGCTATCGACAGAATCATCCTTCTTTTGTTTGAATGTTTTTTAACATGAAAGATTTTTTTATTTAAAAAGGAATGAATGGGTCATGGAAGAATTTGGATTGGCTGCTCCAGTAATATATATACATGATAGGAGTGTGCTTTGTTAGTTTGGTCTTGTTGAGAGAATGGATGAGAGTCAAATAATGAAACCAATATATGAGAGTGGAGTGAATGGTGTGAGAGAAATTGGTGGACCACAGAAATTGTGGTTGAATGTGGTGGAAGAGACACAAAAGAGGAGGAATCTTTGGAATAGGAGAGCATTTATAAAGCAAAGCATGAGCGTAAGAATAGTAGAAGAGGAGGAAATCAAGGATTGGGCATTTTTGAAGAAATTATTTAAAGATGGCCAGTTTTCTAGGTCTAACAGCAATAACTAAGTTCTTTGACATTGATTACCCTGATAGGGAATAGCGTGATGGGTATATGTATTAAATGAAGAAAATTTACCATAGTGTTAATTTAATAATTTTAAATTGTATTATAAATTAATGTTGCTGTAAAAGTTTTATTTTCACTTTATATACTTCAAAGCCGTATTATGCAACTAAGGAGCTGCATGCAACTTATGAGCCACTCTTTGTGGCCTCCACGCTAGTAACTGACCTCATCTGACACGTTAACTTCCAAGGAATGAACTGATTTACTTGCCTTCAGGTTGAATGAAACGATTGCTCCAAGGTTGAGAGCAAAAATTATTTTGAATCATAGGTGAGGAAAAGATTTTCCACCCTAATCACCAAATGCAACAGTTTAATATTCTCCTGGGACATGATAGACCTTCTGAAGAAAATTATATGAAAGATCATTCAAAATACCTATCTATCTACTGACAGCCAAAAGTGTTATTTCATGTAATCGTGTTTAATAAGGTTTGATTCAAATTACTCACTCAACCAGCAAGAAAACCATGTATTAGACAATTACCCTTGTA